>CM063455.1:15027500-20027500 GCA_032191425.1 Lymantria dispar | reverse complement strand
CTATGCCATCTATGTAGTTACCACATTTTAGTTTAAATATTTTGTCATTTATTGTATTCGGTGTGGTGATGGAGTAAGAATACAATTCATCACCCCCCTTCGCTTGCCTGTGGGTGTCGACCAAAACGACTAGCTGATATAATATGCATATAACATCTATGCAAGATAAGGAAGACTCAAACCAGGTTGGTTTGAGTTTTCCTGACCAGCATGGTATGTAAATGGTAGGTAAATTTCCTTCCCATAGTGGATGAGGCCCGAGCCCAGCAGTGGGACATATACAGGCTGTGATGATAATTTTATAAACAATTTTTTGTGTAATATTTTTTTCTTTTCTAGCCCTTGGCCGAACAAGGCAGGGTTCTTGTGGGAGAGGGTGTCTTAACAAAAATGTGCCGCAAGAAACCTAAAGCAAGACAGTTCTTTTTATTCAACGATATTCTTGTTTATGGAAATATTGTCATCAACAAGAAGAAATATAACAAACAACATGTTATTCCACTTGAAGAGGTCAAACTAGAATCACTAAAAGATGAAGGACGTAAGTATTTTTATATATTTAACACAAATTAACTAAATATCCACATATTTTATCTTATCTTATGGTGAGATTGGCGTTCCATTAAAACACTACAAGGTGACAGTTATTTGTAATAAACGTAATCAGTCATTATTAGTTACATGTTTGTTAAAATGAGATTGGAGTACAATTTTTGGTGTGTAATTTTTTCAAATGTTGCCCACATGGCATCAGCACTATACCATACTGACCAAGGGTTTTATTTTTAAATCTTAATCAATTTTAATCTCTAACAGTAATTATCTTATCTGCTTATATCCTGTAACTAATTTCTAATGCAACCGTTCCAAAGAAAGTTGTACCATTGTATTCTCACACGGTTGCAAATTGAATATTAAAGGTGTATGTGTGTTTTTATGTCTTTATAGTCTTTATAAAATCTGTAGCATACTGCCCGCATTTTGAAGATTATTTTTCCTTCAAATGATGAAAAATATAGTTAATAGTGCACCATTTATTTATATGTTGAAATACAGTGTAAACTCTATATAACAACACTGAAGGGACTGTGAATATTTTGACGTTATAGAGAGTTTGTCGTTAATTGGAGTGAAAACAAATTTGATATTACTTTACTATTCTAATATTTATTTACTAATATAGTGCAAATTTTACAAACGTAAAAACAACTATGACTAGGATAACGTTTAACAACATAATGACAGCCCAGTGGCCGACGGCCGAAGTAAACATGTGCAAATTAAAGGCACAAAAAAAAACAAAGAGAGAATTTTTTACAATGTTTACGTCAGTTGAGGTAAACAAGTGTTTGATAATAAAATAACAAAACAACAAACGAAAGAACATACACAGCTGCAGTTCTTACTAATTTTACTAATTGAAAAAGTACTGCTTAATAATGGCATATTGTCGTTGTTATTTTGAGTGAATGTGATGCTATATAGAGTGTATCATGGTATGGATAATATGGCAAACCAACCAAAATCAAGTCATTACAACGTTTTAAAGAGTTTGTCGTTAAATCGAGTGACGTTATAAAGAGTTTACACTGTATGTGTGAATTATATGCATGTTAAAATATATATTTGAAACTAAACTTACATATTTTAACATGGTATCCATTGACAATTCATTTACTTGTTATTAAACTCTCAGAACATGCTTATCAAAGTGCACAAACATATTGTTACTAGGTTACAGTAATATATGTAATAAACCCTCTACTAATGTTGCGAAGTATTTCCAGCAGGTCTTCTATTTCTGATATTGAAGCTAAACATTAGTGTGGAATATCATTAAAATACGTTAATTAGTTGTCCATGAAATTTAAACAAATATCCTCACAAACTTTCTCATTTATAACATTAGTTGGATAATTTTGAATATTTTTAATGTTAATTTTATTCAACAGTTATATATTGTTTAGTTTTAAATTTAATTGATATAGTCGTGTGAGTCATAATACTGAATGCTCAGTGATTCAGAAATATTTACTATCAGTAGTTTGTATTGACATTGATCTTCGGTAGCTTCTATGACTCAACTGTTGTATATATTTTGAAACAATAGGCATTAAAGCTTACATATGTTATTTTGTTACCCATCTGTGCGATGTTTAGATACCATTACTGCAGCAGAAAACTTAAAAACCTCTGTAAGCAACCTATTTAACCAGCATGGCATAATAATAGATTAATTCTAATTGGAGCTCAGCAGTGGGACTGTAGTGGGCATATGTAAGCCGAGATGATGATGATGTTTTATTACTTGATATTAAAACGTACAGTTTTATTTTACTCTACTCAATGTGAACTAAAACAATAGTAATACATTTTAAGAGACTTGTGTGTTTTCTGTTATGGTGATGGAGTATGATACAATTCATCACCCCAAGGATTTAAGGGATTATAATATGCATATAACATCTGTGCAAGAGAAGGAATACTCTAAAAAACTCTATATTAACCCATCTGACCACCATTCTATAGTAGGTCATCTATCCGTTAGCCTGTAGACATCCATGGCTAAGAGTCTCTCCAGAAGAGTAGGCAGTAGTTTTCTCTTGGTAAACATAATTGCCACATAGCCCGCAGAATTAGCACGTTGAAAAGGCAATAGGCAGGCCACATCGCTCGTCGAATCGACAACCCTTGGGGAAGAAAGGTGACCATGAATCGGACAGCGCAGTGTAGGACGACCTCCCATTAGGTGAACTGACGACATTCTCAAAGTCGCAGGGAACCGTGGGATGCAAGTGGCACAGGACTGTTCCGAGTGGCATTCTCGTGGGGGCGAGGCCTATATCCAGCAGTGAACGTCTGTAGGCTGATGGATGGATGGATGGAAACATAATTGTGATCACCAACCTGCTTGCCAAGCGTGATTATTGTGGCACTATCCTCCCAATTGTGGAGGATATCTATGACCAGCAGTAGACTGGCGGGCAAAGAGCCGAATGATTAATCACCAGAAAATACTCTGTAACAAGCTCAAAGTTCGGTAATATACTTAATTATTTTATGTCAAGAGACCAAGCAATAGTCTGGAATAAAACATGGGTCTAAAAATGGTCTGTCGAAATCTGGAGCTTCTAGCGTTTGAGGATAAAAACTTGAATATTCGATGGTTATGAACACTAACCGTTGAACGTTCTCATTACCCTAAATAAAAAGAAGAAAGGATGTATCGTAAAGATACAATAAAAGTGAACTTTTTAATTATTCACCAATCATTTTTGAATAGCATAGATTATGTTTATTTTAAATTTATTACATAAAATTAAGAAATGCCTGTCTCTCTCTTCGCTAATACTCGAAGGTAAGCAACACTGACCCCATTCTACCCAACAGTGTTTATTTACGTAAAGTTAAGAAATGCATATGTGTCGCTCTTCGCCGATAATCGAAGTCTAGCAAGACACTGCCTTCATTCTACCCAACACAGTGTTTCATCATCATTCATTCATCATCATCATTTCAGCCTATCGCCGTCCACTGCTGGACGTAGGCTTCCCTCATGTTACGCCACAAAGTGCGGTCCTGTGCCGCCTGCATCCAACGACTCCCAGCAACCTTCACCAGGTCGTCGGTCCACCTAGTGGGGGGCGTCCTACCCTGTGTCGTCCGATACATGGTCGCCACTCGAGAACCTTTCTTCCCCAGCGGTTGTCGGTTCGTCGAGCAATGTGGCCTGCCCATTGCCACTTCAGCGTGCTAATTCTTCGTGCTATGTCGGTTACACCCGTTCTTTTGCGGATTTCCGTATTTCGGATTCTATCTCGCAGAGAAATCCCAAACATAGCCCGTTCCATAGTACGCTGAGCGACTTTGAGCCTTGTTATGAAGCCTATATTTAGGGACCACGTTTCTGTGCCGTAAGTCACAGAAACATGGTGTCATGTCAAAGTCACAGAAACACAGTGTTTATTTACGTAAAATTAAGAAGTGCATGTCTCGCTCTTTGCGGATAATGGAAGTCAAGCAAGACACTGCCTCCATTCTATCCAACACAGTGTTTATTTACGTAAAATTAAGAAGCGTGGGTGACGCTTCTTAAGGTTGCGGTTTAGATTTTCAACGCCCTCGTATAAAAAGTTACACTTCAAAGAGCAAAGAAATTATGACAAGTGCAATATAACAGCATATCATTGAGTTTTTATCAACAGCAAAAGCTAAAATATACACATAATTTATAAATAGCATGTGATTTTATGTTATCAATCTGTTTTCTCGCTATTGTTATGATGTGACCGGATATTTGAGGGATTTTTATTGTCTAAAAATCAGACTCATAATATTACCAAAGTGCGTGTTATTGTCATTTTGCTTTGTAGGCTCTGTAGATATCTGAAATCTATATAGTATAACTAAAAACCTACATATATGTACATGTGATTTTGAAACCTTACAACTGATGTGCCCTAATCCGGTATCACTAAAAAGGCAATAATGCGGTTTTAGACAATTAAAGCCATTCATTTGGAACGCTAGGTGTCGCTGCGATCATTTTCAAGAAATACTATTTTCATTACTTTTTTAAATTGTACAGAATAACGTCTTTTGAGTACGCTATTGTATAGATGCCTAATTACTTCACCATGTTGCATTGACTAGTTCGTACAATAATATGATAATGCTTCTTACTTCTCCATTGGAGTGGTAAAATCCGGCATAGGGTTCACCAAGAAGTGGGCAGTACAAGCCTTTTTTACCAATCGGTAACTTCGATAAGATGAGCCCATTAATCCAACGTTGAAGTATTACTACGTGAACTGGTTCTACAAACCCTACGAAAAGAGCAAAGGATATTGTAGATAAAACTATTTTACGGATTTTATCGCATTTATATTTGATTTTCGATTGCCCGACGTATCGAACACTTTACAGCGTTCATGGTCACGGGCGGACATGCCGCCGTGACGATGAACGCGTATGTGTAATACTCGCGTAAACATCACAAATCGATAAAGTAAGGGATAGTCACAAATTTTATTTTCAATTCATCAAACACTGGCAATGTTGACTTGCCTAAATAATTATATGTTGTCTATAGCAATAAATAAAATTGGAGTGTCTGTTTGTAATGTCAAAATAATAGGCTTTTTTCATGCTCACACGGTTATTTGCACGACACCTATGCCTAAAATAGCAATTAAAAATTTTTTGTCTGTCTGTTTGTTCCGGGTAATCTTCAAAACGGCTGGACCGATTTCAAAAATTCTTTCACCAATGGAAAGCTATAATATCAGGGCGTAAACTAGGCTATATTTTATCCCGGTATTCCCACGGGAACGGGAACTACGCGGATAAAACGACTATAACCGAAGCGAAGCGAGGGCGGGTTGCTAGTTCATAAATAAAATTTGTGAATATAATATTAATATAATATTCTTCACAAATATTATAAAAAAAAACAATGTGGCGATTACTGATGCAGAAGGAGCAGAGGTATTTGCTTCATATTTTCAATCAGAATTTCAGTCGTGCAGTATTGTGGAAACCATTATTACATATCTTTAATTTGTGCTTAAAAACAGGTCATTATCCGGATAGATGGAAAATCACAAGAGTAATACCGGTTCCAAAAAGTTGCGCAAATGATAATGTTACTGGTTACAGACCCGTAGCGGTGCTATCAGCGTTTGCTAAGGTTTTTGAATCCGCTCTTTATACGAATATTTATAAACAAATCAGGTCTCAATTAACTGATAACCAGCATGGCTTCCGACAGGGAAGAAGTACGGATAGTAACCTGTTATCGTTTATGACATATGTAACACCAGTTTTCGATGCGGGTGGTCAGGTAGACTGCGCGTACTTCGATTTTCAAAAGGCATTCGACACGGTGGATAACGACATACTACTGTCGAAATTGTCAGCATTAGGTTACACGCCACACTTGCTCAAATTTTTTGCAAGTTATCTTAGCGAACGCCAACAATACGTAGAATACGCTGGTTACAAATCTTGGCCATATTATACATTTTCAGGTATTAGCCAGGGATCAAATTTGGGGCCTTTAGAATTCATTCTAATGGTTAATGACCTACCAGCAGTCATCCAGCATGCAGATTGTCTTCTCTTTGCGGATGATTTGAAGGTATATTTATCTATAAAGGATGCATCGGATGCGAAGCGATTGCAGGAGGATATTAACCGCATAGTGCAATGGAGCATTGAAAACAAACTTTATTTTAACATCTCTAAATGTGGAATAATGAGTTACAGCCGAGCAAAAAATCCACAACAATACACTTATAAAATTGATGGTGAAGCTATTCTACGTTTAAGTTATATACGAGACCTAGGCGTTGAAATGGTGCCTGAATTAAGGTTTCGTAAACACATTATCAAAATTTGTAGTAAAGCATTCCGAAAATTAGGTTTAATTTTGAGAATTTGTAAAGATTTTAATAATATTTCAACCATCAAAATTTTATATAATGCTCTCGTACACAGTCACCTAGAGACATCCGCAATCGTTTGGAATCCTCACGAGTCTAAATACAGTCTAATGCTAGAAAAAATTCAGAATAAATTCACCCGTTTTTTATATATGAAACAGTACGGAGTATATCCGTTTTATCCACTTATGTACCCAAGCCTGTTTGTGTTGGGTATGGTTGGCTATGACCAGTTGAGCGTGCGGCGCGATGTGTCGCTGGCCCGCTACGTGTGGCGTGTACTTCGCGGCCAACTACATCACCCCGCTATACTGGCAATGCTACATCTGTGCGCACCAGCAGGTCGCATGGGCATACGGCGCCGGCCGCTTGCTTTAAGCTTGCCAACGGCCAGAACTAATATGCTCCATTACGCCCCATTGACGCGTGCTATTAGGCTAATAAATACAGTTCATTATTCCACGGACATTTACAACTGCAGTCTACGGGAATTTTCAGACGTTGTATATAAGTGCGTTGCTTATAATTAATAAAACATAATATTAAATTATGATTAATATTTTGATATTATATTTTATTAATTGTTTTATATTATTGTCATTGTATTACATATCTTAATTTATTATTTCGTTAAATATTATTTGATAAAATATAATGTTAAATTATGATTAATATTTTGATATTATATTTTATTATTTGTTTATTGTCATATTGTATTACATGTCTTAATTTATTATTTAGTTAAATGTTATTTGGTAAAATATAATATTAAATTATGATTTATACTTTGATATTATATTTTATTATTTGTGTAATATATTGTCTTGTCTGGTCCCTAAATGTAGACTTCATATCAAGGCTCAAAGTCGCTCAGCGTGCTATAGCGCGGGCTATGCTCGGGATTTCTCTGCGAGATAGAATACGGAAATCCGCAGAAGAACGGGTGTAACCGACATAGCACGAAGAATTAGCACGCTGAAGTGGCGATGGGCAGGCCACATCGCTCGACGAACTGACAACCGCTGGGGAAGAAAGGTTCTCGAGTGGCGACCACGTATCGGACGACGCAGTGTAGGACGCCCCTCCACTAGGTGGACCGATGACCTAGTGAAAGTAGCTGGGCGTCGTTGGATGCAGGCGGCACAGGACCGCTCATTGTGGCGCAACATGAGGGAGGCCTACGTCCAGCAGTGGACGGCGATGGGCTGAAATGATGACGATGATGATGATTATTGTCTTATATATTATAACTTGTTATTAATTTTATATTTTTCTCTTATAATATCGCATTAGGTTAAATATCCTGTAAAGGTATTATAATTGATTGTAAATAAATAAATCCTTCGGAAGCATCGCGGAAAATAAATTAAATTAAGCGATATTTCACTTTTACAAACTATATCATTAGTATAACATTAGCCCATAAAAAGTTACATTATTTTTTAGTTCATAATTTTCAATTTTGGTTGCTCATTGAAACACATCTTCCATATACTATGGGTAATGCCTTGCCTGTATATGGCGGCTAAAGGCTTCTTTTTATATCGGGTATATGAGTTTCATGCGGGCATTCATTTTAAAAGGGAAACCACGCATGGTTGCGATCCTGAGCGTTATCTAGTTTATAATATGGGCATTATTTTAATTATTTTAACCTTAATATAACTATGTATATGTTTATAGTTAATCTATACATTGTTTTACAGAATATCGCAACGGATGGTTGATACGTACTGCGTCCAAATCTTTTGCCGTGTACGCCGCGACAGCGACCGAGAAAGAAGAATGGATGGCACATATAGACAAATGTATAGAAGATTTGCTTAGAAAGAGTAAGTATCTTGTTTTAATTCTTCTCATCCCAATATGCGTTGCTCGTGCTTGAAGTTAATCTTCTTTAAAATTAAGAGAATTTGGTTTAATATATTATGCTACAATTTTCTCATCGATGACACACAATAGGCTCTTACTTTCCGGTGAGATTTGTAAAAAGGGAGCTTCAGGGAAGTCGACTACCATATGATCACAAGGACTGGTACCCCGCCCACATGTCGCCCGAGAAGTACGTCTACGGGAGGTTATGGGATTGCACGCCGTCTCTTTCCGTCCGCCCCGGACGGATTAGGCGGAGTGTCGCCATTCTATAGTCCGTGCCAAAAAGGAGAGAAGTTCGCTGTAGCGCTTTCCTAGGAAACTCATAACACCAACTGCACACGTCAACCGGCAAGTCAAGTGCGGCAATTGTGGTAGTATTATCCTCTCTACGTGAGGAGGCTTATGTCAAATAGTAAACGTCGATAGGCTGGATTGATGAATACTATATTAGTCAGATGTGTTGGTCTTCATTATTACTTTTCTTTCCTTGCTATTGTTTTGCTTACGTATCAGTACGTTTGCAGTACATAACACTTTAACTTAAATGGTCAATGGTATTGCAATGAGTTTTCATAAGCAACTTGATGATCATCCTATCTAAAGTAATCTATTCCACGATTTGCAAATACATTTACAAATGGCGTTATGTTAAGGTCTGAAATGCCAAGTATTTTATATTTGACAATGATACACGACAATTCTTGGTGCGATTCAACATAAATAGTTATTGCAAAATGAAATACTGTTAATCGTTTCCAATAATTGTATGTCTCCGGGTAGTCACTGACTGAGGGATATAAATGCATATGCCATCTAGGCAAGAGAAGGAAAACTCGAAACACAACACTACCAATCCGTCTGACCATAGTGGTATAGTCAATTTCCATTCCACAAAGGAGGAGGCTCGAACCCAATAGTGGGACGATGAATTGTATGTTTATAGTTACGCGATACAAGGATTTATTTCTTAGTAACAGGATGTAGCTTTTTTATAAAAATAAACGTTGAATAATGTTTGCATAATTCTCCGCGTGGTGATGGACTAAGAATACAATTCATGACCCACTCTCTTGCCCGTGGGTGTCGTAAAAGTCGACTAAGGGATGATATTATATGCATTTAATATTTGATCCAAGTGAAGAAAAACACGAAACAAAACCCCATACCAACACGTCTGACCAGCGTGGTTTAGTAGATCAATTTCCCTCCCAATGTGAAGGAGGTTCGAGCCCAACGGTGGAACGTATTTGAGCTGTGATGATGATGAATAGTAGTAACAGAACAGTAGTGTTAGTGTATAAGCGCATAATTAGTAAGTTATAATTTATATGTTGTATAGAGTAAATATAAAATTTTCGTTATCACTTACATACTTCACAAAGTTTTATCCTGTTTTATAAATAAAAATTTGAAATTGTCATAAATTAAAATATCTACGTATGTATTTAACTGCTCGAACCTATTATTTGAGGTCGACGATATATATACTTTTCTTTCATAGTAAAATTTGTAAGTTATTGAAAATTAGTTTTACGACACGACTGCTGCCTGTCTGACATTAACTTGGGACTGTAACTAGTAACGAGGCTGTAGCTGATAGAATCATTATACATTAGTTAATATCCCGTTAGATTTAAATCTGTCTACTATAAATGCGTAAAACATCGGTAATAGTAGAAGTAGAATGGGAGATTTCTACACAGTTGCCAGAAGAGTTCAGCTAGTTGAAACGTGTTGTAACGTTTCTCATATAGAAACCTACCCTATTCGAAATACATTTGGAAATATTTTCATTTGGGATATCGATAATTTCGATTACAGAGCTTCAAATCAGTTAAGATTTTTTTCAATAACCATATATCCTTGATGTGTGTTCAAAAAGCAAATACAGTGTAATCTCACTAATCCGGCACTATTAAAAACCAGAGGGTGCCGAATTATTGGAATGTTCGGATTACTGGATTATATAGAAAAACCAAATTAAAAATAAAGCATTTCATACAGAGAATACATATAATGTATTGAATTTACATATTATTATGTATGCATGTGATAAGTTTTGAGGTTAGACCGGAACGCATACGCGAAGAGAGGCGAGGGAGGCGCGGGCAGAGGGTGCCGGATTATTGGACGTGTCGGTCTATTGAAGTGCCGGATTAGTGAGATTCTACTGTAGTTTATTTTTTATAATGTCCCATATTTGAACTGAATTTATTGTTTGTTGTTAGGTGGCAAACAACCACCATCAGAGCACGCGGCCGTATGGGTACCTGATAATGAAGCATCAACGTGTATGCACTGCAAGAAGACACAGTTCACTGTTCTTAACAGGAGGGTAAGTCTTACAAATTTTCATCCATATGTAAGACTCGCCTTGTAATTGATGGCACTTTCGCGGACTAGTATTACATATGATTAACTTACCAATAAATCACTGATCTATACCAATAAATAAAATTGGAGTGTCTGTTTGTAATGTCAAATTAATAGGCTTTTTTCATGCTCACACGGTTATTTGCACGACATCTATGCCTAAAATGGCAATTAAAAATTTTTTGTCCGTTTGTCTGTTTGTTCCGGGTAATCTTCAAAACGGCTGGACCGATTTCAAAAATTCTTTCACCAATGGAAAGCTATAATATCAGGGCGTAAACTAGGCTATATTTTATCCCGGTATTCCCACGGGAACGGGAACTACGCGGGTAAAACGACTATAACCGAAGCGAAGCGAGGGCGGGTTGCTAGTATCACATAAAATCACCATTACAATACAAATTGTTATACACAAGTATAACACGACACTCCAAAATTATAACCCCTTTTTTATGGTTGGGCTACGGTCAACGCACCCGCCGCCCAATTCCGTCCGGGGCGTCAGAGGCGGCGCGCGGTCCCGTAACCCACCCATAGCACGTCGCCTTCATCGTTAGGCCGACCACCGGAGCAGAGTTCCTTGTCTTCAGTGGTTGACCCGACGGATTAACCCGAAGGAGTACCCTTTCCTCTCGACGTCCCCTTCCATGGACGTCATTAGTGATTATGCAGAATATTTTCAAGATAGTAACAGATAAGTCCATCAACATTTTGCTATTAGACGTAGACGGTCATGGAGAGCACCGACAACCAACAATGTCGCTTAAAGCAATAGTATTAACTGAACACAATTCCTTGCCACTTGAACCATTATTTAAAATTTGATTTATCTCTTTGGTGGCAGAAAATTTGATTTCACTATTTTGTTTGTCTTAAGTCTTGATTTCGCAATATTTTAATTTAAGTATTTATATTGGTATTTTAAGATTATATCTTAGTGAATGATATATAAAATATTATGTAGGTTATTCAAAATAGACATTTCTCAATCTTAACTAAAATGCTTAAGTCATTCTTAATCATCAAAGGCTGGAAATAATTTGCTCATCGTGAAGTGCTGTCTTTATCCCAGCGGTGACGGAATAAGAATACAATTCACCAACCTCTCTTGCCTGTGGGTGTCGTAAAAGACTAATAAGAGATATAATAGGCAAATAACTGCAAAAGATGGGGAACTCGAAATAAAACCCTATGCCAACATGTCTGACCAGCATGGTAAAATAGGTCAAATTCTCTCTTACTGGGGAGGAGGCTCGAGTCCAGCTGTGGGACGTTTATGAGCTAAGAAGACGATGTAAAATAGCATACAAGTCGAATAATCATTTATATTTTTTTTACCTTATTACCTATGATTTCTGATGTTTACGCGAGTATTAGACATTTTAAATAAAACTACTTTACGGATTTTATCGCGTTTGTATTTGATTTTTGATTACCCGACGTTTCGAACACTTTACAGCGTTCATGATCACGGGTGGACTAAGATGTCTCACGTCCAACAAGTCATCGTTACTGCAGAAAATTTATAATTATCTACCCGATACAGAAATTAGTTATTAAATATTGACCCACATTTTGATACAAAATTTATTGCCAGTATAAGAAGAAAATGATTCTATATGGAAAAATTATATTGTTTATGGTTAGTAATAATTAAAACATTAAAATTAATATTAATATTATTACCTATACCAAAACGTCTGACCAGGGTGGACCACTACACGGAGTGTGATATAGTAGGGCCGAACCTAACAGTGGGACTTAAAGGGACTGCGATGTTGATAATGATAAAGTACTATCTACTGCTACTATCCAGTTCTACCGAACCACTGTTTACGGGTTTGCGAATATTTTTTTAAATAGAATAATATTTCAATTTCTTAAAATAGAGGTTTTTAATTTTTATCAAAATGTATGGGTGTGTACTACACCTCCACATATTCCTTAAATGATAAAGGTAAAATTTAATTTAAAAATATAATTTTTCAGCACCACTGTCGCAAGTGTGGGTCGGTGGTATGCGGGCCTTGCTCGTCTAAGCGTTACATCTTACGCGGTCAGAGCGACAAGCCGCTACGTGTCTGCCTACAGTGCTTCGATGAACTCAACCGCGAGAGGGCGCGCCCACACACACAGCCTGCAAACACGCCCATCACTAATACAACACCAGGTTTGTTCGTGTAACACCGTTAGTGTATCGTCTCCATGACGTCAATACATACAAGCGACTTAGTGGGCGACGTTAGTAAGATAAATAATTATAATTTGCAAAAAAAAACTGACTTCAATAATGTAGACCAGGGTTTCCCAAAGTGTGTTCTGCGGAACGTAGGGGTTCCGTAGAATAGTCATCAGGGTTCCGCCAAAATTAAATAGCTTTTAATTTTAGTAATTTGGCTGTGAAATAATACCACGATTACAAATACAGTGTAATCTCACTAATCCGGCACTATTAAAAACCGGAGGGTGCCGGATTATTGGAATGTTCGGATTACTGGATTATAGTGAAAAAGTCATAGGTAATGAATAAAATAAAGCATTTTATAGAGGGAATAAATGTATGTAATGTAATAAATTGACATATAGGTACATATGTAATTAACTGGTTTTAAAATAATCCTTAATTGAGTTTTGAGGTTAGACTACTAGTCGACGACGCAGCGAGAGTGACCGAAGCGCACAGGTATAGAGGGGCGAGGGAGGCGTGGGCGGAGAGTGCCGGATGCCGGATTATTGGACGTGCCGATCTATCGAAGTGCCGGATTAGTGAGGTTATACTGTATTAACTTAAAATAGCGCAAAATTAGTAATGAGAAGAACTCATTACTATTATGTAAGTAGATATCAAGAACCGAACCTGAGCTATGACACAGAACCAATCATTACTTGATGTCATTTGATATGGGGTTCCATAAAATAAAAGGTATTCGGTTGGGGTTCCGTTATCTTTAAAGTTTAGGAAACCCTTGATGTAGAATGTAGATATTATTTTAGATTTTTGTTGATTTTTCAAAAATCGCTTGTCCGATTTCGATAAAATTTTCATAGAACCATTTGGAAAGTATACCCTTTCCAACAAAAGAAGAATTTTCAAGTGGCTTGGAACGCTACGGAGTTGTGCGCGAACAAACATAAAAAAAATACAATCATCCGAATTGAGAACCTCCTCCTTTTTTAGAAGTCGGTTGAAAACGACCTTAAATTATTTGTCTGTAGTCGTTTTACAGACGATAATTTCACGTAATAACGTCTTAAGAAAACATTGATAGAAAATTGCAATTTATGAGTTGAATTATAATCATTATTTTGTTACAAAGGAGTTAATTGAAATAACATTTTTTTTTTTCGATAAATTAACATATATTTGTTACTCTGTAATTCAAATATTTTTTTAGTTAAATTAGAGATAGATGCGCCACAAGAGTGGTTTTAATTAGCTTGATAGCAACTATTTCCAAAATTATAAATGGTTTTTGGAGATTGGTTCTTGTTTTTTTTTAATTTTCATTTTTGCATTCCATGAAATAACCAGTAAGAACGGTAAATAATTCTGCAATTATATTTTTTAATATCAACTTTTTATTTAATTTTGTTACTAGCTGTTTCATTTTAATATATCGCATCTACACTGATATCATTCTTCTCTCATGTTAAGATCTTGATGGAAGCACTATAAGCATCATATTTCTTGCAATAATTTCTCAGATTTTCATAAAATGTGTACAGATAACTGTAGAGGAAATGTAACTTTATGCTTATAGGCGGGCCAAAAACTTAAAATCTTTTCGAAATCATATAGATATTAAATAGTCCAGGTTTCGCCTTTTCCATGCCCAGCTCAAGAAATGTCTTTTAAATGTATCTAAAGTATTTGCCTTTGCTGTACAATGCTTTCACAAATTATTTTATCACACCTTACATGATATTTTGAGACAGAAATATGATTTATTCTCTACATAAAAATTGCTCACTTATATTGATGACTTTATAAACAAGTAACGATTCTCAAGAAGGTCGTACATCTTATTCTCAGTGAACTTACTTCGCTCTACTATCAGACTTACAAATAAGGCAAGGATATTTTGTGTATCCATTTTACTGACCAAATAAAAAGTTCAGTAATCGCCTTATTTTATTATCAGTATTACAGGATACGTCGATGCACCAAATCAGAGTACAGTAAACGAATTTTAACAATATAACTAAAGAATAATGTGTCATCAAAATCATTTTTGCTAATGTATGTAAATGGCTCGAGCCTGCTCTACAATATAGAGTTTTGTTTCGAGTTTTTCTTCTCTTGTGTGATATTATATGTATATTTTAGAATTTAATCATCTTTTACTATAACTACAGGTAACATATATAGGGGTGGTAAATGATATTCTTACTCCGTCACCATATGGCAATTTTAAATTAAGTTAATCAATCAAGTTAGAGTGTAAATGATTGAAAATATAAAATCATAAAAACACCAAAATCATAGAAAACATAAAATCATAAAAACACCAAAATCATAGAAAACAGAGCCAATTCAGATCTTTTTTTAATATATTCTAAAACTGAGAACTTAGCATATAAATCTATAGAAATATCCACGGCAACCTACAAAAAATCATCCTTAGAGGAGACCCCGGAGTCTTACCGCCGTTCCAACGAATCGACATTTTGCACAAACACGTCTTTTCAAAGCCAAGATTTTAGTCATCAGTTCAGCTCATATACGCCCCACTGCTGGGCTCTAGCCCCTCCACAATACAAGAGAAATTGACCTACTATTCCACCCTAGTCAGACAGAAGGAAACTGTAAATAAACCCCTATACTAACAAGTATAGGGTTTATTTCGAGTTTCCTTTTCTGGCATAAATGTTATATGCATATTTAATCCCTAAGTCATCTTTTACGACACCTACGGGTAAGAAAGATTAGTGGTGAATTATATTCAAATGCCGTTACCACACGGCAGTCCGTGTATTTTTTTAAATTCGATTTAATGATGTCAACATATCTATTGAGACGGTTACAATGATCCTTATCACCATAACAGCACATATACGTCCTCTGCTGGACTTCAGCTTCGTCCACAATAGAAAGAATTTGACAAACATTTTGGTATAGGGTTTAATTACGAGTTTTCCATTTCTTGCATAGATTTTGATTGCATATATCCCTTAGTCTTTTACTATCCCAGTAGCCAAGATTGAGGTTGGTGAATTGTATTCTTACTCCGTCAGCATATAGATAATCCAACGATACTCTAAGCGATGATTCTAATACTGTTATATTAAACAGTGAAAGCGGACGCTGGTTCCGGTGGCGATTCATCAGGCGACGAGGACAGTGATGATGACGATGATCGCGTCACCGCCGAGGAGAAACACGATGAGGTAACGATTAATAACATTTTTATTATATTACACTGTAGTTTTGAATAAATTAATCACATACCGACGGTATTCTGCAATTCACAGCACACGCTTTCTTTGTAATCGGCCTTTGCCTGCAGACGATACTGGCGATTTAGTCGATTTTACATAGACTTGCCACGCCTATAGGAATACCAATTGGTAATATTATTTTAATACTAAAATGATTAGTCGCAAAGTCGCTGATGTCTCTTGCGTGCTGAGGCTCTAAGGGGATTCCCTTCTACCACTGCCTATGCGGTGGAAGATACAATCTTAAATGTTTTCTAAATTTTTAGTTGTTTCGTCTCATAATTTGAATTTATATTATTCATATAAGCTTTTTAGTACAATTTTACTTTGTGATTAGAAAATCTCAGATTTGAATAAAAAAAAAATTATTTACAATATTATCATTGTCATATAAAATGTATTTATTTTATTAGAATACAAAAATTGTTTATTTCTAGGGTTTTACAAGTTATAATGGTGTCAAAAACGGATACGGAAATAGAGTCACCACAGTATAGTACAAAATTCGATTGTGTAAGTCTAGATATGTGCCAAGAGTTGTTCGATCATGCTTTTAACAGTATTGATAAATGTTTAATGTGTTGTTTTTCCGTTTTTCTACATTCATAATTGCCCATCACATTTTACATTTTGAGTTAGAATAGTTTTATCATATCATACTTGCAATTATGAAATCGATCGAAGGATCGATCGAAAACTTGAAATAATTATCATGCAATCGTCTGTAATCCTAATCTAATGGACAGATTAAAGTCGCTAAAGTGGCGGAGAGACTTTGGGTCACTCTGTGTACTCTACCGGCTCTTTCATGGGGAATGCTTAGAGGAATTGTTTGACTTGTATCAACGTCACCGTTTTACCAAAGTACCACTCGACACTGTAGCAGGTTCATCCATATTTATATAAATTGTTTTATAGATTTTATCGCGAACACCTCTCGTGAGCCTATAGTTTTTGAAACGTCGAAAAAGTAAAAATCAAATATAAATACGATAAAATCCGTAAAAATAGTTCTGTTAAAGGTTTTTTAAACTATTTTGAAAGTTTAATTTGTCGATCTTTAAATACAATATTTTGGTTGCTGCGAGGCTATTGCCAAACTACATTGTCATGAGAAATGTGTTATAATTAGTTGAATACACACATAGCGTCGTGGTTAACACGTTAAACGCCATGGGGGTCACCATAAGTGAGGCACTTATGTAATAGATGGAGCCAAAGAAGAATTTCAAAAATTTTAATGATATTTTTTGTTGCTTTAGGGGCTTTAAAATGTGGTGAATCACGTAGTAACACCAAAGAAAATTAATTTGTGACTTAATTTTATTAAAATACTACTGTCCAGTGGCGTAACTACAAGGTGGCAAGTCGACAAAATGCCACGGGCCAGTCGAAGGGGGCCCTCAGTCACAGGAGAATCCCAACTCCCAACATAAATACTATTATTGTTGGTTCAGCTTCCTTATATCTTTGGGGAGTCCGATGAATTTGCCACGGGCTTCGAATGGTATAATTAGACCACTGCTACTGTCCCTCAATAGTTGTTTAACGTGTTAGAACTACCTTGAATACCGTGATATCTAGTACTACTTTTTTAATACAGACTTGGAAAAAAGTTGTAATTAAAATTTCTAACGAACTATATACTTTCTCTGTTGAAAATTTTCTGAATGTGATAATTGGTAAATTATGCAGGTGATCATGTTTGAACAGGGTCAGGGAAGGTTCATGTTACCCATTAACTCATACTTGAATGGATTTAGTGATTTTATATAGCATTCTGTTGTTTATAAGAAACGTAAAATGACTTTTGACTAGTTTCATAGAACAGTAACTGAATGAAGTTTTTGCACACCCGTCTATAGCTAGATAAGACACCAGAGTAATAACGCATACTATAGTAATATAAAAACTGTGTGTTTGTATTTGAGTTGTTCTATGACAGATATTCGAAACGTCTAGTTTTAAACTGCAATATTTGTTGGTACTGTTTCTACATAAACAAAAAAGAGAGTGTATAGTAAAGTGGAAAAAACAGTGTGTATTGCACGGTAGAAGTGAAACTTTTTTTATTACAGGGAAATGTAATTATTCATCTATCACTTTTGAATAACAAAAATTGTGTAGAAATATGAAAACGGCATTTGCATATAGATGGAATTACCGCCAGTTTATACACTGCATGACCCCTTTCTTTTTCCTCACATTCCCTACTAGCCGACGAAGATTTTCAAAATACATTTTCATTTACAAGTATATTTTCTGACAACCTTAAACATAAGTAATTTTGTGCCTACAAGCTATAATATCACGATAGTAATGGTTTTCTCTTAATCTTTTTCTTGTGTATGTGTGTTCTATTTCTTGTTTATGTCACTGAATTCCTTTTATTTTATTTGAACAGAACGTTTGTTGGGTCAGCTAGTATATAAAATTGCTACAGAATCATATCATATGCTTATCGAAATTTAAGCTCCCAGTAAAACACAAAGTGGTGTAAAAAATTTTAGTCTTGATTTTGATGTGAGTAACGAAGAGCAAAGATCTTCGAAAAAGTGCTCAGACAATGATTTACTAACCTTATTGCATGAAGGTGACACTCAAACTCGAGTAGAACTGGCGGATAAATTATTAGTAACGCAGAAAACCTATTCTAAGCTATGGGGAAAAGTTATTTTTTAATTTACGAACAGACATTTAATTTTAAAAAAGCGGGTTCATATTTCTACACCTATGTAGATTGTATTTATTATGCAATTATTTTTATCTTGGACATGCGATAAGGAGAGACGAAGGCCATGTTGGCCTTGGCCAAGACCAAGGTTGTAACATACAAGGAGGGATATTAATATGATTGTGGATGTACGTAAGAATCGTGTGAGACCCAAAAAGAGATTGATAGATTGTGTGAATGAGACGGCTGAGAGGAGTCTATGGAAGGTAAGAACATGTTCTGCTGGCCACACTTAACGTTGGATGGGACAGGTTAATGATTATACAATTATTTACATAAAGTTATGAAAGCGAGAAGAGCTTATGTCTCTCTCACTCTGTTCTCACTCTCCCCTACCTACACGTAAAGTTGCAGATCAGAATGTCAAAACCTCAACAAGTTTTCTTCTATAGTATAGTCTAGTATACCTACTTTTAGCAATGCTTCGAATATCTGTCTATATTTTGATTAGTGTTGATAGACTTTCACTAATTCGTTTGTTGTGTTGTTTTTTTACTCATCAATAATGTTATTGCTAAGTATTATTTTAACAATAATATACGGCCACAAATCAATAGTGATATGTCCGTGTGATGTCGGAATACAGGAGTCGCAATCCCTTCCTTGGCCGTGAGTGTCGCAAATAATTTAGTAATGTAACCCCACTGCAAGAAAAAGCCAAAATAAAATCCTATACCGATTCGAATATCGTTTTATAATATTTTGCTAGCGTTTTAGTGTTAAGCTAATTTCTTTCTGGGAAAAGTCCATGGCTTGCAGTGTTAATGGACCAAGAAAATCCCGAAAATATTTTTTTAGATTTTCTTGGTCCAACAAAAGTTATTTGTAATTAATGTTATTTTACAAAGGTTTTCGTCATCATCACAGCTCAATAGGGAATATGCACGAAACTCCAAAATGAACAAATTATTTTTATTTGTAATCTTTATTGCTTTAAAAACGTACCTATACAATTATTTTTTAATTTTATCATTATTTAATAATTAAATTTAATTATCAAAAAGTGCCTTTTTGAGATTCGCGCGCAAAATTTCTAAAACGCAACGCATTGGTTGTTTAAAACGTGACATCATAGTCCTGAAGAGTCTTCTGATTAGGGCTGTCGATATTTAAAAAAAATATTTTTTCGATATATTGATATTTTTAAATATATCAATATCGGAGTTCGATATAACGAAAATATATCGATATGTCATATTTTCCCCATGACCACTCTTTAACTTCGTTCATTGCGGGGTTGCCGTGCCGAGCTTTTTTTTTTATCAAATTCTAGGAGTAAGTGATAACTGATCATCAATTTCATGCCAGCGCTTTTACAGTAGATTAAGTTTACGGTGATTTTGTGGAATAAATACTTTACAAGAAAAGATAAAACACCAAATTTATTAAAATAAATATCGATCCTCGATACTTACTTTTTACTATCGATATATCGTCCAAAAAAAAGTTCAGTATTACGTATCGATATTTTTAAATAATAATATCGATATTTTGACATATCGACATTTTATCAACAGCCCTCCTTCTGATATCAAGTTGTTGTTTGTATGTTTCTAGTGATTATTTTGTATTGTTACCCAATTATTTCATAGTAAGTTATTAGGTTTCTGTGTTCAAGTATTAATCTTTGTGAATAAAAGACTTATTACAATGACTGAAACCGGTTTCATCAAAGTACAGTCAGATAATCTTCCTAAAATAGATGTGTATATGATGGTTGTCATCATGTATTTCGCGTCTAATTCAGATTTAATGTCTGTTAAACTCGGAGTAATAAAAGCTGCAAAGTAAATAAGATATAATATATTTAATAATCGTAATAATAATATCGATATATCGAAATTTTTCCGATGTATCGAACCCCGATATTGATAAATTGTAAAGTATCGAAATGTCGAAAAACGATATTTATAAAAAGTTGACAGCCCTAGCAACTTGTACGAGTGTCGAGTACTCTGACGTCACAGAATATGGGCGCCGAAGTAGTCGCGTTTACATCGCCCATAAATGATAGCGATTTTTAATTTTTTTTAGCGTAATGGTTTATATTTTGTATGTGTTATATTTATTTCTAGTAATGTAATAACTAGTAGAAACGTTTAAAAAATAAATAAAAATCATGCATATTCCCTATTAGTCCCACTGCTGAGCTCGAGCCTCCTCCACTGAGAAGAAAATTTACTTATACCACGCTGATCAGATGGATTGGTATAGGATTTTATTTCGAGTATGCCTTCTCTTCCACAGATGTCATATGCATAATTTTTTATCCCTTAGTCATCTTTTACGACACCCAGGGGCAAGATAGGGTGGTGGTAAATTGTGTTCATACTCCCTCACCAAACGGCAACACAATACACGTTTATTTTACCACAGTCTAATTAAATATTTTTATCATGTTGATGCACCTGTTTACTTTCTTTTGCAAAAACTAATTAATATACGATGTACCATAAGTTATAATTATATTTATTTTTCAGCCAAAATTCTATGGTGACAGCGATAAGACTGAAGAGACCAACAATCATTCGTCCAAGGATTCCGCAATGAAAAATTAATTTCACAAAGATCACTGTCGAACACGTTTAATAATATTTATAAACCGCAATAATCAAATACAGGGCATGAAATTTCATGTTTCTCATCAATCAATTTATAAAGGGGATCAATTTTTATTAGATTTTTTCAATACTGTGATGTTTCGAATTTTTTTAAAGACAATGGTCAAACGGCCTAAACACACAATAAAGAAAAAACAACCATTTTCATAGATTTAATTTGAGTGGTCCTAATGTAACACCGCAATGGCCTTTGAAATATTTTTACATTAGTAAAAATGCTAGATAATATCTTTTGGGAGTGGATTAATTAAGAGATAGGTCAATGTTTTATACAAAAAAAAGCTTCAGATGTGTTGGTGTATAAAATATAAATTTTTGATAATGTATAAACGCTGATGCTACAGCTTTAAGCCGCTCAAAAGAGAACTGAGATGGAGGGTTTTGTTTAGATTTTTAATCATATTTATTATTTGATAATAAAACATCGTGGTTATAACATGTTTATAACGAAATAAATTTAGTCTTAGTGATGTTATGTCAATATTATTAATATTTTAAATATGTTAGTTTATTTTATTATAAATATAAACTTTTATCGTGGTTCATTATATTATCGATTCATAAAATATTGTATTAGTAATAGTGTCGAGTCAAGACTATTATTAAAAGTAATTTAAATTAGATGTTTGGGTAACCTGAATATTACTTTTTTACAGAACACTAAATAAGTAGATATTTCTTTTTGTTTGCATGTAATCTTCATTCCTTGTATAAATTTTAAGAATCATATAAATTTTCTTGTCCATGTTGACAAAAAACATCAGTTTATATAGATATAAAGTTTAAATTAATTTTGTAATATTTGATATAACAGGTTTCATATAAATATTACAAACATTTTGTCCAAAGTTATCGCGTCCGAAACATTATAATACTTTTAGGAAATATATATGTACTTTCAAATGGTGAAATCATGTCATACATTTTCTATAAAATCCTAAAACTTTATTATTCTTTTATAACACAATATTATAACGGTAATTAAAATTAAAAGTCTTTATAATTCGATTATGCTTTTCCAGAAATCAGGTATTCTCCAATTTACTAGGTTCCCGTAGTCGTCGGTTCAAAATCTTGACGTTAATTTTGAAATTTCCCAATAGAACGCCTCCCATGTCAATCACTTAAAAAATACAGGTTGTATCAGGTTATGGGACAACTGTTCGAGTATGTTGTACTTTAACGGTCATAGATCATAATTAGAATGTAGATTACACAAAAAACAATATAACAAAAGTTATAGTGATTTCAAAAAAATGTGTCTAAGAATCTATGCCTTAAATGTTACGTATTATGTAGGCATGTACAGACAGAATACATGTAGGCATGTAAAGCTTAGACAGTATAATTTCATTCATTTATACCTAGAATTGCGCAAACGCTTCAATGACATGTAGGTACAACGGCTAGCGGTCAACGCTCATAGGCCGATCAGCTGTTTTAAAGCGAAATTTGTTTTGCTTATGTGAACGTAATCATTGATTTCTTCAATTTCTAATGAATATTTAACAAAGTATGAATATGTTGTGTATTAAGTATCATTGACTTTATACATTTCAATCAGATTTACACGAAAAAGCGATGACAAAATTGAAAACTTTACATGTCTCTAATTTCTAAACGAATCAATATTTTTCCTTCAAATTTTTTTTATGGGTTCCTACCACCATTGCCTAGCCCCCATTTGACCAGTTGCCCCATAACCTGATACACCCTGTATATAACATTTTGGCTGTATCATAAATTATAAATGGCCATTGTGTTATCCAGATCCATGCATGTATGTGAACGTTTAAACGCATTTTAAAGGCAGCATTTTTCTCCAGCCCCTATCCCGATCGTTATAAGTTTAGCACCAATGTCTTCCTTCTTTCAGCATACTAAGGTGTTTTGTTAAGTTTTACTACTGGCGACAAGACTGAAGTCAATACTTCAAATACCTTATTGGCTTTACGTCTCCTCCACAATGATAGGACAATTGTCCCACGCCGGTCATTAATCATAATAATAATAAATATAAAATCCACACTTTACTAGGTCCTTTCCTCGGCCCATAAACAATGATCACGGAACGAATCGGTCCCAGTAATCAGCTCAATTGATATATTTTTATAGTAGCGATGATCGATATTTGAAAAACATCGATGTCATAATCAAAAGCCCAACATCGATGTACGATATTTATCGAAGACCGAACATCGTTGATTTTTGCTTTAATAATTGACAAAGAACTAAAATACAGTGAAATCGTTACGTTTTACTTCGTTTCATTCGTATTATATTATTTTTATTCGTATAGCAACATCGATGTTTTTGCTTTCAACATGCATCCCTATTTAGTAGTAGTATAACATATTTAATATTTATCCCCCAAGGAGTCGGGCGGGCCCCCGAAATCTATAAATCGGTATCAGTGGTTGATCCAATGGTGGTTCTTCGAACGATTCGGGCGGGGTGTAGCTGAAACTAGATCCATAGCTTCTCAAAAAAGCAATGCTCAAGCGCCTTTCCAATAAAACAGAAAATGGTGTACTGGCCAGCGTGTTGGCTTAGCTTTTTGTTTCAAGTTTCCCTTCTCTTGTAATAATGTAATTCTACTTACATTTGAGCGTCTTTTACGACAACAGATAAGGGGTTGGGGTATTTGAACTCCGTCACAATACGGAAAACAATATTTTTTATGTATATTAGATTTTAGATAATAAGTGGTGCGTTCAATGTTTTGAGGGAAACGTGGTTCTTATGTTTAGATATATAGCTTGCAATCATGCGTATGTTATACGCGTTACTTTCATAAAACAAAATATTTATTAAATTTTAACATAGGCCTAGTTGTTAATAATCAACACAAGTCTTGTATTTCCGTAATACTGATAAGTGAAATATATGTTAATAAGATATTGTTTAATTTTCAGTTGACAAATATAATATTTTTTAAAATCCATGTTATTTTAATCACTTCATATTACGTATGTCTATGGTCCAATACGCTTACGGATTTCGAGGTCCTGAAGAAAAGGCTTGCTATTTTGGATTGGATTATAAGTATCATTCGAGTTTTCAGCTAAAAATTATAATTTAAATTTCAACCATTTTCAACCAGTTTTTTGTCTAAATGGCAGACTCGTTCCGTGTAGTATCACTCGCAGAAAATAATGTTAGAGAAGTAATAATTTGCTATGGCGCTTTGAGATCGTAACCCTAAAACTTTACGTTAAGATGTGATCTGGCTATACCCCTGGTATTACAGGGGTCCAACATGGACATTTTATTTTTATATATTTTTTTTTTATTGCTAACGGTGGCAAACGAGCAAACAGTACACCTGATGGTAAGTGTTGCTGCCGCTCATGGACCTTTACAGGGTCGCTGCCTACCGTGAAGAAAGTGAAGGGAGCGTGAATGCGTGCATTGAGGCTTGGTGATACCAAGGGCACCACCAAAACCCTCCACACACAAACACCCTCAGAAAGTTGGGCTTCCAGCTCTCTCGCTCACCGAACGGAGCACAGTAACAAATTGCTATTACTCAGACGTCGATTTTCTGCGAGAGTGTGGTACTACCCCGGACGGACCGGCCCGCAGCTGTCGACAGATAACTGTCAACAGTGTGGTCCTACCACTCCTAAACATGTGGCACTTAATATTACGGCTGCCTGCCCGTTTCCCACCAAAGGCAATAAAAAAAATTCAGATGCTGTCCCAAAATAAAGAGTCGATACATAAATGGCAGACAGTGCATCTTATATTATTAGTTGCATAACACTAAAAGAATATTGAAACATTCAAATTTCTACACTCAATCGATACGCGTTGACGGCAAATAATATAAACATAGTTCGAGCTTCATTTTAAAATTAATTACCACACAACAACCACTCTGTAGATGCTATATACCGAAACCGACTTGATACATAATGTGACAGGTCAGATTTGACCAAATAGACGCGACGGGTATTACAGACATACCTTATCTCTCATTACTGGGCTCTTCCACAGTAGGAGAGAAATTGATCTACTATTCCGCACTAGCCAGTAAAAGAAGTTTTATGATTTTATTTTCAATTTTTCTTTTCTTGCATAAATGATATCTGTATATTATCCCTTAACCGTCATATATGGCACCCACGTGCAAGAACCGGTACTTGTATTCTTACTACGTCACCCGACAGAAAATATTACTGATACGCTCGACGCATTTTTAATAATACATATATGTACCGACGCTTAAGAATACAATGAGTAATTGGAAGTTCTAAAACGCGTTGAGGGATCCTCAGAAGAATGCATATTACTATATCGATGGCTCCTAATTAAAGTGAGTCAACTAACATTTTAGGTATTTTAACTTTTTTGATGAAATGATAAAAAAATAACCTTATTCATCAATCTTGGTCATAAAAATTAAAAAAATCATTGAAGCTTTTTCACCTGTGGAAGCTCATTACACCCACAAAGATACACATCGTAAATATTTGGATGGATCCTTGTCGTTTCCTAAGATGTTTGACCTCTATAAAGAATGGTTTGATCCCGTTAACTATTTAAATGTCCAATGAATCACGTCGTAATCAATACAAAAACTTAAAAATCCTAGAACAAGAATTTGAAAAAGTGTAAACATTTTTTTTATCTTTAACACGCTCCCCTGTAAAATTGGAATTTTTCAGATGACTCACTATACGTAGGAGCCATCGATATGCACTCCTAGTTAATTTATGACCCTATTGCATTCGCCAGTCTTTATGCCAAATGATGGTATTATCCCACATTTGAAAGTCCTGTGTATAATAGTGGACATTGATAGGATGAGAAACAATTTTACGTCATAAATAGACACCAATCACATCTAATAAAACTCACACTAAAGGTCTAATGGCGTAATTCTTCTAGCCAACCACTTTGATTATACCCGTGTAATTATAATAAACATGGCACATCCAGCAAACATGTTGATGTTTGCTCATCAGCAATGTATGAATGAAAATAAAACGGGTTCCCACTCGGATGTTCCTTAGTATCAGGATCCCTTGGTCTTGTCAATAATCCATCACCCAAGTGGAGTAATAAGAATTCCGTTCCCTGTTAGAAGGCCGACCGCGTAATTGCAACGTACCATTAGCGGGACGTCGAGGTTATACATACTCGAAAACTATCCAGAAGTTAGTCATTCCCATGTCACCATCATATCGGATGGACGCTGTGTAGGCCCGGCTCCCACTAGGTGGACCGATGACCTGAAGAAAGTTGCTGGAAGACGTTAGATGCAGGCGGCACAGGACCGCATTTTGTGGCGAAACATGAAGGAGGCCTACTGCATTGGACGGCTGAATGAAGAACACTCATTTCCATAGAATGGTTTCCGGTAGCTCATTGGCCAAATTGTACTACAACAGGTCATATTGCCCTAGAGAAGAAGTCAAAATAAAACCCTATACCAACATGTCTGACCAGATATTATTGTAAGTCAATTCCGTCCTATTGGGGAGGAGGCTCAAGCTCAGCAGTGGGACGTGAGTAAGCCGAGACGACGATATCACCCCACGCTGCCTTGGCCAATATGGGCGCAGTTTAACCAAACCATAGATCTTTAAAAAGGTCACCACTTGTTCATTTAACTTTATACCTCTCGAGAAGCCGTGTGGTGACGGAGTAAGAATACAATTCACAACTCCCGACCTCCCCGCAGATGTCGTAAAAGACGACTAAAGAATACAATATGCATATAACATCTATGCAAGAGAATGGAAACTCGAAATGAAACCCTATACCAATCCATATGACCAGCGTGGTATGATAGGCCAATATTTCTCCTATTACAGAGGAGACTCGAGACTAGTAGTAGGACGTATATGAGCCGCGATGATGCCTCTTGAGAATTAAATTAAACAAGTTTTAATGCATTGAAAATCATCATCGCAGCCCACATACGTCCCACTGTTGAGCTCGGGGCTTCGCCACAATGGGAGGGAATTTGACCTATGCTGGTCAGACATGGTGGTATAGGGTTTTATTTCAAATTTTCCTTCTCTTGCACAGATGTTATGTGCATATTATATCCCTTAGTCGTCTTTTACGACATCCACGGGCAAGATAGGGAGTGGTATTGTATTCTTACTCCGTCACCACACACAAAATGGATTGAAAATGATTCTAGTAACATTGAAGAAAAACAACATTTACATCGATATAAAGTATATTTTTAATACATCATTTCTACTTTAAATATTCATGATTTTTTCTCTTACATAAAATATAAAAAAATCTAATCTTAATGACTATTTTATTATGTACTTGCATAATATATTAACTTCGTAATAATTATTAGGAAAAATAATAACGACGTAAACGTCAAAACAAATTTGGCATAACTAACCTCCGCCATAAGATTCCTCCATAAAATATGTCACACTAATTGCCAACCAACCAACGACCAACCGAAAAAAGAACCGAACAACTCTAACAAGGACGGAGAAGACTCCGTCCTTGTTAGAGTTGGTCACATTTGTGAGAACTCTCCCTAGTGTGACGTCACTTAAAATCGTCTACACTTGAAACACTTTGCAATTTTACAAAATACAAAATATTAATGAAATCACGACATAACGCGGTGCATGTGGTAGCATTTATCCAAGAGCTGATGATTCTGAAGAGATATAATTGGAAATATTTTTAAGTAATTGATAGTTCAAAATTGCCATTTTAATACTTAGATATATACAATTTTAAAGTGACGTCACGAAACTTAGGACACCTCCCCTTAACGTTTGACGTATTTTGTGGACGGTCCCTAACAAAAAACGATTCAATACATAGAAAACAATCTAAAATAGCAATACTAAGGTTTAAATTAACTTGTATTAGCAGCCAGTTCAAACCACTGCCTCAATGCATCTCCTAACACAGTAGGTAATGCCGACATATCCCGTAGTATGAGATAGAATGGGAACGGGAATGTATCCAAATAAGATACGAAACCGGTAAGCGTGTTTGCCACTGGATCCAAAAGAGGTCGCCTGATGTCCATGATTGAATCCTGAAAAATAATACGATATGTTAAAATCATAAAACAAATATACTCGCTGGATTCTCCGTGTGGTGACGGAGTAAGAATACAGTCCACCACTACCTAATTTTAGGGGTAACAGACGACTAAGTGGTAACTTAGGCATATAATGATTATGCAAGAAAAGGGAAAACTTGAAATAAATCCTTATACAAAGTCGTCTGACCACGTTATTGTAAGTTCAATTGCTTTCCTATTACAGAGGAAGCTCGAACCCAGCAGTGAGACGTATATGAGCTGTGATGATGATGACGACTCGCAGATATATTTATTACTTTGACTTAAAATAATTTTCTTCTTAATCTTGGGCAAACCTTATTCAGAATGAGTAGGAAATTTGTCTAATACACCACGCCGGCCAGATGAATTAGGATTGAGTTTTATGCCAAGTTTAGCTTTTCCTAATATTACTTACCACCCGAAAATATATAGTAATACCTGTATATAGTGTTTGTAATAGTGTTTTACGTAACCTTTCGACTTGGGGGTGCAGGTATCTGCGCCCGCCCGGACGCCGCCCTTGCTGAGGCCGCGGGTGACTAGACCGGTGAATAGTCAGTCACCCGCAGAGGCTAATCACGTGAGGGCCCCGAGAGAGGCGTATGGGGATGGACGTTACCTGAAAGGGTATCCCGCTGGATTGGCCATGGACGATAAGGAACTCGGTACCAGTGATCGGGCCAATGGCGAAGGGGAAGAAATACGGTGGGTAATGAAGCCGTGTATCCTTTCGTCACCCCGGACGGTACGGACGCTATGTGTATGCGGCCCATAGCCCAAACAAAAACAACATTACTTTCAAGTTGTCAATATTTCGGCACTGTTCCAAGCGCCATGATCAAGGATGAAAAAGCTTTCTTTCGTTCTTCCGTTCCCGATATCTATAATCTTGTAAGCATGGTATTCATACTTTATTACAAGACGGACAAGAAGAATAGATGTAATTGTAAACAAAAAATATATCCACAATTTTAAAAAACCTACCTTATTATCAGGATTATCAATGATGACGTAAACCAAGAATATCCCTTGCTGTCTCGCCCTCCTCACAGCTTGTAACACTTTCGTCTCTCCCTCAGAAAATATCCCTCTTCCATCACTCACAATCACCAACAACTTGGCATTCACCGCGTCACTCCTTATAGATTGTTCTTCAAACATAACTGTGCTAAAATCTAATAGTTGAGCGATCCTTGTCTTGGTTTGTTCGAAGCGCAATTGTTCTAGAATCTTCGAACCGGAATGTTCTGTGAATTGCTCCGTGAAAGGATGAAGTAGGTTTGGCTTTTCACCGAAACTAAGCACGGCTAGGTCACCAGATTCCAGAAGATTTAAAGCCTAGAAATTGAGCATAAAAAAAATTAACCAAGTGTTAAGGTACACGAATCAGGCCTAAATGGTAGCTTCAAAGAAACTTAGTCACAAAAAGTACCATTGAGAACCCATAATCGCGATAGCTCTACAGAATAAATAATATAGGTAAAATCTAAACACGCCTATATTATGTTTTACTATACATTGTTGAGCACATCTTTATATACATAATTCATCTGTGTGTGTGTACTGTGACAGTACTCCTCCAAAAACGGGTAGGACGATGTTGATTGTGTGTTCCGGTGGATTCAAAAATGGTTAATACTGACAATTTGATTTGATATTTTTTTTTTCGAGTTCAAAACGTTTGAACAAGACTACGTCTGTCGATGCGTTAGTTTTTTTCTTATAAATTAAAACAAAGTGTATATATGTACCTGCGAGACTAAGGCTAAGCTCTCAAAAGCCAACTCTTTGCTTCTATTGTCAGACATGGAGCTAGAATCGTCAACCGCGATGGCTATCTTGTATTCGCGTTTAGCTGGCTTAGTACGACGCAACCAAATACGATCTTTACGGAAATGAGACGCAATGTAAGGGATCACTCGACGCATGTTGATCGCGCGCCCCGTTCTGAAGTCACCTGCACAACAAAATAAAATATATCAATACATATTGAAATTAAGAAGAAATTTTTTAGGCCTATTAAGGCCTTTTTCTGTGTAGTGGCTGAGTAAGAATACAATTCACCACTAGAATAGGGAATCTAACCAGTGGGTTTCGTAAAAAACAATTAAGGAATATAAAGTGTATATAACATCAATGCAAAAGAAGGAAACTCGAAATGAATAGGGTTTCAGCTAGCACATCTAACCAGCGTGGTATAATAGATCAAATTCTCTCCTATTGTGAAAGTGGCTCGAGCCCTACAGTGCGACGATTATGAGCCAAGATGATATTAAGACCAGCGTGAAGCCCATATCCTTCTACATCGCTCCCCTCTATCTGTCGTGGGTAGGGAATGCAATCCCGACTCGAGATCGTAAATTCGAGATCCCGCGGGATCCCGAAAATTTCGGGATCTCGTCTATTTCAAAATAAAATCCACATGACTGAATACGATGAAAACTGCTTGTTTGTGATAGTGAGGTTAATTAAAACAAAATATTGTTTGAAAGAAAACAAAAGCCTTTATCCTTTAATATTACTAACCAAAATATTTAACAGTTTTACTACAATAAGATAATCAAAACAAATGTAGGTATAGCGCAAGCTCGGTATCAAAAGTGCTATCTGCTAACTGGCATCTAATGTCCGTTGCAATGTACCCAGCTGCTGAGAATGCCCTCTCCGAAACAACACTGGTTGGCAAAAGTGTGCCAACCAGAGTTGAGTCCTCGATTTTATGGATTGACACCATATGGACATGTAAACCTTTTGCACTGAGCAGTTAAATTATTAACTGCTTTCTTGAAATATCTCCATACCCGTAAACGACTGCTAAACTCCACGTACGCTTGAACTGGATTATTTTTGGGAAATTTAAGGTACTACTAATCTACTTATTACTTATAGGAATCCAAAAGTTACATTTATATATATTTAACTCACATAAACAACAAAAAATGCGTAATTTAAGAAAAACCAATTACTACAACAGCACAACTAAAACAAGTACGTTAACAAACAAATACGGGCCGGCCCGCACGCATGCCCCTCTTTCTCACTCACTCGATACAGTTTTTTATTCTCTGTCCCACTCGTTATTTATCGCTAATATTCGTAAGTATTAGGAATAGTTTTTTAAAGCTCTTCGATACAACTATAGATATATCGTCCAAAAAAATATCGTTGATAATTATCAGTATTTTTAAATAATCTCGCGTCACGAGTGGATATGCGTAGTATCGCTGACCATTGCCGCCCAATCCCGTCAATCTCGAACGGGATCTCGTCATATTATGCTTCGGGATTGATCCCGAAAAATTACACGGAATCTCGCGAGATCGGGATTGCATTCCCTAATCGTGGGTCACCGCAACTGATTCCTTTAGCTAGATAAGGTGAAATCTTACCTAATCTATACAAATAAATAAAATTGAAGTGTCTGTTTTTAATGTCAAATTACTAGACTTTTTTCATGCTCACACGGTTATTTGCACGACACCTATGCCTAAAATAGAGTTTAAAAATGTTTGTCTATGTGTCTGTTTGTTTGAGGTAATCTTCAAAACGGCTGGACCGATTTTAATATTTTACTACCAGGTGTAGCTGTATTTTATTCCGGTATTCCCGGGAACTGAATTTCGGAAAGGCGACTGAAATCGAAGCGAAGCGAGCGCGGGTTGCTAGTGCTGCCTAAAAAAGGCGCAGTTTATATTTATAGTTCCTTTTTTACAAATTCAAATACTTTATTATGCATAAACCCCGCGGGGGCACTTACATATGGTCACTTTTTTACATTTTACCTTACACTACTACCGGATCGGAACGCGACCGCACTGAGAAGATCCGGCAAGAAACTCAGTGGGCTTGTCTTCTTTTTTATTCATTTACTATTTTTTTTTAATAAGATAATATACAACAACATGTCTATTAATAGCTCCAGTGTGATGCCTTTCGAACCATCATACAATACAGTTATTAAATATAACGAAAAAGTACCATGGCTGTACCAGATCCCGCAAGCGGCATCCGATCACGAGTTAACCACTAGAGCAGCCATCACTCCCCTCAACCACAATGGAGGGAAGGGAGTGACCCGCTCCTCGTAGCTACCGCAAGCAGACCCTTCAGTGAGCATGACCAATACCATGGGCCACAAACATAAAACACAGATTAAATAACAAATTCGTTTGGCAAAACACGCTACGCTTTACAATTATATTAACAGCAACAGAATTAACATGTATGTAACACCTTTTGAAATAATGAGAAAATGCCTGAATGAGGAGCTGCTCATAACCAGTCTGTATTATCATCAAGATAATCCGAGATTTTATAATAACCTTTTCTACAAAATCTACTCTTGATTGCTTTTTTAAACTTATTAACTGGCATATCATTACATATACCATACATATGCCTTAATTCCTTATTCGTTTTTTTTTATATCTGATATAAAATGAATAGTGATTGTATTTTCCGTGGTGATATGTATTTCTTGTCCATTACAATAAACTCAGGAAAGGAATATCTTATCTCAGCTCATATATGTCCCATTGTTGAACTCGAGCCGTCACTAGAATAGAAATTGAACTAACTATATTAGTCACATGGATTAGTATAAGTTTTTATTTTAAGTTTTCCTTCTTGTATATAGGTGTCATATTTATTAATTTATTTATTTAAGACAACACCCTGCACTAAGGAAATAATCCTTGTATTGCTGGGGAATATGTATGATATATATAAACTATAGTCCTCTTTTACAATTACGAGCGAAATAGTAAGTAGTATTCTTACTGTGATGGAGTATGAATACTATTCACCACTCCCTGTCTTGCCTGTGGGTGTCGTAAAAGACGACTAAGGGATATAACATGCATATAACATCTATGCAAGAGAAGGAAAACTAACTGATATAAAACCCTATACCAACACGTCTGACCAGCATGGTATAGTAGATCACTTTCCCTCCCATTGTGGACGAAGCTCGAGCTCAACAGTGGGACGTACACGAGCTGTGATGATGATGATGATTCTTACTGTGAAAATAGGGAAAGCAAAGAAACTGCGAATTCTAAACTCTATACGATAACTTTAAATATATAAATGGAGTCCACTGAGATATGCTTACCAGCTCTGCGTGATCGTCCTGTAGGTTCCAGCACAAGTCGAAGCTTTTCACATAGAGCCCGCGCTGCCGTCGAACTGTCCCGCCAAAGAGTACTCCAAACGCCAGCACGGGCATGCGCGCTATGTACCGGCTGGCTCAACCAATTACGTATACTCATGTACGTATCCAGCGACATATCTTCGGTATCCATCGGCGTCTCCTCCAAACTATCAAATTAAATAATATTATTTAGAATAATATGATTTAGTTAGTCATATAGATTAAATAAGGTAATGAGAAATTCATCAACAGTAATGCCAACGATCGCCAACACGACTGCCCATTTTGTGTGGAGGCCTATACTATTAATATAGGCAGCAGTGGACATACTCAAAACGCGCATGTCTGGGATGGTATGTCCGAGTGTTCCACACTGCGCCTATAGATCCCACTGCTCCTATGAGACCCACTGCTCTGTTAAACCTCCCACACACTAAGAGGAAATTTTACCTATTATACCATGCTGGTTAGACGCATTGATAAAGGGTTAAATTTCGAGATTTTCATGTCTTGCATCATCTAATGTATATAACATTTAATATTATATGCATACTGTATACCTTAGTCGTCTTTTACGACACCCACGGGCAAGAAGGGAATGGTTAATTGTATTCTTACTCCGTAACCGTTTGGATATATTGTTACTCTGTAACCACACGGATGGGATTATTAAGTAACGGAAAACAAAATTTTAGACAGAATAATTGTTACAAACATATTACTAATTTACTTCTTACCGTGTATGATACGAAGTTTCAGTGCCTCTCGGCACGTGAGCTGTAACAATATTTTCTCCTTCTACTTCTATACCGGTTTCCCCTGTAGGCTCCTCTCCACCATCCTTCTTATTGCCAGACTTTTCTTTGTCCTTATCAGCTGCCTCTTTCATCTTCTCTGGTTTTAATTCTTCTGCTTTTTGCACCTGTGATATTACAATTATTATAAGAACACTCTTCTCAATTTGTCATATTTGCCTCTGCTCGGCAGAAACCTCCCTCAGAGTGACTTTTAAGCTACCAATAAAATTTGTATAATAATACAGTCAAATTACACCATTCTATGGAAGAAATAGAGATATTTATTTTAAGAATGACACAAAATAAACAGGTTAAAACAATTTCATAGGTTAATTGATTACCACAGGATAAAGGAGCTGATGCAGTTCACAATTAATATTATTAAATATGTTATTATTTCACCAACGGCTGTGAATAATTATCTTTTAATAATTATTAATGTGTACGATTGTACGTAAGATTATTACAGCATTATAGAGGTAATCATTTCCATGTGGTGACAATAAGAATACAATTCACCACTCCCTATCTTTCCTGTGGATGTCGTAAGAGATATCTAAGGGATTTAATAAGGACATTACATCTGTTAAAGAAAAGGAAAACTCGAAGTGAAACCCTATACCAACATGTCTGACCAGCATGGTATAGTAGGTCATTTTTTTCATAAGAATCAATTTAAATGAGCTTTGCATATTCTTACCTCAATATCATCGTCATCAACATCCATAGCTACTTGTTCATCTTCCTTCAGTTTATCAGCATCTTCATCGTCTTCTTGCTGCAGTGTTGGTTGTTGATCAGCTTGCTCTTTTGTCGCGGCATCAACGGCCTATAAAAATAAACAAATAATTTGCCTATACTTTAATTTCATTATTTATTAGAATTCACCATATATTTGGTAGCGGTCACAAATACTATCAGCCTTAACATTGGTATCGTAGAAATCGACCTAACCTTTTAATCCGACAAATTTCAATTAGTGTTGTTTCCTAAAAAGGCTACATTAGTCAGGTGCATTGTACAACTTAAAGAAAACCTGAGTAATATGTTCTGCTTTTCTTTGATTTTCTTAATGCTATGTTAAAGGAAGGACATATTGCGCCGCCCATATATAGCTTAAGATTATGAGGTTGAAGGAAAATAATAAATATACTCAAACAAATTAGCAGTTAAACGTAAATATGTCTGGTATTCTCTTCTGTTGATAGGTTATAGAGATCGCTAGAAATTGAGCCAAATATAAATAAGTTGATGAATCCGATTATATTAGATAGCTAACCTAAATAGAAATAATAAAAGTTGGGATCATTTCAGTGTTTCAATAAAATACATATCTACAAAAGATAAGTATCAATTGACGTTTAGTTTTTTATTAATTATAAATAAACGACACCGAATTACGCAACCAATTATTGCAATAGGAAACAGCGTTTTAAAATTCTAAACCTAATAAAAAAATGTCTCGTAATGTTAAGTTGTATCATTCCAGATGCATACATATAAGACATCTGTCGGTTCACGGTATTTACTTACTACTTTTCAAAAACTTATTTTTACACTAAATAAAATAAACATTCTTTAAAATATCAAGTGTTAAAACGATAATTTTTTTCTTGTCTTATGTATAATCATATTATTCAATAAGTGCAATAGGATTAGAATAGATTAATTTTTAGTTGGAGCCATTGCTTGACTCCGTTATGAGACGTACAAGAACTAAGAATACATCATATTTCCTTACCGTGAGCATACAAAATCGCGAAACTGTCAGACCAAGCAGTTTAATGATAATAGAAACTGAAAACTCTTGCCTTTTGGGCAACAAACCATGACACGTTTCGGTTATAGAGTCCCACAGAGTTCTTTTACCATCTACATATATCTCAAAAGATGTAACCGTATGTCTATATTGAGGTATTTCACGTGAAGCGGACAGGCTTAAAAATGACAGGTTTTGGATTTTGTACATAATTGGGTTATTTGTACTTCTATAGGGCTTGAATAAACGTACATCACTATTTTTATTTATTTATGTTTTCTCATTATGCGTTTTCAAAGAACTTCAAAACGTTCAGGAACAGATTTTTCGAATTTGATCAGATGGATTGAGCAATAAGTAAACAGCGTTTCTTTGAGGCTTTTAAATGTTGTTCTTGCAAAGTAATTAATATTTGAAAATATTTCAATTGTTCTTTTCTTGTGCGTTTCACGTTAAATGTCCCTATTATGAATAGTATTTACCTGTAGATCGTCAGCCTTAGCTTGCTTTACGTGTTGGTACGCGTCCGCTTCCTTCTCAGCTTCGTCGTCATTTTCAACACCGTCATCAGCTTCATTGTCTTTTTCTACATTCAATGTTTGAGCTTGTTTACGTTTCTTTTCGTTAATATCACCTATAAGTAGCACCATGTGATTTTAGTTTATTAAATTTAGTAATACTGTCGATTCCAGTGATAAAATTTCTTAATTATCATTTTCTATCAAAATATATTTCAAAGGATGACCAAATTGAGTACTCAGATTTTATAATTTTTCGGTGATTTCATTACCAATAGGCCATTTTTACTTATAAATGGAATAGCGTCAATTGATATTTCAAAACTAAAATAGTAAAATTTGGTTTAGTGGTACCTAAATATTTCATACATGTGGTGATGGAGTAAGGATACAATTCACCACCCACACTCTTGCCCGTGAGCACTGTAAATATGCATATAACAACTACGCAAAAGCTGGCAAACTCTAATAAAACCCTATACCAACATGTCTTACCAGCATGGTATAGTAGGTCAATTTCCCTCCTATTAAGAAACCTCGAGCCCAATAGTAGGACGTATATGAGCTGTGATAATAATGATGAAATATTTTACATACATATTTTAGCATTTTCTCTACGAATGAAATATCCGAAACACAAAGTAGAACCGGATAGATAATTCAACTTAACATTAACAAAAGAAATAAAAAAAGAGCGTGCGTACGCATGTCAGAAGTGAAACTTCTTTGGGCCCACGTGTTTTTTTTTTTCAATATTAGCGAAACAAAAGATCGTATGCACAAAGTACGCATGTGAGAAGTGAAACTTCTTTATCCTTTATCTCATTCTCTCGCCGGCTGAATCCCATACATTTACGTATTTATGTCTCTATGGACTCGTTTTTTCGTTTCATCGAGTTTGAAATCACTACGATATTAAAGACTTTCACTTCAGAAAGCGTATTTGCAATTTTAAGTATTAACCTTTTCCATTTGTGCTTCTTTTTCCTGAATAAGTTGTAAAATTTGTTTAAAATACAAACTGGCCGGATCACTATTATAGTTCACTAAACATACCTAACTAACTCCAAGCTAACTCGGCACTATACCGAAGAAATCCCGAACATCAGCTTGTACGTGATCAGAATGGCTCTCAAACAACTACGTAACGGTAAGGCACCGGGAGATGACGGAATTACGGCCGAGCTTCTGAAGGCGGGCGGCAAGCCGGTCTTAATAGCCCTTCAGAAGCTATTTAATTCCGTTATCCTCGGGGGCGACGTTCCAGAGTCGTGGACCAGGAGTGTGGTGGTGCTGTTCTTCAAGAAGGGTGACAAAGCTCTCTTGAAGAACTACAGACCCATCTCACTCCTGAGCCATGTTTATAAGTTGTTTTCGAGGGTCATTACCAATCGACTCTCGCACAAGCTCGATGTCTTCCAGCCGCCCGAACAAGCCGGCTTCCGAAAAGGCTATAGCACTATAGACCATATCCTCACGCTTCGGCAGATTATACTAAAGACCGAGGAGTATAATCGGCCCCTGTGCTTAACGTTTGTGGACTATGAGAAAGCCTTTGATTCAGTCGAAACTTGGGCGGTGCTGCAGTCCCTTCAGCGGTGCCAAATCGACTATCGCTATATCGAAGTGCTGAAGCGTTTGTATAGGAACGCCACAATGTCAGTCCGTATCCGGGATAAGAGTACGAAACCGATCCAGTTGCAGAAAGGCGTGAGACAGGGAGATGTCATCTCTCCGAAACTGTTCACCACTGCACTGGAAGATGTCTTCAAGCTCTTAGACTGGACTGGACTCTGCATCAACATTAACGGCGAATACATCACTCACCTTCGATTTGCGGACGATATAGTCGTTATGGCAGAATCCATGGAGGACCTTGGCACAATGCTCAATGATCTCAGCAGGGTATCCCAACTAGTGGGTTTACGAATGAACATGGACAAGACGAAAGTCATGTCAAATGCCCATGTCATTCCTGTACCGGTCCTAGTTGGCAATGCGATTCTTGAAGTTGTCGATCACTATGTTTACCTAGGACAAACAGTCCAGTTAGGTAGATCCAATTTCGAGAAAGAGATCAGCCGACGAATCCAACTCGGTTGGGCAGCGTTCGGGAAACTTAAGAGGATCTTCTCGTCCAACATACCTCAGTGTCTGAAAACACAGGTCTTTGACCAGTGTGTGTTACCAGTGATGACTTACGGCACGGAAACGTGGTCCTTAAATGTAGGCCTCATATCAAGGCTCAAAGTCGCTCAGCGGGCTATGCTCGGGATTTCTCTGCGAGATAGAATCCGGAATACGGAAATCCGCAGAACGGGTGTAACCGACATAGCACGAAGAATTAGCACGCTGAAGTGGCAATGGGCAGGCCACATCGCTCAACGAACCGACAACCGCTGGGGAAGAAAGGTTCTCGAGTGGCGACCACGTATCGGACGACGCAGTGTAGGACGCCCCCCCACTAGGTGGACCGATGACCTAGTGAAAGTAGCTGGGCGTCGTTGGATGCAGGCGGCACAGGACCGCTCATTGTGGCGCAATATGAGGGAGGCCTACGTCCAGCAGTGGACGGCGATAGGCTGAAATGATGATGATGATGATGATGAAACATACCCAATGTCCGTTCTTGGTCTGTGTCTGCAGGCTTGTTTTCTCGTCTATTTTGTTTGTCTTGTGAACTATTTGCTCGATTAGCAGCCTGTTTCTCACCTTGATGACCTTTTTCGCTCTTATCTAACTCGGATCGACCCATAGATTGCTTCTCCTCACCGACTTGCTCTTGAGATTGTTCCTGTTATATAAATTTATTTTTAATTAAAGAGAACTTCCAACGAATTATTTATAACGTGAGAGTTTATGAACATAATACGTATAATTAATGTAAACAAATAATGGTCACACTCAGAGTGGAAATTAAAAGAGCACGCAAGGGATTATATTTCCAGGTGGTTCTTCTTCTTCACTCAACACAGCTCATCTCTGATGTGGCCCTTACAGGGCCACATCAGTTATTAGCACAGTATTACATACTGTGCTAATAACTTGGGTGCTTTAACTCACGTTAGAAAGTGTTGCCATTCACTCCCCTGGTGATATCTTAGTCAGTTTTTACGACACGTTTTGCGTATAAGGCATGCTGACAGTGATATTCTTAGCCGATTACCAAGTATGCGTTCGGTAAATGCAGCGTAAACTTCAGCCCAATCAATAGTAGCGAATAACATATCTTTGCATGTTAAACGAACAAGAAAATTTACGGGCTAAAAAGAATAAAGAAGGAATAATACCGAAACTACACTTCCATCCATCCATGAGCCTACAGACGTCCACTGCTGGACATAGGCCCCCCACAAGAATGCCACTCGGGACGGGCCTGCGCCACTTGCATCCAACGATTCCCTGCGACTTTGAGAATATCGTCAGTCCACCTAGTGGGGGGTCGCCTTCGCTGCGCCGTCCGATTCGTGGTCGCCACTCAAGAACCTTTCTTCCCAAACGGTTGTCGGTTCCACGAGCGATGTGGCCTGCCCATTGTCATTTCAACGTGCTAATTCTGCGGGCTATGTCGGTTACACCCGTTCTTCTACAGATATCCGTGTTCCGGATTTTATCACGTAGAGAAATACCGAGCATAGTCCTCTCCATAGCACGCTGAGCGACTTTCGAGCTTTTTTATGAGGCCGACATTCAGAGACCACGTTTCAGTGCCGAAGTCATCGCTGGTAACACACACTGGTTATAAACCTTTGTTTTCAGACACTGCGGAATATTGGACGAGAGGATTCTCTTAAGTTTCCCAAACGCTGCCCGGCCCAGTTGGATTCGTCGACGAACCTCTTTCTCGAATTGAATCTACCTAACTGGACTGCTTGTCCTAGGTAAACATAAACTACACCTGTTTATACTAAATAAAGTCCATTCTAAGGTTGTTCCTATGAGAGTGCAATAAGTAATAAGAGCATCTCAGAGGGAAAACTTACAGTCGCTGCAGCTTCTTCATCTTTCTTTTGATCAGCATTAGTTTCAACATTATCATCAGTGCCTCTGTCCATGTCTGCATTCTCAGCTTTGTCTTCAGCAGTAGGGTCATTATTAGACGGATTTGCCTGAGGATTAGAGTTCTGATTCTTCTGTTCGACTTCATCTTCCTCCTCTAATTTATCCGTGTTCTTTGGTAGTTCTTCTTTATCTTCATTTTCACCAACTTCTGGGTTATCCGGTTCTGCCGTTTCCTCTGGCTGTTCGGTTTCATCTGGCTTTGTTATATCGCCACCTTCTGGATCTTGTTCTTGGGCATCCTCTTCAGCGTCAGGTTTTTCAGGTTCAAGGCTTTCAGATTCATTTTCGTTATCCTTTAAAAACAGTTATTCTTAACATCAATATAGCCCAAACATTTTAATGACAATTGCACGAATTTTTCATAACAAATTATATAGTTATTTACTTCTATCGTGGGGATAATAATCGTCAGATTGCCTAGGACAACATAGTACAAACAGTTACGAACGTGAAATTATAAATAATATTACAGCAATTTTACTGACCTTTTTTAATTATAGGTCATAAGTTATGATATATAAACTAAACCATTGTAGAATTTCATCCAAACTTCAGTTTGGAATAGGAACAAATATCCATCCACACCATCCACCTGTTTGTTGCATTTATAGTATTAGAAGGATTAATTAAAATAAAATAGTTCCCTGTAAACCGATTTGTTTTACCTACCTTTTCATTCCCATCATCCTGATCAGCATTATTCTCACCCTCCTCCTCATCACTGGATACTTCAAGACCAGCTTTATTGTCTTTAACTCCATTGTCTTTGTTTTCGTCTTTTTCATCTTCATCTACAATATTTTCTTTCATCACATCTATATCAAAAGGATTCTCCGTTTCTGTTTCACCATCCTGTTGCAATCAATTAGATTATTATATTAAACTAGCTGACCCAACAGACGTCTCTGTTCAAATAAGCGCCACCTACCGGGTTCAATTGCGAATCTAAACCATTCCCTAATCCCCTTGAACATGCACAAAAAATCTCATCAACATCGGTCCAGCCGTTTAAGAGGGGTTCAATGACATACACACGTACACAAGAAATTTATATATAAGGATGATATCTATGATTTTATCCATTTTCTACATCAACATTGTTAAAATACCTATGTGATTAATTAAATTAAAACTTGTATTTGATTTTTTTTAATAAATATATAACATACATTTATCTTATTTGAAATATCTTTAATCAAGCTGCATCAACATTAATGTGACGTACGTCACTTGAAACTTCTTTATTCCTCTACTAATGAAATATAAGAAACATGCTTTGATTTACTAACTTTAAAAAATAACATACCATGATATTACTTGAAGTAACCAAATAATACACTATCAACTTGTATGTCATCAATCAATCCTAAGGGTATGTTTAATTTTATATTAAGCAATTTAGTGTCATTGTGTCTAATAAGTATAAAATTATAATTTATGCAGACGAAAAAGGTAATAAAAAACTAATTACTTACTTTTCCATCATCAGGATCTTCACCATCGACATCCATATTTTCAGGCAATTCAAAATCCTCCGGTTCAGGCATTTGTTGCTGATTACCATGATACGGATCAACCTAGTGAAATAAAAATAATATGTAATGCTCCAATACAGAGATATCTAGGCTTATGATGAAAACATTATTTCTCATTCATCTCATATACGTCCCACTGTTGGCCTCCTCCATAATAGGAGGGCAATTTACCTACAATACTATGCTAGTCAGACATGTTAGTATAGGGTTTTATTTTGAGTTTTCTTTCTCATGCACAAATGTTATATGTATGTATATTATTATGCCTAAGTAGTCTTTGACGACCCCCATGGACAAGATGAAAGAGGTGGTGAATTACATGTTACTCAGCCACAAGTAAAATTTCTTATTTTATTGTCTCTTAATCTTCAAATTTTATTTAAACTTAAATATAAATAACCTGGTATACACTTAGAACATAAAGGCCACCATCACTTCCTTTTCAGACGCTAGTCGTGAAAACAACTAAAAGACGCAAGTAGATAACAGTGACTTTAGTCTTACATTGGTAAGTGAAGGAAAACTCTTAATAAAACCAATCCATCGGACAAGCGTGGTATTATAATGCAATTTTCCTGCCACGGTGGGAGATTTAAGCTTGGCAGTGGTACGCATTAGGGCTCAGACAAATGAAAGTTTTTATGACATCTAATGTCATAGTAATAATCAAATAACTTAGCGCATATGCGGGTACAGGAATTATGCGGCACAGCAACGACAGCGTTATAACTTGAGTTCAGGTATATAAATAATTCCGCCCGGAGACCCTGAAGTCTAAGGATCGGTTCCAGTGGTCGCTCAATGAGCTGAGATGGGCAATACGGCAAGTTATGGGGCCACACTGTACTTCTGTCGTTCCGGACGGAATGGATGCCAAGAAAAAGATTTAGTAAATAATATTATTGGCTTTTCCTTTAGGAAATTTCGATACAGTAAAAGCTTCGGAGTTGTGCTGACTGAATAGCAAACAATCTCACTTCTTATGACATAGATTAGATTATAAACAAGCATGCTAATTGTTATATGCAATTATGCTTTAGCACACACACACTAATTATAGTGTACCATTAATACCTGTCCATGTGATGACGGAGTAAGAATACAATTCACCACTCTCTATCTTGCCCGTGGATGTCGTAAAAGACGACTAAGGGATATTATACGCATAAAAAATCTATGCAAGAGAAGGAAAACTCGAAATACCAACCTGTATGACTAGCATAGTAAGTAAGGTCAATTTCGCTCTTATTGTGGAGGAGGCTCGAGCGCAACGGTGGGATGTATATGAGCAGAAATTTTGAATGATTAATGTGATGATTGAAATGATGATGATTATTACCTAAATTTTGGGTAACACCCAAGGCAGTTTAAACATCAATGTTGTATGTTGACTAACCAATTTTCATTGATATTAGGATCACATTATGTATAACCAAAAATTAAGTGGCGTAGGTGTAAACGGGCATTAGACAGGCGTAATGTGGGTGTTTACTTTTGTTTATATTATAAAATATACTCACATGATCATCATCGACTTCTGGTTCCTCCATTTCATTGATGTCTTTCTTCTTCTTCTTGTCTTGCCCCTCTGCCCCGTCATCAGCACCTTGTTCCTGTTCTTTGTCTTTCGCAGCCAACTCTTTCTCGCCAGTGCTTTCACCTTTACCTTTCTCTTCCTTGTCAGTCTTCTGTTCCTGCTCTTCTAAATCTTCTTCATCTTCTGAACCCCAGATTTGTTGATCCAGCCTGATAAGAACGTACGAAATGATGCCACACAGTTATAATAAAACTTAAAGTTTTAAAACCACAAATTTTATGATAATTACCCAAGATTGATAAATAAATATAATGGGCAATCGCAAATCATTAAATACCTCTGTAATACATAAACGATAATCCAACTCAGGATTACAGTATAAAATATCATATTATTGTCTATTTTAAGGTTTTTTTTAAGTACAGTGGACCTGCGGTAATCCGGCCCCCTGTCTAATCTGGCACCCTTTGTAATCCGACATGTCTAGATTATTGAATATTTCGTTAATTTTTGCTAATGTAAGTTATGCATGATAGAACAGGTTACACCTTGTACGCGACACTACTATTGTGCTTTTTTTTAATTTTATTTGTTTAGTTTGAATTTGACTAAGTTCATGTAATAGCGGTAGGGCCTGACGTGCGTTCATAGTTAGTTTATACATTGTATATTACACCGGACACACACACACACGTACCTGTCGGATTATAAGGTACTCTTTTGTAATAAAAATCCAGAGTAGAAGTGGTCTTGGGTAGGAATCTATAATCCGACAAATTCGATAGTGCGACACTGCCGTGCAAAACGTTGGTCGGATTACCGGGAATCCACTGTACCTATTACGAGAGACTACTCTATAATTTATATAAAGCTTTAGCCAATTTAGAATTTGGTTGAGATATAACACTGTTATAACTACCTACATATAACAGGAGGTACTCGGAACTGCAACTGTACATAAATCAATATGGTATCGAAGTTGATAGATTTCCTAAGACTTACTTTTCAGCTGCATTGTCAGTATCTCCCATTTGTTTATCGGCGTCATCTTCATCGTCTTCTTGTTCTGATTGATCACCTTCTAGAATGAAAACATTATATCTAATCAGTACCCGGTGTCAGAAAAAAGGAAAACTTTTTTTAGTACATGTATCTAAAAATTTTCTTTGATTGACTTTTTTAATTTATTAAATTTAATTTCTTATATGATAATGTAAACAAAAATAAGAGAAAATTTTTCGAGTATCTATTTTTCAATGTATTTTAATACCCACGCGTATGCCAGCTCAATTTATAATATATCAAGCTCAAATTTTAGGAGATTTTACTCTATCAAAGAAACTTTTTAGATGCATTAACTGAAAAAAAAAATTGTTCTGACAGTCTACTCCTTACTTTATATCATACCATGAGCATTCCTACCATCAAATTCAAGAAGAATACAACTAGAGATCAGATGGCGCTTAAGTTTTAGGCATCAGATTTTAGGTATTATAGGCATTGATGTAACAAATTAACTAGATGCACAATCTCATACAAAAGTTCTTTTAAAACTGTCCCAAATTGTATTTACCTAGACCTAGTCTAAATAATTAATATATATTAATGAAAATTCAACCTTATAAGCATAACTTATAGTTGTATTCGCAATAATACGTACGATAAGCCATAAAATTTTTACGACCGTAGCTCGCTTCTCATTGGTCAAATCACTTGAAGAGAATGCTAAATTCTTGTTGTGGCGCTCTTTTTATGGGGACGTTTTTGAGACGCTGTTTGTGTATCTTGGGTTTTTTGTTACATCAATGATTATAGGTATATAGAAGGTATTTTATACATGTCATTAAGGTTAAACAAGAAATGCTTACAATAATTTAAATAAGTACCTTTCTTTTCTAAATCTTGCAAATGTGAATCGAAGTCATCTGTCATATTGACACCTTTCTCTTCTTCCTTGCAATCTCTGTTTTCTTCTTTTTTCTCTTCGCCTGGACGTTGAGCATCGTCTAGTTGATCCTATCAAATAAGAATTGGAAAATATATAAGTAGCAATTAAAGGCAGTTCAGTCAATTGTGTATATTTAATGATATATATTTAGCTTTATAATTTTACCTGGTTTTCAATTCTGTCCGAAACATCTTTTTGCCCTTCGCCGTCACCAAGACCCATACCACCAGACAATTTACCGGGACCTCCTTCGCCTTCACCTTCCTCCATGTCCATGTCCGATGGCTTGCAGAAACTAATAAAGGAAACATTCGAGATTGAAAATTATATAACTGTTCAGACTTTAAAAAAAATCAGCACTATATATTACGCAGTCGTCTGGTAAAAATTATAAATTTTCATACAATTTGATATTTTAATAAATTCACTGGATTTCCCTTTTGCATTTACTATTAAAATCTATAACATAACAATACATATCTATCCTTCTTTACAGTTCGTCCCGTTTATCCTTAATAATGATAAAGAAATAAGCTTACTACAACCTTTCTTTGACAGGCTAGGTGTCACACTTTTTCCCAAAACAACCAAACAAAGGTGGCAGAAGAGACAGCGGACAGCTCTGTAGCCTTTTTTTGCCTCTCTTTTGCCATTTGGGCTGACTACTGGTATCTACCGAGATCTCGCCTGTGGTTACCAAACCCAAGGCCAATCCAATAGCATGGACTTTTATTTCGGGTTTTCCTTATACAATTGTTTTTATTTACTTAAGTACGTAAAGTCACTTGCGGGAAAGGAATGTTTGTTGCGTTCTAAGTCTATCACTACAGGAGTATCCCATATTACCTTTTATTGTAACCACTACTAATATTTAGATAAATACATATAAGAGATGGTGAAATCATAAACATACCCTTTTGAAGCTAAATCAGTGAAGATCTTTAGTAAAACAGACAGCATCTTACACGAAACTCTGTGCACTGCAACCTTTTGTGTAATGAAATATTGCACAAACAACACAGTTTGCTCCAATATTGGCACTAATCGCATCATCACACTCCTCACATCATCAACATCTTTACCATCAAGCAAATATTGGACATAATTCAACAACACATGTCGTATTTTATCCATAAGTAACTCCAATTGTAACATTTTGGAATCGTTCGACAATTTTTCTTGTAAATGTTCTTTCAAATGTTTGTCTTCTACAATATCTTTAGATTCTTCTTTTGTGTCGCTTTTTATTATTTCATCTATAGCATTCAACACTTCTGTGCTCTCTGTAGTATCTTTTGGTAGGTGTTTCTTGTATATTGACTGAATAATTAAAAGCATTGTAGCTATTGAATCTTCAGTTTGTTCTATTAGGCTATTTGCGTCCAACGATCCTGATTCCACGTCCATTTTTTTATCTGAATCCAACTTTTCTATTTCGCTATTAATTGATTTTAAATAAGTTGATAAGTCTATTAAAGTTCTTAAAATGGGATGTCGCGGATTGCAATCATGTATTGGTATTTTAAATTTAAATTGGTAATCTTGTAGAACAGTGTCAATATCTTCGATTATATTTTCTAAGTTAGTTTTACAATCATTAGCAACGTCAATATGGCTTTGGGAAATAACAAGTACAGAGTTCTCCAATAAGTCTGTTTCCTGTGGCATTTTAGTAGCAAGTTTCTGTAGAGCATTCTTTTGCTTATTAACATTATTTATAAGAGCCTTGATTACTTTGTTTAAATCTTTCCATTCGTCGCTGTTTTTATAACAACGCACGATTTTAGAGTCCGATATTACAATGTCGAAGTTAGGTTCGTTTTCTGTATCAACACCTTTTTCAGGACATGATTTGAGCAAGACGTTAAATTGTTCTAAAGCAATACTAGTGAGGCCATAACATTCCGTCAGAATTGCCAATTTAGTATGCAATGTACTTAAATTGGTGGTAGAATCATCAATGTCTAAGACATTCATTAACGATGTTGTAAGAGCTCGTAATCCATAGAGGTTTCTTGAGTATTTTGATATGGATTTCTTTTGGGTGTTTGTTAGTTTCTGCAAATAGAAACAAAAAGACATAAAATAACAATTGTATTCCTAATAAACTAGTGTCTTTTTGTTCAGTGGCCTTGTAGAATTACGATCTGCTTATCGTCTACATTTAGGACAATCTATAGAGCAGCTTGGCCTATTCTAGAACGTCGTTATTTTCAAATTACTTAACCAGAATGGTCGCTGCCTGCAAAACTAGCTTCTAAACTAACTTCTGCTAAAAGTGATTGAACTAGAAGGCTAACCGTCATACCGCTTGAGTACAAAAAAGTTGCGATTCTAGCAGAGGCGTAGCTACCGACGGCTCCACCGGATCAATGATACGGGGCCCCTAATGTGTGTCTGTCATACGTGCGTATAATTTTAGCAGGAAGGCATAAGTTTTAATCAATTTCATGCAAGCATTTTTGTTTCTTTTATGTGAAACCTTTACCCTTCATTTGGGTCCCCAGCTAATTTATTTTGATATAGGGCCCCTCCAAGGCACACTACACCACTAGATGCTAATGATGTTTATCACAGAGAAACCTTAACTTTACCTACATCTGGATAGATTTTACTCCTCTAAGTTATAAATTTACGTTTTTAAAAATACCTAGAAATAGTATACAAAAACATAGTTACATGTCAGTTTAGTTATGATAAACCTACCAGAAGCTGTGCAGCGAAGCCTTTACATCTTTCAATGTTCTGCATGCCCAAATCTTGGTGAGGTTGTTGCAATGCTGTCGTCAACGTTCTATGGCGCGCTATATTCTTCTGGAAGTATTTCTCACATCCAGACCATAATAATGAGAGGGAAGCATCGCAGCGTCTAAAAATATATACATTTAGAAATATTAACAGTTATAAACTTTAAAGAAATCTAATATTACACTGATACTGTGAATATTTAAAATTAGCGTTTTATATTAAGAATTTAATCTATATTATATTATGACAGTTATTTTAGTTTAACAATAACGGACTGAATAATACAAAATTCTAACAAAAAAACAACAACTTTAATACAATATAGTGAACCAAATACGCATATTGACGATAACTTAAAAACGAATGGTCAGATCTTGATCAAATTCAGCACTGGAAGCACCAGCTTGCAAATAAAAAAATAAACATCAAAATCGCTTCACTTTTTTTTTGTGGTAGACTATAGTCTGGTCACACCTCACCCAATCTGTCTGGGGCGACGAATGAGCAGCGTGCGGTCCCATAACCTATCGTATTCCCATCGCCATTGGGCCGATCTCTGGTAAAGATTCCTTGACGTCCATACCCGTGGATATCATTAGAGTCAACTAAGAGATATGATGTGTATATAACATCTATGCAAGAGAAATAAATACTCAAAACAAAACGCTATGCTAACACATCTGACCAGCGTGGCGTAGTAGGTCAATTTCCCTCCCATAACAGAGGAGGGACAAGCCCAACAGCGAGAAGTATACGGGCTAAGATGATGACAAAACTTAAAAGAAATGCCTTATTGTTAAGTATGTAATTTTTGCACAAACCTGCTCTTCATATAGTTAACGGCTGTTTCCAAATCAACAGGCGGTATAGTTAAGTCGTACAAGTCCTCTTCAGCGTTGAGTATCACCAAACCAGTGCGATAGTTTAGTCCTAATTTAGTTAAATACTTGAACAGATCAGCCAAAGATTTACGTTTTTGTTGGACAAAACTTTTCGCTTGAGACACTTGTTTTTCTTTTGGAAGAGATGTATCAACCTGTAATAAATGAATAGAAGATAGGATTTTATTATCATCGTTACTATATTAGCTCATATACGTATCACTGCTGGACACAAACCTACTCCAAAATAACAGGGCAAGTTAAATAAAAACTTTTAATAAAAGGGAAATTGACCATGTTAGCCAGACAGGTTGGTATAGGTTTTTTTTCGAGTATTCCTTCTCTTGTTGTATATTGAGTCTAACTTAACTTGAATTATATCATTAGGATAAATCGTCGACTTTTCGGATTACTATATTTTTGCAAATTATGCTAAATAATACCAACTATTAAAAATATATAACCAAAATGGATTTTGCACATAATTGTCGTCGAATATTCTACAGCCCTATAAAATAAATCTGTACTGGTGGTCGGCCCAACGACGAAGGCGACATGCATGGGTGGGTTACGGGGATGCATGCTTACGCCCCTCGTGTCTCCCCGGACGTAGCCGGGCGAGGAGTGCATCGACCGTAACCCACCCCCCAAAAAAAGCCCTATATAATAAAAATATTTCATGAACTTAAATTTAGACGACCTATGTATATGTAAGTTGTGCATATAGTATTTTAATATATAAAATTATCTTTAGAAACTTTCATGAAATATTCAAACCAAGTAACTAATTCGGCGCGAATATGTGAGCGATAAATAAATACTATTTTTATGGACTTTATCGTTTGTGCGTTTGTATTTGATTTTTGATTGCCCGACCTTTCAAATACTTTACAGCGGTCTTAGTTAGTCCGCCCGTGATACAAATGCGATAAAATTTATAAAAACTAAATAAATAATTTTATTTACTTAAATCTATCTTACCTCTAAAGATCCAAGATGTGTGCTGGTCTCAATAACGCTCGTCACAAAGTCATCCAAAGCTTGAACCATAGTTGGATATGCAGTATTAGTTATGGTGTCTTTACACAAAGTCCTAGCTTTGTTCAACAAACTAGGCACCTTTGATAGCAGTAATCCACTGTCGGTTATAAGCTGGCATGGCTTTTCAGCTTCATCTAAATATTTCTATAAAATAAAAGAGATACAAAATGCGATATTTGATTTTTCAATGTAATTTGTTACTATATATATTTATTTTTTGTACAAAAATGACGTATTCATGCTAATAAAACCGGAGATGCGCTGATCTGGAGCATAGCAGATCTGGAGCGTAGTTTTAAACATCATCATCACAGCCCACATACTTCCCACTGTTGGGCTCGGGCCTCCTCCACAATGGGAGGGAATTTGACCTACTATACCATGCTGGTCAGACATGTTGGTATAGGGTTTCATTTCAAGTTCACCTTCTCTTGTAAAGATGTTATGTGCATATTACATCCCTTAGTGGTCTTTTACGACATCCACGGGCAAGACAGGGAGTGGTGAATTGTATTCTTACTCCGTCACCACACGAATTTTACACATAATTATTGTAAAACATGTCTTATTCATGCGACAATGTATTACACTGCTATTACTATATTTCAGAAAATTGCTTCTTTTTAGCCCAAATACATAGTATGGTCGGGTTTCCTGCACAATAGGAGGTAAATTAACCTATTATACCATACTGGTCAGACAGATTGGCAGATTTTCGCAAAGTTTCTCTTGCATAAATAGTATCTACATAACATGTACCTTAGTTTTATTTTACAACACCTATAGGCATTAACACGCCTGGCGAATTGTACTCATACTCTCATCATCATCATCATCTCAGCCCATATACGTCCCACTATTGGGCTCGGGCCTCCTCCATAATGGAAGGGTAATTGACCTACTATACCATGCTGGTCAGACGTGTTGATATAGGGTTTTATTTCAAGTTTTCCTTCTCTCACATAGATGTTGTATGCGTTTTATATCCCTTAGTCGTCTCGTACGATCACCCACGGGTAAGGGGGTGGTGAATTGTATTCTCACTACGTCACCACACGGAAAACTCATACTCTGCGACCACACAAAAAAAAACGGCAAGTGCGAGTCGAGCTCGCGCACGAAGGGTTCCGTACCATTGAGCAAAAAAGGGCAAAGAAATCGCGTTTGTTGTATGAGAGCCCCTTAAATATTTATTTTATTTTGTTTTTAGTATTTGTTGTTATAACAATAGAAATGCCTATTTTGTAAAAAATTCAATTGTCTAGCTATCGCGGTTCTTGAGATACAGCCTAGTGACAGACAGACGGACGGACAGACAGACAGCGGAGTCTTAGTAATAGGGTCCCGTTTTTACCCTTTGAATACGGAACCCTAAAAAAATATGAAAAATTCTAACTGAGCGACAAATCGGTACACATATTTTTTTTTCGTATTATTATCACAAATACTTCTTAGCGATATTCATAAAAGATTTTGGTTAATCCTAAAATGTACTGTACTAAACATAAATAATATAATAAATATAAAAAAATAAATAAGCCTCTAATTAACATTTCTAGCAGTATTAGCTATCTACACAACAAGTTACTTTTTACTACCCCACTACCTCTAATAATAACAATAAACGTACACAAACTATATAAAGTGCAACAAATTAATATATTGTGTGTACTACCTGCACCAGCTGCGAATTAAAAAAAAACAACATTTAATATCAAAAAAATACAGAAAATGTTAAGTGTTATTAGGGGGCGTCCATAAATTACGTGAGGTGTTTTTTTAAATTTTCTGACGCTCCCTCCCCCCCTGGTGAGATGTCGTGAGATTTTATTCAACCCCCTCCCCCATCCCCCAATCTCACGTGAGATTTTTCAAAATGTGGGTTTCTTACGTAAACGCGTTGGATTATTATTGTAAAAAGAAAAAAAATGCTTCGTGCTTTTATTTACGACTAGTTAAGACTAGTAATCAATATTGCTGAGAGTTTAATTAGAAGTGTAATAGAGCTGTGAAATGTTATAATGCTTAAGATAAAATCTTAAGCGTGTACAATCTGGATTAAATGGACCATAATTTTTAGTATAATTTCTTTTTGTTTCAATCAGAAAAAAAATTGCGTGATATTTGCCGAGACCCCCCCTCTCTCCAACGTAAGATTAGATGATTTGACTCGATACATACCCCCCCCCCCCCCCTTCTTAAAGATCTCACGTATTTTATGAACGTCCCCTTATTACTCTGTAAAAATAAAGGATAAAATATTTGATTATTCATTCATCGTTCATTCTGCTTTATTATATAGTAAATTGGTTCTAGATGAAGGTAATTATTAAAAACTTTTTTAGATGTTAAAAAGCTTAGTCAAAATACTTTTCATAACCTTTAATGTGCCTCAAGAATTGTAAATATTATTTTTATAAAATCAAGACAATACAGTTTAACCTTGATATAACGAATGTCTCGACTTACAGAAGTTTTTGTAATCCCTTGAACTCTCCGTAAAGGTTAAATATATCTTTCCATTACCAATACTTTTATCAGTAACCTCTATATAGCGAATTTTCAATCATTGCAAAATTTAAATAGAGCGTATATTTAACGATTATACCAATCAATTAACACAACATAATTGTATCAATTCCACTCTCACCAGGTTCAGTTACGATAAATACATTATAAGAACAAGTAACGTAAACATAATGTAGTATGAATGGGTGGCTACGTAAAGTTTAGGCCACGTTTTACCTTGTAAAAACGAAAATGAGACCTGCCTAACCTCTATATAACGGAATTCAATGTAACAAATTACTTAGTGTAACGAATATTTTCTAATCACCTCGAGTTTCGTTATAACAAGATTGCACTGTATATATGTACAAAAGTAACACAAAGCTTTATATTATTGGAATATAAAACGCACCAAGTAACAACGTAATGTTACATGCTAAAACCAACAAACTTTAATACACCATTACAAAAAAAAATCATCATCATCTTGCTCTTATCCCAATTACTTGGGGTCGACGCAATATGTCATCTGTTTTGACATATTGCAAAAAGTTTCAGCAATGACTTTTATGACCGGCCGACGGCCTGACGTCAACCCTCCTTGGAAATGTAATCGTTGACCCAAATGATACCAGACGGAGTTGGTCCGGGTCAATCTAGGGCTCTTAGTCGTCTTTTACGACACCCACGAGCAAAGCAAGGGTTGGTAGTATTCGAAGCCGCTACCACACAGCACATTGCAAAAAAAAATACAAGACTGAAATTGCAATTTTGTTAAACATATTATTAAACCATCTTTAAATTAATTATATTTAAATTATGATACACTGAATAACCTAATAATACTAAAGCTGGGCATTACAGTGCTGTACATTAAATGTGTTCGAATCAACCTAAGTCAAACTTAGTGATTTTAATAAAACAGTTCTAGGACATAAAACAGAAACGATTTGAATCTTTGCGACATATCTCGTTGCTCACAAACTTTTCTCTAAGATCTAAATAGCACACGAAACATCCACGATGTGTAATATGACGCCAATAGGCTGTGTTGTCTCAGTAATGCAATTAAAAAAAACATATTTTCAAATTGAAAATACAACAAAGAGGTATTTTAGAGGTTTTATATACAGGCAGTCTCAGTTTATGGAACAACCGTTCGAGTATGTTGTAATTTAACGGTCCTAGATCGTAATTAGAATGTATATTACACAAAAAACAATAAAACATAACAGTTATAGACTTCAAAAATGTGTGTCTGAGAGTCTATGCGTTATATGTTATGAACAGGATACATGTAGGCATTGTAAGTCGTGTCGACCGTACACTAGGTACGAAATGGCGGCGACTAACGGTCAATGACCTATTAGCTGATCTTAAGGCAAAGTTTGTCTTGTTTATGCGAACGTAATCATTGATTTATCAAATTTCTAATGAACATTTAGCAAAGTACTAATATATTCCAGATTAAGTATCATTGACTTACATATTTTTTATAAATTATACATTTCAATCAGATTTACACGAAAAAGCGATGACAAAATCGAATTCTTTACATGTCTCGAATCGATATTTTATTTAAAAATTTTTCATATGAACCTACCACCATTACCTAACTCACGTTTGACCAGTTGTTCCATAACTTGAGACACCCTGTATAAACTCTAACGGCTGAAGCTAAATTCGGACAAAATTCAATGCGTAGTCAAGGTGTAAGAATAATTTAAGATTATCAAACGTTTGCGTTTTGCATGCCACAGTAATAAGACAGAGACAAACCATCTTATTAATTCAGTTTAAATCCAGTTCCATGTTTGACGCGAATCGTTTTGCATTACATGCTTTCAGTTCAAGAGAATTCAGTGTCAATATTACTTTCACAAAGACGACTAAAAGACAAACGTATACTAAATATAAATGCGAAAAACGAACCTTAATATTTCGCGCTAGAACTAAATGGTTGGCCACGTCGATCATATAAGCGCCACCTGCTGGTGCATTTGCTGTGGTAGCTCGTTTAGGTCGGTCCCAAATACCAACATGATCGCCTATTACTTCGCTTGTGTTGTCCACCAAACAAACCGCAACACTCTCTTTAAGAACGTTCTGGAAATATAGATTTTAGTTAGAACCGTTAACTTTACAAAAAGGGGATAAATAATCTTTTTATATCTATTGCAACATTGAATTTATTAGAGTGGTGACGGTATAAGAATACAATCACTCTCTATTTTGTCCGTGGATGTCGTAAAAAACAACTAAGGGATGTAATATGCATATAACATCTGTGCAAGAGAAGGAAAGCTCAAAATTAAAACCCTATCCTGTCTGATCAGCATGTAAGGTCAATTTCCCTCCTGTCGTAGAAGAGGCTTCGAAACCAGCAGTGGTACGTATAGAAGCTAAAATGACGATGAAAATTATGAATTTATTTGACATGAATCATAATTTGTGATGTTTCTTATTCTTTTTCATAAACGTTAGGCACAAACCCTTTCCTTGTGATAGCAGTTTTGGCTAACCATTCTCTTAGGCAGACAAATTGCCATAGGTTCTATTTAGAACCTTGCACTATCTGAAAGCTTTAAATTATACTAGCTAAACCACGTGACTTTTTTGACTTTGTCTGCGTCACATAAGAGAGAGAGAATAAAGAAAGAGAGCGTAGTAGGCACCTACAATGCACAACGCACGCAAAGGTACACTCAAGAAAAATATTTTTCTTGCTTTTGCAACATTTTTCATTGATAATCTTCTCCTATGTACATGTACATTCTAGTTCACTCCTGTAAATATATCTAAAGGTAAGAAAACCTGCTCTTTGTTAGTTCGTGATAATCTCCATTTTTATTCTCTTGTTCTATATTCAATGTATATTTTAAATATTAAAATACATAGTAGTTCGATCTACCAATGAGTTTTTATGTTCTACACATAACACAATATTATCAAATATTGTTATTAGTGCCATCTAGTTACACCATACGTATTATATTAGACATTCCGCCCACCAAGGACTTGTCCTTTGCTAAATATAGAAAACTCAAGTCGTCACCTTATAGATTTACTTAACTCCCAATAAATGAGCTATGCAATAATAAAAGATTCAAACAAATAATTCATGAGATTAGCGTATTCAATCAAACAAACTCTTTGGCTTTATATTGGTAGTGCAGAAATATAGATTTTAATGTATTGGCAAATTGACTATTGCTGTTTATATTAAATAATAAAGGCTGGAAGGATTACTTTATAAGTTTAAAACGAACCTCAAATTCCTTGATATGTTTGTGTAACGCCTTATGCGCTTTCTCGACGGTATCCTTAACACTCCAATAACTGAGATCACGATCCCAAGTGCATATTTTGACAAAATCACGAAGTTTCTTCTCTATTGGAGCACGCTTTTCTTTAATATGGGATGTCACTTGGGCACTAAATTGTGCGTAGTAGTTGTAAGTGTTCCAAAGGATTGCAAGCAGTTCATCTATAAAGGAGGTGTATATTAAAACTAGTGGTGAAACCAATATAAATATCATCACTAGGATCCCCACCACCGTTACCAACTAAGTATCGACGCCTACTATTGGACACAGGCATTCCCTCCATTAAAATCAAACACGAAATGTTGTGAGTGAGGATGTTTGTTGCTTTTTCACGCAAAAACTACTGAATGGATTTTGATGAAACTTTACAAAAATATAGCTTACATCATCATCATCATCATCATTTGCCTGCCCACATCCCACGCTAAGTGGGGTCGGCACAACATGTTTTTACCTTCCATAGCCGTCATATGTGCACTCACTGCTTTCATACGCATATCCTCATTCACGCAGTCCATCCATCTCTTCTTGGGTCTCCCACGCTTCTTTCGTCCATCCACAATCATATTGACAACCCTCCTTGTCACATGCCTTTCATCCCTCCTCATCACGTGTCCATACCATGACAATCTCGCGCTCCTAATCTTCTCTATCACTGGTGCCACTTTTAGGCTTCCCCTAATATACTCATTTCTTATTTTATCTAACCTTGTAACCCCACACATCCATCTTAGCATTCGCATCTCTGTAGCATGCACTCTTCTCTCATCGGTCTTTTTCAATGCCCAACATTCAGATCCATAATACAGAATAATCCATAAACAGAATAATACATAGGCTATAGTTTATCTCAATATTCCCACGGGAAGGGGAACTATGCGGGTAAAACCGTAGGGCGCTGCTAGTGTTTCAATAAGTCGCTAGATTAACATCCAAAGAGGACTGTCAAAGGTAAATTTTTGATCGGAAGTCAAAAAATTTCTACAGCAATATGATTATATCATTATCTATGAAATAAGAACAAGTTAATGAACAAAATGTCACGTAGGGAACATATTCATACTGCGCGCCCTGTTTAGGAGATAAAGGGGTCTTCTAAAATACTACAATTGAACAAAATCGGATCTTATTCTGTACTACGGATGGTCACCTAATGGTGGGAGGAGATTGAAAATTGTAAATTATAATCATGTATAAATAAAAGTGCACGCCGGGGGCTCGCAGATTTCCGGGTTTAGAGGCCTCAGCGCTCACCCATAGTCCGCGTCAAGCTGTCAAAGACATCTGCGGCTAACAGCTGTACTACACACAAAAAAAAATGCTTGAAACCGAGTCAAAGTAGTTGATACTAGTGCGTGTTTTACCGTAATATTTAATTCTAAAATTTAAAGAAAATATTATGAAAATTTATCTTAAATCTATACCAATAAATAAAATTGAAGTGTCGGTTTGCAAAGTAAAATAGTAAACTTTTTCATGCTCACACAGTTACACGATACATATGCAAAAACCAGTTTAAACATTTTTGTCTGTCTGTCTATTTGTTCTGGGTAATCTTCCAAATGCCTGGACCGATTTTAGTAACATTTATTAGCAAGTATCTGTCTATATAAGAAGAAACTTGGGCTATGTCTTCTCTCAAGAAACTATATAAAATTTTGCCTGGTCTGGGTTTCGAACCCAAGGCCTCATGGATTTCAGTCGTGGGGGCAAGGCAACTGAAACCGGAGCGAAGCGAGGACGGCTTGATAGTTTGTATATAAAATACGAATGATACCACTAACGTCGCAATATACTTATTATGTTTGGTCCAACTCATTAACAGTTGTAAATTTATATATTTATACTAGCTGACCCAACAGGCCCACCTTTCTGAGGGTGTTCGCGTGTGGAGGGTTTTGGTAGTGCCTTTGGTATCACCGAGCCTCAATGCACGCATTCACACTCCTTTCACTTTCTTCGCGGTAGGCAGCGGCCTTGTAAAGGTCTATGAGCGGCAGCAACACTTACCATCAGGTGTACTGTTTGCTTGTTTGCCACCGCTTGCAATAAAAAAAAAAAAAAAAAAGACCCTGTACAGTTCAAATTAAAAAAAGAGGAGTTATCTTTTAAATCGATCGCAGCGCCACCTACCGGGTCCAAGTATTAATCTAAAACATTATTGAACCCACTTGAACACACATAAAAAAATTTCATCAAATGATTGGACCAATCATTTAGAAGAATTTCAATTACAAACACAAACAGAAGATTTATAAAAATTACATTTCTACATTCACTGCTTACCTCTCCGTGGACTCCGTTCCAAATGCACTAAATGGCAATGATATACAAATATGATATCAAGCCTCACTTCATACTCTGCTAAATTGGACTTCTCCATGAAGTCCCTCAACACAGTTATAACATTCTCAGTTGTTGGCTGACCATTTGTTGAGTCTAAATAAGACTCAATGACTGAGTACAGGAAAAACCAATACTTGTGAGCTTCAGATTGTTTTCTGTCAATAAATGATATTTTCCATTTCAAAAATGTTTCAACTACTTAATTATGTAACTTTCTCCGTGTGATAACGGAGTAAGAATACAATTCATCACTATCTTACACGTGAATGTCGTAAAAGAAGACTAAGGGATATAATATCCACATAAGATCTGTACAAGAGAAAGAAAACTCGAAATGAAACCCTCTACCAACATGGTAACATCATCTCAATCCATTTACGTCCCACTGTTGGGCTCGGGCCTCCTCCACTACGAGAAGAAAATTGACCTACTATACCACACTGGTAAGACGTGTTGGTATAGGGTTTTGTTTCGAATTTTCCATCTCTTGCCTAGATGTTATATGCATATTATATATCTTAGTCGTCTTTTACAACACCCACGAGCTAGACAGGAGGTGGTGATATGTATTCTTACTCCTTCACCACACAGCGACATGATATAGTGGGTCAAATTCCCTCCCGTTGTGGAGGAGGCCCGAGCCCAACAGTGGGACGTATGTGAGCTACGATGATGATGATGAATTATGTAACATTCATCAGTCTATCAACATCCGCTGTTGAACATTGGCCTCTCCAAAATTGAGTTTGTTATAGCGCCATACCATGATATGTCGCTCACCGTCCGATCCGTCCGGGACGACGAGAGGTGGCGAAGAAGGAGCCAACCTAGCCCGCCAGGTTCATACCTCGAAGCGCCAAATTGACGGGCCACCGGTACCAGACATTGTCATCAGTGTCCACAAATGGGTCTAACGCCATAACCTCCACGCCTGGCAGGCAGTTTCGTGATCTCAACCGTTGTTATGAATAATACAAGCAAACACTGCTGCGCGCTGTTGTGAGCACCTCAAGTATAATTACTGCCGGACCAGCCACTGAGGACAAGGAACTAGGTACCGATGGTTGGCCCAACGACGAAGGATAGGAGACAGTGGGTTATGGGGGCCGCCCCTTCGTCGCCCCGGATGAACCCGGACAGCGTGTGCGATGACCATAGCCCATCCCCCAAAAAAAAGTACATAATTATGTCCAAAATGTTTTGTGTGGTGACAGAGTAAAAATACAATTCATCGCTCACTATCTTGCTCGTTTGTCGTAATAGCCAACTACGGGATATAATATGTATATAACATGTATGCAACAGAAGGCAAACTTAAACTAAACAAAAATCTATACCAGCTCATTCACCAGCATGATTCGAAGAGACTCGGGCCCAGTATTGGAACCTTTATGAGATGACGATGATGCTATCAAAAATTAAAACCTTCACAAATGCTTGTTACCTCGTATAGATATCATATGACCGTCTCGTTATTCCGATAGCATAAGCAACTACCGATAGTGGATTCCTGAGTTGAGATGGACAAAAATAACAAACAGACCAAAACCTAATCTGTAGCTATGGTATTTAGATATAGCAAGTTCGAAAGGTGGACGTATTGAAAGTCTACCTTAATAATGCGAAGATAAATATGTAAAACTATGCGAAGATAAATATGTAAAACTATACAAATATTCTCTGTATGCTAATGGAGTAACAATGCAGTAACCCCCTTCCTTTTACCTTATCTTAAGAAAAGGATATCTATATTTATAACTATAAAAGAAATCTATACCAATAAATAAAATTGGAGTGTCTGTTTGTAATGTCAAAATAATAGGCTTTTTTCATGCTCACACGGTTATTTGCACGACACCTATGCCTAAAATAGCAATTAAAAATTTTTGTCTGTCTGTCTGTTTGTTCCGGGTAATCTTCAAAACGGCTGGACCGATTTCAAAAATTCTTTCACTGATGGAAAGCTATAATATCAGGGCGTAAACTAGGCTATATTTTATCCCGGTATTTCCACGGGAACGGGAACTACGCGGGTAAAACGACTATAACCTATAACCGAAGCGAAGCAAGGGCGGATTGCTAGTATTAAATAAAGCTTGCCTCGTCATTAGCATATTCTAGTGGTATAATTTAAATAATACGGAGGAATTCCGTGACGTATATAGACTGAGAAAAAGAATAAAAAAGGTTTACCTTTGATATAAATTATTAATGCATTCTTTCCAATGCGCCATTTCTAATTTTCTCCAATTAATAATCTGTTGTCCAACTGCCAATGATATGTCTATTAAATTGTTGCCTTTGTGAGCGTTTTTATTCCATTCTTCTATTTTGTCCCGGAGCAGCTCTAGACCCGTAAGGAAACGGCTTATTGGACTTGTAACTGCAAAGTTGAGGATTCTGTTCGCTATGACAATAATCTGGAAGAAGAGAATTTATTACTAAATAGAAGTTAGGATATTTAATGTTTAATAAAATAAGTGGCCGAAAATCACATACTTCTTTTAAAACTCTTCAATGGGCAATTAATTAGTTTAGAAATGTGAATGAAAATCTAATAACTAATACTATAATGGATAGATAAATAACTCTGTAGTAGGGATGACTTATTGGACGTCAAATACCTTAGCGACCATGACTGGTGACTTATTCTAAAGCTTAGGATAATAAAAACAAATACAAACACAATAAAATCTAATTGTAAATAAGCTATATGGAAAAATTTACAGTTTTTTAAACCTATCAAGGCTCAAAGTCGCTCAGCGTGCTATGAAGCGGGCTATGCTCGGGATTTCTCTGCGAGATAGAGTCCGAAATACGGAAATCCGCAGAAGAACGGGTGTAACCGACATATCACGAAGAATTAGTACGCTGAAGTGACAATGGGTAGGTCACATCGCTCGACGAACCGACAACCGCTGGGGAAGTAAAATTCTCGAGTAGCGACCACGTATCGGACGACGCAGTGGGGTTGCTGGGCGTCGTTGGATGCAGGCGGCACAGGACCGCACTATGTGGCATAACATGAGGGAGGCCTACGTCCAGCAGTGGACGGCGATAAGCTGAAATGATGATGATGATGAAACCTCTACTTAATAAACTATTGAGTTTACAGTAGAACCCGTTTAATACGATCACGTTTAATACGATTTCCCGCATAATACGCCATTTTGCGTTAGTCCCAGCAACTTGAGACATGTTTTCATACATTTCTTAACGCTTAATACGATCGTCATCCCGTTTAATACGCCAACACGTGCCACTCAAATACACATATTACACCTTGCGGCAGCGACCAGCGACTGACGAAGTGACGATTGTCGAGCGACCCTAAGTGATAATGACCAAGAAGATATGAGTGAACTCCGATTTTGTCACACGCCCAGGCATTATCAGCAGTTAATGATTTAAGACGCTATGTAACTTCTTTGAATCAAAGCGAAGACGCACTGCGAAAATTAAATTACGTAGAAAATCTTGTAATTGCTAATGCCTCAAAATCTTTTTGTCAGACAAAAATATGTGATTACCTACTTTAAGTAACGTAATAATAAATAAACAACATTTTTTTATATTTTCAATTTTTTTTGTTTTTTAATATTTTAAAATGTATCTAGTAGTAAGCATGTTAAATAAAGAAAATAAACAACATTTTATTTAGGTAATTTTTAAATGTTAAATTCTATACGTAGGTATTCAAAATAATAATAGCATATAATAAATAATAATGGCACGTTTTTTTTCCAATCCCACATAATACGCTTGCCCGCCTAAGACGTGTTTTTGGCAGGTCCCTGCGAAATCATCTTAAACGGGTTTTATTGTATTTACAATAGTAACTATACTATAAGACTACTCTAGGCTATATGACTATATGACTTTTGCAATAATTTACCTCTTTCAATGTGGGGAAGTCTGGCCATTGATCGAGCAAAGCATTTGTGCTTTCTTTTACTCTATGAAGTAGAGGAACACACTGTTTGGTCTCTGATACCCATGCCGACCGATAAAAGTCTTGTTTACTCGAGGATTCTGTAAAATATAATGTCGCCATAAGTATCTCATTAAAAACTAAACATAAATGACAGTTTATAAAAGTCTCTTCTATAGACTGTCTTGTTTTATATCAATTTTTTTCGAGATTCCTTAACATATCCAGATTTATTGAAGAAAATCGGATTGACCCCAAAACATAGTTCGCTGAAACGGTAATGACATGTAGCATCACCCGGTTAACACAAAATATTGGAAAAATATTGACTAGTGGCCTTAAGGTGTCGGATTTTCGTGACGATATGCGCGCGCGCATTGTAAAAATTTACTCTCATCATTCTTCCTTACGCGCCCGGTTAACACAAAATATTAAAAAAATATTGACTAGCTAACTTCAGGGTGTCGGATTTTCGTGACGATGTGCGTGTTCGCATCGTAAAAGTTTACGCTCATCATTCTTGCTTATGCGCCAAAAAGTCTATCTTCATAAACCAGGTAAAAACTTATGTTCTCTTAACCTCGACAAGCTGATGGATGGAATAAACTAGATAAACAAAACAACTAACCTTCGCCATCAACCTTGACCTTGATCTGAGATAAAAGCACCATTAGACTTGGCGATATTGTGCCTTCAAACTCGGCGTCTAAAGCTTTCCAAGCATCATTCATAATTCGACTAAATATTGGATATCTTCTTAAGAAGGGACTTATTACATCATTACCAACTAACTTCTTCCGCGGAGGTAACCATTCTGCGGATGTCATATAGCGAACAAAATTCGAATGCCATTTGTATACTAAAGTAACATCTTCAGAGCTTATCAACATTTTATGTTTGGGTTTTTCGGTGGTATCTGTTTTAATAGGCTTCTGCTCCAGTGTGGGTGGTTTGAATTCAGCAAAATCTTGGTCGGAGTAAGACGGGAACATCTCTTGTATTTCTTCTGTGGCCATTGCTTCCTCGTCCTCGTCTTCACACTTCGATCTGGAACCAATGTATTATTTGAATCATGTACCCAATTAACAACGTCAAACTTTACGTATGTATAAACAAATAGTCGCGATTGAAGTTTTGTCTCAAGTTTGTTTTATATCTACACAATTTTAGTATTGAAATTATCGTGAGACTGATTCATATTATAATATCTAAAACGGCACGCCGGGGCCTCGCAGACGACGCTGCGCACTCGCCCTGATGATGAGCATCGGACATGCTCGAAACCCGGGTCGACGTAATCGATCTCAGCACGTGAGTGTTTTTGCCGTTTTAGATATTATTATATCTACACAAACAAATAAAATTGCCATGTCCGTTTGTAATGTCATAATGGTAGGTTTTTTATGCTCACACGATTATTTGTGTGATACCTACGCCTAAAGATTTTTTTTTGTGTCTGCCTGTTTGTTTGTCCTACATACTCTTCAAAACGCCTGGACTGATTTTGATAATATTTTACTACGAGGAAGCAGTCTGTATAAGGAGTAACTTGCGCTACTATTCCTCTCAGGAAAACCCTATGAAATTTCTCCCGGTCCAGGACTCAACACCAAAGTCATATCTCAGGCGATATTGCAGATTTAAAATGCGGGGCCAAAGCGACTGGAACCGAAGCACAGTGAGGGCGGGTTGCTTGTTATATAAATAAAAATTATATAAATAAAAATCTAAAATATGCAGTATCGTGGAGAAATTAAAAAAAAACATGGCCAAATTTTGAGGAAACCTATACCCTTCATGGTCGTTACAAGCACTCAAGTGGCTTCAAGAGCACATTAAAAAGCTTCATAGAAAAGATGAATTAGGAGTCCCTATATTCTACATGACAGCCAGCAGAGACTGGCTTCCGAAATTCTATTCTATCTCTCAAGTTCTTCGAAGCAAGGCCTATTATTACTTACAACATAATGAAAACCGATTAAGATTCTGACAGTGTGAACAAGCATCATTTAGGATAAAACAGCGTATTTTTCGCACACTGCAGACTGCGCGATTATTAATAAATAATAACCCCTTGCGCGAAGTATCTTGCATTTGATTCCCAAAGTATTTTGCCGAGTCTGGATGTAATTTGTGTCTGTTGGTTGTATGTTTGTAAATTCCGTTGTGACAAAAGGATTTGCTGGTGGTGCCGTTTAAAAAAAATTATTGTCTGTAAAGTCGGTTTACGGACGATAAGTTTAGGTGATAACGTCATAAGAAAACATTGATGAAAAATTGATGGGCAGGCCACATCGCCCAACGAACCGACAATCGCTGGGGAAGAAAGGTTCTCGAGTGGCGACCACGTATTGGACGACGCAGAGTAGGACGCCCCCCCAGTAGGTGGACTGACGACCTGGTGAAAGTTGCTAGGCATCGTTGGATGCAGGCGACACAGGACTGTACTTTGTGGCGTAACATGAGGGAGGCCTACGTCCAGCAGTGGACGGCGATAGGCTGAAATGATGATGATGAAAGATTGCATATTTTTATAAATTGAAATTAATTATCACTGAATTACAATTACGTTGTATAATACAAAGGATTTTTTTCGATAAATTAATTGCACTCGTTAGTGCATATTTTTTTACTTAATTATGCAGTAGTAACTATATGCTAATAACAATTTATTTTCAACTTATATACATGTGTGATACATGCGTCACAAGCTGAATGCTTAGGCAATCCGTGCCTCTCTGTCACTCATTCCGCGCTCTTGCTTGCACGCTCGGTTCAGACGGAACGTGACAATGAGTCATGCTTTTTCGTGCATGCAGCTGGCGTTCTCGAGTCATAAGACTAAAAAATAGAAATAAATGTTAAAATATTAAACACGAAACTTACTTAGTAACATATAAAGCCTCATCATCCTGTTTTTTCTTTTCAATATCTGCCTGTTGCTTTTCCCACAGGCAAACAATTTTGTTTAAAGTGCCGGTTATTACATCTGACGTCATCCTGTCGACTTTATCTAATGCCGTGCAATACATTCTCAGCTCTGAGAGGTTCATTTTTAATACTCTGTGAAATAACATACTTATTAAATTAAATTTATAAAAAGAAAACATATTACTACATTCGAGAGCAAAAAATTACTGTAGTTTTGTCTTTAAGACTACGCAACAATAGCTATTGATCGTAAAATGTAAAATTTTGTATTCACCACCCCCATCTTGCCCGTAGGTGTCGTAAAACACGAGAGGGTATTATAATGCATATAACGTCTATGTAATAGAAGGCAAACTCGAAATGAAACCCTATCACGTCTATCACCCTACCAACACGTCTGACTAGCATGTTATAGTAGGTCAATTTCCCAGCAGTGTGACTTGTATGGGCTGTGATGATGATGATGGATCTAGAATAAGAAAAAACTTACTGCATATACTCAAAATCGGCCACATGACGTCCATCTCGCTCGATAACAATTTTGTTCAACAGTTGAATAAATTCTTCTGAAGTGAATCTGTTCAGATATTTGTCATTAAAACCTTGGATCGGTATTGTATTAGGATACACAAGCAAATTTTCAACCGCATTAATTATATGTGGGCCATTTTCTATCTTAGCCACATACTCCTTTATAAGATCAATTAATAAAGTAATGCTGTAGGTTATCTGTGATAGTGAATTTAGGATCGGTTTTGCTATGTCTGGAAAAGCATCGGATTGTTTTTGAATTTGTTTATAAAATGCATTGACTGAATATAACCAAGCAGCACTCTGTTTGACAACTAAATGCACATTCTGCACCCCAGAGTCGTTGGATGTTGGGTTCTCGTAATACTTTTGAAGGTCCTTAGACATCGACAATAGATTTGCTATCAAGTCTTCCGTCATTTTTGATGATAGAACTGATTTTGTAAAATGTTTGCAAATCTGAAAAAAGATTATGACTACAATAGATATTAAGTACATTTCGCAGATGCTTTTCAGACGTATTATTTTTATATAGCGGTACTATTTTTTTTGGTTAATTGATAGCAGACGAGCAATTTGCACAACTGTTGGTAAGTAGCTATGGGCCTGAACGATATCAGATGAATAACCAAGCTCTTAAAAGACGCGCTTTTCTTACACGTTAAAAGATACATATCACAGTGCTCGGAAAAAACTGCAGAAAGTAATCCATTCCTAATCCCTCTCACTCCTAAAATTTAAAATTTTGAATTATCACTACTTAGAAAATACCGTGTGGTGACAGAGTAAGAATACAATTCGCCACTCCCCATCTTAACGGTGGATGTCGTAAAAGACGACTAAGGGATATAATATGTACATAACATCTGTGCAAGAGAGGGAAAACTCGAAATGAAACCCTGTACCAACATGTCTGACCAGCATGGTATAGTAGCTCAAATTCCCTCCCATTGTGGAGGAGACCCGAGCCCAACAGTGGGCGTATGTGAGCTGCGACGACGATGAAAAAATTATTATCAACTTACTTTAACAAAAGTGGTATATGATAGTTCCTTAGGCCTGAAAGTATTCCCTAAAGCATATTTGCTAATCTTTTCTGCTGTTTGTTTCTTCATTTCCATTATTAATTCGCAATGAGGATGTACCTTCTTCAACTCGGCACTTCTGCTATTTTCTAATTCCGAAACTATGACTTGAGATGGTCTTTCAAAGTACCTATAATCATGTACAGTCCCTGCTACGAGACCATGAAAATAGTAAACGCTCAGTAGAGTGTCAAACATCTTGATATCTTCTTCAATATACTGGCCTTTTAGTCGATATTTTTCAATTTCATCTATTATACTCACTTCGGATATTATCTTTGTAATCAAGAAACCAGTTAACAATGATAATTGTGCTGTCAACAATTTAGATCTTGTATCATTAGTCTCTAGACTATATTTTAATTCTTTGTAAAGATTATGAGAGTTATCTATAAAATAGTTTTCTTTGAAATAGATACACAATTGTTGTATGTCCTCGGTAGTGAGGTCATCAAATGATTTGTCGTCATTTCCAGAGTGTATAGCGTACAAATACGCTATAAAAGTTTCATAACGCCTCATCTCAAATTTTCCATCAGCTACACTGTAAATATACAGATAAAACTGATTTATTCACAACCGGACAAATAATCTGAAGAGTTTGTTTGGTTGAACGCGCTAATCGTCTAATTTGTCGGGGAAGACTAAATGCCATATAAGATTAGAGCGCCCGCAGACATACAGTTGTAAGTTGGCCGATTAAATCGCAAATAGGTGTATTAGGTGTAGTTACTTATGCTAGCCCGCACATCTTCTCCAACTAAATCGTCCAACTAATTAATTGGACACTGATCGTATCAGAATCAAGATTCCCTTCCGATTACGCACAATTAAAAAGTTGTCCAACTATCGGTCAACAGCTTGTTAGCACGGTTATCCTATGCAAGTTCGCACACTATCCAACTTTGTTGGGCAGTTGCACGGCAAGATGCGAGATGACCACAAGCGTGCGCGTGATTTCCCCACGCTCGCATCTTCGTCGACGGGTACGATGTCTGTCTCCCGATCACTTGTTGCAAACGAAAAGTAGGAAGTTCAAAAAAGGCCAGCGTTGTACAAAAAAGACTTAAAATAATTTATCAAGGTAATATCTGAGTTTAGAATGCAATGTATGATGTTTCCCATATTGTATTCTGTTACTTAATATGGGATGCGCCCAAAATGTTCTCTTTTATTTTCGTCCTCTTTTTATTAATAGATCAATTAAAAGGTTTTATTGCCGCATTTTCACGCACACTCACCGCGCTGGCAATACCGGCACCGACTAAATCGATTAAGTCTGCGGCGTGTAACCAATTAAAGAAAGTTGGTCAACTAAATTGTAAAAGTACGCAATTTAGTCGTGCGATAGTCGTCCAACTTGCAATTGTATATCTGCGGGCTCTCTTAGGCTACAGCTAACAGGAGTCATCCATGAAAAATATTGCAAAAACGGAGCAAATTTATAAATTTTGAGAGCGTCCGTGGCGCGCGTTGCGAGTTATAGGCACCCACAACTCTTTCTATAATATAATATCTCTCTTAAGTGAAGCGGATGAAATTGCGCGAAATAGATAATCTTTAAAATAACCATATCTGTCATTTTCAGGGCAATAAATAGGCAGTAAGAAGTTAATATGTAGTTACAAAATAGCAAAAAATCTTTTTTTTAAAAGCAATATAATCTACACTAATGAAAAAAAACATAATTGAGATAAATTACGCCCGGACATGAACCTGTCGTGAATCTCATAATGTAGTTCCCAAAGAGGCAGACACTCACCTGAGATACTTAGGACACTACAATAACCCATAATCCAAATCAGTAATCAAACAAGAACCCTGCGAATCATATACTAATGAAACCCAATATGTGAATTTCAGTGATATTATAATACAAAGAAATAAAAATTGTACTTACTCTTTTAGATTTGCTGCGGAATCCAAAGTTGCAATATTCTTCCATAAAATGTTTATAATGGTGCCCAATTGGATGGAATAATCAGATCTATCATCCATTGACACAGCTTCGTATGCCAGCAAATGTTTTAAATCTAAGTAAATATAAAATACAAATTCTACTACACACACAATACAAATTCTAGTACTTTTTTTTTTTATTGCCAACGGTGGCAAACGAGCAAGCAGCACACCTGATGGTAAGTGAAACTGCTGCACATGGACCTTTGCAATACCAGGGCACAGCCAGGCCGCTGCCTACCGTATAACGGAGTTCGGTGATACCAAAAAAAAAGGCGGGGCATAGTGCATGGTCGAGGAGTGAGTTTTGTGAGGAGCTGACACGAAGCACGGAAGGGCCCCCGATGCCCCCCCGTGCGTAGCCGCCGAGGTCCACTCCGGTTTCCCACACCGGCACGACGACTACCCAACAGGATTTTCGCCGGTTGGTGGGACAACCTCCCAGGGAGGATGATCCTGGGTTCGGGTCCCCTGCTGACCGGCAGGTGGCCGGCGGTGACCATTCCCATCGGGTCTCCCTGTACACCATGCCAGCCCCTCACGCTCAATACCCCGACCAAGACCTCATCACCGCAGGTTTCAGGCCTCACCAAAACCCGCCACACACAAACACACCCAGAAAGTTGGGCTCCCGGCTCTCTCGCTCACCGAACGAAGTGCAGCAGCAAATTGCTACTACTCAAACGTCGATCTTCTGCGAGAGTGTGGTACTGCCCCGGACGGACCGGCCCGCGACTGCAGACAAAAGACTGTCTACAGTGTGGTCCTACCACCAGTCCTACCACTTTTTGAACACATCACATTTTCACAATAATTTAATAAGTAATAATACAGTAGAAACTCGATTATCCGGCCCTCAGTTATACGGAGTCGCGATTATCCGGACTACCAACCGCGACCTACCTACAAATTGAATTTATTCAGGCATGGATGTGTCTGAAATGGCATGTCCCGCCCGCAGGATCGCTGCCCCACTCGGTTCATTATTGTTTTATTTAGTCATATTTAAAATAATAAAAAAATGTAATGTCTTGAAATTGATGGCACGCCGCCGCCCCTACTGTGTTCTAATGCATTGTAATAGTGGACTAAAATCATCGTAGCAATATTGCCTTTCTATAAAACTGGTTTGGAGCATATTAGTTGCATGGTTTCTAAGTATGGAGATGGATAAAAACAATGATCGAGTTATAAATTATCATTGGAAGAAAACTCTGTTATAAATTAAATATTACAATTAGTGTACCAAAAACAATATGTATTAGGCAATGAACATATAACAAACCTGGGTTATCCGTAGATACTGTGAACTTTTGCAAATAATAAGGTAAAAGGGCCACATTCTTAGAAAATTTCTCGTTATTCACGGGAATATCTTCTATTAGACACTCTTCAGAGGTTTCACTACATGCAGTTAAAAATGGCAGAGGATAATATGCTGGAGAATATACTATATTTTGGTAGTACTCATTCCAAAATTTTACTGGAATTGACGATATTCTGAAAATAGATAACACTTATTAACTAATAATTTGCACCTTTGCGTGTAACTGTATCGGATCGTTGTCGGGTAACGGTAAAATCCGCGCTTAGAACGGATGGAGCGGCCGCAAAGCGAGCCAAACTCCGCTGCAGAATTATTAGAACCTATAGGGGACAATAGATTTTTAAATATTACGTTTATGTTGATAGGATTCGGATGTAATGCCCATTAACATTAAAATATATATATAAAATAGAAATTTACCTTGAAGTAATTTCTGGCCTACACTCATGTAAATACACGATTAGTTCTATAATATTCAGTAAAGTTGGAGGCAATGCTTGGTTCACTTTACCTAAATCTACCAATGTGACAAAAACTTCAGTAAAGTCACTAGTTACTTTTGCTTCATTATCTAGAGATGTTAATCGAAACATTATATTAAAAAAGTCCTGTTGTAAAACAGTAAAGATTCTTTGTAGAACATATGAGATTATTGGCAGAAGTTTAATTCGAGATATGACTGTTCTAATTTGTTCATGATCTGGCAACTTCGATAAGTTCTTTTGAACTACTGCCAATATATCTTTATTGGGTACATCCAAGGCCATCTTCATATCTGTAGTATTATAGCTGTAGAATGCAAGCTTTTCAAATTGTTTCGAAACAGGCTGACACATGTCTAAGCTTAATCTACTATATATTTTAGACGCTTCAGATGAAATTTCATATTCTTCCTGATTGAAAAATAATTTAGGTAGACCATATTTTTTCCTTAGCTTTTTGCTTGCCTTTATTACCTTGGTATTCTCTGTATCTTCTTTTGTAATAATTCTATTTACATTTAAATTGAAATCTTTGAAAAGTATTGCATTATCTGTGGAAAATTTGACAAACTTTTGCGTCAAATATTTATTAAGCCATTTACTATGAATATTTAACAATGGAACTATATCTTCTCTTAATACTTTTAATCGATTTCCATCAGATGGCACAAATATGGCTTCATTTGAAACTTTAAAAAATCTGTGTCGCCAATTTAATGACTGCAGTATATGACAAGTTGTCGCATCATCTAAGTAGTCTTTAGAAATTTCAATAGCATTCTTTATATAGGCATCGATTATCTCAATGTAACGCTGACAATATTGCAAAATTGGATATTCAACAAAATCATTTGTCAAATTACCGGACAAAACAGCTCTCGAATAATCAAGCACTGAAAAAGTATTAGATGCTGTTGACTTCAAATAAGTCCTCATTAAATTATTCAACATTAATAATGATTCTTTATTTGAAGACTGTATTATGGCAGTATCTAAAATGTATAATTCTGGACATAACCGTTTATAAGATTGCAGATCAGTATATCCTTTTAAAAACTCATATGCATTGTCATTTAATTGTTTCAATAATTTATGCATTTGACCCGAATATACATTTTTCATGCTTTCTTGTATGATATGGTGTACATGAAATAATATATTTGGTGGTGCTTTCTGGTAAACATAATATAGACTAAATAAAACTGGTAATGGTAACAATTCTTGCGTAGCTGTATAGGATATTTGCTTAGCGATCTCTAATGAAGAATTAGAACATAATCCTTTAACAGTAAGTGTGTGATTTGTAGTTATGTTCATGTTTGTATGTTCTTGACTATTAACAAGTTCTACTAAAGCTTTCAACATAGAGTTCTTCATTTCAGCTAGTGTCATTATTACACCCGAGTCAAAGTCACCGCTACATCTCGGTTTTATATAAACATCTGAAAAGCTGGTTATAAATGCAGTTGATACGTTGATCCCGCGAACAATTTGTTGCCAAGCTAAATGTGCCGCTTGCATTAAATTTGATACAGTTGGGCGTTCGAAACCTGAAAAACAAATATCCCTTAATTAAATTAAGCAAATTTTACATAAAATAATTTATTTTACATAGCCTTGCGTCTGGTGACAGAATAAGAAAACAATAAAACCCACCCCCTCTCTTGCCCATGGGTGTCGTAAAAGACGACTAAGTGATATAATATCGAGGGGTGAAAGGCTATTTGGATTAAGCGACATCTAGGATGATATTGAATTATATACATATACGGAATCAGCGAATTTTTCTCCGTCAAATGATACCATACTGATTAAAATCAGAGCACTTTTTTTTCATACGCTGAACTCTTTTACACTTTCCATACGTTGAAAAACGAGGGCTTAAGGCAATTTGTATTAAACGACATTTATCTTTGTAACTAAAAGTATATTTTATTTAGTATTAGCATCAAGAATTCGATGTTTTTAATTGAATTTTAATTAAATTTACGTCTTTTCAAAAGTTTTTTTTTTGTATGATTTTTTTTCTAAAATTTTAAACTTCACATGGCTCTCCTGTAAAGTTACAAAAATATCGCTTAAATCAAATAGCCTTTCTTTCACCCCTCAATATGAAGATAACAACTACGTAAGAGAAGGTAAACTTGACAACAAACCCTATGCCAACATGTTTCACCAACGCGATATAGTAGGTCAGTTTTCTCCCATTGTAGAGGTGTGAGCCCAAAAGTGGGACTTGTGTGAGCTGAGATGATGATGACAAAGCTTTAATCATGGTAAAAATGAAAGGTTGGTACTTTCATATTCAAATATGTAGAGTACATTTGTTAATAAAGGTAATGTTTAATAAACATTTTATTTCGAACAAGGATAAGATTTTAGAATTTTAATGAACAGCAATCCATTGATGGATACCGGTTAAGATACTGGTAAAGATTAAAACATACCTCGTAAGAATGATTGCATCAAATCATGAGACTTGATGCATAATTCATGATATTCACAAGGTAAGCCGCACGACGACAACAAAGCCATCAAATCCATATAACTCATTGTCTCCAACAAATTCAAATTAGAGTCAGTAGATCTAAGTATAAATATTTCAACTCCTCTGTTTCTCATTGCTCTAGAAATATCTCCATATTTAGGGTCCATAGTAAAAAATATCCTAAAGTTGGGATGTGGCCTTATTTCACTGAGGTCACCTCTTTCTGGTATGCTTAGCACACCATTAGGTTCTAATAAGCCGTTTAATCTGTCAAGTACTGCAGCTGAAGTCAAGTTGACGTTATCTAGGAGCAACCAAGAACCTTCGATCATAGTTTTTACAAGTAAAGAGTCTACAAATTCGAATTTCCCACCGGCATTCACTGAAGTTACTAAAGCTAACTTGCTTTGCAACTTCTTCAAACTATTCAGTGCGACTTGAATCCTCTCTGTCATAAGATCAAAAGCTCCATTAGACTCGAGTAATTTATCACAATGAGACAAAAGAAACTGTAACTTTTGTTTGAAATTGTCCATAACAATTTCACCAGACACTTCTAAAGTTGATTCTGTTTGTAATGATTTGTATTCATATAACTGGGTTAGTAATTGATTCGATTGCCAGTTTTTATCTTGGCCTTTAAGCCATACATTCCTTACACTTTGTATAGTCAATGTTTCAATTTTATCAAACAAACTTTCGAGGTTCCTATTGTAGTCTACTTGTTCAAAACCACCAAGTAAATCTGATACATCCATTGCGGATGTTACAGGCACCACCTGTAGTTCATTACTAGTCAAATCAGCGAGAACTTGTACGATACTACTTTTACCAGTTGCTGTCGATCCAACTAGTATTGTTAACCAGTTCATTTTAATACTCTGTGCCAATGCTTTAAGTGTCGGTAATTGATTTCTAAGCACCAGTAAATTGGTTTCAGTAACTCTTCGATTTTTATAGTATTTGTCAATATTACGGTCTAATACAACATCCCCTATTAAGATCTGTTTATCAGTTATGCTAAATTGAGGAATGCTGTCACTTCTTGGATAGTCGGGTAAAAATATTTTATCATAAGTTTCGATCATTCTTCTCTTATCATCAGAAGTTCTCATACGATTAACATACAACATATCAACGAACTTGCCTGGACATATTGCTTTACCATCTTCTATATCTTTTATTAATGCTTCACACCATCTCTGTATATCCCTTAAATTCATTTCAAAAGGTGCACCTAAATGGCCCCAAGACTGAAGCTCGGTAATTTCACGTGAAACTAAACAATTAAAGGTCACTATTTTAAATAAAATATCATTGGGTATAATTGGATATTGTGAATTTACAATGTAAATTAAATCGTGCTTAGTCAAAGTATCAACATAAACTTGTGTAAACCTGTTTAAAAATGAAACAGGAAGACCTCTTCTAGCCCCTCCTTGTTTCAATGGATTCTGGCATGCAAATATCCTAGTTTGCGGTTTAACTTTAAATTGTTTGCCTAGTTCAGGAATAAAAACTTCTCCTCGGTGATCTAAGCAGGCGTTAAGACCTTCGAGAACAGATTGGGGCGCGAGATTTAATTCATCTAACAGAATCCAGTCACCATTTTGAAGTGCATTAAGGAAAGCGCCTTCCTTAAATGTGAAACTTCCATCTTCTGTTGGTAGATCTGTACCAAATAGATCTGTTATATCCTGTAAGAAGAAATTTCAATAAATACAACAACTACATAGATTAATTAATAATATACATTAATATAAATTATACTTACAGTTTGGTCACTCAAATTAATGCGAACCACTTTGTGGCCAGAAGATTTAGCAAGAGCAGTAACCAAACTAGTCTTCCCGACGCCGGGGTTTCCTTCTAGAAGAATTGCCTTATTTAATTGCAGTCCACGCAAAAGTCGTAATGTATTAGTCCCTGTTGTAGGAGCCGTAAACGTGAACTTCTGAGACTCTTCACTGATATCTATGTTTTCACCCAATTCAATGTAGAAAGGTTTTATACCAAATTTATCAGAATAACTTTCAGCCTCAAATTTAGATTGCTTATTACTAAGCATTTCTCGTAAACCTATCAAATATTCATTACCAATAGTCTTGATTTGGTTCAGAAGGTAGTCTATTGCATTGTTTCTTAATAAGACCAGCGAATCTGTCTCAATATGCCCTGTAAGAGCTGTACCAAAACAGTCTAAGAAAGTCATACAAGCACCGTGAACATATGCTTCAGGAGTGTCTAAAAGTCCCTTAGCCACAGTTACATTTATGAAATTAACCCATGAAAGTAAATCACGTATGCTGAAAGGAAATTTGTTCGTAATTTGTGAGTTTTTTAACCAGTTTGTAAAATCCAGTATTGAAGTACCGATTCCCGAGCTTCCATCTTCTTGGTTTCCCAAAGAAACACCTCTATTAACACTTTTCTCTAATACTTTTAATAAATCCTTTCTGGATGTGACACTATCGCACCAAATTTCTGTAAACCGGTTGCGAAGAGCTGGCGAAAGTTCTTTTTTACCAAAGTCTCCTCCAGGGTTCATAGTGCCAATGAAGTGAAAGTTTTCTTTTGCTGTTATAACAATAATATCAGAATCATCTTCCAATCCTCTTTCAGCTAGCACAAGTTGTCGTTCTGGTTCTAGCAAAGAATTCATTCTTTCTAATACACTATCATCTGCCAACGAAATTTCATCTGCTAAAAACATATTACCCGTTTTCATGGCTTTTATAAGGGGACCATCTACCCATTCAAAAAGCCGTCCATCGTTCTTATATTGACGGACAGGGCGAAGACCTCCTAAGAAATCTGAACTTTCTGTGTGCATATGACAATTCACTGATAGAAGTTGACATTTGTTTAGAGCTGCCAAAACTTGACAAATTGTAGTCTTGCCACAACCCGTTTCTCCTACTAATAACACAGGTTCATTAAAAGTAAAAGATTTAGCAATTAACACTGCCAGCCTTCTCATGTTAAACGTCCAGACAACATGAGAAAACTCTTGAGAATTGTTATTCAAAATAGTCTCTAAAATCTGTTTGGTCACAGGAGACGTAGTGGCATTAACACTGAAAAGGTTTTCAGAATTGACCTTCCTCTTTATATGTTTTTCTATAACTTCTTCTATGATAAATCTTTCATCAGTTTGCCGAACTTTACCAGCTAAAATAAGATACCCCTCATCGGCTATGTGTTGATCCCAATCATAGAACTTATCTTCTGTTAAATTTTCTTTGGAAGCATATTTGTATCGCTGTCCCCACCTAAAGAGATCTCGTAGTGTTATGAATCCATCTTTTCCTTGAACGGCAGCCGAACCACGCCTTCTTATTTGGAGATCAGCCATTACAGCTATCATTTTTTTGCTATAAGCTGGCGGCACATGACATCTTTGGTGTAAAATTGTCTCAAGTTCGTTTTTCGGTATTTCATCAAAATGTAATTCTACAAATCTATTTCTAAAGGCACGTGACAACATTTTACGACCACCATATAAACCCGGTGGATTTTGTGTGGCAAAAAGCATGAAGTTAGGATCAGCTTTAACGACCTGCTGTGTTTCTGGAATAAACAACTCACGGTTATCGTCTAGTACACGATTCAAAGCCTCTAAAACGTCACTTGGTGCTAAATTGAGTTCATCAAGAATTATCCAGTAACCCTTTCTCATTGCTTCTACTAAAACACCTTCTTTGAAGACAAGTTTACCAGATGAATCGGTTGCATAAGAACCTATATATTCTTGAAGGTCTGTATGTTCATGGTTATTTATTCTTACGCAATAATTGCCCGATGTCTTCGCAATATACGTAATGAGAGAGGTTTTACCAACAGATGTGTCACCTTGCAATAATACAGGCAACCGACCCAATGAAATAATTCGTGCAATATCGCGAAGGTTTTTCTTTACTGTTGGCGTTAGAATGTAGCCATCAGCCTCTGCTATCTCTAACTTTCCTTGAGGTATCCAATGACCTTCAAAGAGTAAATAATTTTGTCCCAAAACTTGTGGCTCTGGTATCACTTGATTTATAACAGAACTTATATTTTTCTTGCCAATAACCGCCCTAAAGACATAAAATGTATTAAAATAATGTTTTAAACAATAACAAAAATTTCAATTAAATACACACTTACTTGGCAATCATGGCTTCTACTTTAGGATGTGATGATCTATCTAGTTGAGTCAGAAATGATAAACAGAATGCTTCGTAAAGAGATCTAGACACAGTTCCACATTTAGCTTTAGCTGCAGCCACTAGAGCTCGGCATAAAGTCCTGAGTGAATAATGTGGTGCATTGCCTGGAACATCACCAAAGTAAATTGTAACTGACATAATAAAAAATATACATTGCCAAGTAATTATATGATGTATGCTGTATACTTACCAGAACCATCCACTAGATTTAACTTTGCTTCCTTTTTTATATTAGCATAGAAAGTGTAAATCGCTTCCAAAATAGCACCACTGAGATTCATATGATATAAATAGTCGCCAATAAGTAACATCAAATCATTCCTCTCAGTCAATTCGTCGATAAAAAACTCGGTGAACCGATTCCTAAGGCCAGCAGGCAAGTCCTTTTTGCCAACGTCTGTAGCTGGATTCATACAAGCAAATAGTGTAAATTCAGGATGCCTTTTTATAGGCACTTTATCACCTTTTTCTAATAGGTGTATAGTATCATTCTTATCTTCTAGCAACCCAGCTAAACATTCCAATATCTCAGCAGAAGCCAAATTTATTTCATCCAATAACACCCAATGACCCTCTTGCATTGCTTTAACTAAAGATCCTTCAATAAAAGCAAAGGTCAATTTAGATTCTAACTTGATTTGTTGTTCAAGTTTTAGTAATTTAGAAGACAATTGTAACCACTTCTTTAGTGTTTTTTCCTTTTTCTCTGCAGTCAATCTGTTGACTGCAGCTTTTTGACTCTGTTTCATCAAAGCCACCAAAGCAGTCCAGTTTTCATTCTCATAACAAGTTTCAATATGACCTAAAAACTTTTTGTTTTTATCTGTGTTATAAAAACTTCGAAAAAGCTCTTCAAATTGATGTTTTATAGGGCGGATTGCGTATTTTAAATCAATGGGTTTGTATCCACCTAATAAATCAGCTGAATCTGACTGTTGGTTCATATTGATAACAACCAATTTGTGCCCCGTCTGTCGGGCTAAGTACTGTACGGAAGATGTTTTGCCGGTACCAGTCTCGCCAACAAGCAATACTGGTTCATTAGACCTAACACAACAAGCAATTCTCTCAAGCAAACACGCTGATTGACGTGTAAATGAAAATACTGTTTGCTTATTGTCAAAGTCAATGGATTCTAGACTTTTCTCCACTCGAGGAATTTTTGCTCTACCGACTTCAAGATATCTCGCATTCAGAGAAACATTTGGCTTATGATTCTTGCAGTAGAATTCTGATTTTGTTTCCACAATACCAAGCAGTAAGCCCACTTTTTTAGCTAATTCCAATCTATGTTCTGGAGAAGATATGGAGCAGGTGAAAATATCTAAAGCATCTTGAAGCACTTTTAAGGCAGATTCGGGACTAGAAACATCAAAATCAACGACAGCTCTCGAACACCACTTTAATAAGTCTCTTGTTGATATCAGTCTTGAACCTCTAATAAGTAGAAGATTATTATCTTGTTTATTGTTCACTACTTCAGTAGCCTCTAAAGATGTATCATGACTACCTGCAGAGAACATCATGAATACTTCTATAATTCTTGAACAAATGGTTGAAAGAGCTGGATATAAAGTTTGAATTATTTCACCCAATTCTGTTCTTGATAAGGGTTCTACGTTTATTTGTGTTAAGTGCTTTTGTAATAATGTGCTAGAGTTTGACATTTTCTTCTGAAAGCCATAATTCGTGATGAAAGTCCTAAAATAATAAAAAAAGTCTATATGTATAGAATATTTTGTACCATTAACAATATAATGAATAATATAATTATTCATTCAATAATTATATTATTCACTAGCAATCCGCCCTCGCTTCGCTTCGGTTATAGGTTATAGTCGTTTTACCCCCGTAGTTCCCGTTCCCGTGGGAATACCGGGATAAAATATAGCCTAGTTTACGCCCTGATATTATAGCTTTCCGTGAAAGAATTTTTGAAATCGGTCCAGCCATTTTGAAGATTACCCGGAACAAACAGACAGACAGACAGACAGACAGAAAGACAGACAAAAAATTTTTAATTGCTATTTTAGGCATAGGTGTCGTGCAAATAACCATGTGAGCGTGAAAAAAGCCTATTATTTTGACATTACAAACAGACACTCCAATTTTATTTATTGGTATAGATTATATTATATCATTAATATTTGAGATTGGCTATTTTAAACACATGAAATAAATAAATTTATATAAAAGTTCGGCTAGTATTCAATAATATTTTCGAATAAAACCTCAAATTATGTGATTTTATTGACTTTGATCCCGTATTCGTAAACCCTATTGCCATGCCATGATATATACGATATAATAAAAAATTGACGACCAATATGTTTGGTTCATTATCATTATCATTCAGGCTATTGCCGTCCAAGCCTCCACAAATACTTGGCAGACTTTACAGGAAAGGGTTGCTGCCAACTTCCCTTGGTGAGACTATTAGCCGAATTTAACGACTCTCACAGGCAAGAAGGGGACTGTCCACGGTTAGCTATAGAGCTCTCCAGTAGAAGATAATGCAATAACTCTCAACAAGGTTGGCCTTCACTTTTGATGTTATAAGTTTTCCCAAAGGGTAATGCTGCTGTTGGCCCTGAACCCTCAATACGTGTTTTTTACGTTTTTCTTTTTCAATACGGTTTTTATGTCTTCCACGGAAATAGGCGATAGTAACATGTTGTATTCTTAACCGAACATATGCGGCCGACATGGATAATAATTCATAAATATATTTTTAATATACACTATACACTAAACCAGCCAAACCACCACCAAATGTCTTTTATTTTACGGAATCCCTTACCAAATGATAATAATATGGGATACGTGTGAGGGTCCGAATCACTTGGCTACGTGGGCTACTGTGTCATAATCGGAGCTGAATTCTTGGTATTTACCTACTTACATAATAGTAATTAGATCTGATAACTAACTTTGCGCTATTTCAAAGTAATGTTTATTTATAACTGGTATTATTTCATATCCAAATTACTAAAATAAAAAGCTATTTTAATTTTGGCAAAACCCTGACGACTATTCTACGGACCCCTCCTGCGCTGCAGTGCTAAGCGCTCAGCTCACCACAGCGGTCCTACAAGTGTTACGTTTACAGATAACGCGCACTTACCACTGAACTGACTCATCGATCGTTTTATTATGGCTTAAAACTAACCGCAACAAACTAAAAACATTTGTATCCAATAGAGTATCTTAACCTTACAATAACTAATAATAATCACACAAATAATTTAATAATCGACATTCAGAAATATTCTAAATTAAAAACTATACAGCGTAGTTTTGCATATTTACTTAGGTTTTTACATAACTGTCGTAATCCTAATAATAAGTATGTAGGAGTTTTACAGCCTGAGGAACTCAAGTCTTCTTTTAAGCAATTAGTAAAATTGTCTCAAGCTGAAACCTTCGCATTTGAATTGAATATTCTTCGCAATAAGCAAACTTTAAACTCTAAAATCCTTTTCTATCTTTAAATCCCTTCCTTGATCACGAAGGCATTCTACGTGTGGGCGGTCGCCTTAGCTCTTCTCTTTATTCTTTCGACAAGCGCCACCCTATGCTTTTACAGGCTAAACATGGACTGACACGTCTGCTATTCCAGCAAGAACATTTGCGTCTTTTCCATGCTGGCCCGCAGCGCTTGCTAGCTATTTTTGTTTTGTTTAGGTTCCGCGGAACACACTTTGGGCATTCCTGCACTAAACTATGGAGTAGGTGAGTGCTGATAATTTGGTTAATTTTTTTGCCATCTTATGAAAAATAAACACTAATATGAATCAAATATGCTGTTGGATTATTGTAGCATTTTTCTAAAAACAGTCAAATAGAACGAAATAAGTGTTTTATCATAATGTTAAGATTTTTACAAACCTTTGTGTAACAAATAGTTGAAAGCCCGGCGTGACCGGTAAGGAATCGCGATAACCAGGTACACACAGTGAATTCCTTTCTAAAAGGGAACTTAGTGTAGAAGCTACGTCCAGAGCTGCACAGTCTATATCTTCCAGTAATAACCAGTGGCCATTTTGAACAGCCTGAAGAATAAAAACAATTACTTATTAATAAATAACTACTTATCAGATTGGTTTATATTTTTGTTTTTGTTCTTTACAGTCTATTACACTCCGTAATTGGACATTAGTTTCCTTCACAATTGTATGGATACTATCCTTACTATTATTATAAATGCGAAAGTATGTTCGTTTGTTTGTTTGTTACGCTTTCACGCTTAAACCACCGAACCAATTTCAAAAATTTATCAGGGAGAAATATAGGCTATATTTTATTCCAGTATTCCCACGGGAACGAGAATTACGCGGGTAAAGCGACTGAGACCGCAGCAAAGTGAGGGCGGGTTGCTAGTACAATATAAATTAACAGACATGTTTTCCTCTTCTTGTATTTATGCACCTCGTTTCAATTCTTATTCCTCTTTTCCAACATGACAAAGCAAAAGAAGGGATATCTAAATTTGTAATCATAGTCATTCATAAAACGGAATACAGTATTAGTAATGTAAATATAAAGATACAGAAAAGCGAGGTTATCGTGCAGATACGCGACAAACAGGTGTGCAAATTCTACTGAAATAAATTCAAGTGGCCTAGAAATACATTTGCTTCAATTGTGTGTATTTTTTGCAAACAGTTTTCAAGATTTTAACAAGACAAATGTGTGTGATGTAACTGCTCCTAAACAGTTGAATCGATTTTAATTAAATGTTGTGTTTCTAGTGAATTCAAGAATAGTTTGGATTGAGAATTGGACCCGATCGATAGTGCTGCAAACGATTTCAAGGAATTCTATTGTTATTTTTTTAGATTAACAGAATGGTATCTATTTGGTCAGGTATTTTTCTATAAGTACTTTCTTTTATTTTTATTTGGAATCTCCTTCACTACTAATATGCTGCCTGCTATTAGACATAATAAGGATAAAATTGTGTGTTAACTACATTTTTAGTCGTCACCGGACAAGACATATCTGAAATAGTTTATAGAAATATCTACAACTATATTAGTTTGCAGCATAAGCAATCTGAAACTGAAAGGATTTAACAAAATTTTGATTCAGAGTTTTGGTGCGTATTGTACTTTTATTAATTTGCAATTATCTGTATTAAGTACATGGATTGGTTTTAGTACTTGAGACAAGCAGGTAGCGCTTAGTGTTAATAAATATTTCAAGGATCGGTCCCAAGATCGATCCTTGTAGGACACTACATAATATGGCCGTGACTGCAACGTCCCCTACCAAGTTTACGTAGAACACGCTTTGCCTTACCACTGATCTGCAACTAACCATATTAAGTGGGCGAGGGTTTCGTCGTTAAAATGGCTCTCTGATGATAAGCCAAATGCCAGACTATTTAATGCCTTGCTGATGTCCAAAGACACTAAAATTAACTTAATTCACCAACAACCACAGCCCTCAGGCACAAAGAATAATTACTATGATCTTTTAATGTTAATGGCTGCAGATGTGTAAGCAGTTAACTGGTGGTCAATCATAAGTACATTCAAGCTGCTCTCTACAATGAGCATTTTACTTGGATTATAGTCAAAATCTCTATTTGCATCGTAATATATGTAGAGACTGCGCTATTCCTTGAAACTGCGTTATTATGACAAATAGGTACTTAATTCCCCTATTCTGTAAAATCTAGCGAAAAAATGCTAGATTGCAGGCATTATTAATAGCCATATTTTCTCTAACAAGCTCTAAGAAATTGCCTCATTATCAGTACATAACTAGTGGTTTATAAACATCCACATAACAATGACTAATCTACAACACTTTTATTAGCTATAAGTAATGTAGAATATATAAGTAATGTGGAACATAAATATAACTAAAATCATATACCTCGGTCAAAACCCCTGGCCTCCATACGAATTCTCCTGGTATATCAGTACACTGATGTGATCCAAGTAGCATACGGGAATCAGTCTGATCACCAAGTTGCACTTTCTTAAAAACCAAGCCATTGCGACCAGTGATTGCTGCTAAATGTTCTACTAATGACGTTTTACCAGATCCAACAGGACCCATTAGGCAAAGGGCTTGTCCTGGAAATAAAACGAATGCATATTCTATAAAATAAGATTATTTTTAATTCATATATTGATACATTTCTATACATCAGTAAAATCTGTTGTTTGTCAATTCTGAGAAGGACAAATGCACATATGACATAATAGTGGTTATGACAGTAGCGATTGCCTATTATAATGTGATTTTCACATATCACAATGTTATCCCATCTCTAATCAGTACTCAGGGCCTAGTTTTCGATTAAACTGTTTACTATAAAAATTCCAATTAGCAAAACTTGAACATAGGGCATCAAACTAATAAAACTGTTTTTATTTACTTTTGTAGAATGCATAATATACATTATTAAAAATTGTATAAAAATGAATATAAAAAATAAAACAGCGGGCAATACTACAATACAATAAGTCCACTCACCTGATGCAACGGCCAAAGCCAAACTCCTAAGATTAGTAATAGTAGATTTCACAGGGACTAGATTTCCATTCTGAAGATTTTGCTTGTCATATATGGGTAATAATATGCCATCAATATTAACAACATTATTTGGACTCAATGCATCTTTCAGCACTTCAACCATAGGATGTACAGTATCAACTGAATCTGTTGTAATATTTTGTAAACTATCCTGGTCAGATATATTTAAAATACTTGAGAGTATTTTTGATTGAGCTTCAGTCATATTTGTTATAATAGCCATGCATTCTTTTACCATCCTGTTTTAAATAAAAATTAAAGTGTAGCCTTTATCATTATCTTTGTTACAAAGCTTTACAATCAATCTGTTATACTAGAATTCTAGGTAAGAATAAATATAAAAATCTTACCCAAAATTCTTACCTAACCATTTACTAAACTCATATAGCTATGACATAAAGTAAGCACCTTAAATCAGACAAACACATGCAAGCCCACAGTCACATACATGCAGACAACAGAATATGAGTGCATGTAATGTTTCTGTTATTACACACCCCAAAATGTGTAAATTTAAAATACTTACCATCTTATTTGTGCATTGTGATGGTGGCTAAAATTGCTAACAAACTTAGTCCAATCCCATTTAGCAGAGAATTCATTAGATAACTTGTTAAGCAAAGTATAGCAACAAGATACTATTTGCTGATCTGTAATTTTTAGTCTACAGTCAAGTAGACGCCGCTTCTTTGGTGCCACATTATAGGAGTCCTCACGATGTATGTATACTTCAAATGGCGCCACTTGGTTAATTTCAAAATATTTTAGGGCATACCTATAAAACAATTTCAAAATATTAACATATAAAACCTTGCAAGTTGGTAAACTTAAATTATTAGTACCCAAACGCCAAAGAGGTGAAGCAGCAATTTAATATTGCTACTAGATCTAGTAAGAAAACTATTACCAGAGCCAAGACGGATCATGTTGCCAGAATTGGCGAGCGATTGGAGAGCTATCCCACCGGGAGTCGTGCATTCTGGTCGCTCGCCAAGGCAACTTCTGGCAGCCCAATCTCCCACCACTGCAGAAACACGATATCAGTCTAGCCCACAGCACAAAGGAGAAGGCCGATCTTCGAAGTCAATTCTTTATCTGTAACTCGACTTTGGATGAAGGAACTGCTACACCACCTACCATACCACGATGTGAAAGCTCACTTCCTGACACGCATTAAGCAGCGGGCGGTCAAGCGGAAGCTGTGGCTATTAGACGGTCATAAGTCGAGATGGACCCGATGACATCCCTGCACTGGTCTTAAAGTCATGTGCTCCTGAGTTGACTCCCATCCTCACGCGCCTATACAGACTTTCCTACGATACTGATAGGGTTCCTCTTCGTGGAGGGTAGCCCATGTCCACACGATCTCTAAAAGGGGACGTCGGTCGGACCCATCTTACATACTCATGCTTAGTGATGAATAGACAAAAAGGTCACAAAAGACCCGGTGACTTATGAGATTCCAAACAGAGGCATACATCCAGAAGTGCCAAAAAAAGGCTGCATTATGATGATTACGAGAATTTAAAACAAAATATACTTACTGTAAGATATCTGGGTGCTCACAAAGTTCAGCTAAAACAATGGAGTATTTTAAATGACAATTTTTTTCACTATCATTGCATTTGTCAAAATCTGTATTAGAAAATACAGGAGTGAGTGGTATTTCAGTAGACACCAATGCCAGCAATATATTTGATAGATATTTCTTGAGTAATTTCAAATCTTGTGTATTGTGAATAAATCCTGATAGTTTTTTGACTACATCTTGAATTCCACAAGAATTTGATTTCAATTTTTGCTGTAAAAAACATATGGAAATAAGTATTTTCTAATGTTACCACTAAACTCTAGTGCTTTATTTTTATCATATCATACAACATTCATAATAATTAGGATATTAAACATATTTTGATTACGAGATGGATTCTTTGTCACTTAATTATCTACTATTCATTACATAATTTCACATAATACATTTTTTGACTAAGACACGTGGCCGAGATTGGGTTAAATGCACTGCCTCTTAAAAACATAATTATTAAAGTCTTGGAATGCATGGTAATAGGTATGAAAGAAAAATTATTACGGGCCAATATTTATTGAAAAAAAAACTAGCAGGGATCTTAATTAAAGCAAAAGCTAAAACAACAATTTTTAAGAGGTTTTTCTGTCTGTCTGTTTGTGTGTTTGTACATGCATCATACAAAACCTACTAGATGAGATTGAATTTAGTTTTTCCTGAGGTATTACCAGATAACTAACTGAAAAGATAGTGACATCTAGGATCAAAAATAACAACAATACTCAAATTAATAAAAATCGAATAATCAAGGCAAGCAAGGAGGCAAAACTAGTATTTTCATAAAATCAATTATATCTGTGTGGTGGAGGATTAAGAATACAATTCCCTACACCCTATCCTATCCGTGGGTGAACAATGGTCCGTTAAAGATGACTAAGGGATAAAATATAGACGGTGTTGGTCAAAATACAATGAGATTAATTATTACAGATTATGAATACATTTTGTAATCTTCAATTATGATTACAAATTAACTTAAGTAATCACAAAGTAATCACACAAGAGATTAATGATTATTAATCTTTCATCATAATCTTGATTACTTTTTTTATTAATATCAAAATAATAATATAGAGATAAGACAGTTGTATTCATTTCATTCATCATTTCAACTCATATATGTGCCACTGTTGAGTTCGAGCCTTCTCCAAAATAGGAGCGAAATTGATCTACTAAACCACGCTGTTCAGACCTGTTTGTATAGGGTTTAATTTTAAGTTTTCATTCAATTGCATAAATGTTAGATGCATATTAATCCCTTACTCGTCTTTTACAACAGCCACGGGTGGTGAATTGTATTCTCACTCCGTCACCACACAGATTTTATAGTGTAAATCAACTTTATTTGTATTCATTCAACCTTTGTTATCAAATTAAATTTACCCCAATTATAAGAGATTAATCATCATCATCATCTCAGCCCATATACATCCCACTGTTGGGCTCGGGCCTCCTCCATAATGGAAGGGTAATTGACCTGCTATACCACGCTGGTCAGACGTGTTGGTATAGGGTTTTATTTCGAGTTTTCCTTCTCTCGCATAGATGTTATATGCGTTTTATATCCCTTAGTCGTCTCGTACAATCACCCACGGGTAAGATAGGGGGGTGGTGAATTGTATTCTTACTCCGTCACCACACGGAAAGAAAATCAATTAGAGATTAATCAATCACAATGAATGCATTCTCACCTATGTTTAAAATTATTCATACTATAATTTATATTGGATTTCAATAGTAATAATACTCTCTTTTCACCTCTCCAGTGATACCCGGATCCCTGCTGCCCACTCCTACCGGGCGGCACGCGACAGGTGTACAAATGTTCATAATTGTAAAATAACGTAAGTGTAAAAATTCAATAACTTTGCAAAATTTTTATTCCATCATTCAACTACCTTTAGTGTTTTGCAATCAGAAACGTACATAAAATGGTTACTTACAATTTACTAACTTAAATTTGTTTCGCTTCATTTAATAAAAACATTCATGATTTAATACCTAGAGATTCTTATTTACTTATTACTTTAATCGCTATTAATGATTACACGACATTTAATCATAATTACACAGTACTCATGATTAAATGTCACCGTGATTGAATGTATTCATGATTATGTTCAATCAGATTATTAATCTGATTACAAATGCGATCGATTACACTCATCTCTGAATATACATATAACATCTATGCAAGAGAAGGAAAACAATAATAAATAAAACCCTATATAAGTCAAATTGACCGGCATGGTTTAATAAGGCAATCCTCCACACTGGGAGGGCACAGTGTGGAGGAGTATCGAGATCAGTAATGGCACATATGAGCCGAGATGATTATAAATTCTATCTAAGCATATATGGGTGATTCTCAGATAGCTGTGATTTTTCGTGTCTAGTACTATAATTATTATTCAACATGATTTTTTCGATCAAAAAACTATAAATATAATAAATTTAATAGTATTTTACCTCTGACATTGTATATTGAAGCATAGGTATTCATGGACTATGAATAACTTACAGAAATATACCCAAAATGTCAGTACCGTGGCATGTCTGATTTTCGTTTTTCAAACTAAATGTATAAATTTCTATAAAACCTCATCTTATAATCTAAAGTTGAGCTTTTCTAACTAAAATCCATTGTATATTTCATCAAATTATACTGCAATCATACCCCAATATTGATTGGTAGAAAGGAATAATAGTTATTGATTTATGTCCTGGAATTTTATTCAATTTTTAAATTCAAAATATTTGCCGCCTAATCGCCATCTTTTATTAAGTTTCGTTCGCTCGCTCTGGTGGCATTTTAAAGAAGCACTATTTGTGTACTATTCACAGCTGTGTATTTATTTTTTAGTCCCAATGTTATGACAGAAATAATTTGTTTTATTTTTAAAAAGGTAAGTCATAAAATTACATGTCAGTACCATGGTATTGAAGTTTACGCATATTAATACAATGTTTGGGTTAATTATACTAAATATTTATTTAATTTCTCGTGTGAAATCGAAATTATTTGGAAAATTATTTTAGTTATGTGTAAGTAATTAGTTTAGGTTAATTAAACATTTAAATGTCAGTACCGTGGATGTCAGTACCATGGTAAAAATAATAAATTAGATATAAATTCATATTTTCTTAATATTTTAATTTATTATCATTTAAAAATGTTCTAGTATTATGAAAAATGGGCCCAGTACTCCGGACAAGATTGAAAAATACACCCGGGCTTCAAAATTTAGGTCAAAATAAGCTGGCTACAAATAAGAAAGGTGCATTAAAACAGAATAAAAGATTGTTAAAATAAAGAAAGAAAATACCAAAAATATCTCTGAATAATTATTAAAGTCTTATAATTTATCATTTGTTTTATTAGTTTAAGATTTTTGACAGATTTAGGCAAGTACTTTGAATATTTCATTTAGATGTCAGTACCGTGGCGTTAGAATTTCGAATTTTCGTTCTAATTTCTTGCCCGTTAAAGTTGTAGTAGAACTACGTTAGAGGCTTAATTCTGAGCATAATCAGAGACCCTTAGTACCCAGAAAAAAATTTTTAAAGCATTTTTAATTTTTAAAAATTTTGAATTGTAAAAATCACAGTTATCTAAGAATCACCCATATATGTTTTATTGTTAGACAATAACTTTATACACAATCAATGGACTTATGAATTTATTAAAACATAGTACTTTTAAAGACTCTCCCTGCCAAAGTCACATAGTATAGGTAGGATTCCTTAGAATTAACAAGCTTCATGAGATACACTCTATGTGGTGACGGAGTAAGAATACAATTCACCAGCTTCCTTTATTACCCATGAGTGTCGGAAAATACAACTCAGGGATATAATATGCAGATAACATCATTGATCTTATTGTGTTCTTGCATTGGCAAGAAAAGGAAAACTCGAAATGAAACCCGTGTGCCAACATGTCTGGCCACCTTGGTATAGTAGGTCAATTTCACTTTCATATTGGAGGAGACCCGGGCCCAACAGTGGGACATATTTGGGCTGAGATGAATGAATGATAATGAATGAGACGCATGAAATAAAATTGGTGATAAATTATATTTTTGCCTCATTACATGGAAAAATATTTAGCCATTTTTAACGACCAGCAACGTTCCAATAAAAAATAGATGACATAATAAAATGTTAAAATTGGTACTGAAGGTCTTGCTATTATAATGAAATGCTAAACAGCATGATTTGTTTTTTAAACTATATGTGTGCCTCGTACCATATTTTTTTAGATTAAGAATTGATTACAGCATTCAAATAGGTTACTTGCATAATGTATCTCTCTATTCATCAGAATAAAACATATTAGATGGTGATAGTGCAAAATGTTTGCAGTGCGTAAACATTTTGCATAGGTACAAAGAAAGAGAACCACACTTAATATCTATTACGCAAAATATTACTTACTCATAAAATAAACTGAAAAGCAAATACCTATACTAAAAATTTTATTTATGTGAAAAAAAATATTTTGGAAATAACAGTTTAAATGGTCAGATCGCGAATATTTCTCCACACAGTAGATCTCATTCAAATTTATCTTTTGGCTATTATGTCATAATTTAAAAAAACAAAGAAAACAATAATTTTGTGTTTACTTACCTGAACATCATAACACGCTTTTGATAATTCCGGTGTTTTTGTTAAATAGCCTATGTTTTCCAGCGCTTCTGGGATATTGAGCACTGACATTTTTACATTCCGCTATATCCCAAAATAGTGAAAGATCAATATAAATCACTTATTTTTCAAACACATTTACACCGGGCCGCGTGTTTGTAAGCGCACGACACACATGTACTTAGGAATAGGCTTAGAGATACGAAAAAGTATCGATATTTTTTTGGTGTGGAGTACTTTCTTTTCGATACCGATACTTTTGTACTCGATACTTCGTATTCGATACTTTTATACATTGAGTACTTTTTGACAGCTATTATTTCGAATAAATTGTATAGATGTTACTTATTTGAAACTTGACCTTATGGCACAGCTTTATGGTAACGCCATCTAGTTCAAACATACTAAACCTTATGAAACGTGACTCGAAATATTCACATCCTTTTACCGACGTTCAATTCCTAAAAAAAATTAAAGAAAGGTCTATCATCCGTTTTTTTTGTTTTGTTCTACCTAAGCTAAACTGATGTTACCTACTGACTGGCACTGACGTTTGGACGTATGCGCATTAGGCACCAAGAAAAGCACTCGGTAATTTGAAGTATCATTTGCTTCGATAGTTTTTTTAGTACGATACATTTTTTGAACTAAAAACTTCTTTAGCTGCATTGGGCAATTTTGATAGGGAAAAATCTTATGGGTTCACGTCACCTACATGCTCATGACTAGTGCACGCGCAGTGTGCTGTGTGCCTTAGACATTTTTTGTATGAGTTAAATCTCGTGCGTTCACGTCACCGACATGCTTATAGCGGTATATCTGTAGTAGCGATGTAACGAATATTCGCATTCGCGAATATTCGCATATTTTTTGCATATTCGCATTCGCGAAATTATTGCGAATGTTTTTGCGAATATTTTTGCGTGTATAATTTTTTTAAGTAGGTTAATATAAGAAAATCTAATTCCATTAATTTCTTATGTTTTTAATGCAATAAAAATAACTTAACCTCGTAATCACATTATCAGTCTTCACTTTGGTATCATTTATTTATTTCACAATCATTTGGTATCATTTATTTATTTGACTTTAAGCAATGAAACTTAACAATCAAACTTATAACAATTTAAAAATCAAAACTATATACTAAATGGCCTAAATGCAATGTAATCAAACAAAAATAATCTATGAATTTTTACCAAAGTTTAATGTTATAATTATGTTCCTGAACAAAACTAAAAATAATAATCTACAAATACTTCTACAATTAATATTTATTTAACTTTGGGCAATGAAGCCTAACAATCAAATTTTCATAAGAATTTAACAAACAAAACTATATAGTAAATGGCCTAAATGCAATGTAAACAAACAAAAATAATCTTCTATGATTTTTTACTATAATTGAACTCAAATGAAAGCTTAACATGAGTTGCTGTCATCACAATCACAAAGTTTATAGTATATCTATATTATATAGTTTATAGTATTTATAGTATAAATATAATCATTTTACATAAGAGTTAACAGTTAACACTTTAAGCAAACAAGAATAAAATTAAGTATTTTACTTTAATAAAGCTAGAAAATTTAATTGCTATTAGAACTTGTGACACAAAATTTTAATGCAATTGAAACTAATAAAATGAAATTCTTCTATAAACTTTTCTTAGTCTTTAGATATATTTTAATATTTAAATAATCAAACAAAAATTATATTCTTCTACAGTAGACCATTAAATAGTCTAACTCTAAACAAACAAAAAAATAGATTCTCAAACGAAAATACTTCTCTCCCTTAAAAAAATAACAGTTAATTATATATATTTTTCATATTAACAGTTGAACTTTAGTAGGGGAATATTAAACTTTAAAAATAGTAGTTTTGATGCCTTGTCTGCTTCAAGTCTGTTTCGATGTGGCATGTAAATAAGTCCAGCACCACCAAATATGCGCTCGCTGGGGACACTCGTTGGTGGTGTAACTAAATAATGCCGAACTACAGGAAGCAGAAGAACGTATCTTTCTTTGTTCACTTTCCACCGAGTTAAAGGGTCAACGTAATTTGCCACACGTTTATACTGAATATTCGCATTCGCGAATGTTGGCAGCAGATATTCGCATTCGCGGTCGCGAATGTCCAAAATACGACATTCGTTACATCACTAATCTGTAGCTATACAGCTGACATATCTCATAAGTGAAATTGAATGAATTTAGTAAAAAGTTGAATGTGTATTGTTGAATTATTATTTGAATAGTTTAATTGAAGAATCATTGTGCATTGCAATAGTGAGTACTAAATAAATATACTAATATTTTGAGATAAAAAGGGAGCCGTCGCTCAAACGCCTGGCAGATGTGAAACATTAAAATTATTTTGTACAAATATATGTGTATAAAATAACAGATTACAACAGAAACTAATATGCCATAAAGTATTAATAAAATATTAATATTATATTCAACTATCACTTATCGACTGGTCTACCGAATTTCTTAAACGATCATTGCAAAATTGTACTGATTTCTTCAATGATATTTATATAAAACTTAGGCACGAGTATATGCCATCCCGGGTATTTACGACAAAACGTTATACCGCGTAGTATACCCAATCTTTAATAAAAGCTATTAAGGAAAAACAGAAACACCATCAAAAAGTCTTAAATCTATGGCAACTTAGCGGATTTACAATCTTTTAAAGTTCTTCGTAACAGAACAAACATTTTGGAACGTGAATGTTACAACCACTATATCAAGGTAGTAGAGGATTCAATTGAGACAAACCCTAAAAAGTTCTTAACATATATGAGAAATCGCTGTAAATGTACTGCTATACCGAATTACATGTGACATAAAGATGTTTTGGCTGACACGGGGGCGGACATTTGTAACTTTTTAAATCCAACTTTCTCGACCATGCACCATCTCCTAGTTTTACTAATTCTGCACATAGGTGATCTAATAGCGAATCCGGTAACTCTTATTTACTTTATGGCAATCAATCGGGATAAAATTTCTGACCATTTCGCAAAGCTCGACGTGCACAAATCACCGGGACCTGACTTTTTGCCTGCTCACTTTGTCGCTAAATGTGCGAATACTATATCTCTGCCTATGTTATTTGAGCGGTCTTTGAGAGAGAGTACGGTTCCAGACATATGGAAAAAAGTTTTTATCACTCAGATACACAACAAAGGCCCAAAAACAGAAGTATCGAATTATCGCCCAATTTCTAAATTATGTATTATCAATAAAGTGTTTGAACGTATTATGTATGACCAAGTGTATGTGACTAAATGAGCATTTCTCTGATTATGGGGGTGTCAGTGGTAGCATTCTTTAGTACAAGTATTCTGTCTTTCTTTTTCATTTCTTCAATCTTTGCGCTTAAGTATGCAAATGGTTTCTCCTCATTGTCAATTGATGAATTTCCTAATGTAATAAGTTAATCTATCTGTAAGATCCTGTAAGTGGCTATCTGTTATTATTTTGTTGTTAAATATTATATGTAAGCTGTTGGTTCTTTTTTAAATAAATAAATTTGGTTTTTTTCAGAAAATGATGATTTTTAATTCAATAAACTTTTATTTTTATTAGTATACACTATAAGTATGCGAGCTCAGTGAGGAGAGAGAGATAGTGCATAGGCGCTTGCGCACATCATCACGTCGCTCTGTCTTGCTCACACACTATTACGTACAGGCTACGTATCATATACATTTATACAGCCAGTGTTTTATCGCCATGAACTGCTACGCTACTCCAACAATCAGGTTTACCCTCGTATATTCCGTCATATAGCTTGACGTCGTATCGCCACGAGCTATTTAGACCACGCCAACGATCAGGCTCACCCTCGCCTATAGATGTTTCACATCAAAATGAATAAGAGAAAATTATTATGTGATTGATATAATTACTGGTTGATGACAGCGAAAAATATTGAAACTTTTTGGCATAGGTATCGTGCAAATAACCCTGCGAGCATGACAATTCTGTTATTTTGATATTGCAAATGGTTCAAATTTATTTATGTATTGTATAGATAGATAGAAATATGCATAAAATATTAGCTAAAATGTAGCTTTTATTTTTTGGATGTATTTATATTTTTGCCTAAAAAAGGATACTCAAAAATACGTTAGTTTTGTTGAAATCTTTGTAAAATAAAATAATATTCATTTTTTACAAACATTATTAACATTAATGACTTATAATAGGCTAAGTACTTTATCATTTCATAAACGTATTTTTTTTTAATTTGACCAATATATCGATATTTTTTTTTCAATATATCAATGTCGATATTTATTTTCTTTTCCTACATCCCTACTTAGGAATAGGGACACGATATCGAACAGAAAGTATCGATACTGTACTCATGAGTAGTATCGAAGAAAAAGTATCGTACTCAATAAAGTATCGAAACAAAAGTATGAATACTGCAAAGTATCGAGTACTGAGTACTTTGCCTAGAATCTATGTCGTGATGAGTTTCCTTCTTTTTTTAGAAATTTATCCGTCTGTGAATATTTCGAGTCACGTTTTAGACGGATCATTAGGTACGTTTGAACTAGATGGCATTACCGTAAATATGAGTCGTAAGGTCAAATGAATAACTTCTACAATTTATTCGATACGATACCTGCCATAAAGTACTCATTGAGTAAAAGTATCGAACCCAAAGTATCGAGTGCAAAAGTATCGGTATGCCAATGCAAATGCACACGAAAAAATATCGGCCATTAGTAGTATTAAGTATTTCTTTTAATCAATGGGAACTTTCTAGCAAGCATCGTAAGAATTAAATATTAGAAATATTGACTTTTCTTTTTAAATTAAAGGCACAACATTAAATGCGATTTGAGAAATTATATTCTTTTATTGATTACGAATTAGACATATCATACTATGACATAATTATATAAATAATGCAAATACAGATCTAATATTTAAAAGATAAATGGTTAGTTACATATCATGTGAAAAGATAAAGTATAGAATGATTTTGGGAACCCCAGCTAAATTTAATATTTCTGATTTACATTAAGCTGTCATAAAAGTACATATAGTAAGATACTTCGGTCCCAGAAGAGTAAATATTGAGTCGACCCCAGGTAATTAGGATACAAGCAGTGTGATCAGTCATATTTACTTATGATACCTGGAATTTCTTCCGTGTGGTGACGGAGTAAGAATGCAATTCACCACACTCTCTCTTGTCCGTGGATATCGTGAAAGACGACTAAGGGATTAAATATGCATAAAATATCTATGCAAGAGAAAGAAAACTCGAAACAAAACCCTATACTAACACGTGGGACCAGCGTGGCATAGTAGGTTAATTTCGCTGCTATTGTCGAGAAGGCTCGAGCCGAGCTGAAATGAGGAAATGGTGATGACCTGGCATTATGACTTTCACTCTTATGCTCGTCTGTTACACAAATTGTTATTAATAGTATTCGATGTTTTATATTGAGCTAGTGTACAATATCCTAACTAAACTTTTATGGAATCGCTACAATGTACGTCATATTTATTACCCTCTCATTATTAATATAAAACTCACACGTAATTTGATTTAAAAATCGCATTTCATATTTGAAATCTAAAAAGTAATTATCAAGTTTTGGAATTAGTGGTCAGCCTAATGACAATTGGGGGAATGCAATGGGGTATAAGGCGGTAATATTGTTACTGTTCATTAAAGTGATAGAGCGAAGTCAAAATTTAATCATGTAAAAAAAGACAGTCTTGGGCATGGATTTTTTTTTTATTTTTTGACCATAAGGCAGTGGTAGTGGTGAAAGTGAAGTGTAACCGGTGTCATATGATCATTTTTCGTGGTGGTCAGGAAAACTCCGCATATATTACAATTATGAGGAATAGAATTAAATCTTTTCCCTTCTATATATGTACATTTTATTGAGAAATACATAAATACAAGGTAAGAAGCCGGGTAGTCAGTGTTCTTTCCCGAATAGTCGCCGACCAGACCCGCCGCTAGTTTTGTCTTCGCCGGCGTGCAATACTGATTTTTTTTTTTTTTTTAATACAAGTAGTGGCAAACGAGCAAACAGTACACCTGATGGTAAGTGTTGCTACCGCTCATGGACCTTTATAAGGCTGCTGCCTACCGCGAAGAAGGTGAAGGGAGTGTGAATGCGGGGTGAAGGGAGTGTGAATGTGAAATTTTGCGATTCTGCCGCCTTTTTTTTTGGTCGGCACACCGCACCCCATCTGTTCGGGGTGACGCATGAGCAGCGTGTGACCTCATAACCTGCTGTATTCCCTCTTCGTTGCCACTGGGCCAACCACTGGTACCGATTCCTTGACATCCGTGGCCGGGGCCATATACCACAGAAGGATTTACCTTACTGTTGGTACTTAGGTTTATCAAACTTTTGTCAGCTTACCAGCCCTCAGTGCTTATTCAGAAACAGAGCAAGTCCCTAAAACCGAGTAAGATGACTAATGCAAACAAAGATAATTCATAAACAATTACTTTTTAAAAATAAGAGGTTTAAAAGCCTTTGTCACCATGAATGACATAAAAGTCAGACAATTTGTAAAAAATGACAAAAAATGCGGGAAATGTAGTGGTTATCTTATGTAGTAGGTATGGAGTGTAGAAGTAAGGAGCACCATCTCAGTGTTGAAAAAGTGTCCGTTGAAAGGGTGCAAATTAAGGTGGCGCTATAGTAGCAAGTGGAAGAATTTTAAATAGAGCGCCACAAATTATTAGAGTAGGATACTAAATTAGAAAAGGAAAGAAACATTTCCGCTTTGTTACAGCGCAATTCATATTTCTTAACGACAGAAGTCAAGATAAATTTTAAATTTTTCAACCCAGCACACTTCACTCTTAAGTTTCATAGGTTATTATTTAAACTAGTATAAGTTTCAATTAAAAAGATTTCAAATCTGTATGTACCTATTGTATCAGCTATCTTAAGAAAATGTAAATTCGAAATTACATAAGATAATTAATATATCCGAGATAAGAAAACGAAAACAACAAGATCAACTACTCGCAATCGTCAAAGCAAGTTTATTACTGCTGAAAAATAAAAATTTCAATAATGAATGATTCTCAGGGTTCGGACTTCGTAACTCAGAGTACAGATAAATTTTATTATAGCCCTATTGCAGATCTTGCCCATGTATCCTTTTTGAAGATATTTCTAATTGGAAATTACTTTGCCATCTTTTTTTACACTAAAATACTTATTCATTTTGAAGATACAATAGGGGCAACAATACTATATCAAAAAAATAATATTTTTATTTCCTTGACTGCAAAGGCAGATGGATATAGCAGCTTATGGGTCATTAGTGTCAAATACCAAATCTATCTTTTCTACAATAAGACAAGAAATAAAAAAGCCAACGTTTTCAGGACGCTTTACAAATCTTTTGAGGAATGCCAGCTTGTGTATTTCACAGGTAAATAACTAATTCCTTATATAATAGTAGTAGACGATTATATGGACTTAAAAAGAAATCAACCCTATGTTACCAAAATTTTTTATATTGAACTTTAAACTAGTGGATGGAGGGCTGTGCATTTTGCTCTATGGACCAAATGATCAGAATAAGTTGTTATAATTTAAATGTTTTAAGACTAAAGATTTTAAAATGATAATACTTTAAATGCTTATTATATCCTTTGTTTTGAAGTACATTGTTGTCAACTTCTAATTATGGCTTCAGGGGCATAGGTTTGCCACAAATTTGCCAATGTACATTGTTGTCGCTATGTCACAAATGACTTGGTATTAGGATTTTTCGAATATATATGTAGGTAACCAATGTTCATCGTTTAAAAGTATTTTCTTATTCCTTCAGATATATATTTAAAGCTATATTAACGTGTTTTATTAACATCAGCAGTCATATCTTAGTTGGTTTTATACAATATCCACGGGCAAGATAGGGAATGTTGAATTGTATTCTTAGTCTGTCACCACATGGAAAATATTTAGTACATTAAAAAAAAAAATTAGACAGTTTGTTATTGGTTTTATGTCTAAGTTATACAGTAATTGTTTTCTTATATCTACAATCTAGTTTTAACCTTGTTACAATTTTATAATAGGTATGTATAGATAGATGTAATCCTTATTCTTACTTTTTCAGAGTTTAGATTTGGTATTGAAAATGATTATAGAAACAGACATTAATATTATTGAACTAAAAGAATACATAAATGATGCAGTCTGCATTCTACAGCTGTTGTTGGACTTAATAAAAAATATTATCGAATCTATTACTATGTCATGCTGTTCTATAAAAGAATTTCCAACAATAACTGCACACATAATTAAGACAGTGTTTGTACATTGTAAGGATAGGTAATTATCACAATTTCTTTTATTAATCTTTAAATAGTTCTTTAAATATTTATTTAATTTATGGGTCTACAACGGTATATGTATGACACACACACTAAAACTTCATCATCATCATCATCGTCATCTCCGTCTACATCCCACTGCTGGGCTCGAGCCTCCTCCACATTAGGAGGGAAAATCACCACCATGCCATGTCTGTGTGGTGACAGAGTAAGAATACAATTCACCACTCCCTATCTTGCCCGTGGATGTCATATAAGACGACTATGGGATATAATGTGCACATAACATCTGTGCAAGAGAAGGAAAACTCGAAATGAAACCCTATACCAACATGTCTGACCAGCATGGTATAGTAGGTCAAATTCCCTCCCATTGTGTAGGAGGCCCGAGCCCAACAGTGGGACGTATGTGGGCTGCGATGATGATGATACCATGCTGGTCAGAAAGGTGTTTCTTTTCGATTTTTCATTCTCTTGTATAGATGTTACGGGTATATTATATCCCTCGGTCATCTTTTATGTCATCCACGGGCAAGATAGGGAGTGATGAATTGTATTCATAATCTGTTACTACACAGAACACTAAAATTTAAAATATCTTAAATTTTAGGATCTCGGAAACAGCTCCAACGATTTTGATGAAATTTGGCATACTAGAGGTTTCGGGGCCAAAAAATCGATCTGGCTGTTTTATTTTTAAAAAATGTTGTTTTGTCGGTGTTTTTAGCTAATCAATACAATGACATAAAATGTCAATAGAATATAGATTCAAATTTCACTGTTGACATCGTGAGTGATGATAGCTCAGTTGGGAAGTCATCCAGTTTTTTGTTTTGGCATTCAAACAGCGTCGGATCGAATCTCTTTGTTATTATTATTCTCTTTTTGTAATTTTTTTCATTATTTAATTTTTATTTTTTATTAATATATGCCAATGTTTCGTGGCTAGGAGGCTAAATGTTAGTCGCTCGACAGTCCAAAGGACCTGGCAGCGATATCAGGAGACTGGTTCCGTCGAGAGAAGGCCTGGTTCTGGAAGAAAACCATGTACCCAACCACGGGATGATCGTTTTCTTGTGAGTCGCGCATTGAGAAATCGCAAATCTTCGTATGTGGATCTTAAGAACAACCTCCAAGAAGTAAGAAATGTGCATATTAGTCTATGGACGGTCAGGAGGAGGCTTCTCGCTGCCAATATACGCAGTCACCGCCCGGCCCGCGGCCCCAAATTACTCCGTGAGCACAGAGTTCACAGGCTTAGGTTCGCTAGAAATTGTGAATCATGGACTCAAGACGATTGGAATAGGGTTTTGTTCTCTGATGAAGCCAGGATATCTCTGTTCGGTGAAGATCGACGTCGGCGAGTGCTAAGAAGACAAGGAGAACGCTTTGCAGAGGCATGTTTCGAAGAAATCACCCACCATAAGTGGGGGCTCTGTTATGTTTTGGGCAGGAATAAATTCAATGGATCGTACAGAGTTAGTCTTCATTGAAAACGGCTCACTGACTGGGCATCGATACATAACGGAAGTTCTAATTTCTCATGCACAACCCGCATTGGCCGCTCTAGGTGAAGACTCGATTTTTATGGACGACAATGCTCGCGCCCACCGATCCCGCGATGTTAATGCGTATGTGCAAGAGGTCGGCATTCGTCGTTTGGATTGGCCAGCTCGAAGTCCCGACCTCAATCCCATAGAGCATGTCTGGGACGTTCTGAAACGGCGTGTGAGATCAGTACACCCGGCTCCGCAGACCATCAGAGAGCTGAAGAATGTGATTACTGCGGAGTGGGAACGTATTCCGCAAGCAAGTATCCGGGATATACTCGCTAGCATGCCCAGACGAATTCAAGCTGTGATTTTAGCTAGAGGGGGTCACACTCGATACTAAACATTTATCTGCTTTTACTTTATTAAAGAAAAACAAACAAAAAAACTTTTTTATTTTTACTTCATGAGCATATGCACTACTAGCGAATATACACTACTAGCGAGGTTTAGCATTATTTCCCATAAATTGTATCTAAATTTTATGAAATACTGATGAAAACGATTATTTTCTTATTAATTTAGCAAATTGTGTGGATAAAACTACCTATAATTATCAAACAAAGAAATATTAACATTTGAAATGGTTCATTGCCTAGGTGCCCGTTTTTTTTGCAAATGAGTGTATATAACAATAAAGGTATGACTATTATAATACCATATCAAGCAAGGAAATTACAATTCACAGGTTGAGTGAGAGCCCTCAGCGCTCACCCAACAGTCCGTCCGGGTAAAGTTGTCACAGCCATCTGAGGTTAACAACTAAGTCAAACATTTTACAATTTATATGCTCATGTTTAAATTGAACTACTTCATGCTATATTGGAACTGTGGAAGAAGATATTATGAAAGTTGATTTTAATTAGCCCAATATCTTAAAAATTAGAAGACACAGTTTTGACACAAGTTTATAATTATGTAGTACAAATCATGATTCAGTTAGAGATCAAGTTTATAACAGTTTGCTTTTAGTATACACTAATGAGCGATAGATGGCGTTTAAAACTGATTGCTAATAGTTGAGTATAGTTAGAGTTAATCATTTATCATCATCATCATCATCATCATCATCATCATTCAGCCTTTCGTCATCAACTACTGAATGTAGGCTTCTCTCATGAGGAGATATTGCTGTAATCGCCGCTCTTGACAGGCGGATTGGCGAGTACAGTGAGTTGTTATACATTTCCTGGGAAAGAGTTGTTGCCCGTTCTCCTGTTCAACCCTTAAATGATTTTTACAATTGCTATGAGCAAGGACAGGGTGGCGACTATTGTATTGTTATCCCGTCGCCATATTGGAAGAGGTAATTAGTGTTAGATGGCATTGAAATAAATAACACACAAGTCAGAATTTGGTTGTCATATGGCAGTCCATGTTGGTCCAGTTGGAATGGATATCCAATTAGTATGATCTTTTTTTTTTTCGTATCATAATGATACGAAAAAAAAATGTATCCCAGTTCGAAAGCTAATACTTGTCAGGTCCCAAATTTCGTAAGTCGTACTTTTTAAATGGCTCGACTAAATTGAAACTTGGTCACCATGCTGTGTCGAAACCACTGACGATGGGCTGCCCTCAAGGTTCGGTATTAAGTCCATATCTATGGAATTTAGGTTTTGACGATTTTCTCGAGTTACCTCTACCGAAAAATTGTCTACTGATCGGCTATGCAGACGACGGACTTTTACTTATACAATCGAACACAAGGGATGGTTTAGAGAAATTAGCGGAAACATGCCTCAATGATATATTCGATTGGGGTACACGAAACCGGCTTGCCTTCGCACCACAAAAAACATATCATCTTTTATTAAAAGGACATTTACAATCAGCGCCGCGTATAAAATTCAATAATATGACTGTCAAAAAGAAAGAATCAGTTTGCTATCTCGGCCTAGTCTTAGAAAAAAAAATTTCATTTATTGAACATATTAAAACTGTAGGCGAAAAAGCGAAACGGAATTTCTACGCGCTTACTAGAATATCCACATCTACTTGGGGCCTTCGTTTTAATACACTTAAAACCATATACATGGCCACATATTTGGGGTGTATTTGTTACGCTGCACCTGTATGGGCCGATAGGGCCACCATAGGGGCGGCTCGCCTTAAATTACTACAGAGCCAACGATTGGCCCTAATATTCTTATGTAAAGCCTATAGAACGGTTAGTACCGAGCCCTTACCAGTACTCGCGGGTGTACTTCCGGTTGATTTGGAGATTCAGAGACGAGCGTCAATGTATTACACCACAAAGGAAACTATGAATACAGATTTCCTTCTACCGCGCGACCGAAATAAAATTGCTAGATTGTTTGCACCACAATCCATTGTTTATGAGGAACTTTTAACTGAATGGCAAGAAAGATGGGATTCATCATCGAAAGGTCGTCATCTTTATCTGTTTTTTCCATGCATCCGGGAGCGCCTGGAGAAGGTGTGGTTGGAGGTTGACCACTTCGTGGCCCAATTTTTAACTGGCCATGGCAACTTTAAAAGTAAATTATTTTCTTTTAAACTCGTACCATCACCATTATGTCAATGTTCCACATCTGACCACGAGTATGAACAATCAGCACATCACATTCTCTGGGAGTGCGATCTCTGGCGAAACGAGCGTAACCTTATGTTAAACAGTTTGCAAGTCACCTGTGGGGTAGTATACTATACGGACCTTGTAGCAACTCGAGAAAATTTCCGTGCGTTCATGCGTTTCTGCCATACCTACTGTAGCAATCAATCTTAACGCTCACATATAGGCCCCGTTAAGCTCTTCCGTATCCGTGGTGCCGTACTGCTGCGCTATCGTAGCTGTACTCCTGTTTACTTATTGGCTGACTAGTCATTTTGTTTTCCTGTCTCCCGCTTTGCCTAGGAGGGAAGTGGAATCTCTCTTTCCAACTCCTCCTCTTTAATCTTTTCTAATTAAATTTGTTGCGGGTCCCAAGACAATTAAAATCATATCCCGGGACTGCCTGAGGGTCAAACCTCGGTGTCATTTATGGAGACCATTGTGGATCCTGGCTTACAGGAGTTACAATGGTGGGATTAGTCCCAAAAAAAAAAAAAGGTCCCAAATTTGCCAAATTTAGCTCGTTAATAAGTTTTTATAAATTACCTAGCACGTTAAATGCTAAATCTGAGTAGTTTAGATAATAGGGTCGTATCATTGTTTAATACAACTCTAACTGAAAAGTTAAGAGTAGATCGGAACATTGTACACGTTTAAATAGAATACAAATGTGAAATTAGTTGTCATACGGCAGCCCCTGCACTAGCATGGGCTGCCGTATGACAACTAAGGTAAGGTAAGGACTACCAGTTGGGAGGATTGAAAGGGATTTCCAGTAAACGTGGGCTCACGTGTAGCAATCATTGTAAATAAGTTTTTATAAATAAATTAATTATCTTATGTAGTCTATGCGATAATTAATTTGAACGATATATGGCGTTTCCGTGTCGTGACGGAATAAGAATACAATTCACCACTACCTTTCCGCGTTGATGTTGTTAAAGACGACTAATGGATATAATATGCATATAACATCTATAGGAAAACTCGAAATAAAACCTTATACAAACCTGTCTATTGTCTAACCAGCATGGTATAATATGGTCAATTTCTCTCCTATTGTGTAGGAGGCTGGAGTTCAGTAGTGGGACGTTTATGAGGTGAAATGATGGCGTTGAAAAGACTCGCTAATAATGTAGTTCAAATGTTGAACTATAGATGGCGTGAGAAACAACTGCGTACTATCCATTGTGATTGTTTTTCTATCGTGGCGTGTAAGGATTGACCTACATTAAAAAATATACATTTTATTTTACAGCGAATCCATGTATGGGACAAATCTGAACAATGTAGAGAAGCAAATAAAAGATTTATTTAAAACTTGCCATGAGCTACAGTTGATATACTTGGTAGCTCTTGAGAAGCACTATATTTTTGATTTAAATGAAAAAGAAGAACAAGATATACTTGTTGAAGGTATTTTTTTCTATTTTCTTAGATTGTGGTAGATTGACGTCACAACTCCCATTATTTCTCGGCCTATATATTCTATAGGATGTTACGAAATGATTTTTGGCTAATGTGTTTATTACTACTAGTGGTCGGCGTGTGGTCGAAATTCGGCCATAATTCATTTTAATTAATTTTTCTGCTACACAATTTTCTTTAATTTTATTTATGTATAATTGTAAATTGAGCAAGCTGTATTTCACTAATAACTAATATATAAGCACAAATCTTTAGTAGACATTGTTATCATAATAGGCATGATGACTAATTTTGAAAAACTGTTTTATAATATTCTTACATAACCACTATTATCAAAAAATATATTATTTTTGCAATTAGTACGGTTTCTTTAGAAATATATGCTATTTTAATTAAATGCATATAAATTAGCGCCAAAACGGTGCCTAGTGTCATGGCGTCTGCTTGTGACGTCACGTCTATTCAATTGAGTTGTAAACGTAAGGGAATTAAAACAAAAAATCTGATATATTTTATTTAGACATGAATTCGAAAGTCTATAAGTGGTGTCCGGTTCCTCAATGTGTTAATACATCAATAAAAACCCCGAACAAACTGTTTATGTGCCACATAATAAAACAATAAGATATGTGGCTTAATCTTGCACGGCGAGATCCAAAAGCCATAAATTTAAATAAATAAATATAAAAAAATAGAAACTATTTATTTCTGTGAAGATCATTTTGACGTAGGTAATTACTTTATATCATATATTTATTATTATTTGGTGTGTGACTTTATTTAACTGCAGTTTAATACCAAGTTTACAAAAACATTATTTAAATAACATACACAGATAACATACATACCTCTAACACCTCAAGCGGTATTATTTTAAAAAAGATTTTAAATTATTGGTGTTAGAAGATTATTAATCAATATTTTACTTACATCGTAGTTTTAACATTTCTAAATTCTGCTGAACAGAAGTCTTTGATGCTAGGTACTCTCCCAGCATTAACAAATCAACTCTAGGCAAATTAGAGCTGTTTGTCTTGATGAATCCTTCTTCCATGACTTACATTTTTAGTAAGAACACAACAGTAAGCAAGAAATACTCTTTAAGACGAATCACGAAATACTCTTTAAGTGCAAGTTAAAACAATTAATAAATGTAACGATCGTAGAGTTTCGTATAGAATTTGCGATAATAATGACAGGTGTACATAGGAATGACGTAACTCGAATGTGATTGGTGTTTAGCTGAGCATGGCGGACTTGTGTATTTTGTAGTTTTATTTTATTAAATAAATTAATAATCTCATCTTATAAAAGAAAATAAATATTTATTTCAAGATATATTATTTGTGTTACAGTAGATGAACACATTATTTTAGTGATTTTTGGTTACTGTCATCATGCCTATTATGATTGTTGGACATTCAGTTCGACCAGAGATTTTAACCGTAAACAAAAGTCTATAAGCGTTACTATGCAACACACTCACACAAACGTGTGTATGTGTAGCGATTGCGTTGTAGTATGCGTAATGCCTTTTTTAATGAATATAATGTATTTCTAATCCATTATTATATGAAATTTCAGTTTTATGCACTTCTCCTCATTATATACTTCAAGTGTGCCAAATTTCGTACATGTCCATCCAGGTAATTTTCGTAAAAAGGGGTACAAGGTTTTTGCTTCACGTATTTATATATAGATGATGCTAGTGAGGCAGCCTCGAGCCTTTTAGTGGATCACGAACACAGTAATTTATGCATTTCTCAGCTTATCACTGGCCACAGATGTGGATTCGGTGCCAATGGTCCGCTCAATGGCGATGGATAGGGAATACGGTGGATTATGGGGCAGCGCGCCGTCTTTTCGCCCTAGGCGGAACAGATGACGTGTACAGACAATAGTCCGCCAAAAAATAGGCTATCGTGCCCACTTTAGGACATATACGTTTTGGTGGATATAGCCATTGTTGCCACGCTTGGCATATTTTGGCAATTGCAATTGTTGTTACAAATTTCGTTTACCAACTAATTGGTATACTTATCCGTGTCGTGATAAGTGTAATGTTTCGCCACTTGTTTATCGAAAAGGACTTGCGGTAGCCACGTGGAGCGGATCTCTCCCTTGCTTGTAATCTAATTGATGGAAGCGATGGCTGCCCTAGTAGTAAACTCGTGGTCAGGTGCCGCTTATTGGACCTGATCCAGCCGTCTTTATTTTTGTATTATACTATAAAAAAAATGTATCCTAGTTCGTAGGCCATTAAACTGGAGCTAATGTTTGCTAAATATGCCTATTAGGGGTCCTTGCCGGATCTTCCTAGCTTGTGATCACGTTACGATCCCGTGGGAGATTATGGAGGAGGGAACTTATGGATACGGTCCCTAATTACCGTTATCGTGCCAGGGTCACGGGTTCGAATCTCACGCAGGATAACGCTTTGTGCGATCCACAAATTGTTGTTCTGAGTCTGGTTGTAATTTGTGTCCCTTAATTATATGTTTGTTTAATTATATGTTAAGTCCCCTGCAATACAATGATTATTTCCTTAGTGCAACCTGTCTTTAAAAAGTGCTTTGATTTAATTTATTATTTTTTGTTAAAGTCGTAAAACCGGCTGAGAGCTCACTAGGAGAATGGATAACGGCCATTGTATTATCCAACAATCGAATTTAAGACCTGATGGATAGGTTAATATTATCGTCTAATTTCATATTTCCAGATATCCTGTTGTTACTTTGAATTTATGACATTATACTCTATAAATTTTGGAATGCTACTTAAAACTTACGATCGTCATTTACTGTTTACGCCACTCTTTTATAATCCTTCAATCTTTAGCCGACCACCCTTCCTCGTTTATCGTCACGAAACGCGAACCAGATCCACAATGGGAGGAAAATTGCCTGTACCACGCTAGTCGGACGGGTTGGTATAGGGTTTTACTTCGAGTTTTCTTTCTCTTACATAAATGTTCTACGCATAATATTATCCCTTAGTCGTTTTTTACGTCAGCCATGGACAAGAAAGGGGGTAGTGAATTGTTTTCTTACTTCGTCACCGCACGGAAATAGTTATTTAATATAAGTCTAATTTACAATAAGTTAGTAATATATTAATTATTAGAGATGCTCCGACTATCCGAGCTTTTACTTTATGTATTTCTCAATACAATGTACGAGTATATAGGAGGAATTAGAGTTATAAAGGTTCCTCATACTTGTAGTGTTTGCTAGTTTTTTTGACCACCACTAGAAATTATCATATGACATCACACTTCACTTTCACCATTGTCCAATGCCCAAAAAAATCCATTCCCAAGACTTTCCGTTTGACTTTATCCAATTTTCATTAAGCTTTAATGAACAATAACAATATTACAGCCCCATAACCCATTGTATTCGCTCCCCATTGCCACTGTGCCGACGACTAACACCGAATCCTTGACGACCGTGGAGCAGAGGTTTGTGAGCGAATCAGCTGTAGTTAAACGAATCGTCACAGAAATTTCCAAAAATCTGCGACACCGTGATCCGCTGGGCCGACTAATCGGCCGAATAGTCAGCACATCTCTAATATCAATTTAGTATAAATCAGTAATTGATAATATTTTTTTGTAGCCTTGGACATTAATTTAAAAATAGGTGAGATAGTACAAAGTCTTGATGTGAAGACTATGGCAGAACAATGGAAGGCATATACAGTGATCTGTGAAAAATATTCAGATATCCTCATAGACAAACATATATACAGGGATTGTGTTAATATTTTGTGTGGCATGATCACAAAAAACATCAGAATTGCATTAGAGGTACTATTTTATTTATCTTCTTTTTTTTCAGCTTTTATACAGCCCACTATTTGGCTTAGGTCTCTTCCACAATAGAAACCTTTTGACCTATAACACTACGTTTGTTCAACTGATTCGCATATGTTTTACGTCGAGTTTAATTTCTCTTGCGTAGATGTTGTGTGTATTTCATATCTTTTAGGGTTCATCAATAAAGTAGGTCACATTAATTTCGTGATATTTTGCACCCCTACCCTGATCTTGTCACAGTTGGTCTTGTTTGTGAGACCCCTCTGTAGTGGGATGACGTTAATATTGCATTTTACAAAATATAAATGATGAAATCACAACGAAACGGTGCATTTGTCGAAATTTTAATGCTGCTGAAGAGATGGGGTTGGAAATAACGTAAGTTTTCCGTTAATAGTTCAAAATTAGAATTTTAATACTTATATGTCTAAGGTTTTGAAAAATGACGTCACGAAACTTAATATTAAGTACTTATTAACCCTCTGGATAGCTATACAATTGTAAAACTAAGCGAAACAATTAACTATTTAAAAACAAATATGATTAAAGTACACAGTAGTTTCAACCCACCGCGTTAATATACGACATACCTATACGAGAACAATTCAATAAAACGCTCTATTTATTTTATGAAAATCTGGTCATAGCACACTTGAACCATCTGCGGCGTCAGAATGGCGGCATGCCGTCCTTAAATTGCTAATTGACTGAATATTCTAGTACTTTTAAAGAAAAAGAGGTTTTAATCAATTTTTACTTCAGTTCATGCCTTCAGTTTATGCCTTGTACATGACTTTTCCGTGTGGTGACGGAGTAAGAGTAAAATTCACCACTCACTATCTTGCCCGTGGATGTCGTATAAGGTGACTATGGGATATAATATGCACATCACATCTGTGCAAGAGAAGGAAAACTCGAAATGAAACCCTACACCAACATGTCTGACCAGCATGGTATAGTAGGTGAAATTAGGTGAGAAAGTGAAGAGAAAGGAAGCTATGGTCCCAGTTGTTATTCTTACTCAGATACGGCAATTTTATTTAATTATTTTATCATCAGGAAAATCAAGAGAAAGTGATTGTTAGATCTCTGAAAGTAAGCAACTTCACCCTGAAAATATTGTTAAAAATTAGTAATATCTTCAAGCACGCTGCCACGAAAGACTACGATAGTATTATGGAGTTATTGCTGTATGTTAATTTGTAAGTATCATCATCGCCTTTACCTCATAAGTCCCATTGCTGAAGTCTGCCTTCTTCACAATGTGAGTGAAATTCACCTACTATACCACGCTGGTCAGACATGTTGGTATAGGCTTTTATGGTCTCTTACATCGGTCTTAACTGCATATTATATCCCTCGAGACGACTTTTTTATCCCTCGACTCGGGTAAGAGAGGGGGTGCTGAATTATATTCTTAATCCGTCATCTTCAAGATACGATTGCTTTCTTAGCCACAAATCTCATGATTTGGAGCTGCAGTGGTCGCCCTGGGCGAAATCTATTGGATAACTAACATTTTTACTTTTACTAAATTTTTAAGTATAATCATATTTATTATTTTGAAATACTCGCCTCGTAGCGACCTTTACGATGACGGGTTAAGGGGTACTATTTAGTTTGGGGTACGGCGCAGGCGTGATTACCTGCGCCTGATGCCGCCTTAGCCGAGGCCGCGGGTGACTGGATCCGGGGAGTTAGTCCGTCACCCGCCGAGAGGCCGACCCCGCGACGACGACCGACGTACCCGAACAGCGGGGGGACCTTGGTCGCTATTTTCACCATTCCTGTTCCGTTAGGCATCGTAAAAATTCACTGAGAGATCAACAAGTGGCCGACGCTCTCTTGAGCAACTTAAAACACCAACTGTAATAGCCAACCCGACTGCAAAGGAGGCGATTAAGGTACTATCCCTTATCCCTATATTAGGGAGACTCTCTTCTAATATTGCACGTTGATGAGCTGAAGAAGGACTCAGCTGTATGTAGATACATATTATCATCTCGGCCCACATAAGTCCCACTATTGGGCTTGAGTCTGCATAATGGGAGAGGAAATTGACCTACTGTACCACGCTGAACAAGATGTGTTGGCATAGGGTGTCGAGTTTTCCTTCCCTTGCATGGATGTTATCTGCATAATATATCCCTTAGTATCCAGATATCCACGGCGAAGATAGGGAGCGGTGAATTGTGTTTTTACTACGTCACCACATAGAAGGTTACTACGTCACCGCACAGAAGATTATATAACGTAGGTACATATATTTGGAGTAATCTCAAAAACGACTATAGTAATTTTCACTCTTTCTCACGCGTCTTTAGAAGTGTACGAGTATACTTAAAATTCAGCACAGATTTATTTAATTCCCAAATAGAACTTTCTGGATTTATAGGATCCACAATTCCTTGTTCCGAATCAGAGTGTATTATGTCTGTTAACTCTATATTTGTAAAGTCTGTTGCGGTTAATACATTTCTGCCTTACACTGTTTAAAAAGATATACATTCACCTATCAGCATATAAAAATAAAATATTAATAAAAGCTTAGAATAATAACATATAGAAGGTAAGTCCACGCACAAAAAGTGAGGCATTTCAATTGGAGCCTACGCCGAAACAGTCCCGTAATGTACAAGTCATTGCACTGCACGAACGTACGCAACTCTTAAAAAATAAATAGGTTATTATGACGGCTTGTGCATTCAAATGGTGCCACAACACATTTGAAAAACATAAAAAGGTTTTTAACATTACTTTTAAAAGTATTTCGACGATTTATGTTAATAAAAACAAAATTTGATTTCATAATTTGTATAGTGGTTTCCGTGTGTATGTGTGTAATCGTCTGCCCGCCATTAGTGTTTTTAGATTCAAATTTTTAAAGTTCGAAGTACTGACACTATCCTTCTATACGTTATTATTCTAAGATAAAAAGGTTAATTATTAATTTATAATAATATAATTATGCACCAGTTCGTGGAGTTGAGATTGTACACTAAAACGCAAAAAGATTTTTTTTTGTATTTATAAAAATTACGACCTCTCGCCCTCCCATGTTTAGTGTTGTGTAAAAATTGAAGTGTTATAAAATAGTTTATTAGAAACTCGATAGATGGCGGTGTGTACACATATCTAATCTTCGATATAGTTAAGTATTTCTGAGTTTATGTATTTTACCGTATGGTGACGGAGTAAGAATACAATGCATACATGGATAAGAGGGGGTGGTAACACCCCCTCTTATCCATGGGTGTCGTAAAAGACGACTAAGGTATGTGTATAATGTGCAAGAGAAGGAAAACTCGAAATAAAACCCTATACCAACACGTCGTGGTATAGTAGATCAATTTCTCTCCCATAGTGGAGGAGGCCCGAGTCCAACAGTGGGACGTGAATGGGCTGAGATGATGATAATGATTCTTATTTATTTAATGCCATTATACCGAACTGGGGAAGCATGTGTATTCATATCCCACTGTTGTGCATGAGTTACTTCAAGAAGTAAATTCTTTAAGGTGCTATTCTCTGGCGTCCAGATGGCTAAATAAGCTCCTATGGCTAAATAAGCAAATAAAACACGCTTTTGTAGAAACTGAACTAAAAAGTGCGATCCAGAAAATAGGAATAACGACATCTATCGAATCATCACGAAACTAGCCTAGGATATAAAAAAAACAACTGCTAATCCTGTAATGATAATAAACAAAAATTTTAAATTATTGAATTGTCATCAGTCCTTGAAATTAATGCGACGTTTGGAAGGGGGTGAAAATCACGTTAAAAGATTTCGTTACATACAAACCAAGTTGATATTTATCTCATCATCTCGGCTCATGTGGCTCGAGCCACTGCTGGGCGAGCTTCTTCCATAATAGGAAGGAAATTGACCCTATTATACCATGCTGTTCAGACAAGTTGGTATATAGTTTTGTTTCGAGTTTTCTTTTTCATAGATGTTGTATATGATTATTATATTCCTTAATCGTCTTTTACCACATACACGGATAAGATAGGGTGAATTGTATTCTTATTCCGTCACCACACGGACAAGTTGATATTAAGTTTTATCCTCAGCTAATAATCAAAATTTAATGAATGAAAAACATATATTATTTAATAATGAAATTATAATTTAGTTAAGCTACGATACAAAATAATTGTGTTATTATTTGTTACAGAAATAATGAAGCTTATTTGCATACAATGGTTGGGAAATCGTCACAGTTTATAACTTTATATAATAATAATGTTATTAATTCAGTAAATAATCTTATAAGCGAGTTGTTTTATGACGAGAAACTGTTACAGGTTTGTATACATTATTATTAAACGTAGTTTATTTTATTTAAGATAACATCCGGCACTAAAGAAGTATTCCTTGTATTGTGGGGACTTTACCAACATACAAATCATCATTATCATTATTTCAACTCATATACGTCCCACTGTTGGGCTCTTCTCCACTGTGGGAGGGAAATTAACCTACTACACCACACTGGTCATACGTTTTAGTATAGGATTTTGATTCGAGTTTCCTTTCTCTTGCATAGGTGTTATATGCATATTTAATACCTTGATCGTTTTTTTACGTCACCCACGGGCAGGAGAGGAGGGTTGTGAATCGTATTATTACGAAAATAAATAACGAACCCAAATTACACCCAGATTCAGAACAAAACCTGCGCCTGATGCCGCCCTAGTCGAGGCCGCGGGTGACTGGACCGGGGAGTTAGTCCGTCACCCGCCGAGAGGCCGACCGCGCGACGACGACCGACGTCCCCGAGCGGAGGGACATCGGTCGAGGAGAGGGTACTCTTCAGGGGTATTCCGTCGGGCCAACCAATGACGACAAGTCACCCTGCACCGGTGGTCGGCCCAACGACGAAGGCGACGTGCCACGAGTGGGTTACGGGGTCTCGCGCCGCCTCTCTGTCGCCCTGGGCGGCGGGTGCGTTGACCCGTAGCCCACCCAAAAAAAAAAAGACTCAGAACAACAATGTGTGGATTTGTGCTTTGCCCTACGTGGGAATCGAACCCACGACACATGGCGCTTTAGGTTGATATTTTAACTACTACGCCATCTATGCTGTCAATTAAGAATGTATACAATGTGTCGACACCCGTCTCTGTCTTTATTAAAATCGACATTACTTTTATTGAATGCCTAATAACACTGCTACTTAGCAGTAGCTAAGCATTATGATAATGCTTTACGACTTTATTGGGAAGACTTGTGTCCGGAAGCCGACCTTGATGGGCGGATGAATGCCATCCAAATATATTATTTTTTAAATCGATATATTTTTTTAGTATAAGCTACTTTTTATCCAAATATGTAATTTTCAAGGAAAGAAGGGAAAAGAAATGTTCGCGCTAAGCATATGATAATTGTAAACATCGTTCAATTATATAAGATTTCTATTTATGTCTGGTATTTCCAGCACACATTTATTTAAAGCATAACAAATTAATTAAATTACAATGAACATTTTTATTGTTGTGACGAAAACATAAACTCATTATTTATTATACTGAATTTATATTTTTTAAAACCACTAACGTATTTTTATATACAATATAATTAGTGGTTAAAATTATCGCTTGGTGTTTGTCACCAAAAGGCCTCTTTGAGGTGCTCTTTGTAAATGTATAGAATTTCTAAGAAAACACTTAACGGTCTAAATCAGTGGTGGGCAAACTTTTTTAATGGCGGGCCACAAAGTTTAAGAAATTCTAGAGGAGGGCGAGAATTATAGAAAATGCATTTTGTATTAAAGTATTTTAATAAACAAAATACCTTTTACGCCTTGTTAGACGCGTGCGACATAGGGAATTGTTTTTGATTTTCCATATTATTTTCGAAAACAGGTTCCATCCGAGACAGACTTCCGAGATAATTATAATTGTGGCAAGTTGATTATGAGATAATGAAAGCTCAAAACACCTCTGACGAATTGGCTTTCATAAAAATTCGGAGATTTTTAATTTTAAACGTCAGATTTTATTTTTCGCGCCATAATGCTGACTAGAATATTTAGGATGTATGGACTCTCGACGGGCCGGATTAAATACTTTCGCGGGCCGGAGTTGGCCCGCGGGCCGTACTTTGCCCATCACTGGTCTAAATACATAGAATGGTTTAAACAATGCCTATGACTAATGTGTGTATATAACCGTGTGGGAACGAATTAAAAAAATACAATGTGTCATCAACCCTTACTTTCTCGTAAGTGTCTTAAAAGCAGACTAAGGGATCACCAGGAGAAAAGCCATCAGGATTATTTTGGGAAATTTATGATATTCTTACATTCCGTGTGGTGACGCAGTAAGAATACAATTCACCATTATCTTGCCCGTGGATGTCGTAAAAGGCCACTAAGGGATATAATATGCACATAACATCTGTGCAAGAGAAGGAAAACTCGAAATAAAACCCTATACCAACATGGCTGACTAGCATGGTATAGTAGGTCAAATTCCCTCCCATTGTTGAGGAGGCTCGAGCCCAACAGTGGGACGTATGTGAGCTGCGATGACGATAATATTATTATGGCATTACCCTTCATCTGGGAGGCCTGGTTTCCGTGTGGTGGTTAAATGATACGATTCACCACCCCTTGCCCTCCACATTTGATCTGTGTATGTCATAAAGGTGACTAAGGATATGCGTATAATGTTTGTGCAAGAGAAGGAAAGCTCTAAATAGAACCCTGTACCAACTTGTTGGACCGGCGTGGTGTATTAAGTCACTTTCTCTTCTATTGTGGAGGAGGCTTGAGCTCAGCAGTGGGACATACATATGTAAGCTGAGACAATGATATTGGATTTCAGTCTTTGACATATACCTCCCTAAGTAGGATGATACCAAAAAACACCACGTATGATAAAATGGTTGAGGGCGCAATCATTTCATCATCACAGTTCACATATTTTTTATTTTATTTATATACATATTTATTTATTTAAGACAACACCCTGCACTAAGGAAATAATCCTTGTATTGCGGGGGACTTTACAAACATATAATTAACGGTCACAAATTACATCCAGACTCAGAACAACAATTTGTGGATCGCACAAAGTGTTTTCCCGCGTGGGATTCGAACCCCCGACACTGGCGCTGTAGGTCGCTCTCTTAACCACTACGCCATCTGTGCAGTCATATGTCATACATATGTCCCACTGTTGGGCTTGAGCCTCCTCCACTATGGGAGGGAAATTGATCTACTACACCACGCTGGTTAGTCGTGTTGGTATAGGGTTTTTCCGAGTTTTCCTTATCTTGCATATCATATTATATCCCATAGTCGTCTTTTGCGATACCCACGGGCAAGATATGGGGTGGTGAATTGCATTTTTATTCCGTCACTGCACGCAAATTTATGATGTTATGTAATTATTTTTTTTAGAGTTTCTGCGAATATAACCTTGACCATATACGGCGTGATGACAAAATGCTAGGATTTATCAACTTGATAATTACAACTATAAGATTGTTATTGCAAAAAGGAGGTGATCGTTTAGAGAAATTAGAAAAACATCGACTCGTTTGTCTCATCTACAATTTCTTACCAGATTGTAAGTATTGTTAAAGTAAAACATTTTTGGGTTGAGTGGAAGCAGTGTATTGGTCAGACAAGAGAATATCTCACTCAAGATTATCCCGAGATCTCACCCGTGTAATTGTCGTTCCCGGGGGTATACCGGGATAAAAAGAACATATTACTGGCAAATAATGTAGTTTTCCATGGGTGAAAGAAATTTTTAAATCGGTTTAGTGCTTTAGTCAAGAAAGCATAGCAAACAAACTTAATTTTGCATTTATATATTAGGCTACGAATATATATATGGCGTCTATGTTTTCCCGGTCACGGATTACATAAGTCTGGGATTTTTATAGATTTTAAACATGTTAATATTCCCACGCTATATCATGTTAAAACAAGATATAGTTAAAAAAATGTGTAACTAGATTATGTAACATCTAGAAATAAAATTAATTATATTTTTCATATAAGGAAATACGTTTTTAACTATTAATTAAAAGTTTAATATAAGGCCACTAATTCAGGATAATTTTATGCCCAAAATAAGATATTATGTTTAGCCCACCCTTCTGCTTGTTTGCGATCGTAGTTTGTTATATGAGTTACTCAAGTGAGCATCTATACCCACGCCCAGGTGTTCCCTCATCCTTTATACGACTCCCAAAGGAAAGTAAGGGGCAACGACACAAATGTTTGGTTCCCATACGGGCATATGTAATGTAAAAATTTACATTAAAATAACGCGTAAATTGAACTGACCAATCTCAATTAACATACGACCCACTGCTGAGTTCGAACCTCCTTCACATCATTTCAGCTCATATGTCCTATTGTTGGGCTTGTGCTTCCTCCACAATTGGAGGGATATTGACCTACTATACTACGCTGACGACGTATTGGTTATAGGGTTTTATTTTGAATTTTCCTTCTCTTACATAGATGTTATATGTAGGTATATTATAATCACTTATTCGTCTTCTACGACACCCACGGGCACGAAGGTGACGGAGTAAGAATACAATTCACCACTCCCTATCTTGCCCGTGGATGTCGTAAGAGACGAGTAAGGGATATAATATCAACATAACATCTGTGCAAGAGAAGGAAAACTAGAAATGAAACCCTATGACCAATACGTCTGACCAGCGCGGTATAGTAGGTCAATATCCCTCCAATTGTGGAGGAAGCACAAGCCCAACAATAGGACATATGAGCTGAAATGATGTGAAGGAGGTTCGAACTCAGCAGTGGGTCGTATGTTAATTGAGATTGGTCAGTTCAATTTACGCGTTATTTTAATGTAAATGTTTACATTACATATGCCCGTGTGGAAATCAAACATTTGTGTCGTTGCCCCTTACTTTACTTACCAACATGTCCGACCAGCATCAGTAGGTCAAATTCCTTCCCATTGTGGAGGAGGCCCGAGCCCAAGAGTGGGATGTATGTGGGTTGCGATGATGATGTTTAATTAAGACGTAATAACGCAAATGAAGCCATAACATAAAAGTATTTATTTTATTCAGGTCACATATGGTTCAATATGGACCTGCAATATAATTGTGAAAGATTAAACAAGCATTATAAATGGTTTGGTTTATATGAACAATTGTTAACACATACAGTATCGTTGATGTTGACGATGACTTCTCATGAAATGAACATTATGGAGAGAAGAATGTTAGAAGCTTTACTGAGTTCCGACTCTATGAGCGCGATGTTCACGTCGAATTTATGGACTATATTGGCAAGGTATGATATGTAGTAACTAATTTCTTGTTCACTTTTTGTTTTGAAATTATTTTTATGGCGACTAGTAGGCATGTCTTAAGATATGTTGGCAGTGAGGAGTAACTGGGCAAATTATGGGGGTCACACCGCCCTTCGGTTACTGGGGAAGGTTTGTGCGAGTTGCGGCCAGACTACGGCATGTTAAAAAACAACAGTTTCGTTTTAATTTACATTAGCAAATACCCGAGATTTCACCCAAGAAGATATATGAGTAATAATAGTCTTAAGACTTACCTGGATTGACAGCATCTGAGTCGAAGGGTCAACAATTATATTCCCAAAGAGGTCTGATGTCAGGCAGGCAACCAGTCATAAAGCTATTTCCAATAACTTTAGAAATATGTACTATGAAAGAACTGAAAAAAGAGTACATATTGAGCCGACCCCAAATAATTGGGGCAAGAGTAGGTAATAATGATATTAGGAAGACATACCGAACATAGCTTTACATTTAGAACCATGTTAAACAACGGTGCAATCGATTGTTCTAAATGTCCTAAGCCCAATACCAACATTGCTAGAAGGTATCGTAAGTGCTGCCTACGAGATTAATTGAGTCCCCTTGGAAGTGCCTTTTGAGATCAAACAGGTTAGTCGTGGGTCTTAACTAAAACCTCCGAAAGAATATACATTACTGTAGATTTAGTTTCGAAGGCAATTAAACGATCTACAAAAATGCCTATCATTTTTCGACAAATTGAATTCTGAATCCTTTCAAAATCATTAAATTTTAAAGTTTCTTCATAATAATTTAACAATTAGCCCCAAGATTCTGACATTTTTTTTATTTTAAATTGTGTTGGGACTTATCAACTATTATTTTTATTTCAGAATGTCATGTCGAGAACTACTACTTACTCAAGTCGTGTCACTGTGTAAGATTTATCAGAAAATAGAGAAATGTAACATATGCATTGATTGTCCTCAAATCATTCATCTTAGACATACTATTAGAAGATTATTTGAAGTGATGGCGAATGATGATAAAATAAAAATATACAGCATGTTCAATATTCGTGATGATAAAAACTTAGGACTGTGGAGATGTTTGAAGATATGTAATTTACCAAATGATGTTCAGCATATTGCTCAAGAATTTGCTGTAAAAAAGTTTCAAACTCTACTGGAAAAACTCGAATCTGATGAATATATAGATATCGACATTATGGTTGGATATTTTTCATTATAATTTATTTAATTAATATAATAATGACTGTACAGATGGCGTAGTGGTTAAGACACCGACTTACCGCCCCAGTGTCGTGGGTTCGAATCCCAGGCAACGCCTTGTGCGATCCACATTGTTTGGAGTCTGAATGTAATCTGTGTCTGTTAATTATATGTTTATAAATTCCCTCGTGACACAAGGATTATTTCCTTAGTGCAGATATTGTCTCTTTTATATATAAAAAAAATATATGTATATAATAATTTTGATATTTTTTTTTCAGATTAAATCAATGCATCTGGTTGGTACGTGTTCACTCACACAGCACGATGTACTAGAATCTTCTTTAATAACAGCATGGACTAAGGCTTGCCCACAAAATATTATACATATACTAAAAAAAAATAGTAAAGGAACTTTATGGTATTATAAGTACATGGAAGCTTTAGTAAACTTAACTGAATCAGTTGAATGTATTTTACATAGAAATAGTGGGAGTCTAGTGAAGGTATGCTTTTAAGTTTTACTAAAAACCCATCCTCATCTAGCTTCAGTTTCTGTCCCCTTGGCCTCGCATTATAAATCTCCAATATCTTCTAAAATATTACGATACGTGACTACAGTCCATGAGGCCTTGGGTTCGATTCCCGGACCGGGCAAAATTTTATAGCAGTTTGATGAGAGTAAAAATATAGACAGGTACATGATAGTGAAATATTATTAAAATCGGTCCAGCCGTTTGGAAGATTACCCGGAACAAACAGACACAGACAAATAATAAAGTGGGTCTTAGTCATAGATATCGTGTAAATAACCGTGTGAGCATGAAAAAACGTATCATTTTGAGATTACAAATAGACACTTTAATTTTATTTATTTGTATAGATTTATTGTATCTTCAGACTTTTATAAGTCACGGTGGCGACGGAGGCAGCGTGCCTGTTGGCCGGGACTCCCCCGTGGGACCTAGAGGCGGAGATGCTCGCCGGACTGTATCGGCGGGTGATGGGGGTGCGAGCGGGGGACGGTGTGGTCTCGTTAAGGGATCGCACCGCCTGGCGCGTCGACGCCCGCCGAGACGTCATTGCCCGTTGGGCAGTCCGGCTGGAGAGGCCGCGGTTCGGGGTGCGAACCGTGGAGGCCTTCCGGCCGGTGCTGATGCAGTGGTTGGAAAGGCGGCACGGGGTGCTCTCCTTCCGACTGGTGCAGGTTTTTACGGGACATGGGTGCTTCGCCAAATACCTGCACAAGGTCGTTAGGAGGGAAAGTACACCGTCCTACCACCACTGCGATTGCGATTAGGGCACGGCGCGCCATACGCTCGAGGCCTGCGCGGCTTGGGCAGTGCAGCGCTGTGAACTCGTCGCAATCATCGGTGCAGACCTGACGCTGCCGGCTATCGCTAGGGCGATGGTCGACAGCGTCGGGCATTGGGACGCGGTCGCAGCTTTCTGCGAGACAGTGATCTCGCGGAAGGAGGCGGCGGATCGCCTGCTCGAGGAGCGCAGCCTCGATGAGGAGATCCGCCGCCGGCGACTGGGGCGGCGTAGGCGCAACTACCTGCGCCTCATGCCGCTCTAGCCGAGGCCGCGGGTGACGTGACCGGGGATTAGTCCGTCACCCGCCGAGAGGCCGACCGCGTGAGGAAAGACCGACGTCCTCCCCGAGGGGGGGACGTCGGTCGATGATAGGGTACCCCAAGTAGGGGGTATTTCGTCGGGCCGACCACTGATGACAAGTTAACCCTGCTCCGGTGGTCGGCCCAACGACGAAGGCGACGTGGTTTTCGGGAGTTGCGTGCTTAAGCCCCTCTGTCGCCCCGGACGGAGTGGTGCGGAGGCGCGCCGACCGCAGCCCACCCACAAAAAAAAAAGCCTTTTATAAGTCGATCGTCGTCCACCGGGGGACAATGCTATAAAGGCCACGCTAGTGATTTAAAAAAAATGCCGTGTGGTGACAGAGTAAGAATACAATTCACCAAACCATCTCTTGCCCGTGAGTGTTGTAAAAGACGACTAAGGCATATAACGTATGTAAGAGAAGGAAAGCTCGAAATAAAACCTTATATCAGCATGTCTGACCAGCGCAGCTATAGCAGATCAATTTCTCTCCTATTGTGGAGGAGGCTCAAACCCAACAGTATATGAGCTGAAATGTATAAATGAAACAGGTGATATTATAAAATTAAAATTGATTGAAAGACTGTTGTCGATACTTTAGTGTGAGTTGACCCTTAGTATATATTTTTAGATATTCTCAAGAATGTTAGTCCGTACGTACATACGTACTGAATTTATTTGTTGACATTGTTTCATCCGTCGCGAACTATTTTAATATGGAATCACAAAGACTAATCTTATTCTTTTGTTTGTTTGTTCTTGAAGAAACTCGTTAGCGTTACATCAAGTGTATTTTTATAATTTTAGGTGCTTCATATTGTATCGAGTGTTGCCCGCGTTGGTTGTAGAGAATTGAAATTATTGATGATTAATATTCTATGTAAATTAGCGAACATCGAAGCGAATGACGTTAATAAACATGTGCCGGATTCCATTCTCACGCAAACATTTCGTGAATTATTCGCCAACAATGATTCAATAGTTAGGAATAAATTATTTAACACGTTAAGAAAATATAAGACTGATAATTTGTACATAATATCGTCTAACGTTGTTAATGATGATGAATCGTTATCAGAGATGTGGACTTGTTTCATAAATTATGGCCGACTGCAAGAAAATGATTCAAATCTTAAAGTACAACTACAGGCAGCAATGGATTTAGAATATCGTCATAAATGTTTAGAGTTGGATGATTTAAAAGGAACTGGTTCATCAGGATTGCAGAAGTCTCTGAGTAATAATTTCGATATAGATATATTGTTTGAACCTGAATCAGATGAAGAACCTTCTTGTAAGAAAACAAAGTGGAATGTTGAAGATGTTGATGAAATAATATCCAGATTGGAAATGGATACAAAGTTACTCTGCAATATAAAAGAGAATATTTTTACTTCTAACAATAAAAAAAAGATAAATAACATTTGTAAAAAGTTGAGCATTATATTAGATTGAGCCATTATCAGCTTAGTTTCATTACATACACATCTTTATATATATAATTCCTCCGTACAGGTGTTTGTCACTTAATTCCTAAACAGCTGCACAGATTTGGATTAAATTTTGTGTATATTTCAATGGGTTCCTGGACAGTTTGTAAACACAATTGGACTCTTTAGGTGGAGATGCTATCAGTGTATAGCCAATTCTGATTTCCTGTATAATTGAGAAGATTACAAATTATTTTTAAATATAATAAGTTTAGATGTAGAAGTTAATCTCTGGAGTTCACCGTATCTAGTGCTACAGTATAAGCGGAGGGGATATTAGCAGAATTTGGGTCTCCAAACAATTTGCAAAAAAACCTTGATGAGGATAATTCTTTTGCATATTAGTACACAATATTTTAGATATTGCTATGAATCCCTGTTGTCTGAAGCAGGGATTTCGAAATCGGAGTTCCATAAAAAGAAACTTAATTGTATACTATATTTTCACAATTTATGTTAGAACAACAATTATTAACAAATTACACATAAATTTTTACACATATTCTTCTATATTATATAGAGAAAAAAAATCTATATGTTTCACCGAAAGAAATGTTAAAAAAATAAAGGTAATTAGAGAAAACAAAAATTAATTCATTTGACTGTAAAATTCTAGACTACATTTTAACGTGATAACTGCCATTTCCACGACAAGAAATAATACGAGAAATGTTGCGGGCGCGGTTACTGTTAAAATAAAACAACAAAGTATTTCACATTTATATTTATTGTTGTTAAAAAATCTTTACAAATAAGTGAAATATAGTAATCATTATAATAAACATACTAATATCCAGTATTACGGTTACACCGTCATAAAAGATGTTTATGATATAATCAAACACGCAAAAGAGTATTTTATAACATTATTACAAAAGTGTTTCGAATAATTCCCCATTCACAATATTATGGCAGTGTAACATATATACTGGCACACGAGAATAAACTAAAAATATATTTTATTTAATTGATACTCGGAGGTAATAAGACCTTACGTTCACATGTCAACAGTATCAACTACAACATCAGTCGCATATGAAATTTACCATCACTATATACCGTCAAACATTTTTACAACTAATCGTATGTTGTACAAATACTTAAGAGCAGTGTAAAATGACGTTAACACAGCAAACATTAACTATATTCTAGTTAATAATTTATATTCTAACATACATCATTCACATAGCTTAAATATAAACCGTTCTAATATCTCATCGTACACGTAATAAAATTGTGATGGCGAAAATTTTAAAGGATATTAAAAATTGGCTAACTAAATATTTAATATTAACGAATATATTGTATAGATTAAATTGGCCGTTACACACATAAATGATCGACGTAGCGGATTTAGCCATACCATAAACTAAGCGTAAAGCCTAAAGCGTATATAATACAGCTACAAACTAAATTATAATATAAGAGAAATAAATTATAGAGAAATAATACACGAGAGTAAACAATGATAGTGTAGGAATAATTTGAATAAGATCGTATAGAAATTAATACTATAATATTTCTTAGACACGTGACTTGACTTTGCTTGCGGTTAACAATATTCAACATTTAATACAAACTTGATTCTTTTTATGTAATGTGCTCTATACACAGTGCAATGAGTAATATTATCTGATAGAAAGTGCATGACTTCATGTTTAAAGATTACAGTAAGTATACCATGGCTTGTATTCACCACGAGCAAATAGACGACATTTGCGACATCTATGAACATTTTCGTCATATTGCGATAAATTTGCTATTAATGTACGAAGATATCGCGCCACGCCGTGTTAAGTTTTTTCGATCATAGCGAATTAGAGCCTTGCAGGACTAGCCCGTTAACTTGGACTAATTTAATTATGTTATTCGCTATTCTATCGCGCACCAAAAACTTGCGATATTGAAATCCTCACTATGATACCGACCGTCGCATATTTAATTGATAACCACTGGCGCTTTGCATTACCGTTTCATACCATTTGAGGATATCGAGTATAATTTCGCAAGCTAGTCCTGCAGATGAGCGCATTTGCTACATCGGTATAATTGAAGTTATCACTTAGTATCAGATATATATATATTTGTGACATACAAATGCAAAATATTTGAGGCACCTTATAAGTACTTTACGTATATATATTTGTGCGACAAAATTGTATTTCAGTTATGTATAGAACACGATATTAATATTACAAACTCTCATATTACTGTTCCAATTGGAATGATGAAGTCATCGAACTTCAAATACGCATCACACTATAATAATGCCAACATGCTTAATATCACTCAAATACCATTATAAACACTACATTTGGTAATATTGACAGGATGTTATATGTGGGAATTTTTTTTAATAATACCAAAATTGTATTGTACATATATTTATAGGTAATATTATAAAATTATATATGTATTACAAGCTTACATCGACAGTGTTTTTAAATGTTCTGAGGATGTAAGGTTCACACATTAAATATTTTTTATTAAATATATATACTAAGCACCGGATTTGAATCAGTTATAAATATTGCACTACAACTGTTACATTTTCAATAAAATGTGCAGTATTAATGATGAATTATTAAATTTTTGATAAATATTGTTACAATTGAAAATATCTATGATACAACTATGTTACTTCCAATAAGTTAGGATACAAAACTTACAAATTCAAAAATACTTATTTACTTAGGCCAATTATATCTTAGTTTTTTTTTTAATTTAAATAAGTGGTTAAATACGTAATTTGTGTAGGATTATATTTAGGATTACAATGTGGCCCACATTAAAATTTCCACTTAAACTAAAAGTCTTGGCACAAATAAAATAATATCAGTATTTGGGGGCGATTAATTTTTCAATTAAAGTCTTGAGCATGATAATAAATATTTCAAAGTGTAAAGAACTAAATTCCAATATAATTAATGTGAGCTTCTAAATTACGAATATTAAATAAAACAGTTACAATAGTATTCAGTTAAAACGTAGTTATAGCTTAAACAAAATGAATCCTAACGTCTAAATACCCTCAGAACAATTAATTTATGTATATAAAAATTCAGTTCTTTATTAGGATTATTTGGCATCTATCACCAACTTCGTTTTATTCTACTTAAACATGGTATAACGAAGGTGTGAACTACCGTGTATGTTTAATGCGCCTCTATAAAAACATAAAATCCTTGCGATAAATCGCCTCAATGGCGATAAGATAATCCCTGCCGAGCCTAAAGTTTGTCCGTAACACATCGCACTGTGTCGCCGCCTGACGCTGCCCGCCGTTACTTACCCGCGTGATTGCAAACGTTTCGCGTACATCACGTATCCGTCGCACACATAGTTAAATCACGCAACGCCACTTGCCACGGAATGCTTGTAACCAACAAATCACTCCATATATGCGACATAGCCTCTAACCACAAACTTTATATCAACTACGTTGGATTCATAGAGCCAGAATTGTATACTTATTTATATATAATATCAAAATGCAGCAAAGCGTACATGTTTTATTTGATTGCAAGAGATTATAATGCAAGCGATTCGAACGCCACGTTTAAGCTAAATAGTATAAAGCGTTTCTAGTCGCTAATAGTAGCAATGGAAATAGAAATAGACGCTGCTCGAAAACATATATTGTATTAACTTTCAACGATTTAACATTATTATTTTACACCTATATATAGGCTTATTTAATAAGTCGACGTCGTAAAAGTTAACCTACGACTCTACCCTACATTTAGAAAAATTATAGACAATGGAAAAAATATTGGCGATTAATGTGAAATAGTATATCTAAGTCGCTTTCTCATCTTGCACAAATAAAATCATGAATTCTTCTGTGAATAGCTCAAGGTAATCACTCAGTTATAATAATTAACTTTTTAAACTATAAGAGACTATCAGTAGGACGCTAACGCGCTCCGTCAATCAAAAAAATAAGGGAATGTAACATAGAAGGTTATCCTGCTCGCTTCAACTTTAAGCTAAACTCTATTCACAATAATAACTCGCTCACAACTATTACCATTGACGGTAATGTTACATCGATTTATCCATTGGTATATTACAAAAAGAGTTATGAACGCGGGACCTCGCGGTTTAGACAACTGAAGTAATCGTACTAAATGTAATGTGATGGGCGTTAGTTCTACTCGGGAGATAAAGTTTTTGGTCGTCGTTGCATCTCGCTTGAATAGCGTATCATCGAGATGCGATTCAGATACTCCATCATCCGTAGTACAATAAAATATCGTCTCATTATATCTAATAGCTGGTTTTTCTTCTCACGTCTGATACATTAAAGATAGGATGATACCGAGATGTTTTATTCTACAATGGATGTTGGTTACAATGGAATTGATCATTTTTATAAAGCCCCATACGAGTTCTTATTTGCATATATATTCTTGACGTTGAAAAACCATTTAGATTATTTAAAAATATAATTACGCATAAAAATCGATATTCATAATCATTTATGATAATAATCTGTTAATAAAACTAATTTCATTCACAGGAGTCACTATAATTGTTGAGATCAATTTATATTGATGGCTCAAACTCTGGTCTCAGTGTCGTTGGGCGTTTACAAAAATGTTCGTTTCAATTGTCTCGTGCGTAGGCAAGATGTTCAAAGGTGAATGCTGTGATGTTGCGCTGCACGCAGGCGAGGCGGCGGGTACGCCTCCATCGCCTAGGCCACGCGGTAGTGGGGCGCGTGGGGCGTATGGGGCACGTGAGGTTGCGTGTGGGGCCCGAGCCGCGTATGATGCTGGCACAGGGGTACGCGGCCCGCCTGCGGTGCCACGCCGGCTGGCAGCGTGTGCATCTGCAGGTACTGCAGTGAAGCACTCCTATGCACCTGCAGCTCGGGCGGCATGTGGTACAGCCCCGGCGTCTGCACAAAATACATATTCTATTCAAATTATTGTTTTTTTTTTGGCTTTGGTGGTGCGAACAAGTAACCCATGTATTGGTAAGTGCTAACAGCCGCTTAGGAAAACCATAGTCTATGATGACTACTGTGTGTCGTTTAACTTTTAGATTTGTTTTTAAAGACAATTCCTGCTAAAGAAAACCCTCGTTTGACTGGCCTTGCAAAAATGATTGTTGATTGATGAAACAGTGATTGTTTTATTTTGTGGTTATCTAGGAGCAAGTAGGTAGGTAATTTGTTCTAGTAGTGGGCGTTACAATTTTCGGGTGGATCGATATTGATGAAATTTTTTGCGTGTGTTCGAGGGGATCCGAGAATGGTTTAGATTCACAATTGGATAGGTGGCGCTGCTGTCGATTTCAAGGAGAATTTATTTTATGTGAACAGAACAACGTCCGTTGGGTCAGCTAGTTACAATATACATATTTTAGTTTACAAACGAGCTGTGGTCATAGCAATACTGTTTGATTAAATGCATGTACTCACATGATGCGAGTGCGCGTGTCGGTGGGGCGGCAGGGAAGGCCGGGCTCAGCAGGCGGACGCCTCCTTATACTCGGAGTTGTCCATAGTGAAGAAATCCTCGAGCTTCCACTGCAGTGTCTCGAAGGTGGGTCGCTTGAGCGGATCTTTGTGCCAACACTCCAACATGATCTCGTACAACGCCGAAGGACAGTTCTGTGGGCACGGCATGCGGTAGCCATGCTCCACTTGGTGAAGTACTTCTGCATTCGTCATTCCTATATACAAATAAAGCAGGTAAGTTATGAGCAAATTCAAAAACTGTATTCTTTAGTTATCAAATATTCATTGAAAATAGACCTCTCCAAGGTTGATAAAGACATTCAGGGCGTCGACGGGGACCGAAAGATTAAACGCACCGGATTGGGCCGAGTGTGTTCCGTTCATAGCCACAAAAGGGGTAATAAAGACATAATCGCCACGTTCAGAGGGCGGGTTCGCGATTAGTGTAATAAGTTTCCAGAAGAGTGTTGACATTCGTATTGTATTCAGGATGACTACTTTTGGAGATATTATTTTACGTTAGAAACAAAACTAAAGATTTGCAAATGTAAGTTATAAAAATAATAATTAATATTCATTGATTAATTTTAGCTTTCTTAATAGATTTTATATACTTGTAAGGTTATTAGGCATAAACCTTTACGTTGGGAGGAAAAAGGCCTGCACGAAGCTAAACCGACGTGTTCAGCAGTTTTCATTTCAAGTTCCCTTTTATTAATGATGCTATCTGCTATGCCCCTCAGTCGTAAAATGTACTTTACAACCATTACATGTATCATTTATACATAAAAAGTATTGAAAAGCACCAGTCTAAGAGCAAGATAAAGCTAAAACTATCGTAATCTTCATCATTTAACGCGTTTGACCGAATTTAGTTTATTAGCTATAAAACTCACCCGGATACGGTATTCGGCCGTAAGTGACAAGCTCAGTTAAGAGTATGCCAAACGACCATACGTCGGATTTAATGGAGAATTTGCTGTAGTTGGCGGCCTCGGGCGCAGTCCATTTTATTGGGAAACGAGCACCGACGCGCGCCTCGTATTCGTCCTCCTGTTAAATAATACATAATGCGTTTAACGTTAGCTTGAAAGTGTCACTTATTAAAATAATGCAAATGTAGTTTCGCAGTTAAAAAGAATTGTTAACACGTCAATAAGGTTAGTAATGCATTCGGGCAATTCTGAACTATTGTTAAAAGTATTTGTAATCTATTTTGATTGATGTGCACGATTGTAACATCAAAGAAAATTTTCACAGCAATAATATAGGTTTCTTTAATTCTATATATGAATCGTATACAATCAAAATCGGCAATTTGAACTTTGAATGGATTTTGGCAATTAAATAAATCTATACATATTTTCCGTGTGGTGACGGATTTAGAATACAATTCACCACCCCACTTGCCCGTTGGTTTTTGTAAAAGACGTCTAAAGAATTAAATATGTATGCTTAAAACATCTATGCAAGCGAATGTATACGTCTGACCAGCGTAGTATAGTAGGGATGATCGATGTTAGAAAAACATCGATGTTGACATCGATGTTAACATCGAAAGCCCAACATAGATGTTCGATGTTTATCGAACACCTAACATCGATGTGAGGGAAATCATCGATGTTACAAAAGTATCGAACATCGATGTTATGATTATATGAATATTTTTGGCATCGATGAAATTTTATAGGCAATTTTTGATGAGCTTTTTTTTTAGGACATCTGTCGAATATTCTTGACATCGATAGTAAAATTTCGTTCTGCTCCTAGTAACATCGATGTGTTTTCCTTTCAACATCGATGTTAAAAGCAGTTAACATCGATGTTACGATGTTTTGCCTATAGCAACATCGATGTTAAAACATCGATGTTTTTCCTTTCAACATCGATGATCATCGATCATCCCTATTGTATAGTAGGTCAATTTCCCTCCTATTATGAAGGAGGTTCGAGCCCAACAGTGGGACGTATATGAGCTGAAATGATACATAACGTATGTTTACCAAATTTGATATGGAACTGCTATTTTAACCGGATAACACCAGAGGAAATGCAATACAGCTACTTTAACAAAAGTGATTACAATCAGAATCTCATTTTTGACAGATTACCGTTCTTGTTTCTATATGACTCATTCTCACATCTTTACTCCGACGGAGTAATCAAATATGTAACAGCCATATTTCGACACGCAATTTTAGTAACGTGTAATTGTGACACAAAATACGACAAACTAATCATCCTAAAAAACAATAATAAAAGAACACTTCCAATATCGCCTGAATATCAACAATCACAAGCTCACCAAAATACCCAAGTAAACAAAAAGAACAAAACACAGCAATGTCTCCTTTCGGTTCGAAGATCAAGTAGTATCTCGGAAGGAGTAGTAAAGCCGGGCATGCTCAATTTTCTTGTAAATAAAAACGTAATGAATACAAACAACAAACAGGACAACACAGACAGAAATGCATAGCAATTATACCCCCTCTCCCACATCGATATTATAAAAAAACAAAAATACACATGCAATAAAAACCATCTTCCAATCTGGCTGGTCACCGTGGGAGATTACGACCATAACCCTCCAAATACATACACAACAACAAAAAGTGGCAATACCAAAGGATCATCTGAATTATACATTACGACATATAATGTCAGATCATTATCAACATACGATCGCCTATTAGAACTCGAAGAAGCTATAAAAGAAACAAAATACGACATAATAGGAATTTCTGAAATGAGACGAATTGGTAAAAAAATGTTGGTAATAAAACTCTGTTTTATAGGGCAAACACCAGGCAAGTACGGAGTAGGTTTCATCATAAAGAAATCTCATAAAAATAACATAGAAAGCTTCAAAGGTCTAACAGAAAGGGTCTCATTACTAAACATGAACTTTCAAGGCTACGAGTTATCCATCTTTCAGATATACGCGCCAACAGAGGCTTCAGAAGAATCCGAAATAGACAATCTTTATGCAACAATCGACAAGGAGCTTCAAACCGCGCATAAGAATGTAATAATAATGGGTGATTTCAACGCAAAAATTGGAACCCCAAAACAAGAGGAATACTTAATTATGAAAAAACATGGATACGGTGAAAGAACCAAAGAGGACAAAGACTAGCAGATTTTGCTCTAGAACATAAACTAACAATCATCAATACAAGTTTCAAGAAAAAACAAAACCATAGATGGACATGGCAATCTCCTAATGGGAAGTACAAAAACGAGATAGACTATATTCTGACCAATCAACCAAGAATGTTCCAGAACATCGAAACTATGAATTTGAACTACCCATCCGATCATAGAACACTAAGAGCAACGATAAAACTCGATAAACAAAAGAAGTGCAGGGCCAAATATAGAAGTTCACAAAAAAGCGAACTCAAAAATACAAACGAAATAAGCAAGTATCAGGAAAACCTAATATCAATTCTAGATGACTCATTAGTTCCCAAGCAAAGTACATCAGTGCAGGCTTACTATGATACACTTATTAACACAATCACTCAAAGCTTGGAATCCGCGAAAACAAAGAAGGCGGACCAGAAAACACATAAAATACTATCAAGGCACACATTGAAGTTATTACAAAGAAGAAAAGAATTACAGAAAACACAATAAAACTCGTGGCATAAAAAACGAGCTCTCTGCTCTCTATAAACTTGTCAATAAATTAATAAAAAAGGAATATGCTGACTACAGACAAAACACCATAACAAAACATTTAAATCACTCAAGAAGTACAAAAAAAGCATACAAAGAACTCAGAATAAATAAAAATTGGATAAAAGGATTAAAAGGACAAAACAAAGATCTATACAAAAGAAGCGATATTATTACAACAGCAACCGAGTTTTATAGAAACCTATATAGAGATAGGACACAAACAATCACTAAACAAAATTACAACACAGAAGAAGACAGCGACATAGAACCAATAGACGAAAAGGAAATATCAGAAGCTATAAGAAGATTGAAAATTGATAAAAGCCCTGGGTCAGATAACATCTCAAATGAAGCACTCAAATTAGCCCACAAAACCTTGAATGCCCCGCTGGGCAAACTTTTTAATCTTATATTACAAAACTCAGAAACACCAGAACAGTGGTCCGAAGCAAACATAATTCTTCTTTACAAAAAAGGAGATCCCAATGACATATCTAACTATAGACCAATAAGTTTATTATCAAGTTTATATAAATTATTCTCCTCTATTATAAACACAAGAATTAGTAGAACGATAGAAGAAAAGCAACCAATCGAGCAGGCAGGATTTAGGAGAGGCTTCTCTACAATCGACCACATACACACTCTTGAATTAATTATAGAAAAGTATCAAGAACGCCAAAAGCCACTTTACATAGCTTTTATAGACTACCAAAAAGCATTCGATACAGTCTCACACATAAGTATATGGGAAAGCTTAAGGGAACAAGGAGTAGAGGAGAAATATATAAAAACCATAAAAAGTGTGTACAATAACAATACAGGAAGAATCAAACTAGAAACCATCGGTCCAAGCTTCCCTATAGAAAGGGGTGTAAGACAAGGTGACCCTTTATCGCCTAAAATGTTTATAGCTATCCTTGAATCAGTAATTAAAAAACTTAATTGGAGCAAAGCAGATCTGGTGTTACTAGCAGAGACAAGCTACCAACTACAGTTTATGATCGAATCCTTGCACTTAGCTAGTGTCAAAGTCGGCCTAGAAATGAACTTTACAAAGACTATGGCAATGACAAACAGTTGGAAGCGGCCAATTATAGTTAATTGCAAACCACTAGAATACGCAGAACAATACATATATCTAGGGAAGAGAGTCAGTTTTGATACAAATAATAATGAACAAGAAATTGGCAGACAGATCCAAAACACTTGGAATAAATACTGGAGCTTGAAGGAAATATTTAAAAGTAACATGCCAACAACTACTAAACCGAAAGTATTTAACTCAAGTTTGTTACCTTGTTTGACATATGGCTGTCAAACATGGAAATTTACAGCTAAAATAAAAAATAAAATAAATGTCTGCCAAAGAGGAATAGAGCGTAGCATGCTCAATATAAAGAGAATACAAAAAATAAGACACACAAAAATAAGGTTGATAACCAAAACAACCAATGCTTTGAGCTATGCACTGAAACTAAAATGGAAGTGGGCTGGCCACATAGCAAGACTTACGGACCAACGATGGACCGTGAAGACGACAATGTGGACTGGGCCACAAGGCAAAAGAGGAAGACCACTGACACGGTGGGACGATGAAATAAAAAGAACAGCCGGCTCCCGTTGGAACGAAGTGGCACAGGACAGGGACACCTGGTTATCTTTGGAGGAGGCCTTCACCCATTAAGGGGTTCTTGTAAACCAAGCACATAATAATATAATATTTGAAAATTACTATCATCACTAAGAATATACTACTATTAAATAATACAACTAACAACTAACAATTAAACTAACACATAACTAATAAGAATATGTTTTATAATTTCCATTTTTAATTTTCTTTTTATATTTTAAGTTACTACTAAGATACCATGTAATTTGCAAGAAATATAAAGGCTTTTTATTTTATTTATTTATTTATTATTTAATTGTGACAAATTAGGCAGTTTTAGGTTTTTTTTTATATGAAATCTCAAAGTAGAGCATTACCTTCGCTCAACACAAAACACCTTTTCTTAGATTGGCAAACGTTTGCTTACGCCACTGAGCAGAAGCTGCAATTTTCTCTAATAATTTATAAATGTTTTAATGTAAATAGTAGAGCGAAAATGACAAAAAAACATCACTAGAGGAAGTGGTGCAGTAAAAGGAAAAATTAACTCACTTTAATTAGCCTAGCAAGGCCAAAGTCTGCAATCTTGACGATATTAGATTCAGCGACGAGAACGTTCCTAGCCGCTAGATCTCGATGTATGTAGTTCTGTGATTCGAGGTATGCCATACCGGCGGCGATCTGTGCAGCCATGTCTATCAACTGTTGCAGTTTCAAATAGCGACCTTTACCTGAAACACAAAAATGCAATTATGAAATTTGTAATTAAACGTTACCGCTATGTACGATCGTCAAAAATAATTATTGTACTTGGCATCGTGTGCGTTTGCGTTTAATTACTAATTTTAGTATAAGGATTTACTGTTAGAATTTTATATCAATGATTATTTTTGTATTTTACCTTGTAAATAATCCAACAAAGAGCCGTTCTTCATTAATTCAGTTATAATGTAAATTGGTTCCTCCAGGGTGCATACTGCGTATAGTTGAATAAGTTTGCTGTGTCGCAGTTTCTTCATGATCTGTGCTTCTGCGAGGAAATCCTTTGGGTCCATTGTGCCGGATTTTAGCGTCTTTACGGCAACGGGTGTAGTATTGTTCCACAGGCCTTCCCATACTTCACCAAACTGTCCGTGTCCCAGTTTCTTTACAAATTTCAACGAGGATCTATCAATTTCCCATTGGTCGCGCGTTCTATGAGACAAGCCTTCAGTCACAGGTTTCTCGATCTAAAAACAAAACAAAAAATAAAATTTAATACAAAGCAATTCGTGTTTCACAGATTGTTAAGTTTTAATGCGTGAACATCTATTTTATAGAAACATCACGTAAAACTAAAACAAATATTGCAATTTAAACAATAACACAATATACAGGAAGTTCGTTATTAGTCATGGTTTCTCTCTAAATGTAAGATTTTTTGCACGCTCTTTGTTTCTTAACTCGCGAATATTTCTCTGCCATAGGTTATTAAATACTTATACACAACATTCGTGAATTGATTCCTCTATATATAGATAGGATCAGGTGGGTCAAGGGCGGATCTAGCTTGCAAAGTCAGGAAGAGTCTTAGTCGTTTTGTCTAGTCATCATGCGTTCCAATTCAGTTACAATTCGTACATAATTTTAATTAAAAAGAAAACATTTTATTGTTGAAATATATCTTTCTTCAATAACTTTATTATAAAATAGAAAAAACAAAATTATTTTTTTAAATCGGTGGCCGTTAAAAACTCATCCCCGGGGGAGGGGATCTATCTCAATACCTAGAGATTCAGCTTTGGATATACTAGTACATATTTGTTATTAATTTAATAAAGTTTTATATTAAATTATGAAAGAGAACAAGACATAAGTGAGACTTGTCTCGCGATCTTTTGGTAATCTATTCTGTTTTGAACAGAAAGTTGCTGTGGCACCGTGGTTTCAAGCCCCATTCGATATAAATCTATTACACAATTTACTGTGTGAAAGATATTAAGTTTCTTACTATACTGTGGTACATAGCATAGTATTATTTTGTTCGTAATCATCATCATCATCACAGCTCATATATGTCCCACTGTTGGGATTGAGCCTCCCCCACAATGGAAGGGAAATTGACCTGGAGGCGGGTTGCAATAGGGTTTTATTTCGCGTTTTCTTTCTCTTGACCAGCTGTTATATGCATAATATATCCCTTAATCGTCTTTTACGACACCCACGGGCAAGAGAGGTGATGGTGAATTGTATTCTTTCTCAGTCATCGGTAACTTGTATAAAACAAATGTAAAAGTAATTTTGTTCGTAACTGTACCTACTATCGTTATCGTTACGTATTCTTAGTAATGGAAGATATATTATCCGCGCATTACAATGTCTATGTTGGTTTTTAATTCTCATCGCGTTGTTTGTAACCTGAGCCCAGTGTTCACGCAGCGCGACCGTTTGTCTGATGTTCTGTCACGCTCCAATCACATCGCTTATACAATACAATGCATTATCAATGAGCATTGCGTTTTTTTTTAATTCACACTCGTTTTCAACTATAAGAACCTTGTGATTAGAGCTCATTAACAGCCTACGTTTTCTCGTCGATGTTAGTACCGGCAAAATTTTTATTGGTGATGGATTTATAGACATCTGTATATTTTAGAGATTGCATAGATGACATACATATTTATGCATTGATCTTCCGTAAAGATTGTTATGAATTTGGCTTCTATACGAAAATGTTCTTTGTAATTGTAAATAAAACGTTCATGGTCATGGGCGGACAGCATGGGCGGACTGTCCGCCCGTGACCATGAACGCTATAGTGTTTGAAACGTCGAGCAATCAAATACGAACGCTATAAAATCCGTAAAGTAGTTTTATTTATAATGTGTAATACTCGCGTAAATATTAGAAGACATTAATGTTCTTTGTAACATTCGCAAATGTTTCTATTTTAGATATAGTAAGTCTTTTAATTGTAAAGTAAATAATCCGCGGTATAAAGATTTGTAATGCTCGCTGTTAGGGACACGAAAAAAAGTATTGATCCTTTTAGGTATCGAGTACTTTCCTTTCGATACCGATACTTTTACTCAATGAGTACTCTGGCAGGTATCGTATAGAATAAAATGGTAGAAATTATCCATTATAAAATTGACTTTATGGCTCATAACTATGGTAACGCCATCTAGTTCAAACGTAATGAACCTTCCAAAACGTGGTTCGAAATATTTACATCCTTTACCAGACGTTCATTTCCAAAAAAAAGCTCATCACGGGCATAGGTTCTATGAAAGGTATCCAGTACTGGATACTTTTCTTTCGATACTACTCATGAGTACAGTATCAATACTTTCCATTCGAGATCGTGTTCCTACTCGCTAGTATAAAATCATTTACAAAAAAAATAAAGAAAATTGGTACGCAATGCAAAAGCATGGTTAGCTCTATTAATTGCCGTTAAATTGTGAATTAAATTAGAACGCTCATTGATGATTGAGCTAGGCCCATGACTACATGGACTATCTGAAATCATCGCTATAATTAGGGACACGAAAAAAGTATCGATACTTTTAGGTATCGAGTATCTCTCGATACCCATACTTTTGTACTCGATACTTTTACTCAATGAGTACTTTTAGGCAGGTATCGTATCGAACAAATTGTAGAAAGTATCCATGTTAAACTTGACCTTACAGCTCATGCTTATGGTAACGCCACCTAGTTAAAGCGTAACGAACCTTCGAAAAAGTGGTTCGACACATTTTAATCCGAACACAGATAGACAAAGACAAATTTCTAAAAAAAAACTCATCACGACCTACATTCTAGGAAAAGTACTCAGTACTCGATACTTTATTGAGTACGATACTTTTTCTTCGATACTACTGATGAGTACAGTATCGATACTTTCGTTTCGATATCGATTATCGTGTCCCTAGCTATAATGCATAATTAACCCTACCAAGTGGTAGAGTCCAAAAATGTTTAAGACTCATTTGAGTGTTCCCCTCCACGGAAATCTTTAGTAAAAGGCGAAAGATTTATGCGTTTTGAAAGGAAACCAGAGATAGCTGAATATTATTCCGCAGTGCATCTGAATACTTCGTGATAACGAAACCATAGTGCGAGTCAGGATAAGAGTACAGCGCCATCTATTGTCAATTTTATAAACTAATAGTTTTTATAAATCATTTTATTTAGCTGAACAAAATATTTATGGGGCCTTCTTCAAGGCTGGACGCAATGCAAATTGCTTAGTTAGTACTAATGTAACCGTGACCTAGAACTCAAACCTGAATGCAATCATGGATCACGCAATTTTCTAGTATCGTGATCGAGTCAGACGATACCGGGATAATTTCCGTATGGTAATGGATTAAGGATATAGTTCACCAACCCCTCTCTTTTACCCATCGGTATCCCAAAAGATGACTAGGAGGATATGATACAAACAATATCTATGTAAGAGAAGCAAAAATATACATAAAATGCCATGCCAATACATGTGACCAGTGCAGTTTAGTAGGTCCATTACCCTTCCATTGTGGAGAAGCCCGAGCCTAATAGTGGGAGTTATATAAGCTGAGATGATGATGACGATTATTGGCAATATTCTTGATAACAAATTCGAGTATTGGTACTGTGCTACGTTATACAACCATGGTTAAGCACTCCATTAGCCTGCTCGGATTGACAGTACTCTTAAATGAAGAATCATTGAAGTCGCGGTATCGGTGGTCTCCATTGGAAAAGGAGACTGGGCCCACGACGAGTGTTATGAGGATGAAACCATTTTGATTTTTTGGTCCCTTGTAACCTTAGCAATGTCACTACATGCATAAAGATGGCACCCAATTCATAACTATTTTGTGAACTTCAAATACCTTTGGTTTATTTTCATTTATTTAATCTAATCTTTTATCAACGAAAGAATTTTTCTGGAAAACATTTACTTTTTAGAACATTACGTATTTGGCAGAATTGCCCGTCAAAATGTATCCAACCGTTTCAGATAATACCCGGAAAAAAAAACAGACAATATTTGGCAACTAGCTTAAACAAATATAATGTAAATCTTATTTCATTGTAATACAAATAAAGATAAACTAAGGTCTTAGTCGTTTGCAAATACATAATATTTATTTGAATAACAAAAAGTTATGATTTCAGCGACAGACAACTTCAGTGACTAAATCTATACCAATAAATAAAATTGGAGTGTCTGTTTGTAATGTCAAAATAATAGGCTTTTTTCATGCTCACACGGTTATTTACACGACACCTATGCCTAAAATAGCAATTAAAAAATTTTTGTCTGTCTGTCTGTTTGTTCCGGGTAATCTTCAAAACGGCTCACCAATGGAAAGCTATAATATCAGGGCGTAAACTAGGCTATATTTTATCCCGGTATTCCCACGGGAACGGGAACTACGCGGGTAAAACGACTATAACCTATAACCGAAGCGAAGCGAGGGCGGATTGCTAGTTAAGTATATAAAATAAAAACATCGCGTAAATGCTATAGTGACGGTATAATCCTTGCCACGACGGAATAAGAATAAAAGGTCACTCCCACCCCTCATCACTGCAAAAGAAAGCAAATTTGAAATAATATTGTGTCAACGCATATGGTTAGTGTAGTATACAGTAGACTAATTTCCCTTGTCTGGAGGAGGGCCTCAACTGTGAGGCTGGCTGAAAAGAGGAAGGATTTCTATAGCAAAACGATTTCTCATATTTACGCGATTTTTAATTTTCCTACGTTTTCAAAACTTTCAAGCGTTCAAGGTTATGGGAGGTGAACGGTCCTCCGATACAACCGCGACTTTCGATGTAAACGCCGTAAAATAAAATCCGTACTATTAACTTTATTTCTATAGCTGATAGTTGCTAATATACTTTTTTATTTATAACTACTTTAGTTACCTTTTACAATATTACAAAAGAATTATGAAACAATAAACATTTCACAATACAATTCTAGGCAATTTTTCCTACTATTTGAGGTACTGCAATTGATTGCACAAATGGCTTAGTGGTCTAAGCAGCGACTTATTATGAGTTCAATTCCTAAGCAGGACCATTCTTTCAGCACTCCACTAATGATTGTATTGCGTCTGAGTATTATTTGTGTCGGTTGATTACATGTTTGTATATAACTATTAAAACATAGTTTTTAATAAAAAGACAAGAATGTTGTTAATGCATGAGATGCGGCAAACAAATAAAAACTACTGCCAATATCTTACATAATAGTTCAAAGATCGATTACAACGTACACAAATCTATGATAGACTGGAAATGTCCCCAAGTTTCAAAACTAGAAATATGTTATCACAGTGAGACTTATATGTACAAATCAGCTTAAAATATTGACGCAACAAAACCACCAAGCTGCGTAACGAAAAAAAAAAACGTCTTTTCAGAACAAATGTTACCAAGCAGAACGTCAAAACAACTAAGTAGGTGATATTATGCATTTACATTTGATGTAATAACAACAAAGATAAGGTTATTGCAGAAAGTGATATATGTTATACAATCAATCAAGTTGGTAAAATTTGAATCACAACCGAAGCAAGCAGTTAACGATCTATATTTATTATTTATTAAAAAAGAAAACCATTTGATGTAATATTATATATCTGACTAAGCGATCGATAGGAACGATCGTAAAGGAAAGTTTCTTACATAAATCATATTAAGTCCGAATGGATTTTGAAAGAGTAGGGAATATAGGTTGTCGATGAAGAGGTTTCTTTTTTTTTTTTTTTCTTTTTTTTTTTTATGGTTGGTCTATGGTAAGCGCACGCGCGGTCCAGTCCGTCCGGGGCGATGAAAGGACGGCGCGCGGGCCCTTAACCCACCCGTACCCACGTCACCTCGTTGTTGGGCCGACCACCGGAGCAGATGTGACTTGTCGTCAGTGGTCGGCCCGACGGAATACCCTTTCGGGTACCCTCACCTCTTGACATCCTGGGACGTCGGTCGCCGTCGCGCGGTTAGCCACACTGCGGGTGACGGACAATTCCCCGGTCCGATCACCCGCGGCCTCGGCTAGGGCGGCATTAGGCGCAGATACTCGCGCCTGCGCCGCCCGAGTCGCCGGCGGCGGAACGTGTCGCCGAATAGGATCTCTACTCGCACACGATCCGCCGCCTCCTTCCCTGAGATAACGGCCTCACAGAAGACGGCGACCGCGTCCCAGTTCCTGACGCTGACGAGCATCTCCCTGGCGATGGTCCGCAGCGCCAGATCGGCACCGATAATCGCGACGAGTTCACGGCGCTCCCCCTCCCACGCAGCACACTCCTCGAGCGTGTGCTGCGCCGTGTCCTCGTCGCAACTGCAGTGGTGGCAGGACGGTGTGCTCTCCCTCCTGACAATCTTGTGCAGGTACTTCGCGAAGCATCCGTGCCTCGATGCAGAGGTTAAGGCAAATGTTACTAATGGTTTTTATTCCAACTGACGTGATTATCATTTTTTTGGGGTTAGAACGGGACACTTTCAGAAATAGGTAAAAATATAAACTAAAAACCCAAAAAGGACAGAATAACAAGGACATATGAAAAGTATATCTATAGAACGCGCTTCATATTAAGATATTGCCAAGGCCATTGTTAAGAAATCAGTAGAGGTAAGTACAACTAAATACATAATAATATATAAATGATCATTTATGTTTTGGTTGAGTTGACAACGGGATAGACAGCCCGAAAATTGACAGTCCCGTCCAGAACGGAACGGATGGTCACATTATATATTAAATGCAGGTCAAAACACGCTCTAAAGCGATACAATTTATATCATACTATTGAGTTAGAATTACATTATATAAAAAATACAATTTCTTTCCATTTTTCAGTATAAGTAAAGTTGATTTAATAACTGAAAGGAAATTATAATTCATAGTAAAATATTTGCAGTTCATTCATTAATAATTGTATTCAAAACTATTGTTTTGTCGAATCATGATAACACAACTGTGAATGATAAATGGTTTTGTGTTAGCTGCCGACTCGGTTGTCGAGTTTATCTTTAAATTTTCATAACTTAAGTCATATTTGTGTATATTCGATGTGTATATTGCATGACTCTTTGCCAGGACAGTTACAAATTAATATAAAAACCATGCGCGCCACCGCAATTTACACAACTTTCTATTTTATGCCATTCTGTAAAAGTTATCAAATTCAGTAAAATCGATTTATTACAATAATTGCTTTCAAGGATCATATGTGATACATCATCATTATCGTCTCAGCTCATGTGTCTCACTGCTGGACTCTAGCCTCCTCCACAATAGGAGGGAAATAGATCTACTATACTATACAGGTAGACGGGTTGGTAAAGGGCTTTATTGTGAGATTTCTTTCCCTTGCACAAATGTTATATCCCTTAGTCGTCTTTGACGACGTCAACGGTTAAGATGGTGAATTGTATTCATACTGTCACCACACAGAAAATAGATAATGATATCCATGTAAGCATTAAATGATTTAGGCCGACCGCGTGAGGAAAGACCGACGTCCTCCCCGAGGGGGGGACGTCGGTCGAGGGGAGGGTACCCCGGGTAGGGGGTATTCCGTCGGGCCGGCCACTGATGACAAGTAACCCTGCTCCAGTGGTCGGCCCAACGACGAAGGCGACGTGGTGTTCGGGTGGGTGGCGAGAATTGCGTGCTTAAGCCCCTCTGTCGCCCCGGACGGAGTGGTGCGGAGGCACGCCGACCGCAGCCCACCCCTAAAAAAAAAAAGCATTAAATGATTTGTAAGTATTAAGTTGAATATAGTTAAATTTATCGATAATATATGAAAAACGAATCACTCGTTAGGTAAACGTCAGTATATAATTATACGTCGAACGAACAAAGGCGCTAGTTATGTTTGCGTGATGTTACAAATTATTGTTTTGTTTAAAAAAGTAGGTATCAAGTTGCCATTCATAAAGCGTGAATAACGTCCCGACGGTAACATTTTACGCTTACAATGGTAAATAACCTCCATTATACAAGTGTATGTAAAAATACATAACTGAAGGTTTCCTGTAACTGACTTCGACTTGCGAGGTCAATATTGAATGTTTCTCATTAAATCTCAGTACGAAAATGCAGTTATAATTTTGAAGGGATTGAAATTTATATATTACTTCAGAATGCCAATAACAATGTAAAAGTACCTAACTTAAAACTTTAATTATTTAAGCTATAAGTACATTTTTTTAATATTTGCAACTAAGTAAAAATTTTCATACATGATCATACATGATATATAGGTTGTCATGACTTCCAGAATGTCAGATTTGTATTCAACGATGAGCAGAATAAGCCCTTAGCCCGTCTCATAAATAAACCGTGACGAAATACGAAATGTCTTTTGACAGACAGTTTGAAGTGTTTTTGCATGATTTTAATTGGTTTTGTAAATATAAAATACATATATTGTCGAAATTTTATTCGCGCTTAGTACATAATTAATTCTCTAGATTAGATACATAACTTGAAATATATCTTGTTTCGTCTTTTAACAGCAATATATTACATGGATAATTAGTTAAGTAATACGTATATTTCAATCAATTTAGAAATATTCGTTTAGCATATGCAACTCGTGTTTTCCTACATAACTATCGATGAAATAATTCATGATCTAAACTGTGTTTATTAATTGTGACAACAGAAATATCGAGGACGCGACAAATATCTTCATTTATTATGTAATCCGCGATTTTTAATATTTGCTGACAGTGATAAAGGTGAAGATTTGGCGCCAGCTCAACAGTGCGGCAATAATATTTAAATATTATGTTGTTTTTCTTATTCATTGTTGTGTAAGAAAATATTGATAACAAAGAATTGTCGTCAAGCAGGATACCTTTACGTCATACGAGCGATCCGTAACGAGTGTGAGGGTTATTCGACCTTGGCGTTAGGTCTTGAAACAGGTACGGCGAAATTTGAACGCCACTCTATATATATATTTTTTTTCTACATATATTATATGTATAAAACCTTTATTACCGAAGTTATACGCTAGGTGGTGACAGGTTAAGAATAGAACCTGTTATCACATATTACTTGCCCGTAGGAGTCGTGAAAACTGCCTGAGAGCACTAGGAAATTAGATAGCGGGCAATATATTTTAATACTTTTCCAGCTCGATGGTATATGCTTAAATAAAAATAATTATCTCTTTGTATTCCTCAGTCGATTTTAACGATGTTGATGCCCACAGAAAAAAAAATGGTAACCATTGTATTCTCCCTCCGTTACTACACGTCTAAATTAATTATTTTATACATATAATAATAATATTTTTGTATATCCGTATTATATAGCTTCCTAAAATTTTTAAATCACACTTCAAAATGAGTTAAAAGTGTTATTCATGTTACTAAAACAGCATATAGTAAGGGTTGAAATTATTTTATATTTCATAATCTAGAGACACGATATAAAGATTTTGTAGCAATTTCAATTTTGAAAGGACGATTCTGTGCATAAAACTTTTAATTAGGAAATCTATAAAATTTCATCAGTTTCTAATTAAATAAATATACAAGTTTTTAAGTATTTTTGAAAATAAATTCTTCTAAACCTCTGCTTCAAAATACCTTATTCAGAAATGTCACTTTAAACGGTAATATTACACTATTACTCGAACTGGAAATTTTATGGAAATTTGCTTCATAAGCACGAGTATTATATAGGCACGTGTTGGAATAAGTTATTTAAATTCCACGCATAAATATTATATTAAAACTTACAATTTAATTCAAAGCTAATTTTATTTACATAACAACATTTATTAACTTACGCCTTAAAATTATTGCAACTGTCTTTCAAGAGGGATTTATGAATAGATTTTTTTATTTTTATATATTAATTTATAGGTGGGTAAAGTGGATATAACTTGATCAAACAATATGATCAGGTCAGTTTAACTTGACCCGGGTTACCTTCAATACGACCAAGTTTGAGGAGTTTTTGTTAATACTTACAAAAGTAAAGATATTTTCGACTACTGGATTGCCGAAAACTTTGTGTAATTTTGTTATTAATATTATTTCGATACAGTGAATTCAGCAGAGTTATAGATTTATCACAAGCCAAGCTGCGAAACTCAGCTAGTTCATTATATTTTCAGAACAAATCATACGAGTATCTTACTCAGTAATGGCTGTTAAAATACTACTGTTTGTGATGCAAACGATGACAACGAACAATCAAACATCATCCAATGATCACGTACGATACAAAGAGTCACTTCACAAGAATCTACAAAATTGCATTTAATTACGTGATTATGCAGTGTAATTGTATGGTTATGGTAAAAAAAAAACTTAAACTGACACGTGTTGCGTCTTCTACTTCATAGATATTTTTCCATTATCTATAAGTTTTTATTCTCGACGTTATAAGCAAAAGTGTCGCATATTCACATTTCGAGACGTAATTTAGAGATCCACGTAATAATGAGAAAAGTTTGGAAAAATGTAGTTAAGAAAGTGTTGAAAAGAAAACGATGGGTTTGTTATACTTGATGACTGTGCGAAGTTGTACTGTGCAGTTAATTAGAAAAGCCAGCACATCATTTTATTCGTTAATATTAGTCGAAGCATAAAGATGTAATGGATCAATCATCTAGGTTTAAATATGCTGTCTATGTAAAGCTGCTTGTAAAGACATCATACATAGACGCCTGGGGATTTTCAATGCTTTTAAAAATTATTAGAAATAAGACAAACTGCAAGCGAATGGCCAGCTACAGCTGGATATATTCAATCATATAATATCACAAAGAAATTCCATCTATTTTGATGTGAAACGGCGAGGGTAAAGCTGATCGTTGTCGTGGCGTAAAGCGATGCGTGGCGGGCGAGGCATCGCCACGCTATATGATAGCAATTGTAGTTCCGACCAATTGTCACAGTAATACCGTAAGAGGCATCGCAATTTTTTGAAATCACCGTTTAAAAGAATTGACTTGTCATAATTTGAAATATTTTTGAATTTTTAATTCTTGTATTTAATGAAAATAAATGTTTATTGAATAAACATCATGATTTTCTGGCAAAAACTCGTAATATTTTATTTATACATTATGCCATATTAGTTCTTGTCGGAATCTGTTCTTTTATGAATATATACTTGTACAAAATAATTTCGATGTTTTCCATGTACCTGGCACATGAGCGTCCTGAGCAACGGCTCACTTTTTTTATAGTTAATTTTGCTAGAAAATCAGAATGTCCATTGTTCAATAGACAAAAAATATAATTTTCTAGAATAATATAAATAATTTTAAAGAGGTATTCCGTTTTAAAAGTTTTGATTGATTTATCTAATCCTTTTATAATAAAAAAGAAACACTTATAATTGATCGTCTTAAAATTTCGCCTCACGGTTGTCGAGGATATAGAAAAGTTTATAAGGCACCTTCTATCTAGGGAAATGTAATGTTCACCAAGGCCAAAATTATTGAAGCACAAAATCTACATTAACGCCAACGAAACCGCAGGCATAGTAGAAACTAGTGATATATATTTACATAAATATGTATATTAATAAACGAAATGTTAGCTTGAATTTTTAGGAACCTACATTTTTTTTAGTAATTACTGTGAGAATTTTACATATCGGATACTTAAGAAATAACTAAATTTAAGCGCGCGAATAGCCCGTATATGTATACTTGGCATAAATAACTTGTATATGACAATACGCTTTGTCCAAGAAAATAAGAGTCCTTCGGTGAATTTAAAGTATGTGTTCGTTCAATGCCTCGTATTTCTCACACGCCGGACAAAGGTTGATCATCGAAAACCACATATTTTATGCTCCGTCCTGATATTGAATTTTGCAATTTATGCGCTTGAATTATAATAAATTACACATCTCTTTATTGAGATTAGATTTGATAAGACTTTATCTATATTACTAAATGAATAGTTTTTTTAACATCACTAATAAAAAAGTACGACGGCGAGTTTAGTTGCTATGCCTTATTATTTATGCATTCGGAACAGATCCAATCCCTAGCGACTTATTTAAAATTGTAATAAGATGCTTCGTAATAACTGTTTACTATGGATAAGAAATGAGAAGTGAATCGGTATTGAAGCTAAAGAAATAATGATCGTGGGATCTAATGTTTAGATATCTGTTTAGATGGCGATTTATTAATTTTAAAAGTAGCGGTTTTTTTAAAGATATCTAATAATAAATCCACATGATGTGACGATTCATTATTTACAAACATACAATCAGATTCGACCAATCACCTCTGGACAAAAAAAATTGGTACCATAATATGTATTTAAGATTTTACATAATTTATGATCTGTGATTCAGGCGATTCCCTAGATTTTTGAAAACTTTCTTAGGTAATGTAACGCTCAAAGTTTCGAAAATTCTCCTGTTATCAGCAACCAAAAGTGTATGTTTTCAATCCCTTCGGGGATAAAGGCTTGTAATTATAAATATATTGTAAAATACCTGCACGCATGGTTTGTTGAGTGAGACGCAGAGCCCGTCTGCATCCTTGCTGTAGTGTTCAACAAGCTCCTGCAACGTACGGAAGGTTGTGCGTCTAGCGATGAAGAAACCGCCCTCGTCCAATTGTCTGATGCGGTAATGTTTCACGGTATCTCCGTCTCGCACTGTGAACAACAAATATTCACACATTTGCATTTTATTGCAATTAATTGCGTAAAACTAGAGTACGAATGTTAGTGAATTAAAAATGTTGCAAGGTTGATGTAATGTAGTAAAACGTCTAAACTCATTAAATTAAAGATGATTGTCCTGATAAACGATGAGATGATATTTATGTGAAATTGTAATAATAGTTATAGTATTTCTTTTAGGTTTATTAACACGATTCCCACACAAGGCATTTTTTGCACCTATTAAGCGTTAGCAAGTGCATACGACATAATATTCCATTGGTTAAATTAATTCTTTTATAACGTATACATTATTTCCTTGAATTAAAAATATAATGGTTCAACACTTTTTCCCTTTCGAAGGGTATCGTATTCTCCGTGTGGTGACAGAGTAAGAATACGATTCATCTCCCGCTATCCTGTTCGTGAGGGATATATGCTTATAACATTTATGTAAGAGAAGTTAAACTCAAAATAAAACTTAACACTGACAGGTCTAACCAGCGTGCTAATATTAAGTCAATTTAGATCCTATTGTGCAGAAAGCTGGAGTGGAAAGCTCGCAGTGGAACGTATTTGAGCTGAGAGGGTGATAATGATGGTAATCGTAACGAATAAGGCATTTAAGTAAATATCATCATAACAAGAGAAGGAAAACTTAAAATAAAATCTTATAGCAAGTGTGGCGTCGAGCAAAGTAGAGTACCTATGTACATATATCTTCGCCCTATTGCGGTGAAATTTTGTACTGAACAGCAAGGTATATAGGGACAGTTAAAAAAGTAGAAATAAAATTGTAATGATTAGATTAGGAGATATTGCATTAAAAGCACCAGCAACTAGTCAAAGGAAAGGTAGCAGTCATCGAGTTCCAATTAGATATGAACAGCGTATTTGTCATAATGTCTCAAAAAGAAAGTTTTAATTCTAGGAAGTGACCGAATGAGACGTATAATTTTATCGGAACACAGATCTCGAATAGGTATGTTTGTCTGACATACTGAGCAGACTTAACGATGGTCGTGAAACTGGTGGAATCGACCTTGGTAATTCCAGTCGCAAAACAATTCATCTAACTAGTCTGACCATGAATAATGTTGTCAATTTAAAATGATCATAAATTTAAACCTTTCCTTTTTTTATCTTCAAATTTGTAATGTTTTTTGTGGAAGTAACTTTGATAAATTGTCCGTCATTTCACACGTTTTTTGTCTGTGAATGTTAAATAAGATTATGGAGTGGGCCGTAAGAAGAAACAGAAATACAGTGGTTACATCGTACAAATTGAGATGTTTGATATTATTAAAACTTTTCAAAAGTTAGGATGCTGTAGAAAAGTTCACAAATTTTCTCTATGGATAAGATCAGAATGATCTAGTATAAAATAAGTACTAAGTAAAATAAGTATAAGTAAAAAATAAATTACATATAGCATGCTGTTAAAACTAAAATTCTAAAATAACTTTCAGGCTATAAGAATCTTAAAAAAAAAACACGTGAAATGAAGATATTTCTGTTAGGATTTTGTTGGGAACAAGTATATAAAAGCCTGAGGATAACATATATCGTTTAAGCACAGGACCTGTCTTCGACCAATCCTTAGAGCGTAAAAGAGTGGTCTCTGAAATGAATCAAATCGATCCAAACATCTGTCGCCCCAATGTCCGCTATATGTATAAGCTTATAGAAAGCATCGAAATGTTCTCATCAAAGATGAAGAATAGGTTATCATCATCTCAGTCTATATATATCCCACTATTGGGCTCAGGCCTCCTCCAAACTGGGAGGGGAATTGACCTACTATTCCGCGCTGGTCAGACGTATTGGAATAGCGTTTTGTTTCGAGTTTTCCTTTTCTTGTATAGATGTTATATGATTATTATATCCCTTATACTCGTTCCAACCATTTATTTTACTTTTGACACATGCTTTAGGACGTAACAGTTTCATTATACGCAATTATTAACTTTGAAACGAGTGAACAGAGAAATATATAAACTGCCCAATAATATTTATATATCTTAATTATTACCCACTAAATACATTAATATGCCGTAAATAGCTCTACTATTCATAAAATTTAAGTGATAATTCATTTCCGTTATAAAAAAAGTTACGTTCTATCGCATCTAGTGACAGGATCAAAAGTATTCGGTGCAAACTAATGAATCGCAAATAATCGATTACACTTATTTGCAGTTAAGTCAGCTGACAACTGAGTTTTGAATTGTTGTAATAGACAACACGTTAAAATTGTATCAGGGAGATATAAAAATCTTCTCATCATACCTATAACATGAAATAAAACAACCAAAATATTTTAATATTATTTTATTATAACGAATCGTCGGATTCTTCATACGAACTTGAATTGTCGCTTGAATCATCTGCAGTGTTTATTATTAACTCTTGTGTAGGTATGTTGTCAAATTCAATTTCCCGATCCCAATCAGAGAATATTATATTTTTTGTCTTGTTGACGACACTCGCCCAGTTTGCAGGCGTCACACTAGCACATGCGTTTTTTAAAAGTTCAAGCATTTTATTTGCTGTGAAAGGAGGAGTTGTATAGTTTCCTGCGGCGTGTCCTTTGACTTGTGCCCAGATCATTTCAATTGGATTATATTGACAGTGGTACGGAGGAATTCTGATTACAACATGCCCATATTCTGCTGCCATTTCGTCGATGACATATCGTTTTGGCTGCTTTTTACTTTTTAATATTTTAAGTAATTCTACTTTTAGTAGGGATTCGTCCACATCTTCCCCATTATCACGAAGCCAGTTTATAATCTCGTGTTTTTTGTTGGCCTGTGTTGGCATTTTATTAATTTGGTGAGAGTGATAGGGTGCATTATCAATAAATATTGTTGATGGCTCTTCAAGTGATGTAAGCATTTCTCTGAACCACTTTTCATACACATCCGCATTCATCTCCTCATGATAGTCTCCTGTTTTTTTTTTTATTTGAACGCTAACAGAACGTCTGGTACAAATCCCTTTGTAGTTCCCGCATGGCAAATGATGAGGCGTTCACCTTTCCCCATTGGCACTGCAGAAGTAGAAGCAGCAGTATCGTCAGTCCAACTTTTTGGTATGGAATGATTGGCATTGAGCCAAGTTTCATCTGTGAAAACGACATTCGACCAGTCTTCTATTTTCTTCGCTTGTCTTAAAAATTCACAGCGAGACAAGGCTATATCACGACGTTCCATTAAAATTTTTCTTTTGTCGGATTTCTTATACAAGAACCCGATTTGGTGCAGCACCTTTGACAAAGAAGATTTTTGACCACGAAACAAGCCACAATTTCGTAGAGACGCTACTAATTTTTTCAAAGTAGGAATCTCTTTGCTTGTGTAATAATTGTATATATGACGACGAATAGCATCAGTATCAAAACTGTCAATTGCTGTCACTTTACGGGGCTGACGTTTTTTCTTAGGCGTAGATAGCTTGTTCTGTTCAATACCACTACTACCATAGGCTTCTTTAGTGATTTTCGCCACCGTTGGAGCACTAATACCTAATGCTGCTGCAACACGGTCTCTAACTTGGGTAAGTCTCTAACTGGTATAAGGAATCCGCCATTGCGGCTTTCCTTTTCAAAAAATTCACGTAGCCGCAGCACTAACTCTCTGGATTGTCCTTTAAGCACCATACCTTTCGGCATTTTGCAAGTAAAATCTTACTGGGAGGAACGATACGCTCAACTTAATCAAAGTAAGAACAATGAAATCAATACGGTGGAATATAAATACTCAACACAGCGTATGAAAAACATGAAAGAGCACTCAGCGAACAGAAATGTGACTAGCACGGGAGTCTTGTTGCGAGTGACAGACAACACAACAAAATGGCGTCGCCGGCGCGCCGTTCAGTGTTGCCAATTCGGCTTAAAAAAAAAGGGGTAGGCTGGATGAGAAAATTAGTGATTTACTACCACAGACGAGGGCGCCATTGTCTCTAAGTAAAGTTTGGAGCAGCGGACCCCGCTTAATGGAAAAATGCTTCATAAAGTAGTTATTTTTTATTTTGCAAAGTACAAAGTAAAATATTTTGGGAGGACTGAATTAGTGGGTATGCAAAAATTAATGTGCCCAAATAACAAATATATTTACAGAAGTGAAGTTTTTAAATAATATGAAATATGTATTTAAGCAAAAATAAAATATCCGTGTTAAATCGATTAAAAGTTCTTCCTGACTAAAATCGATTATTACAAAACATAGTATCCGTAATACATTGGTACAACACTAATTGATCAGAATTCGACCTGCCAAAAGTAAAATAAATGGTTGGAACGAGTATAGTCGTATTTTACTACATTCACGAGCAAGATAGGGAGTGGTGAATTGTATTCTTTCTCCGTCACCACACGGAAAAAAAGAAAGAAAGAAACGCATATGTAAGATACACGAATTATTGAAAAGTAGTATGTCAAATAAAATTAACTTCATTAAATTAAGTTCATGCTCACACAAAGTTTGTTATCACTAGACATCGGATTATATGCACTATCAAAATGCTAAAATATGCATGCAAATATGCACGAAAAAATGGCGAAATATGCATAAAATATGCACAATCAAAAAACATTTGCAATTAGAATTTGCGTTTATTATTAACAAATAATTAAAAATTATTCATATTTATTAGTTATTGTTATTATTATAATATAATATTTAAAAAATAATTATAACGTAAATAATAAACTTTTGAGAGTAAACAGTAATATATTTTCCAGGTCTTCTGCAACAAACTTGTGACGTTTGTCACTTAATATTAATTCATAGGCAGAAAATGACCTTTTAACGTCAACTGACGTTACCGGACTACACCTAAAATTTGGCGCCATTTCTGCAGTTCAGGCACATTTTGTTTGGGTTTTTACACAAAACTGCACTAATTTACCATGAACTTTTTGCCATAGTGAACTCGGAAGGGCGCTACTCTGTTCAATATTTTTTTCTATTATTTCCAAGGACTGGCACTGAGGAAATTTTTTAGTTTCTAATTTCTCAATTGCATCGGGTATGTTGCTGAAATGTGTTGCAATAACAGCAACATTTTTTTTTTTATTAAACACTTCAAATGCCAGGCGGAAGTGCCGATGGACGTGTCGACTACATAATACAGTATGCCAAACATCTATTGAAATAAGCACTATTAGTGAAAATGTCCCAAAATATGCAATAACGTTATAAAAGTAGAATTATATGCATTTGCATATGCAAATATGCAAATGCATATAATCTGATGTCTAGTTATCACAAAGGCACAATCTATATTTTTGTAGCAAAATGTAGACTTCGGGCAAAGTTTATCAAAAAATCATCTTAGACCACATGCTGAATCATCTTGGCAATTTAAAAACCGTAATGTATTGTACTTTCCAACAACACAGTGCCCGGTCATCAGTAGTGAATAACAAAACCTGCAATAAAGCCGCACAGGTAAAATTAAACACCAATTTAGTTGCGTTTCAAGTAAAATAGTGTTTAAATTTTTGGCGGACTTTTTCATGGTGCACAACTACAAGTATCTACTAGATTCCTACACTTCGCTTGGCTGTAGAAAATGACAGCGTGGTTACCAGGGTCTCTTCCATCGTATATTCCTTTACGCTTTGTCAGCGGATCAACTTTGACTGAGCAGACGATAGGTAAAGAGGTCCGAGTATCGATCTAAGGTGCGGAATGACGTGAGTTCCATCCCCATGTAGAACAATATTTTGTGCGATCCACAAATATCATCTTAGGTCATATAAGTCCTACAACTGAACGCGAGCCCCCTCCACAATAGGATGAAAATTAACCTACTATACCACGCTGGTCAGATGGGTTGGTATATAGGGTTTAATGTCGAGTTTCCCGTCTTTTGCATAGACATTATATGCGTAGTATATACCTTAGTCGACTTTTACGACACCCACAGATAAGATAGGAGGTGGAGGATTGTATTCTTACTCTGTCTCCAAACGGAACCTACACAATAATGCGTGTCCGTTAATTGTTTGTCATGTACCCCACGACGTGTGTATAATCTGCGAGCTAATAGCTAGTTTAAAGTAATAACCTACTAAGAAGCGTCGTGTCAGATTTTGACAGTTCGTTTTACTTGACGAAGGTTATAAGTTTATAAATGACGTTTATAATCACGTATTCATTCAAAATTTGTTAAAATGGCTCTGCCATGCTGACTATTTCATAAGTTTTCATTATATAACTAACGACTTAATAAAATTTTATAGACTTGCAGAAGATATATCCATTAAACCAAACCAATAAAACGTACGCAAATATATTCGTATTTTCTATTACAAAATAGTTTATCTGAGACGGTGTCAAAATTGCTGAAGTAATTTTAAAACTTTGATAAGTACGTGATAAATAAAAGAAACGTTAATGGAAAGCCATAGTAACAATCAAATCATCACGTGACCAGAATCAGAAAAATAATCACATACGAACTGATTATAACAATTTTTTAAACATCAACTGTCATGATCTTATGATGAAATTTCACGTGCTAGATATTATAGAAAACTCTTCAGAATATTGTTTATATGGATTTCTCGTTTATAATCTATACATATAAAACATAAAAAATGATTTTACGTCAGTTACAGATTTTGAAACAATTTAACTGATGTACCCCAAACTGGTTTCATTAGAGAGACAAATAATACGAAGACGGTTTAAGAACACTGAATAAAATTGGCTTGGGACCTGGTAGGTACTATCGCTTACAAGGTATTTTATTTTAACTTTTTTTTAATTTGTACAGAACAGTGTATGTTGAGTTAGTTTGCTAGTAAAATATAAAATGCAAACTGCATTACAGATTAATCAAACAGGCTGTGTCGTGCTAACAAGGAGACCCTCAGACGTGTGGGTCGCGGATTTTCATGATTTTTGGTGGGGTGGTAGAGGGGGCCCGAGGGTATCACAACTACCAGATGTTAGGGTCAACTAGGCCCTCGTTAAAAAGATTTTAAGGGTCAAAGTTGGATGAGTAATTTACTCGTATGTACTAGAGAAATTCGCACTCGAATCGCCAACTAGTTGTAGCCTCGTGGTGACGTGCTCGCCTGCGGAATCTATAGTCTCAGGTTCGAGATCCGACAACTTCTTTTTTTTTAATTATCACAATATTGTGTAAAATTAGATTTTTTTTTCATAATTTTACGCAAATTATAAATTATTTTCCTTTTTTTCACTACTACTACTTCTCTAGTACATAAATTACCCATCGAACTTTAACCCTTAATATCTTTTTAATGAGGTCCCAATTGACCCTAACATCTGGTAGTTGTGATACCCTCGGGCCCCCTCTACCACCTCTCAAATCATGAAAATCCGCGACCTACACGTCTGATGGTCTCCTTGTAAGAATAAAAAACCTGCCTGTTAAAGGAATAGGTATAAATTTGTTCTAGTTACATAGATTTCGGTCTTTGGTCAATTTCGAAATTTAAAGAAACATTCATACTCTCTTGATATTTCAATTTCAATAAACATACACAATGTTAGTTATTTATTGTAAATTATGGACTTAACTATTAGAAGTCTTTTTAATTTACAATCTAGTTGTAAACTACAACCGGACGACGGTAACACTAACTCAGCTAAATTGCACTATTCATACCAGTTTTGTATGAACAGATGGGTAATATGACATTTACAGTGAAAAATGTAAACTCCACTATACGTCGGAGCACCGGATGATGGAACAGGAATGGAGGAATCCAAAAAGTGGAATTCTAACAACAAAAATCAGCATAATCTAATACGGCTATATCACAAGGGATTGGCCGAAAAAAGTTACTATATGAAACATGTAAAATTATGTCTCGGTAGGGATTTCAGTTGTTGCAAGAATTATCTCGTAGTCAACATAGTCATTTTTATACTAATCAGAAATGCAAACACTAAAAACTCCATTATGTAGAGCATTCGGCGTATCAGAGAATTTTTTAACAATCGGGCGTTTCTCTTGGGAAAATTCATAGAATCAGTTGCAATAGAGAATCTGCACGTAAAACGTAGCATTTATGAGATTTTCTGCCACTTCATGGGGAGACTTGCTTATGTAGAAATATTGATTTAAGATCTCGATAGGCTGAATCAGAAGGAGAAGTGTTGGCAAACATAAAGACGAAATTGATTCATGAATGACAAATAAAAATTATTTGTAATTAGAGAGCAAATTTAGCTGTATTTGTCTTGAAGCCAAAACACGGTCGTCTAATATATAAAATGTGTGTTGCCAAGTATATTAAATTAATTACGTAATCATTAAAAATTAGATAAACGTATTATAATAAATAACAGTTTATTCGTCTTAGTATAACAATTCTACTTACAATAACAATAAAATATAGGCATATAAAGTTATATAACGAATTTAAGGCGCATTTGTTTTAACGAGACCTCAAAATCGTAAGGTCAGATTTTTGTTGTAACTAGTTCTATACAAAATAACATCTAGTAATGTGCGTATTATGTACTTTATTATTCCTGAAAGATTTAAAGAATTTTGTTGATTTGTTGCTGTAATTGGATTATTGGATGCTGTATACATATTTGGAGATGTTTTGGCAAACTATTCATTAATAAAGAGATTTACGAATTAAAATATGTATCTAAAATCTTCAGCTAGAATGTGACTAATTTTATGCTAGTTCCTCCAATACATTCAGAAAATACATAAAAAAGGTTTTTTACAACTTACAAATATTATTTGGTTTTTAAATCGTAAGTCATCATCATCACTTTGCTCTTATCCCAATTACTTGGGATCGACGTAATATGTACTCATGTTTCGTAGTAAACATTGCAAAAGTTATTGGCAATAGTTTTATCTTTCGCCCCTGCCTGAAGTCAATCCTCCTTGGGAATGCCAATTGTTGACCAGTGTGCCTAATCTGCAAATCCATTCTAATTTCGAATCCAATTCAATTCCAATCTCACCAAACTTATATTTAGTACTCTTGAACAAAATCGAGAATGAATTCTTCGCGTTTGGCGTTGTTATTTCCACCAAATGTGTCGTATTTTTTTATTTTAAATTAATAACGTTATCGAGCTCGATCGCTACAAAGACGCTTTCTTGCAATTGTGCAACATTAGTGATTTTAAACTATGTCAAAATCGCGTCGGGAGTAGTAAATATTTGATTTAATCGACGAGAGTCGAATTCATTTAGTTCAAAAATATTCCACCGAATTTGATTCCAATCGTGCGCTAGTGTCACTTTCAAGAGTACCAAATTTGCTCAAATTCGAGCTGCGATTGGATTTAGGATTGAAATCGAGATTCAAGAGTAGGCACACAGATGCCATCACATAAAGTTGGCCCAGGTATATGTAAAGCTCTCAGACGTCATTCACGACACCTACCAGCAATGTAAGAGGTGCTAGTATTTGTATATTTTTTTATTAAATCTTAAGTATAATAAGTATATTAATTCTGTGTATGATTAACAATTTCTCCTTTGAGTACTGATTGAGCGGCCGAAAATGTTTAGAATTATATTATCAGATACTTCAGATAAAGTTAACAAATTGTAAATATTATCTAAATAAGGCAAAGTAAGTAGTATTAGAAAAGAAGTTTGAGAGTTGGCAAATTTAGGAGACCAGCGTAAATATGATATGGCATGTATATGTGATGATTTGAGAATAATTTTAGGAGAGTTTATAGATAAATGTTAAGTACTATAGGGAAAAGAAACTAGAAAAACCTGATAGACTGAATAAAAGTTGATATGGACGGAAAGGGGTGAGCAGAGCAAGTTACCAAATTTTGGTAGCACCAAATTGATTTCATCACAACCGTTAAAGGTTTATTTTGGCTTCAAGTTTTCAAAATCAATATTGCATTAGACATCACAATCTAGTTGTAACATTCAGATAGTCTAAACAAGCAAATTCACTTAGGAATTTTTTGCACAAGCAGTTGAACGGTGTGCTCACAAAAACAAGATACTCGTTTACCACACCTTACTTCATATATAAATCAGTCACTGAATCGAAACTGAGCACCTAATACATTATTAAGGTAGTCTGGTAACTTGGGTTCAAAAAATCGAAATTTTTTTTTGCTTAATTTGAAACTACAATGTCCAATAAATACAATACAATAAATCTCGGATTGCAAAAGCGGAAAATGCCCCAGCAATGTCATCGAAAGAAGCCCGAAAGAGTCGAAGAGCGGACAAAGTTGCGGAGAATGATGCCTATGAAGAGGATGAAGGCATATTATACGCTCCAGGCATAGACGATTGACGTAAGTATAAGTTTACTTATGAAAATTTGTTGTTGAACTTTTAAACGCGTTTTTCTCAAAACATTGTTTTTCTGGTCGGCCCGGGTCCTAACTTTTTTTCTACTGAACCAATTGCTTTCAAATTTTAACAGGCTGTTCTACACAGTTATACACTCGCGTGCAAGTAAATCGACTCAAGCGTCAAGTGCGCATAAAAAGTGATTTATCTTAACAATGACTCATTTCACCTCTTTATAATGTTTTACATATTTAAAGCCTAGGAATTGTGCTTTAAAATGGTGTAAGTTGCATGAAAATCGATTCAGTAGTTTAGAAAAAAAGGTGTATGTCAATAATATTGTAAAAAACATTGAAAATTCATACAATTTCACGGTATGAGGTTATTGTGTATAAATGAAACAAAATGTGTGTAAGAAAAAGAATTTATTCATGTCAATACTTGGTATTCCCTCCTCTAGCCCTGCCCTCATGCGATTCTTCATATACCTAATCAACTTTTTTATTGATGATTGTGGTATTCGACCCCACTCTTCTACCAACGCAGTCTTGAGCTCATTTATGTTTGTAGGAGCTGGATTCCTCACTCTAACTTTCCTTTTGAGCTCGTCCCATATGTGCTCAATGGGATTCAAATCGGGGCTGAGCGCTGGCCAATCCATAGTATCAATTCCAACTTCGTTCAGGAACTCACGTGTCGCCCGAGCAATGTGACATCGGGCATTGTCATGCATCAAGATGAAATTATCCCCAATAACGCCTTGATAAGGGACAACTTGATCCCGTAGAACCTCTTCAATGTAACGATCACTGGTCAGACCTCCTCCCCGGCCTCCCCCAGGAACGAAAACAAGATCCGTTTTTCCTTCTAAGGAAATCCCAGCCCACATCATGCAAGAACCGCCACCATATGCCACGGTTTCAACAAAGCAGCACTGTGAAAACCGTTCACCGGGACTCCGGTACACCCGGCCTCTTCTATCGCTGCCATGGAGACACATCCTCGTCTCATCAGTGAACAGGACTGACTGCCATTGCTCTATGCTCCAATCCAAGCGTTCTCGAGCAGAGTGAAGGCGTGCTTGACGGTGAGCTGTGGTCAACTTCGGGCTTGTAGCGGGTCGTTTGGGAGTAAGGTTGGCTTCCTTTAACCTTCTTCTAACTGTCCATTGACTGACAGTCACCCTGCGAACTTGACGTAGCTCCTGCTGCACATCTACACCAGTAAGGTGTCGATTTCGGAGAGAGGTAGAGACAAAAACCGGTCGTCACGCTCCGAGGTGCACCGGCGTCGGCTGGTATTAGGCCTCCTAGTGAAGGCACCAGCCTCTTGAAACCTTCTGTACACTCTCGAGACACCAGACTGACTCATATTCAACCGACGAGGGACTTCTCGCTGGTTCAACCCTTCTTGCAACAGGGCAACAGCTTGAGCGGCTTCTTCAGGTGTAGTGTCCATAATTTTCTTCAAACAACGATTTCAATTTAGAGAGATGTGTTCAAGTCAACGTCTGATGAGCGACTGATAAGAAAAACGATTACAGGGGTTTTTATAGGGGGTTGAGTCGCGCAAGATGTGTATAGAGCGATTTTTCGAGGGTTGCGTTCAGTTGCATTCTAAAGACAAGTGTTTATTTAAATTACTGAAATAATGCTACCATTTTAAAGCCCAATTCCTAGGCTTTAAATATGTAAAACATTATAAAGAGGTAAAATGAGTCATTGTTAAGATAAATCACTTTTTATGCGCACTTGACGCTTGAGTCGATTTACTTGCACGCGAGTGTAGTTCTCGTCGGTACTAACGAGAATTTTTTTCACTCCTAACTTTTTATTTTACAACCCTTTCTCTGCTAAAATAAAAGGCCTTTTTTTTTCAAAGACCGCCATTTTGTTATTTACCCTTGAAATTTAACTTCAGTAGTTCCGACCAGAATGACATGTCTATAGATTAAGAATAATCAAGAATATTTGATTTCAGATAACATCAAGAGCCAAAATCACCCGGGCCACCCACGAGCATTTTTTTTGAGGTTTCAACTTCGAGTGTGTGTGTACAGCTGTTGGCCGCAGATGGCCTTGACAGCTTGACGCGGACTATGGGTGAGCGCTGAGGGCTCTCAACCCGGAGAAAAGTATGCTAAGCGACATCGCCCAAGGGCTCCCCCTGTGGGGAACGGACCTCGGCTTGGGGCGTCGCTGGAGGCAAAGTGGGCGTGCCCACGTTTTTAGTAGAGACTTTTGCGCGGCGCGGTTTCGCACCTCGACGGCGAGGGCGGAACCGCGGATATTTATTTGTTAAGGCCTCGCGGGCCGTGTAGGCTCTTTGTTGAGCGAGTGTGATATTGTCGTCCTCTTCGTCGAGGACGTGACGAGGACGTCGGATGGAGGAGATTTTGGAGGGTCTATAGGAAGCCGCCCCAACCACTAGTTGGTTGGGGTGTGTCATGGCAGAGTCAAAGTAGCTCTGAGAGCACCGTTTCATAAACTGCTTGATGGTCGGCAGTTCGAGGTCGATGTGGAGATCGACGTTTCGTATGAACCACGGTGCTCCCGTAGCTCGGCGCATGAAACGATTTTGTAGTGTCTGTAGCCTGTGGATCCTGTGTGGCTTAACATGCGCGAACACCACGCTGGCATAGGTCATGATAGGCCGTATGCAGGTGGTGTAAAGTCGGACTTTGCTACTCAGGGGTATACGCGACCTAGAGTTGAGTAGACAGTGGAGACGGCCCATCACAAAGGCTGCCCGTGCGCGGACTTGCTTTATGTGAGGGGCGAAGCTGAGTCGATCGTCAAGGGTCACACCCAAGTATTTGGCCTGCCTGGTCCAAGTGACCGGCTTGTTGAAAATTTTAAGGGGGGGAATGCTATCGATAGAGTAGGAACGGGCAGTTCGTCTAGTGAACATGACCGCCTGACTCTTCTCGGGGTTAATTTCTAATCTCCATTTCCTAAACCAATTGGCTAGGGCGGTAACCGCTGTTTGGAGAGTCTTGGCTACTGTTGTCGGGGATCTACCAGCACAAAAGAGTGCGGTGTCATCAGCGTAAAGCGCTTTATGTACCCGGTTGAATTTGGGCATATCGCTAGTGTATAGCGTGAAGAGAAATGGGGAGAGGACCGACCCCTGAGGGACGCCGGCCTTGATAGGGTGGGAGGTCGACAACGTCCCTTCCACCCTGTGGCGAAAGCTGCGATGACTTAAGTAGTCATGTATAATGAGAATTAAGTAGTGAGGGATCTTGAGGAGATAGAGTTTGTAGATTAGGCCTTCATGCCAAACCTTGTCGAATGCTTTCGCTACGTCTAGGAATAATACACCCGTATATCTGTTCATGATGAACTGACTACTTGTGTATTCTACCAAACGGTGAACTTGTTGTACGCAGCTGTGTTTAGCTCGGAAGCCAAACTGTGCGTCGGGAACGAGGTTGTTAGCCTCGGCGAATGTACGTAGTCTACTGAGAACTATTCGTTCGTAGATCTTACCTAGACCTCTTAGTAGACTAATCGGGCGGTTCAACTTCAAGTGACAATAATAATAGTAATAAACTATTAAATTTGTTCAAATAATTTTTTTTTTATATTTTCAATATGTAAATAAAAACACTCTAAATATTCAAGATAATTCATTTTTATTTTCCTATAAAAAACCACCCTCCAAAGAAGTCATGAAAATAGGCATAAGTTACCAGACTACTACATTAAATCCCCGTGTGGTGATGGCGTATGAATATAGCATGTCATCAACTATACTCCCCCCGTGGGTCTCATAAAACTCGTCGAGCAGCAGTAGAATGAGACTGATAACATTAACTGCGTCCACCACACCTGGCATATATGATGATTATTGTATTAATTACCACGGGGAGGTCTTGGTCGTTGGGTTAGATAAATGACGTGTAGCTGCGTATATAAAAATATATCATCGTCTCGTCTTAGCTTACACATGTTCCACTGTTGGGCTCGAGCCTCCTCCCCAATAGGAGGGAAATGTACTTACCATACCATGCTGTTCAGACACGTTTTCATAGTTGTATCATTTCGAATTTGCCTTCTTTTGCACAGATGTTATATGCATATTATATTCCTTAGTCGTCTTTTACGACATCCAAGGGCAAGATAGGGAGTGGTGAATTGTATTCTTACTCTGTCACCACACGGAAAAATATATAATAAATAAAAATATCGTCTTTATATACAATTTCTACCCACGTGAGTCAGTATAGATGGGAGGCAAAATGGTACGCAAGACATCCCGAATGACTTGCTTTGCTTAAAGTTATTAAACTAACGGCAGGTGTGAGCACGGGAAGCTATTATATAAAAGCATCATATATATGTGTTATGTAAATAGACGTGAGAATAGTAAAAGAAAACCTGTTACATATTTAATGAATAGGATGTAAGTAGATCGTTCAACTTTTACTCTTTTTAGATAAAATAAAATTAAAAAGAAAAGCAGGTGCATGACAACTTTTCTACCTGATGGTAGGGAAGTAGTAATGCGGTTTTATTTAGTTTCACCAAATATCATGCCGGAACACAGCTTGCGTCATTTGGCGGCAAATTTTACTAAGTGGTAACTAAATTAAGAAATATTTGCTGCTAGGTACCTAGCAGCAAATATTACTAGCAGCAAATAGACTAGCACCTAGTCATGTCAGCTCATATATGTCCTACTTTTGGGTTCCAGCCTCCTCCACAAACGGAGGGACCCATGATGCTGGTCAGACGGGTTGCTATAGGGTTTTATTTCAAGTTTTCCCTTTCTTGCAAAGATGGTATATGCGTATTCTATCCGTCTTTTATTGACATCCACGTGTAAGATAGGGGGTGGTGAATTGTATCCTTACTCCGTCACGACACAGAAGGTATTAATGCAGTATACTAGTAATAAATTCTAGGTTGTTCGTATTTTAGAAGCGACTGCACATTACGAGGTACCGGGTTCGTTAAACAAAATTTTAATGCTGATATACATATATAAGGTTGGCTCACAATTATAGGTGATTGTTAGTTATAAGTTATATATGTAGGACTAGATCCTTTCCGCGACTACAAATGCGTGAGCCATATGCCGTCCAATATACGACGGTACGGTTGAGACCCCTTTTCGCTTATTAACAGGGATAACGGGACCGACTCCTTGACTTTCGTGAACGAGTGAATTCCCGTTTCTATATAAATATATATATATATATATATATATATAAAAAAATTATATAGATTCAAACACTTTGTTCCATGCATTTAATCTTTAATATCTCGATGAAAACATTAAAAAACTCCAATCATATATACGAGTAAATATGTAATTTCTCGAAGAGAAATGCAAATATTTTGATTATTTTATGAGCTACATTATTTGTTAACATTGTGGTTCTAAGTTAAATAAATATTAGCATATGTATCTTAAATTAACATGTCAAGTAGTTGGTTATAATGAACTTTAAATTAATTAAGTTATCCAAATAATAAAGCACGACTTTATTAATAAACCGGATTTAATCGACGTCGACAGCATTCATTTAATTAATATATTGACTTTACAACTTTTCATTTTCTAAAATATTTATGATAATCTGAATTCTTGATCCACATATAAACTATATGAAATTCCAACATAGCATTAAAATATTACATAAACTACCTTCTTAGAAGAGAATAGAATACAGACACAAGGCCGAAGAGGTCCTTGGTGTAATAATATTAATGTCATTATGTAATATAATGCAACTAAATGCTCTATATTACGACAATGCGCAATAATGGGAAAATGCTGATCATATATTACAACATTCCAACTTAATGCAAGATTGTTGGAAATTTTCTGATTTATTCACTATAAATTACACCTTTTTCCTGAAGGTTCTATAGAGGAATTATACAGACTTCCATGTAACAATTTGTACGTTTTATTTTTCTGTAACTTACAAGGTGTATATATTAATTCGGTATAGAGATTTTATTAATGCAGTGGCTTCATATAAAATGACTTAGGTATACCTTGTGAGATTCATTTGAATCAATACATTGTTAAATGAGGAAAATATCCATCGTAAAACAGTTTATTGCTGTGATGGTAGCGGGAGAATATACTAGCCGAGGCCGCGGGTGACTGGACGGAGGAGTTATTTCGTCATCCGCCGAGAGGCCGCGCGACGACGACCGACGTCCCCGAACAGCGGGGCGACGTAGGTCGAGGAGAGGGTACTCCTCAAGGGGTATTCCGTAGGGCGACGTATCACGGGTGGGTTACGGGGCTGTGCGCGCCGCCCCTCTGTCACCCCGGACGGAGCCGGGCGAAGGGTGCGCTGACCGCGGCCCAACCCCAAAAAAAGAGAGAATATTCTATCGTTTTAGATAATGTTAAAACCGCAAGAAAAGAATGTTACACGCATGCTCAAGCGATGGAGGAAGTTAAATGAGATTTCATAGAAGAGGTTTAAAAGTAAAAATTTATTAACGTTATATGACATGGTATATAACTAATGTGACCATTTTTTTTATGGGTGGGCTATGGTAAGCGCACGCGCGGTCCAGTCCGTCCGGGGGGATGAAAGGACGGCGCGCGGGACCATAACCCACTCGTACCCACGTCACCTCGTTGTTGGGCCGACCACCGGAGCAGATGTGACTTGTCGTCAGTGGTCGGCCTGACGGAATACCCTTTCGGGTACCCTCACCTCTCGACGTCCTGGGACGTCGGTCGCCGTCGCGCGGTTAGCCTCTCTGCGGGTGACGGACAATTCCCCGGTCCGATCACCCGCGGCCTCGGCTAGGGCGGCATTAGGCGCAGATACTCGCGCCTGCGCCGCCCGAGTCGCCGGCGGCGGAACGTGTCGCCGAATAGGATCTCTACTCGCACACGATCCGCCGCCTCCTTCCGTGAGATTACGGCCTCACAGAAGGCGGCGACTAATGTGACCATACGTCCCGTTTTGAACGGTACAGTCCCGTTGTCCCGCAGCAATTTTCACATATTTATATCTATTTTATTCATTATTTGCAATTACTAGGAGATATTATAAAGTCCATGTAATTAGGTCACTCATTTTGATTTACGTCACAATATTTTATATTGCCACAAATCGCTTCTTTCTACCCCAAATATCAGTCCCTAGTCATGTAAGATCTCCCAAATTAAGCAAGCATTTCCTTGTCAGTCTAATTCTATATATAATATTATGATTTAAGTCACTTAAATACGTTTAATATTATATTAATGACCTTTTCATTGTGATTTAATTATTAATGATAATATTTTTTATCAAATTATTTCAAGTCAGAAAGTCCTCCTTTAAACGAGGTTTAAGAAGAGTATTTCCTTCACGGTAGGCAGCGGCCTAGCTGTGCCCCTGGTATTGCAAAGGTCCATGTGCAGCAGTTTCACTTACCATCAGGTGTGCTGCTTGCTCGTTTGCCACCGTCGACAATAAAAAAAAAAAGTGTAACAGTTGAAAAATATCAGTCCCTAGCTAAATGCGAAATTCAAAAAATCTGCGGCAACTAAGCTCATGGCTTTTATCAAAACATACTCAAGAGAAAGTAATTGACGACGATTTCTTGAGTGACCGGTCCTGTGAGCCAATGCCGAAATAAAACTATGTTTTATATTTTGGGGTGCAGCATCCAAGACTTCTATCCAGTCACTATGCTGGACATGGCAAAGGTGCCCCAAATGGGATCGGAGCGACTTGTAAACGTAGTGCGAACCAACTCTTAGCTGAGAAAGGTGACATTACAAACTTATACGATTTTATGGCTGTACTCCGAGAAAGGTGTCCAAATATACAAATTTCTGTTCTCGAAGATGCTGATATAGAAACAATCAACAAAATGATCAAGGACCATGAGAAGGACCAGAAACCATTTAAAGGCCAACAGCAACGTAACGTAAAGTAGGCTATTAGTGCACCAAGTCTCGGGTATTGTTTGTATCGCGAATAAACTTGTTCTGAAGTCACTAAGTTGCTTCTGTGATAATGTTGGATGTAATCATTATAAGTTAGTGACTATCACGTACCAAAGCGATACAAAGCGGCTTCAAGTTCAAGATGTTTTTACAGATTCCGAAGATGATGTACCATTAGCACGCATAAGCCAGGATGCGCAGGAAAAATCTACAACGAGCTATGGCAGTGGAGATTATGTTCTAGTCAACTTAATTATGACAAGAAAGAATATAGATACGCCGCAATTTGCCCCAAATATGACGATGAAGATGGAGAGCTGACAATTACATTCCTTAAAGTATGCAATGACATTGGCACATAATTTTGAATAAATGAGAATGATATCGCTGACGTAGCTTATGAAGATGTTTTACAGAAACTGCCAATACCTAACCTAATAGTTAAGAGAGGAACAGTATTTTACAAATTTAAAGGACCTGTTAACGTTTATGAAAAATAGAATATTTAGTAATGTGATAGTTTTATGATTAATTAGAGAAAGATTGAAAATTATAATTTTGTTGCTTTAAAAGCTGAATTTTTTTTTTTAAATTGTTAATTGCTTTAAATTTATTAGTTTGTAAGTACTAAACTCAAAGTACAGTTTAATTACTAAGAATCATTATAGTTAATGGAAGCAAGCCTGTGATTGTAACTTTTAAGTTTACTCAGAGTTTAAACATTGTGTTTACTAGGGCGACAAGTAATAAGTATCACCGATATTTAAAAAATAGCTTATTAACTCATTATAAAAAAAACTGACTTCCTCCATATATTGGATATTTTTGAGACTGAAACTAGGCTACCATACTAAATATAAGATTGTGAAACAATACTACTAAGACTGACATAGATAAATAGCTTATATTTTGACTATTTGTTACAGTAATTAATGTATAATGTGTAAGTCATTTGATTTCTTTATAGTTATTTTGCAATAAACATGTTATTAAACACACTAACCGTGTTTTTCGTCAGTCCCTAGAATCATAATTTCAAAAAACCCTGAATTTCTCATTAAATACTTCGTAAAGTGACTGGCCCTTTTAGATGCCACAAAGTAGATATTATTCTTACAATATAAAAATATAATTTTACTGAAAACCTTCTAAAAACACCTTTGTCAAAATTAGTTAACCAGATTTTAAAGATCCACCCTTATATGAATTTTAAAGAGTTTATATTTGATTGACCGACGTTTCGAACACTTGTGGCCAGCGGCGGCCAGAGCATAAGTAATATTTTTTTAATGCTGATAGGGACGTATCCTAGTTTTTATGTTAGTTTATACTTCCATAGTAGTAATTGTAAAGAGGTGCATACCTCGGTCGTTACCATAAATATATTTATAGTTGACAGTAACTTGTATTCGAGAACATATTGACAATTACATATAAAATATAATTCTTCTTCTGATTCTTTAAATATTTTCCATAATTAACAGTAATACAGGAATAGAAAAACAAAACTTTTCACGGGTCCTTGTTCGTTTTAGCTTTTAATTTCATATTTCTGCAAGAGTCCCTTTCTGACACAAAAAGAATGGGACTGTCACTCAACCGTCCCGTTTTCACGTAAGGAAAGTACGGCGGAGTAAAAATACAATAGACACGAGTATCAATATCAATATAACACCAAATAAACTCGCAATAACCCTATAATAAACCGTCTGACTGTGGTATAATAGATCAATTACCCACCCCCACTCCATTCCACACGCCCAGCATGGAAGATGCTCGAACCCAGCATATGAGTTGGGATGATGATGATTTAGGTTATTAAACGTGGTCCTATATAAATAACTATGGAAAAATTTATGTCAAATAGTAGTCAAGTACCTCACGTTTGTTTCCCAGTTATACAATAGTTATATTTCATAATTAAAAAAAAATAACACAATTAGTTGCGTTAGTTTTTTTTTGCTGCACGTTACCTTGATTATTTTGAAATTATACCTTTTTAAAGATTTAATTTTTTGAATGACGAAAATGTTCGTAAATTCTATTGTTCGAGGTTAGTTTAGACAAAATGATTTTGAATGAAGAAATTTCGGTCATATTTTAGTTTTTTCCTTCATCGTGCGAATGTAGCAAATAATGTGATATTATTAAAACTCTATTTCGTTAATCAATTTTTCTATCAATAAAACAAATTACTGTAATAATAAATAATTGCAAAACATGAACATATATGTTACAGGTGTGGCGTAAATATTGGTTAGTCGTCAACTATTCGATACATCACATAATTAACTATGACTTATTATTTTAACCTACACAAGGGCTTCAGACAATAATTTTCGTTTTCATTTCTTTTTACGAAATTATTATTTTTTTGTTACGAAATTTACTGTCAACAATACATTTTTTTTATTTTGTTTTTTTGATACTAATTGCTTATTAGTAGAATTCTCGTAAAAATATTGCTTTGTACGTAAACTTGGATCTTTTGTAGTAAAAATTAGTTTTATTAGTCCAATTTTTTAACTGTGTATTTTAAGGTCCGATTTTTGAAAAAAGAGTAATCATATTGGCGGTGTCCAAACATTTAACAGTATGCCTATTAAACTATTAAATAACTAATCCAAGATGGTATCACAATAAAGAATTAGATTTTGATTAAAATAATGTTTTAAAATTCAGTTATGTTAATACTACAAAATATATGAAATTCTCTAAAATTAATTTACTGCTACCTGAAATGCGACTTAAGTTAGACAAGATTAATTTTAGGAATACAAAAATGTCTCAGGTAAAAAGGCAGGCTGCTACTCTTCAGCAGTAATGATCAGACAATAAAATGAAAAATGTTTTTCGATGAAAAAACAGAAATAATTGTAGCAAAAAATAAAACAATTTTGAAAAATAATAAATCTTTTTCTGAAGCCCTTGTTTTACCCAAAGCCTTCAGAAATGATGGTAAAAATTATAATATAGCTAATTATGCAATATTTCGAATCCTCAACGGTAGCATGTATTATACACAAATAGTAGTATGTATTATGCATAAATGGTGGTATTTACGCCACATCCTACAAAGCCGTGAAGTCAGATTTGTCGGAGAATAATGAATCTTATTAATCTACATTATGTGTTTAACATGCACAAAAAATCTTTAATACATAAATCATCAATTCACTTTTAAATGGGTTGGACTAATCAAGGAAAAGACATAATAAACGATCATTATGATAGACGACAAATGCAATTTTTTATGTACCTTTAGGTGGAACGCTTATATAAAATTATTGAATTTCTATTAGTACAAAGTCATTTCAATTGATAAAAAAAAAGACTGCAATCATACTTATATTTAGAAACAATACTAATTAGCCAGCATCGCGAGGTAGCTATTTAGACGTTCAGTTTTTGTTCCCACGAAGTGGCGGCACTAGGAGCCTTAGAAAAACTAGAACCGGTTTTGCTTAGTGATGCAAACGTCCCGAACGACTGTGGATGCGTTTGTAACAGGATAGCAATTCTACGCGCCATGGAGCGCACTGTGATGAATCATGTAATCATTGTCTACCGACTGTGATATGCTCGTCAATATTTAGGTATACATATAACTATAACATAAAGCCATGTGGAATATGAAATAAAAATACGTGTTGATTTTGTTTAAACTAATATAAGATATTTTAACTTTAGACAGTGTTCATAAACCGCCCGTGACTCTGGATCCGTAATATGAATAAAATCGAATGGCCTAATAATAGCTATATTCCACATATTCATTTATGATCTATATACTTGCGAAAATATCAAAATACGTAAAAGAATAACTAATTAATGTCAGACTGTTCTGTTCTAGAGAATGTTAAAAATTCTTTCATCAATGGAAAGCTACAATATTAGAGAGTAACTATTATAGGCTATATTTCATCCCGGCATTCCCACGGGAACGGGAACTACGCGGGTAAGACGATTGAAACTGAAGCGAGGGCGGGTTGCTAGTAATAAATACCTGAGAGTGAAAAATCATTATGGCGGCTCTCGGAGTCTCGGATAAGAAAAGCGCCGTGCTCGTTTTCGGGAAGTAGCAACTTCTTCTCTGCTTCGATTCGTTTTATTTTCCGGAAGTACCATCTGCAACAAAAACAACAAAATATTAATTATATAAAAATAAAACATCTATTTCTTCTCATAATAATACTCGTTACTTCGCAGTACATTATAAATTAATAGTATAAATACTATTAAATAATAATAGCGGTCATACTATAATTTAGTAGGTTTTTGTTATATATTCCATTTCATATTTTTTAATATTACACGAAATTTGACCAAAATTCTGTGAAAACAATACTTTCATCTAACACTTGATCGAATGCTTTTAATCGTTGTCTACATAAGGCAAACGGCGGCACATTAATTTATTTTTTAAAGAGAAGGGTAATCAGGCATAAATATATTGGTAAAGGTTATTTATTACTTACTATTTAGTAATATTTAAGATGCTATGCTGTATGCAATATCAGGCTACCCGAAAACTAAACACACTTATTCAGACTGACTTCATTCACATGAGTTTATGGATCATCTGAATAAAGTCCAGTCTAGCCATCATTACGAATTTCATGCCATTTAATTTTTTATCATTCTGTATATACGACACTCGAAAATATACATGTATGGGATGTTATATAAGCAAATAGAACAATTAACTAAAAATGTCAACAATCGTTAAACCAACTATGTAATTGTAATTACAGCATATTACTCTGCAAATATATAAATATAATAGTATATCCAATGGGCTTTTCATTATGTTGTACAATGTCATTATCACTGTAATGACAATATGTGTGCACAAAGGACCGGTATTGCTCTCGTACGTTGGGAGGTACAGAAAGCGGCTTGACGGTGACTCAACAAGCACAAATGAATGCTATTCTACATTCAATTTACGTATGATCGCTGTGTCCGTCCAGACAGCGGAGACAAGCTTATTCGTAATAAATTATAATAACACGTAATCCGGTGTTCAAAATAAATCACATTTTAGAAATAATAGATCTTTTATACAATGTAATTTTTCTTTATTTCTTTATGCTTACTACAAAGCAAATATTTATAATGATTTATAACAAGTGTTGATTTTGCTAATTTGATAAGCTACTTTATTAGCACATTGCACGGATATTTATGATAAATTTAACTTTAAAAATTATTTGGGTTACATTGTCGATTTGTATGGGAAGGTATATGTCAGCACTAAAATTCGTAAATCAAGGAATTTTGGTATTTTAGCTAAGTCTTAACATCTGTATCTGGATCCGGTTGTATGCAATAATTATATTATCTATGATTAGACGTATAGTTCATGTTCATTTCTCGTGGTGGTTGTGAAACATTAGGGGTCTGACAATAGTATTGCATCAAATCCCGCGCGACAGACTGGCGAGGTCGTCGGGCTCATGATATAAAAATATTGTCTAAGTAGTACAGCTGTAAAACGGTAAAATGATTGCCAGCTGTATAATGTAAACGATCACTTCGAATGGTAATATTTTTAGAATTGCTTCAATTACCTAGTACGTCAACCTTGTGAGCGTAAAAAGTTTAGAAACAATTACCAGTCTATGTAATTAGCTAACTTACACGAAATGAATTAACATTAAATTCAACCAAGGTGTGCTATTTTAATTTTGTTATATTTATAAATTGTCATCTAGTATAGATAGGCAATAAAATGTGAGCGGTCGTAGTTGTGGTACTAATGAGACGTTTCAATCATTTAAAAGTGTCAGGTGACGTGAAAGGTCAAATTGTTTCGTCCATTTTAAGTCGAGACCAATCGATGTTTTCATTTTATGAGGAAGATAGATCACCCTTTAATGATTAGGCAGAATCATTACGTCAATAACTATATTGCCTATAATTCACTTTAACACCTTGAACGCCATGTGAGTTACCATGTGGGTCTCACTTATGTAGTAGATGGAGCCAGGATAAAATTTCTCGTTTCTAAAATTTTAATGATATTTTTTTATTGCTTTAGGGACGTTCAAATTTGGTGAATCACGTAGAAAAACCGAATAAAAGTAGTTTGTGACTTTATTTTGCTAAAATACTACCGTCACTCAATAGTTGGCCATAGCCTGTGCGCTAAATAAATGGCGTGTTCATTGGCGGGGTCCGCGGAGATTAAAATGTCGGTCATCTCCTATTTAAATTAACAAGTAATCTATTGATTACTTATACCTAGTTGAAAATACATAAAACTATAATCCTACAATTGCCTTCTATTACAATAAAATACGTTATGAGAATTCAAGAGTGATAATAATATGATTCATCATGTTTATATAAGAAAAATAATTTCATTCGTGACCGTAAACTAATTATCCATTGATTACACTGGATTGGATTGTTCCGCCTGAGAATCACGGATGGTCTTTTATAGTGTAATTAGAAGGACGATTCACTGCACGATATTTTTCAATATCTATTCTTATATCAGTCTAAATGTACCAGTTTTAGCGAAGTTCAATCTTATGATCAGAACTTCTAACTATACGTTGGGATATCTAAGTATATCCGTGTGGTAACGGATTAGAATATAATGCGTTGCCATCCCTTATTTGCCCTTGAGAATCGTACAAATTGATTGAGGGAACACTATGGGAATAGTTAGGACCGCTGTCATTGGCAGTTGCCAATGTAGATAAGTAATGCGATAAGTTTATCAGTATGATAAGTTTATCATACTAACGGCGAGCGCCAACCTGCTGGTCAAGCGTAGCGATTATGGCATACTTTCTCTTGTGGGGAGACCAATCTTACTTCCGTCAGGTTAGCGTGGTACAAGAAGCGTCGGATTTATTTGCGTAAAAAGCAAATTTCTGGCATCCCAGAAATAATGAGGACATGGAGACTCCGTTAATTTTTATTGAGTTCCAACGAGGAAGATATCTGTGTCATATGCAGTATGAGACAGTAGACTAAAAAGAGACTTAAATAGGCTGTATAATAAAGGAGATAATACTGGTTATGTGATGTAATCGATGAAAGGTCGGTACCTGGATATTCAACAGCTGGTGAACTCCAAGTTATGGTAACTACTACATTTTTGTCGAAGTAAAAGAATAAAGACAACAAAAGGATAAATAAGGGGAAAAAAGGACAAAAACCCGCATGTCAGTATTATTTTTGTAACGAGCGACTGCCTTCTGACCTCCACAAACCAAAGGGACAACAATATTGTACGTCAGATCAGATATCAGTATGATTGTTCTGAAGTTTTATCCCAGCTATCTATTATTATGGAATGACAATAAATATACACAACCACGTATCGATTCCAAGAGATCAACGCTGCATTTAAATCTACTTTCATAATACCAAAAATTTCATTATTTGGGAAAAATTTCTTTCGACAAAATTAAATGTTCATGCGTATTCCACTTGAAGAAAACTAGTGTTAAACTAATTTCATGTAAAAATATACCTACTAATTAATATTATACAGGATGTATCAGGTTATGGGGCAATGGTCAAAAGCGAGCTAGGCAATGGTGGTAGGAACCCATGAAAAAAATATTAACGAAAAATATCGATTCGTAAAGGAATTAGAGACATGTAAAGTTTTCAATTTTGTCATCGCTTTTTCGTGTAAATCTAATTGAAATGTATAAAGTCAATGATACTTAATACGCAACATATTCATACTTTGTTAAATGTTCATTAGAAACTGAATAAATCAACAATTACATTCACATAAACAAAACAAACTTCGCTTTAAAACAGTTGATCAGCCTATGACCGTTGACTACTCGTCGCTCGTAGGTACAAACCTACACTGTCATTGAAACGTTTGCGCAATTCTGGGTATGAATGAATGAATTTATACTGTCGAAGCTTTACATGCCTACATGTATTCTGTCTGTACATGCCTACATAATACGTAACATTTAAGGCATAGACTCTTAGACACATTTTTTTGAAATCACTATAACTTTTATGTTATATTGTTTTTTGTGTAATGTACATTCTAATTACGATCTATGACCGTTAAACTACAAAATACTCGAACAGTTGCCCCATAACCTAATACAACCTGTATATTGATGTATCCATAAAAAATAAAAAAAAAAATAAAAAACAGCAAGTAAGTAAATATTATTTAAAAATATCAAAAACTAGTTTATGAATAAAAATATGCAATTTATACATTGTTATCAGAAAGGTCAACATGTGACCTACTAGAACTATAAAATTAAGACTCAAAATGTATGGTCAAGACGCCGGAACAAAACGATCAACATATAATAATAACACACATGTGTTATTTCTGTCCCGTAAGTAGACACCAACTAACGCTAAAACGGGTGTAATAACGTATTCCAGTGGTCGAGCCAGGTTGCGCCTGGAGATAGTTAAAATTCTATTATCGTCAAACAGGTTATTGAGGCAATAACCATTTCACATAATATTACAGAGGAAAATTATTTTGAGCAATGTCTTAGGAGCTATAAAAATGAGCCATCAATAGGGCTCCACGCACTGTAACTAAGAATACCTTCAATGAGACCTCGTCACGCACTAAGGGCATATATAGGGTCACAGATCAGTATCTAGCAGATAAACGTGAAGGTTTCGACGCACAGGGAATAGATTATCATTAAACTAGCTAATTAATATCGTATTAATAACAAGAAATGGAAAGTGTACAGGTTTCGATGTAATCGTGACCAGACAAAAAGTGAGTTTTAATGATTGGTTTAAGATTTAGCACCGAACTGTAAATATCGAAAATTCTCCCGAGTAAATATCGAATTTTGACAATATACGAACGAGTTATATACACTCATTTGCAAAAAAAACGGGCACCTAAGCAATGAACCATTTCAAATGTTAATATTTCTTTGTTTGATAATTATAGGTAGTTTTATCCACACAATTTGCTAAATTAATAAGAAAATAATCGTTTTCATCAGTATTTCATAAAATTTAGATACAATTTATGGGAAATAATGCTAAACCTCGCTAGTAGTGTATATTCGCTAGTAGTGCATATGCTCATGAAGTAAAAATAAAAAAGTTTTTTTGTTTGTTTTTATTTAATAAAGTAAAAGCAGATAAATGTTTAGTATCGAGTGTGACCCCCTCTAGCTAAAATCACAGCTTGAATTCGTCTGGGCATGCTAGCGAGTATATCCCGGATACTTGCTTGCGGAATACGTTCCCACTCCGCAGTAATCACATTCTTCAACTCTCTGATGGTCTGCGGAGCCGGGTGTACTGATCTCACACGCCGTTTCAGAACGTCCCAGACATGCTCTATGGGATTGAGGTCGGGACTTCGAGCTGGCCAATCCAAACGACGAATGCCGACCTCTTGCACATACGCATTAACATCGCGGGATCGGTGGGCGCGAGCATTGTCGTCCATAAAAATCGAGTCTTCACCTAGAGCGGCCAATGCGGGTTGTGCATGAGAAATTAGAACTTCCGTTATGTATCGATGCCCAGTCAGTGAGCCGTTTTCAATGAAGACTAACTCTGTACGATCCATTGAATTTATTCCTGCCCAAAACATAACAGAGCCCCCACCATAAGGTGTGATTTCTTCGAAACATGCCTCTGCAAAGCGTTCTCCTTGTCTTCTTAGCACTCGCCGACGTCGATCTTCACCGAACAGAGATATCCTGGCTTCATCAGAGAACAAAACCCTATTCCAATCGTCTTGAGTCCATGATTCACAATTTCTAGCGAACCTAAGCCTGTGAACTCTGTGCTCACGGAGTAATTTGGGGCCGCGGGCCGGGCGGTGACTGCGTATATTGGCAGCGAGAAGCCTCCTCCTGACCGTCCATAGACTAATACGCACATTTCTTACTTCTTGGAGGTTGTTCTTAAGATCCACATACGAAGATTTGCGATTTCTCAATGCGCGACTCACAAGAAAACGATCATCCCGTGGTTGGGTACATGGTTTTCTTCCAGAACCAGGCCTTCTCTCGACGGAACCAGTCTCCTGATATCGCTGCCAGGTCCTTTGGACTGTCGAGCGACTAACATTTAGCCTCCTAGCCACGAAACATTGGCTGCAACCCTCTTCAAGCAGCGCGATAATTTTGGTAGCTTTTACCACTTTATCTACCATTTTTGATACAGCCAAACAGCATTAAATAAAGCTTTGACAGTCAAGGATATGAAATTAATCGATAAAAATTGAATAAAAGTTATGAAAGTCGATGTTAACTTCTGGAACTTCGCGCCAAAAATGTAGGATAAAAAGGGGTTTTCTGTAAAAATGAACATCAAATGAAAAATTGAATTTAGAACGTACTTTTTTAAATACCACAGCATTTTTAAAACCGGCCAGTAACGTGTACAAACGATTGAAACCTTTTTGGTATTGTATCTTTTTAAATATGAATGAAAATCAAAACCGCCCGTTTTTTTTGCAAATGAGTTTATATATATATATATATATACAGTAGCAACCCGCCCTCGCTTCACTTCGGTTGCAGTCGCTTTACCCGCGTGGTTTCTGTTCCCGTGGGAATACCGGTATAAAATATAGCCTATGTTATTCCCTGATATTATAGCTTTCCATTGGTGAAAGAATTTTTGAAATCGGTTCGGTGGTTTAAGCGTGAAAGCGTAACAAACGAACAAAATTACTTTCGCATTTATAATATTAGTAAGGATATATGCAATTTCTTTCCCAAAATACAGAGGGTTCGTGTTCAATAGTGGCATGCATATGAAGAGATGCTGATAAGAAGACCAGAAGCTATGAATCAACCTATTACCGAACGGAACCAGGATTGGCAATAAGATACATAACGAAATGAAAAATATATTATGAGATATAACGCTATTTGCCTAGACTAAGATTCAAAGCCGAGACATCACGATCGATATTGCGAGTATCGGTCATGATACTTATGCCATTGGGCTCGCAGGATCATTCCATTGTGAGTAAGCGAGAAAACGAAAGCAAAGGTAAGTTAAAAGGAACATTTTGAGCATAAAACAATAATTAAAATTATCATTTAATAGCTCTAATTGCGAATATAGATATAAAACTATAAAAAAATGAAAATGATATTTACTTCACGCGAAAATTTGATAAATTATATACATATGTCGCGACCTTATAACTTTTTACAAGATGTTCTTTTTATTAAACGACCTTGACCTCCAATAGGCGAAGAGAAATCTCCGTATCATGAATCATTATGTATATTGTTAGGCCTTCACACTACACAAAAGTGTCTATGATATCATTTTATTGGTATACAAAGATATTTAAACAGCACTTCGGAAATTAGATTGCGAAATATATACAGGATATGAAAGAGAAGTTTGATACTGTTTGCATACATTGATATTTTGTAAAAGTAAAACCTCTATATGTGATATTTGAACAAAATCTCGGTTGTCGAGACAAGCATGTTCTACATATGAATAAACATAGTTAAACAAGTTAGTTTGCCGCTATATTTATTCTAGTACGTTTCAATTGCAGATTTTCGAAAGTGCAAATAGCATTGTGCAAATTTGAGTAGCTTCTTTGTCTAGACTTTGAAAAAAGTTGAGTAAAAGTGTTAGTTCGCCAATATTAAATATATTTTAAGTATCTAATGTTTTAATGTGTGGCGGGAATATATATTAAAAGTAATATTTTCAGTAGCAACTGTTCGCTTCGAAGCGAATGAAATGCTTACGTAATTTCATCTGTCAAAGAATGATACTTGGAAATAGAATGTTGTAGGCAGATCGCTAATAGTCGAGGTGAGGAGACGGAAATTCCTAATAAACATGATTATTGGGTGCCTTGCGTAACCAAACTTCCGCTTTGTACGATCTCAATTAAAATAATTTTACAATGAACTGATAGTTCAAAGGCAATTTCTTGAAATTAAAAAATTCAGTTTTATGATAATATTTCTTATAGCGTTGAATGAAAGATGATCAAAAGAGCCACTTAGCAATTTTAATATAGTTATTACTATGTAACATAAATATAGATGTATCATAAAATCGTATTTTCACAACATATTTTAATGTCCGTATTAGCGGAAACATTTTGCTATTTAAGATTTGCAACGTCGAGAAAATTACTGCATCTAAACCCTTTGACACCATTAAATAATTAAGAAGGATGAATTACGCAACTTTCCCTCTAAGTTTTATTATATAGCAAGTTAAGCAGAAGCGCCGGTCGTCGACCTTCGCGTGCCGATGTAGCCACAACTTTTTTACTAAGCCAGTCTCGGCTGGCTCCAGGTTGCTCGCTAGATGGCTAATCTAATTATAGGGTCTCCCTCTCTGGATGAACAAGTACTACTCCTTGCCTTAAAGTTCCATACCTTTTTTAGCAGATAGAGCGAAACAATTTTTATTAGATTATTTTCAGATTGCAATACAAATATAAGAATATTTAGAACTATGAAAAAATCTTGTAGAATGTCTACATTGTTATTTAAACTAATACAAAAAAATGTATAGAATGACAAATGCACTATTATGAAAATAATTTATTTCATTTTTTAACCTTATATACGTACAACTGTTAGGTAAGAATCCTTATTCACAAAGAGAGAATTTGGCTTATCATACCAGGTTAGCTAGACAGGTTGGCATTTGGTTTCTTTCGAAATATTACTCTTACAGTGTCAATTTGCTTACGTATATATTTTTTATGATGCTTATAGGAACAGGAGAAATGTTGACAATTGTACTCTTACTGCGTTACTGCACGTTGAAAATACAACGTACTACTAGAAAAACTTCATAAGTATTCCACGTGGAGCATATCGTTTAAGTGGTTTATAATTGTTAGTGCGTGTCATTTTCCAGCTCTTTAGAGGCTAGTACATTGTATTTAATCCCGCAATAGCATTAGATTTAACGTATGTAATGTTATGTACGAACATCACGAGATCCTTTGTTGATAATATACTTTTTTTTTACAAGGGAATCTATTATGTTTATATTGCCCTGTGGCGAGGGAGTATGAATACAACTCACCACCCTCTCTTTCTTGACCGTGGGTGTCATAAAAGACGACTAAGGGATTATAATATGCGGATAATATCTATGCATAAGAACGAAAACTGGAAATAAAACCCTATACCAACACGTCTGACCAGCGTGATATATTCAATTTGCCTCCTATTAAGAGCTGCGATGATGATGTTAATTATTATTGTGATAATGCATATTCATCATCATCATAATCTCAGCTAATTTACGTACCAGTGGTGGGCTCGAACCTTTTTCACAACAGGAGGGAAAATGACCTACTATACCGCGCTGGTCATAACTGGTTGGTATACGGTTTTATTTCGAGTTTTCCTTCTCTTGCATAATCATCATGCAACAGCATCGTTTTATACGACAACCACTGACAGTGTGGGGTGTGGTGAATTGTATTCTTACTCCGTCAGAAATGATGCGTATTAATTAGTAAAATCTTTAAATGCTAGAAGAGGAAAGTATAGGTACTGTTTAAAAGATACAATATATAGCGCATGAAGTAACGACCTCCCGTGATAAATCTCTCTCATTTCCCATGTAGGATAGTTCTTTGTGTGATACAACAACGATTGTTCCGAATTTGAGCGTAATTAGCATACGTTAGTAGTGTGTTCATAAATTCATCCTCGATTTTTATTTTATTTCTTAGTGCGGGTGTTGGGTTAAAAAAAGTATAATATGCCTCATATGGTTTCGGCTTTCTAGTCTAACCGGCTTTGATTAAATAACATTTTCGCATGTCGCAACTTCTATGTAACCTCCGTCATCGAAAGGGATAGCGAAATTCTAGATTTATTTTTTGTATGTCACGATATTTGAGGACACTGACTCTCTATATCCAAGGTTATAACCACGAATTAATGTGATACGAGAATAATTCTTTTCTATTCGATCGAACTCTTGCGCACGAAAGATTCTTTATGATGGTTTCCTTTGGACGTCGGGAGGTGAGGGTACCCGAAAGGGTATTCCGTCGGGCCGACCACTGACGACAAGAACTCTGCACTGGTGGTCGGCCCAACGATGAAGGCGACGTGGGTACGGGTGGGTTATGGGCCCGCGCGCCGTCCTTTCATCGCCCCGGACCGAATGGAGCGCGTGTGCGCTTACCATAGCCCACCCATAATAAAAAATTTCGGTTTCCTTTATTGATAAAGCTAGCTACAAATTAATAAGTTATTTTTTGGGCCGTGGGTTAAATCTTAAAATCTCTATGAGGCAGTCTGTTCAACAGTTTAGAATAATAGGCTCTGTTGGTCTAAACTATCCTGTAGTTTTTTTACATAATACATACTAATTTGAAAAAATAGATGAAACATTAAGCTACATCTCTATATAGAGACACAGTCGCTAACAACAGCTTTGTGATAATGAAAATATGAACGGTATTTTTCGTGAGCAATATAGGTCTGTCCGTTACATGTTCAAATAAGAGACGGATAAGGGTATCAGTCACTCAATCGTGACACGAGTTGCATTCGTAATAAAATATTCTCGGATGTATTATTTCTTCTTTTATTTAAACACACAAAAGAAAATTAAGACTTCAGATTTAAATTTAGTTGAAGTTATTTTATTAACTTAAACCTCTAAGGGACGGTAATTTATACATTATTGAGCAATCGGCTCCTCTATCTCGTATCAACATGACACGCAGAACGATCTTGAGCCGTTTATATCCAACGGTTTCTTGAGACTATTATGACTCGTCATTGTACTTTGCGAGTCCTCGAGTGTAGGACACTGAGTCGACCAATTTGTGGTGTCCACTCGCCAAAATTGTTCCTTAACCTTTATCGGTTCGTAAGCCACGTACGTTGCAGCACCGCATGTCATTGCTGCAGAATATTGAATTAAAAGATTTTCCTAAATAACTCTGCAGCTTTTATCTTATATCTTTAAACGAGCAATTCTTATATATATATATATCTATATATATATATTCAGGATCTCGGAAACGGCTCCAACGATTTTGTTGAAACTTGGCATATTAGAGGTTTCGGGTCCAAAAAATCGATCTAGCTAGGTTTTATTTATAGAAAATGTTGTTTTGTCCGTGTTTTTAGTAAAACAATATAAATAACATTAAATTTTAAAAGAATATGAATTCAAATTTCGTTATCAACGTCATGAGTTACGATAGCTCAGTTGGGGAGACGGCCGGTTTTAATTTTGGGTTTTGTAGCATTCAAACAGCGTCGGTTGGAATCTCGGTGTTATTATTATTCTCTTTTTGTAATTTTTTTTTTATTAATATATATCTAAATAAATTCGACAAAAATATTCCGAGCGAAGCTCAGTCAACCAGATATTAATTAAAAATATGAGCTGACTTCTCTCACGAAAGTAAACCTCTTTAAATGGTTTAGCTTCAGTAAACATAGTGATCGATAATTTTGAAATTCAGATTGCCACTTACGGTTGGCAGGCATATAAATGAGATGGGTATTCGACCTCTCTTTTCTTTTGTCCACATTCAGTTGTAGATCCTCTTGTGTGTAGACCTCTCTAAGGTCATTAAGCATGGTACCGTCCTACAGGTATTATGCCAAATGTTGCTGTTATATGGACTACAACTCGAAGGTGACTTATGTATTCGCAATAGACAAGAATTGCTTGAAGTTGCTTTGCATATACATGACATTAAAAACTTTATATTAGTTGAACTTATGACCGCCAGCTTACTAGCCATTGCTCTGCTAAGTTAGTGATCATTTCTCTAAGAAGTTATATTCTCCAATCTGCATGTATCAGGTCTTTGTGTTAATTCAGATAAATAAAATACATATGCCAGATTTCATTCACACTGCTGTCTTTTAAGCGTCATTGAGTAATAGACATTTTTAAATACATGAAATAACATTAATTGAACAAGCTTTTTACCCATTTTAATTTATTTTGTTTCCATTATTTTTTAATATCTTAACATATTTTTCAAAAAACATAAGTTACTAATAAATAGCCAAGCTAAGCTCTGTCATTCAAATATTGGAATAATTAATCTATCATCTAATTCAATGCGCGGTAATCTGTCTGTCTAATGAGACTAATACATTTACTTTCCATGGATACATGTGTCTTTTTACTACAGAAGGGTCAGTCTGCATCATCGGTTTTACTCAATTGAATAAAATATTTTGTTATTCCAGATTTTATGTTCTACGTGAGTCACACAAAAGTATTTTATATTATAACCTATGAAATCAGCGAACAATGACGTTTTATATGTATTACTACTATTAACAAATAAAACGGTAGCTAAATAAATTATGGATTAATTGCTATGGCTTACCAGAGCAATTCAATTGAATGTACTATAGAAGGGGGCCATTATAAGACATTTAAAAATCTGCTAGCGTAGTATGAACTATTAGCGAACTTGACAATGAGCCATTAAATATTAATACCTTCTGTTAATCGTGTAAGGGCATGATGCGAAGTGCAAAGCAAACGACCGGGTAATGCAAATTAGTAATTGAACTTGTCATGAGTTTTCGATTTGCTTTTAATTTTTATATTTCAAATTACTATTATTCTCAACTAAGATATAAGCAACAGGGCACTGTCCTCCAGTTTCACGTATAACTTCTAAGACAAAGTTATGGAGTAGATACATAGCCACTGTTTTTATAAGTGTAAATATTTATCTACTATATTAGATTAGAATAATTCATAGTATAATGGAATACATATACAAATAATATAAATAAAAAACAATATAGTTGTTTAGGATTCACAACCTTGGAAATTCTTATTTAATTAATGAATACTAAGTACCGACAACTTGATTAAAAAAAAAAAATGCTCCACACGTATATATTTTCCAGTTGAGCCATCAATTATAACATGAGGACGATAAGCTACTTTTATGCATTGAATTAAAATCTTTGATTCATAAATACATATCGCTAATTTACGAATTTGGCATTGTTTTAAAGTTAATCGCATATGAATACAGTTGAAAACATCCGCAAAAGCCACAATTATTATCGATATTGGAGGTCAGCGTTGCAGGCGGCGCAAACCACCAGCATAATAAGTAAAAACAAATCATAAAAACCAGTTGTATTGTTCTTTCACAAGATACGAACCTCACAGCCTTTTGATAGGAAACGAGTCATTTTCATTGATTTTCTAACACGTGTCTTGTTTATATAACAAAGATACATTTGAATTGCAAAGTTTATTATTCGATAAACAGAGCATTTGCCGTTAAGTACGCAGTCAGACTGCAACTATGGACCATCCTGCAATAACTAGTATGCAAGCATTTTGATAAATTGTATTGAGTAGCATGATTCACAAATTCAATAGAAAGCGATATTGAAGTTAATAAAAAAAGTTCTTTTTTTCTACTTTAAATATATACTACGGTGACGCGTCATGAAACGGAACCCAAATGTTCGACATAGTGAAAGTGAGCAACAAGCAATTGATGTAACACAACAAATTTTTGTGTTTTAATTTTTTGCCAATATTAAATTACGCCATGCTTGGCAATACGCAATAGTTAGTTTGAGGCTACGTGTTGGTTAGCATACAATGTTTAAGGAAAACTGTTATTCAGATTACAGATAATTTTTCTGTCAGTTTTTAAGGTCAGATAATTCTGCATGCATTATTGCACAAATCATTAGGTTGCGAAAGACAGCAACATAATTCACAATCATAACAAAGAAATGTTACCAAAATTTCCAACGAACGGGATTTTAGTATCTTATTAACTTTCATTACCCTTAAGCCATTACCTACTTTTAAAACCCTTGCTCTTTTTTATTTGTGAAAGGAAGACATGTGCCAACCCCTTGCATATATAGCTACAATTGTTCATACTCGGATAATATCAGAAGGATAAAAACGATGGAAAATAAATAAGTTAATTTCTTTTAAAGGGTCTAACCTAATCGTAATTAATAATGTATCACATCTATGACAATGCCTCAGTTGATTGTCGTCAAATAATTATTAGATATGCATCACTATTCGATTTTTGGGATAGATAGCCCGGATATAGGATTCTTCTCGGAGGACAATTTATATGCCTAAGTGCATTCCTATCTGCTAAAAGTTTTGGTTTGAAAAATTACCAACAAACACGGTCACAAACTTTCTAATCTAATAACATTAGTAGCTAGGTATCAGGTTGCAGGAATAATCTTTCAAATTTAAATACCGAAGAAAAGTATGTTAATAAGTTGTGGTATTTTGTCTTCAAATTTACATTTTTTTTAAAGATTAAAATGTGTTTTACTGTATATTAAATTTCATTGTGCGTATTCGAAGGTTCTATCTCGGCAATCTGCAGAAATCCCTAATTTTACTATTTTCTGAGCAACATACAGAGTTTAACTTAAATAAGGAAATTATTAAATAACTTAAATTGATACATATCAAAAATTTATAAAATTTTCATTTATATAATAACATTAGTGTGATGGTGAAAATGAATAATGTAAAATTTATTACCTATCTTAGGATAAACAAAAATTACACATTTTTTAGCTTTCCACTAAAATTTACAACTGTATTAAAAATTATTATTAAGTTTTTATTTTATTCTATAACTTTCATTATTATCACTAGGCCAAGTTCGAGTTGCAATACGCATGATGAAAGGTTCTGTAGTGCTTGCATTTGCACTTTTGGAATAAATACGTGCGGAACCTTAGTGCTTTTTCCTAATTTAATTACTACAGATCCCATATTCGTATAGTATCCTAACAAGAATACTTATAATACGTTTAAATTGCTTCCCGTCACTTGCGGGTGCATCCATCGATCAAGTAAAAACTTTTTCAAAAATATGCGTTACGGTCCGATTAAAATTTCGAGGGTAAAAATTGGCTGGAGTATGGCATGTTATGTGCAACTCCACGTTACGCGGTATCCCACATGGTTTGGTCTTGGTTTCGAAGCTTTGAAGCATTGGCTACTAATAACCGAAAACACATTAGTCGCATTCCAAGACGGTTAATTGCATTGAAAGTGAATTTGTCGCATCGCGACCATGTATGGCACCATAAAAGTGGCCTAGCATATCGAAGCGTTTGCGCTAGGGTGGCCCTAAATCCTTTTATTTCATGAGACCTGCAACGGTCTACCCACTGGTACTTCGACTACTGCGAATTCACGACCCATTAGAAAACATACGTGGCTATAATACATATATCAAATTGAATGTCGACAATGATACTTCAGAAGAAAAGTATGTAAAAGCAAGAGCCTCGAATTTCACAGTTAAATTATATTAAGAAACAAGAGTAGGTAGACCTTACATTTCTAAAAAAATTCGTAAATACTTTATGGCTCTATAATTTCCCTACTATAATCCCTAATGATATGCATTATAATAAATATCTCGAGCAATTGTTATAATAAAGATATATTATTATAGTTCTCCATTTAGTGGACTAATATGTACGTAAGTTCGTATATTTTAAAAGATTCGGAGTCAATGTAACGTAAGTGTATCTAAAAACTGTGGGAAAATAGCAATTTAGCAAATATTTCAATGTGAATGCCTTTGTTTCCATCAAAGAACGCGTATGACCATTTCGTACAATAGCCATGTTGATGCACATGGAGAATAATATTTATGTTTTCGGAACAGGGACCATACAAACAACACTTAAACGATGTTGGAAAGTAGAAAAAAATCCAGTGCATAATAGCATCATTGCATTAGCATATTTATTTCGGTTTTAATCCGTTATCTGAAAGTCTAACAATTTTTACGAAACGAATATAGGACAACACTGCATAAAAAAACATTTGATCGATAAGGATGCAGCTTTCAGTCACGCTTTACTGTAATTTACTAAAAAAACTTTGCCAAGTCCAACGACAGGAAATACAGACGCTAGCATTATATTTCATTCTTGGATTTTCGTAATAGAATACAGTTGTAGAGAGTAAGATGGCACATCATTCTGATACAGTTTATTTGATATCTGATAAATAACCCGCAACCGAGGCTTGCCTCCTGATACTGTGAAGATTGAGAAGGTTAAGAACATATTCACTCACTGGGTGTGAGCTAGCGAGGGGCGATGACATGTTACGCGAATCCACAGATAGGACACAAAATGTTTAGTTAGAACAAAAGGAATGTTCATGTGAATCGAAACCCTTTGTTAATTTGGTTATCTGGAAAGGGAACCGAGTTATTGAATCGTGTAAAGGAAATAAAATATGTTTTATACATAGATTATTCATAGGAGAACTAGCTATTTTGCTAAGTTTCAATTCAATCGATAATACTAGTTAAAAATTAGGCTTAGTGAATAAGTCTAATTTATCAATGGTTTTATAAACTATTTAATGCCATATAACTTAGAGCTTATACAATAATGACAGAAAAATCTCAATGTTTATGATAAGTAGTAATTGTGCAAATGGAGTAACTCTCAAGGTCCAGTGAAACTGACGTAGGCGCATCCGTTTACCTCGTTTCAGCCCAAGTATTGCTGTTATTCGATTTATGCTTTTAGTTAACAATAATCATTTCTTTAGTATCTTGGTATATAAAGGTTGGATAAGCTATATTACAAGTAAGAATACATAGACTTCTATATACAATAAATTATATATTCGTATCTTAATAATTCAAGAAGGATTGAGGAAGCATACAAATTTACAAACAAAGGTATGTGGAAAATTCAAATCACACTCGCTTCCGATCCACAAGCCGTTAAGTTTTGTGAGCGTCACCTTCACGGCTCACTTCCTGAGCCTACTTCGAATCGCCAAACCACGGAGAGGAAGACAGCGGCTGCCAGTGCAGCGACCGACCGCGCAAGCGTAGCCTTGGACGCGAGCTCCTTGCATTCTAATCGAGCGGCCTTGCGGAAGCGCGTGCCTCGGTCTCGCTCTCGTAACACAACTTCTTATCAACTTATCGACAAATCACATACCAAGCGACGGATATGAACAGATCTCTGTTATTAACTCGTTTTTAATTTTATCGTGGATGAAACGAAAATAACGAGTGTGATATTTTATTACAAGTGAAGAATGCTTAGTAAATAAGAAAATACCACTAACGATAACTATGAAGCAGTAGCTTGTCATGGGCCGTCAGTTTTAGTGATAACCAGTTACACTCACCAGTCAGCTTTAGTAAGTAGACCAATGTGATACTGCGGTCGATTGCCTCCAAAATTTGGATAAGAACAATTTTACGTAGGAACAAATACTAACGCAACATTAGAATGCTTCCACAGGTTTATCAGTATCTAGTAATCTAATTATTTTTATAGTAATTAATTATGCCTAAAAACGCGCAAGCTTAGTTAAAATCGTTATCTTAACTATGCTTGTGGTCAATCAAACAGAAAGCAGAATATTTATTGACTTACGGCATGGTCTGGAGCTTTATGTATGTGTCCAACGGTAAAATTTCCAATTCTTTGTTGTTTACGTTGGTGCCAGATAGACGTCTCGCTGTTCTCATCCAACTACCTTTTTGGCGTCTAAAGCCTTTTTCATTTTTTAACAACTGAAGATGTCTTTTTACTATATCATGCCACTTCCATTTAACAGTGGCTGGAGAATCACTCGCTGCATCTTCTTTACAAATTTGTAAACCATCGCTAAACCTTCGCATGTTTTGAAGATAGATTTCATTCGATTTTGGAGGCAGGCTTTTCCTTCTCTCATCAGCAATTAATAGGGAATCTTGAGAATTTTGTTCAGCTATCCACTTCGTTATAAAGTCATTTTTATCACAGACTTGCATAATCACTGGCTCTTCTTTGGGTGGTGGAGGTATCCAATCCAAACTTACCCATTGACTAGATTTAGGTTTGGATTTGAATATAACATCTACCTCATCGTCGCAGTCCGAAGAGCCGATCGAACATACAGACGTCTTTTTTCTCGGAAACCGAGAACGAATCGATCTGCCAGCGGGAAAAATCTCAGGATTTACACCACTTTCAATAGTTTCCTCTTTTTTCACATCCTGCAAACTCTTTATACAGTCGATATTAACATAAGAGTTTTCGGAGCACGAAGAGTCAAGACTAAACCTAGGGGTACTTCGATGCACTAGTTTAGATCTAACCGTCACTTCCTCGTTGCAGTTTTCGATATTGCCACCGCCTGTTTCGCGTTCATTCGTCAAAGAAATTCTACGCTCATTTGATATGTCATTTTCCATTTCGATAATTTTTGTCATACTAGGAAAATTATTCTCTTTTTCAACTTCAATTATACTAGATAATCTTTGAGGACACTCTTTTTCTGAATCTAAGCTGTTTGCTATCGTAGAAAATGAATTACCCTCATTTAATTCTATTATCCTAGTAATTCTCTGTAATGTTTCATTATCACCATCATTACATATTGGTGATGGTGCTTTATCATTTTCAAATTCAATAATTCTAGTAATTCTTTGAGGATGTTCTTTTTCGCACTCCAAATTAGCTTTGCTAGGACTTAGATCATCTATTTCTATAATCCTTGTTATTCTATGAGCAGGATAATCATTACACGATATTGAGGATTCAGATGAATTCATTTTCATGACATCTTTAGTAGATTCATGTTGAGTATCATCTAATTCTTTTATTTCTAGTATATCTGAAGAACTTAAGAAGGAAGACTGACTTTCTAGCATTTTAGTCGTGGGTATATTGCATCTATCAATTGTTACCTTTTCTTCTCTGGAATTACTGCGACTTTTAGCTTTTTGTAAGGCGCTTTCGGTGAGAAATACACAAGGGACCTCCACTTGCATTGATATTTTTCGCCTTCGTGTGGAGTTTTCTTTTTCTTGATTAATGTCATTGTCTATATCCTCAGGTATTTCTGTATGGGGAAGGACAATTGGTGTTCCAGCTACCATACGTAAAAAGTCTGTAACTGCAGCTATATGGGCTCCCGTTACGGCACCTTGTAATTTAACACCGGATACTTGATGAGGCACAAGTTGATTGTCACGAATACACCAAACTACAGGCAAAGCCCCTTCCGACACCATCGTCGTTACGGTTCAGTTAGTTTCGCGTTATGTTGTCAAAACTACTACTAGTCTCAATTTAATATAAAAGTATGCTATAAATAAACACTAAGTTAAAAGTTACGGTTTACGTATGCATTTTAGGACCAAGTCCTGCACTTCAGAAATAAAAAGATACAAGTAAGCGTGCACAAAAGTTTGTTGTCCAATTGACGACATAGCGCGTTCGCGGCGCGGTGGCGGATGATACAAAGCGCGGCGTACGTGCGCGTCCGCCGGAGGTCGCGAAAGATAAGGCGGTGAGAGTCGCACGCGCAACACAGCCGCCACCTCGCCCCGCCACACACCCGTACCATCACCGCACGATTATAAATCAATTTTCATCCGATGCACTCCCAATGGGAGTTATGTAACGGTATGGATAACCCATTTTTATAATTGAATTAATGATTTTTAAAGGTCTACACGTGTTCCATGTTCTTAGTATGAGTGCACTTATTAATTAATCAGTAATTTATTATTATATAACTACATTTATAAGTAGACTGTTTTTTTTTACTGCGACTGCATTCACTTATATTTTGTCTGAATTCCATTATATATTAAAAAGGCTTTTTATTGATTCATGGGCAAAAATTGGTCAGCTTTAACGTGTAGTATTTTAAAAATTACACTCAAAACTACTATTTTCAGTCCTTAATTATTGACTGTGCGAATGGTAGAGCGGTCCATGGGCTTGATTACCACACCGGACAATACTTTGTGAGATTCACGAATGTTTATGCAGACTCTGTGATTTATGAAACATACAATTAATGGAATTGTATATTTGTGAAAATCTTAGGAAAATAAACATTTATCCTTTAGTGCGGATGTTGTCTTTAAAAAAAATAAGCGTCTGCTTTGGTGATCTAGCGTCGTAAGCGTCACTGACTGTGAAATTAAATTATGGATGGGATAAAAATTAATTTGATAGCCAATTTTTAAAATATAATTCTAAACAAGTCAAAATTCGGTACAAATATTACCCGTTAATATTCTCGATCACTTTATATGAAATTACAAATTACGTAGCAAAATATGGCAGCATAAAAATCTGCCTACCTTTATTAACAACAAATAAAAATATGTTTTTACAGAACTTATTTACAATAGTTAGCTAACTGCTAGTTTACTCGAACACCTTTTCCAAGTCTAGACCGAGACCGATGCCAATTGTTTCTTGTCGTGCAATCTTCATTTGATTTACATAAAATATGCAAGGACTGGAATTTAAGTAGGTTCGTTACAGTGACGTAACCAATACGTACGAAAATTAGTAAAACATTCGTGGACCACGGACATCGTTTACAGTCATTACCAACAATTTAGATTCTCGTGATTAATAATATAACTTATACTGGTCTCAATATTGTAAATGGAATTGAATTTCATCGCTGCAAGTTAAGTAGGCGCGTACGAGAACAGTAAGTCGTAAGTCACCCCATTTGATGTGGGGTCATCCTGTCGCATACAGTTAGGCCGCTTTGTGTTGGCCCTATTTGTGTCAGGGCGGTTCATCACTCAACAGCCGCGACGACCGCTGCAACACCGCAGCTTTATGCAAGTCCGACCGCTTTGCGTCTTCTTACGTAGTTATATAAAGAAACCATGTCCTGCATATTTTTTATGCTAGCAAAATGTATCTGTATTGTAACAAAGACGATTACCAATACAAAGGACATCAATCAAATCACTTAATTTTGGAAATAAATCTAAAACAATTTAATGTAAAAACCTGTTTTAATGTGCATAGATTTTTTTTGTAATAGACAAATCTATATTTTTGATATTATACATAAAAAAACATTCTTATTTAAAATATATTTTTCGCACTCTCCATTGGATATAGGAGTTTTGTAATACAAAAAAATATAGTTCTTATAACACATAAAAAAATATAATTTTATATAATTGTATCCATGTACATATTTTATATAGGATGATGCTATTGGATTGGTAAACAGAAACTCGCATCTTACTAGGAATCCTTTACTATATATTTATGTAAAGTAGTATTGGGCCTAGTCCTAGGCTACCAATGAGAGCCCTCAATTTTAGTTTATTAGTTCTTTGTTTAAATAATTTAGTAAAAGGAAAAACATATTTATAATTATTGCAATTTCTGTTTATTTTTATTTAATAAGTACAACTAATGCTGAAAAAATGAATTTATATTAAAAATTATAGTCAACTTCAGTCTTATTCGTGACACGCACAGTAGAAGTAAATATGTAATTTGATTTGTCACTTAGAGCCAGTACTTAGTAAAGCAGACACCAGAAAAAATAATAAGAACTAAGAGCGAGATCATTGATGAACTAGTTCGTATAGTTCACCTAAACGAGTGCTCTTCCCACCTAAGTCGTTCACGAACTACCCATGACTAGACTAAAGAGGGAGATTAAATAATAATAACGCTGCTCTCTAGCACTTCCTATTTTACCCGTGGATGTCGTAAAAAAACGACTAAGGGATATAATACGCATTTATCATCTATACAAGAGAAGGAAAACTCGAAAATGAAACCCTATACCAACCTGTCTGACCAGCATGGTATAGTAAGGTCAATTTCCTTCCTGTTGTGGAGGAGGCTCGCGCTCCACAGTGGGGCGTATATAAGATGAAATGATGATAAGCTGCAGGCATTGTAAGCTACTTGTTACTTACCTAGTAGGTATGTAATTTAATTGCAATTAAGAATATCAATAAAAATGACACGAAAACAGTAATTAAGTTAACAATTTTAAAAATCAATACTTGTGTGTTATAACCAATTTTATAACTCAACCATCTTATAAATTATTAACTTATCGCGGTTAATTATGGCATAAATTTGTTAAGTGTTAAAGACATTTTACTGAAGAGAAATACATGTATTTTTTTAAGTGAAGCTTCTTTATAATCGTTGTGATTTCAAACTCGATGAAACGAAAAAGCGAGTCCATAGAGGCATAAACGCGTAAATGTATAGGATTCAGCTGACGAGAGAATGAGATAAAGGATAAAGAAGTTTTACTTCTACCATGCGTACTTTGTACACACGCTCTTTTTTTTTGTGATACTCATATGTATACAAGTGAAAGATATGGTTAATTTTTATTTTGTCGATGTTATTAGTGGCAAATATCTATTCATACAGTAAACAATAGGCTGGTTGACGTCAATTGAAAGCCTCATCAAATTTTGTTCTCTACATGATTTAAAACATTTTGAAATTCACATCTACAAATATTTTTATACTAGCAACCCGCCCTCGCTTCGCTTTGGTTTCAGTCGTCTACCCGCATACTACAAACAGACAGACAAAAAACTTTTAAACTGGCTTTTAAGCATAGGTGTTGTGCAAATAATCGTGTAAGCATGAAAAAAGCCCAGTATTTTGACATAAAAACAGACACTTGATTTTCATTATTTGTATACATAGATGTATAGATTACTAAAGAAAATATTGAAAAATAAAACCTCTAGTTGGATCTCAAAACGGAGTTTATTATATTACGTCTTTCGAAACATTAGATTTATTTTTGAATATCAGTGGAGTATTTGAATCCCGCTGTAAATATAAGTGAGAAACCATGTAGCACCCAGGTCAGTACCAACACAAAATACAACATTATAAAAAATATATGTATTACTTGTAACTATAGAAACCATAGACATACTATAATAATTAGTATTAACTACATTTGAGTCTTAAATTTGAGCATATTTGTAGATGCATTTTTTGGCGACCGGTATCCTGAACTATCGAAATAGTTACAAAGGTTCATTCTATATAGTGCTTTACACAGTTAGGTTAAATCAATGAGCTAATATAAAGCTCAATTTTAAATTTTGAACTCAATGAATACACCTTTATTACAATTAACATTGTATTTAATAGGGTTGGATAGAAATTTATTACTATTAAGCACATTATTTCCGTAGTATCGTCAAATACAAGTTCTGACAGTATATTAAGATAATGCTCAGTAGTTTTTTTTTTTAATTTAGGTCTGCGCTGCGATATTCTAATAATATTTTAAATACTACTACATATTTCATTAATCATCCATCCATTCATTCATCAGCCTACAGACGTCCACTGCTGGACATATGCCTCCCCACGTGAATGCCACTCGGAACGGTCCTGCGCCACTTGCATCCAACAGTTCCCTGCGACTTTGAGAATGTTGTTTCAATAATAAAAAAGTAAAATTCGGCGCATCATCTATAAATTAATTATTATAGGTCTTCCAAAAGGGAAAATAGATATTTAATACAAAGATCCAACAAATGCGCGTATAGATAGTGGTTAGTGTAATATACTCTTGTAAGACAGTCATGCGCAAATGCCAATGGACAGTTAGGCACGGCGCCATTGCAGCTTGCGATGCGCCACCCGTATCTGGGACGGGCAAATCGAGTATTAATTACTCATACGACGCTTAATGAACCCTTTATAGTTAAGTATGGAAGATGATTTATTATACAGATCCTTAATATAATTATATTTCATTTAATAGCACTTATTATACTAACTTATATGTGTTAACATACTGCACAAGGCTATTTGACTCTTGAACCCAAACATATATGTGTACGTGTGTTTAATGACTAGGAATATAAATGGTGTAAGGAAAACCTCTCATATAATTAGAATTTTAAAGATTTGTCCACGTATGCTCTCTAGCAAGTTGTGTAAATACATGCACTATGTACGCAACTTGCAGCAGCGTCTTATTGCGCTTTAAGCCTCTCTGATATCGTTTCAAATGGTAAAATAGTGTGCGGTTAAATTATAATTCGCCAACAAAATGTAAGTCTGTGGGTCCCACTCTCAGCGAATAACCTAATTCCCTCCCAAACGATGAATAGCGACTCATGATTAAATACATTAGCCTAAAATCAAACAAAAGTAAGTCATTATAAATAAACATTTTTTACGGGTTTGTAATTGATTTTTTAATTACCCGACATTTCGAACACTTTGCAGCGTTCATGGTTACCGTGGTACGAACGCGAAAAAATGCGTAAATCAAACTATGATTTGTATGTGTAATACTCGCGTAAACATCAGAGACCATTAAAACTAAGTCAATGTCAGGTATATGGTACTGAATTTTTAATATTAGTTTACTAAGAAAGTTTGGCGCTTGCCTCAGTAGAACAATGGGAGACGTGCTAGATATGCCAACCTTAGTATTGTATTTATATAAATTTGGGCGTTGATTCACTGATGTGTACAGTTAATTTTTGATATACGTGTCGAACATGCATTGAAACTTGGCTTCACATATGTTCAATGATAATAAATTTTAAAAACTATTCTGCATGCCACAAGACAGTTTCTATCCTTGTCCCATAATTCCTATTTTCGTTTTAAAGAACACGAAGATGACACAGGACATTATTTGGATAATTATTGACCAGTCTTGAACGAAACTTCAGTCAACTGAGATGTCATTTTCATTACATGCAAGTCATATAGGTAATAATAATTTGTAAAATACGTAATTGGAACCGATTGTACCTTTTCAATTAATTTGTACTTCAACTAGGTTCACATAAGCTATCTACAACTTTGTATCTATTAAAGGTTACAACATACTAGACGAGTAAGTATTATTTACCGATAAAGGACACACATTTTCATTATTTACTATATTTTATGAAGTGATTTGAGTGTTAATAATATTAAGTAACTTATAAAGTTTACAACAAAATAATCTCCCCACGATTACCTATCTTACAACACTTCAGCTTGAGCCATGTCAATTCGATAGTTCCAACCTATGCTAATCAAAATTTATAAGATCTTGTAATAAATAGTCATGGCGAATTATGACACCGACCTCCCCGAGGGGGGGACGTCAATCGATGAGAGGGTACCCCAAATAGGGGGTATTCCGTCGGTCCGACCACTGACGTCAAGTCACTCTGCTCCGGTGGTCGGCCCAACGACGAAGGCGACGTGCATCGTGGGTGTGCGTGCTTACGCCCCTCTGTCGCCCCGAACGGAGTGTTGAGAGGAGGGCGCCGACGGCAAAAAAAAAAATGGCGAATTATAACCCTTTCTTCGGCGCCCAAAAGGCTCGTAAGTCATCAAAAAGGACATAGTAGTCTCGACGCACGCTGTCCGTTCTATTTGGGGTGACGAAAAGGCGGTGCGCGGCCCCATAGCTCAGTATTTCGTTCCCTTTGGTATTGGGCCGACCACTGGTACAGAGTTTCTTGACGTCCATGGCCAGCCCGGCGGGACACCCTTTCGGGTAACGCCCCGGTTCGAGAAGTTAGGTGACAAACACTGTGTATTTACATGGGTAGTTCTTCTTTTTAACATATTTCAAGAAGAATATTTCAAAACATTAACCAATACTACTATATATATTTCAACATACATTCTACTAGAAACATAACCGATGTAGGTACACGTTTTTAATGAAATTTGTAGTAAACATAGCGTTACAACGTCGTTGATTTATAGCAGAAATATGTTACATATTAACTGGAAATGTCAGAGTCGGTATATAAGTTCCTAAATATTTTTTTTTTGTCAATACAAGTGAGTATGATTTATATATATTTTAAAAGAGTCTTTTGTTCATTATGGTGACAGAAAAATGAAATGCAATTTGACGAAGACTATTGAATAGCAAAAATATTTTATTTATAAGGTTTTGTGACGAAGGTGTACAATTTTCCATCAAATCCACTTTCAGTCCATTTTCAGGCACTAGTCCTGCAATTCTTAAAGAAATATGTTAACTTAGAAGCTAAAATTTTTTTTCGATAGAATGAACATTCAACATAAAAACTAAAAGTGCTGACGAAATAATTTTAATTTTTTTATAAATTTAGCTACTATTTTATTAAAATGTAAGTTACAAAAGAAGAATGACCCATCCTTACTAATATTATAAATGCGAAAGTAAGTTTGTTTGTTTATTTGTTACGCTGTCACGCTTAAACCACTGAACCGATTTCAAAAATTCTTTCACCAATGGAAAGCTATAATATCAGGGAGTAACATAGGTTATATTTTATCCTGGGTTTCCCACGTGAACGGGAACTACGCGGGTAAAGCAAATGAAACCGAAGCGGAGCGAGGGCGGGTTGCTGGTATGTATATAAAACACAAAAAATGTTTTTACGTCGCTTACAGACTGTGAAACCATCCAACCGATGTATCCCAAACTATTTTTATTGGAGAAGTAAGCAAGATGTGAAGATGATTTTAAACCACTAAAAGAAAGCATTAGGTCTCGTGGGGTCGATTTAAAGGCATTCTATTCTCTTTTCTTTGTACAGAACAGCCGCTGTTGGGGGTCAGCTAGTTACTTTAATAAAAATGACGTTGGTGTAATTTGAACGCGCTATTACAAATACCATAATGCGGATGAAAGAAAGGAGTTTATGGAGTGGTCTCGCCTGGATTAATGAGAACGGTTATAGACTATAAAATATAACGCTGCGATGAATAGGTTCAGAGCTACGACCGTAAATATCAAAAGCAATTAGGATAAAAATAGAAAAGTCTTCAACTATTGGGATAATAATTTTATTTTAAACTAGCAACGCGCCCTCGCTTCGCTTCGGTTATATGTTATAGTCGTTTTACCCGCGTAGTTCCCGTTCCCGTGGGAATACCGGGATAAAATATAGCCTAGTTTACGCCCTGATATTATAGCTTGCCATTGGTGAAAGAATTTTTGAAATCGGTCTAGCCGTTTTAAAGATTACCCGGAACAAACACAGACAAAAAATTTTTAATTGCTATTTTAGGCATAGGTGTCGTGCAAAGTAACTGTGTGAGCATGAAAAAAGCCTATTATTTTGACATTACAAACAGACACTCCAATTTTATTTATTGGTATAGACTAGCAACCCGCCCTCGCTTCGGTTTCAGTCTTTCCTGCGTAGTTCCTGTTCCCGTAGGAATACCGGGATATAATATAGCCTAGTTTACTCCCTGATATTATAGCTTGCCATTGGTGAAAGAATTTTTGAAATCGGTCCAGCTGTTTTGAAGATTACCCGGAACAAACAGACAGACATACATACAGACAAAAAAATATAAAGTGTATTTTAGGCATATGTGAGCATGAAAAAAGCCTATTATTTTGACATTACAAACAGACACTCCAATTTTATTTATTGGTATAGATTACCATTTGAATATTATATACTCAAGAGTACAAAACAATAATAATAAAATATAAGCAATGTACCTACGCTAGCACAGCTAGGAGATAATAAACAAATGATTTTAAGAAATATATTGGCAAACTGTTGTACGTCAGATGACTTCTCCAAATTTGTACGACCTCGCAAATGCAGACAACACACAATCTCGATTCATATTCGAAGAATAACTTTCCGTTCCGTTCTGTTTGGGGAAGTCCAACTACAGGAAAATGTTTTATTTATTTAAATTAGCTATGACAGGCAATTTATTAGTGAAAAAAAACATCATTGGTGTACCTCGTTGATTTAGGGGCTTATGAGTGCTGTGAGGTCCCGTAGTCAATTCCCGTGTCGAGCAAGTATTATAAAAGTTGTAGTTGGGCAGCGCAAGTGCGAGTACCTGCGCCGAAGGGGACAGGGGTCGAAATGGTAATTCGCCGGGCTGGCCAAAAATGTCTAGGAATCTGTACCGTTATTATCAGTCCGCCCAATTGCGACGGGGAAGACATACGGTTATGGAGCCGCACGCCGCTCGTGCGTCGACCCGGACATGACTTAAGGGAGGCCTTAAGTTATGTGCTCTCAAAGATGCCAGCAGAGTTCACCTGTCACATTGTGATCCACAAAAAAATAACGCACGGAGGTATATAGATATCTATATACACAGTTACACATAGCTCATGGAAAGCGTGCGGAGACGTGGACGCGAGTTCTGTGATTTTTGTTCACCCAAAAGTGCTCAACGCGCCCAAAGAAGTATTCCCCTTTTCTTCGCCTTTGGGCCAACCACTAATACCAAATACTTGACGTCCGTACTTAGCCCGGCGGGATGCCCTTTCGGGTAACAACTAACTCCTGGCGCAGGGTTGAAAGTTACACGTTTCTTTTTTCAGAATTAATTTAGTTTTGTCACTTCTATTAGTCTGCTACATACACATTACATAAAAATCCTGAATACTTATGTAACCAAACAAACCTATACTCAAGCAGAACTAACAAACCAAAATAATGACTTAATAATTATTACTAAAAATGTTACAACAAGGCTCAGTCTCTCCCCTATATATTGTACGACCCCTAGTAATTGGGACAAGAGGAGGATAAAGATAATGATGATGACATAGATAATCATAATTGTTAATTTTATTACTATAAAACAATTGGATTCAAGGTCACTGTCCTCACTTTTATAAAAAAAATGAAGGAAAAGAGGCGGAAATCGACCGCATGTAATTGTTACACATTGAATTCATTAAGGCCGTATTTAAATTTAAACAGACAGTAATGTCTTTTTGAATCCAGGAACCTAATTAAAAATCTGAATTCAGAGAGAATGACATCAGATTTACATATACCCGCATTATTTCTGCAGATACATTATTTTTGAGATGAATCTAAGAAATGTTCTAGACGTCAGATTTTAAGAGATTTGGACGTCAAGACATCTTAGCTCGCCCGAGACCATGAACGCTGTACAAGTATTCGAAACGTCAGGCAATCAAAACTTAAATAAATACAAACGCGATAAAATCCCTAGTTTTATTTACAATGCTATATTTTACTGTGGTATCCATAAAAGTTGCCGAGGTTAAGTTAATTATATGTATTGAGCGATGCGGGTAAAGTCGCCGAAAAAGGGATATACACCCTAAACAGGCTACCTTGCGCTATTTTTCTAGTTGTAACACACGAGCCATTGGTACTGCGTAATTTAATTTGAAAGAATAAGAACGAAAAATTATTTTATCGTAAGGAACATATGTATATGTTTATGAGAGTTTATGTAGAAAAATAAAATACAAACTACTTTCCTTTTTTTTTAGTGATTATCCGACGAAACGAAAAGTAATGAAATTCATTCAATTGTACATTTTATATTGCCTTCAAGTATATCAGAGTGCTTGCAATGAAACTACGCTATCGCTTCATTCAGACCTCGATACATAATTTAGTAGGTAGATAGGTCCATGACCTTCAGCAGATTCATTTTCTACTTAGTCTATCTATAATGCATTCGTGGAAGTGGTAATTGCACGACAATGTTGGTGAAGAGATTAAGAACGCCATGGTAGCTTCTATTGTCTGTAAAATCGACTAGGGTGTACTGTTCCATAAACTCCAACCATTCGATATGTCTACTTCTTGCCTTTATTATACAAATAACCTGTATCGCGTAGATATCAAATTATTTTTATTTAAAGGGCAGTGCTTTTCAAATATCTCTCTATTTTAGTGTCGAATTTTACTTAAGTTTAGAACACGACTTGACTGAGTCAAGTCGTGTTCTAAACTTAAGTAAAATTGACTGCCTTTGCAAGCAGTTGTGCAGTGGAGCTTACCAAGTATAAAATAACTAAATCGCGGCTGAAGTGTCCCACCAGGTTCGTGTACAGAAACAGATGGACGTGCGGACACGGTCAAGGACCTATTCCCTTAGCCGACTAGCATAACATGCGCAGACAAAGGGTATAGATACATTCTATTTTTAGCCCCTCTCACATCAGTATGATGTAAGTATAAATCACGGATATGCCCGAATTATTATAACCGATATCTCCAGGTCACGCGTAAAACGTTGCACAAAATTAGGCAAAATATATTTTGAATAAATATTTATTTGATTACATAAAAGTTTAGGCTATACATATTTGCATATCTTTAAAAGCGAACGGTAGCGTAACTATAATAGAAACGCAACAAAATGAATGAAATGATTTAGCGACTACTAAATTAAGTTTAGATAAAAACATAAATTTACACAGACATTTTAATAACATCTCTTATTGTGCAACACTGATACAAAACTTTTAATCTTTGGTAATAATATACTTTATTGGAATATTATTAATTCGGACGTTATAAATTAAATCGCTATATAATTTGATTGGTGATAAACACGGTGACAGCGAAGAATTTCTTGTTTATTGATGAGATATTTTAATGATACGGAGGCTGTCGGATTTGTTTCTTATTGTATTATGTCGGCCAGTGGTAACACGGTTCGAGGAAGCAAGCGGTCAGCGATGACGCCGCCGCGGTGATTGTGGCGCCAGCTGATGGCGCCCGCTCGAGCAATCGCGACGGGCAATTTTTTTATTCTCGACATCATAAAATTAATCAACGTATGTTTTGCTAACTAGTATTTAACGCTACCGTTTGATTAGTTACAAGTAACTGCATTGATATAGGTGCATGCATTTTGATGCACGCCATCTTTTTTGTTAGGAACATAAATAGGTACGTCATATAGTGTGCTGTGCTATTGTTTTACTGTAGGACAGTACAGCACACCGTAGGACAGTAATTAAACTGTAGGACATTTTAGTATTAGATGGGATATTTCATGTGAAGGGGGCAGCGAAAAAAGACGAGCTTCTGAAATTCGTACATATGCGGCATATTTGTAGTTACAGATTATATTAACGTGGTTACATAATATTTTTTTAAGGTTTAGTTGTTAAGATATGGGATTTCATAGCATTCACATGGTTGATGGAAGGATTTTCTTGCAATTTTATTTTCATGTTGAAGTAAATTATTATAAAATGTATTTGCAGGCAATTTTCTGTTCTTTTTCATTTTCGATTTTTTTTCTTCTGTTAAATAGGAAGCAAATGTTTCAAGTATTTTTTTACACAACTTCAACCATTTTATTTGGATTTATTTTACTAAATAAAAGCGCAACATTTATTAACTTTACCATAAAAATGGCAGAATGAGATATAGATTAGATTAAGAGATAAAATCAATTACAGTACGTACATGTCGCTTCGAGCGTGATACCTTTCGCTTCTTTACATCGGTTGGTGATGTAGACAGTCATTGATGTGTAGTTATATTTCAATAATGTTGATTATATAGTGTTGCCTTACCTATTTATATCATTATACTGTTATTCAAGAGCAATTTTTTCAAATAAAATAAACTGATTTGAAGAAAGGTACACGTTGAAAGCATTATCAAAATAGAAAATAATTTTGCGTGAGTTTTCTTATATTGTGACAATGAAATACGGAAATGACGCCATCATGAGCGCTTCATAAGCGAATTCGACTTGGACTTGACGGGTTTTTATTTCCTAGACACTTGAGACTCATATAACATCAAATAAACTGATTTTACTTCTGCACATGAAGACCATGGAAGCATCTACAAGGGCATGAGCAGAATTAGTTCAATCATATAAAAATCTACACATAGTTATGTGTAGATTTTTTTGTTGCAGTTTGTGAAAATAATCATCGTCATCATCAGCTCATATACGTCTTACTGTTGGGCACGAGCCTCCTCCACAATAGGAAGGAAATTGACGTACTACCACGCTGGTCAGATGTGTTGGCATAGGGTTTTATTTCGAGGTTTCCTTCTCTTGCATAGATGTTATATGCATATTTTATACCTTAGTCGTCTTTTACGTCCACGGGCAAGAGAGGGCGTGGCGAATTATATTCTTACTCCGTCACCACACAGATAATGAACATAATATCTCTTTGTAAATAGAAATATTTTACGGATTTTATCGCGTTTGTATTTGATTTTTGATGGCCTGACCTTTCGAACACTTTAGAGCGTTCATTGTTACGGGTGGACTAAGATGTCTCACGTCCAACAAGCCATCGATCGTTATTAGAAAGATTTTTATCTACCCGCTACAAAATTAGTTATTAAATTTTGACCCATATTTTGATACAAATTTATTGCCAGTACAATAAATACAATATGTAATGCCCGCGTAAACATCTGATATCATTATAATCTCTGTTCCAATTTTTCGTAAGTCCTCTTTCATGTTTTCTATATGGCGGCATCCTTTACTGTTCCACTTGTAAAGATCGTCTAAGAGACCACTACAGGAGTGGGTATCAGTAACTATCCACGTTTCAATAGGCGTTTACACTGTGGAGAATGCATTTCTGCTTCTCTCTGCCTAGGAGCGGAGGATATATGTGAATCACCAAAAAAATAACTTCTGCGCCAGAATAGCCGCTAAAAACCAACAGCTGCTGAATTTTGAATAGCGCCACAGATTGTCTTCCGAAATCCTATGCCCCGGCAAACAGGCAACTGACTGCGCCCTGGTAAGGCGCGCTTAGAGCTTGCGGCGCCTCTCAGGCTGCCGCCTGCGAAACGGCAGCATTGGCGGAGCGGTATCACAGCCTACCATAAGCATATCATGCACAACTAACACCCATTACTACCGAGCATTTTATTAACTACAGCTGACAGTGATAGATCTTCACTGATTACTACAACCAGAGCATGCCGTTGGAGCCGTGCCACCCGAAAGGCTCTTCTCGCCTAGCAAATCTTATGCAGATACCGTGTCCGTTAATTCCACCTGCGTTAATCTGAAAGTGAGGTTGTCGTACCTTCTGGAGATACAGGGGTGAAGGTTTTGACTGTATTCATGATCCCCCAACCTACCACGGATGACTCCAGGTTCTTTCTGCAGCGCCACATCAAGCTGCTTTGGGCTATCGTCCGCGCTCTATCTCTGTTTCAGAGATTAACTGACCTACCTTAGCTCGCGCAGCGGCACAGATCCATTAGATTTTCGCCTTAAGATCAGTTTAGAGCTCACAAGATCGCCCTCCAACAGTGTGGTCGCTACCGGCTACAGCCTTTTAAGAACCTCACAGTTATAGTTCTCTGCGGTCGTCGCATGTGAATCCAATTACTAGCGGTGAGGGATTCCGCCCGGGACACATATATACAACCATCGGCCAACCATCATCCAGGTTCTTTGATGTTAGGCAGTTTTTATAGAAGCTCATCCTTAATCGTGCACTATTAAGGGTTGGATTAGATTTACAATTGTACTGAATATTTTCCAGAAACTCAACTATTGATATAGCATTTTATTTTAACCATAAATTGAAAATTTAAAAACCATAATATGGACTGAATTTTTATAACGCGTGCCAAAGTCGTATTTTATAATATGCAGAATATAGATGTACTAGACTTGTACACCATTAATGTTATGATTCCGCTAATACATTATAAAACTAATTTTGATACTTTCACCTAAAAACCGTTATATTTATTAATAACTAGTTGACATCCTGATTTCGAGAAGCTTGTGCTATAAACGGATAACACATATAAATTGAAAAGTGTACTAGAATCCCGAAATGTTATTACGATTTATAAGGGTAAGTTATAATCTAGCAATTTGCAGCTGAATTTTAGATATTAATTCTACGCGTGTTTCACACATGAACAAGGCATCTTCGGAATGGTTCTGCTTCGAGTACGCATTCGCTATTCTATCTTGACCCTGTCCTGAGTACCTTACTGTTTTGAAGTGTGCGAGTTTCCGTTCATATTTTCCATTTAAAAAAATGGTCTAATTCCATCAATTATCTCTAGACCGTAAGATTTGGGGGGCGGGGCCGGAGCACCTCCACGTGGTGCTCCCTGGAAACGTCCATTTGGACGTCACGCGTCCATTTGGACGGCCAAGATTCCGGCAGGAGGGGGTCTCCGCGTGCGGCTCTGATGGCAGAGCGCACGGCGGATCTGACCCGGGGCCAATGGGGCGGATGTGCCTCATGGCACTCCGTCGCCAGAGACGGTGGCGTCACGGCCCGGGGGCGTGACGGGTCGGTCGCTCGCGAGCGGCCAGACCCGGAAGGCCCAAACCGTAACCCTGAGTGTGACTGCGGCTGAAGCTCAGGGCCGGGGGTCTTCGGACCGTGGGGAAGAAAACCCCTATAAAAAATTACCCCTAATCCTAAGTTTGGCCACTCGGCGAGGGGATGAATGGTTGGTGGGTTAAAAAGCGCGCAAGCGTCCAGCCGTTAGAGTGGTAGTCAAGGCAAGACTTAAAAATGTTCCAAAAATGGCAGAGATTAAAACGAGCGTAGCTACTCCAGAGGGTCCCGGCCACGCCGGGGAATCCCTCACTGTGCCGGTGTCTGAGCGCGAGATGTGCACAAACACCGGCACGGTCAGTCTCCGATCGTATGGGAGGGAGACAATCGCTGCTGTAGTTGCCGAGAGCCTGGCAAAACATCCGGAGGCTCCAAAGACGAGGAAGAAGAGGAAGAGGAGGAAGCTGATCGCCACCACCGTACACTCCAATAGGGTGCGTGCGCGAAAGGAGGCAGCAAAAAAGGAGGCGGCGCGGCAGGCGCAACTAGCTGCCGCCGTGGCCGCGAGCGACGAGGGCGGTGTGACCGCAGCCACCGCAGAGCCGTCGCAGAAAGTGGACGCCGGTACTGCCCGGCTGTCGGGCGGAGAGGAGAGCGACGAGGGCGGATCAGCCGCAGGACCGTCGCGGGACGAGGGCGGGAAAGCCGCAGAGCCGTCCCCAAAAAGGCGCGGAGGAAGCGACAGCTCGACGGGGCTGTCGAGCGACGAGGGCGGCACCGCCGCAGAGCCGTCGCAGGACGAGGGTGGTGGTGCTGCAGGGCCGCCGAAAGCTATGCGCCGGAGAAGCTGCTCGACGGGGCTATCGGACAGCTCCGGGAGCGATGTGGCGTACGCGCTGTCGACAGACGAGGGCGGCAGTGCCGCAGGGCCGTCTGTCTCTGAGATGTCGGCGGACGAGGGCGGCAATACCACAGAGCCGTCCGCCGACGAAAACATCAGCCATCAGCTGCAGGTCATCCAGAGGAGGGACAAGGGCGGTGGATGCGCGGGTCCGTCCAAAGGTGGTAGGAGTAGGGAAGGCAGGCCGTCAATTGAGGAGGGTATAGGCAGGCCGTCATCCCAGAGGAAGGAGAAGGAGTTAGGAGGTAGGAAGGAGAAGGAGACGGGTAGGGGGGCTGCCGAGGAGGCTCTAACGGCAGCCCCAATTGTGAAGGAGAGGGAGGAGGCCCTCCCCCCGAGCGTCCGGAAGCGCCCCCTGCAAAAGGGTGGTGGCTCAAGCTCCGACTCGGAGGGGAGTTTCATCGTGCCTCCTCCCAAGGTCTCGACCATGCGCCGTGGGCGCAGGGGTAGGGGATCGGCGGTGGCGGCGAGGCCGGGGACCCCAGGTCCGGCCTGCCAGAGCGGGGAGGTTGCGGCCCTGCAGGCCGCGAATGCCCGCCTCAGTAAGGAGGTTTCCGGCCTGCGGGAGCGCAACCGGAAGCTCGAGTCGGAGCTGTCGGCGGTGCGGAAGGAGAACCGCGGGTTGGCCAAAGACGTGGCTGACCTGCGGTCTCAAGTCGCACTTTTAGTGCCAGCCGCACCGCCGACGCCGGCCTCGCCGCCGAAACGGGCTGCACCGGAGAGGGCGGGCCCGTCGACTGCGCCCGTGGCGCCGCCTGCGCCTGTGGTGCCTGCCGCGCCGGTTGCGCCCACCGCGCCGGCCGTTGGCGCCGCCAAGAAGCGCGGCGGGCCCCGAAAGGAGGCAGAGCCGCTGCCCGTGGTGCACGGCGTGCCGGAGGGGTCGATGCGCGTCATCTTTGCTAAGCTTGAGCTTATGCTGGATGCGCGCATCAAGGCCTTGGTGGATCGCCTTCCGCCCGAGCCACCCCTCCGGCCGCCGCTCGCCACGGATAGAGCGAGGCGGCCGCAAGCGTTGGCTCCCACCCCGCTGCCCTGTCAGGGTGGCCGCGTGGTGAGCTACGCTGCGGCCGCCGCTGGGCCCAAGGGGGCCAAGAAGGCCGGCAAGGTGCCGGCTCCCGCCAAGGACGGGCCGCGGCCGGCGCCAGCGGCTGCACCGCAGGCGCCGGCCAGCGCACCCGCGACCGCTCCTGCTGCGCCCAGCGCTGCTGCCAGGCTCGAACAGGGCTGGCAGGTGGCTGAGCGGAGCAGGAAGGCACGCGGCCAGAAGCGGAGAGCGGCGGCCAAGGGTGCCGCCGTGGCCGCCGCTCCCCAGGCGGGAGTCGGCAGAAAGGGGAAAAGGTCGCGCAGGGGCCTCAAGTCGCCGAAGACGGCCGCGGTGGTCATCACCGTGCTGCCTGAGGCGGCTGAGAGGGGCCTCAACTATGAGGCCGTCCTAAAACGCGCCCGGCGGGAGCTGGACGTCTCCGACATCGGAGGCGTCGAGGCTAGGACCCGCAAGGCCCGGACAGGGGCTCGAATTCTCGAGTTCCCTGGGGCCGAGGGCGCGAAGACGGCCGATAGTGTGGCTTCGAAGCTGCGGGGGCTGTTCGGGCCAGAGGATGGTGTCCGAATCGCCAGGCCTGTCAAGTGCGCAGAGATGCGCCTGACGGGCTTGGACGATTCCGTGACGGTGGAGGACGTCCGAGAGGCCATTATGGCGCGTACCGGATGTGCCTCGGACACCGTCCGGATTGGCACCATCCGCCCTGGTCCAGGCGGCGTCGGTGCTGCCTGGGTGCAGTGTCCGGTGGAGTCGGTCAAGCAATTGGCCGACTCAGGCAGACTCCTCGTGGGCTGGAGCTCGGCGCGGGTAACCATGCTAGAGCCCCGGCCCGCGAGGTGTTATAAATGCATGGCGGTCGGGCATACCCGACCGACATGCAAAAACTGCTTTGACTGCAGCGGGCTATGTTTCCGTTGCGGTCTGACCGGACACCAGGCGGCATCGTGCTCTGCGGTGCCCCACTGCCCCGCGTGTGCGGCAGGCAATAGGCCTGCCAAACATCGCATGGGCTCTGGGGACTGCAGACCCCCGGCATCGGCCCCAAAGGGGCGGGGCGGCCCATCGACCGGGCCAACCCCCGCTCCGAGCGCGACCCGATCGCCCGTTAGCGCGGAGGAGGTGACGATGGATACGGACCGTTAATGGACCCCGTATCCATCCGTCTCCTCCAAGCCAATCTCAACCACTCCGCCGGTGCGCAGGACGTTTTCCTGCAAGCCATGGCGGAGTGGTTGATAGGAGTAGCCGTAGCCGCGGAGCCGTACGCGGTGCCCGACCGGCCAAATTGGCTGGGCAGCACCGACGGTACCGTGGCAATCATCGCCTCCACGTCGTGGCCTTCGTCGCCTCTGATCCTTAGGGACAGGGGCGTCGGATACGTCGCGGCGGACTGGGGAGAGATTACGCTCCTCGGAGTATATCTCTCCCCTGCCTGGAGAGCGGCTGATTTCGGGGTCTCCCTTACCATCTTGGGAGCCTCGTTACGGCGATTGGCACCGCGCCAGGTGATCGTATTGGGGGACTTCAACGCCAAGTCCGTGGCGTGAGGGTCCTCCCGTACGGACGACCGAGGACGGGCGGTCGAGGATTGGGCGGCGGCACTGGGCCTCTGTTTGCTGAACAGAGGCTCGGTGCATACGTGCGTGCGACCTCAGGGCAGGTCGATAGTGGACCTTTCGTTCGCTAGCCCTGAGGTCGCTGCACGCGTGGGGAGCTGGTGCGTCGAGGAGGAGGTTGAGACCTTGTCGGACCACCGGTATATCCGGATGGAGGTCTCCCTGACAATCCCGGCGCCCGGCAGGGGTCACAGGGGGGCGGTAGGGCGTCCTGCGTTCCCGCGATGGGCTGTGGGTCGCCTAGACCGGGACCTGCTGGCGGAGGCAGCCATCGTTCACTCGTGGCTGTCCTCTGCCAACCAGTTGGACGGGGTGGACGCCGAGGCTGGCCGCATCCGCAGTGCGTTGACGCAGATCTGCGATGCGGCCATGCCCCGGGTACGGCGTCTGCCCCCGAGGAGGGCTGTCCACTGGTGGTCCCGGGAGCTGGCAGATCTCCGGGCCGCGTGTATTCGCGCCCGGAGGGCCTACACCCGCAGCCGGCGGCGCAATCGCAGCGCGGAACTGGAGGGCCAGCTTTACGAGGGCTACCGCAATGCGCGGTCGGCCTTCAGGCTGGCCGTCCGTTCCGCCAAGGACGCCAGTCGGCGGGAGATGCTGGAGAGTCTCGACCGTGACCCCTGGGGTCGCCCTTATGGTGCGGCGCTGAGTAAGCTCCGCGCACGGGGCCCGCCCCTCACCGAGACTCTCCAACCCAGCCTCCTTACCCGGGTCGTCGAGGACCTGTTCCCACGACGGGCGGAACACACGCCCCCGGTCATGGCGCCGCCAGACAATGACCGGGAGGGCAATGGTGGCAGTGTTCCGCTCATCACGGAACCGGAGATGAGGGCGTCGATGGCGCGCATGCGCGGTAAATCCACCGCCCCCGGGCCCGACGGTATTCCAAACCGTGTGTTGGCCCTGGTCCTCGACCATCTGGGTCCCCGCCTCAGGGAACTGTTCGACGCGTGTTTAGCGTCTGGGCGGTTCCCTGGGTGCTGGAAGGAGGGGAGGCTGGTTCTCCTGCTGAAGCCGGGACGGCCTCCGGAGTCGCCTTCGGCCTACAGGCCTATCGTGCTGCTCGATGATATGGGCAAGCTACTGGAGAGGATAGTAGCTGCCCGCATCGAGCGGCACCTTGTCGGCACGGGGCCCGATCTGTCGGACGCCCAGTTTGGGTTTAGGAGAGGTCGTTCGACGATCGAGGCCCTGTTGCGCCTGAGGGCCGTGGCGACTGAGGCCGTCACCGGCGGGGGAGTGCTGTTGGTGGTGTCCCTAGACATCGCCAACGCATTCAATAGTCTGCCATTCAGCTGCGTCAGGGAGGCGCTCCGTTACCACGGAGTGCCAGCTTACCTGAGGCGGCTGGTGGCAGACTATTTGGAGGAGCGCAGCGTCCTCTACGCCAACCGAGTAGGGGACGTTGTGCGAACGCCCATGACGTGCGGTGTTCCACAGGGGTCTGTCCTCGGACCCACCCTGTGGAACATCGGCTACGACTGGGCGTTGCGGGGGAGCCTCCCACCCGGGCTGGGCGTGATTTGTTACGCCGACGACACGCTCGTCACAGCCCGCGGTGGGACGCTACAAGAGGCGGTAAGCCTGGCGACCTCAGGCACCGAAGAGGTCGTCAGGCGGATCGAGGCGCTGGGGTTGAGGGTGGCCCTGGACAAGACGGAGGCCCTCTTGTTCCATGGGCCCCGTATGGACCCTCCCATCGGCGTCTCGATCACCGTCAATTCGGTTGGGATCAGCATCCAGGCCCATATGAAGTACTTGGGCCTGGTGCTCGACGGGCGATGGTGGTTTCGGGAGCATTTCCGCAGGCTCGTCCCGCGGCTCATCGGCGTGGCGTCCGCCCTACAATGGCTGATGCCGAATGTGGGTGGACCGAGCGCGGCATGTCGACAGCTGTACGCGGGGGTCATCCGGTCGATGGCCCTGTACGGCGCGCCGGTGTGGGCGGGATCCATGACCGCCCGACTTAGGGCCCTTCTGTGGCGTCCACAGAAGGTCATGGCGGTCAGGATCATCCGCGGGTACCGCACGGTGGCGACGGAGGCGGCGTGCCTATTGGCCGGGACTCCCCCGTGGGACCTGGAGGCGGAAATGCTCGCCGACCTGTATCGGCGGGTGTCGGGGGTGCGCGGGGTGGTGTTGTTTCCTTGAAGGAGCTCACCGCCTGGCGCGTCTACGCCCGCCGGGACGTCATCGCCCGTTGGGCAGACCGGCTGGAGAGGCCTCGATACGGTGTTTGGACCGTGGAGGCCTTCCGGCCGGTGCTGATGCAGTGGTTAGAAAGGCGGCACGGGGTGCTCTCCTTCCGACTCGTGCAGGTCTTGACGGGGCATGGATGCTTCGGCAAGTACCTGTACAGGGTCGCTAGGAGGGAGAGAACTCCGTTCTGCCACCACTGCGATTGCGACGAGGACACGGCGCAGCACACGCTCGAGGTCTGTGCCGCTTGGGCAGAGCCGCGTCGTGAACTCGTCGCAATCATCGGTGCAGACCTGACGCTGCCGACCATCGCTAGGGAGATGCTCGGCAGCATCAGGAATTGGGACGCGGTCGCAGCCTTCTGCGAGGCAGTTATCTCGCAGAAGGAGGCGGCGGGTCGCGAGTGCGAGGAGCACAGCCTCGATGATGCGACCCGCCGTCGGCGACTGGGGCGGCGCAGGCGGGAGTACCTGCGTGCAATGCCGCCCTAGCCGAGGCCGCGGGTGACGTGACCGGGGATTAGTCCGTCACCCGCCGAGAGGCCGACCGCGTGAGGAAAGACCGACGTCCTCCCCGAGGGGGGGGACGTCGGTCGATGGGAGGGTACCCCGGGTAGAGGGTATTTCGTCGGGCTGACCACTGATGACAAGTAACCCTGCTCCAGTGGTCGGCCCAGCGACGAGGGCGACGTGGTGTTCGGGTGGGTTGCGGGAGTTGCGGGCTTGAGCCCCTCTGTCGCCCCGGACGGAGTGGTGCGTAGGCGCGCCGACCGCAGCCCACACAAAAAAAAAAAAAGACCGTAAGATTTAAGAAACCTAACGATTATATTCTAAGCGAAGTTAAGACATGAGATTAAACGTAAACTATAGTCACAATTAAGTTGTATAATATAGGTATTTGGCATAAAATAGTTGATATAAACCTGCACAGATGGCGTAGTGTGTGAGATACCAACTGCCGTGTCAGTGCCGTGAGTTCGATTGATGTTGTTATGATTTTGGGTATAATTTGTGTCCGTTCAACATATGTTTGTTAAGTCCACCGCACTACAAGCATTATTTTCTTAGTGAAGGATCTTTCAAAATACCGAGCTGTTTTTTGGTAATACAAATAAATAAAACTGAAATGTCCGTTCGTAATGTCAAAATAGTACGATTTTTTCATGGTCACACGCTTATTTAAAAAGCACTTCAAATATTTTTGTCTGTCTATTTGTTCCAGATAAACTCCAAAACGGCTGGACCGATTTTGATAATGTTTTACTACCCTGTTTGAAAGATAAAATACGACTAAGGGATATAATACGCATATGACATCTATGCAAGAGAAGGAAAACTCGAAATAAAATCCTATACAAACCTGTCTGACTAGCATGGTATAGTAAGGTCAATTTCCCTCCTATTGTGGAGAAGGCTGGAGCCCAACAGTGGGACATATATGAGCTGAAATAATGATGCCCACGGGAATGGGAGCTACGGGGAAAGACCGCGGCAATTTGAATGATTAATTCATTCAAATTGCCGCAATTGAATATTATTTTTTTTATTTATACAGAATAGCGCCTTTAGGGTATTAAAGCAATGCATTAAAACCTGGTGGTGTTGCGATCGATTTCTAGATTTTTTTTATTTGTACAGAATAGCGCAGCGCCGCACAGTGGGTCGAAAGCAAGATTTTAGTGACTTAGGGACCAACTTTGGTTTTTTATTTTTTTCTTTGTGCGGATGGATAGAGCTCGTTAACGTCAATAATAATTGCCCTTAGAAGATTTTTCCTAAACTTGATAGTTTGGGCAGAAAAAAATATTTTGATTTTTTTTGTATGGAGCTGATCAGATAAAGTTAAATTTCTGCTAAGTATAGTTAGATCCCGCTTTTAAACCTTTTGTTCCTTAAACCTTGTCTAGTCTACTATCATTTGATGCTATGAACATGTGCATAAAGTTGCAATTCTCCGAAATAATTGGATCAAAAAAATGAAAAATATATTAATATAAAAAGCTTTATTTTTATTTTCTTAAGTTATTTTAAGTTAAATTTAATATGGATTAGTAAGTGTAAGCACGTAATAATGCGCATAATTACTTAACAACTAATAATAATACATTTAAAAGGTTCCTAATTAGCTTTTAAAAATGTGTGAATATTTATCTAGAAATTTCTAATTATCCGTTTAATGACTGATGATTAGTTTAACCTTTCATATTAAAAAAAATGTGTTGTCACTTTTAGCCATTGCTGTAATTTTAATGCGGATGATTAGTTAATGAGGGTAGTAGAAAAAAATCTATTACTGGAAGTATGAAATTACCATATTTATTATATATTAGCTAGTATTCGTTTATTCCTACTACTACTAACATCTCGTGTTTGTAATCGTCCCTTTTACGCTATAATGGAGAGTTTAGTGAACAATTTAGATTTATTTATGATTTTAAGAGATCAGCTGAAATAATTGTCGGATAGTAAAAAACTTTTCCAATTCCTACAACATAAAAATCAATGTGGCAGAAGAGAACAGTGCTGAGCTGCAAAAATTTTGTACGCGATATTGTTCAAATATAAGTGCAAGATGGGAACGAAGTAGTCGCACATTATCACAGTTTATAAGAAAAAATGGTGAGTCGTTAGAACGTGCAATAATCTGGCCCGAAGAAGTGATACCTGAAGCTGTGAACACTGAACAGGAAGGGGTCGAGATTTGTGATACTGATAATGTTGAAAATTTACCACCATCTACAACAGAAGCTTCGACATCTACATTTACACCTCGAAAACCTTTCGAAGAATTGGGCTCCAGGCAAAAACGAAGGCGCGTAGAAGAAATTAAAAAATCGCTTTCGTTATCCCCTGATGAAGTGAAAGCTGCTACAATTGCTAGTTTAAGAAACACCGGAAATGAGGATGTAGGAAAAATATTTAACCATTTGTTAAATCACCCAGAAGATCTGGAAAAAGTTAAGGAGTGTTTAAGTACAAGTAAAGCGAAAAGTAGTACATATTAACCCGATAAGGCCCTGTCTTTATTAGTTTCACTTAAATTAAGTAGATGGCAGTATATAAACCTAAGAGAGGCAGCAAATGAAAATGAGTCTGACTTATATCCTTCTTATTATAAAATTAAACAAGTGAAGTCAAGATGTTATTCAGGGAAAGAAGATATAATTATAACTGAAGAAGGAGCTGCTATTAAACTGCAAGTTTTACTCAACCTGACAGTCTCAAGACTTTTAGATGTAATTGCTTTGGATTTAAACTCGGCAACAGATTTTCTGCTTATAAGCAAACGGGGCTTTGATGGAGCCTCGGGTCAAAGTAACAAACAAAAGACTGAAACAGAGTTTGATGATTCATCTATTTTTATGGCCAGTCTAGTTCCTATTAGGCTTCAACACTGTGATGGAACAATTGTTTGGGAAAACGACCGATCTTCATCGACTTTCTATTGCCGTCCGATTATGTTTAAATTTACCAAAGAAACGCAGTCAACAGTGGCAACTATAAAAGCTGGCATAACAGAAGAAATAGAAAGACTTCAGCCATCAAGAATCAGTCAAGTTGAAGTTAAGCATCAATTGCTCATGACAATGATAGACAGCAAAATAACCTCGTATTTGTCAGACACATCCTCAGCTGTCTGTGATATTTGCAAATCAAAACCGACAGAGATGAACAACCTGGAACCACTTGCTCATAGAGAAAGGAACGAAGAAATGTTCCAGTACGGAATTTCATCTTTACATGCTTGGATAAGATGCATGGGATGCTTACTTCACATCGGTAAATATTTCTTACTTCATACTTTATTATCTTGTTATTTTATGCATCCTGTGACATTATTTTTCTAAGTGACATTTTTTTTTAATTGCAGCTTATCGTTTGGAGTTTAAAAATTGGAGTTGGGGGATGACAAAGAAAAAATGTCGCTCAGAAAGAGCGCTATACAGCAGGCATTTAAAAAGGACTGCGGCTTATTTATTGATATAGTTAAGCAAGGAGTAGGCACAACCAATGATGGGAATACTGCCAGAAGATTTTTTAGAGATACAGAAACAACAGCCGGTATAACAGAAATTAGTAAAGATTTAATTGAAAGGTTTCACGTGATTCTTCAGACTGTTGGATCTGCAGAGAATGTAGACCTAAGTAAGTTTTCTGATTTTTGTAAAGGTACTGCAAAATTGTATGTACAGTTATATCCCTGGTATTATATGCCTTCCAGTGTACATAAATTGTTAGTACATGGGACGGATATAATTAAGGAGTTTGGTGCCATACCTATAGGTAAACTGTCGGAAGAGGCAGCGGAAGCTCGCAATAAAGATTTCCGGAAATATAGAGAGAGCCATTCTAGAAAGGTAAGTAGAACGGCGACAAATGAGGATATTTTAAACAATCTTCTTTTGTCGTCTGATCCAAAGACTGATCTAAGACCTCGAATGGTAAAACAACATAGAATGGTTTTCTCTCCAAAAGTCAAAGAGCTTCTGCTGAGTTTTCCCACAGAAGCCGATATAGATTTTATTAATGTAAGATAATTTAAAAGATAATAATAGCGATAGTGAATAAGGATTCTAAGTTTTTTTTATTTTAGTTTGTGTTGTACTGGTATATTGTTAGTTTTAAGTTTACTTTTGTTAGTAATAAGTTACGTTTCCCTTTATTAATTTGTTAATTATATATTTGTATTATTATTATGTACCTGTACTTACTATTCAGTATTAAATCTAATTTAAAAGAATATTTTATAATCTAATTACAGTCATTAAATGGACAATTAGACATTTATAGATAAATATTTATACATTTTTAAAAGCTAATTAGGTATCTTTTAAATGTATTGTTATTAGTTGTTAAGTAATTATGCGTATTATTGTGTGCTTGCACTTACTAATCCGTATTAAATTTAACTTAAAATAACTTAAGAAAATAAAAATAAAGCTTTTTATATTAATATATTTTTTTCATTTTTTTGATCCAATTATTTCGGAGAATTGCAACTTTATGCACATGTTCATAGCATCAAATGATAGTAGACTAGACAAGGTTTAAGGAACAAAAGGTTTAAAAGCGGGATCTAACTATACTTAGCAGAAATTTAACTTTATCTGATCAGCTCCATACAAAAAAAAATCAAAATATATTTTTCTGCCCAAACTATCAAGTTTAGGAAAAATCTTCTAAGGGCAATTATTATTGACGTTAACGAGCTCTATCCATCCGCACAAAGAAAACAATAAAAAACCAAAGTTGGTCCCTAAGTCACTAAAATCTTGCTTTCGACCCACTGTGCGCCGTTTGGGTCAACTTGTATTAAATAGAATTGATAAAACAAATGAAGAAATATAGCTGCGTTGCATGAATTAAAAATAAATCCGCATAGTTAATTATTGTCTTTATTAATTAAAAGTCACATGAGAATTGTGAGCTTAGGTAGTAACGAACAACAATAAAATTATTGCACCATTATCATAATTTTTTTTTACAGTACACTCACAGGTCTCAATTAAAATATTCATATAAAATGGTTTCATTTTTACAACGCCACATTTACAGAAATTAATAATTTTAATATAAATAATTTTTGGATTTAAATAATAATATATAAATAAACTAGCGTACCGGCAGGCTTCGTTCTGCCTGAAAAAGCAGCAGCCGATTAAAAATAATATGATATATATCAATTGTAAAGCGAATCAAATTTGGAAGGCATGTCAACAGCAGCGCTAGCTACTGAGTCCATTTGTAATTTCAGATCATAAGTAATGTAATTTCCTTGTGGTGAAGGAGTAAGAATAAAATTCACCACTCCCTATCTTGCCCGTGGCAATAAGATACAATAAGCATATAACATCTGTACAAGAGAAGGAAAACTCTATTCCAACACGTCTGATCAGTGTGGAATAGTAGGTCAATTCCCCTCAGGAGGCCTGAGCCCAACAGTGGGACATATAGGCTGAGATGATGAAGTAATGTAATTTAAGCAGTAATGATTTTGGAATTTGACATATCCTATAGCGACAGCAAGACTAAAGACTTAGCATGCATTAATAGAAAGTATTAGCACCAACAAAAGCGATACAACAGCAATTTTGTTTAATAAAAATAGATTCTATGTAATATCTTTTAATGCAGAGTGGTCCAAGTACAAATGTGCAATGCAACGTCACATGCAGAATAATTTATTGCTATTAAAATAAATTCTTGGGTGCGTGGGTGTAAATTGTTTCAATTAAGTAATGTAGTTGCACTGCGTTTTAAAAATAAATAAAAAGTAAGAATAATAAATAGTCCATTGAAAGTTGAAACTGCATAGGAACCAGATAAAATCGTAATAATTACGCAATATATTATATATTTTTTTTAATTGGAATGAGCTATGTATAGGACAATCCATCGGACTATTGACCTCTACCGATGGACAGACAAAGTGGAAATAATATCTTAAACGCCACGCTTTGCAGGCAGGTTGGTGATCGCAGTTATTATTATGATCTTCCCAGAAGAGTGCTGCCCGTTTACCTGGCACTTCTTTAAGCTGATATCTAAGACCCCACGGGATATTAAGGGGGTGGTGTAATACAATGTTAGCGTGTAGTGATGATGGCTACGAATACTACCAACTTTACCATTGCTTGTGGGTATTTTAAAAGACGACTAAGGACTTTATATCAATCTGGACCAACTCCATCTGATGTCGCCTGGTCAAAAATTATATTCCAAAGGAAGGCTGACATCAGGTGCCTACCTCATAAAACCAAAACCGATTAACTTTTGCAATATGTACTATGGACGCATAAGAGGCATCTTGCGCCTACCCTTAATAATTAGGATAAGAGCAAGAGGTTGATGATGATGATGTATTACAAGATTGATTGAAAAACGATCAAGACACTGAGTTTCATTTTATAAAATCTTGTCACTGCAGGAAATAAGATCCTGTCGCAATTTAACTACTTAAGAATTTATGTAACAGATAAAGTTACATGTAGGTACTACTAATTAAAAGAAATGTTTTATTGAGAAATAAAATGTGAAATTTACTATGAGTCTATTTGATGATTACGAGCCTTCTATTTTCTTATTTGAGACTAACGCACGGCTCGATCGTTGGTAAGTGGAAATTACCATTTAAAAGCTCATGGTACTAAAATCAAAACAAGTAAAAGTGCGAACCATTACTGCTTTCAAGATAGTTTATTGTGCCCATTAAACTGTAGGTTACACAGCGGTTTAGTTAGGGAATCTCCATGATAGCGTTCTGTCACTTCTGACTACTGGGGAGGGTGGAGTAAAATCATAGCTTCCCAGTTAACAGAAAAGTAAACAAGTTTCTCTTATGAAATAAGATGGATTATAGTAGAGGAAAGAATATGTATATATATGTCCGAGATTGTACTGGTTCAGGATCGGCATGACATCTTCTTTTAATTTAGAATTTGCGTATTAGCGAGTCAAAGAAATCCTCTTTCGTGTGAAACATCTAATTAATGGGTACTAAAACACCAAGGCTCAGAACAACTAATTGTAGACTGTATAAACATTTTCGTGCTAGAATTGAACGTCTTATACTTAGCACGGGAGGTCATAAATAACAAAAATATTACACGCTCAAAAATATTAACCAACTTAATATTAATACATTTGGTATTAATCAGTTCGTGAAGAAGTTAGTTCTTATAAACAAGAAATATAGAAATATTAACTCTTATTGCTACTTATGAGGTATTTATTTTTGCATTGCATGAAAATGCTATGATTTTTTATGTCCACCTCTGCAGTGTATATCGGGTTCAACCCCTAAGCGCTTACTCATAAGTGCAGTTAAAGTTGTCATAGTCATCTGAGGCTAACAACTATAGTCATACAAAAATCTGCGGTGCATATTTCCTTCGTCCTTTCAGTGTATCCGAACCAATCCAAAATAATAATTGCACTGATGTGTCGGGAGCTAGTCCTTACTTACTTCCGGTTTCGTTCACTGGAAGTAGGTTAAAATTCAGTAGAATAGCCTAACAGTACATATACGCACTGTCAGTGCAAAATGTTCGGCATAAAGAAAATAATAAAGTGTATCTTCAAATGGAACTGGGTCAAATTTTGAAAAGGATACGGCACGTCTTTTGAATGAACATTTTGAAGCAAAAATGTCCATTCATTCTTCAATTTGTGTCACTAGTGAGAGGTGTAGATAAGATATGATGGTAATGTGACCGTTGAGGCAAGCAATGTAGAAGCGTGAATGGCTGCTTGCCGATCAGAGATTTTATTAGATAGGTATTTTCTATAATCCGTGTGGTGACGGAGTAAGAATAAAATCCACTACCCCCTCTTGTCGGTGAGTGTCATAAAGCACAACTAAGGGATTATAATATACAGATAACATCTATGCAAAAGAACCAAACTCGAAATAAAGCTATACCAACTCATTTGAACAGCGCGATATAGGAGGTCCATCCCCCGATTGTGGAGGAGGTTCGAGCATAATAGTGGGACGTATGGCTGTAATGATGATGATTTTAGATACATTATTTTGATTTTTATAGCAGGTGCCGCAAAAAGAAACTTGCATTGAGTAGGTATTAAAATATATAATTACATAGCTGCTGACATCGAAAAACTTCAATGAAATTTAACCAAAACATCATATATTGTTATATGTAAATCAACCAAAATTTACAATATAACTTGACCGTAACTAATTGTTGGGATTTCACAAAATAATGTACTTGTATTTACGAGTACTATTGTAACCTACATACATCTTAAATATGCATTTAACGAAGTTTTATCGTCCTTGTTTGGGCTGTGTACTTATTAAATAACAACATAAGAGTATTAAACGGTGTTAATGTATCACATCCATGAATTAATTAGTAAAAAAAAGACATCGGAAGGACAAAGTAACAGGTTCTTGAAAAAGTGAAATCGACTCAAAAAAACCGTAGTTCAAAGTGAATTAATTTTATTTCATTCGTACAAATGTATAATAACATCGGATAGGACAGAAAATTATTTTATTATTTGTTTTGTTATTAAGAGTTTCTTTTTCTATTCTAAGCACTACTTGTATTACCTACTAACTTGGAGATTTTTTAACCGAAGATTATCATCATCATCATCACATCATCACACAAGAAGTATTAGTCTAATGATAAAGCAACTCTCAATTTTGAATCTTACGTTTGTTTTACACTGCAGATGGTCTACGTCATTGCGACGGGATGGGGTTATTAGAGGTACTCACGTATGATGATGATAAAATTTCGTTGAAGCTTTCGTGTGATATAGTAACAGCCAGATCTCAACATCAACAAGAGTTGACTTGTCAATGCGCCATGAAATCACAGCTTAAGTATTTTCCTATAGGCAATTTTATTGTGAGTAGTAATATAAGGTACAGCTAAATTAGTATTACTATTATATACCTACTACTTACCTAATAACAAGGAATCATCCATCCATCCATCGGCCTATAGACATTCACTGTTGGACATAGGCCTTTCCACGACTTTTAGGATGTCGTCAGACCATAGAGTAGGTGGGTCGTCCTACGCTGCGGCGACTGATTTGTGATCGCTCTTCAAGAATCTTTCTTCCAAAGGTTGTCGGTTCGATGAGCGATGTGGCCTTGCCATTGTCATTTCAAGGTACTAATTCTTCAGGCTATGTCGGTTATAGACGTTCTTCTATGGAATTCCGTATTTTGGATTTTATTACGTAGTGAAATATCGAGCACAGCCCTCTCCGTAGCACGTTGAGCCTATGATTTTTTTATGTGGACGACATTAAGATACCACGTTTCGGTGCCGTATGTCATCGCATAACAAAGCGTAAACTTAATCAATTACACAATCGTTTATATAATTTAAAAACTTCTATAACTTTATTCTTTAGGTATACAAGTCAGAATATTTTCTTAAGGATAACTTTAATTTTCTCGTTACAGGGGGATAATTACACGTCTTCTAACGGGCTGCGATTCAGACCCCTTGCACTAATAAGATTTTTTTAATGCTCCAACAATATATTTATTGAACTAGATTCCTAGTAGTCAGTAGTGGTATGTTTGATAAAGCAACCTATCAGCGAAGCAACTAGTAAAATATTTATAATAGGTAATATACACCGAAGTGATTCATTGCGACTATCATATTTTATTATTTCTAAGAGAAACTCATGGCCACTTCGACGAGTGCTAAGAATGGATTTTCAAACATAATTGAACATTATTAGCACTAATGTGCAATTTAATTTGCCTGTCGTAACCATCTCGAAGGTACGTCAATCTGCAGATTACGGTTTAAGAGTGTTCTAGACGCGGCTGTAGAAAGTTGCTTGCGGCGCGACTCTCCGGCGCCCGCGTATGTCCTGCGATCCGCATTCTCCCTTGCGAGCTTTAAAATAAAACTAAAAAATAAAGTTACATCGTAAAATACACTGTATCGCGGTGTAATGACTTCAGTAGCAGGCAATAGAGAAGGCCTTGACTTTATTAAAATAAAACTAGCCTCGAGAGTAGGTAGGCGTTCGCGGCGTGAGAGAAATTATAAATATTCTATTGTTAATTTTTTTAGATATAATTTCCGATAGTTATTGTACATATGGAGTATCATACGTTTTATCAGAGGAACACATAAAAATAATTTCTCGGTACAAGGGTTGACGGCTATATTGAAAATTTACTAGACATTTATATATCCATTGTATCGCCGAAACACCGAGATTGAAAAATTGTTACAAATTATAACGCAAGCAAAAAATATACAAAAATACTATTTTTAATTAACTTCTATATATATATATATATATATATATATAATAGATATATATTGTTTATCATAAGTTCTTTGAGATGAACTAACCTACATAAAATATTTTCTTTGTACAATAATCGCCTGATTCTATGTAAGAAGAACTTAAATTATTGATTACATCCTTTATGCATTAAGAGTACCTCCTAATTACACTATTTTTTCCTATTTGGATTCCTTATCTTCTTACATCAAATTGAAATTCTGTAATTTTATTTTAAAATATGTAACTTAGATGATAGATTACGAGGGAAGGTGACGGCATTCGTGACACAGGGTATCCTAGTACGAATGCCAAAGCACTCCTTGGTTTCTCATATGTTTAATATAAGGAGATTAATATTTAATTATAATAATAATCTTTATTAGTTAAAAAAGTAATGTTACAGACATTACTTTTTTAACTAATAAAGATTATTATTATTATTAATTTTCTTCTTTTACTCTTTTCTAGTCATGTTGTGCCACTGTCAGGAACGACCCACGATTCTATTATCCAATAGAAACAATTTTCATTTATTATCAATATATTAGAATTTTGTTCTCAAGTTTCATTTTCTTCTCATACAGTATTAGTGGAGGGTCAATCCCGTTTAGACACTCAATACTCCTTATACAACAGTTGTAAAAGAAGGAATTGTGTGTGACAGTTAAATGGCATATTGAGTTCTTTATCCGTTATCTTTTTGAGCTGCTACGATAATCACAATCTGTTAAGTTGTCATTAATAATAAACGTTATATAACGAATCTTCAGCCGTATAAGAAAGCATATTTTAAAATTTATTTTCAATCCTAACTGCACATCGTCTTGTGCGATTAATCTCGCGATCGTCTTGTCCGGATTCCAATCTTTCTTTACCAAAGGAGTTATGTGTCTTCTTTTTATCATGAGTACATAACTGTAAAATGAAATTGCAACACTAGTAAGTATCGGTAAATTATGCAATCGTATCCTTTGACTACGCAATTCAAGGTTTCGTGAGATTGAGTTAGAGACAAAGGCAAAGACGTCTTATCTTTTGTATTGCCGAAGTAATACAAAAGGCAATAGATGAATTAAAAGTCACTCGCGATGTCTTGACAGAACAGCCTTAACCTACATTTCAAAATGATTACAAAGGAATGTCACGAAGTGAGTAGCACAAAACAGTGTTTAGATAATGGTGGAGTATCAACAATTGCATCTGCGGTCTGCGCGCGGCGACGCGACGCTTCGGGTCGATGAACGACCTAGCTCACTGTAAGGCTGTTAACTCCGCTATGGACCCGCCCCCGTTTCATTTGTTTCTATAATAGAATCCTGAAATACGCTTTTAATTTTTTTTAGTTGCCAATAAATAACAAACAGCCCGGAGAAGACAAGATTACAGTCGAATTATAGTTAGATTTCTTTGAGAGTCAATTAGCAGAGTAAATTATAATTCAAATATATGAATTATAATTAAGTTTCATATATTTGAATTATAATTTAAAACTACTTATTGAGTAGTGTTAAATAGAACGATTGAGCTAACGTATCTAAATCACAATTTAATCTACAAATTCTTACGAATTATTAACACTGAATTGATGACAAATATTAGAATCGGTAATCTGTAAAAACAAAATGGGGGGCATGCTGGAGTGCATGGCCGTTGGTTTGTATATTGTGTAACTTTAAAGGAATTAAATGAAGTTCGAGGACCCATTGCGTCAGCTTTGCAAGTTTGTTATAAAAGTATAGTGTTGGTCGACAGTGAACCTTATGTAGCTCAGGAATTATGAAAATACCAATGATCATTTAGGATCTTTCATATCAAAAATTGGAGCAATAAATATCATCATCATCATTTCAGCTCATATAGGTCTCGCTATTGGGCTCGAGCCTCCTCCACAATAAGAGAAAAATTGACCTACTATACCACGCTGTTTAGACGTGTTGGTACCTATACGGTTTTATTTCGAGTCTTGCATAGATGTTATATGCATTTTTAATCCATTAGTCGTCTTTTACGGCACCCACAAGCAAGAGAGGGTGTGCTAAACTGTATTCTTAGTTGGTCACCTAATGGATAAGCAAGAAATATGTATATGTCTGATGCAAAAATTCGCTTCTTTAACTAACTTGATGGTTTTGCTTGCATAATAAAATATTATCGAGTCCGTCGAAGTACATTGAGTTAAAGCCAAATAAGATACAACACGAATTCGTAGAATTGATTAAAGTTCACTTTCATTTTACAGTCAGCAGAGAAGTACAGAAGTGGAAACCAGACTATACACAATTAAATTATTATGATTTTACAATTGATGATCGAAACAATATTTATTATGTAACGCATATCATTTAAACACTTTATGGCATAATAATTGTCTACTGTCGTGGATATAATAAGTGATTTTACTTACACTCTTTTTGATATAGCATACCGGACATATCAATACTCTCTAGGCAATAATAATAATTTAATTTGCGTTAAGAGTGCTCAGTCGGTACACATACCAGTTTCGGTGACAAGTCGCAGAACTCTCACTTGCGGATGTCGCATAGCATCTCGTGTGCACAACGCTCCATTACCGATAAATTGGCACTAGCAAAAAATATCATTTTCGCTATACGTCGACGTACATACGTTTCTAATCACATCATATCTGGGTCAACGGAAATTTACGAGGCGAACGATTCACTGAAAGCCTTTTACATCACATCTCGCCGAGACACCTGGCACTACCAGGATCCGATCTGCATGACGCGCGTACCACGCACGCTAATTGGCGGGATTTTTTTGACAAGATTCGACAACTAAAAGCGATTTACCAAGTTGAAATTATTTAATTATTCATTTGTAATGCAACGTTACGACAATCTGATTTTAAATTAGTAATTAAGATTAGCAACGACGACAACAAGACATATAAGGAGCCAGAGAAAATATTGAATGACAGCAGCATTTGAAATCATTAGATACATTTCGAAGAAAAAATCTGGGAATAAGAGAAAGTTTGGGTAAAATACATAACACAGCGAGAACACTGCATTAAAAATGAATCAATAATCAAGTGTGGGCGAATACCTCGATGCAGCGATAATTGAAAGTGCCATCACTTGCAGGCTCTCTGTACCAGATAGAATGTATGTCAAGTTGTTTTCACGGTCTCGGCGCACTTCTATAAAATCGACCATGACTTGTGGATGGGTGCGTGCTATTCTTCGTGTAGATAATTATTGATGCATGACTAGTTAACAAGTCATTAACTATTTTATTAAAGTACAATAAGATATGCAGATGAAAAACGAGTAAACTCGCATAACAGTGTGTAATGACCTTAACGACAGATAGTTTTTATTGCGCAATGAGAAATATATAATTAGCGGTTTTAAATATCTAAAACAACTATTTGTGGATCGCACAAAAATGTAGTTGTCTTATGGAGCATTGAACCCATAAAATCTAGCTACGGGATGTTTGTTGCATAGGCTCTAAGTTTTTAGTTTTAACGAGTTTAGAGTACTTAGCAATTAAATGTTATTTATGATAAAGTTTGGAATTAGTACAGATTATTCAGCAGGATCTATTAAAAATATGGTAAGTTATAGCTGTTTAATTTATTAGAAAAGGCCAATCAGTAACGGTCCCGGTTCTCTTTCTCTTATTGAGGAGATTAATAAATAGCCTTCAAGATAGTTTTTGAGTCGAACCCCATAGTGCGAATCTTTGTCTTTCTCTTGACATTGTAAATTATCACTTCCATCTTATAGTGAAATATCATGACATAATCTGCTTGTTTAATTCTATAACATAAAACATTTACGGACATGTGTTTAATGTATGTTTTGGAGCGCATGACAATCACCACGGTGATTGTCTATACTAATATTATAAAGAGGTAACATTTTTAAGTTTTGATATAAGCGGTAATCTTCGAAAGTAACTGGTAAACTCTTTCTCAGATCTAGATTTTGAAAATTTCACTATAAGGCAAGTCTGTATTATCAATGATTCTTAGAAACTATTTTTTATTTGAATAAAGAAATGTTTTCAAAGTAAATCACAAAAGCAATTGAAGTCAAAAAATATTCGTCTAATCTATTTTAAAAGCTTAATTTAAAAGTTCGTGGCACCAGACATCTATGTTAGACCAGCCACAAATACGGTTTTTACGTTACATATAATAAAAAAGATGAACTTTGGGTGCAGTTTCCAAATCTACTCTATGAATTCATACAAAATAGATTGTTTATTCAAAATATTACCGAGAAATATATACATATTTCTCGGCAATAAAGTTTGATTTTTACAAGGCATCAAATGCTGAAGTAGGCAGTTTAGAGGATAATGCGAAATGAAAATAATAAACTAATGGATAATTTTATCGGTACGCTGGATGACCGAAAGTACTAAGCGCGCGTGGGAGTAGGGTGCCGACTACATTTAACAAATGACCGAATTCCTGTTTAAGGAGGTCTATGTACAGCAGTGGACGTTGATGGACGAACAGAAGAATATCTTGAGCTTTCAAAATGACTAGGATTTGCTATATAACTAAATACTAGAAACGTTAGAACGTAATGAAACGTAATCTGCTATATTAACTTTAAAGTTTTTAACTTAAAAAGTCACTAACTCGAAGTAAAGCGGGGGTGGTGGTGGTCTCTAGTCATATTCGTAAATATAACGTATATGACTAGCGAGCATCGCTTCGGTTTTACCCGCTATGCCTTCGCATTTTAGATCTGCAATATCTCTTAAGATATGGGTTCGGCTGCGAGTTCAGGACCGGGCAAAATTTCATAGGGTTTTACTGTACTCGTTTTGAAGATTACCCAGAATAAACAGACGAATAGACAAAAACAAAATAAACTGGTTTTTAAGCATAGTTGTTGTGGACATAACCGGGCGACTTTAAAAAATCCTACTATTCTGATATTACAAACCGACACTTCAATTTTATTTATTTGTATAGATAAACTGGCAATCAGTAAGCTCAAATATCATTAGACATTTGGTCTATATCGCAATATACATGAATTGAGCATAACAGAACATCTTCATATGTATGTTTAAATTGTAAATAGTATCGAAAATAATGATCTACCCAAAATGGTTAGCATAGGAAAACGATTGCAAAAAATTGTATTAATATTACAGTGTGATCTAAATCCTAACTAATAATAAGAACAAAAAGGAAGAACAGCAGCAAATAATAGAATAGACTAGACACTAGATACAGGTTACACAGCAAGTGTGATGGCGGCTAGGCATACTACTAATCCTTATCCTTACAGTACTCGTGGGTGTCATTAAAGACGACTAAGAGCTTTACATCGACCTGGACTAACTGCAGCTGATGACGTCAACAATTACATTACCAAGGAAGGTTGGTTAAGCAGGCGGTCATTCATAAAATTTGTGTAATATGTGCGGTGGAAGAAGAGTACATATTGCGTTAAGTATTTGGGATAAGGGCAGGATGATGTTAACATTATAGTTTCATCTTTTTGATAATTAATGACAATGTAGAGACATATCTAGTGGACTTGGATATCTTCATCATCATCATTTCAGCCTATCGCCGTCCACTGCTGGACGTAGGCCTCCCTCATGTGTTACGCCACAAAGTGCGGTCCTGTGCCGCCTGCATCCAACGACGCTCAGCAACTTTCATCAGGTCGCCGGCCCATTTGGCGGCATCTTACACTACGTCGTCCGATCGCGACTCGAGAACCTTTCTTCCCCAGGGGTTGTCGCTTCGTCAAGCGATGTGGCCTTTCCACATTGGATATATTTGGAGGAATTAATAACTGTAACTATACAATTAATACAATATTTGCATGACTCGCATACTGATCAACGTGCTTTCTTAGTCCACGCCATGTGTGGAACCAGTGTTATTATAAAATAATACGTTAGTTATTTTAAAGAACTATTTAGAGAATACTATACAGCAGTTAGCTTTATCATAAAGGTCACGAGTAGGTACTATAAAATTTAATCTTGCTCGTAGATGTCGTAAAAGCCAGTGCCATCAAAAACCTCAGCAGTGTACTCAACAAATATATTCTCGAAGATGTCTGAAGTAATCCGGCATTTAAACTAAGTGGAAAGCATATTCTCTATGTAAGCTTACCCTCTTATACACATCCGTTGCAGGAAGAAAGCTTGATTTGAGAAAGCAATTATAATTGGGACAAGAACAAGATAACAAGGGTTTCAATATTGCATACTATACAGCTTTTATGCAACGATTTCTCAATAGGTTAGTTACCATCCCTTTTTCTTGAAATATGGTATCTATGGTTGAACAGAGATGTAATACGCCTAAATTTCGCTATTTCTTTTTTACCTAATCATTGGCGAGCTTATGTACTAATAATTTTTGAGCTTTTATTATATTCAATCTACCTAAGAATTTATGAGCAAATTATCTAAAGGAAAAAAATAACATTAACTTCAAATTGGGTACCGAACTCGATACTACTAACCTAACACTCAGGAGTTTCATACCCATGACATTAGACAACATATCATATAAGTAATTTTTTTTTACTTTCTTTAAATATTTCAATGCTACTACCATGCTTAGTAGTTGGCAATTATTGCAATGAGCTGAAATTAAAAAAAAAGCCAACAATTTTCCAACAAGTATTTACAAACCAAGGTATATTATAGATTACTAGGAACCTATAGACCACTATATTTAAAACGGTGTTTTGCCCTAATTTGTAGTGATTTACGTTGGAACACAACGATGTAGGTACCTGTGGCACGCACGCTACATTACGCAGTAATGTAGTGTAAGGGAAACCGTTTTGCGACTAATCTATAATGTGCCTAACACGGTCATTTCAATTTCGTCATATCTTGACACTTTCTAAAGAAACTGCAACATGTAAGTAATAACTGTTGCAGACAAGACGCTGCACGGCTTCCAGTGGAAACATGCGATAATAAGGTGTAATTGCCCACCACCTCTGCGACTATATTTAGCAGCAAGCATTCTGGAACTGGCTACGCATGCGACTAGTGCAATTACATAAAGCGGTTGAGCCATTTCTAATCTAAAAATAATCGTAGGCTTTGCAGATCTCGGCGCCACAGGGATCGTACGAGAAAGTAAATAATACAATTATTACTCATACTACTGACAGCATATATGATTCTTAGTGTAAATTATTTAATCACTAGACTGAATACGAAGTTTGTGGATCGTAACTCGATCTACTAACAAAAACAGCTGTATATTTTTAAACGACAATTGCATTTATTTAGAACATTTAATGTTTACTTGTCTGAGAAAATCCGATATAAAAAATTAAAAAAAAATATATATATATATACCTATATATAAAAAAATAGTAGACACTAACAAAAATAGCAGTATATTTTTAAACGAACATTACATTTATTGATTTGCTAAAAAGTGAGCTATATTTCTTCGATAAAACATGTAATAAACATCGTAATAAGCAAATGTTACTGAAGAATCTTAGAGAACCTTGCATGGTGGAATTAATGCATAATAATTAGTATCTAATTATACAGGGCTTATTATTATTCTATTTTATGTAAAATGCCAAGCAATAGGGTACAACATTTTTTGTAATACTATCATTACCCTGGCAAGTCAACGGTAATTTATCTTAAGTCTCACCTAATCAGCCTATTGGTGTTAAGCAGGCATAGTCCCAAATATTGGGTATTTAATGTTTAATTGTCTGAGATCATCAAATATAAAACAAATGTAGACATTAAACCTCTAAAAGCGTTTACACCTAACCCAAAATTTGAATCTAGGATCTCAAAATCGGCAGTCCCACATTTATGGGACTGAAACAATTAATTAAATATGGTGTACAATTTCAATACTATTACCGCAAAGTAAACTGTAGGTAACATTTAAATAGGTGGTTGACACTAATACTTTGCTGCGGTTAAGTATATCCGTGACGTGGACTAATACATCACTGGCGCCAATAGCGGCTAATCGCCAGTCTGCGCGTGCGATGTGAATTTTCCTCAGCAAGTATCATTAGGAAAACTATCATTACAGCCACGACAGGACTAATCACTCTTTACAGCTTTGCTTACGACTTAACATTTTAATGGTGCTGTGTAAATTTTATATTAATTAAACAGTTGTTTATTCGCTACTGTATACATTTTACTACAGATAATTAAATTAAACAATAATTTGCATATGCATTTTTAACAGTATCGCTGTGTAGTGTAACAAAGAAACGAATAGATGCACTATTCGTTTCTTTGTTAAATTTTTCTAAACGACGCCACACATTTTGACACGATCTTCATTTACTTTTTGCTCGCAAATTTTGTATATTAATATAGCTTAATTACATATTGTATTTTTCGTGTGGTAACGTAGTAAAAATACAATTCACCACCCCCTCTTTTGCCCATGGGTGTCGTAAAAGACGATTAAGGGATTCAATATGTATATGCAACCCGTTTGACCAGCCTGGTGTAGTAGGTCAATTCCTTCCTATTGTGGAGGCGGCGCGAGTCTAACAGTGAGACGTACATGAGCTGAAATGATGTTGCATGATGAAGTATAAGTGATGAAATTCAATATTTTGTAATTGAGTCACAAATGAATTGCTATTCTTCAAAGCTATTAGTCGAATAGCTAACATGAAAATAATATAATAATAACAATAATCTTTATTTCCAAGAATATGGTTATACTAGGTCTTAATTATATTACATAATCCAGCATATTCTACCATATATGATATATATAATGATAATATATGATACTGATGTACCAAAGAACGGCATTTTTCAAAAAATTTTGCAGAATTAATGCAACACTTTTTCTTCTACGATTGGCTCAAAGTAACAATTTTCCTCGTTCAAATATTAAATAGGTATTATGTAAATATATATTTAATATATAATTCCCTATCATGTGTTTTATTCTAGCATCAATGCATCAACCACGAATCAAAGTTCTATTGCCGATACGTATGACAATAATCGCATAGTATGCTAATTTCTTCAATTTTGTGGCGCAGGCTCATGCACAAAACAATGACAGATAGAGAACGAGGGGCAAACAATTATTTTAAAGCGTTATTTCCATTTATTTGATTAGTAAATTGCACCCGTGCGAAGGCGCGCCTTATCATTAGTTTTAGACTACGTATATGATTTATAGATGCATAATGTAGTGTAAGTAGAATATAATTGGTTTATAAACACATACGCACAGATGGCCTACCTACCTACCTACCGTCCTGGGTTCGAATCCCACGCAGGACCACTTTGTGCGAACCACAAATTCTTGTTCTAAGTCTGGATGTAATTTATGTCCGTTAATAATACATCATCAATAATAATCATATCTCGATTATTAATCGATCAATCAATAATAATCGTCCGTTAATAATAATCATCATTTGCAAAAAAAACGGGCACCTAAGCAATGAACCATTTCAAATGTTAATATTTCTTTGTTTGATAATTATAGGTAGTTTTATCCACACAATTTGCTAAATTAATAAGAAAATAATCGTTTTCATCAGTATTTCATAAAATTTAGATACAATTTATGGGAAATAATGCTAAACCTCGCTAGTAGTGTATATTCGCTAGTAGTGCATATGCTCATGAAGTAAAAATAAAAAAGTTTTTTTGTTTGTTTTTCTTTAATAAAGTAAAAGCAGATAAATGTTTAGTATCGAGTGTAACCCCCTCTAGCTAAAATCACAGCTTGAATTCGTCTGGGCATGCTAGCGAGTATATCCCGGATACTTGCTTGCGGAATACGTTCCCACTCCGCAGTAATCACATTCTTCAGCTCTCTGATGGTCTGCGGAGCCGGGTGTACTGATCTCACACGCCGTTTCAGAACGTCCCAGACATGCTCTATGGGATTGAGGTCGGGACTTCGAGCTGGCCAATCCAAACGACGAATGCCGACCTCTTGCACATACGCATTAACATCGCGGGATCGGTGGGCGCGAGCATTGTCGTCCATAAAAATCGAGTCTTCACCTAGAGCGGCCAATGCGGGTTGTGCATGAGAAATTAGAACTTCCGTTATGTATCGATGCCCAGTCAGTGAGCCGTTTTCAATGAAGACTAACTCTGTACGATCCATTGAATTTATTCCTGCCCAAAACATAACAGAGCCCCCACCATAAGGTGTGATTTCTTCGAAACATGCCTCTGCAAAGCGTTCTCCTTGTCTTCTTAGCACTCGCCGACGTCGATCTTCACCGAACAGAGATATCCTGGCTTCATCAGAGAACAAAACCCTATTCCAATCGTCTTGAGTCCATGATTCACAATTTCTAGCGAACCTAAGCCTGTGAACTCTGTGCTCACGGAGTAATTTGGGGCCGCGGGCCGGGCGGTGACTGCGTATATTGGCAGCGAGGAGCCTCCTCCTGACCGTCCATAGACTAATATGCACATTTCTTACTTCTTGGAGGTTGTTCTTAAGATCCACATACGAAGATTTGCGATTTCTCAATGCGCGACTCACAAGAAAACGATCATCCCGTGGTTGGGTACATGGTTTTCTTCCAGAACCAGGCCTTCTCTCGACGGAACCAGTCTCCTGATATCGCTGCCAGGTCCTTTGGACTGTCGAGCGACTAACATTTAGCCTCCTAGCCACGAAACATTGGCTGCAACCCTCTTCAAGCAGCGCGATAATTTTGGTAGCTTTTACCACTTTATCTACCATTTTTGATACAGCCAAACAGCATTAAATAAAGCTTTGACAGTCAAGGATATGAAATTAATCGATAAAAATTGAATAAAAGTTATGAAAGTCGATGTTAACTTCTGGAACTTCGCGCCAAAAATGTAGGATAAAAAGGGGTTTTCTGTAAAAATGAACATCAAATGAAAAATTGAATTTAGAACGTACTTTTTTAAATACCACAGGATTTTTAAAACCGGCCAGTAACGTGTACAAACGATTGAAACCTTTTTGGTATTGTATCTTTTTAAATATGAATGAAAATCAAAACCGCCCGTTTTTTTTTGCAAATGAGTTTATGTTTGTAAATTCACTCGCAATACAATGATTATTTTCTTAGTGTAGGGTGTTGTTATAAAAAAATACACACACACATATTCGAGTACAAGAGCACATAATTTTTGCCCTACCTATATAACTCAATATGTCAATAAAGCGGACTTACGCACATGCGACACACGACACAAGGTCTACATTGACCTTAATTGTGCGTATGATCTGGGCCGCTGCTCTCTCTCAAACTAAACTCGAAAGCCCTAGAACCCCACTTATCAGTAGATGATCCGATCTGAATGTAAACATAACATGTATGTACCTTATGCAACAGAGTCAGTGACCTCTTCAACTTGTTTTCATTCAACTATAGCGCTACTCAATGAGGAATTTGCTAATCATAAGTACTGTTACTTGTTAGTGAATGTACGTCTATGAAATTGATTGTAAAAATATGATGTAACACTCTAACGTTATAAATAAATCTAATCAATAAGTCTTTGATTTTATACGTCACTAACAGACATATTCGGTGTAGGCTGCTTAAATCATTAGCTTTCTTGAAGACATGTTCGTGTAAGAGCATTGTGTAATTTTATAGACACTGACCGCCATCTATCGATCGATAGGGTTAGTGTCTCCCTTCTGTTTAGTTTATTTATAATACAAACACATAATATTTAAAGTTTGTAAGCAAAAATGGTGTATTGCATTTCTATGGTTTGGCCACACTTACCCCTCGTGTCAATGAAAGGACTGTGTGGGGATTTAATAACCTGCTGTAATTACCCTCTCCCCCTTTTGAGCAGTTCACCGAAAGTAACTGTTAAAAATTATTTTAAAACGGATTTAAAATTTTATTTAAATTCGTTGACATATATAAAATTTACAAAGAATTTCATTATATTCTAATGCAAATAATCTATACCAATAAATAAAATTGGAGTGTCTGTTTGTAATGTCAAAATAATAGGCTTTTTTCATACTCACACGGTTATTTGCACGACACCTATGCCTAAAATAGCAATTAAAATTTTTTTGTCTGTCTGTCTGTCTGTTTGTGCCGGGTAATCTTCAAAACGGCTGGACCGATTTCAAAAATTCTTTCACCAATGGAAAGCTATAATATCAGGGCGTAAACTAGGCTATATTTTATCCCGGTATTCCCACGGGAACGGGAACTACGCGGGTAAAACGACTATAACCTATAACCGAAGCGAAGCGAGGGCAGTTTGCTAGTAGGTAATAAATTCAACAGTTTTTGTTTGGAGTTTATAAAAAGAGAGAACGGATTTGAATAAATTTGGCATACAGTAGGTACGGTAGCATATTACTCACATAAATGAAATAAAGAAACATTTTTATTTCCTTTGACCCAAATCAAAAATCTATACTCAAAATTGCGGGCAGATATTCCTATATAGACCTAATATTTAGTAGTTATATGAAAAAAGTTAGGAAATCTTGCTATATCTACAAACGTCATTTCAGTGCGTATTTAGGCTTCCCAGAGACACGGGCTCACGTTATGATGCCTAAGTACCTATTAATTTAAAATTCATGTTCATCTAATGTGGGTATTGGTATACATCGCAGTCATCGATATTGAGTGGCATGAGGGACGAGATCAGGGCGGTGAACTCGAGACGCATCCTGTATCCGAAGTCAGCCGAGTATCTATACTAGGAAATATAGGTTTTTTTAAAAGCCAATGTCAGTAGCACGTACCGACTAACACAACTTTATGGCTAGGTTAATTGGCTCCGTATATTTCTATAGAGTAATCCCATCATACATAACATACTACCTGCAACTGCCTATAATCGATTAGGTGGGCTTTGTTCTAAAAATAAAAACTTATCTCCATAATTTGAATGAATGAACAATATTTTACATAACTATTTAAAATTAACAATGTTTACATTAAATATAGGCGATAGACGTGTATAAAATTAACATTTTATGCGGGTAATAAACCTTACATACCGCAGCTACCACATTATAAACTATATAGTTTGTAATGTATATACATTCCTCTATGTACACTTAAGTATAGGTATTTATGTGTTCTTCTCGTGTACAAAGTAAGAATACAATGTGTTACCAATCTTTAATTTGCCGTGAGTTGTATAAGCTGAGAAGCTATCGTCAGACGAACGGTTACTTGATATTTGTCAACATTAAAGCGCGCTTGTTGCCACGTTTTCGACCCATGCAGTAAGCCTTACTGCGAGGTACCTTGATCCCCATTCGTCTACCCGCGACCCTTTGCAAATTAGGAGCGGTATTAGCAGGTAATTGGGATAAGAGCAGGATAATGGTAAACCAATAAATGTTAATTTATGTTAATAGTAAACCAGTCTCCCAATAATTTTATAATTTAATGATATGTACAAATTGTACAGACTACATATGTATTATAAAAACTCTCTAAAAACCTATGTTTCTATTATAGGCGCCTACAGGTCGCTAATGTTCTAACGTTAGTTTAACGAATGGTCAATCAGAATGCGCGTGAGTAATGTACAGTGTCGCATGTTGGTTGACATTGCTTGATTCACCGAATCAGCGGACTTCCTGTGGCCCAGGTATGCGCCATGAATAAACACATCTTCTACAATGTCCGTCAGTAATTTCGATAATGGTCTTTAATAGACGTTATTTTCTAGTAGGCATTCTTTTGTACGTATAGACGTTATTTTCTAGTAGGCATTCTTTTGTACGTATGTTTGATCTCTTTAGGGTTAAACAGATTTTGATGTAAATGTTTGTGTTTGAGTAATTACCAGAGTGGTTAAGATCCATAATGGAGTCCGGTAGGTGACGCTACGATCAAGTTTATAACTTTTTTATAGATTTGTACAGTACAACGTCTGTTGAGTTAGTTAGTGATATAAAATTGACTGCAGTGTGATGGAGAAGCCTAAGCATCGAGCCGTGGCAAGCGTCGTGGTTTCGACGCCACACGGAACTAATATTTACGCAATCCACAAAATATTGTTCTAATCTAGGTGTTATTTGAGTCTGTTAATTGTACGTTGTCCGTGTGGTGACGGAGTAAGAATACAATTCACCACTCCCTATCTTGCCCGTGGATGTCGTATAAGACGACTATGGGATATAATGTGCACATAACATCTGTGCAAGAGAAGGAAAACTCGAAATGAAACCCTATACCAACATGTCTGACCAGCATGGTATAGTAGGTCAAATTCCCTCCCATTGTGGAGGAGGCCCGAGCCCAAAAGTAGGACGTATGTGGGCTGCGATGATGATGATGATGATGAATTGTACGTTAGTGATCTCTCTAGTGCGACACGCAAAGGTCTTTAGACATTCACCTCAGTTCTTTGGAGCGAAAAATCGATTCTTTTGTCAAGGAACATATCCTTGTATTGAAGGGGAACTTATATAATTATATATTAAGGATCACAAATTACACCTAGACTAAGAACAAGTTTGTAGAACGCGTAAAGAATTGCCTTACTTGGGAATCGATACCAGATACCCAGTACAGGAGGTTAATATTTACAGTTACCTGTAGCTTGTTCATGTGCCGTTCGTAAATATAGCTGTTAAATACATATGCTTGTTAGCTAAAATGGTTTTATCAAAGATTTTAAGCATACCGTTATGTACGCTGCAGTTAGGGAATACTTACTAGACACTCATTGGCGATGGTGTGTTAGCATGCGACAGCTATATAAAGCTTAGGAACTTCGGCATTATAATATTTGCCACACAATTAACATGTTTGACTAGGAACTGTTTCTCGGTAAAACACCGCGTTTACTCGGACCGCATTAAGTATTGTTTATTTTTGTAACTGGGATTCAACACCTTCAGAGTCAACAAGTAACGAGTCACATAATGTATCAAGCGGAGTCAATGGCTATTTAAAATTCAACGTTAATTAACAGTCGAGTAGGACTGGCACGTAATGCAAAAAGGTTCGCGACAGGGACGAGTAAACGAAATGACCCTTATTTGTCGCGTTGTCGTCGTAGAATGTAAAGCGGTTAGAGGTTTTCAATTTTTGATTTATAGGTGCATGTTTGGTTATTTGTCGATTGAGCCTATACATTACACAGTTTATGATACAATTCTCCTATAATACGATGGTTAAATCATACAGATCTTATCCCGAGTCTTTCGAGGTTATTACCAATCGCAAGGTATTGTTTGCAGTTCAGTTTTCGGAATAATTAATAATCTGACATATCGATGGTTTTCTGACGCAACCTCGTATCTCAGAAACTACGACTTTTCAGGAAAGACAAAAAACGTTTTATAATGAAATTAAAATTTTTGCGTAACATCCTTTTCAAATAAGAGTACATGAATACATTTTTTTAATTATTTTATTTTGAGAACAGATCAACTTTTTAAATTATTCTTTATCAAATAAAAATGTTATTATTCAATTTTTTAATAATGTTAGTTTTTGATTACGACAATACAGTACTTTTCTAACATGAGATACACTTTTTGTTTTAATTCTAGTATTATAGTATTACTATCACATAGTTTCATTAATACTTTCAATCATTTGAATTGACTTTTTAAATAGAATTATAAAAATAAAAAATTATAAAATATTATCTTTCATTATTGCCAATAGATATTTACAGGTATGAAAAAATATTATTATTATTCTTATTTCTCATTAACGTGTTTTAAATTTTCATAAAAAGAATGATAGTCCTTTGGCAATAATGATTTGAGAGATATTAAGTCCTTGTATTTTTGAAGAGTTAATGGAATTTCTTTAACTTCAGTTTCTACTGAATACTTCTTATCCAAACGTTGCGGAAGATCCTCCCATTCATCATCAAAAGATAATTTAAACATCAACTTGTCTTTACTATACTTCAATCCTCTCAGCTGTAATACAGTTGGTGAACCAGTTTTATTTCCAGGCCGAATCGATTTGAAAAATTTCAAATCAGAGTAATTTTTAAAAAACTTATAATCAAGGTATTTGACTTTGTATGGTTTTTTTATTCTCGATTCTTGAATAATTTGCACAAAATTACAAGGTGCATACAGCTCGCGATTTTTTTTACGTCTTTCTATGGCCGCATGAACGGAATCGCATTCCATTTGAGTATGACCCTTGACTAAATATTTTTGAAGTATGTCGACCTTGTTTTTAGCAGCAAATTGGTACAAAGCATTAGCTATAGTGACATTGCAGTTCTGGGCACTGCAACCGTCGCTGTAAAAAACAATCGGCGTATCAAGCTGAACTTCATTTTTTAAAAAGTCAATTAGGCAAGACGCAAAAATGTTGTCATCCATGCCACCTTCACCTTCGTGCCATACATAACACAATACATCTCCATTTGCTATGTTATATACTGTAAATTGATGACACTTCAGTTTTTGTTTAAAATACCACAGATACCACATTTACCGGCAGGTGCTCTTTGCACCTGCCGGTAAATGTGGTATCATTTGCACGGCTTGAACATCTACAGTGAATGCCTTGATCTCTCCAGCAGCCTTTATTTTATCCTGGTCTTTTTCATCTCGAGCACAGTCTTTTTCTTTTACATGCTTATTGTACTCTTCTGTCGATATATTTTTATTTTTAAATGCAAAACATGTGTCGCAGAAGTCTTTTCGCGGTTGAAAAATTTCAATATTCATCGATTGCATTTTTTTAACTAAAAATCCATAGCTAGGTACTTCACTATCTGGGATATTTAGCTCTTTCATAGATTTCAAAAAATCACGGTAAACATCTTGAACAGACTTGTATAAATTGTCTAAATATAACTTGGATGTATCTTTTCGACAATAGTGTGACTCCATCTTGTGTAATTTATTCAAAAAATTCTCTACATGTGATAGCTTCCCCTTGATTAGCTTTGATTCTTTTCTAGTATTCTTTGATTTATTTTTTTTTAACAAACCATAATCACTAGTTTTTTTCACCCAGTTTAAAACTTGAGACTCACCTAAACTTAATGTACTTAAAAACATTTTTTTACATACTAATAACCTTTTATTATTAACCATAAGATGATACTGAAGAGTAAAACTTCGTCTAGATTTTTTTGAATTTTCTTTTCGTGGAATTATTTCTTTGGTAACAAGTGATATTATGTAAGACTGCTTTTGGTCCCAATTCAAATCTTTCCAAAATAAGTTGAAAATTTTTTTCTTATTTTTTCCGAAATATCATTGCACTTTTTGACTTGACTAGCAGCACATTTTTAGACGTACATCCTTGTTTCATTTTTCGTTCCTTTCTTTCAGTTAATGAATTGTTCTCATCTTTTTTTCTACTTATACTAAAATAAGCCTTACCTTCTACGCGAGCTTTTTTTACTTTGTTGCGTTCCCAATCTTTATTATCACCTTGATTTTTACGGGACCTTTTTTTAGATATAATTCCTGAATGTTCACTTAGAGTAGTTGCTGAAGGACGAGATGGACTTACGTCACTTGTTGCACTGTCAGTTTCATTCAAAACTAATGAATTTGATGAATTTAATAATCCATGTGATGAAATTGATTGATCTGAATCTACTACGAATAGTCCCGTAGTTTCATCTAAGTGCATATTGGTAAATAAACTAGAATCAACATTCTCCTCTTCATCTTCGTTCACTAGTGTACATTCGAGAGGAATTAAAACTCCAGTAGTTTCATCAAGCACCATTACTACTTCGTGATTGTCACTTTCATTATTATTTTCATCTTTATCAGATATAATTTTTATATTTGTTGAATTTGGCTCTTCGGATGACATATTATTCAACTCTAAAAAATAACAAATTAAATTTCATGTAAAAAATGTGTCAGTAATAGGTTAGAATGCATAATTGATTAATTTTTGTTACTTACTGGGATAATTTCTTTCACTATAGGGAAAAATATGTTTATTAACTGTTATTCATTCACTTTGAATGACAATAAAATTCGCTGAGATAAATTTTTTATTAATATAAGATTGAACTAAAAAACGTTGCTGAGATTAAACTTGTTTATGTGCGCCATCTTGTATTTTAAGATACAAGGTTGCGCATGACACATTTTTTTGAACTGAGATACGGGATTGTATTTTTTTAAATAAAAAAAAATTGAATGAATATTTTTATTTATAACTTTACAGATCTATGCGACTATATTTATTGATTAATTTTCCGATTAAATCTCAAAATCGCCAAAGTCGAGTTACGAGGTTGCGTCAGAAAACCATCGATATTTGTTCATTTGCTTGACCTTAGTTATTCTAAGAATAATACCGACGTTGGTTTCTCTTAATTTTTTTTATCAATATTCTAATAAAATTCTATAGATCATTGCACTATCAGTACCTAGAAAATTATTATTTGACAGATTGTTTTGTTTTCCTTAAGAGAAATTTAAAGATGATTGATTTTAAACGAATACATACCATTTGTAAGCATTTGAAATAAAACGAATTTTACGGCTTTTTCGAGTTTGTATTTGGTTTTTGATTTCTCGACGTTTTGAACATTTTACAGCACTCATGGTAAAGGTAGCAAAATGCCGCGTGGCCATGAACACCATAAAGTCTCTTATAAAAATATTTTTATTTCAAAACAGAAATTTATTTTATATTCATATGGTTAAGGAATACTATTCGTATGGTACACAATAGGTCTTTTACAATTTTCTTCTTGCTTGCAAAATAACCAAGGGATCAAAGTAGGAAGTATCAATGCAAAAGAGCACGATCCTGAAATAAAATTCTGCGCCTTATTGGTGGCATGATATGTTAGAGCAATTATTATAAATTTTGTGAACATTTTTGTTAATTTTTTTTGACGCCTTGCTCCATTCTAAACTAAACACTATCTTAGGATCCTATCCCCTGTACCGCCGGGCCTCCCGCCGGCGCTTCGATCACCGTGAAGTCGGTCACCATCAGCATCCAGGCCCACATGAAGTACTTGGGCCTGGTGCTCGACGGGCATTTTTGGTTCCGGGAGCATCTCCACCGACTTGTTCCCTGGCTTGTCGGCGCGGCGTCCGCCCTTTCGCGGCTGATGCCGAATGTGGGCGGACCCAGCGCTACGTGCCGACAGCTGTACACGGGGGTGATCCGGTTGATGGCTCTGTACGGCGCACCGGTGTGGGCGGGGTCCCTGACCGTCCGGCTGAGGGCCCTCTTGAGGCGACCACAGAGGGTAAGGGCGGTCAGGGCCATACGCGGTTACCGCACCATGTCGACGGATGCAGCGTGCCTCTTGGCTGGAACTCCGCCTTGGGACCTGGAGGCGGAGATGCTCGCCGACATTTACCGGCGGGTGTCGGAGACGCGCGCCCGCGGCGGTATGGTCTCCCTGCAGGAGATCACCGCCTGGCGGGTCGACGCCCGCCGTGGAGTCCTTGCCCGTTGGGCAGTCCGGCTGGAGAGTCCTCGGTACGGTGTCAGGACCGTCGAGGCCTTCCGGCCGGTGCTGATGGAGTGGTTGGAGCGGACGCACGGGGTGCTTTCCTTCCGACTGGTGCAGGTGCTGACGGGGCACGGATGCTTCGCAAAGTACCTGCACAAGATTGTCAGGAGGGAGAGCACACCGTCCTGCTACCACTGCAGTTGCGACGAGGACACGGCGCAGCACACGCTCGAGGAGTGTGCTGCGTGGGAGGGGGAGCGCCGTGAACTTGTCGCGATTATCGGTGCCGACCTGGCGCTGCCGACCATCGCCAGGGAGATGCTCGTCAGCGTCAGGAACTGGGACGCGGTCGCCGCCTTCTGTGAGGCCGTTATCTCACGGAAGGAGGCGGCGGATCGTGTGCGAGTAGAGATCCTATTCAGCGACACGTTCCGCCGCCGGCGACTCGGGCGGCGCAGGCGCGAGTATCTGCGCCTAATGCCGCCCTAGCCGAGGCCGCGGGTGATCGGACCGGGGAATTGTCCGTCACCCGCAGTGTGGCTAACCGCGCGATGGCGACCGACGTCCCAGGATGTCGAGAGGTGAGGGTACCTGAAAGGGTATTCCGTCGGGCCGACCACTGACGACAAGTCACATCTGCTCCGGTGGTCGGCCCAACAACGAGGTGACTTGGGTGGGTTATGGGCCCGCGCGCCGTCCTTTCATCGCCCCGGACGGACTGGACCGCGCGCGCGCTTACCATAGCCCACCCATAAAAAAAAAAAAAAAAAAAAGGTACCTATCCCCTAGCTGAGGGCGCGGGTGACTCGACCGGAGAATAGTCCGTCACCCGCAGTGAGGTGTGAGGGCAACGCCCCGGGAGGGGCTTTAGGGAGAGACAGTATCCGAAAGGGTATGCCATCGGGCTGGCCATGGACGTCAAGGAGCTCGGTACCAGTGGTCGGCCAAATGGTGAAGATGAGGGAATACGGTGGGTTATGGGGCCGCCCACCGTTTCGTCACCCCGGACAGAAAGGAGAGCGTCCAGAACCTAGGCCGCCCAAAAAAAGAAAAAGAATTCTAAATTATTTAAAAGTTTGTATAAACTAAAGCAACTTCGTGCCGAAGTTCTGATGAAATATTTTAATCAATCTTATTATCGTGAAAGTAAATTTTAAATATACTTAACAGGATGTGTTAAGCATATCTCAAGTGGCCTGAATATTTAATCAACAGATTGCCACAATAACAAATTCTGTACAATTGGTGCTAAGACATTGCCTAGGTACGTTTTTAGACAATTATACGATCCTATCCATTTTTAGATCATTATACGTTTTTAGACTAAAATTATTTTTTTTTATAAAAATTTGTAGTATGAAAAAGAACACCTATTCATTATATTAGAAACAAATGTGGTACAGTGAACATAAAGAACATTATGTATAGGCATTAGGAACAGGTAGACCGAGCGTTTGTGGAATACACTAATATTTGCCATTTTACAACTACAGACATTTTGTACACGCCAGAAGATGTAAGCTCCCGGTTCTCAATGACACCGTTATCACAATTCTGCTTAGTTAACCAGTTTGGCCTATTGAAAATTGAGTAATGCATATATTTCCTTGGAAATGTATCTAATAATATACAGTTTTATATTACCGTATGGTGATTTAGTAATATTGCGTGTGGTGACGGAGTAAGAATACAATTCACCACCCTCTCTCATACCCGTGGGTGTCCTAAAAGACGACTGAGGGATATATTACGCATATGTCATCTATGCAAGAGATGGAAAACTCGAAACAAAACCCTATACCAACCTGTCTTACCAGCATGGTATAGCAGGTCAATTGCCTCTTTCCTCCTATTATGAAGGAGGCTCGAACCCAGCAGTGGGGACGTATATGATGATATAGTAATACAGTTTGAATCTCCTTCGTTTACACGCCTGTATTAAAAGACGACTAGAGGAAGTAAACAGAAAAATCAGTACATGAGGCGGAATTTCAGGGCTTTTTCATTTCATTGAAAGAAACCTAGGAGGATTTGTACCTAGTCTCTCACGGAATTGCGGGTGACTGAATCGGAGAATAATCCGTCATCCCGATTGCGCGATGGCGTCGACTCGAGAAGGTACCCAAAAGGGTAATCGGCCGGACGGGCTGTTGATGACAAGGACCGGGTACTGGGAAGGTACGTGTACGGTAAGTTATGAAGTTGCACACCTATAGCCTATCTCATCGTCATCATTTCAGCTCATATACGTCCCACTGTTGGGCTCGAGCCTCCTCCACAATAGAAGGGAAATTGACCTTACTATACCATGCTGGTCAGATAGGTTGGTATAGGGTTTTATTTTGAGTTTTCCTTCTCTTGCATAGGTATTATATGCACATTATATCCTTTAAGTCGTCTTTTACGACATCCACGGGCAAGATAGGGAGTGGTAAATTGTATTCTTACTCCGTCACCACACGGAAAATATATAGCCCATCTACAAAAATATATAATAAAAGCAAGGTTACAAAAATCATAAACGTGGGAGTGCCCACTTTGCCAGCGACCGCCCGAGCCGAGGTCCGTACCCACAGGGGGTGCCCTCGGGATCGGTCGCTTAACTTTAAACGGGTTGAGAGCCCTCAGCCCGGGTAACCCACCCGTCCGGGTAAAGTTGTCACAGCCATCTGAGGCTAACAACTAAGTCACACACAAAAAAAAATCAAAAAAAAGAAAAAACAGTTACATACGTAATAATTTGTCTACTAAAGGTGTGAAGTATGCGCCGTACAGTATTGTTATAAAAGCTCAATCAATTGTGCTATGACAAGGTTTAGAAGACATGTTTTACATTGTTTGAAATGTCCTTCACGAGTCATCAAGTCCGCATCGAGATGGAACAGCAAACAAACAGCCGACAACGTCATACAAAGGCTTATGACGTCAATATCTACTGTGTAGTTTTGCTTTATCATGATTAGCCCATTGACCTGTTACGTTATTTACTTCAGAAAGGTAAATACTTTTCTAGAATGAATACCATTGCAACGTTCTCACGATTGCTATTTAATCAACACTATTAAACGAGTTGAACAGAGGGTCAGGTAAAAATGTTTTGCATGTCATTAAAACGCCTTTCTTCTTGTCAATAATTAATTGTGTTTAGTAGGCATACGCGTACGGTTAAATAACTAGCTTTTTGGGTGCGGCTCGTCGAGCTTAACCGTTATGAAAGAAAAGCACTTGTTAATAAAACTGATCCATTTTTTTTAAAGAACAACACACTAAGAAATAAATTTGTAATGATTTCACAAACAAAATTAACGGACACAAATTATACGCAGACGGCAAATTGAACCAGTGGCCTTAGCACGAATATTTGGATCAAAGTAATTGTATCGTTATCGAGACAAATTTGTATGGGATTTGGAATAGCGCCTCTATCGGACGAAAGGGACATTGCTCCTAATCCATACAAGTTAGTCTCGATAACGTTACGAATACTTTGACGAAAATATTCATGCTAAGCCTGTGCCTAGTGATCTGTAGATCACTAGGCACAGGCAGAGGTAGCTAGAGATCACTAGGCATAGGCAGAGGTAGCTAGACAACAACAATATCTCGGCTCAGCTTTTCCGTGTGTTGACGGAGTAAGAATACAATTCACTACTCGCTATCTTGCCCGTGGATGTCGTAAAAGACGACTATGGGATATAATATGCACATAACATCTGTGCAAGAGAAGGAAAACTCGAAATGAAACCCTATACCAACAAGGCTGACCAGCATGGTATAGTAGGTCAAATTCCCTCCCATTGTGAAGAAGGCCCGAGCCCAAATGTGGGACGTATGTGGGCTGCGATGATGATGAATATCTCGGCTCAAATACTTCCTACTGCTGTGTTCGAGCTTCATCTAGAATAGAACGGAAATTGATCTACTACACCACGCTACATTTCGAGATTTTCTTTTCTTTCATAGATGACTAGATGTTATGTGCATATTATATACTTTACCTGTCGAATTTTATTCTTACTTCGTTACCACACGGAAAGACGTTAAACAACAAGCGTGCAACCAATTTTTTAATGTTCTTACCAAATGTAAGATGGGTTCAGCAGCGACATGATTAAGTAACAAACGTCAAAACTTTCGCATTTATATGATTAGCAATATTTATTAAATATTATTTAGACATGTAAGTACTTATTAGAGTGTAATGATGTTATATAAGTAGTGAATTATATCATGATTAATAGGCGACAATATTTATTTAAAACTAATATTAATAGTGAAATTACATAGTATATGAAAGTTCTCATGACAAATACTGTATATGTGTATATAGAGACTAAAAAAATATGAAACAAAACAAAAAGCGGTCTATTTTTAAATGTGGTAGGACCACAATGTCGACAGTTGTTTGTTTAGAGTTGCGGAGCGGGCCGTGCGAGGTACTGCACTCTCGCAGAAAATCGAGAAGTAGCAATTTGTTCCAGCACTTCGTTCGGTGAGCGAGAAATCTTTAAGCTCAATTTTCTGAGGGTCTTTGCCTGTGGTTGGTTTTGGGGATGCCTGTAGTATCACAAAATTTGGTCTTCGAACGGCAGTATCAGTTCCCATCAGGTGTGCTGTTTGCTCGTTTGCCACCAAAAGCCATAAAAAACCACCGACCCAAAAAGAAGGGTGAAAGTTTGACGTGTCTGTGTATTTGTGTCATTGTATCTCCTAAACGAATGGACCGATCATAATTTTTTTTGTTTAAAAGCTGAAGTAATCGAGACGGTTCTTAGCTAAAATTCACAAATATCTTTTCATTGGTTTAAGTTCATCAGCTCCTTTTGTTAGCTGCCATAACGCTGTTAGATGCATTATTTACTTTACTTTCAAACCCATGTGACTTAACATTTGATCCATGTATGATGGCACCACTGACTTACTCTGGTCATGGAGGTAGGAGACGAAATCCTGGATTACCTAATAGTAAGTTTAGGTTCATTGGATTCGTTTTAACTAGTTCGTGCACTTTTCCTCATATCGAGGTTATTCAACATTCTAATTTTATTTTTCTTACAGTTAGAGAATATATTTATTTAGAAAACCAACAGCGATACATATAATAAATTACATAATTTGTGTTCTACAGTATTCTATGGCTAATAATAGGTTTCCCTGTCTAACTAGGGTAAGTTTAAGATATGCGAACGGACTATAATTAAAATTTAAAAAAAATACAATATTACATTTGAGTACCAAAAAAAAAAAGAAACTATTAACTAACACAACAATATAATTTATTGAGCCAAGTAGTAAGAGCATAGTTGCTTGTCATTTGCCATTCTTTATGATTTTTATTAACTGAGCTTTAAATGTAGGTTTAGTACAGTTAAATGTATCAACTATAGCTACTCGAACTAAAGCAATATTTATGTAGCTGGCTAGAGTCAAACAACAACACAAAATTCGACTATCGGTCGATGAAAATGATTTTATATCTAAAATAGTCCACATAGCCCCATTCCCTCCTTTATGGTGATGGCTACAGCCCTGAAACAGTTGGCAATCCACGAGTAAGAATTAATGCATGCTGTCAGGTGTACCTACTGGTAATTTATACGCCATAGATAGCAAAAAAAAAAAAAACACTGTAAGAGCACCAATCAATCATAGCCGGCTTGTAAAATAACCATAATCTGCGACATAGCTGTTCGATTGCGAGATGTCTACTTTCGCTTGCAAATTTCCTAGTAGCCACAACAGCGATAGTTATGCAATAAAAGCGTTGTAAACACTTGTAATTATTATTGTAATAGCGTTCTAATCTAAACGAGGTGCAAACATTCGGGCGTGTCGAGAAAGCGCGTTAACGACCCATCTCTGTAATACAAGTAGTTATTACCTAGACAATACTGTTCAAAATTTACCCGTGGTGACGGAGGAAGAATACAATCCACCACTCTCTTTTGAGTCCGTGGGTGTCATAAAAGACGACTAAGGAATAAGGACTGTGCAACAAAAGGAAACATCAACAAGTCTGACCAAATTAGTACTTCAATTTCCATCCTATTGTGGAGGAGGCTCGAGTCCAGCAGTGAGACGTATATGCGCTATGATGATGACTATTCAGTTATTGCATAGGTGGCGTAGTGAACTATATAAAAGCCTCCCAAGCTGTGTGCTCGGGGTAATCCACAAATTATTCTTTTGCGTCTGAATGTTACAGGTGAACGTCAATCTTAAAGTACAGTGGGGCCGCGGTAATCCGGCACCCCTGTCTAATCTGGCGCCCCTTGTAATCCGTCATATCTATTATTATTGGAATTTTTTTCGTCAATCTATGCTAATGTAAGTAATATCGACAAGATTAATAAGTAAATACGACATATCCGAATGTCGTCAGGATAGGTTCAAGATAATTATTTCATCCATAATAAAACACTAGCGGTCTAATAAGTTAAATTCTACGGTTTCGTATCTATTTTGGCCAATTTGTTATTGGGATAACCTACAACCCAGTTTCACTAAAATTAGAGACGTATGTTTTGTTTATATCCAAACATACGTAACCTATAAAGTTCGAAGTAAATTGATATAAATAGGCAAGAGTTGGTCAGATGCTATTTTAACAAGATTAAACCCACAGATACAACTCATAGACTTATTATTTATCGGATTGAGAGCCTTCAACCAGCAGTCCGGGTAAAGTTGTCACAGCCATCAGCGGCTAACAACGAAGTCACACAAAAAGAAAAAAAAGAAGACTATTATTGCAGTTGGTACCAAACGAGCAAACAGCGCATCTATTATACTGGCACTGACGCTCATGGACTTCTGCTAGGTGAAGAAAGTGTGAATGCATGCACTCATTGCATGTTCGGTGATACTAAAGGGATACCTTGTTGGTAATAATTTACACCCACCACAAATACCCTCAGAAAGAGGGGTTTCCGGCCTTACGCTACCGAAGTTAGTGCAACAAATTGTTACCACCCAGACGTCGATCTTTTGCTAGAGTGTGGTACTACCCCAGATGAACCGGCCCGTGGGTGTGGACAAAAGATTGTCCACACTTTTTTTTTTGTGTGAGAGTTAGTTGTTAGCCTCAGATGGCTATGACAACTTTACCCGGACTGTTGGGTGAGCGCTGAGGGCTCTCAACCCGATTAAAGTTAAGGATTGTCCACACTGTGGTCCTACCAATTTAAGTTAAACTGATTTGTAGTCAGCGGGGTATATACCTATAGTAATCAAATTTTCTTCAATTGGTTAAAAAACTCGTGCAAAACAGTGAAATATTATATTAATTTAAAAATGAAACTATAAATTTAAAATCAAGGCAATAGCGATTGAGATTAGCACGTTCTTCATTATAAATATTTCATCATTATAAGTTTTATTATTATAAAATCATTAAACGAAAGCGCATTCGTAAGGCCAAGTTTTTTAATCAATGTTCCCATTTCGCTGTACTCAGAAGCTAATTGCAAAGGATATAAATCTTATGATAATTGACTATTGTGGTACTGGTTGACCGTTAAGTCGATGAATAAACAATACTTAGCTCAAATTTGCAAGCCTAGGCGTGCTTATATTATGTAGGTTATGTATATGAGTCATTCACCCACACCTGAGCGTAAACCTTGGCTTTGGTATTTTTTAATTTAATTTACTTGTACCGACGCGATCAATAGTTTATTAAATTAAAATTATTGGGCAAACATTAACCGGATTACATGTACAACAATGGATATTCTTCTAACATGCTTTAACTCCCTATTTGTATTTATTCGGCGTATTACAAAAAACTAGGAGAATAGGGTAAATTAAGCAATATAGTTAATAATGAGGGTGAGGCGCTGGCGTTCAACCTAGATATCGCAAAGGCGTTTGATAGGGTCTGGCACAGGGCACTTCTATCGAAGCTACCATCATACGGAATCCCCTAGGGACTCTGTAATTGGATCGCCAGCTTTTTGGATGGTCGGAGTATAAAAGTCGTCGTAGATGGCTCCTGCTCCGATACCATGACCATTAATGCTGGTGTACCACAAGGCTCGGTGCTCTCCCCGACGTTGTTTATCCTGCATATCAATGACATGCTCTCTATCGAGTATGCGTTGCTATGCGGATGACAGTACGGGTGATGAGCGGTACACTGAGCAACGGAATATCCCTCGGAGTACTCAGGAAAGAAGGGTTCAACTTGTGTCTGAAGTCGAGCGCTCTCTGGGGCGGGCCTCGGAATGGGATGAACGGAACCTAGTCCAGTTCAACCCCACAAAGACACAAGTTCGCGCGTTCACTGCAAAGAAGGACCCGTTTGTCATGGCGCCACAGTTCCAAGGAGTAACTCTCCCAATTTCTGAGAGTATTGGGATTCTCGGCGTCAAAATATCGAGCAAAGTCCAGTTTGGAAGTCATTTGGAGGACAAAGCCAAATTGGCAAGCAAAAAGTTGGGTGTCCTGAACAGAGCCAGGCGGTACTTCACACCGACACAGCGTCTTGTGCTATACAAAGCACAAGTTCGTCTTCATGTGGAGTACTGCTCACATATCTGGGCAGGTGCGCCCAAATATCAGCTAGACTCACTTGACTCCCTGCAAAGACGGGCTGTTCGAATCGTCGGGGATCCCAATCTTACGGACAGATTGGAGTAGCTGGAGCAGCGGAGAGACTTTGGGTCACTCTGTGTACTCTACCGACTCTTTCACGGAGAGTGCTCCGAGGAACTGTTTGACTTGGTACCACCGTCACCATTCTACCAACGTACCACTCGACATCGTAGCAGGGTTCATCCATTTCACCTGGAAACGTTATGGTCTTCAATTGTACATTTCCAGCGGTCATTTCTCCCACGTACGTGCAAGCTCTGGAATGAACTACCTGCTGCTGTGTTTCCCGAGCGCTATGACATGTCCTTCTTTAAACGAGGTTTAAGAAGAGTATTTCCTTCACGGTAGGCAGCGGCCTGGCTGTGCCCCTGGTATTGCAAAGGTCCATGTGCAGCAGTTTCACTTACCATCAGGTGTGCTGCTTGCTCGTTTGCCACCGTTGGCAATAAAAAAAAATGTATCAAAAAAGATTAGGTTATTTCGTGATCTGGCAATATTTAAAACATTTTCAACATACTTATAGGCAATTCCATATCAAATTTATTTGGATAAAACAAGAAAAGTGAGGCAGAGAAATATTATCACATTTACAATTTCATGGTGAAAATCTTTCATTTATGTTTTCATCATGTAATTTTCTTTGAAGTTTAAGTCAAATAACAAAGAAGTCAGTCAGAACTTCTAATGCTATAATCTTCGCTCCCTTAGGATGGATAACTATAATTAATGAGTCGAAACAAAGTTAGATTGCGGACAAGCGTAAGCAGTAATTATAAATATTAACCCCTTGTGGGGCATTCTAGAAAGCGAACTAGGTCATATTCACAAATGTAAAGATTTGACAGGAATAAATATGTATGCAACTAGCGATATAGAGGTTTCGGTTCGGGCAAAGTGTTATTGGGTTTTTGCCAAGAAATACTAGAGATCCTTTAACTGTACCCGTTATAGGCGAAAAAGATTAGATGAACCTAAAAGTTATCTAAATGTGAGTATTTTTTGGGGGGTTAAAGAAGTGTAGATTAAAAAGATAATGATTTTAGGATTTAACTAAGTATTTAACTGCTTAGTAAAATAATAAGTAGACAATGGAATTATTAATTCTACGAAAATATACATCATATTTGAACTGCAGTTCTACAAAATCGTTCATTGAAACAACGGTTTACATAATGTACGTAAATGAAAATCATAGATGGACGTCGTCATAAGGTCATATTCGTAATCGATATTATTGGAAGAACTTGGGTTTTATAATATCGCAATCTCGGTTCGTGGTATTGTATATATTAGCTGACCCAACAGACGTTGTTCTGTTCAAATAAGCGCCACCTACCGGGTCCAATTGTGAATCTCAACCATTCTCGAATCCCTTTGAACACGCATAAAAAATTCATCAATATCGGTTCAGCCGTTTAGGAGTTCAGTGCACATTCACACGAACACAAGTATTATATAAAAAGACATATATCATATTATAGACATTCATATTTTCATATATTAATCCAGTCATGCGGATATCAACCTTGGGATAATGTCAATTTTCACGCATGACTACTGAATTAGCGATCACAATTGGTGTAGCTCATAACTTCTGAAGAAGAGGGCCGGGGCCCCCGTTATGGTCTATTAGGCGGTTATTACGATTTTCACGGGAAAGTGCCAAAGGGTAGCTAGCATATTGGATTATTACCCCGTCAATAAACGGGAAAATTTTCTCACTATATCGAATATTAGTAGGTTATTATTATTAAAGCATAAAATACAGGATATTTTATGCTTTAGTACTTTGAGACAAGTATTTTCAGATCCTCAAACTGTTGCTTTAAATTTAATGTATTACCGTGAGATAATTGGAGTTAGAATACAATTCAACAACCCCTTTCTTACTCGTGGGTGTCGTAAAAGACGACTAAGGGATTAATAATATTTATGCAAGAGAAAGAAAACTCGAAATAACACCCTATAGCAACACATAGGTATAGTAGGTTAATTTCGAGGAGGCTCAGGCCCGATAGTGGGACGTATATGAGCTGAAATGATGATGATTGAGGTAATTTATGTCTATTAATCTATTAATTGAACATTTGTAAAGTCTGTGACGCAAGAATTGATTTCATGTGAAATCGATATAAAAGATTTCAATAAGGTATACAACTTTATATGAGATACAGAATACGACGATAATAATTCTGTTTCAAACCGAGATCGATGAATGCTCTTTATGTTTTGGGGTCGGCAAATTTCGACAAAAATCAGTTCCAAGAAATTCAACTCGTTTAAACCGACACTTCTCTGTCAAGACCAATTTTGAAAGGACCACTGTTACTAACACAGCTGATTTATATCAACTTTTACTGCATTTATTTATATGTTTTATGTTACGGCATCAGTACCAAATATCTTGTGGCGCTTAATTGTTATAACATTTCTAAGTTCTACGTGATTTTATACAGTAGAGGGGTCAAGATATATCAGTATTAATTTGGCTGTATATATTTCGTTATTTAGTGGCCTCTGATAAATATGAAATTTGTTTATTTATTTTCGCACGATAAGGCCACAAACATGCAGATTTCTAAACCTACGCTTTTCTTGTGGCTCCTATGAACAAAAAAACTGAAGTGCAAACATGCCGCCCCCGCGACTTTTTTACTTTATATGTGTATATTATATATAAATAGAAGAATTATTTGCTCTTGAGAGGTCACAATATATTAGAACACATTTTATGTAAGCTACATTCTCAAGATCTGTTAGCCTTAATCGTCCTGTAGAGATCACCGCCTCTTATCCTTTTATCTGTTAATGAAAAAACTTTATAACATATATATATATATTTGTGAATCTTTGATTTTCAATATTACTAATGCTTGCATCTCGTAATGTATAAGAAAGAATTAAAGTATTTTGTACCTCTAGTCCTATATCCTTATTACTTTTCCTTTTAAAAGGCTGTTGTTGCTGTTGCTGCTCGATGATGCGGGCAAGCTGCTGGAGAGGGTGTTGGCTGCCCGCATCGAGCGCCACCTCGTCGGGGTCGGGCCCGATATGTCGGATGCCCAATTTGGTTTTCGGAGAGGGCGTTCGACGATCGCGGCCCTGCTGCGCCTGAAGGCCGTGGCCATCACCGGCGGAGGAGTCCTGTTGGCGGTGTCCTTGAACATCGCCAACGCCTTCAACAGTCTGCCATTCAGCTGCATCAGGTAGGGGCTGAGATATCACGGGGTGCCCGTGTACCTCAGGCGGCTGGTGGCAGACTACTTGGAGGGGCGCAGCGTCCTCTACGTTGACCGAGTAGGGGACGTTGTGCGAACGCCCATGACGTGCGGTGTCCCACAGAGGTCGGTTCTGGGTCCGACCCTGTGGAACATCGGCTACGACTGGGCGTTGAGAGGAAGCCTCCCACCCGGGCTGGGCGTAATTTGCTACGCCGATGATACACTCGTCACAGTCCGGGGTGGGACGCTAGAGGAGGCGGCACGCCTGGCAACTCTCGGCACCGAGGAGATTGTCAGGCGGATCGAAGCGCTGGGGCTGAGGGTAGCCCTGGAAAAGACGGAGGCCCTTTTGTTCCATGGCCTCCGTATCACCGGGCCTCCCGCCGGCGATTCGATCACCGTGAAATCGGTCACCATCAGAATCCAGGCCCACATGAAGTACTTGGGTCTGGTGCTCGACGGGCATTTTTGGTTCCGGGAGCATCTCCATCGACTTGTTCCCCGGCTTGTCGGCGCGGCGTCCGCCCTTTCGCGGCTGATGCCGAATGTGGGCGGACCCAGTGCTACGTGCCGACAGCTGTACGTGGGGGTGATCCGGTCGATGGCCCTGTATGGCGCACCGGTGTGGGCGGGGTCCCTGACCGTCCGTCTTAGGGCTCTCCTGTGGCGACCACAGAGGGTCATGGCGATCAGGGCCATACGGGGTTGCCGCACGGTGGCGACAGAGGCAGCGTGCCTCCTGGCCGGAACTCCCCCGTGGGATCTGGAGGCGGAGATGCTCGCCGACATTTATCGGCGGGTGTCGGAGACGCGCGCCTGCGGCGGCATGGTCTCCGTCAAAGAGATCACCGCCTGGCGGGTCGACGCCCGCCGAGAAGTCATTGCCCGTTGGGCAGTCCGGCTGGAGAGTCCTCGGTACGGTGTCAGGACCGTCGAGGCTCTCCGGCCGGTGCTGATGGAGTGGTTGGAGTTGGAAAGCACCCCGTGCGTCCGCACGGGGTGCTTTCCTTCCGACTGGTGCAGGTGCTGACGGGGCACGGTTGCTTCGGGAAGTACCTGCACAAGATTGTCAGGAGGGAGAGCACACCGTCCTGCCACCACTGCCGTTGCGACGAGGACACGGCGCAGCACACGCTCGAGGAGTGTGCTGCATGGGAGGGGGATCACCGTGAACTCGTCGCAATTATCGGTGCCGACCTGGCGCTGCCGACCATCGCCAGGGAGATGCTCGTCAGCGTCAGGAACTGGGACGCGGTCGCCGCCTTCTGTGAGGCCGTTATCTCACGGAAGGAGGCGGCGGATCGTGTGCGAGTAGAGCTCCTATTCGGCGACACGTTCCGCCGCCGGCGACTCGGGCGGCGCAGGCGCGAATATCTGCGCCTAATGCCGCCCTAGCCGAGGCCGCGGGTGATAGGACCGGGGAATTGTCCGTCACCCGCAGAGAGGCTGACCGCGCGATGGCGACCGACGTCCCAGTACGTCGAGAGGTTACCCGAAAGGGTATTCCGTCAGGCCGACCACTGATGACAAGTCACATCTGCTCTGGTGGTCGGCCCAACAACGAGGTGACGTGGGTACGGGTGGGTTATGGGCCCGCGCGCCGTCCTTTCATCGCCCTGGACGGACAGGACCGCGCGTGCGCTTACCATAGCCCACCCATAAAAAAAAAGGCTGTTGTATACCTTATAACTAATTTAGTGGTTTCCTTTCCAAAAGTAATGATCCTTAACCTTCTTTAATCCGGCCTCAATGACATCAGATTTAATACATATTCTTCTCTCTTTATCTATACTAATATATGTATAAAGCTGAAGAGTATGTTTGAACGCGCTAATCTCAGGAACTACTGGTCCGACTTGAAAAATTCTTTCAGTTTTAAATAGCCTATTTATCGAGGAAGGCTATAGACTATTTATTATTACGCTGAAACCAACAGGAGCGGAGCGCCAATGAAGAATGTATCAAAATCGGGGTTTTTTTCCTTTTGAGAGCTTCCGCTGCGTAAACGGCTAAATTTTCGTAAATATCATGTGACAGAATCGTATTATTGAAAAATATTTTCACCTCTACGTAAACAAAGTCTTAGGTTAAAGTTAGCGTTAGGCCAAAGTATCTATACCATGTGGACGAACTCGCGAGCAGAAGCTAGTCTATAATAGATTTAAAAAACATGAAATTCTGAGCTTCGACATTTGTCCTTTGGCTGATGTCCTGATCTTGTAGATAATGTTATATCTGTTTACGTGTGTATTCAACCAGCATTAACATCAGTTAATATGTTTCACTGCTAGGCTTGCGCCTACTCCAGTGGGAAGGCAATTATAATGTTACATCACGTTTGTCGGGGGGTTTGGTATAGAATTTTATTTTATTACGGGCAATGAAGGCGTCTTGACTATTGTATTCTTTCTTCGTCACCACAAAATTAAGAGGAATAATATATTGCGAGCGTATTAATAGAAACAGAACTGTTTTTGGATTATCATCTGGTCTTAATATTGTTTTTGTTTATCCAAAATTTGTGCGCCAAAAAGTAATAGTTAAAACTGAAGCGTTTAAATGAAAATCTCTGTAATAAAATTACATGTTAGACTTTAAATAACTTCGCAGAGGGCGCGGAGGGCGTGGGGCTTCGGTGGCGGCAAGAACTGGGACTCCTTCTCCAGTAATACAGGAGCGAGAGGCTGAGGCTCGCAAGCGGGCCAACGAGGCGGCAGCCGCGAGAATGATGAGGGTGTTGAAGGACGTCCCTCCCACTGGCGCCACGGCTGCCGAGCCCACTGTGGCAGGCGACGCCCCTAATGTGGCCACCCTGCAGGCCGAAAATGCCCGCCTTAGTGGCGAAGTTTCAGGCCTGCAGGAAACAAACAGGACCTTGGAGAAGGAGTTGTCGACGGTGCAAAAGACAAATCGCCAGCTGGCCAAACAAATGGCCGACTTGCGTCGCCAGGTTGCGCAGCTGATGCAAACTGCACCGTCGACAAGCGCCAGCCCTGCCGCCGCCCCCGCCGTCCCCGTTGTGCAAACTCGCGCTGCGGCGAGCCTAAAGAGGACCCAGCCCGTCGAAGCGGTCCCGCTGCCCGCTGTGGACGGCGTGCCGGACCTGACCATGCGCGCCATAGTAGAGGTTGTGGGCAAAATGCTCGACGCGCGCATGGCGGCTTTGGAGGAGAGACTGTCCCTGCCTCCGGAGCCCCGTCTCCGGCCGCCGCTTGCTGCGGACAGGCCGAAGGTCGTGGCGTCAGCCCCTGCCGCGTTACCCTGCCAGGGCGGGCGCGTAGGGAGTTACGCTGGGGCCGTCACTGGACCGAAGCCGAAGGGGCCCGCCGCCAAGAAGAAGGCGGCATCGGCTCCTGCCAAGACTGGACCTAAGCCGCCGCTGGCAATTGCACCGTCGGTGGCGGCTAGCACAGCCGTGACCGCGACTGCTGCGCCGAGCGACCCTGCTGCGCCCGAAGAGGGCTGGCAGACGGCTGAGCGCAGCAGGAAAAGTCGTGGTCAGAAAAGGAGAGCGGAGGCCAAAAGCGCCGCCAAAGTTTCCGCTCCCAAAACAGGAGCCGCAAGTAAGAGGTCGCGCAGGAGGCTCCGGCCGCCGAAGTCAGCAGCGGTGGTGATCACCGTCCTGCCTGAGGCGGTCGAGAACGGCCTCAGCTATGAGGCCGTCTTACCTCGCGCCCGGCGGGAGCTTGACGTCTCTGATTTAGGAGGCGTCGAAGCCAGGACCCGCAAGGCCCGGACAGGGGCTCAGATTTTAGAGTTCCCTGGGGCCGAGGGCGCCAAGACGCCCGATAGCATGGCCGCGAAGCTGAGGGGTTTGTTTGCTGCGGAGGATGGCGTCAAGATCGCCAGACCCGTCAAGTGTGCGGAACTGCGGGTCACGGGTCTGGACGACTCCGTGACGGTGGATGACATCCGGGAGGCCATCGTCTCGAAAACCGGATGTCCCGTGGACATCGTCCGAATTGGCGCTATCCGCCCTGGTCCGGGCGGCGTCGGTGCTGCCTGGGTGCAGTGCCCGGTGGAGTCGGCCAAGCAAGTGGCCGGCTCAGGCAGGCTCCTCGTGGGCTGGAGCTCGGCGCGGGTGACCGTGCTGGAGTCCCGGCCTGCGAGGTACTACAAGTGCATGGCGGTCGGACACACTCGGCCGACATGCACTAACTGCTTTGACTGCAGCGACCTTTGTTTCCGCTGCGGTCAACCCGGGCATAAGGCGGCATCGTGCGCCGCCACTCCCCACTGCCCCGCGTGTGCGGCAGGCAATAGGCCCGCCAAGCACCGCATGGGGGGCAGGGAGTGCAGACCCCCGGCTTCGGCCCCAAAGGGGCGGAGCGGCCCGACGACCCCGGCCGCTCCCGCCCCTAGCGCGACCCGATCGCCCGCCAGCGTGGAGGAGGTAATGGATACGGCCCACTAATGGCGGCCGAATCTTACCACCTCCTGCAGGCCAACCTCAACCACGCCGCCGAGGCACAGGACGTTTTCCTGCAAGCCATGGCGGAGTGGTTGATCGGTGCAGCCGTAGCCGCGGAGCCGTACGTGGTGCCTGACCGGCCCAATTGGCTGGGCAGCAGAGACGGCTCTGTGGCAATCGTCGCCTCCACGTCGTGGCATTCCCCGCCCTTGCTGCTCAAGGACAGGGGCGATGGGTATGTCGCGGCGGAATGGGGAGAGGTTACGCTATTTGGTGTTTACTTCTCCCCTAACAGGAGCGCGACGGATTTCGGGGCCTTCCTCACCATCCTGGGGGCCTCGATACGGCGACTGGCACCGCGCCAGGTCTTTGTCATGGGGGACTACAACGCCAAGTCCACGGCGTGGGGGTCCCCCAGGACGAATGACCGCGGGCGGGCGGTCGAAGAGTGGGCGGCGGCACTGGGCCTCTGTTTGCTGAACAGGGGCTCGGTGCAAACGTGCGTGCGGCAGCAGGGCGGGTCGATAGTGGACTTGTCGTTCGCTAGCCCTAATGTCGCAGCACGTGTGAGGAGCTGGTGCGTGCAGGAGGAGGTTGAAACCCTATCCGACCACCGATACATCCGGATAGAGGTCTCCCGGACCCTCCTGCAGCCCAGCAGGGGTCACACGGCGGACGGAGCTCCCGCGTTTCCGCGGTGGGCTGTGGGTCGATTGGATCGGGACCTGTTGGCGGAGGCAGCCATCGTTCAGTCGTGGCTGTCGGTCGCCCCCCCCCTCACCGAAACTCTCCAGCCCAGCCTCCTCACCAGAGTTGTCGAGGACCTCTTTCCACGGCGGGCGGAGCACACGCCTCCGGTCATGGCTTCGCCGGATAGCGACCGGGAGGCCGAAGATGAAAGTGCTCCGCCCATCACGGAGCCGGAAATGGGGGCGGCGGTGGCGTGTATGCGAGTGAAATCCACCGCCCCCGGGCCCGATGGTATTCCGAACCGTGTGTTGGCCCTGGTCCTCGAGCACCTGGGACCACGCCTCAGGGGACTGTTCGACGCCTGTTTGACGTCCGGGCAGTTCCCTGGATGCTGGAAAGAGGGAAGGCTGGTTCTCCTGCCGAAGCCGGGACGGTCTCCCGAGTCGGCCTCGGCCTACAGGCCCATCGTGCTGCTCGATGATGCGGGCAAGCTGCTGGAGAGGGTGTTGGCTGCCCGCATCGAGCGGCACCTCGTCGGGGTCGGGCCCGATCTGTCGGACGCCCAGTTTGGTTTTCGGAGAGGGCGTTCGACGATCGCGGCCCTGCTGCGCCTGAAGGCCATGGTAGCGGAGGCCGTCACCGGCGGAGGAGTCCTGTTGGCGGTGTCCCTGGACATCGCCAATGCCTTCAACAGTCTGCCATTCAGCTGCATCAGGGAGGGGCTGAGATATCACGGTGTGCCCGTGTACCTCAGGCGACTGGTGGCAGACTACTTGGAGGGGCGCAGCGTCCTCTACGTTGACCGAGTAGGGGACGTTGTGCGAACGCCACGTGCGGTGTCCCACAGGGGTCGGTTCTGGGTCCGACCCTGTGGAACATCGGCTACGACTGGGCGTTGAGAGGAAGCCTCCCACCCGGGCTGGGCGTAATTTGCTACGCCGACGATACACTCGTCACAGCCCGGGGTGGGACGCTAGAGGAGGCGGCACGCCTGGCAACTCTCGGCACCGAGGAGATTGTCAGGCGGATCGAAGCTGAGAGTAGCCCTGCAAAAGACGGAGGCCCTTTTGTTCCATGGCCTCCGTACCGCCGGGCCTCCCGCCGGCGCTTCGATCATCGTGAAGACGGTCACCATCAGCATCCAGGCCCACATGAAGTACTTGGGCCTGGTGCTCGACGGGTATTTTTGGTTCCGGGAGCATCTCCATCGACTTGTTCCCCGGCTTGTCGGCGCGGCGTCCGACCTTTCGCGGCTGATGCCGAATGTGGGCGGACCCAGTGCTACGTGCCGACAGCTGTACGTGGGGGTGATCCGGTCGTTGGCCCTGTATGGAGCACCGGTGTGGGCGAGGTCCCTGACCGTCCGTCTTAGGGCCCTCCTGTGGCGACCACAGAGGGTCATGGCGATCAGGGCCATACGGGGTTACCGCACGGTGGCGACAGAGGCAGCGTGCCTCCTGGCCGGAACTCCCCCGTGGGATCTGGAGGCGGAGATGCTCGCCGACATTTATCGGCGGGTGTCGGAGACGCGCGCCCGCGGCGGCATGGTCTCCATCAAAGAGATCACCGCCTGGCGGGTCGACGCCCGCCGAGAAGTCATTGCCCGTTGGGCAGTCCGGTTGGAGAGTCCTCGGTACGGTGTCAGGACCGTCGAGGCTCTCCGGCCGGTGCTGATGGAGTGGTTGGAGCGGACGCACGGGGTGCTTTCCTTCCGACTGGTGCAGGTGCTGACGGGGCACGGTTGCTTCGGGAAGTACCTGCACAAGATTGTCAGGAGGGAGAGCACACCGTCCTGCCACCACTGCCGTTGCGACGAGGACACGGCGCAGCACACGCTCGAGGAGTGTGCTGCATGGGAGGGGGATCGCCGTGAACTCGTCGCAATTATCGGTGCCGACCTGGCGCTGCCGACCATCGCCAGGGAGATGCTCGTCAGCGTCAGGAACTGGGACGCGGTCGCCGCCTTCTGTGAAGCCGTTATCTCACGGAAGGAGGCGGCGGATCGTGTGCGAGTAGAGCTCCTATTCGGCGACACGTTCCGCCGCCGGCGACTCGGGCGGCGCAGGCGCGAATATCTGCGCCTAATGCCGCCCTAGCCGAGGCCGCGGGTGATCGGACCGGGGAATTGTCCGTCACCCGCAGAGAGGCTGACCGCGCGATGGCGACCGACGTCCCAGTACGTCGAGAGGTGAGAGGTTACCCGAAAGGGTATTCCGTCGGGCCTACCACTGATGACAAGTCACATCTGCTCCGGTGGTCGGCCCAACAACGAGGTGACGTGGGTACGGGTGGGTTATGGGCCCGCGCGCCGTCCTTTCATCGCCCTGGAAGGACAGGACCGCGCGTGCGCTTACCATAGCCCACCCATAAAAAAAAAAAAAAAGACTAAATAACTTAGTCTTTGTGAAGTATATGAACCGTCGGTAAAGCTCATAAGTTTAATTCATAAGCAACCTCTCAAGTTGTCGACAGAGTAAAAATTTATAATATTACCTATCGTATCATCATCATTTCAGCATGTCGATGTTCACTGCTGGACGTAGGCCTCCCTCATGTTACGCCCCAAAGTGCGGTCCTAAGTCGCTTGCATCCAACGACACCTAGCAACTTTCAGTTCAGCACGTCGTCGGTCCACCTAATGGGGAGATTCACCTATCGTATCATAACTAAATAATTAATAGAAGAAACTAGCGTCAAAAGATAGACAATAGCAGCTTAACGACATGTTGCAATATTAAATCTTAATTTCTGAAAAGCAAAAGCTCGTCATAGTTTGTTTAAATTCATATTTAATATTTATACTTTTATTACCAAAGTTATCAGAAATGTACTTATGACTAACTTATACATAGGTCAAAATGAAGGAAAACCGAGTTACCGCTTACTCAGAAAGGCTAATGATTCCATTTATTGTAAGCATTCGATAAAGGTTAGTTGGTAGTTCACTAGATGCATCAAGTAAACTATGAATACATAATAAAGAAGGTAGAAGGGAAATATTTACTTAGAGCTTCTAAGTAAATATTTGTAACTATGTACATTATGACGTGTCAACTGCATCTGCTTATTGAGTATCAGTAAAGGAATTCGACAGTAATGAGACAATTGCCTGTCTATTACTTGAAAAATGGTCAGATAATCTCCAGCGGGTGGATGTCCAGTCTAGAAGTCACTTTAAATTTGTATACCTCTCATGTATTAAAATTCTTTGCTCGTGTTTATGCAAATAAAATAAATATCAATGTCTAACTATTAGGCATATGCGTTCCCAAAGGGGGAATAATGCCAACATCATTACGTCTGGCGGGTTAGCCAGTCAGATAATCTAGTCTAATGTTAGTGACATTTTCTGATATATTATAGAATATTACTGCTCTAAAGAATATGAAAGTTGCAAGTAATACACCTTTCAATATGAGACTAAACACCACTTGCACTAATTACAGGGAAAAATACTTTACGAATGCATTCGATAGGATCTTTTTAACCTAAGTTTTTTGCAATGCAAGAGTACCCTACCACAAAGGATCCTCTGCTTCAGGCAATACTTGTAAAGTAGAATCGAGTAAACACGTGCATGACTGTTAGCTACACCGGTTAACGTATTCGACAATGAGGATGTGAATTATGGATATTTATGTGATCTATCACAAAAGTTACAAGTGTATATTGAGTAAGATTTATATAAATCTCGAAACATTAATTGAAGATGGATCTACGTATTGGGATCTTGAGGATCAGTGGGCCTACTCTTGAAATAAATTCTAATTTCGAATCCGATTCAATTTTAATCTCACTAAACTTATATTTGGTACTCTTGAACAAAATCGAGAATTAATTCTTCGTGTTTGCCGTTGTTATTTTCACCAAATGCGCCGTATTTTGTTACTTTAAATTAATAACGTTATCGAACTCGATCACTACAAAGACGCTTTCTTGAAATTGTGCAACATAACGATTTTAAACTACGTTAAAATCACGTCGGCAGTAGCAAATATTTGACTTAATCCACGAGAGTCGAATTCATTAAGTTTAAAAAAAAATCCACGAATTTCGATTCCAATCGTGCGCTAGTGTCGCTTACAAGAGAGCCAAATTTGCTCAAATTCGAGCTGCGATTGGATTTAGAATTGGAATCGAAATTCAAGAGTAGGCACACTGCTATCCACATAGATGTATTTGAGTTTCCAAATAAGGGTTCTGCTTATCCCATATATTAAACAGTATCAAGCGTTATCTATATATTTCAGACCTTCATCGTCAAATGCTCTGGCATAGAACACCATATAGCTCAATTAAATTTGGGATTCATCATAATTCTCTTTCTAAAACAAAGAATGCGCACAGACGTAGACGATTCGTAGATTAAAATTAGCATTACTCATAAACGTGAGCTGCGCTGATCTACTTAATTATAATCAATCTATGGAACATTCACAAGTTGTTATTGTTAGTAGAAAGTGAATATAAATGGATTAATGGTTAATTAATACAGTAATTTCCTTAATGACGCTCATTTACTACTTAGTAAAGACCTACATATGTTAGCTACATCCTATCACAAATATGCAGTGTAGTTGAATATTAGGGACATATTATGGACAATACATTTCGCTTTGTCGATTTAAGTCGCTTTTCGATACTTTGACACGGCAACCGTATGCCCCAGGAACGATGGCCATTTCAGACGGAAGGAGCAGATCCTAAAACAGATGATTTCGATGCCGCAATCGAACGCCGATAGTCGCACAAAATGCAATTCACTGTCGATGTAGTCATAATATCACCATTTACCTTATTCGCGTATTTTCTAAATTATAAATATTTTAATTTTTAATTCTACGATGATCACGTAGGTAATAAAATTACCAAAGAAATGCATATTATATTAATGCAAGATAGTTTTTTTTTAAATAAACAATTTTTACATTTGATGCATTTGATTATAAAGCAGTATTTTACATTATTGCTTACCTAAATAGTAAAAACGTCGTCAAGAAAACACTATACCTACATGTTTTTTTATAGATATATTTAAGTGAATAGATGTGATAAATCTTTACATGTATAAATCTTCTGTTCGTGTGTTTGTAATTGAACTCCTAAACAGCTGGACCAATTTTAGTGATTTTTATGGCTGATTGGAACCGGTAGGTTGCGCTGCGATCGATTGCAAGGAGAATTCCTTTTACTATTTTTAGATTTGGACAGAACAACGTCTGTTAGGTCAGTTAGTTATAGATAAAAAATCTTTACTATTAATATTTTAGGTTCACGCTCTTACACACTCGATATTTTATTGATGCCATTGGGCGTGCACATGAATACAATGGATTCTTGCATATGATTTCTATCACAGGGCAATCAAATGGACGACCAACGTTCATCTATTTTCTCTCCACCCATTAATATTCAACACGAGCCTGTTCCAGACGAGGTAAGCTAACCTATTATTACACAGCAGACGATTTGGCATAAGGTTTTATCTCGAGGCTGCCTTTTATTGCGTGATTTTTCTTTTTTTTTTATTGCGCACGGTGGCAAACGAGCAAACAGTACACATGATGGTAAGTGTTGCTGCCGCTCATGGACCTTTACAAGGCTGCTTGCCTACCGCGAAGAAAGTGTAAATGAGTGCATTGAGGCTCGGTGATACCAAGGGCACCACCAAAACCCTCCACACGCAAACACCCTCAGATAGTTGGGCTTCTTAAATCCCTAATCAATTTTTACGATCATCATCTCATCATCATCTCAGCCCATATACGTCCCACTGTTGGGCTCGGACCTCCTCCATAATGGAAGGGTAATTGACCTACTATACCACGCTGGTCAGACGTGTTGGTATAGGGTTTTATTTCGAGTTTTCCTTCTCTCGCATAGATGTTATATGCGTTTTATATCCCTTAGTCGTCTCGTACGATCACCCACGGGTAAGATAGGGGGTGGTGAATTGTATTCTTACTCCGTCACCACACGGAACGATTTTATGATAGCCACGGAAAATAAGGAGCTGGTAACAATTGTATTCTTATTTCATAACACAAGAAAGAGCGGTCATTACGTTTGTATTATCTTACACAAAACTTTCTCTCATTTTCATTACACTGAAGATTGCAACCCTCCTCGAGGATAATTAGCGCATGTAGTATGCCATAGATTAACAGAGATTTTGTATAGTGTCTTGCAGTGATAGTATCTGCATCCATGGGTCATATTGGACGTTTTTGTTATAAGAAAACTAAACGAAAAAAAACCTATTGAAATTCTTAATTCGAAACTCTTTGGGAGTCTCTAGATGTATAATGAAATTATCGTTTTCACAAATTGGCGACAATTTAAAAAGTGTCTATCGTGCGTCGAAATGGATATGACTAAAAACTTTTTTCACCTAATGTAAATATTACGACTTTTGTTGCCGTCTTACTCAACAACAATGGTAAGTACCTACAATAAACTTAGATTAGCATTTCATGAGGAAGCTCTGTCCTGTGGTACTGTCTACAACTGATATAACGAGAAAAACTTTTTGGAGGACGGACAGTCCTCTCATGTACGCTGAAAAATGTTTGAAACGTCGGGAAATTAATAATCTAATACAAATGCGATAAAATCCGCAAAAAATAATTTCAAATGTTTAATAATCGCTTTCCGTGTGGTGACGGAGTAAGAATATAATTCACCACCCCCTATCTTACCCGTGGGTGATCGTACGAGACGATTAAGGGATATAAAACGCATATAACATCTATGCGAGAGAAGGAAAACTCGAAATAAAATCCTATACCAATACGTCTGACCAGCGTGGTACAGTTGGTCAATTACCCTCCCATTATGGAGGAGGCCCGAGCCCAACAGTGGGACGTATATGGGCTGAGATGATGATGATGATGATGAATAATCGCGTAAACATTAGAAATCAATAGAATTTAAACAGTTTAAGCATACTGAAGATAACGTGTATACTGTGCGGCTAATGATAGAAGCTGATAAAAGGATGACATATCAAAAGATCGATGCAACTTTAGACATTGGTATGAGTAAAGTACAAAAAGGTCAGAAAGCTTATTTAAAAAACACCATTGCCTGGATTAGTCCCATTGAATACTTGAATACTTTTCAAGCATTCACTGGAGGTGACTCGACTGCTGTATCTGACATCGTCACAGCCCACAGTTAATGAAAGCTGGATATATTTTTACGAATCCAAATCCAAAAGACCATCTCCGCAATGAGTTTCCATTCAATGATTTGACGGGAAAAGTAACAGAAGTCAAAAACAAAAAGCCAAAAGACGGACGGGTCTACGACGCGGGTGGTAAACTCCATCTAAGGCTAAATATTACCGCGAGACGGATAGCGAACAAGTACCGTGAGGGAAAGTTGAAAAGAACTTTGAAAAGAGAGTTCAAGAGTACGTCAAACCGTTCAGGGGTAAACCTGCGAAATAAGGGTTGGTAGTAATCGTAGCCGTCACCACACAGCAATTGTAAACATATTTTCAAAATAGGTTTGAAGAGAATTATAACAAATATTCTATTAGCAAAATATTATGTAATAATATAACCAATAACGCATATTTTCAGAACCCCGTCTTATTAGTGTGTCCACATCATGTGAAATATCAAATTATTTAATTAATGAAATATAAGTACACATATACGAAACTTATAAGACAAATTGCTCCTTGCAAATAATATTAGCAATATTCTTTATGTGAACTGACCTCTGTTGTCACAAAATACGTAGGAGTGTATTGAATTTTAAAAATTAAAATCCTCACACAAGGAGATAATTACATATTATATTATGCAGTATACAAAATACTAGAAAATGCACCAGAGAATAACATTGTGCTTTAGCAAACCTGTCTAAGATTGTATAAAATATTTCTGTCAAGGATAAAGTCTACAAATTGTCTACATGCGTTATTTGGTTTTATAAAGAAACTTTTTCTAGTAAGCACAGTCTGTAACTGAGTCTGGATGTATTAAATTTCAGCTCCTTTAGAAACTAAAAACTGATAAAACCGTAAAAAATATCTCATAAGCACTTTTCAATCAATTACATTATAAATGTTCACAAGCATAAAATGAACAGATACTTATTTCACCCAGACTCAGAACAATCCAATAAGAATCGCATGAAATATAGTCCTGCATGGGATTGAACCCCTAACACTAGAAACAGTCAGTAATTAGGCCACTCCGCCATCTGTGTAAATATAATATCTGAATAAACCCAAGAAGTAATTTACGGCTAGACAACGAATCGTCTTGTACAAAACAAGTTCTGCTCTGCTCTGCTCTGCTACTGCTCACATCTCTGGCTCTAGGGGTACACCCAGATAGCAGCTCGACTCAATTATCACACTGTAAATACGTGTTGTTCGAATTGTCGATGACCGCAATCTTACGGAGGGATTGAAGTCATGGGGTGGCGGAGAAACTACTAATCGATGTAATATATCACTCTAATCAAACATATTAAAATACAGGTTCATGTAGTTTTCCATCTCCTGCAGTGATATTATCTGTATCTTATATCCCTTAGTCGTCCTTTATGACATCCATGGGCAAGAAATGTGGTGGTGAATTGATTTCTTATTTAGTCACGACACAGAATTGCTTGAAGCAAACAAAAGTTTTCTAGGAGCATTGATAGCCCCTAATAACAGCACATACACTTATTCTATTTAGATTAGTATTGGCGTTTATATTGATAATATAAATTACGGGATGGATACATTAATCTCATGTTAACAATGATGCTAAGAATACAAATTCCTTTAAAATAGTGCGACTATGTAAGACATAGAAATGAGGACAGTGCCTTTATCAAACAGGTGACCGTTTCACAATAAGAACATAATGGCTGCCAAGAGTTTGTCACAACAACGGATTTAATTACTTCTGGTTACACCATAAGCCATATAATTTCATTTGAGTTTTACTTATAGTTTGATTTCGATGATACAATTATCAGAAATTATAATTTACGTTCTGTGTGGTAACAGAGGAAGAATACAAATAGAGTAGGTCAATTTCCCTACCACTGTGAAGGAGGCCCACGCTCAACAGTGGGACGTATATAAGCTGTGATGATGATAATTTATGTTTAAACTACATATTTTTAAACTCCGACGGAAAATTCTGGGTAGTTCGTAGCTCTCGAACGGATAGGGCGATTTCGATGTCTGAAAAGTTCGTGAAATAGTTTCCTTTTGGTGGTTCTTAGCTGTGTTTGGTATAAATCGATACAGCAGTTAATTGGATATAATTATTTTCCGAAATGATGTAAGGCATTTCATTTCTCTCGGTGACAGGGATAAGATGCTAACTTTTAGATATTTTTTGTTCATGTCAGGGATTACTTAAAATTTTCTTATTCTTGATATGATATTATATTCCGTCTGGTGACGGATTAAGTAAGAACACAATTCACCACTCCCTATATTGCTCGTGAATGTCGTAAAAGACGACTATGGGATATAATATGCACATAACATCTGTGCAAGAGAAGGAAAACCCGAAATGAAACCTTATACCAACATGTTTGACCAGCGTGGTATAGTAGGTCAAATTCCTTTGTAATGTGAAGGAGGCCCGACCCCAACAATGGGACGTATGTGGGCTGCGATGATGATATCATCGAGTATATGTAAAGTTAGTGGACATTATATTATTTAATTAATTTTCTGGCCCATGCTGAAGAATAAATCCTTAGAATAATAACGTATAGAAGGTAAGTTCGCGCACAAAAAGTGAAGCATTTCAATTGGAGCCTAATGGAGCTTACGCCGGAACCGTTCCGTAATGTACAAGTCATTGTACTGCACGTACGTTTGCAACTCTTAAAAAATAAATAAGTAATTATGACGGTTTGTGCATTCAAATGGTGTCATAACACATTTGAAAAACTTAATAAGGTTTTTAACTTTTTAAAGTGTTTCGACGATTTATGTTAATAAAAACAAAATTTTATTTCATATTTTGTATAGTGGTGTGCGTGTGTACGTGTATAATCATCTACGCGCCATTAGTATTTTTAGATTCATGTTTCGAACTTTCGAAGTATTGACACTATCCTTCTATACGTTATTATTCTAAGAATAAATCCTTGTGACATTAGGTATACATAGACAGATTCTTTATATACAATCAACGGACACAACTTACACACAAGATCAGATCAATCCATTATGAAAGGCACATAGAACAGATCCTATGTGATTGAACACATGATTTTCATTATGTGACACCGCCACTAGTTAATTTCATCTATGCATTAAAATTTGCCATGAGGTGGCGGAGTAAGAATACAATTCACCACCCCCTCTCTTGCTCGTGGGTGTTGTAAAAGACGACGTATAACATCTATACAAAAGCAGGAAAACTCGGAACAAAACCCTATACCAACACATCTGACCAGTGGTATTTGTAAGTCAATTTCCCTTCTGTTGTGGAGGAGGCTCGAGCCCAATAGTGGGAGCTATATGAGCTGAAACGGATTTAAATTTACTTATTCATTCTATCATTTACCACCCAGTCTTATATCTCAAGTAGCTAGAGTCCATTATTTTTCCTTAAAACTATCTCTAGATAATATATAACATAAGTATGCAAATTAAAGTGCATGAATGTCACAATATAAGCTCTATTGTGTCATTCATGCATATTAGCATTTGGCAAGCAAATAAACATTTGGTTTCATATACATATACTAAATAACTGTGACTTAACCCATTAACGACCCAGAATCGTATTTTTTTTCATCATTTTTCGGCAAATTCTCATCATTAAAAAAAAGAATTATCAAATGAAATATATGGTCTCCTATACTTTGCAGTGTGTTCTTTCAGAATCCGAGGTTGAAATTACGATTTTTCAGCTAGAAAAAAAAATGGCCGCTTTTAACAAAAAAAAAAAAGCGAAAATTTCCTTTTCATGATTTTTCTCATAGAAAACGCCGAATGATCCCCTCTTTTTTTAAACACGAGTGCTCTAAATAGTTCAACGACGAATTTTTTAAATTTGTAAAAATCTATATTTTGCCCACAAAATGGCGTTTTCACCCCTTGAGTGGTGTGCGAAATTTCACGTTGCGCATAAAATAGAAAAAAAAAATCAGTACCTCACACCCGTGTGAACATAAAAAAAGACCAGTATTTTGACAATACAAAGAGACACTTTTATTTATTTGTATAGATACAAAACAACAAACGTAGTTTCAACTACATTGGATATTTATTTACGATTTGTTATGCTAGCTAAAATCTATACCAATAAATAAAATTGGAGTGTCTGTTTGTAATGTCAAAATAATAGGCTTTTTTCATGCTCACAGGGTTATTTGCACGACACCTATGCCTAAAATAGCAATTAAAAATTTTTTGTCTGTCTGTCTGTTTGTTCCGGGTAATCGTCAAAACGGCTGGACCGATTTCAAAAATTCTTTCACCAATGGAAAGCTATAATAACAGGGCGTAAACTAGGCTATATTTTATCCCGGTATTCCCACGGGAACGGGAACTACGCGGGTAAACCGATTAAAACCGAAGCGAGGGCGGGTTGCTAGTTATGTAATAAATTTGTACAAAAAAAACAAGTAGTCAAAAACATAAAGTAGCATACATTGGCAGACCGCATGTCTAGACTGGGGTATAGTCCGTCACCCACAGAGAAGCTGATCGCATGAGGGCGACGCCCCGGAAGGGACGTCGGGGAGGGTTGCTACCCGAAATTGGACTGGCCACGGAGAACGAGTCGTTGGCCCAATGGCAAAGGGGTGGGAATACGGTGGGTTATGGTGGACCTTGCGTCGTCTTGGACAGAGTGGATAGCGTGTGTGCTAGCCATAGCCCGCTTAAAAAAAGTATACATTGGATTTTAAATCATAAAAGAAAACAACGAGAAAATAGTTTGACATAGATGTAGTAGTGCATAGTATAGTAGTAATACAGTATTTACTTAGACGATAATCAATGATAGAGATAAAATTATATACCAGGTACATTTTACTTACTTGGTAGAGGTTATTGACCTTTTAACCAAGTGACCTATTTACCTTTATTGATTATGAACTTGCATGTATGGAGCATGTGTGTATATACAGACTCTAAATATAGCTTTGTGTTGAAAGAAAATTAAGGTCAATATCTATAAATTAAAATGGTTTGTTGAGTATATGAATATTTCATTTTTTTTTATATATTATACAAATCTGAAAGATTCATATTCGTTGATTACTTTCACAAGTTGTATAGAATGATTTGCCTAATGTATGTGTCCAAAAACAAATGTGTTTCAATATATGTCATGATACAGATCTCAGTAAGATATGTCAAAAAAATCTATATTTGGTACATCGGTGATAATTAAAATTTGTTTCACCCAAAATGTATTTTATCAGTGTAGTGGGTTCGATACCCATTCACAATCAATACTTTGGGCGATCCATAAATTGTTGTTTCAAATCTAGCTGTAATTTGTGTCAGTTAATTATATGCTTATCCGTGATGAAGAATACAGTTCACTACTCCCTATCTTGCCCGTGGATATCGTAAAAGACGACTAAGGGATATAATAAGCATATAACATCTATCCCAGAGACGGAGAATATGAAACAAACCCCTAAACCAACCTGTCTCACCAGGATGGTGTAGTAAGGTCAATTTCCCTTCCATAATGATGGAGGCTTAAACCCAACAATGGGATGTGATAACAATTATATGTTTGAAAAGTTTCCTATGATACAAGTATTATTTTCATAGAGTAGGGTGTTGTCTTAAAAAAAATGACCTGAAAGGGGATAGTATCAATAACACTAAGCAGTTCGGGTAGTCAATTATATCACCTGTGTAGTCACATTAGACATAGAAGATAAATTATAGTGCATAAATGGTAAACAAGATGTAGGTAAGCAAATTAGCTTAAAACAATAACCTTTCTATATTATGTTCACAGTCTATTAACAGTAGCAGTGGTTGTGATAATGTGAGCATTCCAGTCTTGCTTTCACTTTACATTCTGATGAAACATCTCCTTCATAGTAACATGATGCAGTTACAATACACTTAATTCATTATTCTATAATTAAAATTACATGAGCGTCCATATATTTAAGTTTTCATAATAATAGACATTTGAAATTATTTATATCATTACTACTAACCAGCTATATATAAACTAGTAAAGGGAAATTAACAATTAAACATGAGAATGCGAAGTAGGTTGATAAATTTACTCTACACAGTTGTTGATCAGTGCAATTATCCTCAAGAGCAAATTTATTTTAAAACAAATTACAGTACAATGTTTATTTATACTTTATTTTATATATCCTCTCTCACATATTATATATTGTTAGAGGATTATAATACAATTGATAAACAAATTGAACATTAATTGGTATCTGATTATACTTTTTCGAATCAAAAATATTTATAATTACTACACTCTTATGAATCAGTTATATCGTATATGAATTGTTAATGTGCGAAAAGGAAAGAAATCGCACAGGAACCGCTCACTTATTCAAGTGATTGCATAAAAAAACAGATATGATTACTCACGGTTCGGCCTCTATGGATTGCAGGCGGGCGACATAATTCGAAGGAATGTAGCCTTCTTGTTTAGTCTTCTTGCTTCTAGCTAACCACCAGTCACCTTGCGTATCATTTAAAATTTCCAAATGCTCACCTTTTCTAAAACTAAGATCTTCATCAGTTCGAGCATCGTAATCATATAAAGCTACGAATATTCGGGTGGGAGGGACCTCGCTGGTATCTGTTCCTATATTTACTGTAGACCTAATCGGATCGGGAGGTGGTGTCGGTACAGGTGATTGAAACGGTCTAGGGTCATCCTCGTGAGGGTTTGCCCTTTCATTTTTGCTTTTGGAATCCTTTTCCCCTGTACTACTAAAGCAGTTCCCCATTTTCTCTTTACAAGGTGAGCCTGGTATCACACGTTTCACGTCAAATCACACACTTACATGAAGCCAAAATACTGTCCAAAGTTTTTGTATCAATAAACATCTTATTTTGTCACATTAGAGTCAAATATTTAAAATTGTATGTATGTTTTTAAAGTATAAACAAAGAACATTAAAACTGCAATCGGACTTCACTACAGGCAGCCATTTTGGAGCACCATAGACATTTTTTTCTGGTTCAGTTCATCTGTTCGGACTAGCAAAGGAACCACAGCCAAATCCAGCCAAGTCTTATACAATATAGAACAATATTAGAATTTCTTTATACTTATTGTACAGCTTGTTCAATTCCGCCAGTAAGACAAGTCGTTGTTTTTAATTAAGCATTGGTTAATTCTAAATTCCTATTGAAATTGAATTGTATTAAAGTGACATCTAGTTGGATACATAGTAATTACAGCCGAATTAAACATAAACGCCATCTATTTATTTTATAAAATATTTAGTCACCAATATTTTAGTTACTTTGTTGCTCGAGTTTGTAGCAAGATGTCGCTACTAGTATAAACTTCGGTGTAATTCTTATTTTCAGGATTTAATTGACGGGAACTTATCATTGAAAAGTTGAAGTGGTATTTCGTAACTCCAAGTGTCTCCAACTATGATTTGCAAAGGTTGTGGATGGTTCGAGAATGGACGTGATTATACAAAATATCATCATTATCTTCCTGCGCTTATCCCAGTTAGTTATGGGTCGACGCAATAGGTACACTGTACCTACTCTTTTTTATTTTTTTTTATTGCATAAGTTTTAATACCCCCCTAGTCTTATGATTGACCGTTTACATGACGTGAATCCTTCAAAGGAATGTGTTGTTGATCAGACGGCATCAGATGGAGATGGTACTGGTCCATGTAAAGTCATTGTTTTAGTTGTCTTTTATTGCACAATATGAGAATTGGTAGTACTTGTAGTCGCCACCGTATAGGAATAATTCATCAGTATAAGCCAAAATTAATTGATAACTACTTGCACAGGAAGCCGTTTTGTTGCCACTCCGGATGACCGAGCAGGGTTTAATCCCAACTAACCCATCAAGAAAAAACAAGTCCGTGGTTATTACTAATGATATAATCCTGAGGAGGGTAAATTTGAGTCAGGCGCACAGAAAAATTAATAAGATAATATTAATATTTCTGTGATCAGGCGTCAAATCAAACGCTTAGTATAGTAGGTATATTTACATTGGAAGTCAAACGATTCCGGTAATCGAATTCGGAGTGCTGAATGTGTATTAAGTAATTCTTTGATGACATATCTACACAGAGGTGTAAATTAGCTTCTGCTTCCTGACTCATTTAAATTGACCTGACTCAATCAATTTTATCACAGTGGAGGATGAGTAAGCTTCCACTGTGATAAAATGGATTTCAAGGAGAATTCCATTTTCTAAAAAAAAAATAGAAAATGGAATTCTCCTTGAAATCGATCGCAGTGCCACCTACCGGTTCAAATTATTAATCGAAACCGAATGGTTTGGATGTGCCGAATGGCTATTCTGATGGATATGTGAATTCATATCCATCGGAATAGCCACAAAAAAACATCAATATTGGTCCAGCCGTTTAGAAGGAGTTCAATTACAAACACGAACAGAAGATTTATAGATATAAAGATACAGAAGTTTAAATAGTCGAAAAAAGGTTACATTAGAAAAGTATATATAAAGGTTGTTTTCTTAAATTTTCAAATTTTCTGCGCAACTTTCTTATTTTTTTCCGTAAAGGTCTTATTTAAAATCGGTAAAGTCGTTCTCAAGCTTTGTTATTGTTCTGCCCGAACAACGCCACCTACCGGGTCCAATTGTGAATCTAAACCATTCTCGAATGCCCTTGAGCACACACAAAAAAATTCGTCAACATCGGTCCAGCCGTTTAGGAGGAGTTCAGTGACATATACACGTACGCTAGAAATTTATATATAAGACTAGCTGACCCAACAGACGTTGTTCTATTCAAATCTGTAAAATAAATAGAATATTGAATTCTCCTTGAAATCGACCGCAGCGCCACCTACCGGTTTCAATTATTAATCTAAACTGAATGGTTTGGATGTTCCGAATGGCTATTACGATGGATGAGAATTCATATCCATGGGAATGGCCTCAAAAAATCATCAAAATTGGTCCAGCCGTTTAGAAGGAGTTCCATTACAAACACACGAACAGAACATTTTTATATATATATAAACTCATTTGCAAAAAAAACGGGCACCTAAGCAATGAACCATTTCAAATGTTAATATTTCTTTGTTTGATAATTATAGGTAGTTTTATCCACACAATTTGCTAAATTAATAAGAAAATAATCGTTTTCATCAGTATTTCATAAAATTTAGATACAATTTATGGGAAATAATGCTAAACCTCGCTAGTAGTGTATATTCGCTAGTAGTGCATATGCTCATGAAGTAAAAATAAAAAAGTTTTTTTGTTTGTTTTTCTTTAATAAAGTAAAAGCAGATAAATGTTTAGTATCGAGTGTGACCCCCTCTAGCTAAAATCACAGCTTGAATTCGTCTGGGCATGCTAGCGAGTATATCCCGGATACTTGCTTGCGGAATACGTTCCCACTCCGCAGTAATCACATTCTTCAGCTCTCTGATGGTCTGCGGAGCCGGGTGTACTGATCTCACACGCCGTTTCAGAACGTCCCAGACATGCTCTATGGGATTGAGGTCGGGACTTCGAGCTGGCCAATCCAAACGACGAATGCCGACCTCTTGCACATACGCATTAACATCGCGGGATCGGTGGGCGCGAGCATTGTCGTCCATAAAAATCGAGTCTTCACCTAGAGCGGCCAATGCGGGTTGTGCATGAGAAATTAGAACTTCCGTTATGTATCGATGCCCAGTCAGTGAGCCGTTTTCAATGAAGACTAACTCTGTACGATCCATTGAATTTATTCCTGCCCAAAACATAACAGAGCCCCCACCATAAGGTGTGATTTCTTCGAAACATGCCTCTGCAAAGCGTTCTCCTTGTCTTCTTAGCACTCGCCGACGTCGATCTTCACCGAACAGAGATATCCTGGCTTCATCAGAGAACAAAACCCTATTCCAATCGTCTTGAGTCCATGATTCACAATTTCTAGCGAACCTAAGCCTGTGAACTCTGTGCTCACGGAGTAATTTGGGGCCGCGGGCCGGGCGGTGACTGCGTATATTGGCAGCGAGAAGCCTCCTCCTGACCGTCCATAGACTAATATGCACATTTCTTACTTCTTGGAGGTTGTTCTTAAGATCCACATACGAAGATTTGCGATTTCTCAATGCGCGACTCACAAGAAAACGATCATCCCGTGGTTGGGTACATGGTTTTCTTCCAGAACCAGGCCTTCTCTCGACGGAACCAGTCTCCTGATATCGCTGCCAGGTCCTTTGGACTGTCGAGCGACTAACATTTAGCCTCCTAGCCACGAAACATTGGCTGCAACCCTCTTCAAGCAGCGCGATAATTTTGGTAGCTTTTACCACTTTATCTACCATTTTTGATACAGCCAAACAGCATTAAATAAAGCTTTGACAATCAAGGATATGAAATTAATCGATAAAAATTGAATAAAAGTTATGAAAGTCGATGTTAACTTCTGGAACTTCGCGCCAAAAATGTAGGATAAAAAGGGGTTTTCTGTAAAAATGAACATCAAATGAAAAATTGAATTTAGAACGTACTTTTTTAAATACCACAGCATTTTTAAAACCGGCCAGTAACGTGTACAAACGATTGAAACCTTTTTGGTATTGTATCTTTTTAAATATGAATGAAAATCAAAACCGCCCGTTTTTTTTGCAAATGAGTTTATAAAGACAGAAAAGTTTATATAGCCGAAAAAAGGTTACATTAGAAAAGCATATATAAACGTTAAGTTTTCTTAAATTTTCTAATTTTCTGCGCAACTCTCTTATTTTTTTTCCATAAAGGTCTTTTTTGAAAGATTAGAAAACTTAAAAAAAAGATGAACGAAATCGGTAAAGTCGTTCTCAAGTTATATTATTGTCCTGCCCGTGCAGCGCCACCTACCAGGCCCAATTGTGAATCTAAACCATCCTCGAAACTCCTTGAACACACACAAAAAATTTCGTCAACATCGGTCCAGCCGTTTAGGAGGAGTTCAGTGACATACACACGTACGCTAGAAATTTATATACAAGATAAAATATATTAGAAGAGGGTTTTGCGAGCGATATATTGACTCATCACCATATCTCTGGAACCATAAGGCGTATAGACTTGAAATTTGGCAGAAATATTTCTTTTGTTGAGTAGAAGTCAGCTAAGAACGGATTTTACGAAATTCCACCTACAAGGGGTGTTGCGGGGGCGTTAACAATATATACATATAAAGGGACAGGGTGAGCCGAAACTACTGAAGTTAGAAAAATGAAATTTAGACCATAGTTTCTTATCGTGACGTAGGCACCCACTAAGAAAGGATTTTTTGAAATTCCACCCCTAAGGGGGTGAAACGCAATGGCAAAGTCTGTATGGAAAGAAAAAAATATCTTTAGCCACTGTCTTCAAATTAAGCACAAATACACTTTAATAAAAATAAATAAACACGTGTTTCAGCGTTTGTCCATTTTCATCCTCTAAGGGTGTAAAATAGGTAGAATGATGTCAGTTTACCGACTTATCACAGAGGCGGAACTACTGAAGCCAGAAAAATGAAATTTTGAGATTAGTTTCTTTGCGTGACGTAGAAACCTATTAACAAAGGATTTTTTGAAATTCAACTCCTAGGGGGTAAACCGCAGTAGTAAAGTTTGAATGGCGAGAAAAAAATCTAATCGATTTTCATTAAATTCTCCACAGACACTTAATAAAAATAAATAAACACGTGTTTCAGCATTTTATAATTTTCACCCTCTAAGGGTGTAAATAGGTATAAAGAAGTTGGTTGTCTGACTCATCAACGTCGAGTTAAACTTAAACTTCTGAAGCTAGAAAAATGCAATTTTAAACGTAATTTTATTTTGTGACGTAGGGACCTATTAGGAAAGTATTTTCTGGAATTCAACCCCTAAGGGGTAAACCCCAGCAGCAAAGTTTGTATGAGGAGACAAAATTCGTCATCGATTTTTTTTAATTTTTGCTTAAATACTCATCGTTCATCATTTCAACCTTTATACATCCCATTGTTGCGCTCGAGCCTCCTCCATTATGAGAGGGAAAAGGACCTACTATACCACGCTGGTCAAACGTGTTGCCATAGGTTTTAGTTTCGAGCTTTTCTTCTCTTGCATAGATGTTGTATGCATATTATAATCCCTTAGTCGTCTCTTACGACAGCCACGGGTAGGAGAGGGGGTGGTGAATTGTATTCTTATTCCGTCATCACACGGAAAATACTCTTCAATAAAAATGAATAAAGAACATTTGTTAATTTTACCCTTCTTTTTTTTTGCGGTCGGCGCACTCCTCGCACCACTCCGTCCGGGGCGACAGAGGGGCGTAAGCACGCACTCTCGCAACCCACCCACGATGCACGTCGCGTTCGTCGTTGGGCCGACCACCGGAGCAGGGTGACTTGACGTCAGTGGTCGGCCCGACGGAATATCCCCTATTTGGGGTACCCTCCCATCGACCGACGTCCCCCCCTCGGGGAGGACGTCGGTCGACTAGGGCGGCATGAGGCGCAGGTATTCGTGCCTACACCGCCCCAGTCGCCGGCGGCGGATCGCCTCATCCAGGCTGCGCTCCTCGCGCAGGCGATCCTCCGCCTCCTTCCGCGAGACTACTGCCTCGCAGAAGGCTGCGACCACGTCCCATTTTCTGACGCTGCTGATCAGCGCCGGGCGATAGTCGGCAGTGCCAGGTCGAATTTTAATCTTCTAAGGGCACTAGGCGGGTAAGGTGACTGAAACCGAAGCGAAGCGAGGGCGGGATGCTAGTTATGTATTATATCAATAATGCTAGTACTTTTGAACGAATCGTAAATCATCACATTGTGCTGCTTAGTAGAATGAAAAAAATATGTCAAACTAAGTAGACTCTTTGTGCCTTCTGAACTATCAGAGGATTAAACGAATACTAGAGGCATTGTTAAATATTTTTAAAAAACTTTTCGAAACACTTCAAACTACTATTTTTGAAGAGGGTATTGAAAAATACTATTACACTGACATAAATGCATCAATAACCTCTATAAATTCAGCCTGAAGAATAAATAAGTAACAAGCATAGTAAATGCGGTTTGCAATTTTAAGTTACATATCTTAGTTTGATATACTGGAACTGGAACCGGATTCAGAGAAGTGATTTAAATCTTATCTGATTCCATTCCATAAATTTTTAACCTGCAATGGAAGTTCCGCAACATTTCAGGCGCAAGAGCAATCAAGTTAGATCCGTGTTTAATTGAATTCGTAGCCATGAACAAGGCTCAAATAGACATTAGTCCAGTACAGATTACTTGGTCACGTTTACGAGAACAAGCAAATCTAAAATAATGGAGTCATTGAATCTTATGGGACGGTTTCATGAGTTCGTAAGGTACAGGCTAACATATCCTTTAATTGATTTTTCAAGTAATTATTCGACAGTAATGGATGTGAACTTCACAAAATAATACTGTAAGTACGCCATTCATCTTGATTTATTAGCTTAGATAATTCGTCATGCTTTTGACATTTCTCTCAGTTAAAATATCAATATATATAAAATTTGTAATACATATACTGCAATTTTGTTGTAGTTTTTTTGGCAGTTGGATATTACTAACATTTTATATAGTTAATACCTTATGCCAAGACGTCTGTTCAGGGTGGTATAATATGTCAACATCCCTTCCTTTGTAGAGAAGTCTCGCATACTTCCTACACCGCAGCTAACTGCGGAGTAGGAAGTATGTGAGCTGAGATGATATATCTAATTATAAGAGTACTCTTAAGTATAATTATCTATAATGGCTGATTTTCTTTTATATCTACCTGATATAATATGTTGCACGATTTTAAGTAGTACAATCGTCTACCAATGTCGAGGTCGGGTACCAGATGCCCACTGTTCCCTTCGTAGCCCCAGACAGATTGGGCAGGGTGCGACTATATTATGATATTGCTACCGCCACAAAAGAGGCACTGCATTCGTGAATATTTGTTATTTTTATATTAAGAAAATTATTCTATAAATTGTCTTAGTACAATGCTTAGTAACGATTGGGGTTTTTTGATTTTTGCTATCAGCTTCGAGTCACTGCCATTGCCATTTTCGAATTAATTTATCTTTCGTGTTTATTCTGTTGATAAGTTATTAAAGCAAAGTTATATGATGTTTATTGAAGCTTAAGATTTGCAAAGTCATATCTCATTAAACTGTTCATGTTTAACAAAATTACGTCCAATCTCAAACTGAAGCGACCAACTTTCTATAGCCACTGAACATTTCGTTTTAAATTATTCTGGCTTTTTCTAATGGTGAGGTAGTAAATAATATATAAGTTCTTTTTCCGTGGTTGAGGAAAAAGACGACGAAGGAATGTATACGGATATCACCATTGCACAAGAAAGAAAATCGAATAAAGCCTCCCAACACTAACCTTTTGGTTAACATGGTAAGTCGATGATTAGCGTCCCAAATAGTGGGTCATATATCGACTTTGTTGTGTGGTAGCGGCTGTCAATATTGTCAACCTTTCCATTGCACGTGGGTGTTGTAAAGGACGACTAAGGGCTTTACATTGACCTAGGCCATTTGATGCAGTATCATCATCATCATCATCACATCTCATACGTGTCCCACTGCCGCGCCCGAGCATCCTTCACAATAGGAGGAAAATTGCTCGATTATACCATGCTGGTCAGACGGGTTAGTACAGGGTTTTATTTCGAGTTTTCTTTTTCTTTCATAGATGTTATTTGCAATAATTCCTTAGTCGGCTTTTACAACATCCTCGGGCAAAAAATCTATGGTGAATTGTGTTTTTACTCCGTCACCACACGAATTCCGTATGGTATCAGGGAGGTACCGGACAGAAAGTCATTGCCAAATTTTCTGCAATATGTTCATGACTGTTTGAAACCTTTATCTCGGCTAGAAGACTCGAACTTAATCTGCACGTAAATGATCTTTCGTTATTTCTTTTTTGGTTTATGGTGGCAGTCGGCTACCTGATGATAAGTGCTAACTGCTGCTTATGGACTTAAAAAGGAAATATTAGGGATAGAAATTGTGGCTTGTCGTAGGCGCAGAATTGAAGGGAATGAAATGAATCATGAGGAAAGAGGAAGGGACTTTCGGTTTCGTGCTCTCTCGTTCACCTAATGAAGCGTAGTAGCATATTGCTAGTACCTAGTTATCAATTTTCTGCGAGAGTGTATTACCAGGGGCGGCTTTACCTATAGTTTACAAACTACCTATAGTGCAGGGGGTGCGGTGCACCCGGGTGTCGGGTGTTAGGGGGCGCCCAGAGCCGCTGGAGACATATAGAGCCTCCACTGTATCGCACCGCACTGAGCGGGCGCACCGCACGCAGTAAGTGCCCAACCATTTATTAGAATGCGTAACGGAATTCTAAGAAAGTAAGTACCAATCTATTCCATTTTATTGGCGTATTTCGATAAAAGAGGGTGCCAGGTTATTAATTGCACACGGGCGTTGCATTGGGTTAAAGCCACGGATGTGACTTGGAGGGCAAATAATCGATTTTTTAAATAATCGATTTTTGGTTCTTTAAAATAAATCGATTAATTAAAAATAGATAATCGATTATAAAATAATCGATAGTTTCTCCCCACAGGATTATGATAACTTTTATTTTAGGAAGTGTGAGCTTTATTTTCTAATATAGTATGAAACAATCGTGATGACATTTTTTTTAGGAAATTTGGCAGTGAATAATCGATTAATTTCGATCAAATTTCGAATAATACAAAATCGACTAATAATCGATTTTATTATTTTCATAATCGATTGTAAAATTCGATTATTAATCAATTTTTTTTTGTAATAATCGATTATTATAAAAATCGATTATTTTTCACATCCCTAGCCCTAATTTGTATGGCGTCAGGGAGAGCTCTGTCAATAGCATTGCCTACTACTTTATCTGATATTGTAAAACTTCATCATCACAGCCTACTCAGCCTACTCTACAACAGGAGAAGAAAAAACGACACAACGCTGGTCAGATATGTTGGTATAAGGTTTTGAATAAAGTTTTTCATTGTTATATGCATACATCCCTTAGGCGTGGTTTACCCACGGCTAAGATTGAAGAAGGCGGTGTTGAATTGTATTCTTACTCCGGTACCACACCGATAAAAAAACTTAACATTTGTAACTTAACTTTAACATTTCTATATAATTTTTTTTTGTATCGGTGTTCAACAGAAATAGTTTTAATTCATCCTTCAGCGGATGCCATTAGTAATCCACTTTCCTTGTTGATTCTTATTACTCGGACGGATGGATTAAGGCGGGTTGCTTAGAGTCTTTCTATTACTCTTCGGGAATAAAAACGTGAGTGAAATCTCAATGTAGTGTCTATTGTTGCGGCATTTGCTTTTATATATTTTATGTACATATTGATGAGTTAATCACGTATATTTACAGATTACTTTTTTAATAAAAGGTAGATCTTTCCCAATTGCCAAGCAAAGAAATTATTTATTGAAACTTTATAAATAAACTTTGTATTCCATGTGGTGAAGGAGTAAGAATACATTCACCACCTTTTTTCTTGCCCGTGGATGTCGTAAAAGACGATTAAGGGATTATAATATGCTTACAACATCTATGTAAGTGAAGGAAAACTCGACAGAAAACCCTAGATTTACACGTCTGACCAGCCCCACTATACTAGTGGGTTTACAATTTCTTTCCCATTATAGAGGAGGCCTGATCTCAACAGTTACTCACTGTTGAGATCGGGCCTAGACTATATAGCGACTAGACTAGCCCTTAAATTGCTCGTAGGTGTGGCAAAGACAACTAAGTGCTTTACATCGACCTGGGCCAACACAACTGATCCCGATCTCCTTAACAATTACATTCCCAAGAAGGTTTGATACCAGCAGGCGGTCGGTCATAAAACTATAGAAATAACTTTAGAATAGGTATATACGATAGAAGAGGAGTACATATTGCGTCGAGGCCAAGTATTTGGGATAAGAGCAAAATGAAGATGATATTGTTATACTAATAATATTACTAATCGTGTGTGAAGGTTGCAATAGATAAGATAAGATACTTTTTATTTGTGAAAACATGTGTAGGTAAGTTCTTAAACAATCTATGATTAATTGGATTCAACATGTTCTGCCACTATAGGCGTACAAATAATCATAACATTAATTAATGTACATTTATTATTACATTATTATTATTTTATATTACAATATCATTTAAATATATATATTAGAAATTTAGAAGAATGTCTATGTCATATATCAATTAAAAAATGAATACTAGCCAAGTGAGATGTCATATGTTAATTTGATAAAATAATATAAAAAAGGTACATTTAAATATCCTTGTCATTTAAAAATTCCTGAACACTGTAATATGTCTTATCGATAAGAAGGCCCTTAACTTTTTGTTTAAATGAATTTATATTTAAGGTTTTATATGTATTTGGTATTTTATTAAAAAGAATGGGTGCCATACAAAATACACTCTTGCCCATATGAGCAGTTTTGGCGCTGTACATACGAAGTCTATTATTGTCGCGCCGACTACGCTCACTGTGATCTGACAGACGAGGAAATAATTGAGGGTTATTTTTTACAAATACTACTGCTTCCATGATTAACAACCAGGGGAGTGTCAGGATCTTATGCTTACTGAAAAATGGCTTACAGCTATCTGTGAATTTTAAATTGAACATAGAGCGGATACAGCGCTTTTGTATTTTAAATATTATCTCCCTGTTCGTAGAGTTGCCCCAGAACATTATTCCATACCTAAGTACAGATACTACTAACCCATGGTATGCAGTGAGTAACGTTTCAATATTTACCGTGGGTGCCAGCTTGTATAATGCATAGAAGTATTATGATTTTTTTTTCAAAGTCAATCAAAGTATTATGATTTTTTTTTTATTGCAAACGGTGGCAAACGAGCAAACAGTACACCTGATGGTAAGTGTTGCTGCCGCTCATGGACCTTTACAGGGTCGCTGCCTACCGCGAAGAATGTGAAGGGAGTGTGAATGCGTGCATTGAGGCTCGGTGATACCAAGAGCACCACCAAAACCCTCCACACACAAACACCCTCAGAAAGTTGGGCTTCCGGCTCTCTCGCTCACCGAACGAGCGCAGTAACAAATTGCTACAACTCAGACGTCGATTTTCTGCGAGAGTGTGGTATTAACCCGGACGGACCGGCCCGCGGCTGTAGACAGATAACTGTCGACAGTGTGGTCCTACCACTCCTATGATATGAGCGGATCTCCTATTTGGTATTAATTTTCTTTTTAATTATGATTAGTACAATAAATTAGGTATACTCGTAGTTATTCACATTTGCTAATAAGAATATATGTTATCATAATTGTGATTTAAATTTAGTTGATAATGTAAATTATTATATTGTTATTTACGTAATAATAATATGTATATTTTATTTTAAATAATGTACATGAAAGCACCATGGTAGTCCTTCCTTGTTTTACGGCATTCTTTATGCTATTATAGTAGCAAATTTAATTTATATTTTCTTTAAAAGCAATTTCCTTTCATCTAGCTTTAGAGAACGTGGATTAAATAATAAAATTTTGTTGATAAGGAAATGCCTGTTTTAAATGGAATAGGGTGAATGGTTTAAAAAGTACCTAGTGATTATTAGAGGCAAAGGTAATAAGGCTCCAATTTGTTTTTGAAGTTTTATTTAAAAATTCAGCACTCGGAAGAAAAGACACATAATAGGGCTTCTTATTCATTTGTTTGTATATGTCCATACTATGGAATAAATGAAACTCGCAGAGGATAACCAATAATATTTATATATTATGTAATAATTATGTAATCAAATTTGGTATCTTGTGATTGAGTGATGGTTATGTGGCCTCGTGATGTTACCCACATTTAATATATTATATGATTGAAACCTTATGAACCTGCATCAAAGGTTATTCACTATTTCAATGTAGATCAAAGCATAGAAAACATTTTTATCTTTATTATCCTAAGTACTTGGCGTCCTGGCGTGACGCCTTATGTCTTCTTCCATACAGCTATTCTCTTGGTATTTGGATTGTTTATTGACGTTTAAAATAGGCTATAACTTATTTATGACAGGTTATGGTGCGGCCACACGCTGTCCGTCCCGTCCGGGGTGACGGGAAGGGGGTGCGCGACCCCATGCGATGGTTAGAAGTGCTGGACGGATAGCCTCGACAGTCCGAATACCGTATCGAGCGCTCTCTAGTCGGTCTGCTCAACGGGCAATGACATCACGGCGGGCGTCGTACTGTCACTGTGCCGGCCCCTGCTTACAAATTCTTCGTGCAATCGAATAAACTTCAGCGTGCTAATTCTTTGTGCTAAGTCGGTTAGGCCTGTTCTTCTACGGATTTCCGTATATTGGATTTTATCTCGTAGAAAAATGCCGAGCATAGCCCGCTACGTAGTACGCTGAGCGACTTTGGGCTTGGCCACGAGGCCCACATTTAGGGACCATGTGAGACGTTAGACCTGTGTTTTCAGACACAGGTATTTTGGATGAGAAGATCCTTTTAAGTCTCCCGAACACACTTTCCCGAACACAGTTTCCCAAATATTAGCCAACCAAGTGGGAATTATTAGCTTACCACTTTCTCGAAATTGGATCTACCCTGAACCCCTCTACCCTCTGGACTGTTTGTCCAAGGTAAACCTAATAAAAGACAACTGAGAATCGCATTATCAACTAGGATCGGTACAGGAATGACATGGGCATTTGACATGACTTTCGTGTTGTCTATGTTCATTCGTAAACCCACTAATTGAGATAACCTGCTGAGATCGTTGTTGTTGAGCCTATTGTTGTTAAATTGGAGACTTATTCATATAACGCGATCCGCCGTCGGCGACTGGGGCGGCGTAGGCGCGATTACCTGCGCCTCATGCCGCCCTAGCCGAGGGCACGGGTGACGTGACCGAGGAATTAGTCCATCATCTGCCGAGATGCTGACCGCGTGAGGAAAGACCGACGTCCTCCCCGATACGTCGGTCGATGGAGGAGTACCCCAAATAGGGTATTCCGTCGGGCCGACTACTGACTTCAAGTCACCCTGCTCCGGTGGTCGGCCCAACGACGAAGGCGACGTGCATCGCGGTTGGGTTGCGGGTGTGCGTGTTGACGCCCCTCTGTAGCCCCGGACGAAGTGGTGCGAGGAGCGCTCCGACCGCAATCCACCCAAAAAAAAATGGCTGTTTAATATACACAGCTTATAACTTAGGTATATATTATACTAGCTGACCCGGCGAACTTCGTACCGCCATAATTTTATTCGTAAATATATTTTCTAAATTTCCGAATAAATAGTCTCTAATGGAAGAACTATTACGGCTTTGCCGGGAAAGATTCGATCGTCTTGGTCGCGGCATTGTTAATGATGATTCAAAGAGAATACAAATTACTGATTATTGATTTCTGACAAAATTATAATTATTAAATTTTGAACCACAGAAATATTAATACTTAATTTTTCTGTGTTTTGAACCATACTTAACTATAGACAAAATTACGTTTAGCTGTAATTTGCGTTTTGTTATTACATCAAATACGTTTTTGTTGTCCTACGTTTCATAGTGACTTGTATTCTTTTTGACATGAGTTTCGGTGCGAATGTGGAAATGTCATGTTAATTAAGCTCTTGTATTATATCCATTTTTTAATGTTTCATAGTGTTATATAGAATATTTTTGCTGATATTTTATGTGACATAATACTGTTAAGGTTCTGAAGTGTGGTGAATGTGATATAAGAGTGGTTTACGTGTATTTTCGTATTCTATCGAAATTCCCAGAGAACTCATTTAATTAGGTTTTCAGCGCCTAATTAATATAACGACTTGACTTACTAGCGTCCATGACTATAAATAAGCTATTCTATTTAAAAAAATGTTAAATAATATGAAGAAAATTGTATCAGACTTGGCTGTATGGGCTTTGATCCCTTGCCTGCAGAAACAAAAAAAAATCTATTTGACATTTTACATCACGTCACACGGCAACGTGATCGAACGGGAAAAAGTAGCACATTGCCATTAAGAAGAAGAACGAGATAAAAAGTATCCTATGTCCGTCTCTTGGTTCTACCTCTACTCCTCTACCTACCGCTACCTCCTCACCGATTTTCAGCTAAATCTGTACAGCCGTTCTTGAGTTATAAATAGTGTAACTAACACGACTTTCTTTTATATATATAGATTACGTTAAGCCTACTGCTCATGTTCACAATCTAGATGAGCTCTTACATAATATACAGGTAGGAAGGTATTTGTTTTTTCATCCAAAGTCGCTGGCAGACTCAATGTCTTTCGCTCGTTAATTAAAGAAACCGCATAATGACAGTGTGTAACTAGGTAACATTTGAGATCTGGGTTAAGCTCCTAGATTGGACCAACATCGCAAGTTCGTAAACTCCCCGATAACCTCTAGTCTGCTGACTTAACGTAATCCAAACTAGATTCCAACAATCGTTTCTTTTGCGTTGCATTCTTTGTGTAGTTTAGTAGATTGCTCTACTGATTCTGTAGATATAAGATACGAACACCTAACTTTGATCAAATCGAATGATAGGAATATAAATAAATTCAGGAACCAAGATACTGAATGAAATATAAGGGAGAAAGCAATTTGGTATGTCAGCAGTTTCGTGGAATAAATGGCATTAGGTGACACTATTTGAATTTCACAGCTAGTTGTGAAAACAGAACAATTGACAGATTTAGTGTTAGAAGTAGGTACATTAGCTGAAATACAAATTATTACGTAATAATTTAGTACTAGTAATAAAAAATTCAAGGACTCGAGGCAATTAATTATCACGGGAGATCCGTCCTTTGTTTTTGAATTACATCACACACAAATAAGTATATCGGTCCTTAATTGCTTTTTAGGCAACACGCCAATATCGATAATATTCGGACATATGACGCCTCTTAAAATATACATTATTGATATGCAATACTTGTTAGGTACTATGTATTTTAATCCATATTTTGTTAATATTTTGAAAAAATAAAAAATAACTTTTTATATTAACGCTTTAATGCTTCTTTTTCTACAGTCAAACTGGCAATAAAACTGTAGACTTATCAATATAGACCAGTGTTGAATGCTTAATATATCTCATATTATGGTATACAGTTATGCCCAAAATTAGAGTTTATTATTATGAGACGTTTTTCGTTTTTATTTGGAGAGAGAAGTTTATTTTTACCATGGTTAGATGTAGGTCTCCTTAGGGAAGGATAATACCATAATCGTCAAGCTTGGGCGTGAGTTTCGAAATTCAACTTTGAATAAAAAGCACAAAATTAAACAAGCAGTGTGGTTCAATTCCCCTTCTATTGTGAACGAGGTTCCACCCCAGCAATGGGAGGTAAACGATCTGAAATAATTATGTGTTGAAGTTTGAAGTTTTCTAGAAGATTGTTCCTGCCTATTCTCATTTTCTTCAGCGAATTAAGTTAAACAGAAAAGTAAGAGGTAGTGAACAATGTATTTTTGTTAGAATACTTATAACCGTATAACGGCAAAACACTTGCGTATTAAGATCGATTACGTCTGTGCACGGCGGCTCGCATAACTTGCGCCGCAGCGCGACACAGCTACGGGTGGTGCAGGGGCGCTGCTTGCTTCTTGAGCGTCTTAAGCGGGTTCGTCAGACGAGGCCGATGAAATCTATCTGGATGGAAGTTTCCATCGACATGTATCCATGTCCCATGGTTATGTTTCCAGCTCCTTATACTATTTAGACTTGCGAGGTTACTTGTATGCGATAGGAGGACACGGGGTGTGACATCATACCATCAGCTTCGGTTAACCGACGATACGACTTAGTACATTCCCATGTAAATTTACATAGTTAATATAGTTCCGTGTGGTGACGGAGTAAGAATTCAATTCACCACCCCCTATCTTACCCGTGGGTGATCGTACGAGACGACTAAGGGATATAAAACGCATATAACATCTATGCGAGAGAAGGAAAACTCGAAATAAAACCCTATACCAACACGTCTGACCAGCGTGGTATAGTAGGTCAATTACCCTTCCATTATCGAGAAAGCCCGAGCCCAACAGTGGGACGTATATGGGCTGAGATGAATATAGTTGCTAAAATAACGACATACCATGCCAGGGTCAATGATTCGATTTCCAAGCAGAAATATAATTTGTGCGATCTACAACTTGTTGTTCTGAGTTAAGAGTGTTAGTTATAGATTCTGCCGAAATACAAGGATTATTCCCTTAGTGCCGACTGTTTGTAGTATTGTGCAACCTTTCATTTAAAAAATCTGATGAATTATTAGTCCCATATTTATGTGTACTCGTATAAGACATAGGATGCGTAAAAGAGAGTGGGTTGTAAGCAGATACAACGCGCAGCGTACGCAACTGTAGTCCTCAAAAGGAATACATTTTCCTCATTTTTGCAATACTTCATTATTGCTTCGCTCCTATTAGTTGCAGCATAATATATCATAATATCATCATCATTTCAGCTCATAAACGTTAGGCTCGAGCCTCCTCCATGATAGGAGGGAAATTGACCTTCTTATACCATCCTGGTCAGACAGGTTGGTATAGGATTTTATTACAAGTTTTCCTTCTCTTGCATAGATGTTATATGCGTATTGTATTCCTTAGTCATCTTTTACGACAGGGGCCAGATGGGGAGTGGTGAATTGTATTCTCATTCCGTCACCACACGGAAAATGTAATGTTATATTGCCTATAAATTTCCTCGATAAATATGACTATTGAACGACTATTATATATACTATACGACTATTGAACAATAAAATAATATTTCAATTTGAACCGTAGTTCCTGAGATTAGCGCGTTTAGGCAAACAAACTCTTTAGCTTTATAGTATTACTAGCTTCTGCCCATGGCTTAGCCCACATGCAAATTTACTTTCCCCAAAGTTGAACTATTATTTCAAAGCTACATATTACTAGGATATAAAGTATTCTATGTGTTGGCCTAGGAAATACTCAATCTATGTGGCAATTTTCATCCATGTCATGATTAACATACACCTAAATATCTTCATAAACTTTAAATTTATAATATTACTTCTACTCACGTAGTTCAGATTCTCGTGGAAATACGATAATAATTACAGCCTTTTTCTTATGTCTTGCCATTGGTGAAAGAAGTTTTGAAATCGGTTAGGTGGTTTAAGCGTGGAAGCGAAAAAAACAGACTTAATTTCGCATCTATAATATTAGTTAAGAAGTACAGATGTATCGTGTTCGGTGACACGGAATTGCTATTTCCAATAACTAATAATCAAGTATAGATAACATTGCAGGTGCAAGTAGCTTCTGAAGCTTAGGTAAGATATAATTAGTTTAGAAATTATTAATATATGCAGCCATGTGAAGTATTAACGTTATATGCAATGTCGTTTTGCATCTTTGTAGTGAACATCGTCTGTCAGTGTATACCAATATTATTTACATAGAATGTGAAGCTTGTGCCAAATGATCTTTATATAGTACTAAAGAATAATGTCGATCCCTTATAAATATACATAATTATTCCTAATCTGAACAGGTATTAGCATATAAAAGTAAAGTGTCCGAGTCTTCATTATTTATAGTTATATTAGAGCGGTTTTCTTCTCTAACTAGTTTCAACGTATTAGGTATTTATTTACAACGCCTGTCATTTTATTTCTGCAGCTACAGGTTATTTGGTCTCATGCTGCAAATCATCATCATTCTTCATCATTATTTCAGCTTATATCTCTTCCCAACAGAGGGAGGTCCATCTGTTGGAAAGGGACATTAAATTATTATACCACGCTGGTTAAACGTGTTGGTATAGGGTTTTATTTCGAGTTCTGCTTCTCTTGCATAGATCCTATACGCATATTTAATCCTTTATGTCCCACTGCTGGGCTTGAGCTTCCTCCATAATAGGAGGGAATTTAACCTTACCTACTTATACCATGCTCGTCAGGCAGGTTGGTATAGGGTTTTGCTTCGAGTTTTCCACCTTCTGCATAGATGTCATATGAGTAATATATCCCTTAGTCGTCTTTTACGACATCCATAGGCAAGAGAGGGGGTGGTGAACTGTATTCTTACTCAATAACCACATGGAAAATCATAGCCTGTTAGAAAATAATGACGTGAATGTGAAGTAAAACTTATGCATAAAAGATTGCACCAAATTTTAATTATTAATTATCCGTTTGCTTGTGATGTACTCTGCTCACTTAACTATTAGAAACCCGTGATGATATAATCGGCAGTTTCGCCACTGTATTCGATTTATTGCTTATCTTCACTCTAATAGTAGAGTAATTATAGAATTACTACTATAATACTAATCTACAGTCTTAATTTTTACTATGAATTATTCAACTGTATACATTGGTATACAGCCTACAGCCAACCTAATATAGTCGCGATCGACTGCTTTGAGAACGCAAGTAATATGTGGGTCCGATGGGCCGAGCCGAAAAGAGCCGACCGTATGAATTGAGCGTTTCACTGTAACGTCATAGCCCTAAATCACTCTAACGTGCCTTATCAAGTTTTATTTTAAAAGGAATCGTTTCATTTGCTGTTAAAAAAGGAGTCATTATCAATTTACGATTTAATATCGAGGTCTGAGTAGTAGCAATTAGTTACTGCGCTTCGTTCGGTGAGCGAGAGAGCCGGAAGCCCAACTTTCTGAGGGTGTTTGCGTGTGTAGGGTTTTGGTGGTGCCCTTGGTATCACCGAGCCTCAATGCACTCATTCACACTGCCTTAACTTTTTTCACGGTAGGCAGTGGCCTCGTAAAGGTCCATGAGCGGCAGCAACACTTACCATTAGGTGTACTGTTTGCTCGTTTGCCACCGTTTGTAATAAAAAACAAAATAATAATATTCACGTAACTAACGAAATACTTTCCGTGTGGTGACGTAGTAAGAATACAATTCACCATCCCCTCTCTTATACGCGGATGTCGTATAAGACGACTAAGGGATATATTACGCATATGACATCTATGCAAAAGATGGAAAACTTGAAACAAAATCTCTATATCAACCTGTCTGACGAGCATAGTAGAGTGAGGTCAATTTCGCTTCTATTATGGAGGAGGCTCGAGCCCAACAGCGAGACGTATATGAGCCGAATCGAGGATAAACTTACAAAATCTGTTTTTTTTTTTTTTTTTTTTTTATTGCCAACGGTGTCAAACGAGCAAGCAGCACACCTGATGGTAAGTGAAACTGCTGCACATGGACCTTTGCAATACCAGGGGCACAGCTAGGCCGCTGCCTACCGTGAAGGAAATACTCTTCTTAAACCTCGTTTAAAGAAGGACATGTCATAGCGCTCGGGAAACACAGCAGCAGGTAGTTCATTCCAGAGCTTGCACGTACGTGGGAGAAATGACCGCTGGAAACGTACAGTTGAAGACCATAACGTTTCCAGGTGAAATGGATGAACCCTGCTACGATGTCGAGTGGTACGTTGGTAGAATGGTGACGGTGGTACCAAGTCAAACAGTTCCTCGGAGCACTCCCCGTGAAAGAGTCGGTAGAGTACACAGAGTGACCCAAAGTCTCTCCGCTACTCCAGCGACTCCAATCTGTCCATAAGATTGGGATCCCCGACGATTCGAACAGCCCGTCTTTGCAGGGAGTCAAGTGGGTCTAGCTGATATTTGGGCGCACCTGCCCAGAGATGTGAGCAGTATTCCACATGAGGACGAACTTGTGCTTTGTATAGCACAAGACGCTGTCTCGGTGTGAAGTACCGCCTGGCTCTGTTCAGGACACCCAACTTTTTGCTTGCCAATTTGGCTTTGTCCTCCAAATGACTCCCAAACTGGACTATGCTCGATATTTTGACGCCGAGAATCCCAATACTCTCAGAAATTGGGAGAGTTACTCCTTGGAACTGTGGCGCCATGACAAACGGGTCCTTCTTTGCAGTGAACGCGCAAACTTGTGTCTTTGTGGGGTTGAACTGGACTAGGTTCCGTTCACCCCATTCCGAGGCCCGCCCCAGAGAGCGCTCGACTTTAGACACAAGTTGAACCCTTCTTTCCTGAGTACTCTGTGACAGGTTTGTGTGATAAGAAACGAACTCGAGACCAATGCGTAGCAGTACATCAGTCTTTCAATCAGCTATCGTGGCTAACGTGTATATCTACAATGTGTAATGCATTAGCATACTACCTGATTAATTATCCGTGTGGTGACAGAGTAAGATTACAGTTCAACGCTCGAGTTCTTGCCCGTGAATGTCGTGAAAGTCAACCAAGGGATTATGCAGATAATAGTAAGGCAACTTGAAATAAAACCCTATACCAACGCGTCTGACCAGCATGATAAAAAAATAAAAAAAATAATAAAATAATAATAAATTAATAATGATAATTTTTTCTTCTATTATGGAGGAGGCTTACAAACACACGAAATGAAGATTTATATCCTTACTAATATTATAAATGCGAAAGTAACTCTGTCTGTCTGTCTGTCTGCTACGCTTTCACGTCTAAACCACTGAACCGATTTTGATGAAATTTGGTACAGAGATGGACTAAAGCTTGAGAAAGGACATAGGCTACTTTTTATCGCGAAAAAATGGGTATAAGGGGTTGAAATAGGGGATGACATTTTGTATGGAAATTCGTCATTTTTGACGATAGAACCATGAATCTTTGTATTAAGGCACTTTATAATAAATAAATAAATATTCGTTCTAGCATTTTGGAAATTTCATTTATATGGGGATGAAATTCAATCCCTAAAAAACAAGAAAGCATACAGCCGAAACCACTGGGCCTAGAAACATAATTTTTTTACACCGTAGTATTTCTTGGGGTACACGAGCTCTAGCAAAGAAATCGCGAAAAAATGGGTATAAGGGGTTGAAATAGGGGATGACATTTTGTATGGAAATTCGTCATTTTCGATGATAAAACCATGAATTTTTGTATTAAGGCACTTTATAATAAATAAATTAATATTCGTTCTAGCGTTTTGGAAATTTCATTTATATGGGGATGAAATTCAACCCCTAAAAGGCAAAAAGCATACAACCGAAACTACTGGGCCTAGAAACGATTTTTTTTTACACCGTAGTATTTCTTGGGGTACACGAACTCTAGCAAAGAAATCGCGAAAAAATGGTTATAAGTGGTTGAAATAGGGGCTGCCATTTTGTATGGAAATTCGACATTTTCGATGATAAAACCATGAATCTTTGTATTAAGGCATTTGATAATAAATAAATAAGTATTCGTTCTAGCATTTTGAAAATTTTACTTACATGGGGATGAAATTCAACCCCTAAAAGAACAAAAAGTATACAGCGGCAACCACTGGGCCTAGAAACGTATTTTTTTTTACTCCGGCGTATTTTTGGGGTACACGAGCACTAGCAAAGTATTTTTGGCAAATCACCCCCTTAAGGGAGTGAAAAGCGTATAGCCGAAACTATTGGGGCTAAGAACGTGAAACTATGTATTTCTGTGTATTGTTCGATTCTCTTTCTTTTGTTGTAAATGAGCTCTAAGAAATTAGTTTTTGAAATTAATTCTCTAAGAGGGTGAAAAATGTATAGCCGAAATCATTAGGCCTAGAAATATGAAATTGCGTACAAAGTTGTCTCTCTTGGGGAAAGTGCTCACTAAAAAAGAGTTTTTTGAAATTTTACCCCTAAGGAGGTGAAAAGCATATAACCGATATCACTGAGCCTAGGAACGATAATTTTAGTATACGGTCAGCTTTCTTGGGTTACCCCACTATTTTTTCTTAATGCTCGCTTATCAAGATTACTTTGGATCGACGCAATATGTAGGCACTCCTCTGCCATCATAAATATTGCAAAGGTTCTTCTAGCAACATTTTATGACCAGCTGCCTGCCAAACGACATTGCTGGCTAGATGGCATCACCAATTGGTCCAGGTCGATGTAAATCTTTGTCTTAGTAGTATTTTGCGACACTCACAAACAATGAAAGCGTTATAATATTCCTAGCCGCTACCAGACAGTAAGTTAAAATCAAGATATTAATCCAATTTTCTATCTCTAGAAATAAACAAATTTGAAGCGTCTATTTGTCTGTCAAAATAATAGGTTTTATTTATGCTAACACAATTATTTGCACGATATCTATGTCTAAAAAACCGGCCAAGTGCGAGTCGGGGTCGCGCACGAAGGGTTCCGTACCACTATCTATAAAAAGGGGGAAAAGCGTTTGTTGTATAGGAGCCACCTTAAATATTTATTTTATTTTGTTTTTTATATTTATTGTTATAACGGCAACAGAAATGCATAATTTGTAAAAAATTCAACTGTCTAGCTATCGCGGTCCTTGAGATATGGCTTGGTGACAGACAGACGGACGGACAATTTTTTTTTGACTTATATTCGTTACGAGTAACCTTCAAAACGGCTGGACCCTTACTGATAATACTTTATTAACAGGTCTACCAAGCCTTACATAAGGAATAACTTATTTTATCCCAGGCTATATTTTATCCCGGTGTGGCTGGAACAACTGTGAGAATTTAGTCGATTTTAAAATTATTTCACTAACGCAAAGCTATTTTTGAGCGAGTAACATATTTAGGCTATTTTTTATCCCGATATTCCTACGGGACCGGGCACAATACCGGTGAAATTGCGGGAACTAAATGGATATAAAAATTAATTTACGAATGAAAATCTACATTATCAGTGAATAACAAATAAAGGCTATTTTCATCCTGGTGTTTGCCCGGGAACGAGAACTCCGCGAGTGAAACCGGTGGATGTTGACTAATTTTTAAATTCTTTCACCAATAGGAAGCTACGTTATCAGCGAGTAAGGTAGGCAATTTTTATGTCGGATATTTGTATGGGATTTGATAATTATTATTTTTATTTTCACCCATATAAACTTATAATATCAGCGAGTAACATAGGCAATTTTTATCTCGGCGTTCGCATGGAAATGGGGTCTACGTGGGTGAAACTGCGGGAGTTTGATCGATATTATTTTTTCCCCAATGGAAACCTATCATGGATAATGTATTATCAGCGACTAAGGATGGCCATATTTCTCATCGTCTTTCCACTTGAATTTAAACTACAAGGGTGGAAGTAATATTCAAATATAAAAATTTGTGAAGATATTTGGACGTTTGTTACTCAATCACGCGTAAACTTTTGACCAGATTTGGATGAAAATTGACACAGAGTATTTCTTAAATTAAGAATTATGAAAACCAACTTTTACGCGGGCGATGCCGCGGGCAAAAGCTAGTATGTATATGAAGATTAGAGATTTATGAAAGAAAAAATAGCCTAAGTTACTCTTTATATAGATAGCTAGGTAGTAAGACGTTATCAAACTCGGTCCAGCCGTTTTGGAGGTTACCTGGAACAATCAGACAGGCAAAAATATTATTAATACGACGGCAGGGGCGGCGCGGGGCCTAATGAGCCACCCGTAGCACGTCGCCTTCGTCGACGGAATACCTACCCTGAGGAGGTACTCTCTCCTCTCGACGTCCTTTTCTCGGGATGTCGATCGCCGTCGCGCGGTCAGTCTCTCTGCGGGTGACGGACTAAAATCCCCGGTCCGCTCACTCGCGGCCTCGGCTAGGGCGGTATCAGGAGCAGGTACTCGCGCCTGCGCCACCTGAGTCGCCGGCGGCGGATTGTATCGTCATGGAGGCGTACCTCACGAGCACGATTCGCACTATTAACATCCATAACAATTCTTAAATTTTATTCCTTTCATTACAATTCTTGTTGCTTTAACATTTGCAGTAACAACGATGACTTCGCTTTCATTTTGCCCGATCTAACATTCTTGAACAGATCTTGCTTAGCTCCTATTTGTCGCAGCGTTATGAATTATATATATTTCTTAACATAATCCTATGATTACATCTAAACATACTTTTTTTTTTTTAATTCAACTGTTGGTTATAGAGATTAGCGCATTCAAATAAGGTTAATAGATAGTTATAGTCCTCTTTCTTACCCGTAGGTGTTCTAAAAGACGACTAAGAGATGAAATAAGCATACAACATCTATGCAAGAAAAGGAAAAGTCGAAATAAAATTCTGTACTATCCCGTCTGACCAGCGCGGTGTACTATGTTAATATATAGCTCAAGCCTCCTCCAGAATAGGCCTCCTATTGTGGAGGAAGCTTGGACCTAACAGTGGGATGTATATGAGCTGAAATGATGATGATGATGCAAAAGATATATGGCATATCTTTATTTATCAATTATCACTTTGCTTATGAGGGATAAGTAAATCAAATCGCCATCTTCAATGGTGATATGACATATTATTAATGATATTTTCTTACGATTGGGGTAAACCACAAAACCATATCCTACTTTACGTATTTTTTTAGTATTGATCTCAGTCTATATACGTCCCAATGATGGGTTCAGGCCTCCTCCACAATGGAAAGCGAATTGACCTACTAATCTACGATGCTCAGGTGTTTTGGAATAGGGTTTTATATCGAGTTTTCATTCTCTTGAATTTATTTACCTGCATTTATATCTTTTAGTCGTCTTCTACGATATACTAACGAAATGAAAAAGTGATCAATTGTAACCTTACGTAGTAATGTATTTTTATTTTATTTTATACTAGCAACCCGCCCTCGCTTCGCTTCGGTTTCAGTCTTTTCTGCGTAGTTCCCGTTCCCGTGGGAATACCGGGATAAAATATAGCCTAGTTTACTCCCTGATATTATAGCTTTCCATTGGTGAAAGAATTTTTGAAATCGGTCCTGCCGTTTTGAAGATTATCCGGAACAAACAGACAGACAAACCGACAGACAGACAAATATAAAGTGTATTTTAAGCATATGTATAGTAACCAAATAACCGTGTGAGCATAAAAAAGCCTATTATTTTGACATTAAAAACAGACACTGCAATTTTATTTATTGGTATAGATGGAACATCTGTTCATTTTACATAAAATAAAAGTGAAACTAAGCCACAGTAAGTTGAACATCAATTATTTTCTTAACCTATATCTGCTTCCCGGTAATTAAATTAACATTTGTAACCACAAATGAGATTGTGCCCCGACTTTGCTGCCAGCCTAATTCGTTTCATTTTACAAAGCAAACTTCGTTATCTATCTGAGGGATATTCGTTACATAAAATTATGTAAATGGAAATATGGTTCTTGCCACTTTATTTAAATTTTCATACTTATTATAATTTGAGTTTGATTTCGTGTTTTAGAACCGCAGCGTATATATGCATTGATTTTTCTATAGACGTCCACCTTTTTTTTTTTTTAAAAAGACATCACCTTGAAATATGAAAATAATTTTTGTGTTGCTTAAAGTCCCCATCCCACTTTACAAACATGTAATTAACAGACACACATTACATCCACAACTCAAAACAACAATTTATGGATCTCGGAAAGTGTCGTCCTGCATGGGATTTGAACCTATGTCACTGGCACGGTAGGTCGGTATCTTAATCACTATGCCATCTGTGCAGTCGTTACAAAACCTTTGTACTTAGGACAGGCCATGATAGCAACAAGCCCATATTCGTCACGTTCGGAAAGCAGGATAGCGATGGCATTTGTTATCAGTTTCTCAGGAGAGTGCTGCTGTCTATTCGCTAGTTGCTCCTTCAGCCGGCATTTATAACTCGTAGGGGAAGAAGGGATGGTGATACATTATATTCATAACCTGTCACTTTATTAGGAATAGATTTTAGTTGAATATCTAGGTACAGATGGTGTAGTTTTCTATGTATTTTTAATATAGAGTATTTGCATATAAAAACAACACAATAAATTTAAAATAGATTCACAATTTATTTTGTGTATGAATCCTTAAACGAGCATTTGTAAAGTTGCCTTCAAAAATGCAAGTCTTAGCCTCGACTTGTTTTTTTAAATGCTAGTGCTATATGTCCGTGTGGTGACGGAGTAAGTAATACAATTCACCATTCCCTCTGGGTATCGTAAAAGACGACTAAAGGATATAATATGCATATAATATCCATACAAGAGAAGAAAAACCTGAAACAAGACCAGTACGTCTGAGCAGCGTTGTATAGTTAGTTAATTTCTGTCGCATAGTGGTGGCCCGAGCCCAACAGAGATGATGATGATTGTGATCTATACCAATAAATAAAATTGGAGTGTCTGTTTGTAATGTCAAAATAATAGGCATTTTTTATGCTCACACGGTTATTTGCACGATACCTATGCCTAAAATAGCAATTAAAAAATTTTTGTCTGTCTGTCTGTCTGTCTGTTTGTTACGGGTAATCTTCAAAACGGCTGGACCGATTTTAAAAATTATTTCACCAATGGCAAGCTATAATATCAGGGCGTAAACTAGGCTATATTTTATCCCGGTATTCCCACGGGAACGGGAACTACGTGGATAAAACGACTATAACTATAACCGAAGCGAAGTGAGGGCGGGTTGCTAGTATGAAATAAATTTATTTTCACGGATTTTATCACATTTGCATTTGATGAATGCTGAGAACATCGTGTAAGTAAAAAGCTGAAAAATTGTTTTATTTTATATGCATTCGCGTAAAAATAAATAAATATTATGCTAGTAGTAGTTTTATTAGGTAACTAGCAACCCGCCCTCGCTTCGCTTCGGTTATAGGTTATAGTCGTTTTACCCGCGTAGTTCCCGTTCCCGTGGGAATACCGAAATAAAATATAGCCTAGTTTACGCCCTGATATTATAGTTTTCCATTGGTGAAAGAATTTATGAAATCGGTCCAGCCGTTTTGAAGATTACCCGGAACAAACAGACAGACAGACAGACAAAAAAAATATAAAGCGATTTTTAGGCATATGTATAGTGCAAATAACCGTGTGAGCATGAAAAAAGCCTATTATTTTGACATTACAAATAGACACTCCAATTTTATTTATTGGTATAGATTCCAGATTATATCACTTTTTGGTATCCATTGAATCATTGTATTAATTGAGCACATTGCAAGCAGGTTAGTCATTTAACCGTAAACTGTGGTTTAAGTACGTGTTTAAACTTTTAACATACGAATTGTATCGTATTGCTCATGTTCCAAAGATTTAAGTTAATTATGCAACTTCACGTGATGAATACTTATGCCAAAGTTACTTCAACGCATTATTTTCTAGTTAGAATAAAAATTTTTAATAATCGAATTGCTGTTCATTCATACATCTAAAGCTTATGATTTTTTTGATGTTTAGGCAAGTAACAATTTCTTTGCTGCGAGTGACGTGACCGGGGATTAGTCCGTCACCCGCCGAGAGGCCGACCGCGTGAGGAAAGACCGACGTCCTCCCCGAGGGGGGGGACGTCGGTCTATGGGCGGTACCCCAAATAGGGGGTATTTCGTCGAGCCGACCACTGATTACAAGTAACCCTGCTCCAGTGGTCGGCCCAACGACGAAGACGACGTGCATCGTGGGTGGGTTGTGGGTGTGCGTGCTTACGCCCGTCTGTCGCCCCGGACGGAGTGGTGCGAGGAGCGCGCCGACCGCAACCCACTAAAAAAAAAAACGGTGCCAATTCTAGTAGTAAGTAACAGTTTCTTTACGGAACTTACCGCGATTTTATTAAATTTTTAGTTTGACGGCACAGGTGGCGTAGTGGTTAAGTTACTGACCTACCATGTCAATGTCCTGGGTTGAATCCCATGCAGGACAAAGCATTATGCGATCCACAAATTGTTGTTCTGAGTCTGGATGTAATTTATATCTGTTAATTATATGTTTGTAATAAAGTCTCCGCAATACAAGGATTATTTCACAAGATCAGAGTTGTTTAAAAAAAAAATTAAACAAACCTCGATATTGCGAACACTTCATAGCATTCATAGTCATAGGACGACTATGCACCACCACCATATAAAGTTTTATTTCTTATTTGAGTTATTTATTTACCTCAGTCGCCTAAAACACTTAACATCCCAGCAGGGTTCATCCATTTCACCTGGAAACTTTATGATCTGCAACTGAACGTTCCAGCGATCATTTCTTCCACGTACGTATAGGAATCTGGAATGAAATACCTGCCGCTGTGACCCGAGGGCCATGACATTTCCTTCTTTAAACAAGGTTTAGGTTAGGTGAAAATAACCGATCAACAAAACCTATTATTATACATATACTATTACTACATATATTAATCAGCATTATCGTCATCAGCGCAGCCCACATATGTCCCACTGTTGGGCTCGGGCCTGCTTTACAATTGGAGGGAATTTGAGCTTTTATACTATGCTGATCAGACATGTTGGTATAGGGTTTTTCTTCTCTTGCACTGACGTTATATGCATATTATATCCCATAATCGTCTTTTACGACATCCACGGGTAAAATAGATAGTGGTGAATTGTATTTTTATACATACACTAGCAACCCGCCCTCGCTTCGCTTCGGTTATAGGTTATAGTCGTTTTACCCGCGTAGTTCCCGTTGCCGTGGGAATACCAAGATAAAATATAGCCTATTTTACGCCCTGATATTATAGCTTTCCATTGGTGAAAGAATTTTTGAAATCGGTGCAGATGTTTTGAAGATTACCCGGAACAAACAGACAGACAGACAGACAAAAAATTTTTAATTGCTATTTTAGGCATAGGTGTCGTGCAAATAACCGTGTGAGCATGAAAAAAGCCTATTATTTTGACATTACAAACAGACACTCCAATTTTATTTATTGGTATAGATTACAGACAGACACTTCAATTTTATTTATTTGTATAGATTTTGAATTTCACACAATTGCGAATGTCGCAGATAAGCAACTTGAATGGAAATGTTTTCAGTAGGTACATTATCATATGTATGAAATTGACTGCCGTTGACCGTATAAAACTATTATTTATCGAATATATTAACACATATCTACGACATGTTGTGTCATCACCTGCGGTAATAACGTCATAATAAATTATAAAAAATTAATTTTCTTCATGAACTTATACCATTCGAATAAGTCGGTTCGTTCTAGGTAAAATTGACTCACGTATATCGTGGACTGCCCTCAATGAGTTAGTATTTGTAGTATGATAAAGGAAGTAGGTTTTCATTATATCCTCATTAAAATGGGCTAGGTCATGGTCAGAAAGAGCAGTGCTGTCGTGAATGTCTGAAGAAATATTTATAATTAATTAATCATGATAGCTATAATCGCGTTTTAATAATTTAATTGTTGTGTTTAAAACAATTACATATTTCAAAGTGAAATCACTTATTCTACAGGCAAAGAGTACGAAAATAATTATAGCATTTCATCATTATCCTCTCAGCGCATATTAAATACACTTAGGGATGTAAATATCGAAAACAAGATCATCGATGTATCGATGCATTGATTTTCAAGAACAAACATCGATGTACAGAAAACATCGATCTAAAATATCGATGTATCGAAGCATCGATGTTTTTTTAATAATCTACAGGCCCTAAACAGTACAAACAATCCTAAATTTAATTTAAAACGCAAACTATATTTTTTATTTATAATAATATTATCTGTAATAATATTCATCATCATCATCTTGCTCTTATCCCAATTACTTGGGGTCGACGCAATATGTCATCTGTTTTGACATATTGCAAAAAGTTTCGGCAATGACTTTTATGACCGGCCGCCTGCCTGACGTCAACCCTCCTTGGGAATGTAATCGTTGACCCAAATGGTACCAGATGGAGTTGGTCCGGGTCAATCTAGGGCTCTTAGTCGTCTTTTACGACACCCACGAGCAAAGCAAGGGTTGGTAGTATTCGAAGCCGCTACCACACGGCAATAATATTATTTATTTGTAATAATATTATTTAATGAATAAGCTTACCTATATCTAAATAAGGAAGATGTAAAGTAGAGGAAATAAAATGTAATTTTTTTACTTAGAGACGTTAAAAATAACAGTTTCGACAGACAAGTCATTGGTGACCAGAGTATCATGCAAGCTCTGCTAAAATCATCCAACATTTCTAATTGATGACATCGATGTAGAATATCCTAACACAATATCGATATATCAATGTTTTGCAATAGCAAACATCTATGGCAAACATCGATGTTTTTTTGCTAAAACATCGTTGTTTCAGAAACATCTATGTATCCTTTGCATCCCTAATTCCAGCTGGTTTTGGCTTCCTCTAAAATACTACGCTGATCAGATTAGTATAGAGATGTATTTCAAATTTTCCTTCCCTTGCATAGAACTCCTATGCATATTATAATCCCTTAGTCCTCTTTTACGATACTCATGGGCAAAAAGGGGGTGGTGAATTGTATTCTTGCTCCATCACCATACGGAAAAAATATCATCATCATCATTTCGGCTCATATACATATCCCACTGCTGGGCTCGAGCTTCCTCCACTAGGAGTACTATACCATGCTGGTCAGACAGGTTGGTATAGGGATTTGTTTCGAGTTTTTTTTTTCTTGCATAGATGTTTTATGCGTATTGTATACCTTTTTTATTTTTTTTGGGGTGGGCTGCGGTCGGCGTGCCACCGCACCACTCCGTCCGGGGCGACAGAGGGGCTTAAGCACGCAACACCCGCAACCCACCCGAACACCACGTCACCTTCGTCGTTGGGCCGACCACTGGAGCAGGGTTACTTGTCATCAGTGGTCGGGCCCACGGAATACCCCCTACCCGGGGTACCCTCCTATCGACCGACGTCCCCCCCTCGGGGAGGACGTGGGTCTTTCCTCACGCGGTCGGCCTCTCAGCGGGTGATGGACTAATCCCCGGTCATGTCACACGCGGCCTCGGCTAGGGCGGCATTGCACGCAGGCGCCCCAGTAATCCCGCCTGCGCCGCCCCAGTCGCCGGCAGCGGGTCGCATCATCGAGGCTGTGCTCCTCGCGCTCGCGACCCGCCGCCTCCTTCTGCGAGATAACTGCTTCGCATGAGGCTGCGACCGCGTCCCAATTCCTGATGCTGCCGAGCATCTCCCTAGCGATGGTCGGCAGCATCAGGTTGGCACCGATGATTGCGACGAGTTCACGACGCGGCTCTGCCCAAGCGGTACAGACCTCGAGCGTATGCTGCGCTGTGTCCTCGTCGCAATCGCAGTGGTGGCAGGACGGAGTTCTCCCCCTCCTAGCGACCCTGTACAGGTACTTGCCGAAGCATCCATGCCCCATCAAGACCTGTACGAGTCGGAAGGAGAGCACCTCGTGCCGCCTTTCCAACCACTGCATCAGCACCGGCCGGAAGGCCTCCACGGTCCAAACACCGTATCGAGGCCTCTCCAGCCTGTCTGCCCAACGGGCGATGACGTCTCGGCGGGCGTCGACGCGCCAGGCGGTGAGCTCCCTCAGAGAAACAACACCGCCCTCCCCGCGCACCCCCGACACCCGCCGATACAAATCGGCGAGCATAGCGTATTGTATACCTTAGTCGTCTTTACGACATCCAGGGGTAAGATAGGGAGTGGTAAATTATATTCTTACTCCATCACCATACGGAAGAAAATATCACTACATGGTATAAAACAAAGTCGCTTCCCACTGTCTGTCTGTCCTTATGTATGCTTAGATCTTTAAAACTATGCAACGGATTTTGATGCGGTTTTTTTAATAGGTAGAGTGATTCAAGAGGAAGGTTTATGTATAATACATGCATAATATGTCGCTCTTTTAAGAGTAATCTCTAAACAAAACATGTTTGGTAGCTATGTGGGGCGGGTCACTCCCTTTCCTCCAGTGTGGTTGAGGGGAGTGATGGCTGCTCTAGTAGTTAACTCGTGATCGGGTGCTGCTTGTGGGATCTGGTCCAACCATGTTTTCCTTTCTTTTTTATTTGAACTAAATTAAAAAAAAAAATAGTAATATGCTATCTCGAAAGGCATCACTGGAGCTAAGATTATGTGTTGTATACGTAATTGTATTCAAAAGATGGTAAAAAAAAGGACAGCCCGCTGAGTTTCTTGCCGAATGTTCTCAGCTTGTGGCCGCGTTCCGATCCTGTGGTAGATTTTGTATTATATTCCAACGATGTATAAATTTGACAATATGTAAGTGCCCTCAAGGGGCCTATGCAGAATAAATGATTTGATTTGTTTGTATTGTCTAATGACAAAAAACTGTGAACGTGTGTATATAAAGACATTCTGTAGAATATTACGGGTTGAGAGCCCTCAGCGCTCACCCACCAGTCCGGGTAAAGTTTTCACAGCCATCTGAGGCTAACAACTAAGTCATACAAAAAAAAAAAAAAAAAAAATTTGATTCAGCATTGGACCCGTGCGAAGCCGGAGCGGGTCGCTAGTACAATATATTATTTCCAAATAGCCTCATATTACCGTACGATATTATATTCGATGGCGTTTCACGATTACGTCACCTTATCTACACCAAATTTATTTATGCCATTATCATTCTTTAATATGTGCTCGTATTTCATTATATTTATTCAATGTTGGAAACATACCTATTACTTATCATTACGTACAATGAATACATAACGTGAAAAATGTATTGTGATACTATATTTTTACCCGACTACGACTGAAGGAGGGTTATGAATTTGACTGGTTATATATGTATGTTCATCATAGCTCTTCAGCTACTGATTAGAACTAATGAAATGAGGTATCGTTATGCCTCATCTACACTACTCGCGAAGTTGAACGAAGTTAGACGAATACAATAGTGTAGAGAGGCACTTCGGCTTACCTCGTCAAACTTTACTTCGCCTCGGGCAACTTCCATTTATTGTCGGTTTTTGCGCCCGACCAAAGGGCCCGAAGTTGCACGAAGTGCGTTCTCGGCCGACTTCAGTAGTTCAGTATAGGGATGGGCGATCTTTCTGAAAAAGATCGATTCTTGAATCGATTCGAATTGTGGTCCAAAGAATTGATTCACAAGAAAATTGAGGTCTGAAGGACCGGTTCCCGATTAATCGATCTAGCAATCTTTTCTTTTGGACGTGCTTGTGATGACCTTTTTTTTTTTAGGAAATCTGAAAGTGTTATTAGTCTTATAATCTATATATATATATATATATAGGAGAGAAGAGTTTTGCAAGCGATATATTGACTCATCACCATATCTCTGGAACCATAAGGCGTACAGACTTGAAATTTGGCACGAGTATTTCTTTCGTAGAGGTCAGCTAATTCACAGTAATATAAAATTAAAGGAACAGGGTGAGCCGAAGCTACTGAAGCTAGAAAAATGAAATTTGGACCGTAGTTTTATTTCGTGACATAGGCACCCACTAAGAAAGGATTTTTTGAAATTCCACCCCTAAGGGGTCAAACGCAAGGGTAAAGTCTGTATGGAAAGAAAAATCTTTAGCTACTGTCTTCAAATTAAGCACAAATACTCTTTAATAAAAATACATAAACACGTGTTTCAGCGTTTGTCCATTTTCATCCTCTAAGGGTGTGAAATAGGTAGAAAGATGTCAGTTTACTGACTTATCACAGAGCCGAAACTACTGAAGCCAGAAACATGAAATTTAGACATTATTTTCTTTGCGTGACATAGAAACCCACTAAGAAAGGATTTTTTGAAATTCTACCCCCTATGGGGTAAACCGCAGTAACAAATTTTGTATAAGGAGAAAAAAAATCTACATCGATTTTCTTCAAATTCTCCAAAAATACTCCTTAGTAAAAATAAATAAACACGTATTTCAGTATTTTTTAATTCTCACCCTCTAAGGGTGTATAAATTTACACCAATATTATAAAGAGGAAACTTTGTATTTTTGTATGTCTGTTACGAATAAACTCAAAAACTACTAGATGGATTTCGATAATTTTTTCACTATTAGAATGCTATATTATCCCTGAGTAACATAGGCTATATTTTATCCTGGTATTCCCACTGGAACGGGCACTACGTCAGTAAGGCAACTGAAACCGAAGCGAAGCGAGGGCGGGTTGCTAGTATAGTATAAAATATACTTAGTATCGAGTGGGCAGAAAAACAATCGAACGACAATTCTTTAGGGTAAAGTATCGATTATCTGCGTCTAATGCCGCCCCAGCCGAGGTCGCGGGTGACTGGACCGGGGATTTAGTCCATCACCCGCAGAGAGGCTGACCGTGCGACGGCGACCAACGTCCCCGAGGGGGAACGTTGAGAGGAGAGGGTACCCCGCGACCGGGGTATTCCGTCGGGCCGACCACTGAAGACAAGTTACCCTGCACCGGTGGTCGGCCCAACAACGAAGGCGACGTATCACGGGTGGGTCTGGGGCCGCGTGTCGTTCCCTGTTGCCCCGGACGGATCCGGGTGGCGGGTGCGTTGAACATGGCCACCCCCTGAAAAAGAAATGGTAAAGTATCGATTCACCGAATCGATTTAGTGCTTCGTATCGATTAATAAAATCGATCTTTTGGGCCTGAAAAATCGATTCTTCGATTAATCGATCTCAGATCGCCATCTCTAGTCAGTACTCAGAAGCTGGCAGCTGCTGCTTGAACGTCCATTATAAACGTGCGCAAGCTAGCGGCACCACAGAGCGAATGAGCTCATCGCGAAGTTGAACGAGTGTGTAGTGACCCACTTCGGAGTTCAGCCGAAGTTTCCAGAGTACTTCGCCGAGGAACTTCGCGAGTAGTGTAGAAGAGGTATTAGAAGAGTGTTGATCGTCCGCTGGTTATAGGCTATATGACGTTTCATTGAATCTAATGGGGCGCTCTCTAGCGGTCATAAAGTTAAAAAAGTAATTTGATATAAATATGCCGTGTTTAGTATCATTTGAAAGGGTGTTACTTGTATATTTTTAAAATACATATATATTATACTAGCTGACCCAACAGACGTTGTTCTGTTCAACTAAAATAAAAAGAACTCTCCTTGAAATCGGCAGCAGCGCCACCTACCGGGTCAAATTGTGAATGTAAACCATTCTCGAATCCCCTTGAACACAGACAAAAATTTCATCAACATTTGTCTAGCCGTTTGGGAGGAGTTCAGTGATATACATACGTACACAAGAAATATATATATATAAAGAAGATTAGTCACTATTTTATTATTTAATAATATTATTTCATAATTCATCTTGTCAGCATCCTCTCAGCTAAAATAACACCCACTGTTAGGTTGGGGCCTTCTTTACAATGGGAGGAAAATTGCCGTACTATACCGCGCTGGTCAGATGTGTTGGTCTAGGTTTTCATGTCGAGTTTTCCTTCTTTAGCATGTAATATGTATATTATTTGTATATCATATCCCTTAGTCGTCTTTTACGACACCAGCGAGCAAGATAAGGGCTGGTGAATTGTATTCTTACTATATAACCACACGGAGAATTTAATAATTATCTCACTGCTATTAAAGAATTTTTCTTCTGCATTACGTATGTTAATTCTACAACATAATTAAATCTATTATATATTTAGTAAACTAATTAATTAATAACAGAATGCTATATTTTAAGCAAAATAAATACGTGCAATATATTTAATAGTGTTTTAGCTCGAACAATATTGTTATCTATCTACTTCAATGACACGTTAATATCAACGATGGGCTTTCATTGAGCTTGTTCAAAGCTATCAGTAAGCTATCAATGATAAACTAGTGATAAAGATACATAGTTTCAAGTTACAAGAGTTTGGTGGCAAGTTCGTTGGTAACTCAGTAAGTCAGTACTGACCAAACCGTTGCCCGGACCGATCGCGAACGCGACGACAAGAGTGTGTCTGAAACAATATTCGTTTTGTATGCTACGAATCCATTGTCAAATAATATAATCACCAAGTTTACATTGATAACCGTGTTTTGTTGACACCAGTAATATTGTAAGTACTCATTTTTATTATCTAGTCTGATATTTTGTTGTGTAAACATTGATTTCGCGGTTCACTTTTCGCTAAACTAACACTTTTTTTAAGAAAGAAATATTTCACATATAAAATATAAATAATATTTTATATTATTTTATGGGGAATGTTTATTGGGTCGAATTTGATAAATCAATGGGTAGCAATATATAGATTACTAAATATAATTTTAAGTGAAAGACGAATACCAATAATATATAAAACTCTTAACATAACGGATGATATTTGGTTGATATAAATTAAAACATTCTATAAATTGCTATTTAATAGAAATATTAAAGAACTCGTGTATTTATTCTATATCTGTAAACATGTGGTTATTGCTTATTATTATTTCTATTACAATTAAGGTCAAAGAACGTATACATTTTCGTTACTCTTACGAAAAATACTTGGCAAAGAAAAGTATCATGTGTATTTGCAAAAAAAAAATGTTTATAATAAAATAATAAATAAATTTGAGATTACACAAACTTATAACTAGACCAATATCTTAGATAAACAATGCCTTGAGTTTAGACAAATAAATGTGTTTTAGTTTTTAAATTTACAATTAGCCGTTGTTTACAAATTATCTCATATTGATGGGTTCAACAGGCAGCCATTACTAGATTGGAATTTTCTATTTTGATTATTCACTATACGTTCATGTTTACAAAAATCATTTCAGGCCACTGTTGAGCTCGGGCCTCCTCCACAATGGGAGGGAAATTGACCTACTATACCTCGCTGGTCAAATGTGTTGGCATAAGGTTTTATATTGAGTTTGCCTTCTCTTGCGTAGTTGTTATCTGCATATCCCTTAGTCATCTTAGGGTGCTGAATTGTCAGCCCAATAACGAAGGCGATGTGCCACGGGAGGGTCATGGGGCCGCGCGCCGCTCCGGACGGAGCTGGGTGGCGGATGAGCAGACTATGGCCCACCCCCTAAAAAAAGGCGTGCTGAATTGTATTCCTACTCCGTCATCAAACGAGCTTACAAAGATTATAAGGTACAATTAATTTAAGTTGCTTTGTTGTCTGTTTAAATTATTAAATAAGTGAAGATCTTATGATCTCCGGTATTATTTCTCAGCAGTTGTGGTTGGATTTTGCATTAAGATTCAAGGCAGCTTGGAATATGTCCCTTAGAGATTATATATGATTTCGAATGGCATCACACTGGAACTATTAATAAGCATGTTGTAAGATGTGATTTTATTTAAATGAAATTAGAAAAATTAATAAAATATAGACAATCCCGCTGAGTTTCTTGCCGGATCTTCTCAGTGCGGTCGCGTGCCGATCCGGTGGTAATTTTAAGAAAAAATTAAAAAAAAATGACGATATGTAAGTGCCCCCGCGGGGTTTATACATAATAAATGATTTGAATTTGAATTTGAAGAGCTATTGTCGTGTTTTTCGCAAGTATTCGTCCCATTAGGAAGGGTTAAGAGTTGAGAAAACATCTCGCTTCAACTTGAAAGAGAGAATTCTTAATTATGTACACCATAAGGGCGAAAAGTCTAAAAATAAAATGCATCTAAATTATTAATTATCTCATTTTGAAATCTCTAATTTAGTTTTGTATATTGTGTGAATAACGTATAATTAATTAAATGTTAATCAAACATAAACACATGAACAAACTACTAACTTATTAAAAGCTAATTAATTTAAATCATTTCATTATAATTCAATTACAAAGCGCTACAGTTGCGGACACTGTTTATAAAATACTTAGTTTGATAGTGCTAATTAATTTGTGCCAATATTAAACCAAATAGATTTTTACGATGCTAAATGTTATTTACCACCTACTAGTTTGATTGATAGAGTGAAAAAACGAAAAACAGAATAGAATATAAAGATAGTACATCGTTTGACGTTTATCTATAAAAATTTTTGAACGGCTATGATTCAATCAATACCTGTGCTGCAGGCTACGCGGTGGTGGTTTGAGACCCTATCCTTTTTTATGTGTGGACTATGGTAAGTGCACACGCCGTCCATTCCGTCCGGGGCGACGAAAGGACGGTGCGCGGGCCCATAACCCACCCGTACCCACGTCGCCTTCATTGTTGGGCCGACCACCAGTGTTGAGTACCTTGTCCTCAGTGGTCGGCCCGACGGAATACCCTTTCGGGTACCCTTACTTATCGACGTCCCTGTCCCGGGACGTCGGTCGCCGTCACGCGGTCAGCCTCTCTGCGGTCTAGTCATCCGCGGCCTGGGCTAGGGTGGCATCTGGCGCAGGTAATCGCGCCTGCGCCGCCTACGTCGCCGGCGGCGGAACGTGTCAACGAAGAGGAGTTCCTCTCGCACAAGATCCGCCGCCTTCTTCCGTGAAATAACGGCCTCATAAAAGGCGGCGATAGCGTCCCAGTTCCTGACGGTGCCGAGCATCTCCCTAGCGATGGACGGCAGCGTCAGGTTGGCACCGATGATTGCGACGAGTTCACAGCGCTGCTCTGCCTACGCGGCACACACATCGAGCGTGTGCTGCGCCGTCTCCTCATCGCAATTGCAGTGGTGGCAGGATGGTGTGCTCCCTCCTAACGACCTTGTGCAGGTACTTGGCGAAGCTACCGTGCCCCGTGAATACCTGCATCAGTGGGAAGGAAAGCACCCCGTGCGTCCGCTCCAACATTAGTACTGACTGGAAGGCCTCGACGGTCCTGACACCGTACCGAGGCTACTCCAGCCGGACTGCCCAACGGGCAATGACGTCTCGGCGGGCGTCGACCCGCCAGGCCGCAGTCTCCTTGATGGAGACTAAGCCGCCTCCGGTTCGTACTCTATCCCATCGTGCGTCCTCACCCTGCCCTTTGAGCGATCCCCTTAATAATTTTTCAGTTCATAAAATAATACAAATCGGGATGTAGAATAGATAATTTTTTTTTTGAATATTTTAATTTCTTAATGGTTTATATGAGTAAAGATTACATTTCACCACTCCCTATCTTACCCTTGGATGTAGTAAAAGACAACTATGGGAAATAATACGTATATAATATATATGCAAGAGAAGGCAAACTCGAAATAAAACCCTATAGCAACGTGCCTGACCAGCATGGTATAGTAGGTGAATTTTCCTCCTATTGGGGAGGAGACTCGAGCCCAACAGTTAACGTTTACGAGCCGAGACGATGATTATGACCAGCCGCCTCTCTAACGTCAACCCTCCTTGGGAATATATGTATGTAAGGCGACAGAAACCGAAGCGAAGCGAGGGGAAGTTGCTAGTAATTCATATATATTCATTAGCGTCATCGTGTAAACATCGGATAATGAAATTTAGATTTTTTAGAATTAAATCGCATTAGTACTTATTTTACTACAATATTACATTACAGATTTTTGACGTTCGATGTTAGCGAAATAGTTGGTAATGAATATTGTTTTTAATAGGAATGACCCCAATCCTAAAATATATTTAAACGATTACACAAGTAAAACGCAAAGGGCAGATTATTTTCCCTTCGGGCAACTGTCGTAATTGTGTTAGCAAAACACTTTTTGTGTTGTTGGCAGTTTTCACTTACATAATACAGAATAAGATAATCGAAAAACTATTATTAGCAAAGTGTAGTAAAGTTAGCAAGCGATATTAACTTATAAAAATGATCAATGATTAGCTACCAGGCTTATATTTAGTTGAAACTGAAATGAAAACGCACCATTTAAATTGATATTGAATATTATTATTATCATGATGATGATGATGGATGATGATTGTTATTAATTATTTTCTTTCCGTGTGGTGACGGATTAAGAATACAAATCACCATCCCCTTTCATGCCCGTGGGTGAAAGTCTACTAAACATTATAATTTGCCGATAATATATATGCAAGATATAGAAAACTCGAAACAAAACCCTATATCAACACAGACATTAAATTATGGTCCTCCCTATGGTTCAATTTTCTTCCTGTTAGGGTCCTCCGTAGTTGAGTCCGTGGGACGTGTACGAGCTGATATGAATGCATGAATTATATGATGAACTAGCTTTCTGCTCGCGACTTCGTCCGTGTGGTATAGATACTTTGGCCTTTTTTTTTAATTATTATTTTTTATTTTTTTTTTATGGGTGGGCTATGGTAAGCGCACGCGCGGTCCAGTCGTCCGGGGCGATGAAAGGACGGCGCGCGGGCCCATAACCCACCCGTACCCACGTCATCTCGTTGTTGGGCCGACCACCGGAGCAGATGTGACTTGTCGTCAGTGGTCGGCCCGATAGATACTTTGGCCTAACGCTAACTTTAAACTTTTTTTTTTTTGTTAACGCTGTGGAAATGCAATTTACGCACTACCCCTCGCCGGCAACAGACGAGGGGGGTGTGTGGGACTCACCAGTCGCCTATGCAACCGGAATACCCACTAAAACCAACAGCGGTCCCTACCGCGCTTTTACGGAGTGCCGGAGAGATCGTCTAATGACATTCGATCCCCGACACTCCTACGCAAGGCCGTCGGGCCACGTCCTGTCGTCACCCAAGGCGGTGGGAGGAGACGCGCATATCGGCGCCTCCCCCTCCCTGGCCGCCGCCTACGGAGCGAGTTAGCGGACGCAAGTGCCTCGCGTTCCCGCTCCGCGGCCTCCTTCCGGGCAATGACCTCCTCGCAAAAAGAGGCCATCGCCGACCAGCACCTGTCGCTGTCGAGCATCTTTGTTATGATGGTCAACAACGACAGGCCCGTTCCTATGACCGCCGACAGGTCGCGGCGCTGAGGCCCCCAGGCGGGACATATCTCCAGGGTGTGACGCACATCATCATTTGGCGCGCCACACTCATGGCATCCGGGGGCCTCCTCACGCCTGATTCTATGCAGGTACTTACCAAAGACCCCGTGTCCGGTAAGTACCTGCGTCATCCGGAAGGTCAGGTTGCCGTGCTTTCGTTTCATCCAGCGGTGGAGGTGGGGCGCAATTGCCTCTACAGTCCCCCGTCCTGCTACAGGGGACTCCAATTCCTCCCTCCAGCGCCGAATAACTATCCTTCGGGCCGTTTTTATTGCCCTACTCAGTCCCCTTGTGGTGATACCTCCGCCACTGACCCGCGCCGCAGCGCAGAGTCGGTAGACCTCTGCAAGCGCCCTAGCTTGTAGAGGCCAGGGTGGATCGCCCGCCAGCAGTGTGGCTGCAGTCCAGGACACCGTACGGTACCCTCGTATTGTTCTCACCGCCATGGCTCTCTGCGCCTTTCGCAATTTAGCCTTATTGGAGGCGGTGAGAGACTCCGCCCAGATAGGGGCACCGTACAGTGCCATAGACCGCAAGATACCGGCATACAGACGCCGGCAGGACGATCCAGGGCCTCCAGTGTTTGGCAGAAGCCTACCTAACGCCGCGGCTGCCTTGGCGAGTCGAGGGACTAGCTGAGCAAAGTGCGGCCCGAAGCTCCATCTACTATCTAGGTGCAGACCCAGGTACTTCATCCGAGTCTGCACCGGCACGGCAACCCCAGATACACTGATCTGTGCTCTGCGGGGGAGACCTCGGCTTGGACCATAAAAGAGGAGGGCCTCTGTCTTCGCCCTTGAGACCCTCAGGCCCAACATGCCTATCCGGTCGACGACGAGCGCTACTCCAATCCTTGCTAGTCGGGCGGCCCCCCGGAAATCAGCCCCCCTCACCGTGATGAGGGTGTCATCTGCATAACAGATAACCCCCATCCCGGGAAGGAGCTGACCCCGGAGAAGCCAGTCAAACCCGACGTTCCACAAGGTCGGACCAAGGACCGAACCCTGTGGAACGCCGCACTCTACCCGATGATGTCGTATGCGCCCGTCGTCCCTCTCCCAGAGCACGTGCCTCCCTTCGAGGTACGCCTCCAACAGCCTCCGGAGGTACAGAGGCACCTCATGAAATTTGAGCGCCTCCTTCAGCGTCTCATGTGGGAGACTGTTGAAGGCATTTTTAATGTCAAGCGAGACTGCCAGTACTACTTGCTTTTGGGCCACCGCTTCGGTGGCCAGGGTTTTCAGGGCGGCCAGCGCGTCAATAGTTGACCGGCCGCCCCTGAACCCGTACTGTTTTTCTGACAGCCCCGGCCCGACAACCTCGAGGTGATGGACGAGACGGTACGCTAACTTTAACCTAAGAATGTTTACGTAGAAGGTGAAAATATTTTTTAATAATACGATTCTGTCATACATGATTTTTGCGACAAAAATAGCCGTTTACGCAGCGGCAGCTCTCAAATGGAAAAAAACTATTTTGAAATATTCGTCACTGGTGCTCCGCTCCTGTTGGTCTTAGCGTGATGATATAGCCTATAGCCTCTCCGATAAATGGGCTAATAATTTTTCAAATCGGACCAGCTGTAACGCTGTAATAATTTTTCAAATCGCACCAGTAGTTCCTGAGATTAATGCGTTCAAACAAACAAATTCTTCAGCTTTATATATTAGTATAGATAATTAATTTAGTAATATTCGGCATAACCTATAAACATTTTCAGAAAGATGTCATTTTAGAACATATTTCTTAAAAAGATGAAGATGCCAAACGAGAATGGAATGGGATGAATATCCAAAAGATGTGGGTTAAAGTCCCACGTTTGGTAATAATTTTTCGCTCGCAAACGAGTTAAGTTTTGTCGTTAATATGTATTATCTGCGATATCTTATATCTTTAAACGAGCAATTCTTGTATATATATATATATATATAAACTTGGTATACTAGAGGTTTCGGGGCCAAAAAATCGATCTAGCTAGGTTTTATTTATAGAAAATGTTGTTTTGTCGGTGTTTTTAGCAAAACAATACAATGACATTAAATTTTAAAAGAATATGAATTAAAATTTCGCCGTCAACGTCAAGAGTTATTATAATAGCTGAGTTGGGAAGTTGTCCAGTTTTGTTTTGTTTTGGTATTCAAACGGCGTGGAATCGAATCTCGGTGTTATTATTATTCTCTTTTTGTAATTTTTGATATTTTTTTTCATTATTTTTTTTTTATTAATATATATCTAAATAAGTTCGGCAAAACTACAACAAAAATATACCGAATAAAGCTCGGTCAACCAGATATTTAACTATGAACGTAACTACTAAGTTGTGTAAGGAAGCAATTATGGACTGCGAGAAATATGAAATTTGAATCTGTGGTTATAAAAAATGTCAATAATAGTTGAAGATTAACCATTAAACTAATATTCGACATAACAAAATGTAGATGTATTTAATCTTTTTAGATAAAGGCGATAAAAATAAATAAATATTAGTTGAGTTCGTAAGGTCACCACACTTGTATTTGATAGCATTTTACTTTTTTTAAAACCACACAATGATTATTTTTTACGTGGAGACTTCAGCCATATTAACATTAAATCAATTCTTTGATTAAATCAACTCGATATGGTACATTGAACGTATATATATTCATGGGCCTCCCCATAAGAATACTAAGTCGATTCAGGGCGACTCTTGGTGGAAAAGCAGCGCCCTCCACTTAGACCAACCATCATCACATTGAAAACGTTTATCTATTCTATGGTAAAATATACTATTTCACTCCAGTTCACCCTGCTCTGCCCCTAAGTGCTAACCGTAATTATTAAGCGTGTAGCGCTTATTTAAGGAGGTCCATTGTGGTTTCTTCATCATAGAGTGTATGAGTACCTATAATACATGGCACAGGTAGTTGAAAAGATCTTTTATGAATTCAGTTTTATTTTTTACTAGCTGACCCGGCGGACTTCGTACCGGCATATTTTTTTCAAATCAAATACATTTATTCACCTTAAATAGAGTACAATAATCAGATGTTACAGTCATTTTTTAACATACATAGATCTATCTATTTAGCCTTGCTTTGGCATGTGAAAGTCATTTTGATATAAATCATAAAATTAAAATATAATAGTTTTAGATAAAATTTGCATTTAAATACATTAATATTTTGGCAACAATACAATACAATACCAAAATATGTTCGTTGTCAAAAAAAAAAAAATTAATTGTGCCATATTACAATAATTCATTTAACAAAAAAAAAAAGAAATAAGATATCGAAAAATTTACAATCCATTCATTTATTGAATATATAACTTCATTTAAAAGTAGGGTCTTAAGCTTGTTTTTAAAATGTGGAAATGGAAGTCCGCGAATATTACATGGTAGCTTATTGAATATTTTTACACACATGGAATAACAATATTTTTGATAAACGCTGGTTCTAGGAGTAAAACCCAGGACAAGTCGATCTCCCTTTCGAGTGTTTCTGGGATAAAATTCGCATGCCTTTACAAAGAGGTTTTCGTAAATATATTTTCTAAATTGCCGAAGATATAGTCTCTAATAGAAGAACCATTACGGCTTTGTCGGGAAAGATTCAATCGTCTTGGTCGCGGCATTGTTAATGATGATTCAAAGAGAATACAAATTACTGATTCTTGATGAACTGTATGGTGCGGACAGGGCAATGAAACAACGTCGTAGCGGTACACTTGTTATAATACGACTGACGTCACAAACACAACGTAGCTGAGACAATCATTACATGTACTCTACATTACAATTGATTTCTGACAAAATTATAATTACCTTTTCAACCGTACTTAATCATAGACAAAATTATGTTTAGCTGTCATTTGCGTTTTGTTATTACATGTCAAATGCGTTTTTGTTATACCACGTTTCCTAGTGACTTGTATTCTCTTTGACGTCTTATGTCACGTCTCACGGGAACGTGATCGAATGGGATAAAAAGTATCCTATGTTCTTCTCCTAGTTCTAAGCTACCTCCCCACCAATTTTCAGCCAAATCGGTACAGCCGTTCCTGAGTTATAAATAGTGTAACTAATACAACTTTCTTTTATATATATAGATTACTAACTGACCCGGTGAACTTCGTACCACCATAACTTTTTTCGTAAATATATTTTCAAAATTTCCGAAAATATAGTCTTTAATGGAAGAACCATTACAGTTTTGTCGGGAGAGATTCGATCGTTTTGGTCGCGGCATTGTTAATGATGATTCAAAGAGAATACAATTTTTTTTTATTGCAAACGGTGGCAAACGAGCAAACAGTACCTACACCTGATGGTAAGTGTTGCTGCCGCTCATGGGCCTTTACAGGGTCGCTGCCTACCGCAAAGAAAGTAAAGGGAGTGTGAATGAGTGCATTGAGGCTCGGTGATACCAAGGGCACCACCAAAACCCTCCACACGCAAACACCCTCAGAAAGTTGGGCTTCCGGCTCTCTCGCTCACAGAACGAAGCGCAGTAACAAATTGCTACTACTCAGACGTCGATTTTCTGAGAGAATGTGGTACTACCCCAGACGGACCGGCCCGCGACTGTAGACACATAACTGTTGACAGTGTGGTCCTACCACCAAATTACTCATTATTAATTTCTGATAAAATTATAATTATCAAAGTTTGAACATGCAGCACCACTTATTTGGGAAACCTATAACTTTACCTGCAGTCGCCAATTCGCTCAAGGTTTTTGCGTGTGATAGGTTACGGTGATGCCTTTAGTTTCACCAAAACTTATTGCACGCATTCTCGCACTTAGAGAGCCGGAAGCCCATTTTGTGAGGGTGTTTGTGTGTGATACCGAACCTCATTGCAAGAATTCACACTCTCTTCACATTCTTCACGATTGACAGCCACCTAATAAAAATCCATGTGTAGCGGCATCACTTACCAGCAGGTGTGCTATTTGCTCGTTTGAGTCTGCAATAAAAAAAATAATAATGATCAGTATCTAAGGAATCATGAGATGGATTCTGCACACATAGACTTCTAATAGGGACTAAATAAGTAGGTTGTTTAATAAATGTAATAAGAACACTATATCACTAATTTTACTTCCAAGGTGAGTGAAGTACTTAATTACAATGAAGGCGTTTCCCACTGAAAAGAGGCCATGAATGCTACAACGCTTGTAAAAACAAAGAAATGCTTTTAATGTTACATGGGGCATGGTGAAATACATTTATTGCTTTGTTACAAGACTTTAATCTGAGTGTAAAAATCATCAATTGATCTATAAAGTTCGAACATACCATGGCTTGAAATAAAACTATTCTTGCGAATTTTATTTTTCTGTTGCTTTTTTTTATTGCTGTTGGTGGCAAAGGGGCAAACAGTATAACTGATGGTAAGTGACACCACTACACATGGATTTTTATTAGGTCGCTGCCTATCGTGAAGAATGTGAAGAGAGAGTTAATGCGTGCAATGATGTTCGGGATCACACGCAAACACCTTTAGAAAATGGGCCTTCGGCTCTCGCTCACTGACGATGTGCAGTAACAAATTGCTGCAATTCAGTTGTCGATTTTCTGTGAGAGTGTGATACTACCCCGTACGGACCGGCCCGCGGATGTAGGCAAACGTCTGTCGGCAGTGTGGTTTTTATCTATTTTGTTTCTATAAAAAGCCACACCCTGCACTAAGGAAATAATCCTTGTACTGTGGGGGACTATACAAACCTATAATTAACGGACATTAATTACATCAACAATTTGTTGATCGTTGACCGCATAAATTCTTGTCCTTTTTTTTGGGGGTTGGGCCATGGTCAGCTCGCTCGTTAAGCTTTGCCTGACGAATTTAGGTTTTGGACTTTTTAGCATACCTATGATAGTTAGTAATTTATGGTTTGGTCATGCTCACTGAACAAGGTTCTGCTTGCGGTAGCTATGTGGGGCGGGTCACTCCCTTCCCTTCAATGTGGTTGAGGGGAGTGATGGCTGCTCTAGTAGTTAACTCGTGATCGGGTGCTGCTTGTGGGATCTGGTACAACCATGTTTTCCTTTCCTTTTTTATTTTTTATTTGAACTATATTAAATAAAAAATTGTTATATCCTATCTCGAAGGGCATCACACTGGAGCTAAGACTATATATTATATACGTAATTGTATTCAAAAGATGGTAAAAAAATGACAGCCCACTGAGTTTCTTGCCGGATCTTCTTAGCTTGTGGCTGCGTTCCGATCCGGTGGTAGATATTTTACTATATTCAAACGATGTATAAATTTGACAATATGTAAGTGCCCTCAAGGGGCCAATGCAGAATAAATGATTTGATTTGATTTGTCGCCCGGCTCCGTGTGGGGCGACAGAGGGGCACCGCGCGGCCCCACGACCCACTCGTGGCACGTCGTCTTCGTCGTTGGGCCGACCACCGGTGCGGAGTTCGGACTAAATCCCCGGTCCAATCACCCGAAAAATTCTTGCCCTTCGTGAGATTCGAACCCCCTGACACTGGTACTGTAGGTCGGTATCTTAATCATTACGCCACCTGTGCAGTCAATCTCATTAGACGTATGATGTTTTATTTACATCATATATGTTATATTGCCATGACGTGATAAATTGTCTTTATGTCGCAAAATTAAAAGTTGATTAGCCACGTAACATGGTAAAAATTTGATTAATTTGTTTATATTATACATCGTTATCACTTTATTAATTATATGTTGGATAATAAACAATGTACTTTAATAGTAGTATTTCATTCAAGATAAATCCAAATGATATACGACTTGATTTTAATGTTTAAAATTTTAAGTTCAGGGATCAAACTTTAATTAGAATTATCTTTCAAGTTTATCTTCCTCCCAAATAATTGAGTTCAAGGTGGTCTGACGTTAGACCACATTCATAGATTTAAGAATAACCATTGGAATCTATATAACTAATACGTGAATAACTTGGATGGACAATGGACAAGTACGAAATTCGGCACATTTGAAGAATATACTGAGAAGTGCACAAAACTAAAATTTCATAATATAATAATGCATTAGAAATACATTAAATCTATACCAATAAATAAAATTGGAGTGTCTGTTTGTAATGTCAAAATAATAGGCTTTTTTCATGCTCGCACGGTTATTTGCACGACACCTATGCCTAAAATAGCAATTAAAAAATTTTTGTCTGTCTGTCTGTCTGTTTGTTCCGAGTAATCTTCAAAACGGCTGGACCGATTTCAAAAATTCTTTCACCAATGGAAAGCTATAATATCAGGGCGTAAACTAGGCTACGTTTTATCCCGGTATTCCCACGGAAACGGAAACTACGCGGGTAAAACGACTATAACCTATAACCGAAGCGAGGGCGGGTTGCTAGTTAATTAATAAAGACATGACGCACACTACTATGCAATCGGCACACCCACCCACACCCACACCCACACACACACGCACAAACACGCACAAAGGCATACATTACAAATTTATATACTTTTGTTTTTGATTAAACTCTTTGGGCGAAATGAATGTCAAATAATTATAATTACAATGACAATGTCTATAAGTCCATAAAATATAGCTTGATCTCTGTGACAGATGTCAACGAAACCAACGAAATACGTTTGAACGCGCGACATGTTTACGATTTTATTTTGTATCCCATATATTTTCATTATTTTCATGCCAGTTTTATTGCAACTGAAGTGCAATATATTACAAATATAAAAATATTAATATTCATGCCTAAAATGTACCTTGTAAGTACTGAAATACCTAGTAAACATTTTATACATAAATGATGCTTACACACGTACAAGGTCATACTGGATTGAAAATAAAAAAGAGATGGGACGATATACGTAATTATAATATAAAAGCACAATTATAAAACTAAAGAGTTTTATTGATAAAAAAACTATGGACTTCATCGTAAGCGTGACAGCACTAGGGACAACTGTCACAGAGATCATGCTATATTTTATGGACTATAATAGATATTTGTAGATTCGATTTTCGAACTTTGACAGGCAAGGATCTAGGAGACAATAATTTGAAATAATTTACTCTTTTTCGGCAATTTTTGGACTAATTTAATTTGTTGGCTTATTCTATAATACTCCTCAATCACAGGGAAGTATTTTTCGTAAGTTTTTAAACAATTTTTTATGATGGGGAGAGATCCTCCCGACCCTGGGGGAGGCACGCTCTCTCCTGATCCTGCTAATTTCAGTACTCCACCAATAAGAGATTCATTACCCAATTCTAGTACTACAAATAGAAAACGCACTAGTTCAATCGTAGACTCATCCTTACCAATTAAAAAAACTACATCTAATACATCACTTATTCCATCATCAAATCATTCTACATACATTCATCCCGAGCACTCTGATAAGAAATTGCTGTATTCAGATTCTGATGAAGCTCCTTTCTTGGTACATGTTACTAGGTCAGTGGGTGACATCTCATCTGGAACAGTACTAAGTCCTATTAAGTTTGGTCACTTTTTGTTTAGTAATAAAATTAAAAATATAATCGCAGATGGTGTAAAACGTGTTGGTAGGAACCGTATTTCGGTTGAATTTAAATCTGGTTGTGATGCTAATAGTTTCTTAAGCAACCCTGCGTTGTCTCATGCAAAGTATTCTGCTTCCATTCCATCGTATACTTGTTCAAGAATGGGCATAGTGAGAGGGGTGCCTGTAGAGTGGTCCCTCGAGGACATTGTTAACTCAATTAGAGTGCCCTCTGGGTTTGGTTCAATCACCAGAGCTCGCCGCCTAAATAAAAAATCCCATAGCGAAGAAAATAGCATTAGTTATATCCCAACACAATCCGTGGTACTCACTTTTAAAGCCCAAAAATTACCTTCTCATGTTTATTGCTTTTACACTTCTTTACCTGTCGAACCATATATCCTTCCATCCATCCAATGCCAGAAATGCTGTAGGTTTGGTCATATTGCCTCGCAGTGCAGGTCGAAACCAAGGTGTTTCGTCTGTGCCCAAAGTCATGAAGGTGATAGCTGCTCCAATATATCTCCATCTTGTCTCTTCTGTTCAGGCAGTCACACCGCTAAGGATCCCATCTGCCCTGAACACTCTCGGCAAAAATCCATTAAAATTGTAATGTCCCAGGAAAATATCTCCTATTTTGAAGCATCTGCAAGATTCCCATCTGTCAGGAGATCTTTTGCTGACTCTTTGAAATCTGCCGTACCTTCATCACAGCAATATGAACCCATCATTAATTCTGGTCACCATACCTTTTCTAATGCTCCTTCATCTATATCTCACAGGAAAACTGTTTTTATTCCCCGACACCCATATGCTCCGGCCTCCAGTCATCCCTATGACAAACAAGCCCATTTCCTTTTGACCCAAACCCCTTCCTCCTCTCTTCCTAATGGAAGTGCCTACCCATCAGGTCCATCCAAGGTGCCTCCATCACCTTTAAGTGATAATCTTTTGGGCTATCTGATCACTTCCCTTATAAATATACTAACTCATTTTTCTGATTCTCAGCTTCCCGAAGAATTAAAAAAACCACTGTCTGAGCTAGCAAATGTTATTCATAATGTTCCCTCCACTACTGCAATGGAACTGTCGCAGCATTAGACATAAGAAACAGGATCTCATTTATCTAATTAACTCTCATAAACCCCTCATTCTTGCCATCCAGGAAACATGGTTGAAACCTGGGGCTCTTTTCAGAGTCCCGGGCTATGCTTGCTTCCGGGATGACAGAGATGATGGACATGCTGGATCTTGTATTCTGATCTCTAGATCTCTATCTTTTACACAAATTTCCCTTCCACCCCACAGCGATTCATTTAATATAGTGGGGATTAAAACCCTAAATATTTCATTTCTCTCTATTTACATTCCTGTTCCATCTCCTCATATCTTATCTGAATTATGTAACATTTTTAATTCCATACCTTCTCCGGTAGTTATCTTAGGTGATTTTAACATTCATCATACTTCCTGGGGGTCCCATTTCTGTGATACCCTTTCAGCGCCCTTCATAGATATCCTTGATGATTTGAATCTTTGCTTTATGAATGATGGCACTCCCACTCGCAGAGTATCCCCTACTCAAAATTGTCACAGTGCTATAGATTTATCCATTTGTTCACCTGATTTATCATCTCTTTTGCATTGGAAAGTTTTAGATTCTTCTTTTGGAAGTGATCACTTTCCAATCTTAATTTTTCCCCCCAATTCCACTTCAATTCAGTATACTTTTAATCCTCGGCTTAAACATAATTTAAAGAGGGCTGATTGGTCCTTATATGCACAAATCTTGGATAGGGAAGTAGATCAACTGCAAACTCTTGATCATAATAATATTATTTCCATTTATAGTGCTTTTAGAAACTACATTTTGTCCTCGGCAGATAAATCTATTCCTCTTAAAAAGCCTCCTAAAAAGAATATTCGATCTCCACCCTGGTGGGATCAGGCTTGTTTAGATGCTTGTCTTAGAAGAAAGGAGGCTGAAAAATCATATAAAATCGCTATGACTTTAGATAATTATTTAAATTATAAAAGAATTGCAGCAGAAACTTTAAGACTACTAGCCCAAAAAAAGAAAGATGGTTGGCGTGGTTTTTGTGAAGCCCTATCCCCGCGTACACCTCCTTCCTTAGTCTGGCGACAGGTAAGAAAATTTCGATGTTCGACATCAGTCAATACTCAATCTTCGTCTGATGCCACACTATGGTCGCATGAATTTGCAAACAGGTTAGCTCCTCCTACAGCTCCTACACGGTTTGAAGCTTGTATTTATTCCACTCCTGTAGTTCAGAGTAATAGTCCTTTCGATGCACCATTTTCTTATGAAGAATTAGTTGTTGTTTTGAATAATTTAAAAGATTCAGCCCCTGGTTATGACGGGATACCTTACTCTTTTATAGTTAAATCAAATCTGAAATCAAAAGAAACCTTTTTGAATATATTAAATATAATTTTCTCCCAAAATTTACCACCTGAAGACTGGAAAACTTATATAATCCTACCCATCCTAAAACCTGGTAAGCCTAGTCATGATGCTGCAAGTTATCGCCCTATAGCTCTCTCTTGTACTATGGCCAAAATTTTAGAACATTTAATTAAAAATCGCCTAGAGTGGTTCGTTGAAAGTCAAGGTATAATCTGCAAATCACAATTTGGTTTTCGTAAAGGTTTAGGAACTATTGATAGCTTAAGTATTCTCACCACCGATATACGCATAGCACTGTCTAAACAGCAGTACTGTGTAGGGGTATTTCTAGATATATCTTCCGCATATGATAATGTTCTTCTCCCAGTACTCAGAAATAAACTAATTCATCTCAATGTCCCCTTGAAAATAGTTAATTTCGTTTTTAATCTATTTTCAGCTAGAAAAATCCTTATCCAAGTTCAAAATTCTTTTCTTCCTCCTAGACTCATCTGGAAGGGCCTTCCACAAGGCTCAGTTTTAAGTCCTCTTTTATATAGCATATATACTCATGATCTGGACCAGTCGGTCAGTTCCTTCTGCAATATTCTACAATATGCCGATGATATAGCCTTATATGTATCAGTGGATACCATACCTGAGGCATCAAGCAAGCTAAGTTCAGCTATTCACTATCTCCATAATTGGCTTTCTGATCATGGGTTATCTCTTTCTATACCCAAAAGTTCTCTAGTAGTTTTTAGTCGCCGTAGACATATTCCAAATATATCAGTGTCTTACAATAATCAAACCTTTCCTGTAAAAGACAAAGTAAAATTCTTAGGATATATTTTAGATAGTAAGTTATCTGGGATTCATCATATATCTTATATTTCAGACAAATGTGAAAAAGGTATTAATATTTTACGCTCTCTTGCCGGGGTATGGTGGGGTTCTCACCCTTATTGTCAAAAGCTCTTATATAATGCCCTTGTACGCAGCCTATTAGATTATAGTAGTTTTTTGTTAGAACCTTGCAATAAAAGAGCCCTTAATACCTTTGATAAGTTGCAATCAAAATGTTTACGTCTTATTATTGGTGCTATGAAATCCTCCCCGATCAATGCTCTTCAGGTAGAGTGCGTGGATTCTCCACTTTATCTGAGACGACAGTATCTTTCTGATAGATACTTGTTTAAAACATTCCAACTTGGTTACCATCCTCTAATCTCTAAATTACATTGCCTCTCTGATTGTATTGCCAATTATGGTTACTGGACTCATAAAAACCCACCTTGTTTATTTAATAGCTTTGCAATTTTTTTAAGTTTACCATTTTCAGTTTTTTGCAATAAGATCAATCCTTTATTTGATACACCATTTGAAGCATTAATCTATAAACCAAATATAATTCTTAACTTAAATATAGATAAAAGTAGCCCCAACACTGAGGAAATATTACAATCTCATATCAGCAATCACTGGAGTGATTCACTAGTTATCTACACGGATGCATCCAAAATATCTGACAATACCTGTGTTGGTTCAGCTGTGTGGATACCAAGTTATAAAATTTTATTGAGTTTTAAATCTCCACCGGTAAATTCCATTTTTTCCGGTGAGGCCATTGCCATTTTGGAAGCCTTAAAATTCATTGACTCCCATAACATAAAATCTTCTGTGATTTTTTCTGATGCTAAAAGTTGTTTGTTAGCCATTATGTCTAACCAATTTAATAGTAAAGGTAAATTTCCCTTGATTCTTCAAATAAAACATTTACTTTTCAAGTGTTGCTCAAGAGGGTTGTTGGTTACTTTAGTTTGGATCCCTAGCCATTGTGGCATTGTAGGCAACAATACTGCTGATACTTTTGCCAAACAAGCTATTGAAAATGGTTGCCTTGATCAATACAAAGCATTCTCTCAGGATCTTTTATCTTGTGCTAAGAGCAGATTATTCTGTAAGTGGGGGAAACATTGGGATAAATCTAGCTCGGTTAAGGGAAAATATTATGCATCACTACAGAGTAATATTCCATACAAACCTTGGTTTTCCAAATTCAAAAATGTGAACAAAAAAGCCACATCTGTTATTTGCCGCCTCAGACTTGGTCATACTTGCTCTAATTTTCACTTATCCAAGCTTCGTATTAAGGACAGTTCACTCTGTGAGTGTGGTCTGGATGAAGACACGAATAATCACATTTTCTTTGAGTGCCCCAAAAGATCATACTTTCTATACGATATTCTTCCTGTTGACTCCATTCCTCGTCCTTCTAACTTTAATTGTCTTCTCACTTATGTTAATTCTTCATTTGTATACATTTTAGCAAATTACATTAAGACAAATAACATTAAATTATAGTTAGATTAATTAGCATCACCACAGACTAAAGGATACTTAATTAACATCTGTTTTTAACCCTTTTTTTTTTTTTTGTTTTATTTTTTATTTTTACTGTACATAGCTGCATTAGATTGTCATCCACGTGATTGTAGTCAAATGTTATAATTTTTTAAAAATAATCCCTCTCATATATCAGTTTTTTAGAATAATTCAACTAATCAACATATTGAAAATTCGAAAGCCAACAACTAAATTTATCTTGTAAATTTCTTAGACATCAGTGTCCTAATTCCTATAACTGTCAATCTAAATTGAGTAATTGGCGAAATTCTGTAAACGCCATAATATAAAAAAAAAAAAAAAAAAAAAAGATATTTGTACTTATATATTTATATTTATTAGAGAAATATAGCAGGCTCAATGTACAATATACACATATACTTATATGTAATTAAAAAGAAAACTGTTAAGCAGAAAAATTAATTTTAATGAATTATGGTCGAGTTACAACCACTCGCCGACCACTAGCGCCATCTTATTGGAAGATCATTTAAACCTTTACGATAGAACTCTGAGGTCCTGGATTCCACAAACTATGTGAAGGTATTTTGTACTGCTTCCTCAGAAGAAAAATTTTTTCCGTGCAAAAAATTGTCCAAATCGCAGAAAAAGTGGTAGCGGGTTGGGGCGAGGTCTGGCGAGTATGGATGACGTATGGTTTGTAATTGCAGGTCTTGTAGTGTTAACAGTTTCTCGAGCAGTATGAGGTCTTGCGTTATCATGGAGCAGTAATGGTGAAGATCGATTGACAAGTCGGGGCTGTTTTACTGCGAGTTTCGCCATCATTGTTAGGAGTTATACACGGTAGACATCTGCGTTTATTGCTTGACCAGATCTGGGAGGCTGTAGTAAATTACAGTATGAAGTGACCACCAAACAGACAACAGTTATCATCACCTTTCTATGGGTAAGCTTCGCTTTAGGGTATTGATGTGGCGTTTGACTTGGGGTCAGCCATTGCGTTGTTCGCTTGCGATTGTCATAAAGAATCCACTTTTCATCACACGTCACAATTGGGTTCAAAATCCCTTCATTTCTATACCGGTTTGTTAGGATAAGGCAAGCTTCAACGCGCGCTGCACTCTGCAGATCAGTCAAATCATGAGGCACCCATTTTTCAAGTTTTTTACTTTACCGATTTGGTGCAAATGGGTCAATATTGTGGATATGCTAACGTCAAACCATGCCGATAATTCCTTGGTAGTTTGACTCGGATCAGCTTCCACCATCACCTCAATTTGTCGTTATTTACCTTAGTGACTGGTCTTCCTCGTGGTCCATTCTTCATGTCTCAGTTTCCACTATGAAAGCGGTTAAACCAAAAACGCACAGTGCGTTCGTTAGCCGGATCCTCTCCAAACACGTCGGAACCCGTATTCGAAAATTACTCTGTTTTCACCGTATCCATGTTCACTTCAAAAGCTGAATGTAAAAACAATTGAACGTCGAACGATCAAATGTCATACATTTTTTAAATTTAGAATGTTATAGTTTTCGTTTGAAAACAGTTTCACTTTGATATCTGACACCATGCAGGTTTAATTTTAATTCAAAGTGGCTAGTACGTTAAAACTGCAATTTTATATTGAAATCCCTATTATAAGACGCCCTGTATTGAATAGGATATTGAAATAAGAATGTAGATAGTGATTTGTCATTTGAATTATTACGTAAATCATAATTAAAATTTTTTAAAAGACAAGCTAATATAATTTATTGTATTGTTCTATCCGTGTGGTGACGGAGTAAGAATACAATTCACCATTCCCTATCTTGCCCGTGGATACCGTAAAAGACGACTAAGGGATATACATTCCTTAGTCGTCTATATGCACATAAGATCTGTGCTAGAAAAGGAAAACTCGAAATGAAACCCTATACCAACATGTCCGACCAGCATGGTATAGTGGGTCAAATTCTCTTCCATTGTGGAGGAGGCGCGAGCCCGACAGTGGGTCCTATGTGGGCTGCGATGATGAATTAATATCTTAAGATTTACAATTAATTATAGAATTAAATACACACAGAATAAAACGAACGTTCGTAACAGCATATATAATTATCCTGTATACTTAACAAAATTCTCACATAAATGCGGCTAACCTAACCGTCCTTTTTTTGTTGAGGCAGGAAAAATGCCTAACCGCACACCCTGCTGTTTGTGAGAGCAATGGAGTAGTGTAGGGCCCACGCCACCGCTCGTCTAGTACTAGACCCAAGATTAACCCAGCACTATCGAAACTTAACCTAATCTAAAATAACTAAATTCTAATACAAATGCGCGTGTGTGACATCTATAGAACTTAATCACTTAATCGATCATTTTCAAATGTGTACTTGTACACATTGTGTACAATATAATATTTGAAAAATATAGTATTTGAATATTGTCATCTAGGGATAAAGAAAAGGTCAGTTCAATCCCTAACGTAGTATAAACAGTCTCCTCCTGCTGTCCATTTTATTCTAAACTATACAGCGAATTTTGATGTGGCTTTACCTACCGCTCAGATAATGTCCACTGGATCATTTTTATGTACAATAAATTCATATTACATTTACACAAAATATAAAATGTTGCGTAAAACACAATTTTGGGTGCTTTCTTTACTCACGATGTTAGCGTTTATGAAATTACGATTCTTTATGAGACGTATCAAAATGATGTACTATTGAATTATGTATATTATATTATATGTCTTTAAAAAGGTCCATGGTGTATGATTATACCATACAAATACCATACAAATAATCCACCATTAACCTATCTATTACTGAAGAACATGGGCATTCTTAAGGAGAAATAATGCCGCAATTGCCACGCCCAGCAGGCATGTTGGTGATCGCAGTTCATGTTTAAAGTTTCCCAGGAGCACTGCTATCCATTCTACCTATCTACGAGGGTGCTTATAGAGGGTTGCGGGCGGCAAGTTACTTTAGGTCTATCATACCATGTGAGCATAGGACATTACATGATAACAAAAAATCTGAAATATTAAAATATTTTAAGTTTAAAAATCTCACAAAACCGAAGGGAACCGAAGGTGGATTGCCAGAGACAATCGTATAAGCATTATCATGGATATAGGAAAGGCTATAAAGCTTGGATATAGAAAAGAATATAAAGCTCATTGAGAAAAAGCTACTGTTGTTGAACCATGCGACCATGAACGCTGAAATGTGTTTGAAAATCGCTAAGTAAATTCAATAAGTAAAATAGAAAATTTTGAATAAGCCCATTCTTTTCAACAGGAATTATCAATTAATTGTCATTTAACGGTTATACTAGCACTCGTGAAGCACTTAATCGAGTAATCATACGCTATTACATCATTGGGACCTGATATTCTTACACTGCTGGACCGATATTAACAAAATATAGCTAAGAACTGAACTGGCGGCAAAATTTAATTTAATTCAAATGTGTAATACTCATGTATCAAAAATCGTATTAATCATAACAATTACCAAATTGAGAATTATTATTTCAATGAAATATGTACAATATATATTATATTACTATTAATTTGATAGTTTTAGATTAGACTAGATTTCCGTGTGGCGACGGAGTAAGAATACAATTCACCACCCCCTATCTTACCCGTGGGTGATCGTACGAGACGACTAAGGGATATAAAACGCATATAACATCTATGCGAGAGAAGGAAAACTCGAAATAAAACCCTGTACCAACACGTCTGACCAGCGTGGTATAGTAGGTCAATTACCCTTCCATTATGGAGGAGGCCTGAGCCCAACAGTGGGACGTATATGGGCTGAGATGATGATGATGATTAATTTGATTATAGATATTTTCGTACTTTTATTAGAATAGTTCAAGAGGTTAGTTTCGAGAGGTTAATATATATAATTATAGTTATCAATATAACTCAATGTATACTTTCGATAAATTATTTGATATTATTTATTTACTTTGTATTGTATATTGTTTGATTGCTTAGGACGGTTATTATTAATAACTTTGTATTAAAGCTTCGCGTTTAAATATTATTATACCTATTGCTACCTGTGGTGACGGACTAAAAATACGATTCACAACCCCCGTTCTTGCCCGAGGGTGTCGTAAAAGACGACTAAGAGACGTTATATGCAGATAACATCTATGCAAGAGAAGGAAAACTCGGCATAAAATCCTAACCCAACATATTTGACCAGTGTAGTAGGTCAATTTCACTTCCATTGTGGGGGAGGCCAGAGCCCAAAAGAGGGACTTATGTAGGCTGATGATGAAACCGGCTATTAGCGCCAGTGCCGCACGATGACTCCAGAATATATATAAGTATATGACGTTTTTAAATTTTGTAAATAATATTTTTAGAGATTTTTATTGCGTTTGTATTTGATTTTTTATTGCCCAGCGTTTCAACACTTTTTAGCGTTCATGGTCATGAGCGAACTTTTTAAGGTCTTTTCACTCGTTGAGCACTCTTCAATAGTAGTTCTAGCTGAGATCAGTATCGTCCAAATCTTATCTCTGATCGTTATCTCCCTTTATTTGGCTTCCTTAAGAAAGATTGCCACTAATAAACGTAACAATAACAATAAACTAATAAACGTAACGTTTCATAAACGCTAACATCGTGATGTTAGCGTTTATGAAATTACGATTCTTTATGAGACGTATCAAAATGATGTACTATTGAATTATGTATATTATATGTCTTTAAAAAGGTCCATGGTGTATGATTATACCATACAAATACCAGGATGGACTTAAATCGGTTAAGTAGTTTAGGAGTTTATCGCGGACCAACAACGTGACACGTAATTTATATATATTAAGATTAGTGTTTTAACGTGCTAACTATACAAATTATACGAATAAAAAAAAATAAATGTATATAAAATTAATTAATTAAATGAATAAAAAAAATTTAAAACACGATATCTACGTCAAAAACCATTTTTTTTTGTTTGGCTATCTATTTGAGGCTGGACTAATATTGATAATATTCTACTATCACGTAGCTGTTCCCATAGGAACTTAGGCTATATTTGATCCCGGTATTACCACGGAATAGGAACTACGCGAGTGAAACTGTGGGTATTTGCTAGTATTAAATAATTTCGTTAACATTTTATGCAATGTGATGCGAATAAACTGCTTAGATGTAGTGAATATGATATAAAAGTATTTTACAATTGTTTTCGTTTACCCCCAAAATTCTCTTAAAATACCATTAGAAGTGCCATGTGTAGTATTGTTGAAGGTGCTGTTTTGACTTACTGATGGACAATGACTAATATGAAGACGCTAATAATCTGAAGAAACTCATAAATTGAGGATAAAATTGTAACTTGACAAAGGCAACAATGGGCTCATATTAGTAGCAAATTGCGAATATAAAAAGAAGAAAGTGGAACGGTTGCATTCAATCTCACAGGATTTAAATTTTATCGTCATGTCGGCTCATTCACATACGTCCCACTGTTGGGCTCGAGCCTCCTCCGCAATAGGAGGGAAATTGACCTACTATGCCACGCTGATCAGACGTGTTGATATGGGGTATTCCGTCGGGCCGACCACTGATGACAAGTAACCCTGCTCCAGTGGTCGGCCCAACGACGAAGGCGACGTGGTGTTTGGGTGGGTTGCGTGCTTAAGCCCCACTGTCGCCCCGGACGGAGTGGTGCGGAGGCGCGCCGACCGCAGCCCACCCCAAAAAAAAAAAAGGGCGTGTTGATATAGGATTTTTATTTATTTAATCGATTTATATATTTATTTTGCCGTGTTGTGACGGAGTAAGAATACACTTTACCACTCCCTATCTTGCACGTGGATGTCGTAAAAGACGACTAAGGGATATAAATATGCACATAACACTGTGCAAGCGAAGGGAAAACTTGAAATGAAACCCTATACCAACATGTCTGACCAGCTTAATATAGTAGGTCAAATTCCCTCCCATTGTTGAGGAGGCCCGAGCCCAATAGTGGGACGTATGTGGGCTGCGCTGATGATGATGATGATATGTACATTTATATTAACATAGGCTATTACAGTTTTCCTTATTTTGCATAGATGTCATATGCATATTGTATCTCTTAAAATAGTCGTCTTTTACGACACCCTCGATCAAAGAGAGAGGGTGATGCGTTGTATTCTTACTCCGTCACCATACGGACACTAACGTAAAAATCTATTATACTATTTATACTATTGTAAAAACAGATGCCAAAGACATGATTTAATACAAGCCCTTTATTTTTTTAACTTTAATTTAAAATACCATTTCTTGTTATAACGGCGATAAAATACAATCTGTGAATATTTCTCATTATTACAGTTTATGAAATTCAACCAGCCGATGGACCAGCGTCAAGGTTTCAATTTACGCCCTTTGGATACGGGATCCAAAAAAGTAATTATCAGCAAGAAAAAACCAAAATCTTAGACGAAATATATTATTTTGTCAATTATTTGACAAGCTCTCTTATATGATGGCCAATTTATTACTATATCATCATACTATCTTCTCCACAAAAAAAGCGCAACTGACCTATCATACAACTCTGGTCAAACGTGTATGTTTAGTTTAGGGTTTTATTTCAAGTATTCCCTCCTCTTGCGTAAATGTTATATGCATATTATATCTCTTAATAATCATTAGGACACCCATGGGTAAGATAGAGACTGGTGAATTGTATTCTTACTACATCAACACCAGGGCCGGATTAACCCTATCAGGGACCTCTAGGCAATACAATTCTCGGGGCCCCTACGCAATGCAATCCACGGGGCCCCTAGACAATTCAATTCTCGGAGTCCCTTTCCTTAACCCTTTACTTACTTTTTTTTTAATATGTATTTTCTATTACAAAATTCGACCGACTTCTTTAGTACTAGTATTTTGTTACTTCAATCGCGTATGGCAACAAGATACCTTATAACCTTGACTTGATGCTATCGCATCACCTCACATGCCTGACTCATTTCTTTTTACTTTTATTGAAATTATCTTAATGAATAGGTTATAGTTGTAGTTAAATAATGATCCAGGTCTCATAATGGAGTAGGCAAGAGACATGAGAATTTTCAAAAAAACATGATCAATGAAATGAATGGAATATTTTTCTTGATGCTTGCTCGAGGCCCCTAGGCAGTTGCAGTTATGCGTCCCTGATCACCACACGGATAAATCCACTATTAACTATGAAATTATTTTTAGAATAAAAGAAAGTTGAAGGGAACCACCGATTAAGCTTTATCAAACTTAGTAAGCTTAATCTGCAACGTGCATGTAACTATAATGGACAGGCAGTAATTGTAGCGATACTGAAATTTTAGGCATCGACTAATAAAATTAAAATTTTTCATAAAGAACATTATTTCTATCCATCCATTAGATATATCGATAATTGAAAATAGCGTTTATCATCATCATCTCAGCGCATACACGTTCCACTGTTGGGTTCGGGCCTCCTCCGCAATAGGAGGGAAATTGACCTATCACGCTGGTCAGACGTGTTGGTATAGGGTTTAGGTTCAAGTTTTCTTCTCTTGCATAGATATTATATACATATTATATCCCTTAGTCGTCTTTTACGACACCCACAGGCAAGAGAGCGGATGGTAAATTGTATTTTTAATCCGTCACTACACGGATAATACGGTAAGAGGATATTCATAAACTGTCTTTCAGTTATCCACCTAACTGTCTCATTGTCTCCGTCTTTCAACTGTATTTTCTCTGCCTTTTATAGGTACTAGTAAAATTTTCGTTTTTGAGATTTAACGTCGTTAACATTTCAATACCGTCCAATTTAATGAAAGATTCTTCTATGTTGGCCTGCTATAATCTTGTCACTACTCTTCGCCAACTGAGCGAACCACAGGAAGCTATTCCTTGACTTAAAGAAAAGATATCTGCTACAGAAATATTGTAATAAAAAAATATATTTCCAGGTTGGCATAATAAGTTCAGCATATTATTTTTAATTTCAATGCGTAAGTCACGAGTCTCCTCCACAGGGAGAAAAACCTAAAATACCACGCCTACCAGACGAGTTGATTCCGGATTATCTATCGAATTTTAATTCTTTTATATATCTACATCATCTTGTCGTCTTTTTCGATGCCTGCGAGAAAGGAACAGATAATGAATTGTATTTCTTCTTCGTCGTCACATATATAAACATACAATATGTTATTAGAACATGAAGAAGGTATTATATTTCTTCGAACTAATTACATCAAAGCACAATAGACAGTTAATTAAGGTACTTATTGCTAGTCCAATTAAGAAAATCGCAACATTTCAAATGAATACCGTAATTTTATTTTACTTTGTAGTTAGGAAAATACAATAACCGTAATCTATACCAATTAATAAAATTGGAGTGTCTGTTTGTAATATCAAAATAATAGGCTTTTTTCATGCTCACACGTAACCGTTTTACCTGCGTAGTTCCCGTTCCCGTGGGAATACCGGGATAAAATATAGTCTAGTTTACGCCCTTTCTATTGGTGAAAGAATTTTTGAAATCGGTCCAGCCGTTTTGAAGATTACCCGAAACAAACAGACAGACAGACAAAAATTTTTTAATTGCTATTTTAGGCGTAGGTGTCGTGCAAATAACCGTGTGAGCATGAAAAAAGCCAAAGAAAATTTTGCCATTACAAACAGACACTCCAATTTTATTTATTGGTATAGATGTGTGATACTTGCGTAAATACCAGAAATCATATTCTTTTTTCTTGCAAATTAACTTAAAATTAAACACTTCCATTTTGATGTAAAAATGCACCAATTAAGTGTTGGGCCCTGACTATTAAAATTTAACATTTGTCTTGAATAACTTTTAAAACAGTAGATCTTTTTGAAAAGCATTAATCCGTTGTAAAATATGTTAAAAGATTTTTCGTGTGACTGATGCGAGCAATAAAATCAGGAGGTGCACAAAAAACGCCACGTTATTCTTAAATGGAGCATATGAAGGCATAACTTCAGATAGGCCATTCAAATACTGGCCAAATGAGATTAACAATGATAATATCTATTATTAAAAAGTGATAATGGAAAATAGGCAATGCTATTCTCACGTTATTTGCTTAGGTAAAAACTAAAATCAAATTTGCGTGAAAGCTTCGACCAAAGGGACCCAAAGACAATCTTGTTCTACTTTCATTTTCCTAAAAGGGCTAGAGCTTACATTCATTCTATGCCTTATCGTATACGCCTACTCTGAGGAATAATGTCAATTGAAAAACCTTCAAATAACAAAAATAAATCCACTTGCATGAAGCTATCCCACAGTATAAAGATCGCAAAGTAAGGGATAACGCCTAAAAAGAAAAAGTACTACAATAGTTGATTGTATTTGTAGACCTTCATAAAATAATTTGATTATCCGTATGGTGATGAAGTAAATACAATAGTTATTCAACCTCCTATAGGAAAATCGTGCAAAACAACAAAATATGCAAGTGACTAACATCATTGAAAGAGAAGACTCGAAATTAGAGTTTTTGGCGGGAATCTGAAGTGTCATGTGGTGTTCTTGTATTATATTCAATATCTTAGTGATTTAACGTGTTATATTAAATAATTTTGATGACATTTTATGTAATATATAGTGGCAAAGCTGCTGAGGTGTAGTGAATATGATATAAAATTGCTATACATAGCTTTTAGTTTCCACCAAAATTCTCAGAAGATACCCTTAACAGTGGCCATTACACTATTGAGGGCGACACTTTGACTTACTGACATGAAGAAACTGAGAACTTGAAAAGATAATTATAACTCGACACTGGCAAAAATGGCTCGTATTTGCTATCGTATTAGCTGATTGCCAAGACAAAAAAGAAGAAGAAGAAGACTCGAAATTAATCCCTATACCAGTTTGTCTAACCGGGGTGTTTAATTAATTTATTTCCTATTGAGAGGAATCTCCAGCCTCAGTAGTGGAACGTATATAATTAGTCGTTATAATGATGATAGTCATACATAGCTTACTAACAATAGATAGACAAGGTGTATCAGGTTATAGGGCAACTGTTCAAGTATATTGCAGTTCAACAGTCATAGATCATAATTAGAATGTATATGCCACAAAAAAACAATATAAAATTTCTAATGAACCTTTAACAAAGTACGAATATGTTGCAGATTAAGTATGATTGACATTATACATTTTAATCAGATTTACACGGAAAAGCAATGACAAAATTGAAAACTTTTCATGTCTCTAATTCATTAAAGAATCGATATTTTTTTATTACAAATTTTTTTCATGGGTTCCTACCACCATTGCCTAGATCCCATTTGACCAGTTGCCCCATAACCTGATACACCTTGTGTACTAATATTATATCATCATCATCATTTCAGCTCATAAGCGTGCTTGTGAATAACCGAGTCTGTGTTCATTTTTTTTTTATTGCAAACAGTGGCAAACGAACATACAGTACACCTGACGGTAAGTGTTGCTGCCGCTCATGGACCTTTACAAGGCCGCTGCCTACCGAGAAGAAAGTGAAGGGAGTGTGAATGCGTGCATTGAGGCTTGGTGATACTAAAGGCACCACCAAAGCCCTCCACACGCAAACACCCTCAGAAAGTTGGGCTGCCGGCTCTCTCGCTCACCGAACGAAGCGCAGTAACAAATTGCTACTACTCAGACGTCGATTTTCTGCGAGAGCGTGGTACTACCCCGGACGGACCGGCCCGCGGCTGTAGACAGATAACTGTCGACAGTGTGCTCCTACCACTAGTAGTGAAGTACCATCAAAGTGAAATGAACAGTTTTCAGTTTAGTTTTGAAACTATTATAAGACTCGCCTTGTACTTTACGCCTGGTACTTTCGCGGAATAGAGTTACATAATATGCCCTAGGACCTTAATCAGTTACACGCAAAATTTACATCGAAATATGTCTACATTCGAATTTGACTACGAAATCAATTTTCTAAATACTTTCTTCAATCAAATATCATCATTATCATTTCAAGTCATATACGTCCCACTGTTGGGCTCGAGCCTCCTCCACAATAGAAGAGAAATTGACCTTACTTTACAATGCTGATCAAACAGGTTGATATAAGATTTTATTTCGAGTTTGCCTTCTCTTGCGTAGATGTTATACGCGTATTATATCCCTTAGTCCTTTTTTACGACATCCACGGGCAAGATCCCTATCTTGCCCGTGGATGTGGGTGTGAGTGGTGAATTGTATTCTTACTTCGTTACCACAGGGATGTTATAGGATATATGAAAATTTCCAAGAATGTTTGGATATTTCTTTCACAGTTAGCAAATCTGTAAAGCACATTACAATTAAACTCTACAATTCTGATTACATCTGAATTATACGTGTTATTATTCGTAAAAATATCTTATACGTACCTAAATAAATATCTAAAATAAATGTTTTCATTTAAGAAATACAGTTTAAAACTTATAGTTTAACACGTCATCTGTTAGCAATTGTAAGACGCTTGCATCAGTCTTTATAAATGTAGGTATATTTATTGAAATATATGAACATACTGTTGCTACGATACAATTATATTATATGTACATAATAAATCCTCCATTAGCGGTTGAAATGTATACTCTGTCCGGTTAAAGAGCGTCTCATCGTGCCTTACTTTGTCGTAACAATCGTAAAATCTAAAGCAGCAAGTCGCCTGCCAAGCATGGCGATTGTGGCAATCTTTCTTAAGGAAGCCAAATAAAGGGAGATAACGATCAGAGATAAGATTTGGACGATACTGATCTCAGCTAGAACTACTATTGAAGAGTGCTCAACGAGTGAAAAGACCTTAAAAAGTTCGCTCATGACCATGAACGCTAAAAAGTGTTGAAACGCTGGGCAATAAAAAATCAAATACAAACGCAATAAAAATCTCTAAAAATATTATTTATAAAATTTAAAAACGTCATATACTTATATATATTCTGGAGTCATCGTGCGGCACTGGCGCTAATAGCCGGTTTCATCATCAGCCTACATAAGTCCCTCTTTTGGGCTCTGGCCTCCCCCACAATGGAAGTGAAATTGACCTACTACACTGGTCAAATATGTTGGGTTAGGATTTTATGCCGAGTTTTCCTTCTCTTGCATAGATGTTATCTGCATATAACGTCTCTTAGTCGTCTTTTACGACACCCTCGGGCAAGAACGGGGGTTGTGAATCGTATTTTTAGTCCGTCACCACAGGTAGCAATAGGTATAATAATATTTAAACGCGAAGCTTTAATACAAAGTTATTAATAATAACCGTCCTAAGCAATCAAACAATATACAATACAAAGTAAATAAATAATATCAAATAATTTATCGAAAGTATACATTGAGTTATATTGATAACTATAATTATATATATTAACCTCTCGAAACTAACCTCTTGAACTATTCTAATAAAAGTACGAAAATATCTATAATCAAATTAATCATCATCATCATCTCAGCCCATATACGTCCCACTGTTGGGCTCAGGCCTCCTCTATAATGGAAGGGTAATTGACCTACTATACCACGCTGGTCAGACGTGTTGGTACAGGGTTTTATTTCGAGTTTTCCTTCTCTCGCATAGATGTTATATGCGTTTTATATCCCTTAGTCGTCTCGTACGATCACCCACGGGTAAGATAGGGGGTGGTGAATTGTATTCTTACTCCGTCGCCACACGGAAATCTAGTCTAATCTAAAACTATCAAATTAATAGTAATATAATATATATTGTACATATTTCATTGAAATAATAATTCTCAATTTGGTAATTGTTATGATTAATACGATTTTTGATACATGAGTATTACACATTTGAATTAAATTAAATTTTGCCGCCAGTTCAGTTCTTAGCTATATTTTGTTAATATCGGTCCAGCAGTGTAAGAATATCAGGTCCCAATGATGTAATAGCGTATGATTACTCGATTAAGTGCTTCACGAGTGCTAGTATAACCGTTAAATGACAATTAATTGATAATTCCTGTTGAAAAGAATGGGCTTATTCAAAATTTTCTATTTTACTTATTGAATTTACTTAGCGATTTTCAAACACATTTCAGCGTTCATGGTCGCATGGTTCAACAACAGTAGCTTTTTCTCAATGAGCTTTATATTCTTTTCTATATCCAAGCTTTATAGCCTTTCCTATATCCATGATAATGCTTATACGATTATCTCTGGCAATCCACCTTCGGTTCCCTTCGGTTTTGTGAGATTTTTAAACTTAAAATATTTTAATATTTCAGATTTTTTGTTATCACGTAATGTCCTATGCTCACATGGTATGATAGACCTAAAGTAACTTGCCGCCCGCAACCCTCTATAAGTACCCTCGTAGATAGGTAGAATGGATAGCAGTGCTCCTGGGAAACTTTAAACATGAACTGCGATCACCAACATGCCTGCTGAGCGTGGCAATTGCGGCATTATTTCTCCTTAAGAATGCCCATGTTCTTCAGTAATAGATAGGTTAATGGTGGATTATTTGTATGGTATTTGTATGGTATAATCATACACCATGGACCTTTTTAAAGACATATAATATAATATACATAATTCAATAGTACATCATTTTGATACGTCTCATAAAGAATCGTAATTTCATAAACGCTAACATCGTGAGTAAAGAAAGCACCCAAAATTGTGTTTTACGCAACATTTTATATTTTGTGTAAATGTAATATGAATTTATTGTACATAAAAATGATCCAGTGGACATTATCTGAGCGGTAGGTAAAGCCACATCAAAATTCGCTGTATAGTTTAGAATAAAATGGACAGCAGGAGGAGACTGTTTATACTACGTTAGGGATTGAACTGACCTTTTCTTTATCCCTAGATGACAATATTCAAATACTATATTTTTCAAATATTATATTGTACACAATGTGTACAAGTACACATTTGAAAATGATCGATTAAGTGATCAAGTTCTATAGATGTCACACACGCGCATTTGTATTAGAATTTAGTTATTTTAGATTAGGTTAAGTTTCGATAGTGCTGGGTTAATCTTGGGTCTAGTACTAGACGAGCGGTGGCGTGGGCCCTACACTACTCCATTGCTCTCACAAACAGCAGGGTGTGCGGTTAGGCATTTTTCCTGCCTCAACAAAAAAAGGACGGTTAGGTTAGCCGCATTTATGTGAGAATTTTGTTAAGTATACAGGATAATTATATATGCTGTTACGAACGTTCGTTTTATTCTGTGTGTATTTAATTCTATAATTAATTGTAAATCTTAAGATATTAATTCATCATCGCAGCCCACATAGGACCCACTGTCGGGCTCGCGCCTCCTCCACAATGGAAGAGAATTTGACCCACTATACCATGCTGGTCGGACATGTTGGTATAGGGTTTCATTTCGAGTTTTCCTTTTCTAGCACAGATCTTATGTGCATATAGACGACTAAGGGATGTATATCCTTCAGTCGTCTTTTACGGCATCCACGGGCAAGATAGGGAATGGTGAATTGTATTCTTACTCCGTCACCACACGGATAGAACAATACAATATATTATATTAGCTTGTCTTTTAAAAAAATTTAATTATGATTTACGTAATAATTCAAATGACAAATCACTATCTACATTCTTATTTCAATATCCTATTCAATACAGGGCGTCTTATAATAGGGATTTCAATATAAAATTGCAGTTTTAAGGTACTAGCCACTTTGAATTAAAATTAAACCTGCATGGTGTCAGATATCAAAGTGAAACTGTTTTCAAACGAAAACTATAACATTCTAAATTTAAAAAATGTATGACATTTGATCGTTCGACGTTCAATTGTTTTTACATTCAGCTTTTGAAGTGAACATGGATACGGTGAAAACAGAGTAATTTTCGAATACGGGTTCCGACGTGTTTGGAGAGGATCCGGCTAACGAACGCACTGTGCGTTTTTGGTTTAACCGCTTTCATAGTGGAAACTGAGACATGAAGAATGGACCACGAGGAAGACCAGCCACTAAGGTAAATAAAGACAAATTGAAGTGATGGTGGAAGCTGATCCGAGTCAAACTACCAAGGAATTATCGGCATGGTTTGACGTTAGCATATCCACAATATTGACCCATTTGCACCAAATCGGTAAAGTAAAAAACTTGAAAAATGGGTGCCTCATGATTTGACTGATCTGCAGAGTGCAGCGCGCGTTGAAGCTTGCCTTATCCTAACAAACCGGTATAGAAATGAAGGGATTTTGAACCCAATTGTGACGTGTGATGAAAAGTGGATTCTTTATGACAATCGCAAGCGAACAACGCAATGGCTGACCCCAAGTCAAACGCCACATCAATACCCTAAAGCGAAGCTTACCCATAGAAAGGTGATGATAACTGTTGTCTGTTTGGTGGTCACTTCATACTGTAATTTACTACAGCCTCCCAGATCTGGTCAAGCAATAAACGCAGATGTCTACCGTGTATAACTCCTAACAATGATGGCGAAACTCGCAGTAAAACAGCCCCGACTTGTCAATCGATCTTCACCATTACTGCTCCATGATAACGCAAGACCTCATACTGCTCGAGAAACTGTTAACACTACAAGACCTGCAGTTACAAACCATACGTCATCCATACTCGCCAGACCTCGCCCCAACCCGCTACCACTTTTTCTGCGATTTGGACAATTTTTTGCACGGAAAAAATTTTTCTTCTGAGGAAGCAGTACAAAATACCTTTACATACCTTCACCGTGTGCAGTTTGATACAACTTGAAAGATAGGATAGCTTACATCTTAATTTATAGTTGCAATATTATTTTATTGCAAATTATTTGTCTATTATTTGACATTCACAATTATCTGTTAACTCCAAACGATTTTAACAAATGGCGATATCTGTTGACTGGATTGAGTAATTAATTAATAGATGGCGCTGCTATGTCAAACCTACAAACGTCATATACGATTTTAACTTGCTTTTTTTACATAGATGCCATTTGTAAAAAAATATGATGACCTCCATGATAGATGTTCTCCTACAGTTGCACTTAAATAGTTTAATAAAATGCAATATAACAAAAACATTAACCACAGCAACGCGTGGCCGGGTCTACTAGTATATATTAAATATAACACAAGAACACCGCATGAGGGTTTAACGTTCAACTGTTCAATCGGACTCGCACTTGGCAGGATTTTCATACTTAATTATTGAGTATAAGCATAGATAATCTACTATATTGGTTTTACGCAATAAATATAGAAAGTTTCATAGAACCCATTACCAAACGGATTATTATTCATGTATATTTATGAGTCAACCCTTTTCATAATCGGCGTCATGTGGAATAATTTATCTGCTAAATAATACAATGTTATTAGGTACATAAAAAATGGAGCAAAAAATGTTTGTCGCATGTGAGATTCGAACTCACGCCAATTCCGTTCCGGTAATCCGTTTCATCCTACCAATTGGACCAGTGTAAACTGGCGTATGATAGTCAAATTCACATTCTTTTTTGTCGGCTTTATGCGAGATCTACGCTATGTATCGGACAAACGTTTTACACGTTATTTCGATCTTAACTTATTTTATTAATCTTAACTTATCTTAACTTACTTTAACTTTTCAGTTGAAATTGTATTAAAGAATGACAAGACCCTATTATCTAAAATATTGTGGTTGAGAATTTAACATAGTAGGTTATAAATTATCTTTAAATATAAAATTCTTCTGTGCGTATGTTTGTAATAGAAGTTCTCTTAAACGGTCGGACGGATTTGAAAGAAATTTTGTAAATGCGTATTTGAACAGACCCCTGGATGATTTGTTGGCGATGCTGTCGGTATGTCTCCAAATTTGAATTGCTGTACAATTGACAACATAAGTAAATTTGAGCGGTATTTTTGTTGCCTCGCTAGAAAGAATAGAAAATTATAATTTACACATAGTTTTTTTATTCCATGTTTATTGCACGGAAATTGAAAATAAGTGAACAGTGAGAAATCAAAAAAAAAAAAAGAATGTCTCAAGTGTAAATAACTTAAAAGTAACTATTTAATTAAAAATTCATCGTCAAATCTCGGTTTATATAAGTTCTACTACTAGGGTCGAGCCTCCTTCACAACTGCAAAACTGTAGAAAAATCGTCTAAGTGTGAGTCGGAGTCGCGCACAAAGGGTGCCGTACCATTATCTATAAAAACAGGCAAAAATTGCGTTTTTTTATGGCAACCCCCTTAAATATTTTATTTTATACTAGCTGACCCGGCGAACTTCACACCGCCTTTTTCATAATTATTTTGTTTTAGTATTTATCAGTTTGGTTTTAGTATTATCCGTGTGGTAACGAAGTAAGAATACAATTCACCACCCATGAGTATCGTAAAAGACGACTAAAGGATATACCGCCTTTTCTTATTGATGCCAAAACCTTTTTAATCTAGATCTATATGTAATTATGCTAAAAATATCGAACCGACGGGACGAACGTCAAATGTTTGACAGATAGGAACGGTTTGTATGGGAAAATAAAATAAAATTATATTATTAGTATTTTACTCGCAATTTTTCATATTTTCTCGTCGTATAAACCTTCCCTGGACTTCTACAAATAATTCAAGACCAAAATTAGACAAATCGATCCAGCCGTTTTCGAGTATATAAAAGCTCGATTTAGTATTTGTTGTTATAGCGGCAACAGAAATACATAATTTGTGAAAATTTCAACTGTCTAGCTATCGCGGTTCTTGAGATACAGCCTGGTGACAGACAGACGGACGGACAGACAGCGAAGTCTTAGTATTAGGGTCCCGATTTTACTCATTGGATAAGGGACCCTAAAAATAGAGCTACCATACTACACTGTTAAAATGGGTTGGTATTAGGTATTCATTTCGAACTCTTGCATAAATTGTAAATAAAACTACTTTTACGGATTATATCGCGTTTGTATTTGATTTATGATTGCCCGACGTTTCGAACCCTTTGCAGTATTCATGGTCACGGGCGGACTAAGGTGTCTCACGTCCAACAAGTAATCGTTATTACAGACATTTATAATTATCTACCCGATACAGAAAATTTGTTATAAATTTATTAAATTTTGACCCACATTTTAGTACAAATTTATTGCCAGTGTAAGAAGAAAATGATTCTATATGAAAAAATTATATTGTTTATGGTTAGTAATTATTAATTATTAAATTTGTAGCAATTATTGTTACAATTTGTTGATTTAAAAATAATAAAACTAATACACTACTACCGGATCGGAACGCGGCCACACTGAGAAAGATCCGGCAAGAAAACTCAGGGGACATAATGCTAAATTAGTATTGATTTTTAATTTTAGATGCGGTTTACTTTGTCTTACTAAAAGATTTTTGATTTATAAAATTATCTTTAACTATTATTATTGTGGGTCAAATCTATACAATAAGTGCTCACAGTATCATGCAGTCTTACGGTGGTCTCTCTGGATTTATTTTTAATTATGTTTATAACAGGATCCCAGCTTGATGGTAATACCCAGCCATCCTCTCTATTGAAATTTTTGTGTTTTTTGATTTCAATAGCCTCGCGTACCATTCTAGGCAGGTATCGGTGTTCTTTTGCGAGGACTTGAGGTTTATCAAACCTAATGTTATGGCGGGCGCGGGTTGACTATGTTCACAGCCTGCAGACTTAGTGTGACGGCGGTGCTTCACATCAGCTATGTGTTCCTTGACCCGAGTTCTTATGGATCTCTTTGTTTGCCCAATATAAGAGAGACCACAGTCACAGTCAAGTTTATAAACTCCTGCATCTTGTAGAGGGATCTGGCACTTGACAGGTGGTAAGAACTGACTTATCCTTTTGAGTGGCTTAAAATAAGTTTTTATGGAAGCCTGTTTCAGGATATAGCAAAATATATATATAGCAAAATATATATAGCTGCAAAGTGTTTGAAACGTCGGGCAATCATAAATCACATACAAACGCGATATAATCCGTAAAAGTAGTTTTATTTACAATGTGTAGTGCTCGCGTAAACATCAGATATCATTATCTTGCATAAATGTTAATGCACATTGTATCCCTTAGTCGACTTTTGCGATACCCACGGGCAAGATGGTGGTGAATTGTATTTATACTCCGTCATCACACAAATAACAAACGTAAATTTTTAATTTAAAATAACGTATTTAATGTGGTATTACTATTCCGTGCAAGACAAAGATCAAGCATTGGTTCAGTCTGCGTTTCCACGTGGGAGGCCGGTAATGAGACCACTTTGCCATCATAAGTAAATAGGTACTCAAAATTTCTTGTAAATATTACTTCATTTAAATTAAATAATACCATTAAAATATTTTAATGGTAATAAGTATTTAATTTAACCACGTTTAAAAATAGTTTTTTACTTTAGTTTAAATAAATAGTCATCTATCGTTTTTACTTTCAACCTTAGAATAATAACTCATAGAAACTCAATTCGCGTACAAAATTTAAGGCATTTAAATTGGAGCCAGAAATGGCTCCCTACGCCGGATCGTGACGTAGTATACAAGGTCACTGCGTAGAAGGCAACTCTATTGTATAGTGTTGTGCTTGTGTACGTGTGTAATCGTTTCTATGCATGTAGTATTATTGGCTTCACGTTTTTGATCGCTTAAGTACAGACACTATCCTTCTATACGTTATTATTTTAAGCCTTCAACATTTACTAACGTAACTATTTCAATTTTGATATTCATAATCCTGAAAGCGTTTATTAAGAAAACATTACAGAATATTTTAGTAAATATATTCTTAAAAATGTGAATAGCAAAGAAAGTCTCTGAACATGATAAAAAAGTACTCTGTTACTTATATCACTAGAAAGTTTCAATGATAATGCATTTTAAAAACTTGAATATAGAGACTTGAAAGGTTTTAAACATTCTATAGTAAGAGGAAGGTTTTCATAGATTTTAAAAATCTCCGACGCAAAAAGAGGGGTGTTATAAGTTTGACGTCGATGTCTCTCTGTATGTGTGTTTGTCTGTCTGTCTGTGGCATCGAGCTACGAGCTCTCAAACGGATAGACCGATTTCAATGCATTTTTTTTCAGTTGTAAGTCAGTTATGTTTGGTTAATATCGTTCCAGTAGTGTATGGTTATTAGCTCTTTAAATGATATATTGATTGACGTATGATTACCCGATTAAGTGCTTGTCAGTATAATCGTTAAATGACAATTAATTAATGACTTCTGTTGAAGAGAACGTAATACTTTTTTCGTTTTTTTAGGGTTCTGTACCCAAAGGGTAAAAACGGGACCCTATAACTAAGACTTCGCTGTCTTTCCGTCCGTCTGTCTGTTACCAGGCTGTATCTCAAGAACCGTGATAGCTAGACAGTTGAAATTTTCACAATTTATGTATTTCTGTTACCGCTATAACAACAAATATTAAAAACAAAATAAAATAAATATTTAAGGGGGGCTCTCATACAACAAATGCAATTTTTGCCCTTTTTTGATCTATATCGATAATGGTATCAGGTAGGCACTTGAAATATAGAAATTGAAATATATTTATGTTGTTTACCTAGTCAATGGTACGGAACCCTTCGTGCGCCAGTCCGACTCGCACTTGGCTGATTTTTGTTATTCAAAATTTTCAATTTTAATTATGGTGTTTGAAATTCTATTTAACTAACTGTAGAACTATGTAAAAATTGCTTTACTTTTAAGCTTTGGAGTTGCAAGTGGCTCTGTCTTCTTCCATGGCAGGATAGCTGGGATTATTTGAAACGTTTTACTTACCTAAGAAGTCTTTAAAAGATAAATGTTTGATGGACTAAGCAGTGATATTGACACTTGAAATTTCACAGTAATTTTCATAGTCTTAGAGGACTACGTTCACAAGACTGTAACGCCTTTGATTTATATTTTTTGTCGCCTAATTATTTTAGAAGGTGTAAGCGTTCTTTATATAGTAATGTATGTATGTAAAATACATATGAACGGCTGGCCGTAAGCCATAAGCCTGCTAATGCTATAGCGATGAACTCTCCCAAGTCCGTTATTTTTTCCTAAAGGTTAGTCATCATTATCATCATCGCAGCCCACATACGTCCCACTAGTGGGCTCGGGTCTCCTCTACAATGGGAGGGAACTTGACCTACTATACCATGCTGGTCAGATATGTTGGTATAGGGTTTCATTTCGAGTTTTCCTTCTTTTGCATAGATGTTATGTGCATATTATATCCCATAGTCGTCTTTTACGACATCCACGGGCAAGATAGGGAGTGCTGAATTGTATTCTTACTCCGTTTAAATTTACTATCAATTGTTATACGGCTATCCTTGAACGGAAGAGGATGGAATCATCACAAATAACTTGTAAACGCATGAAGCGAATCATCTCGAATCGGCGAACATTGATCTTGCGACAGTTTTCAGTGTTAAAGGTTAGTGATTCTCTTCAACTTGATAGTAAGTGGCAGTAGGACGTCGGTCGATGGGAGGGTACCCCAGGTAGGGGGTATTCCGTCGGGCCGACCACTGATGACAAGTAACCCTGCTCCGGTGGTCGGCCCAACGACGAAGGCTACGTGGTGTTTGGGTGGGTTACGGGTGTTGCGTGCTATACGCCCCTCTGTCGCCCCTGACGGGGTGGTGCGCGCAGCGCACCAACCGCAGCCTACCCCAAAAAAAAAAAGTAAGTGGCAGTAGAGAGTTGTTAAAAAGCGAAATAATTATGAATTTTCCGTTATAACTTACCTTTAATACTAGATTTGAAGTGCGGTGATGAATGAATAATACAATGTCATTAATACTTTCTTGCCTGTGGTAGAAATCGATCAAGTATTGTAAGTAGCATCACTGAAATGGAAGGGAAACTTGAAATAAAACCCAAATCAACGTGTCTAAATATATGGTAACGAGGATATTTTTCCTCAGCTAATGAACGCTCGTATTTTGGCTTAGAAGAAAAGTTCTCGTTGAACCTGAATGACGTTCAGAAGTGAGAGGTTGATCAACCCGACTTATCATGAATTATGTTGCAAGCTTACAGTGGACAGGTTGAATGAAGTTGTATTTCATGATTAGTTTGACGTATTTTAATAAAACCCACATTCAAAAAAAGGTCGGGGTTATCAACTCATATGCATCTTTACATATATAATATCTGGTTGACCAAGCTTTGCTCGGTATATTTGTAAACATATTTCGGTAAACATATTAATAAAAAACTAAAAATAATGAAATAATGAAAAAATATCAAAATATATCAAAAATTAAAAAACCGAATAATTTCCCAACTGAGCTATTGTCATTCTTGACAGCAACGGCTAAATTTACATTCCTATTCCACTATATACTAACCACGCTGGTCATACGGATAGGTACAGGGTTTTATTTCGAGTATTCCTTCTCTGGCATTATATGCATTATATATATATATATTACATATTATCTATATACATATTTAATCCCATAGCCGTCTTTTACGACACCCATGGGCAAGATAGGTGGCGGTGAATTATATTTTTACTCCGTCACCACACGGAGAATTATTATGTTATAAAGTTTCCGTGTGGTGACAGAGTAAGAATACAATTCACCACCCCCTCTCATATCCGTGGGTGTCGTAAAAGTCGACTAAGGGATATAATACGCATATAATATCTATGTAAGAGAAGGAAAGCTCGAAATAAAACCCTATACCAATCTGTCTGACCAGCATGGTATAATAAGAAAATGTCTTTAAAAAAATAACAAAAAAAAAAGAAAGCATATAAAGATATAAAAATACATATAAAAAAAATGAAATAAAAACAAAAAAAAAAAATATAAAAAAAAAGTGTACATATTTTAGTGAGTACTATTATAACTTATAGTTAATCTTATTTTCTTATAACTAATCTACACCTCATTTTACACTAAAACTAATAACATTAACATCATACTCTAACATCGCTTGTTAATTCAATACCTTTTCAAATTTTACTCCTACATTAATCTATCTTGCTACTAATCTATATGCTAATTAAGGTCTCTGATCATGTCAGAGGAGTCTTACTAGCCCAAGCCCCCAATGACTTGGAAACTAAAACAGGTATAGTAAGGTCAATTGCCCTCCTGGAAGAGGCTCGAGCCCAACAGTGGGACGTATATGAGCTCAAATGATGATGATGATGATGAATGAAAATTTATTTAATTCTTCATCTGTTTTCCTTCAATAGATATTATATGTGAAGTGATACATTTTTGTGTAATAGGTACCAGCAACCCTCCCTCGCTTCGCTTCGGTTTCAGTCGCCTTACCCGCATAGTGCCCGTTCTCGTGGCAATACCGGGATAAAATATAGCCCATGTTACCCCCTGATATTATGGCTTTTCATTGGTGAAAGAATTTTTGAAATCGGATCGGTGGTTTAAGCGTGAAAGCGTAACAAACAACCAAACTTACTTTCGCGTTTATAATATTAGTAAAGATGATTTATTTTTAAGTGATATTAATGATATATTAAAATATTCCCATGATGTCTGAATATTATAACAACAAATTTGAAAAAAATATAGCCTACGTTATGGTGTAATGAGAAATAAGGAAAAAAATCGAACTCCTGTTTGATGAGCAATTTCCACTTCCAAGGCAAGCTTGCAATTTGTCGCCAAAATTACAAATATTAATGTAACACGTGTTTCGATTTTGAACGAGACATTTTCAGGTTATAAAGATATCACGATACAAGTATTGCATATCTTTATAAAAATATTGTGAACTGTTTTATTCAATCATTCATAATATATGTCCCACTATTGGACTCGAGCCTTAATAGAAGGGAAATTGTCTACTATAACCACGCTGGTCAAACGAGTTGGAATAGGGTTTTATTTTGAGTTTTCCTTTTCTTGCACAGATGTTATATGCATCTTTAATACTTTAGTCGTCTTATACGATGACCTTAAACAAGAAATGGGATGAATGCTGCCTGACGTCAATCCTACTTGGGAATGCAATTATTGACCTAACGGCATCAGGTAGGGTTCACCCAGGTTCCGTCGGGTCGACCACTGACGTCAATTGACCCTGCTCCGGTGGTCGGTCCAACGACGAAGGCAACGTGGTGTTCGGGTGTGCGTGCTTACACCCCTCTGTCGACCCGGATGGAGTGGTGCGAGGAATGCGCCGACCGCAACCCACCCAAAAAAAAAAAATTGACCCAGGTCCATAAAACCTCTTAATTATCCTTTACGACGCCCACGAGCAATGTAAGGCGTGGTAGTATTCGAAGCCACCATCACACAACTTAAGATCAAAATGTTCGTCAAAAGTTAATAATTAATAATGATTTATTGCGATAAAAAATCAGACTTCAAAACGCAATGCAGAGTAAACGAAAAGGTCGTTAATATAGACAATGTAGATAAATTTTTTGATGTTTATTGATTTTTCAAAAACCACTTGTCCGATTTTGATAACATTTTTATGGGACTATTTGAGAAGTATGTCCTTTCCAACAAAAAAGGATTTTTTCAAATCGGTTGGCAAGCAACGGCGTTATGCGCGAACAAACATAAAAAAATACATACATCCTAATTGCGAACCTCCTACTTTTAGAATTTGGTCAAAAACTAATTTAATACGGTTGATATATACATATATAACTTTCATAGGATCATGGACAGCGCAGTGTCCGAAATATTGTAACAGCAAAAACGAACGAATATGTGTTTTAAAAACAAATATTTACGCGAGTATTTGCACATTATAAATAAAAATATTTTTTATGGATTTTATCGGGTTCATATTTATTGTATTCAGCCCGCCCGTGACTATGAACACTGAAAGATATTCGAAACATCGGACTGTAAAAAATCAAATACAATGGCGATAAAATCCGTAAAACTAGTTTTATTTATCACAGTAAAATACTTAAAACTTATTATGTACCGTTTGAACAGTTTAGTTCAGAACGCCCGATTTCAAAATAAAAATTATTTTTAGATCATTATCATCATCTTGCTTCTGTTCCAATTACTTAGGGTAGACGCAATATGTAGTCTTCTTCCATCGCATATATTGCAAAATCTGACGTCAGCATCACGTAATGATTGACCAGACGGCATCAGAAGGAGTTGGACCATGTGAATTAGACATATTTTACAACACCTATGAGTAAGCCTTACAGCGTTAGTAGTATTTGTAGCCAAGACTACACATCATATTGGCATCAACAACGAAAACAAACGGGCTTAAATAATACATCCGCATACTCACTTCATACTTGTTGTCATATTATTATGAAAACAATATGTAGTTATAAGGTTATAACAATGTAGAATGGACACGTTATGAAACAGAGTCAATGTTACATAGCTAGGGGACGTATTAAATATAAATGTTGAAAATTATACGGATTCTTATTTTCTCAGACTAAAAGCAGAATATAGACATTTCCCAGGGGAATCTGTTAATGTTACAATATTAAGGGGATACTGTAAAGGAAAAAGCTATTTCCTCATTGAATCTTTTTAAAACTTCGGAGCTACATTACATGTAATAGAATATAAACCTTATGTTGGCATACAATACGCAATTCTTTTAAGGCTGAGTAGAGTCCCAGAATCGAGGGTAAAACTACGGGTTTCTATCTGTTCAAACTTAATATTATTTCATTTCATTCAAGTCGTTTAAGCATTTCTCCAAAAAGTCGCCAAAGTTGTTTAAAAATGTTTGATAGGTCGACAATGTTGATGCTTCTATTGCAACTGACATATTCAAATTTGATTTATAAATTTGCTTCGTCGATATTTCTCCATTTATTTTTATCATCCAAGTACATAGGTATATACACGTAATATATTTTTATCAAGCATTTTCCTTATTTTATCGGCAAATCCTAAATACTTTTAATAATATTATTATGATTTAATATTGTCAAATGTATTTCCCTTCCGTACTACTAGGCCTATGCTACTTTTAATGAAGTAAGAATACCATCATTACCAATCATTCTTTTCTTATCGAAGAAATTGGTTAAAGAAGCAGAACACATCGCTGAAAGAGTAGAAAATCTCGATATAAATTTTATATCAATCCGTCTGGCTAGCATACTGTATTAGATTAATTTCTCTTATCTGATTAAGACGGGTGTGCCTAGCAGTGTGACGTACATATATATGTGTGATTGTACTCTTCTTCTTCTTCCTATATCTTGGCAATCGGCTATTACTATGCGCCATTTTTGCCAGTTTTGGATTATATTTTTTTAGAAAATTAATTAATTATTGTCCGTCAGTAAGTCATATTGTCGCCATCAACAATATTATGGCCACTGATAACGGTATCTTCTGAGAACATTGCTGGAGATAAAGAGGCATGTAAAGTATTTTTATATCATATTCACTATACTCCAGAAATTCTTCCGCCACATATTACTTAAAATGGCATCATAATTGTTTATTATAACACGTTAAAACACTCAGATATTGAATATAATATAAGAACAATACATGACACTTCCTCATTCCCACCAAATCTCAAAGATTATACTCAACTATCTGACCCAACAGACGTTGTTCTGTTCAAATAAAATAAAAGCAGTGCCACCTACCGGATCCAATTGTGGATCTAAACAATTCTCGAATCCTCTTGAACACACACAAAAAATTTCGTTAACATCGGTCCAGCCGTTTAGGAGGAGTTCAGTGACATACACACGTACGCAAGAAATTTATATATAAAGATTATCGTGATTTTTATAGTTTTATATTAAATAATCTAGATAGTATGATTCAGATTTGAAATTACTTTATTAGAGAGCTATTCAGCGTGCCATTTATTTCACTCTTCATCTCTTCATTCATCAATGACAATCTGATCCTATGTATCATAAATCTCGACGTAATAATATATGATACTAAGACAATATTATGTTAAACAAGTAACATATGGACCAGAGTAATATAGGGATGTTGTGTCAACTAAGATGTTTGGTTATGTCATCTTGAATACGCTTGGAATCATTTTCATTTCCGTATCGTTTTGTTTTTTTCTATTGACAACTAATTTGCGTCAAAAATGCGGTTCGAAATTTAATAGCTAATACTGTAGCAATTGGATAAAAAACTATGAAAACTATGTCTTTATGGACATGAACACCTTAGTCCACCTGTGATCATGAACACTGAAAAGTGTTCGAAATGTCGTCGTCGCCTCAACTCATACACGTCTACTCACACACTACGGGACTCGAGTCGCCTCTCCAATAGCAGGGCAGTTGACCTACTATACCATGCTGGACATATTTGTTGGTAGAGTTTTATTTCGAGTTTTTCTTCTCTTGCACAGATGTTATATGCATATTATATCCCTTAGTCTTATTTTACGACAACCACGGGTGAGAGAGGGAGTCGTGAATTGTATTCTTACTCCATTACCACACGAAAAATGTCGGCGAAGTAATTATCTTTAAACGAGCAATTCTTGTATATATATATATTAAGGATCTCGGAAACGGCTCCAACGATTTTGATGAAATTTGGCATACTAGAGGTTTCGGGCCCAAAAAACCGATCTAGCTATGTTTTATTTATGAGAAAATGTTGTTTTGTCGGTGTTTTGGCTAATCAATACAATGTCATAAAATGTCAATAGAATATGGATTCAAATTTCGCCGTCAACGTCAAGAGTGGCGATAGCTCTGTTGGGAAGTTGTCCAGTTTTCTTTTTGTTTTGTTTTGGCACTCAAACAGCGTTGGATCGAATCTCGGTGTTATTATTATTCTCTTTTTGTAATTTTTGATATTTATTTCATTATTTAATTTTTATTTTTCAATAATATATATCTAAATAAATTCGACAAAAATACAACAAAAATATTCCGAGCGCAGCTCGGTCAATCAGATATTTCTATTTAAAAGCCGTAAAAATAGTTTTATATAATTTTTTTTACTAACGCGGCATATACAAAAACGAATGTTTTCTACGTGGTGACCGAGTAAGAATATAATTCACGAGCTGACTTGGTAATGATGACATTCATTTAAACTTCAGAATTCATTAGTCTAAACGTACCCAAAAAAATGTGGTTTTATTTTTTCCGAATGTCTTGAGGCAAGTTAGGTTTAGAAAAATATAGATTATTTGCTAGATACTACTTTTTTTCTTCGGTATAAATGCGTAGTGAGTTTCCATTTGGCATTAGCTGCCGCCTGAGGGTGTTTGAACATAAGTGAGGGTATTCGTTATTTCCTCTTCTTAGATATATCTATCTTGTTAGATGTTGTAATTTCTGATCCTCAAAATAATAAAAACTGATGTGATAGCTTAGCTAGATTAGCTAGGTTTATATTAATAAATTAGCTGACCCGGCGAATTCCGTACCGCCATAATTTTTTTCGTAAATATATTTTCTAAATTTCCGAAAATAAAATATATTAGATATTTTGAAGATATGATATTTGGAAGAACTAATACGGCTTTGTCGGTAAAGATTCGATGGTCTTGGTCGCGGCATTGTTAATGATGATTCAAAGAGAATACAAATTACTCATTATTGATTACTGACAAAATTATAATTATCAAATTTTCAACAATATTTAATCATAGACAAAATTACGTATAGCTGTCATTTGCGTTTTGTTATTACATGTCAAATGCGTTTTTTTATACTATGTTTCATAGTGACTTGTATTCTATTTGACATTTTATGTCACGTCACACGGGAACGCGATCGAACGGGATAAAAGAGTTATTGGCGAAATCTTGTCAACACCATTAAAAAAAGAAACGGGTTAAAAATTATCCTATGTCCGTCTCCTGGTTCTAAGCTACCTTCCCACCAATTTTCAGCCAAATCGGTACAGCCATTCTTGAGTTATAAATAGTGTAACTAACACGACTTTCTTTTATATAATATATAGATAAGATTGAAGCGTCTGTAATGTCATAATAGTTGGGTTTTTCATGTTCACACGGTTATTTGCATGATACCTATAAAACTCCAGTTTAAACATTTTAGTGTGTCTGTCTGTTTCTTCAGTCTAATCTTTAAAACGGCTGAACCGATTTTAATAATATTTTACTCTCGGACAAACACAATAAAATTTAGACTGGTAGGGGAATGAGACTTAAAATACGGGGGCAAAGCAACTGAAATTGAAGGGAAGCAAGAATGGGTCGCTAGTACGTGCGTACTCTTTAATATTTATTTTACTTATATTTTCGTGTGGTGATGGGAGTAAGTATACCATTTGCCCTCTTCTTTCTGCCCGTGGATGTCGTAAAAGGCGACTAACGAGGTACATGTAGAAGCAATAATAGTATTAATGCGTGAATCGATTATAATAATCAATTGCGTAATTTTTACTAAAATAGAAATCTTTCTACTGTTAATTTGATTTGCCTGCCTGACGTCAAATTTTCTGGAGGATAGAACTTAGCAAACGACACGAAATGAAATTGATAACTGCTCAATGTAATATATTAGTAGTTGTAAGCGCACAGGATATGATTAAAAGCTTTTATGTAACTTGCCCTGTTAGTATGGAATAAATTTTGCGAGTTAAATTAGAACCACTTCTTGTCGTTAGATTAGGTTGAAAATTGATTTACTTATGTAACGTCGGTGACAATGCAATAATATGGTATCATGAAACTGGTCTCAAGATGGTGTCGGAAGGTGGCCATAGGATCTTCTAAACTAAATAAGATAAAATCGTCGAGTTTGTACTCGTTTGAATAGTCTTGACAAGCTTTCTTCGTTTCAGAGCATTTAAATAAAAGCTTGTTTTTAAAAATGTTTTTAATTAATATTTTATTTGACTTAAAGGTGAGATAAATTAATATTTTTAATGTTTCTGCGTATAAAGTAAATCTAGTATGAATAATTTTGCACGATATTTTCAGTAATATTATCATGATAGCTCATGTACGTCCCACTACTAGGCTCGCCACAATGGGAGGGAAAATGAGCTGAAAATGAACTATAGCTCATTGGTCAGACGAGTTGGTATACGGTTTTATTTTGGATGCTCCTTTTCTGGAATAGATGTAATTATCAATAATATCTAAGTCATCACACACCCACGGGCAAGAAATGGGGTGGTGAATTGTATTCTTACTCTGTCACCACACAGAGGTATATATTTGAATATATTTTATTAATGTTTCCTTATTATTAGCTCACCCATCTTAAAATCTCCACGACACTACAAAACGAACTCAATTTATTGACAAAGTAATTAAAAGATTGAGCTATCGCTATTTTATTTATTTATCGATCAATCAACGTCGCAAATATTGTTTAAGTACTTACAATGAAGAACATCGATAAATATTGAAAAATTTGTATATGCAAATTATGCTATTAGCACTAATGCTATCAAATAATAATTTGTCGTGTGAAGTGACTAATTATTATGATTGCTAACAATAGAAAATATAATGCAATACCTAAATATTTTGTCCGATTTAAACAAAAATATAAATAACTACTATTCGCTGGAAATAGGACCATATTTGATGCGACATTTATGTAACGAACTGATGAATAACCCTATAAAATAAGCTATAAACGGATAATAACGCTCAGCATATTCTTCTATTGTCAACTTTAGTTATAAAAACTCATCATCATCTCGGCTCATATACGTTTTACTGTTGGATTCGAGCCTCCTCCACAATGGGATTACTATACCATGCTGGTCAGACAGGTTGGTTGGTATTTTGAGTATTCCTTCTCATGCATAAAATTATTGTCAATCATCATCATCTCAGCTACAGGAATGGTACTGGATTTTATTTCGATTTGTACTTCTCTTATTTAGATTGGTTGTATGCATATGCACTATGGGTGATTGAGGGACTAAGGGAAGAGAGAAGGTACAAGATGACTAAAACTAATTATTGGGGGGCGCGGCCGGAGCACCTCCCCGTGGTGCTCCCTGGAAACGTCCATTTGGACGTCACGCGTCCATTTGGACGGCCAAGATTCCGGCAGGAAGGGGTCTCCGCGTGCGGCTCTGGTGGTAGAAGCGCACGGCGGATCTGACCTGGGGCCAATGGGGCGGATGTGCCTCATGGCACTCCGTCGCCAGGGACGGTTGCGTCACGGCCCGGGGGCGTGACGGGTCGGCCGCTCGCGAGCGGCCAGACCCGGAAGGCCCCAACCGTAATCCTGAATGGGGGGGTCAGGACCGGGGGTCTTCGGACTGCGGGGAAGAAAACCCCTATAAAAAATCACCCCAATCTTAAGTTTGGCCACTCGGCGAGGAGATGTATGACTGGTGGGTTAAAAAGCGCGCGAGCGTCCAGTCGTTAGAGTGGTAGTCAAGGCAAGACTCAAAAACGTCCATCAGTATGGCAGAGGTTAAGTGCGGCGTAAATACTCCAGAGGGTCCCGGCCACGCCGGGGAATCCCTCACTGTGCCGGTGTCTGAGCGCGGGATGCGCACAAACACCGGCACGGTCAGTCTCCAGTCGTATGGGAGGGAGACAACCACTGCTACAGTAGCCGAGGGCCCGGCTCCACATCGGGAGGCTCCAAAGGGGGGGGGGGGTTGTGAAGAGGAGGAGGAAAAGGAAGCTGATCGCCACCACCATACACTCAAATCGGGTGCGTGCGCGAAAAGAGGCTGCGAAGAAGGAGGCGGTGCGGCTGGCGCTATTAGCTGCCGCGGCGGCCGCGAGCGACGAGGGCGGGTCAGCCGTAGGACCGTCGCGGGACGAGGGCGGGAAAGCCGCAGAGCCGTCCCAAAAACACCGAAGAGGAGGCGACAACTCGACGGGGTTGTCGAGCGACGAGGGCAGCACCGCCGCAGAGCCGTCGCAGGACGAGGGCGGTGGTGCTGCAGGGCCGTCCAAGAAGATGCAGATGTGCAGAAGAGGCAGCTCGACGGGGCTGTCGGGAAGCGACACGGCGTACGAGCTGTCGACGGACGAGGGCGGAAGTGTCGCAGGGCCGTCCGAAGACATCATGTCGGCTTCGGAGATATCGGCGGACGAGGGCGGTAGCGCAGAGCCGTCTGCCGAGAAGGGTCGGCGGAGCGCCGACGTTTTGGCTAGGGACGACGGTGGCGTAAGTGCTGCAGGGCCGTCCGGCATAGGAATAGGCAGGTCGTCTGGAGATGATAGGGGGTCCGGCGACAAGGGGGAGGAGGAGGCCGCCGAGGAGTCCGAGCCACATCACTCGGCGAGGGCTCTGACGGCGGCCCTAGATGTAAGGAGGGAGGGAGAGGAGGCTCGCCCCCCGACAAGGGACAGGAAGCGCCCCCTACATAAGGGTGGCAGCTCCCGGGCGAACTCAGAGGGGAGCGATACCATCAGGCCTCCCCCCAAGGTCCCGACCACGCGCCGGGGGCGCAGAGGCCGAGGAGCGGTGATGGCGGCGAGGCCGGGGACACCGGGTCCGGCTGGCCACAGTGGCGAGGTGGTGGCCCTACAGGCCGCGAACGCCCGCCTTAGCGAGGAGGTCTCTGGCTTGCGGGAACGCAACCGCAAGCTGGAGACGGAGCTATCGGCGGTGCGACTGGAGAACCGCGGGTTGGCCAAGGAGATGGCCGACCTGCGGACCCAGTTCGCGCGCCTGGCGCCGGCCACGCCGCCGGTGCCGTCCTCGCCACTGAAACGGGCTGCGCCAGGGAGAGCGGGCCCGTCGTCTGCGTCCGTGGCGCCGGCTGCGCCCGTCGCGGCCTTGGCGCTGCCTCCCCTCATCGTGGTCCCTCCGCCGGCTCGTGGCCGCGGGAGACCTCGGAGGGGCGAGGAGCCGCCACCCGACGAGATGCATGGCGTGTCGGAGTCGGCGATACGCGTCATCTTGGCCCGACTAGGGGTCATGATGGATGCGCGTATCGGCCCCGTGGTGGCCAGGCTTCCGCCTGAGCCGCGCCTCCGACCGCCGCTCGCCACGGACAGGGCGAGGCGGCCGCAAGTATCAGCTCCCACCCCGCTGCCCTGTCAGGGTGGCCGCGTGGTGAGCTACGCTGCGGCCGCGGCTGGGCCCAAGGAGGCCAAGAAGGCCGGCAAGGTGCCGGCTCCCGCCAAGGCCGGGCCGCAGCCGACGCCAGCGGCTGCACCGCAGGCGCCGGCCAGCGAACCCGCGACCGCTCCTGCTGCGCTCAGCGCTGCTGCCAGGCTTGAACAGGGCTGGCAGGTGGCTGAGCGGAGCAGGAAGGCACGCGGCCAGAAGCGGAGAGCGGCGGCCAAGAGTGCCGCCGTGGCCGCCATTCCCCAGGCGGGAGCCGGCAGAAAGGGGAAAAGGTCGCGCAGGGGCCTCAAGTCACCGAAGACAGCCGCGGTGGTCATCACCGTGCTGCCTGAGGCGGCTGAAAGGGGCCTCAACTATGAGGCCGTCCTAAAACGCGCCCGGCGGGAGCTGGACGTCTCCGACATCGGAGGCGTCGAGGCTAGGACCCGCAAGGCCCGGACAGGGGCTCGAATTCTCGAGTTCCCTGGGGCCGAGGGCGCGAAGACGGCCGATAGTGTGGCTTCGAAGCGGCGGGGGCTGCATGTCGGTCGGGCATACCCGACCGACATGCAAAAACTGCTTTGACTGCAGCGGGCTATGTTTCCGTTGTGGTCAGACCGGACACCAGGCGGCATCGTGCTCTGCGGTGCCCCACTGCCCCGCGTGTGCGGCAGGCAATAGGCCTGCCAAGCATCGCAAGGGCTCTGGGGACTGCAGACCCCCGGCTTCGGCCCCAAAGGGGCGAGGCGGCCCATCGACCGGGCCAGTCCCCGCTCCGAGCGCGGCCCGATCGCCCGTCAGCGCGGAGGAGGTGACGATGGATACGGACCGTTAATGGACCCCGTATCCATTCGTCTCCTCCAGGCCAACCTCAACCACACCGCCGGTGCGCAGGACGTGTTCCTGCAAGCCATGGCGGAGTGGTTGATAGGAGTAGCCGTAGCCGCGGAGCCGTACGTGGTGCCTAACCGGCCTAACTGGTTGGGTAGCACCGATGGCACCGTGGCAATCGTCGCCTCCACGTCGTGGCCTTCGTCGTCTCTGACCCTTAGGGACAGGGGCGTCGGATACGTCGCGGTGGATTGGGGAGAGATTACGCTCTTCGGAGTCTATCTCTCCCCTAACTGGAGTGTGACTGATTTCGAGGCCTCCCTCACCATCATGGAGGCCTCGTTACGGCGAATGGCATCGCGCCAGGTCTTCGTCTTGGGGGACTTCAACGCCAAGTCCGTGGCGTGGGGGTCCCCCCGGACGAACGACCGAGGACGGGCGATCGAGGAGTGGGCGGCGGCACTGGACCTCTGTTTGCTGAACAGGGGCTCGGTGCATACGTGCGTGCGACAACGGGGCGGGTCGATAGTGGACCTTTCGTTCGCTAGCCCCGAGGTCGCCGCACGCGTGGGGAGCTGGCGCGTCGTGGAGGAGGTGGAGACCTTATCGGACCACCGGTATATCCGGATGGAAGTCTCCCCGGCAATCCCGATGCCCAGCAGGGGTCACGGGGCGGATGGACGTCCTGCGTTCCCGCGATGGGCTGTGGGTCGCTTAGACCGGGACCAGCTGGCGGAGACAGCCATCGTTTACTCGTGGCTGTCCTCTGCTAACCAGTCGGACGGGGTGGACGCCGAGGCTGGCCGCATCCGCAATGCGTTGATGCAGATCTGCGATGCGGCCATGCCCCGGGTACGGCGTCTGCCCCCGAGGAGGGTGGTCCGCTGGTGGTCCCGGGAGCTGGCGGATCTCCGGGCCGCGTGCATTCGCGCCCGGAGGGCCTACACCCGCAGCCGGCGGCGCCAACGCGACGCGGAGCGGGAGGCCTTGCTGTATGAGGGCTACCGCAATGCGCGGTCAGCCTTCAGGCTGGCCGTCCGCTCCGCCAAGGACGTCAGTCGGCAGGAGATGCTGGACGGTCTCGACCGTGACCCCTGGGGACACCTCTATCGCGCGGTGCTGAATAGGCTACGCGCGCGGGGTCCTCCCCTCACCGAGACTCTCCAGCCCGGCCTTCTCACCCGGGTCGTCGAGGACCTGTTCCCGCCGCGGGCGGAACACACGCCCCCGGTCATGGCTCCACCAGACACTGACCGGGAGGCCGACAACGACAGTGTTCCGCCCATCACGGAACCCAAGATGGGAGTGGCGGTGGCACGCATGTGCGCAAAGTCCACCACCCCCGGGTTCCACCGACGGTGTTCCTAACCGTGTGCTGGGCCTGGTCCTCGACCACCTGGGTCCCCGCCTCAGGGAGCTGTTCGACGCGTGTTTAGTGTCTGGACGGTTCCCTGGGTGCTGGAAGGAGGGAAGGCTGGTCCTGCCGAAGCCGGGACGGTCTCCGGGGTCGCCTTCGGCCTACAGGCCTATCGTGCTGCTCGATGACACGGGCAAGCTACTGGAGAGGGTGGTAGCTGCCCGCATCGAGCGGCACCTCGTCGGCACGGGGCCCGATCTGTCGGACGCCCAGTTTGGGTTTAGGACGGGTCGTTCGACGATCGCGGCTCTGTTGCGCCTGAGGGCCGTGGCGACTGAGGCCGTCACCGGTGGGGGAGTGCTGTTGGCGGTGTCCCTAGACATCACCAACGCATTCAATAGTCTGCCATTCAGTTGCATCAGGGAGGCGCTCCGGTATCACGGAGCTTACCTGAGGCGGCTAGTGGCAGACTATTTGGTGGGGCGCAGCGTCCTCTGCACCAACCGAGCAGGTGACGTTGTGCGAACGCCCATTACGTGCGGTGTCCTACAGGGGTCGGTTCTCGGACCCACCCTGTGGAACATCGGCTACGACTGGGCGTTGCGGGGGAGCCTCCCGCCCGGGCTGGGCGTGATTTGTTACGCCGACGACACGTTCGTCACAGCCCACGGTGGGACGCTAGAAGAGGCGGTAAGCCTGGCGACCTATGGCACCGAAGAGGTCGTCAGGCGGATCGAGGCACTGGGGTTGAGGTTCGCCCTGGACAAGACGTAGGCCCTCTTGTTCCATGGGCGCCGTATGAGCCCTCCCATCGGCGTCTCGATCACCGTCCACTCGGTTGACATCAGCATCCAGGCCCATATGAGGTACTTGGGCCTGGTGCTCGACGGGCAATGGTGGTTCCGGGAGCATTTCCGCAAGCTCGCTCCACGGCTCGTCGGCGCGGCGTCCGCCCTATCGTGGCTTATGCCGAACGTGGGCGGACCGAGCGCTACGTGCCGACGGCTGTACGTGGGGGTCATCCGGTCGATGGCCCTGTACGGCGCACCGGTGTGGGCGGGGTCCTTGACCGTCCAACTTAGAGCCCTTCTGTGGCGACCACAGAGGGTCATGGCGGTCAGGGCCATCCGCGGATACCGCACGGTGGCGACGGAGTCAGCGTGCCTATTGGCCGGGACTCCCCCGTGGGACCTGGAGGCGGAAATGCTCGCCGAGTTGTATCGGCGGGTGTCGAGGGTGCGCGGGGAGGGCGGTGTTGTTTCTTTGAGGGAGCTCACCGCCTGGCGCGTCGACGCCCGCCGAGACGTCATTGCCCGTTGGGCAGTCCGGCTGGAGAGGCCTCGGTTCGGGGTGCGAATCGTAGAGGCCTTCCGGCCGGTGCTGATGCAGTGGTTGGAAAGGCGGCCCGGGGTGCTTTCCTTCCGACTAGTGCAGGTGTTGACGGGGCATGGGAGCTTCGCCAAATACCTGCACAAGGTCGTAAGGAGGGAGAGTACACCGTCCTGCCACCACTGCGATTGCGACGAGGACACGGCGCAGCATACGCCCGAGGCCTGCGCCGCTTGGGCCACGCAGCGCCGTGAACTCGTTGCAATCATCGGTGCCGACCTGACGCTGCCGGCCATCGCTAGGGCGATGGTCGACAGCGTCGGGAATTGGGACGCGGTCGCAGCCTTCTGCGAGACAGTGATCTCGCAGAAGGAGGCGGTGGTTTGCCTGCGCGAGGAGCGCAGCCTCGATGAGGAGATCCGCCGCCGGCGAATGGGGCGGCGCAGGCGCAACTACCTGCGCCTCATGCCGCCCTAGCCGAGGCCGCGGGTGACGTGACCGGGGATTAGTCCGTCACCCGCCGAGAGGCCAACCGCGTGAGGAAAGACCGACGTCCTCCCCGAGGGGGGGACGTCGGTCGATGGGAGGGTACCCCAAGTAGGGGGTATTCCGTCGGGCCGACCACTGACGACAAGTTAACTCTGCTCCGGTGGTCGGCCCAACGACGAAGGCGACGTGGTGTGGTTGCGGGAGTTGCGTGCTTAAGCCCCTCTGTCGACCCGGACGGAGTGGTGCGGAGGCGCGCCAACCGCAGCCCACCCACAAAAAAAAAAAAAAAAAGGGAGTCATTTATTTATAGTTGATACCCATGGGCAATGAATTGTATTTTTTTTTTTAAAAGACAATACCCTGCACTAAGAAAATATTCTTTATTTTGCGGGGGCTTTACATATAACTAACGAACACAAATTACATCCAGACACAGAACAACAATTTGTGGATCCCACAAAATGTTGTTCTGCGTGGGACTCGAACCCACGACACTGGCACGGTAGGTCGGTATCTTAACCACTACGCTATCTGTGCAGTTATATTCATATTCCTTCACCACACATAGATCACCAAGAAGGTTTCTAATGTCTACGATGGAAGAGAAGCACTTATTGCATAGGTCCAAGTAATTGGCATGAGCAGGGTGATTATAATGATACAGCAGCCCACACATGTCCCACTGTTGGGCTCGGGCTTCCTCCACTAAGAGAGGAAAATTGATTTACTATACCACGCTGATGACGTGTTGGTATAGGATTTTGTTTCGAATTTTCCTTCTTCTTACATAGATATTATATGCATATTTAAACCCTTAGTCGTCTTTTACGACACTCACGGGCAAGAGAGGGGGTGGTGAATTGTATTCCTACTCCGTCACCGCACGGAAAGGTGGATAATGAAGATGAATGGTATATATTTCACTGAAAACATAAAATAAGTACATAATTGTCGATTATCATCCTGACATCCTTAATTAATTTGGAGTCAACTTTCCAAGTCTAATTGGATACGGCAGAATATCAGATTTGTCGCAGGCGAATATTATTACAAGGTACAGTGTACGTAAGGTACACGCTAAATTAATACCTAACCCCAGGTCCCCTTTTCATAATGAAATTACACAGGTAAATGTGTTGAGTATGAACAAAGCAATTTCAATTGGTTTGTGGTAAATTCACTGAATAGTCCATTATGTAAGTTATTGATTTAAGTCATTTAGCTATTTGGAGAAGTTAAATAATATTCTATTGTGTTAGAAGAACAATTTTATCAAATTAATTTTAGATTTATTATTTTCTGTGGTGACGCAGTAAGAATACTATTCACCCTTTCTTGCCCGTAGGTATCGTAAAATACGACGAAGGGATGATTATATGTAGATAATATCTATGCAAGAGAAGGAATACTTTATACATATAAATCCTTATACTAACACGTCAGACTAGCGTGGTATAGTAGGTCAATTTCCCTCCCATTCTGGAAAAGGCTTGAGCCCAGCAGTGGGAAGTATATGAGCTGTGATGACGATGATGATATTATTGCTGTACTTTCACGATTTTAATGTGCGGTAATTTTAACTTCGATACCGAATAGTATTTTTAAACTACGTCATCAATAGAAGTGCGACATAATATGACTCCATGTAAAATATACAGCTGTGGGCATTTTCATAAAAATGTACAAGGGTGTTTTCAGGCCTGTCCCTCTAAAACATTACCTTTTTTAAACAATTAATTCTATTTGAAACTAGCACAAAATTTTACATTAGATTTATTTTTTATTAGATTTATTTTATATTTTATTCATTTAAGTAATATTTTATAATATTAAGCCAATTATAGTATAATTTTTCGATTAAAAAATAATATAACAACAGATTGCTATCATTTTATCGTATCCCTTTGTAGCCAGACGATATTTCAACACTGAATTTACATATTAGTTGTAATAATTTGCTGTGCCGTATTTTATTTTTCTGGTAGATAGTGTAGGGTCAATTTATTAAAAATATATATTAACTAGACGTAAAATAAAAATAATTAAAAATTAAATAGAATTTGATTACCGTAGTGCGTTCTTAAAAATCCTGACATATCAGTTTTGTTACCACATTTTCTCCGAAATACTACTCTTTTTGTAGATGTTTTATGTAATAATAACACTAACAGTCTTTTGTTCAGCGGCTGATTTGTAAATATTGTTTAGTTTCTTCCAAAATTTCGTGTCAGGTGCACGTTTGATTCAGTGCTTCGCGCGGACGTACATTTTTTGTTAAGGTAAGTTACCAATATTTCTTAATGCATTAATTAGTAAACATATTTTTCTGGTTATTTTCAAAATATTTATCATCTAATACAACTTATAAAACTCGTGATGAGTCGTCACCACAATCATATATTTTTTAAATAATTAATCATCTTGCGAGTGTAAGATAACGTTACGTCAGTTTTGTATGGTAACATATAGTATGATCTAAAAAGTAACAAAACTGACCATAAAGAAGACTGGACATTATACTTTTTACCAACTTACCAAAGAAGGTACCTATGTATGCCTACCATTTTATTTTATTATAGATATTTTAGAACTTATTATTGGATTCTGATGAGAATGTAAATGTTTCTTTACAATTTTGTTACCGTCAGTATTGTTACTGTCTCCCAAATATTTCAACTTAAATTCGAATCGAATCTATATGATTAGGTAGTTCAACCATGTTCTTTTCGTTTTTATTAAAAAAAAAGGATATTCCATTTATTGTTTCATTTTAATCATGTTATAAAAAAGTATCAAACCTGACATCTTTTTGTCTGACTAGGCCCACATTTTTGCTTATTTTTAATAAATTATGCAATGAATCCAAGTTAAAAATTGAATTTCGTTAAATATATAAATTAGACCATTTCTAACATACATACCTAATACCAACTAGAAATGAAAATTAAAAAAATTCACTTTTTTTTTGTACTGCTTATTTTTGTGAAAATACCCATGTATAGCCGTCTACATATGATAGTGAATCCAAATTGGGCATTGCATTCCTCGTCTAAATTGCGCATTGCATTCCTCGTCCAAATTGGGCATTGCATTTCTCGTCCAAATTGGCCATTGCATTCCTCGACAATCTGAGGAAATTTCACCACACATTGCTACCACTTCTACTTCTGTAAGCCAGAATCCACAAGAATTGCCGAAGAAACCGAGCTTTACCCCTCAGGAAGTCATGAAACGCTTTTAATTGTCTTGGGACCCACACCAAATTTAATCCGAAAACAAATTGTTCTACTATAAAGAATCTGTTCAAATGAGATAATAAATGACGTTGATCCATTGTCATCAAATGAGCTACAATATGTCACTACTTGACTTTTCTGAGAGGTCTTAAGCGATGCCTAAGGGGTATATTTTTTTGGAGGCGGAAATGCTCTCCGGATTGTATCGGCGGGTGACGGGGGTGCGAGCGGAGGGCGGTGTGGTCTCGTTAAGGGAGCTCACCGCCTGGCGCGTCGACGCCCGTCGAGACGTCATTGCCCGTTGAGCAGTCCGGCTGGAGAGTAGGGATGATCGATGTTAGAAAAACATCGATGTTGACATCGATGTCAACATCGAAAGCCCAACATCGATGTTCGATGTTTATCGAACACCGAACAGGAAATCTGTCAAATATTTTTGACATCGATAGTAAAATTTTTTTAGGAAAATTCGATGATAAAACGAACGTTCGAACATCGATGTTAAAAACAGTTAACATCGATGTTACGATGTTTTGCCTATAGCAACATCGATGTTAAAACATCGATATTTTTCCTTTCAACATCGATGATCATCGAACATCGATGTTCATCGATCATCCCTACTGGAGAGGCTTCGGTTCGGGGTGCGAACTGTGGAGGCCTTCCGGCCGGTGCTAATGAAGTGGTTGGAAAGGCGCCACGGGGTGCTCTCCTTCCGACTAGTGCAGGTTTTGAGGCGGCATGGGTGCTTCGCCAAATATCTGCACAAGGTCGTTAGGAGGGAGAGTACACCGTCCTGCCACCACTGCGATTGCGAAGAGGACACGGCGCGCCATACGCTCGAGGCCTGCGCGGCTTGGGCAGTGCAGCGCTGTGAACTCGTCACAATTATCGGTGCCGACCTGACGCTGCCGGCTGTCGCTAGGGCGATGGTCGACAGCGTCGGGAATTGGGACGCGATCGCAGCCTTCTGCGAGACAGTGATCTCGCGGAAGGAGGCGGCGGATCGCCTGCGCGAGGAGCGCAGCCTCGATGAGGCGATCCGCCGCCGGCGACTGGGGCGGCGTAGGCGCGAATACCTGCGCCTCATGCCGCCCTAGCCGAGGCTGCGGGTGACGTGACCGGGGAATTAGTCCGTCACCCGCCGAGAGGCCGACCGCGTGAGGAAAGACCGACGTCGGTCGATGGGAGGGTACCCCAAGTAGGGGGTATTCCGTCGGGCCGACCACTGATGTCAAGTAACCCTGCTGTGGTGGTCGGCCCAACGACGAAGGCGACATGGTTTTCGGGTGGGTTGCGGGTGTTGCGTGCTTACGCCCCTCTGTCGCCCCGGACGGAGTGGTGCGAGGAGCGCGCCGACCGCAGCCCACCCCAAAAAAAAAAGGGTTATATTTTTGCAATTGAACTAAAACTCAATCTTCTACGGTGCTCCGTTTGACTGACGACATCGTTGTGTTGTACACCAATGGCTCTCCTAATATGGAGAAGTGGGGTAGAAAGACCTGGGGTATAAGACGTTTATATCCCCACGTTGTCTTATTTATAGTACTTTATCTTACATTTTGTTATCTATACCAATAAATAAAATTGGAGTGTCTGTTTGTAATGTCAAAATAATAGGCTTTTTTCATGCTCACACGGTTATTTGCACGACACCTATGCCTAAAATAGCAATTAAAAAATTTTTGTCTGTCTGTCTGTCTGTCTGTTTGTTCCGGGTAATCTTCAAAACGGCTGGACCGATTTCAAAAATTCTAGGCTATATTTTATCCCAGTATTCGCACGGGAACGGGAACTACGCGGGTAAAACGACTATAACCTATAACCGAAGCGAAGCGAGGGCGGGTTGCTAGTATTATAATAAAATTTAGATACATAATGACTATTTGCTGCCGGAGTTATCATAGAGCAGCAAAGTTGTCATAACTCTGATGAAATGGCTATTATGTTAAATCCAGTTTAAAGGTAGTAAATATTCTTTTGTATCTGTACCAATATATATTTAGTAGCCATAGCTGGCTATACATTTGATTAAATAGTAGAAACATCTGTATATGAAATAATTTCAAAGAAAATGAGCATACGCGATAAAAATCGAGAATCTGATAAAAAAGGCGCGATTTTTACATAAACGCATTTCTTTCTTTTTTACGAATTTTTTTAACATAAATGCTAAACAGATAAATTAATATAGAATAAAAAACTAACACTCCATTTTTTTCAGTATTTACAAATATATAAATTTGAGCCTGGCAACATTTACCATTACCATCAATATTTTGCAATAACATGTTATTCAAACTGAATTTCACTCGGACAAATTCACTGTAATCAGATGATAATAAAATCATCATCATCATTTCAGCTCACGTACGTCCCACTGTTGGGCTCGAGTCTCCTCCACAATAGTGTTGACCGTACTATACCATGCTGGCCAGACAGGTTGGTATAGGGTTTTATTTCGAGTTTTCCTTCTCTTGCATAGATGTTATATGCGTATTATATCCCTTAGTCGTATCTTACGACATCCACGAGCAAGATAGGAAGTGGTGAATTATATTCTTACTCTGTCACCACACAGATAATAAAATGGATCTGTCCAAATGATATCTCAATTTTTACAATACCCATAGTGCTTTATACGAGATGAATTGCCAATTAAAATTTATACTTAGCAACTAACCAGTGTATTTGTAAAGTTTCCAGCTACATTGTCATGGGTTGGTGGTGGTGGGTGGTGATGGTGTCTTTCCTTATTATGGGTCTGTTATTAAGAAAAAAAAAACAACTTTTCGAGACCTCCATGTTTTATCTAAGCTTCCGGAGACTGATATTTTTATTGGAATAAAAAGTTAGAATTTGTCTTCCCAAAACTAGTAATTACTTTGCTTTATAATGAACATTTCGTATGATCATTACAAAGCCCTGTTGCTAATCAGTGTGCTATTTGTTTGTGAATGACTGCAATAGACAATTCACACGAATCTATAAACGCATCAACATTCGGAATTGTATATCACAGTACGTTTAGAATGAAAGTAGTACGCACGTATAGAATTTTAATGCGTAAACGTGCGTATTTCCTCACGACATTTCCTTTAACGATAAAATCGATACATTTAGATGTGATTTAACTTATAAAAATCTGTCTTAAAGTAAATAATATAAATAGGCCTTGTGGCCGCTTGATGAAGGTATAAATATTTACAGAGCTGAACAACGCATTGATGGCAATCCAATCTAATCAGTATCCATTCAAAATAAATATTTAAGGTAACGGGTATTTCCTTTATCTAATCGTTTTAATTTAAAAGCCTCGTATATTTCGGGATGAAACAATATAATACAATTATAATATTTAAAATAACAAAAGATCACCTCCATTTTTAAGATTTTCATTTCGATTTTTGGGCAAGTAATGATATATACATTAATTTATCAAATTTGATAATGTTAGAGACATTAATACGACGCTAGGGTAGTACTTTGATGACGAAGACACGGCGCAGCATACGCTCGAGGTTTGTGCCGCCTGGGCAGGGCAGCGTGTATATTAATTTCTCATCTCAGCCCATTCACGTCCCACTGTTGGGCTCGGGCTCCACTAAGGGAGGCAAATTGACCTACTTATACCACGCTGGTCAAACGTCTTGGTGTAGGGTTTTGTTTCGAGTTTTCCTTCACTTGCATAGATAAGATATTATATGCATATTATATCCTTGAATCGTCTTTTATGACACCCATGGGCAAGAGAAGTGGTGGTGAATTGTATTCTTACTCTGTCACTACACGGAATTTATTAATATTAATTTAATTAAATTTAATAATGTATGATATTATAGAGTATTTTACATTTAAATGTTACACGGAATCATGTAAGAATAATAACATTCTGGACCAGATTATCTTACCATAAGACTAATGAAAAATTCAGAGGAACATTATAAGGCTCCCTAAGTTCTTTTGATATAAAACTTTGTGTATATAGTCCATAAGTGTGCTGTGCAAACGTGGAGTGTAAGCGGTAGATGTCCCATCCTATTTTAATTTCTCTATAGGCTACTGCGTGTAGGATCCATGTCCACATGTAAGTTTTTCAAAATGGCCGGGTCTTCTCTGAGGAAGAACACGTGATACACATAATAATAATAAAATAAATCGGTTTAATAAGTATCGGTTTGTAATGTCAAAATAATAGATTTTTCTTGCTCACTCGGTTATTTGCACGCTTGGCTTAAAAAGCAATTTAAATGTTTTTTGTCCATTTATTTTGTTGCGGGTAATCTTCAAAATGGCTAGACCGATATAGATAATATTTGACTACCAAGTAATCCCGGTATTGCCATGGAAACAGGATTTACTGGAAACCGCAGGACTTTGCTAGAGTTAGAATATAATTGAGAACATTTGACTACATTGTCTACAGAGAACTTTTTAAAGTACAGCGCAGGTGTTCCTACATAGTATAGCCTGTATATTTTATGACAACTATAAGACAGAGTGGAGTGATGATGAGTTATTATATTAGTCCAACATTGCATAAGTAAAATTCTAAAGTAAAAAAAGACATAGTGAAGTCCATTGTATTCTAAAAATACATAGTTCCTATTACTTACTATTCTTGGTTGTAAAGGACGTTGAGTTATGCGATTCTAAAAATGTATTTCTATTGAGTAACGAGTTTTGTGTTACATTGTATAAAGAAATTTCTTTTAAATGTTACATAGAATTAGTCTTTTATGACTTTGTGCTAAGTACTGTCACACTAAGCGTATTGTATTTTACGACTAAATAAGGGAATGTTGAGAGTTATTTATATTATCCGGGAGCACGGCAGTGTCCCCGCCAAGTCGAGCCAAAATGCAACACTGCCGTAATATCCTTTTCTCGAACTAATTCAGGCCATTTTCGACCTCCTATAACTTCGCTGTGAATAAAACTGAAATCCTGAATATTAGTAACCAAGTAGGCATTGTATACCCACGGTATACATTTGTAATCAAATCAATCAATCAAGGCAATGACACTAAATAATCTAATTTAATATAATACGTATTACTTGTTAGGTACATTGTTTTCATGCGATGGCCAAGTCCATCTATTTATTTAAAATATAAAGGATCTGTAATATTGATATGGTCACTATAAGAAGTTGTTAGGTTAGCTAATTACATAATAACTTAATACAGAAGGTCCCTTAAGTAGGAACCTTAAGTAGGAATAAATTAACCGACTTGGTATTCTATGGATCTCACAACTTTTTATGATAGGCGAACCGAGTTACGAGGCTTGGCTTTGTTATAAGTTTTGTTTATGACGTCATTTATTTATGCCTACTTGGCAAAGAGTTTTATTAAATTCCATCGATGCGTCAAACACAATCGCAATTTTATTTCATTTTTGATTACCTGACGTTTCAAATACTTTTCAGCGTTCATGGTCCCAGGCGGGCTGATATTTTTTGATGCTTTTCTATTACGATGGTATTTTAGATCCACATTTGTAGTTATATTAGATTCTGTGCAATAACACCGAGATTTACGTAAGGCAGCCCGTACTTGGCTGATTTTGTATATTCAAGATACGTATCTAATACTCTCACCAGTTTATTTACCTATTACAAAAATAGATGAATAAGGTTTTAAGTACACGCACGCTTAGAAGAATTATTGTTTTGTTCCAATTTGCCAGTTATATTTGTAACATGCTCGGGTAATTTATTTGAACTGTATCATATAAAGGCGAAACGTAATTTTCCGTGTGGTGACGGAATAAGAATACAATTCACCACTCCCTGCCTTAGCCGTGGATGCCGTACATGACGACTACGGGATTTTATATGCAGATAGCATGTATGCAAAACTTGAAATAAACCCGTAGATACATCTACAGTGTAGTTAGATACATCTAGCCACCTACAGTGGCCATATATTTTATTCTCGGAAACTGAAATTAGGTACGGGGTGAAACTATGGCAGTAAAAGTACAACGTATGGTAGTAAAAATACAACGTAATTTAATCATTTTTTACTTCCCATGGGTATGTCAGAAGATTGGGCATCAGTCTTCTGTCACATTTATAACAGCATCTGCGATGGCCAACCTATCGTCATCACCATCATACTATTGTTCCAATAACTTGGGTTTGACGCAATGTGTCTTCTCTTTCTGTATTATCTTTCTATATTATCAGACGTCATATCTGTGGTCACTCTCTGTCTATCCATGTCACGTCTCATGCAGTCCATCCATATTTTATTTCAATTGCTAACTGTCACTACAAATTATATGATCTTTATAGTGTTTTAGGTATTTTTTTGTTAAAAAGACAACAGCCTGTGCTAAGGAAATAATCCTTGTATTGCGGGCAACTTTACAAACATACAATTAATTTACACAAATTACATCCAGACTCAGAACAAACTGTGGTCCTGCATGGCATACGAACCCATGAAATTGGCATGGTAGGTCTGTATCTTAACTACTACGGGATCTGCGCAATTAGTATTTAAAAGTTGTTGGTGAGAATTTTCATTAATCTCACAGAGTAAAGGACGTGTTTATTGCTATTCATTAGTCACAGAGAAGGTGTGGGTGGTTGTGTAGGCTTACTTCTGAGCTCTGGGAATATGGTTTTAGATTTTCATCATAGCAGACAGAGGAGGCAATTTTAAGTAATCTCCAACTCAAAAGAAAAAAAGAAACTGTAGAAATAAAGCACCACGTTCTAGTCATCAGAAGAAATGAACAGAACTAGTTAAGATGAATCAAAACTTGGTTTACTAATAGGCAATCTAGGATTTAATCTTCTCTCTTCGAGGTCAATCATCGGAGTAGCTCAGTAGTATTGTCATACGTGTTCCAAATGTAAGGACATATATGTTTGAAAGTGAATACTTATTAAGCGTCTAAGATCCTTACATCAAGAAGCAAATAGCTTTGAAGCGCTTTAGAAGATTTTAAAAATTAGGTACACCTAAAAATCATCTCGGATGTATGAGCTTTCAAACCCAAAAAATCGCATTTTAATCGGTTCACACGTTTAGGAGTTACAATGCCGCCGACAGTCACAGATACACAGACAGGTATAACTTATAACACACCTCTTATTGCGTCGAGTATTAAAAATATATCGATCCATATAACAATATCAAAATTATATCAGTTATAATAAACGAATTATTCAGACCCATGTTCGAATGTTTTTTATTCTTCATGATGATCGATGCGTTGAATTGTTGACTTTTCTGAGTCACGCAATCGCTGATTCTAAGTGGTTTTCTGTTTATTGTTTTTACATTAGATTAACTGTAACCCCGTTTCTACAGCTTTGTATTTCCTATTGACAATCCCATACGTATCGAGCACTTATTATAAATTATTCGTGAGGCAACCGAACTTGATACACATATTTTAATAGTGTTCCGTTCAAAAGAGCGGATGCATCGGTTTTGGTGCTTTATGTTGCCTTGCCATCGCACCGGACGTTCGGATTAGAGCTGTTACATCAAACTACGAGCGAAATAAAGCTCTCATTGCAATAATGCATTTGGCCCGACTGATAAAGTGCGGCTAGTAACTATTCTGATAATTCGCAAAATTTATACAGAAGGTAGCAAATACTTTGTAATTCGCGGGAAAAGAGCTAATGACAGGCGTGGGTAACTCGTACTTTCGCAGTATTCAAGGCTTTACGGTACAAATATTTACATTCGTTACGCATGAGATTAGGGTTATCAGCATTACTAATAGTGAAAAACTCAAAACCAGTATATTTTCATGTTGTAAGAGAGTAAAAATACTACAGTTATGGATAGTTACTATTCTTTCTTTCTAATGGGTTCTCTAGAAAACGACTATGGGACAGAATAACATAACTATTTAAAAGTTAAACTGAAAATTAAAACTTTGCTAAAACGTCCCAAAAACTTGATATTGGTCAACAGGATCGTGAATAAAAGAATTCATCATCATTTCTACTCATATACGTCCCACTGTTGGGCTCGAGCCTCCTCCACAATAGGAGGGAAATTGACCTTACTATACCATGCTGGTCAGGCAGGTTGATATAGGGTTTCATTCCAAGTTTTCTTTCTCTTTTTAGTCGTCTTTTATGACATCCACCGGCAAGATAGGGAGTGGTGAATGGTATTCTTACTCCGTCACCACACAGAGTAAGAGAATTAGAAATCCAAAAATACAAGATTTCAGAATATGACCTACTTAATAATTAATCAAGCACAGGTGGATGGTAATGGTAAAGACACCGTCCTACCATACCAATGTCGTGGATTCGATTCCCATGCGAGATAATACTTTGTGCGATCCACAAAGTGCTGTTCTGAATCTAGGTATAAATTGTGTCCGTTAAAATTATATGCTTGTAAAGTCTCTCGTAACACAAGAATTACTTAGTGCTAGGTGTTGCCTTTATTAAATTTAAATCAGTCTTGATTTTTATAATACTTATTGACTTAACCACACAAATGGCGTTGTGGTTAAGACATAAACCTATCGTGCCAGTATTGCGGATTCAATGTTTGGTTGGTTGCCACGCAGGACATAATTTGTGCGATCCAAAAATTGATATCTGAGTGTAATTTATGTCCGTTAATTGCTTGTGTTCCATGTGGTGACGGTGTAAAAATACAATTCAACACCCCTTTTCTTGTCCACGGGTATCATAAAAGACGTGCATATAACATTTATGCAAGAGAAGAAAAGCCTGTATCAACTCAGTATGGTGTAGTAGGTCAATTTCCCTTACTCATACTAGCAACCCGCCTTCGCTTCGTTTCGGTTTCAGTCGCCTTACCTGCATAGTTCTCGTGGGAATACCGGGATAAAATATAACCTATGTTACTCAGGATGAATGTAGCTTTCCAATGGTGAAAGAATTTTTGAAATCATCACAGTAGTTTTTGAGTTTATTCATTACAAACATACACACGCAAAAATACAAATTTTGCCTCTTTATAATATTAGTGTAGATTTAGATAAATGTTGTAAAAAATTGAGTAACAATATTGAATAAACTGTACGCGTGCTTGCAAACAATGGACGCATATCCTCTTCGTATAAATACCGTGTTACCGGATTCTTGTTTATACATCACACATGTTAACATCAGTAAATGTTTAGCATAATTTCTTTCTTAACCATTGTGTCGTCTGTATCAATCACGATTATTTATAGAATTATTGTGCCTATACATAATTCATAATTCTATTTGTCACCATCTTTAAAGCCTTTTATTTTCTTATTCGGTTGAGTTGGTATTGATTCTGCATTTGGCCAATTTCCGTGTGGTGACAGAGTAAGAATACAATTCATCGACGACTAAGTGATTAAATATACGTATAATATCTATGCAAGAGAAGAAAAACTTGAAACCCTATACCAACACGTTTGATCAGCGTGGTATAGTAGGTCAATTTTCCTACTATTGTGAAGAGGTTCGAAACCAACAGTGGGACGTATGAGTTAAAATTATGATTTGATCATAGCAGTTGTGGTAGAATATAATTTTACCACAGGACGACTACAAACACATTTATGCAGCGTAAAAAAACATATTCCTATTTATTGCCTATGGTGGTAAAGGTGGTAAAGGAGGCAACCCACCTGGTAAATGGAAGAAGATAAATGATGCTTATGAATTTAGTAATATTAGGGGTACACTTAACTGGATAGGCCACTGACGATAAGGACAGATACAGGTGGCAGGTTCAGATGGCGTACCTTACGTGTACGGCAGGTTATCCTGACATGAGGTCGCGCTATTCCATCGTTCATCGGATATTGTTTGTTATTGGGCGGGGTGTGGTCAAACTATAGTCTCAAATAAGGGGTATAGTTAAATTGTTACTTACCGAAAAATTGGGCATTGGAAATAAGGCTGGCTCTTTTGCTCCCCAGGAAAAGTGAATTAATAAATTAAAAAGAAAGAAAGAAAAAGCTTTTATTTTCACGGTCTCGACACAACAACAATAGCAACACTCCTAAACATAGATTATGTTTAAATAAACAAAATAAAATAAAAAGTTGGCAATTGCATGTGTCGTGAGCGTGTCAACGAGGCGTACACTCAGCATGATGCTGCGTTGTGAGGGCACAACACGGCGCTGATTTTCAGTGTCAACCTCAAGTGACTTGCGTGGTAAAATTACATAATTAAGTTAACCTAACCAACAACATAAAACAATCCTTACTAATATTATAAATGCGAAAGTAACTCTGTCTGTCTGTCCGTCTGTCTTTCTGTCTGTCTGTCTGTCTGTCTGTCTGTTTGTCTGTCTGTCTGTCTGCTACGCTTTCACGTCTAAAACACTGGACCGATTTTAGCGTTTTGGTAGTTTCACTTACATGGGGATGAAATTCAACCCCTAAAATATCAAAAAGCATACAGCCGAAACCACTGGGCCTAGAAACGTATTTTTTTTTACACCATCGTATTTCTTGGGATGCACGAGCACTAGCAAAGGATTTTTGGAAATTCACCCCCTTAAGGGGGTGAAAAGCATATAGTCTTTCACGTCTGAACCGATTTTAATGAAATTTGGTACAGAGATGGACTAAAGCTTGAGAAAGGACATAGGCTACTTTTTATCGCGAAAAAATGGGTATAAGGGGTTGAAATAGGGGATGATATTTTGTATGGAAATTCGTCATTTTCGATGATAGAACCGTGAATCTTGGTATTAAGGCACCTGATAATAAATAAATAAATATTCGTTTTAGCGTTTTGGTAGTTTCACTTACATGGGGATGAAATTCAACCCCTAAAATATCAAAAAGCATACAGCCGAAACCACTGGGCCTAGAAACGTATTTTTTTTACACCATCGTATTTCTTGGGGTGCACAAGTACTAGCAAAGGATTTTTGGAAATTCACCCCCTTAAGGGGTTGAAAATCATATAGCCTTTCACGTCGCAACCACTTAACCGATTTTGATGAAATTTGGTACAGATATGAACTAAAGCTTGAGAAAGGATATAGCCTACTTTTTATCGCAAAAAAATGGGTATACGGGGTTGAAATAGGGGATGATATTTTGTATCGAAATTCGTCATTTTCGATGATAGAAACACAACTCTTTGTATTAAAGCACCTAATAATAAATAAAAAATATCCGCTCAAGCGTTTTGGAAATTTTATTTACATGGGGTTGAAATTCAATCCTTAAAATACCAAAAAGCATACAGCCAAAACCACTGGGCCTAGAAATATATTTTTTTTTTACACCATCGTATTTCTTGGGGTACACGAGCACTAGCAAAGGATTTTTGGAAATTCACCCCCTTAAGGGGGTGAAAAGACTATATTTTATCCCAGGCTATATTTTATCCCGGTGTGGCTGGAGCAACCTTGAGCATTAAGTCAATTTTAAAATTATTTCACTAATGGTAAGCTATTTTTAAGCGAGTAACATGTTTAAGCCATTTTTATTCCGATATTTCTACGAGACCGGGTACAATGCCGGTGAAATTACGGGCATTTAATGGTTTTAAAAATTAATTCTCTAATGAAAAGCTATATTATCAGTGAATAACATTTAAAGGCAATTTTCATCCCGGTATTTGCCCGGGGACGAGAAATAAACCGGGGGATGTCGACCAATTTTTAAAATTCTTTCACCAATGGAAAGCTATCTATGTTATCAGCGAGTAACATAGGCATTTTTTATATAGGCAATTTTTATCTCGGATATTTGTGGGATTTACATTTTTTTTTCACCCATGTAACATTATAATATCAGCGAGTAACATAGGCATTTTTTATCTCGGCATTGGCATGGGAATGGGGTCTACGCGAATGAAACTGCGGGTGTTTGATTGATGTATTTTTTTTCACCAATGGAAAAATACGTTATCATAGACTAAGGAAAGGCATATTTATCATCGTATTTGCACAGGAATCTGAACTACAAAGCTGGAAGTAATATTCAAATGTGAAAGTTTGTGAAGAGATTTGGATGTTTGTTACTCAATCACTAGTAAACTGTTGAGCAGGTTTGGATGAAAATTGACACGTAGATAGAGTATTTCTTAAATTAAGAAGTGTAATACTTTTTATGCCGATAATATTCTTTGCGATAATAGTTCAATATGCAAGTAAATTTTTACGCGGGCGAAGCCGCGGGCAAAAGCTAGTAACCTATATAAAAGCAAAATGTTAATAAAAGTGAAGAGTGAATAGCAATAGTCATATACATAATATCCAATGAAATTATAGTAAGTGAATTATATATACATATTAAATAAATACATTATATTCAGCGTATACAAATATAATAATACATTACAATATGATACATACCAATAATCTAAACATATATACTTATGTACATCATACGTAAATAATAAATGTGTGATGTTATTCATTTCACATATAAGTGACATCAGATTTTTGTTCACAAAGTAACAGTCTTTTCGTGTGAATTCTGAAGGTACTTTTCGTTTTTATAGACCTTAGAGGGGGTCTGAGCCGTTCCAACAGTGCGTAGCTGCATATTTGAAACACCCTCTATATGCTGCAGTGTTGTGTTCTGGAATTAAAAGTGACTTTGAAATCGTTCGAATAGCATGGCTGCAGTGATTCCGTTTCCAAATCAATTTTCTATATAAATAATTTGGTTTGTCAGTTTAAATAATGTCGAATACATAATTTAGCAGATGTAGCTTACGTCGTTTATTCATCTTTAACATCTTATTTTGGTACGATAACAAAAACGATTACTATTAATTAGACGTCGATTCTTTTGCGAGAGTGTGGTATTAACCCGGGAAGAGGTAGTCCACCTAAGGCTGCAGAAAGAAAACTGTCAGCAGCACAGCCTAACAGTAATACTAGGATTAGGTCAAATATCTTAGAATTTTTGAAGGTACTAACTGTCTTTATTATAAACTAGTCTACCCATACTATTAATTTAACATAATGTCTCCTAAGTCATCATTCATCATCATTTCAGCTCAAATACGTCTCACTGTTGGGCTCGAGCCTCCTCCACGATAGGAGGGCAATTGACCTTACTGTACCATGCTGGTCAGACAGGTTGGTATAGGGTTTTATTTAGAGTTTTCGTTCTTTTGCATAGGTGTTACATGCGTATGACATCCCTTAGTCGTCTTTTACGACATCCACAGGGAGTGGTGATTTGTATTCTTACTCCGTCACCACACTCTTTTACACAATTATTATAGCAACACTTAAAATGTAATTGTTTACGATGTCAATTATCAATTATGATTGTAATATCTACCTTATATATTTGTGAGTGTGGAAAAAATATTTTGGATAGGATTTTCATAAAATTCCATTCTGTTCGGATAGATTCATATAGCATTTTATTTCGAGTTTTCCTTCTTTTACAGAGATGTTATTTGCACATTATGTCCCTTAGTCGTTCTCTCAGCTAGGTCATGGACAAGAGCGGAGTGTCGAATTGGATACTTAGTCACAACACGCATATATCTATACCAATAAATAAAATTGGAGTGTATATTTGTAATGTCAAAATATTAGGCTTTTTTCATGCTCACACGGTTATTTGCACGACACCTATGCCTAAAATAGCGATTAGAAAATTTTTGTCTGTCTGTCTGTCTGTTTGTTCCGGGTAATCTTCAAAACGGCTGGACCGATTTCAAAAATTCTTTCACCAATAGAAAGCTATAATATCAGGGCGTAAACTAGGCTATATTTTAACCTGGTATTCCCACGGGAACGGGAACTAGGCGGGTAAAATGACTATAACCGAAGCGAAGCGAGGGCGGGTTGCTAGTGTTATAATAAAATTATTGAAATAAGCATATACATAACTCTAGATTGCATAAAGTAATGATAAACGTAAGCTATATGTTCGGTTTTTAAATGAAACAAAAATATAGTACATTTTATATTATCGACCCATGTGACCCAATTTCATCAAATCTAGTTACGTCCAACCTAATAGTAGCCAAAATGTGTTTCCTTTTACGGATGCGATATAAGGGTACAGAATTCTTATTCCGAGTTTTAATAATTGATAAGTAAAATTGAAAAATTTGAATAACCCCGGACACAAACTAAAATAATAAAATAACAACCGGCTAAGTACGAGTCGGAGTCGCGCACGAAGGGTTCCGTACCATTATCTATAAAAATGGGCAAAAAATTGCGTTTTTTGTATGGGAGCGCCCCTTAAATATTTATTTTATTTTATTTTTAGTATTTGTTGTTATAGCAGCAACAGAAATACATAATTTGTGAAAATTTCAACTGTCGCGGTTCTCGAGCCTGGTAACAGACGAACGGACAGACAGCGAAGTCTTAGTAATAGGGTCCCGTTTTTACCCTTTGGGTACGGCATCCTAAAAAAGTATTACTTTCTCTTCAACAGGAATTATCAATCAATTGTCATTTAATGATTATACTGGCACGCGTGAAGCACTCAATCGAGTAATCATACGCCAGAATATTGCAGTTGATACTCTTACACCGCTGGACTGATATTAACCAAACATAGCTAAGAACCGCCGCAAGGAAACTGGCTTTTAAATAAAAATAATCCCATTGAAATAGGTGAATCCGTTTATTTTTTTTTATTGGCGATGGTGACAAACGAGCAGGTAGCACACCTGATGGTAAGTGATACTGGCGCACATGGACCTTTGCAATACCAGGGGCACAGCCAGGCCGTTGCCTACCGTGAAGTAAATGCTCTTCGTAAACCTCGTTTAAAGAAGGACATGTCATAGCGCTCGGGAAATACAGCAGCAGGTAGTTCATTCCAGAGCCTGCATGTACGTGGGAGAAATGATCGCTGGAAACGTACAGTTGAAGACCATATCGTTTCCAGGTGAAATTGTTGAGAGCTATGATTCCTCAAACAGACAGAAGTCAAAGTCAAACTTATAACATCCCTCTTTTTACGTCGGGGTTTAAAAAAATAGAAATGTATGACAATTGTCTCGAGTATTTATCAAGTATGTTATAGGTTTACACACAAATATAATGCAGCATATATAAGATTTTTTCTAGCATCCATAACAACTAGATCTCGCATGAAAATAGTTGTCCAAAAGCATATTGATAAGGTTATCCTTATCAAGTTCAATAATCAAGTCAGTTCATTTCAACACTTTTATTAATAATAGGGAAAGAAAGTAATAAGAAAGAAAGAAAATAAGATTTATTGCACACTATAGTTATATGCCTGGCATAGAAATATAGGTACACAAATGATATAATAACGAAGACGAAAAAATATTGATGATTAAAATAATCGTAGTATATACAAATGAAATTCCAAATATTAGTGTCCAAAAGGCAACAGCTCAGCATATGCTACATAAACTTGCAGCGCTGATTTTCAGCTGCAGCTTAACTAATCTAAGTTACATGTCACAAGAAGTGCAAGTACAGAAGAGCTACAATTAACAGGTTCATAGATTATTCGAAATACATGTTAATCCACGTTCTTTGATTTTAAATTTCATTCAATGTTGATCTTAAATCGTAATATATTCATCATCATAGCTCATATACGTTCCACTGTTGGGCTCGAACCTCCTCCACGGGGGGAGGGATATAGAGCTACTATAGGGTTTAGGCTCGTTAGACGAGTCAGTATAGGGTTACATTTTGAATTTTCCTTCTCTTGCGAAGGTGTTATTTGCAAATAATTTTCTTAGTCGTCTTTTATGATACTCATGGGTAAGAAAGGGGTGTCTTAAAAGACGCCTACGGGTAAATTGTATTATTAGTCTGACTCCACGTGGAAAAAAAAAGTCATCATAACACCTATAATCATCGTCATCACAGCTTATATACTTGCCACTGCTAGGTTCGAACCTAGTCCGCAAAGGAAGGGAAATTGACCTACTAGAACACGCTGGTCAAACGGGTGGGTACCATCTATAATTTATTTTCTATCTTACCAGCTTTTTTCTTAAAAACCACTTCTCCCATTTCAAATGTAGTACATTTTACACAACGGCACGAATTAATATAGTTTGGTATAAGTACGTGAATTAGACGATAGTACCTATGCTTTTAAGAGTAATTGAAAGTAGTGACATAGAGTTTTGAATTTCATGATTAACCTCTTTCAGAGGAGGCCCGTACCTAATAAGGGAACGTATATTGCTTGAGAAGAAGATTAAATGCCAAATAAATTTGGCCTCTTTTTGGGGTTGGGCTACGGTCAGCGCACCCGCCGCCCGGCTCCATCCGGGACGACAGAGCGGCGGCGCGCGGCCCCGTAACCCACCCTATGCTTCGTCGCCTTCGTCGTTGGGCCAACCACTGGTGCAAAATTCCTTGAGTGCCTCCACGTGGAGACGTTCCTCACGCACACGGTTCGAGATAAATTTGGCCTACTATTCCATGCTTAGTTTCCACCTGTGAACAAAAATTATTAGAATATAATCTTTAACAGATTAACTAAAGAATAAAGGCTGTCAAAAGCTCTGTTTGATTTTAAGTCCCTTAACATAAGCCATAGTAAGCTCATACCACGTAAGTACTCCTCGACACCACAGCAGTGTTCATCCATTTCACCTGGAAGCGTTATGGTCTTCAACTGTACATTGCCAGCGATCATTTCTCCCGCGTACGTGCAGGGTCTGGAATGAGCTACTTGCTGCTGTGTTTACCGAGCGCTATGACATGTCCTTCTTTAAACGAGGTTTAAGAGGAGCATTTTCTTCACGGTAGGCAACGGCCTAGCTGTGCCCTTATTGCAAAGGTCTATGTGCGGCAGTATTACTTATCAAGAGGTGTGGTGCTTGCTCGTTTGCCACCATCGGCAATAAAAAAAATATGTTAACTATTTCATCACATCGTCATCGCAGCCCAAATACATCCCACTGTTGGGCTCGGGCCTTTTTCACAATGAGAGGCAATTTGACCTACAATACCATGCTGATCAGACATGTTAGTATAGGATTTCATTTCGAGTTTTCCTTCTCTTGCACAGATGTTATGTGCATATTATATCCCATAGTCGTCTTATACGACATCCAAGGTCAAGATCGGGTGGTGAATTGTATTCCTACTCTGTCACCACACGGAAACTAAATAACTAACAAGTTAACTATTTAATTCATGCAAAAAGGTTTTACTGCTACCGTTCGTCGACCCCTGTACCCTTTTTTATGCTTGCCATTAAGAATTCAGACTCTCATAATTTTTACTTTGTATGTTATTCAATTTGAAACATTACGATCCCCAGTCATTTATTTCAGTCACTGAAACAACGAGTTAGTCTGATACACGAATATAAAAATACTTCTCGTAAGATTTAAAACGTTACGTGGTAACATGTATAAACAAAATAGCGTATACACGAAATATTGTATTCATTCACATCAAAGCATTTAAATAGTTCTTTAGTTTACTTTACGGATGTACACAATTCATTCCTCTAAATAAAGCGTTAGCAACAATATCCAGATTGCGAATATCCTCAAACGATTTTAGCAAAACTATATACATTATCGTAGATACGTAATAGTACATTGAAAACTATTAATTTTGTATACTTATAGACTATCCTTACTAATATCTATACCAATAAATAAAATTGGAGTGTCTGTTTGTAATGTCAAAATAATAGGCTTTTTTTCATGCTCACACGGTTATTTGTACGACACCTATGTCTAAAATAACAATTAAAAAATTTTTGTCTGTCTGTCTGTCTGTCTGTTTGTTCCGGGTAATCTTCAAAACGGCTGGACCGATTTCAAAAATTCTTTCACCAATGGAAAGCTATAATATCAGGGCGTAAACTAGGCTATATTTTATCCCGGTATTCCCACGGGAACGGGAACTACGCGGGTAAAACGACTATAACCTATAACCGAAGCGAAGCGAGGGCGGATTGCTAGTTATAAATATGAAAGTAAGTTTGGTTGTTTGTTTGTTACGCTTTCACGCTAAAACCACCGAACCAATTTCAGAAATTTTGTCACTTATGGAGAGCTATAATATCAGGGAGTAACATAGGCTATATTTTATCCCGGTATTCCCACGGGATAGGGAACTACGCGGGTAAGACGACTGAAACCGAAGCGAAGTGAGAGCGGGTTGCCAGTATATTAATCTTTTCGTTATATTTTTCATAATCGCAGCTGATGTAAGTGCTGGGTTCGAGCCTCCTCCATAATGGGAGGAGAAATTGACTAACTATATCGTGCTAGCCAGACGTGTTGGTGTAGACTTTTATTTCGATTTATGTTCCTATAAATACATATTTGGATTTTGCATAGAACTTGGCACTCATTTAGATCTCCATTCTTTTTGCGGCGAAGTCCACAGCCAAGCATAATTTTTGTATTGAACTTGGTTCTCCTTTTTTATATTTATGTTTTTGGTGGGATATCATTACTTTTTGTAAAGAAAACTAGGCAGGTATTGAGATTTAATGTTTTTGCTTGCGTTTCTTGTATGTTTTTCATATGTGGACACCACTTATTTTTTGACTTAACTTTATTTTTATACTTCTGTTATATAGCAAATATAATAATACATATATTGGAATAGTTTCAAATATCTGCTTGTAACGTTGTGACGGTTCCAACGCTACAATTATTATTTTTTGTATGCCACAGATCAACCCCCCCCCCCCCCTCCTATTTTTTAACTTTTTTATTTTAGATTTTTTCCTACGCTTACGAACAATTACCGAGCTGGATTCCAAATTTCATCCTTGGAGGTCCTCTGGAAGTAGGTTAGATTTAGGTACTGTATGTCAGTCAGTCAGTCAGTGCTAAAATTTACGACTTTTTGACCTTCATATCTTTATTACCGCTTGAGCTAGCTTCATGAAATTTGGGCTTCTAGATGTGATTATGGATATAATTAAACACACATAGTTTTATGTGTTTACGTTAAAGAGGTTTTGAGTTATAGAAGGGTCAAAAGTGGCACCAAGTGGTTCGTGTAATATTACACTCGGCGCTGGCTAGCCAGTTCCTTTGCTTGAACTTGGCTTGACACGCTACCGCGTGTCTAGATCCCTTAGTTATTTTTTAAGATAAACAAAGGCAAGAGGGGTATTGAATCGTATTCTTATTCTGTAACCATATGGAATATTTTTCATAATTTATAGATAAAAACTTGTATCATTATCATCTCATCTAGCCCATTACGTCCCAGTATCGAGCTTGGGTTTTCTTTAGTGTGGAAGGAAAATTCAACTACTATACCGCGCTGGTCCGTCGAGTTAGAATAGGGTTCTATTGCGAGAAAATTCTTTTTGTGTTACAGACACTTCAATTGCTAGCAATTTCACATGATTCGAGCCATCTATTTCCCGTCCCCGTCGGCATATCAGGATAAATCATAGCCCAAGATACTCCTTATATGGACTATAACCTAGTTGGAATTTCTGGATGTAAAGTATTTTCAAAATCGGTTTAGCCAGTTCAAAATTACCCGGGACAAACACGCAGATAGACAGCCAAAAATATTGAAACTGATTTTTTTTTTTTTTTTTTTAGGTATAGGTATCGTATAAATTACCGCGAGAGCATGAAAAAAACGTATTATTTCGTCATTACAAATAGACACTTCGATTTTATTTATTTGTAGAAAACTTTATTTCAAATTAATTCGGAATATTTTTTATAAAATATAATCGAATGTCGAAATTATTGTGTTACTAAGCTCGCTGAGATTTTAAGCTTACAAACCCATTTACATTATGGTTTAATTACAATCGGGTTTTAGATTAAAGGAAACTAATTTAACTTTCAATAAATAACAAATAATTTGTTATTATTTAAGCTTGTATTCCTGTGAGTAAACTTCTCAATAATGTAGACATTTGCTTCAAAGTGAGGAGGTTGTTATGTTTGCTATTTATATGACCATACCTTACTAGTTAATCAAACTTATAATATATTGGTTCTATAGGTTGAGAAAGGATTCTATATAATAAAATCGAAATATTGGTTGAGAGCATTTAAAAACATATTTCAGATATTAACAATATTGTGGTTTCATAATTATTTATTTCAAAGTTATTTTATTTACATAATATTTAATGTGAAACAAATCTGAATTGCAATCAGGCAAAAGGCTGGTCATGATTACGTGAGAAGGAGGCGCAATATTAGGGATAAGCCCTTTGGGAATTGATTAGATTTGATTGAATATGTAAACAAACATGTATGTTTTCCGCGTGGTGACGGAATAAGAATACAATTCTCTACCCCCCTCTCTTGCCCGTGGGTGTCGTAAAAGGTGACTAAGGGATATCTTGTTCATATAATAATTATGCAAGAGAAGGAAAACTCGAAATAAAACCCTATACCAACCCGCCTGACTAGCGTGGTATAGTGGCTCAATTTCCCTTCCAAAACAGTGGGGGCTCGAGCTCAGTAGTGGTACGTATATGAGCTGTGATGATGATGAATGTGTAACATAATATATCATACTTACGGCTCATATACCTCTAACTGCTGAGTTCGAGCCTCTTCCGCAATGGGAGGGAAATCGACCTACTATATTACGCTACTCAGACGGGTGGGCATAGGATTTTTTTTGCGAGTTTTCCTTCCCTTGTATAAATGTTATCTGCATCTGCACGTCTTTTACGACATCCAAGGGCAAGAAAAGGCGCGGTGAATTGTATATATATATATATATATATATATATATATATATATATATATATATATATATATATATATATATATATATATATATATATATATATATATATATATATATATATATATATATATATATATATATATATATATATAATATTTCCGGGATAATATAGCCTATGCTACCCCCTTATATTATAACTTTTCAATAGTGAAAGAATTTTTGAAATCGATTCTGTGGTTAAAGCGTATAAAAGTAACAGACAAGCAAACCTACTTTCGCATTAATAATATTAGTAAAGATATCAAATACTAATTAGGAACAAAAAAATTGTCGCTTTATCACGAAGGTCTTATATTTTAAACACAATACATGCTTTGAGGTTTATGAAACATTTTTCCTAACGTTAAGAGCTTTTAACAAAAGAGTTATTATTATGGAAATACAACGGTCGAATGTGTTGTACCCTTGTCCTCTGAAATTTATTAAACTTTTATCATAGAGAACATAGCTCAAGAAGGACAATAGAGTAATAAAATAAATGTGATACTTATCTGTTTCACGTTACATCAAAATCAGTGATGCCTTTTTTTTGCTAATGGTGGCAATCGAGCAAACAGTACACCTGATGGTTGCTGCCGCTCATGGACCTTTGCTAGGCCGCTGCCTCCCGTAAAGAAAGGGAAGGGAGTGTGAATGCGTGTCATTACACGCATTCACACTCCTTTGAGGGTGAGGATGACAGATGTCATCCATCATATTTGTACTCACTACTTTCATACGAATATTCTCCTTCACACAATCCATCCATCTCTTTTTGGGTCTCCCACGATTCCAAAGATGATACCATTACCAAAATATGTAACTACCATTACCATAATTACCAAAATGACTGCTTTTTTTTAAGAAAAAGAAAACTTGAAATTAAACCTTATATCAACCCGCCTGACCAGCGTGGTATAGTAGGTCAATTTCCCTCCCAATACGGAGAAGGCTCGAGCCCAGTAGTGGGTTGCGCGTCATGCCGCCCTAGCCGAGACCACGGGTGACGTGACCGGGGAATTAGTCCGTCACCCGTCGAAAGGGCGACCGCGTGAGGAAAGACCAACAGCCTCCCCGAGTGGGGGACGTCGGTCGATAGGAGGGTACCCCACTAGAGGGTATGCCGTCGGACCGACCACTGATGACAAGTAACCCTGCTCCGGTGGTCAGCCCAACGACGAAGGCGACGTGGTGTTCGGGTGGGTTGCGAGTGTGCGTGCTTACACCCCTCTGTCGCCCCGGACGGAGTGGTGCGAGGAGTGCGCCGACCGCAGCCCACCCCAAAAAAAAAAGCCCAGTAGTGGGACGTATATGATGTTGTCATTGTAATGATGATGATGATGAAGTATGTTTTATTTTATACTAGCTGACCCGGCGAAGTTCATACCGCCATAATTTTTTTCCTAAATATATTTTCTACCGAACATACAGTTTCTAATGAAAGAACCATTACGGCTTTGCCGGGAAAGACTCGATCGTCTTGGTCGCGGCATTGTTAATGATGATTTAAAGAGAATACAAATTACTGGTTATTGATTTCTGACAAAATTTTAATTATAAAATATTTAACCATACTTAACTACAGTTACGTTTAGCTGTCACTTGCGTTTTGTTATTACATATCAAATGCGTTTTTGTTAGACTACGTTTCATAGCGACTTGTATTCTCTTTGACGTTTTATGTCATGTCACATGATAACGCGATCGGACGAGATAAAAAGTATCCTATGTCCGTTTCCTGGTTCTAAGCTACCTCCTCATCAATTTTCAGCCAAATCGGTCCAGCCGTTCTTGAGTTATAAATAATGTAACTAACACGTCTTTCATTTATATATATAGATTTTAGTTTTTTTTCTATAGGTTTCTATAGGTATTCTGTTATTATCTAACAGAAAAAATGTTTTTTTTCTGTTAGATAATAAAATAAGTATTGCGATCTAACTCCAAAACATTGTTTTGTTTAAATCACACTTATGTTTATTATATTAGTGCTCTGTACACAGAAAATAAATAAATTATCTAGCCTTATAATATTTTTTATGAGCACGTGCTTCTAGGCATGCTTCAGAGCAAGAAATACATAGAAATGAGACACATCAAAATTTCGGTATGTAAGTTTCATGCATTTTTTTACCAACAATTCCTAAATTTCAGGTAAGTAAAACATATAGCAGTAGGGTTTCTTGTTATATACTTATTGTAGGATTACTAATGGGTAAATAAAAAAACATATGCTAATATTGACCATTTTATTGTTTTTCTTTATACAATCCTATTTTGTACGTACATATTCCCTGTGTGAAGAGTGAGAGGTATGGCGGGGCTATCGCCAATCATTTCCTCCCTAGCTAGCGCAATTTGAGGACTGCGTGGCTATCGCACCTTGAGCCGTCTAGCGATCGAATGGAAGATAGTTAATGTATTAACAAGCATGCATGGCAAGCATTAGGATTCGCGCATAAACGATGTCCTCTCGTTACAAACATCAATAAAATAAATATATACATAACCTCGAGTTTTATTCAAAGTTTATGATTATGGTAAAATTGGATATCAGTAGATATACGTAATATCATCAGGCTCTTGCTTCAACTGGCAAAGTTATTATATAGTTAAAGATTGTTATTGATAATATCATTTCTCAGAAAACAAAGTAAAGCCGAACGAAACTCAAATAACTTTTTCTTTTACGACACCCATAACATAGTGGTTGATGTATTGCATTTTAATGAAATTCCTGAAAAAAATAACCTAAATAAAGCCGAAAGAAAGTCCTATAGTCCTCTTTTATGACACCCACGGGTAAGATAGGGTGATGATAGGTACTAATGATTTGTATTCTTACTCCGTTACTATACGGAAGAATTAATAGTAGGTAATAATTTAGATCGACGTTCTAGAATTTTCGGAGTCAATTTCCGAGTAGAATCTCAATGCAAATAAGTGCTAAGCAAATACGACCATGCTCTCAGAGATATAATGACATGTTCACAAGTACAAATAGCTAAATTCCCTAAAACATAATAAAGTTAGCTCCTGAATTTAAATCGACATCATTACTTTTCGAGATGTTACATTATTAAGCAGAGAAATAAAGTAATTCTTATTGATCATTATAGAATTACAGACAGTCTCAAAGGCAATAAACTTCAGTCTAACAAATGTAGGTAATTGTATTTGGAATTATAGCCTCTGGAGAATTTTATATCTCCCAAATATGTTACAATATCGATCTATAAATACAGAATAAAGCCTAATAGGCTTTATTCTGTTTTCATCAATTTATCTATCAGACTCACCATCACCTTCAATCGACATCAACTGTTTGAGATAGGTCTAGGAGACCCTCTAGGTGGAGACCCTGTAAGGGTGAAACTCCTTTCTTTCCCCAAGGATGTAAACAGATTCTTATTTAATGATTTCTGATGTTTACGCGAATATTACACATCTATACAAATAAATAAAATTGACGTGTCTGTTTGTAATGTCAAAATAATGGGCTTTTTTATGTTGATACGGTTTTTTGTATGATACCTATGCCTATAAACTGGTTTAAAAAGTTTTTGGCTGTCTGTCGTATTACCTAAAACAGACAGACAAAGACGTCTGTCTGTTTTGGGTAATCTTCAAAACGGCTGGACGGATTTTGATAATATTTTAGTACCAAGTAGCTGTCTATTTTTTTTTTTATAAGTAGCTGTCTATAGGTATAAGGAGTAACTTAGGCTATATTTCATCCCGGTATTTCCATGTGAACGGCAACTACGCGGGTAAGGCGAACGAAACCGAAGCGAAGCGAGGGTGAGTTGTAAATAATACCTTTTTTACGGATTTTTATCGCGTCTGTATTTGATTTTTGATTGTCCGATGTTTTCAACACTTTACAGCGTTCGTGGTCTCAGGCGGAATTGGTAATACAAACAAAACAAATACAAACGTGTTAAAATCTATAAAAATAGTTTAATTTACAGATTTCTTGATATTTAACTGGAAGTGAAGGATAACTCTGAATAAATACTCTACGTCTTTTACTAAATTATATACGTTTAAAATAGGTGCAGTCGTAGTATTATGGTCGGATGCAATTACCTCAAGCGAGGGTGGCTTGAGGTAATTTCGCTATGCAACGTGGTCTAAAGACATAAATACTTTCAAAGTATGCAACGCAGCTACCTCGATTATCCTTTTGAAAGCTTTCATGAACAAATGCGAAAATTGTTGGAGTTCTTTCATACTCACCTATTAACGTATCTGAAAAATGTGGATGGCTACGAATTTTATGATAATTTCAAATGAAACAAACATAGGTTATGTTTGACAATGCAATGTAAAACAGCTTGACATGGCTGGAGACTGATTTTTCAAGGATAAAATGTAGTTTTTTATTCACTTGTTCAAAGATAATATGTAGTTCTTTATTCAATTATTCAAGGATAAAATGTAGTGATATGACCAGAGACTATTAAGTCTAGAATTTGAAGTCACCACAAGGTATATGACCTTTGAAGTATACTCACAATATTTGAGAGCGAGAGGATTACCCCTCACAAACACGGCAGGTTATGGTGTTGTATCACACCATAGTATAGACCCATATCGGCCAGCACCTTGGCGAGGTCGGCCCCGATCTGTCGGACGCTGGCGCCTAGGGCAATGCAGGCGGAAATACTTGCGGCTGATGCGGCCCTAGTCGAGGCTGCGGATGACTGGAATGGGGAATAGAGCGTCATTCGCGGAAAGTGTGACCACGTGAGATCGACGCTCTGGTGGTACTGGTTTTAGTTGCTGCTGGGGCGTCGACGGGAGATGATACCCGAAAGGGTAACCCACCGACCTGGACTCAAATGTCAAGGATTCAGTAGCAGTGCCCGGCCCTATGGCAATGGGGAGCGAATACAGTGGGTTATGGGGTCACGCGCCGCCTGACTCATTGCCCCAGACGTGTGTCCACACCATAGTCTTCCAATATTAAAAAAAGCAGATCTATCAAAAATTGTTTCTCCTCGTAGAGAAATCTAAGTCCAGCAGTGGATGTCGATGTGTTATGAATGGTTGGATAAATTTACCTAAATTCTTTTGATTTGACTCTTTTTGTATCTGGTATTATTTATGGCTATGCTTTTAGGTTAGAATATTATTAACGTAAGACTGTTTGAATATATCTTTTGTGTTTACAATCTAAATAGAGTGGAAGCAAAAATTTATGAAGATTTTTCAACTTCCATGATTGTATTCTTTACTCAACCGGTGACGGTGTTACCATATGGGTTTGCATACTCATATAATCTAAATAAATGATATTCTAGATTGAAAATTAAGTTGTAAATATTACCAAACAGGCAATCTATATAGCTCATGTAAATATTAATATACATTTTGAGCTGAATAAATTAAACTATTCAAATTCTCATAACAATAAGATCTGCGTCTCATCTTCATTATGTGAGTTACCATCCGTCTCATCATTTCAACCCTTCTACGTCCCTCTGTTGGGTTCAGGCCTCCTCCATTATGTCGGGCCGATCACTGACGACAAGTCACCGTGCTCTGGTGGTCGGCGCAACGACGAAGGCGACGTGGGTATGGGTGGGCTATGGGCCCGCACGCCGTCCTTCCGTCGCGCTCGACGGAATGGACCGCGTGTGCGCTTACCATAGCCCACCCATAAAAAAAGGCCTCCTCCATTATGGGAACACAGGGCGACAGGCTGAATGATGATTGGCATAATACGTGTAGACAGATACCTAGATATAATTATGTTCAAAGATAACTTGTAAAATGGTCAACCAACTTAATGAAAAAGCAACAGTGGGACGTGTCTTATGAAATTGTACCAAAATCTCCCAAAGTATTAAGCAAACTAAATTGCCTCAAATTTATCTGAAAGAAAGAATGCCATCATTAGGCTCGATTGCCATCAAAGCGGAGAGGAGACTAGAGGAGATGTGTTTCGAAAAACCAATCAAATTTCTTTATTTCCACATCTCTCCGTTTAGTTTAGATAGAATTGACTCAAGCGGAAAGGAGAGATGTCTCATTTTTTAGAGAGTGTACTCTAAGAAAATCCTTTGTTGGTATTCAAGAAGTAGAAGGTACTGGAAAGGAAAATAAGTAGGTCTATCTACAAAAAGAAATGAGATACCATCAAAAACAAGACTTGTAAAAAAAAGCCAAGCCTCGCAACTGAATTCTTCTACCATAAAAATTTGTGAGATCCATGTTATACCAAGTCGGTTAACTCATTCAATCCCTGCTTAAGGCACCTTTCTTCTTAAGTTATAACGTAAATAGCTAACGTAACAACTTCTTATAGTGACTATATCAATATTAAAAATCTTTTATGTTTTAAATAAACAGAATGACATTTGCATTTTGTAATTACATATCAAATGCGTTTTTGTTATCCTACGTTTCATAGTGACTTGTATTCTCTTTGACATGAGTTTCGGTGCGAATATGGAAATGTCATGTTTAGCTCTTGTATTATATTAATTTTTTTAGTGTTTTATAGTGTTACACTGAATAATTTTGCTGATATTTTATGTAATATAATATAACTGTTTTACATAAAATAAAACAGGTATTATGTGTTGAAGAAAACACAGCATTGGGGGTGAGAGAGAGTCCTGTGATTTCCAGGAAAACACCAAGTAAATAAGACTAAACTTACCGAAGTTTCCGTAGTTGGTACCTTTATTCACCGGCAGAGGCGCTGTTAATTTCTGTTTGCGCGCCTTTAGCTGTCAAATGTCATAACGTCTTCCTCACCAGCAAGTTCCTTGAGCCAATGCTGTGTTTTCTTCAACACATAATACCTGTTTTATTTTATGTAAAACAGTTATATTATGTGTCTCCAAAAACACAGCATTGGGGGTGAGAAGACCTGTTTGATATCTGCTGGTGAATTAGAACTAAACACAAAATGCTATGTGATTAAAGAGAAAAAGCTAAGAAACGGTAGATTAATGACACAATGAAAGACAAGGCCCACTGTGGTATTATAATAGATGATAAAAACATATTTGCAAAACAACAATAACACAAACAACATTGCAGACTAATGTTTTAATATACTGCAAAGGTATATCATTAGGTTATCATTAAATAATGAAATAAGAAGATAATTTTCAATAGAGCATACTACAGCTCAAGAGCAATGTTAATACTGTATTAACAATCATATATAACATTATTTAATACAGCGTTTTAAGAAATAAAATTAAGAAAAGCAAAAATTAAGATCTTTTTAAATACATTTTTGTATAATATAAAAATTTGAGATCAAATCTCTCTATAAATCGAGGATTTCAGCTCATTTTCAAATTATCATGTAATAAATCAGTATTTTCAATGTTGTCTTTCTTAATAACAATAATATTTGGAAAATGTTTGTCCACATCTGCAATCACTTCTACTCAAAACATCTACACTCCGAGCCCTATTATCTAGCCATCCTTTAGATGCCCACTGTTGATTGGATTACTTCCTGAGCCGTCTCACTATTAAATTTTGTAAATATAGATCATATCCACCCTGAAGTTATGCTCTTGGGGTTGGTTTACTACACCTTTTATAAAAGGGAATGTTATCTTATTTTTCATTTTATGCCTGGACTCTGAAGATTTCATTAAATCTTTGATATGAACTACAGGACAAATTCAAATATACTGGTGTGATGTGAGTAACCAGCCATATTGTAGTATCATTATTTGGAGTCAGATTTAAGCCAGAAAGTTAAAGAATTATTATTTCTCTACAAAATTGTTATTAGAAATGTCTAGAAGAGTGAAATGGTGTATTACATGACCTGAAGCAAGTAGCAGTATCAATGCTGCTCTTCTACTCTTGTCAGATAGTGAATCTGAATATGGGAATGTCCTTAACCAGTTAAATAGCATATGAACATCTCATTTAGCTACTGTGGTTTTGAACATGAAATAGCTTTTAAAAATTGTTTAATAAAGAGCTGCATAATAGATTAAAATTATAGTAAGCCAATTTCCCTCCCATAGTGGATGAGGCTTCAGCCCAACAATGGTATGTCTATGGGCTAATTTGAATGAAAAAATAGATCTAAGTAATAAAATTGTAGTATAAGAAAAATTGTTTTCAAAATAAAGGCATTAAAATAGCTAAAAATTTGGCTATGTTTGCCCTCTAGACCTTTACAATTGATTTTATTATTGTTTTACCACAACAACAATCTCTTTAGAGGAGTGCAGTAAGTCCTTAGTGGCAGGACACCAAGTTCTACTTAATAACTGCTGTTCATCTTTATTCCAGTCAGTTACTTGGTTGGACCACCCGAAGTCTCCACGCTTGTAGGGATAACTTCTCTGTTTGTCGTGGCCTCCTTTATATGGTCCAATTCACAAAGATGTATCATAACTTTTATATGAGCCTTGGATCGCAGATGATCTTCACCTGGAGGTTTAAGTACTAGTCATTGGCTCAAGTGAGGAACTTCAGTCCTCAGGATATAAGAGTCCTTTGCTCTGTTGAGATGAGATAACATCCTGGGATTCACATTTGGGGAGGCAATCCCTAAGCTGTCTGGTATCTTACTCTTGACTAAAGGCATCAAAAAGATAGCAGAATCATAGATCATACGATGGTATCTTTAAATTTAAAAATGTCTATTTCTGGCATACCCCACTTTGAATATCGCCTCCGCGGCTTAAGGAAGGAGGTGCCACTCTGGTACTAGGCTCCCCTATGAGAGGCGATCGGCAAAGCTGTTCAGTTTGCCTGGTTAAGTAGACTACAGTCATCAAGATATTCGAGAAACAAGTCCTCATAACTTTCTTATTATGTCTACAAGATTTATGGGCTGAGTTCCATCTAAGGCCTATTATTAAGGTCTAATTGTGGACCAATATGTAAATACTACTTCTTAATATAAACCTTTTTGTAAACTGATCACAGCAGAGGCTGCGTATATCTCTTTTAGATTTGAAAATCATGTTCTTTGATGTGCAGATCACCCTCCCAATCTATCTTGATTGTATAGGTGTGCTCTCCAGTCCGCATCCGTTGCGTCTGTTATTAGGAAAGTAAGTTACTTCTCCTTTATAAATGGGGTTGGATTGCTATCACTCGCATCGAACCATCATCTCAGGTCCTGCTATACTTCTTGGCTACACACTTGTCTCTGGCATTTCCGACTGAATGTTTTTTCAAAACCACTGTCCTCAGTGACAGTGCAGTCAATCTTGACTGACAGCCCCGGTTGGCCAAGCTACCATGGGTCTGGGTGTTCCAGACTAGGCCGAGATATTCTAAAAAGCTTTGTACATGGGTTCTATTACAGACCTCGTAATTTATACACCCAATGCCTCCAGCATTGCAAGCATTTCCGTAACATGTGCAAGCTTGGATCTGTCCTGACCAGCCTGAAGTCATCTAATTGTAATAGACGATGAATCCTTCATTTTTTATGGGTTTCCGCAAACCAATTTGTATTGCCGCAAAAGTGCGGAAGGCTATATACAGGCTAAAGGATAGGACTGTCAATTGTAGGATTTGGCAATTGCAAATGATCCTTACAAACCATCTGTGTGTATCTTGGATACATAAATGGAAATAAGCCCGATGAATATTGATTTTGCCCAACAACTTTGAGCTCTAAAGAAAGATGATTAGGTACATCTGTCTGGGATATCAAATAATATGTAATTAAGACACCCTGCACTAAGAAAACAAGCCTTGTGTTGTGGGGGACTTTACAAACATGTAACTAATGGATACAACTTACATCCAACTACCGAATGACAATTTGTGGATTGCAGTGTTGTCCTGCGTGGGATCCTAACCCACGACATTGGTATGGCAGGATGGTATCCCAACCACTACGGCATCTGTGCAGTCAGTATGAAAATGACTGTTTAAGGGCCTGAAGTCCAATATTGCTCTTAGCCCATCTGCTTTCTTTACTAAGGATATTTTTCAAAAGAACTCTATAATATCTCTAAATTTTTTTTTTTTGATGAGAATTTCAGAGTTAGTTTGACATTGAAAGGTAAGTGGCAACTGGCTATTTATAAAATGGTTGCCTGTGATCCTACTAATGCTTGAATAATTGGTCTACTTTACAGATTTTATTTGTATTCGCTTGCCCAATGTTTTGAACACTTTTCAGCACTCATGTTCACAGGTGGACTAAGATGCTATTTCTCATTTACTCACGTAAACATCCAAAAATCATTATGAATAATTGGTTGTAATGTTTCCCTACTGAACGAATATTCAGCACTTGGTAAACACATTGTAGGGTAACCTTGAGGTTTGATTAACAATTAGTTTAAATCTATGATCCCCATACATTCAGATTATAGACCACAAGTAATCTACATAGTGGTTTCTGAGCTTTTATGACTTGGAAAAAGTTTTATAAATCTTATTAAACAATGAGTTAGGATCTAGGTCTTTGGGATTAGCTGTATGCCACTTTAATATAGCCTGCAAACCCACTCTCAACTGCCATTGTTCTAAAACCTTATTAGATAAGCCATTTAACAAAAGTTCAGTCAAAGCCAAATAGTCCTTAGTTTAATAGAAATGACACAATTCCTCTTCTGACTTTCACACCATCATAGTCAGGTGCAGCCAAGCTATTCTGAAAGGATCTTTCTTTTTATTTAGTTGATTATCAGGCTTGAATGAATGACATGAAATGAGTGAAACTACTGCAAATTGGTCAATCATGTCAATCACTCTAGGATCACCAGACTTTATGATCTTTTAAATTCAGTACCTAATATATCAATTTCAGTACCTAAATCATCAAATGTCAAAGAATTAAAATTAGACTCTAATTTTAATTTAATAAGAGAGATTTTAATTTAATTTTAGTAATGTTAATATCATAGTAATTTCATAATATTGTGAAAAAATTTTGTTAAAGCCCAGGGAGCTTCATCTACCAACAAACTGTAATACAGTTTGGCAGAAGTAAGAAATTACTTGTAAATATGTACATTTTTCTTTAATAAATTTATTTCTATTCTATTTTCTATTTGCATTGGTCCCTTAAGCAAGGAAAGGAATAGCAGAAGTAGTACTAGTAGCAGAAATATTTTCTTTATTCTGTGTAGATACATACTCATTATTCATATAAACTGGTAATTGTGCGAAATAGATAGACGCATATGACCTTTGAGACATCAAATTGTCTCTCTTAGAATTTGTACAAGTTTGAACCTGTCTATGTCTATATACTTTGTTCTAGGTCCCTTGTTAGACAGGGATGAGGTCAAATCTTCCTCGACTTCCGAAGTTAAAGGAGATTCGCTACACGAACTATATCTAGAACTTTCAGTCGAGATATGTTCTCCAGCTGAAGCAACACTCAGGACTAACTTCAGTATTTCTGCTACTAGATTCCATTAAAATTTAAAATGTACATACATCTGCTTACCGACGTAAATTACAATACTGTATTGCAGCTATTTCTTAATACTGCAATAATTTTACTTCAACACATATAAAATAAGGTATATTTTTTCACTTTAAAAACTAACGATGTTCCTTCGGCAAATTCACAAAACGCTATGACATTTGACAGCTAAAGGCGCGCGAACAGAAATTAACAGCGCCTCTGCCGGTGAACAAGGGTACTAACTACGGAAACTTCGGTAAGTTTAGTCTTATTTACTTGGTGTTTTCCTGGAAATCACAGGACTCTCTCTCACCCCCAATGCTGTGTTTTTGGAGACACATAATACAGTTAAGGTATGTAAGGAATGTGATATAAGAGTGGTTTACGTGTATTTTCATATTTTACCGTAATTCCCAGAGAAATCAAATAATTTGGTGTACAGCGGCTAATTAATGGTAACGACTTGACTTACTGATGGACATGACTATAAATAAGCTATTCTATATAAACAAATATTAAATAATATGAAGAAAATTGTATCAGACTTGGCTGTATGGTTTTTGATTCATTTGCCCGTTCGAATGGACAAACAGAAACAAAATAAAACCTATTTGACATTTTATGCCATGTCACACGGGAACGCGATCGAATGGGATAAAAAGTAGCTCATTGCCATTAAGAAGAAGAAGAACGAGATAAAAAGTATCCTATGTCCGTCTCCTGGTTCTAAGCTACCTCCTCACCAATTTTCAGCCAAATCTGTTCAGCCGTTCTTAACTTATAAATGTAGTAACTAACACGACTTTCTTTTATATATATAGATTTATGACTATATTTTTTTTATCGTTGCATAATATTACACTAACAACCAAAAACATTAATAAAACGGCCAATTTAGTTATTAGATCAGAAAGTTAAGCAATAAAAGGACAAATTTATCTTAAATTCTGATAGTTTAATGATGTTTGGTGTTTATGTGAGTATTACACATTATCAATCAAATTATTTTTGTGGATCTTATCGCGTTTGTATTTGATTTTTGATTGTCCAATGTTTTGAATACGTTTCAGCGTTCCTGGTCACTGGTGGATTTGGTTCACCCGTGACCATGAAGTTTTGTTTATAATTGTGATAGTTTGTTGTATAGATTCATCAGCAGCCCACATACGGGCCACTGTTGGGCTCACGCCACCTCCACAATGGGAGAGAATTTGACTTACTGCTGGTGAGACATGTTGGTATAGGGTTTCATTTCGAGTTTTCCTTCTCCTGCATAGATGTTATGTGCATATTATAACCCTTAATCGACTTCTACGATATTCACGGGCAAGATAGGGAGTGGTGAATTGTATTCTTACTCTGTCACCACACGGAAACAGTTCTATAGATTAATTTTATAAAAAACTAGCTGACCCAACAGACGTTGTTCTGTTCAAATAGCGCCACCTATCGGGTCCAATTGTGAATCTAAACTATTCTCAAATCCTCCCGAACACACACAAAATGAAATATTTTGTATCAACATCGGTCCAGCCGTTTAGAAGGAGTTCAGTGACATACACACGTACACATGAAATTTATATATAACTAGCAATCCGCCCTCGCTTCGCTTCGGTTATAGGTTATAGTCATTTTACCCGCGTAGTTCCCGTTCCCGTGGGAATACCGGGATAAAATATAGCCTAGTTTACGCCCTGATATTATAGCTTTCCATTGGTGAAAGAATTTTTGAAATCGGTCCAGCCGTTTTGAAGATTACCCGGAACAAACAGGCAGACAGACAGACAGACAGACAGACAGACAGACAGACAGACAAAAATTTTTTAATTGCTATTTTAGGCATAGGTGTCGTGCAAATAACCGTGTGAGCATGAAAAAAGCCTATTATTTTGACATTACAAACAGACACTCCAATTTTATTTATTGGTATAGAAGAAGAAGATAATCTTCGTGTTTATAAGAACTGATTGTGTGGTAATCAATTTTCATTACCACGAAGATTAATTTTGTGTATATTACGTGGGAATTGAAAGTACCATACCTGCAGCGTTGTTTATAGCGATATTAATATGGGGTATAGCGCCCGAAACCTCCGTGTGTGTCGGACTTTTTGTTTATTTTCACATACAGTTATACGACTGATGTAGGTACCCTAGATATAGGTGACGACTTCTTTACCTTTGTTCTTTATCTTCCATTACCATTGTGGAATCAGTTCATAAATGCCCCATATACAGGGTGTGTCGTAAATAGTGGTCCACCGTTAAGGATTCGATAAACCAGATAATTTACTATAACAAATTCCATTTTTAACCATTTTTAGCCGAAAGTTCCGTAAATATTAATTTTTAGTTATTTATTTACCAAATTTCTACCTCTTGTAACAAATTTGGTTGTAGTTTTATCAAAAACCATTATATTTTCATTTTGATTACTGTTAATTACTGCTGAATACAAGAGCTATCGTTTATTAACATGTTATTTAAGGAAGATTTAGATCTTCTGCAAAAAAAAATGATTGTACTCGAATTTTAACGGATTTTTTTAACATATCATGCTAATTCAAAAGCGATTTATGTAAAAAAAATGTACTACACTGTCAGTGCCCATTAATTTAATAATATGCCTATTTAATACCAATTTCAAAATGGTATCATAATACCAGATCCCTATAAAAAACAGCAAGATATCTAATTTTAATTGAAGAAAGTAAGATTTTCATTAAAATTAATTTAAACATTTTGTTGCATTAATTTTACAACAAAACGGATAATATGGTAATAAAACTTTGAAATATAATTTGAGTGTGACAAAACTGGTTTTAAGAGGCACAGGAGTAGGTGGTGCAAGTGAAGGAAGACCGCGAGCACACAACGATGAAGCGGTAATGAATTTAGTTGCTGAAGATCCTTCAACATCGGTGCGTGTCTTAAGTCGCAGAACTGGCATACCTTTTAAATCGGTACATCGCGTACTTAAAAGAAATGATATGTACCCATACCACTATCAAAGGGTACAGTCATTACTACCTAGAGATTACGCATTCAGAGTACGATTTTGTAGAGAAATATTACGCAGAATAAGAGAAGACCCGCAATTTTTTAATAAAATATTATGGAGCGACGAATCATCATGCAAAAAAGATGGATATTTAAATCTACATAATCTGCATAGCTGGCAGCGAGAAAACCCACATCTCATAAGACAAGATAGATCACAGTATCAAGTTAAAATAAACCTTTGGACCGGAATTATTAACGGACAGATAATCGGTCCACACGAGCTGCCAGAAACTTTAAATGCAGACAGATATTTAAGTTTTTTGCGGACTGACTTGCCAATGCTTCTTCAAAACGTCGCTCCTGAAGTCCAAGAAGATATGTGGCCAGAACGATGTCTGTCCCGCTCACTATGCTGTTAGAGTACGAGAGCACCTACACACAGCGTATCCAAATAGGTGGATAGGACGCTTAGGTCCAATACTATGGCCACCGCGCTCGCCAGACTTAAATCCCCTGGATTTTTTTTACTGGGGTTGCCTGAAAGAACATGTGTACAAAGAAGAAATAACGTCCATTGATCACTTGAGGACTAGCATACACACAGCAGCTAGAAAAATAAACGAGAGTGGGTTTGCTCGGCGACTTGAACGGTCGTTTATTCGACGTTGCAGAGCATGCATAGCTGCAAATGGGGGCCATTTCGAGCACTTGGTGTAATTTAAATGTTAAAGAATAACAATAAATGATGTATGATGATGTATGACTTGTTTTTTTTCAATGCCTTGTTGTAATTTACAAGTTAGGTCTAGATCACTTTGCAACAATAGTAAAAAGTTGTCTTTTATAGTCGTTTTTAACTAAAATTTCATTACTTGTTTTATTAATGGGATAGTAAACCTTTTAGAATCGGTATTAAGTAGGAATATAATTAAATAAGTAGGCACTGATAGGAAAGTTTTTTTTTTACAAAAATCGTAAGTATTATAGCAATAAATTTTAAAATTAATTTTAATGAAAATCTTACTTTCTTCAATTAAAATTAGATATCTTGCTGTTTTTTATAGGGATCTGGTATTATGATACCATTTTGAAATTGGTATTAAATAGGCATATTATTAAATTAATGGGCACTGACAGTGTAGTACATTTTTTTTTTACATAAATCGCTTTTGAATTAGCATGATATGTTAAAAAAAATCCGTTAAAATTCGAGTACAATCATTTTTTTTTGCAGAAGATCTAAATCTACATTAAATAACATGTTAATAAACGATAGCTCTTGTATTCAGCAGTAATTAACAGTAATCAAAATGAAAATATAATGGTTTTTGATAAAACTACAACCAAATTTGTTACAAGAGGTAGAAATTTGGTAAATAAATAATTAAAAATTAATATTTACGGAACCCTCGGCTAAAAATGGTTAAAAATGGAATTTGTTATAGTAAATTATCTGGTTTATCGAATCCTTAACGGTGGACCACTATTTACGACACACCCAGTATGCTGGTTTCGAGCCTCCTCCACAATAGAAGGGAAATTGACCCACTGTGCTCCGATGGTCAGATGGGTTGATAATAGAACTTTTTTAGAGTTTTCCTTCTCTTGCACAGATGTTATCTGCATATCATATCCCTGTTACGACATCTACGAGCGAGAGACGTAGCGGTGAACCGTGTTCTCCCCCCCACCACACCTCACACGAAATATCTTTAGTAAATCAAAAAATGAATCGATTATGTATAAAGCTGTAAGTATATTTATAGATAACGTCTGTCTTATATAAAATACGTTGTTTATCTCTGGCCTTAACAAATGAATTCAGATCAGCTTTTCTTATCGCAAGTTTTCTTTTTAAGGAATATTCCACAATGTAAATATTGTCTATAACGGTTGACATTAAACTTAAGCCGGACTATAAGTGAAATAGTAAATAATGAATATTCAAACTGTCTGGCGCTTGACGGTGACCGACACTTATGACATAGTCATTAAATTTCTATTTACATACATACTTAACAATCTATCAGACCATTATTGGAATCATAGATAAGGTCATTGTGACTAACGAATTAGATGTAATATTTACAAAATTGTATAAGGTATACTTGAATATTTTTAAAGTGAATACTTCTAAAAGTGCATTAAGCACTTTTTTGAGTGGACAAAAATCATGGAACTCGCGTAGTCATCACCGAACGCCTGTCTTGAAAAATTATATAAAGCGCATGCACGCCCGCTCTTTGTTTTCAAGCGCAAAATTTAAAATGTTATTCAACTTTTGTTGAAACTATTGCACCACACATTTTCTAATTAATTATTAACCTTCTAATTTAAATAATTATTTTCGAATTATTATTGGTCATCAAGGATTAAAGTTTAAATTGATAATTAACACTTTTTTACAAACCAAATATAATTCAAAAATAATAATCTAATATCTCGACGTAATCATTCAGAAGTTTATTTTTTATTTTTCACTTCTATCGGCAGTCCCCAAAAATTACCCCGCTAAGAAATCTTGGTAATATACAACATCTTAACTATATAAGTGAAATATCATTCACTGGTTGATTAACTCATTACAATGTTCAGAGGGTGCCACTACCAGTTGACTGTCCGTTAACTGATTAGTGTCGCTACGGGAACGCAATCCCGGACTGCTCCTGTCATACTCCTATCCCATATCTAATGGCAGTAGTGTCCCCTAACCCAGTTTCCATCATATACATTCGCCATATCCCCGTCCCTTTCCCATTAACGAAAATTCCTGAGGAGGGTTGAAGTCAGGCGGGCGGCCGGTCATAAAATAAATAGCCGAAACTGTAGACAACATGAACTTAAGAAAGGTAAGTTCATGTTGTGCCGACCCCACTTAGCGTGGGATGAGGGCAGGCAAATGATGATGATGAAATGATGGTTGACTAACTCATCACAAGATCTCTGAAATAATAAAACCGGTTTATTTTAAAAAATTGCATAAGCACTCCAAGCGACATAGAAGTGAACTAAGAATGGATTTTACGAAGATCGTATGGAAAATAATTTTCTTATTTATACTTTGATTTTTTTTCTTTTATGGGGTGGGTTACGGTCGGCGCACTCCTCGCACCACTTCATTCGGGGCGACAGAGGGGCGTAAGCAGGCACACCCGTAACCCACCCGTGACACGTCGCCTTCGTCGTTGGGCCAACCACCGGAGCAGGATGACTTGTCGTCAGTGGTCGGCCCGACGGAATACCCTAATCCATGCTTTGATGCCATTGTATCCATTGCCACAACAGTTACTGTCGTTGTTTTTGTAACCAACCACCAGCCTCCAGCCACCGGCCAATAACCAGTTTCTGTTCTTAATTCTTTAATATTTATAATTATAATAATTACGTTTTTCAGAATATCAATGTTTCGCAATAAGGAAGAGTAATTCATTGCGAGTTTCCGTTGTATGTGCTGAAAGTTATACATACGTGCTTACGATTCGTTTTCTGTTACCCTTTTTCTCTTAAGTGACGTAAACGAAGTTTTTCGGGTCTGCTAGTGTATAATAGTATATTATCAAATTCTCGCAGATTTAGAATTAACTAGATTAATCCTATAAACTGCCATCAGAACAGAATGTGACCGCTAAAGATAAACTCTGCGGGTTTTTATTTTTGGGATTAAAACTTCTATGCGAGCATCCGACTGTGAGCACGAACGACGTAAAGTGTTCGAAACGTCGGGCAATCAAAAATCAAATACAAATACCATAAAATCCGTAAAATAGTATCATTTACAATTCTTTAGGCAGGTTTGGATGGAGAGTAAAGACATAGGTAAGTCGTCATCGACACGGTTACGTGACGTGTTAACGCTAACATTGTATTCGTAGCTATGTCAAGGTCACTATATCTATGCCGATAGATGTCAAAATCAGATAAATGTAAACAATTTTAATTTACAAATTTTAATATAAGATCAAACAATTAATTTCAATATTTAAAAATAACAACTGTTTGATCATAGTTTTAAGTTTTCACTTTTGTGGGTGATCCTTATGACTGTTTTATTATTTACTAGCAAGCCGGCCTCACTTTGCTTCGGTTTTAGTGGCCTTACACGTAGTTGCCGTTCCCGTGGAAATACAAGGATAAAATATAGCCTATGGTACGAAGAAGCTTCTCATTGGTGAAAGAATTTTTAAAATCGGTGCAGTAGTTTGGGAGCCTATTCAATATAAACAAACAAAATTAAATCTTTCCTCTTTATAATATTAGTATAGATATATAGGTATATATCTTTTAATAGAAACTTTTATATAAAATTGCATAAGACATATCTATCAAATACCAGCTTGATGCTCTTCGAACCATAAGATGCCTGATATTGTATTTTAAATATAAACAATTATGGCTGGATGAGATCTCACAAGCGGCACCCGATCATCGAGTTAAGTGCTAGAAAACAATTATGTTCGCGTACGAGTATGTTCCCGTTGCCGTGAGAATATGGGGATAAAATATCTTTAAATGGACAATTCTTGTATATATTCAGGATCTCGGAAACGGTTTCAACGATTTTCATGAAATTTAGCATACTAGAGGTCTCGGGGCCAAAAAATCGATATAGCTAGGTTTTATTTATAGACAATCTTGTTTTGTCGGTGTCTTTAGCTAATTAATACAATGACATGAAATGTCAATAGAATGAGAATTCAAATTTCGCCGTCGCCGTCAAGAGTGACAATAGCTGAGCTTTTTGTTTCGCTGTCGCATTCAAACAGCATGAGATCGAATCTCGGTGTTCTTATTATTTTCTTTTTGTAATTTTTGATATTTCTTCATTATTTCATCATTTTTATTTTTTATTCATATATATCTAAATAAGTTCGACAAAAATAAAAAAAATATATACCGAGAAGAGCGAAGCTCAGTCAAACAGATATTGGGGACAAAATATAATTAGGTATGTCATATCCTTTTATTGCTCGTGGGTATTGTAAAAGACTACTAACAGCTTAACATAGGCCCAGCTCCATGTGTTGTTGTCTCTTCAACAATTACATTCTAAACAAGCGTTGACGTCAGGTAGGTGATCGGTCATAAAACTATTGCCAATAACTTTTGCAATACGTACTATGAAAGAAAAGTACACATTCAGTCGACTCCAAGGAATTAGGATAAGAAAAGGGTTATGATGATGAGGATGACGTATTAAGCAAATTTTTTTTACGTCCTTTAAGACATAGTACTACAAATAACTCGACTCCCTATCTTGCCTGTGGATGTCGTAAAAGACGACTAAGGGATATGCATATTACATCTATGAAAGAGGAAGAAAACTCGAAATAAAACTCTATACTAACATGTCTGATCAGTATGGTATAGTGGTCAATTACCCTCCTATTGGAGAGGAGGCTCGAGCCCAGCAGTTATGAGCTGAGACTTCGACTTCATATAATAGTGGTCTCGTTGTGTGAGAAACACGTGAAAAATTTAAACGTGCAAATATATAAACATACGTGGGTGTTATTTATTTCGCCAGAGATTTGATTTGCTTCAGATCTGCGTATCCATTTGTAATAAAATGTTTTCACCACATACAATAATTTATGGTCTGAAGTAATAAAAACATAAGTCTTCAAAAGTTTGTATAGAATTTAACATTTGATGCGTGTTCGGGTTAAAATGGTGGGCCATTACAACGAAAAAATATAAATGAGTAAGTAATAAGTGCTGATGGAATAAGAATACAACTCACCAACCCCTCTGATATTCGTGGAGGTCGTACATGATAACTAAGAGATATAAATATACAGATAAAATCGATACAAATATACCTGTAACATGTCTGAACAGTAGTAGGTCAATTTCCCTCTTTAAGTGGAGGAAGCTCGCGCCCAATAGTGGGATATATATGGGCTGAGATGATTACGATGAGATGTTAAAGTAATAAGTATTTTTTATTCAATATCCTTACTAATATTATGAATGCGGAAGTAAGTCTGTTTGTTTGTTACGCTTTCACGCTTAAACCAGCGCACCGATTACAAAAAATCTTTTACCAATCGAAAGCTTTCGATTGGTGAAAGATTTTTAGATAAAATATAGCCTATGTTACTACCTAATATTATAATATTAGGTAGTAACATAGGCTATATTTTATCTTGATATTCCCAGGGGAACTACGCGGGTAAGGTGACCGAAACCGAAACGAAGCGAGGGCGGGTTGCTATTATTAAATAATTCATAAACAAATTTTTACTTTTTCTACACCGAAAACTAATACATCTGACCTGCGTAACATGGTAAGTCAAGCTTTCAATTTAAACGAAAGTCAAGTATACGGTACTAGTGGTCAGCCCAATGATAATATCCCTATTACGGGCATACGGTGGGTTAACGAGGCCGCCCATCACCCTTTTGTCGCCCCGGGCGGAACGTTTCATGCTTTATAACTAAATGTATCTTCTACTTTGATCTGTAGGTATATAGGTGGTAATCATGATATAACGTGGCCATATCCATATCCACTTGCTACTTTTATTTATACTATCACTAGTTCCTCCATCCATTTTATTAACGACTAGCAACTCGCCGTCGCTTCGCTTCGGTTACAGACGCCTTACCCGCGTAGTTTCCGTTCCCGTAGGAATACTGGGATAAAATATAGCCTATATTAGGGATAATGTAGCTTTCCAATAGTGAAAGAATTTGTGAAAACGGCATAATAGTTTTTGAGTTTATTCATTACAAACATACACACACGCAAAAATACAAATTTTTCCTCTTTATAATATTAGTGTAGAAGAGGCAGGCGTATGTGGGCAACGATATATTTTTTTATTTATTTTTAAACGATCTATTCTTGAATATTTCTATGTATACAGAATCACGGCAACCATTTCAACAATTTTCATCTTATCATTTTATCATTTTTTATAATTTACCATAAAAAAACTGAATTAAATCATAATAATCGGTCATCCAGGTGCTATTTATTTAATAGCTTAATAAAAATTCCGTCAGAGCCTCGAGTCAAAATCCTACTTCAAAAAGCTTTCAGTATATCGCGCGAATTCTTAATTCCTGGTCGAAAAAAAGTAGGTAACCTAATTTACATTTTATAAAATCAGTAACCTGTCAGTTAAAATCCGTCAAAGGAGATTATACTACAGAACAGACGAAAACATTTTATAACTTTTTAAGTGAAAACTTGTACAGGCAAGCTTAGATAGAGAATAAATTCATGTAAGTCGTGATAGACATGGTCATGTAACTTTTTAATATCTAGATAGATGTCAAAATCAGATAAATATTATCATCAATATCGGCTCATACAGGTCCCAATGCTGGGTTCGAGCTTCCTCCAGAATGGGAGGTGAATTTGATTTATTATACCACGCTGGTCAGACGGTTTGATACAGGGTTTGATTTCGAGTTTCCCTTCTCTTACATAGATGTTATATGCATATTATAATTCTTCATTCGTCTTTAAAGACACCACATGCCGCTTTTTATCACCCTGGACGAAACAGACGGCGTCTGTCCAGACCATAGTCCGGTCAAAAAGAAAAAGAATATGATACACAGGTAGCATCTATAAAAGAGAAGGAAAACTCGACCTAAAACTTTATGGTAAGAAACCCTAACCAGAGTGGTGTACAAGGTCAATTTTCCTCCTATTGTGGAGGAGGCTCTAGCCCAGCAGTGAAACTTATGTGGGCTGCGAGGATAATGATTATTTACTGGCTATAGGTATATATAGTTAAAATTTTCAATCATTTTCATTCTCTGTTTATAGAAAACCTATATTGTTGTCATTAAATCTGCAATAATAGCTACAAATGGCAGCCATAGCGGTCAATGACTTGGCCACGCTCGGACAGGAAAGTAAATATTATTGTATACCAGTGCCATTATAATGATATCAACACTAGCTTTCACAAAAATAAGTGATTGGATTTTCGATGTCACCTGAATTTGTTTAACCAGAATATGAGTTTGTTGCTTTACAGTGGGGTGATGGAGTAAGAAAACAGTTCACTAAACCATGTCATGGATGTCATAATCAGCGACTAAGAGATATAATATGCACATAACATCTATGCAAGAGAAGAAAATCTCGAAATAAAACCCTATACCAATCAGTTTGACCAACGTGTAGTAGTAGATCAATTTCTAATAAATGTTAACTTTTTTTTTGGGAGTGGGTTACAGAGGGGCGTAAGCACGCACACCCGTAACCCATCCGTGACACGTCGCCTTTGTCGCTGGGCCGACCAGCGGAGCAGGGTGACTTGTTGTCAGTGGTCGGCCCGACGGAATACCCCCTGAGGAGTACCCTCTCCTCGACGGAAAACGGAAAGCCCGGCGTGGACGCCGGTCTTTCCTCGCGCGGTTGGCCTCTTAGCGGGTGACGGACTAATTCCCCGGTCTAGTCACCCGCGACCTCGACTAGGGCGGCATTAGGCGCAGGTATTCGCGCCTGCGCCGCCCTCCCCAAAAAAAGCTCATTTTCGGGTATCGGTTTTACGTAACGATGTGCGCGCGCATCATAAAAATTCACTCTCATTATTTTGCCCTAAACTAAAGAAGAATAACATTAAAAATCAACTTTAGCAATATATTGAAAAAGAGGATAACAGCTTTGACAAATAGTAGTTACCTTTTTCATTAATAAATACGATGAATATTTGGTTTGATTGACGCATTATGTATAATAAACAATGTCATTGCGTTCATTTCGTCATTTCAGATGATGACGGAATGACACTGTATCAATATTTCCTTCTCGTGGTTGTAGAATAAGATCACTGTGGTATGAAAATATATGACGCTACTAAAAGCGGAGACTCAAACCAAAATTATGTCGCCATATTTGATTGACATTTTATAATTTAATTTCTCTCTAAATGAAGACGAGGCTTTTGCATATAGTGACGTAGTAAGAATACGATTAACCACACTCTCTCTTGCCCGTGCATGTCGTTAGCATCTAATAAGGGACATACAAAATAAACATTAAATATAAAATTTTAAGAAAGTATAACTTATCTCCATTTCTATGCCATATTTATACTTTTCAAAAAAGTACAGTATACTCTAACTGCGAACGAATCAGAGTATTAAATAAGTAAGGCAAGAGGCAGGTCTAATTCAATAATAATAATAATGAAACTAAATGGATTCTTTTTTTTTACCATGGAACCCTAAAATAACATTTATTTTACTTAAGTGGTTTATTGAGATTAAACTAAGTACAGAGTGATGATTCTTACTGATAGGGCCCCATCAAAAGAATTTGCCATGGGCCCTCGAGAGTATAGTTACGCTTCTGCCTCTCAGTCAGTTTTCACGATTCAAAACATTGTAATTTAATCATTCAATAAACTGATCATTGAATTTATTAAATAAATATTTTCATAATCATCATACTGCTTTATCCGAACTACTTGGGGCCAATGATTCGTGTGGTGAGGGAATAAGAATACAATTCTGCCTGTGGATGTTGTAAAACACGAGTAAAGGATATAATATGCATATAAAATCTATGCACGAAAAGGAAAACTCGAAACAAAAACTTATACCAAACTTTCTAACCAGCATAGTAAGGTAAATTGCTTTCTTATTATGGAGGAGGCTCGAGCTCAGCAGTGGGACGTATATGAGCCGAGATGAAAATGACGAAGATTGTTGACGTTTTGGCAATGTTTGTATGATGGGTCGCTAGTCTGACGTCAATCCCTTTTGAATGTATTTGTTAACTAGGCAGCATCAGATGAAAGGAACCTAGATCTATGTTAATCTCAAAGTCTTTTTTTACGACACCCATGAGCATTGTAAGAGTTGGTAGTATTCGTAGCCACAACTACGTAGCAAGTAAATAATTTGTAATAAATATTTTTATAGTAAAATAATTATATTTTATACTAGCAACCCGCCCTCGCTTCGCTTCGGTTATAGGTTATAGTCGTTTTACCCGCGTAGTTCCCGTTCCCGTGGGAATACCGGGATAAAATATAGCCTAGTTTACGCCCTGATATTATAGCTTTCCATTGGTGAAAGAATTTTTGAAATCGGTCCAGCCGTTTTGAAGATTACCTGGAACAAACAGACAGACAGACAGACAAAAATTTCTTAATTGCTATTTTAGGCATAGGTGTCGTGCAAATAACCGTGTGAGCATGAAAAAAGCCTATTATTTTGACATTACAAACAGACACTCCAATTTTATTTATTGGTATAGATTGTATTTTATTCACAAAGTAATATTAGATATGTACAAAGTCTGAACAGGTGGGTCCTGTTAGATGCTATTCCTGTATATATTCTCCTAGTTTACGACACCCAAGTGACGCAAGCTGTAGTTCTTAAAAATAAACAAAGTTCTACATTTAGTTAAGAGCCATTTGACTAAACGTGAGTAACAGAATGCATTATACATACATTATTATTCTATTCATATTACGTAATTTTTTTAAATTGTTTTAAAATTATAAATCACTATTGTATTTATCATTTTAACTTATTGTAATTGTATTTCATTTGTTCCTATTTTGTTATTCAATATTGTTTATTTTGATCTAATTTGATGGAATTTGTATAAATTTGATTTTTAAACTATTTTAAAATTATAAATCACTATTGTATATATAATTTTAACTTAATTGTATTTCATTTATATTTTTTCACATCTATTTTTTTGATTCAATATTATTTATTCTGATCTAATTTGATGGAACTTGTTTTAATTTGATTTTTTGAATTGTTTTATTAATCCCTATTGTATACATTAATTCTGAGCGGTCATGTGCATGTGGTGTTAACCTATAATTAATTGTTATAGTCGATTTTGTTAATCTAAGCTTTCAATTGTATAAGTATAAGTATAAACAATTGTTGGTTAACCAAATAAATAAATATTATTGCAAATTTTTCACGTGAAACTAGATATTAAAATTTAAACACAGAGTTAGAGTTAGCGTGATTAAATAGCCGGTGGAAAGCAGCCGAGATAAAATTTCAAGTCTTTTAAAATTAGAATATATTATATTTTTGATTATCCGATCTGATCATTTTCGATCAATTTATGGCTTTTTTTTACAATATATTTCATTAAAAGATAGAGAAAACCAAAATTCCTGTATGATTTTTTGTATTTCATATATAAAACTCATTACAAACAACCTCGAAACTTTCTTCAAAAGGATGCGGGACGGTAATTACTTGGTTTTTTAATATCCTCACTCCTTTTGTCCCCGAATTTTAGGTTGAGGCGTCATACAAACTTTAATTGAAAAATACGCAAAATAACTTTGTTTTTAGAATTCACAATAAGGAAAACAAAACTATTGGCATCTGTCGAACACAGCGCTAGATTCCAATTTACATCTGATAATAAATTAAGGTAGACCTTTTGATCAGAAATTTTAATTAGTTCGAGTCTATTTATTGTATTATTATTATCAAAGATTATATTATTGTTTAGAAGTTGCATCCGTTAATTAATTTACATAAAATCTATACTAATATTGTAAAGAGAGAGACCGAAAACTAGGGATTTTATCGCGATTGCATTTGATTCATGATTGCCCGACGTTTCGAACACTTTAATTGTAAAGTGTTTTTAAATGAAAATATCTGGTTGACCGAGCTTCGCTCGGTATATTTTTGTTGTATTTTTGTTGAAATTATTTAGGTATATATTAATAAGAAATAAAAATTAAATAATGAAAAAATATCAAAAGTTACAATAAGAGAATAATAATAACATGAAAATTCGATCCCACGCTGTTTGAATGCCAAAACAAAACAAAAAAAAAACTGGACAACTTCCCAACTGAGCTATAGCCACTCTTGACGTTGACGGCGAAATTCGAATCCATATTCTATTGACATTTTATGTCATTGTATTGATTAGCTAAAGACACCGGCAAAACAACATTTTCTATAAATAAAACGTAGTTAGATCGATTTTTTGGCCCTGAAACCTCTAATATGCCAAATTTCATCAAAATCGTTGGAGCCATTTCCGAGATCCTGAAAATATATATACATACATATAAACAAGAAGGCGAATGTGAACGGAAGTGTTGGAAGGGGAAGACCGAGGCGGACGTTCCACAATTACAGGACGTTCTTAAGAAAGGCCAGGTTAGGAGTACCCTGAACCGAAGAACGTGTATGAGGAGATTAATGAATGTGGAAGAGGCGAAAGTGGTATGTCAAGATCGTAGCAAGTGGAAGGAAGTGGTCTCTGCCTACCACTATGGGAAAGAGGCGTGATTATATGTATGTATAATCAAATCAAATCAAATCAAATCATTTATTCTGCATAGGCCCCTTAAGGGCACTTACATATTGTCAAATTACACGTTTGAATACAATACAACAATCTACCACCGGATCGGAACGCGGCCACAAACTGAGAAGATCCGGCAAGAAACTCAACGGGCAGTCATTTTTTCTTAATCCTTTAAATATACATAATATTATGCTTCGTACAACATATGTGGTATTAGCTCCAGTGTGATGCCCTTCGAAATTGTATATATGTATAAATTTTCTAGATTTAGTACAAGACAAAAAAATAATTAAAGCATAAAGAAAGGAAAAAAATATGGCTGGACCAGATCCCACAAGCAGCACCCGATCACGAGTTAACTACTAGAGCAGCAATCACTCTCCTCAACCATATTAGAGGGAAGGGAGCGACCCGCCCCACATAGCTACCGCAAGCAGAACCTTATTCAGTGAGCATGACCAAACCATAAATAAAAATACAAAACAAGAATTGCTCGTTTAAAGATATAAGATACAAACGCGATAAAATCTGTAGTTTTGTTTACAATATTAATTGTTTGTCTTAAAAAAAGTTTTATAAAAATATGTGTGTGTGTGTGTGTAGCTGTACTTTACTGGCGTAAAAAGATAAAAATCTTTCTAAAATCTCATAAAAAATTTTATCCTTCGAACTATCCAACGTTTGTAGAAAAAACGACACTAATAATAGAAAAAAGGAGTTTAATACATGGAAAGTTTTATTATAACGTATTATATAGTTGACATGTGTAACGGTGAGTGCGCGCATCGTAAAAAATATTAACTAGCTAACTTCAGGATGGTGTAAAAATTTTACTCCCTAATAAGTAAAATGATTACCTTAATGTGCCAAAAGAAGTATAACTTCAAAAAATAGCGTGAGTACTAAGTACGCATGTCAGAAGTGAAACTTCTTTGGTTCCGTGTGTTTTTATCAGTATTAAAAAAATCTCTCGATCTTTCTCACTCGCTTGCTCCCTACTCTCGCCCCCATGGCTGTGCTTCGTGCTATATTCGCCCTTTCTCACTCTCTCTTAATCGGTCTCAATCACTCTCTCCCTTTTCTTCGACAAAAACGCTGCACATCTTCGTGACCCTAAATTGTGTTTCATCCGTAAAAAATTTACCCTCAAAGAAGTTTCACTTCAAAAAGTGCGTGACAGAGATACATATCTATTCTTTAGCCTTGATTACACCTACCGAGCAGAGTGCCGCGACAGTAAAATGTCACATTAAAATAGAAATAAAAGCCTATATATACTAACCCGTCTGACCAGTATGGTGTAGTAAGTCGTTGATCGACGTCCCGAGAGGAACGGACGATCGAGGGGGAGGGTATCCCCACTAGGTATCCCGCTGGGCCGGCCACACGCAGGACAAGGTACTCGGTACCAGTGGCCAGTTGGCCCAACGGCGAAGGAGAAGAGACGGTGGGTCATGGTGCCGCGCGCTGCCTCTTCACCCCGGACGGCGCTGGACGGCGGGTGCACTGACTATAGCCCACACACAAAAATATGGTATAATAGGTCAGTTTTGCTTTTATAGTGGAGGAGGTTCAAGGCCAGCAGAGGGACGTGTATGAGCTGAGTGATACCATATACAGTCTGCTCCGAGTCTGAGAGTAATTTGTGATCGTTTGTTTATCATCATTAAGGTTTATATAAGTTCTACTCCTGGGCTCGAGGCTTCTCCACAATAGGAGAAAAATTGTTATACCACACTACTTAAACAGGTTGGTATAAGGCTTTATTTTTCTTCTCTTGCGTAGATGTTGTATGCGTATAATTAGTCGTCTTTTACGACATCTACGGCCAAGAAAGGTGGTGGTGAATTGTATCCTTATTCCGTCACCACAATCGTTTTGTTTAGAGTCGGAACTGTGAAATTTATTTATTAGTGTAAGACGACTGTTTACAAGTACTAAAACATTTATTAACTTAGATTATAGCATTCAAAAGCTACATCAAAATAACAATATAGATTATCTAAAGCCACATCTTCAAAGTCAAATCCTTAATGGTTGGTTTCAGTAAACGCCCACTTATTACACTGAGAGACACAATAATTAAGCTATATTATACGGTAGGGTTGCCAACTTCAAATTTAAAAATTAGGATTTCAAGTTGGTAAACCAAGGACAATTCAATTTAAAAACAATTTAAAAACGCAGTAATAGACAGATTTCGATGTGATGAGGTAGTAAGGATACAATTCACCACTTTCTATCTTAGCTGTGGGTATCGTTAAAGGCGATACATTGTACATAAAACATCTATGCGAGAGATGAAAAACTCGAAATAAAACTCTATACCAATCCATCTCACCAGCGCGGTACAGTTCACGTACAATTCTCTTCTATTATGGAGGAGACTAGTGCCTAGCAGTGGGACGTATATCAGCCATAATGATGGTGAATAGAGACAACAGTAACTAGAAAGAGGTATCACTGAGTCACTTTTGTTTTAAAACGGTACGTCAGCGCGAACACTTGCAAACTTTGAGGCGGTCGTAACGTAAGAATTCTAAGAATGACGTACGAATTTTAAAATATATGACTTTATCAGATCGCTTTAAAAGTATAGGACGCTGCTTAAAAGCTATCCAGGACGTCACAAAACACTACAAAAACTAGGACATGTCCTTTGAAAATAGGATGTTTGGCAACTCTATTATACGGCGTTATATACGACTATTTGATGCTCTAATTATTGTCTATTCTACAATTTAATAATATGTAATAATAATTACTTTATCGACATATTAAAACAGTTGAGACGGATATGTATGGATGTAACGAAAAATTATATAATAGGTCAGTGATAAATTAATCGAATGGCAATGAGTCTGTCAGCTAACACTGTTGCTTGTTGCCAGGGCCTCGACAGATATTGCCGATAATGGTAATACGCCAGTCGGGCAAGGAATCAATCCTTGTTTATGATGGCCCGGTAGTGGGCCTCACACATAGAAAGGTACATATACGGCAGGTTATGGGGTTGGACCTTGGTATCTCCGGGCGATCAGGATGAGGTGTGAACATACCATAGTCTGTGAACTACTACTGAGCATACCACTATGGTTAGGCAGATTAGCATATTTTTAAAAATCATTAAATAAATCAAGTTTTATAGAATTGTATCTATTGTATAGTTGTATCTTCGAAAATTCAGATTTTCTATATAATATAATTATAAGAAGAGTAAATCTATCGAACTTAGGTATAGTTAATTCAGAATGTGACCATCGACAATAAAAAAATGCTTGCCTAAAGGAAGGGTAATTGGGCCATATATCAATCAACAATATATCACTTACCCTGCTACCCTTGATTTAGATTTGGTTTTCTACGCGTCACTTAAATGCTTATATTGGGCTAGCAACTAACTAAAATATGCTCATAAACGAGGTAACAACACTTCGTTTCTAGTCATGTTATGACATATTGATGAAATTAAAATCCACTAGTCCACGAGTATATCGCGTTGATCTTTAGCTGTGCAATCTTGCTGTTGCCTTGTTGATAGGGATGATCGATGATCATCGATGTTGAAAGGAAAAACATCGATGTTTTAACATCGATGTTGCTATAGGCAATAACATCGATAATAATACAATCAATAATAAACATCGTAACATCGATGTTAACTGTTTTTAACATCGATGTTGAAAGGAAAACATCGATGTTGAAAGGAAAACACATCGATGTTACTAGGAGCAGAACGAAATTTTACTATCGATGTCAAGAATATTCGACAGATGTCCTAAAAAAAAAGCTCATCAAAATTTGCCACGAGAAATATCGTAACATGTAACATCGATGATTTCCCTAACATCGATGTTAGGTGTTCGATAAACATCGGACATCGATGTTGGGCTTTCGATGTTAACATCGATGTCAACATCGATGTTTTTCTAACATCGATCATCCCTACTTGTTGATTTAATCCTATAAATGTAAAGGTGAATCTCTCCCAAGGAAAATCAGATGATTACACTAAATTCGTAATAGAGGGAACGTAAAAATGTCAATGTCGATGCGGTCTTAAATTACATTTAGGTACTATTGTATATACACTGACTTTCTGTGTGGTGACGTAATAAGAATAATTCAATATAATTCAACACTCCCTATCTTGCCCGTGAATGTCGTGAAAGACGACTAAAAGATATAATACGCATAAAGAGAAGAAAAATTTGAAATAAAATCTTATAACAACACGTTAGATCAGTATGTTATAATTGTTATATGTAGGTCAACTGCCCTCCTACTGTGGGGGTGCCTTACTCGAGCCCAGTAGTGGGACGCACATGAGCCGAGATGATGATAATGATCATGATAAATTTATTACATTTACTTTGGCGTAGTGAATCAAATAATGACGATATTTTATGTAATATAAAACAGAAAAAGCGCCCGTGTCAAGAATATAAAAACAGTGCATACGGGTTTGCATGATTTGCCAAATTCTCCGAGAAAACCTACTGTATGGAGCATTCACTTTATTAAAGTGGACGACTCGACATACTGACAGACAAATAAATTTATTCCCAAAATCAGTTTGAGAAATACGTTCACTTGACACTGGAAGTAATGATTCGTATTAGTATGATCATTATGCATTCTGAATCTTTAAGCTATTAATTTTCATAAAAGCCTTTTATACTAATTTTATAGGCACGTAGAGTCGTGACCGTGATTGGAACTATATATCTCATAGTAGCATATCAAATTGAATTAGGGAACATGCTCTCTGTAGCTTATTGTAATGAGATCGTATTGTAATAAGAGGTGTACCTTTAGAGAAAGGGTTCTTACAATTAATGTAATGTAATATCTCTATCAAGACATTTGTTAGACAAAATAAACATCCTTAAGTATGTTGTCTTTATTCGATTGATTTTATGTAAGAATTATTAATTATTTATACAGTTACGCGAGTATATTTACTAAAATGAATGGAAACATTTAATTTGTTTTCCTTAATACGTAGCGTTATGAATTTGTAATATACGTCACAAGCTACGTCAATATTAGTAGGTAAATCACATTTAATTTGTTGTTACTTCAATACCTAAGTTATATGTTTCAATAATTTATTAGTTATTTTTCCCTTTGGTGACGAAATAAGAATACAATTTATCACTTATTTCTTTTCTTTTCCGTATGTATTAATAATATTTTTTTTTGCAAAAAAAGAAACCGCCTTCAATAATGTAGATATTATTATGTAGATGCATTTTTAGATTGTTCTTGATTTTTTAAAACTGTTTGTCCGATTTCGATAAAATTTTCATGGGACTATTTGGGAAGTTATACCCTTTCCAACAAAAAAGAATCATTAAAATCGGTTCATAAACAACGAAGTTATCAGCGAATACATAAAAAAAAGCATATATACGGTCGAATTGAGAAACCACCTCCTTTTTTGAAATCGGTTAAAAAGAGGGCGTCTTAATAATTTGGTGTAGTATAAATTTGTCATCATCAACATCATTTCAGCTCATATATGCCCGACTGTTGGGCTCAAGCCTCCTCCACAATAGGAGGGCAATTAACCTTACTACTTGCTGGTCAGACAGGTTGGTATAGGGTTTTATTTCGAGTTTTTCTTCTCTTGCATAGGTGTTTTATTCGTATTATATCCCTAAGTCAACTTTTACGACAACCACCGGTAAGATAGGGGGTGGTGAATTGTATTCTTACTCCGTTACCACACGAACAAATTAACATTTCCCCATTGGAGAAAGTGTATGCTTAAATGTACGACGAAACAATTTAAAAGTTTTAATTCACGACAGTACCAAATAAATTATTGCAATATTATACTCAGTATAGCAATTTAGGACATCACAGAATTATTGACCCTCTTATTATTTTGTAATATGACGCGCATAGGTATGAACTATTGATAAATAAATGAGACTGTCGTGACAAATACGGTATTCCCACGTACAAAAGTTTCTTTATAATAATTTGATTACTGTCATTACTTATTAGAGCATTTGTGACCGACATTGTGAAACATATTTCTTGTTAATATAATGTGTAAAGTAATATTTCATTTAAATATATAATTAAATGAAGCTATCGGTAATCGTTTTTAGTGTATCGATATTTGTCTGTAAATCAAGACTGGCTGTGAGTACTACAATATTATTCTTGGAAAAATATTTTTTTGTAAATCGATATAGATCAACATAGTACGCTTATTTGCGTTATTTTTTATTATCGCGAGTTAACATATTTCCTAATTAATAAAACGATTGACTTAGGAGATTGACTATCACATGGATACTCAAGTATCCATGTGATAGTAAATGAAACTTAAAAAGAAATCCAACATCCGCTAGCGCCTTTTTAGTTTTTTTTTATTCAAGGAATTTCTCTTGCGTTCTTTGAAAGAATTGGCGGTGTAAATTAAAACTACAACATGTCCCTTTAGCCTAAATTTTTCGAGTTTGAGTTCATAACAATCGTTTCTTTACTCATAATTTTACAGGCATGAATATTTAGAGAAAAAAAAACAATTATTACAAATATAAATATTAACACGACTACAGAGTGTATTTTTCGTCGTCATTGTTGTTTATTTCACACAAATCGACAGCTTTTACCATCCCGTTGGAAAATACCTTTTGAACTCTGATTGATATAGTAAGGAATTCAATTACAGCGAGTGATTTGTACGTGTATTTGTAGTAGTAAAATTCACACGTATTTTACGGGCGTGACCTAATATCAATTCGTAGAATATTATGTAGTACGAAACATAATCATTATTCTGTAGATTTTATGAAGGCAATTCTCCAATCATCATTATTTATCATTTCTATATCCCGCTGTTGGTCCCGATGTCGTAAAAGATGACTAAGGGATTAATATGCATATAACATCTAAGAAATAGAAGGACAACTTGAAATTAAACCCTATATCAACACGTCTGACCAGCGTGGTATAGTAGGCCAATTTCCCTCCTATTGAGGAGGAGGCTCGAGCCCAACAGTGGGACATATATGAGCTGAAATGATGATGATGGATGAGTTCGTATACCATAAGTTTTAAGGGCCGACTATTTTGTCACAATATTCAGAACGACTGTCTACAGACGCGGGCCGGTCCGTCCGGGATAGTACCACACTGTCGCAGAAAATCGACGTACGAATAGTAGCAATTTCGCTTCGTTCGGTGAGCGAGAGAGCCGGAACCTCAACTTTCTGCGGGTGTTTGCGTATGATGGGTTTTAGTGATGCCTTTAGTATCACCGAACCTCATTGCACGCATTCACACCACACTCTCTTTATTTTCTTCGCGGTAGGCAGCCTTACAAAGGTCCATGAGCGGCAGCAACACTTAGGGGAAGTCCGGGCAAAGCGGACACCTTAATGTTTGATGGGCTATAGTTAGATAACTAATGGGCATATAAAGAAAACAAATGTTCAATGAGAATAAACATTTATTAAAGTTTTTAATATAATTAACAAAAATTGCTTAATAGCAGTTCCTTAATTTTAATTGTCAATAATATTGCAACATATACCAGTATCCACTTTGCCCCATAGGTCAGGCAAAATGGATAGGACGATAGGGCAAAGTGAACACAAATACTTAGCCTAATTTTAAACTAATCAGTGCAGATATAACAAAGAAATAAGCCTTCATAAGCATTCATAAATAATATTTTTGCTTACATTTATCACATTGGATCCAATTTTAGTTATCTTTATGTAGTTCTCCCCAAAATAATAGCATACACACTATTCTTCTTTGTTTTCCTTACCGCTATTCTTACTCTTATCTTTAACAATTCTATTTTTGGTGGTTTTAGTATTTTGATTTTTCTTTGTCGTAGTATTTAAATTTATATTCATGTTTTTCATTGCTTGGCAAAGCGAATACCCTATCCACTTTGCCCGTGTTCACTTTGCCTTACATCTATTCATTTTATTCAACCTTAGCTAAAGCCAAATGAAGTGACGACAAAGTATTTGTTCTCTCAGAATTAATACCTGGAAATATGCACTTAAAGGATATAATGGTACTAAACAATATGTTTAACTTTTACATGAGTTATCAATGTATTACTTACCTTGAAAAGTCATAAGAAAACTTAAATATTTGGTTTTTTCGATTTTTCTCTGGAACGCGACGCGATCTTGCGTTAGCTCTGTTTGCTCACGAATGCGAGAGGGGGTGTAAAGGCGCGAGGCATGCGTATTCCGACATGTTCTTGACAAGAAATAAAGGATATTCGCTTTGCCTGGCCTATCCTCTTTGCCCGGACTTCCCCTACTGTCAGATGTACTATTTGCTCGTTTGCCACCGTCAGCATTGAAAAAAATAAAGTATTCCTCTCTATGATTGATTAATTTCACACTAATTCTAATGTAGGTACTACCTATAAGAAAAATATTTACATCTCCATACTTTTCTTAAAGATTTGATGCAAGACTTGGTACTAAATAAATCATTAACTCGTTAATTATAATAGAAAATATATACAACTAGTTTAAAAACATCAACCTTGACTATTCTTGCGATCTTATAAATATTCTTGTACTTTATTACTAAAGTATAAATAAGATAACATGATGAATTCAGGCAGACGGTAAATTAAAAATTATACGCAGACGTTGTTGAGTGACAGCGGCAGCATAAAAATTATGTACTATTTTGTGAGGCCGTGGAAATTAGGCTCTACTATGCGTATCTATTTGAAAGTAACACCTGTGGGTTAGTAAAATTAAATTGGATTATCGTGAAGCGTGTCGTGCTTTAGGTAGTGTTATGTAATTAAATCTTTAAAATTTCTTTTTGATCATTTCTTACACGTACGTAAAGGCTCTAGAATGAATTAGCTGCTGTTTTTTCCCGAGCGCTATGATATGTCCTTCTTTAAGGTTTAAGAAGAATAATTTCTTCATGGTAGGCAACGGCCTAGCTGTGCCCCTGGTATTGCAAAGGTCACTTATCATCAGGTGTGATGCTTGCTCGTTTGCCACAATTAGCAATAAAATAAAATCTCAATGTGGTTAATTATTTTAATAACATTTTTGTCTAAGCTTCAAAGCGATAACTTTGGTCCAACGTCCCACTGGACGAGAAGTGGTGGTGAATTGTATTCTTATTCCGCCACCACATGGATAAAATTGGAAGTTGGTTGATACTATAAAGGGTAATAGAATGAGGTTTTTTTAAAGTTTATCTTTGCTCAATCTATTATCTAAATAATTATCTTTATTAGCTATAAATAAACTTTGAATTTGAAGTCATTTAATTCCATAAAAAACTATGAAGAACATATATTTATAAATATTAGGTGGAAGAACCGTTTCACACTCTTACAGTGATGGCCTAAGCGGTTAATCACGATAAATCACCACTATAACTTGTGTTGAACTCCCAAATAAATATGTATAATTGTACATACATGTGCCGTTTTATAATGTTTCCTAAATCTGTCCCACTACAAGATACCACATTGTAACCTCAAGTTAAAATATAACGCGGGTGACCGGACCGGAGATTTAGTCCGACACCCGCGGAGAGGTTAGCCTCACGACGGCGATCGGCGTCCTGGGGGGACGTCGATGAGAGAGGGTACTCCCTCGGGATACTCCATCGGGCCTACCACTGAAGACAAGTCATCCTAAGTCATTTAAGAGTGGTAGGACCACACTGTCGACAGTTATCTGTCTACAGCCGCGGGCCGGTCCGTCCGGGGCAGTACCACACTCTTGCAGAAAATCGACGTCTGAGTAGTAGCGATTTGTTACTGCGCTTCGTTCGGTGAGCGAGAGATCCGGAAGCCCAACTTTCTGAGGGTGTTTGCGTGTGGAGGGTTTTGGTGGTGCCCTTGGTATCACCGAACCTCAATGCACGCATTCACACTCCCTTCACTTTCTTCGTGGTAGGCAGCGGCCTTGTAAAGGTCCATGAGCGGCAGCAACACTTACCATCAGGTGTACTGTTTGCTCGTTTGCCACCGTTTGCAATAAAAAAAAAAAAACCTGCATCGGTGGTCGGCCCAACGACGAAGGCGACGTGTAGCGGGTGGGTTACGCGGCCGCGCGCCGCCTCTTTGTCGCCCCGGACGGAGGCGGGCGGCAGTGCGCGGATTGTAGCCCACCTCAAAAGAAAAAAAAGATACAACAAAACGCCGCTAGATATATTTTCTTTCGGACACTGAGGGCGGCAGCACATCAGCTGCAGAGATCGCCAGTCAGTCCCCAGCGTCGGCCTTGACGGCGGCCCTAGCGGTCAGGGAGGAGGTCCTCCTCTCGCAGGTGCGGAAGCGCCCCCTGAACGAGGGTGGCAGCTCGGGATCCGCCGAGGGGAGTAGCACCATCATGCCTCCTCCCAAAGTCCCGACCTCTCGCAGGGGGCGGGGCGGGCGAGGCGGCGCGGTAGTAGCGGCAAGGTCGGCGACTCCATCGCCGATCGGCACGGCGCGGGGGACTGAGGCCCATAAACGGGCAAATGAGGCGGCTGCCGAAAGAATGATGAGGGTGTTGGCGGACATCCCTCCCACCGACACGGCGGCTGCTGAGCCCGCTGTGGGTGGCGATCCCCCAGCTGCCAATGTGGCCACCCTGCAGGCCGAAAACGCCCGCCTTTCTGGTGAGGTTTCAGGCCAGCAGGAGAAAAACAAGGCCTTACACAAAGAGCTGTCGGCGGTGCAGAAGGCGAACCGCGAGTTGGCCAAGCAAATGGCCGACTTGCGGCGCCAGGTCGCACAACTGGCGAGGACTGCGTCGCCGACAAGCGCCGGCCCTGCCGCCGCCCCCGCTGTCCCCGTTGCGCCAACTCGCGCTGCGGCGAGTCCCCAGAGGGCCCAGCCGGCCGAAGCGGTCCCGCTGCCCGCAGTGAACGGCGTGCCGGATCAGACCATGCGCGCCATAGTGGATGTTGTGGGCAGAATGCTCGACGCGCGCATGGCGGCTCTGGAGTCAAGACTGCCTCCGGAGCCCCGTCTTCGGCCGCCGCTTGCTGCGGGCAGGCCCAAGGCCGCGGTGTCAGCCCCTGATGCGCTACCCTGCCAGGGCGGGCGCGTAGGGAGCTACGCTGCGGCCGTTGCTGGACCGAAGTCCAAAGGGCCCGCCGCGAGGAAGAAGGTGGCACCGGCTCCTGCTCAGGCCGGACCTCAGCCGCTGGCGGCAAATGCACCGCCGGTAGCAGCCAACGCAGCCGCGGCTGTGACTGCTGTGCCCGGCCCCTCCGCTGCACCTGAAGAAGGTTGGCAGACAGCCGAGCGCAGCCGGAAAAGTCGCGGCCAGAAGAGGAGAGCGGAGGCCAAAAGTGCCGCCAAAGCCTCCGCTCCCAAAGCAGGAGCCGCAAATAAGAGGTCGCGCAGGAGGCTCCGGCCGCCAAAGTCAGCCGCGGTGGTGATCACCGTGCTGCCTGAGGCGGCAGAAAACGGCCTCAGCTATGAGGCCGTCTTACGTCGCGCCCGGCGGGAGCTTGACGTCTCCGATTTAGGAGGCGTCGAAGCCAGGATCCGCAAGGCCCGGACAGGGGCACGGATTCTAGAGTTCCCTGGGGCCGAGGGCGCCAAGACGGCCGATAGCATGGCGGCCAAGTTGAGGGGTCTGTTCGCAGAGGAGGGTGGCGTCAAAATCGCCAGACCCGTAAAGTGCGCAGAACTACGCGTCGCGGGTCTGGACGACTCCGTGACGGTGGATGACATCCGGGAGGCCATCGTCTCGAAAACCGGGTGTCTCGTGGACACCCTCCGAATTGGCGCTATCCGCCCTGGTCCGGGCGGCGTCGGTGCTGCCTGGGTGCAGTGCCCGGTGGAGTCGGCCAAGCAATTGGCCGACTCAGGCAGGCTCCTCGTGGGCTGGAGCTCGGCGCGGCTGACCGTGCTGGAGTCCCGGCCTGCGAGGTGCTACAAGTGCATGGCGGTCGGACACACTCGGCCGACATGCACCAATTGCTTTGACTGCAGCGATCTCTGCTTCCGCTGCGGTCAACCCGGGCACAAGGCGGCATCCTGCGCCGCCACTCCCCACTGCCCCGCGTGTGCGGCGGGCAATAGGCCCGCCAAGCACCGTATGGGGGGCAGGGAGTGCAGACCCCCGGCTTCGGCCCCAAAGGGGCGGAGCGGTCCGACGACCCCGGCCGCTCCCGCCCCTAGCGCGACCCGATCGCCCGCCAGCGAGGAGGAGGTGATGGATACGGCCCACTAATGGCGACCGAATCGTACCACCTCCTGCAGGCCAACCTCAACCACGCCGCCGAGGCACAGGACGTTTTCCTGCAAGCCATGGCGGAGTGGTTGATCGGTGCAGCCGTAGCCGCGGAGCCGTACGTGGTGCCTGACCGGTCCAATTGGCTGGGCAGCAGTGACGGCTCTGTGGCAATCGTCGCCTCCACGTCGTGGCATTCCCCGCCTTTGTTGCTCAAGGACAGGGGCGATGGGTATGTCGCGGCGGAATGGGGAGAGGTTACGCTATTTGGTGTTTACTTCTCCCCCAACAGGAGCGCGACGGATTTCGGGGCCTTCCTCACTATCCTGGGGCCTCGATACGGCGACTGGCACCGCGCCAAATCTTCGTTCTGGGGGACTACTGTTTGCTGAACAGGGGCTCGGTGCAAACGTGCGTGCGGCAGCAGGGCGGGTCGATAGTGGACTTGTCGTTCGCTAGCCCTAATGTCGCAGCACGTGTGAGGAGCTGGTGCGTCCAGGAGGAAGTTGAGACCCTATCCAACCATCGATACATCCGGATAGAGGTCTCCCGGACCCTCCTGGAGCCCAGCAGGGGTCACACGGCGGACGGAGCTCCCGCGTTTCCGCGGTGGGCTGTGGGTCGATTGGATCGGGACCTGTTGGCGGAGGCAGCCATCGTTCAGTCGTGGATGTCCTCACCGCCCCAGGCGGACGGGGTGGATGCCGAGGCTGGCCGCATCCGCTGTGCATTAACGCAGATCTGCGATGCGGCCATGCCCCGTGTGCGGCGTCTGCCCCCGAAGAGTGCGGTCCCCTGGTGGTCCCGAGAATTGGCGGACCTTCGGGCCGCGTGCATACGTGCCCGGAGGGCCTACACCCGCAGCCGAGCGCGTCACCGCGACGCTGAGCGTGAGGGCCAGCTGTACGAGGCTTACCGCAGTGCGCGGTCTGCCTTCAGGCTGGCCGTCCGTACCGCAAAGGACGTTAGTCGGCGGGAGATATTGGACAGTCTCGAGCGTGACCCCTGGGGTCGCCCCTACCTCGTGGCGCTGAACAAGCTCCGCGGGCGGGGCCCCCCCCTCACCGAGACTCTCCAGCCCAGCCTCCTCACCATAGTTGTCGAGGACCTCTTTCCACGGCGGGCGGAGCACACGCCCCCGGTCATGGCTTCGCCGGCCAGCGACCGGGAGGCCGACGACGATGAAAGTGCTCCACCCATCACGGAGCCGGAAATGGGAGCGGCGGTGGCGCGTATCTGAGTCAAATCCACCGCCCCCGGGCCCGACGGTATTCCGAACCGTGTGCTGGCCCTGGTCCTCGAGCACCTGGGACCACGCCTCAGGGGACTGTTCGACGCTTGTTTGACGTCCGGGCAGTTCCCTGGGTGCTGGAAAGAGGGGAGGCTGGTTCTCCTGCCGAAGCCGGGACGGTCTCCCGAGTCGGCCCCGGCCTACAGGCCCATCGTGCTGCTCAATGATGCGGGCAAGCTGCTAGAGAGGGTGTTGGCTGCCCGCATCGAGCGGCACCTCGTCGGGGTCGGGCCCGATCTGTCGGACGCCCAGTTTGATTTTCGGAGAGGGCGTTCGACGATCGCGGCCCTGCTGCGCCTGAAGGCCGTGGTAGCGGAGGCCGTCACCGGCGGAGGAGTCCTGTTGGCGGTGTCCCTGGACATCGCCAACGCCTTCAACAGTCTGCCATTCAGCTGCATCAGGGAGGGGCTGAGGTATCACGGGGTGCCCGTGTACCTCAGGCGGCTGGTGGCAGACTACTTGGAGGGACGCAGCGTCCTCTACGTTGACCGAGTAGGGGACGTTGTGCGAACGCCCATGACGTGCGGTGTCCCACAGGGGTCGGTTCTGGGTCCGACCCTGTGGAACATCGGCTACGACTGGGCGTTGAGAGGAAGTCTCCCACCCGGGCTGGGCGTAATTTGCTACGCCGACGATACACTCGTCTGCGATGCGGCCATGCCCCGTGTGCGGCGTCTGCCCCCGAAGAGTGCGGTCCCCTGGTGGTCCCGAGAATTGGCGGACCTTCGGGCCGCGTGCATACGTGCCCGGAGGGCCTACACCCGCAGCCGAGCGCGTCACCGCGACGCTGAGCGTGAGGGCCAGCTGTACGAGGCTTACCGCAGTGCGCGGTCTGCCTTCAGGCTGGCCGTCCGTACCGCAAAGGACGTTAGTCGGCGGGAGATATTGGACAGTCTCGAGCGTGACCCCTGGGGTCGCCCCTACCTCGTGGCGCTGAACAAGCTCCGCGGGCGGGGCCCCCCCCTCACCGAGACTCTCCAGCCCAGCCTCCTCACCATAGTTGTCGAGGACCTCTTTCCACGGCGGGCGGAGCACACGCCCCCGGTCATGGCTTCGCCGGACAGCGACCGGGAGGCCGACGACGATGAAAGTGCTCCACCCATCACGGAGCCGGAAATGGGAGCGGCGGTGGCGCGTATCTGAGTCAAATCCACCGCCCCCGGGCCCGACGGTATTCCGAACCGTGTGCTGGCCCTGGTCCTCGAGCACCTGGGACCACGCCTCAGGGGACTGTTCGACGCTTGTTTGACGTCCGGGCAGTTCCCTGGGTGCTGGAAAGAGGGGAGGCTGGTTCTCCTGCCGAAGCCGGGACGGTCTCCCGAGTCGGCCTCGGCCTACAGGCCCATCGTGCTGCTCAATGATGCGGGCAAGCTGCTAGAGAGGGTGTTGGCTGCCCGCATCGAGCGGCACCTCGTCGGGGTCGGGCCCGATCTGTCGGACGCCCAGTTTGATTTTCGGAGAGGGCGTTCGACGATCGCGGCCCTGCTGCGCCTGAAGGCCGTGGTAGCGGAGGCCGTCACCGGCGGAGGAGTCCTGTTGGCGGTGTCCCTGGACATCGCCAACGCCTTCAACAGTCTGCCATTCAGCTGCATCAGGGAGGGGCTGAGGTATCACGGGGTGCCCGTATACCTCAGGCGGCTGGTGGCAGACTACTTGGAGGGACGCAGCGTCCTCTACGTTGACCGAGTAGGGGACGTTGTGCGAACGCCCATGACGTGCGGTGTCCCACAGGGGTCGGTTCTGGGTCCGACCCTGTGGAACATCGGCTACGACTGGGCGTTGAGAGGAAGTCTCCCACCCGGGCTGGGCGTAATTTGCTACGCCGACGATACACTCGTCACAGCCCGGGGTGGGACGCTAGAAGAGGCGGCACGCCTGGCAACTCTCGGCACCGAGGAGATTGTCGGGCGGATCGAAGCGCTGGGGTTGAGGGTAGCCCTGGAAAAGACGGAGGCCCTTTTGTTCCATGGCCTCCGTACCGCCGGGCCTCCCGCCGGCGCTTCGATTACCGTGAAGTCGGTCACCATCAGCATCCAGGCCCACATGAAGTACTTGGGCCTGGTGCTCGACGGGCATTTTTGGTTCCGGGAGCATCTCCATCGACTTGTTCCCCGGCTTGTCGGCGCGGCGTCCGCCCTTTCGCGGCTGATGCCGAATGTGGGTACTGGGTCCACCCAAATCGGCTACTTGCCGACAGCTGTACACGGGGGTGATCCGGTCGATGGCCCTGTATGGCGCACCGGTGTGGGCGGGGTCCCTGACCGTCCGTCTTAGGGCCCTCCTGTGGCGACCACAGAGGGTCATGGCGATCAGGGCCGTACGCGGTTACCGCACGGTGGCGACGGAGGCAGCGTGCCTCCTGGCCGGAACTCCCCCGTGGGACCTGGAGGCGGAGATGCTCGCCGACATTTATCGGCGGGTGTCGGAGACGCGCGCCCGCGGCGGTATGGTCTCCTTGCAGGAGATCACCGCCTGGCGGGTCGACGCCCGCCGAGGAGTCATTGCCCGTTGGGCAGTCCGGCTGGAGAGTCCTCGGTACGGTGTCAGGACCGTCGAGGCCTTCCAGCCGGTGCTGATGGAGTGGTTGGAGCGGACGCACGGGGTGCTTTCTTTCCGACTGGTGCAGGTGCTGACTGGGCACGGGTGTTTTGGGAAGTACCTGCACAAGATTGTCAGGAGGGAGAGCACACCGTCCTGCCATCACTGCAGTTGCGACGAGGACACGGCGCAGCACACGCCCGAGGAGTGTGCTGCGTGGGAGGGGGAGCGCCGTGAATTCGTCGCGATTATCGGTGCCGACCTGGCGCTGCCGACCATTGCCAGGGAGATGTTCGACAGCGTTAGGAACTGGGACGCGGTCGCCGCCTTCTGTGAGGCCGTAATCTCACGGAAGGAGGCGGCGGATCGTGTGCGAGTAGAGCTCCTATTCGGCGACACGTTCCGCCGCCGGCGACTGGGGCGGTGCAGGCGCGAGTAACTGCGCCTAATGCCGCCCTAGCCGAGGCCGCGGGTGATCGGACCGGGGAATTGTCCGTCATCCGCAGAGAGGCTGACCGCGCGATGGCGACCGACGTCCCAGTACGTCGAGACGTGAGGTTACCCGAAAGGGTATTCCGTCGGGCCGACCACTGATGACAAGTCACATCTGCTCCAGTGGTCGGCCCAACAAACAACGAGGTGACGGGTACGGGTGGGTTATGGGCCCGCGCGCCGTCCTTTCGTCGCCCCGGGCGGACAGGGCCGCCCGTGCGCTTACCATGGCCAACCCAAAAAAAAAAAAAAAAAAAAGTTATATTTTCTTTTTTTTATAGAAACATTTTATTTCATGTTGCGAGTTTAAAATATATCTTATATTAAGGGTTATCGAAACTTTGCGCACTTACGGTTGACCTCAGCGGAATAATCATCACTCTTGATCTCTCAGATTGATCGAGCTTATTTAGGCACGATAAGTATACAAAAGAAGTAGCAAAATTATAGCTATAGAATTAATTCCCAATTTAAACGATTTCAAATATAATATTTTACGATTACTAAGAATCGAAACTTGCGTTGACGACTGTTGAAGAACGTCCTAAATATATTTGAAAATTTGAAACGGTAGGGGGATTTTTTATCAACGATGATTTACTAGTTTCACAATTCAAAGCAAAGCCGTTAGATTGTTATCTTGTAGGTAAAATCACTACAATTGTGAAATAAACTTAAAAGCACCTAAAGACGGGCGTTAAAGAGATTACTCTATCGTTGTTTAATTATTCCAAGTGGTATTTAATTGGGAAATGTTTTGTTTGTACCACTTATTATGTCTAGTTTTACATTTACTAGTATTATTAGTATTGTAATATGAATCGCATTTAAGAATTTAAATAGACAGATATTCTCGTAGCCCTTGGTAGAGCTAATATCATCCTAGGAGCTAAGTTTATTTTGGTGTGTTATTTATTCACCCCTTATGCAACATACTGTAAGATATTAAAACGTAGCAAAGGCACCAAATTTGACTTACTTAAAATTATCTGCAAGTATTTCTAATGACGATTAATAAAATGCTGGTGTTATTTAATTAAAACGTTTAAGCGTGCTTAGCTTAGAAAGGTAGTCCTATTTACTTTGAAAAATGAATTGTTTGTTTTTTTCAACAAGAGGTTATAATTTCATTTAGTTAATAAATTGTTCTTGGAAATAAGATACGGCTATTTTGTTCCACGTATGTATTGTGAATAACAATGATAATTTAATGAACATAATTGGCTTGCAAAAGTGGAGGCTGTGAGACTCATTTTTAAGAGAATGAATCTACACTATTATATGTGACTATATTTAAGGGGTATATGTCTTTAAAAATACTAGAAGTGGTCAACGATGGGAGAGAGGATTAAAAACTTTAAGAAATGCAGATCAAGTTAAATTAGTTGTTAATTTGGTTGTATAATGATTATTTTCTAAGTTGAGATTGCCAAGTATTACATTATTTATTGATTACACTAATAGACATTTAAATAATTATAGTTATGAATTTCTATATTTTAAATTTTTTTATTTTTCGTCTTTTCGATTAGCTCTTTACCTAAAATTTCGGTCACGGCTTAGTTTAGTAACGTCCCATTTTATGTATTTCTGTCTTTTTTATTACACCGAATGATACTTCAATAATGGAAGAATCCCTGGATTATATCGTATACATTCTGTTTAAATAGGAATGGACCAAAATTTTAGGATTTTATGTCTATAGGATGGATGAGGATCGATGACTTTCAACCGCCCGAACAAGCCGGCTTCCAAAAAGGCACCATAGACCATATCCTCACGTTTCGGCAGATTATACAAAAGACCGAGGAGTATAATCGGCCCCTGTGTATAGCGTTTGTGGACTATAAGAAAGCCTTTGATTCAGTCGAAACTTGGGCGGTGCTGCAGTCCCTTCAGCAGTGTCAAATCGGCGATCGCTATATCGAAGTGCTGAAGCGTTTGTATAGAAACGCCACAATATCAGTCCGTATCCGGGATAAAAGTACGAAATTGATCCACTTGCAGAAAGGCGTGAGACAGGGAGACGTCATCTCTCCGAAACTGTTCACTTGAACTGGAAGATGTCTTCAAGCTCTTAGACTGGACTGGATTCGGCATCAATATTAACGGCGAATACATCACTCATCTTCGATTTGCCGACGATATCATCGTTATGGCAGAATCCATGGAGGACCTTGGCACCATGCTCAATGATCTCAGCAGTGTATCCCAACTAGTGAGTCTACAAATGAACTTGGATAAGGCGAAAGTCATGTCAAATGCCCATGTCATTCCTGTACCGGTCCTAATTGGCAATGCGATTCTCGAAGTTGTCATCATTATGTTTAAGGACAAACAGTCTAGTTAGGTAGATAGAATTTCGAGAAAGAGATCAGACGTCGAATCCAACTCGGTTGGGCAGCGTTCGGGAAACTTAAGAGGATCTTCTCGCCCAACATAAGTGTCTGAAAACACAGGTCTACGACCAGTGTGTGCTACCAATGATGATGACTTACGGCACGGAAATGTGATCCCTAAACGTAGGCCTCATAACAAGGCTCAAAGTCGCTCAGCTTGTTATGGAGAGGGCTATGTCCAGCAGTGGACGGCATTGGCTGAAATGAGATGAAATGATGTCTATATGATGGAGGAGCTTTATTTTTTTCTGTATTTTCTCTTTATTCGACTAACTTTTGATTATTGATTGAACTTGTTGATTAAAACACTTTTAAGTTGAGAGGCAATGGTATTAAAAAGATCAAAGTCAAATTTAGTGGAAATATCGTTGAAGGTTTTAGAGGCACGTATAATAAAACTATTGAGCCTATCAGGAGTACTAGCAAATGGCTTGTTGTGATTGTTGACTGTGAGTTGACTGTGTTCTCTGTTGACCTGACTGTGATACCTTATACATTGACCAAATAAAGAGATCAATAAAAACTCGGATCAAGTAACACATTGCTGATGTGAAACACCGCCGTCACACAAGGTTTACTATTTGTAAACACAGTCAGGATCACCTCCGCCATAACATCAGGTATGATAAATCAAAATTTTTGCAAAAGAGCACCAATACCTGCCTAGAATAGTATGCGAAGCTATTGATATTAAAATACATAAAAAATTCCATAGAGATGGCTGGGTCATATTTATAAACAGTGAAAATAAAACCATTAAGACCAACACAATACTGTAAAACACCGTGAGCACTTATTGTATAGATTTGATCCACAATAATAGTTAAAGATTATAAAGTAAGCCACCTTTTCAAAATCAATATTAATTTAATATAATGTAAAATAGGTATAAATCTCTATAATGACGATGACTTGTTGGACGTGAGACATTTCAGTCCGTCCGTGACCATGAACACTAAAACGTATTCGAAATGTCGGACAATCAGAAATCAAATACAAATGCGATAAAATGCGTAAAATAGTATTATTTATAATGTGTAGTACTTGCGTAAAGATTAGAAATAATTAAGAGAAGCATATGTTGCCTTGCTCAACTCGCGTAACTCAAATAATTAGGATTACGTTAAGATGATGATGACAATTATGAAAATAGAATAAATCGAACCCTGTAATTGAAAGTATATGAACTAAGATGACAATGTCTTTTTTATTAGTCTGGGCTACGGTCAACGCATTCACCGCCCGGATCTGTCCAGGGCGACAGAGGGGCGGCACGCGGCCTCGTAACCCACCCGATAGCACGTCACTTTCGTCGATGGGCCGACCACTGGCGCAAAATTTCTTGTCTTCAGGGGTCGGCCCGACGGAATACCCTGAGGGGTACCCTCTCCCATCGACATCCCCTTTCCGAGATGTCGGTCGCCGTCCTAAGGTCAGCCTCTCCGCGGGTGACAGACTAAAATTCTCGATCCGGTCACCCGCAGTCTTTGCTAGGGCGGCATCAGGCGCAAAGATGGAAATGATAATGAAAATTTTCTACGATAACATATTAATCAAAGAAATTCATTATACCATACTATCTGATTAAATTCACGAGAGTTATTCTATTCTAATTTAATAAACCACGACGGATAATCTTTTGACCGCACTATGGTTGTAAGTAAACTTGACTCAAAAGGACTGGAAAAGTTTTAAGCTGGGCAATTTCATGAAACGAGTTTTAAAGTGCATGCGAATTTAATTTAAAATTTATTTTAGGATTTGCTGTTTCACTTACTAACTTTAAAATAGGCTACAAAACCGTATAGATATAAAATTTAAATTTGGAGTGTCCTAAATAAGGTAAGCGAATATCGAGTGTGCCTCGAAATATAAAATTTATAAAGCCGGCCTTGCCAGATAGGAAGAATTCAAATTAAAATATAAGACAACCCGTCATAAAAAAAAACAGTCACTTTGAAACAAACTCTAAATCACTACGTGTCGTCAAATATTTTCTTCCCTCTGACCCCAGAGACGAGGGAATCTCAGCTTACTAATATTTTATGCATTGTATTTAAAAGGCCAAGAGGTGGGTTCTGTATGGCAGCTTTTGTTAGGGGGGCGTAGCATCTAACAAGTTCGGGCATTATTATTAATTTTTGTTATTTTCCATTATATAATATTAACAACTATTATTAATCCTATACGATATGAAACAACAATATTAGTAACATCAATACAACATGATTTTTTATCGAATATAAATTATTTCATAAAAACATGTTCGGGGTAACATTAAAAACATAATGGTTGGTAAATTGTAACAATCCTTGTTGCATCCCTTAATATAAGACTCCTGATTTAATAAAAACATACCCGTATATGAAAACAATGTCATGTTGGTATAAAAAATTCAAAATAATTGATTTTTTTTTCAACCATAAGTATAGTTAAATAAAAATTAGTATACTCCGTGTAGAGTAAGGACGGAGTAAGAATACAGTTCACCACCCCCTCTCGTTTCCGTGGGTGTCATAAAAGACGACTAAGGGATTAAATTTGTATATAACATTCATGCAAGAGAAGGAAAACTCGAAACACCTATACCAACTCATCTGACCAGCGTGGTATAGTAGGTCAATTTCCCTCTCACAGTGGAGGAGGCTCGAGCCCAACAGTGGGACGTATTTGAGCTGAAATGATGATGATGATACTCGAATAAAACGGTCTAAAAAGCAAGCGCCACATCCTTGTTATCAGGTAAAAACAGAAATGGTTAAAGCCAATTCAATGAGCCAAAACTGTATGGGTTTACTAATGGACTATCTAGATTTTTGTCTTCCACTTACGCGCTCTATTATCAAAGTAGTGCCGCGATACAATCATACATGGGTATTTCAACTATTAAAGCTTTACTCTTTGATAATGTAGATTGCCATTGTAGTGAAAGGACTTATAAAATCAGTTAAACGGTTTCGGCGGGCAAGTGTAACAAACAAACAATCAAAAAAATAACATTCGCATAATATTATTTAAGATCAGGTTAGATAGGTTAGATAGGACATGATGAATCAAGCCCTTCTGCGACGACCGCAGAGGGTTATGGCGGTAAGGGCTATTAGGGGCTACCGTACTATGTCCTGGACTGCGGCGACACTGCTGGCAGGCGATCCGCCTTGGCCGCTGGTGGCAGAAGCGCTGACGGATGTATACCGGTTCCGCGTCACAGCACGAGTCAACGGCGGGCGGGTCTCCGCAGGGGGACTGGGCAGAGCTCGAGAAGTGGCTCGAAGGGAAGTAATCCGGCGGTGGAGTGAAGATCTAGAGTCCCCCGTAGCAGGGCGGGGGACTGTGGAGGCGGTTGCGCCGCATCTCCACCGCTGGCTCAGGATAAGGCACGGCAGCCTTACATTTAAGATGGTGCAGGTGCTTACCTGACATGGGGTCTTCGGTAAGTACCTGCACAGAATTGGAAGAGAAGAGGCCCCAGGATGTCATGAGTGTGGCGTGCTAATCGACGATGCGCGCCACACACTGGAAGTATGCCCCGCCTGGGGGCCTCAGCGCCACGTCCTGTCAACGGAACTGGGAATAACAGACCTGTCGCTGCTGACCATCATCTCCGAGATGCTCGGCAGCGACAGCTGTTGGTCGTCGATGGCCTCCTTCTGTGAGGCTGTCATGACAAGGAAGGAGGCCGCGGAGCGGGCACGCGAGGCGCTTGCGTCCGCTGACTCGCTCCGCCGGCGAGGACCAGGGAGGAGGAGACGCCGCTATGCGCTCCTCCACCCACCGCTCTGAATGATGACAGGACGTGGCCAGACGGCCAAGCGTTGGGGTGTCGGGGATAGAATGTTGCCAGACGATCTCTCCGGCACCTCGTAAAAGCGCGGAAGGGGCCGCTGTGGTTTTAGTGGGTATTTCGGTCACTTCTGTGGCCGGCGAGTCCCACACACACTTCCCTGTCTGTAACCGGCGGGGGATAATGCGTAAATGCATTTCCACAGCGTGAAAAAAAAAAAGCATGATTAATCAAAAAGAAATAAAAATCTTTTGTTGTGGTACTAAACTTGCCGTGTGCTGTCGGAGCAAGTATAGAATTTACCACCCCCTCTCTTGCCCGCGGGTGTCGTAAAAGACGACTAAGAGATTAAGTGCGTGTAACATCTATGTAAAAGAAGTAAAACCCCAAACCCACACATCTGACCAACAGCATGGTATAGTTGGTATATATTTCCCTCCTACTGGAGAGGAGGCTTGAGCTCAGTTATAGGTTTTATTTATAGAAAATGTTGTTTTGTCGGTGTTTTTAGCTAATTAATATAATGACAAAATGTCAATAGAATCTGAATTCAAATTTCGCCGTCGCCGTCAAGAGTGACAATAGCTCAGTTGGGAAGTTGTCCAGTCGCATTCAAACAGCGTGAGATCGAATCTCGGTGTTCTTATTATTATTATCTTTTTGTAATTTTTGATATTTTCCATTATTTCATCATTTTTTATTCAAATATATCTAAATAAATTCGGCAAAATGCAAAAAAAAAATATCAGTGCGAAGCTCGGTCAACCAGATATTATATAATCTATATCTATACTCCATATTAATATATAAAGCTGAAGAGTTTGTTTGTTTGAACGCGTTAATCTCAGGAACTACTGGTCCGATTCCCCATTTATCGAGGACTATATATCATCACGCTAAGACCAATAGGAGCGGAGTACCAATGAAGAGTGTTCTAAAATCGGGGTTTTTTCCGTTTGAAAGCTTTCGCTGCATGCACATAAATCTTCTGTTCGTGTAATTAAACTCCTCCTATACGGTGGGACCAATGTTGGTTGATGAAATTTTTCATGTGTGTTCAAGTGGATTCGAGAATCGTTTAGATTAATAATTGAACCCGGTAGGTGGCGCTGCTATCGATTTCAAGAAGAATTCCTTTTATTTTATTTGAACAGAATAACGTCTGTTGGGTCAGTAGTACAATAATAGGAAGTATCTTGGACATGTTTAGTCTCAATACAAAAAGCTAGACTCTCAAAATGATCCACCTACTAAGTGCTAAGATAGTACAAGATGTGAAAACACAACTTAGTCTTAAAAGGTTTCATCTATTATTATTTGTAAGGATGGATTTACGAGAGTGGAAACTAACCCTTTGTTGAAGTATCTCTCTAGGTGTTGTGCATATATGTTAGTGTTGCCCAAAAAAGTCTTGGTCTTGCGGTCTTGGTCTTGGTCTTGCGAGAAATGCGAGACCGAGACCAAGACCAAGACCGCTTAATTTTTACAAGACCAAGACCAAGACCGCTTAATTTTTACAAGACCAAGACCAAGACTGGCCCTGCAAGACTTGAGCAAGACCAAGACTGAGCCTGCAAGAGTCTCGCGGTGTTGCATTTAAGTCAAATCACCATTTCAGCATATACACGTCCAACTGTTGGCCTCGTATCTTCTACATAATAGGAGGGAAATTGACCTACTACACCACGGTGATCGGCCATGTTGGTACAGGGTTGCATGTCAAGTTTGCCTTCTCTTGTATTTATTATATACTATACATATATATATTATAGCCCTTAGTCGTCTTTTACGACACTCACAGGTAAAATAGGGGGTGATGAAATGTATTCTTATTTCGTCACTATACGGCAAGTTAAATCAGTCTTGAGATATCCATCTATTGGCCAATCGATTCCCAATGTTGGTGTTGGCTTTTCAGAATTACTCTTTGGAAAGGGTTAAGGACAAAAATACCGTAATCGTCACTTGATAAGTTTCACACGACAGTGCTCTTGCCCATTATATTTATATTTCAGTTTAATTTATTAGCCCAACGATATCCACTGTTGGATATAGAAATGTGCCTACAATTAATCTACATAAATAACACCCAGACTGCCAAAAAGAATTATTATGCGTAGATCGGTATGCATATATAAAAATCGTAATATAATAATGTGAAAGAGAAGTAAAACTACTAGAAATAAAATCCTATACCAACGTGTCTGACCAGCGTAGTATAGTACGTCAATTTTTCTCCTACTGGGAGGAAGATTAAGCCCAGCAGTGGCACTTTTATGAACTGAGACGATGACGACGAATACCATACATTTGGTGACCCTCTTCATAGGTATATTATTGAAAACTATTATTATCTGTACTACTACTTATCATAAATTGGGAAAAATTGTTTGAATGCCCTAATTTTATTAAATATTATATATGTTTTTTTGTCAGATAGTCTGTTTATCCAGAAAAGTTTTAGGCTTTAATACATAACACTGTGACATACATATTGGTAAATGTCTATAAAGGCTAACAAATCGGACAAAATTTTAAAGCTGTTAAGCGTTCTCCGTAGTAGTCGTTGTTACGACAACTTAGATAACAAAAATTGTAATTAAAGTTACCTACTTTACTTTGTTTTGGAATATTCATAACATACCTACTTTAGGTACTTAAATGGTGATATTTCTTTTAATGCCAGGAGGCGATATGGTTATTTAAACGAAATAATAGCATTATAGGCAAGTAAAGTAAGCGAAGCTGTTGGAACAGCTAGTATTGAATATATCTACAGGTAGGTAGGAAGAATTATAGGTATTAAAATCGTCATTAACACATTCCTTTTTATAGCGCAACTATTAGGTATGGCGGATATTGTTAACTTGAAGGGGAATATAAACACTCCCATTTATTATAAAACTATTTAAAATGACATAAAATTTATTGTATCACCTGCCCCGTGTGGTGACGTCTTAAGAAAACAGGGATGAAATTGCTTCCTTTGCCATAGGAGTAGTAACGCTGTCTAATGTAACACTAGGGGAATATGAGCGTAATTTTCCCCAGTGGTAAGTGTTATATTCAATAGTGGACTATAGACTAGCAGATGGATAGATAAGATAGGATGATATTTGATTAATTTAGTTGGATTTTTCCTTGCCATGATAAATGACTGTTACGTTATTCCAACTGCAAGACTTTGCGAGACTCTTGCTGCAATACCAAGACCAAGACCAAGACTCGAGTGCGCAATACCAATGCAATTGCAATTGCATTTGGGCAACACTAATATATGTACTCTAACTAGATCTTTAGGAATTCTCTATAAGTAACTAAAGTCTCTAAAGATCCGATCACTGCCAAACTTAAAAAGATAGAGAAAAAGATTATAACTTCATTTCAGGATATAAAGAGAATGTTCTTTTAATAATTTGTGGCATCATTTCCAAGGAGAACATGACTTCAGTACTGATAACATGTAAAAATTTATCACATAGTATTTATTTACATGAAATTTAGCTATATAGCACTGATTGGTTAGAATTAAAATTAAGATTTACCTCTTATATGTATGCTCTCGACTTCGTTCACGTGGAACAGCTATTTTGGGCTAATGCTAACATTAACCCGCGATTTTGTTTACGTAGAAGGTGAAAATATTTTTATATAATACAATTCTGTCACACATGATTTTTGCGAAACCTAACCGTTTATGTAGTGCACGCAGCGGAAGCTCTCAAAAGGAAAAAAAAACCGATTCTAAAACATTTTTCATTGTTGCTTCGCTCCTATTGGTCTTAGGTCGTGATGATATATAGTCTTCCTCGATAAAGGGGCTCGATAAACACTGTGGGAATTTTTCAAATCGTACCAGTAGTTCATGAGATTAGCGCGTTCAAACAAACTCTTCCGCTTTATATATTAGTATAAATGTATGTATTATATAAAATTAAAATTATATTTTTTATTTGTTTCAGTGAGATGAGAACACGAGTAGTAATTTTACGAGGGCCATTGAAGGAATTGGTCTGCGACCACAGCAGTAGACATAATATTTACTTTCAGTAATGAGGAAAGAAGTTCAGGCATAATGCTGGCGAGCAATGATACCTACTATGCCGGATCGAATGGCACCTACAATTTTTTTTTTGAAGATCCCAGATTTATATCTATTCTTAAAAATAGAAATCCAAATTTTACTACTAACATTGGCGATGTTTTTAAAGAGATTGGAGACTGGCGAAGCAAATATAATTTCTCTATGGTTAAGGAATGCGAGAAATCTGAATATTGCATTGGAGAATTTCGAGATTTGATACTCGCTTACAATAGTATACACGGCTACGTAAGTCTATTGGTAAGTACATATATTTAATATCTATCGTAAAAATAAGCAAAGGGTTTATTTATCCATTCGATCAAGAGATTCGAGCCATCGACGAAGAGGGATTAATGTAATAATCTCCACGTTTAATGGGTGGGTTGACGATCGTTGATTTTATGAGTTGCTCAAGAGAACACTGCTGCCCAGTCCTCTGAAGTTTCCTTAGTTGATTTTAATGATTCTCACTGTTAATTACATATACATATAGATTGCATATATAGTTATATACATTATATAAACATTGTATTTTTAATTATTGAGTACTCATTTAAGGTACGTAAGATTAAATGATGAAGATTTATTGTCATTACAATCTTACCCTCCACAATGGGAGGGAAATTGACCCACTATAACACGCTGGTCGGACGTGTTGACATAATGGGTGATGTGGTTTTATGTCAAGTTTGCCTTCTTTTGCATAGATGTCATCTGCATAATATATCCCTTAGTCGTTTTTTACGACATTCATAGGAACGATAGGGAGCGGTGAATTGCATTTTTACCCCGTCGCCATACGATAGGATTTTATTTACCAGTCCTGACTAATATTATAAATATATTTTATACCCGTATTCCTATGGGAATGTGAACTACGCGGGTGAAACCGGTGGTAAAACATGTATTTTTTTTTAATTTACTGTCTAAGAATATTTTACGAATTACCATCATCATAATCATCCTGCCTACCTGCATAATCTTTCCGTGTGGTGATGCAGTAAGAATACAATTCACCAACCCCTCTATTGCCCGTGGGTGTCGTAAAAGACGACTAAGGGATATAATATGCATATAACATCTATGCAAGAGAAGGCAAACGAAATAAAACTCTATACCAATACTTCTGACCAGCACGGTATAGTAGGTTAATTTCCCTTCCATTGTGGAGGAGGCTCGAGCCCAACAGTGGGACTATGAGCTATGATGATGATGAATCATTCCGGTCTTATCCCAATTACTAAGGGTTGATGTAATATGTCCTCTTCCCTTATACATACATATTGTTAATCAGTTGCCGAATAACATTACGTATTGGATCACGTTCTCGCTTATTGAGTTCATGTCTGAAAGAACAACTCTTTTTTTACTTAAAAAGCAATGTATTCTCATTGTGTTTGGAACAAATTAAATTACTTGAACAAGAATCCGATCGAATCAGTCAAATAAAAGTTAGCATTGAAATGTTTGAGAACAATATTTTAACTTCTCTTTTCTCTTATATTAATTATTATTTCTATGGTATGTACCAATATGTTACAAATAATATAAGTCTCACCATAGTCGAACTTACGGTATGCAATCAATGTACAATATTAACACAATAAAATAATCAACATAATAGAATAATCAAAAATACAAAGTAACATGTCATAAATATGAAAATCACTGCCATTTATAATTTGTCATTAAAAATTCTGCTAATGAATAACATGTTTAATCATTAATACGAAGAATATGTATTATATTTCTTAGAGTATTATTATATAGCTATCCTGTATGTTCCGTTTATTCATACTCCGTCAGAGTATGAGTAAAATTCTTCACCTGTCATCCCAGTTCGTGGGTGTCATAAATAACAACTAAGGAATATAACATACATATATTATCTGTGTAAAAGAAGAAAAATCGAAGTAAAAACATTTTTTTTTTGTAATCTATGATCTGGACGCATACCTATCCACCCCGGGCGAGGGATGGGCGGCGTGCAACCACATGACCTACCGCATTCTCTCCCCAACATCATTGGCCCGATCACTGGTACCGATTCCTTAACTTCCGTAGGCGGCCCGATGGTTTACCCTTTCAGGTATCGTCCCATTTGACGCCCCGGCAACAAGACATTGTTGCCTGGGCGCTCACGCGATCGGTCTCTCTGCGGGTGGTGGACTAATTCACGGCCCGTCCACCCGCAGCTTCGGCTAGGGCGGCATAAGGTGTAGGTCAAAGAAAAGCCCTAAGTCTACTAATCTGCGTGATTTATTAGTTCGATTTCCATAATGATTGCCGATGTTTACGTGAATATTACATATCTTAAATAAAACTATTATTACGGATTTTATTGCGTTTGTACTTGATTTTTAATTTTCTAACGTTTCGAACCCTTTTGAGCTATCATGGCCACGGGAGGACTCCTCTAGTTTAATTAAAACGTTGAATATCTTTTCTATTGCAACAGAGGCTCGAGCCCAGTAGTGGCAAGTATATGAATTGAAATTATGATGATTATGTATCTGACACCCAACAATATTACATACTTGTTGAACACATTTTAATACTAAGATGTTTAGGGAATGTAACAAATCAAAAAAAGATTAGAGCAAAAAAAGGTATTCACCAAGAATATATAAAGTATTTTGAAGTGGTTTGGATATGTACCAAGATAAAGGAAAATATATAAAGCAAACGTAAGTGGGAAGTTTGAAGAGGATACATTTTTGATAGCCTAAAGGACGAAAGATAAAAAATTCTTTAACAGAGACGAAATAAAAGTATCACAAAGCAATATTCATGTATGAAAAAGTTGCCGCCCTAGTCGAGGTCGCGGGTGGACGGACCGAGGATTAGTTCGCCACCTGCAGAGAGGCCGACCGTAAGGGTGACGCCCTGGCAGGCAACAAAGTTGGCGGGGCGTCAAAGGGGACAGTACCCTAAAGGGTAACCCACCGGGCCGGCCAGGGATGTCAAGGAATTGGTACTGGTGGTCGGCTCAATGGTGACGGGGAGGGAATATCTACAGTGGGTTATAGGGTCACGCGCTGCACATCTGTCGTCCTGGAAGGTTTGGGCGTGGTGTGTACATTGCCTATCCAAAAAAAAAAATGTTTGAAAAAGTTGATGAGTGTAATTTAAGTGGAATAACTTTATCGGGATTATGTTATCATATCACGAACACTGTTGTATTAGACGTGTGGAAATTTGTACTATTCTGAAAAATAGCCATAACAGTCTAAACCAACTAGTTTATTCTGTGTGAGATAATTTTTTATATAGTAGAGTATTTTACTGACTAGATTGTTACAAAAAGTGGCGCATTAATCGACGATGCGCGCCACACACTGGAAGTATGCCCCGCCTGGGGGCCTCAGCGCCACGTCCTGTCAACGGAACTGGGAATAACAGACCTGTCGCTGCCGATCATCATCTCCAAGATGCTCGGCAGCGACAGCTGTTGGTCGTCGATGGCCTCCTTCTGTGAGGCTGTCATGACAAGGAAGGAGGCCGCGGAGTGGGCACGCGAGGCGCTTGCGTCAGCTGACTCGCTCCGCCGCCGACGACCAGGGAGGAGGTGACGCCACTATGCGCTCCTCCACCCACCGCTCTGAATGATGACAGGACGTGGCCAGACGGCCAAGCGTTGGGGTGTCGTGGATAGAATGTTATCAGACAATCTCTCCGGCACCTCGTAAAAGCGCGGAAGGGGCCGCTGTGGTTTTAGTGGGTATTTCGGTCACTTTTGTGGCCGGCGAGTCCCACACACACTACCCTGTCTGTAACCGGCGCGGGATAGTGCGTAAATGCATTTCCACAGCGTGAAAAAAAAAAGATGTTACCAAAAAAAATATTAAAAGGGCCTGATTATACAAATTAGATAATGAAATTTTAATATTCAAATACTAATAAACTATCTAGTTAATAACACTAATAAAATAAAAATCCACGTTTGAAAATTGTGATGTATAAGATTTTAATCAACATGCGGAAGGCATACGCCTTTGTTAAAAATCAACATGCTAAAGACAAGCCTTTGTTGTGTGATAGCAATTACGAATACTACCAATTATTATATTGCTCGTGGGTGTCATAAAGGACGACTAAGTGCTTTACATCGATCTAATGCCACCTGGTCGAAAAAACATTCCCAAGGAGAGTTAACGTCAGCCAGAGGACCGACTATAAAAATATTGCCAAAGATTTCGCAATATGTACCAAATAACATATTGTATAACGTACATATTGAATCGACCCCTAGTAATTGTAAGCAGATTGATAATGATGATAATATCTTAATTATTAAAAAATATGCATTTTTAAATTTCTTACTGCAACTTTTAAGAATTTTATATTTCCAATTATTAATGTGTCATTTTTAGCATTTTAGTTATAATAGTCTAGGCAATAAATTTCATTACATTTTAAAGAAATAGACTTAAATGTATGTGCACTGTAAACAAACGTGGAAATATGCACACATACACGCAAACAAGTACACGCATGCGTACACGTGCGTATAGATATATACGTACACGCACACACACGCAAACGTATACGTACACGTAATCCTTTATAGAATTACTGAACCCAATTAATTCAACTCTATATGATTTTACAGATTAACCTTATGTGGGTTTGCATAAAATTTTATTTTGAGTTTGCCTTGTTTCCATTATAATATGGAAAGTCTAAAATTGTATTGAATGATTGCTTTATAATTATGTACTTCTTTTATACAGATCTGTCTATTCGGTAGCCTAGCAAATGCTTTGAATGTAGCTGTTCTCACACGCCGTGACCTTGCCGTCACGCCTATTAATCGTCTGCTCAAGTGGTTGGCAGTAGCTGATGTTTTCGTCATGTTGGAGTATGTGCCCTTTGCGATCTATAGATACCTGGTAAGTTTGTATTACTTGTTTCAAAATTATGAGGAATGTCATTTGCAAAGAAAGATTTCTCACGCGTCTATTCTAGGTCTTCAGAAAGTCACTTTAATCCAAATTTAGTTAACTTTTTCTAAGTAAACAAATACTCATCATAAATAATCGTAAAATAATGAATATAACGATATTAAACTGACGAATTCATTTATTTGTTTGAACATTAGTCTCAGTAGTTCCCAATTCGTTAAAAAAAATTGCATTAGATGACTTTAACTAGTTTATAAGGGAAAGATTAATAGCTTAAAACTCTGCTACTCACTGCTAGTGACCCATAGATGGAACAACAATCAGTATTAATGCAATTTATATATTTCATTAATCGCCTCTAACTTTCTATTCAATGAGAGCGAATAGCATATTATATCAACGTTGATTACACCGCAAATAGGCTCTTATTTGAAACTTTTCTTCTCATAATGTTATATTCATTCCTCTCATAACTTCCTATACTCGCGAGAAAAAAAGGGACTAAGAATGCATTATATTATATTGCAGAAACCATATCATTCATGTCTATAATCTATTAAAATATGTACCTAATAACGATATTAGCCGGAAAAGGTGGATTATATTAATGAAGAGTACGTACTGATAGCCTGATATTCTTTACATATATTGAAACGCAATATGTAATTAAAATTTATGAGCCAGTAGATATCCTCTAACTGTCGTAGGTTCGATTTTCGTATAATGATTCATTGTGCGAACCACAAGTGCTTATTTGGGCTGTAATTGTAATCTTTCATGGAAAAGAAAAAAATATAAAAACCTAGAAAATTCGAGCGCATAATTTGTCTCGAGGAGTGGAGGATTTATTTCTTAAATAACTAACATAGTTGCAGCTTTGCCTTGGGATATGCGGATGATCTTTTAATCAGGGCCTGGATTAAGAGCTCGTAGCGCTTACGATAGCCCGAGTAAAGCTGAGAAAGCCATCTGAAGTTTGTAGAAGATTTATTACTAAAATAATTGTAACCCATTTACAACCTACACGTCTAATTTTATATAGATATGTCAGTGATAATTTCATCATAGCCCGGTTGGAAAGACCTCGGCGCTTACCAAAAGCTGGGCATAATTATGAAAGCCGTCTGAGGCTTACAACTATACACACATAAACAAACTCTTAATCATAGCATTATTGCCGTGTGGTGACTGAATACGAATACAATTCGTCAGAGACGATTAATATGTATATAAAATCTATGCAACAAAATCGTGGGCATAAACTCTCATATCAACATGTCTGACCAGTGTAGCATATTAGTTCAATATTCCTTTCATTACAAAGAAGGCTTGAGCCTAGTCATCATTATCATCATCTCAGCCCATATATGTCCCATTGCTGGCCTCGAGACTCCTTCACAATAGGAGGAAAATCGACCTACTATGCCACGCTGATCGGTTGCCACGGGTTGGTATAAAATTTTATTTCGAGTTTTCCTTCAATTGCATAGATATTGTATGCATATTATAATCCCTTAGTCGTTTTTTACGACATACATAGGCAAGAGAGAGTGTGGTGTATCGTATTCTTCCTCTGTTACAACAGGGAGAGCCTAATAGTAGGATATAAATAAACGGAGATGGTGATGAGGATAGTAATATTTAACGGGATTATTACTTTATATATATGTCTATCCAAGTTTTGATACCGCAAGTCTATAGTTATGAGATCTAAATAAACATTTTAGTGTAAATATTTGTCTTTTAGCATTTGAGATCAACGCCATATGGCTCTCTCAGTATTTGCGAAACTTCAATTTAACTTATGATGCTACATCGACAGATGTTTTGAAATATTTCTGCTTTGATTCTAAATATAGATTCATTATGTTTCTTTTTTTTAATGCACACGGTGGCATACGAGCATACAGTACACCTGATGGTAAGTGTCGCTGCCGCTCATGGTACTTTGCAATACCAGAAGCACAGCTAGGCCGCTACCTACCGCGTATAAAGTGAAGGGAGTATGAATGCGTGTAATAAGATTCGATGATACTAAAGGCATCACTAAAACCCACCACACGCAAATACCCTCAGAAAGTTGGCCTTCCGGCTCTCTCGTTCACCGAACGAAACGCAGTAACAAATTGCTACTACTCGGGCGTCGATTTTCTGCGAGAGTGTGGTACTACCCCGGACGGACCAACCCGACAACTGTGTGGTCCTACATATAATATCTTCATTAATAACTATAGATACTCTATAGATTGTTTCATTGATCCTAAGCTTGAATATCACTGTTGATCGTAATATTTATGTTCGAATATATTCGGCAAAAAGTGTTAATGGTTTTATGAAGATTGCTCCTAATTTTTTAGGAGATTTCCTCAAGAGTTTCTGGTTTTTATTCTTAGCCTATATGTGTTCCATTATGGGGTAAGCGTTATCTAGATGAAAGAATGTAGTCCGATATACCACGCTGGCTAAAAGAGTTGGTTGGCATTAGTTCATGTTCCTTTCTTGCAATGTTTTTATCTGATTGAAGTTTAAAATTATGCCCCATTGATAACTTCCTCTCTATTTCTTAGAAATAAAAAACTTGATCCTGAGGTCCTACTACGAAATTTGATAGAAAATCGATTTCATAATTTAAATGATCGTTGGTTTGCCAAGTACTCAAATGTTTCATATTCGATAATAAAACCAATGCTTGTAATTTTACACATTGGCTTACGGCTAATGTTCTGATGATTAACTATGCAAGCAAGGTATTGAATTTCTGGTTGTAACAGAACTCTTTTAGTGCGAAGTTATTGAACGATGATCGTCGAGTATTGGTTTGTTGAGTATTTCAGATGAAAGATTCTCTTTCAAATTTGGCTGTAAAGCCTCTGACTACTGTACTGGTGGTGAATTGATTGTATTCGGACTCCGTCATCACGCGGAATAGGCTTGATCATCATCATCATCACTGTCAACCCATATTCGTCGCACTAATGAGTTCGAGACTCCTCCACAATAGGAGGGAAATTGACCTACTATGCCACGCTGGTCAGACGGGTTGGTATAGGGTTTTATTTTGAGTTTTCCTTCTCTTGCATAGACGTTATATGCATTTTGTAATCTCTTAGTCATCTTTTATGATACCCACGAGCAAGAGAAAGAATGGTGAATTGTATTCTTACTCCGGCACCACACGGACAATGGAGTTGGTATAGGGTTATATTTCAAGTTTTCCTTGCATAGATGTTATATGTCTATTATATCTCTAAGTCATCTTCTATGATACCTAATGGTAAGATGACACATGGTATTCTTACTATATTATCACACGAAGCCCATTATATTGACGAATTTATATTTATAATAATATGATTAATTAGGTTATTTATTGCAGTTGTTCCCAGGTCAGGAGGAGCGTCCGTATTCGTGGGCAATGTATTTGTTATTCCATATGCACTTCACACAAATACTACATACTGCGTCCATACTGCTGACACTGTCGCTCGCTGTTTGGCGCTATATAGCTATCAAGTAAGTAATGACTGCAGAGAAAAATTATCCGTGATGCCGTAATTAGTTTCAGTTACGTACGCTAGGGGGCGTTGATCAGAATCATACCCATACAAATTGGTCTCGATAATACTACAAATATTTCCTCGCAAATTTTCGACTGATAATGGTTTATTTTAAAATGGAAGGAAGGAAGGGAGACCCACCACTTTCCCACGGTAATCAATATACCGCACACCACAATAAAAGGAATACGGGATAGGATTAAGATGGACTAGGAAATAAGGAAATCTTACTCTCACGTGATGAGCACTTTCTAGAACATCAACTTGCAATTTTCTACAGAACTTCGAATATTCATTCGACACGTGTTTCGCCTCTAAACGAGGCACCCTCAGGACGGTTCGGCTTCGAATGCCACCTTAATCCTATCCCGTATTCCTTTTATTATGGTGTGCGGTATATCGATTACCGTGGGAAAGTGGTGGATCTACCTACCTTGCTTCCATTTTAAAATAAAAATGGATTTCCGCTATGTATCGTCTAATTCAATTAATTATGATAATGGTTTAACTATCAACTTTTCCCGTTTACTATCATTGGATCAATGCAGATTATTTATTTGTGCAATCTACTAATAATTACTCTGAGTGTAGGTGTAATTTGTATCTATTAGTTTCGTATTTACAAAGTCTCGAAATAAATAAGGATTTGTAACTTAGTGCTCCCTGCTGTTTTTGAAATTATATAAAAAGGTATAACGGATAGAGCCCAGTGGCAAAAGGACTAGGCTAGAAATAGACTGAATTGTTCAAAGCAATGGTGCTTTATTGGACTTTAGGTCGCCCTTCCGCCGCACCGAACAGTTTTAGCCGGATGTTACAAAACCAAAACCTATCAGAAATCTAGTTTATAAACGATATAAATGTTCCGTCATTAAGAAATACAAACCATGAATACTTTTAGTATCCGTATTCGGCAAAAAATAAAATGAGAATACGGTCTTATGAAGCGAGGCACCGCCCAATGAAACGCTAATTACGAAATGAATTAAAATGAATTTAATTACTCAAATTTCTGCTTTTAAACTTTATACCCCTTCTAAGAATATTGTGATCGAGAGTTGACTTTTCAAAGTAAAGCCTGACAGTAGTTATTTACTCATTTTCAAATTAAGTATTTTCTTTGTAAAAAGTTTAGTTTCAACAACAAATTGATTCCTTGATTATTCCTTTGTTAAATATAATAAATAACAACAGTAATTGGGTAGTCCAAATATTGTTCGTTATTGTTCGATAGAAAAGTAATGTTAAACGGGATATATATTTTTTACTTCAATTACGACTAATCAAGTCATTGAAAATAGAACATAGACATTATATATTATGAAATTTTCCGTACGGTGACGGAGTAAGAATACAATTCACCACCCCCTCTCATACCCGTGGGCATCATAAAAGGCGACTAAGACCTTTTTTATGGGTGGGTTATGGTAAGCGCACACGCCGTCCATTCCGTCCCGGGCGACGAAAGGACGGCGTGCGGGCCCATAATCCACCCGTACCCACGTCGCCTTCATCGTTGGGCTGACCACCAGTGCCGAGTTCCTTGTCCTCAGTGGTCGGCCCGATGGAATACCCTTTCGGGTACCCTCACCTCTCGACGTCCCTGAGGCGACTAAGAGCAGAGCATAGATCTGGACCAAAATCAACTGATTCCCTTTGATCAACAATTGTATACCTAAGGAGAATTGACATCAGGTAGGCAGCTAATCATAAACTATTGCCAAGTGTAAGATATGAATAACGCGTAAAAGTTATGAGCCAGCCAACAGCCATTCCAAGGTTTCCACAGTTAAAATTGCAGTGGACGTCGACCTACTAATTGCCTATATTCTTATAGTCAAGCCCTTTCAATTGATACGCACATTGAAGGGTTGTGGAAATATGTGGACAATTTTTGGCATCTGTATTGGATTTCCATTTTGTACAGTGTACTGTATTCTACTAGTAAAGTTCTCTTGATCTGTATATATTGAAATTGGAGGCTTGTGAAGAAATATAAAAGCCACCAATTTTGATATAGAAAAATACAATAGGCAAGCTAAATAAAACGGTTTTAAAAATTAATTGAGTTTATTGTTGTATAAATTTTCATATAAACAGTAGAAATATTTTACAAACAAAAAATCCTTTAGGTAAGCAACGCCTACTCAATAAATACTTTTGAAATGACTTCTAAATTTCAAGGACGGAATATAAACGTTGAATATTGAGCCGAACATTGTGAACGAACAAAATAAATATTCCTTACAGACTTTACACAAGCCTTAGGCAGTTTTGTCATGACCTACTAGATTTTTCAAATCAAGACCTTGTGAATGTGGAATTGTAATTACGTTACTAGCCACATCGCACATTAGATTGAAGACCTATTAGTACTAGTGGTATAGGCTTTTATTGTTTTAAAGATGTCGTCTACAAAAATGGACATAAATTGTATGCAGATTCAGAGCAATCATCTGTGGAACGGGCAAAGAATTGTCATTGTTGGGATTAAACCCATGATGACGACGCAAGAGTTGCATGTATCGGGCCGGCCGTGGATGTCAAGGAATCTGTACCAGTGGTCCGCCCAATGGCGATGGGGATGAAGTATGGTAGCTTATGGGGCTGTATGCCTCCTATCCGTCACCCCGGGCGGGGCGGGTTCTGCCGGTGTGTCCATACCATAGCCTACCAAAAAAAAAGTTGCATGTATGCAATCAACTGGTTTGTCCTGTGTGGTGAAAGTAACTAATTTCCCTCATCTACAGTAAGCCCATATCCAACATTACGATATATATGGGCTGTAAGCTTTATTTCAATACTTTAAGGTTATATTTTTCACAGGTACCCTTCATATAGTCCGACGCTTTGCACCGATCGAAGATGTTCTTTGGCAATAATACTCAGTTTTATTCTACCGCCGATACTGTGTATACCTTCATACTTTGTAAGTATACCTTCATATTTGCATATTCAAGTTCATGTTCTGTCAATTTCTCTCGGGCGAAGAGTATAAATGGATTTTTTGAGAAATTTTCGATTGTGGGTAGTTTTAAGTAGGTAGGCAGACTAACAATCTTAATGAAAACAGAACGTGTTCCATAGGAATAACACAGGGTAAAATATTTTTTCTTATTTTATAACTAACGGTACCTTTATCGTGATATTCTTGTAGAATATTTTACGCCCTAGTTTATAGTCTTTTTTCGATAAATCAACTTGTTTAAAAGTATTTAAGGTCATAGTCTAAATTACACTCTTAGCCTTTCATTCCGAAAATCTCTTGAATTCCTGAGTTTACATATCATATTGCACGATTCATTGGAGGTGTATATTGCCATAACAGCCACGCTTGGCAAGCAGGTTGACGACCGCAACAAGATTGTCACGTGTTTCACAAAAAAGCTGTTACTCACATCTCCCATTCTGCTAGTCAATCCTCAGCCGATTTTTACTACTCCCACGGGCAAGTAAAAAGGTGGCGAGGGCTGTATTTTCATCACGTCACCACGCTGGGAAAAAAGTATAACAAATTAAATACATGTGTATTATATAGGTACCTACATCATATTAACAAATGTAAATACAGATTAATATTAAAAACTGGTTGCTTTTATGGTTAGACTTGGACATTAATACCAATGGTCTACTAAGTAGTATCTAGTTTAGTGCGGTTATGAGAGATGTAGGCAATGATGTGAAAACCCGAATTATAATTATATAGCCCGATTAGTGAATAACAATTTGATAATATTGCTCCGCAAATAAAAATTTTCTGTGTGGTGACGGAGTAAGAATACAATTCATTGCCCTGGGGTGTCGTAAAAGACGACTACAAGGAAAATTTGAAATGAAACCCTATACCAGCAAGGTATAGTAGGTTAATTTGCCTCCTATAATGGAGGAGGCTGGAGCCCAACAGTGGAACGTATATGAGCTGTGATGATGATGATGAATAGAATTTGTATATGTAAATTTTAACATACTTGATTTACCTACCCATGCGACTTTTGATTATTTTATAGAATTAGTGTAAATTATTGTTTGAGAAACCAAAATAACTTTTAAATGCTACATGCAGTAAGCAAAACAGAATTTATTAAACATTATTAATGCCAATGTGGGGATGGTTTAAGAATACAAGATGTCACCACCTCTTAATAGCTCGTGGTAGTCATATAAATCAGCTAAAGGAATATCAGAAGGATGATCAACAGCCTTGAACTGAGAAATTTATAACATCAATTACGATCACCAGCCCGCCGACCAAGTGTGGCAATTATGAGAAGGACTTCAAGAAGACTGGCCATACCAGTAGTGAGGGCCAATAAGATAACAAATTAATGGACGGATGAAGTAATAATTGAAAAGGAGATCCACTTGTGTCCAGTCCACATATACATAAATAGTTTGATTCTTCTGCACCTATAATCGATATACATTTCACAGGCGCTTGTGCACTTAAAGGTAGTTAAAATGAAACGTCATGTGATTTAGGTTATGAATTTAATCCTTATTTTCTTTTCAAATAGCTATTTCAGTCATTTTTTTCTATACATTGACCAGAATGCCCTTAGAAAACAACTAGGGATTATATGCATTCATTCAATAATTATTATAAAATATTAATATTGTTCTATTTATTAACGATTCAATTATTTAATTCAAAATAATTTTGAACTATGAAATATGTATAAAATAGTCATTGCTTTGGAATCAAATTACGATGTAAAATTTACTTATAGTTCTCTAAAGTTGAGTAAATATTGCTCGGTAAATAAGGACAATGTTGCGTACCCTATTAACGTTCTATAAACGTGCTAATTGGCTCTTTAGATGGTATTAACATTGTCGTTTCAACTACTTAATTAGTAAATAAGCCTTAACTTTACATGTTAACTGACAATATAGCTTTGTCAAAGGGATATAATAAAAATAATGTCACTTATTTACATATTACAGTATTATAACCGAACTTTAATCATCGCGATTTGCACGAACCATGCTATAGACGACATGAGTTTGAGCCGTGATCACTGAAGACTACATTTTTAACACATTGTGAAATGGGACGGCAATTTATGGCTAAAAAAAGAAGGTCTGGAGGTTTAAATTACAATTCCAATAATAAGGATCTTTAATCTATTAAAAAAAATATATTTTTGTTTTTTTTGTGGGTGGGCTGCGGTCGGCGCGCCTCCGCACCACTCCGTCCGGGGCGACAGAGGGGCTTAAGCACGCAACTCCCACAACCCACCCGAAAATCACCTCGCCTTCGTCATTGGGCCGACCACCGGAGCAGGTTTACTTGTCGTCAGTGGTCGGCCCGACGGAATACCCCCTACGTGGAGTACCCTCCCATCGACCGACGTCCCCCCCTCGGGGAGGACGTCGGTCTTTCCTCACGCGGTCGGCCTCTCGGCGGGTGACGGACTAATCCCCGGTCACGTCACCCGCGGCCTCGGCTAGGGCGGCATGAGGCGCAGGTAGTTGCGCCTGCGCCGCCCCAGTCGCCGGCGGCGGATCTCCTCATCGAGGCTGCGCTCCACGCGCAGACGATCCGCCGCAAAAAAAAAATATATATATATATATTTAGAGATTATGTAATATCATCGATTATGTAATATCAGCGCAAAATTAAAGGACGGAAAGGTCGAAAACTCGTCCCATAAGTTATTACTTATATCATTTTCCTTCCCATAATGGATCGAAAATAAAATTTGGACATAAAAAAGAACCCATTACACACAGCTATCAGGTAGAAAATATTATACACGAACCTTAAACTTTCCCTAAACTAATAGATGATTGGTCTATCACCCCATCCGATGTCTGTTGGATATTGGCTTCCCTACAAGTGAATAATGCCATAATCACTATGTTTAGAAGGCAGGTTATCGATCAAAGTCGTTGATATATTCTCCTTGTGAGTCCTCATTCGATATTTCGATACCCATGTGATAAGTAAATCATCATCATCATCATCTCAGCTGATACACGTCCCACAGCTGAGCTCGAGCCTCCTCCACTATAGAAGGGAAAATTGACCTAGTATATCACGGTGGTCAGACGATAGGGTTTTATTTCGAGTTTTCCTTATCTTGCATAGATGTAATAAGTATGTGTCGCTTAGTCGTTTTTTACGATATCCACGGGCAAAAGAGGGGGTAGTGAATTGTATTCTTATTCTGTCACCACACCTAAAAAAACAAAAGAAAGAAAAGTAAATGGTGGTGATTAATTGTATTCATAAAATCTGTTACACGGGCAATAAAACTATTTTGTGTATGTGTTAATCATCTCAACTCTCATTCTACTCCTTGCTGGGTTTGAGTTTTCACCACAATAGGAGAGAATTTGATCAATTATACCACGCAAGTTAAACTGTATATCGAGTTTCACTTCTCTTGAATATATGTTATATGATTATTATATGGCCCTTTTTACCCACTAGTAAGATTGGGTGTCGTTGAATTGTATTCTTAATCCATGACCATACGGAAAGACAATGTAAAATATAAGTGTAAATGTAATTATATAGATTGACTTGGCAATCGCATTAAATAAAATAAATCAAATAAAATAATCAAATTTTAATATAATATGTATTACGAGTGAGATACATTACATTTTCATGCAATGGTCAAGTCAATCTATTTATTTAAAACATAAAAGATTTAATATTGAAATGGTCATATAAGATGTTGTTAGGTCCACCAGTTAAGTAAAAACTTAAGACATAAGGTCCCTTCAGTAGGGACGGAATAAATTAATTTACTTGATATTATATGAATCTCGCTTTTTACGATAGAAGAACTGAGTCTCACAGACTTGGTTTCTTTACAAATTATGTTTTTGATGACATATTATTGTGTGTAAACATTGTATAAGTTCTATCAGCCCATAGAGGCTCTCTGCCGGACATAGGCCTCATCACGACAATGCCATTGAATGTTCCTGTGGCACTTGTATCCAACAATTCCTGCAACTTTTAAGATATTATCAGTCCACCTTTTGGCGTTTTACACTGCATCGTCTAATTAATGGTCGCCACTCACCTGGTCACACCCATTCTTCTACGGTTTGCCGTATTTCAGCCTTTATGACGTATACTGTAAAGTTTAGGGTTACACATTCATTTATGTAGAACTAGTATATGCGATTTTACACAAATTTAGTATGTTAAGTTTCGAATTAGTATCGCGGTACAATTCAATCGCTGGTGGTATTGACCTAATTTGAATTGTTGTTATTCAATTAGTGACATCTATGTCGCTAAGCTACATTTAACAAATTGTTAAAATATTTATTATTATAGTGATTTATTAGGTCTTATATATTTATTTAAGCGTGGTAATGGAAATGCAATTCACCACTCCTTTGTTTTAAGCAGGTATTGTAAAAGAAGACTTAGGAATACAAGTAGATAACACTGCAAAAGAAGAGAAACTATAAACAAGTCTATACGCGTCCTTCTATCTAGTATAGTAGATTAGATGACTTTCTCTCCCATGCTTGTGGCAACTTGTTTAGTGTTCTTTTATAATAATATACAGTATACTATATAGTGTATAATAATATACGTTCTATGTGGTACGAAGGAAGAATAAAATAACCACTCCCCCTTTTGCTCGTGGGTTAAGGGATCTAATATGCATTTAATATCTCTCTAAGAGGAGGAATATTTAAAATTAAACGCTATACCGATACATCTGACTAGCGTGGTAGCGTCGGGCAATCAAAAATCAAATACAAACGCAATAAAATCCGTAAAATAGGTTTATTTACAATGTGTAATGCTCGCGTCATCATAATATTACAGCTTATATACGTCACACTATTGGGTTCGAGCCTCCTCCACTATGGGAGGGAAATTGACTATAAAGTGGATATAAAGAGTCTAAAAATATTGACGTAATAGGTTGGTGATTAACTACCTAAGAAAGAAAGAAAGTTTAGATGATTATGTTTAAAATATACAGGCTGTATCAGGTTATGGGGCAACTCAAACGGGAGTTAGGCAAGGGTGGTAGGAACCCATGAAAAAAATTTGAAAGAAAATTATCGAATTGTTAACGAATTAGAGACATGTAAAGTTTTCAATTTTGTCATTGCTTTTTCGTATAATTTTTTGAAATGTATAAAGTCAGTGATATATTCGTACTTTGTTAAATGTTCATTAGGAATTGAATAAATAAATGTTACATTCAAGACAAACTTCGCTTTAAATCAGCTGATCGGCCGATGACCGTTGACGAGGTGCCTTTGTACCTACGTTACCATTCATAATAGGCATTCATACCTATATATACTGTTGAATCTTTACATACCTACATGTATCCTGTCTGTACATGGCTACATAATGCGTAATATTTAAGGCATAAACTCTTAGACAGATTGTTGAAATCACTATAAATTTATGTTATATTATTTTTTGTGTAATATACATTCTAATTACGATATATGACTGTTAGACTACATCATACTCGAACAATTGCCTCATAACTTAATACACTTTGTATATACCAGACGTTGGCAGAATATCAGCCCTATTTCTATTAGAGAGAAATAGCACGAACTATGTGCACTTTTGTTCTTCGTTAAAATTAGATTGTTTTATGAAAGAGGTTCTTTTCTTTAGTTATGTTTATATTTTTTTAAATTAGCTTTTAACGAAAGCGGAATGTTTTCTTTGTCATTACTTTTTCTACGTATTGTGTCGACCCCAAATAGTAGGGATAAGAGCAGAATAAAGATGATGAACGCATCTGCCTTATACAAATATCAAACCCATAATTTTGGTACTGCAAGATATATTACTTTTACCACAGCGTTTGTGAAATCATATTTGTCTAAATTAAGAGGAATTTGATCAAGACTACCGTAAAACAATTCCATTAACGACCTAGCGATGGCTAACCTCACCTTAAATTAATTGATATTGTGTTCCGCGTTTATTCAACAACGGCTATCATTTATTGCTTCTATTCTTGCCTTGAAAAAGGTGTGTTAATGGATCTACCCAAAATAGTGGTCCTTCATTCGCAGCGAAATACTATTACTTTAAATGTAATTGGATTTATCGCATACTAATTATGTAATAAAGTTAATAATATAAAACTAAATACTAATCTTATATAAAGTTCACCACTCCCTGTCTTGCCCGTGGATGTCGTAAAAGACGACTAAGGGATATAATCGCATATAACATCGATGCAAGAGAAGGAAAACTCGAAATAAAACTCTATATCAACATGTCTGTCCAGCATGGTATAGTAGCTCAACACCGCTGGATGAAACGAAAGCACGGCAACCTGACCTTCCGGATGACGCAGTTACTTACCGGACACGGGGTCTTTGGTAAGTACCTGCATAGAATCAGTCGTGAGGAGGCCCCCGGATGCCATGAGTGTGGCGCGCCAAATGATGATGTGCGTCACACCCTGGAGGTATGTCCCGCCTGGGGCCCTCAGCGCCGCGACCTGTCGGCAGTCATAGGAACGGGCCTGTCGTTGTTGACCATCATAACAAAAATGCTCGACAGCGACAGGTGCTGGTCGGCGATGGCCTCTTTCTGCGAGGAGGTCATCGCCCGGAAGGAGGTCGCAGAGCGGGAATGCGAGGCACTTGCGTCCGCTAACTCGCTCCGTAGGCGGCGGCCAGGGAGGGGGAGGCGCCGATATGCGCGTCTCCTCCCACCGCCTTGAGTGACGACAGGACGTGGCCCGACGGCCTTGCGTAGGAGTGTCGGGGATCGAATGTTATTAGACGATCTCTCCGGCACTCCGTAAAAGCGCGGAAGGGACCGCTGTTGGTTTTAGTGGGTATTCCGGTTGCATAGGCGACTGGTGAGTCCCACACACCCCCCTCGTCTGTTACCGGCGAGGGGTAGCGCGTAAATTGCATTTCCACAGCTTTAACAAAAAAAGAAATGGTATAGTAGCTCAAATGCCCTTCCTTTGTGAAGGAGGCCCGAGCCCAACAGTGGGACGTATGTGGGCTGCGATGATGATGATGATATAATAAATGAGCTTATTATATGATTTTATAAGAGCTTAAAGCATTTTTGGCCGAAATAAAGTTTTGATTCAAAGTTTGAATTGAAGGACTGGGAAATTGACCTATCCACGCTGGTCAGATTTACCTATCCTCGCAAATCTATTGTCATCCTCTCGGCAGGGTTCTTCTTGCTTGGTGGTCATAAAATACTTTAAAATAAAAATGTTTTCAATGAGTAAATGTCTATATTTATACATTTGTTTCAGGTATTCACAATACACAAAGACTTTTCATTCGACAAAGGCGGCAACATGTTATCAAAAGTATATTTCGTTGATTCAAATTACAATGGCAACTTATATCAATTAAACTTTTGGGTACATGCAGTACTTATAAAATTATTACCGTGTTTCATACTAACGGTTATCAGTGCGTGGTTAATAAGAGCCTTGTACAGGGCGAATAGCAGGAAAAAAGCACTCAAAGGATATAGTGCGTGTCCAGCCAACACCGTTGTTAATGGTAACGGGAATGTGTTTACTAGGAAACCGACAAAGCGATCGAAAGCAGAGCGGAGGACTGATAGAACAACGAAAATGCTAGTAGCTGTGTTGCTGTTATTTTTACTGACGGAATTCCCTCAAGGCATATTAGGTATGTAATAAAGTCTGCAATTTAATAATTTTTAAAACGAGCTTTTATAAAAGCGCGCTTGAATGTTACAGACCTAGTTTTCTAAGTAGAATCAAAATTAAGAAGTTTCATAAGAAAGCTTTTAGACCTCTAACGAAGTTATAAGCGTTGAATAAATAATTCTATTTTCATTTGCCGCTTTTTTACCCGTATACATATACTGTAATACCCGTAAAAATATTTTATTTCATTGAAAACATTTCTTGTGAAAATATATTTTGAAAGTTACTTATTTAGTTCAGTTTGTTATCATCAAACAGTATCATTGTTTGCATTTTTGATGAATTTCCTGTTTTCGTTGAATAATATCAACGGTTATTGTGAATATTATAATAGAACTTCCTGTTTATCCTTGAATAATATTTTTTTTTTTTTTTTTTTTTTTTTTATATCTTCACGCCTTTTTCCCATAGGGGTAGGCAGAGTCCACTGCCCTCCACCTGCTACGATCTTTGACATATTCAGCGTAGCAAAGCGGTTCTCTGTGGACCACTTTTCGCCCCCGACGGAAACGAGACGTGACGTGTCGCGAACCACATCGCCGCCATTCGTACAGTTTTTAATTTTTTGAAACTCATTGCGTTTCCGCGAGAAATACATACACATATAATTAACGAACACAAATTACATCCAGACTCAGAACAACAATTTGTGGATCGCACAAAGTGTTGTCCTGCGTGGGATTCGAACCCCCGACACTGGCGCTGTAGGTCACTAGCATTAACCACCACGCCATCTGTGCAGTCAGTCAGCAATTGAATAATATTACCTATCGATATGAGAGTTATTTAAATCAGCGAGTTAAAAAAATAAAATTTAAGGCGCTGTCTATTAATGACATAAGTAAGACCACAGAAGGAGGTGAGGGTCAAGCCGAAACTCACTAAATTTTACGTTGAAAATAACAATGCGTGGTTTAAATTTCTAGTAATATTTATGATGTAGGTGCGAGGATGAAATTTTCCATTGCCTAAGAAGACAGTCTTACCCCATTGTGTATATTTTGATTTTAATGACAACCACTCTTTTTTGAGATGCTATGACACAGTTACACTTCATCCAAACCTACAGATTGACGGGAGGGATGGCATATAGTTCCCTAATTTGCTCGCTGTGATTCGGGTTGACCACCGACATCGAGTCTTCTCCTTATCTGCCCGAATGACGACTATACGCCCTCTACGGCTCTAAGCGTTGTTTTAGCTTACAATATTTCAACAAGGCAGTCAGTAGCAAATACGCAATCTGCAAATTGGAATTGAGATTAGCATCTTCAAATAAACAAAGGAATGAATTTTTCAGATCCTAATATTATAAAAGCGAACTCAAATTTATTTATTTCAACCCTTTCAGGCCTAAAGCTTCATCAGCAAGTAACATAGGCTATATTTTATCTCTGTATTCTCACTGGAACGGGAATTGTGGGAATGAAGTGCAAAATTTTTTATAGTATTTAATAATAATATATCAATTTTTTAACAGGTCTTCTGAGTGGTCTCTTGGGGAAATGTTTCTTTAAACAATGCTACGATTTATTTGGTGAACTTATGGATGCATTAGCCCTACTCAATGGCGCTATCAACTTCATACTATATTGCTCCATGTCCCGTCAATTCAGAACAACATTTGGTCAGATGATAAGAAATCGCTGTGCACCTACTCAACGTGCTAGCTCACATACTGAACTGCAGACTACATATGTGTGAAGAAAATATAGAACAAACTTAGTGTATTTAAATCAAAGTGTACGTCAAAAAGTTTCAGCTTGATCTCTTTGATGTTTTTGGATGTGAAGACATTTATAATATATTCAATATTGTTATATGTTTTTTTTACTTATTTATATTATGCCTGTGGTGTAATTAGAATAAAGGATATAAGTAATCCTTCTCTTATTACATGTATCGTAAGAGATTGTTCAAAGACAGAGCACATCGAGTATAATAAAACTCAAAATAAAAAAGCAATTTGGCTAGCGTGATATAATAGACCAGTTTTCCTCCCAGACTGTAGCAAACTCGTGGCTAACAGTAAAATGCGTATGGACTTTAGAGAAAAGAGAAAAAAATGGGTATGATTAATTGTCTATGTAATATATTATATTAAAATAAAGGTTTTGTGTAAATTGGGAAAACACTGTCTCTTGAGACACAGGTTCTTTTTTACCTAATTCAAGAGACTAATAAAATAATTTATATAAAAATGTATTCTGAAGTTATGAAGAAATAAATTATTATTATTAAAAAATAAAGACGATATTGTAATTTACCATATACAAATACATGATAAGTATTTATATAAATTATTATAGAGACAGTTGCTAAAGAACAATTTTATATTGGCGATTAAGCATTAACATTTCGCTTCACGGCTTTTGTTAATGTAAATTGTTATAAAACTATTAGTAAAGTAAATCCTATGTTTTTCGTGTGGTGACGAATTCAAAATTTAATTCACTACTGCCTATCTTATGCGTGGGTGTCGTAAAACACGACTGAGGGGTGTAATATGCATATAACCTCTGTGAAATAGAGGGCAAACTCGAATTAAAACCCTATACCAACATGTCTGACCAGCATGGTACAGTAGGTCAATTTGGCTCATATTGGGACGGGGAATTGAGCGCAGCAGTGGGATATTGATGAGCTGAGACGAGAATCGTATGTATTTTTGTGCAGAGAATAAATTCAAGCGAACAAAATACTATGTAGAACTAGTAAATAAATATCTAAAGCAGGATTTGTTCGATTTTATAATGATGGTATAAATCTATAGAATATAAACGAGTTTTCAAGATGTTTACGTATAGATAGTTATATATTTATAGGAGTAAACAAGAGTGTTAACATAAGTCGTAACTAATAATTTCTGTATTAGGATACTAGTAATGTGTTTGGGTTCAGGCCGTCCATTGTGATTTGATTTGCATATGCTTTTAGGAGATATCGTTGATTTTACGTTAGTGAAATTTAATGTTCTGTATGTAATGGCAGTCAATATTTATTATCACATATATATGTAGGTATATAAGATTATGTACAATTTCCTATGTTGAAAAAGACATATTTCATTTTAAATTGAAATATTTCAAGTCTAGCAAAATATCTGTATGTTATAATAAGACTAAAAAACATAATAGAATGTGTTAAGAAAAATATCTGTATATAAAATAGCTGTTATATAGAACTTATCAGAAAAATAAACGTTAAATTGACAACGGTTAAACAGTTAATATTAAGAAACTCAAGTTTCCTTTGTAAATTTGCAACATTTATGATATAAATAAAGGGATATACGTTTCCGGATCTTTTTATATTTATTTAATTTGTAAGCTATAAGTGAGAGTAATCATTTGATAATATAACTCAAATGTTTTGTTCTTAAACTGACTATTCAAGAAGTTTGAAATATTGAAACTCGTAAATATTTCTAATAAAAGTGGAATTTCTCTGGAAATAAGAGGTAGTTTCACAAATTGGATATCTCACCTTAATATTTAACAAGAAATCATTTATGATGTTTATACCTTACAAATTTTCTTAAATTTAATATGATCATATTCTTTTAAGTCAAAACGGGATGCTTGCTATTTTGGGACACTTGCAAAAATTGGTAAATAGATAAAAAAAAAACTAGAATACGTGAATAGTCTTGCTGGAATCCGTAAAAGAACGGGTGTAACCAATATAGCCACATCAGGTAGCCACATCGCTCATAAAACGGATAACCGGTCGAATGGTTGGGGAAGAAAGATTCTCAAGTGATGACCACGTATCGGACGACCCAGCGTAGGACGACTCCATCTCCTTAGTCGTTTACTCCTGACGGAGTGGTCGTGGTTGATGATGGGTCATTATTGGATAGAGCAGTTCCTGCGATGCGCCTCCACTTGTTCCGGTCCTCAGCGTCTCGGGAACACTGGACTACGGAGGTTTGTGTCGCAGCTTTAATAAGGTCTGTCCAACGTGTAGGTGATCGACCACGTCACCGCTTGCCTTATATATGTTCTTGGACAACCAGCCGTGCCATGGAATGTTCATTCCGAACAATGTGTCCAAAATATTTCAAGATTCGTGTTTGCACAGTTGACGATAATTTTTGTTGGATTTTTAGCTCAGTCAGAATTGAGACGTTGATTTTAAACGCTGTCCAAGGAATCTGCAATAGTCGTCGCCAGCACCACATCTCGAGTGCATCAATTTTGCGTCGGTCTTTGAGGCGAACCGTCCACGTTTCTGCGCCATAAAGAAATATCGGGCAGACCAAGCTTCTCATTAGGCGGACTTTTGTGGCTTTGGTGATATTGCGGTTGCACCATACTCTTTTCAGCTGGTCAACAGCAGATCGTGTGATAGCGCATCTCCTTCGAATTTCCTCTTCACATCCTCCAGTGTTCGTGATAGTGAAACCGAGGTACAAATATGATTGAACAACCTCACAGTTGCCAATTCTGGAAATGTCAGGATGGTTAAGTTCAACTCGGTCCACTATCATTCATCTTAGTCTTGTCTCTATTGACCGCAAGACCGAAGGAGAGGCTTGTTTCCTCTAAGAGTGTAAGCAGGTATTCCAAGACGACTCCATACTAAGAATGGTAAAATGAAGACTTAAAATCTAAAAACAAAAAACAAGAACCAAGTTCCTACGACTATTTTGATGTTTACGCGAGTATTACACATTATGAATAAAACTATATAAAACTTTTCAGCGTTGATGGTCATGTGTCCGAAATATTGGGCAATCAAAAATCAAATACAAACGCAATAATATCAGTAAAAATAGTTTTACTTATAAAATGATTGTTTACGTTCTGTTTGCAAAAACGGGACTTTTTGTACGACTGGGGACAACGGGACAAATCGCGTCCTGAAAACGGTACTATCCCGTTCAAAACGGTACGTAGTAAACTTAAATTGTTCCCTTAGGCGCAAATATTTAATTGAGATTTGAATTGTATTATTTTATTGCTTTACAGCCAAAAATGAACGAAATATAACACAAATTGGCAAGCTTGGATTTCTATATACTTTTGTACGGAAATAACAATGACAAAATAAATCGACGCATTTAAGAAAGTGTGAAGTATACATATGAAATTAGATAATTTATATAGCTCGCATGATATATACATTTTATTTTAATTATATTATTTTGAATCATGACTGATTCGTTTTTTGAGGCATTTTTGCCGAAATAACCACGTACCAATCCTCTGGCAATAGATTATTAGGATTTTGCTTAAATGTGTGCATACCCACAGACTCGGTACTAGTGGCCGGTCCAATAGCAAAGGGGAAGGAATACGATAGATTATGGAGCCACGTGCCGTCCTTTCGTCACCTCCGAACCCCGAACGGACGTCCAGACAATGGCCCGTCAACAATAAAAAGAAAAAGTGTACACATGAATTCAATAGTACAATACCAAACAGTAGTAGCTTCTGTTCATCATTACTGCTGAAGTTATAACTTCTCTCAATGGGATAATGCCATAATCACCTCGTGTAGTAAGTGTATTGGTTTTATATTATTATATTTTATATTATATTTTATATATATTACATTATATTTAGTGTTTTGTCTCCTAGGAATGTTGGTACTCTTTTCCTAGTGATCTCGACTCTTAGCCCTTTATTGCCACTCTCATAGAAAATTATTGACGTAATAACGATGACTTGTTGGACGTGAGACATTTTAGCCCGTCCGTGACCATGAATGCTGTAGAGTGTTCGAAACGTCGGGCAATAAAAAATCAAATACAAACGCGTTAAAAGTTATAAAATTAGTAAAATAGTTTTATTTACAAACAATTGAAATCAAAAATATATTTTATCATCTTTTTCGGCAAATTTTTTTATTCATCAATCTTCATGCAACAAGTACAATGGCGGACTTAATGCCAGAGGCATTCTCTACCAGTCAACTATAGGTGATGCAGAGATGACAAAAGGTAAGTGCATGTTCCGAGATAGTTATATTATTCTGAAATGAAAAAGAAATTTGCATAGATAAATAGGTATATACAAAAATATACAGTATGACTGGTAAAAGATTGCACATATTCAAGGAAACGATAGATAATGGTCACATGTAACTAATAAAAGTGTAAAAAGAAGATAATATTAATTAACTACATAGTAAACATCAATAATATTAGTGTTACAAGACTTCCAAAAATATTGTCACCCTACTGGCGATACACCGATACCGATATCGAGTAACAGTTTTGTTAGCACTGTTGTCAAGATTTTGGATATTTATTACTAGAATTACTTAAACTAGGTGTAAGGATAATGTCATAAAACACTAAAGTTATTTGCAGATTCATAGCTCTTACCAATCCTGAGATAAAGTGATTTGTTTCTAATCACAACAATAGGCAGCGTATGTTGACCTCTGTCTGCGGCCCGCGACGAAAAATAATACCTACTGGGTCGAGTCGCATAGGTAGAATATTTACCTAAAATGTAACTAGTTCAATGCGCGAACTGTTTAGTGCCTACAATTGCTGACGTACGTTGACCTATCCCATGTGTCCATAACTAAATATTTTTATAAGATAATTAGTTCAAAATTTAAGTACCAATTTTTTTTATATATTCGGTATCAGAATCGAGTACTGAATACCCTCCTTCAATATGTACAATCTTTTACCAGTCACTCTGTATAATACATACCAAAGATACATACATACGCAAATACATAGATAGGTATGATATATATTAAGATATATAAATATATACATACGCATATATACACAGTATATTTACATAATTATAAGGATATTATATCAGTTGTGATGATTCTGCCAACTCGTTTAAAAGATGGAGACGATTATCTGCCTTTATATAAAATAATAACAAATTTGATAGCTGATCCTGTCCTACATTTTAGGGGCACCTAAAACCTGGGGGCCTCGTATTATTAACACGACTGATACGGTGGTAGCTGTGCTTCTGTTATAAGATGATCCAACGGAATGAAAATATTTGCGCAATATCAATTGAGTGGCGGAACGTGTCTCTTGTTTCTATTCATTCGCTCGTCATTCAATTTTACCTTCACATCCAGTAAGCACGTAATTTCCTCTATATCAACTGATCAGTGCGAGATTTTGTGAATAATAATGTACCGAATGTGAATGAATTTTATATCTTAAACAGTTACATTAAAAAGCAATGATTGCTGAAAACTCCACTCAATAATCCGTTCCATGAAGTCAGCCTATAAAAAGTTTATCCAGGCGAAATAATGCTATCAAATATGTGTCCGAATTTTAACTTTGACACACACTTCATCATGTCATACTCGTACAAGCGGGTAGAGGAAGCTGGATGTCGCGAATCAGTAGTTATAGTGTAGACTAGCAGCGGTTACCGTAGAAAAACCAGAATCAGATATAGCTTAAGTTATGTCTTATACAGACAGCTACCTAGTAGTAAAATATTATCAATCCATCATACAATTAATCAAGGGATATCCGGCCGTTTTGAAGATTACCAGCAACAAACAGACATACATTTTTTTAAACTGGTTTTTAGGCATAGCTATTGTGTAAACAACCGAGTGAGCATGATGAAATCACTTACTATTTTGACATTACAAACAAATACTTCAATTTTATTTATTTGTATAGAGGCGGGTTTTAACTAAACGAACATAGAGCTAAAGCTAGAACAAGAGCATTCTTTCTCGATCTTTTAGTGTAAACAAAAGATCGTTCCAAGCGTTTACACCAAAATATCATCGAGTAAGAATGAGAACCAAGAACTAAAATTCTTGCACGATAGATATTTAGAGTAACCGAGCGAATGCTCCTTGCTCATTCGTGTCAATTTTGTGGTTGGTAATGCTTCGTAATGACAGACTCTGATAGCAATATTATAATTATTGCATGTGCTGAATTTATTATTCTGTCTTAACATTATGTTCTAGTATATTTGTAATTTCCTGCCAAGTATCATATTTGCGAGTTGTATTTTTATAGTGTTCAAACGTCGGATCTCACAGGCATCTGGAATTTAAGTAGGCTTCTATCATAAATAGGCATTTTTCGTGAGACCAATCCATAGTTGAATCGATGAGTATATATATTCAGATCGCTCGAACACAAGAACACTTTGAAGAGACCGCTCCGGGGAGCGAGCTCATCCGAACACGCAAGAATGCTCTAAGCCTCTGTTTCGCACGCCCTAGTACCGTTTACATCAAGCGAGCGAGCATTCTTAAAAGATTGCGAACGCAGATAAAACAATGAAAGAATGCTCTATATTTGTTTACACTAAATGAATTTGATACAGTGGGGATAGAATGAGCATTCGCTTGTCTGATGTAAATCGACCTTAGAAAGGAGGATTCTGGAATTGTTCGATTGATATAAATTAGATTAATTAGGTATTTTATTTATTCACGATCATCCTTTATATTTTATACATTCAGCGAGGATAAGCCTTCTCAATACTAGTTAAAAAAATTATGTAACATAGCACACTTGTCAGGTAACTTGGCAGTGATGTCTTCTGTTTACATCAACTCGACTAGGTCTTTTAAGATCAACCGGCAAACGAATGGGTGATAATACATTGTACTTATTTTAATTCCGTCACCACACCGATATTACTAAAACAATAATTTTGTTAATTGAGTTTACTTTAATATAATACAAGTAACTCGCCCTCGCTTCGCTTCGGTTACAGTCACTTCACCCGCGTAGTTCCCATTCCAGTGGGATTACCGGGATAAAATATAGCCTATGTTATTCCCTGATATCTCTGAAATCGGTTTAGTGGTTTAAGCGTGAAATTGTAACAAACAAACTTACTTTCACATTTATAATATTAGTAAGCGTTTCATTATAAGACAAAGGTTGATAAGAAGAGAAAGCCTATGGTCTGCTTATGTACTACTTTAAATGCTGAATGGTGACAGAGTAACAATACAATTCATCACTCCCTATCTTGCCTACGGATGTCGTAAAAGACGACTAAGGGATATAATATGCATATAACACCTGTGCATGAGGAGGATTCTTTGAATAAAACCCTATACCAACATGTCTGAGCAGCATGGCGTGAGCAGCGACTTATTAGTCGTAGACCTATAAGTTAATTCGTGTGGGATGTATGTTAGCTAAGATGATGAAGTAAGTTGAAGTAAGACGAGTAACCCTGCTCCAGTGGTCAGTCCAACGACGAAGGCGACGTGGTGTTCGGGTGGGTTGCGGGAGTTGCGTGCTTAAGCCCCTCTGTCGCCCCGGACGGAGTGGTGCGGAGGCACGCCAACCGCAGCCCACCCAAAAAAAAAAAAAAAAAGCTAAGATGATGATGGTGTGGACACAGAATTGTAGATGCAAATACTACTGAGTACTGAATTACAATACAATAGCTGCATTGTAATATCCATTTACAAAGAATCGCCACTGATTCTAATATTACTTATCATTCCGAAAGAAAAAATAATGATCGATGTTTGTACCTATATATACACGTGCGACCTTGTCTATGAATAGACCAATCTATCGCTCCCCGAGGTGTCGTAAATATCGACTACGGAATAAGTCAGTAGGACGGTCAAGACCATTCGATCGTGTAAATACTGTTGAACTACAATAAACCTACAACGTCTATTTAGACGACACCAATTTTATGAGTATTCATTGTAACCTATTACCATAATAGGTTTGTTTGTGAAAGCGATAATAGTAACTAACCGATATTACTAAAATGTATTTTTTGTGACGGAAATTTTGAAGTTTTATATAATTTTCCGCGTTGGGCTCCAGTAAAATACAATTAACAATCCCCACCAATCTTGCCTATCGACAGTGGTTGCTCTAGCCCATGAAGCGCCCGTGTGCAGTTACCTTGTTAACTTGGCGCCCTTTTGAATCAAAATGCGCCAATAAAATGGTATAGATTTACAGTGAAGGCTCTACGTGTCGCGAGCGGCTCTTGGCGCCCCCTAACACCTGGCTCCCTATAGGTAAAGCCTCTCCTGCCTTTTTTTTTTGGGTTGCGCTGCGGTCGGCTCGCTTCACGCACCACTCCATCCGGGGCGACAGAGAGGCGTTTAGCACGCAACACCCGCAACCCACCTGAACACCACGTTGCCTTCGTCGTTGGGCCGACCACCGGAGCAGGGTTACTTGTCATCAGTGGTCGGCCCGACGGAATACCCCCTACCTGGGGTACCCTCCCATCGATCGACATCCCCCCCCCCCAACCCCCCACCCCCCTCAGGGAGGACGTCGGTCTTTCCTCACGCGGTCGGCCTCTCGGCGGGTGACGGACTAATCCCCGGTCACGTCACCCGCAGCCTCGGCTAGGGGCCTCTCCTGCCTATAGATGTCGTAAAAGGCATCTGAGATATATAATATAAATATAGAATCTAAGTCAGAGAAGAAAAACTTGAAATAAAAGTCTATACCAACCCGTCTACCCAGCGCAGCGTGGTCTATTTCCCTTCTTTCGGAGAATCCTCGAGCCTAACGGTGGGCATGATCATGTTTGGTGGCATAATCGATGATAGATATTAAATCTCGAAACTTGCAAACGTTTGAAGACAGTTTAATTTTAAATGAATATAAAATATATTTTGTTTAAGTCATAATTTCATATTATTGCATTAATTGAGTTGATATTAGCAAACATTATCGCCAAAGAAACCTGTTATAGTGATACCATAACAAGTTTGTCTATGCGATCAATGAGTCTTGAAAAATAATAAGTATTTAAAGTAACCGACAGTTTGAAATTTTAATAATACTTTATTTTAACAATCTGTGAGTATAAAATATATTTCAGTGTCTATTATACGTGTGGTGACGGAGTAAGAATACAATTCATTATCCCCTATCTTGCCCTTGGATGTCGTGTAGACGACTAAAGGATGTAATATGCATATAACATGTATACCAAAGGAGGACATTTTGACTTAAAACCGTATACGAGCACATCTGACCAACGCCGTATAATAGGTTAATTTCCCTATTTGGTCCTCCCTATTGTGGCTAGAGTCCAAGAGTGAGACTTCTGTGTGCTGATATGATACTGATGATGAATCTGAAGCATAAAAACAGCACTCAATATCCTCTTAAATTATATCCTTTTTACTTTAATGCATTGACAATATTAAAATACCCACTCTTAACAAAACAAATTATATACCCATTTATTAACTGCACAGATGGCGTAGTGGTTAAGAGAGCGACCTACAACGCCAGTGTCGGGGGTTCGAATCCCACGCGGGACAACACTGACGTCCCAAGAGGAGCGTTGGAGAAAAGGAAAGTACCCGAAAGGGTATCCCGTCAGGCTGGTCACGGACGACAGGGAGGGCGTATGCGCCGACCATAGCCCACGCAAAAAAAAAAAACAGCAAAAGAACGCTAATGCTCCTGAATGAGATTGAATGCCTTAAACTGGTGAATTGCTATTGCTATAAGGATTCTTTGATTCACTACGTTCATAGTATTATAATTCATATCATCATTGGCTCATATCCAAATTGGCTGTCATAAACACACTAGTCATAATAGCATTAGGTGAGCAATAACTGCACAGATGGCGTAGTGGTTAAGATACTGACATACTTGTGACTCGGGTTCGAATCCTACACAGGACAACATTTTGTGCGATCCACAAATTGTTGTTCTGATTCTGGACGTAATTTGTGTCCGTTAATTATATGCTAACCCGCTATACAAGGATAATTTCCTTAGTGCGCGACGTCGTCTTTTAATAAAGAAAAAAATTACGGCCTCAGTGGTTCAAGGTGATGATTGATACGCTGAAATAATTACATCATCAGCGATCCTAACATATAGCGGTTTCAGTCTTCATTCTATCGGTTTGTTTTCAGCTAAAATAATTAATTGCACTTTTTATTTCTATTGATTAAGTTAAAATATAAATCTTTCCCTGTGGTGACGGAGTAAGAAAATAATTCACCACCCCATTTCTTACTTGTGGGTGTTGTAAAAATCGTCTCGGGCATATAATTGGAGTCGCTGGAGCAGCGGAGAGACTTTGGGTCACTCTGTGTACTCCACCGACTCTTTCACGGGGAGTGCTCCGAGGAACTGTTTGACTTGGTGCCACCGTCACCATTCTACCAACGTACCACTCGATATCGTAGCAGGGTTCATCCATTTCACCTGGAAACGTTATGGTCCTCAACTGTACGTTTCCAGCGATCATTTCTCCCACGTACGTGCAAGTTCTGGAATGAATTACCTGCTGGTGTGTTTCCCGAGCGCTATGACATGTCCTTCTTTAAACGAGGTTTAAGAAGAGTATTTTCTTCACGGTAGGCAACGGCCTGGCTGTGCCCCTGGTATTGCAAAGTTCCATGTGCAGCAGTTTCACTTACCATCAGGTGTGCTGCTTGCTCGTTTGCCACCGTTGGCAATAAAAAAAAATGCAAATAACATCCAGGCAAGAGATGCAAAATTCGAAATGAAATTGTATATCAACCCGATTGACCAGCGTGGTATAGCGGGTAACTTTCACTCGTATTTTGGAAGAGGAAACCCAGCGGTAGGACTTCTATGAGCCTAGATGATAATGGCATTATATTAAAAAAGTGCTATCGTTGATAATATTTATATCGTAAGTTAGCTTAGTCGCTTTTTTGCAAGTACTATATAAAAAAAATAGTGCGACTCTATTTTTGTCTACTCGACCATGATAGCGCACTTGCGAAAATTGGGACTATTTTGAAGAATACGGCCAACAACAATACGAACGACCTTGGGTGGTTACGTGATTCACGACCGAGATAGTTTGAACTAGGAAAGAATTTTTTATGGCATTTTGTTTTAAAAAAAACGTAATGCTTAAGAAAAAAAACAAGCAAAACATCATGACATTATTTGCATTTTTTATAACGACATAGAATAAGAACATCTCATTATCAACATTTTAAATTTTAATGGGTACCTTATAAACCCAAAAAACAAATTTGTATGTTTTATTTACGACTTTTTTTTGACATGCTCAATTTTGTGTGTTTAAATCTTATAACTGTATTGTATACCAGATTCTTTAATCTTTTGAGTTGAAATTTGTATTATTTTGAAATTGTATTAAAATTGTTAGTGATTGTACAATTGTGTATTATTTTAAATTAAATTTTATCTTACAATGAAGTTCCACAAAGAGACCTTGAAATGTGCTATTCTTCGAAATAATTTCTTTGTTTCGGTAATCAAGTACGCGTAGACTATTTATTCAATTTTATGGAGTATTATTTTAGTCTTTAAAGTTTTGTTTAGTTATTTTTGACAATGCAGGTCCATTCTATAGTACAATAGAAGAAAGGGCTTATTTATTTTTTGACAAATAAGATCAAAGTAAATCAGTAACAGAATAATTAGTCCTTAAAATTAAACCAACTTAAATTATCAAATAAAAAACTCTAATGTCGAATTTTATTATATATTTTTTATTTGATTTGTCCGTGTGGTGACGGAATAAGAATACAATTCACCACCCCCTATCTTGCCCGTGGATGTCGTAAAAGACGACTAATACTGTGCTACTGGGCTCGAGCCTCCTCCATAATAGGAGAGAAGTTGACTTTACTATACCATGCTGGTCAGACACATGGGTATAAGGTTTTGTTTGGCCTTTTCCTTCTCTTACATACACCTATGTATAATAAATATTATATACCTTACCGTTTCTTGCCCGTGAGTATGGTAAAGGACGACTTTTACGACACTCACGGGCAAAAAACGGTTGGTCAATGGTATTCTTACTCTGTCGCCATGCGGATAAAAAACCATTAAAATGAATAAATATCTTAAGTCAAATTCCTTAAAAAATGTGTAATAAATAATTTCCATTATTTTTTATTATTTTTCATTTAAAAAAAATATAATCGTGTCTCAGAATGATTTAATTACCAAAAAAGGTTTCAACAAGAAATCCCTGTACTAAGCACGAAGTCAGAAGTCGATATATAGTAACAGGTTTACAACATCGTCACATCTTAGCCCATATTAGTTTTACTACTGGGCTCGAGTTGACTTGGTTACACAGCGGCAGAGCTATTGACCTAGTATACCTTGATGATCAAAAGACGAGTTTTCTTCTCTTGCACCGATATTATCTGTATATTTATATTTCTTACCTTTATTCCATTATCACACGGATAATAACGCATACGAATAATAATAGATTTGCACGCCTACATATTAAAACACGATCAAATCCGTAATAAAATGTTTTATTTCGTTAGCTTGCGTAAATATTAGGAATTATTAAAGAAAATAAACTAAAGTAACTAAACATTAGCTTAGTTTTTCACTAGATAAGAAATTGAGTGTTTTCATTTAGGATTTTTTTATCATATGAATTAAGAAACACAAATAATGAGCACACTGAAGTGGCAATAAACAGCATGCTCGTTGCCACTTCACATTGTTAGATGAAACGAGAACTGCTTGTGAAGAAAAGTTCTCTCATGGTGATCACGTATTGGACGACGCAGTGTAGAACGCCATCCATCAGGTGGACCGACGTCTTGGTGAAAATTGCTGGGCGTCAGGATGCGATCAGTCATTGGATGGGATTTGTGGTAAAATATAAGGCAGGCTTATGTCCAGCAATAGACGGCAAACGGCCTAATGATAATGATTCATTTATATTATTATTACATATCTAATGTAATAAAAATAATATAATAATTTTTATTATTTATTAAATCACAAGGAACATCTATTGAAAATGGGAAAAAAAACAAAGTACGTCAGGTTCAGCTAGTTATTTATAGTTCTTTTAATGTACATAATTGAGATTGAATGGCCTATATACGTGGTCTATAAAACCAACCATAATAAAAACACTCTTTTATTACACTATTACCTTCGAAGGTTTGTGGTAGTAGTAAGAAGTAGTGATTGTTTGCTAATTTGAAGAAGTAAAAATAACTTTCGTGGAACACTAAACACTATTTTTATTTAAATATAATACTATTTTATTTCGTGGAACACTATTTTATTATATTAAACTAGAGTAAGAATGGGTAAGAATACCATTCACCACTCCCTATCTTGCCCGTGGATATCGTAAACGACGACTAAGGGATATAATACGCAAATAACATCTATGCAATAGATGGAAAATTCGAAATAAAACCCTATACCAACCTGTCTGACCAGCATAGTATAGTAGGTCAATTTCCATTCCATTGTGGAGAAGGCCTGAGCCCAACAGTGGGATGTGGACTGAGATGATAATGATAATGAAAGAGGTGTTGCTGTAAATAGGTTAAATAAGTTTGATAATAATATAAATGAACTGAAATATATATAAACTTTCTCCAGCTATTAAGTGGGTTACCGATACCATTAGTTTGACTTTTGTGGCTCGCTCGGCGGATGATCGATCACTACGCGGTCAGTCTCTCTGTGGGCGACCAAATAATGCTTGGTCCGATTAACTGTAATTTTACTACTGTATCTCAAAAATTCAACTATATGAAAAGAAATTTGTAATAGAAAAAAGACTTGGATTACAAGGACCTAGTGTGCGATTGTGCGTAAAAATTACGGTATATTTGGGTCAGATTGCATCTTTACGTTCAACGCGTGTATTTTATTATTTTACGAGTTTCGAAATATGTGTGTGATATAAACGCAAATACAGTATTAATTTTGGAAAAGTTTTGATGTTGCAAAAGAAATTAATGTTTTATAAGGGTATGAGGATTTTAACGGAATGTGAGTGTGCCATTTTGATTTTTGGAAGATATAACGTACACGAATTATTTTTTGTGAATGTATTTTATTTGTAGAATGTGTAACAGTCGGCCAGTTTTAACGCTATCCATACATATGTATGTAATTTGCACCATTGTAAAAAAGTAGGGAGCAATAATTTTTCTAACAGAATTTCATACTATCATGTTACTAATATTACAAAATTAATGATTAATTATGGTTACGCAAGCATTACACATTCTAAATAAAACTATTTTACGGTGTTTAATAATTACTAAACATAAACAATATAATTTTTTCATATAGAATCATTTTCTTCTAGTACCGGTAATAGAATTATACAAAATTTAATAACTAGTAGCGGTTAGATATTAAACTCTTTTTTTTTTTTTTGGGGTGGGCTGCGGTCGGCGCGCTCCTCGCACCACTCCGTCTGGGGCAACAGAGGGGCGCAAGCACGCAACATCCGCAACCCACCCGAAAACCACGTCGCCTTCGTCGTTGGGCCGACCACCGGAGCAGAGTTAGGTACTTGTCATCAGTGGTCGGCCCGACGGAATACCCCCCTACGTAGGGTACCCTCCCATCGACCGACGTCCCCCCCTCGGGGAGAGATATTAATCTCTGTAATAAAGATGACTTATTGGACGTGAGACATCTCAGTCTGCCCGTGAGTATGAACGCTGTAGGTATAGTGTTCGAAATGTCGTGCAATAAAAAATCAAATACAAAAGCGATATACTCCGTAAAATATTTTAATTTACAGTTATAAAATTGTCCTTCAGCATTCCTGAATGCAAATAAATTGTCACTCTTATCTATTTTGCTTCTTCTGCGATCATGACACTTGCATTAGCGTTAAAAGGAAACTTGTGAGTACCAAAATACATAATATATATACATCACTTTACCCGACATTTTTGAAATATTATTTATTGTATTCGCTTATTTTATAATTATTACGTACCTTTTTTAGGGATTTATAAAGCAAGGAGGGATAAATACATTATAAGCTGTACTTGGCGGGTGGAATGATGTTTGCAAAATGATGTAATTTTCCAAGAGGGTTATTGGTCTGCCAAGCGTGGCGACTTTGGTATTATGTAAGGAGACAATGGTTGTCGACATGCTGGTAAATTAATGGAATTTTCCATTAATATATATCTTCCTTTAATTAAAGTTCCTTTAATTTATATATGTCTCAGCTCATACATGTAAAGGTCACAGCACACATATCAACTTGGAAAGGGATCCTCACCGTATTGCCTTTCGCCTCGCCGTCAACCAGGCGTCAACCTAACGTATGCACGTAACCACAGCGTATCAGCATCTCCTGTACGTCAACTCGGCTACGGCTAGGCGACACCGCGCTTACGGCTCGCCGACAGACCTGTTTCGCACCAGCTGAGGGGACAGGGGCAAGGGTGGACGAAGAAACGTGAGCTCGGGTACGGAGAGACGTAAGCGCGGGGACGACGATCGTAAGCGCGGGAACTGCAAGTTGACCACGCACCGCATCGCGGTTCGGAGCCTGTTCCGAGGCGAGGCTAGTACGTTACGATTCCGATTAGTGTGCGTTGCAGTATTGAGTTTCATACAAACGAAACGGCTCGAGGCGATACGGTGACGATCCCTTTCCGAGTTGATATGTGTGCTGTGACCTTTACACTGCTAACCTTGAGCCTCTTCCACAATAGGATAGAAATAAACCTACTACACCTTGCTAGTCGGACGGGTTGGTATAAGATTTTCCAGTTTTCCTTCTCTTACACAGTTGGGGTCTATATATCATACGCGTTCGTCTTTTACGACACCCATAGGCAAGATAGAAGCTGGTTAATTATATTTATACTCCGTCACTACACAAAAAGGATTATTACAGAAGACTCATTCGGATTGTATAATACTTTTTTTATTATTTGTTATTACTATAAAAACTAACAATTTCCATTTTTTTCTTCCATTATGGTGGTAGAAAAGAAAAAAGTCTATCCCTTAGTCGACTTTTGCGACACCCACGGGTAAGAAAGGGGGTGGCGAAATGTATTCTTACTCTATCACCACACGGAAAATTAAATTAGTTAATCTTATTTGATATACTTATTAGTGTAATATAGGATGAAGTAGGATTATATTAGGTATTTACCTATGAAATTGCCATTATGTATGAAAAAAAATAAACGATTTTTTTCATGTATTTGTATTAATCAAAGTAATCACCCATGCAATCAATGCATCTTTGCCAACGCAGCGGCAGTTTATTGATGCCCTTTATAAAGAAATCAGCTGGACGGGAGGCAACAAATTCTTCAAAGGCATTTTGTACTGTCTCTCGGGTATTGAATTTCATTCCCGCCAAGAAATTATCCAAATTCTGGAAAAAGAAGTAGTCTGTAGGCGCAAGGTCTGGTGAGTATGGCGGATGACGGAGAGCTTCCAACTGTTCTTGCAACTTGGAGACCGTCTGCTGTGCAGTATGAGGTCGCGCATTGTCGTGCAGGAGCAGCGGAGACGAGCGATTGACCAATGCTGGTTGGAGATGTGCCAGCTTCTCCATCATTGTGTTCAGTTATTCACAGTACACATCTGCAGTAATGCTAACCCCGTTTGGTAAGAAGCTGTGATGAATCACACCGGCGCTAGACCACCAAACAGTGACCATCACTTTTCTAGGGGTAAGTTTTCGTTTAGGGCATTGTTTAGGTACTTAACCAGAATCCAACCAACTTGCTGAGCGCTTGTGGTTATCAAACAGAATCCATTTTTCATCGCAAGTAACAATGCGTTTCAAAATTCCTTCATTTGTGTGTCTGTTGAGCAATGCAAGGCATGTCTCGACGCGTACTTCGCGCTGGCGATCATTGAGTTCGTGGGGCACCCATTTGTCAAGCTTTCTTACCTTGCCAATTTGATGCAAATGGACCAATATTGTTTTGACGCTAACGTCGAAAGTTGCTGCTAATTCAGCCGTAAATTATGTATCATCGGCTTCCACAATCGCCTTTAATTCGTCATTGTCGACCAAAGTCTTCGGACGACCGCGAGGTTCATTTTTCAGGTAGAAATATCCAGAACGGAAGCGAGCAAACCAATAACAGGCGGTGCGTTGGTTTGTAGTGTTAGCTCCGTAAACGTCGTTGATGTTGCGTACCGCTTGTGCCGCGTTGCTGCCATGACGATACTCATATTCCATAATTACTCGAATTTTTAACGTATCCATAATGACGAAAAAGATTGAAATGCGATGAAAACGTGACGAAAAAGATTGAAATGCGACGAACACTAATCAATAAACAAATGACTACTTTTGGAAAATGAATTCCATGTTTTAAAATAAAATTAATTTGAAATTAGAATTCTTAGCCAAACAAAAAATATTTTGATTTGAAATGGCCAGTACTGCAGAACGGCAATTGCATAGGTAATTACATACATATTATTTATTAACTGCAGGTTTGTAAATACGCGACGCATATAATTGCTTTAGACATTGATTAAGATACTGTCATTTTAAACAAAGATATATGGTTATTTCAACTCTAATCTAAACAGACGTCTAACTTTTGTAGTTCTGTGGTTTAAGTTTGGAAAATTATACGCGAGATATCTATGTAACCGCACAATGAATTCTAACTTTAGATAGGCACTGACAATATGAGCTCAACAAGCGAAACAAATTGGATAATAAGTTACAAAAATAAGATAGAATATTCTTTAGATTCTGTTTGCTTTTTCTTTTTTTTTTGCGTCTGATTAGCTGTAGGCAAAGATGACCGGACTGTGGATGATCGCTGAGGATTCTCAACCCGGTCTTTTTGGGTATTTGGTGCTTTTATTATATACCTTTTTTCTTATAACCTCAATGTGTAATGCTGGCGTTATCATGATCTTTGATCAGAAGAAAAACTTGAAATCAAACACTATACTTTTTAAATAAAACTACTTTACGGATTTAATCGTGTTTGTATTTGATTTTTGATTACCCGACGTTTCGAACACTTTACAGCGTTCATGGTCACGGGTGGACTAAGATGTCTCACGTCCAACAAGTCATCGTTACTGCAGAAAATTTATAATTATAAATTTATGATTTATAATTATAAATTTATGATTTATAATTATAAATTTTCTGCTGACGGTCCTGACACCGTACCGAGGACTCTCCAGCCGGACTGCCCAACGGGCAATGACTTCTCGGCGGGCGTTGACCCGCCAGGCGGTGATCTCTTTCGTGGAGACCATGCCGCCGCGGGCGCACGTCTCCGACACCCGCCGATAAATGTCGGCGAGCATCTCCGCCTCCAGGTCCCACGGGGGGTTCCGGCCAGGAGGCACGCTGCCTCCGTCGCCACCGTGCGGTAACTCCGTATGGCCCTGATCGCCATGACCCTCTGTGGTCGCCACAGGAGGGCCCTAAGACGGACAGTCAGGGACCCCGCCCACACCGGTCCGCCGTACAGGGCCATCGACCGGATCACCCCCACGTACAGCTGTCGGCACGTAGCACTGGGTCCGCCCACATTCGGCATCAGCCGCGAAAGGGCGGACGCCGCGCCGACAAGCCGGGGAACTAGTCGATGGAGATGCTCCCGGAACCAAAAATGCCCGTCGAGCACCAGGCCCAAGTACTTCATGTGGGCCTGGATGCTGATGGTGATCGTCTTCACGGTGATCGAAGCGCCGGCGGGAGGCCCGGCGGTACGGAGGCTATGGAACAAAAGGGCCTCCGTCTTTTCCAGGGATACCCTCAACCCCAGCGCTTCGATCCGCCTGACAATCTCCTCGGTGCCGAGAGTTGCCAGGCGTGCCGCCTCCTCAAGCGTCCCACCCCGGGCTGTGACGAGTGTATCGTCGGCGTAGCAAATTACGCCCAGCCCGGGTGGGAGGCTTCCTCTCAACGCCCAGTCGTAGCCGATGTTCCACAGGGTCGGACCCAGAACCGACCCCTGCGGGACACCGCACGTCATGGGCGTTCGCACAACGTCCCCTACTCGGTCAACGTAGAGGACGCTGCGCCCCTCCAAGTAGTCTGCCACCAGCCGCCTGAGGTACACGGGCACCCCGTGATATCTCAGCCCCTCCCTGATGCAGCTGAATGGCAGACTGTTGAAGGCGTTGGCGATGTCCAGGGACACCGCCAACAGGACTCCTCCGCCGGTGACGGCCTCCGCTACCACGGCCTTCAGGCGCAGTAAGGCCGCGATCGTCGAACGCCCTATCCGAAAACCAAACTGGGCGTCCGACAGATCGGGCCCGACCCCGACGAGGTGTCGCTCGATGCGGGCAGCCAACACCCTCTCCAGCAACTTGCCCGCATCATCGAGCAGCACGATGGGCCTGTAGGCCGAGGCCGACTCGGGAGACCGTCCCGGCTTCGGCAGGAGAACCAGCCTCCCCTTTTTCCAGCACCCAGGGAACTGCCCGGACGTCAAACAAGCGTCGAACAGTTCCCTGAGGCGTGGTCCCAGGTGCTCGAGGACCAGGACCAGCACACGGTTCGGAATACCGTCGGGCCCGGGGGCGGTGGATTTGACTCGCATACGCGCCACCGCCACCCCCATTTCCGGCTCCGTGATGGGCGGAGCACTTTCATCGTCGGCCTCCCGGTCGATATCCGGCGAAGCCATGACCGGGGGCGTGTGCTCCACCCGCCGTGGAAAGAGGTCCTCGACAACTCTGGTGAGGAGGCTGGGCTGGAGAGAGGGGCCCCGCCCGCGGAGCTTGTTCAGCGCTTGTTCAGCCCGAGTCACGCGGGGTCACGCGGAGTCACCCGGGGTCACGCTCGAGACTGTCCAGCATCTCCCGCCGACTAACGTCCTTTGCGGTACGGACGGCCAGCCTGAAGGCAGACCGCGCACTGCGGTAAGCCTCGTACAGCTGGCCCTCCCGCTCAGCATCGCGGTGGCGCGCTCGGCTGCGGGTGTAGGCCCTCCGGGCACGTATGCACGCGGCCCGAAGGTCCGCCAATTCTCGGGACCACCAGGGGACCGCACTCTTCGGGGGCAGACGCCGCACACGGGGCATGGCCGCATCGCAGATCTGCGTTAACGCACAGCGGATGCGGCCAGCCTCGGCATCCACCCCGTCCGCCTGGGGCGGTGAGGACAGCCACGACTGAACGATGGCTGCCTCCGCCAACAGGTCCCGATCCAATCGACCCACAGCCCACCGCGGAAACGCGGGAGCTCCGTCCGCCGTGTGACCCCTGCTAGGCTGCAGGATCAACGCTTCAACGCCTCCTAAATCGGAGAGGTCAAGCTCCCGCCGGGCGCGACGTAAGACGGCCTCATAGCTGAGGCCATTCTCGGCCGCCTCAGGCAGGACGGTGATCACCACCGCGGCTGACTTTGGCGGCCGGAGCCTCCTGCGCGACCTCTTGTTACCGGCTCCTGCCTTGGGAGCGGAGGCTTTGGCGGCGCTTTTGGCCTCCGCTCTCCTCTTCTGGCCGCGACTTTTTCGGCTGCGCTCGGCCGTCTGCCAACCCTCTTCAGACGCGGCTCCGCAAGTCGGCCATTTGCTTGGCCAACTCGCGGTTCGCCTTCTGCACCGCCGACAGCTCCTTTTGCAGGGCCTTATTCTTCTCCTGCAGGCCTGAAACCTCGCCACTAAGGCGGGCATTTTCGGCCTGCAGGGTTGCCACATCGGTAGGTGGGGGGTCGACACCTACAGCGGGCTCTGTAGCTGCCGCGCTGGTGGGAGGGATGTCCGCTAACACCCTCATCATCCTCGCGGCAGCCGCCTCATTCGCCCGCTTTTGGGCATCAGTCCCCCGCACATGGCTGATCGACGCCGGAGTTGCTGACCTCACCGACACCACTGCAGTCCCTCGTCCCCTACGAGAGGCCGGAACCTTGGGAGGAGGCATGATAGCGCCACTCCCCTCAGAGGCGGACTCTGAGCTGCCACCCATATTCAGGGGGCGCTTCCGCACCGTCGCGGGGAGAGCCTCCTCCCCAACCTCTAGGGCTGCCGTCAGGGCCGATGCCGGAGACCGGGATGACCCGCTGACGGTTTCAGCAGCCGACATGTCGGCGTCCGACGGCTCTGTGGCAGTACTGCCGCCCTCGTCAGCAGTCGGAGTGGCTGCAGCGGCCTCCCTAGCCAGCCGCTCCTGCCTGGCCAACTCGCGCCTTTTGACGCTGGTGGCCTTCCCCGTCCCCATGTTCTTTCTCTTCTTCCTCTTTTTAGGGGCCTCTATTTTCGGCGGGCCCTCGGCTAATCTTGGAGCCTCAAGTGCCAGACTAGCAGCAGAGCTGCAGTCGGACGAGGCATCTCCCTCCTCTGTGCCAGTTTTGCTGTAGCATGGCAAGGCTTTAATGTGGGAACTAGAATTCCCGTTCCTGTGGATGGTATTGGGCGTCTCACCCCTCCTATCTGCAACGTCGTTTGAGAAACAAGTATCCATAACAGTTCCCATGAGTATGGGAGAAAAGAGGTCGACCCGGGCAGAGATTCCGATACCCGGGCAAGCGTACATTTGTATCCCAACATAGGGGGTCCGCAGGTACCCTGGCTGGGGGCGCGCTAACGACTGAACAACCCATCAGCCATGCATCCTCTCGCCGCACGCCAGAACTTAGGATTCTGTTTTAAGTTCTGCACTGGGGTTTTTTTTTGTATTGCAACGGTGGCAAACGAGCAAACAGTACCTACACCTGATGGCAAGTGTTGCTGCCGCTCATGGATCTTTGTTAGGCCGTTGCCTACCGTGAAGAAAGTGAAGGGAGTGTGAATGCGTGCATGATTCGGTGAATCTAAAGGTATCACCAATACTCACCACATGCACACCCTCAGAAGTTGGGCTTCCAGCTCTCTCGCTCACCGAACGAAGCGCAGTAACAAATTGTTACTACTCAGCCGTCGATTTTCTGCGAGAGTGTGGTACTACGGACGGACCGGTCCAGGGCTGTAGACAGACAACTGTGAACAGTATGCTCCTACCACATCTAAATAGTCCTTGTATTACGGGGGACTTTATAAACAGTTTAAGAGTGGTAGGACCACACTGTCGACAGTTATCTGTCTACAGCCGCGGGCCGGTCCGTCCGGGGCAGTACCACACTCTCGCAGAAAATCAACGTCTGAGTAGTAGCGATTTGTTACTGCGCTTCGTTCGGTGAGCGAGAGACCCGGAAGCCCGACTTTCTGAGGGTGTTTGCGTGTGGAGGGTTTTGGTGGTGCCCTTGGTATCACCGAGCCTCGATGCACGCATTCACACTCCCTTCACTTTCTTCGCGGTAGGCAACGGCCTTGTAAAGGTCCATGAGCGGCAGCAACACTTACCATCAGGTGTACTGTTTGCTCGTTTGCCACCGTTTGCAATAAAAAAAAAATACATGTAATAATTAACGGATACAAATTACACTCTTACATAGAACAGTAATTATTGTATATGTAAATTAGGCCCACGGCACTTTTACGGTAAGTCTGTTTCTTAACCACTATGCCAACTGTGCAATCTGTGCAATCAAAATAAATTATTCAATCATCATCATAGCTCATATCAACTCCCACTGCGAGGTTCGAGCCACCTTCAGAACAGGAGATTGACCTACTATACCACGCTGTTCAGACGTGTTGGAATAGCCTTATATTTCGAGTTTTGCTTCTCTTGCTTAGATTTTATATATATCCATATTATATCCCTTAGTCGTCTTTTACAACAGCCACGAACAAGAAAGCGGGTGGTATATTAAGGTCAATTTCCCTCCTATTGTGGAGGAGGTTCGAGTCCAAAAATGGGACATATATGAGCTCAACTGATAAGGAATAATTCTTATATTTAATGAAAATAAACCTTTATTGAATAAAAATCACAATTAGTAGTAGTTAGTTTCTATCGTAATCTATTCTATGCATATACATACATATACATACTTGTACGAAATAATTTCGATGTTTCACATCTTTCTAGCTTACTTTTCATACCCTTAGGCTATGGAAGAGGTAATTTTAATTTTTATCTGAATTGCTATACGCCAAATTTTATAACTCTATATTCAGAAATGACATACTTTAATACAAATTATCGCATCACTCTTAGCACTTACTACCGTAAGGTTTAAATTGCCGAAAATCCTCTTTGTCTACAATGAAAAAGAATCGGTATGCAAAATTTCAGGGTCCCAGCCCCTGTAGTACCGGTTGTGCATTTATACTGTCAGCCAGTTACTCAGGTTCTTCTTTTATATGTATAGTGATTCCTCGTGTTGGTATATATTTAAAAAATATGAGAAACACGTATTCAATTATTTTTGCTTTAGCGTATTTTCAACACGTTTGAAGTCTATAAATATTTCATTATTTTATGAAATGAAATATTTTTCTGTATGTTTACATAATGATACACATCGGCTTTAAGGATTTGTTTATGAAAATACTGAGAAATTATGTATTTGTGTTACAAAAAGAAGATTTTAGAGAAATTTCATCTTCTAAATAATTAGAAATCCATAGAGGTCAATGTATAATTCTTTCTTCACGTATTTAATATTACGCTGTCCTAAATTTAACATTACATTTTCTGAAATTAATTGTGCTTACGGTAATGGAATGAGAATACAATTTTTATTACATTTTATTAACCCTTTTCTACCCGCTGGTATCTTAAAAGATAACTAAGGGATAAAATAGGCGTATAATTAAATCCGTCTGTCTAGCCTGGTATAATAGGTAAGCTCAGCAGTAGGACTTGTATGAGCTCAGATGATGACGATAATGATAAAATTACCCTATGGCATACATGCATACCTATCTAATAAAATTAAGGTACAAGCAAGCACAACGTTTGGACTGTTCACAAATCAGGACAAACTCTTTTATATGTATGTGTGATAATAGAATAGGTACATTACTACTGATATTAAATATTTATTTAACACAATCTTACGTATGGTTATTACTTGTGCTCGTATTAACATCGTAAATGTTTATGTATTCTTTGTTACACAGCCAAGATTTTACGTAGCTTAAACGGCTTTCACGTCAAAAGAAACCATCAACATAAAATGAATATTTTTGATTGTTTTAATATCACGTGCTTAAGACGGACACACTTGTTTTTGGTAAGGCGTACGCACACCGTCCCTTCCATCCGGGGTGGTGAGATGGTGGCGTGTCGTGACTCCATAACCCGCCGTCTTTCCTCGTCTTCGTTATTGGTTCGACCATTGATACCGAGTCCTTGACTTCCGTGACCAGCCCGGCGGGATACCCCTTTTAGGTACCTCCCCTCCCTGACTGCCCCTGGGCATCGCCTCACGCGGTCAGCCTCTCTGCGGGTGACGGACTATTAAAACGGACGCTTAAGATTTTTTTATTATATTTGGTGGCAAAAGAAGGCAGCTCATCTGATGGTAGTGGTATATGCATAAAACTACTTTGGAAGAGAATGAAAACTCAAAATAAAACCCTATAGTAACACGTCTGACCAAACATCGTATAGTTGGTCAATTTCCTTCATATTGTGGGGGAGGTTCAAGCCCAAAAATGAGACGTATGATGATAATGAAGTGTTAAAATGATGTAGTACTACCCCGAAGAAGCCGGTTATTTATGGTTGTTGACAGAAAACTTTCAGTGGCGTGGTTTTGTCACTAGAGTAAATTATTACCCTCGCATGCAGATTATTGACGAATGTCAAATGTATATTTGCAATTCAAAATGGAAACGTGCTTTTGATATATCAGTCAAGGATTAAGGGCGTTTTGCAGAAACTATAGCAGAAGTTTGCTTGAGTAAGGGATGTTCGTCTTGCAAAAATAATATGTCTAAAATCAGTTGATTTATTGCCTTAAGAACAAGGATCGTGCTTGCCTTCGGTGTAATAGAGCTTTTGTCATTTATTATGGTTGATTTGATAGATTTTTAAATAAATAGTGCAAATTAAAAAATCCCTATGATGACTGAGTTAGAATATAGTTCACCACCCTATTTCTTGCCTGTGGGTTTTGTAAAAGTTGAATAAGGCATATAATATGCAGAAAGAAGTTCTATACCAACTCGTCTGACTAGTGTGGTATAATAGGTCAATTTCTCGTCTATTCCGGCGGAGGCTCGAGCCCAGCAGTGAGATATATATGAGCCGATAATACCACAGAAAAATTAATAAGATAGAACGGCCATGTGGGCGGGGCTAGCGTGCCATAATTGCGATCAAACGGTCTTAATATTGACGAAATTCGTTTTACCGGTTCTTAGTTGCGCTCATATAGTGACCTTGAATGAAGCTCCGACAAAAAAGAGAAATATGCCGTCTTGCGCTGTTACAACGTGTCGAAAAAGAAGTCAGTTGCGTAGTTATAGTCTAAGAAGGCATTTATTTTCATCGTTAAGCCCATAAACTTATTAATTCAGTGATATTTCTTAAATTTATGAAAGTATTATGTCGTTTATAAACAAAAATTATGAAATCGCAAAAAGAGCCAAACATTATACATCGTCTGCCACACGTGGATATCACCTTATATTAGTCCAGCAACCGCGCAATGTACTGCGTTCAATGCGATATCACTAAGAACCGCCTTACTAGCGTGGTAGTATACGTTTTCATTCAAAACATTGACGTTGATCCACGCGTATCGATAGTGTTGTCCAGCATACTATAAGTTATCGATTTAAATAATTAGCTATGGGTTAATTTTATCATATAAATATTTTTAACATATTTATTTTAGTGATCGTTTTATATAATTATATTAACAATATTTAAATAGGTATTTAAAAATCAATTATTCTGGTATACATTACTTACTTAATTTATCTTGTATATCTATAGTACATTCTTGTATATTTTCCGCGTGGTGACGGAGTAAGAATACAATTCACCACTCCCTATCTGACCCGTGGATCTCGTAAAATACGACTATGGTATATAATATGCGCATAACATCTGTGCAAGAGAGGGAAAACTTGAAATGAAACCCTATACCAACATGTCTGACCAGCATGGTTTAGTAGGTCAAATTGCCTCCCATTGTGGAGGAGGCCCGAGCTCAACAGTGGGTCGTATGTGGGCTGCGATGATGATGATCTATAGTACAAACTTCATAGTGCTCATTAGCACTCTTTAGTCTATACCAATAAATAAAATTGGAGTGTCTGTTTGTAATGTCAAAATAATAGGCTTTTTTCATGCTCACACGGTTATTTGCACGACACCTATGTCTAAAATAGCGATTAAAAAATTTTTGTCTGTCTGTCTGTTTGTTCCGGGTAATCTTCAAAACGGCTGAACTGATTTCAAAAATTCTTTCACCAATGGAAAGCTATAATATCAGGGCGTAAACTAGGCTATATTTTATCCCGGTATTCCCACGGGAACGGGCACTACGCGGGAAAAACGACTAAAACCGAAGCGAAGCGAGGGCGGGTTGCTAGTAATTAATAAAATAGAAATAACAAAGTAATAGTAATAAAATATCTATGTTCGGGATCCATCACCAAATATATATATATATATATATATATATATATATATATATATATCAAATGTTATTGTATTTCATTTTTATTGGAAAACTAAATGTTTAATTAAGTAGGTATATAATTGCCGTACAAAATAATTGTTCTATTCTTCCTTAAGATGGAATAATTTATGACAAGAATGAATTTCTTGAGACTGGTCATTCATTACTAGTTATTATCATTATAAGTGTTGATTTCTAACTTTTCGTAAGTGTTGAATTTTTATTCCAAGAAATGTTGACATGATAGTCATCATCTCGGCTTATATACGTTCCACTGCTGGGCTCGAGCCTCCTCCGCAATTATAGGCAAATTTACTTTACTATACTATAGTAGTCAGACAGGTTAGTATAGGGTTTTGTTTTGAGTTTTTCTTCTCTTGCATAGATGTTATATGCTTACTATATCTCTTAGTCGTCTCAATATATTAGGATGGGACATCCGCGGGTAATATACGGAGTGGTGATTGGTATTCTTATTCCGTCACCACACGGACAATGTTAGTACATTATTGTTTACAATAAACAAAAATGTACTAACAAGTAGCAGTACCAGTACATCAAAAAAAATAAATAACTGTTTTGTTTTTTAAGTTAAATAATAACACCAATAAAAATAAACCGAATTTCAATAAAAAATAATATTTTATCATATTTTAAGAATGATATCTGATGCTTACGCGAGCACTACACATTGTAAATAAAACTACTTATACGGATTATATCTCGTTTGTATTTGATTTAGGATTGCCCGATGTTTCGAATACTTTACAGTATTCCTGGTCACGGGCGGTCTAAGATGTCTGACGTCCAAACAAGTCAACATTATTACAGACGTCCATGGCGCCCGTCGCAGAGACCGTCTGAAACCATCCACAGTTGAGCGCCTCACTGCAGTTCTACCTTATGTGAAAGGAGTCACTGACAAGTTTGGCTTCATCCTGAAACGGGCTTCCATAAAAACATATTTTAAGCCACTCAAGAGGATTAGTCAATTCTTGCCACCTGTCAAGTGCCAGATCACTCTAGAAGATGCAGGAGTTTATAAACTTGACTGTGGTCTCTTTTTAATACATTTTAATTGTATCTTGTGTACTGGTGTGTACCATATATGGGAACAATATAATATACAAATCGCTACTCGCTTACATAATTAACTATAGCACTTAAATTTTCTGTCACCTATACAGAGTGTAGTGAGGAGTATTTTATTTGCATGATTTTACTGTTAAATTACTGACTTGCATTACAAATAACTTCAACACATCACACAAGTAAGTGCTTAATTTAAAGACATTAATATTTTTGTTTCGATAAAACAGGCTAAATAAATATCGTGTAGTATATCGACCATGGCAAGCACTAGCGTACATGTGCTTTTTTATATGTGGGTTTACGTTGCCTACAGAACTTAGTTATAGTTTGTGTACCAACTGCAGCTTCGAGATTGATGTGTGTGTGTTATGTTAGTGTGTGAAATTTTAGTAAGCATAGACCTTGCATATGTGTTAACATTAGCGGGAGGGGGCAATTATGCCACGCTGGTTTTCGATCAAAATCAGCCGAATGGCCTTTCTAAAGAAAGAAGACCATTGGGAAAGAAAGGTTCTCGAGTGGCGACCACGTATGGGACAACGCAGTGTAGGACGCCCTCCCACTAGGTGGACCGACGGCTTAGTGAAAGTTGCTGGGCGTCGTTGGAGGCGGCACAGGACCGCACATTGTGGCGTTACATGAGGGAGGCCTACGTCCAGCAGTGGACGACAATAGGCTGAAATGATGATGATTAACTCACATAATGCCATATAATTATCCTTTTTGTTTATTCAAAATAAAATTCTAATGCCTTGTTATTTTATTATTATGTTATAAGTTTTTGCAAATTATGTCAATTATACTGTGCTCTAGGTATTTTTATTAAAAAAGATCCTTCGTAGATAATAGAATATCTATGTATTCATATTTGAATTGAAAATACCTATTCTTGTTATTTCGTTTTCAATTTTATTCAACGAAATATTTTTATAACAATATCTTTGATTTGATATTGTTCTCTGGGACTTTACTTCATGAAATTTAGTTACAATAGAGGTTTTTTTTTATTAAAAATATACTTATAATTCTTATATTCTACAAGCCGTTATTATTCCAGGCGTTATTCTAGCAAATAAATTTTAACAAAATAATATTTTCAACAGGAGGACCTGGCAAACATAAACAGGCTTCTGTGTTTAGCGATTGTGGGGTATAAAAAATTCCTTACCCCTTGGATTCAGTCTAAATTCGGACGGTGCTTCAGTCCCTTTAGGGGTGCTAAATGGAAGAGCTTGTATAGCAACGCTACTATGTGGGTTCGCATCCATTTCAGAGTACGAAACCGATCCACTTGCAGAAAAGGGAGACTTCATCTATCCAAAAACTGTTGACCGCTGCATTGGAAGATGTCTTCTTAGACTGGTCCGGATTCGACCCCAATATTCACAGCGGATACATCACTACCCTTCGATTTACAGACGATATCGTCATTATGGCAGAACCCATATAAGACCCAAAGGTCGAGGTACGAATAATTATGGACAAAATGAAAGTCATCTCAAATGCTCATTCCAGTGCCGGTCATAGTTAGCAATGAAATTCTAGTAGTTGTGAATGTTTATCTAGGATGAACAATGCGCTTTGGTAGATCCAATTTCGAAAAGGACAAGTCATATGACAAATCTATCTCGGCTGGGCATCCAATATATCTCAGTGACTGAAGGCGCAAGTCTACAACCAGTGCCTGTTACCAGTGACGACTTATGACAGGGAATCATGGTCTATAAATGGAGGCCTTAGAACCAAACTTTAAGTCGTTCGGCGTGCTAGAGAGGGGAACCTATACTCGATCAGGTGGTCCGACGACTTAATTGAAGTTGCTGGGGGTCGTTAAATGCAGGCGGCACAGGACCACACTTTGTGACGAAGCATAAGGGAGGCTTACGTCCAGCAGTGGCTCATCGAAGGCTGGATGAACATGATGATTTTTCGCGGATGGTTTTTTTTTAATGCGTGTGTTCTCCCTTTGTCTATTGTGAATGCTTATGACAGTCGAGATTTTTGATAACATATTTTTTATACCACCAAAAATCATGCTATTTTCCTCGCCGTAAAAGTACGTAATAAATAATAGTTTACTAATTAATACGCGTGGTGACGGAATAAGAACACAATTCACCAATCCCTCTCTTGTCCGTGGGTATCGTACAAGACGACTAAAGGATATAATATGCATATTATAACTATGTAAGAGAAGGACAACTGGAAACCAACCCCTATACCAACACGTCTGACCAGAGTGGTATAGTAGATCAATTTCCCTCCCTTAATGGTTGAGTCTCGAGCCCAACAGTGGGACGTGTATTGGCTGAGATTATGATGATGACTTAAAAGTTTCTAATTCTTTAGGCAATCGTCTACGATAGGAGTAAAATTAATCTATTGTACCGTGCTGGTCAGACATGTTGGTATAAAGTTTCATTTCGAGTTTTAGATCTCTTGCATAGATGTTATATGCATATTATATCCCTTAGTCGTGTTTTATGACACCCGTGGGTAAATTAGGGGATGCTGATCTAATGCAGTCACGTCACAGAGCATGCGGACAGATAAGTTTATTCAAATTTAATAAACATAATCGTGGGAGTTTACAAAAATATTATTTTCATGTTTTAATTTGAAAAAAAAAAAATACATTACATTAACTGATTGAAACTCGCTTGCAATTTGTTCGTTAATTATCGGTTCGTTACTAATAAAACTAAAATAATGATTTCTGATGTTTACGCGAGTATTACACATTGCAAATAAAACTACGGATTTTATTGCGTTTATATTTGATTTTTGATTGCCCGACGTTTCGAACACTTTACAGCATTCATGTTCACGGGCGGACTAAGATGTCTGACGTCCAACAAGTCATCGTTTTTGCAGATATTTATAATTATCTACTCGCTATAGAAATTAGTTATTACATTTTGACCCACATTTTGTTACAAATTTATTACCAGTATAAGAAGAAAATGCTTCTATATGAGAAAATTATATTCTTTATGGTTAGTAATTATTAAACATTAAATTTGTAGTAATTATTGTGATTAAATCTAATATACTACCACCGGATCGGAACGCGGCCTCACTGAGAAAGATCCGGCAAGAAAATTCAGGAGGGCATGATACTAAATTATTATTAATTTTAAAAGGCGGCTTACTTTATCTAAACGAAAATAGAATATTTATAAATAGGTAAGGTAATATATTGACCAAAACATACGTCATTCTATTTATATACCGCCATCTGGCGCAAATAAATGATCGTATGTTATACTTATGTCATACAAACTTATATGTTTCAACATGGCGTTGTTATTAATGTTTGTTTTGCTTATAAAGCTCTGACCTACTTATTTTATTAATACGATAATACCTTACAATAAGAAGCAAAGAGCATATTATTATTGGGTATCACTCATATGGGTCAACTGAAAATCTGCGCTGGATTTCTTGCCATTCAGCTTATGATAAGCAAGCTGTCTTTTTTCGTCATGACGCGATTGTTTATATCACGATCAAAATTTAATTTTAGTTCTTATTAAGTTAATTTTTGGAGTGAACTTAGAATCGTTGTGATTTCAAACTCGATGAAACTGAAAAACGAGTCCACAGAGACACAAACACGTAAGTGTGTAGAATTCAGCCGGCGAGAGAATGAGATAAAGGATAGAGGATAAAGGAAAGGATGAAGGATAAAGGATGAATGATAAAGGATAAAGGAGTTTCACTTTTGATGTGCGTACTTTGTATACATACTCTTTTTTTTACGAGTCTTTCTGTTGGAATATATTCGTTTTTTTTCCTTCCTTAGCGCAGGTATCTTCAAGCAACATACAAATAACGCACGAAAACTATTTATATTAAGAACTAGCAACCCGCCCTCGCTTCGCTTCAGTTTCAGTCTTTCCTGAGTAGTTCCCGTTCCCGTGGGAATACCGGGATAAAATATAGCCTAGTTTACTCCCTGATATTATAGCTTTCCATTGGTGAAGGAATTTTTGAAATCGGTCTAGCCGTTTTGAAGATTACCTGAAACAAACAGACAGACAGACAGACAAAAAAAAATATAAAGTGTTTTTTAGGCATATGTATAGTGCAAATAACTTGTGTGAGCATGAAAAATGCCTATTATTTTGACATTACAAACAGACACTCCAATTTTATTTATTGGTATAGAAGACCATTTTTGTTTTCGGTCGGCTATGGTCTGAACATACCTCGCCGAATCTGTCCGGGGCGACAGATGAGTGGCGTACAACCCTATAACCTTCCGTATTCTCTCCCCTTCGCCGACCGACTGGTACCGATTCCTTGAAAGCCGTGGCTGGCCCGGCAGGTTACCCTTCCGGCTACCGTCTCCCGGCATCTTTGCCGGAGCGTCGCCCTCACGCGGTCGGCCTCTCGGGGTGAACTAATCTGTCCATCTGCGACCTCGGCTAGCGTGGTATCAGGTGCAGATACTTACACCGCCCAACGCGTATAATCGTGGTACAAGAATTCCTCCCGGACCCGCTTTGCTGCCTCCGTCTGTGAATGAAGAGTTAACCTGCGTGAGAATTAAACATTCAACTCGGTAAATTAGGCCTGTATTTTCTATGTCCAAATACACTCTTAATACGGCTAAACACGATATTTATGAACATTTACGCTTAGTGTATCTGATGTTCCGTGTGGTGATGGAGTAGAAATACAAATCATCACCATTCTTGTCCGTGAGTCTCGTAGAAGACGACTAATATGCTTTTAATATTTATGCGAGAAAAGGAAATCTCAAAATAAACCAAAATAATACGTCTGACCAGCGTGATATAGTAAGGTCAATTTCTCTCTTATTTAATGATTTCTGATGTTTACGCGAGTATTACACATCTATACCAATAAATAAAATTGACGTGTCTGTTTGTAATGTCAAAATAATAGGCTTTTTTCATGCTCACACGGTTATTTGCACTATACACATGCCTAAAAATCATATTATATTTTTTTGTCTATCTGTCTGTTAGTGCCGGGTAATCTTCAAAACGGCTGGACCGATTTCAAAAATTCTTTCACCAATGGAAAGTTACAACATCAGCGCGTAAACTAGGCCATATTTTATCTTGGTATTCCCACGGGAACGGGAACTACGCGGGTAAAACGACTAAAACCGAAGCGAAGCGAGGGCGGGTTGCTAGTTTTAAATAAAACTAATTTACCTCCCTCATATTGTGAAAAAAGTTCCAACACATAGTGAGGCGTATATGAAAATGATGAAGTGTATTTGATTTGACGTAAATATACGAAGATATAACGCTAATATCTATACCAATAAATAAAATTGGAGTGTCTGTTTGTAATGTCAAAATAATAGGCTTTTTTCATGCTCACACGGTTATTTGCACGACACCTATGCCTAAAATAGCAATTAAAAATTTTTTGTTTGTCTGTCTGTTTGTTCCGGGTAATCTTCAAAACGGCTGGACCGATTTCAAAAATTCTTTCACCAATGGAAAGCTATAATATCAGGGCGTAAACTAGGCTATATTTTATCACGGTATTCCCACAGGAACGAGAACTACGCGGGTAAAACGACTATAACCTATAACCGAAGCGAAGCGAGGGCGGGTTGCTAGTCTATACCAATAAATAAAATTGGAGTGTCTGTTTGTAATGTCAAAATAATAGGCTTTTTTCATGCTCACACGGTTATTTGCAGGACACCTATGCCTAAAATAGCATTTAAAAATTTTTGTCTGTCTGTCTGACTGTCTGTCTGTCTGTTTGTTCCGGGTAATCTTCAAAACGGCTGGACCGATTTCAAAAATTCTTTCACCAATGGAAAGCTATAATATCAGGGCATAAACTAGGCTATATTTAATCCCGGTATTCCCACGGGAACGGGAACTACGCGGGTAAAACGACTATAACCTATAACCGAAGCGAAGCGAGGGCGAGTTGCTAGTAGGTAATAAACAAACTCGATATCGAGCATCACTAAGACGATAGAACTCAAGCAAGCATGACTGTTAGATGATATAATTGGACACAAAGTTCTTAATATAATTATTGTTGATTTATATATCTCTACCAATAAATAAAATTGAAGTGTCTGTTTGTAATGTCAAAATAATAGGCCTTTTTCATGCTTACACGGTTATCTATACCAATAAATAAAATTGGAGTGTCTCTTTGTAATGTCAAAATAATAGGCTTTTTTCATGCTCACACGGTTATTTGCACGACACCTAGGCCTAAAATAGCAATTAAAAAATTTTTGTCTGTCTATCTGTCTGTCTGTTTGTTCCGGGTAGTCATCAAAACGGCTGGACCGATTTCAAAAATTCTTTCACCAATGGAAAGCTATAATATCAGGGCGTGTTCTAGGCTATATTTTATTCCGGTATTCCCACGGGAACGGGAACTACGCGGGTAAAACGACTATAACCTATAACCGAAGCGAAGCGATGGCGGGTTGCTAGTTTGCACTATACATGTGCCTAAAAATCACTTTTTTATATTTTTATGTCTGTTTGTCTGTCTGTTTGTTCCGGGTAATCATCAAAACGACTGGACCAATTTAAAGAATTCTTTCACCAATGGAAAGCTATACTATCAGGGAGTAAACTAGGCTATATTTTATCCTAGTATAGGAGAACGGGAACTACGGGGATAAGGTTACAGAAACCGAAGCGAAGCGAGGGCGGGTTGCTAGTCTTCTATATATAGCAAACTGTTTTGTATAGTTGGATAGAAAAGTAAATAATCAAATGTAAAGTAGCTACCTAATATTTTCCGTGTGGTGACGGAGTAAGAATACAATACACCGCTCCCTATCTTATTCTAAGTATCGTAAAAGACGATTAATGGATTAAATATGCATATAAATTCTATGATATAGTAGATCAATTTCTCTCCACTATGGAGGAGGATTATGGCTTTCAGTGGGACGTCTATGAACTGAAATGATGATGGTAATGAATGATTACCCCAAGGTTTCCGTGTGGTGACGGAGTAAGAATACAATTTACCACTCCCTATCTTACCCGTCAATGTCGTAAAAGACGACTATGGGATATAATATGCACAATATCAGGTTGGCCGAGCTTAGCTCGGAATATTTTTTTAGAATTTATTTAGATATATATTAATAAAAAATAAAAAATAAATAGTGAAAAATATAAAAAAAAAATTACAAAAAGAGAATAATAATAACACCGAGATTCGATCCGACGCTGTTTGACACACAAAAACTAAAATTAAAACCGGTCAATGTCTCACCTGAGCTACCTTAACTCTTGACGTTGAGAACGAAATTTGAATTCATATTCTTTTAAAATCTAATGTCATTGTAACGTTTTGCTAAAAACACCGACAAAAGAACATTTTCTATACATAAAACCTAGCTAGATTGATTTTTTGGACCCGAATCCTCTAGTATGCCAAATTTCATCAAAATCGTTGGTGCCGTTTCCGAGATCCTGAAAATATTTATATATATTTACAAGAATTGCTCGTTTAAAGATATAAGATAACATTTGTGTAAGAGAACGAAAACTCGAATTGAAACCCTATACCAACAAGTCTGACCAGTACGGTATAGTATGTCAAATTTCCTCCCATTGTGGAGGAGTCACGAGTCCAACAGTGTGCCGTATGTGGGCTGCGATGATGATTATGATGACCTCCAGTTAGCGAGCACCTTAACATAGTTTTTGCTTTGTATGGCTTTCTAGGTAGTAATGTACTAAATTCTCAAAGTTAAAGTGACTATTAAAAAGCTCAATAGCCTTAATAAATCTATTTGAATTGCTATCAATAAATTTATATATACCAATCAATAAATTTAAAAAGCTTAATAATAATTAATCTATTTAATTTATTAATATTTTCATATAATATCGATACAATTTTGTATAATTTCAAAATATGACGGTATGAAATTAAAAAATATTAATTAAAAAAATAAAAAATAAAAATATATTATTTAAATTGTCAATTGCTTGTCAAGACTATTCAAACGAGTCCAAACTCGCCGATTTTATCTCGTTTAATTGAGGAGTTCCTATGGCCACCTTCCGACGCCATATACTTCCGGTACCATGAAGCGTGTCTCACCCGCTTCATGATACCATATTATTGCATTGTCACCGAAGTTACGTAAGTAAACCAAATTTCAACCTAATCTAACGATAGGAAGTGGTTATAATTTAACTCGCAAATTTCTCTCATACTAACATAATAACAGGGCAAGATAAATAAAAGCTTTCAATAAATTGACGTTACGGGCAGATCTGCAAGCAACTATGATATATCACAAGGGTTTAGTTCTCAGAAGTTTGAAACATTGTTCCTACAGAATAAAATTTGGTAGCACATAACGTTAATATTTGTAATAATTCTTACAAAGCACTTACCTACTTGTTAACTTGCGACAAAATAGATACTGTGGTGTATCCTATATATGTGTGTGTGTGTGTGTGTTTAGTATATAAGTTACATATAAGTACATGTATCTTCTATATTAGCCAATACTTATTGAATAAACAGTTATTATACAGCAGTCAGATCGTATTATTGCATCCCAACGCCCAACCTTACAATACGACACTATTTATTATTATTTCGATGGCTCCTAAGTATAGTGAGTCAACTAACATTTTTAGGTATTTTAACTTTTTTGATGACATGATAAAAAATTACCCTTATATATATATCAATCACGGTCATAAAAATTTAAAAAAATCATTGCAGAAAATCATTGAAGCTTGTTCACCTGTGGAAGCTCATTACATCCGCAAACTATAACGATACAAATATATATATATATTTAATACAAATCGTACGATATAAATTTAACGATACAAATTTAACGATTTATTATAACGATACAAATCGTAAATATTTGGATGGATCATTGTCGTTTCCTAAGGTGTTTGACCTCTATAAAAAATGGTTTGATCCCGTTAACTATTTAAATGCCCAATGAATCACGTCGTAATCAAAACAAAAACTTAAAAATACTAGAACAAGAATTTTAAAAATGTAAACATTTTATCTTTGACACGCTCCTCTGTAAAATTGGAATTTTTCAGATGACACACTATTAATGATGAGTTCGATATATCAAAATGTAACTTATATCGGATATGTGTTAGATATCATACCATATCGATATCTATATCAATGTAGCCGATATCACAAAAACCGTATCGAGTCAAAACTTAAAACTATAACGATATGAACATGTACGAACAAAACGTAAACTTCACAAACGATATTGAGATATAAACCATATTCGTTTCTCTCGTTCTAAGTATATATTCTTTTATTAGTATAAAAGAGATGAAGAGAATATGAAATAACTTTAGCCAGGTTTGCGTGGTTAATATATCTTACTGTATTAGCAATAAGGTTTAGTTTCCATTGTATAGTTATAGTTATGATAACGTTTCTGGCGGCTACGGCTACTCGATATTAATGAGACACTTATTCTACAAAGTGGAACTAAATTTCGAAGTTATAAGGTTGAATTTGAGTTGTTACAATATGGACACAGGTCTGTAAGTAATAATAATAATTGTTGTTTCGTGACATATTTTGATTTGAAAACAAATTTTGTATTGTTTGTGATAGTTTTTAATTGCACTATATTTAATCATTGTAAATATGTCAATTTTTAAATGCGTCACAGAAGTAATACCAGTTCACAAAAAAAAAAATTAACATTTACTAGTCAAAAACTTTTCTGCTAGTCCTAAGCCTAGTAAAGCATGAAGGGAAATCGCCGTAGTTACAGTTAGCTAATTGTTAAATAACTTTAGGTATACCTATACCCAAGACCGGCATCGATGTACCGCTGACAGCTTAACTGTAAATGTGAGAGTTTTTGTTAGTTCGCATTCGTAGTTAGTTTGCTCATTTTAATATCAATGTTAACGTTTGAAAACTGTACTACTGATATCGATATGAGAAAACCGTTTTCGATATCGATATGCAAACTGTATATCGGATACATAACCGTTTGTGGCACAAACAGAAAACGCCCATATCTACTTACTATTCGTAGGAGCCATTGATTTATAACCCATAACTCATGCTCTCTAAGGGAACGATTGAGCTATAGAAAACTAGTTTTCCTATTGAGAAACGATCCCATGTGTAAGTAGGCTTGGCAGCTCTACTGGGCACAGTTTCTGAGACCCTGCTGTGCTACTTAAGCAATCCTGGTGAAAAAATCTAGTAACAATTGACCCAACTAGTGATCCACACTTTTATATTAATCATTGAGCAGTAAATGTAGTTTAGTAGTTAATATTTGACGTATGAACAACGATAGGAACAGTTATCATCATCATCATCAACTCATATACGTCCTACAGTTGGGCTTGAGCCTCCTCCACAATAGGAGGGAAATTGACTTTACTACCATGCTGGTTAGACAGGATGGTATAGGATTTTATTTCGAGTTTACTTTCTCTGGCACTGATCTTATAGGCATATTGTATCACTTAGTCTTCTTTTACGACACCCATGGGTATGAAAGCGGTTGATGAATATTCTTACTCCATCACCATACGGAATACAATGTAATAATAAATAAAAACTATACAATAACTTTATTAATTCAACTAATAAATTAATTGTGTTGACAAATTACAGCAAAATTTTCAAAGAGAATCGTTTCCTTAACTTTTGAACTTATTTAATTAGATTCCTAAGTAAGTTTTTCGTTGATTCAAAATAATTACCTAGTTTATTAAATTGCGAAATTTGCGATTGAAACCACAGTACTCAGTTAATGTTTATTAAGAATTCTAAATTAATTGAAACGAATTCTAGAATAAATCTTATAGAATTTATTTTAACTTTCCACAAGCAACGTTCTTTATCAAAAGATTTTTTTTTTGTAATTATGCATTACAAGACTGTAAAATTAATAATAAGTAGGCAAAAGTATTCATCTACACTAATATTATAAAAAGGAAAGATTTGTTTGTTTGTATTGAATAGGCTCCGAAACTACTGGACCAATTTCAAAAATTCTTTCACCAATGGAAAGCTATAATATAAGTTGGACGATACTAAGTTACCACGTGCATTAGTAACCATTCTTAAGTACTGGTATGGAAACCAGATCATTAATGTGCGATGGGCTGGGTCATTATCTTATGCGTACAGGTTGGAATGCGGGGTGAGGCAAATGGGGAGTTGAGCTCACCAACGCTTTTTAACCTGTACATTAATAAGCTAATTGGTGAGCTCAGTAGCGCCAGAGTCAGTTGTTATGTTGACGACGTTTGCGTCAATAATATCAGTTACACTGATCACATGGCGCTGCTGAGCGCATCAGTCTGTGGCTTACGAAAATTAATAGATATATGTGAAAGATACGCTAAGACACATGGCTTGAAATATAATTCCAAATAATCAGAGGTCATGGTTTTTGAGGCCAAGGGTAAAACCCTTGATAAAATACCACCTGTCATACTCAATGGTATACCGTTGCAAAGAGTCTTTAAGTGTAAATATCTTGGTCACATATTGACCCCTGACCTCAAAGACGATGACGATATAGAAAGGGAGCGGAGGGCGTTGTCGATCAGAGTGAACATGCTGGCCCGCAGGTTTGCACGATGTTCACTCAATGTCAAAATTACACTCTGCCGAGCTTATTGTACAACCTTTTACACGTGCAGCCTGTGGGCTAAGTGTGCGCGGGAATCATACAGCGCACTCCGTGTCCAATTCAACAATGCGTTCAGGGTGCTGGTGGGGTTGCCCCGTTTCTGTAGCGCATCAGGAGTGTTTGCCGACGCACACGTAGATTGCTTCTACGCTACAATGCGAAAGAGATGCGGTTCCTTGGTGCGCAGGGTGCGGACCAGCTCCAACAGTATCCTGAACATGATTGCGAGCAGGCTTGATTGCATTTATTTAAGTCGCTGTAGTGCCGTCTCCCATGGGATGTCGCAGCGGTGACAAATGTAAAATGTAGTGTGTGTAGTTATTATTTATTTATTTTCGAATGTTTTTGTATGTTTACTAACCTAGTCGTAAGTCGTACTAACACATAATGAGTCATTGTTACTTGATCCAATAAATATTTGTTATTATTATTATTTTAAAATCTCCTTTTTCACGGGATCTTCCTAGGGAAGATACACGGTCCTTTGAAAGGCTTACATGGAGATATGGATGCAACACGCAGAGGCCTTTGGAGAAATTTAATGTTAAAATGGGATGGCACATCTACTGATGACACTCCACGTTTGCACGTAACACTCGTGGACTGCCAACGGTAGGTGTAAAACTATTATGCAATTATGATATCTAAAACCTGATTATGGGGTTGTGAGGTTTGATGGACTGAATTAACTAAATATTATGTATTTAAAACTGTCGTCTGCCTTCAATACCTTTATCGTCTTGGACTTTGGCAAACAGTGACTCGCTAACTTACTGAATGGGCCCCCCCAAACGGTAGCCACTGACACGCAGGCTATTGGGGTGTCGAGCGGTGCGGCGCCGGTTTCACCATCACAAGTCCCCGATAAACGGAACCCGCGCTGGTTTCCCCGTAGTTATGCGCTTGAAAATGACACTTCCACCCCCAAGCATATAGCTTTGGCGACCCCACTCTGACCAGCCGTTTAAGGCAAGCCAGAGTTGAGAATCCTGCGGATACTCTTCGGTTTCCACTCCAGCCAGCCAATAAAGGCAAGCTGAATACGAGCCCTGGCCGACTCTCTGGGGCACTCAGTGCCGCAGTGTCGCCACTCACATTCAGCACGCCTTAAGATGCCGTGCAGTTTATTGGCTTTCCTATAAATCTTGTGATACATTTTTTCTTTTATATCAAATTCGTCGCGCGGTCAGCCTCTCTGCGGGTGGCGAACTAAATTCCCCAGTCCGGTCACTTGCGGCATCGGCTAGGGATATCAAAAGAACTTAGAGCTCCTTCGAGGTTTGCGTTAGTCTCATGGTGAGATAACGACTGGCTCAGAGGTTATTATTATTATTATTATTATATCAAGGAGTAACATAGGCTATATTTTATCCGGGTATTCCCACGGCAACAGGAACTACGCCAATAAGACAACTGAAACCGAAGCGAAGCGAGGGCAGGCACAAAAGAGAAGCTCTTGACCGTGGTTGTTGTCAAAGACTACTAAAGAATATGATATACAAATGACATCTATTGAAGAAAAGAAAGATTCGACATAGAATCTTATACTGATACGTTTGACCAGCATGATATAGTGGATCAATTTCCCTCCTACAGAGGAGGAGACAAGAAACCGATAGTGAAACGTATATTTTCGTTTAAATTTCTAGGACAAAAAAGTAACAAATTACATACTTTTGGCGTAAATTCAATATTAACTAGTTCCATGACGATAAATTATAAACAATGTTAGTCAACGGAAATGCAGTGAGAACCCACATAACTCGTCTAACTTTGTGTCCCCATCCTTTTGCCGCGAATGTCCTATGAGACGATTCAAGGACATCATAGAGCAGATTACGTCCAGAAAAGTAAAACTCGAAATCCCTGCTACATCTATTAGTATCATCATCATCATCTCAGCCCATATACGTCCCACTATTGGGCTTAGGCCTCCTCCACTATGGAAAGGAAATTGACCTACTATACCATGCTGGTCAAATATGTTGGTATAGGGTTTTGTTTCAAGTTTTGCTTCTCTTGTATAGATGTTATATACATATTATATGCCTTAGTCGTCTTTTACTATACTCACGGTTAAGATAGCGGGTGAATTGTATTTGTACTCCGCCACCACATGGTCCACCATCTACCAATATTTCAGGGTATAATGGACTAATTTCATGCGTCATGTCGGGAACTTTTGTTCCAACCAGTACGATTACTGCGCGTTTAAAGAAACTAAATGTAATGAGCACTGGAATAAATAATTAAGTCTTAAGAAGAACGTAATTAAAAGTGCAATAGTATGATTGACGTTGTTTATATTATAATTAATAATTATCCTACTGCGTTATATCTTAAGTCGCTAAATTTCCTTTTGCGTTATATCACAACTCGCTAAAATAAAGCAAGAATTTCGACTGAGTTTACTTATTAATTTTATATATTTTACCTAGTTTATCATCATCATCATCTTAGCCTATGTATGTTGGCTATGTTGGGCTCAGACCTCCTCCGTAATGGCAGGGGAATTGATTTACTACAGGCTGGTCAGACGTTTTGGAATAGTGTTTTATTTCCACATTGCCTTTTCTTGTACAGATGTTATATGCATATTATATCCCTTAGTCGTCTTTTACGACATCCACGGGTAAGATAGGGAGTTCTTATTCCGTCACCACACGGAATTTACCTAGTTATGAAGTAGTTATTTTCAAAATAGTTATTTAAAATAGTTATTAAAGCAATTAATTTAACAAAAATTGTTAATAGCGCTACCGCTAGCCTCTTATACATTTCGCTGTCCATATGTGATACAATCTTTAAATCCGCTTGCCATACTCTGAATAATTGACCAGTAATGCTACTAGAAAAAGTAAATGTTAAATAGGTATATTTTTTTATCATAATCTGTATCAGTATTTGGATGCACAATTGGACAACTGAAAGCTAAAACTTTGGTTCTAATAACTTTCAAAGTTCACCCATATCAAGACAGCGGCGAAAAGCGTAGCATACTTACGTAGCTTACTTAGAAGTTTCAAGCGGATAAAACAGATGGCGCTACAAGACATAACTTTTTCATTAATTTTTTTTTAAAGTATTAATTGTATGCTTAAGCCCTGGCGAATAATATAACGATTCTTAGATAAATTACAATACAAAACATGGTTATTATAAGGGAGGTTAAATGTTCTCATTGCATCAAATAATATTGTATGTAAGTAATACATTATTATAGAGTATCAGGTAAATGTGTGAGATTCGAACCTACATCATACATGTAGATGTTTTCGAAAGTTATCTTAAATTGTTAATCGTTGCAATGTTGTTGTTGACTAAAACTTTGAGAGGAAGTCCATATTCTGAGTTATATCTAAAACGAATCGTTTTTTGATTGTGACAATGGTGCGAATGTCAAAATGCCTTGTGGCTCTTTTATTTCATCAATTATTTTAATCGTTTATAGTGTTATACTGAATAATTTGGCTGATATTTTATGTAATATAATGCACACAAAATTCTGTGAGTTTGCGTCAAACTATTGGTATCCTTATTGAAACTGATTTGTATGGGATTTAGAGCAGCGCCTCTATCGTGCTATAACAGTTTCATTCAAATTGAATACACAAATATTCGTGCTAAGCTTACTGGTCTGAAGTGAATTTGATATAATGGTAAATTACGTAAATTTTTGTGTTCTTTCAAAATTTTTAGTGAAATCGTGGTTTGGCTATCGGCTAATCAATGGCGTGCTTGTCTTACTGACGAACTATTTTTGTGAATTTCAATTTATGTGAATTGTGAAGAGGGGATGGTGAACTGTATTCTTACGCCGCCACCATGCGGAAACATATCCATGGTCATGAAGAAATTTTGACAACAACAACTTTCAATATAACTAGAATAATAGAGACTAGATAGATACGTTCCCTGCACGGTGACAAAATGATTCACCACTATAGATGCAAAGATTGTTATTAACGATTTTAGCCAAGTAGTTAAAAATGCATTTATTTTTACTATAGAGTAATGTACTGAATGAATGAATGAGACGGTAGGAATGAGTGAGACTGAATCAATGAATGAATGAGACTGAATGAATGAATGGGACTGATTGAATGAATGAGACTGAATGAATCAGAGAGAATACAATTCACCACGTCCACTCTTGCCTGAAGTTGTCGTAAAAGATGACTAAGGGATATGATATGCATATAAAATCAATGCAAGAGAAGGAAGACTCGACAAAAAACCCTACACCAACCCGTGTGACTAACACGGTACAGTAGGTAAATTTGCCTCCCATTGTGGAGGAGACTCAAGCCTAGCAGTGGGACTTTCGTGGGCTAACATGATGATGATGAACGATTACTTTAATTAACTGCGCGCGACGTTGCGATATTAGCTCAAACAATAGAGCCGACGTTTCGTTTGTTCAAATTATGTAGTTACTAGCAACCTGCCCTCGCTTCGTTTCGGTTTCAGTCGCCTTACCCGCGTAGTGACCGTTTCCATGAGAAAACCGGGATAAAATATAGCCTATGTTACTCCCTGATATTATAGCTTTCCATTGGTGTAACAATTGTAGAAATCGGTTCGTTGGTTTAAGCGTAAAAGCGTCACAAACAAACAAAGTAACTTTCACATTTTTAATATTAGTCCTTACTACTCGTATGTATGTAGTAAGTATGTATGCAGTTTGTGCAAGTAGAGCTATAGTGTCTATTGTACCGCCGACTATAAGTCTGCGGAAGCAAATCCAATGAAAGCTGGCCTCTAGTTACTTCTATAGGTCAACTCAAAGATAAAATGTTTACTTTATGTACATAACAATACAATAATACGCGTAATACCTATGTTTGATGCACTTATCGTTTCATAATTTATAATAATGTAAATTACAAAGTTATTTTGAACAGTATACAAAACACGTTTAACACCCATTATATAGTAGATATTAATCATGTTTTTTTATAGAATTAGTTTGAGTTATAAATATTTTAGTTTGATTTAAAAAATACAAAAACAGTACAATCTCAGTCGGTCTCAGTCGGTCTCAGTCGGTCTCAGTCGGATAATTAACCATTCGTAACGACATTTTAAGGGTAGTTAAAAATTTGATAAAATAACGCTAGCTTATTGTAACTATATTTCTAAGGTAGACTTTTTGTAACTATATCCACCCCGGTCTTTATTACTCGAGGCTATCGTAAAATATGACTAACTAGCAATCCGCCCTCGCTTCGCTTCGGTTATAGGTTATAGGTTATAGTCGTTTTACCCGCGTAGTTCCCGTTCCCGTGGGAATACCGGGATAAAATATAGCCTAGTTTACGGCCTGATATTATAGCTTTCCACTGGTGAAAGAATTTTTGAAATCGGTCCAGCCGTTTTGAAGATTACCCGGAACAAACAGACAGACAGACAGACAGACAAAATTTTTTTAATTGCTATTTTAGGCATAGGTGTCGTGCAAATAACCGTGTGAGTATGATAAAAATCTATTATTTTGACATTACAAACAGACACTCCAATTTTATTTATTGGTATCGATAGCTCTGATATGCAGATAACATTGATGAAAGTGAAGGAATACCCAATATGAAACGTTATGCCAATCCGTCTGACTATCGTGACCCTCTAGGGTCAATTTCTCTTCAACTGCAGAGGAGGTTAGAGACATTACATGGTGAGAAGAAATAGATGAAAGATACATATCAACGATTCATAAGATTCTACTGGAAAGGAAAACTCGAAACAAAATCCTATTCCAATACGTCTGACCAGCGTGGAATAGTAGATCAATTCTCCTCCCATTATGGAGAAGGCCTGAGCCCAACAGTGGGACCTATATAGACTGAGATGAAGATTCTTGTCTTATCGATGTTTTTGAATTACATCTTTGGAAATATGAGAAGAGATTTATTTTTTAAATGCAAACCGTGGCAAACGAGCTAATAGTACACCTGATGGTAAGTGTTGCTGTCGCCCATGTACCTTTGCAAGGCCGCTGCCTACCGCGAAGAAAGTGAAGGGAGTGTGAATGCATGCAATGTGGTTCGGTGATACTAAATGCATCACTAAAACCGACCACACGCAAACACCCTCAGAAAATTAAGCTGCTGGCTTTCTCGCTCAATGAACGAAGCGCAGTAACAAATTGCTACTACTCAGACGTTGATTTTCTGCGAGAGTGTAGTACCCCGGACGGACCGGCCCGCGGTTGTAGACAGACAATTTTATTGTCAACACTGTGGTCCTACCACCATAATGTTTTTTTCTGTAATGGCTTCATCACTATCTCGACTCATATATGTCTCATTGCTGGGCTCCTCCACAATAGGAGGGTATTTAACCAACTTATACCATACTGGTCGTACGGGTTGGTATAGGTTTTTATTTTGAATTTTCCTTTTCTTTCACAGATAGATGTTATATGCATATTATACTTAAGTCGTTTTTTACGCACGGGCAAGATAGGGGATGGTGAAGCGTATTCTTATTCCAGAGTCACAAAGGTAATGTAATTGCTTAATATTAAAATCTAAATGAAGTTGTGAAGAAACAAGTTAAACTAAAAAAACTAACTCTAATCTGATCCAATCTGTATACATATATGAATAAGTTGGTTGATTGACTCTTTAATGCCGATGCGAAACTACTGAAAGCAATACATCAAATTCGACCTTAATTTTGCGATCTTTTTGTAATGAAAAGTTTCACTAAGAAAGGATATTTTGAAATTAAAAAACAGTAGATAATTGGTAATAGTAACGCAATGGGGAAAAGTGTACGGAAAGAAAAAAAATATCGATTATTTTCAAATGATGTGCAAATACTCTGCCATCTATCAGTCTGCAGACGTCCACTGCTGGACACAGGCCTCCCTATGAGAATGTCACTCGTAACGGTCTTGGGTTACTTGCATCGAACGGTTCCATGCGACTTTGAGAATGTCGTCAGTCCACCTAGTAGGGGGTCGTCCTCCGCTGCGCCGTCCGATTCGTGATCGCCACTCAAGAACCTTTCTTCCCCAACGGTTGTCGGTTCGTGGCCTGCCCATTGCCATTTCAACGTGCCAATTTTGCGGGCTATGTCGATTACACCCGTTCTTCTACGGATTTCCATGTTCCGGATTTTATCACGTAGAGAGATACCGACCATAACCCTCTCCATGTTTGTTTGTTTTCGGTAATCTTTAAAAAGGGCTGGACCGATTTTATTAATATTTTACTACCGCTACAGACAGCTACTTAGCTATATATATAAGGTAAGTTAGGCTATATTTTATCCCGATATTTCCACGAGAACGGGAACTACGCGAATAAGGCAACTAAAACCGAAGTCAAGCGAGGGTAGGTTGTTAGTATACATTAGGATAACACATGATTTATACGCAAACGAAGTCGCGGGCAAAAGCTAATAATATTACGTATATAAGCATATACGTAATATTACTGTTATAATTAATTGCTAACGTCGACCAACGAGTATGACGTAACGAGTTTGAAAAGTAATGTCACGTGAACCATGGATCAGTTGAGACTGCAATTTGTACCAATTATGCATTTCAAGCGAGGTATTTCTATATGAAGACCTCATAATAATCATAGATATATAGCATCATATTGTATTTTGTTTTCTTCGGTTTGGTTATGGTGGCAGATACATGCCTTAGCCTGCCTACGTTGGTGTGCCTGATGTTAAGTGAGTGACGAGTGGTTGCGTCATTCAAGAGAATAGCACCAAATCTGAAAAAAGTACCTTATAAAAAATAGTTTCTGCTCGCGACTTCGTCCGCGTGGTATAGATACTTTGGGCTAACGCTAACTTTAACTTAAAACTTTGTTTACGTAGAATGTGAAAATATTTTTTAATAATACGATTCTGTCACACATGATTCTTACGAAAAGTTAGCCGTTTACGCAGTGGAAGCTCTCAAAAGGAAAAAATACTCGATTTTGAAACATTCTTCATTGGTGCTCCGCTCCTGTTGGCTAAGGCCACGCTAAGGCGTGATAACATATAGCCTTTCTCGATAAATGGGCTATCTAACAATGAAATATTTTTTCAAATTGGTCCAATAGTTTCTGAGATTAGCGCGTTCAAACAAACTCTTCAGCTTTATATATTAGTGTAGATTGCAGGTGAAAGCCTCTTCTTTGTGACGTAGGCCTCGCCAACAAAATATTCCATAATAAATGCTCTTGGCAGGCCGGTTGGCGGTTTAAATTGGTAATGATTCCTGATGTTTACGCGAGTATTACACATTGTTAATAAAACTAATTTACGGATTTTATCGCATTTGTATATGATTTTTAATTGCCCGACGCTTCCAACACTTTACAGCGTTCATGGGCGCGGGCGGACTAAGATGTCTGACGTCCAATAAGTCATCATTATTACAGATTAGCAACCCGCCCTCGCTTCGCTTCGGTTTCAGTCGCTTTACCCGCGGCGTAGTTCCCGTTCCTATAGGAATACCGGGATAAAAGATAGCCTATGTTACTCCCTGATATTATAGCTTTCTATTGGTGAAAGAATTTTAGAAATCGGTTTGGTGGTTTAAGCGTGAAAGCGTTACAAACAAACAAACAAACAAACATCCTTACTTTCGGATTTATAATATTAGTATGGATGTTTATATGTATATATCTACCCGTTACAAAAATTAGTTATTAAATTTTGACCTACATTTTGGTACAAATTTATTGCCATTACAAGAATCAAAAGATGATTCTGTATGAGAAAAATGAAAAAATGTTCGAAACGTCGGGCAATAAAAATTCAAATACAAATGCGATAAAATCCGTACTTTTATTTACAAGATTGTTTTTATAATTTTGTCAGTCATCATCATTATAATCATCTCAATTTCTATTGGACGCAATACTGGGCTCAAGTATATAATAGGAGGGAAATAGAACTATTATATTACGTTAGATGGATTGGGTTTTATTTTGAGTTCTCCTTTTCTTGCATATAGATGTTATATGCATCCTACATTTCTTAGTAGTCTGTTACGATACACATGGACAAGATAGCAGATAGTAAATTCTACTCTTACTCCTTCACCAAAGGTTAGGGAGAGCAGAGGAGAAGAGTACTGCTGGCCATTCTGATTGGTGATTCCTCAGCTATTGTGTTCTTCACTGTATGAGTAATGAACACAATTAAAGATATAAAATGTTATTTTATTAGAAAACTACCTGGGTATTTTATCGTATTCTACGAAGTTTACGACGACGAGTTACGAATTTAATAACTTAAATGACCTTATGAAAGATTCAATATAATTTTATGACCGCTGTAAATTTCATAATAACTTTGAACAGGAACGTAATTAGAGAATTATGTGCCTTTATCGGGTAGAACAAACTTAATATACGTAGAATTTATTTGTATGGTTGGGATTTCTGTTTGGGCTACTTGAAAACTATGAATTATTTATTGGTTATAATGGTTAGGATTGTTGAAATACGTGTTAAAATAGTTTTGATATAACAATATAGAATTGATAAAATAGGGTACAAAGACAAGATGTACAGTCGTGAAAACTTTGTATTATTCTTTAGGCAACCCGTTATAGTTACAACTACCTAAAATTATTTATTACCAAAAATATTTGCATGCAAAATTTGCGGGTTGCTAGTTTCAAATATATTAGGAATTAGCAACCCGCCCTTTTTTTTTTTTATTGCAAACGGTGGCAAACGAGCAAACAGTACACCTGATGGTAAGTGTTGCTGCCGCTCATGGACCTTTACAAGGCCGTTGCCTACCGCGAAGAAAGCGAAGGGAGTGTGAATGCGTGCATTGAGGCTCGGTGATACCAAGGGCACCACCAAAACCCTCCACACGCAATCACCCTCAGAAAGTTGGGCTCCCGGCTCTCTCGCTCACCGAACGAAGCGCAGTAACAAATTGCTACTACTCAGACGTCGATTTTCTGCGAGAGCATGGTACTGCCCCGGACGGACCGGCCCGCGGCTGTAGACAGATAACTGTCGACAGTGTGGTCCTACCACTCCTAAGCCCTCGCTTCGCTTCGGTTATAGTCGTTTTACCCGCGTAGTTCCTGTTCCCTTGGGAATACCGGGATAAAATATAGCCTAATTTACGCCCTGATATTATAGCTTTCCATTGGTGAAAGAATTTTTGAAATCGGTCCAGCCGTTTTGAAGATTACCCGGAACAAACAGACAGACAGACAAAAACTTTTTAATCTGTATTTTAGGCATAGGTGTCGTGCAAATAACCGTGTGAGCATGAAAAAAGCCTATTATTTTGACATTACAAACAGACACTCCAATTTTATTTACACGGCACGGCAGTGATATAAATTTTAGTGGAATATGTTTTTCAGTTATTAACACCATAATATTTAATAACTACGCAATTAAAGTTCAATTCAAATATATCACCATTTCACCTCAAATATGTCCCACTGTGTGGTGACGGAGTAAGAATATAGTTCACCGCCTCCTGTCTTGCCCGTGGGTGTCGTAAAAGACGACTAAGGTATATAATATACACATGACATCTATGCAAAACAAGGTAAACTCGAATCAATGCCCTATGCCAATATGTCTGACCAGTGTGGTATAGTAAGTCAATTTTCGTCCCCTAGTGAAGGTGGCCCAAGCCCAGCAATGGGACGTATATGGGTTGATATTAGATGACACGCGTTCCACTACATGGAGAGTGAAATAAAACATACCAGCTTAGTCAGAATGGTTGGTACAGGCTTAATCCAAATATATCATCGTCAATACTTAGTCTGGCCATAAATACTGTTACAATCTATACCAATAAATAAAATTGGAGTGTCTGTTTGTAATGTCAAAATAATAGGCCTTTTTCATGCTCACACGGTTATTTGCACGACACCTATGCCTAAAATATAGATTAAATTTTTTTTGTGTGTCTGTCTGTTTGTTCCGAGTAATCTTCAAAACGGCTGGACCGATTTCAAAAATTCTTTCACTAATGGAAAGCTATAATATCAGGGCGTAAACTAGGCTATATTTTATCCCGGTATTCCCACGGCAACGGGAACTACGCGAGTAAAACGACTAAAACCGAAGCGAAGTGAGGGCGGGTTGCTAGTTAAAAATAAACTAAATATTACATTTGAATTTGGTATCTGTAATTTTTATATGATTGTTCATTGTGTTTTCTCATTTTGGCGCCAATACATTATACAATATTTTGCGATATTAACATTGAGTGGGGTGATAAAGAGAACCGAATTGCTATGATTGCATTACACAAAGTAGGTATGGAGCCAAATGCAATTTTTAAAGCTCTCCATACGCTTGGTATAAGTAAAATGTTTGTGTACCGAGCTATTAATAAATATATCATTTAGGTTTATATACGTTTCACTGATGGGTTCGAACCTCTAACATTAGGAAGGGCAATTGACATACTATTCCACTCTGGTCTGGCGTGTTGGCATAGGATTTTATGTCAAGTTTTCTTCTTAAAGTTATATGCATATTATATCCTTTAGTCGTCTTATGCGATGCCCATGAGTATGAAAGGGAGACGTGAATTGTATTCTTACTCTGTCACTACACAGAGAGTCAAATATACTTATACATATCTATATTCCTATCTATAAAACCTATAAAGAAATTACGGCTAATTATTTAACAAATTCTTTAATAATTCAGTTCACAGTTTTAGTCCAATTTTACTTGTGATCCGTTCACCTTTTTATTGAAAAGAAGGCAGTCCACCTGATGCATGAACCTTTAAAATACCAGCAGAGGCCTCAAATAACTGGACCTGGCTGACCACGTAAGGGCAACCTACGTCCCGGGAGAGGCGTTGGAAAGGGAGAGTATCCGAAAGGTCCGGCTGGCCACGGACGACCAGGAACTTCGGAGATCGGCCCAATGGCAAAAGGGAGGGAATACCATGAGTTATGGGGCAGTGCGTCGCCCTTTCATCACCCCCGACGGAATGGACGGCGCGTGAGCTGACCATAGCCCACCCAAAATTATCTTGGAGGAGACTCGAGGTCAACATTGGGACGTATATAAGCCGAGATGATAGTCAATTATATTCCTTTATAATATAAAGTCTACTATTAAAAAAACTTAATATCAAAATTGTGCAGTCTTTGATTATGATAACAAACAAAGTAGGTAGATCCTTTGTCAACAATATAATAACGTGAAATTACTAAGGAATTTTTACAGAGAGTTTTGCGAAATTCTTCTGTGTTTGTTATAAAGAAAACAGACGGTAAAGTATCTTTTACTAAATTAAGAAAGTCGTGGTCTAGTAATTTGGATGGTTTATATCATGTCATAAGCAGACCCTAAATGAAATGGAAGGACAAAGTTATCAACTTTTGTTCTTTTAGCAAAATATTTATACTCTTACAAAATAATACAAAATTTGAGCAAATAAAATCTTGACTTTTACACAGTATCGTCGAGATAAACTACATAATGCATTATTAAGGATAACTCAAACTCACTTCCTCGTGTGACGAAGACATAAAGCTTCAGTCATTGCCACTCCTTGCTTGCTCGGAAGAGTCATAAAAATAGTTTCATCATAGTTATAAAAAGGTTTCATCATAGTCATAAAAAGGTTTCACCTGAAAAGTGGGATACCTCACGGCGATCGTTATCCCGCCTACTAATCGTGGCGAATGTGCCATTTGTCACTCATATGAGTAACAAAACAGAAAGGGCCTCCAGTTGCGGTAGCTATGTTATCCTACAGGCACATTTTAGTGGCAGGCCCCGTAGTGGCAGAGTAAGGGCTGCGAAGTTTCTCCAGCCACGATTCGGCTACCATACAAAAATAACTTTAGCCCTGGTAATGCATAATACAGGGGTTACAATGTTTTTTTTTTATGGGTGCGCTATATTGCGTCGCACACGCCGTTCATTTCGTCCGGGGCGACCAAAGGACTTCGCGCGGGCCCACAACCCACCCGTACCCACGTCGCCTCCGTCGTTGGGCCGACCACTAGTGCCGAGTTCATTGTCCTCAGTGGTCGGCCCGACGGAATACCCTTTCGGGTACCCTCACTTCTCGACTTCCCTGTTCCGGGACGTCGGTCGCCCGCTGCCCTTATAAAATGCGATAGTCATACAGTGTGGGGTACTACGCCAGAAACCTCCCCGTGGTGTACCCTGGGCACGAGCGACAGTCCCTTGGACTGCTCTCTGGATTTGTCGCTCATGGTAAATATCTGGCCCGAGGGGAGCCCCATTTGTGGGATGTCCCAAATTCGCTCCATGCCCTCTAATTGTAGATTGTAGAATTGTCTTGAGACCTAGATTCAGGAGCGAGGGTCTTGGATTAACCGCCTGGACCGCGAGGAAGAAAACCTCTATAAAACAATCACCCAGAATCCTAAGTTCTGGCGCGCGGCGAGAGGATGCATGGCTGATGGGTTGTTCAGTCGTTAGCGCGCCCCCAGCCAGGGTACCCACGGACCCCTTGTGTTGGGTGACAAATGTACGCTTGCCCGGGTATCGAGATTTGTGCCCGGGTGGACCGTTATTTCTCCCATATTCGTGGCAACAAGATGGAATACCCACAATTAACGCAATATTTAGAAAGGAGGGGTGAGACGCCTGATGACACCAACAAGGAGTTACAATAGTGGGAAAGTGTGGTGGAATTAGTCCCAAAAAATATATACAGATTGTATGAGGCTATGGGGTAACTGGTCAAATGTAAGTTAGGCAATGGTGGTAGGAATGCACGAAAAAAATTTGAAATAAAAATATCGATACGTTAATGAATTGGGTATTTGATTTTTTTTTTTGTAATAAATGGAAAGATCATATTTAAGTTTTATAACAAAACTATTTTTTTTATTTATGTTTCGCAATAATTCAAAAGTTATTTCAAAATAAAAAAAATTTTTGAATCCAGTGACGAAAACACGCCGACAGCTCCCGAACAAATCCAAACGCGTGTGACGTCATAATGTTAGTTTTCACTCATTGCAATTTATACAGAGATAATAAGTACAATGTTTTGATCTATTTAATTTTGCTGTCATTGTTAAATAATTAAATATAACAAAGTAACAAAAGTAACAAAGTAACAAAGAATCGTTTTTAGTAGTAAATTACCAATATTATTGTCAACTCATGGGTAATAACTGTATACACTGTACTGTTATAAAATAGCTTTAACATTATGACGTCACAACTCAGTCTTAGCGCGTTCATTGTCACGTGAACAATCACGTGACAATGAACGCGCTTCTTCAAATTTTGATAATTTTTAAATGTTTATAACTAATTGAAAAATCTTTTTAAAGTTTTCTGCACTAAATATCAATATTATTATTAATAAATTTTAAAATAGGTATATATAAAAACTTTTTTTTTTTCAAAAGCTCAATTAGAGACATGTAAAGTTTTCAATTTTGTCATCGCTCGTGTAAATCTAATTTATAAAGTCTGTGATATTTAATCTGCAACATATTCGTACTTTGTATAAATTGAATAAATTAATGATTACGTTCGCGTAAGTAAGACAAACTTTGTACCTACCTTACCATTGAAGCGTTCGCGCAATTCATACCTATTAATACTGTCGAAGCTTTACATGCCTACATGTATTCTGTCTGTACATTTCTACACCATACGTAACATTTAAGGCATATACTCTACACACACATTTTTGAAATCACTATAACTTTTATGTTATATTGTTTTTCGTGTAATATATATTCTAATTACGATCTATGACCGTTAAACTACAACATACTCGAACAGTTGCCCCATAACCTTATACACTCTGTATAAATATATATATATATATATATATATATATGGCCTCGCTCGCCTCTGAAGTATGATCAATCAAAAAAAAACTCGTCAAAATCGATTCATAATTGATGGAATGATCAAATAACAAAAAAAAATATACAGTCCAAATGAGACCTTTCTTTGAAGTCGATTAAACACCGAAGGTTTTGTACTGACAAAACAAATAAAAACTAAGAATAAACGCCGGTAAATAATAGCTGTCCCAGAAATGAAAATTGGGAAACGTTATTACTAACACGCTTCAATATGTTACGTGATGTTTTATTTATCACCAGCTTTGCGAAAGCATCAGTTAAGCTTTATAGACAACGCCAATGGCAATTTAAAATGACGTAGGAATTTATGTAGAATTCGGTCTGCAAATAACCTTTTTATTGTATTTGCTTTAATTACATTTCTGGTCTGGTTAGGGACTATATATTAATTTAAATATTGGATCATCTTGTGTTACTGTTTTATTTACAGTGATAGTATAATTTCTGTGTGGTGAAGGAGTACGAATACAATTCACCAACCCATATCTTACCTGTAGTTGTTGTATAATGACTAAGGGATATGATATGCGGATAACATCTATCCAAAGAGAAAAAACAAATCCTATGTTAACACGTCCGAACAGCGTGGTAAGCTAAACATAGACCTATAGTTTATACTAATGAAAATAAATGTTTATTGAATATAAACTATCATTTTCGGAAAAAAATCATAATATTTTCTTAATACTTTATGCCATATTAGTTCCTGTCGTAAACTGTTCTTTTATGCATATAAACTTGTGTATTTTTTTTCTAAAGATTTTTTATCGCTATGAATTGGCTATAGAAAAATGATAGAAGTGAAAAAGAAAGATGATGTGCGCAGCAGTTGGTGACTAATGTACGCTCTTTATTTTTTGTCGCTCCGCGATCGACATCGCCTTTAGTCATGATCGATCTCGAGCGACCGTTTGATCACATCTACAATCTACTATCCCATCCACCAGCCTACCTAGCATAGTGTAGTAGGCCATTTTCTCTGATCTCATGACATTTTTTTTTTCTTTTTTTATTGCAAACGGTGGCAAACGAGCAAAGGACTCATGGACCTTTACAAGGCCGTTGCCTACTGCGAAGAAAGCGAAGTGAGTGTGAATGCGTGCATTGAGGCTCGGTGATACCAAGGGCACCACCAAAACCCTCCACACGCAATCACCCTCAGAAAGTTGGGCTTCCGGCTCTCTCGCTCACCGAACGAAGCGCAGTAACAAATTGCTACTACTCAGACGTCGATTTTCTGCGAGAGCATGTTACTGCCCCGGACGGACCGGCCCGCGGCTGTAGACAGATAACTGTCGACAGTGTGGTCCTACCACTCCATTGAAACATTCCCTTGAAACTAATTAAATTGGAAAACAGGCTGCATTGTTAGGTAAAGATATGGATGATGTATACCATTTTGTCCGTGTGGTGACGGACATTATGATTTTTAATGATTATGTTTTAAGTTTCGATGATGATTGGCAATCTAGTAGAGAACCATAAAAATTTTGATCGAAAAATATTTTCACCCAACTTTGTGGTTGCATATTTGATTGATTGATTTGATTTTTCCGTGTGGTGATGGGGTAAGAATACAATTCACCACTCCCTATCCTGCCAAGCATGTAGTAAAATACGACTAAGGGATACAGTATGCATTTAACATCTGTGAAAGAAAAGGAAAACTCGAAATAAAACCATAGGGTTTTATTTCGAGTTAATATAATATTTTTATGTATGACGAGAACGGTATAGGAGGTCAATCGGCCCTCTATTGGGGAGAGCTCGAGCCCAGCAGTGGGACGTATGTGAGCTGAGACGAGACAAGACGACCATTTAATAAACCAGTGCTATAGAGTATAGAGTAATGTACGTAAACATTAGAAGGATAGGACTTATTTTTCTTTATAAACATTTTGTATATTTGCGTATTCAAGGAAAAGAAAGGGTTGGTGATAATATATGGGATAATCACCTATGGTTTCATCATCATCATCATCTCAGCCCATATACGTCCCACTGTTGGGCTCGGGCCTCCTCCATAATGGAAGGGTAATTGACCTACTATACCACGTTGGTCAGACGTGTTGGTATAGGGTTTTATTTCGAGTTTTCCTTCTCTCACATAGATGTTATATGCGTTTTATATCCCTTAGTCGTCTCGTACGATCACCCACGGGTAAGATAGGGGGTGGTGAATTGTATTCTTACTCCGTCACCACATCAATTGGTTTACCATATGGTAAACCAATTGATGTGCAACTATGCAGATAGGTCCAGTAGTAAGATATTTATCACTTAAGATGATAAATACGAAGATGTTTGTATCCATCCATCCATGCATCAGCCTATAGACGTCCACTGCTGGACATATGCCTCTCCACGAGAATGCCACTCGGAACGGTCCTGCGCCACTGGCATTCAACGGTTCCCTGCCACTTTTAAGATGTTGTCAGTCCACCTAGTAGGGGGTCGTCCTACGCTATGTCGTCCGGTACGTGGCCGCCACTCGAGAACCTTTCTTCTTATAGAAGACAAGCGTCTTCTGCGGTTCGATGAGCGATGTGGCCTGCCCATTGCCATTTCAACGTGCTAATTCTGCGGGCTATGTCGGTTGCACGCGTTCTTCTACGGATTGCTGTATTTCGGATTCTATCGCGTAGAGAAATACCGAGCATAGCCCTCCTCATAGCACGTTGAGCAACTTCAAGCTTTTTTATAAGGCCGACATTTGGAGACCACTTTTCAGTGCCGTATGTCATCGCTAGTAACACAGACTAGTTATAAAGATGTTTGTATATGCTCATGATAAAGTAATCTACGTTAGAGAAGACAAACTAAATTATTTACTCTGCGTAGTCCCCTTAAGGACACAATAATAATTATGATAAAGTAATCTACGTTAGAGAAGACTAAATTATTTACTCTGCGTAGTCCCCTTAAGGATACTTACATATAGTCAAATTGGCACATCATTTCAAACATTCCAATAATCTACCACCCGATTGGAACGCGGTCACAAGCTGAGAAGAGCCGGCATTGAAACTCAGGACTGTCATTTATTTTTTTATATAAAATTGTAAGTCTAGAACATATAGTATTAGCCCCACTGCTTTGCACTTCGAAATAGGATACACTTAAAATTAATTATTAAAAATTCAATATTAAAATTACCGTTTACACTTTTTCTTCAAAATTTCATACACATAAAAAAGAAAGAACAACTACATTACAGAGCTAAAAAGGGGAGACAGAAAGTGTATGCATAGAAATACAAAATTCATTGTAGCAGTGGTTAAACTGCTGCAAATTTAAACAGACATTAAATATTGAAATTGTGAAATACATTTCCAGACAGTCAGGTGCACCTTATGAATAATTGGATACTACTTGTGAATAACTAAGTCTGTGTTCATCAAAATGAAATGAACAGTTTTCAGTTTTATTTTGAAACTATTGTAAGACTCGCCTTGTACTTTACGCCTGGTACTTTCGAGGACTAGGGTTACATTATATATCCTAGGACCTTAATCAGTTACACGCAAAATTTACATCGAAATATGTTTACGATCGAATTTGACTACGAAAGCAATTTTCTAAATACTTTCTTCAATCAAATATCATCATCATTTCAGCTCATATACGTCCCACCATAGGGCTCGAGCCTCCTTCGCAATAGAAGGGAAAATGATCTTACTATACCATGCTGGTCAGACAGGTTGGTATAGGGTTTTATTACGAGTTTTCCTTCTCATGCATAGATGTTATATGCGTATTATATCCCTTAGTCGTCTTTTACGACATCCACAGGTAAGGCAGGGAGTGGCGATTTGTATTCTTACTCCGTCACCACACGAAAAAATCAAATCAATCAATCAAATATGCAACCACAAAGGTGGGTGAAAATATTTTTCGATCAAAATTTTTATGGTTCTCTACTAGATTGCTAATCATCATCGAAACTTAAAACATAATCATTAAAAATCATATGTGTTCCATGCCAGTAGTGGAAGCAGCTTGAACCTCCCCCATAATGAGAGAGTTGCCCAACAGCAGTAGAAGCTCGAACCTCCTCCATGATGAGAGAGAAAGTGCCCTACTGCTTAGAATACCACACACTGGCCAAACGGTTTGGTAGAGTTTTGTTTTATTTCGAGTTTTCCTTCTCTTCATCATAATTAAAAATTGACGTACTAAATTGGGCAATTCAACTACCATACCACCGCAAATCAGACGTGCATATACCTATAAGGTTTTATTTCAGAGTTTTTCAAAAAAAAAAAAAATACCAACATATCTGACCAGCATGGTATAGTAGGTCAAATTCCCTCCCATTGTGGAGGAGGCCCAAGCCCAACATTGGGATGTACGCAGGCTGCGATGATGATGATGATGTTATCCACATTATAATCTCTTATTATAATCTCTTAGTCACCTTTAACAAAACCCACGGGCATTTAAAGGGGTTTTGTATTTTGTCTCCATCCTCGCACCAAGATTGGTCATCGAACTCTCCATACGATTGTTTCCTTGTCAAGTGATTATATCTTATGAATATTAATGGATAGTTTAAATGTTAACAAAGTGTTGTCGTCTATTGCCGTTTTAATAATAATAAAGTTAAAATTTTAAATTTTTTCTTATCTTAATGCTATATATTATAATGTAATAACTTAATAATATAATGTAAACTTAATAATGTATCTATTATATGAACTTTTTGTGATCGAGTTCATCTAGGACGTTTATTAGTAGACCATTAAATCACATTCCTAGAAATGTTATTTCTAGAATATTTGCATTCCCAGACATGTTAAAAATGTCATAGGTACTAGAAAACCTTGACAATTTCGTAGTTCAAAATAATGTAATAAAAGCGAGCGATATAGTGTTGTAAAAGAATATTATTAAGAAAACGTAGCCATGAACAACTTAATCACATAATTATATTTATATATTTAGAAGCTTTTGCCCACGGCTTCGCATTCCTAAAGTTTTCCCATAGTTAATCTCAAGTGTTTCTGTGAGGTGAAGGAGTAAGGATACAGTTCACTAACCCATTTATTGCCCCTAGATGTTGTACAAGTCGACATGGATATATTATGCAGATAATATCTATGTAAGAGAAGGAAAACTCGAAATAAAATCATATACAACCCTGTCTGATCAGCGTGGTATAATAGGTCAATTTACTTCTCATCCTGAAGGAGGCCTGAGCCCATCAGTGGGATGTAGATAATCTGAAACAATGAGAATGTAATTAATACACTTTTTTTTGGGATTGGGTTACGGTCAGCGCACTCCTCACCCGGCTCATTCCGGGGCGACAGGCGGGTGTAAGCACGCACACCCGTAACCCACCCCTGACACGTCGCCTTCGTCTTGGGCCGACCACCGGTGTAGGATCACTTGACGTCAGTGGTCAATGTAATTAATACCCTGGCAGAAAATCGACGTCTGAGTAGTAAATTACTAAAGCTTTTCCTTTTGTGAACGAGAAAGTCCCAAATTTCACTTTACAGTTGACAGCACCATTGTTTTTTCCCTGACCAGTTCCTGTTCATACCATCACACCATTCCCTTGAGCTGGATTGCTGGCTCTACTAACACCTAAGCTAATAAAAACAATACCTACATTGTTTTGTATTGTAAGATAGTATAGTGATTATATGTATTTTTCCTTTAAAAAAATCGAAAAGGATAATTTTATGAAGGGCATTTACTATCAATATAGCCTTAAAAGTTCTTTTAACAGATATACCCGTATTATTTTTGTTCTACGTGTAAATAAAGTTACCGAGTACTTCTTGCAAATATGTAATGAAAGATATAATGGAATATATATTTCTTTTGAAGTGCTTCGGACCCTCTATTTATATGTTAATAAGAGAAATGAATAAGAAAATAATATGTACATGTAAATTGGGTAATACTACGGTGATGTTTATAATGTATCGTAAATGCGTACATGTTGTTCTATAGTGTTACTTAATTATATGATCTGACCTTTATTATTGGATCAGCCTTCTAGTTTAACGAGTTTCAGCCTTTAGTAAATCGTTAAGAATAAAATGTGTCACAATAGTTTATTCTTTAGTTTCACTAGTGAGTTGAAGAAATCGTCAGCGAGATTACAAGAATGGATAGCAACACTCTTTTGAAAAACTGATAACAACAACTGCTATCACCAACTCTCTTGCTAAGTGTGGTGTCTATTCCTAGAAAGGCCAATATCTCACAGTGATTGACGCTAAATAAATAAGTTGATAAGTAGAAAAATTTCCAATTAAGCTAGTTTCGGCAGAATATAATTTTTACAGAAAACGCTTGATTGGACTGACCTTAGTGCGGGCGACTCGGGCGGTGTAGGCGCTAGTACGTGCGCCTGATGCCGCCCTAGCCTAGGCCGCGGCTGACGGAATCGGGGATTTTTGTCTATCAACCGCAGAGAGGCTGACTGCGCGACGGCGACCGACGTCCAAGACGTCGAGAGGAGAGTGTACCTAGGAAGGTATTCCGTCGGGCCGACAACTAAGGACATGGAACTCGGCACCGGTGATCGGTCCAAGGACGAAAGCGACGAGCTTTGGGTGGGTTATGGGCCCGCGCACCGTCCGTCTGTCGCCCCGGATGGAATAGACGGCGTGTGCGCTGACAATAGCCCACCCAAAAAAAGTACTGACCTTAGTAATCAAAAGGATTTGTGATATCTGTGTGGTGATGGAGTAAGAATATAATTTACCATCTTATCTCTTGCCTGTGGGTGTTGTAAACGATGACTAAAATATATATATCTATATAAGATAGCATCGATTCGATGCGAGAAAAGAACATTCGTCACAAAATCCTACGTTAACACGTCTGATGAGCTAGGTATAGCTGCAATACTTTTGTTTCGTTACTTTTATGAGTAGGATACTTTTTTTCGATACTACTCATGAGTACAGTATCGATACTTTCTATTCAATTCCGTGTCCCTAGGTATAGCTAGGTGTATTTTCCTCCCATTTTGCGGGCGACTCGACGAGAACCTTGGGATTCTAATAAACTGAAGTGATGATAATTAATGAAAAGGATAAGTGTATTCTATTAATTAACAGTAGATATATCACGATATTTGAGGGTATCTATTCCGCATGTTCACAAGCAACTACTGAATAATGGATACCAATCGTAGCTTCATTTTCATTTAACACTTATTCTTATTTACGACAGTTACATGAAAGGAAGAGACCTCACCATGAGTTATAGTACTTCCTACGTTACCTCATAGAATTGGGTATAATAAAGAGCTATAAATAGCAATTAAAATTATTGATCTTTAGATAAATTAATTACTTTGATGAAAGCTTAAATGGTTACGAAGGTATTTCCATATCTTCGATCTTTACGATTTTCTTATAGTATTATCATAAATATCCATCGAAGAGCTTGTAATTTGATATATTTTAGCGAAAATTAACTGAAGAGTTACTGTCAAGATACATTAATATAGAAAACAATTATAAAATTTGTGTTTCTGTTAAAACAAATGTTTGACTAGAAAATAAAAAGTGGAGTAGGTACGTTTTCCCCTTTTGTTTTGCAAGAGGCTTGTCTATAGTATCTACTTATATGTCCCACATATAAGTGGATATTTGCTAGCGGCTAAGAATACTAGAAACCCTTCTGTTGCTTGTATCGTATCGTAGAAGACCTCTAAAAGTTCTACATTGGCCTGCGTTAACCCCCATTTTTTTTTTATTACAAACGGTGGCAAACGAGCAAACAACACCTGATGGTAAGTTTTGCTGCCGCTGATGGACCTTTGCAAGACCTCTGCCTACCGCGAAGAAAGTGAAGAGAGTGTGAATGCGTGCAATGAGGTTCAGTGATAGGTTCGGTGATACTAAAGGCATCACTAAAACCTATCACACACAAATATCCTCAGAAAGTTGGGCTTCTGGCTCTCTTGCTCACCGAACGAAGCGCAGTAACAAATTGCTACTACTCGGACGTCGATTTTCTGCGAGAGTGTGGTACTACCACAGACGGACCGGCCCGAGGCTGTAGACAGACAACTGTCAACAGTGTGGTCCTAGCACTAACAGATTAGAAACGACTTAATTTCTCTTAATATATGATATTTACAAGCAGAGGGAGAGCAGTTTAATGGGAAATTGCAGCGCCATATTTATAGAAAATATCGGCCAAATATAATAAGAAAGAGTCGCGTTTGCAATATTTAAATCAAAAATCAAAGCTATACGCTATACGCTTATAAACGAAGTTGTGGGCTTAGCTACTTTTGGATGAAATTACAATTGAAATTGGTTTTGCAGGATATTACTCGGAATTATTATTTTAATGTGAAATAAGATAAGTTACTACCTACTTTCTATTCCTTTATTATGATAATTAAATGATTCTCCGTGTGGTGACGGAGTAAGAATACTATTCCTAAGGAGGTCTTTCTTGTCCATGGATGTTGTAAAAGACGACTAACATATAAAATATACATATCACATATATGCAAAGGAAGGAAAACTTTACATAAAACGCTAAATGAGTTCTCTGACCAGTGTGGTATATTAGAACTCTTTCATTTTGGAGGAGGCTTGAACCTAAGAGAATGAATGAATTTTAGTTTATAGCGAGCTCGTTATATAAGCCCACACACGTCCCACTGTTGGGCTGAGGCTTCCTCCACTATGGGAGGGTGATTGACCTACAATACCACACTAGTAAGACGAGTTGCTATAGGGTTTTGTTTCGAGTTTTCCTTCTCTTGCTTAGATATTATACGCATATATATCTTTTAATCGTCTTTTACGACACCCACGCCTTATATTTTAGTTTGATGATTCAACTATCCATCAGCTTATCGACGGTCTATTTTGTTTATTGTATATTGTCCTTATTCTAGGTTAATTAAAACAATAATATTAGCCTCAGAATAATAACTCCTAGAAGGTAACTCCGCGCACAAAAAATGAAGCATTTAATTTGGAGCCAATTGGAGCCCTGCGACGGACTGTTCTGTAGTGTACAAGATCACTGCGTAGAGGCAAGTGTATTGTAGGTATAGTGGTTTGCGTGTGTAATCGCGTGCACGCACGTAGTATTTTTGGCTTCATATTTTTGATCGCTTAAGTACCGACAAGGGTAGCCTTCTATACGTTATTATTCTAAGAGTATTAGCATATTTATTGCTGTAATATTAGTTTTTTAATATATTTCTAATTCTTATTCTAGGCTATTAAAAATAATAAGATTAGCATTTTTATTCCATCCATCCATCAGCCTACAGACGTCCACTACTGGACATAGGCCTCCCCACGAGAATGCCACTCGGAACGGTCCTGCGCTAATTGTATCCAACGGTTCCCTGTGACTTTGAGAATGTCGTCAGTCCACCTAGTGAGGGGTCGGTCGTCCTACGCTGCGTCGTCCGATTCGTGGTCGCCACTCAAGAACCTTTCTTCCCCAACGGTTGTTGGTTCGACGAGCGATGTGGCCTGCCCATTGCCACTTCAACGCGTTAATTTTTATTATTGTAATACAGTAAAACCCGTTTAAGACGATTTCCCAGGGACCCGACCAACAACGCGTCTTAGGCGGTAAAGCGTATTATGCGGGAAAGGGAAAAAAACGTGCCATTATTATTTATTATATTTTATTATTATTTTGAATACCTACGTATTGAATGTAACATTTAAAAATTACCTAAATAAAATGTTGTTTATTTTGTTTATTTAATATATCTACTACTAGATATATTTTAAATATAAAAAATAAAAAATATTTAAAAATATAAAAAAATGTTGTTTATTATTATTACGTTACTAAAAAGTAAAGTTAAAGTAATCACTTATTTTAGTTTGACAAAAAGATTTTGAGGCATTAGCAATTATAAGATTTTCAACGTAATTTAATTTTCGCAGTGCGTCTTCGCTTTGATTCAAAGAAGTTACATAGCGTCTTAAATCAAGCAGTTAATAACTGCTGATAATGCCTGGGCGTGTGACAAAATCGGAGTTGACTCATCTTCTTCTTGGTCATTCTCACTTAGGGTCGCTCGACAGTCGCTGGCCGCTGCCGCAAGGAGTACTATGTGTACCTATTTTAGTGGCACGTGTTGGCGTATTAAACGGAATGACGATCGTATTAAGCGTTAAGAAATGTATGAAAACATGTCTCAAGTTGCTGGGACTGACGCAAAATGACGTATTATGCGGGAAATCGTATTAAACGTGATCGTATTAAACGGGTTCCACTGTATAATTATTTTCTGTGTAGTAATGGTAAGAATACAATTCACCACTCCCTCTTTTTGTCCGTGGTTATGATACCCATGAAAGGACGACTAAGGAATATAATATGCAGATAATATCTATGTAAGAGAAACTCGATATAAAACCTTATGCCAACACCTCTGACCAGCGAGGCCCGAACCAAACAGTGGGAATTATGTATATGAGCCGAGATAATAATGATGAACATTTTTTAACAATTAAATTTATTTTTGATGTGACAACGTCTAATACGTCAATCGATGAACGCTGGCTGCGTGCACGAAAAAGTATCCCGTTGCTCTCATTGTCCCATTACGTACATTGTCCCGTTACACTCCTTGTCCCGTTGCGCTGATTCAATTTTATTCATAAAAGTATGCAGTCATTTCATCAATGTTTTGTTATGACGTTGTCACGTTAAACTATCGTCCGTAAACCGACTTTACAGACAACCATGTTTTTTTTAAATGTTTCTGATATTTGGAGCTCTCAATAATTGTATTAATCTTCACATCATCATTTCACACACAAATCGTTACATGCATATACCTACACTCACATAATTATCGAGTTTACCTAGGTACTAGTCCATTTACTTCAGTCCACATATTTACGTCTGACTGTTTGATATTCATCTACTAGGTATTTATTGGAAGTTAGAGCTTGTTATTGCGGCGCAAGTGCAGTTCCTCTTCCCCGTCAACCGAGCCGTCCTTCACACGTCCGGGATTAGGTGGTCTCAGATGCACCAACATACTTGGTAGATTCAGCGTTGTCAAATCGCTACAGAATTATAAAAGAAATAAGTAGCAATAAAACATCGCACTGGTTATTGTGCAACCGTAAATTCTTAAAAGTAAATGATGTAATAAAACAATTGTAATGGTACATAATTAAAGACAAGTTATAAAATCACTTTTTAGATATTCACCAGTTTTTACTTAATAATTTGGTTACAAAGTTTATGGCTTCGTAACAATGGTGAAATTGTGCGAACTAAATTTGGTCGGGCGGTGCTAATAAAATTAATTTTATTGTGGGCTTAGTTTACTGCCTTGTGGTACCAATAACATTTAGACAAATTTATGTTTGAATACTATAAAGAATATTTATCGGGTGAAAAGTCAAGTTTAGCCCTTTTATAAGGTCTTTGAACTTATTTGACTTAGAATCAGATACTTCTAATAATACTGTGGTTTATTTAACGCTATAAAGAGAGCTTATTTGTAAAAAAATAATCGGTGAAACTTTTTATTAATGTAAATGTATTACGTACCAACGAGTAAATTAGTGAAAATTAATGTGTTTCTAGTTTTTTTTTACACTAATTCTAACCGAGTTCATAAAGAAGGAGGTTCTCAATTCAAGTGTATTTTTTATGTATGTTGCCTTTTTTCTCGTGGGCTATAGTCATCACACACGTGGTCAGCTTTGTCCGGGGTGAAGAAAGGGCAGAGCGTGGCCCCAAAACCGATCGTATTCCCTCCCGTTTGCCATTAGGCCGACCATCGGTACCGAGTTGTCTTCCGTGGCCAATGTATGTTGCATTAGAAGTTTTTTAGACGGGTTGATTTTATACCAAATTTTCCTTCTACTGCTTAGATATTATATACAATTATAACTCCTAGTTGCCTTTTACGACACCCACGGAAGAGAGAGAGAAGGAAGGGGGGGGGGAGACTATGTTTGAATTGTATTTTTACTCCGTCACTATATGTAGAACAATTTGTACCTAATATAATCAAATTCTTTACTCTTTATTACATTTCTCTTTTTGTTTCAAATATAAAATAGCGCTTGGTTGTGAACATTGTAATCATAATAAAGTTAACATCAACATTGTCAGTATTTTTATGCGGTATTGCAATCAATTATTCACATCATAACTTAAACTGAAACGCACAAAGAAGATTCGTGTGCTAAAAAGATTGATTTGATTCCTGATTTTTTTTTTGTGATTTGGAAATGGCTTCTAAAGCTAAATCCCCACAACACATTTGTCCAATCAAAACACGGACGGAGGTCGCATCGTAGGTTACGGCTTCCACTTAAACCATTATAAACTCCTAAAAATTTTTAAACATGGATGTTATGCCAATTGTCACGAACAACACCTTAAGTAACTCTTAAGATCATTACAATATCAATATTATGTCGCATAACACATCAATGATTCATTGATGTGTTATGTATGTGATGTAGATTGCCTTAGATGTTACCTAAAATTAAGGTATAGTTGGACGAAACGGGCAAGATATATCCACAGTTTATCGCGTAGTGTCATGTAATATATGTAGGTGAGTGATTAATCAGCCACACACCCGATCCACCAACGAATTTATATGCTCGACTCATAATTCGAATCATGAACTTCATGGTTATCATTTGTATACAGGTACTACGGAACTTTCGGTGTGATGATGGAGTAAGAATACAATTCACCACTCTTTATCTTGCCCGTGGATGTCGTAAAAGACGACTAAAGGATATAATATGTGCATAACATCTGTGTAAGAGAAGGAAAATTCGAAATAAAAACCTATATCAACATGCCTGACCAGCATGATCAGTAGTAAACCAGTAGGTTAAATTCCCTCCCATTGTGGAGGAGGCCCGAGCCCAGCAGTGGAACGTATGTGGGATGCGATCATGACTACTGAACTGATATGAGAAATTCACTTCAGTTTTATATTCCATTAATTTACAATTTAATCAATGAATATTTTTTTCCAATGATTGAAGATAGGACTTGTATTATATTTGGAATGATGTAAAACAAGTTACCTATGAGATGTAACTGGTAATTGTTTGTCAACCTTCAACTTGGTATAGAAAGAGATACTCCAGCACTTTGTAACAATTTCATTGGCTACGTGCTTTGAATGTTGAAAATTTTTCGTGACACGTAACAAAATAGTAGCATTACATTTGTTCAATTTCAATAATGTTTTCAGATAAGTATTGGCATTTGTTTATATAATACTGTAGCTAACTCGTACCAGTCTATTGCTTTTCACTTCATAATGCAATGGATTACTGAAAAGAATTTAATGAAATTTTGTGTAGGTAATAACTTATGTTCTAGATCTTATCCGTTTTAAATCTATAGTTTTAAACAGGTACCACAGTTTAAGCGTTTGATTGTATAAAATCAACAAATCAAAATCAATATCATTTATTATGTATAATGAAATCTGCTGAGGTATACTGTCAATCTCGACATTTTACTCTAAATTAATCCAATAAACTACCTCCGGAGTAGAATAAGACCGCCCCTAAATGGTCCGGGTAGAAACTCTACGGGTTTGCCTTTTTTCCATGTAGTGACGGAGTAAGATTACAATACAGTTCAACACCCCCTCTTTTGCCCGTGGATGCCGTAAAAAGGAGAGGATATAATATGCATATTATATCTATGCAAGTGAAGGAAAACTCGAAACAGAACTCAACACAAATACATCTGACTAGCTTGACATAGTAGGTCAATTTCCTTCTCATAGTAGAGGGGGTGCGAGCCTAACAGTGGGACGGGTATGGACTGAGATGATGATGAGATGGGTTTACCTGTGGTCTATCTTTCAATGACGACTATTACTGTTGGACATAGGCCTCCCCACGAAAATGCGACTTGGAACGGTTCTGTGCCACTTGTATCCAACGGTTCCCTGCGACTTTCAAAATATCGTCAGTCTACCAAGAAGAGCATGGTCCTACGTTGCGTCGTCCGATCCGTGGTCGCCCCACCACCTTTCTTCTCCAACGGCAATGTGGCCTACCCATTACCATTTTAACGTCCTAATTCTTCGGGCTATGTCAGTATCACCTGTTCTTCTATGGATTACCGGATGCCGGATTTTAGAGAAAATTCGAGAATAGTTCTTTCCATAGCACGTTGAGCGACTTACCGCCATGTTCTTTAGCAATGAAAATTTTCTAAATTGCTGAAAATTTAGTCTCGGATTGTTCCACATACGGAACTTACTGAGCGCTGGTCGATAGGGGCGCCCTCAGGGGTCCTTTTTTAGACTCTCCAGTATCTCCTGCCGACTGACGTCTTTGACGTAACGTAGGGCCAGCTTGACAGAAAACCGCTTACTGCGGGAGGCTTCTTACAGTTGACCCTCTCGGTCAGCGTCGTGGGATGGCACCGGCTGCGCAAGTAGGACCTTTGAGCACAAATGCACGCAGCACGGAGATCTGCCAACTCTCGGGACCACCTTCTTCCGCAGCGGGACATCGCACACATGGCATGGTCGCACCGCAGATTTGCGTTAACTCACAGCGAATGCGGCCAGCTTCGGCGTCAATCACGTTCACTTGGGGCGGTGAAGACAACCACGAAAGAAAGATGGCAGCTGAACAGAGGTCCGGTGCCGTCACCTATTTTGCGACCACCCGTTGATCGTCCGTCCTGGGGCACCCATCGCGATAGACAGAGTTAAAGTCCCCCAGTTGAAGTCATTGGTACGCTGCTTTCACTCTTCTTCAGTCTCAATATTTCGAAGATTGTAAATTTGACTTGCATTACGCATATGACGATCCATATTTTGATGTTCAGAAGTGTCATTTTCTTATAAATTAATAAAAAATATATATGCTCGATTTGGCGGGGGCACTGCCGTACCCCCAGGATACTGAGATACACATATATACAGACGATACACACGAAAAAGCGATATTACTGTTGCAAAAGCGGTAATTCTATTTGATTGAAATTATGATACGACGTATTGTTTGTTTGAAGCTGTTGAGTTGTTCAGCAACAGTTGTTGCTGAACAACTCACGTTCCGTAAATAAAACTATTGTGGGGATTATATCGCGTTTCTATTTGACGATAAACGCGACAAAATCCATAATATAGTTTTGATTGCAATGTGTAGTACTCGTATCAGATAATATCAGATATCATTATCCTCCTAGATGGCGATAGAAAGATACGTGATGCATGCCGTCCCGACCGACGACACCTTGGGCGGATTGCGCGAAGGACTATACCAGGTGTGGCCAACTTTTGTGCATATAAGATATACTTTTTATTTTAAAATTGTGTCGCGATCGACCTATTGCTTAGGTAAGAAGGGGACGTTTATGCAATATGCTTTTATACGGAAGTGCACTCTTGCGAGTTCCATGATTTGTGGGTAAATAAGCAACATACATGAATATTTATTTAATGAGTTAAAAAACTTATGTCCAGGGGAATTAAAACAACATGAGTAATTAATTATTAATAATATTTATTAGTAAAAGTAAAACTAATATTGTAATACCTATATAATCTGTAACGTTTTCGTAATCATAACATATTACAAACGCAAAACTAACCAACACTCTACTGACTGTATACAGAAGTAATTAGTTACAAAAATAAGCAGTTTTGAAACTAGTTACTCATATCTACGAAACTACGTATAACCGATTACGCCCAAAAGACGTTACGACTCACGACTAATGCGCACAGGACATGCAACGGCTGCGAACGTCTCCCTGTTCGAAGCATGACCTGCGTACATGTTCATTCGTGTTCATTCCTGCATCAAGTACTAGAAACGTTTGGCATTGAATTCGTCCCCTCATGGAACTTGGGAATGGTCGACCAAAATTGGTCGCGCGATCGACCGGTCAATCGCGATCGACTTGTTGGCCACTCCTGGACTATAACATAACCTGTCATTGTCGTTTCATGAGATTTAAAAATTCTGGTCCTAATAAAAATATTTTTTTTTTATTTTTAGTGTTGGCTATACAAACGTTATTCTAACAATAAAAAATACAATAAAAAAGAATTATCCAATTTGGTGCAGCCGATCGGTGATTCATGATATAATATAATATTACTAGCTGACCCAACAGAATGTCTGTGGGGTCAGATAGTTCTGTTCAAATAAACTAAAATTTCCTTGAACTCGACAGCAGCGCCATCTGCCGGGTCCAATTGTGAATCTAAACCATTCTCGAATCCTTGAACACACACAAAAAATCTCATCAACATCGGCGCAGCCGTTTAGGAGGAGCTCAGTGACATACGTACACAAGAAATATATATAATTATATATATAAAGAAGATATAACCTATTATATATAATATTATATATAATATTGTATAATATGGTCCTGTATCGCCTGATCAAGTCATCAGTACAAATGATATTGGTCAGTAAGCTGTCTTGCACCACGCCGTCAGATCCGTGATCGTGATACAAGAACATCTCATTCCCATGATTGTTTATTGCGATTTTATCCCATTTATCACATTAGCTAATTCAAGGGTATATGTCAGTTACTAACTTTTCGGAGTCAAGAGTATTTCTAAATGAAAAGGTCTCCCCGTATTTTCGGTTCGTTGGGTTTTTTGAATATTTAGGGGCGCCTGTAAACTTAGAAAGCGAAGAATAGCTGTCGTAAATTTTCGTTTACCTTTGCTGTGTTGGGGTGTACCAAAAATATAGTATGAAATACTATTTACGTGATGGATGATGTCATTTTTACTTTTTGTACGTTCAGGTAAGTGTTATATACCATCAAAAACAAGACTTGTAAAAAAAAGCCAAGCCCGCAACTGAGTTCTTCTACCATAAAAATTTGTGAGATCCATGTTATACCAAGTCGGTTAACTCATTCAGTCCCTGCTTAAGGGACCTTTCTTCTTAAGTTATAACGTAAATAGCTAACCTAACAACTTCTTATAGTGACTATATCAATATTAAAGATCTTTTATGTTTTAAATAAATAGATTGACTTGGCAATCGCACTATGTTTAGTACAATTTAATATAATATGTATTACTTGTGAGGTGTGTTTTCATGCGATTGCCAAGTCATTCTGTTTATTTAAAACATAAAAGATCTTTAATATTGATATAGTCACTATAAGAAGTTGTTAGGTTAGCTGTTTACGTAATAACTTAAGAAGTAAGGTCCCTTAAGCAGGGACTGAATGAGTTAACCCACTTGGTATAACATGGATCTCACAAATTTTTATGGTAGAACAACTAAGTTGCGAGGCTTGGCTTTTTTTTACAAGTCTTGTTTTTGATGGTATCTCATTTCTTTTTGTAGATAGACCTACTTATTTGCCTCTCCGGTACCTTCTACTTCTGGAATACCAACTAAGGATTTTCTTAGAGCACACTCTCTGAAAAATGAGACATCTTTCCTTGCCTCTAGTCTCCTCCCGCTTTGATGGCAATCGAGCCTAATGATGGCGTTCTTTCTCTCAGATAAATTTGAGGCAATTTAGTTTGCTTAATACTTTGGGAGATTTTGGTACAATTTCATAAGACACGTCCCACTACTTAGTTAATCTGTTCTCTTGCTTTTTCATTAAGTTGATTGACCATTTTACAAGTTATCTTTAAACATAATTATATCTAGGTATCTGTTTACACCTATTATGCCAATCACCATTCAGCCTATTGCCGTCCACTGTAGAACATAGACCACCCTCACGCTTCACCATAAAGTGCCGTACTGTGGCACCTGCATCCAACGACGCTCAAGGGTAACAGAGTTGCCATGACTGGAGCTCATTTTTCTTCGCCTTATGAGGAATAATGACGCAGTCGCCACGTTTGGTAGGCGGGTTAGTTTCGCAGTGAGATATCACACATTTCCCCGGCGAGAACTGCTGCCCACTCTCCTTCCTGTTGAATCTTTTTTTTAAATGACAACGCCTTGCACTAAGGGAATAATAATCCTTATTTTGTGGGTGACTTTACAAACATATAATTCAACATCGCATCATCATCACAGCCCTCGTATGTCCCACTGTTGGGCTCGGGCCTCCTCCACAATGGGAGGGTATTTAACCCACTGTACTATGCTGGTCAGACATGTTGATATAGGGTTTCATTTCAAGTTTTCCTTCTCTTGCAGATGGTATGTGCATATTATATCCCATAGTCGTCTTATACGATATCCACGGGCAAGATAGAGAGTGGTGAATTACATTCTTAATTCGTCACCATACGGAAAGAACATATAATTAACCGACACAAATTACATTCAGATTCAGAACAACAATTTGTGGATCGTACAAGCTGTTGTCTTGCATGGGATTCGAACCCGCGACACTAGCACGGGACGTTGGTATCTTAACCAGTACGTCATCTGCGCAGTCTTAAGCAGGTTGTTACGATTCCCATAGAGAAACAATGATGGCGACAAATGTATTCTTATTTTTTACAAAGTTACATTTCATTAACTGCAAATGTAACTTTGTAATCTTATATATTTATATGAGTTTACAAAATTATTTATGCAGTTAGTCTATCTCGGCAACTGGATGAAAATTATAATGTTTCATAATTTTTTCTTCATTTATACACTAAACACTAATTGTATTCTAAATTTGAAGCTTCTATGTCTGCTAGAAGTGCCACTTTAATATTGATGATCGGTCAGTCAGTCAGTGAGTGACAAAATTACGAAATTTTGACTAGTTATAATTCTTAAACTATTAGTTCAAATTGAATGAAATTTGAAATGCACAATGTGTATATAATGCCTGCTGGGCTACTAAAAATTCAGGTCTCTAGCTTTATTAACAACGAAGTTATAGAGGGTTGAAAATGGCCTGAATGGCTTCGAGAAAAGTATGTTACGGCAGTGTTGCGTTTTGACCGACTTTTTTTTTTTTTGCTCGACTTGGCGGGGGCACTGCCGTGACCCCAGAAAAATGATGAAAGAAATGTTGAAAAATTATTGGTTTTCATAGCGAACGGGTTGACTTTAGGCACTAGCTACTAAAGGCACCAAAAATATTTACATTTTATTGCTCAGATATCAGAGAGCATAATATACCTTGCTATGTGGCGACAACTACGAATACTATCAACGCTTACATTGCTCGTAGATATCGCACATCGAAAGACGACTGAAAGTTTTGTCTGATTTTTGAAGTGAAACTTCTTTAGGATCGTTGTGATTTCAAATTCGATGAAATGAAAAAGCGAGTCCATAGAGATACAAACGCGTAAATGTATAAGATTCAGTCGGCGAGAGAATGAGATAAAATATAAAGGATAGAGGATGAAGGAAGAAGGATGAAGGATAATGGATAAAGGATAATGGAGTGTCACTTCTGAAATGCGTACTTTGTACACACGATCTTTTTTTTATCTGGTGCCGTCTTACATTCTATAATATTTTACTTGGAACACTTCGCATCGTTACAAAATTTGTTTTATCTTTTAGTGATCTATTCTCTTTACAATTATCAATTACGTAATATTTTGTGAAAATCGTAAGGTTTTTCTTCGAATTTGCTCAAAGATGATTAATTTATTTTTCTGTATATATTTTTTTCTTAATATTACAGAAGATAGCAATCATGGAATATGATATTTTAGTTTAAGTATTAATACCATTACTTTTTAATCAAAATATTTATTTCGAAATATTTGCTTATTGTTCGTTATTGGTAGGCAAATTATCTTTAAAATGACGCATTTAATATTAATGTTATACTACGAGAGACATTTTATAAACGCCAAAAACACCTTTTAGATATAACAGACTAAAAAGCTTGCCTATTATTATCCTCCCAGACGGCGATACAAAGATACATCTAGGTAGGTTATTGGTACCTATCGACGTCCTGGACAGATTGGGCGGGGTGTAACCATATCTAAAAGGCCTATCCTTAAAAGGATGAATAGTTATTATCTTTCCTTCAATAGCGGTTATATAAGTCGCTTACGATTATTATTACTATTTTTAAAGACGCTGCTGCTTAAAAGAATGAATCTTTCTATCTAGGGGTCTTTATAAACATACAAGTAATAGACACAATACATACAAATGCTAGAAGAGGTCAGCCGACGAATCCAACTCGGCTGGGCAGCGTTTGGGCAACTTAAGAGGATCTTCTTGTCCAATATTCCGCAGTGTCTGAAAACTAAGGTTTATAACCAGTGTGTGTTACCAGCGATGACTTACGGCACTGAAACGTGGTCTCTAAATGTCGGCCTCATAAATAAGCTCAAAGTCGCTCAGCGTGCTATGGAGAGGGCTATGCTCGGTATTTCTCTATGTGATAAAATCCGGAACACGGAAATCCGTAGAAGAACGGGTGTAACCGACATAGCCCGCAGAATTAGCACGTTGAAATGGCAATGGGCAGGCCACATCGCTCATCGAACCGACAACCGTTGGGGAAGAAAGGTTCTTGAGTGGCGACCACGAATCGGACGGCGCAGCGTAGGACGACCCCCCACTAGGTGGACTGACGACATTCTCAAAGTCGCAGGGAACTGTTGGATGCAAGTGGCGCAGGACCGTTCCGAGTGGCATTCTTGTGGGGGGGCCTATGTCCAGCAGTGGACGTCCGTAGGCTGATGGATGGATGGATACAAATGCTAAAACCATTAACACAAGACTTATTCTGCGTGGAAACAAAACTAGAATCTCGGTGTCGAAGTTCAGTAATATATCACTACACCATTGCAGTCATATACATCATCATCATTGTAGCCCACGCAAGTCTCACTGTTGAGCTTGGGCCTCTACCACAATGGGAAGGAAATTGACCTACTATACCGTGGTGGTCAGACATGTTGGCATAGGGTGTCCTGTCGAGTTTTTCTTCTCTTACATGAATGTTATTTGCATACCATATCCCTCTTTTTTTGGGGGGCTATGGTCAGCGCACCTATCGCATGGCTCCGTCCGGGGCGAAAAAGGGACGGCGCGCGGCCCCATAACCCACCCATAGCACGTCGCCTTCGTCGTTGGGCCGAGCACCACTACCGAGTTCCTTGTCCTCCGTGGTCGGCCCAAATATCATATCCCTTAGGCGTCTTTCATGATACCCACGGACAAGGGAGGGGGTGGTGAAATTTCCATTTGGACTACGGATCCTGTGGGTGCCGTAAAAATCTATTAAGGTATATAAACAGATAACATCAACGCATATAGAAAAAAAACTCTATATAAAACCTTATACTAATGCATTGCTGCAATTTTATACTAAAACAGTGCATGGCATGGTAGCGGCTGCGAATACAGAGCCAGCTGCTTTACAGTGTTCGTGGATGTTATAAAACAGGCCTAATAGCTTTACATCGACCTTTTTATTTCACGTGGGAAAATGTAATTCGTAAGACCAACTCTGATAGATGGGGCATACAGAACTTAGTGTTAGCACCACTACCACAGGTGATCGGATCTGGTATTAGTCGGTCACCCGCAGAGAGGCTGACCACACGGCGGTGACTGACGTCCCGGGAAAGGGACGTCGAGACGAGAGGGTATTCCGTCGGGCCGATTATGGAGGACAAGGAACTAAGAACCAGTAGTCGGCCCAACGATGAAGGCGACGAGCTAGGGTGGGTTATGGGGCTGCGCGCCGCTACTTCGTCACCCTGGGTGGAGCCGGATGGTGGGTGCGCTGACCACAGCCTACCCCAAAAAGAAAAGCACCACTACCAGCTAAAAACCACACGCTGTTTCTGCCCCTTAGTTACAGCGAATTCATGGAACAGTCTTCACATGCACCACAACTCCACTGGAAGCTTTACATTGACCTGGACCCACTCCACCTGATACCGTTTGGTCAACAATTCCAAGGTTTGACGTTAGGCAGACAGCCGCTCATAAAGCTATTACCATTATTTCTTGCAATATTTACGCCTAGCAACCCGCCCTCGCTTCGCTTCGGTTACAGTCGCTTTACCCGCATAGTTCCTTCCCGTTCCCGTGGGAGTACGGGGATCAAATATAGTCTTTGCTACTCGGGGATAATATAGCTTTCCAATGGTGAAATAAGTTCTGAAATTGGCACAGTAGTTTTTGAGTTTATTCATTACAAACATACATACACAAACAAAAATACAATTTTTTCTCTTTATAATATTAGTGTAAATGGAGGCCTAAGTATTGCGTCAATCCCAAGTAATTGAAATAAAAGCAGGATAATAAAGATGACAATGTTCAATGTGACTGCACAGAGGGTATAATGGTTAAGATACCGACCTGCCGTGTCAGTGGTGCGGGTTCGAATCCCACGCAGGACAACACTTTGTTCGATTCAAAAATTGTTGGTCTGAGTTTGGATTTAATTTGTGTACGTTAATTATATGTTTTTCGTATGGTGACGGAGTGAGAATACAATTCACCACTCCCTATTTCGCACATGGATGTCGTAAAAGACGACTATAGGATATAATATGCATATAACATCTATGCAAGAGAAGGAAACTGAAAATGACACCATAGGGTTTCATTTTCAGTTTTCCTTGGCATAGGCCAACGTGTTTGATCAGCGTGGTATAGTAGGTCAAATTCCCTCCCATTGTGGAGAGGTCTGAGCCCAATAGCGGGACGTATGTGGGCTGCGATGATGATGAATTATATGTTTGTGAAGTCCCCCGCATTACAAGGATTATTTCACTCAGGGCGTTGTCTTTTAAAAAAATACAAATTTAATTGCGATTAGAGCAAGATGATGATGATGACGTATGCATCTAGCCTTTATTTTTCGCCTTTTGTAAGCGGTACATGACCACAAACAATGGGAGTACATAATTCCTTAATTTGACTTTGCACGTATTCCAACATTGTTTAACATATTCCATTTTGACAATTACATTTTTACAATACCTAATTAATTTTGGAATCACAGCAGAACAGACAACAATTGTTATATTTACTGTATTGTTCGTCGGTGTTTTCATTTCACTTGAATTATGTACGTACACTATGTACAATTATAATTAAGTTGATTACTTGTAAATCAATAAGAGAATCCGTCTAGCGACAGAGTAAGAATACAATTAATCATAAATTTTTTTGTCCGAGGATCGTAAAAGATGACTATAGGATATAATACTAGCAATCCATCTTCTGTGATATAGAATCCGGAATACGGAAATCTGCGGAAGAACGGGTGTACCCGATTTAGCACGAAGAATTAGCACGCTGAAGTAGCAATGGGCAGGCCACATCGCCCCCCACTAGATGAACCGACGACCTCGTGAAAATTGCTCGGCGTCGTTGAATGCAGGCGGCACAGAACCGTACTTTGTGGTGTAACATGAGGGAGGCCTACGTCCAGCAGTCGACGGCCATGCCAATTTTTAATAGATAATTTCTACAAGTCAGCGTTATCTCAAAATTGTACCACAAAAATTTATCTCACAATAGATTCATCTCATCTCAAATATCCCACTACAAGGCTCGAGCCACCTCCACTATAGGAAACGTCAAATATACCACGAGCTCAGATGGGATAGCTTTTCTTTCAAGTTTTCTTTCCTTTAAAAATGCTATTTACATATAGGTAAGGAAAGAGGTGGTGAACTGTATTCATACTCCGTCATCAAAAGGAGAATGTTAATTTCAACCAAAATACAATTTTGTATGACAAAATTTAATACACAATACTGTTGTAATAAGTTCCGTATCTAACGTAGGTAGCCAAGTATTACACGGAATTTATAGGTTGTACTAGCAACCCGCCCTCGCTTCGTTTCGGTTTTAGTCGTTTTACCCGCGTAGTTCCCGTTCCCGTGGGAATACCGGGATAAAATATAGCCTAGTTTACGCCCTGATATTATAGCTTTCCATTGGTGAAAGAATTTTTGAAATCGGTCCAGCCGTTTTGAAGATTACCCGGAACAAACAGACAGACAGACAAAAATTTTTTAATCTGTATTTTAGGCATAGGTGTCGTGCACATAACCGTGTGAGCATGAAAAAAGTCTATTATTACATTACAAACAACCACTCCAATTTTATTTATTGGTATAGATATAGTAATATCTGGTTGACCGAGCGGTATATTTTTCCGTTGTATTTTGTCGAATTTATTTAGATATATATTAATAAAAAATAAAAATTAAATTATGAAAAAATATCAAAAATTACAAAAAGAGAATAATAAGACCGAGATTCGATCCCACGCTGTTTGAATGCCAAAAGAAACCAAAAAACTGGACGACTTACCAACCGAGCTATTGTAACTCATGACGTTGACGGCAAAATTTCAATTCATATTCTTTTAAAATTTAATGTCATTATATTGTTTTGCTAGAAACACTAAGGGGGCGTTCATAAAATACGTGAGATGTTTAAGGGGGGAGGAGGTAGAGTCAAATCTCATCTAATCTTACGTTGGAGAGAGGGGTGGTCTTGGCAAATATCACGCAATTTTTTTTCTGATTGAACCAAAAATAATTGTTAAATTTTTATTACACTTATAATTAAACTCTCAGCAATATTGATTACTAGTCTAAACCAGTCGTAAATAAAAGCACGAAGCAATTTTTTTTTCTTTTTACAATAACAATCCAACGCGTACCGTTGGATTGTTATTGTAAAAAGAACGTTACGTAAGAAACCCACATTTTAAAAAATCTCACGTGAGATTGGGGGATGCGGTTGAATAAGATCTCACGACATCTCACCAGGGGGAGAGGGAGGGACAGAAAATTTAAAAAAACACCTCACGTAATTTATGGACGCCCCCTAACAAAACAACATTTTCTATAAATAAAACCTAGCTAGATCGATTTTTTGGCCTCGAAACCTCTAGTATGCCAAGTTTCATCAAAATCGTTGGTGCCGTTTCCGAGATCCTCAATATATATATATATACAAGAATTGCTCGTTTAAAGATATAAGATATTAAATCGGATTTCAATTAAGTATGTATATACGGGTAGGTGATCAAATAATTCATTCAATAGAGAGTCGTTTCTTAATGAGGCTGGGTATTGGGAACGTGTAATTTGTATTTATTTGACAACTATTTAATTAATCTCAGAGTTAATAACATTTCACTATCTTCAACGGATTAATATGTCAAAAGCAGAGCACTTACTGGTTAGGTGGCATTTTATAAGCAAATTGTACTATATAAATTTACATTTGATGTATAATCGTAACTATTTTGCATGAACGTTACAATTATATTTGTTCATCATACTGTTCTTAGCCCAATAATTTGGGTTCGACTCAATATGTAATCTTCTTTTATATTGCACACTGCAAAAAGCTTTTGCAATGATTTTATGGGAAGGTTGGCTTCTGCCTGACGACTGACTGATCATTGGAAATGTAATTGTTGACCATCCGATGGAGTTGGCCTTGGTCTATGTAGCGCTCTTAATCGTTTTTTTTTTGGATTTTTACTTATGGGCAATAATGTGAGGGTTGGTAGTATAAAAGGGAAACTCCGATCCCCCTAATTACAGGTCAATTGCGATAACATTCTTGTTCTCGAAAATAATGGACAAAATTATAAGCCGCCAGCCGCCGCTGCACCGCGTTATGTTATGATCTTCTTTAAACGAGGTTTAAGAGCACTTTTTTGACAGTAGGTAACGACTTAGCGACATCCCTGATTTGGAAAAGGTTCAACTTTCTATCAGGTTTGTCATCAACAACAATAAAAAAGCCATCGTTGAATTGAATTGAAAAAAAAATCTAATACGTGTAATAATATTTCGTGTGGTGACGGAGAATTCACCATGTCCTTATTTGTGAGGCGGCGGATCGCCTGCGCGAGGAGCGCAGCCTCGATGAGGCGAACCGCCGCCGGCGACTAGGGCGGCGTAGGCGCGAATATCTGCGCTTCATGCCGCCCTAGCCGAGGCCGCGGGTGACGTGACCGGGGAATTAGTCCGTCACCCGCCGAGAGGCCGACCGCGTGAGGAAAGACCAACGTCCTCCCCGAGGGGGGGACGTCGGTCGATGGGAGGGTACCCCAAGTAGTGGATATTCCGTCGGGCCGACCACTGATGACAAGTAACCCTGCTCCGGTGGTCGGCCCAACGACGAAGGCGACGTGCATCGTGGGTAGGTTGCGGGAGTTGCGTGCTTACGCCCCTTTGTCGCCCCGGACGGAGTGGTGCGAGGAGCGCGCCGACCGTAACCCAACCCAAAAAAAAAAAAAAAATGTCCTTATTTGTACGTGAGCGTCTTAAAAAACGATTAATATGCAGATAACACACAAGAGAATGAATGAATGAAACTCGAAATAAAATTGCATAGCTACTAGTTTGACTAGTGTGGTATAGTAGGTCAATTTCCTTAATATTGACGAGGTGGCTCGAATATATTGCATGACTGCATATTGCATTTTAATAGAAACAATATAAATTTTATATTATCTAATTATGAAGTCATTATTATTGAATTAAAAGAGTGCCATTATTATTAAGATTTATTTGACTGTTACATTACTCTAGTGGCATAGACACGACTCGCGAGATTCTGCGTGCTAATCCTGAGTCGGCTTTGCGTTACTGAGTTTACTATGGAATCTTTGGGAATACATCAGAAATCATAACAAAATGCTTACATAATATTATTACATATAAATTTTGTTAAATGCCGCTCAAATCGCCATTAATGGGGTTGTTTCGAGAATTTATTTAAGTTTTAAGGGGTGCTTTTGTTAAATAAAGGGTGCTTAATTCGTTTTAATCCATTTGCCGCATGTCGTTCTATATCCTTTTATCCTGATAGGCCTATTATTCCTAATATAAAAGGACAGTTATGATTGAGTTTGACCGTATTTGATGAAATTAGGTCAACACGAATTGCGTCAAATCTAGAAGCATTCTTAGATGCAGCCTAAATAACCAGTAATGGGTGGTAACTATTTATAATACGATCAAAGTTACTGTAGAATATAATCTATCCTAATGATTTCTGATCTATATGTAAATAAAGCTATTTTACGGATTTTATCGCGTTTGTATTATTATCTGTTACAAATATAATTAAAAATAAAACCAATAAGACCACCAGACTAGACTGCAAGACACCGTGAGCACTGAGATTTGACTTACAATAATAGTTAAATATTATTTCATATAGCAAAAAGCTGTAAGTAACATAAAGTAAGCCGCCTTGTAAAAATCAATAATAATTTAGCACCATGCCCACTGAGTTTTCGTGCTAGATCTTTCTCAGTGTGGCCGCATTCCGATCCAGTGATATTATATTAGATTTGTTTGGGTTTAAATTATTAAAAAACAATCAAATACAAACGCGATAAAATCCGTAGTTTTATTTAAAACGTGTAATACTCGCGTAAACATCAGAAATAATTATTAAAATGTCATAATAAAATGATTATGTACTACAAATTTAATGTTTAATATTACTGACCATCATCTTGCTCTTATCCCAATTACTTGGGGTCGACGCAATATGTCATCTGTTTTGACATATTGCAAAAAGTTTCGGCAATGACTTTTATGACCGGCCGCCTGCCTGATGTCAACCCTCCTTGGGAATGTAATCGTTGACCCAAATGGTACCAGATGGAGTTGGTCCGGGTCAATCTAGGGCTCTTAGTCGTCTTTTACGACACCCACGAGCAAAGCAAGGGTTGGTAGTATTCGAAGCCGCTACCACACAGCAGATTAATATTACTGACCAAAAACATAATTTTTTCATATAGAATCATTTTCTTTTTGTATCTATACCAATAAATAAAATTGGAGTGTCTGTTTGTAATGTCAAAATAATAGGCTTTTTTCATGCTCACACGGTTATTTGCACGACACCTATGCCTAAAATAGCAATTAAAAAATTTTTGTCTGTCTGTCTGTCTGTCTGTTTGTTTGTTCCGGGTAATCTTCAAAACGGCTGGACCGATTTCAAAAATTCTTTCACCAATGGAAAGCTATAATATCAGGGCGTAAACTAGGCTATATTTTATCCCGGTATTCCCACGGGAACGGGAACTACGCGGGTAAAACCACTATAACCTATAACCTATAACCGAAGCGAAGCGAGGGCGGATTGCTAGTTGGTAATAAATTTGTTGTTGTAATTTGTGTGCTGAAATTTAATAACTAATTCTGTAGCGGGTTGATATAAAGTTCTGTAATAATTATGCCTTATTGGTCGTGAGACGACTTAGCCCGACTGTAACCATGAACGCTGAAAATTGTTCGAAACGACGGGCAATCGAAAATCAGATACAAACGCGATAAAATCCGTAAAAATAGTTTTGTGTATAATAATTTATCCTGTTCGAGTACCACTTTAATTCACAACAATACGAGAAAAAATGATCTAATATTAAATACCAGTCAGATTAGTATAGGGTTTTTTTTTATAATTTTTCTTTTCTTGCAATAAATGGTAAATGCATATTATGTTCCTTATTCGCCTTTTGGAACACCCTCGAGCATGATAGGTATTGAATTATATTTTTACTCCGATACCACGCAGCAATAATGCATCTATACTCTATACAAATAAATAAAATTGAAGTGTCTATTTGTAATGTTAAAATACAGGGCTTTTTCATGAACACATGGTTATTTGCATGTCACCTAGTCTTTTTTTTTTCTACGCTTAGCGCACCCGCCTGTCCGGGGGAACAGAGGGGCGGCGCGCAGTCCCATAACCCACCCATAGCACGTCGCCTTCGTCGTTGGGCCGACCACTGGAGCCGAGTTTTTTGTCTTCAGTGGTCGTCTCGGCGGTATACCCCGAGGGAATACCCTCTCCTCATGACGTCCCCCCCTTGGGGACGTCGGTACGACACCTATGCCTAAAATACAGTTTAAATTTTTTTGTCTGTCTGAGGTAATCTCCAAAACAGCTGGACCGATTTTGATAATATTTTACTATCAGGTAGCTGTCCAAGCAGTAACTTAGGCTATATTTTTTTCAGTATTCCCACGGGAACGGGGACTATGCGAGTAAGGCGACTGAAACCGAAGCGAAGCGAGGGGGGTTGCTAGTATTAATATTTCTATAGTACGCTTGTGCCACAGGACAAAGATATGCTCTAAAAACACTGTAATTAGTCAAAAAATAAAGAAAAACATATTGCACGTAATAATTTTACTCGATTAAGAACCAAAACCAAGAAACATTTTCTTAAAGCTTCTGTAATCTTTTCTTAATTATATTGTCTTTGTAAACAACTGTCTGTTTTCTGTTTATCTACATTATGACAAAGATATATTTAACAAAGTTGTTACTTGCGTAAAGTAAGAAATAATATGGTTGGTTATTGTTTCATGCGTTTTGATTAATAGGAGTTTTAATAATATTAGTATCATTTGCCATAATTATTGTGTAACAAGTTTTACAGGAATAAAAGTAATAAAGAATGTATTCATTGTTTTGGTTTATAAGTTTATTGAGAATAATAAATTTGATGTGTATAAAATAGTTTAAATCCACGTAGAATTACTGTCCTTGTTTAGATATAAACTAAAGATAATATATACAAGCAAACCGCCCTCGTTTCGCTTCGGTTTCAGTCGCCTTACCCACGTAGTTTCCAATCCCGTGGGAATACCGGGATAAAATATAGCCTATGATACTCCTTGACATTATAGCTTTCCAATAGTGAAAGAAGTTTTGAAATCGGTCCAGTAGTTCGGTGTAGTAGATTTAATCGCAAGATTATGCTACGAAGTTGTCTACAGCCATAAATTGGCTAGCTTGTCCGGAATAACAGTATATTTTAGCATAGTGGCTGATTAGTTGTATTTTGTCAATGTGTTTCGTTTGGTGAGCGAAGGAGACGCAAGCCCGAATCCATTTTCTAGCCAAGGCCGCGGGTGACTGGACCGGGGAGTTAGTCCGTCACCCGCTGGGAGGCCTACCGCGCGATGACGACCGACTTGCCCGAACAGCGGGGGAACGTCAGTCGAGGAGAGGGTACTCCTTAAGGGCTAAGTATTTCGTCGAGGCGACCACTGATGATAAGTCATCCTGCACCGGTGGTCGGCCCAACGACGAAGGCGACGTGTCGCGAGTGGGTTACGGAGCCACGCGCCGCCCCTCTGTCGCCCAGAACGGAGCCAAATCCACTTTATGTTCAGGGTCCTGCTCAATACACAATGTACTCTTCTTTGATGGTAGGTACCTATTGCAAAGAATGACAATAGTTTTGTAACAGACCGCTTGTCTGACATCAATCCTTCTTGGAATTGTAATTGTTGATCAGACGCCATCAGATGAAGTTTTCGTTATGTCTTTTACGACACACACCAACAATGTAAGGTTTAGTAGTGTTAGTAGCTGACACTACATAGCTCCATCTTTATATGTATATATCTTGTGTACATGTGTCACTGAACTCTTACTAAACGGCTAGAACGATGTTGATGAAATTTTATGTGTGTTCAAGGTGATTCAAGAATAGTTTAGATTCACAAATGGACCCGGTAGCGTCCGACAGCGCTGCTGTCGATTTCAAAGAGAATACTTTCTTTTAATTTGAACAGAACACCATCTGTAGGGTCAGCTAGTCTTTATGTCTTGTCTTTGTCTCTTATATATATTTCTTGTGTACGTGTGTGACATACACACGTACATCGAACTCCTCCTAAACGGTTGGACCGATGATGATTAAAATTTTTGTGCGTGTTCAAGGGGATTCGAGAATAGTTTAGATTCAGAATTGGACCCGATAGGTGGCGCTGCGATCGATTTCAAAGAGAATGACTTTCTTTTAATTCGAACGGAACAGCGTCAGTTGGGTCAGCTAGTATTATATCTATACCAATAAATAAAATTGGAGTGTCTGTTTGTAATGTCAAAATAATAGGCTTTTTTCATGCTCACACGATTATTTGCACGACACCTATGCCTAAAATAGAGATTAAAAAATTTTTGTCTGTATGTCTGTCTGTTTGTTCCGGGTAAACTTCAAAATGGCTGGACCGATTTCAAAAATTCTTTCACCAATGGAAAGCTATAATATCAGGGCGTAAACTGGGCTATATTTTATCCCGGTATTCCCACGGGAAGTGTGTGCGTAATGCCTTTTTAACGAACTTAATGTATTTCTAATCAATTATTATATGAAATTTCAGTTTTATGCACTTCTCCTCATTATATAACATATATAACTGTGCCAAATTTCATACTTGTCCATCCACGTCATTTTCGTAAAAAGGGGTACAAAGTTTTTTCTTCACATATTAATAATTAATTAATATAATATAATAATTAATTAATATAGAAGATACAGAAATGTAAAAGTGCTAATTTTCGTTGGTTATTTTTTTATAATACTTTGGGTAAAAATCATATTTTACTGTTTCATTTATATTTCAGACATACTAATTTGATAGATAGTGGACATAAACCTGCCCAAAGGGCAACAATGGCATAATCGCGGCCAGGTGGGTTGTCGGTCGATGATGGTATTTAAATGTCCCAGGAGAGATTTGCTTGCAATTTTTCTAATGATCTTTCAATTGGATTTTCGACTCTCATGGTAAATTAAGAGGTAGTGATAAATTATCTTCTAACCTATTACCACACAGGGAATGGTTACTGTAGTACCTATCTGTTATGTTATATTATTTAATAGAATTAAATTACTAATTTTCCGTTTGGTATTGGAGTAAGAATACAATTCACCACCGTCTTTATTACCTGTGAATGTTATAAAATACGACTACGACTAAGGGATATAAATATACGAGTAAAATCTATATAAGAGAAGGAAAACTCGAAATAAACCCTGTACCCATACGTCTGCCTAGAGTAGTATAGTAGGTCAATTTCCCTCCCACTGTAGAGGAGGCTCGAGCCCAGCAGTAGGAAATATGAATTAAAATAAAAATAATAAAGTACTAATTTAAAAAAAAATTGCATTTAAATTTATCTTCATAAACAAAAAATTCTCGGCTCCCAATTAGTTTTAATATTCCCAATTAGTTACTGAAGATTTTTGCGTTTCCACAAAGCAACTACCAGTTCACTTCAGATGAATAACTATCTAGTTGTAGTAAGTATATTTGAGAGTACTATAATTTGAGGATACTGTAAGTATTCCTAATAGCTACAACAACAAGCCATTAGAACTGGCGACTGAAGAGAAAACTCAACAAATATTTGTTATAGTACCAATTAATTGTTTGATCTTAAATTAAAAATTGGCAATTAAAACTGTTTACTTTTAATTGGTTTTTATATCTATCTGCACAGATATATTAACCTTGACATAACTACAGATATAGTGTTAGCTTTAACGCATCACACGATCATGATGATGATGACTTATGTTAGATATATTTACACCCCATCCAAATTTGCTTATAGATTTTACATCAAAAAATTTGGATGAATACAAACAAAAAATAATTGATACTATTCAATCTGCTAGACAGATTTTTACTACACATAGTTCCTTAAATATACTTATGGTTTCTATGGCCACTGCAAAGCAACGCAAAAGAATCGCATTCACGTAAAAAAATCATCATAATTGGTCCAACTATTTATTAGAGAGTTACGATGCCGTATGACAAACTTATAACACCCCTTTTGCGTCGAGGATCAAAAACCAAAGTTTAACATGTTTCCTAAATCATACATCACGAGAGCATTTTTATTGGCATCCATAGACATGCAAGTAAAAGTAAAAACTAACGATAATTAACAACTTAAATTTGTTACACGCAACGCTAAGAAGTCATAAATTGGTACCGTGGAGATGAAAGCGAAGTGTTATGCCTATAGCCGTCCGCTAATTGTTCTTTCACTCGGCTGTCTACTTCAGCATGTTAAACAATATGTTTTATTCAATATCATCATTATCACACATAAATTCTTAATACATAAGTCTTGAGCTCTCCAAAATCTTTTTCCAGTAAAAGTTTTCGTCATAAAATATATTTACTGTCCAAGTTTTGAGTATCTAGTTTCAGCCGTCTGAATAATGTGTTGATAAAATATAAAAGGCCACAAATTCTTTTATTTGATAACTGCTGCTTTTGAGCAATACTGCAGATAATCAGAATGGATCTTAGTAATATTATAGATACAGTGATATCAATAAGTAGACCGAGACAACTGTTTTTAAAGCCGTTTTTAAACCATTTTAAAAGAAGAACATGGCGCACCATAGCGCTTGACAAACAAGGCTACAGGCATATCAGATCGTGGGCGTACTTAATGAAAATTTGAAAACGTACTTATAGTCGATGATTTTCTGTATAGTGACGGAGTAAGAATACAATTTACCATCCTTTATCATTCGCGTGGGTGTCTTATAAGACGACTAAGTGATATAATACGCAGATAAAATCAGTTCAAGAGACGGAAAACTCGGCATTAAACCCTATAGTAACACGTGAGATCAGCATGCTATAGAAGATCAATTTCCCTCTCATATTATGGGAAGGAAATTGTCAATTGAGGTATGAAGGGGCCTGAGCCTAATAGTGGGACCATATATGGGCTGAAATGACGATGATGATAGTTGATGATGATTAGGTATCGTTCCAGGTGATATTGTTGTACACTTCTGGCGCGTTAATAAGTAATTTTGTAGGGAGGTAATTATTGAGCCTGATTCCGCCCTAGCAGAGACTGCGAGTGACCGGACCGGGGATTTAGTCCAGCACTTGCGGAGAGGTTAGTCTCGCGACGGCGATCGGCGTCTCGGGGGACGTCGATGGGAGAGAGTACACTCTTGGGGCATTCCGTTGGGTCGACCACTGAAGTCAAGGAACTCTGCACCGGTGGTCGGCCCAATGATGAAGGCGACGCGCTTTATAGGTGGGTTACAGGGCCGCGCGCCACCCCTCTTTCGGCCCGGATGGAGCCGGGCGGCGGGTGCACTGACCGTAGCCCAACCCAAAAAAAAGGGAGGTAATTATGGTAACAAGTTAAAAAGCCCCTAAAGGGTACTAAAAAACTTGATAGAATTGGCGGCAAGTTATCAAGCTAATTTGGAAATATTGTACAATTGAAATATAAAAAAATATTGTTCAATGAAATTTAATTTTATTTGACGAAGTAAAACATCTCTGAATGTAAAACGTCTGTTAGAAGAATGGTAAAAGTTTAAGGGTAAAACGGAATTGCTGTGTACAAAATATTTACTAGACAACAAGTTTCTATACAAAAATATCGTTGGCTTAGTTGTTCAGAAAAAGTTTGAGTGGTTGCGTTTATATTATGATGAAAAATTTTGCATTAATTGGAACGTCTTTAGTTCATAAAAATGATTTAGTAATATTGTTGTTAGTATAATGTTTAGATAATTTTACATTCTTTAGAGACTTGTTTTTGTATCTTCTATTCTAGAGATTTTATGTTTTGGAATTCTCCAAAATTGTACAAACGGAGCTCGTTATTAAGCTTTCGCTGTACATTCATTTATCTGTCTGTTAGTGGACTTATATTTCAAGAACCGCAATAAGTAAACAGTTAATATTTTCACAGAGTAGGTATCAATATTTTGTCTATAAAAACAAATAATAAAATGACCTATGAAACGATAGACTGAAAGGTGGACTCTTAATTTCGGCCTGATGAAAAGATTCAAAGTCACTCAACATGCTATGGAGAGGGCTATGATCATTGTTAATCTACATGATAAAAACCATAGGAGGCCGCATTGTTCGTCGAACCGACAACTGTTGAGGATGAAAGGTTCTTGAATGGTGACCATGAATCGGACGATGTAGCGTAAGGCGGTCGCCCTATCAGTTCCTAGTTCACCTAGAACTGAGGACATCTTGAAAGTCGCAAGGAACCGTTGCATGCAAATGGCACATAGCCGTTCTGAGTGTAATTCTCATATGTCCAACAGTGGACACCTATAGATGGATGGATAGAATAAAATTTTCTATCGTGTCTGTACTTAAATCAATTCTTCGTAAACGATTGACTTAAGAAGTTTATTTCTTGTGTGTATTCGAATAGATTCATGCATGAAACGCCGGCGAAGAAATATGAGTTATTTTCAATTCTTTGAAAGATATTGAATTCTGTCTTACGGCTAATATGTCTACTATCATGTCATTTCTATCGGAAAATACAGTTATGTATATGGCGATCCTTCAATGAGGAAGGAGTAGTAATTATAGTGGACTTTTTATCATCTATATCTATACTAATATATAAAGCTGAAGAGTTTGTTTTAACGCGCTAATCTCAGGAACTACTAGTCTGATTTCAAAAATTCTTTCAGTATACTGCCCCTACAGTGGCGACACGCTTAATACCGTTACGTCAACGGAGATGGTACTCGTAGGGGTAACCCAATTGGTAGCCTACGGAAGGCGAAGTGGTCAAGTCAAAAGGTTTGGGTGGCTGTGTTCGGAGTCCGGACCATTAACTAATAAAAAAATGTCCAACGTTAGAAATAAAAACTAGTTCAATAAACAGGTCTAAACTTGCCAAAAAAGCACTAATGCGAAGGTTATATAATTAGATATAGTATCACTAAATAGTTGGATTGTAGCCCTTTTCTTCATAAGGCTTGGCCGTTTGCCACCACAAAGCGTCCAAAGGCCAGCCCGTAGCAGCAATTTCTAATTGATGAAATCTCTATATTCTGTACTTTATACAATACTAGCAAACTCAACATATGTTATTCTGTTCAAATAAAAGGAATTCTTCTTGAAATCGACAGCAGCTCGATCTACTGGATCAAATTGTAAATCTAAACCGTTCTCGAATCCCCTTGAACACACACAAAAATTTTTACCAACATCGGTCCAGCTGTTTAGCTGGAGTTCAGTGACATAAACACGTACATAAGAAATTTATATATAAAGAAGATAGAAGTCATATATTACGATTAATTTTACTGATTCTGATATAATTTCCGTGTGGTGACGGAGTAAGAATACAATTCACTACTCCCAATATGCTATAAAATTTGTGCACGAGATGGAAAGCTCAAAATGAAATGCCACTAACACGTCAGACCAACGTAGTTTAGTAGGTCAATTTCCTCCTTCTTCCTATAATGGACGAAGACAGCAGTGGGACGTTATAGTATGCGTTCGTCGAAATGAACCGAGATGTTGAAGAAATAATCTACACAAGCGAAACTGTCATAACAAATTTATCCTCATTATCTTACAAGTCCTTATAAATTTATAACAGTTAAAGTGAAAACATATTTTCAAGTACGTAGCCGTTGTTTACACGTGTGACCTAATTTTAAGATTAATATCTCTTTTATACTTTATTAACAACATATATTGTGGACAAAAATCAGGACCAAGTAAATAAAATAAAGGCCAGAGAGATTTCAATTTGAGCTAAGTGACTGATTCTATTTAAAATATTTTTTTAAACTTTTATTTTCCTGTTTTTATATTTATTGTTAGACGATACATTTTGAAATTTAAAAACCGGCTATATGCGAATTGAAGTCGTGCACGTAGGATTCTGTACCATCTATAAAATCGCGTTAATTGTATTATGGGAGGCCACTTAAATATTTATTTTATTTTGTTTTTAGTATTTTATGTTATAGCGGCAACAGAAATAAAAGTTATAAAAATTTCAACTGTCTAGCTATCGCGGTTCTTAAGATACAGCCTGGTGACAGATAGTCGGATGGACGGACAGATGGCAAAGTCTTAGCAATAGGGTCCCATTTTTACCCTTTGGCTACGGAACCCTAAAAAATAATTCCTTATAGTTTCATTCCTTATCTATGTTTGATGATGAATTATGAATGCCACTAAAACAGCTGTTGAAATTGCCAAGACGAGACCATATGACTCACACTGTAAAAAAATATCAGACCTTATGTAGAACCAAGCTTATACGCCACACGCCCTAACTCTGTGAGCTGTAACTTCACAAATTCCACATTTTAGTCAAAATATGTGACTTAGCTGTTTCGTTACTATAAGGACTAGTAATGTGTCGTCGACGATTTTACAGTCGACGCAACGAGACCGTTTATCGTCGATGGTAAACTAGTTGAAAAAACAGTCTAATTTTCGACTAGTTTACGTCGTAGACGCTTATACAAGACGGGACGTTTAGTTTATATTATGACGTACGTTGATCGTCCATTGGTAAAGGACAACGAAACTTCAACGAATTTTATTAGACAACAGTTTCATTGTACAATGTACATTGACGCTTCAATGTGTAATGATAGTCCCATCACATGATAGCAGAGTTCAATGAATTGCAATTCAATCTATCTATGCGTTATGATTTCGGTTCGACTCGCGCTCACGGGTGGTTAGGTTTGCGGGGCGGGTAAAGAGCGTAGCAAGCCGTGCAGCGTAAGAGCGCGCGCGCATCGCGTCGTCGAAGTTCAGGCCGATTCGGGCACTTTCGAACACTCGCAAGTCGTCGTCGCATTCGTGTCATTCGTTGATGCGACGACCGATTCGCGAAGGCGTTGACTGATAAACATGTTTATCAGTCAACGCCTTCGCGAATCGGTAAATATGTTTATCAGTCAACTATAAACTAGTTTATTAGTTCACGGCAAAGAAACAGTAGAAAAAAACTGTTCGTTTATTCAACGACCACCACTAATAAGGACTGTCTACCACTTCATTTCGGCTCATATATGTTCTACTGTTAGGCTCGAGCCTTCTCCATAATAGGAACGCACCTGTGCTTGATGTCACCATAGCTGAGGCCGCGGGTGACGCGGGTGGTAGATTATTGTATTGTGTTCAAACGTATAATTTGACAATATGTAAGTTGCCCTTAAGGGGCCTATGCAGAATAAATGATTGGATTTGACGGGACCGATGATTTAGTCCGTCACCCGTAGAAAGGCCGTCCGTACGACGGCGACCGATGTCCCCCGAGGGGGATAATCGAGAGGAGAGGGACCGAGGCATTCCGTTGGGCCGACCACTGAAGACAAGGCACTCTGCACCGGTGGTTGGCCCAACGACGAAGGCGACGTGTCACGAGTCGGTCATGGGGCCGCGCGCCGCCCCTCCGTCTCCCCGGATGGAGCCGGGCGACGGGACCTGACAATATGTAAGTGCCCTCTCGGGGTTTATGCATAATAAATAATTTGAATTTGAAATTTAAATTTGGTGCACTGATCATGGCCCACCCCTAAAATAAAAATAATAATAACAGGAGCGTAATTGACCAAAACGTCTGACCATGCTAGTCAGACGTGTTGGTATAGGATTCCATTTCAAGTTTTTTAAGACTATTGTATAACAGATAAGTAATATTACATATAATAATTAACTTGTTGATTTGACAATTACCTACCATTGCGCCTCCCGAGTGCAAGTTCAAACCGAACGCTGTAAGCGCTATCGAATATTGAAATAATGGTGGGTACTTGGATAGTCATTGATTTGTCGAACTGCTTTAGTATGTAACTACCGTATTTTTTTCTCTGCTTAGTAATGTACGAGTACATAATGTCGTATGGTACATAATAACTAGTCTGTTCACGATTAATTTTATAAGAAATGTGGATAACTGTAATTGGTCCTATTAGTTAGTAATTTTGTTTTATGTTATATGCATTTGTAATGATTATTGTTATCTATACTAACATTATAAAGCTGAAGAGTTTGTTTGTCTGTTTGTTTGAACGCGTTAATCTCAGGCGACGCTGGTCCGATTTGAAAAATTCTATCAGTGTTGGATAGTCCATTTATCGAGGAAGGCTATAGGTTATATAACATTTTCAAAAAAATTAGGGATACAATTATGGGAGGGCAATTAGGGACAAATCAATTTCTTCAACATTTTTTTCAATTACAATTTAATATTTCAGATGTCATTCGTTAGGTGAAAAGTAATTAATATTTAATATTTCCATCTTCTTATTTTTTGCACTGTTATAATTCTGTGAGCCCAAAAGTCATTGGCGTTATTTCAGCTCAAAGCCATCCCACAGCTGGGCTCAAACTTCAAAATGAGAGGATTTTTAAGAAATATTTTTTACTAAGGAAATATTTTTTACAGAGCGGGGGACAGTTACAAATATGCTACTAACAGACACAAATTACACTCGGACTCAAAACAAAATTCGTGGATCACACTAAGTATTGGTTAAAAATCGACTCCACGACACCTGACTCGGTAGGACGCTCTTAGTTACTAAAGAGGTGCTGGTAATTGTTCCTCCGTTTTTATAAAAATAATAAATAGTCATGAAATTTAATAAGTTTTAAAAGGATTTAAGAGGAGGATAAGACGTCAGCGCCCTTTCCCGATAAATATAGCATAACTCGATCAAGGAAATGTAAATATTAACATCCATCTTTTTTAACATATAATTGAAAAATAAATGTAATTAATAGTTATTTGTTTAGATAACTTAATGCAGCCAAATATATGGTAATTTACTTATGTAAGCTTAGACTTGCACAAGTAAATTACTGTTATCGGTTGAGTCACCGATAACAACCGTTATCAGTTGAGTCACCGATAACAACCGCTATCAGTTGAGTCACTGATAATAAACGTTATCAGTTGAGTCACCGATGACAATCGCTATCAGTTGTGTTACCGATGACAACCGTTATCAGTTATGTTACCGATAACACCCGTTATCAGTTGAGTCACCGATAACAAACGTTATCAGATGAGTCAGTGATAAAAACCATTATAAGTTGAGTCACCGATAACAACCGTTATCAGTTGAGTCACCGATAACAACCATTATCAGTTGAATAACCGATTACAACCGTTATCAGTTGAGTCACCGATGTAAAACCCCTATCAGTATAGTCACCGATAGCAACCGTTATCAGTTGTGTTACCGATAACAACCGTTATCAGTTGAGTCACCGATAACAAACGTTATCAGTTGAATCACCGATGGCAACCGTTATCAGTTGATTCACCGATAACAAACGTTATCAGTTGAGTCACCGATAACGGGCGAACGGGAATCAAGTGCCGTAGGCTCTCAACGTTTGGCCACAGAAGTTCTAAAATAAATAAATAAATCCTGAAAGTAACTATACACCCTAAAGTCACTATTCCACGCGGACAAAGTCGCGGGCACTGCTAGTCCCAAATATAATAAAATAAATATATAAAACAGTGAATAAATTTTCCACCTTAGTTTTATTGGCATTCTTATCATATTCGGGCCTGCTCTATAAGAGAGAAATGGACCTACTATACCACGCTGGTCAGACTAGTTGTTATGGCGCATTAGAAACTGTTGCTCTAAGTATGACTGATGTGAATGCGTATCCCAATTAGGAAATTTTGATATTTACTTACAGCAATTTAAAGACAAGCTTTGACTTTGAGAAAGGAAAAGGACTTTGAAAAAGCATCAGTTGAATTTTTCAACTCTTGTTTTTTTCCCTTACCTAATGAACACACGCCACTATATCGCCATCTTAGATTATTATCTAATTCCCAATCGTTATGAAGTTTCTTTTTTTTTTGCAAACGGTGCCAAACGAGTAAATACTACACCTGATGGTAAGTATTGCTGCCGCTCATGGACTTTTGCAAGGCCGCTGCCCACCGCAAAGAAAGGGAAGGGAGTGTGAATGCGTGCCATTAGGGTTGGTGATACTAAAGGCATCACTAATACCCATCACACCCAAACATCCTCAGAAAGTTGAACTGCCGGCTCTCTCGCTCATCGAACGAAGCGCAGTAACAAATTGCTACTACACTTACGTCGATTTTCTGCGGGAGTGTGGTACATCGGACGGACCGGCCCGCGGCTGTAGAGGGACAACAGTCAACAGTGTGGTCCTACCACTGACATCATCAGCTTGCTTAGTAACTGGAAAGAATAAAATTAAACGTCTATACATATAAGGTCATTATGCAGTCACTATATACAAAGCTCTATAAGAATTATCCTCCAACTCCTAATCGCTAAGGATAGGGTGCATTGCACCTTCCATCATCAGCTCACCAACATGTGATCACTGCCAGATGTAAATACTTGAATTGTCTAAGGCTAACAATATATGAATACGTGTGTATGTCTCTGAACTCCTCCTAAATGGCTCGACCGATGTTGATGCAATTTTTTGTGCACCTTCAAGAGGACTCGAGAATGATTTAGATTAACAATCGGACCCAGTAGGTGGCGCTTATTTGAACAAAACAACGTCTGTTTTTTAGGACTAATCCCACCACACATTCCCACCACTGTAACTCCTGTAAGCCAGGATCCACAATGGTCTCCGTATAAGACACTGAGGTTTGACCCTCAGGAAGTCCCGGGAATCGCTTTTAATTGTCTTGGGACCCGCAACAAATTTAATTAGAAAAGAAAATAGGAGGAGTTGGAAAGATTCCACTTCCCTCCTATGCAAAGCGGGAGACTTCATGTCTCCCGCTTTGCAAAGTTGGCTGATAAGCCAGTAAATAAGAGTTTGTACAACTACGTGAAACGCAGCAGTACAGCACCACGGATTGGACAAAGCTTAATGGACCTATTTGGACAAAACAACGTCTGTTGGGTCAGCTAGTTGTACTATAAAATTTGGAAGTTGTCCTCGATTTCCATGGACTCTCAACGTCACTGACTCGGTGACGAAAGACCCACCTCAGCAGTATACTCTTTGGAATGAGAAAAGAATTTAAAGATCAGGCCACAATGGTTGGAGATATCGGTGAATATACATGAAAGAAATACATACAATAGAACCTTTTTTTAAGTCAATTAAAAATCAAGAAAACACCTATTGTTTGATTACTTCAAAACATTATTATGTAAAAAGAGCAATAGATCAAGCTTCCTATGCCGTGCCGTGTTCCGAACTCCTCCTACTCGAGAGCATCTTAATTTGTCATGTAAAGACTTATTAAAAAGGAATATTCTGAAGGTCTGCCCTTAAGAGGATACATTACACCCTCCCTCCCTTATAATGAAAATGATATTTAACGGGGACGTCTCAAATGATTTTTACGCGGTTTAAATAGCGTGAATGACTAGTGTATAATAAAATATATAAGACATAATATGGTTCGCCTTATAACGCGAAGCGTTGATTTATTGCTCTACTTTAGTCCTACCAAAATCAAGCAATAGCTCAAACTAAAAATGTCTGTCCTGTTCCGCTAATAGAATAATATGAATATTCCATTCAAGAAAAATTATAACATTGTTCATATTATGATATCTGATGTTTACGCGAGCACTACACATTGTAAATAAAACTACTTTTACGGATTATATCGCGTTTGTATTTGATTTATGATTGCCCGACGTTTCGAACACTTTGCAGCATTCATGGTCACGGGCGGACTAAGGTGTCTCACGTCCAACAAGTAATCGTTATTACAGACATTTTGTAATGTCTGTAATAACGATTACTTGTTGGACGTGTTCACTTATTAAGAAGATTGAAGAAACCATAATCGTCTCTGAATTATCTCCAAATTATAATCTTAGTCAGTCTAGCACTTCAAAATTTCGTAGTCATGTCATTAATTATCAAATCCGGCTACTTTATTTCCCTTAGGCTTAAATGATTAATGTAAAAAGGGCAAAACATAACGAAATCTTGACAAATTATACTTAATTATGTAGCTTTTGCATTGAATTTTATGCCGTACCTATCTATTATTCAACGCTTTACATTGAAATATTTATTATGGAAGGGAAAACTTCTTTAGCGCCGTGGCAATTTGAAATAATATGAAACCAAAAAGCGACACTGACATTTATTAAATGTTACGTATATGATTGTGTACGCCTGATGGTAGACGCAGAGTCGTAAGGTAAAAGACGTTCCATATATTTTAAACTTCATGCCTGCTATATTCTAACATTATAAATGCTAAGGTAGGATTATTTGTTTATTTACTTTCACGCCTAAACCAGTAAATCAATTTAAAAAATTCATTCTCTATTGGATAACTATATTATCAGCTAGTAAGATAAGCTATCTAACCTGCGTATGTCTTAGAATACTCTTAAGGGTACACATCCCTTATTAGTATCAGACAATGTCACTGTAAGAGGAGCACAAACTAAGTAGTACTATAGACGGTCATCTCTAGTACAAGCTTTTCGACCGTAAGAAAAGCAGTGAATTTGAACACGACAGCTAATAAATGACAGCTAATTTTTTGTTTTTTTGTAGACAACACCCTGCACTAAGGAAATAATCCTTGTATTGCGGGGGACTTTACAAACATATAATTAACGGACACAAATTACATCCAGACTCAGAACAACAATTTGTGAATCGCACAAAGTGTTGTCCCGCGTGGGTTCGAATCCTTGACACTGGCGCTGTAGGTCGCATTCTTAACCACTACGCCATCTGTGCAGTCTAACACATGTGTGCGTGTGTGTATATATATACGCATACTATTATCTATATATATAAAAATGTTAAGTTGGTTTGTGTATGCTTCAAAAACTCAAAATGTTCTGCATCGATTCAGCTAAAATTTTACCATGATGTACAACACGCTCCAAAGATTGTTTTTATCTATTTTTAACGTTACTAACATAAAACTGCGCCATTTGTCGGAAGCGAGAGGAAGACTCGCCATATTAGGTAACGACAACCGCAGTCGCCTGTAAAACGTTACCTATTCTCGATGACATTGTTTATTAACAAACAAAAAACGTATATTCATTTGCATATTTATTTGCACGATACCTAAACCTAAAAAATGGTTTAAATTTTTTTGTCTGTCTTCATTCGTTACGGGTAATCTTCAAAACGGCTAAACCGATACTGATAATATTCTACTACCAGGTCTACCACCAGCCTTATTATGTGAATAAGGAATGACTTAGGCTATATTTTATCCCGGTATGGCTGGAGCAACTGTGAGAATTTAGTTGATTTTAAAATTATTTCAATAATGAAAAGTTCTTTTAAGCGAGTAACATATTTAAGCTATTTTTATCCCTATATTCCTACGGGACCGGGCACAACGCTGGTGAAATCGCGGGAATTTAATGGATTTCAAATTAATTCACGAATGGAAAGCTACATTATCAGTGAATAACATATAGGTAATGCTATTTCCATCCCGGTATTTGCCTGGGAACAAGAACTAAACCGGGGGATGTTGACCAATTTTTAAAATTCTTTCACCAGTGAAAAGTTACGCTATCGCCGAGTAACACAGGCAATTTTTATCTCGGATAATTCTATGGTATTTCATAAATATGTCTTTTTACACCCATGTAAACTTATAATATCAGTGAGTAAATAGGCATTTTTACCTCGGTATTCGCATGGGAATGGGGTCTACATGGGTGAAACTGAGGGAGTTTGATCGATATATATTTTTTTTTCACCAATGGAAAGCTACATTATCAGGGACTAAGAAAAGACATATTTATCAACGTATTTCCATGGGAATCTGAACTACAAGGCTGGAAGTAATATTCAAATGTGAGTTTGTGAAGATATTTGGATATTTGTTACTCAATCACGCGTATACTGTTGAGCAGATTTGGATGAAAATGGACACATAGATAGAGTACTTCCTAAATTAAGAAATATAATACTTTTTATATTGATAATATTCTTTGCGATAATAGTTTAATATGCAAGTTAATTATTACGCGGGCGAAGCAGCGGGCAAAAGCTAGTATATGTATATATATATATCTAACATATCTTTCATTTCTTGCTTTCGTTCAGGATAATTAAATTAATTCATACGTTTCTACCTTCATTTATTCAATATATAACAATAATTATTAACACATAAGAAATATTTATCACAATTTTCAGCTCATCACAGTTTATTCAGTTCAGACACTTTTTTTAGTTTTTATCTCGTTTATTGGTACTTTTTGGTATATAACACTTAAAACACATTAGAAACCGTAAACTAAGATCCACTTAAATTAAGGCAAACGTTCTGTTTGCTCTAATAACACACTTTTACAAAATAACATTAATAAAAGGAAGATTTCAGTGTCTCAATGCCGCCATTTATATTAGGTATTATGTATATAATAGTAATGATGTTGCTGTTGATTCAATATCGATACATCGAAATATCGATATATCGCAACATCAATATTTTTATTTCAAAATATCTAATATTTTAATAGAATTTTATTTAATTTTTTCTCAAATTAATAATATTTTTTGGACGTTTTGAGAGTTGGATATTGAAAAAAGATATCGAGATCCGATATTAATTTTTAATATATTTTATTTGTTCTTGTAGATTATTTCATCTGCAAAATTAACGTAAACTTAATCTACTAAACTTTATTTACATTGTTATGATTTTTCACTTTTCCTAGTTTATTGATATTATAATGTACTTATTACCTTACTTAAATTAAGGTACTTAATAAAACTAGATGTAATTTTGTATAGATATATATTATAGTTCGATGCTCCTAGGTTTGACAAGTTACTCCCCAAATTGGAATAAAAATCATAGTTAAAGCCCAAATGAATATTTTTTTTCGACTTTTGACTAAATAATTTTCGTTCGATTCGTCGGTTTTGCCTCGACTATGCTTGCATCACCATGGGCTCATCATCATCAGATCAAACATTTTTGAGATGGTCTCATCATCATCGCAGCCTATAAAGGTCGCACTGTTGGGCGCCGGCCTCTTCCACATTGGGAGGACCTACTGTATAAATAATGGGTTTGACCTACAGTACCATGCTGGTCAGACATGTTGGTAAAGGGTTTCATTTCGAGTTTGTCGCTTTCCCTTGCATAGATCTTATGTGCATATTATATCCTTTAGTCGTCTTATACGACGTCCATGGGTAAAATAGGGAGTGATGAATTGTACTCTTACTCCGTCACCACACGGAAAAGATGGTCTACATTTTTTTAATACAGAGCTCATAAATGTAAATATCGATATTTTTTCGATATACGTACTCCGATTACGATATATGTATTTGAAAATATCGATATATTGAAATATAATTTTCAATATATCGATATTTTTTTGACAGTCCTAACATATAAAGACGAGGGCAAAGTACAGAGGTGAGGAGGGATGGAAAACTATTTATACGTCAAGTAATATATGGAAGTATGGAACCATAGATTAAAAACGAGTTTCTTGCGGTCGAACAGAAATGTACGGAGATTCCTGGCCGTGAAGAGGAGGCAACTCGACAAACAAAAACGGCAACACGTCTGGTTAGGATGGCATATTTTATGTAATATAATGTTGATAGAATGCTGATATATAGTGAATATGATGTAATAGCGAATTGCGTGCATTTTCACATTCTGCCAAATTTCCCAGAAGAAGCTTGATTTGGTTATTAACACTAAATCAATGCTAACGACGGACTACTTACGAAGACTAAAGACGTGACTAATTAATTAATTATAACTCGACATTGGCACCAATAGCGCATATTATTGCAGCTCATTGCCATTAATTAAGAAGAAGAAGAAGATAATTCGTTTTTTCTGTCTTTCATTATGAAGCGAACTTATACTCAATAGTAATAACTTTACTTTGAGCTTAAGCAGAAGATGAAGTGACAAAAATTATTTGGCCGTACCAAAAAGCCTCGGATTAACTCAGCAATCAAATACATCTTATGATTGTTCTTTGTTGCGATTTGATGTTTCATTATATTAAAACTACTTTTATAAATGAAACCTTTTGAAGTGAGAACAAGAGGATTTGATTTTGTATCTCGTTTATCGGTTCAATAACCTGGAAGAGCTTTGAAGCGTGTTAAAATTTAATGGACTGATTTTTAGATGAAAGTTCTAGGAAAATGCGAGTCGCCAGATAATGTTCTATTAAAGATTTCTTTTATTATATCTATAAATCAAAATTAAAATATAGGGAAGAAAAGAAAATCTGTAAATCAAACTTAAAATGGACTGGAACATTACTATGTAGTATTTATAGCATAAGATGTATTTTCCGTGTGGTGATGGAGTAAGAATACATTTAACCGTTCCCTATCTTACCCGTGGATGTCGTAAAAGACGAATAAGGGATATAATATGCACATAACATCTGTGCACGAGAAGGAGAACTCGAAATGAGACCCTATACCAATATATCTGCCCAGCATAGTTTAGTAGGTCAAATTCCCTCCCATTGTGGAGGAGATTCGAGCCCAACAATGGGATGTATGTGGGCTGCAATGATGATGATTATAATTTATAGTAATGTATAAACATTACTTTATTAACATGGAATGATATAGCATCGTGCCAGAGTCACGATTTACCATTCTAACATTCAGATAGGAAACCTTTATCCAGCGTCACGACCGTAATGGATTGATGCTTGAATTCCATTAGTTGCGGTTTTAACCCGCATTCAATTTCCCATTGACTATTACACTCATATTGCTGTTTCGTCGTTATTTCTTTTTTTTTCTACAGTATGTATGTTTTTATTCTTTAAGTCAAAACCTTACACTTAATTACGTTTTAAAAAGAGATATATTATGCAAAATAAATAGAGGTTGCAGGTTTCATCTACTCGATTTCGATGATAGAACCATGAATCTTTCTATTAAGGCACTTGATAATAAATAAATAAATAATGGTTCTAGCGTTTTGAAAATTTCACTTACATGGGGATGAAATTCAACCCCTAAAAGACCAAAAAGCATACAACCGAAACCACTGGGCCTAGAAACGTATTTTTTTACACTGTCGTTTTTCTTGTGGTACACGAGCACTAGCAATTAAAGGATTTTTAGAAAATCACCCCCTTAAGGGGGGTGAAAAGCATATAGACAAAACTATTGGAGCTAGGAACCTAAAACTTTGAATGCGATTCTCTTTCTTTTGTTGTAAGGGAGCTCTAAGAAATTATTTTTTGAAATTCAACCCCTAAGGAGGTGAAAAATGTATAGCCGAAATCAATAGACCTAGAAACGTGAAATTTTGTATAAAGTTGTCTTCTTGGGGAAAGTGCTCACTAAAAAGAGTTTTTTGCAAGTTTACCCTTAAGGGGATGAAAAGCGTATAAACGAAATCACTGAGAAACGCCCACTAAGAAATAATTTTGGGCAGCCCCAAAAGGGCATGTATATGCATATAGTCTAAGACACCCAGCCTGAGATGCTCGGCAGCATCAGGAATTGGGACGCGGTCGCAGCCTTCTGCGAGGCAGTTATCTCGCAGAAGGAGGCGGCGGGTCGCGAGCGCGAGGAGCACAGCCTCGATGATGCGACCCGCCGCCGGTGACTGGGGCGGCGCAGGCGGGATTACCTGCGTGCAATGCCGCCCTAGCCGAGGCCGCGGGTGACGTGACCGGGAATTAATCCGTCACCCGCCGAGAGGCCGACCGCGTGAGGAAAGACCGACGTCCTCCCCGAGGGGGGGACGTCGGTCGATCGGAGGGTACCCCGGGTAGGTGGTATTCCGTCGGGCCGACCACTAATGACAAGTAACCCTGCTCCGGTGGTCGGCCCAACGACGAGGGCGACGTGGTGTTCGGGTGGGTTGCGGGTGTTGCGTGCTTGAGCCCCTCTGTCGCCCCGGACGGAGTGGTGTGGAGGCGCGCCAACCGCAGCCCACCCAAAAAAGAAAAAAAAAAAAAAAAAGACACCCAGCCTATATAACATCATTGTCTTGCTCTTATCCTAATTACTTTGGGTCGACGCAATATGTAGTTACTCTTCTGCCATCGTAGATATATTGAAAAGGTTTTAGCAATATTTTATGACCAGCTGCCTGGCGGACGACATTGTTGGCCAGACGGCATCATCAATGGGTTCAGGTCGATGTAAATCTTTGTCTTAGTAGTATTTTGTGACACCCACGAACATTGAACGCGTGGTAATATTCCTAGCTGCTACAGACAGTAAGATACAATCATGATAGTAATCCAATTTTCTATCTCTACAAACGAATAGATTTGAAGCGTCTGTCAAAATAATATGTTTTATTTATGCTCACACAATTGGCTGGAGCAACTGTGAGAATTTAGTTGATTTTAAAATTATTTCACCAATGGACAGCTATTTTTAAGCGATTAACATATTTAAGCTATTTTTATCCCGATATGCCTAAGGGATCGGACACAATGCCGGTGAAATTGCGGGAATTTCACAAATTAAAAAATTTATTCATGAATGAAAAGCTACATTATCAGTGAAGAACAAATAAAGGGCATTTTCATCCCGGTATTTGCCCGAAAACGAGAACTCCGCGAGTGAAACCAGGGGATGGTAACCAATTTTTAAAATTCTTTCACTAATGAAAAGCTACGTTATCAGCGAGTAACATAGGCAATTTCTGTCTAGGATATTTCTATGGGATTTGATTAATATATTTTTTTTTCACCCATGTAAACTTATAATATCAGCGAGTAACATAGGCATTTTTTATCTCGGCATTCGCATGGGAATGGGGTCTACGTGGGTGAAACTGTGGGAGGTTGATCAATATTATTGTTTTTCACCAATGGAAAGCTACATTATCAGAGACTAAGGAAAGCCATATTTCCACGGGAATCTGAACTACAAATGTGGAAGTAATATTTAAATGTGAACGGTTGTGAAAATATTTGGATGTTTGTTACTCAATCACGCGTAAACTATTGAGCAGATTTGGATGAAAATTGACACATAGATAGAGTATTTCTTAAATTAAGAAATAGTTTTTATGTCGATTATATTATTTCAGATAATGGTTCAATATGCAAGTCAGTTTTTACGCGGGCGAAGCCGCGGGCAAAAGCTAGTTATAATTATAAATGCGAAAGGTTGTTAATTACGTTTTTATACCATTAAATTGATTTAACAAATTGGTACACAAATGGAAAGTTACATTATCAACGAGTGACATAGGCTCTATTTTATTTTTGTATTTCCCCGGGTAAGGGAATTACGTGGGTGAAAACCTAGGAATTTGCGGATAAGACTAACAAATTCTGACACAAAAATTAACCTTATATATCTGCTTAATTCATTATAATCTGTCACTTACTTTAGGATTATTTTAAGTAGTTTCTTAGTTTTGTTTATCATCTGTTTAGTTAATTTATGATTATTTTAAGTCATATTCTAGATTTTAAATGCTTATTGTTTTTTGGCTTGAACAATGAATACAATTAAATATTTGCTCAATTTATAGGTATTCTGAACTGATTTCGCTTTAGGGCAAGTACGTTGTTATTTCTATAATTAGGTACTATTGTTCTTTTTTTCTATTGTGGCGTGTATAATTGTTAGCCGTAGACACCTTTTACAATTTGATCGTCACTATAGTGGAGCGTTTATAGCTTTCAACTCGCTGATAATAAGCTAAGAGACATCACCTATAGGGTATAAAGCTCGGCTTAAGACTTCACTGGAAGCTCGGCAAAGTGGGTCTAACGTTTAGAGTATTATATAAATATGGCTTTATAATGTTTTTTATTATTAAATAACGATTGTATTCTTATAAATTTAGTTATAAGTACAGTAGTAATTCGTGATGAAACGGATATTGGGCAACTATCCGGTGTCCGTCCTACCCGCCTTAATTTTAAAATCTATGATCGTATATCGGATAGTAAACAAGCATCCGGGCGGAAGCGGATTGAAAAAAAATAGACGTAAAATTTAGTATCCATATTTAATTCAAATAATAAAGAGAATCATTATTGTTATTACGGAACATTAACAAATAATACTGATACTCCACTCGTCATCATCATCATCATCATGTCAGCCTATATACCTCTCACTGTTGGGCTTGGGCTTCCTCCAATATAGGAGGAATTGAAGTACTATACCACGCTAGTGAAACGGTCAAATTGGCATAGAGTTTTCTTTCGAGTTTGCCTTCATATCATTCATTAATTTCTTGCTTAGATGTTATATGCATATTATATCCCTTCGTCGTCTTTTACGACACCCGCAGGCAAGAGAGGGAGAGAGTGTGTGTGAGAGAGAGAGAGAGAGAGAGAACAATTTCTTTGGATATATTTCTTAAATAACAACTTATTTAGCTTGTCTATATGTATTGGTACAAGAAACCAAAGCTCAAGAATCATTTTTACGTGCAATCGTGTTATTTTCTTGACCATGGGAAGAGCTGGTGTCCTTTTCAGACGCTAGCTCGTTAAAGGAAGCCTAAAGAGTGTCACGACGATTATGATGTCAAAGATGATTTGAAAGTCAGTCGTGTAATCGACTTTTCGTTTTTGCTTTATGATTGCTGATGAAAATGAATTACGGAAGGACTCTTCTCAAGACATTGCCATAAAATCCGATCTACTACTATCTGGTTTCATGGTTAGCCAGATATTCGGTATCCACACATCATCATCATCTTCATTTCAGCTCATATACATCCCACTACTGGGCTCGAGTTTCCTCCACAATAGGAGCGAAATTAACCTTACTATACCATACTGGCCAGACAGGTTGGTATAGTTTTATTTCCAGTTTTTCTTCTCTTACATAGATGTTATATGCGTATTATATAACAAATGTCCACACAACAGATTACATATTATTGACATATTCTTAGATCGGTATCCAAACAGCACATCGTATTCTTAGACTATTACATAAATTAGTTCATTGCAGCCCAAATACGTCCCACTGTTGGGCTCCGGTCTCTTCCATAATGGGAGGGCAATTGACCTACTATATCATGCTGGTCAGACATATTGGTATAGGGTTTCATTTCGAGTTTTCCTTCTCTTGCACAGATGTTATGTGCATATTATATGCCACAGTCGTCTTTTACGACATCCACGGGCAAGATAGGGAGTGGTGAATTGTATTCTTACTCCGTCACCATACGGCAATAAATTAGTTAAGATATTGCACTAAGGAAAATTCTTTTACCGCAGCAAGTTATATGCAATTTACGGACATAAATTACATTCCAACTCAAAACAACTATTTACATCGTTAAAAGGATTGAGTTAAACTTATTTGTCTTCATCAATAGAGCTTGTTTACGTCTCACTACTGTGCTTGAGCCTCTTTCACAGTAGGAGGGAAATTGACCTACTATACCAACCCGTTTGATCAGCAAGCAGATCAAACGGGTTGTTATAGAGGTTTATTTCTCTTCTCATGCATAAATGGCATTTGCATATTGTAATCCCTCAATCTTCTTATATGTCACCCATGGCCAAGAGGAGTGGTGGTGAATTGTATTCTTACTTCGTCACCACACTAAAAACCTGACCCTGTTACTCTGGAAATGGTAGATTAATAATTAGATCACTATACCACCTTAACAAAAGTCAACTTCAACAGTAAAATATAATTGACGAATGATATTATTCAATTACTAGCAACCGGCCCTCGCTTCGCTTTGGTTATAGGTTATAGTCGTTTTACCCGCGTAGTTCCCATTCCCGTGGGAATACTGGGATAAAATATAGCCTAGTTTACGCCCTGATATTATAGCTTTCCATTGGTGAAAGAATTTTTGAAATCGGTCCAGCCGTTTTGAAGATTACCCGGAACAAACAGACAGACAGACAAAAATTTTTTAATTGCTATTTTAGGCATAGGTGTTGTGCAAATAACCATGTGAGCATGAAAAAAGCCTATTATTTTGACATTACAAACAGACACTCCAATTTTATTTTTATTCAGTTATTATACGTTTAGATATTAATATTATCACTATCATTATCTTAGCCTATAGTCCCCATAGTAAATAAGCCCCACTGCTTTAGATATTAATATTATCATTATCTCAGCCAATAGTCCCCATAGTAAATAAGCCCCACTGCTGGCCTCAGCCCTCCCCTACAATGAGGGAGAAGGAGAGAAATTGTCCTAGAATTCCACACCGATCAGACGTGTTAGAATAGGATGTAAAATCGAGTTCTCCTTGTTTTTCTTGCTGTTGTATGCCTTAGTCGTCTTTTACGACATCCAAGGCTAAGATAGGGAGTGGTGAATTGTATTCTTATTCCGTTACCACATGGACTTTTGGTATTATCTGTGTATTATAATCCTTTAGACATACTTTACGGTACCCGGGTATGAGATGAGGTGGTTAATTATATTCTTACTCCGTAACCACACTTGTTAAATTATATTATTATACTAATAACTATATAGATAAGGATACAATCGTTATTTAATAATAAAATCATTAAAAAACCTTAACCAATAACATCACCAGAGATTTGATTGTACGGAGCATGTTCGTTATGTATGAGAAATACTGTGCTTCAGTTTCAGTTATTCGTAAGCTTGCGAGCGGTCCGGTATCCGCGCTGTCGGTTAGCAGCTTTCCAAAATAAACGCGTCTTATAAACAATGTTTCTATCAAAAGTTGTTAGATGGTTTATGACCAGTAAAAAATAAATAAACTACGTAGTTTATCTGTGGTTGAATTTGCGCGGTAAGTTAATGTTTTAATTGAATTTATTTTAACGGTTTCTTTTCTGAATCATCTCATATTATGCCAAATATTTTGTCATATTCTTTTTAGATTAGTAATTGCAATGAATCAAACATAAAATATCAAAAAATTAACTAACATTTTTTGTAATCTATTTAAAACTTTACGTAGTTTATACACTATTTTTAAAAGTTTCTTATTTCGAGCTTACTGATTTATATATCTACAATAAATTTGAACGAAGGAAATCAGCTTGAGTTTTTATGGTTCTTCTATCGTCTACACATAAAATAACAATAAAATAAAAACAAAACTAACAATTAAGTGGCAAGTATTTTCACTAATTTCCATGTCTAATTACAGAAATATTACAGCGTATCACATATTTATTGTTAGAAAATTTATTCGAATATAATATGTAATACTTTAATAATAATTTAATTTTTTATAAATAATTGTATAAATACAAAGTATTTATAAAAAGTAGTATACAAAATATATAGTATACAAAGTATTTATAAATACTTGTAGTAGCTTATAAATCTCCTAAATAATGCATTTTAACTAAGCGTCAAATTAACTGCAGTTACATAAGTTCCGTTTGACGGAGTAAGTATACAAATCACCACTCCCTATCTTGCCCGTGGATGTCGTAAAAGACGACTAAAGGATATAATAGGCATGTAACGTCTATGAAGAGAAGGAAAACGCGAAATGAGCCAAGCAGCGGGATGTACGAGGTAAGATGATGATGATGATAACAGTACTATTTTTAATTTCTTTTTCGTTTTTATAATCAGCTACTAGTAGGAGCCATCGTTACCAATGCTGCGATAAATATGTTTATTAAGTTTATATTGTACTAGCAACCTGCCTTAGCATTGCTTCAGCTTCAGTCATCTTACCCCCGTAGTTCCTGTTCCCGTGGGAATACCGGTATAAAATATAGCCTATATTACTCCCTAATATTATAATATTACCGATATACCGATTTCAAAAATTCGATATACCGATTTCAAAAATGCGATATACCGATTTCAAAAATTCGATATACCGATTTCAAAAATTCACCAATGGAAAGCTATACTTTCCGTTGGTGAATTTTTGAAATCGGTTCGGTGGTTTAAGCGTGAAAGCGTAACAAACAAACAAACTTACTTTCGCATCTATACTAATAAATAAAATTGGAGTATCTGTTTGTAATGCCAAAATAATAGGCTTTTTTCATGCTCACACGGTTATTTGCACGACACCTATGCCTAAAATAGCAATTAAAAAATTTTTGTCTGTCTGTCTGTTTGTTCCGGGTAATCTTCAAAACAGCTGGATCGATTTCAAAAATTCTTTCACCAATGGAAAGCTATAATATCAGGGCGTAAACTAGGCTATATTTTATCCCGGTATTCCCACGGGAACGGGAACTACTCGGGTAAAACGACTATAACCTATAACCGAAGCGAAGCGAGGGCGGGTTACTAGTTTATAATATTAGTAAGGATTTATTTCGACTTTTATTGAATCAAGACTCGCCTTTAGCGGTGGCACCTTATCGAAACTTTTCTATAGAAAATATTAGCCTTCCATGTTCGGTATTGAATGAAATTTACACAAATTTATTTTCCAAGTAAGGTGGTAGTGGTGAAAATTAATGCAGACATTAATATAGAATGAAAAGCGCCGAGTTTCTTTTGTTTTGTATTTAGTAAGCAAAGAACCGACCCTTTTACATATTGACCAATAAAAATAGTTTATATAATGCTCTGCACACAACAGTATAAATGAAATTATTAGGCACTGCGCTGAAATTCTATGTATTTAACTGATTTAAGACGCACGTTGTCTTTTTAGATTTACAAGCATATAATTTCATCACCATCTCAGCTTCTATTATATCATACCAATGAGCTGAGTCTCCTATGTAATGGAAGGATAATTGAGTCACGCGGGTCAGGCGGGTTAGTATTGGGTTTTATTTAGAATTTTCCTTCTCTTGCATAGATTAAGGAATATAATATGCGAATATAATAAGTCGACTAAGCAATATAATATGCAGATGATCTGCATATATATGTGGACGCTACGTAGTATATGTGATGTAAGGCTGAAAGATAAAATTAGGAATAGTGTGATAAGAGAGCGTTGTGGATTGAACGAAGAAGTAGTGACTAAGATTAAAAAAAAAAAAAAAAGGTATGTTGAGATGGTTTGGATATGTAGAAAGAATGAGTGAAGAGACAATCACGAAGCAAGTGTACAAAACAAGTGTTGCAAGAGGAAGACCACGCCGTATGTTTCTGGATCAAATTTGAGATATGCTAGTGAAAGGTCATGTTAAGAGTACGCGTAACTGTAGCGAATGCATGAAAACTTTAATGAGTGTGAGTGAAACGATGGAAGTATGTCAGGATCGTGGCTTGTGGCAATTCGTAGTCCTTGCTTACCTCTCTAGGAAGTAGGCGTGAGGATATGGATGTATGTATGTATATTCCTTAGTCAAATTTTACAACACTAACGACATGATTTGGCTCGGTGCACTATATTCTCATTCGGTCACCATATTGGAAAACATAATTGAGCGCACACAAATTACACTCAGATTCAAAACAATTTGTAGACCGCATAAGGTACCTAGTATCTTGCATGGGTATCAACCAGCGGCACATAGCACACTAGATTGGTACCTTAATCTTTATGCCATCTGATTACACAGTTTACACCCAAATTTATGAACATTGATTGAATTAGGCAAACTTAGCAGAAATCCATTTTTATTTTAAAATGGAATATCTATCCCGTATTTCTTTTTATTGTGGTGTGCGGTATATTGATTACCGTGGCAAAGTGGTGAGTCTCCCTCCCTTCCTTCCATTTTAAAATTTAAAAAAAGCAATTTTTATAAAATATTGGCTTTCATATTTTGCGGTTTTTTTTTGTTTTGTGGGTGGGTCGCGGTCGGCGCGTCTCCGCACCACTCCGTCCGGGGCGACAGAGGGGCTTAAGCACGCAACTCCCGCGATCCACCGAAAAACCACGTCGCCTTCGTCGTTGGGCCGACCACTGGAGCAGCGTTAACTTGTCGTCAGTGGTCGGCCCGACGGAATACCCCTAATTGGAGTACCCTCCCATCGACCGACGTCCTCCCCGAGGGGGGGACGTCGGTCTTTCCTCACGCGGTCGGCCTCTCAGCGGGTGACGGACTAATCCCCGGTCACGTCACCCGCGGCCTCGGCTAGGGCGGCATTAGGCGTAGATAGTTGCGCCTACGCCACCCTAGTCGCCGGCGGCGGATCTCCTCATCGAGGCTGCGCTCCTCGCGCAGGCGATCCGCCGCCTCCTTCCGCGAGATCACCGTCTCGCAGAAGGCTGCGACCGCGTCCCAATTCCCGACGCTGTCGACCATCGTCCTAGCGATAGCCGGCAGCGTCAGGTCCGTACCGATGATTGCGACGAGTTCACAGCGCTGCACTGCCCAAGCCCCGCAGGCTTCGAGCGTATGGCGCGCCGTGTCCTCGTCGCAATCCTAGTGGTGGCAGGACGGTGTACTCTCCCTCCTAACGACCTTGTGCAGGTATTTGGCGAAGCACCCATGCCCCGTCAAAACCTGCACCAGTCGGAAGGAGAGCACCCCGTGCCGCCTTTCCAACCACTGCATCAGCACCGGCCGGAAGGCCTCCACGGTTCGCACCCCGAACCGAGGCCTCTCCAGCCGGACTGCCCAACGGGCAATGACGTCTCGGCGGGCGTAGACGCGCCAGGCGGTGAGATCCCTTAACGAGACCACACCGCCCGCCGCTCGCACCCCCGTCACCCGCCGATATAGTCCGGCGAGCATCTCCGCCTCCAGGTCCCACGGGGGAGTCCCGGCCAATAGGCACGCTGCCTCTGTCGCCACCGTGCGGTATCCGCGGATAGCCCTGACCGCCATGACCCTCTGTGGTCGCCACAGAAGGGCCCTAAGTTGGACGGTCATGGACCCCGCCCACACCGGTGCGCCGTACAGGGCCATCGATCGGATGACGCCCGCGTACAGCCGTCGGCACGCAGCGCTCGGTCCGCCCACGTTCGGCATAAGGCACGATAGGGCGGACGCCGCGCCGACGAGCCATGGAGCGAGCCTGCGGAAATGCTCCCGGAACCACCATCGCCCGTCGAGCACCAGGCCCAAGTACCTCATATGGGCCCGGATGCTGATGTCGACCGAGTGGACGGTGATCGAGACGCCGATGGGAGGGCTCATATGGCGCCCATGGAACAAGAGGACCTCCGACTTGTCCAGGGCGACCCTCAACCCCAGCGCCTCGATCCGCCTGACGACCTCCTTGGTACCAGAGGTCGCCAGGCTTACCGCCTCTTCTAGCGTCCCACCGCGGGCTGTGACGAGCGTGTCGTCGGCGTAACAAATCACGCCCAGCCCGGGCGGGAGGCTCCCCCTCAACGCCCAGTCGTAGCCGATGTTCCACAGGGTGGGTCCGAGGACCGACCCCTGTAGGACACCGCACGTCATGGGCGTTCGCACGACGTCCCCTGCTCGGTCGGTGCAGAGGACGCTGCGCCCCTCCAAATAGTCTGCCACTAGCCGCCTCAGGTAAACTGGCACCCCGTGATACCGGAGCGCCTCCCTGATGCAGCTGAATGGCAGACTATTGAATGCGTTGGCGATGTCTAGGGACACCACCAACAGCACTCCCCCGCCGGTGACGGCCTCAGTCGCCACGGCCCTCAGGCGCAACAGAGCCGCGATCGTCGAACGACTCCTCCTAAACCCAAACTGGGCGTCTGACAGATCGGGCCCCGTGCCTACGAGGTGCCGCTCGATGCGGGCAGCTACCACCCTCTCCAGTAGCTTGCCCGTGTCATCGAGCAGCACGATAGGCCTGTAGGCCGAAGGCGACTCCGGAGACCGTCCCGGCTTCGGCAGGAGCACCAGCCTTCCCTTCTTCTAGCACCCAGGGAACCGTCCGGACGCTAGACACGCGTCGAACAGCCCCCTGAGGCAGGGTCCCAGGTGTTCGAGGACCAGGGCCAGCGCACGGTTAGGAACACCGTCGGGCCCGGGGCCGGTAGACTTTGCGCGCATGCGCGTCACCGCCACCCCCATCTCGGGTTCCGTGATGGGCGGAACACTGTCGTCGTCGGCCTCCCGGTCAGTGTCTGGTGGAGCCATGACCGGGGGCGTGTGTTCCGCTTCATATTTTGCGGTAGTAGTAACACTTATCTAAATATTGTAAAAACAACTATTTTTACGAATGTTATTAAATGTCCTCTTTATCTTCACACCCTCTCCATCCACGACATAAAAAAACCGTGATTATTCAATGTATATAATTCTATTGTAGTAATTGCAGTTGTCAATCCTACTTGGTAGATATTGCATCCTACATTGTGGTTTAGTATTCTGCAAGATATTTTGTATGATTTGTAAGGGTAAGCCCTGTGAAGGTCCAGATCTTTACTTTGTATATAAAAAAAAAAGATATTTGTATAAAGGAAATAGGTAATAGTAATATACCTACACAATCAGATATAGAGTTGTTGATAAATATTAGTAATTCATCATTTCGGCTAAAATGCATCCTCTGTAAAGCCCCAAATATTTCAAATGTATAAGCAAAAGATATTTGTATAAAGAAAATAGGTAATTGTAATATAGAGTTACCTACTCAATCAAACAGAAAGTTGTTGATAAATACTAGTAATCCTTCTTTTCGCTCCTACTGCTGGGCTCGAGTCTTCTCCACAATAGGAGTGAAATTGTACTACTATGCCACACTAGTCAGACGTATTGGCATAGGATTTTAATTCAGTTTTTTTATCTTACATATATATTATATGCATATTAATTTTCTTAGTCGTCAGCGACGCGAGAGGAGGTGAATTGTATGTTTACTTCGTCACCAATTGCGTAGTGATGAATCAATTTTTTCCTTATTACACCACAATTAAAATAACTCTTAGCTCGTTACTATATCTATTATGCAATTGTCTATTTGTACTCTAATATATTTCATTCTATTGCATGCTTTTTTTTAAACGAAACAGTGGTTATCCCAATGGTCAGAAAACAACGAACGAACAACGAACCAGTTCATTTATTGTTGGCTACCATAAATTGCCTAGTTTTTTCGAGATAGTAGAAAGCTTTCACATAAAATGTATGTTTGAATAGTAGCAATTTGTTACTGCGCTTCAATGTAGTAAGCGCGAGAACTGGAGCTCTAAGCCCACCTTAAGATAGACTTCACTTTTATCCCTGGTATTATTAGCTTACTCTCAGTTAGCAAAAACATTAAAGAAAATTATCACTTATAGTTTAAAATTTTAATTCAATCAGTTGAACGACGAGTAAAAATAGGAAGAAGAATACACAACAATTAACATGAATATTCCTATAATTGTTTTGACATTAAAACATTTAATAATTAATATTCAATGTTCAGACTTTGTTGAAAATCCTAACTATACTGATATTTCTGTAGAGTAATCTTACAAAGAGGTATAGGATATCTACGTTCTTCAAAATACAGTCACTGGAAAACCGATAAAGTGTTCTCAGGACTGTGTTCAAAGCTCTGAAGGTTATCATCTAAATCGATATCACTGATGAGCCACTTGCCCTTGTCTAATCAACTTCAATGTCTTAAGGCGACACTTATGAGCCGTGGTTAAAGTGCTCTTTACATTGTAATAGTATTCCACACGCGATTGAATTTGTAACTGATATAGAGATTGTTTCATTATGATTTCTGTATATGTCGTCGCCTTAGCTCATAAGTCCCACTGCTGGGATCGACCACTCCCAAATATGAGGGGAAAATGACTAAATGGTTTCATTTCGAGGTTTCCTTCACTTGTATAACTATGCAATCGTCGTACGTTATATCCATCCATCCATCGGCCTATAGACATCCACTGTTGCATATGGGCGTTCCCAAGAGAATGTCACTCGAAACGGTCCTATGCCACTTACATCCAACGGTTCCCTGCGACATTCAAGATGTCGTAAGTCCGTCTAATAGGGGTCATCCCACGCTGCGTCGTCCGATTCGATCTTTCTGCTCCAACGGTTGTCGGTTCGACGAGTGATGTGACCTGGCCATTGCCATTTTAACGTGCTTCTGCAGATTATATCGGTTACACCCGTTCTTCTACGGATTCGTATTCCGGATTTCATCACGTAGAGAAATACCGAGCATAGCCCCCTCCACAGCACGTTGAGCGATTTTGAGCTTTTTTATGAAGGCGACATTTAGAGACCACGTTTCAGTGCCGTTTATCATCGCTGGTAACACACATTAGTTATAAACTATTGTTTTCAGTTTTTATATGCATATTATATATGGCACGTGTAGAGGGAGATTACAATTCACAATCCTTCCTGCCCGTAGGTGTCGTAAAAGACGACTAAGGGATGTAACATGCACATAACAATTAAAGAGAAGAGAAGGCAAACTACGTAGTTCACATTAAGAAAGTAGCTACCGAGTAGTTACAGAGGAAGAGTACGTTTCGCCAACATCTTAATTGTGGATGTGGTAAAAGACGATTGAAGAATGTAATAGGCGTTTAAAATTTATGCAAGGTAAAGAAAACTCAAAATCAAACCCTATACCAAACGGTCTGACCAGCGCGGTATAGTGGTCAAATCTCTGCTATTATGAAGGAGACTCTAGCCAAGCAGTGGAACATTCATATATGAGCAGATATGTTACTAATATCTTCTAATATTGCATAATTCATTATTGAAATTACGACAAAAGGTCTAAAGGAATAGTAAATATCTTATTTACTATTCCTTTAGATTCTGACCACAAGCGCAAATACAAGAAAAGTACTTGAAGGAGTGACTAAAATAATAAATGTTATCAATCTTTTATTTTGCTTAATTGTTTGGGTGTCGGCTTTCTACTTTGTATATCGTAGAATATTTCTACAGTGCTATACTAATGTAGTATTTAAGTCAAAAAGTCAACGATCTGACATGATGTGAGGCAATTTGAGTGTAATATTCACAAGTAAAGGTAAGTATGCATAGATAACATCCCTTTAAAAGAAAAAATAATTGAGGAGGATTATTCCTAACAGCGGCACGTATATTGGGTTGAGAAGAAAAAGAAAAAGCTCTCCTTATCATGTCTGATAAAAGATCATAATGGACAGCATGAGGTAAAATTATGAGGTATTCCGAAATTCTGTGTACTCTACCGACTCTTTCACGGGGAGTGCTCCGAGGAACTGTTTGACTTGGAACCACCGTCACCATTCTACCAACGTACCACTCGACATCGTAGCAGGGTTCATCCATTTCACCTGGAAACGTTATGGTCTTCAACTGTACGTTTCCAGCGATCATTTCTCCCACGTACGTGCAAGCTCTGGAATGAACTACCTGCTGCTGTGTTTCCCGAGCGCTATGGACATGTCCTTCTTTAAACGAGGTTTAAGAAGAGTATTTCCTTCACGGTAGGCAGCGGCCTGGCTGTGCCCCTGGTATTGCAAAGGTCCATGTGCAGCAGTTTCACTTACCATCAGGTGTGCTGCTTGCTCGTTTGCCACCGTTGGCAATAAAAAAAAAAAAACAGCCTTTTGCCGTCCACTTTGGGCATAGGACTGCCCTACATCTAAAACCATAGTTCAATACACACCACGCTTGGCAGTGAGGTTTTATACATTTCTCAAGATATACCTGTTGCCGACTTACGTGGCAAGCCTCTTTAGCCAATTTTTATGACTCCCACGGGCAAGAAGGGTTGGCGAAAATTGTATTTTTATTCTGTTACCACACGTAGGTTATTTTCTATAATACATTTTTTTTTTGTTATTTCCATAAAGGAAGCAATCATTAATAATTTACGACTCATTACGTCCATAGCTTTGAAAAGTCAGAGGTATACCTTTTTGAATCTGAGCCTATATAAACACGTAAGGTAGATATCAGGTTAATAAATTATTAAGTTCTTAATTAAAGTATTATAATAATCTTCATAGTATCCCTAATTAATTCAGCTAGTGTTTATTATTAATTTAGATGATTGAGGTATAATTAAGTATTATATGACTTAACAAGATTGAGCTGTAATTAATATCACATAGCATGTAGTATATTTTCATTGGTTTACATTGAGGTAATGAAAAATTCATAGGAGGGGTTACGTACGTATTAAAATAGCATTTTCCATGTGATGACGTAGTAAGAATACAATTCACCAATCTTTCACTTCCCCGTAGGTATCGTAAAAGTCGACTAAGGGACATGATATGCATTTAACATCTATGCAAGAGAAGGGAAACTCGAAACAAAGCCCTGTGCCAATACGTCAAGCGTGATATTGTAAGTCAATTTTCCTCCCATAGTGAAGGAGGCCCGAGCCCAACAATGGGACGTATATGGGCTGAGATGATGATGATGATGCATTGGTGAATTTGGTGAGTACACCACATAAATATTCAGTCGTCTAGAATAAAACTATACAGGAGGTCTGCCTGCCCGTTTTTAGTCTGCCCACTTTGCAGCATTAATTATCGTCATTGACAAGATCATGAATGCTGTAAATGCTGTATGCAGTCAATTAAATATAAAATATATACACGATAAAATCCATAAAAATAATTTTATTTCCAATATGTAATACTCGCGTAAATATCAGAACTCATTATATTCGGTCGTCGAAATTTTTTTTTCTATGTAACTTGACTTCGAAATGGAGTGATATGCAGTCTCAATGGAAAGCAAAATACAGAATAACAATTAAAGCCCTATTTCACCAAGTCACTAAATTTTGTTTTTGGAGAGTAGCTATGATCCTGTCATAGCCTTTTTTCTTGCGTAGGAAAATGTAATCTTTACGCATGCCAACCTCTGTCAAAAGAGATGGGGTAGCATCAATTAAGTGTCAGCGCCACTACCAGCTAAAAACCGCACGCAGTTCCTGTACCTCGGTTACCGCGGAGTCACGGAACCATTTTCACATTCACCATAGCTCCGCTGGCTTTCGCTTGGTCATAGCCTGCTTCAACCACCCGGAAACCGAAAGTAACGGCATGCAAACCCATAAGCCCCATGTACCTACTTAATGGCATTGGGGAAGACATAGGTATAAATCCCTTGTTTTCGTAGCAACCAGGCTATCACTGAGGAATTTCAAGATCTAAAACTTTTACATTAAGCTAGTTATAATTAAAAATGGTTTTAGAAATATGTAACGAATTTATAGTAATATGTAACACAGATGGCACTATGGTCTAAATTCGCCACTTTCGTGACGAGTATAGTAGGCTTGATAATCATGCAGGCTATTGGTATATGAGACGATCTAAAACTAAATGGCGTAATTGTATTCTATTTCATTTGCTTGTAAATACTACTACAATGTAAAATTCCTTAATGCAGATTGTGTATTACATATTATTATTAGGCTTATCTTCAACATAAAATAAATTTGTATTAATTACATTACATCGTTTAAGACATCATTTAATCCTTACATCAATTCTATACATATATAACATTAAGAGAATATAATCCGTGATTTAATAACTTGGGGTATTGTATAAAATACAAGAAGTGTTTATTTCTTTTTTACAATACTTAAAGAACTAATTAGATAATAAAAAAATATTGAGATAAAAGGTTATAATCAATACTTGAAACTCTTAGAAACACTTAATATAATATTATGAAAGGAAAACCGAATACACAATCTAATTAATTGGTCTAAGGATTAATTTGAATATAACAAACAGGTAGCCATCTATAAGCCTATCGAAGTTCACTTAGAGAAATTTACATATATCTAATAGTGCAGAATATCTCTACAAAAGAGGGATAATTCCATAGTCGCCATGATACGCAGTGCCTTTGTATTTTCTTAGTTGGGTTTTACGGCTCCCACGTGAAAGTTTTGAAGGGATTGTGATATACATATCTAGACACGTGGTAGCGTGTCAAACTATGCTCAAGCAAAGAGCGCGTCGAATGCATTTTACAGGAACCGTTTCTAAAAATTTATATAAAAAGTAAACATTTTTTAGTAAAGAAGAAATGTTTTTAAATTTACTTATGGTTGTTAGGTAATATTTTGCTAAGAAATACATTTTAATATTATCTGCATCAATTGGCTCCCAATTCACATTTATGTTTTTACTGGGATATATATTATTCTTAATCCGTTACATAGGGACATATGGAGATCATTCTGTTAAATATTTTACTTTTGTCTTTTAAATAGCACAGACTTGACGGGGAAATTATCAAAGCCTTAAAAGGAAGAAAATCAGCAACGTTTATCTATCCAACCGTTAGGAATTAGTTTACCCGCAAAAATTAAAGAGCCGCAGATGACCAGTATGATCTTGCGTTGGCAGGCTAAACACAAAGTCTGAAACAATTCACAAATATTTAGACTTTGTCATGATGTTTTACTTCACAGATAAATACAAGTGATTATTTAAAAAATGCGAGTTATGCGACTAACTTGAAAATTATATTCTACGAAATCCACAAATATTTGTCTAGGTTTTGCCAAAATCTTTACCTTTGCTTACTTGGAATAAAGGCGCAGGACTTTTAAATATGCATCTGATGCCACCCTAGCCGAGACCGCGGGTGACCGGACCGGTGATTTAGTCTGTCACCCGCAGACAGGTTGACCGCGCGACAGTGACCGACATCTCGGGTAAAGGACGTCCAGAGGAGAGGGTACCCCCGTTTTGTTTTTTTTTTTCTGCGGTCGTCGCGCTCCTCACACCACTCTGACCGAGGCGACAGAGGGGCGTAAGCACGCCCAACCGTAATCAACCCTCCGCCGTCTCCTTCCGAGAGACTACTGCCTCGCAGAAGGCCGCGACCGCGTCCCAGTCGCACCGATGATTGCGACGAGTTCACGACGCTGCTCTGCTCAAGTGGCACAAACCTCGAGTGTACATATGCTGCGCCGTGTCCTCGTCGGGAGGGTACCCCCTTAGGGTATTCTGACGGGTCGACCACTGAAGACAAGGAACTCGGCGCCGGTGGTCGGTCCAACGACGAAGGCGACGTGCTATGGGTGGGTTACGGTGCCGCGCGCCACTTCTCTGTCGCCCCGGACAGAGACTGACGGCGGATGCGCTGACCGATGCTCTACCCAAAAAAAGGACTTAAATATATATTATATAATATCTATTTATATAAATTATTAAATACCTATTCGAGCTCTTTATGTTCATTATATTTAAATCAAAATCAAAGCTTTTATTGATAAAACTTAATTATTTTCATTAAAATACCTGCTAAACGTAAAGGCTTTTGAAATTCCTTCAATAAAACTCTAAAATATTCCAACAAAGCTGTTTTAGTTATTTTCTGAGTGCTCTTTGAGATGGACCTTAAGTTAATAGGTAATTAGGATTACCTGGCTTTATGTAAACATGAAATATTATTTAGGAAGATTAAAAGGTATTTTCAGTGCCTACTTATTACTAAGGTGTCTTGGTCTTACTTTCTTTTTTACCCTTTTCACTCAGACTCTTCCTTTATTTTCTAACACTTATTAGTCGAGTGAATGAAGTTATTACATGTGGTGACGGAGTAAGAATACAATTCACCACCCCCTCTCATACTCGTGGGTGTCGTAAAAGACGATTAAGGGATATATATGACATCTATGCAAGAGATGGAAAACTCGAAACAAAACATTATTCCAACCTGTCTGCCCAGCATAGTATAGTAAGGTCAATTTCCCTTCCCTTATGGAAGAGGCTCGAGCCCAGCAGTGGGACGTATGTGAGCCGAAATGATGATGAGGACATGATTAGTCGAGTGATATTGTCGCATTTGGGTGAGTGATCATTTTTCCCTTTTTTTCCTATTTGTTATCTTGTAGTAAAATTCTGTAGTCATTTTAAATTATACGTTTTTTTTTTATAAATTTTCAGGTTATATTTTTACCTTAAAACATGTTTTCTAGATTATTTCGAAAATCCGACTTGTATAAAATTATTTAAATCTGACTGCTTGTCTCTTAAATTAGTTGAGGCATACAAAGTGCCCAGTTTTATAGTATTAGTATAAAGAAGTATCCTCCTTGCGACTTACAGAGATAATCAGGTCCTCTAATTGCGCGGTTGGAAAAGTTAGACAGTTTACTGATGTTGATACAGCTAGATTGGTTTACTTAAGTTGCTTTCACAGTGACAGATCTAATGACACAAAAGATATTAGAGGCTTAATTTACCCCAAGGGAGTCTTACTATTCTTTAGAAACCAGCTGTATTATTTTTGCTAATTCATTCAATTAAATACGGAGAAGTTCTTCGGTATTTTTTGGTAGACATGATGCAAATATAGGAAAAAGAATCTAGATATATGTACATATACTCAGTTGGTCTAGTTGTATAAACATACGACTGCCGACTATAAGATACTGGATTAGATTGTTGGGCAACATGGTGCCAACTGAATTTTGCCTTCAGAAACAAATTCATACATTCAAAGAACGAACTTCTTGCATCGCTTCAACTCAGTTTTTGAGCCATTTTCAGTCAAAAGCATTCTTACACCGTCACCAGACAGAAAAACTTAACATTGCCTTGTCAAAACATTGATAATGAGCTTTTAGTGGAAACGTTTGGTTAGGAACTTTTATAGTGTAAATTTTCTTATATGATACAAATAACCACTGAAGTCAAGGAACTCTGCACCGGTGGTCGGCCCAACGATGAAGGCGACGTGCTATATGAGCGAGTTACGGGTGTGCGTGCTTACGCCCCTCTGTCGCCCCGGACGGAGCCGGGCAAGGAGTGCGCCCACCGTAACTCACTCCCCCACAAAAAAATATGATGCAAGTAAGTCTCCCCGTACATCATCATCATCTCAGCCCGTATACATCCCATTGTTGGGCTCAGGCTTCCTCCACTATGAGAGGGAAATTGACCTACTATACCACGCTGCTCAAACATGTTGGCATAAGGTTTTATTTCGAGATTTCTTTCTCTTGCATAGATTTTATTTAAATGCGTATTATTTGCCTTAGTCGTCTCTTACAATACCCACGGGCAAGAGAGGAGGTGGTGGATTGTTTTCTTACCGAGTTACCACACGGAATTTTGTGCGCGTATATATAACAGTAATATAGTTTACAAATTAAGTAACAATCTTGAGACTCTCCAACAAAGCCACTACTGAAAATTGAATATCCCTTACTTAAGCAAACTACTCTTAGTGCTATCTTCAGAAAATAATAAACTTAATCCTTGACCGATATTTCAATAGTACGTTTTATTTTTGAATTGCAAATATACAGCTAAGGATAAGGATAGATAGATATTATATCAAGGATAATAAAAGATTACAAACTTTCGCAATAATGGGTTAATAGAATCATATTAACAAAGTTTTTATAGTACTAGTTGACCCAACAGACGTTCTGTTCAAATAAAATAAAAAGAATTTTCCTTGCAATCGACAGCAGCACCACCTACTTATTCTCGAATCCCCTTGAACAGACACAAAAAATTTCACCAAATCTGACCAGCCGTTTAGGAGAAGTTCAGTGACATACACATGTACACAACAAATTTATATATAAAGATAATACACATTTTTTGTATAAGTTATAATATACTAACTGACCCGGCGAACTTCGTAACGCCGTAATTTTTATCGTAAATATATTTTCTAAATTTCCGAAAATATAGTCTCTGATGGAAGAATCATTACAGCTTTGTCGGATAAGATTCGATAGTTTTGGTCGCGACATTGTTAATGATGATTCAAAGAGAATACAAATTACTCATTATTGATTTCTGACAAAATTATAATTATCAAATTTTCAACCATACTTAACTATAGACAAAATTTAGTTTAGCTGTCATTTGCTTGTCATTTTGTTATTAAATATCAAATGTGTTTTTTTTATACTACGTTTCATAGTGACTTGTATTCTGTTTAACATTTTATGTCACGTCACACGGGAATGCGATGGAACCTGATAAAAGAGTTATTGGCGAAATTTTGTAAACGCCATTAAAAAAAGAAACGGGATAAAAAGTATCCTATGTCCGTCTCCTGGTACTAAGCTACCTCCCCACCAATTTTCAGCGAAATCAGTACAGCTGTTCTTAAGTTATAAATAGTGTAACTAACACCACTTTCTTTTATATATATAGATTAAATGCCCAATTTCAACAACGTCACATCATCACACATGGTTGGTTTAGGGCAGGGGCTCCCAACCTTTTTTTGGTCCGAGACCACTTCTGTATTATTCTTGTTAGCAGGGATCACTATGTACCATAAGTATATTAAAAATAAACTGTAATAATAGAACTGAAACTTTAATTAAAAACTCAATAGGTAATTACATAAAAAAAAAAATTAAGATAAACTTATTTTGTATTAATGTGATTTTTGAGCTTGCGTTTTTTGCACGAGTTCGGCTATCTTAGGCCTAATATTGTCACTCAAAGTTACACGCAAATCATGACATACTTTTAAGCGATTCCTTGCCTTGTTTTTAATTACCAACGAAACAGAAAATCCTTGTTCACATAACACAGAAAATCCTTGTTATAAATAAGTTATGTAATAAATAATCATTCATGGATCATATTTTCGCTTCTGCGGATCACTGGTTGGGAACCATTGGTTTGGGGTCTTATTTCGTGTTTTCCTTTTCTTGCATAGCTATTATATGTATATTATATTCCTTAGTCACCTTTTACAGTACTTACGGGCAAGGGGGGTGATCAATTGTATTCCTACTCGGTCACCACATAGAAACACACGGGTATTATACAATCTATATTTTTAATCAACTTCTAGAAAAGGAGGAGGTTCCCAATTCGGATGTTTGTATTATGTTTCTTCTTTTTTTATCTTTGTTCACGCATAATTCCGTCGCTTGCCAACCGATTTGAAAAATTCTTAAAATTTTATCGAAATCGGACAAGCGGTTTTTGAAAAATTACAAAATTCTAAATATTTACCTACACTGTCTACATTAACGATGTTTTTTCTTTGAATTCGGTTTTTCTTTGTTAAAATTTTGTTATTTATTTATAGTTGTGATATAAATTCATCTCGTGATTCATAATGATAATCTGGTCATTTCGACGGTTGTAGCAAAAGACAGTTAAGGGATATTGTATGAAAATAAACTCTATGCCCATAGAAATCTAACTCTATATAAAACCCTATACCGAAACCCCTTAGCAGCATGGTTTATGGTAGGTCAATTTTACTCCCATTGTGGAGAAGGCTCGAGCCCAGCAGTATGATGGTGATGATATATTTTCTTTTATGTAAAAGCCGTTTCATCATCATTTCAGGTTATAAATATCCGACTGCTGGGCTTAGAGCCTCCTCACCAATAAAAGGTTAATTGACCTACTACATCGAATTTCATTTCGAGTTTCCCTTGTCTTGCATAGATGTTATATGCATATTTAATCCCTTAGTCATCTTTTACGACACCCACGGACGATTAAGGCGATGGTGAACTGTATTATTCCTCCGTTACGACAAGGCAAAAAGTTGTTAAACTTGAACGTAAATTAAATGGCCCGCAGGCTCGATTTTATCGTCCGTAGATAAAAGTTATTAATTGATTTAAAATTTAACTAATTGGGTAATGAAATAATGGAATTATTTAATTTACTTATAACAGAAATATTTTTCGTTTGACATGAAATTCCTACTGGCCAAAATTTTAGGTAAGATTACCTAATATGCAAAATCAATGGTGACGGAATAAGAATACAATTCACCACTCCCTATCTTACCCGTGGATGCCGTAAAAGACGACTAAGGGATTTAATAAACATATAGTATCTATGTAAGATAAGGAAGAAGAAAACTCGAAACAAAACCCTATATCAACCTGACTAACCGGCATGGTATAGTAAGGCCAATTTCCCTCCTATTATCGAGAAGGCTCGAGCCTCGCAATGGGACACGCCGAGATGATGATGAAGATGATAATGATGCTAAATCAGTATAAAGTTATGAGTTATGATATCCGGGTTGAGAGCCCTCAGCGCTCACCCATAGTCCGCGTCAAGCTGTCAAGGCCATCTGCGGCCAACACCTGTAAAGTTATGAGTTTGCTAATGGTTACGTGTTATATTATGATATTAATAAATTTGTGATTGAATAATTGGGTTTATAAATTGCCCACTAGATTGCTGTTGATAATTTTCCTTGTGATCCTTCATAAATTTTTTACGAGTTCCAGGATAAGATGGTGATACGTTGTATTCTTGATCGGTCTAATCTATGTCTATTATAAAAAAAAATTAAAAAAAATCAAATACAACTAAAGTAACGAAAAGAAATTTAAAATAATCTAATTTTAGTTTATACATAAAATAATCTAATTTTAACCAGGTTCAAAAAAGGCTATTGGCTTAGTTTATGCTACTTCTTTCTAAATAAATAGCACTAGTATTCTACCAACACCTGGCTGTTAGGATAACTAGAACGCGGTCACTGCCTTCTGCGAGGCAGTAGTCCCTTCAGGCCAGGCTAACATGCTCTGCCACTGGCGCCTAGGGCGGTGCAGACGGGAATACCTGCGCCTGACGTCGCTCTAGCTAAAGTTGCGGGTATCTGATTGCGCCAGGTTGTCGTCCCAACAGCAGCGTCGACGGTTAATCGTATCCGAATAAAGATAAATGTTGAGATTTTTGTGGTAGAAAATAATAACCGAAATTGTGTTTTAAATTTACTTTTTAAGTAAATTTAAAACACAATTTCATTACTCGTTCTTCTAGTAAAAAAAAAACAGAATTATCTACAGAACTTGCCGTCTATTTCTATCTCAAGTTTTTTATCAACCATACCAAAGTTATTACAATACTAGCTTTTGCCCGCGGCTTCGCCCGCGTAAAAATTTACTTGCATATTGAACTATTATCGCAAAGAATATTATCGACATAAAAAGTATTACATTTTTTAATTTAAGAAATACTCTATCTACGTGTCAATTTTCATCCAAATCTGCTCAACAGTTTAAGCGTGATTGAGTAACAAACATCCAAATATCTTCACAAACTTTCACATTTGAATATTACTTCCAGCCTTGTAGTTCAGATTGCCGTGCAAATACGATGGTAAATATGCCTTTCCTTAGTCTCTGATAACGTACTTTTCCATTGGTGAAAAAAAAATTATGTCAATCAAACACCCGCAGTTTCATTCACGTAGACCTCATTCCCATGCCAATACCGAGATAAAAAATGCCTATGTAACTTGCTGATATTATAAATTTACATGGGTAAAAAAATATATATAAATCCCAGAAATATCAGAGATATAAATTACCTGTTACTCGCTGACAACATAGGTATCTTTCCATTGGTGAAAGAATTTTAAAAATTGGTCAACATCCCTCGGTATAGTTCTCGTTCCTGGGCAAATACCGGGATGAAAATAGCCTTTATATTATTCACTGATAATATAGCTTTTCATTAGTGAATTAATTTTTTAAACCATTAAATTCCCGTGATTTCATCGGCATTGTACCCGATCCCGTAGGAATATCGGGATAAAAATAGCTTAAATATGTTACTCGCTTAAAAATAGCTTTCCATTAGTGAAATAATTTTAAAATCGACTTAATTCATCCACACCGGGATAAAATATAGCCTGGGATAAAATAGTCTAAGTTATTCCTTATGTACGACTGGTAGACCTGATGGTAAAATATAATCAATATCGGTCCAGCCATTTTGAAGATTTCCTGTAACGAATAGACAGACAGACAAAAAAATTTGGACCGTATTGTGTGAGCATAAATAAAACCTATCATTTTGATAGACAAACAGACGCTTCAAATTTATTTATTTGTAGAGATAGAAAATTGTAATAATATTTTGATTGTAACTTACTGTCTGGTAGCTGCTAGAAATATTACCACGTTTTCATTGTTCGTGGGTGTCGCAAAATACTACTAAGACAAAGATTTACATCGACCTGGACCAATTGGTGATGCCGTCTGGCCAACAATGTCGGCCAGGTCATAAAATGTTGCTAGAACCTTTGCAATATATCTACGATGGCAGTAGTAGGTACCCTACCCACATATCGCGTCGATCCAAAGTAATTAGGATAAGAGCAAGATAATGATGATATATCATTGGTTGGGTGTCTTCGACTATATGCGTTTTATCCTTTTGGGGCAGCTCAAAATTGTTTCTTAGTGCGTGCTTACCCCAAATAACCGATCGGTATACAAAATTTCACATTCTTTGGCCCGGTATCTTTGGCTATACGCTTTCACCCTCTTAGGGGTTGAATTGCCAAAAATTCTTTGTTAGAGCTCGCTTGCCAAAATTTTTTTCATAGTGCTTGGTAAGTGAGCACTAAGAAAATCTGGGGGTAATCCAAGAAAACCGACCGTGTACTAAAATGATCCTTCCTAGGCTCAGTGATTTCGGTTAAACGCTTTTCACCCCCTTAGGGCTAAAATTGCAAAAATCTCTCTTCCCCCAAGAAAGGCAACTTTATACAAAATTCCATGTTTCTAGGCCTAATGATTTCGGCTATATATTTTGCACCCCTTTAGGAGTTGATTTTAATAAAATAATTTCTTAGAGCTCACTTACAACAAAGGAAAGAGAATTGCATAGAAAGTTTTACGTTCCTAGCTCCAAGAGTTTCGTCTATACGCTTTTCACTTACTTAAGGGGGTGATTTTCCAAAAATCCTTTGCTAGTGCTCGTGTACCCCAAGAAATAAGACGACGTAAAAAGAAAATACTTTCCCCTATTTCAACCCCTTATACCTATTTTTTCGCGATAAAAAGTAGCCTTATATCCTTTCTCAAGCTTTAGTTCATCTCTGTACCAAATTTCATCAAAATCGGTTAAGTGGTTTCGACGTGAAAGACTATATGCTTTTCAATCCCCTTTTTTTGGGGTGGGCTGCGGTCGGCGCGTTCTTCGCACCACTCCGTCCGGGGCGACAGAGGGGCGTAAGCACGCAACACCCGCAACCCACCCGAACACCAGGTCGCCTTCGTCGTTGGACCGACCACCGGAGCAGGGTTACTTGTGCTTTTCAACCCCTTAAGGAGGTGAATTTCCAAAAATCCTTTGCTAGTACTCGTGCACCCCAAGAAATACGATGGTGTAAAAAAAATACGTTTCTAGGCCCAGTGGTTTCGGCTGTATGCTTTTTGGTATTTTAGGAGTTGAATTTCATCCCTATGTAAGTGAAACTACCAAAACGCTAGAACGAATATTTATTTATCATCAGGTGCCTTCATACAAAGATTCACGGTTCTATCATCGAAAATGACGAATTTCCATACAAAATATCATCCCCTATTTCAACCCCTTATACCCATTTTTCCCAATAAAAAGTAGCCTATATATATCCTTTCTCAAGCTTTAGTCCATCTCTGTATCAAATTTCATCAAAATCGGCTTAGACGTGAGAGGCTATATGCTTTTCACCCCCTTAAGGGAGTGAATTTCCAAAAATCCTTTGCTTGTGCTCGTGCACCCCAAGAAATACGATGGTGTAAAAAAAATACGTTTCTATGCCCAGTGGTTTCGGCTGTATGCTTTTTGGTATTTTAGGGGTTGAATTTCATCCCCATGTAAATGAAATTTCCAAAACGCTTGAACGAATATTTATTTATTTATTGTCAGGTGCCTTAATACAAAGATTCGTGATTCTATCATCGAAAATGACGAATTTCCATACAAAATGTCATCCCCTATTTCAACCCCTTATACCCATTTTTTGCGATAAAAAGTAGCCTATGTTCTTTCTCAAGCTTTAGTCCATCTCTGTACCAAATTTCATCAAAATCGGTTTCGTCGTGAAAGGCTATATGCTTTTCAACCCCTTAAAGGGGTGAATTTCCAAAAATCCTTTGCTAGTACTCATGCACCCCAAGAAATACGATGGTGTAAAAAAAATACGTTTCTAGGCCCAGTGGTTTCGGCTGTATGCTTTTGGTATTTTAGGGGTTGAATTTCATCCCCATGTAAGTGAAACTACCAAAACGCTAGAACGAATATTTATTTATTTATTATCAGGTGCCTTAATACAGAGATTCACGGTTCTATCATCAAAAATGACGAATTTCCATACAAAATATCATCCCCTATTTCAACCCCTTATACCCATTTTTTCGTGATAAAAAGTAGCCTATGTCCTTTCCCAAGCTTTAGTCCATCTCTGTACCAAATTTCATCAAAATTGGTTTAGACGTGAAAGACTATATGTTTTTCACCCCCTTAAGGGGGTGAATTTCCAAAAATCCTTTGCTAGTGCTCGTGCATCCCAAGAAATACGATGGTGTAAAAAAAAAATACGTTTCTAGGCCCAGTGGTTTCGGCTGTATGCTTTTTGGTATTTTAGGGGTTGAATTTCATCCCCATGTAAATGAAATTTCCAAAACGCTTGAACGAATATTTATTTATTTATTGTCAGGTGCCTTAATACAAAGATTCGTGGTTCTATCATCGAAAATGACGAATTTCCATACAAAATGTCATCCCCTATTTCAACCCCTTATACCCATTTTTTCGCGATAAAAAGTAGCCTATGTCCTTTCTCAAGGTTTAGTCCATCTCTGTACCAAATTTCATCAAAATCGGTCCAGTGGTTTAGACGTGAAAGCGTAGCAGACAGACAGACAGACAGACAGACAGACAGACAGACAGACAGACAGACAGAGTTACTTTCGCATTTATAATATTAGTAAGGATTGAACTGAGCTCCCATTTCACATGTATATCTTTTACTGGTATATGATAAAATAACTACTTCAGTTAAAATAATTTTCATGAAAATAAACCGACACAAATTAATTTTATATAAGTTATAATAATATATTCTTTTTTGGGGCGGTACCTTATTTATTAATTCCGTAAAGCAAATTTCTAGGTAAGTTCATGTTAAATTAGCTATCTGACCATGACAGCCACGTCCAGCTTTCAGTAATTATTCCCAATTGAAATTGTCATTTTTTTTTTTTCGCAAAAATTGAATATGCTTTTATTAGCTTCAGACGTATGTATGTTAGTATATTAGTATGTAACGGAATCTTTGAACATGATTTTGACCCTCTTCAAAACGTCGGATTAACTCGAAATTTGGCATACTATTAAGGACCGATGACAATTCAATATTTTAAACAGTTTGACCCGTTATCCTTACTAGGATAATCAGGATTAGCGATTTAAGCGTATTTTTTTAGTTTTTTCGAACGTATTTTTTTTATTTATTTAAAATAAAAGTAGTCTAAGTTACTTCTTGTATCCTATCGAAATTATCCAGGCGTTTCAGCGATTAGGCAAAACTAAGATAGACAAGACAACCATATACACTTAAATGAATAAATCATTTAAGTGCCGTATGCATTTAAAATGACTTTATATATATGCATTTAAAAATCAATTATTTTAGAATTATAAACAGACACTTTAGTTTCATTTTTTATTATCATTTACTTATATTTTTTATTAATATAGTTAAAATTGATACGGTGTTAATAGTTTGCATAGGTAATAAGATTATTTCACAATAGTACAGTAACTAGCATTTAATGCGACTCGTGTGATTATTTTTTTTTTAATCCGGCACTATGATATTAATATTAGTATTACGGAGGACTTTTCAAACATATAATTAACGTACAAAAATTACGCATTTTTTTTTTGGGGTTGGGTTGCGGTCGACGCGCTCCTCGCACCACTCCGTCCGGCGCGACAGAGGGGCGTAAGCACGCACACCCACAACCCACCCACTATGCACGTCGCCTTCGTCGTTGGGCCGATCACCGGAGCAGGGTTACTTGTCATCAGTGGTCAGCAAAAAATAAAATTACGCATATGTGTAATGTGTAGTGTGTTGCCATCGATACTTAGTATAGTAGGTTAATAAACATCTGACGTATATGAGTAACAATGAACGGCGTCATCTCCACAATGTCAATTGCCGCACCTATTTTGTTTTGACCTAGCTTAGTTATTATATGCGTTCGGGAAACGTTAGAGGATCTTCTCGTCCAACATACCTCAGTATCTGAAAACACAGGTCTACGACCAATGTGTGTTGCCAGTGATGACTTACGGGCACGGAAACGTGGTCCCTAAATGTAGGCCTCATATCAAGGCTCAAAGTCACTCAGCGTGCTATGGAGCGGGCTATGCTCGGGATTTCTCTGCGAGATAGAATCCGGCATACGGAAATCCGCAGAAGAACGGGTGTAATCGAAATAGCACGAAGAATTAGCATGCTGAAGTGGCAATGGGCAGGCCACATCGCTCGACGAACCGACAACCGCTGGGGAAGAAAGGTTCTCAAGTGGCGACCACGTATCGGACGACGCAGTGTAGGACGCCCCACTAGGTGGACCGATGACCTAGCGTGTGCCTGGACATTGCAAGTAACCAATTTTCGTCTTTGTGTCTCACAGAACTATATATATATATATATATATATACAATGGTATCAATATTTCAATCATGATGGTATTGTTCCCAAACAATGTAATTCGTTAGGTTGATCTATTCTAAAAGCTGGGAATGTGCTTTTTTTTTGAGTAAAATTTATTTGACCTTTTCTAAATAAGTTTATTGATATTACTTTCTTGGATAACCAGATACGTCTGGCTATGAAATGTATTTTTGTTTCCCTTTGTGATATTTCTAATACAAAGCAGTCAAAATATTTGAATACATGTGTATTAGTCGGAATACTGAAACTACAGGGTACACACTCTTTCATCTCCGCTCATATAGGTTCCAATGCTGGACTCCAGCTTCCTCCATAATAGTAGCAAAATTGACCTACTGTACCACGCTTGACAAACGAGTTGGTATAAATTACACTAACTTAACTAATAATAAATTATTTATATTTGTCAGTAATTAATTATTTAATAATATTGAACAGCTGAGTAAAGTAGGTAGTAGTACCTAACGTATCGTATTCAAATCCTGGTAATAAGTCTCCTATCAGATTATACTCAATATAGGTATTACCCAAGAGCCGGCGCAATTAAAATAGGTTCAAAATGCAATGCCTCCACAAAATAAATGCAAGTTGGTAGGACACGGGACGCGAGATTCATCCGCCATCTTGGAAAACATTTTATTAAATATTTTTTTTAACCCTATATCGTATAGCAAACATAGGTAGGATCATTATCCTTTTATTTAATACTTTTTTAGTATAATGCATACGTTCTTATTTAGAGCACTCCAAATTTTTATTAATATGGTTATTACTGAATCTATAGTTAACGGTAGGTACATGCTACATAAAAAAAAATCGTAATCAAATTAGTAGAACACGAAAGCTGCTATATAGTTCATTCGAGGTTTTTTCGCGATACTTTATAGTTTAAGTAATGTCTTTTTATGATTTAACAATATTAAGACTACTTTCATTTTTCGTATGGTGACGGAGTAAGAATATGAGAGAGACGGATTAAAAGAAAGCAATTCACTACCCCATATCTTGCCCGTGGGTGCCGTAAAAGACGACTAAGGAATATAATATGCATATAGATTATCTAAGAGAAGGAAAACTTGAAATAGTTTTATCTATAGCAAGCCATCTTCATCACGACCAACGTCATAGGTTAATTTCCCTCCTCTTGTGGAGGAGTCTAGAGCCTAGCTGCGGAATTTATACGAGCTGAGAAGATGATGATGAAGATTCATAATATCTGGATAATTCGATAAGTCGAATTATCCAGCTCGGTCTTTTATTGGTATATAAATGTAATGGATAAAATTATGAACATTAAAAGGATAAAAAATAGTAAAGTAATGCAAAATTAAGAACCGAACTGGAGCTGTCTGGTTTATGTTACTGCTCAATTTTCAACTGAAGTATTTTTATTCTTGATGACAGGGTCTAAATTTACTTTCATATTCTAATTATATCTTTTTCGTTGTCTAAAAATTCTGATAAAACGGTTGTCTATAAATTTAACCTCGTTCGATTTATTACCTCCGAAACTGAAAGCATACTAAATTTACAAAAAATCCAAGTTGTTACCGAGCTTTTGAATGTGTAGAAATATACAACAATTGTTCGTTTAAAGAGATAGATATCTACAACATTTCGAACAAAATTTACGCAAACTGTATTGGCATTCCGAGTCAAAAAGCTTAAATTAGTTGTCAAATATTGAAGTTAAGATTTTACATGTTGGCTAGTTCTAGCACGAATAGTTATTTAAATAGTTAAGGTTCTACAAGGCCCGCATTCAAAATAATCTGTAATGATATTAACAGAATTGACATTGTTGTTGAATTTAATGTTGCCTTGTAAAATTTACTTTAAAAGTCAAATCATCATTGTCATTCTGTTCTTACTCTGAATACCTGGGGTCGACGCAATATGTCTTCAACTTAAACCGTACATATTGCAAAAGTTTTAACAATAGTTTTCTAACCAGCCAACTGTTGTCCAGACGATAGAATTGGCGCAGGTCGGTATTTTGTTGGTGTCGCAACAGATGTCTAAGAGGGTACTCTTATATATCTGTTGCGACACCCACGAGCAATGTAAGAAGTGGCAGAATTCAAAGCCACCATTACACAGCAGAACCTTCAAAAGTCAAGTAACCGGATGTCTGTGAATTTGCGCATACCGTCTGGCCAAAAGTTCTGTTACAAATAAAAATGCATTTATTTTTATGATATAATTTGATCTCAATAAAACTAAACTCCGGCCGCTCTGAGTTTGCGTTCCTGACAGGTCATGACAGAATGGGCGATGTAACTTTGAACTGCCGGCCGTACTATTTACGGCACAATTTTAAATATCCTATATTTACCTTATTAACGAGTAATAACATTAAAAATTTAATAATTATGCCAACTTACAATAAACGTATTAATTTTCGGCTAAAATTATTAACAATTACTCAATTAACAAATATAAAAACAACAGTTTTAAAAATGAAAACAAGTCAAACTGCCCTGTTTCAAGGTTTTGTCTTATGTTTGTTTTTTATCGGATAGTACAATTTACGAACATACGACTGATTTGAAGTGACCGACGACTTCATATTCACTTCGTGCAAAGCAATCATTGCAATTATGTTATAATTAAAAACTAATTCCATTATTGTGCTTTAATATTATCTTTCAAATATGTGTAGAAGCAATGAATGAAAGGAGACTAACGAGTAGAATTTATAGGGCGAATGTGAATGGAAGTGTTGGTAGGGACAGATCAAGGTGGACGTTCCCCATTCAATTCGGAGACGTTCTTAAGAAAGACCAGGTTAGAAGTACCCTAAACCGAAGGACATGCATGAGAAGATTAATGAATGTGGAGGAGGCGAAAGTGGTATGTCAAGACCGTGGCAAGTGAAAGGGAGTGGTCTTTGCCTACCCTTACGGGAGAGGGGAGTGAATGTATATATGGAATAACGAGATGTGCGTCGAAGTTTTTAACATATTAAACGTTTTCCAACTTAATTTAAATCATCAGAATTTTAAATTTGTATTAATTATTTTTATGACCTGACTAGTTATATCATAATAACATATCATATGTTGTAGTGACAGTGTAATTACATACCTATATATGTAAATGAAAAATAAATTAAATAAAGGACTCGAACACGATAGAGCAACGATCTCTAAGAGTTGGTCGTACAATTTATGAAATAAGTTCATTCAAAGAAATAAACTTTACATCGTTTTAAAACAGTAACTCAAACAGCCAATGTTTTACATAAATCTATTTTAATCAATCAATAACCACCGGTTTCTTCAATCATTTAAATTAGGATGTAAAACTGTATAGAAAATAATCAAATCTATCGAGTTGTTTTGTAAGATTTCACTTACGTGAACACGAGCAACAGTGTAAATAAAACTACTTTTAAGACAGACTTCTTAGTCCGCCCGTGACCATGAATACTGTAAAGTATTCGAAACGTCAGGCAATCATAAATCAAATACAAACGCGATATAATACCTAAAAGTAGTTTTATTTATAATGTGTAGTGCTCGCATAAACATCAGATGTCATTACGAGCAACAGTGTTACATGTTTATAGTTAAATATAATCTTTATAGATTAGTTATATTTGCGATTTTACGCAAAGGAAATTATCCTTTGATGGTCTCATATACCCAAAAGCCCGAGATTGGCATGTTCAAACACACAACTCTTCAGCTTTATTAACCGTAATCTAACTAACTTTGAATTGGCAATGTTGTACCACGGCAACGGCTCAAAATAGTGATTTGATTAAGATTTTGTATTTAGATAAAGATGGCTTTACTAACTTTATCAATGTAGGTTTGTTTTTAAAATATTTCAAAATATTGTACATCAAAGAATTGATCATTCTTTTCTATATTATAAAAGTCTCGTTTATTTTTTCCGACGATAATGTATACAAATCGAAGATGAGTTATATATTCGTGGTATATTTTTATGCTAAGTGTGTTTCCATCTAAGAGCTTGAAGACATCTTCCAGTGCAATGGTGCACAGTTCTGGAGAATTGACGTTTCCCTGTCTTACGCCTTTCTGCAATTGGATCGGTTTCATAATCTTATCCTGAATACAGACTGACATTGTGGCGTTCCTACCACTTCAACACTACGATGTAACGATGATCGATTTAGCACCGCTAAAAAGATTGCAGCACCGCCCACGATTAGATTGAATCAAAGCCTTTCTCACATATTCTTTTATTATACACTTACTTTATAGAAATTCGCGAATTCCACCAACCCTTGCATTGCTTTTGGGAGTCATAAAAGACGACAAATTTACATCGACCTGGGCCAATTTAACCTGATAGAGTCTGATCACCAATTACTTACATTTTCAAGAAAGGGTTGAAGTCAGGTAGGTGACTGATCATAAAATTATTTGCAATAATGCAATGGATGTGTAGGTACTTTGAAAGAAAAATACATATTGAGTTGACCCTAAAATTATTAGGATATAGTATGATGATGAGATATTGTTAATGGCAGTAATATTACTTATTAGTAAGTAGGTAGTATTACTACCGAACAATATGGCTGTTCAAATAAGATAATAACACTGTATAGGTAAGTAATTCACGCAAATGAAGCAGCTGGCACAGATTGATTTAATATTCATAATATGTCAATCACAACTTTGATATCTCAATATTACCATGACTATGGAAACTGCGCAGAACGCTTGACGATCACTGTTATTAAATTTTAATAAAATAATTGCGCAAAGTGGGATTCCACAATACAGTCTGTGAAATAAAATTCAAAATTAAAATTTCTGCACATACGGTACCTGTACATGCATACTTACTGTAATATACGTTAATATACGTTTGACATAGTGTCCTATCAAAGAGAAACAAAATTACTGTGAAAGAAGTTCAACGGTAATTCGGAACTAAGAATGATATTGCCGGAGTTATCATTTAACAACTTTGTCGCAAAAAAAAGAGAACTTTTACTTAACTTTGGAAAAACTGAATATAGTGAGTAGTTTATACTAGTTGTACTATGAGTATTATCCCTTAGGAGACCACAATTGGAAATGACATTGACACATAGCCTATCCCTAAAAAATGACTACAATTGGGTTTATAAAAATTTAATGGTACGTTTAGTATCTATATTTATTGTTATTCGTATTTATAGGTAATCTATAAAATTCTACTTGCACCAATGAATCTAAATACTTGCACCAATGAATTTCTCTCTAACGGCAGTGTGCATTTTATACAATCAAAAAAGTTACTTACTGCGCAACCTTCGCCTTCCTGTTTCGTATAACTTCTTAAGATTTATTGAATTACTAAATTCAAATCTGTCCAATAAAACAATTGGTTAAATGAAAAGATGATACTGGCAACATTATATGTCGCGACAGCAACACTGCGTTTATAGTACGATGTTGTTGATGCCGCGGATTATACAAACAGCTACTTTTTTTTTGTAAATAGATTGTCAGACCATCAAGTGTAGTATGAATTTGCATCCAAATCTAATAAGCATTTGAAAAAAAAATATGTTAACACACACAGACACACATAGATGTATGTACATATGCATTCAAGTCATTATATAAATTAGAATAGAATAGACAAGTATTTACCTGCATGCCGTTTTTATATTTATACTGAAAGATAGCTAAAATAGATTGTATTTTATCTAGATTTATTAAGTTAACGCCGTAAATATTTTCGGCACTTCATTTATTCAAGATCGAGACTTTAAATATACACCTCCAAGATAAATATTTTTACTTAAAACGAGAGGCCATCTGTGGCTATACTCTTGTACTAGCTCATATCCATCATAAGTCTTATAAATATATTTTTAGTACTTCCTTATTTTATTCTATGTGAAGAAACTTTTTAAATCTTTAACGGACATGTGAAAGATTATTTCGGACTCCCGTGCCAATCACTGTCTACCTGCTAAAGCCTCGTGGTATCCTTTCTGTGATTTATTACTATGAATTTTCAAAATGTAATAAATTTGGAACTGTATTTTTTGTTATTATTATGGATTTAACATATAAATTTCATTTAAAAGGGAATGTGACTAGATAGATAGATTAGGCCTATACCTACTCTACACACCTAATCCCCATCATCATCCTGCTAGGGTTAACTCGATATCTGCGTCTAATGTCGCCCTAGCCGAGGTCGCGGGTGACTGGACCGAGGATTTAGTCCGTCACCGGCAGAGAGGCTGACCGCGCGACGGCGACCGACGTCCCCGAGGGGGAACGTCAAGCGGAGAGGGTACCCTGCGACCGGGGTATTCCGTAGGGCCGACCACTGAAGACAAGTCACCCTGCACCGGTGGTCGGCCCAACGACGAAGGCGACGTATTACGGGTGGGTCATGGGGCCGCGCGCCACCCCTCTGTCGCCCCGGATGGATCCGGGCGGCGGGTGCGCTGACCATGGCCCACCCTTAAAAAAAAAAGCCGCGCGGGCCACAGACGACAAGGAACACGATACCTGTGGTTGGCCCAATGGCGAAGGAGAGGGATTACGGTGGGTTTTGGGGCCCCGCGCCGTCTTTGCGTTGCCCCAGTTGGGGTGTACGCTGACCATAGCCCACAGAAAAATAAATATGGTTGCCTCGATATTTACATATGTCATAGTACTATGTCATAGCTACGAGGAGCGGGTCACTCCCTTCCCTCCATTGTGGTTGAGGGGAGTGATGGCTGCTCTAGTAGTTAACTCGTGATCGGGTGCCGCTTGCGGGATCTGGTCCAGCCATGGTACTTTTTCGTTATATTTAATAACTATATTATATGATGGTTCGAAAGGCATCACACTGGAGCTATTAATAGACATGTTGTTGTATATCTTATTAAAAAAAAAAAACAGTAAATGAATAAAAAAGAAGACAAACCCACTGAGTTTCTTGCCGGATCTTCTCAGTGCGGTCGCGTTCCGATCCGTTAGTAGTGTAAGATAAAATGTAAAAAAGTGACCATATGTAAGTGCCCCCGCGGGGTTTATGCATAATAAAGTATTTGAATTTGAATTGAATTTGAGTACATTTGCAAAACTTATTGTCTGTAGTTTTATGACCGGCCGCCTGCCTAACGTCAATTCTTCTCGGGAATTTAATTATTGACCAAACTGTATCAGATGCAGTTGCCCCAAATCTATGTAAAGTTCTTAGTTATCGTTTACGTTATCCATGAAAATGTAAAGATTGGTAGTATTGTTAGCCGCCACCATACAGCACCTGGTACCTACTGTTATATCACATCGGTCTGCTGAATATCTATACATATTTAAGCTATAGTTATATTCTGTGGTGTATTTGGTCATAGTGGAAAGCGTGATTATAAGTACTATAAACATATTAGTGTAAATGTGGGTAATTGGAAGAGATCTGTTTCATCAACCCTGTTTCAAAACCCAAGCAGTCTTGATTAACCTAGTAAGTACTTAACATATTCAATGTAGTTTTAATATCCGTTTTCGTAAGTCTGCATTTCGTTATTTTGGTAGATGCCCTTTAGATTCATTAAATATGGATTTGAAATAAAAGGATTGGCTTTCGAAATAGTTTGCGAGTACTATTTTTTACCGATGTTCGTTTTTTTTCTTGTTACGAAACCATAGCTTTCGCATTTCGAAACATCCGATTGACTATGCTGCTAGCACTGAAATTCTCTTTTAAAAAAACTAATATAAAAATACAATACTTTTTACGTGTGCATCGAAACTTAGAGCTAAAGTGCAATTCAATATTTTAAAGACAACCTTCTGAAACTAGAAAGTTATCCTTATACTGAAAAGAATTGCAAAGCAAAACTCGAAATAAAACCCTATACCAATATGTTTGATCAGCATGGTATAGTAGGTCAATTGCTCTTCTATTGGTGAGGAGGCTTAAGCGTAGCAGTGGCACATGTATAAGCTGAGACGACGAAGATAAAGGGATTTTGCAAACATAAAATTAACGTTATCTTCTCTGAATATATTACGCTTTAAGGCCTTTACACTCATATGATTATTATAAAATTGTATATATTTTTTTCATGGATGTAAAAGCATTTCAATCATTTTTTAGGGTTTGTACTCAAAGGGTAAAAACGGGATCCTATTACTAAGACTTCGCTGTCTGGCCGTCCGTCTGTCTGTCACCAGGCTGTACCTCAAGAACCGCGATAGCTGGACAGTTAAAATTTATTACAAATTATGTATTTCTGTTGTCACTATAACAAAAAATTCAAAAAAAAATAGATATTTAAGGGGGGCTCCCTTACAAAAAACGTAAATTTTGGCTCTTTTTTATAAAAAATAGTACGGAACCCTTCGTGCGCGACTCCGACTCGCACTTAGTCGGTTTTTATCATAAGAAGGTTTTTGAGATATCGAACCATGTATGCAAAGTCGCGATTATAACTTACTTCAAAATATATGACGGAATCTGTGGATATATTTTGAAGTGTGTACCATATGCGTATTATATAAGTATCTTATATTTAAAATAGAAAACTTGTTTATCTTTAGTTGAAAGTAAAAATAGATAACTCTAGAAAACACCTTTTACTGAATGGAATCTCTAATTTAATAAAACACAAGGGCGCATTGCTACCGTTGACTTGTTTGTAGGTATTTAAATTGCAAAATAGTTATGTAGGTACTCGAGTCTGAAACATAAGATAGCTCGCTTCAATTTTGTATTAAGTTTGTAGTCAATAGCAGTATCGTTACCATATGTTTACTATCGTTAGATAATTCATCGAAACTTTACAATTTAATTAAAAATATTATTCCATAGATTAATTTCATCTTTTATTTATATAGCTACAATTAATAGGATGTTAATAGTTAGCAATGGTCGATATGTTAATAATCTTTTTGTTTGGTGAAGGCGTAACTTTTTTACTCCTATTTTACCCTTTGGAATACATAGAAGACGACTAAGGCATATAATTTGCAGATTACATCGAGAGAAGGACAACTTGATATTAAATCTTATGCCAACACGTCTGACTATTGTGGTAGGTACATTTTCCTCTCTTTGTGATGGCGGCCCAAGTCTAACAGTGGGGCTTATATGGGTTGAGATAAGAGAAAGTGCATATAGGTTAAGAATGGAATTTGTCTTATCCCCAACGAAGCCAAGCCAAAACAGATATATTTTTTGTGATGATTAATTAATATTTATTTTTATAATTAATAAATCAGCGCTGAGAAATATGTAGACATATGTATTTCTAAAGGAATTTAACATGATTTTTTTTTACTACATTGTATGTTTGTGTATTTTTCGTTGGTAATCCTAAAAATAAATAAATAAAATAAATCACACTCAGATTCAGACCAATAATTTGTGAATAGTACAGACATATATCATGCCGAAAAATCTTATCCATAATAGGGCAGAGCAGAAAGAGTCGTTTCTTAAATCACTACGCCATCTCTGCATTCGCATTACTACTCTCTTCTTTTTCGTGAAAAACGGCTGTACTTGTTGTCATTAGGTCGATGGCACTGTACGGCGCACCGGTGTGGGCGGGGTCCCTAACCGTCCGACTCAGGGCTCTTCTGTGGCGACCACAGAGGGCCATGTCCCGTGGGACCTGGAGGCGGAAATGCTCGCCGGTTTGTATTGGCGGGTGTCAGGAGTGCGAGCGGAGGGCGGTGTGGTCTCGCGAAGGGAGCTCACCGCCTGACGCGTCGGTGCCCGCCGAGACGTCATAGCCCGTTGGGCAGTCCGGCTGGAGAGGCCTCGGTTCGGGGTGCGAATCGTGGAGGCCTTCCGGCCGGTGCTGATGCACTGGTTGGAAAGGCGGCACGGGGTGCTCTCCTTCCGACTAGTGCAGGTATTGACGGGGCATGGGTGCTTCGCCAAGTACCCGCACAAGGTCGTTAGGAGGGAAAGTACACCGTTCTGCTACTACTGAGATTGCGACGAGGACACGGCGCAGCATACGCTCGAGGCCTGCGCCGCTTGGGCAGAGCAGCGCCGTGAACTCGTCGCAATCATCGGTGCCGACCTGACGCTGCCGACTATCGCTAGGGCGATGGTCGGCGGCGTCAGGAATTGGGACGCAATCGCAGCCTTCTGCGAGACAGTGATCTTACAGAAGGAGGTGGCGGATCGCCTGCGCGAGGAGCGCAGCCTCGATGAGGCGATCCGCCGCCGGCGACTGGGGCGGCGTAGGCGCGAGTATTTGTGCCTCATGCAACCCTAGCCGAGGCCGCGGGTGACGTGACCGGGGATTAGTCCGTCACCCGCTGAGAGGCCGACCGCGTGAGGAAAGACCGACGTCCTCCCCGATGGGGGGACGTCGGTCGATGGGAGGGTACCCCAAATAGGGGGTATTCCGTCGGGCCGACCACTGATGACAAGTAACCTTGCTCTGGTGGTCGGCCCAATGACGAAGGCGACGTGCACGTGAGGTGGGTTGCGGGTGTGCGTGCTTACGCCCCTCTGTCGCCCCGGACGGAGTGGTGCGAGGAGCGCGCCGACCGCAACCCACCCCTAAAAAAATAAAAAAATAAAAAAAGGGTGCAAAATTGTATTAGAGTAAGAATTTGAAATAAAAATATATGTATAGCCAGATGTAACCCGTCGCCTGCCAGACTCCAACCTTCCTTGGAAATGGTAATTATTGACCAGGCAGCATAAGATGTAGTGGGCGTTTTACGATATTCACGAAGAGACCAAGGATTATCAGTGTTAGTAGCTAGCCACCGCACAGCAAAACATATATTGTTTTGTTTTTGTGTTTTTAAAGACCATGCACTAATGAAGTAATCCTTGTATTGCGGGCACTTAACAACATATAATTAAGGGACACAAATTACATCCAGACTCAGAACAACAATTTGTGAACCGCACAAAGTGTTGTACCGCGTGGGACCAACGATTCTGGCACGGTAGGTCAGTATCTGAACTCCCGGGAAAGGTACGGCGAGATGAACGGGTACTCCTCAAGGTATTCCGTCGGGCCGACCATGGAGGACAAGGAACTTGGTACTGTTGGTCAGCCCAACGAGGAAGGCGACGGGTGTACGGTGGGTTATGGGGCCATGCGCCGCCTCTCTGTCGCCCCGGACGGAGCCGGGTGGTGGGTGCGCTGACCATAGCCCACCCTAAAAAAACGGTAGGTTAGTATCTCAATCACTACGTCATCTGTGTAGTCATACTATACTCTTCTTATCTACTACATAAGCTCTTCCGTATCCGTGGTGCCGTACTGCTGCGCTATCGTAGCTGTACACCTTTTTACTTATTGGCTGACTTTGTTTTCCTGTCTCCCGCTTTGCCTAGGAGGGAAGTGGAATCTCTCTTTCCAACTCCTCCTCTTTAATCTTTTCTAATTAAATTTGTTGCGGGTCCCAAGACAATTAAAATCATATCTCGGGACTGCCTGAGGGTCAAACCTCGGTGTCATTTATGGAGACCATTATGGATCCTGGCTTACAGGAGTTACAATGGTGGGAATTTGTGGTGGGATTAGTCCCAATAAAAAAAAAAGTCATACTATACATATAAATGAAATTTATTTAAAAATATTTCACAGAAAGAAATACAAATACAACAAGTTTTAACTTGTAAATATTTAGATGAAATTTTTCCAATCTACATTCATAGTATCATTGAAGAGTATTCCAGATATAACCGTGTATATAAAACTAAACTAGTGGAACCAACACAGCCATTTTATAACAAGTGGCCAATTTGAAGAAGCGAAGGAAATATTAAGTACTAGAACAAACTATTGCTAAGTTTGAATCGATGTTTCACTGACCCGAATGTAATTCAAGCTATCTATTTCAGTGCTACGTTTAATTATTATTTGTGAATGTGCCAATCGTATTCGTCACAAAGGGCGTGTGAAATGTAACGTAAGACATTGAACATTTTATTTCTAAACGTAAAAGACGTTTAGAAATAAAATGTTCAATGTCTTTAGTAATTGGTTGGAAACGAGTGTTGGCGTAATGTTGTTTATTTTTCAATGGGTCTCTTATATATTATTCTTAAAAAGTACTTTTGTGCGTATGGCATATCCAATATATTTTTGAAACGAATTGTTTAAACGATTCTTGTATATAGACTATGTATTCAAAATCTTGGTAACGGCTCCAATGAGTGTCATGAAATTTAGTTTACAGAAGGTTTCGGGGACGATAAATCGATCTAGATTATAGGTTTCATTAATATAAAAACTCCTTTTATCAGTTTTGTTCAGCTAAACAATATTTTGAACGTATATTTATTAAAGTGTATAAACATAACTTCAAAAGTTTATAAATTACAATTTTCATCCATTCACCATCAGTTCATAAACGTCCAATGTTGGACATAGGCCTCTTCGTGAGAATGCCACTCGGAACGGTCCTATGCTACTTGCATGCAACGGTTCCCTGTGACTTTCAAGAAATCTTCAGTTCACCTAGTAATCATTATAAAACTTTGTTTTCAAATACTGCGGAATATTGAATTACAATTTATTCCCAATAAATTCTCGATTAAAGTTGTGCGATATTGGAGCGGTTTGTTTAGTAAATCGTTTGTAGTAGTAAGTAATTCGTTTAGTAATGTTAAAAATATCTAAATATACAATAATTGTACGTTAAACTTTTATAGTGTTTATTAGTCAGGGATATTCAAGGAAAAAGAAGAAATATGGATTCAGAGATATTTTTTGTTTTGGTTCTGTTCATTCGTTCGAAGAGTGGGTCCACTCTTGAAATCAATTCTAATTTCGAATCTGATTCAATTTCAATCTCACCAAACTTATATTTGGTACTCTTGAACAAAATCGAGAATAAATTCTTCTTTTGCCGTTGTTATTTTCACCAAATGTGCCGTATTTTCTTACTTTAAATTAATAACGTTATCGAACTCGATCACCACAAAGACGCTTTCTTAAAATAGTGCAACGATTTTAAACTACGTCAAAATCACGTCGGGAGTAGCAAATATTTGACTTAATCATTTGAAAGTCGAATTCATTTAGTTTAAAAAATTTTTCACCAAATTTAATTCCAATCGTGCGCTAGTGTCGCTTTCAAGAGTACCAAATTTGCTCAAATTCAAGCTGCGATTGGATTTAGGATTGGAATCAAGATTCAAGTGTAGGCACAGGTAAATTTCATACAGCCAAATCTTAAACATTTTTCTTCATAAACTACTAGACTTATTGAGTAGTATTTATAGTCACTTTCCGTCGGTAAGTCAAGTTGTTATTATTAATTAAACGCTTAAAAACAAACTAAAGAAGCTGGCCTGAATTTTGGCAGAACATAAAAATACAAAAAGCACCATTATATCATATTCATTCCATAGCATTTTCTATATATTATATTACATAATTTAAAATCAAAAATATTCTATATAGCACCACAAAATACTAAAAAAAATACTATTTATCTTTGGCTAAATATATTTTTTATGACAAAGATTTCAAACAATACCTATATAAGAGGCTTACCCATGTTCACTAGAATGATTTTGTATTGTGTTCATACATCGACTAAGTCAGTGTTACTTCACGAAACAATGTTTTTGTATATCAAAATTTATTTAGGAAATTTAACAAGTAGGTCTTTCTGAAGCTTTACTTGAATATATTCTCTTAAATTTTCTGTATTTCAAGCTTAGCTATATTTATCTGACATTCTTAGTATATGATCAAATCTAGCAAATTAAACAAATATACTATTATTCTCAACCGATTTATCTAATATTTGGCATATGATATTAACTCCTCGATGATCACTATTTTTTAAATGCTTTATCTGGCTCTGGTCTCGCCATACCTTATCTAAATACTCAGAGAAACAAAATGACGACAATAAGGCCCATAATCTTACTATATTTTACCGGTTCCCTTATTGAGCAGGAGCGCATAATTTCTAGTGTAATTTTTTTACTCTTTATGGCAAACGAGCACACAAACAGCACACTTGATAGTAAAAGATATTGCTCATGGACCTTTGCTAGGCCGCTGCCTACCGTGAAGAAAGTGAAGGGAGTGTGAATGCGTGCAATGAGGTTCGGTGATACTAAAGGCATCACCAAAATCCACCAGATGCAAACACTCTCAGAAAGTTGAGCTTCCGGCAATCTCGCACACCGAACGTAGTGCTACTACTCAGATGCCGATTTTTTGCGAGAGTTTTATACTACCTCAAACAGACCAGCCCGCGGCTGTAAACAAAGGCTATCGACAGTGTGGTCCCACTACTATAATTACCCACCAACTCGCTTAAGAGACCAAGAGCTATCGTAAAACAAGTTGAAATATTAAGTCATAATCAATTAATTAAAATTAAAATGTATTGATTTAAAATCTGCGCCTGAAGTACTACTACTACAGTCGGTGTACATTATTCTAATGTAACGGTTTACTTAGTTGTATGAAATAACAAAGCAAAATTGGCTAGCAAAAAGTTGGGCATCCTGAACAGAGCCAGGCAGTACTTCACAATGAGACAGTAGCTTGTGCTATACAAAGCACAAGTTTGTCCTCATGTGGAGTACTGCTCACATCTCTGGGCAGGCGCGCCCAAATATCAGATAGACCCACTTGACTCCCTGCAAAGGGGTGCTGTTCGAATCGTCGGGATCCTAATCTTACGAACGGATTAGACTAGAGCGGCGGAGAGACTTTGAATCACTCTGTGTACTCTATTGGCTCTTTCATGGGGAGTGCTCTGAGCTACTGTTTAACTTGGTACCACCGTCACCATTTTACCAACATATAGAGGGGCCCAGCTGTGCCCCTGGTATTGCAAAGGTCCATGTGCAGCAGTGTCACTTACCATCAGGTGTATTGCTTTTTTGTTGTTTTTGTTGTTTATTTGCCACCATCGGCAATAAAAAAAAACGTATAAATCTAAAATAATATTTAATAGGTAATTCATCATCATCATCGCAGCTCATATACGCCTTAAATCTCCTCCACAAAAGTAGGGCAATTAAGCTACTGACGCTACTCAAGCTAGTTAGCTAGTAAGCAGCTAGTAATTTTGCTTTGATTTGCATAGAATATCTATGCAAGTCAAAGCAAAATAAATAAATATATGCGTATTATACCTTTTAGTCGTCTTTTATGACGCCCGTGGGCGAGAAAAGAAGTAGTATTGCTCCGGCATCACACGGTATAACGATATTAAACGATATAAATAGCAGATTCGAGTAGACTACGATTAGTTTTGCGAATAAACAAAATATCTGAGCAAGGGCAAATAAGAGAAGCAGTAAATTCACTGAAATAGAACATCTAAAATTTAAATACGGATACAGAGCATAGCATTTGCACTGCACTTTATTAAAATCTAGCCTAATGTTGATCTTCAGTTGCGAATTGCGAATATTATGTATACTAGAGTTACCAACCTTCTTGTTTTTCCAGGGCATGTCATTATGTTTGTAGAGTCCTTTGTGTCCTGATGTCCTTTTATAAAGGGGCGGTGAATGAGCCCATAGACCGCCGGTGCATATCTCTTTCAAGGGCCATGTGGACGAGCCACCGGTACCCAACCTTGTTATCAATGGCGTCCTGGGATGTTCTGGATAGTTTTGAAGCTGAGTTTTTAAAACGTTTTGATAAAAGTCATGTATTTAAACATTTGTACGTCATTATTCGAATTCTTACGTTACAGGGAGCTCACGGCTTGAGAGTGTTTGCGCTGACCAGCTGTTTTACAGCAGTATACCACATGGTGACATTTTTTTTCTCTACTGTGGTCTCTCTAAAACTGTCCTATTTTTAAAATAAATTGATCTGGTTTCATCAACTTCATAGCCTAGTTTTTTTTAACTTATTTGGTTTTGGCAACCCAAAGGTATACATACAACGTATTTTAAAATAATCTATTTATATACTCACTAGCAACCCGCCCTCGCTTCGCTTCGGTTTCAGTCTTTCCTGCGTAGTGCCCGTTCCCGTGTGAATACCGGGATAAAATATAGCCTAGTTTACTCCCTGATATTATAGCTTTCCATTGGTGAAATAATTTTTGAAATCGGACCAGCCGTTTTGAAGATTTCCCGGAGCAAACAGACAGACAGACAAAAATTTTTTAATTGCTATTTTAGGCATAGGTGTCGTGCAAATAACCGTGTGAGCATGAAAAAAGCCTATTATTTTGGCATTACAAACAGACACTTCAATTTTATTTATTGGTATATATATAATATACTCATAATGAATCTGTAAAGATATTAGATCTACACATTGAAGATTTGTAAGAAAATAGTATGTTGTTCTTAGAATAATAATTATTGACAAAACACATTCCGATGATTCATTTTTTTGGCCATTATTCTGTTTGTAAATTTGTTAGCAAATCTAAACACGCGGTAGCGTGTCAAGCCAAGTTCAAGCAAAGGAACTGGCTAGCCAGCGCCGAGTGTAATATTACATGTACCACTTGGTGCCATTTTTGACCCTTCTATAACTCAAAACCTCTTTAACATAAACACATAAAACTACGTGTGTTTAATTATATCCATAAGGACATCTAGAAGCCCAAATTTCATGAAGCTAGCTCAAACGGTTATAAAGATATGAAAGTCAAAAAGTCGTAAATTTTAGCACTGACTGACTGACTGACATACCTAAATCTAACCTACTTCCAGATGACCTAGAAGGATAAAATTTGGAATCCAGCTTGGTAATTATATGTAAGCGTAGGAAAAAATCTAAAAATAAAAAAGTAAAAAATCTTTTCTAGGGGTCCCCATACATTTTTTTTTAATTGTAGCATTGGAACCGTTACAACGTTACAAGCAGATATTTGAAACTATACCAATATATGTATTATTATATTTGCTATATAACAGAAATATAAAAATAAAGTTAAGCCAAAAAATAAGTGGTGTCCCTGTACATAAAAACTTGTAATACGCGCTAAACAACCGGCCAACGGTGTGTCATCGGCGGCGCGCGTCACCACGTAATTGTACACAGAACAGAAGTAAATCTACATAAAACCGCTCCCGAGCAACACATAAACATAGGCACTGCTTACGAATACCAATTTAGTTAGTTTTCTTTACAAAAAATAATGATATCCCACCAAAAACATAAATGTAAAAAAGAGAGCCAAGTTCAATCCAAAAATTATGCTTGGCTGTGGACTTCGCCGCAAAAAGAATGGAGATCTAAATGAGTGCCACGTTCTATGCAAAATCCAAATATGTATTCAAAGGAACAAAATAACATTATAAACAAGTATTAAACTCTATTTCTTTGCTTTATTGGATACCTATAACAGTTGCTGTATTTAAAAAAAAAATGTGAGATCTTAAAGTAGGTTAGATTTTACTTGGCCAGTTTTTATCAGAATTAAAATATATATACACTCATTTGCAAAAAAAACGGGCACCTAAGCAATGAACCATTTCAAATGTTAATATTTCTTTGTTTGATAATTATAGGTAGTTTTATCCACACAATTTGCTAAATTAATAAGAAAATAATCGTTTTCATCAGTATTTCATAAAATTTAGATACAATTTATGGGAAATAATGCTAAACCTCGCTAGTAGTGTATATTCGCTAGTAGTGCATATGCTCATGAAGTAAAAATAAAAAAGTTTTTTTGTTTGTTTTTCTTTAATAAAGTAAAAGCAGATAAATGTTTAGTATCGAGTGTGACCCCCTCTAGCTAAAATCACAGCTTGAATTCGTCTGGGCATGCTAGCGAGTATATCCCGGATACTTGCTTGCGGAATACGTTCCCACTCCGCAGTAATCACATTCTTCAGCTCTCTGATGGTCTGCGGAGCCGGGTGTACTGATCTCACACGCCGTTTCAGAACGTCCCAGACATGCTCTATGGGATTGAGGTCGGGACTTCGAGCTGGCCAATCCAAACGACGAATGCCGACCTCTTGCACATACGCATTAACATCGCGGGATCGGTGGGCGCGAGCATTGTCGTCCATAAAAATCGAGTCTTCACCTAGAGCGGCCAATGCGGGTTGTGCATGAGAAATTAGAACTTCCGTTATGTATCGATGCCCAGTCAGTGAGCCGTTTTCAATGAAGACTAACTCTGTACGATCCATTGAATTTATTCCTGCCCAAAACATAACAGAGCCCCCACCATAAGGTGTGATTTCTTCGAAACATGCCTCTGCAAAGCGTTCTCCTTGTCTTCTTAGCACTCGCCGACGTCGATCTTCACCGAACAGAGATATCCTGGCTTCATCAGAGAACAAAACCCTATTCCAATCGTCTTGAGTCCATGATTCACAATTTCTAGCGAACCTAAGCCTGTGAACTCTGTGCTCACGGAGTAATTTGGGGCCGCGGGCCGGGCGGTGACTGCGTATATTGGCAGCGAGAAGCCTCCTCCTGACCGTCCATAGACTAATATGCACATTTCTTACTTCTTGGAGGTTGTTCTTAAGATCCACATACGAAGATTTGCGATTTCTCAATGCGCGACTCACAAGAAAACGATCATCCCGTGGTTGGGTACATGGTTTTCTTCCAGAACCAGGCCTTCTCTCGACGGAACCAGTCTCCTGATATCGCTGCCAGGTCCTTTGGACTGTCGAGCGACTAACATTTAGCCTCCTAGCCACGAAACATTGGCTGCAACCCTCTTCAAGCAGCGCGATAATTTTGGTAGCTTTAACCACTTTATCTACCATTTTTGATACAGCCAAACAGCATTAAATAAAGCTTTGACAGTCAAGGATATGAAATTAATCGATAAAAATTGAATAAAAGTTATGAAAGTCGATGTTAACTTCTGGAACTTCGCGCCAAAAATGTAGGATAAAAAGGGGTTTTCTGTAAAAATGAACATCAAATGAAAAATTGAATTTAGAACGTACTTTTTTAAATACCACAGCATTTTTAAAACCGGCCAGTAACGTGTACAAACGATTGAAACCTTTTTGGTATTGTATCTTTTTAAATATGAATGAAAATCAAAACCGCCCGTTTTTTTTGCAAATGAGTTTATATGTATGTTGAATAACTTTATGAAATGAATGATGTAATAAAAAGTTATGGTTGTATATACAAATACACGTACACACTTGTTTTTTTATAAAATTAGTATAAAGCCTTCCTCTCTTCGCTTCGGTTTCAGTCGCCTTATCCGCGTAATTGCCGTTCCCGTGGGAATACAGGTATAAAATATAGCCTATGTTCTGCCCTGGCATTATAGCTTTCCATTGGTAAAAGAATGTTTAAAATGGGTTCGGTTGTTTAAACGTGAAAGCGTAACAAACAAACAAACTTACTTTCGCATTTATAATATTAGATGTACTTTTTTATTATATGTACAGATTATATTTGCTGTTATTATATAGTCATCATTATTATCATCACAGCTCATGTACGTCACCAGCTGGTCTGGCGGGTTAATATAGGGTTTTATTTTGAGTTTTGTTTCTCTTGCATAGTTGTTATATGCACAGGATATACTTTAGTCGCCTTTTACGACATCCAAGCAAAAGGTGATCGCATTGAGAAAGATCGATCAGCGGGCATGATACCAAATCATTATTGATTTTAAAAAGGCGACATACTTCAGCTCACTAAAACGATTTTTTTATTTTCTTTACTATTGTGGATCAAATCTATGATTTAATATTGTTATTTATGCAACGGGACCATATAGATGTTAAAATTAAATAACAATTTTAATCATAGTTACTCCACACAATATAGCTTTTTTTACAAACCTTAGAAAGCTTATATATTTACTATTACAACTACTCATCCCTGCACGTATTAGATTCTTTCTAGATTCTTTATTATAAAATTATTCAATATATATTTTTTCTTTAATTCCAAACGGTGGCAAACGAACAAACTGTACACCTGATGGTAAGTGATACTGCCCTTTTTAGATATTTACTAGGCCACTGCCTACCGTGAAGAAAGTGAGGGGAGTGTGAATGCGTTTAATGAAGTTCAGGGATACTAATGGCATCACCAAAACCCACCACACGCAAACACGCACAGAAAGCGTAAGACCACACTATTGACAGTTGTCTGTCTACAGCCGCGTGCCGGTCCATCTGGGGTAGTACCATACTCACGCAGAAAATCGACGTCTGAGTAGTAACAATTTGTTACAGCACTTCGTTCGATGAGCGAGAGAGCCGGAAGCCTATCTTTCTGAGGGTGTTTGCGTGTGGTGTGTTTTATCGTATCGTAAAACAAGTTGAAATATTAAGTCATAATCAATTAATTAAAATTAAAATGTATTGATTTAAAATCTGCGCCTGAAGTACTACTACTACAGTCGGTGTACATTATTCTAATGTAACGGTTTACTTAGTTGTATGAAATAACAAAGCAAAATTGGCTAGCAAAAAGTTGGGCATCCTGAACAGAGCCAGGCAGTACTTCACAATGAGACAGTAGCTTGTGCTATACAAAGCACAAGTTTGTCCTCATGTGGAGTACTGCTCACATCTCTGGGCAGGCGCGCCCAAATATCAGATAGACCCACTTGACTCCCTGCAAAGGGGTGCTGTTCGAATCGTCGGGATCCTAATCTTACGAACGGATTAGACTAGAGCGGCGGAGAGACTTTGAATCACTCTGTGTACTCTATTGGCTCTTTCATGGGGAGTGCTCTGAGCTACTGTTTAACTTGGTACCACCGTCACCATTTTACCAACATATAGAGGGGCCCAGCTGTGCCCCTGGTATTGCAAAGGTCCATGTGCAGCAGTGTCACTTACCATCAGGTGTATTGCTTTTTTGTTGTTTTTGTTGTTTATTTGCCACCATCGGCAATAAAAAAAAACGTATAAATCTAAAATAATATTTAATAGGTAATTCATCATCATCATCGCAGCTCATATACGCCTTAAATCTCCTCCACAAAAGTAGGGCAATTAAGCTACTGACGCTACTCAAGCTAGTTAGCTAGTAAGCAGCTAGTAATTTTGCTTTGATTTGCATAGAATATCTATGCAAGTCAAAGCAAAATAAATAAATATATGCGTATTATACCTTTTAGTCGTCTTTTATGACGCCCGTGGGCGAGAAAAGAAGTAGTATTGCTCCGGCATCACACGGTATAACGATATTAAACGATATAAATAGCAGATTCGAGTAGACTACGATTAGTTTTGCGAATAAACAAAATATCTGAGCAAGGGCAAATAAGAGAAGCAGTAAATTCACTGAAATAGAACATCTAAAATTTAAATACGGATACAGAGCATAGCATTTGCACTGCACTTTATTAAAATCTAGCCTAATGTTGATCTTCAGTTGCGAATTGCGAATATTATGTATACTAGAGTTACCAACCTTCTTGTTTTTCCAGGGCATGTCATTATGTTTGTAGAGTCCTTTGTGTCCTGATGTCCTTTTATAAAGGGGCGGTGAATGAGCCCATAGACCGCCGGTGCATATCTCTTTCAAGGGCCATGTGGACGAGCCACCGGTACCCAACCTTGTTATCAATGGCGTCCTGGGATGTTCTGGATAGTTTTGAAGCTGAGTTTTTAAAACGTTTTGATAAAAGTCATGTATTTAAACATTTGTACGTCATTATTCGAATTCTTACGTTACAGGGAGCTCACGGCTTGAGAGTGTTTGCGCTGACCAGCTGTTTTACAGCAGTATACCACATGGTGACATTTTTTTTCTCTACTGTGGTCTCTCTAAAACTGTCCTATTTTTAAAATAAATTGATCTGGTTTCATCAACTTCATAGCCTAGTTTTTTTTAACTTATTTGGTTTTGGCAACCCAAAGGTATACATACAACGTATTTTAAAATAATCTATTTATATACTCACTAGCAACCCGCCCTCGCTTCGCTTCGGTTTCAGTCTTTCCTGCGTAGTGCCCGTTCCCGTGTGAATACCGGGATAAAATATAGCCTAGTTTACTCCCTGATATTATAGCTTTCCATTGGTGAAATAATTTTTGAAATCGGACCAGCCGTTTTGAAGATTTCCCGGAGCAAACAGACAGACAGACAAAAATTTTTTAATTGCTATTTTAGGCATAGGTGTCGTGCAAATAACCGTGTGAGCATGAAAAAAGCCTATTATTTTGGCATTACAAACAGACACTTCAATTTTATTTATTGGTATATATATAATATACTCATAATGAATCTGTAAAGATATTAGATCTACACATTGAAGATTTGTAAGAAAATAGTATGTTGTTCTTAGAATAATAATTATTGACAAAACACATTCCGATGATTCATTTTTTTGGCCATTATTCTGTTTGTAAATTTGTTAGCAAATCTAAACACGCGGTAGCGTGTCAAGCCAAGTTCAAGCAAAGGAACTGGCTAGCCAGCGCCGAGTGTAATATTACATGTACCACTTGGTGCCATTTTTGACCCTTCTATAACTCAAAACCTCTTTAACATAAACACATAAAACTACGTGTGTTTAATTATATCCATAAGGACATCTAGAAGCCCAAATTTCATGAAGCTAGCTCAAACGGTTATAAAGATATGAAAGTCAAAAAGTCGTAAATTTTAGCACTGACTGACTGACTGACATACCTAAATCTAACCTACTTCCAGATGACCTAGAAGGATAAAATTTGGAATCCAGCTTGGTAATTATATGTAAGCGTAGGAAAAAATCTAAAAATAAAAAAGTAAAAAATCTTTTCTAGGGGTCCCCATACATTTTTTTTTAATTGTAGCATTGGAACCGTTACAACGTTACAAGCAGATATTTGAAACTATACCAATATATGTATTATTATATTTGCTATATAACAGAAATATAAAAATAAAGTTAAGCCAAAAAATAAGTGGTGTCCCTGTACATAAAAACTTGTAATACGCGCTAAACAACCGGCCAACGGTGTGTCGTCGGCGGCGCGCGTCACCACGTAATTGTACACAGAACAGAAGTAAATCTACATAAAACCGCTCCCGAGCAACACATAAACATAGGCACTGCTTACGAATACCAATTTAGTTAGTTTTCTTTACAAAAAATAATGATATCCCACCAAAAACATAAATGTAAAAAAGAGAGCCAAGTTCAATCCAAAAATTATGCTTGGCTGTGGACTTCGCCGCAAAAAGAATGGAGATCTAAATGAGTGCCACGTTCTATGCAAAATCCAAATATGTATTCAAAGGAACAAAATAACATTATAAACAAGTATTAAACTCTATTTCTTTGCTTTATTGGATACCTATAACAGTTGCTGTATTTAAAAAAAATGTGAGATCTTAAAGTAGGTTAGATTTTACTTGGCCAGTTTTTATCAGAATTAAAATATATATATATATGTATGTTGAATAACTTTATGAAATGAATGATGTAATAAAAAGTTATGGTTGTATATACAAATACACGTACACACTTGTTCTTTTATAAAATTAGTATAAAGCCTCCCTCTTTTCGCTACGGTTTCAGTCGCCTTATCCGCGTAATTGCCGTTCCCGTGGGAATACCGGTATAAAATATAGCCTATGTTCTGCCCTGGCATTATAGCTTTCCATTGGTAAAAGAATGTTTAAAATGGGTTCGGTTGTTTAAACGTGAAAGCGTAACAAACAAACAAACTTACTTTCGCATTTATAATATTAGATGTACTTTTTTATTATATGTACAGATTATATTTGCTGTTATTATATAGTCATCATTATTATCATCACAGCTCATGTACGTCACCAGCTGGTCTGGCGGGTTGATATGGGGTTTTATTTTGAGTTTTGTTTCTCTTGCATAGTTGTTATATGCACAGGATATACTTTAGTCGCCTTTTACGACATCCAAGCAAAAGGTGATCGCATTGAGAAAGATCGATCAGCGGGCATGATACCAAATCATTATTGATTTTAAAAAGGCGACATACTTCAGCTCACTAAAACGATTTTTTTATTTTCTTTACTATTGTGGATCAAATCTATGATTTGATATTGTTATTTATGCAACGGGACCATATAGATGTTAAAATTAAATAACAATTTTAATCATAGTTACTCCACTCAATATAGCTTTTTTTACAAACCTTAGAAAGCTTATATATTTACTATTACAACTACTCATCCCTGCACGTATTAGATTAATTCTTTATTATAAAATTATTCAATATATATTTTTTCTTTAATTCCAAACGGTGGCAAACGAACAAACTGTACACCTGATGGTAAGTGATACTGCCCTTTTTAGATATTTACTAGGCCACTGCCTACCGTGAAGAAAGTGAGGGGAGTGTGAATGCGTTTAATGAAGTTCAGGGATACTAATGGCATCACCAAAACCCACCACACGCAAACACGCACAGAAAGCGTAAGACCACACTATTGACAGTTGTCTGTCTACAGCCGCGTGCCGGTCCATCTGGGGTAGTACCATACTCACGCAGAAAATCGACGTCTGAGTAGTAACAATTTGTTACAGCACTTCGTTCGATGAGCGAGAGAGCCGGAAGCCTATCTTTCTGAGGGTGTTTGCGTGTGGTGTGTTTTGGTAATGCCTTTAATGCTAGTCAATTGCTAACCTATTGTGGAGGTGATTCGCGCACATCAGATGGGCTGAGGCAACGACTACGACGACGAAATATTGTAAATTTAAAGAAATTTTAGTGAAATATTTAGCTTATGATATAACATAGTTAATGAATATATGGTTGACCGAGCTTCTCTCGGAATATTTTTGTTGTATTTTTGTCGAATTTATTTAGATATATATTAATAAATAATAAATAATTAAAAAAATATCTAAATTACAAAAAGAGAATAATAATAACACTAAGATTCGATCCGACGTTTTTTTTTTTTATTGCAATTGAATTGTTGTTTGAATGCCAAAACAAAATAAAAAGAAAACTGGACAACTTCCCAACTGAGCTATTGTAACTCTTGACAACTACGACGAAATTCGAATTCCTATTCAGAGAATGTCAATAACATTTTATGTCACTGTATTGATTGATTAGCTAAAAACACCGACAAAACAACATTTTCTATAAATAAAGCCTAGTTAGATCGATTTTTTGGCCTCGAAACCTCTAGTATGCCAAATTTCATCAAAATCGTTGGAGCCAAGAATTGCTCGTTTAATGATATAAGATTGAGGGAGCGCGAGAAATGGTCTACGTATAAAATATATATTATGCATCTGCCGTTAGTGATTATAAAATAAATAAATGTTTTCTTAATACGTCACCACATTGATTCTGTTTTATGATTCCTTTATTCCATATAATGTATAAATTTATATTAAATATCTCCAAATAAACGTCTAGGAGATGAAAAGTTACCAGAACACTCTTCATATCTATGAACACGATTTTCTAAGAAACATTACAAAACGGATGTTTCGTAACGTCTGAGCTTTTTATTATATTGTTTTATCATATCGTATTTCTTTGTGCTGAACTAATTTTATTTGCTACATCTAAAAAGCCAGCATTATATTATAACATGGAACTTAGTGGAAAGTATGTAATATTATTTTACGTTTATCCATTTTTCTGTAGACGTTCACCGTTAAACATATGCTTCCTTAAGGAAAGATAATATTCGATACCCTTGGGAGGCAGATTGGATTGAAGTTCTCCAAGAGTGTGCTGCGGTCCGCTCTCCTGGTTTTTACGAGTCCTGCAGCAACGTTAACGGGTGTTAAAACATCGTATTTTAGGTCCTCATCATCATCTCAGCTCACGGACACGACTCTCCTCCATAATGGGAGGGAAAATTGCCTATTAAATCTGTTTGTCTAATGAGTTGGTTTAGGGTTTTAAGTGGGTAGAGAATTGTATTCTAACTACGTCACCACACGGACAAGCTTGAGCCCTTAGAATAATAACGAAAAGTGAAGCAATTCAATTGGAGCCTAATGGAGCTTGCGCCGGAACCGTTTCGTAATGTAGGTACAAGGTCACTGTACTGCAAGTACGTACGCAACTCTTAAAAATAAATAGGTAATTATGACGGTTTGTGCATTCAAATGGTGTCACAACACATTTGAAAAAATAAAAAGTATATTAACATTACTTTTAAAAGTATTCCGACGATTTATGTTAATAAAAACAAAATTTGATTTTATAATTTGTATAGTGGTGTGCGTGTGTACGTGTGTAATCGCTTGCACGCATGTAGTATTGTTTGCTTCATATTTTTGATGGCTTACGAATGGATTATCCTTCTATACGATATTATTCTAAGCTTGAGCTATTGCACGACTAATATTGTTCTATACTTTTCGTATTGCTACGGAGTAAGAATACAATTAACCACTTCCTTTCTTGCCCGTGGGCGTCATAAAATACGAAAAGGATGTATGAAACATCGATGAAAGAGCAGAAAAACTCGATACAAAACCCGATTCCAATACGTCTCACCCGCGCAGTAGGTCAATTCTCCTTCAATTGTCCAGGAGCCCTCAGCATTGAGATTTATAGGCTGTGATCGTTTTACTGGGGAAACCCTAATATCATAACTATAATATCCTTTAGACTGTCTACTTCTATTGTTAAATGTAGCCCTCTTACGTGTATGTTAATATGACAATCACTTGGCAGATATTATTGGTTTTGGGTTGGAAATCGTTGGTATTATTAGTCCCCTAGGAAACTGTCGCTATCCATTCATCTAGCGAGCCCTTACTTTTTCGATTAACAGTAAAATAAACGATGAGAAATGGTATTCTTAATCTGTTACAATACACACTATATAATAATCTTTTAGTATACCACAAATTCTCGAAGATAATTCACCACAAACCGCACAGCTTTACCGTCGTTTAAATAAAACAGAGTATCTAATTATTTACCTAGTTACAAGCGTCATAGTTGAGAATCTTGTTAACGACCATCGTATAGCTACTGGTGGTTATATTATGACGTAACCGGACCACATAATTATTATAGTGCTCTCATATATTTTGTACTGTTATATATTACATATTTATTGATATAACTAGCAACCCGTCCTCGCTTCGCTTCGGTTTCAGTCACCTTTGCCGCGTAGTTCCCGTTCCCGTAGGAATCATCATCATCATCCCAGCCCACATATGTCCCACTGTTGGGCTTGGGCCTCCTCCATAATGGGAGGGAATTTGACCTACTATACCATGCTGGTCAGACATGTTGGTATAGGGTTTCACTTCGAGGTTGCCTTCCCGTAGGAATAGCGGGATAAAATATAGCCTATGTTATTCCCTGATATTATAGTTTTGGGGGCGTCCATAAATTACGTGAGGTGTTTTTTTAAATTTTCTGTACCTCCCTCTCCCCTTGGTGAGATATCGTGAGATTTTATTCAACCCCCTCCCCCATCCCCCAATCTCACGTGAGATTTTTCAAAATGTGGGTTTCTTACGTAAACGCGTTGGATTGTTATTGTTAAAAGAAAAAATTAAATTTAAAACCTCAGTTGCACATCTATCTTATTTTATAATGAATTATCTATGGTATAACGTCGAGTTATGAATGAAATTATTTTCTTTCGAACGAATTAGTGAATGATCTTAATCGTATTATGATTACGCTTAAGATTAAATCTTAAGTATGTACAATCTGGATTAAAGGGACCAAAATAGTATTTTTTTTTGTTTCAATCATCCCACCACACATTCCCACCATTGTAACTCCTGTAAACCAGAATCCACAATGGTCTCCATCAATGACACCGAGGTTTGACTCTCAGGCAGTCCCGGGATATGATTTTAATTGTCTTGGGACCCGCAACAAATTTAATTAGAAAAGATTAAAGAGGAGGAGTTGGAAAGAGAGATTCCACTTCCCTCCTAGGCAAAGCGGGAGACAGGAAAACAAAATGACTAGTCAGCCAATAAGTAAAAAGGTGTACAGCTACGATAGCGCAGCAGTACGGCACCACGGATACGGAAGAGCTTAACGGGGCCTATATGTGAGTGTTAAGATTGATTGCTAGAGTAGGTATGGCAGAAACGCATGAACGCACGGAAATTTTCTCGAGTTACTACAAGGTCTGTATAATATACTACCCCACAGGTGACTTGCAAACTGTTTAACATAAGGTTACGCTCGTTTCGCCAGAGATCGCACTCCCAGAGAATGTGATGTGCTGATTGTTCATACTCGTGGTCAGATGTGGAACATTGACATAATGGTGATGGTACGAGTTTAAAAGAAAATAATTTACTTTTAAAGTTGCCATGGCCAGTTAAAAATTGGGCCACGAAGTGGTCAACCTCCAGCCACACCTTCTCCAGGCGCTCCCGGATGCATGGAAAAAATAGATAAAGATGACGACCTTTCGATGATGAATCCCATCTTTCTTGCCATTCGGTTAAAAGTTCCTCATAGACAATGGATTGTGGTGCAAACAATCTAGCAATTTTATTTCGGTCGCGCGGTAGAAGGAAATTTGTATTGATAGTTTCCTTTGTGGTGTAATACATTGACGCTCGTCTCTGAATCTTCAAATCAACCGGAAGTACACCCGCGAGTACTGGTAAGGCCTCGGTAATAACCGTTCTATAGGCTTTACATAAGAATATTAGGGCCATACGTTGGCTCTGTAGTAATTTAAGGCGAGCTGCCCCTATGGTGGCCCTATCGGCCCATACAGGTGCAGCGTAACAAATAATATACATTAATAATAACAATGTTTCAATCAGAAAAAAAAATTGCGTGATATTTGCCAAGACCCCCCTCTCTCCAACGTAAGATTAGATGAGATTTGACTCGACCCTTAAACATCTCACGTATTTTATGAACGCCTCCTTTCCATTGGTGAAAGAATTTTTTAAATCGGTTCAGTGGTTTAAGCGTGAAAGCGTAACAAACTTACTTTCGCATTTATAATATTAGTAAGAGTTATGCTACATTAATTTCCGTGTGGCGATGGAGTAAGAATACAATTTACAACTCCCTCTCTTGCCCGTGGGTGTCATGAAAGATGAATAATGTATTAAATGTGCATATAACATCTATGCCAGAGAAGAAAACCTTGAAATTTAACTCTATACCAACACGTCTGACCAGCGTGATATAATAGGACAGTTTCCCTCATTTTGTGAAGGTGGCTCAAGCCCAATAGTGGGACGTACATATACGTCCGAAAGGAATGAATGAATGAATATTAATTAGATTTTTTTTTGGCATCAGTCCAGTTATTAATTATCTCGCAGCTGTTTATTGTTTTCAGTAATTACCACTTACTAATTGCTATTTATATCACCTCAACTTGTCCTGTAGTGGAACTCTGTAATTGGTTCTGCTTATTGTAAATGTAAACAGCTTAGTCTGTTAGAATATTTCTTTATCGTAACTGTTTAATAAAAGCTGTTGCATAAATAAATAAATACATTACGCGTATCTTGAAATATTGTCGTTAATAATTAACCTGCGATTTGATATTTATTAAAGTGTATAAATATGGTAGAATAGTTTCTGGCGGTGACTTCGTCCGCCTAATAAGTTACTTGCCGAAGATGAAATTTCATCCAAATTCGGATAATGATTGATTGTGTAAAATAAGTAAAATTGGATTATTATCCCGAGGGAAAAATGGACTGTTTTTAATTATGATTTTGATATTTACCTTGTACAAGTCTAATAACTTTCATATTTAGATAATACGGTTGTCGTGTGGTCGAAATTCGACCATAATTCATTTTAATTAATTTTTCTGCTACACAACTTTCTTTAATTTTATTTATGTAAATTGAGCAAGTTGTATTTCACTAATAACTAATGTACCTAATGTATGTAACTAATGTATAAGCACAAATCTCTATTAGACATTGTCATCATAATTATGATTGTTTGACATTCAGTTCGACCAGATATTTTAACCGTAAACAAAAGTGTATTAGCGTTGCTACGCAACACACTCCCACAAACGTGTGTGTATGTGTGTGTGTAGCGATTGCGTTGTAGTGTGCGTAATGCCTTTTTTAATGAATTTAATGCATTTCTGATCCATTATTATATGGAAGTTTAGTTTTATGCACTTCTTCTCATTATATACTTCAACTGTGCCAAATTTCATACTTGCCCGTCCACGTAATTTTCGTAAAAAGGGTACCCCTTTTTAAAGTTTTTGCCTCACGTATTTATATATAGATGCTTACTGTCTTATAATGGCGAAAACAATTTTGAAAGAGTCAGAACCCTTGCTGGCTTATCGTATAAAAGTATTTCTTCATTTTGAGGGACAGTAAGCCGTTAATTCTACAGTTCAGAACATTTCAGATTACACCCCAATACGGGCTTAATATTTTATTAAATGATGTTGAATGGGTAGACAAACGTCTATGGTAACGATAGATAACTGCAATAATCCATAATGATAATTTATTTTTATTTACTTATTATCAAAACATATTCATCATCACCATCACCTCAGCTCATATACGTCCCGCTGCTGAGTTCGAGCCTCCTCCACAATAGGAGGGAAACTAACCCTAGTATACCATAATGGTCAGGTTGGTATACGGCTTTTTTTTTCGAGTTTTCTTTCTCTTGCATAGATGTTATATGCTTGTTATATCCCCTAGTCGTCTTTTACGACATCCGCTATCAAGATAGGGAGTGGTGAATTCTATTCTTATTCTATACGGTAAAAAATATTATTAAATTTAATTGTATTTTTTTGGGGTAGGCTATGGTCAGCGCAGTCACCGCCCGGCTCCGTCCGGGGCGACATAAGGGCGGCGCGTAGCACGTCGCCTTCGCCGTTGTGCCCACCACCGGTGGCGTGTTCCTTGTCCCTAGTTGTTGGCCCGACGGAATACCCTGAGGAGGCACCCTCTCCTCTCGACGTCCCTTTCCCGAGGTCGGTCTCTCTGTGGGTGACGAACTAAAATCCTCGTTTCTGTCACCCGCGGCTAGGAACCGACTTGCTAAAAGTTATTTCGAGTATTCTTTGTTTTGCATACATATTATCTGTATATTATAATCCCTCTCTTACGATACCCACGGTTAAAAAAGGCGGTAGTAAATTATATTCTTACTCCATATGGTAAAAATATTATTAAATTCATATCACCTTGAATTCGATATAAATTTCAACCAAAAAATACCTCAAAATAAATAAAACTTGTTTAGTTTACACCTTTAGCGCTGAATATATTAGTATACTAGCAATCCGCCCTCGCTTCGCTTCGGTTGTAGTCGTTTTACCCGCGTAGTTCCCGTTCCCGTGGGAATACCGGGATTTTCATCCATTGATGAAAGAATTATTGAAATCGGTTCAGTCGTTTTGAAGATTACCCGGAACAAACAGACAGACAATTTTTTTAATTGCTATTTTAGGCATAGATGTCGTGCAAATAACCGTATGAGCATGAAAAAAGCCTATTATTTTGACATTACAAACAGACACTCCAATTTTATTTATTGGTATAGATGTATCTCTCTAAGCATATACTGTATTAGTATGTAAGGTAAGCGTAAATAAACTACAAAGCTAACTAATTCACTAAATTTGAATAATTATACGACCATCTTCCCTGATATTGATTTAGTGAGGATTATTCTGGAATCGATTTAATTAGATTTACAATTCAACTCGTGTAACTTCAAATTCATTGCTATTAGCCTCTTCTGAAGTTTTTAACTGCTATGAATTGAGTTACCAGCTTGAAAGCAGCTTAATTAAACTGATATTCTTCTTGCATATTTTATATTTTTTTCTATTAAAAGACTCTTTACTGGTAACCTTAATCTTTTCAATTTTAGGAACATTGCATCCCAAACTAAGGAATATATTTTTGTGTTATAGGAAACTTTTAAATGATTCAATTATCGGACCCAAATAATACTCGTTACAATCATTTATTACTCGCACAGTGTATATTTTTCTCGTTTCCCTACTATTTTTGCAGTTAACGTTAAAGTGTGTACGAGGAAAGACTCTCCTTGGGGAGGACGTCGGTCGAAGAGATACTCGGAGAGGGTACTCCTCAAAGGGTATTCCGTCGGGCCGACCACTGACGACAAGTCACCCGGCTCCGGTGGTCGGCCCAACGACGAAGGCGGCGTGTCATGGGTGGGTTACAAGAGTGCGTGCTTACACCTCTTTATCGCCACGGATGGAGCGGAGCAAGGAGTGCGTCGACCGTAACCCACCCCAAAAAAAAAAGGGAACACAATATCTATATGATGGCGTCACAATATGTCTTTTTTCTCTTGGAGTATATTCTAGAAAACACGTCAAATATTAAAATGTATGTGAACGTGCATTCTATTTAAATGTAACAACCGCATATCATTCATATATCATTGTAATAAAAAGCGAATAATACAAATAACTTTCATTTTTTACAAAAAAATACATCTAGATCTAACGTCATTGCAAACAGTAGCAATAAATATCTTGTATTAGAATAGAAATATATATCTTTAGGTATTCTATAGGTTGCATTTTAGAAAGGTATAAACATTCCGTGTGGTGTCGAAGTAAGAATACAATTCATCGCCTCCTTGCTTGTCCGCGAGTGCTGTAATCTTTTACTGCCACTAAGGGGTATAATATGGACGGCGCAGGCGCGAGTACCTGCCCCTGATGCCGCCCTAGCAGAGGCTGCGAGTGACCGGACCGGGAATTTAGTCCGGCACCCGCGGAGAGGTTAGCCTCGCGACGGCGATCGGCGTCCCGGGAAGGGGACGTCGACGGGAGAGGGTACTCCCTCGGGGTATTCCGTCGGGGCGACCACTTAAGTCAAGGAAATCTGCACCCACAAAAAAAATAAATAAAGCGGTGTAATATATATCTTCCGTGTGATGACGGAGTAAGAATACAATTCACCACCCCCTATCTTACCCGTGGGTGATCGTACGAGACGACTAAGGGATATAAAACGCATATAACATCTATGTGAGAGAAGGAAAACTCGAAATAAAACCCTATACCAACACGTCTGACCAGCGTGGTATAGTAGGTCAATTACCCTTCCGTTATGGAGGAGGCCTGAACCCAACAGTGGGACGTATATGGGCTGAAATGATGAAAATGATGATGATGAATATATATATAACATCTATGCAAGACAGGGCAAGCTGGAGCTGAAACCCTATACCAACACGTCCACTGTAGTATAGTAGGTCAAATTTCCTCCCATTGTGGAGGAGGCTACAGCCAAAGAGACGTATATGAACTGAATTGATGATGATGATTCTATAGGATGCACTTTAGAGAGAGAAACGGTTTTTTGTAAAGCTAGTGCGTGTATATTATTGCCAGTTATTATTATTTAAGTTGCAAAATAAAATATATGTCGTTTGGATTAGGGAAGTGCATTATTTTAATTAGTACAGAACAGGCTCTGTTACGTCAGCTAGTATTTGTAATAATTTCATGTAAATCCATATGCGTCCCACTGGTAGGCTCGCGCATCCATTGTAAGAGGCAAATTGACCAACTATATCACGCTAGCAAGACGAATTGGCATAGGGTTTTATTTAGATTTTTCCTTTTCTTGCATATATTTGATAAGCATATTATATTCCTTAATCGTCTTTGACGACATACACGGGTAAGAGATGGGGTGGTAAATTGCTATTTATTGGGATTGCTATCTTCTTATACTCGTTCCAACCATTTATTTTACTTTTGACACATGCTTTAGGACGTAACTGTTTCATTATACGCAATTATTAACTTTGAAACGAGTGAACAGATAAATATATAAACTGCCCAATAATATTTATATATCTTAATTATTACCCACTAAATACATTAATATGCCGTAAATAGCTCTATTCATAAAATTTAAGTGATAATTCATTTCCGTTATAAAAAAAGTTACGTTCTATCGCATCTAGTGACAGGATTAAAAGTATTCGGTGCAAACTAATGAATCGCAAATAATCGATTACACTTATTTGCAGTTAAGTCAGCTGACAACTGAGTTTTGAATTGTTGTAATAGACAACACGTTAAAATTGTATCAGGGAGATATAAAAATCTTCTCATCATACCTATAACATGAAATAAAACAACCAAAATATTTTAATATTATTTTATTACTAGCTTTTGCCCGCGGCTTCGCCCGCGTAAAAATTTACTTGCATATTGAACTATTATCGCAAAGAATATTATCGACATAAAAAGTATTACATTTTTTAATTTAAGAAATACTCTATCTACGTGTCAATTTTCATCCAAATCTGCTCAACAGTTTAAGCGTGATTGAGTAACAAACATCCAAATATCTTCACAAACTTTCACATTTGAATATTACTTCCAGCCTTGTAGTTCAGATTGCCGTGCAAATACGATGGTAAATATGCCTTTCCTTAGTCTCTGATAACGTACTTTTCCATTGGTGAAAAAAAAATTATGTCAATCAAACACCCGCAGTTTCATTCACGTAGACCTCATTCCCATGCCAATACCGAGATAAAAAATGCCTATGTAACTTGCTGATATTATAAATTTACATGGGTAAAAAAATATATATAAATCCCAGAAATATCAGAGATATAAATTACCTGTTACTCGCTGACAACATAGGTATCTTTCCATTGGTGAAAGAATTTTAAAAATTGGTCAACATCCCTCGGTATAGTTCTCGTTCCTGGGCAAATACCGGGATGAAAATAGCCTTTATATTATTCACTGATAATATAGCTTTTCATTAGTGAATTAATTTTTTAAACCATTAAATTCCCGTGATTTCATCGGCATTGTACCCGATCCCGTAGGAATATCGGGATAAAAATAGCTTAAATATGTTACTCGCTTAAAAATAGCTTTCCATTAGTGAAATAATTTTAAAATCGACTTAATTCATCCACACCGGGATAAAATATAGCCTGGGATAAAATAGTCTAAGTTATTCCTTATGTACGACTGGTAGACCTGATGGTAAAATATAATCAATATCGGTCCAGCCATTTTGAAGATTTCCTGTAACGAATAGACAGACAGACAAAAAAATTTGGACCGTATTGTGTGAGCATAAATAAAACCTATCATTTTGATAGACAAACAGACGCTTCAAATTTATTTATTTGTAGAGATAGAAAATTGTAATAATATTTTGATTGTAACTTACTGTCTGGTAGCTGCTAGAAATATTACCACGTTTTCATTGTTCGTGGGTGTCGCAAAATACTACTAAGACAAAGATTTACATCGACCTGGACCAATTGGTGATGCCGTCTGGCCAACAATGTCGGCCAGGTCATAAAATGTTGCTAGAACCTTTGCAATATATCTACGATGGCAGTAGTAGGTACCCTACCCACATATCGCGTCGATCCAAAGTAATTAGGATAAGAGCAAGATAATGATGATATATCATTGGTTGGGTGTCTTCGACTATATGCGTTTTATCCTTTTGGGGCAGCTCAAAATTGTTTCTTAGTGCGTGCTTACCCCAAATAACCGATCGGTATACAAAATTTCACATTCTTTGGCCCGGTATCTTTGGCTATACGCTTTCACCCTCTTAGGGGTTGAATTGCCAAAAATTCTTTGTTAGAGCTCGCTTGCCAAAATTTTTTTCATAGTGCTTGGTAAGTGAGCACTAAGAAAATCTGGGGGTAATCCAAGAAAACCGACCGTGTACTAAAATGATCCTTCCTAGGCTCAGTGATTTCGGTTAAACGCTTTTCACCCCCTTAGGGCTAAAATTGCAAAAATCTCTCTTCCCCCAAGAAAGGCAACTTTATACAAAATTCCATGTTTCTAGGCCTAATGATTTCGGCTATATATTTTGCACCCCTTTAGGAGTTGATTTTAATAAAATAATTTCTTAGAGCTCACTTACAACAAAGGAAAGAGAATTGCATAGAAAGTTTTACGTTCCTAGCTCCAAGAGTTTCGTCTATACGCTTTTCACTTACTTAAGAGGGTGATTTTCCAAAAATCCTTTGCTAGTGCTCGTGTACCCCAAGAAATAAGACGACGTAAAAAGAAAATACTTTCCCCTATTTCAACCCCTTATACCTATTTTTTCGCGATAAAAAGTAGCCTTATATCCTTTCTCAAGCTTTAGTTCATCTCTGTACCAAATTTCATCAAAATCGGTTAAGTGGTTTCGACGTGAAAGACTATATGCTTTTCAATCCCCTTTTTTTGGGGTGGGCTGCGGTCGGCGCGTTCTTCGCACCACTCCGTCCGGGGCGACAGAGGGGCGTAAGCACGCAACACCCGCAACCCACCCGAACACCAGGTCGCCTTCGTCGTTGGACCGACCACCGGAGCAGGGTTACTTGTGCTTTTCAACCCCTTAAGGAGGTGAATTTCCAAAAATCCTTTGCTAGTACTCGTGCACCCCAAGAAATACGATGGTGTAAAAAAAATACGTTTCTAGGCCCAGTGGTTTCGGCTGTATGCTTTTTGGTATTTTAGGAGTTGAATTTCATCCCTATGTAAGTGAAACTACCAAAACGCTAGAACGAATATTTATTTATCATCAGGTGCCTTCATACAAAGATTCACGGTTCTATCATCGAAAATGACGAATTTCCATACAAAATATCATCCCCTATTTCAACCCCTTATACCCATTTTTCCCAATAAAAAGTAGCCTATATATATCCTTTCTCAAGCTTTAGTCCATCTCTGTATCAAATTTCATCAAAATCGGCTTAGACGTGAGAGGCTATATGCTTTTCACCCCCTTAAGGGAGTGAATTTCCAAAAATCCTTTGCTTGTGCTCGTGCACCCCAAGAAATACGATGGTGTAAAAAAAATACGTTTCTATGCCCAGTGGTTTCGGCTGTATGCTTTTTGGTATTTTAGGGGTTGAATTTCATCCCCATGTAAATGAAATTTCCAAAACGCTTGAACGAATATTTATTTATTTATTGTCAGGTGCCTTAATACAAAGATTCGTGATTCTATCATCGAAAATGACGAATTTCCATACAAAATGTCATCCCCTATTTCAACCCCTTATACCCATTTTTTGCGATAAAAAGTAGCCTATGTTCTTTCTCAAGCTTTAGTCCATCTCTGTACCAAATTTCATCAAAATCGGTTTCGTCGTGAAAGGCTATATGCTTTTCAACCCCTTAAAGGGGTGAATTTCCAAAAATCCTTTGCTAGTACTCATGCACCCCAAGAAATACGATGGTGTAAAAAAAATACGTTTCTAGGCCCAGTGGTTTCGGCTGTATGCTTTTGGTATTTTAGGGGTTGAATTTCATCCCCATGTAAGTGAAACTACCAAAACGCTAGAACGAATATTTATTTATTTATTATCAGGTGCCTTAATACAGAGATTCACGGTTCTATCATCAAAAATGACGAATTTCCATACAAAATATCATCCCCTATTTCAACCCCTTATACCCATTTTTTCGTGATAAAAAGTAGCCTATGTCCTTTCCCAAGCTTTAGTCCATCTCTGTACCAAATTTCATCAAAATTGGTTTAGACGTGAAAGACTATATGTTTTTCACCCCCTTAAGGGGGTGAATTTCCAAAAATCCTTTGCTAGTGCTCGTGCATCCCAAGAAATACGATGGTGTAAAAAAAAAATACGTTTCTAGGCCCAGTGGTTTCGGCTGTATGCTTTTTGGTATTTTAGGGGTTGAATTTCATCCCCATGTAAATGAAATTTCCAAAACGCTTGAACGAATATTTATTTATTTATTGTCAGGTGCCTTAATACAAAGATTCGTGGTTCTATCATCGAAAATGACGAATTTCCATACAAAATGTCATCCCCTATTTCAACCCCTTATACCCATTTTTTCGCGATAAAAAGTAGCCTATGTCCTTTCTCAAGGTTTAGTCCATCTCTGTACCAAATTTCATCAAAATCGGTCCAGTGGTTTAGACGTGAAAGCGTAGCAGACAGACAGACAGACAGACAGACAGACAGACAGACAGACAGACAGACAGAGTTACTTTCGCATTTATAATATTAGTAAGGATAACGAATCGTCGGATTCTTCATACGAACTCGAATCGTCGCTTGAATCATCTGCAGTGTTTATTATTAACTCTTGTGTAGGTATGTTGTCAAATTCAATTTCCCGATCCCAATCAGAGAATATTATATTTTTTGTCTTGTTGACGACACTCGCCCAGTTTTCAGGCGTCACACAAGCACATGCGTTTTTTAAAAGTTCAAGCATTTTATTTGCTGTGAAAGGAGGAGTTGTATTGTTTCTTGCGGCGTGTCCTTTGACTTGTGCCCAGATCATTTCAATTGGATTATATTGACAGTGGTACGGAGGAATTCTGATTACAACATGCCCATATTCTGCTGCCATTTCGTCGATGACATATCGTTTTGGCTGCTTTTTACTTTTTAATATTTTAAGTAATTCTACTTTTAGTAGGGATTCGTCCACATCTTCCCCATTATCACGAAGCCAGTTTATAATCTCGTGTTTTTTGTTGGCCTGTGTTGGTATTTTATTAATTTGGCGAGAGTGATAGGGTGCATTATCAATAAATATTGTTGATGGCTCTTCAAGTGATGTAAGCATTTCTCTGAACCACTTTTCATACACGTCCGCATTCATCTCCTCATGATAGTCTCCTGTTTTTATTTATTTGAACGCTAACAGAGCGTCTGGTACAAATCCCTTTGTAGTTCCCGCATGGCAAATGATGAGGCGTTCACCTTTCCCCATTGGCACTGCAGAAGTAGAAGCAGCAGTATCGTCAGTCCAACTTTTTGGTATGGAATGATTGGCATTGAGCCAAGTTTCATCTGTGAAAACGACATTCGACCAGTCTTCTATTTTCTTCGCTTGTCTTAAAAATTCACAGCGAGACAAGGCTATATCACGACGTTCCATTAAAATTTTTCTTTTGTCGGATTTCTTATACAAGAACCCGATTTGGTGCAGCACCTTTGACAAAGAAGATTTTTGACCACGAAACAAGCCACAATTTCGTAGAGACGCTACTAATTTTTTCAAAGTAGGAATCTCTTTGCTTGTGTAATAATTGTATATATGACGACGAATAGCATCAGTATCAAAACTGTCAATTGCTGTCACTTTACGGGGCTGACGTTTTTTCTTAGGCGTAGATAGCTTGTTCTGTTCAATACCACTACTACCATAGGCTTCTTTAGTGATTTTCGCCACCGTTGGAGCACTAATACCTAATGCTGCTGCAACACGGTATCTAACTTGGGTTACTGGTATAAGGAATCCGCGATTGCGGCTTTTCTTTTCAAAAAATTCACGAAGCCGCAGCACTAACTCTCTGGATTGTCCTTTAAGCACCATACCTTTCGGCATTTTGCAAGTAAAATCTTACTGGGAAGAACGATACGCTCAACTTAATCAAAGTAAGAACAATGAAATCAATACGGTGGAATATAAATACTCAACACAGCGTATGAAAATCATGAAAGAGCACTCAGCGAACAGAAATGTGACTAGCACGGGAGTCTTGTTGCGAGTGACAGACAACACAACAAAATGGCGTCGCCGGCGCGCCGTTCAGTGTTGCCAATTTGGCTTAAAAAAAAAGGGGTAGGCTGGATGAGAAAATTAGTGATTTACTACCGCAGACGAGGGCGCCATTGTCTCTAAGTAAAGTTTGGAGCAGCGGACCCCGCTTAATGGAAAAATGCTTCATAAAGTAGTTATTTTTTATTTTGCAAAGTACAAAGTAAAATATTTTGGGAGGACTGAATTAGTGGGTATGCAAAAATTAATGTGCCCAAATAACAAATATATTTACAGAAGTGAAGTTTTTAAATAATATGAAATATGTATTTAAGCAAAAATAAAATATCCGTGTTAAATCGATTAAAAGTTCTTCCTGACTAAAATCGATTATTACAAAACATAGTATCTGTAATACATTGGTACAACACTAATTGATCAGAATTCGACCTGCCAAAAGTAAAATAAATGGTTGGAACGAGTATAATATATATATTTCTTGTGTACGTGTGTATGGCACTGAACTCCTCCTAAACGGCTGGACCGATGTTGACGAAATTATTTGTGTGTGTTCAAGGTGATTCGAGAATGGTTTAGATTCACAATTGGACCCAGTAGGTGGCGCTGCTGTGTTATTTTAACAGAACAACGTCTGTTGGTTCAGCTAGTTTATATATATAATCGTTATTTATATAATTGAATGACACATGTCATGAGTATTTGCAGTTAATATTGCCTTAAATTTTATGGACAATCACGGCATAAATAGAATGATAAGTAAGCTTAGGAAGTTTGCCCGATATTGTTATAATAGGCACATGTAAGTTGTAACCTAGGCACGAACATAACAAATCGATAATTCAACTCATTTATAGTGAAAACGTAAACGCGCCTACACGTAATTACGAAACGCGAAGCATTTCATTAATGATAGTTGTTAAAACATTTTGACGAGCATGCGCGCATGTAGGAGTTCTGTGAACTCAGTGTGAGATTTTTGAAGTTTTTCTACTAATTGTATATGAAAACTTTAACTATGATTTGTTTAATGATTTCTGATGTTTACGTGAGCATTACACACATTGTAACTAAAACTATTTTACGGGTAGACAAATTAATAACTATTAGCGGGTAGATATAATTTTTTGTAATAACGATGACTTGTTGGACGTGAGACATCTTAGCCCGTCCGTCACCATGAAAGATTCAGTGTTCGCAACGTCGGGCAATCGAAAATCAAATACAAACTCGATAAAATCCGTAAAGTAGTTTTATTTACACTCAGTAAAATTGTTTTATTTAGAATATGATTTGTTTGCTTATTTAATATACATAATTCCGTAAAAAAACTTATTATACCCAATTGAGACGAGAATATCTTTTATATAAAACTTCTGTCCGTGTATATCTGATTGAACACCTAAATGGCTGGATAGATTTTGATGATGTTTTTGTGTGTGGCTCAGTGAATTTGAGAATGGTTTAGATTAATAATAATTGGACCCGGTAGGTGGCGATGCGATGGCTTTCAAGGAGAATTCCTTTCATTTTTCTTTTTGGTTCTGAACAGAAGAGTGTCTGTATCAGTGTCTGTTGGGTCAGCCAGTTGCGTTACATTAATTTATTATTCTTATCATTCAGCATTTGCTGTTCTCTTCTGAATGTAGGTCTCCCGCAACTTTTTCTGTTACTGATGTAAGGGCATAATGTCGTAATCGCCACACTTGGCAGACGGGAGGACGATCACATAGAGGTATTATACGTACAGGAGAGAGCTGCTGCTCGCTCTACTGCCGAATATTTAGCTAATGTTTAAGCCTTCTACGGTCAAACAAGAAACGGCCGCAATGGTATTCTTATTCCGTCGTCATACGGGAATTTAGAAATACTACATATTTTATTAATATGTTCTATTCTAAATTTATTATGATTATGTTTACGCACGTCCGGTTTGTTATTTATTGCCACAGTTATTTATGGCCTCAATTATTGGCTGCACACCTGAAACTCTTTCACATTTATTAAATAGCAAAGTGATGCACGCTTTAACTAAAAGCCAATTCAATAATTTTCTTTAACATACACAGTGCGATGCTGTAAAAGAGAAAATCTTAATATATATAAATTACGTGTCATGTTGTTTGTCCGCGATGGACTCCTAAACTATTTAACCGATTTTAATCAAATTTTTACACCGTGTGCAGTTTGATCCAACTTGAAAGATAGGATAGCTTACATCTTAATTTATAGTCGCAATATTATTTTATTGCAAATTATTTGTCTATTATTTGACATTCACAATTATCTTTTAACTCCAAACGATTTTAACAGATGGCGATATCTGTTGACTGGATTGAGTAATTAATTAATAGATGGCGCTGCTATGTCAAACCTACAGACGTGTCATATACGATTTTAACTTGCTTTTTTACATAGATGCTAATTGAAAAAAAATATGACGACCTCCATGACAGATGTTCTCGTATAGTTCCACTTAAATAGTTTAATAAAATGTAATATAACAATAACATTAGCCAGAGCAACGCGTGGCCGGGTCTGCTAGTGCATAATATGAATTACATTGTATCAATTTATTAAAGTTTCTTAGATTTATTTCTCTTATATTTCTACTCCGTGTAGTGACGGATTAAGGACAGACTAACATGGAATGAGTGGCAACTAAGAAATACGATACGCTTAAAACATCCGTATGGTGCCGGAGTAAGAATACAATTCACCACTCTAAGGTGTACAATATGTATATAATGTCTAGTCGGACGTGTAGGCATTTTTTTATGGGTAGGCTATGGTAAACGCACATGCCGTTCATTCCGTCCGCGACGACGAAAGGACGGCGCGCGGTACCATAACCCACCCGTACTCCGTTACCACACGGCAAACGCATTATCTTTATATATAAATTTCTTGATTTCTTGTGTACGTGTATATATCACTGAACTCCTCCTAAACGGCTAGACTGATGTTGACGGAATTTTTTATGTGTGTTAAAGGGGATTCAAGAATAGTTTAGATTCACAATTGGACTCGGTAGGTGGCGCTGCTGTGGATTTCAAGGAGAATTCCTTTTATTTTATTTGAACAGAGCAACGTTTGTTGGGTCAGCTAGTATATATATAGTAATTGTATAGTATATGAGTCAAGATGATGAATGCATTTACAATATGGTCTGATTAGAAATATTAAATTTCCACATAAAATCAACTCATCATAGTAATTTAGAGGTTCGCCTTTATACTTATAAATTGCATTGACCAATAAATTACCGTTCAATAGTGAATTTTGGTTTAAATGATTGCAGAGGTCGTTATTATTAAATGAAGAATGTAGAGTCATTGTAATTTCAATTATAATACATACAATATTACATGCAAACACTTGCAGTGTAATATTGTATGTATCATGTATGCTTTATTGGTACCCAACATCTGGGTGATCGAGCTTTGCTCGGTATAATTTTTTTTGTAAGTAAATGGTATTTTTGACGAACTTATTTAGATGTATATTAATAAAAAACTAAAAAGTGATGAAAAAATATCCAAAAAATATCAACAATTAAAAAACATAATAATAATAACACCGAGATTCGATCTTACGTTGTGTGAATGCGACTGGACAACTTCCCAACTGAGCTATTGTCACGCTTGACCGCGACGGCTAAATTTACATACCTATTGTCATGACATTTTATGTCATTGTATTGATTAGCTAAAAACACCAACGAAACAAAATTATCTATAAATAAAACCTAGCTAGATCGATTTTTGACCTCGAAGCCTCTAGTATGCTAAATTTCATATTCGGTCGATGGCCCTGTACGGCGCACCGGTATGGGCGGGGTCCATGACCGCCCGACTTAGGGCCCTTCTGTGGCGACCACAGAGGGTCACGGCGGTCAGGGCCATCCGCGGATACCGCCCGGTGGCGACGGAGGCAGCGTGCCTATTGGCCGGGACTCCCCCGTGGGACCTGGAGGCGGAGATGCTCGCCGGACTATATCGGCGGGTGACGGGGGTGCGAGCGGAGGGCGGTGTGGTCTAGTTAAGGGATCTCACTGCCTGGCGCGTCGACGCCCGCCGAGACGTCATCGCCCGTTGGGCAGTCCGGCTGGAGAGGCCTCGGTTCGGGGTGCGAACCGTGGAGGCCTTCCGGCCGGTGCTGATGCAGTGGTTGGAGAGGCGGCACGGGGTGCTCTCCTTCCGACTGGTGCAGGTTTTAACGGAGCATGGGTGCTTCGCCAAATACCTGCACAAGGTCGTTAGGAGGGAGAGTACACCGTCCTGCCACCACTGCGATTGCGACGAGGACACGGCGCGCCATACGCTCGAGGCCTGCGGGGCTTGGGCAGTGCAGCGCTGTGAACTCGTCGCAATCATCGGTACGGACCTGACGCTGCCGGCTATTGCTAGGGCGATGGTCGACAGCGTCGGGAATTGGGACGCGGTCGCAGCCTTCTGCGAGACAGTGATCTCGCGGAAGGAGGCGGCGGATCGCCTGCGTGAGGAGCGCAGCCTCGATGAGGAGATCCGCCGCCGGCGACTGGGGCGGCGCAGACGCAACTATCTGCGCCTCATGCCGCCCTAGCCGAGGCCGCGGGTGACGTGACCGGGGATTAGTCCGTCACCCGCCGAGAGGCCGACCGCGTGAGGAAAGACCGACGTCCTCCCCGAGGGGGGGACGTCGGTCGATGGGAGGGTACCCCAATAGGGGGTATTCCGTCGGGCCGACCACTGACGACAAGTTAACGTTGCTCCAGTGGTCGGCCCAACGACGAAGGCGACGTGGTTTTCGGGTGGGTCGCGGGAGTTGCGTGCTTAAGCCCCTCTGTCGCCCCGGACGGAGTGGTGCGGAGGCGCGCCGACCGTGGCCCACCCACAAAAAAAAAATGCTAAATTTCATGAAAATCGCTGGAGCCGTTTCCGAGATTCTGAATATATTTATATATATATATATATATATACAAGAATTGCTCGTTTAAAGCTAATATCTGGTTGACCGAGCTTCGCTCGGAATATTTTTGTTGTATTTTTGTCGAATTTATTTAGATATATATATTAATAAAAAATAAATATTAAATAATGAAAAAAATATAAAAAAATACAAAAAGAGAATAATAATAACACCGAGATTCGATCCGACGCCGTTTGAATGCCAAAACAATACTAAAACAAAACTGCACTACTTCCCAACTGAGCTATTGTAACTCATGACGTTGTAGGCAAAATTTGAATTCATATTCTTTTAAAATTTAATGTCATTATATTGTTTTGCTAAAAACACTGACAAAACAACGTTTTCTTTAAATAAAACCTAGCTAGATCGATTTTTTGGCCTCGAAACCTCTAGTATGCCAAGTTTCATCAAAATCGTTGGTGCCGTTTCCGAGATCCTGAATATATATATATAAGAATTGCTATACAAGAATTGCTCGTTTAAAGATATAAGATAAGATCATTATCATTGTTCAGCCTAATGCCGTCCACTACTGGACGTAGGCCTCCCTCATGCTTCACCACAAATATATTCCATATACCTATATGGTACGCATATTTTTAAATATGCTGTCAATTTCAAGGAGAATTCCTTTTATATTATTTGAACAGAACAACGTCTATTGGGCCAGCTAGTATATGTATAAATATGGTAAATTGGCACTTCTTTACATACTCATTCCAGCACCAATCAGTCTTTGGTCTTGAAAAAAAACTTTATCCTATATAGATGTCTTAAGGTAAAGTTTTTTTTATATTCCAATAAGGGCTATAAAGATACTTTAGATAATCACTACTTTAATTTTATAATATTCGTATCATTCTATACCATTAGCAAGATTAAGTAGTGAAATAAAAACAAACTGTTTCGATAACACAATGTTTTTTTTTTCTAACAAACGTGTTGGCCGATATGAGGTGCTGAAGGGCTATTAAGGGTTTATTGTTACGATAACTGCGATTCTTATGAGAAGTATTTATCTGAGTACGAAAACTTTGATATTTATTATCTCGGCAGAATATTATCTATATGACTACTAACTCCATGTAGTAAAAGAAGTTTTAGGATGTTATATTTTTTATTTTTTTTTACGACTAAAGGGTATCATTTTTTTTTCTTTCGTATGAAAAACTTATATGCATATGATTAAGACATCAAGAATCATGACAATACTAAACACACATGGACCTCGTGTTTTCTGATTTTCTACCGAAAGAACGTAATTTAAAAAGTTAAGAGTTATAAAATCAACTACTTATTATATTTCGGCGCATATACGTCCCACTGTTAGGCTCGAGCCTCCTCCATAGTAGGAGGGAAATTGACCTTATTATACCATGCTTGTCAGACAGGTTGGTATAGGATTTTGTTTCGAGCTTTCCATCTCTTACATAGATGTCATATGCGTAATATATCCCTTAGTCGTCTTTTACGACAACTACGGGAATGAGAGGGGGTAGTGGAGATTTTTAATTCCTCACCACATCGAATAAAAATCAAAGAGGTATACCATACACAATTCAGTCAAAGCCATTTTGGTAGACCAATAAAAAAAATTTACATTTTAATAATTTTACATCTGTAGCGTTCCTTTACCTTAAACCGTTTGAGGGAGCACCCAGAAAATGGTCAGCAGCGCTCTTCTAAAAAACCCAACACACCAACTATGATTACCAAATCGCCTGTCAATGTCCAGATTTGTACGTCTATGCACTGATGGTCGGATACATAAAAAAAATCGTGAATTTGCGAGTTTGTATATAATTAGATACGTTAACCGCAGGTGTGAATTATATTTAGATCGTGGAAACTTTGATTCGCATTCTCTATTGAACTTGAGCTTTCTTTGCATATTGGTTTTTATAACGCGAGAAAATTCTTTATTTTAGAAGACCAGTATAGATTTTTGTTTATTTATTGAATTTCTAAACCTTCATCATCTAGTAATGAGGTCACATTACAAAATTTATCTTATCTTATATCTTTAAACGAGCAATTCTTGTATATAAATGTAATCTGAATCGCGGAAACGGCTACAATGATTTTCATGACATTTAGTGTACAGGAGATTTCGGGGGTGATAAATCGATTTAGCTAGGTTTAATTTATAGAAAATGTCGTTTTGTCGGTGTTTTTAGCTAATCAATACAATGAAATAAAATGTCATTAGAATACATTAGAATAGGAATTTGAATTTAGCCGTCACCGTCAAGAGTGATAATAGCTCAGTTGGGCAGTTATCCAGTCGCGTTCAAACAGCTTGAGATCGAATCTCGATGTTATTAATACTCTGTTTTTTAATTTTTGATATTTTTTTATTTCTTGATATCTTTTTTTCATTATTTTTAGTTTTTATTAATATATATCCTAAATATGTTCGTTAAAAATACCATTTACTTACAAAAATAAAAATTATATCGAGTAAAGCTCGGTCAACCAGATATTAAAGCATTAAACGACTAAGAATATAATTCAACAATTCCTTCCTTTATCATAGGTGTCATAAGACTTGAAATAAAAGCGTGCAACGTAACTCTACCTGATCAGCGTGGTATACATATCCCTCCCATCATAAAGGTGGTTCGTCTAAAAAATTGGAACACATTCTCATACTAAGCAGAAATGAGGGAATTTATTGATCCATTATTTAAAACAGCTCATGGCTGATATCTAAATCAATTAGGAATCTTTATTACACCCTGTTTACTACTTTTACTTTTCAGCTAATATACGTCCCACTGAAGGATATCCATTTTTAAATGAGAAAATTTAGCATACTTCATCACGCTGGCCAGAAGGGTTATCATAGGATTTTATTTCAAACTTTCCGTCTGAAGTGACGTTATGTACTTGCATCTCTTAATCAATTTTTACTACATCCATGAAAAGGATATTTTATTATATACACGACTCGTGTGGTGACGGATTAATAATACAATTCACCACTCCCTATTTTGCCCGTGGATGTCGTAAAGGACGACTAACGTATATAATACGCATATAACAACTATGCAAGACAAGGAAAATTGAAAATAAAACCCTAGGTACCTATCTGACCAGCATGGTATAGTAAGGTAAATTTCCCCCCTATTTAGGAGAAGGCTCGAGCCCAAAAGTAGGACATGTATGAGCTGAAATAATGATGATGCAAAGGTAGGGACGGTCACGGATAATTTTCCTAAATGCATTTGTTTCAGTTATGTGTATTACGATCGCTGGTCCTTAGGTGACTGATATGATAATACAAAAGAATTTATGAGTGAATTACTCAGCTGTACGGGATTATCGAAACATCTTACAGACGTTCAGTGTTAGCTTTAGACCACTCCAAGTATAAAAAAATGTCATAATTAGTACATTTAAAAGTCGGGTTGACGATTGAAATTAGTGTAGTAAGTTATAGAAGAACATGTTACTGCCTATTAATATGCATAATTGTACATAATCTTCATCACAGCTCATATACATCCCACTCTTGGGCTTGAGCCTTCTCCACAATGGGAGAAAAATTGACCTACTTTATCATGCTGGTCAGACGTTTTGGTGCAGAGTTTTACTTTGAGGTTTCCTTCTCTTGCATAAATGTTATATGTATATTATACCCCGTCGTTTTTACGACACCGACAAGCAAGAAAAGAGGTGGTGAATTGTATTCTTACTCCCTCACCATACGGAAATATAATCTTAACATATTGTTAGCTAAAAATAAAATATACTTTGTTGATTTTTATAAATTGATTCTTGATTAAAACCTGTAATAAAACTGTATAAGAACCAAAGTTCAGCGTGTAAATGCGGATACTTAAAATTCCTAACTTTAATTATTCTTACAGAAAACGAGCTGACGACTTAATGAATTGAAGTAATGGGTCTGAAAACAAAATTAAGAAAATGAGTGGAGAGGAGAGTTCGAATATAACCCAAACCCTGACGAATTTATTCGAAGAAATGTTGATGGAAACTGAAATCCGTTCAGAGAATCGAAGCAACTTAGATTTCTCACAGTTCCTGTTAGCTTTACGGGAGCAATCTTCTAAGAACAGTACACATGAGCCATTGGATTTCGGGACTCTAGTGAAGCTTGTCGATGGATGGCGAACCAAACTAAACCTTACAAGACCTATAGAACCGGCTTGTACCTACTGTGATGGCAATTTTAGGGACATCATTTTGGCGTACAACAGTATTCATGGATATCTAAGTTTAATTGTAAGTTTTCTTTCATTTAATATCTTATATATAATTTTTTTGTGTACGGGTGTATGTTACAGAACTCCTAAACGGCTAGACCGATGTTGACGAAATTTTTTGTGTGTGTTCAAAGGGATTCGAGGATGGTTAAGATTCACAAGTGGACCCGGTAGATGGCACTGTTCGGGCAGGACAATAACGTAACTTGAGAATGACTTTACCGATATCGTCCATCTTTATTTTTAAGTTTTCTAATCTTTAAAAAAAGGCCTTTACGGAAAAAAATAAGAAACTTGCGCAGAAAATTAGAAAATTTAAGAAATCTTAACGTTTATATATACTTTTTTAATGTAACCTTTTTTCGACTATATAAACTTTTCTATCTTTATATATATATATATATATATATATATATATATATATGTATATATATATATATATGTATATATATATATATATATATATATATATATATATATATATATATATATATATATATATATATATATATAAATCTTCTGTTTGTGTGTTTGTATTTAAACTCCTTCTAAACGGCTAGACCAATTTTGATGATTTTTTTTGGCCATTCCGATGGATATGAATTATATCCATATCGATCGCAATAGCCATCCGGAACATCCAAACCATTCGGTTTAGATCAATAATTGGAACCGGTAGGTGGCGCTGCGATCGATTTCAAGCAGAATTCAATTTTATATTTTTTTATAGATTTGAACAGAACAACGTCTGTTGGATCAGCTAGTATTATATATATTTTTATTGCAAGTGATCAAACAGCAAATCTGATGGTAAGTGATACTGCCGCTCAAAGACCTTTCTTAGGCGGCTGCCTATCACGAAGAAATTGAAAAGAGTGTGAATGCGTGCAACGAAGTTTAGTGATACTAAAGGCATCACCAAATCTAACCACACGCAATCACCCTCAGAGAGTTAGGCTTCCGACTCTCTCGCTTACCGAACGAAGTGCAGTAAGAAATTGCTACTACTCAGACGATTCTGTCAGTGTGTGGTACCCCGGATGGACTGGCTCGCGGCTGTAGCTGTCTACAGCACGTGGCGATATGTGAAATTTTTTCCGCCGGACAATTCTTTGAACGGTACCTTAAATGATTGTTCAGGGTTTGCATGTAATTTTTGTGTGCCACTGAACTCCTCTTAAATGACTGGACTGAAGTTGACGAAATTTTTTGTATGTCTTCAAGGGAATTCGAGCATGGTTTAGATTCACAATTGCACCCGGTAGGTGGCGCTTTATTTGAAGAGAAAAACGTCTGTTGTGTCAGCTATTACATTTATAAAGCTCTTGACATGATGTGAGAATACCATACTACTTGCTGTCTTACTACTTGCGTAGGGTTGTTAGTAAGTAAATCGTTTTAAAAAGAAGTGACTTATCTCTTTAGTATGTCTTTAAGTCATTTAACTGATTGTATATGCCCATAAGGGCACTAATAAATTGTCAATATTACATTTAATTTGTAATTAATCTAAAAATCTATCGCCTGATCGAAACGTAGCCACTAGCTGAAAAGTCCGGCAAGAAAAACAACACGCTCCTCATTTTTTTCTCAATTATTTCTTTTAAATGAAATTGTATCCAAACAATATGTATTATTAGCTTAAGTGTGATACTCTTCAAAATAAAATACATTGTTTTTATAAAAATATGTCACAAAAGCGGCACCCACTCACGAGGTAACTACTAGAACAGCCATCAATCCCCGTTTTATTGTTAGCTAGAATTTCTTACAGAAAATCATTTTAATTAAGATATTGGTATATATTATTCAAGACTATGCTTTTTAGATAATAAGGACTTGGGAATATATAACTAAACATGCCTTTAACACAACGATGCAATTATCGATGTTGATTCAATTTCAACCATACAAAAGGGTGTCGGAACATTTAATCTAACTACTGGTCAAAGGCTCATGAAATTTTCCATTTGCTTATTGATAGTAAAAACCCTTTTTCGACCGATGGGTTTGTGACCGCTTTGACTTTGCGAAATAGACCGAACAAAGTAATCGAATTTTATCTATGTTAACATTTTATGTCATATATTAGTTAGTTTTAATATTCGTAGATTGAATTTCAATTTGATTAACTATATATGTAGTCCCGACTATCGTTATGGTCTCAGCTCATATTACCTACTGCTAGGTTAAAACCTACTCGATAATAGCATAGAATTAGACCCACTATACAACGCTGTCAGACGGATAAGTATAGAGCTTTATTTTGAGTTTTCTTTCTACCTATCATATCCCTTAGTTGTTTTTTATGATACCGACGGGAAAAATAGAGGATGGTGAATTGTATTCTTACTCCATAACAACATTGAAATAAGGATGAGAAACATAATTTAAATTATTACAAAATAAAACCGGCTAAGTGCGAGTCGAAGTCGCACACAAAGTGTTCCGTACCATTATCTATAAAAAGTCGCGAGTCCTCATTAAATATTTATTTTATTTTATTTTTAGTATTTGTTGTTCTAGCGGCAACAGAAATACATAATTTGTAAAAATCAACTGTCTAGCTATCGCGGTTCTTGAGATGCAGCCTGGTGACAGACAGACGGACGGACACACGGATGAACAGACGGACGGACAGACGGACGGACAGATGGACGGACAGACAGCGAAGTCTAAGTAATAGAGTCCCGTTTTTACCCTTTGGGTACGGAACCCTAAAAGGAATCTTAACTTGTCAGTAATCAGAAAAATAAGTCATTTCAGGCTGTAGTAATTATCTAATGATATCTATCTTACCTACCTTGTCGTACAGTAGTAAAATATACTTTCTATGCTGAGTGTATTGAATTCCGTTAAGATATTCCGCTGTTGGAAATTTAACTGACTTCAAACCGGTTTTTGGAGTGTTGTTGTTTGTGATAAACAGTACCTGCTCTATGAAGCTATATTAATCATCACAGCTCATAGATGTTTCACTGCTAGGCTCTAGACTCCTTTTCACAATGGAAGGGCAATTGATTTACTATACCATGCTGGTCAAATGGGTTCGTATTTTTTTTATGGGTGGGCCATGCATGGTAAGCGCACGCGCGTTCCATTCCGTCCGGGGCGATGAAAGGACGGCGCGCGGGCCCATAACCTACCCGTACCCACGTCACCTCGTTGTTGGGCCGACCACCGGAGCAGGGTGACTTGTCGTCAGTGGTCGGCCCGACGGAATACCCTTTCGGGTACCCTCACCTCTCGACGTCCTGGGACGTTAGTCTCCGTCGCGCGGTTAGCCTCTCTACGGGTGACGGACAATTAAATGGGTTCGTATAGGGACGGTATCTTACGCTATCTTAAGTAAGTCACTCCATAATGAAAGAGGCGTTTCTTACAAAATATGTATCCATGCATCAATCCATCAGCCTACAGACGTCCACTGCTGGACATAGGCCTCCCCGCAAAAATGCCACTCGGAATGGTCCAGCGCCACTTGCATCCAACGGTTTCCTGTGACTTTGAGAATGTCGTAAGTCTACCTAGTAGGGGGTCATCCTACGCTGCGTCGTCCGATTCGTTCCTTTCTTCTCCCATCAGTTGTTGGTTCGACGAGCGATGTGACCTCCCCATTGCTATTTCAACGTGTTAATTCTAAATACGTGTAAATTTACAAAATAGGTTAATTTGCAATGAATTAGGAAGTTCACTTCAATTGTATAAAAACAGCGTATTTTCTCATTGCGATATCATAGGAATATCAAATGACCATTACCATAAAGAATTTAATAAAAAAACTTTACAAATATAGGAATATTGTTATCCCTATTCCGGCTACTGATGAATGTTTTTGACAGTTATATAAAGGACAAAATGGAAATATAAATATTAATTGAATTTCATTATTCTTAGTATTATGTTTGAGCTAATTATGACTTCAAAGAACCAGTAAATTTGAATAGATGTAAATGTTTTCATACATATTTTTACCATTTACGTTTCTGACAAACGCGTTAAATCTGTGGCTAGATTGTAAACCTTTAATATTTAAGGTAAATATGTCGAGTTTTTCGGGCTTACAAAAAAAAAAGATTTCTCAGTTGTTCCAAAGTAGTTTTATTCTAAACTAGCTGACCAGCGAACTTCGGAACGCCATAATTTTTTTCGTAAATATATTTTCTAAATTACCGAAAATATAGTCTCTAATGGAAGAACCATTACAGTTTTGTCAGGAAAGATTCGATAGTTTTGGTCGCGGCATTGTTAATGATGATTCAAAGAGAATACAAATTACTCATTATTGCTTTCTGAAAAATTATAATTATCAATTTTTCCAACCATACTTAACTATAGACAAAATTTCGTTTAGCTGTCATTTGCATTTTGTTATTACATATCAAATGCGTTTTTTTATACTACATTTCATAGTGACTTGTATTCTGTTTAACATTTTATGTCACGTCACACGGGAACGGGATAAAAGAGTTATTGGCGAAATCTTGTGAACACCATTAAAAAAAGAAACGGGATAAAAAGTATCCTATGTCCATCTCCTGATTTTAAGCTACCTCCCCACCAATTTTCAGCCAAATCGGTGCAGCCGTTCTTGAGTTATAAATAGTGTAACTAATACGACTTTCTTTTATATTTATAGATATCCGTTTGACGAATAAATAACTATTCTTTACTTTCATGACTAAACGCAATAATCAAATGACGTTTTTGTAAGAGTATTAGTCATACTGTTATCAACTCATTTGCCCAGGACAGCGATACATAGATATACTTACAAGACTTAGTACAATCAATGTTGTATTTTTAATCATCATAATCTCAGCTTATATGGAGTACCCTATATAGTGGAGTACCCTATTCTGGACCCACGTTCCCGCGCTGTTTAGGAACGTCGATCGTCGTCGCGTGGTCGACCTCTCGGCGGGTGACGGACTAACTCCTCGGTCCAGTCACCCGCAGCCTCGGCTAGGGATTTTTGTGCCCTTGGAAGAAATCCATATATCGTTCAAGATCATCATCTCAGCCCATTTATTTTCCATTGTTGGGCTCGAGTTTCCTCCCCAATGGAGAGAAAATTGACCTACCACGCTAGTCAAACAGCTTGGTATAGGGTTTTATTTAGAGTTCTCCTTTTCTTGTTAACATGTTATCTGCATATTATATAACTAGCAACCCTCCCTCGCTTCGCTTCGGTTTTAGTCGTTTTACCCGCGTAGTTCTCGTTCCCGTGGGAATACCGGCATAAAATATAGCCTAGTTTACGCCCTGTTATTATAGCTTTCCATTGGTGAAAGAATTTTTGAAATTGGTCCAGCCGTTTTGAAGATTACCCGGAACAAACAGACAGACAGACAAAATTTTTTTAATCTGTATTTTAGGCATAGGTATCGTGCAAATAACCGTGTGAGCATGAAAAAAACCTATTATTTTGACATTACAAACAGACACTCGAATTTTATTTATTGGTATAGACTAAGTCAACTTCAACGATACATACAGACAAGAAGTAGGGTGATGAATTCTCACTCCGTCACCACCATAAAAGTCACATAATCAGTGAATTATTTCCAAAAACATGTCTTATTTGCTACATTCTTCAACAAATAATTCAGATAGAATGTAACACATTCGTAAATTAGATTCTGTTATCCGTTAAATAAGTGAACGTAAGGAATTCCATTAAAACGATGCTTTAATTTAGCTTTTATTTGCTCTGCACAGTTTTAAATCTGCACACTATAGTTTCGTACGTCAATGTATAAATTTACTAACGAGCCGACAAAACAAAAAAGAGAGCTGATTCACCCCTCAAATTAGTATAGTTTTATTATCTTTGACCAGTTAATGTTCTCTTCTCGAAAATTTAATCACCTTACTGCGATCTCCAAAAACGGCAATTGCGACGACTACAGAATTATCCCCTCATATGGTGGACAAAGAAGGGAAGGAAGCCCTACGTCCAGCAGTGAACAGTGATAGGTTTAATGATGATAATGAATGATGAAATTTTAAATGCTAGTATTTTATAGAACTAGTCTAGATTTTTAATTTCATTTTTAAAACTGGCAAGGTGTGGGTCATCTCAACTTACATCTCACACCTACCTTCACTCCAACCTCTTCTGTAATAAGAGGGAAATTGATCTCCTTATACTACACTTTTTTTTTTCACGCCGTGGTAAAGCATTTACGCACTATCCCCCCGCCGGTGATAGACGAGGGGAGTGTCTGTGGGACTTGCCGGCCACATAAGCGACCGGAATACTCACTAAAACCACAGCGGCCCGCACTTTTACGGGATGTCGGATAGATCGTCTGATGACATTCTATCCCCGACACCCCAACGCTTGGTCGTCTGGCCACATCCAAGGAAACTTTGAAACAAAACCCTATACCAACATATTTAACCAGCATGGTATCTCATTCTCCCTCCTATTGAGGTGGCACGCTCGAGTCCAACAGTGGAACGTATTTATACTTACCTCATGCTGAGATAATGATTATGAAGCTCTAATGTATAATCTAATCTCTAATTTTACACTATACTTATATAAATGAGATCACATTTATAACTGAAAATATTTCTAATAAAAAAAATCAGCGTCTATCTTGTCATTGCTTTGACACAAAATCTTGAGATTGGAGGATCTCTTCAGCATTTAATTTATTAAAAGTTATGTAAAATTTGACAAGCAATAATTAAATTTAGGTTAATTAGTTTATCTTTATCTTCCTTCCTTTACTCCGTGTAAGGATACAATTCACCACTCCCTATCTTGCCCGTGGATGTCGTGAAAGATGAATAAGATATATATATATGCTTTTAACATATATGCAAGAGAAGGATGATTCGAAATGAAACCGTATATCAGCTCATCTGACCAGTGTGATATAGTAAAAGACGACTATGGGATATAATATACATATAACATCTGTGCAAATGAAGAAAAACTCGAAATGAAACCCTATACCAATATTTCTGACCAGCATGGTATAGTAGGTCAAATTCCCATTATGGAGGAGGCCCGAGCCCAATAGTGGGACGTATGTGGGCGGCCATGATGACGACGAATTTATCTTAATTTGCCTTTCGAGATAGCATATAAACATAATTTTTAAAAAAAATTGTGCAAATAAAAGAAGAAAGCGAAATATGGTTGAACCAAATCTCACAAGCAGTACCCGATCACGAGTTAACGACTAGAGCAGCCATCACTCCCCTCAACCACATTGGAGGGAAGGGAGCACACGCCCAACGTAGCTCACACGATGACTGTGTCTTGTAATGTAAGATTAATAATATTATATCAAGTAGACAATTGGTTTCTGATGACATTTGACTTATTTATCCCGAGCGTATACTCCTTGAAAATTATTTGTAAACATGACCTACAAGTATCATATGCATGTAATTAAGGTTATTCATACGAAATTAATGGATATATAATGGACGCACTTGTGAACAGTTCATTAACGCATATCTTTGTATTTACTTTTATCATATTGTAGATAATGTTTATTCGCAATACTTCCGCGTGGGCGACAGCTGTGTCATGGCTACAAAGAATTAAGTACTACTGAAGTTAAAGTCAATTTTTATATCCAAGTTTTGATTGATTGCTGTCAAATAACGTAAATATTCGCGTATTTTTGTAACATTAGATTTGCTATTTATATTTCTTTAAATGGGTCAGTATTTTTGTGACTCACAAAATTAATATAGGTACTCCTCATATTTTTGAAAATTAATATCATCATTGTCTCAGATTATATATATTCCACTACTGGGCTCGAGCTACCTCGATAATAAAATGTAAAATTAATGTCTAAAATAAACAATCATTTATTTGAATGGTTTTAAACGTAACGTTATGTCTTCAAGTTCTTAGACTGGATCGAACTCGGCATCGATATCAACGGCAAATACATTACTCACCTTTGATTTGCAGACGATATTGTCGTTATGGCAGAATCCATTGAGGATCTTGGCACATGCTCAATGATTTCAGCAGGGTATCCCAACTAGTGGGTTTACGAATGAACATGGACAAGACGAAAGTCATGTCAAATGCCCATGTTATTCCTGTACCAGTCCAAGTTGGCAATGCGATTCTTGATGTAGTCGACCATTATGTGTACCTAGGACAAACAGTCCAGTTAGGCAGATCTAATTTCGAGAAACATCTGCCGATGAATCCAACTTGGTTGGTCAGCGTTCAGGAAACTTAAGAGGATCTTCTCGTCCAACATACATCAGTATCTGAAGACACAGGTCTACGATCAGTGTGTGTTACCAGTGATGACTTGCGGCACGGAAACGTGGTCCCTAAATGTAGGCCTCACAACCAAGCTCAAAGTCACTCAGCGTGCTATGGAACGGGCTATGCAAGGCATTTCTCTGCGAGATAGAATCCGAAATAGGGAAATCCGTAGAAGAACGGGTGTAACCGACATAACACGAAGAATTAGAACGCTGAAGTGGTAATGAGCAGACCACATAGCTCGACGAACTGACAACTGCTGGGGAAAAAAAGTGGCGACCACGTATCGGATGACACACTCTAGGGCGCCTCCCAACAAGGTGGGCCGACGACCCAGTGAAAGTTTGATGCAGGCGGCATAGGACTGCAGTTTGTGGCGTAACATGACGTCCAGCAGTAGGCGGGGATAGGCTCAAATTATGATGAAATGATGAAACATAAGGTCTCAAAACTGCCAACTTTTCTAAGTAGTAGTAATTACTACTTAATAATATACTTCACTTAGAGCTTTCTATATCTTAAATTTTTCTTAGGTACCTAATCTATTTTTGTCAATTGTTTTTTTTTAGATAGGCAAATAAATTGCTCCCAAATTTTTCTTCCACCAGTAATAATTACAGATCCTACAATCGAACTCATAGCTTGCCTCAATGGAGTTAGTTATTGAAGTACTGGGTTTTGCAAAACATTTATAATTCTGCTTGGGACTGCCGTAGCAATTTTATTCCATTATTGCTCGTCATTTAGGAATCCAATAAGTTATCAATTATTTAATTGCTTTGGTTGAAACAGTCAAACTATTTCAATTGCCACCAAAGAGCCTGGACTCTATTATAATAATTCCTATCTCTAACATAATATACATAATTTTCTATAGTAAAAATTACAGAATATAATGATTTCATCTATTGTCAATTCGGATATAAATAATCTTTGAAATATCACTCCTTAATACATCTAGAGTGGATACAGGAATTATTTATGACTTAAAAATTAAAATTGATACTGTTGGGCGTGCTGTGTGGTAGCGGCTTCGAATACTACCAACCCTTGCTTTGCTCGTGGGTGTCGTAAAAGACGACTAAGAGCCCTAGATTGACCCGGACCAACTCCATCTGGTACCATTTGGGTCAACGATTACATTCCCAAGGAGGGTTGACGTCAGGCAGGCGGCCAGTCATAAAAGTCATTGCCGAAACTTTTTGCAATATGTCAAAACAGATGACATATTGCGTCGACCCCAAATAATTGGGATAAGAGCAAGATGATGATGATGATGATATACTGTTAGGCTCGAGCCTCCTCCACAGTAGGTGAGCAATAGACTTACCACGCTGGTCAGACGTGTTGGTTTTGTTTAGAGTTTTCCTTCTCTTGTATAGATGTTATATGCATATTTTATCCTTTAGTCGTCTTTTACGATACCCAAGAGCAAGAGAAGGGGTGGATTGTATTTTTACGCCGGATATCACACGGATATAACCCATAATCAAATTATAGATAATTGGAGAACTTGAAATAAAATCTTTTTTTATGTGGTGACAGAGTAAGAACACAACAACTTACCATCCCTTTCCTGCTTTTGGGTGTCGTAAAAGAGGACTGCAGATAACACCTGCATATTATAATTCCTACATTTAAAAGGAAGATTCGAAATAAAACCCTATACCAAACCGTTTGATAATTTCCCTACCATTGTGAAGGGGACTCGAGCCGATCAGTAGGACGTATATGATGATGACGAATTGAAAACTAATATATATGGACGTAAGTTTTTTTTTATATAAAAATTATGTGGGTATTTAAAGTTCGTATTGACTGAGTATAAAAGCAATACGTAGAATAGTGCTCCCATAAGCCTTCATCTCCATGGTTTGACTCTGTATTTTTATATAATCTATTAGCTAATGATGATACCACTTGTCTTAAAAAAAGAGAAATGAGTGCGTATAAACTTAACTCCCGAATGAAGTAAAGTTTTTTCAATTTTATTATTCGGTTGTTAATTATATTTAACCAATTTACATAATACATAATGTTTATTTTACATAATGGTGACGGAGTAAGAATACAATTCACTACTCCTTAAGGGTGACTAAGGGATTTAATACACATATAACATCTATGCAAGAGAAGAAAAACTTGAAATAAAACTCTATACTGACCTGTCTGACCGGCATGGTATAGTAAGGTCGAGGTCGAGGGCAATTGTGGAGGAGGCTCAAGCCCAATAGTGGGACGTATATGAACTGAAATGATGATGATAATGTTTGATTAAAAATGAGATATACTTATATTATAAATGCGAAAGTAAGTTTGGTTGTTTATTTATTTGTTTGTTTGTTTGTTACGCTTTTACACTTAAACCACTGAACCGATTTCAAAAATTTTTTCACAAATGGAAAGCTATGATATTAGGGAGTAACAGACTATATTTTATCGCGGTAATCCCATAGGAATGAGAACTATGCGGGTAAGGCGACTGAAACCGAAGCGAAGCGAGGGCGGGTTGCTAGTTAAGCGACTGCACAGATGGCGTAGTGGTTAAGGTACCGACTTACAGTGTCAGTGTCGCGGGTTCGAATCCCACGCAGGATAACACGAATTGTTGCGAAAAATGCGAATGTTTGTAAAGTCCCCCGCAATACAAGGATTAATATCCTTAGTGCAGGGTGTTGTCTTTATTAAAAAAAAAAAAAACTATAAATAACCCTCATGTTTACACTATAAGGGAACTTTACATTATTTTAATGTACTCAACTCTATCCAAAAATTGTTACGTTCGAAAAAAGATCTAAATCGTGGCTAAAGAAGTCTTATTTCAAAAACTATAACCGAATTATACGAACAAACAAAGGTCTTGGAACATATTACACATGCGTGTAGATATTATCATCTATTGCCACGTGAACATGTTGCGATATCTCTTTTCAAACTACTTATCATATCGTTATCGAAATACAAAACTGTACAAATAGTTTCCACACCGATAGTTAATAAAGTGCTTTATTTTTTCTGTCATGCACTAATATACCTTTACTACAGAATTAGGAAATATGAACAATTTCTCTGTACCTGTTTTGGTTTACTTAAAAAATAAAGCCCACTGTCAAAGTCTAATTCAAAATTATGCAAAATAATGTGAAATATCTGGTTGACCGAGCTTCGCTCGGAATATTTTTGTCGAATTTATTTAGATATATATTAATAAAAAATAAAAATAAATAATGAAAATTATATAAAAAACTACAAAAAGAGAATAATAATAACACCGAGATTCGAACCGACGCTGTTTAAATGTCACATAATCCAAAATTAAAACCGCCCGCCTCCCCACCTGAGCTATCGGGACTCATGACGTTGATAACGAAATTTGAATTCATATTCTTTTAAAATTTAATGTCATTGTTTGTTTTGTTAAAAACACGGACAAAACAACATTTTCTATAAATAAAACCTAGCTAGATCGATTTTTTGGACCCGAAACCTCTAGTATGCCAAGTTTCAACAAAATCATTGGAGCCGTTGCCGAGATCCTGAATATATATATATATATATATATATATATATATATATATATATATATATATATATATATATACAAGAATTGCTCGTTTAAAGATATAAGATATAGAAAATCCTTTTCATTTCTCATATTCGGAAAGTAGCGTTTGTTTGCTCTCAGTAACGGTTTGAAAACGCAGCTGTAGGATGGAAATCTTGGGCGGGACAGGGTCATAATAGTTACTTACCTCTCTAGGTCGAGCATGAATTTTAAAAATAGAACATAATTAGGTTATGTCGATATTCAGATATAAAAAGATTTTCATATTATTTAGGAAAAAATATCGATTAAAATAAAAAAGCTGCGGACTTGTAACTATATATACAGCCAGTGAGAATTAAAAAAATATCTATTAACAAGAACGGCCAATAACATGAGCTCTATATTTAAAATTAAAAATGACACTGTGTGCTCCATATTTAAAATTAAAAAAGAAACTATAATTTGAGGGTGGAATTAACTCTGTAAGCTGTACCAGAATTTTAATCTCGGTCTAAACTAATATTTGATTAAAAATGAGTTCGAGAGATATTGAATTGTAGACCTTAGATTCGGATAAAGGCAATAATCGAATATCTGATGTCTGAAATTTTATAGCAATGATACCTAAACATATACAGTGAATACTATGAATTAGGGATGATCGATTTAAGAAGAACATCGATGTTCAATGATAAGAATCCTTATCAAAACTTTGTAACAGAGACTCTGTGCGAGGCATTTGTAGGGTCAAACTAAGGTAAGATGTTGTTCACAAACAAGTAGGTAGAATAAATTTACGAGAGAGAATTAGTTACCTTTACTTGATACTGTAATATAAGTGAAATTTTGTGTTGGCGGGTTAGAATACAATGTGTTACGACTTCTAACTTATATATGGGAATCGAAAGTACCCACAGAGAGGTCACCAGTAAGATGGATAGCAGAACTCCCCTTTTTCGTAATACCATTACAACTGTCAGCAAGAGATGCCATGCAATACTGTAACCTATATCGCTGTTTGAATGGAGCGGCGGTACTGAGCCTTTGTCTTAGGTACCCAGTATGGCATACCATTTAAAGTTCTTCGAACATTCTTATCATCATCATAATCGGAAGCCCAACATCGATGTCAATATCGAAAACCGAACATCGATGTTGGATAACATCGATGATTTTTGCATTGCTAATTAACAAAGAAATCAAATACAATGGAATCGTTACGTTTTACTTCGTTTTATTGAATAATCAACAGGTGAAGATAGCTACCCGCCTGAGGACGTAACAGCGTTCATAGAAGACATAATTTGTTTCGTTACATTGGTCGTGGGTGAGATCGTGAGTTAACATCGATGATCAATTCCGTTAAGATCGATGTTACGATATTTTACGTATAGCAACGTTTTGCTTTCAATATCAATGATCATCGAGCATCCCTACTATGAAATGAGCGAATAGACATATTTTGGGAACCATGATTAATCATTGTAGTGACACGGAGAAAAAGTTTAATATTATTTAAAAAGTATGAATCATGATCAAAGGAATAAATCAGCTGCCAATTATTCGATGAATATAGCTATAACAATAATAAAGAGTGAAATTTTTATTTTTTACATTAAAAAAAAGGGTTAAGCGGTGAGCTTCAAAAGGCGCAAATATTGAACTCCAGATAGCTTGTACTTGTACTGTACTACCTACTTATTTGAGCAATGTACATATATATTTTTGGGGTAAAAACGCTGAGGCCATAGAGGTGCCGAGCGTATATAGAATCTTTAAAGCGACCTGTGAGACTGGAATGTTGGTCTTTACTTGGCACAGGGGTTAAGCATTGCCATTGATCGTGGCAATGCTGCCAGTATTCTGGGCACATTGCCCACATGCAACGGATTATATTTAAACAAGTGTTTTGAAAAAAAAAATTAACAGTTATTAGATTAGAAAAAGGGTTTTAGCGTAAATAACACGCCTTCTATTCTTATAGGTATAGTAAAAACTGCTTAGCTGATGATATACATAAGAGAAGGAAAATTTGAAATTCATGTCAATCCTATTTTCTCTTATTCGGAGGAGTCCCGAGCCCAAAAGTTGGACGTATATAGGCTGAGAAATTAAAAATGTTTTTCTCGTATTCATCTTTTATTTAAAAGCAATATTTTGCCTATTTACAATATTTTGACAGATAACTGCGTAAAGATATAACAGAATGGTACTAGGTATATCCTTTGTAATGAAAGTTGTGTATTTTATTATATCTTCAAAAGTATATAATTCAACCTAATAAAACTGTTTCTATTGTGTAAGTATATTAAACGGAGACTAAAAGGTAGAAGAAAATAAATACTTTAATGAAAACTTCGTTTACTTAATTCTATAAGACATTTTTCCTTTTACTTTTTTTTTGTCTAAATAAAATAGTGCCTGGTCTGTGTTCTTTAACCTGAGCTGACGATCAATGCTCGACTAATGATATGAATGTGAATAAAACGATGGAGATACGCCAAGATCGTGGCAATCCATAGTCTCAGAAATCGGCTTCGCTATGTATGTACTTGAGAAATAGATGTTCCTATGTACCAATTTCGATTCGCAATTGCTAGCAGAAAGTCTTATAAATATATGTAAAAACTAATCCATCAGCCTACAGACGTCCACTGCTGGAATTAGGCCTCCCCACGAGAATGCCACTCGGAACGGTCCTGTGCTAGTTGCTTTCAACGGTTCCCTGCGACTTTGAAAATGTCATCAGTCCACCTAGTAGAGGGTCGTCTTATGCTGCGTCGTCCGAAAAACTAATAAATTAAATAATTAAACGAATAAAACTACTTTTACGGATTTTATCGCATTTTTATTTGATTTATGATTGCCCGACGTTTCGAACACTTTACAACATTCATGGTCACAGACTGTACTAAGATGTCTGACGTCCAAACAAGTCAACGTTATCACAGATTTTTAGGTCGGGCAATCATAAATCAAACACAAACGCGATAAAATCCGTAAAAGTAGTTTTATTTACAATGTGTAGTGCTCGCGTAAACATCAGATATCAATTAAACAAAATTTATCTTTAAATACAAAAATACATCTTTTACGACATAAATCTTTTTTAAAGACACATGCTTTATTAGGAGATAAAAGTTCTAATTTGTAGAGAATTTTACCCGTACAGGGATATAGATAATAATTGCTATTGAGACATTTACACCATTTGTGAAATCAGTGCATCATTAATTACATTTAAACTGATCCAAATTAGTTCATTCGAGAGTAGGGCCTAAATAGCTGGTACTACTCACGAATTTACCTGCCAGTAACTGATAAATTCTACTAGCAACTAAACAAATAACAGAGATTTATGTGGTAGGACCACACAGTCAACAATCGTCTATCTACAGCCGTGGACTGGTCTTTCCAGGATACCACCACATTCTCGCAGAAAATTGACGTCTGAGTAGTAGCAATTTATTACTGCACTTCGTTCGGTGAGAGAGAGAGCTTTAAGCTCAACTTTCTGAGGATGCTTGCGTATTTACCACACGAAACGTGTTTACCACGCGGTTTTGGTTGATGCCTTTAGTATCACCTAGCCTCATTGAACACATTTTCACCTCCTTCACTTTCTTTACGGTAGGCAGCGGCCTACCGTGCAATTCCATGAGCGGCAGTATCATTTGCCATCAGATATGCTGTTAGCTCGTTTGCTACCAACAGCAATAACAAGAAAGGGAAACCTATCTAAGACCAAGGAATCTAATACAAGTTTCTTCATATTGAATGTGTCTACTTTACTAATACAGCTTTTATGTTTTAGGTGTGTTTCTTCGGCAGCCTGGCGAATGCGCTAAATGTAGCTGTACTAACGAGGAGAGATTTGGCTGCGGCACCAATCAATCGTCTTCTGAAGTGGCTTGCTGTTGCTGATGTCTTTGTTATGTTGGAGTACATTCCTTTTGTCATATATAGATATTTGGTGAGTAGAATAAAGTTTAATACATCCATTAATTCATACATCAGCCTATGAAAGTTTACTATTAGATACAGACCGCCTCAAGATAAGATTAAGACATAACTCTCTAGTAGACAACTCGCTCCAGCTGCTCTAGTAGCGTGATCTGGTTCAGTCTTAATTGTTTAAATTATATTACGTATCTTGTGGTTAGAAGGGCATCACACTGGAGCTAGTTTGTTTGTTAGTTTTGGATAATTTAATTTAATTTTGTAAACTTGACAATATGTAAGTGCCCTCTCGGGGTTTATGCATAATAACTGATTTGAATTTGCTCATTACTTCTATTTAAAGTGTACATTATCTCAGTCCATATACGTCCCATTATTGGGCTTGGGCCTCCTTCATTACGAGAGGGAAATAGACCTACTATACCGCGCTGGTCAGACGCATTGACATAACGGTTATGTTTCGGATTTGCCTTCTCTTTCATAGATGTTACATGCATATTATATGCCTTAGTCGACTTTTACGATACCCACAGGCAGAAGAGGGGGTGGTGAATTGTATTCTTACTCCGTTACCCCATGGAAAATTTACATAATAATAATGTATTTTCCGTGTGGTGAAAGAGTAAGAAGATTCACTACATGATGTAAAAGACTAAGGGATTTTAATATAGAGATAACCTCTATGCGAGAGAAGGAATACTTGAAATAAAATTATAGTAGACCATCTGACCAGCGTCCTGTTAATTTCTACAGGTCGTCGGTCCACCTTCTGTGGGGCGTCCTACATTGCGTCACCACTCGAGAACTTTTCTTACCCAGCGATTATCGCTTCATCGAGCAATGTGGCCTGCTGCTTGCAATTTCTAAAATTTTAATATATCATCCCATATTCTTTCCGTGTGGTGACGGAGTAAGAATACAATTCACCACTCCCTATCTTGCCTGTGGATGTCGTACAAGACGACTATGCGATATAATAGGCACATAACATCTGTGCAAGAGAAGGAAAACTCGAAATGAAACCCTATACCAACATGTCTGACCAGCATGGTATAGTAGGTCAAATTCCCTCCCATTATGGAGGAGGCCCTAGCCCAAAAGTGGGACGTATATGGGCTGAGATGATGATGATGATGATCCCATATACAAATACAAACGTACTATACAAGTTTCAAATTTAATATCCATAAAATTTACAAGAATTTTACACATTTAAAATATATATCCGTTCTTAAAGATACTTTTTAAAATTTGTAGCGGAAATATCACTTTCGTCATAACTTTTCAAAGTTTATTCCATTTCCGACGCGAGTACGCCAAGTTATTCGCCATATGTTGTATTTTATTACAATACTTTCTGATGCATGTTGTTATATTATACTAGCTCCTGCTCGTAGCTCGCGGAAAAAGGAACTTTGCCAAGATGATATTTATGCAAAGGCGTCATTTTGCTAACTTTTAAGTTAAATTATTATCACAAGTTGAATCCTATGTTCAAATTTAGGTTTATAAATCCAGGAAATGGTCTATATATGTGACAACTTTCATCCACCTCTGTTCAACGGTTTACGTTTAAACACAAACGTCCAAACATATAAACTTTCACATCAGTATAAATATATAATTACGATCTTTATTTTTTTTAAGAAGAAAATTGGTGATATAAATCGAACCAAATGATCTCTTTACAAATAATTTCGGTATATTGATTGACAAGTTGAAATATTATTGCTACCGTGTAGCCACGCTAAATATAACAAGGACGTAACAATAGTCCTATCAAAATATTTTTACAATAAACGATTCAAAGTGAAAACATCACATAGAATGTTTTAATTAAAAATATCGGGGCTTACTCAAATAAAAAACCAGATTTATTGTTTATAGCCGTTTAGTTATGAGTTATTTAGTCTTAGTACTAATAATGATTTATTATTATTATTTTATATTGTTTTTGTTTTTTAAGACAACAGTCTACTCTAAGAAATATGAAAATAAAAACAATATAATCCAACTCTAAATTTATAGAGAACTAGCAAATTGCCGCGGTTTCAAGGGCGTTGCCCCAGTTGCTGTGTAAATACAGGGATAAAAGTAGCCTATGTTATTCTTTGATAATGTAAATGATAATAAACATTTCAATTGATGAAAGATTTTTTAATTGGTAAAATTCTCAAGGCCTGTTCCCGTGAGAATAAAGGGATAAAATATACATAGTCTATATTACTCGTTGATAATGTAGGTTTCTATTAGTGAAAGAATGTTTTAAATCAATTTAGTGTTAGGTGTGAAAGCTTAAGAAACAAATTCGTATTCACATTTATAAAATTATAGTTTGTATTAGGATTGATACCACTTACGAAAAGATAATATATTTTCCGTATGGTGACAGCAAGAATACAACTCACCACCCCCCTCTCTTATCCGTGGGTGTTGTAAAAGACGACACCGGATATAATATGCATATAACATCTATGCAAGGGAAGACAAACTCGAAATAAAACCCTATACCAACCTGTCTGCCCAGCATTGTATAGTAAGGTCAATTTCCATCTTATTATGGAGGAGGCTTGAGCCCAACAGTAGGACGTATTTGAGCTGAAATGATGATGATGATGACAAAAAGATAAATATTAAAAATGAATTCTATATTCAAAAGCAAAGACCTTAAAGGAGTTATGTAATACGCAAAAGTAATGTTTACAAAGATCGCAGGTATTCGCAACTAGCTATACGGTTACCTCGTTATCAAACTTAGTTTCATGTTGCGGTTGCGGTATCCAAATTAAGTGCCTAAAGTATGACCCTTGTGTTGAAATAATAGAAATTGTTTAACAGTACTGGTTTTAGTATTGAATTAAATTTTCATTGCTGAACTTGAGAGTATTGGTTGAATAATCATTTTTATAAATATTTCGTTATGATATATAATCGATATGCTGTTCGAACTTGTGACAAAAATGAAGAGGGATTCGAGTTCAATTTCCATGCAAATTAGCTCTTTTAAATTGGAATTGGATGAATATTACTTTCAAAATTGACAGATGCTTGACATTTTATAGTACGTTGACTAAATACGAGACTAAAATAAGTCTTTGTTTGTCATTTGAGCAACACTAGTACAAGAGCTATGATGGAAATAATGGATTGGCAAATTTGGCGTAAACGGTTTTCTATGCCATAAAGTCTTTACCATGCGCAATGGTGTGTAGTCTAGTAATGAGTCAGTGATTGATAAAATAACAAGCTTTTTGGATTGAAGAAAATAATAACTGTGACTATTCTGTAAATTTTTAAGTTTCTCAAATACATTGGTAAAGCTGAATCAAAATAGAACAGAGTCTCTGCAGAGAGTCTTATATCAGCTTCCAGTAAGTGCGTGTCGACGCAAATTTTAAGTAAAATCTAAATCATTCTATATGAAATATGATTTATCGGTGATATCTGATATTCAATAGGTATTATCATTCATCATTTCAGCTCTTATACGTCCCACTGTTGGGCTTGAGCCTCCTCCACAATAGGAGGGTAATTGCTCTTACTATACCATGTTAGTCAGACAGGTTGCTATAGGTTTTTATTTCAAGTTAACCTTTTCTTGCATAGATGTTATACGCGTATTAGGTATATCCCTTAGTCGTCTTTTACGACATCCACGGGCACGATAGGGAGTGGTGAATTGTAGTCATACTCCGTCACCGCACGGTATATAATAGGTATACTATTATATTTCCATGTGTGATGATGTAATACATTCATCAGTCCCCTTCTTGCCTTGCTTGTGTGGTAGCGGCTTCGAATACTACCAACCCTTGCTTTGCTCGTGGGTGTCATAAAAGACGACTAAGAGCCCTAGATTGACCCGGACCAACTCCATCTGGTACCATTTGGGTCAACGATTACATTCCCAAGGAGGGTTGACGTCAGGCATGCGGCCGGTCATAAAAGTCATTGCCGAAACTTTTTGCAATATGTCAAAACAGATGACATATTGCGTCGACCCCAAATAATTGGGATAAGAGCAAGATGATGATGAGTCCCCTTCTTGCCTGTGAATATCGTAAAAGACGACTTACGGATATGATATGTAAATGCAAGCATGCAAGTGAAGAAAACTCGAAACAAAAGCTATCTGTTCGCCTATCGGCTCGAGCCCACTGCTCCGGTGGTCGGCCTAACGACGAAGGCGACGTGCGGGTTGCGGGTGTGCGTGCTTACGCCCCTCTGTCCCCCCGGATGGATTGGTGCAAGGAGCGCGCCGACCGCAACCCAACCACCCAAAAAAAAAAAAAAATCGATTCGAGCCCAGCAGTGTGACGGTATGAGGTAATATTATTGATATTTAAAATGCTTTAGGTAATTTCTAAAATTGAAGTCTGTCGAAATCGGTCCTATTTTAGAGTTTTTTTTTATTTTTTTTATTCAAATTTCTAATAAAATAGTAATTTGCATTAATATTTCGGGCCAACCACTGACGTCAAGTCACCCTGCTCCGGTGGTCAGCCCAACGACGAAGGCAACGTGCATCGTGGGTGGGTTGCGGGTGTGCGTGCTTACGCCCCTCTGTCGCCCTGGACGGAGTGGTGAGAGGAGCGCGCGTACCGCAACCCACCCCAAAAATAAAAAAGTTGCATTAATATTAAAAATAGACTACAAAACAGAAAATTTGATTTAACGAAGATGGACTTGAGAACTTGGTGAAGAAAATGAGAAAAACAAAATAATTAACTTAACGGTGGAAGCTGTATTTATGTTTTTCTTTCACAAAAATACATTTTGAACAAAGTTCTCAACTTTGACTCCGTTTTAACAACTTTTCATTGTTTAATCGCTGAGAGTGAAGACATTTTTATAAAAAAGTTATATTGAAAAACATTTACGTAATTGCACCATTTTGTTAGCCGCATTAATTGCTCCACAGTTCTTAAACGATGTAATGACGGAATACTAATTATTTTTTTTATATAAAAATAGGTTAAGTTAGTCCTGAATACATCAACAATCTGTCAAATCGATGGTGCTCTTTCAAAGAATTATCATCATCGCAGCCCACACGTCCCACTGTTGGGCTCAGGCCTCCTCCGCAATGGGAGGGAATTTGACCTATTATATCATGCTGGTCAAACATGTTGGTATAGGGTTTCATTTCGAGCTTTCCCTCTCTTGCACATATATTACATGCCTATTATATCCCTTAGTTCTGAGTTGTCTTTTATGACATCCACGGGCAAGATAGGGAGTGGTGAATTGTATTCTTACTCCGTCACCACACGGAACTAATTTACAGGTGGAAAAATGATTTTTTATTATTTAACTTAGGTAAGTAAAATATATAAACTACTAGTAATATATGACATAACTAGTAGACATTTCGAAGTAACATCCACCCGAAACATTCTTATAAAAATATTTTTTTAAAAATACATTCATATTCACAAAACGGGCGTTGTAAGTTTAAAAAAAAAGGCTATGCCATAAACCATACTTTTTGTTACTGCCCACCTGAAAGTCTCAAACGTCAACAAGGGGTCGTTATCGCCCATATTGAGAATCAATGATTTAGTGGAATCATGTTCTATTAAAATGTCCCGAAATGAAACTTCGATAACAATGAAACAATATGCCTTATTAACTAAAGATAGCATATCAGAGATAGTACGTATGCAAAATCATCCTTTATAATAAAAATCCACATTCTATATCGAGTCTTTTTATCAACATTCTATGTCGTTTTTTTTTTCTAAATATTACAAGATAAGTTAGCCAAGCTGATGTAAATTGCTAACTAATTATAATATAACCATAATATTTACATCAAAACAGGAAGCTTGAAAACGCTCCCATTAGAATAATAACTCATAGAAGCTAAATTCGCGCACAATATTTGAGGCACTGAAATTATCCCTAATTCCCTACTGACCCGTAGTGTACAAAGTAATCCCTTGCATGCATATAGTATTATTGGCTTCATGTTTGTGATCGCTTAAGTACCGACACTATCCTTCTATAGGTTATTATTCTAAGACGCTCTCGTTATCTTTTGCGTCAGAACGAGACATTTGCAGAAATATGTAAAAAAATATGTAAGTATACCCAAGAATAATTATTACTCGATTTACGAATAGCCAGTAGGTAGTTGCTTATCTATTGAGACAATTATAAAAAAAAACATCTACAATAAAAATAATGAAACGCGATATTACCCTTTCAAGAATTTCATTTAAATGGTAGTGAATTTGATAATCGTTATCCTCAAAGTACTGAATCAGGAAAAACGACGATTAAAAAGAGTGTTCGAGGATTGAGTGACAAAAGAGATTTTATTCTCTAAAGAAATTATTTGCGAATACCTTTCAATTCAAGGAGTTCCTTTATTCGATAATTTAATACGAAAAAGGAAAGAAATATAATGGGACTAACAATAAATGAACCAATCTATAAGAGTCTATTTTGTGAGGCCGCGCGTGACGACCGGGGAATTAGTTAGTTATCTATACCAATAAATAAAATTGGAGTGTCTGTTTGTAATGTCAAAATAATAGGCTTTTTTCATGCTCACACGGTTATTTGCACGACACCTATGCCTAAAATAGCAATTAAAAAATTTTGTCTGTCTGTCTGTCTGTCTGTTTGTTCCGCGTAATCTTTAAAACGGCTGGACCGATTTCAGAAATTCTTTCACCAATGGAAAGCTATAATATCAGGGCGTAAACTAGGCTATATTTTATCCCGGTTTTCCCACGGGAACGGGAACTACGCGGGTAAAACGACTATAACCTATAACCGAAGCGAAGCGAGGTCGGATTGCTAGTATAAAATATATTAAGTAGTATTTATGAAATAGAAGGAAGACTCGAAATAAAACCCTTAAGTACCCCGTCTGACCAGCGTGATAGAGTAGATTCATTCTCTACTATTATAGAGGAGGCTCGAGCCCAGCAGTGAATTATATATGAGCTGAGATGATGATGATGATTATGATGTGGTGATGAAAGTAGTAGTCCGGTAGGTATCGAAAGGATAAACTAAGAAAAATGAGTAGATATTGCAATAGGAGCAAACATCATGCCTGTCAACTACATTGAAGGGAATTGAAAGACCCGGAATGAATAGAAGTATTTTGTTCCATCCATCCATCCATCCATCAGCCTATAGACGTCCACTGCTGGACACAGACCTCCCCACGAGAAACACTCGAAACGGTCCTGCGCCACTTGCATCCAACGGTTTCCTGCAACTTTGAAAATATCGCCAGTCCGTATTCTGTTATGAAACCTAAAATACTAACTCTAACCTGCGTGTCAACTTGCCGATTATAGTACTCTCCCTTTTTATGACAGGCTATGGGCTAGGTACATCCAGCCCAAGGCGACGGAAGCGCATAAATTTCGGTATTTGCATCGCGCCATCACCATTTTGGTTAATCACCGATACCAACTTCTTGACATCGGTAATTGGCATTATCCTGCTTGGGGAGGCAGTGGACTACGGTTGTCTTGATGGATTAATTGGATGGAAAATAATGAACAAAATGTTGTTATTTACATAACCTATGAACATTTTTAGTGTATCCCTTCTTAATTACATCTTAATTTGTGTGTTCAATCATTAATAACTAAGTTATTAAAGCTATATATCGTTCTAAAATCCCCAACCCACAAAAATTTCATTTCAAAGTCACGAATTTCATTATTGAAAAATAAATATGAAAATCTTAACAAAGAAGTTATTACATGAATAAATTCAACAGCGGGAATAAAAACATAATAATTTTCTTAAATAAACAATATTCTCGTTTAAGTATTAACAGCGTACAACTTGGTTAGGTATACCCGTTTTCAACGGGATAGTCTTGTTATCAGATTGTGTGAAAAATGTCTCTTTTTGCAAACAGAGTATAAATTATCATTTTTTCTAGTGATAGGGACGTGTTCTTGCTTTTCAGTTTTGGTCCGTAGTTTTATCTATTCCAGCACTTCTTTTTTAAGCTTTTTATTTCATATTTTAATTTTTTGTAAGTGTTCCATTTTGACGTACAAAATAATGGGATAGCCAATCAAATTTTCTACCGCAAAAAAATGTCTACCCAATTCATTTATAATTTTCCGTGTGGTGACGGCATAAAAATATAATTCACCACATATCTTTTTGAATATGTCATAAAAGATTTATAACCGTTTCCGCCAACGACACCGAACTTTTTGGTTTACGCCTAAGGTAAATTAAATTTTAACTTTATACGTTATATAAATACATAATTTAAATTAATAATTATTAATAAAAATATGGATGTTGCGGATATGAAGTTTCGTTTCGAATTTGGATATACAAATATTAGAATAACGTTTTACCGGTTACGGTTATGGCTATTAAATTATCCGGCAATTTCGGATAGTTTCGGTTATATATATTCAATTTTTAGACATTTGTCGGAACGGGTGTAACGGACATAGCCCGCAGAATTAGCACGTTGAAATGGCAATAGTCAGGCCACATCGTTCGTCGAACCGACAACCGGAAGAAAGGTTCTTTAGTGGCGACCACGAATCGGACGACGCAGCGTAGGACGACTTCCCACTATGTGGACTGACGACATTCTCAAAGTCGCAGGGAACCGTTGGATGCAAGTGACGCAAGACCGTTCTGGGTGGCATTCTGGTGGAGAGACCTATGTCCAGCAATGGACGACTGTAGGCTGATGGATTGATGGATGGAGACATTTGTAAAAGAGGAATGCTACTTGTGGTGGTTATCATATTTTTCTTCTTTGAAGAGGCTTACGTTAAGGCGATAGCCTTGAACTGATAAGTTCGAGTGGTTGAAGAAAAACCAGTTGTAACGTGTTTCATATAAATACCGACTCTATCTGAAATTATTCGAAGTCTAGGTTTCGAATAATTTCGGATAGATGATTAGGTCGGTTACGAATATAAATATGAGTTTCAGATAGGTACATTTTCTTTTCGCACATCCGATGTAGGAGCGTTTACGTTTAAGGAGCTCCATCAAACATCCCAAATATAGATTGCCTTAAGTGTTTGTTAAAATTTAGTTGAAAACAGTCATTTGCATGTTATAATAATATAAAATCATAAATCTATGGATATTAACTTTTGAACATAGGCCTCCTCACAAGAGAATATTACCATTATGGAAATTTAGTTAAAAACGGTCATTTGCATGTTATAACAATCATTATCATCATTTCAGCCTATCGCGATCCACTGTTGAACGTAGGCGTCCCTCATGTTACGTCACAAAGTGCGGTTCTGTGCCGCCTGCATACAACGACGCCCAGCAACCTTCACCAAGTCGTCGATCCACCTAGTAGGGGGCCTCCTACACTGCTTCGTCCGATACGTGGTCGCCACTCGAGAACCTTTTTTCCCAAGCGGTTGTCAGTTCATCAAGCGATGTGGGCTGCCCATTGCCACTTCAGCGTGCTAATTCTTCGTGCTATGTCAGTTACACCCGTTCTTCTGCGGATTTCCGTAAGCCGGATTCTATCTCGCTCGAAAACTCGATTACAACCCGTCTGATTAGCGGTGAATAGATGAAGTAGATCAATTTCCCTCCTATTAACCAGTCTCAAGCCCATCACTGTAACGTGTGTGAGCCAATCTAATGATGATATATAGTTTAATACTGGTTTTTTTTCAACAGATATTACCAGGTCAGCGTGAAATGCCGTACAAATGGGCAGCATACCTTCTCTTCCATATGCACTTCGCTCAGGTGTTTCACACGGCTTCAATATGTCTCACACTGTCTTTAGCTGTATGGAGATATGTCGCGATCAAGTGAGTAAACAGTTTATTTTAATATAACGTTTTAAATACTTAAATTTAGGTAGGACCACACTGTTGACAGTCATCTATCTACAGCCGCGGGCCGGTCCGTCCGGGGTAGTAACACACTCTCGCAGAAAATCGACGTCCGAGTCGTAGCAATTTATTACTGCGTTTCGTTCAGTGAGCGAGAGAGTTGGAAGCCCAACTTACTGAGGATGTTTGCGTGGGTAGATTTTAGTGATGCCTTTAGTATCTTCAAACCTTATGGCACGCATTCTCTTCACTTTCTTTGCGGTAGGTAGCGGCCTTACAAAGATCCATGAGCGGCAGCAATACTTACGATCAGATGTACTGTTTGCTCGTTTGTCACCGCTATCAATAATAAAAAAAAATAAAATAAAAGCTTCCTATTTTCGAGTTATTATTATTTCAGTTCATTTACGTCCTAAAGTTGCACTCAACCCTCCTACACAATAGGAGGTAAATTTGATCTACACTGGCCAAACGGATTGGTATAGATTTTATTTCGAGTTATTCTTCTTTTGCTTAGATTTTATATTCACATATCACTTAGCCATCTTGTTTGTTGCATTGTATTCTTACTTCGTCAGTACACTGATGCTTCGAGGAATACGTTACGTACATATAATTTTTAAATGTATCTGAACCCGATCTTGTAAGGCATAGTCGACTTAGGCAGGGCAAGGCATAGTTATAATAATGGTCATTGTAAACATTTTAAGTGTTCAACAAATTGTATACATATTTGTGTTTTGATTTCCAGGTAATAAATTATTATTATTATTTATTGCCCATATGCGATATATAGGCTTGTGTATATATATGCTTACACATAAAGATGTATCCTGTTGTAAGAAGTTTATTTAGAACTATTTAAAACAAACAATCCCACGATATATTCATTTTGTGTAACTCCAACGGTTTAGATAACTCATACCACGATAGCTTTTATAGAACAGGACTTGCTCGCTTATACTTGATACTTATCGAAATATTATGGACAAATTACATAAAATCATTATAAATTGTAGCCTACGTATTATTCAGATACATTAAAAAATGTTTCGTAATTTTTCTATGAATCTGTAACAAACATAAAATATTACTAGGTCAACAGAATAGCATAAGGTCGTTATTTGTATAACACAAATAATCTACAATCTAAATTAATTGTAGTTAAGCTGTTTAAGTATCGGTCTCTTGTGCCGAACATGCTGGCTTCTATTTTAAATCGGGAATTATTCTCTGTGATATCTACAATTATTATTCTGAGGCTTTTTTTTTTTGTGGGTGGGCTGCGGTCGGCGCGCCTCCGCACCACTCCGTCCGGGGCGACAGAGGGGCTTAAGCACGCAACTCCCGCAACCCACCCGAAAACCACGTCGCCTTCGTCGTTGGGCCGACCACCGGAGCAGGGTTACTTGACATCAGTGGTCGGCCCGACGGAATACCCCCTATTGGGGTACCCTCTCATCGACCGACGTCCACCCCTCGGAGAGGACCAACGTCCCACCCTCGGGGAGGACGTCGGTCTTTCCTCACGCGGTCGGCCTCTCGGCGGGTGACGGACTAAAATCCCCGGTCACGTCACCCGCGGCCTCGGCTAGGGCGGCATGAGGCGCAGGTAGTTGCGCCTACGCCGCCCCAGTCGCCGGCGGCGGATCTCCTCATCGAGGCTGCGCTCCTCATGCAGGCGATCCGCCGCCTCCTTCCACGAGACCACTGTCTCGCAGAAGGCTGCGACCGCGTTCCAATTCCCGACGTTGTCGACCATCGCCCTAGCAATAGCCGGCAGCGTCAGGTCCGTACCGATGATTGCGACGAGTTCACAGCGCTGCACTGCCCAAGCCGCGCAGGCCTCGAGCGTATGCGTCGCCGTGTCCTCGTCGCAATGGCAGTGGTGGCAGGACGGTGTACTCTCCCTCCTTACGACCTTGTGCAGGTATTTGGCGAAGCACCCATGCCTCGTCAACACCTGCACTAGTCGGAAGGAGAGCACCCCGTGCCGCCTTTCCAACCACTGCTGATGCACCAGCCGAAAGGCCTCCACGGTTCGCAACCCGGACCGAGGCCTCTCCAGCCGGACTGCCCAACGGGCAATGACGTCTCGGCGGGCGTCGACGCGCCAGGCGGTGAGATCCCTTAACGAGACCATACTGCTCTCCGCTCGCACCCCCGTCACCCGCCGATATAGTCCGGCGAGCATCTCCGCCTCCAGGTCCCACGGTGAGTCCCGGCCAATAGGCACACTGCCTCCGTCGCCACCGTGCGGTATCCGCGGATGGCCCTGACCGCCGTGACCCTCTGTGGTCGCCACAGAAGGACCCTAAGTCGAACGGTCAAGGACCCCGCCCATACCGGTGCGCCGTACAGGGCCATCGACCGGATGACCCCCGCGTACAGCCGTCGGCATTATTCTGAGGCTACGTATAATTTGTGTCTGTTAATTATATCTTTTGAACTGTGTGATATAAAAGGATTTAGTTCTGCATACAGAATTTTCGTTTTTAAAAAAGTAACGTGTCCTGAACTAGGGTGAAGAGAAAATATTGTACATATTTATATGAATATGCTAATCACGAGGACTTTTTTTTTTGGGTGCACTCCTCGTCCGCTCCGTCCGGGGCGACAGAAGGACGTAAGCACACACACCCGTAACCCACCCGTCGCCTTAGTCGTTGGGCCGACCACTGGAGCAGGGTGACTTGACGTCAGTGGACGGCCTGACGGAAATCTCGGGGACTAGTAATTAGATTTAAAACCCTTTTATTAATTAAATTTTTATCACTATTACGAAAGCAAGTTTTGTCTACTTATTTGTTATGCTTTCACGCCTAAACTAATGGGCCGATTTTAAAATTTTTCATGAATGTAACAAGATATTAAATGCGCATAACTCTATTGCAACGGGAACAGGAACTATGAGAGTCAAATCTCGATTATTTATTGGTCAAATATAATGGGTAGGTATTAGAGATTGCAAACCGGGCCCTTTTAAACACCCACTGGGCCATTCTTACTGGGCTCTGTCACCGAAGCCGGTAAGGATGGTCAGCTTTTTAAGACCATTCTTTCAGACTGAAAAATAATTGTTTTACCTTGTGCAAGTTACTCGTAGAATATATTTTTTGATATCTGATGTTTACGCGAGCACTACACATTGTAAATAAAACTACTTTTACGGATTATATCGCGTTTGTATTTGATTTATGATTGCCCAACGTTTCGAACACTTTGCAGCATTCATGGTCACGGGCGGACTAAGGTGTCTCACGTCCAACAAGTAATCGTTATTACAGACATTTACAATTATCTACCCGATACAGAAAATAGTTATAAATTTATTAAATTGTTACCCACATTTTAGTACAAATTTATTGCCAGTGTAAGAAGAAAATGAATCTATATGAAAAAATTATATTGTTTATTGTTAGTAATTATTAATTATTAAATTTGTAGCAATTATTATCGGAACGCGGCCACACTGAGAAAGATCCGGCAAGAAAACTCAGGGGACATGATGCTAAATTAATATTGATTTTTAATTTTAGATGCGGCTTACTAAAAGATTTTTGATTTATAAAATTATCTTTAACTATTATTATTGTGGGTCAAATCTATACAATAAGTGCTCACAGTATCATGCAGTCTTGTGGTGGTCTCTTTGGATTTATTTTTAATTATGTTTATAACAGGATCCCAGCTTGATGGTAATACCCAGCCATCCTCTCTATTGAAATTTTTGTGTTTTTTGATTTCAATAGCCTCGCGTACCATTCTAGGCAGGTATCGGTGTTCCTTTGCGAGGACTTGAGGTTTATCAAACCTAATGTTATGGCGGGAGCGGTCCTGACTATGTTCACAGACTGCAGACTTAGTGTGACGGCGGTGCTTCACATCAGCTATGTGTTCTTTGACCCGAGTTCTTATGGATCTCTTTGTTTGCCCAATATAAGAGAGACCACAGTCACAGTCAAGTTTATAAACTCCTGCATCTTGTAGAGGGATCTGGCACTTGACAGGTGGTAAGAACTGACTTATCCTTTTGAGTGGCTTAAAATAAGTTTTTATGGAAGCCCGTTTCAGGATATAGCCAATCTTGTCAGTGACTCCTTTGACATAAGGTAGTACTGCAGGGAGGCGCTCAACTGTGGGTGGTTTCACACGGTCTCTGCGACGGGGGCGTGGAACTTGCAGCTTGTTACAAATTACAAATTTATTGCCAGTGTAAGAAGAAAATGAATCTATATGAAAAAATTATATTGTTTATGATTTGTAATTATTAGATTTGACCCACAATAATAATAGTTAAAGATAATTTTATAAATCAAAAATCTTTTAGTAAGCCGCATCTAAAATTAAAAATCAATATTAATCATGTCCCCTGAGTTTTCTTGCCGGATCTTTCTCAGTGTGGCCGCGTTCCGATCCGGTGGTAGTATATTAGTTTTGTTAGTTTTAAATCAACAAATTGTAATAATAATTGCTACAAATTTAATAATTAATAATTACTAACAATAAACAATATAATTTTTTCATATAGATTCATTTTCTTCTTACACTGGCAATAAATTTGTACTAAAATGTGGGTAACAATTTAATAAATTTATAACTATTTTCTGTATCGGGTAGATAATTGTAAATGTCTGTAATAACGATTACTTGTTGGACGTGAGACACCTTAGTCCGCCCGTGACCATGAATGCTGCAAAGTGTTCGAAACGTCGGGCAATCATAAATCAAATACAAACGCGATATAATCCGTAAAAGTAGTTTTATTTACAATATACTTTTTGTTTTGTTATAATATATGTATTTATAAAGCCACGTAACGCAACCAATTTTACGTTACATTTTGTTAGTTAAGACTATACAAGTTTGATTATTTACAGTTACAATACAGCCTAGCCTATGAAATTTCGCTATTTGCTCAATTAGTAATAGTAACACTCGCTAGTCTTAAAAACCAAAGTTTAAGAAAAAACATAATACTTTACTTTTAGCACACAAGAATTTGTTTTGTTTATACCAAAGCTACCATAGTTTATCTATCTATCTAATCTAAGTTGATGTATGACACGATTAGTACCTTAAGCTGCGTTATTAGTTTCTTATTTTAATACTATGTTTTCAAATAGACACTATAAGGAGTAAAGAGAAATCTGCTTGTTTAAACTTATAAAAATGAATAATTACTAATACTAATGTTACTTTACCGTCCATAGTTAAAAGGAATCAATTATGTCTTAAGTGTGATTTTGAGATTTGAGTGAAACTGAATAATTATTGTGATAACTGTTCATAAGCCAGTTTAAAATAAATATTAATCTTGAATCATTGTCTTTTTCCATTCATATATAGAAAATTTTCATAAAATACTTTAATGGTTTTATCGCTATTACAACCCGGCCGGGTTGGCGACGAATACAACGGCGGCAACAGAAATACATAATTTGTAAAAAAATCATTTGTCTAGCTTCCGCGGTTTTTGAGATACGGCCTGGTGACAGACAAACGAACGGACAGACAGTGAAGTCTTAGTAATAGGGTCCCGTTTTTACCCGTTGGGTACGGAACACTAAAAACCATCTGAATAAATGTAATTTGACCACCATTCATCATTAGAACACATACAAACGTCCTTTTGAGTTTGATTAATTGACAGACGGTAAAATTTTTTCCGTATTTATAATTTCTCTTCACAATTGGTGGGCGGAATTCTATACAGAGTTTCGGAGTTTTAATTTTTATACGGGATGCTTATTTCTGCGTACTGAGTTGAAATGTATTTTTTTTTTCATTGATCTTGAGTTTATAAATTGCACCGTAATTAAAGGGTATTAAATGCTATTTTACTCCTGTGGCAACAGGTTAACATTAAAATGTGTTGTTCGTTTTTTAATTGTCTAAGGAATTATCACAAGAATGGGTAGTAGCGCTCTTCTGGATAATTGCACAAACTGCGATAGGGAAGATCGAAACGATAAGGAATACCCGCTGCCAAGTGTTGCGATCATGGCATTGTCCTCCTTCATGTTTAGACCTACGTCAAGCTGTGGAGGCTGATAAATGGATGGCTTTTTTTTGGGCAGCCTCTGGTCGGGACGCATGCCATCCGTTCCATAGGTATACGTAAAAAAGTAAAAAAGTAAAGTAATAAAGCCGTCGCTGAGGACACCTGGCAGATGTGGAACATCGAAATTATTTTGTACAAGTATATATGCATAAAAGAACAGATTCCTATAAGAACTAATATGACATAATGTAGAAATAAAATATTACCTACGATTTTTTCTAGAAAATAGTGATTTTTATTCAATAAACATTTATTTTCATTAAATACAAAAATTAAAAATTCAAAAATATTTCAAATTATGACAACTGAATTCTTTTAATCAATGATTTCTGTAATAATACAATACATTATAGTTATATTCGATTGCTTTGACAGTATTACTGTGACCATTAGTCGGCACTACATATCTATATCTATACCAATAAATGAATTGGAGTGTCTGTTTGTAATGTCAAAATAATAGGTTTTTTTCATGCTCACACGGTTATTTGCACTATACATATGCCTAAAATACACTTTATATTTTTTTGTCTGTCTGTCTGTCTGTTTGTTCTGGGTAATTTTCAAAACGGCTGGACCGATTTCAAAAATTCTTTCACCAATGGAAAGCTATAATATCAGGGCGTGAACTAGGCTATATTTTATCCCGGTATTCCCACGGGAACGGGAACTATTCAGGAAAGAAGACTGAAACCGAAGCGAAGCGAGTGCGGGTTGCTAGTACTATCATATAGCGTGGCAACACCTCGCCACGCTCGCACGCCGGCAATCGGTTTTACGTGCGGCTATAGATGTTTCACATCAAAAGAAACACATACATACATATAATCACGCCTCTTTCCCATAGGGGTAGGCAGAGACCACTTCCTTCCACTTGCTACGATCTTGACATACCACTTTCGCCTCGTCCACATTCATTAATCTCCTCATACATGTTCTTCGGTTCAGGGTACTCCTAACCTGGCCTTTCTTAAGAACGTCCCCGATTTGATTGTGGAACGTCCGCCTCGGTCTTCCCCTTCCAACACTTCCGTTCACATTCGCCTTATAAATTCTCCTTGTTAGTCTCCTTTTATTCATTCTCTCTACATGGCCGAACCAACTTAACATACCTTTCTCAATCCTTGTCACTACATCTACATTCATTTCACAACGTTCAAAAGAAATCTTATTACAATTAAGGTTAACCGCAACACGAAGACTTAAATGAAAATGGCTATTTTTTGTATAGGTAATTAAAGAATAGCGTTTAACTAACCTAGCCAGTCAAAGGCATTCTTTAACTTTAAAAAAAAATCTGTGATTTGTTAATTAATATTCTATAGAGAGAATTACTGAGATTTAGCATTTGAAATGTTAGGCTATTTATAAAAACTTATTTTGCCATTGAAAAATTATTACCACACATGGGATTTGAACCCACATCTATGAGAAACCAATTCTAATTGTCTTACTAATTAGACGTACGTGAGTGTTAACCATACCAACCAACCCATAACCAAATTATAGCTCGCATTGTCATCTATTACGGATTATTGTATAAACATTTTTCGATAGATGGCGTGCAGAATGACTTCCAATCCCTATTCCCGAGAGAAATCTTACTTTAAAAAAGTAAATTGCTAACGGCTTTGTGGAACCTCAATTCGAATTGAAGGCTCTTTTACAAGAGGCAAAACAAGAAAAACTGAATTAAAATTTTAAGATGTTAGGTACGAAATCTGGTAATGATTACTATATTTTATTAAACATACAATTCCGTATAACTTATTAAATTAATTTCTTTACGTCTTATTAATTTTGCGTTCTTGGAAAATATCCCCTACAATCGTAAAAGTATATACTGAAAGCAACAAATGTTCAATCATCGCAGCCCACATACGTCCCACTGTTGGGTTCAGGCCTCCTCCACAATGGGAGGGAACTTGACTCACTATAACATGCTGGTCAGACACGCTGGTATTTTTTATTTTTGTTTGGTTTACGGTCGGCGCACTCCTCGCACCACTCCGTCCGGGGCGACAGAGGGGCGTAAGCACGCACGTGACACGTGAGATTACTGCCTCGCAGAGGCTGCGACCGCATCCCAGTTCCTGACACTGTCGAGCATCGCCCTGGCGATGGTAGGCAGCGTCAGATCGGCACCGATGATTGCGACGAGTTCACGACGCTGCTCTGCCCAGGCGGCACAAACCTCGAGCGTATGCTGCGCCGAGACACGCTGGTATAGGGTTTCATTTCAAGTTTTCCTTCTCTGGCACAGATGTTATGTGCATATTATATCCCTTAGTCATCTTTTGAGACATCCACGGGCAAGATAGGGACTGGTGAATTGTATTATTACTCCATCAGCACACGGAATGTGTCCGTCACCACACAAATGTATTTAATGTAGATATATTTTATCGCTTCATCATCATCAGCCTATCGCCGTCCACTGCTAGACGTAGTCCTCCCTCATATCCTGTGCCGCTTGCATCCACCGATGTCCAGCAACTTTCACCAGGTCATCGGTCCACCTAGTTGGGGTCTGGTCCTACACTGCGTCGTCCGATACTTTATCCCTTGCACTAAGTAATTTGAACGAATTGTTTAAAAAATATCACAATAAAATTGACTTGGATTAAGTGCCATTAAGCGCCTATTATATGTAAGTAGACAGCACAGATCGGAATAGATAGGCGATCTAGGCAATAACGGGCCTTAATGAAGTGAGCGACCATAGCCTGAGGAAGGACATAGGCTGCCTTTTTATGAACAAACCACGCAGGCGAAGCTACGGGCGGCATCGAGTTCTAAATAACTACCAGTTATTATTCAAATATGCTCATTAACCTGCAAGAGATAGTGCGAATTCGTTATCACTATAGAAAGTATTCTAATCACGTACTCAAAGCAATCAATTTTATACCTGTGTAATTTCTCAGTAATCACGTTGAATTTCCTACGCATTCAACTACCTCAAATCATGACATACGGAAACACACCTATATTATATAATACAATAGTATACTTTGAATTAAACTACTAGATGTCTTTTCATATGATATTGATGTAAGAATATAGTTCACCAGCCCCTCTCTTACCGCGGGTGTCGTAAAAGACGACTAAAAATAAGATAAGCAGATAATTTCTACGCAAGAGAAGTAATTTGCCTTCCATTTTGGAGTGTGTAGGCGAGTGCGGGTTGAGAGAGTGAGACTTATGTGGGCCGATACGATAATTGCGTTGTAAATATTAACTTTTTCTGACATTACTCATGTTTATTATAATTAGCCTTCCTAATATTATAAATATGAAAGTAAGTTTGTTCGTTTTATGCTTTCACACTTAAACCACAGAACCGATTTCAGAAATTCTTTCACGAATGGAAAGCTATAATATCAGGAAGTAACATAGGCTATTATCTCGGTATTGCCACGGGAACGGGACCTACGGGGGTAAGGGGACTGAAACCGAAGCGAAGCGAGGGGAGTTGCTAGTCTGTAATAAAAAAAAATACTTCATTTCACGCGAACAAAGTAAACCAACTAAGGGGATATATAAATAGCTAAAGTTATTAAGGAAGGAAAAGACTTATCTGAATTCATTTGGCTATAATAAGACACTTATTGTCATTATGGAGGCAAGTCATTCGTGCCTTACGGTTAGAAGTATCTTATAAAGAAGAAGGAAGAACAAAAAAAAAAAATATCTATTCTGGTAAACGGTACAATTTTGAATTCTGATGTTTACGCGAGTATTATACATTGTAAATAAAACTACGAAATTTATCACGTTTGTATTTGATTTATGATTCCCCGACGTTTCGAATACTTTACAGCATTCATGTAATAACGTTAACTTGTTTGGACGTCAGACATTTTAGTCCGCCCGTGACCACGAATGCTATAAAGTGTTCGAAACGTCGGGTGATTATAAATCAAATACAAACGCGATAGAATCCAGTACAATTTTGTTCTATACAATATAAGTATATTGTAATATACGTATTTTTTTTTTTTTTTTTTTATGGTTGGGCTATGGTAAGCGCACGCGCGGTCCAGTCCGTCCGGGGCGATGAAAGAACGGCGCGCGGGCCCATAACCCACCCGTACCCACGTCACCTCATTGTTGGGCCGACCACCGGAGCAGATGTGACTTGTCGTCAGTGGTCGGCCTGACGGAATACCCTTTCGGGTAACCTCACCTCTCGACGTCCTGGAACGTCGGTCGCCGTCGCGCTGTCAGCCTCTCCGCGGGTGACGGACAATTCCCCGGTCCGATCACCCGCGGCCTCGGCTAGGGCGGCATTAGGCGCAGATACTCGCGCCTGCGCCGCCCGAGTCGCCGGCGGCGGAACGTGTCGCCGAATAGGAGCTCTACTCGCACACGATCCGCCGCCTCCTTCCGTGAGATTACGGCCTCACAGAAGGCGGCGACCGCGTCCCAGTTCCTGACGCTGACGAGCATCTCCCTGGCGATGGTCGGCAGCGCCAGGTCGGCACCGATAATTGCGACGAGTTCACGGCGATCCCCCTCCCATGCAGCACACACCTCGAGCGTGTGCTGCGCCGTGTCTTCGTCGCCACTGCAGTGGTGGCAGGACGGTGTGCTCTCCCTCCTGACAATCTTGTGCAGGTACTTCCCGAAGCAACCGTGTCCCGTCAGCACCTGCACCAGTCGGAAAGAAAGCACCCCGTGCGTCCGCTCCAACCACTCCATCAGCACCGGCCGGAGGGCCTCGACGTTCCTGACACCGTACCGAGGACTCTCCAGCTGGACTGCCCAACGGGCAATGACTTCTCGGCGGTGATCTCTTTGATGGAGACCATGCCGCCGCGGGCGCGCGTCTCGGACACCCGCCGATAAGTGTCGGCGAGCATCTCCGCCTCCAGGTCCCACGGGGGAGTTCCGGCCAGGAGGCACGCTGCCTCCGTCGCCACCGTGTGGTAACCCCGTATGGCCCTGATCGCCATGACCCTCTGTGGTCGCCACAGGAGGGCCCTAAGACGAACGGTCAGGGACCCCGCCCACACCGGTGCGCCATACAGGGCCATATTGTAATATACGTATGGGTTAAGAATAGAAAGTTTCGACACTCTTTAATTTCCTGTAGAAGTTGTTAAAACCGAAACTAAGCGAGCATTAAGGGAGTGGCAGCGTGTATTTCTGACACTTTCATGCTAATCAATAACACATTAATATAAAATTTTACATATCATCAAATAATTCTGTTCTTATTCCAATTACTTAGGATCTACTTAAAATCGTACTTTTCTTATATATTTTGCAAAATATGTCTTTATATATATATATATATATATATTTCTTGTGTACGTATGTGTTCACTGAACTCCTCCTAAACGGCTGGTCGGACGATGTCGATGAAATTTTTTTTGTGTGTTCAAGGGGATTCGAGAATGATTTAGATTAATTCACAATTGGACTCAGTAGGTGGCGCTGCTGTCAATTTCAAGAAGAATTCCTTTCATTTTATTTGAACAGAACAACGTCTGTTGGGTCAGCTAGTGTAGTTATAAGTTTTGGCTGTAGTTATATGACCAGCCGCTTACCTGACGTCAGCCCTCCTTGGGAAAGCAATTGTTGATCAAAGGGCATTAGAGTTGACCCAAGTCGATTAGATATCCTAAAGAGGAGTGAATGCTCATGGGCATTACTTGAGGTGGTAAGGAAAGGAGTAGTACCTTCTTGTGGTGAGTCCGCAAGCAGCGGATGTGTCGGTCTGGCGGAGTTGTGGTGCATTTGAAAACGGTACCATGACTTTGTCGTAATCGAGGGACAGGAACAGCGTATGGTTGTTAGCTGGTAGTGGCGCTCACCCTTAATCGACGCTAAATCCGACATACTGTATATCAGAGGTGAGCATGAGTAAAGACTGCATTTTTTCACGCGAAAAAAAAAAAAATATTGATATAGAACTCTTAGTTGTCTTTTATTATAATCACGTGCAATGTAAAGGTTGGTAGTATTCGCCACCATATGGCAGCATTATATATATATTAAAAAAATATATTTTATCTACACTAATATTATAAAGGTACACTTATCCGAGCGGAACGAGTCGAACGAAACGAATTTTAGAATATTGTATAGAAATCGTCTTCCAGATGCGGACGATTCGACGCGGGGAAGTGTGCGAGCTTTCATGAGATTTCATATACAGGATTCTAAAATTCGTTTCGTTCGACTCGTTCGGCTCGGATAAGTGTGCGCTTACCATAAAGAGGAAACGTTGTATTTTTGTATGTTTGTTATTAATAAACTTATAAACTACTGAACGGATTTAAATAGTTCTTTCACCATTAGAATGCTACATTATCCCTAAGTAACATAGGTTATAATTTACTCCGGTATTCCCACGGGCACGGTAACTACGCGGATAAGGTTGCTATCTATTATAATTATCTGTATCAAAGAATAAGAAGAATCTTTTAATCGGTGGATATAGATAAAATAAATTATTGTAACATCATTAAAATAGTTATATAACATGAAAGCAAGCATTGGTCAATTATTCAATTTATTCATTGAATCACAAAACAGTGTTTAAATCTGTTTGAATTTCGTGAGTGACGTCAAACACAGGTGTGGTCTTCTGAAATAACTGATCTATCAAAACCCGCCACATTCAGTCGTTAATTGTTACGCAAATATTTATTATTCTGGCTTCATTCCCAATAGTGTGTCAGAATTACATTACCACATAAATATTTTTAAGGTTCAATAAAATCTGCAGAGTTCGTTTTCAATTTACGTTATATACGTCTGCTATGAATATTTATCTTCCATATTCATAAAAATAAGCTTTAGTTGCTCTGTGACTGATAGTCTGTGATAGATATAATATTTTCATCTTTTTTAGGGTTCCGTACCGAAAGGGTAAAAAACGGGACCCTATTACTAAGACTTCGCTATCTGTCCATCCGTCTGTCTGTCCCCAGGCTGTACCTCAAGAACTGCGATAGCTAGACAGTTGGTTTTTTTACAGATTATGTATTTCTATTGCCTCTATAACAACAAATACTAAAAATAAAATAAATATTTAAGGGGAGTGGGAAGGCTCCCACACAACAAACGCAATTTTTTTGTCCTTTTTATAGATAATGGTACGGAATACTTCGTGCGCGACTATGACTCCCACTTAGCCGGTTTTTTATTAAAATACTAGCTGACCCGACAGACGTTGTCATGCCTTAACTATGAATACAAATTAGTATAATAATTAATTAAAAAAATATATCCAATAGCAACAATTTGGTGTCAAATATAAAAAACATTCTGTTATATTCTTTTTTATATCAATTCAATGAATATAGTATATTAAAACCTACTAAAATCTCTATATTAAATTGAATTTTAAATATATTTGCAGCGCGCATTCTGTCAATAGTTGACGACTGTCCATTATGTCAAACAACTAACAATCATCTAATAACAATATTGTTGTTAAGTTTTCTTAAATTTTTTAAAGTTCTGCTCAACTTCCTTATTTTTTTCTTTCATAAGAATATTCTCCTGATAATAATAAACTTAACGAAAAAGAATTAGTGAAATCGTTCCATCCGTTCACGCGGGATACAATGACCCAGGGAAATAGAGAGTCATTTTTATATATCATATAGATTTTGTGACCATGTTCGTTCTTGCTAATTTTAGAGACCAATATCCTACAAACTACAGTATCTAAGTGCGACGTTCTGACCTGAAAGGATAATTTGTCAGCCGGAGCTTTGAAGATAAATCCCTACCAAGTCGAGTGAAAAGTTCAAAAGATTATATTTCTAATGCTGTGTTTCTCTCTTTGCACATAGTGCGATCTAATTTAAAATATATCTTATGATTAATAAACATACTTTCATATTTTTGCTCAAAACTTGACTTTATAAAGTCCATGTCTATATTTAAGACCTGTATTATATCATGATTCTGAAAGGTATCAGACTGAAGCTATCAATAGGCATGTTGTTGTATGTAATTTTATTTAAAATAAATTAGTGAATAAATAAAAAAATAGACAAACCCGCCGAGTTTCTGGCCGGATCTCCTTAATGCGGTCGTGGTCTGATCCGGTGGTAATTTAATGTATAATGTAAAAAATGACAAAATGTAAGTGCCTCCAAGCAAAACAAATAAACTGAATTTGAATATGATGAAAATAAGTGATCTGTAATATAAAATAACATTTATAGAACGTATTACTGATCGTATGTAATTTATATTGAAGCTTTATTCAGAAAAACATGACAAAACATGCCAATTCATCAATCTGTATTAGAGTCGATTTATTAATATCCATTATAGCTAAGCAATTTATTTGTTTGAAGCTAGCTTAACGAGAAAGGTTTATAAGCTTATAACATACTAGCGAATGCCCGCGATTTCACCTGCGTGGTTCCCGTCTCTATGAAAATCATCATCATCATCTTGCTCTTATCCCAATTACTTGGGGTCGACGCAATATGTCATCTGTTTTGACATATTGCAAAAATACGGTAATAAAATATAGCCTCGTTTATAATGTAACTTTTCATTAGTGAAAGTATTCTGAAACTCTGTCTAAAGGTTTAGGCAGAGAAAACAAACAATTTACACTCGAATTTATAATATCAGTTAGTATGCGGTACACGACTGCGAAACGGAAACTTAAAATTTGAAAAAGGTGCTAACATTTCCCCCTGCGATGACGATATATAAACACAATGACCTATCTGTTATATACTATCAGGACAATAGGCAGCGGCATTCTCCTGAAAAACTTATAATACCAATTACATTCGCAAACGCCAATGCCAAAAATGCCGATTGTATCATTATTCTTCTAGAAAAAGGCTGTACCCATCAATGGATGTCGACAGGCTTCGTCGATAAATGGACATATAATGGCAAATTTTAAAATAACTATATAACATCGTCCTCACACAATAACCAATAAACACTTGAATACGTCTAAAACCATATTCAAGCCTCACCATCATCATTCAGTTCTTATCTCGATTACGGTGTTAACACATTATATTCTTCTGTTCCATCGTACAGATTGAAAAACTTACTGGCAATAGTTTTATAACCAGCCGCTTGGCCGTCGTCAACCCTCCTTGAAAGTATAATTGTTGAAAGCAACAAATGGAATAGGCCCAGGTCTCCATGTAAAGCTCTTAGCCTTCTAATACAAGACACATAAGCAATGTAAGGGTTGGTATTATATACCACAGAGCATATTCGTGCTTTCATGTTCAATAAAATGATAAACAAGTAAATTATAGATTAAAATAAGTAAAAAACACGCTTACAAGTTACAGGTCAAGTAGTTACTAGTAGTTAACTTTTATCTTACAAGTTTTGAACACAACTATCTTGAGATAGTCTTTGCTGCCTTGTGCTAAGCTGACAGCCGGAATAATAGTAGTTTCGAATTTTGCGCATGCGTAATTCGCAAACTAGCTCTACTTTTCTTGCTCTTACACAAAGGAAACGAATCTAATCAGGATATTCGGCTATTTTGGCCGAATTATTGCATTGTCATGGGCCTTTGATGACTGTGCAAAATTTAAATAAAATCTGTTCGTTCAAAGTGAGGCAATATGACGTTCAAAGACTTCGTTACATACATAGATATATACGTAAAAAAGGTTTTATTGAAACATCAGCTATATCTTCAGTTTCACTTTTGTAGATTCAATACGTACGCTAAAAGTTATTTATTTTGAATGCCCACGTCGTTCCGTGGTATTAATAATAGTATTAAAATGAATAACATCCAAAATACATCAATCACTATGTTTATTACCTTCACAGCTGCCACAAATATCACGATTGCGCTTAATACGCAATGTGTCACTATTACTAAATTTGCTGTTACTCATTGATTTGCTAACTTATAAGCAATGCTCTATTCATATTTGTCGCAGCGGTATATATTATTATATCTTTATTTTTCTTGTGGTAACGGAGTAAGAATACAATACACCATACCCTTCTTGCCTATGAGTGTCGTAAAATATAACTAAGGGATATAATTAAGCAGATAACTTCGATGTAGGAGACGGAAAGCTCGACATAAAACTCTGTGCCAAAATATCTACTCAACGTGGTGGAGTAAACCAATTCTCCTCTTATTGTGGAGGAGACCCGGGCCTAACTGTGGGATATATATGGGTTGTGATGACGATGATAACATTTATCGATTAACTATCTTATATTATAAGTTTTTATAATTCGATTAGAACTACTCCTGTGGCTAGTGCAATCAAATAGATAATTTACCAACTGATGGCCTTATTTACTAAATTTAGGAAACGGCCAGAGAAAATGAGCAGAGAAATAATGAGTAACTGTTATGGGATTTACTCACATTAATTGCGTTGATTACAAAAAAGTTACGACAAACAAAATTTATCTGTGAACCTAGTAATGAAATTGAGAGTCGCGACTTGTTTAATACTTAGGATTTCCTTAATAGGCATTAACTGGAATACGAAAGTATACAGAAGAACAGAAGTGATCAACATAACATAAAACGTTATGATCAGTTCGATGAATGTTCAATGATGGGGTAAAATAGTTTTGAAGAACTAATCAAACTGATAACCTTGGAAAACTTGCTGAACATCGTTAGACTCAAGAAGTAAGTACATTTTAAGTGCGTTCTTTCAAGGCAGGTTCTTTCTATATATAAGGTCGATGGGAAGCTTAAATATATATATATATATATATATATGTGTTTGTCTCATTATTTTTGAAGTTATTATAGCTATATGTAGATAAATATATATTAAATACATGTAGTTACATAACTGGTAAATACTATTAAAATAATATAGAATCCGAAATAAAAAAAATAATAAATCCGCAGAAGAACGGGTGTAACCGACATAGTACAAAGAATTAGCACGCTGAAGTGGCAATGGGCAGACTATATCGCTCGACGAACCAACAACCACTGGGGAAGAAAGGTTCTCGCGTGGCGACTACGTATCGGACGACGCAGTGTAGGACGCCACCCACTAGGTGGACCGATGACCTGATGAAAGTTGCTGGGCGTCGTTGCATGCAGGCGGCACAGGATCGCACTCTGTGGCGTAAGATGAGGGAGGCCTACGTCCAGCAATGGACGGTGATAGGCTAAAATGAAATAATATTAGGATCGCACTTTACTACATAAGTTTGATAGATGTATGGTAAAATATTTCTAATACGTTGACTTGAAATACCATTAACCCCTGGAACGACCAAGTTTTTTCTGTAATTGGTGTTCTGATAGCGAAGGCTATCTTCTTGTTCTTATTACAATTACTTTGGGTCAATGCAATATGTCTTTCATATAGCCCTATTAGATGTCATTTTTGTAGTTATTGTAGTTACTCCCTGGGTATCCGTGTCACGCAGTCCATTCATTTTTATTTAGTTTCCCTTTATGCCTAAAATCTTCAACATTCATACTTAATATTTTCCTGTCAACGTTACTTTTATCCCGTTTCATAAGATATCCATCCCAAGAGTTTACTTCTTCATTTTTCTATCACTGGCGCAACTTTCTAACTTAGGGGAAGTTAGAAAGTTGCGCCAGTGTACAGTACATAATCGCTCCTTTATCCATTCTCGTCACTTCATATACATTCATCTTAATATTTGCATGTCGTCTCTTATCTATCGCTTTTACAACCCAACGTGCTAATCCACATATTACAGCGGGCCTTAGAAAGATTTGGAGATTTTCCCCTTTAATTTAAGGAGTACTCGAGAGTCACACTTTGTAGGTACCAATGACCTGTCAAAATTTCATTCATTTCCCATCATTTCTGTATTGCACCTCATGATTTAGGTCACCATCGCTTTGGATAAAAGAATCAAGTGTAAGCTAACGAAATAAAAGCAAGATATTCGTTTCGCGTTCAATATCTTATTCACCAGTTCCCTGCAATTTTTAAAATGTCGTTAGTCTAGTGAGGGATCGTCCTTCGCTATGTTATCCGATTCGTGCACACTACTCGAGAACTTTTCCTCCGCAATGGTTGTCGCTTCGAAGACCGGTGTGGCGTTCCCATTGTAATTTCAATGCAATAATTCTTCAAGCAATGTTGGTTACATCCGTTCTTCTATGGATTTTATCACGTAGAGAAATACTGAGCCCTCTCTATAGCACCTTGAGTGATTTGAGCCTAGTTATGAAGCCGACATTTAGAAACCATTGTCTGGAAGTTCAATATTTATTATAATTATTTCGAAGCCAATTCATATCTATTTGTAAATAAGTATTATTGTGTGTGTGTGTTATTATATTTCTGATAAAATTGATTACTTTTACGAACATAAAATCTTTGTCAGACCCAGTTTTGTAAAAAGAAAGTCCCTCGCAAATAAACTTTGCAACGAAAAGCCTAACAATTAACAAGATAATAACGAATATTTCCACAATATTGTGAGTGTTTGACATATTTTTTATTCAGTGGCTTGAACGTGTGATTTTCTAAACCTGTTTTTTCGGTTAATAAAACAGAACTGTTTATCCTTTTTACAGACATCCGAGAAAGTAATCTAATTCAGAGGTCACCATAGTATATAGTAATACATTTTATGGATGAGAACTTTATGAATAGAATTTAACGTGTGGAATGTCTATCTTTTATTTAGGCTATAACACTATTCTGAAGCGACAACAACAACATCAAAATACAAAATAAGTTCATTGAACGTTGAATTTCTTAAGAAACTTGTAGAACTTAAGAAACGTTTTACTTAGATAAATGTGTTTTCAGACTTGTGAGAGACTTATTTATTAGGTCGCTAAGTGATCACTCTTGCTTGAACAATGTTAAGCCGAATGCTCATGAGACGTTATAATGAGCTATATAAAAGTTTGCTGTATGTACAATGGCTGATGACTTCATTTAGATATTTCAAGTAGCATATTCACGGCATTGTTGAACTTGACAAGTAATTAGATTCAGAAATAATATATTTTAAATCATTACTAATATTATAAATGCGAAAGTATGTTTGTTTATTTGTTTGTTATGCTTTCAAGCTTAAACCACCGAACCGATTTCAAAAATTCTTTCACCAATAATTTCGAAATTCTGCGGAATTACAAGTTGACGTTCTTCAAAGTTGTGCCAGTGACGGAAAAGTTAAGGAGTGAACGGCTGACATGGTATGGACATGTGATGAAGAGGGATGAAAGTAATATTGTGAGAAAAGTTTTGGGTATGAATGTTGAAGGCTTTAGGGGTAAAGGAAGACCGAGGAAAAGATGGATGGACTACGTGAAGCATGACATGGATAGTCTGGGAGTGACTGCAGAGATGATGTCTGATAGGACCGTGTTGAAGAAGATGACATATTGCGTCGACCCCAAGTAATTGGGATAAGAGAAAGATGATGGTGATTGATGATGATGTTCTCGAAGGTGTTCATCACATGAGAGTAAAAAACTTTCTCATCACCTAATCCTCCTTTGATCTTATCCTGTATTCCTTCCATTTCATTGTGGTGTGCGGTATATTGATAAATCGTGGAAAAGTGGTGGGTCTCCCTTCCTTCCTTCCATTTTTTTTAAATCTAGTTATTAATTCAACATAATTTATTATGAAGAGAAAGACCACTCGAAACAAAACCCTATACCAAAATGTCTAACCAGCGTGATATAGTAGGTCAAATTACCTCCCGTTGTAAAGGACGCTCGAGCCCAACAATGGGACGTATATGAGCCGAAATGATTGAATGAATGAATTTATTATGAGATGCCATAGCTCTCTGTGCCCTGGAGTAAGAATACAATCAAATTCAACTTCCTTTCTTTAGCTAGAGTGTCCTATGACTTTCAGCAGCCTACCGACAGGGGGGAATTAGTTCCGATTATTCTTTTAAATTACTGTGAATTCCTACAACAAGTTATGGACAACAAGTTATGGGCGTGCTCTTCCGTCGAACCAGACGCTATAGGTAGAGCGTGAGTATAACCAGTCATGATATTAAAAAACAAAACAAGGGCGTCATAAGATGACTCGGATAACTTTACTGAAAAAGATGAAAACTCTAAACGAAATCTGTTGCCAATCTTTCTAAGTGGGTTGGTATAGCAGGCAATTTCTCTTCTTCTTATAGAGAAAGCCCGTGCCCAATAGTGAGACGTTATATAAGCTGTAGAACAAGATACGTAACGCGACTACATAATTAGAAAATAAAGATATTATTATAGAGTTAACGGACGAAAGCGCCTACGTAAAGTATTTCATTTACACTCCAACGTGACTGCTGAATGAAATAAACGAAACAAGAATGTTCAATTCCAATTTATAACTCGTTAAATCTGTTAGTATAAATTGCGAAGACTATTTTACTCTTTTATTTTTAAGTCTAATCAAGACTTAAAAGTAAATTAGTAAAAAGAAGTAATTAATATTTAATAGTAAGTAATATTTAACTGCATCGGTGGCGTAATGGTTACACACTGACCTACAGTGGCAGCGCCGTAAGTTCGACTCCCACGTAGGACAATACGTAATGGCCTGACGCTGCCGACTATCGCTAGGGAGATGCTCGGCAGTATCAGGAACTGGAACGTAGTCGCCGCCTTCTCCGAGGTAGTAGTCTCGCGGGAGGAACGCCTCCACGACGACGCGGTCCGCCGCCGGCGACCACCTGCACCTGATGTCGTCCTTTTTTTTTTCACGATGTGGAAATGCATTTACGCACTATCTCCCCGCCGGTTACAGACAAGGGAGTGTGTGTGGGACTCGCCGGCCACAGAAGTGACCGAAATACCCACTAAAACCAAAGCGGCCCCTTCCGCGCTTTTACGGGGTGCCGGAGAGATCGTCTGATAACATTCTATCCCCGACACCCCAACGCTTGGCCGTCTGGCCACGTCCTGACATCATTCAGAGCGGTGGGTGGAGGAGCGCATAGCGGCGTCTCCTCCTCCCTGGTCGTCGCCGGCGGAGCGAGTCAGCGGACCCTAGCGCCTCGCGCGTCCGCTCCGCGGCCTCCTTCCTTGTCATGGCAGGCTCACAGGAGGAGGCCATCGACGACCAACAGCTGTCGCTGCCGAGCATCTTGGAGATGATGGTCGGCAGCGATAGGTCTGTTATTCCCAGTTCCGTTGACAGGACGTGGTGCTGAGGCCCCCAGGCGGGGCATACTTCTAGTGTGTGGCGCGTATCGTCGATTAGCGCGCCACACTCATGACATCCTGGGGCCTCTTCTCTTCCAATTCTGTGCAGGTATTTACCGAAGACCCCATGTCCGGTAAGCACCTGCACCATCCTAAATGTAAGGTTGCCGTGCCTTCTCCTGAGCCAGCGGCGGAGATGCGGCGCAACCGCCTCCACAGTCCCCCGCTCTGCTACGGGGGACTCTAGATCTTCACTCCACCGCCGGATTACTTCCGTTCGAGCCACTTCTCGAGCTCTGCCCAGTCCCCCTGCGGAGACCCGCACGCCGTTGTCTCGTGCTGTGGCGCAGAACCGGTGTACATCTGTCAGCGCTTCTGCCACCAGCGGCCAAGGCGGATCGCCTGCCAGCAGTGTCGCCGCAGTCCAGGACACAGTACGGTACAACGTAATAGCCCTTACCCCCATAACCCTCTGCGGGCGTCGCAGAAGAGGAGTTAACTGGACGACCCTCCTTCCGCAGTAGACACAACCGTCCACACTTCCATTACTCCGGAAACTGCCCGGACCTCAAGCAATTGTTGAGCAGTTCCCGGAGTTCACCCTTGAGGTATTTTGCAGCAATGCCGAGTACAAGTCCCGGGACGCCATCCGGACCAGGCGCCTTTCTTTTACCATGAAGTCGGGAGGGGGCCACTTCCGTTTCTTGGTCGGTGATGGGTGGAATAGGGGTTTCCAGCTGCACCAACGACCAAGAAGCCATTCTGGAGAGAATGTGCCCCACAGAACGCGGGAACAGTTCCCTCATTAGCCCCGACAGGAGACCCGGGTCCATGGATTCGATGATGAGGGCGCCACAGCCACGGAGCTTATTACGCGCCCGTTGATATGGGCGCCCCCATGGATCTCTGTCAAGGCCCGCAAGTAGCTCTTCACGGGCCCTCTTCTTCGCCTGGTTGATGGCCAGCTGCAGTATCTTCTTCCTTGTCCTGTATCTCCGCAGCTGACCCTCAAGGACGTCATCTCATTTGACCCTTTGACGACATCGGACGTAGGCACGCCACGACCGATTAGAAGCCACCCGGAGATTAGCAATCTCGGGTGACCACCAATACACCTGACGACGCGGCGGCTTCCGCCGAGCTCTCGGCATCGCCGCATCACAAATTACCTCAAGGGCATTTCTTATACGACCAGCGAGCCCCTCCACACCTGTGGGTAAGTATCCTGCTATACCCCAGCGCTGCAATATGGCGGACTCCCGGACCATTTCGAGATCAATTTGCCCGATGGCCCATTTTGGAAGTCCACCTCTTCCTCCGCGCCGGGGCCTTAGTGGTCCCCGAGGGACGGAGATCACGAATCGTATATATCGGTGATCCGACAGAGTCTCCACCCCTTCTTCTACTCTCCAGTCGTTCACCTCACGAGCGACACTGGGGGTAGCAAACGATAGGTCCACCACGGACCCACCTCGATGTCGCACCCAAGTGTGGACGGTCCTTCTATTAAGGAGGGACAGACCGGAGAGCAAGGACCATTGCTCAACAGCCGTACTCCTGGCGTTAGTGGTGGGGTTCCCCCACACGTGAGACTTCGCATTGAAGTCGCCGAGGACCAAAATTCTCCTCAGCGACTGACGACGAACCGCGGCACTAACAGAGTCCAAAAATAATTCAAACTCTGCCAGGCCGCGATTGGGGGAGAAATAAATACCAATGATGGCAAAATCTCGCCACCCCACCACAACAAATCCATTGCCCCTTTCAAGCGAAGAGAGGGGAGGGCCGGCACAGCCTCCTGACAGGACAGCTACCTCTTCCCTAAGGTCCCCCACCCAATTAGATGATTGGGGAACAAAATAAGGGTCGCTGGCCACGGCCAAATCGGTATCCCACTCCGCCATGGATTGCAATAGCAGGTCCTGAGCCCCGGCGCAGTGGTTCAAATTCGCCTGGAGGAAACGTACTGTGTCTCCCATTAGGTGGATATTTCGGCTTCCTCCTGGGCTCTGCGGCTACTGCTTAATTCGGCGGCCTGAGGTCCTTGGGTCACCTTGCCCTTTGATGAGGGGGCTTTGCAAAGCCTCCCCCCCATCGTGTGCTCCGCGGGGCGACCAGCAGCGGCGCAAACTGCACAGCGCGGCATGGCCATACATGCAGCCGACTTGTGTCCACTGTTGCCGCACCGAAAGCAAAGTTCAGAGCGGTCTACAGTAGACGGGCATAGCGGAGCCGTGTGCCCCAATTCCAGGCACCGGTGGCACCTCAGTGGGAGGTTTTCCAGCACCTGGATGCCAGCCGAGCTCCAGCCGACCAGGAGCCTTCCTGCATCGGCAAGCATTTTAGCGGCGGCGACGGGGCAACGTACCTTTACCATGCCCATACCGCGCGGCCCTCGTTGGATTTGTCCAACTTGGACCTCTGTGGCTTCACAGCTACATGTGCGGACTACAGCCGCACGCACTTTCTCCTCGGTGGCGGAGTCATCCATCCCGGTTACCCGAATATCAGCCCGTTTGACAGGTCGGATGACATCCGCCATACCCGCCAGTGCTGTACGCAAATTGACCGCCAGACCTGATGTCGGCCTAGCCGAGGCCGCGGCTGACTGAACCGGGGATTTAGTCCATCACTCGCCGAGAGGCCGACCGCGCGACGTCGACCGACGGCCTCGAGGAAAAAAAAAAGGATTATAATTAATCCGATTCAAAAACTGTTGTTCTGAGTCTAGGTGTAATTTGTCTCCGTTAATTATATTTATATTTGTAAAGTCCCAACAATATAGGAAATATTTCGTTAGAGAAGTGTTATCATTTAAAAATATATTACATCTTTTTTTTTAAATTAGCTTTACATTAACAGGTGTTGGGTAAACATCTATAGAAGCTTTATAAGGAAAACCGTGGCGTGATTTTCTAAAAATCTCTTAGCTATTATTAACATTAGACTACCATTAGACTAATTTATATTATTTAGTTAGTTACAAAGCCTGGCTATTTTAGTTATGATTTCTAAAGGCGCACCCAGTCTAGGTGTGTCATTATAAATGCCGTCATATACCTACGCATAATGTAAAAATTATACTAATATACCTAATGATAATGATAGGTGATAGCCAAGCCTGGTCATTCAGATCTATAGCAATAGAATAAATGCTAACTATGGCCACGCCTTCGCACAGCTAGCTTTAAAAGGCATATCTAACCCTCGTGAACAGTTCTTTTTCTCGGTTAGTGTATCTACATCGAAATAAAACTCTATTACAATACGTCTGAGCATGGTATACTAGGTAAATTTTCCTCCTATTGTGGAGAAGGCTTAATCGAGCCTAACAAAGGACGTTTATGACCTATGTACCGTAGCGTGTTTTGCCAAACGAATTTGTTATTTGATCTGTATTTAATGTTTGTGGCATGGTCGTGCTCACTGAAGGGTCTGCTTGCAGTAGCTACAAGGAGCGGGTCACTCCCTTACCTCCATTATATTTGAGGGAAGTGATGGCTGCTCTCGTGATTGGGTGCCGGTTGCGAGATCTGGTCCAGTCATAATCTTCTCATTATATTTGTGATTATTATTCGAAAAGCATCACATTGGAGCTATTAATAAGCATGTTGTTAGATGTAATTTTATTTAAGTGAAATTAGAAAATAAAAAATGGACAAACCCGGTGAGTTTCTTGCCGGATCTACTCAGTGCGGTCGCGTTCCGATCCCGTAATATTAAGAAAATAATATTAAGAAAATGTAAAAAAATGACAATATGTACGTACCCCCACGGGATTTATACACAATAAATGATTTAAATTTGAATCTGATGATGGTGATGATACAGCGTTTATAAGTATTTATTCTGTGGGTTGTACAGTTATTGTCATATTTCAAAACTGTTTAACTATTATATGACTCAATACAGAAATTTGTAAATAATACTATATATGATATATTAAGTTATTAAAGAGATGCGTAATTTACAATGCTTCTGCTTCTTTTTTACAATTCATACACATTCCTCTATTTTCTACAAACTACAAGGCTACAATCATAGTACAAAGGAACTACTCCGTACATAACTGAATAGTCTAAGTAACATACTCTGGTGTCTACAAGATGTGTTCGTGGCCTTCGTAGCCGCCACCATACAGTAAAAATCCTTCTATCTATTTTTATAGTGGTAGGACCACACTGTTGACAGTTGTCTGTCTACAGCCGCTGGCCGGTCCGTCCGGGGTAGTACCACACTCTCGCAGAAAATCGACGTCCTAGTAATAGCAATGTTACTGCGCTTCGTTCGGTGAGCGAAAGAGCCGGCGGCCCAACTTTCTGAGGGTGTTTGCGTATAGTTATGCCTACCTATAGTATCGACTAATCTCATTCGGCGTATTCACACTCCCTTTATTTTCTTTGCGGTAGGCAGTGCCTTGCAAAGGTCTATGAGCGGCAGCAACACCATCAGGTATACTGTTTGATCGTTTCCACCATTTGCAATAAAAAACATTTGGCTCGGGCCTTCTCCACAATGGGAGGGAAGTTGACCTGTTATATCGCGTTGCTCAAACATGTGGCGTTATATGTCGAGTTTTTGTTCTCTTGCATAATTAGTATCTGCCATAGATCCTTTAGTCGTCTTACGACACTCACGGCCAAGAGAGGGGTTAGGGAATTATATTCTTACTCCATCACCACACGGACGCTGTCTATATATTAGTTCGAAACTTTCAAATTTTGTTATTACTATGTGTAAAGAATCTCGAGTAGTTTGATCAACAGTAAAATGAAGTTTTTTATAAAACAAACTTGCATTTTCATTGCTTAAATTGTGTTAAATATATAACGATAGCGTCGACTCTACTTATTTACATAGGAAAGGTTTTATAATGAAGTTTGTTTGTGTTAAATGTTAGGATATCCTTTCGGGAATAGTCCACATCACAGGAACACGACTTTAATAATTTAATGGCAGAGATTTACTAAATAGCTAGTAATATTTTTATCTATCCCTATCATTACACCTATTCTTAGCGCAAACAATATTTTGGACGCATACCGTCCATTGCGTCCGAGGTGACAGAATGGCGGCGCGAGTCCCATAACCTTTTCCCCCCATTGCCATTAGGCTGACTAGTAATACCAGATCTTAGACATCTGTAAACAGCCCCACGAATTACCCTTTCGGGTACTATCTCACGTCAACGTTCCGGCAGCTATCAACAGTGCTGCGGCCCGTCGCGTTCTCTTCGCCTTTCTGTGGGTGACGGACTATTCCCCAAGTCCAATCATTCCTTAGTGATAAGACTATTTCATTACGTGTAAACAGCTTGCGATATGCCAAAATATATGTTCAGTTCATATAACATTTTAGTCACATTTATTATGGACAAAGCTTTAAGCCTAATTGATTGATATACATCAATCAATTAGTCAGGTCAATGTTCTAATTGCTTTGTGTATCTACGAATTATTTTTATGATGATAAATATCCTTATAACACCATAAATAGCAAGCTATTACCGACGGCAACAAACCACATGTGTTGTTCAATTAATCTAAACGAATGGCGGATAGGTTTCTTGGGATTTGAAGGGCCATCAATGTCATTATTGTTTTGTGGGCGGTCAAGTTACAATATTTACCTTAAGTTTTTCTATTGTTGATCATCCGACGCCTGTTTTCTAAGAATATTCTTTTATTATCGAAACTTCGGAGTAATAACCTGAAGAACCTGGCTAGGATAAACAATAATGTATATCTAAGAACTTGCTCGTAGTTGAAACTGTAATAACTTATTCAAAGAAGAATTTTATGTTAGTTTGAATTATTTGTATTCTCAATATAAGTTCAAGTAATTCCATCTTAAGGGCGGAATTATATAACAGTCATGCGTAGTAGGCGAGTTTGAGATGATGCTATTAGATTCCCAGGAGAGTTCACATCCTGACTCTTTGTTAGTACTAACAGTTGTTACTATAATTTTTTCAGGAAAGTCGTCATCGTGAATTTTGCTTGATAGCGAAGTAATTAAAGTGGATTGATTATTTATCAGTCCAGGTTTCTTTCGATGTTGTTGGGTGTGGATCTCCTCTCAATATCAGAGTAATTTCGAACTTTCGGATACAGATTCAGAGCATTCTTGTCTTGGCAATCCATCCATTTATCCATCAGCCTACAGACGTCCACTGCTGGACATAGGCCTCCCCACGAGAATGCCACTTGGAACGGTCCTGCGCCACTTGCGGTCCCTGCGACTTTGAGAATGTCGTCAGTCCACCTAGTGGGGGGTCGTCCTACGCTGCGCCGTCTGATTCGTGGTCGCCACTCAAGAACCTTTCTTCCCCAACGGTTGTCGGTTCGACGAGCGATGTGGCCTGTGCATTGTCATTTCAACGTGCTAATTCTGCGGGCTATGTCGGTTATACCCGTTCTTCTACAGATTTCCGTGTTCCGGATATTATCTCGCAGAGAAATGAAGAAGAAGAGAATGAAGAAAACATGGTGTCATGTCAAAGTCACAGAAACACAGTGTTTATTTACGTAAAATTAAGACATACCGAGCATAGCCCTCTCCATAGGACGCTGAGCGACTTTGAGCTTTTTTATGAGGCCGATATTTAGTGACCACGTTTCAGTCTCGTAAGTCATCGCTTGTAACACATACTGGTTGTAAACCTTTGTTTTCAGACACTGCGGAATATTGGACGAGAAGATCCTCTTAAGTTTTCCGAACGCTGCCTAGCTGAGTTGGATTCGTCGGCTGACCTCTTTCTCGAAATTGGATCTACCTAACTGGACTGCTTGTCCTAGATAAACATATTGATCCACAACTTCGAGAATCGCATTCCCAACTAAGACCAGTACAGGAATGATATGGACATTAGACATGACTTTCGTCTTGTCCATGTTCATTTGTAGACCTACTAGTTGAGATACCCTGCTGAGGTCATTGAGCATAGTGCCAAGGTCCACCATGGATTCTGAAATGATTACGATATCGTCAGTAAATCGAAGGTGAGTGATGTATTCGCCGTTCATGTTGATGCCGAGTCCGGTCCAGTCTAAGAGCTTGAAGACATCTTCCAGCGCAGTGGTGAACAGTTTCGGAGAGATGACGTCTCCCTGTCTCACACCTCTATGCAACTGAATCGGTTTCGTACTCTTATTCTGGATGCGGACTGACATAGTGGCGTTTCTATACAAGCACTTCAACACTTCGTCAATTTGGCACCGCTGAAAGGACTGCAGCACAGCCCAAGTTTCGACAGAATCAAAGGCTTTCTCATAGTCTACAAACGCTTATTTTTTTTTTTTTTTTGGGGTGGGCTGCGGTCGGCGCGCCTCCGCACCACTCCGTCCGGGGCGACAGAGGGGCTTAAGCACGCAACACCCGCAACCCACCCGAACACCACGTCGCCTTCGTCGTTGGGCCAACCAACGACGGGGGGGGGCCGGAACTTGGGGGGGCGGGGCCGGAACTTGGGGGGCGGGGCCGGAACACCTCCACGTGGTGCTCCCTGGAAACGTCCATTTGGACGGCCAAGATTTCGGCAGGAGGGGGTCTCCGCGTGCGGCTCTGATGGCAGAGCGCACGGCGGATCTGACCCGGGGCCAATGGGGCGGATGTGCCTCATGGCACTCCGTCGCCAGAGACGGTGGCGTCACGGCCCGGGGGCGTGACGGGTCGGTCGCTCGCGAGCGGCCAGACCCGGAAGGCCCAAACCGTAACCCTGAGTGTGACTGCGGCTGAAGCTCAGGGCCGGGGGTCTTCGGACCGCGGGGAAGAAAACCCCTATAAAAAATTACCCCTAATCCTAAGTTTGGCCACTCGGCGAGGGGATGAATGGTTGGTGGGTTAAAAAGCGCGCGAGCGTCCAGCCGTTAGAGTGGTAGTCAAGGCAAGACTTAAAAATGTTCCAAGAATGGCAGAGGTTAAAACATACGTACCTACTCCAGAGGGTCCCGGCCACGCCGGGGAATCCCTCACTGTGCCGGTGTCTGAGCGCGAGATGCGCACAAACACCGGCACGGTCAGTCTCCGATCGTATGGGAGGGAGACAATCGCTGCTGAAGTTGCCGAGAGCCTGGCAAAACACCCGGAGGCTCCAAAGGTGAGGAAGAAGAGGAAGAGGAGGAAGCTGCTCGCCACCACCGTACACTCCAACAGGGTGCGTGCGCGAAAGGAGGCGGCGAAGAAGGAGGCGGCACGGCAGGCGCAACTAGGTGCCGCCGCGGCTGCGAGCGACGAGGGCGGTGTGGCCGCAGCCACCGCAGTCTACAAACGCTAGACACAGAGGCCGATTATACTCTAGTCTGTAGTCTGTAGTCTATGGTACTTATGGTACTAGCAGTGGAACGTATATGAGCCGAGATGATGATGATAATGGGATGACACTATGACAGTAACAAATATAGTAACAAAGGCGATGTAAGGATATCAATGATTTTCAATTCTACTATATCTACTCTTATAGATGCTGTAATTCTTTGGCGTAACAAAATAAAAATCTTTCTAAAAATTCTATTCTTCGCCTATCTTACGTCTGTAAGAAAAACGAAACTAATAAAATGGTAGCCGTGGCTCAGGATGCCTGGCAGATGTGAAACATCGAAATTATTTTGTACGTCATTTATTTTGTACATCGAAATTGTTTGTTGTTTTGTATTAACTATATATGCATAAAAGAATAGATTACGACAGGATACATATTATTTATGGCATAATGTATTAATAAAATATTATGTTTTTTTTCCAGAATATGATGATTTTTATTTCATCATCATCATCATCATCTCAGCCCATATACGTCCCACTGTTGGGCTCGGGCCTCCTCCATAATGGAAGGGTAATTGACCTACTATACCACGCTGGTCAGACGTGTTGGTATAGGGTTTTATTTCGAATTTTCCTTCTCTCGCATAGATGTTATATGCGTTTTATATCCCTTAGTCGTCTCGTACGATCACCCACGGGTAAGATAGGGGGTGGTGAATTGTATTCTTACTCCGTCACCACACGGATAGATAGATAGATAGATTTTTATTTATTAAACATTTATTTTTATTAATATACACTGTAGGTATGTTTAGGTTAATAATTTATTTAAGGCTCACTAGATGGCGTTGTACAAGATTCTAAAACAGATTATGGTTTCGTTACACAAATGTACCTACATATCCAAGCGTGGCGTTAACGCAACGTTAACGTTCAGGTTCACCCTCGCCTATAAATGTTTCATTAGAAATAAGGTATTTAACCCTAGAACCCTACACTTACTGTCATTACTCTTATTCCTACACAGGGGTTCCTCAGTACCCCAATATTATTGTGTATATTTGAATTAAATTAAAACAAACTTTAATCAATGTATCCTTATTTTTATTAAATATCGTACAACGATTTCAAATCAGCCTTAAATTTACTATGAAAATTTTATTTTGAACACTTTTGGCACACTTTTATCTGGTGCTCCAAATAAATTGGAATTTTGCACTTGATGCACCTAGTTTTGCTCTTGCGGTTCTTATTTCTTGGACAGAAGCCTCAACGTTCCTGTGAGTGATGTTGAGGTACAGGAATATCATCTGGAATAGGTTTTTTTAGCATCCCTTGAAAACTTTCTATTATATCCCTCCTCAAAGTGGGCCATTGCAGACGTTGCTCCAAATGCTCTTGAATGAGATTGTGCCCCAATTCCTTTAAATAAATGGGTCGAAATTTTATCGCTGGCTTACCAACTGCCTTTGAACATGTATATAAAACCCAAGAGTTAATCCCTATTAATGCAATAACCCGCAAAAAACGCAGATTGGCCAACGTTTGTTTTTGTTTTGGACAGATTATTTTTTGGCCATTGCATTGAAAACGTTATTTTAATATAGTAATGAATAATTTCTGGAAGATCTACTTCATTACTATTATCAGGAGAAACATGGAGTGTAGACAACATCATCACAACTTTCTTCTTAGTCGATCTTGGTGGACAATATGATAAAAGAGTGAGTGGTCCATCATATGCAAAAATAGCTGTGTATATTTTTCCATAAGATGCTTGGCTAATGATATGCTGGTAAACCAATTGTCCATGGTTCCATCAAATCGGGATCCAACCAAATGTTTTGAGAGTTCCATGACATACTATAAGAACAAAAATATTCAGTCCTATAATAAAAAAAAAAAAACGACAACTACATCAGAATCCAGTTAAATAAATAAAAACATGACCCAGAAATATTTCATTTCAGGATATTTTACAATTACAAAAAGCAATGCTCAAATAATAGTTTCTTTATTACCTAAGCGTGTCATAATATCACATAAAATAATAGTTCAATAAAAAAAAATTACTTACGTTATTCCTCTACTGGGGTCCTATAGTACCCCACAACACATGTGTTCGCGTCTACACTGCTTGGCTGTCACCGCGTCACTAATCAATCAGCTCATAGTGACCACAGATTAAAATAGACGAGAGGTGAAATTAGTGGAATAACTACCAACAGAAATAAAATAATTTTTAAATTGTCTGGGGTGCTCTAGCACCCCGTGTAGGGTTCCAGGGTTAATACGTGGAAGGTTTTATATAATCTAGTTAACATTTGTAACGGTGTGCGCGCGCATCGTAAAAATGTTGACTAGCTAAGTTCAGGTTATCTTTTTCTTGTAACGCACGCATCGTATAAAATTACTCTCATCATTTCTCCCTAAGGCGTCAAAAGAAGTATAACTTCAAAAAATAATAATTTAAAAATGACCTAATCAGATATTTTAATTGCAATCATCTAAATATTGTTTATCATGTCATCAAATTTTTGTTTTAGATACTCGGATAAGAATCACATACTATGTACGGAGAGGCGATGTAGTACTGCAATACTCAGCAGCTTCATACTTCCTCCTATATTGTGTATACCAACGTATATGGTACGTATTATTTACTTAATTAATAGTTATTAATTGTTTTCAACACGCAGGTTACTTTTATTAAGCGAAAAACGGCCTCCATTCCATACGGTTATGGACCAACTCTAACAGAATAAATTTGTTTTCGTAATTTGACTTCGACCCGGATCTGGGTAGGCTACCGAAGACATGGATTCGATGCCGGTGGTTCACCCATATGGCTACATTAAGATACGGTACAATGGGTTACGGGATTGCATACCGTCAATTCCAATGGCGTGGATGGGTTGATGGGTGGATGGGTCGGGGCCGCGGCATAGCCTATCAACAAAGAAGGGCTAATTTTCATGAAAATTAATATCGCGATCGATTATCATAGCTAGTGGTACAATATACCTATATATTACAATACCAAAAAGTAATGGAGAAAGGAAATACATAATTTAGAAAGAAGAAGTAAGCAAGCTATAAATTTCAACGTTATGAAAATTGATCAAAAAAAATTGTTCGAATTGAGTAGATCCCTTGAATAAAATAGCGATACACAATTTTCCGTGTGGTGACGGAGTAAGAATATATTTCACTACCCCCTTCGTAGCTCGCAGGTGTCGTAAAAGTCGACTAAAGGCTTAACAAGGTTTTCAAAAAATCATTTTCGTCACGTTAAGCAGCAGTCATTCATTACCTACTAATATCTGGTTGACCGAGCTTCGCTCGGAATATTTTTGTCGTATTTATTTAGATATATATTAATCAAAAATAAATATTAAATAATGAAAAAATATAAAAAAAACACAAAAAGAGATTAATAATAACACCGAGATTCGATCCGACGCCGTTTGAATGCCAAAACAATACTAAAAGGAAAGTGTACTACTTCCCAACTGAGCTATCTTAACTCATGACGTTGACGGCAAAATTTGAATTCATATTCTTTTAAAATTTAATGTCATTATATTGTTTTGCTAAAAACACCGACAAAAGAACATTTTCTATAAATAAAACCTAGCTAGATCGATTTTTTGGACCCAAATCCTCTAGTATGCCAAGTTTCAACAAAATCGTTGGAGCCGTTTCCGAGATCCTGAATATATATATATATATATATATATATATATATATATATATAAGATTAACCAGAGCAATAATATAAAAAAAAGCGGATTATTGCATTGTCATCGGTCTCTGATAGGTGTGCAAAGTTTTCACGGCTCGTCGGCGCGGCGTCCGCCCTATCGTGGCTTATGCCGAACGTGGGCGGACCGAGCGCTGCGTGCCGACGGCTGTACGCGGGGGTCATCCGGTCGATGGCCCTGTACGGCACACCGGTGTGGGCGGGGTCCATGACCGTCCGACTTAGGGCCCTTCTGTGGTGACCACAGAGGGTCATGACGGTCAGGGCCACCCGCGGATACCGCACGGTGGAGACGGAGGCAGCGTGCCTATTGGCCGGGACTCCCCCGTGGGACCTGGAGGCGGAGATGCTCGCCGGACTATATCGGCGGGTGACGGGGGTGCGAGCGGAGGGCGGTGTGGTCTCGTTAAGGGATCTCACCGCCTGGCGCGTCGACGCCCGCCGAGACGTCATTGCCCGTCGGGCAGTCCGGCTGGAGTGGCCTCGGTTCGAGGTGCGAACCGTGGAGGCCTTCCGCCCGTGCTGATGCAGTGGTTGGAAAGGCGGCACGGGGTGCTCTCCTTCCGACTGGTGCAGGTTTTGACGGGGCATGGGTGCTTCGCCAAATACCTGCACAAGGTCGTTAGGAGGGAGAGTACACCGTCCTGCCACTACTGCGATTGCGACGAGGACACGGCGCGCCATACGCTCGAGGCCTGCGGAGCTTGGGCAGTGCAGCGCTGTGAACTCGTCGCAATCATCGGTACGGACCTGACGCTACCGGCTATCGCTAGGGTGATGGTCGACAGCGTCGGGAATTGGGACGCGGTTGCAGCCTTCTGCGAGACGGTGATCTCGCGGAAGGAGGCGGCGGATCGCCTGCGCGAGGAGCGCAGCCTCGATGAGGAGATCCGCCGCCGGCGACTGGGGCGGCGCAGGCGCAACTATCTGCGCCTCATGCCGCCCTAGCCGTGGCCGCGGGTGACGTGACCGGGGATTAGTCCGTCACCCGCCGAGAGGCCGACCGCGTGAGGAAAGACCGACGTCCTCCCCGAGGGGGGGACGTCGGTCGATGGGAGGGTACCCCAATTAGGGGTATTCCGTCGGGCCGACCACTGACGACAAGTTAACGCTGCTTCAGTGGTCGGCCCAACGACGAAGGCGACGTGGTTTTTGGGTGGGTCGCGGGAGTTGCGTGCTTAAGCCCCTCTGTCGCCCCGGACGGAGTGGTGCGGAGGCGCGCCGACCGCGACCCACCCACAAAAAAAAAAAAAAAGGTGTGTATAAAATCGAATAACTGAAAGTAGGAGAAAATCGAGCTCAAAGAGTTAAATTATAAGCAAGCATACATATAGGTGAAACTAATAAAAGCGTGTTAAAAAGAACAACTCTTGACCATTCTGTTATGAAATAATTGATGGATATTTAGAAAAGTATAATCATAATATGAATTTAAATTGATATTTATAACACGATAAAATGTTGTTTTTGTATCAACAAGCAGGTAAATGTTGGCGAATTTGTTGTGAAATTTTACATATTGAAATCTCAGTACGTAGAAAGAGAGCATAATCAAAGTATGGACTGTTACAACTTCGAGGAAACAGTTTAGTTTAATGCATACACGAATATTCAATATAAAGTTGTGTAAGCCTTACTAATATTATAAATGCGAAAGTAAGTTTGTTTGTTATGTTTTCACGCTTAAACCACCGCACCGATTTCAAAAATTCTTTCACCAATGGAAAGCTATAATATCTGGCATAACATAGGCTATCTTTTATCCCGGTATTCTCACGGGAACGGGAACTACGCGGGTAAGGCGACTGAAACTAAAGCGAAGCGAAGGCGAGTTGCTAGTATTTTATATAATCACATTTATATATTGCTATTTTCCGTGTGCAGGAAGAATACAATTCACTACCTCCTATCTTGCTCGTGGATGTCGAAAAAGATGACTAAGGAATCAGCATCTTCATCATAATCATTTCAGCCTATACACCTGCATACTGCTGGGCACGGGCCTCCTTTTTGTGTGAGAGAATTTGAACTACTATACCACGCTTGTCAAATGTGTTGACATAGGGTTTCATTTCGAGTTTTCCATCGGTTTCCATCTTGCATACATATTATATGCACATGATATCCCTTAGCCCTGTTTCAGGATACACACGCGCAAACTAGGGGCTGGTAAATTGTATTCTTACTATCTGGTGATGGAATTAATAAAAATATGTTATAATATGTTCATTAATTTTATAATGTGTGAGCAATTTGGTAAATACAAAAAAAATAAGACTTAAATCTACATATGCGCCACTGCAAAACATAAATTTCCATCGACTTGCTCTGTGGCTTGTCAGCGCGGCGCCCTCCCTTTCCTGGCTGAAGCCGAATGTGGGCGGGCCCAGTGCTACGTGCCGATCGCTGTATATGGGGGTGGTTCGGTCGATGACCCTATATGGCGCACCGGTGTGGGTGAGGTCCCTGATCTGAGGGCTCACTTGGGGCATCTACAAAGGGCCATGGCTGTCAGGGTCATACGCGGATACCGCAAGGTGGCCACTTAGGCAGCCACCGAGGCAGCGTGCTTGCTGACTTCTCCGTAGGACTTGGAGATGGAGATGTTGGCTAGCTTTTACCGGCAAGTGTCGGAGACGCACGCGGGTAGCTGCTCAGTCTCGCTTAGTGGGATAGCCGCCTTTCGGGACGACGCCCGCCGCGACGCCATTGCCCGTTGGATAGTCCTGCTGCAGAGGCCTCGGTAAGGTGTTCGTAACTTGACAATGCCGACCATCTCTAGGGAGATGCTCTAAAACGTCAGGAACTGAGACGCCTATTGCGAGGCAGTCATCTCATGAAAGGCGGTGGCGGATCTTGCGCGGGAAGATCTGCTCTACAGCGACACAATCCGTCGCCGGACTTGGGCGGCGAAGGGATGGGAATACGGTGGGTTAAGGGGCCGCACGTCACCCTTACGTCGCCTCGAAGGGGATCAATACCTTTTGCGGTAAGTAGGTACTACCTACACCGTAATACTCGTTCAGAATTAGTTGTATACACTTGTAAATGTATGTATCAAAAATCAGTTGATATACAATAACATTCGTATCTACAATAGATATTTTTTATGTAAACGGATAATAAGAACATCGAGTTTTATTTGCTATACGATTGCTTCGATTGAATTATAATGTAGAACCTCGCTGAGCTTTTATGAACGTGAACATCGTTTTTAGTATTATAGAAACCCAATTTTCCTAGAATTCTTTATCAAAATATGTTTGTTGGGCTACATTAATACATTAAAAAAAGGAAATGCAAGAGTATAACATACATGACAACCTAGATTAATTGAAAAATAAAGTAAAAAGAATGGGTTGTTCTAAATTCAAGTAAGTCTGTCTTCCAATGCATAATATTACTTAACTCTCACTTAATCTTAATCTCTCGAACAAAGTATTTGCCATAATTTTGCCTATAAGCACAAGACATTGCTGTTGCCCCGGGGGGACGTTGGGGAGGCATGGTACCCGAAAGGATAACCCGCCGGGCTAGTCACTGACGTCAAGGTTTTGGCACCAGTGGTCGCCCCAATGGAAGAGGGGAGTAAATTTAATGGGTTATGGGGCCGTGTGCCACCCTTTCGTCACCGACCGTGGAACCGATGCCGTGCATCCAGGGTCTAGGCCGCCCAAAATAGAAAAATACGAAATAGCGCACTAAATATTTCTAAATTTTCAACGATTCTGTTATGGCTTTATATCTACATGTCAAAATGTATAAATATATGAACTCGCTCTTAGTTAAAACGTTTCCTTTTATATGTCACTTCTTCAGCCGGTGGTTTCACCCGCGTAAAAAGATCTTTTAGCTGAAATTCAAATCCATCCAAAGAATTATGCTTGATTGGGCAACAAAAGGTTGATTAGAATTATTAATCTTGTATCACCCAAATTTGTATAACGGTTCAAGCGTGATTGAGTAACAAACATACAAACATCTATAAAAAACATTCATTTTTATAAAATTAGAAGAATATTCACAATAGCTCCATGTTTTCGCCATTGAAAGTGACTAGTAGACATAATTCTAAAGGAAGTTAAATTAAAAATCAAATCCAACGTTAGGATTTGTCATTGAGTAAAAAGTCTTACTATCGTTATCGACTCAAACGATTTATCCGTTTTAATCAACCGTGAAGCATCTTACAGCTATTCGGTGTGAAGGATAACTCGATTCCACACCCACTCACTTCACGCAGTGAGTTATCACAATAGTCAATGACGTCACTACATTTCAATAGATAATATATAAAAATAAAATCCGACATTGAAAAAAATATAAAAGAAACTAATATTCATCATCATCATCATCATCATCATTTCAGCCTATTGCCGTCCACTGCTGGACGTAGGCCTCCCTCATATTGCGCCACAATGTGCGGTCCTGTGCCGCCTGCATCCAACGACGCCCAGCAACTTTCACTAGGTCGTCGGTCCACCTAGTGGGGGGGCGTCCTACACTGCGTCGTCCGATGCGTGGTCGCCACTCGAGAACCTTTCTTCCCCAGCGGTTGTCGGTTCGTCGAGCGATGTGGCCTGCCCATTGCCACTTCAGCGTGCTAATTCTTCGTGCTATGTCGGTTACACCCGTTCTTCTGCGGATTTCTGTATTCCGGATTCTATCTCGCAGAGAAATCCCGAGCATAGCCCGTTCCATAGCACGCTGAGCGACTTTGAGCCTTGATATGAGGCCTACATTTAGGGACCACGTTTCCGTGCCGTAAGTCATCACTGGTAACACACACTGGTCGTAGACCTGTGTTTTCAGACACTGAGGTATGTTGGACGAGAAGATCCTCTTAAGTTTCCCGAACGCTGCCCAACCGAGTTGGATTCGTCGGCTGATCTCTTTCTCGAAATTGGATCTACCTAACTGGACTGTTTGTCCTAGGTAAACATAGTGATTGACAACTTCGAGAATCGCATTGCCAACTAGGACCGGTACAGGAATGACATGGGTATTTGACATGACTTTCGTCTTGTCCATGTTCATTCGTAGACCCACTAGTTGGGATACCCTGCTGAGATCATTGAGCATAGTGCCAAGGTCCTCCATGGATTCTGCCATAACGACGATATCGTCTGCGAATCGAAGGTGAGTGATGTATTCGCCGTTAATGTTGATGCCGAGTCCAGTCCAGTCTAAGAGCTTGAAGACATCTTCCAGTGCAGTGGTGAACAGTTTCGGAGAGATGACATCTCCCTGTCTCACGCCTTTCTGCAACTGGATCGGTTTCGTACTCTTATCCCGGATACGGACTGACATTGTGGCGTTCCTATACAAACACTTCAGCACTTCGATATAGCGATGGTCGATTTGGCACCGCTGAAGGGACTGCAGCACCGCCCAAGTTTTGACTGAATCAAAGGCTTTCTCATAGTCCACAAACGCTAAGCACAGGGGCCGATTATACTCCTCGGTCTTTTGTATAATCTGCCGAAGCGTGAGGATATGGTCTATGGTGCTATAGCCTTTTCGGAAGCCGGCTTGTTCGGGCGGCTGGAAGTCATCGAGCTTGCGCGTGAGTCGATTGGTAATGACCCTCGAAAACAACTTATAAACATGGCTCAGGAGTGAGATGGGTCTGTAGTTCTTTAAAAGAGCTTTGTCACCCTTCTTGAAGAACAGCACCACCACACTCCTGGTCCACGACTCTGGAACGTCGCCCCCGAGGATAACGGAATTAAATAGCTTCTGAAGGGCTATTAATACCGGCTTGCCGCCCGCCTTCAAAAGCTCTGCCGTAATTCCGTCATCTCCCGGTGCCTTACCGTTACGTAGTTGTTTGAGAGCCATTCTGATCTCGTACAAGCTGATGTCCGGGATTTCTTCGGTATAGTGCCGAGTTAGCTTGGATCTGGGATCTTGGACCAAGCCGACAACAGGATTTCGGGATGATTTGTATAACTGTCCATAGAACCTTTCGACCTCTCCCAAGATCTCACTTTGGGATGAAATGACAGTGCCGTCATCGGTCTTCAGCTTAGTCATTTGGCTTTTCCCAATAGACAGATCTTGTGCGAACACTTTCGAGCCACGATTCCGCTCTATCGCTTCTTTAATACGGAACGTATTAAATCGGCGAATATCGCGACGCACAGACCTGGAGATCTGTCTATTTAGCTGCCTATGTTTATATTTCATATTCGTATTTATTTTTATTGCTTTACAAATAAAACTATATCAAAGTTATTGCTGTTTATTAATATTTATATGCAAATGTTTTTGACAAATTGAATGTCGACAACAGTAAAAAAATCGGCCTAGTGCGAGTCGGACTTGCGGTCCCGTATCATTGAGCAAAAAAGGGCAAAAAATCGTGTTTGTTATATGGGAGCCCCCTTAAATATTTATTTTATTTTATTTTTAGTATTTGTTGTAATAGCGGCAACAGAAATACATAATTTGTAAAAATTTCAACTGTCTAGCTATCGCGGTTCTTGAGATACAGCCTGGTGACAGACAGACGGACGGACAGACAGCGAAGTCTTAGTAATAGAGTCCCGTTTTTACCCATTAGGTACGGCACCCTAAAAAAATGTTTAGTATATGAGAAATCTAATATGTAACGTACTAGAAAATCGCCGCGGTTACATCTGTATAGTTTTCATTCCAGTGAGAATACGTTAGATAAATTACGACCTATGTTAATTACTAATAACGTGGCTTTCCATTAATGAAAGGAGTTTTAAAATCGGTTTAGCGGTTTAGGCGTGAAAGCGTAACAAACAGACAAATAAACTTACATTCGCATATTTAATATTAGATAAGATAAACATCTTACCTAATTACAATTACAAAACTGTAATAAGACTGTTATTAGATCATTTGTTTGACACATGAAAAATCTGTGCTTTTTATTAAACAGTTTTCATGCTTTTATAAAAGTATTTGAGAATATTGGTCATCTCATTATTATCATCATTATTTCAGCTTATCTGTCAAAGTCACACTGCTGGGCATAAGGCTTTTCTACAATAAGAGGCAAATTGACCTATTAAATCATGCTGATCAGATGGTTTGGCAAAGAGCTTTATTTCAAATTTTTTTTCTCTTGCATAGACGTTATACCCATATTACAGCCGACTCGCACTGGCGATAGTCCGCAGCGTCAGGAACTGGGACGCGGTCGCAGCCTTCTGCGAGGCAGTAGTCCCGCGGAAGGAGGCGGCGGATCGCCTGCGCGAGGAGCGCAGCCTCGATGAGGCGAACCGCCGCCGGCGACTGGGGCGGCGTAGGCGCGAGTACCTGCGCCTCATGCCGCCCTAGCCGAGGCCGCGCGTGACGTGACCGGCGATTAGTCCGTCACCCGCCGTAAGGCCTACCGCGTGACCGGGGGGGACGTCGGTCGACGGGAGGGTTCCCCAAATAGGGGGTATTCCGTCGGGCCTACCACTGATGACAAGTAATGCTGCTCCAGTGGTCGGCCCAACGATGAAGACGACGTGGTGTTCGGGTGGGTTGCGAGTGTGCGTGCTTACGCCCCTCTGTCGCCCCGGACGGAGTGGTGCGAGGAGCGCGCCGACCGCAACCCACCCCCAAAAAAAGAAAAAAATACCCATATTACATCACTTCGACGACGACAATACCCACAAGCATGATAGGGAATGATGGTAGGGTGCGTCGGAGTAAGAATACTCTTACACTGGCTCCACACGGAAAAGTTGGTGACGATTGTAGGATATATTGTATTATATAAGCTGCGATAAATCTAAAAAATAAACAATTCTAAATATTAATGTATTTAAGGATTTGCAGAACTGATCTTAAAAAAAAAAAAACATAGGTACTAACGGAATAATTATTGTATGTTTTAATTATAATATGTCTAGTGAGATAGTCCTTCGTGTGGTGACGGAGTAAGAATACAATTCACCACTCTCTCTCTTCCTGTGTGTCGTAAAAGACAATTAAGGATATGATATGCAGATAACATTTATGCATGAGAACGGAAAGTTGATATAAAATCCTATACCAACACTTCTAATCAACGCGGTATAGTAGGTCAATTTAGCTTCCATTGTGAATTAAGCCGAGCCCAATTGTGGGACTTATGGGCTGCGATGATGTCGATGATTTAGGAGCGCGAGATTGTCTTGGTATGGACATATGATGAGGAGGGATTAAAGGCATGTGAGGGTGGAGGGTTGTCAATATGATTATGGATGCACGTAAGAAGCGTGGGAGAACCAAGAAAGACGGATTGCGTGAATGAGGATATGCGTATGAAAGCAGTAAGTGCAAATATGACGGCTGATAGGAGGCTATGGAAGGTTGAAACATGTTGTGCTGATCTCAGTTAGCGTGGGATGAGGCCAGGCAAATGGTGATGATATCGATGATGAATAGATAATAAATAGACTGGTGGTAAATCGGTGTCGAGTTATAGTGTGTTCACATTAGAGGTTGGATGGACTGCAGTATTTTGCTACCAGAAGTACCTGTAAAAGTAACATCCCTCCATGTTATCCATGAAGAGAGGTATTTTATGAATTACATTAATTCATAAAATGCTGCTGTGTGGTGGCGGCTTCGAATACTACCAACCCTTGCTTTGCTCGTGGGTGTCGTAAAAGACGACTAAGAGCCCTAGATTGACCCGGACCAACTCCATCTGGTACCATTTGGGTCAACGATTACATTCCCAAGGAGGGTTGACGTCAGGCAGGCGGCCGGTCATAAAAGTCATTGCCGAAACTTTTTGCAATATGTCAAAACAGATGACATATTGCGCCGACCCCAAGTAATTGGGATAAGAGCAGGATGATGATGATGATTAATTCATAAAATATGAAAATATAAATTAATGTAATTCATAAAATACCTCTCCTTCTTTTCGAGTACCGATTAAGCAACTTATAAGCATGGAAACGAAGAGAAATTGTTATGATAAATCTTACTGATTAAACACTTGATAGTTTTGGCTTTAAATTTACAATTTCCCGTATTTGCTCATAACCTTTACATGAATTTTATGGCACCAGGAGAAGGTAATTAATATTATCATTAATATAAGTTCTAGGCTGCAAAATTAAATAAACAAACTTGACGAATTTAATATGTGTTTTCAACTCATTTAATAACGTTTCTAATATCAAAGTAATCAATCTCAACAAGATGAGTTACCTATATGTCAGCGTAGTATATAACGTAGATAAGAACAAACTTTGGGTCCCGGCTCACTATTAACTATCTACCTCACTAAAGGCGACGAAAGGCCAGTATCAATTGTTAAAGGAATCCTAAAATGGTTTATCGGTCTTCTAATCTAACTAATATTCACAGAACGACTGCCACCTAAAATTGGCAAACTAGAAGACCAGAGATAATCTAGGATTAGACTAGGTTTCTAAACATCAGCGGATTTAGAGACTTTATATTTAGTGATATTTTCATGGTAGTTCCATATGGTGAGGGAGTAATAATACAATTCACCAATCTCTATCTAACCCGTGGATGTTGTAAAAGACGAATGAGGGATACTATGCATATAAAATACAAGAGAAGGATAACTCGAAATAAAACATATCTGACAAGCATGGTGTAAGTCAATTTCTCTTCTATTGGGAAGGAGGCTCGAGCCCAGTAGTGGGACGTTTATGAACTGCGACAATATGTACCGACATAGATAGTCATAATAGTCGAGATCTACAGCTTAATAGTTTTTCTAACGTATAAAATTCATAATAGTTCCGGAACATTTTTATAAAACTCTTAACCATGGTGTTATTGTGATAATTTTCTTCATCGTTTATCTCGCTCCAAAGCGGGCAGTAGTTTCTTTCATACCCTATAATTCGAAGGTTAGAGACGCGGAAGGTCGTTTCTAATGTAGTCAACTTCCGTCAACGACCATCACTTCGGAAATTTGCACAATACAACCATTCTTAAATGGGATGCTATTTTCTGAAATGTTTTATTACAGTTAAGGAAAAACCTCTTACAACCACAAGTGAATGTTGTGGGAAACGAGATGAGAATGGCTTGTAAAATTTTACGAGATTAAAAGGATTTTTTCTGCTCGTTAGATATTTTGTAAAATAAATGTATTAACTTTTAATATATTTATGTAATCTATCTTCGTTTTGTACTGTGTAGTTCATCTATTAAAACGGTGTAAGTATCACCCATTAAAGAAATGTAATTTTTGTATAGTAAACGTATTTTTTCTTCGTCGAAACGACAAACAATAAACCATTAGCTAATGTTGAAAATTAGTATACAGCTCTATATCTATACCTATAAACTATACGCTAAATGAAATTAAATCTATACCGATAAATAAAATTGAAGTGTCTGTTTGTAATGTCAAAATAGTAGGTATTTTTCATGCCGATACGGTTATTTATACGATATTTATGCCTAAAAGCCAGTTGGAAAATTTTTTGTCCACTTGTCTGTTTGTTCTGGGTAATCTTCAAAATGGCTGGGCCGATATTGACAATATTTTACTTCCAAGTAGCTGTCTATATAAGGAATAATTTAAGCTATATTTGATACCAGTATTTCTAAGAGAATAAAAACTATGCGAGTGAATCTGCGAGCATTTATTAGTAATAAATAAATGATCTAGCAGAAAAAGTTATACGTATTCTGAAAAAACGTATTGAGAACAAATTCTCTGAAGCCGTCTAAAAACTGAGAAAGGTAACTTATTCAAATAAGTAGTAAGATTTTTTTTTTTTTGGTTGGGCTGCGGTCGGCGCGCTCCTCGCACCCTCCGTCCGGGGCGACAGAGGGGCGTAAGCACGCAACACCCGCAACCCACCCGAACACCACGTCGCCTTCGTCGTTGGGCCGACCACCGGAGCAGGGTTACTTATCATCAGTGGTCGGCAATAAGTATTAAGATAGCGTTATAAACTTTTTTATTATTTCTTGTAGAAGAAATAATATTTATATTTCTTTTTGGTTTACATATAAAAATGTCTTAGATTCTTAATAAACAAATTACAATACACAGAATATTAAATATCAGTGTGGTGACGGAGTAAGAATACGATTAATCACTCCTTCTCTTTTTTATAGTCGTCTTAAAAGACGACTAAGAAATCAAATCAAATTATTTTTTCTGCATAAGCCCCTTAATACCCACTTACATATTATCAAGTTTAAACGTTATTTGAATACAATACAATAATCTACCACCGGATCGGAACGCGGCCACAAGCTGAGAAGATCCGGCAAGAAACTGGGCGGGCTGTTAATTTTTTTAAATCTTTTAAATATATATAATTTTATACTTCGTACAACATATAGTATTAGCACCAGTGTGATGCCCTTCGAAATTGTATACATGTATAAATTTTCAAATATTAGTACAAAAAAAATAGAAAAAAAATATGGCTGGACCAGATCCCACAAGCAGCACCCGAACACGAGTTAACTACTAGAGCAGCCATCACTGCCCTGAAATAAAAAAAGAAAGTATTTATTTTGTTCTCGTTAAATCTAATAAAAAACACAAACATAACTAAAGGAAAGAACTTCTTACATAAAATAAACAAATTTTAACGAGGGACAAAAACGGTTATAGTCTCAGCTCGTGTTGCTTCTCTTTAAAGAAATAGCGCTGGTATTCTGCCAATACCCGGTATTGTAAACATAATTATTAAAACTTAACTAGGCTGTGAATGTGTGTATCTGTGTAAGGATGTAAATAATTTTAAATATTTTGCATATGATATAAATAAAATGTATTAATAACATTTTATCCGACACTTCAAACACCTTTCAGCGTATGGTGACAAGAACTGGCAAACTGGTAATAACTTTTACTTTATATAAATCAAAGGGGGAACGTCGGTCGATGGGAGGGTACCCCAATAGGGGGTATTCTGTCGGGCCGACCACTGATGTCAAGTAACCCTGCTCCGGTGGTCGGCCCAACGACGAAGGCGACGTGGTTTTCGGGTGGGTTGCGGGTGTTGCATGCTTACGCCCCTCTGTCGCCCCGGACGGAGGGTGCGAGGAGCGCGCCGACCGCAGCCCAACCAAAAAAAAAAAAAGGGGGTTAATTGTATTCTTACTCTGTCACCCGTCACCACACAGATTACTTCACCTAGCACTAAGAAATAAATCTTAATATTACGATCTGTTTTTAAATTAGCGAATAATGTACACAAATTACACCAACATTTTGAATAATTTGCGATTATTAAAGATTTATCCTGAGTAGGAATTGAATCTATAACACTTGGCATGGAAAGTTGATACTTAGATCACTCTACCACTCGTATATTATAAGAATATTGAACTATATTTATTCAATTTACACTTACATATATAACAATTAGTGGTTTCTTATATCAACAGGTATTCGACATTCACACAGCTGTAGTCCTCGAGCCTTCAGGCCCAATGATACTCTATCACGTGGATTCTGATGAAGAGGGCCAATTGTACCAGATAAATTTTTGGGTTCACGCCGTAGTTATTAAACTGCTACCTTGCTGCATCCTAACTGTTATCAGTTTATGGCTAATTCGTGAAGTATACAGCGCAAATCAGCACCAGAAAAAAGTTCGAATATACAACAAATGTCCAACAAATAATAAGGCTGTTAAAAGGCAATGTAAAGCTGATAAAAGAACAAATCGAACAACAAAGATGTTAGTCGCTGTTCTTCTTCTGTTCTTAGTAACAGAACTACCACAAGGGATCCTTGGTCTGTTAAGTGGATTACTAGGGAGGTGCTTCTTTAAGAGGTGCTATGATTTATTTGGCGAGCTGATGGATGCTTTGGCGCTTTTAAACGGGGCAATCAACTTTGTCCTGTATTGTTCGATGTCAAGACAGTTTCGGATGACATTTGGACAAATGATGTGGCGAGCTCAGCTTCACCGATGGCCGCCGCCAACCGCTTCTCACTCCGATGGACAAAACACGTGAGTTGTGTAAACTTTTTAAAACGTTTATTTAAAAATACTAATTATAGCTTTTAACATACTCGTACCACTGACTTTTAAAACAGTTGAATGTGTGTTGTGTAATAGAGTTTAATACAATAACAATTCATTCTTACTCCTCTTGTTGGTCCATATAAAACGCCTAATATTGAATTCAAGCTTTAAAACAATTTTAAAGCAATTAAAAAAATAATTTAAAATTTTTATATCGAGTTTATCTTCTTTATAGCATTATAGCATTCAGGAACTAGCAAGAAAGGAGTTAATGAATTGTATTCTTCACACCTCATTTTTCACTACACGAGTGAACATAATATTTTTCATAAAATTTGTAACACAACACAATTTGTTTTGTTGTAGACTCATATGTCTAGAAATTTTAAATTAGTTGTAGTTTGTGAAATTAAATTTCTAATACTCAATAAGCCGGTCTCAATATTAATGACACGTCTTTATTCTGAAAAGGATCCTAGATCTTTATGCTGTTGTATCTAAATGGGTGGATTGTAACTAAGATTAGTCCATACTAATCTTGGTTACAATCAGTATATCTACTGCCATCAGTAGAGATATAAAATACCCACACCTCATTAAGATTTAGTCCCATTTAATGAAATTATTACTTCTAAATGATCCGTTAATCACAGTTCCAAACTTCTTAATTGCCTTAGAATACCGCTAAAAAATCGCTTCCACTTTCCCTGGCTATCGTAACAATCAAACCTAAATAATCTAAAATTAAGTTTTACTAAATGACATTCCTGAAAGTGAAGTAACCTCAAGATAAAGTCCTATACCAGCACGGTGTAGATTAAATTCTCTCATCCAGAAGTAGTACGACAATAATTAGTAATTGTCGCTCACGTCCTTCAACGGCATAGTCACTGCCTATCGTAAAAGCGAAATTTCCGAGTCTACTAACAGATATATAGGCCTTCCCAAGAATATATAATATAATCGCTACACTTGGCAAGTTCAGAAGAAAAAAATATAGATTAAGAAAAACAGAAGAAAGAAAATTACACTATTGTATAAAACCATTTCAATATTTTATTATTTAAACTTATTATATTATCTCTTATTTTCAGGGCAAAGTCATCGATACCTTGAGGAAGGTTTGTGCAAGAGAGACATGCCAATGTTTTGCAACATTTCCTGTAAATAGGTACTTCGTTTTAAAACGCGATCATCTACAGACCCAAATAAATTGTGGACTTATAAAAAAAAATTAAAACAGAAACTTTATATGTTACACAGTGACGTCTAATGAATAATTTTGGACTATATATACATATTTATTTACTTATATAGTAGTATGTAAGTTAAAATAATTAAAAACCATGTTCATATTTTGAAATAAAACTAATTTTAAGGATTTTATAGCGTTCAATATGAGGGCTGTCAGTCCTCCCCTGACCACCAACTCTGAGTTTGAACCCGTAAAAATAGTTTATGTTAAAATGTGTAATACTCGCGTCAGTATCAATCCTCTATAGGTTTGATTGCCACAATAAGTAGTTAAAAAAAACACGACTTTACAACCCATCTCAATTTAACAGCCCTTAATTATCTTGAAACTGTCGCTAATTCCATTTAGTGCTACTGACCATAAATTTAGCTTTACTGTATATTACGCTCTTTCACTTAGAAGAAGACGTTCCATGAAACGTTATGTTTTTACAGCTTTTTTATACAAGAGAAAAAAATATGAGTGAAACGTTTTGTTTTCGAAATGATAATAACCACAAAAATCTTTACGAATAAGTAATAATACAATCATTGTTGATCTATGGTTAAGTAGCTGAATCAAGCGTTCAATTTTGATATTTTTTTTGCATTTAATGTCAGTCATATCCAAGAGACTAGCAACTGAATCAGCGATGAAATAACTATCAAGTATCTGATAAAAGGTCAACTTGCTTCTTCATTATTCTACTCTTTAAATACATAGATTCGAATATATATAGATATGCTTCTTCATTATTTTCTTAAATTGATCCGAAATATAAATATATAAATTAAATGTAAGATATAATGTGAATAATCTGTATATTAAGAGTTCATTGTATTTTACTCAAGTAAATTTTATTCCTGATGTTTATTTTCTTAAATAAAAGTATCCTAGATCGTCGTATATATATATATATTCAAGTAACGTCATTAAACTATTTATTGACAAATACATTTAGTGAACAAAACGAAGAACTATTTGATAAAATAATTTTACTTAACATATATTACATATATTTATTTATTTCTTTATACGGTTATAGAATAAGGTTCATAGAATAAGGTTCATAGAATATACAAAGTTCATAGAATAAGGTGGAATTAAAGTTGCTATGTATGGCCGTGGACAAGATTTTTAAAGTGAAAACTTCTTTAGCCGCGTGGGCACTTTTTGGTAGGAGAAAATTTTATGGGTTCGCGTCACAGAAATAAACTCATTTGCAAAAAAAACGGGCGGTTTTGATTTTCATTCATATTTAAAAAGATACAATACCAAAAAGGTTTCAATCGTTTGTACACATTACTGGCCGGTTTTAAAAATGCTGTGGTATTTAAAAAAGTACGTTCTAAATTCAATTTTTCATTTGATGTTCATTTTTACAGAAAACCCCTTTTTATCCTACATTTTTGGCGCGAAGTTCCAGAAGTTAACATCGACTTTCATAACTTTTATTCAATTTTTATCGATTAATTTCATATCCTTGACTGTCAAAGCTTTATTTAATGCTGTTTGGCTGTATCAAAAATGGTAGATAAAGTGGTAAAAGCTACCAAAATTATCGCGCTGCTTGAAGAGGGTTGCAGCCAATGTTTCGTGGCTAGGAGGCTAAATGTTAGTCGCTCGACAGTCCAAAGGACCTGGCAGCGATATCAGGAGACTGGTTCCGTCGAGAGAAGGCCTGGTTCTGGAAGAAAACCATGTACCCAACCACGGGATGATCGTTTTCTTGTGAGTCACGCATTGAGAAATCGCAAATCTTCGTATGTGGATCTTAGGAACAACTTCCAAGAAGTAAGAAATGTGCATATTAGTCTATGGACGGTCAGGAGGAGGCTTCTCGCTGCCAATATACGCAGTCACCGCCCGGCCCGCGGCCCCAAATTACTCCGTGAGCACAGAGTTCACAGGCTTAGGTTCGCTAGAAATTGTGAATCATGGACTCAAGACGATTGGAATAGGGGTTTGTTCTCTGATGAAGCCAGGATATCTCTGTTCGGTGAAGATCGACGTCGGCGAGTGCTAAGAAGACAAGGAGAACGCTTTGCAGAGGCATGTTTCGAAGAAATCACACCTTATGGTGGGGGCTCTGTTATGTTTTGGGCAGGAATAAATTCAATGGATCGTACAGAGTTAGTCTTCATTGAAAACGGCTCACTGACTGGGCATCGATACATAACGGAAGTTCTAATTTCTCATGCACAACCCGCATTGGCCGCTTTAGGTGAAGACTCGATTTTTATGGACGACAATGCTCGCGCCCACCGATCCCGCGATGTTAATGCGTATGTGCAAGAGGTCGGCATTCGTCGTTTGGATTGGCCAGCTCGAAGTCCCGACCTCAATCCCATAGAGCATGTCTGGGACGTTCTGAAACGGCGTGTGAGATCAGTACACCTGGCTCCGCAAACCATCAGAGAGCTGAAGAATGTGATTACTGCGGAGTGGGAACGTATTCCGCAAGCAAGTATCCGGGATATACTCGCTAGCATGCCCAGACGAATTCAAGCTGTGATTTTAGCTAGAGGGGGTCACACTCGATACTAAACATTTATCTGCTTTTACTTTATTAAAGAAAAACAAACAAAAAAACTTTTTTATTTTTACTTCATGAGCATATGCACTACTAGCGAATATACACTACTAGCGAGGTTTAGCATTATTTCCCATAAATTGTATCTAAATTTTATGAAATACTGATGAAAACGATTATTTTCTTATTAATTTAGCAAATTGTGTGGATAAAACTACCTATAATTATCAAACAAAGAAATATTAACATTTGAAATGGTTCATTGCTTAGGTGCCCGTTTTTTTTGCAAATGAGTGTATTAATACTTTAGAAAGGCCATTCGACTGATTTTGTTCGAAAACCAGCGTGGCGGAATTCCTCCCTCCCGCTGATGTTAACACATATGCAAGGTCTATGCTTACAACAATTTCACACACTAACATAACACACACACACATCAATCTCGAACTTGCAGTTGGTACACAAATTATAACTAAGTTCTGTAGGCAACGTATACTCACATATAAAAAAGCACATGTACGCTAGTGCTTGCCATGGTCGATATACTACACGATATTTATTTAGTCTGTTTTATCGAAACAAAAATTTTAATGTCTTTAAATTAAGCACTTACTTGTGTGTGTGTTGAAGTTATTTGTAATGCAAGTCAGTAATTTAACAGCAAAATCTTGCAAATAAAATACTCCTCACTACACTCTGTATAGGTGACAGAAAATTTAAGTGCTAAAATAAATTACGTAAGCGAGTAGCGATTTGTATATTATATTGTTCCCATATACACACCAGTACATACAATTAAAGATACAATTAAAATGTATTAAAAAGAGACCACAGTCACAGACAAGTTTATAAACTCCTGCATCTTGTAGAGGGATCTGGCACTTGACAGGTGGTAAGAATTGACTAATCCTCTTGAGTGGCTTAAAATAAGTTTTTATGGAAGCCCGTTTCAAGATGAAGCCAATCTTGGCAGCGACTCCTTTCACATAAGGTAGTACTGCATGGAGGCGCTCAACTGTGGGTGATTTCACACGGTCTCTGCGACAGGGGCCATGGACGTCTGTAATAACGTTGACTTGTTTGGACGTCAGACATCTTAGACCGCCCGTGACCATGAATGGTGTAAAGTATTCGAAACGTCGGGCAATCCTAAATCAAATATAAACGCGATATAATCAGTATAAGTAGTTTTATTTACAATATGTAATGCTCGCGTAAGCATCAGATATCATTCTTAAAATATGTTAAAATGTTATTGTTTATTGAAATTCAGTTTATCTTTATTGGTGTTATTATTTAACTTAGAAACAAAACTGTTATTTAATTTTTTTGATATACTGCTACTTGGTAGTACATTTTTGTTTATTGTAAACAAAAATGTACTAACATTGTCCGTGTGGTGACGGAATAAGAATACCAATCACCACTCCGTATCTTACCCGCGGATGTCCCATCCTAATATATTATATAACTAAGAGATATAGTAAACATATAACATCTATGCAAGAGAAGAAAAACTCAAAAGAAAACTCTATACTAACCTGTCTGACTAGTATAGTATAGTAAGTTAAATTTGCCTATTATTGCGGAGGAGGCTCGAGCCCAGCAGTGAAACGTATATGAGCCTAAATGATGACTATCATGTCAACATTACTTGGAATAAAAATTAAACACTTATGAAAAGTTAGAAATCAACACTTATATATAATAACTAGTAATAAATGACCAGTCTCAAGAAATTCATTGTTATCATAAATTATTCCATTTTAAGGAAGAATAGAACAATTATTTTGTACGACAACTAAATACCTACTTAATTAAACATTTAGTTTGCCAATAAAAATGAAATACAATAATATTTGATCACTTTACCATTATTTTAGTATTCTGCAAAATGTTGTGAACAAATTGTGCTAGATTTAGTTGGTATTTAGTTAACTACCAGTTGCCTTAATCCATAGTTTTCTAATACTTGGACTTCGTGGGCATCTAAAATTAAAATGTATTTACAATAAAATATTAAACTTCTAATAAAATGTAAGATTTGATTGGTCCCGAACATAGATATTTTATTACTATTATTTTGTTATTTTTATTTATTAATTGCTAAAGAGTGCTAATGAGCAATGTGAAGTTTGTACTATAGATCACCATCATCATCATCGCAGCCCACATACGTCCCACTGTTGAGCTCGGGCCTCTTCCACAATGGGAGGGAATTTGACCTACTATACCATGCTGGTCAGACATGTTAGTATAGGCTTTCATTTCAAGTTTTCCCTCTCTTGCACAGATGTTATGCGCATATTATATCCCATAGTCGTCTCCTACGACATCCACGGGCAAGATAAGGAGTGGTGAATTGTATTCTTACTCCGTCACCACACGGAAGATATACAAGAATGTACTATAGATATACAAGATAAATTAAGTAGGTAATGTATACCAGAATAATTGATTTTTAAATACATATTTAAATATTGTTAATATAACTATTACTAAATTAAAAGTGTTAAAAGTATTTATTTATATGATAAAATTAACACATAGCTAATTATTGAAATCGATAACTTATAGTATGTTGGACAACACTATCGATACGCGTGGATCGACGTCAATGTTTTGAATGAAAACGTATACTACCACGCTACTAAGGCGGTTCTTAGTGATATCGCATTGAACGCAATACATTGCGCGGTTGCTGGACTAATAAAAAGTGATATCCATGTATGGCAAACGATGTATAATGTTTGACTCTTTTTGTTATTTTATAATTGTTGCTTACATACGACATAATACTATCATAAAATTAAGAAATATCACTGAATTAATAAGTTTATGGACTTAACGATGAAAAGAAATGCCTTCTTAGACTATAACTACGCAACTGACTTCTTTTTCGACACGTTGTAACAGCGCAAGACGGCATATTTATCTTTTTTGTCGCAGCTTCGTTCAAGGTTACTATATGAGCGCCACTAAGAACCGGTAAAACGAATTTTGTCAATATTAAGACCGTTTGATCGCAATTGTGGCACGCTTGCCCCGCCCACATGGCCGTTCTATCTTATTAATTTTTCTGTGGTTCGCGTCACCGACATTCTCATTACCGGCGGACGCGCAGTGTGGCGCCCTAAATGCTTTTTGTATGTGTGAAATCTCGTGCGTTCACATCACCGACATGCTTATAGCAGTATATCTGTAGCTATACAACTGACGTATAGTGTTGTGTATATCTTTATAAACTCATTTGCAAAAAAAACGGGCGGTTTTGATTTTCATTCATATTTAAAAAGATACAATACCAAAAAGGTTTCAATCGTTTGTACACGTTACTGGCCGGTTTTAAAAATGCTGTGGTATTTAAAAAAGTACGTTCTAAATTCAATTTTTCATTTGATGTTCATTTTTACAGAAAACCCCTTTTTATCCTACATTTTTGGCGCGAAGTTCCAGAAGTTAACATCGACTTTCATAACTTTTATTCAATTTTTATCGATTAATTTCATATCCTTGACTGTCAAAGCTTTATTTAATGCTGTTTGGCTGTATCAAAAATGGTAGATAAAGTGGTAAAAGCTACCAAAATTATCGCGCTGCTTGAAGAGGGTTGCAGCCAATGTTTCGTGGCTAGGAGGCTAAATGTTAGTCGCTCGACAGTCCAAAGGACCTGGCAGCGATATCAGGAGACTGGTTCCGTCGAGAGAAGGCCTGGTTCTGGAAGAAAACCATGTACCCAACCACGGGATGATCGTTTTCTTGTGAGTCGCGCATTGAGAAATCGCAAATCTTCGTATGTGGATCTTAAGAACAACCTCCAAGAAGTAAGAAATGTGCATATTAGTCTATGGACGGTCAGGAGGAGGCTTCTCGCTGCCAATATACGCAGTCACCGCCCGGCCCGCGGCCCCAAATTACTCCGTGAGCACAGAGTTCACAGGCTTAGGTTCGCTAGAAATTGTGAATCATGGACTCAAGACGATTGGAATAGGGTTTTGTTCTCTGATGAAGCCAGGATATCTCTGTTCGGTGAAGATCGACGTCGGCGAGTGCTAAGAAGACAAGGAGAACGCTTTGCAGAGGCATGTTTCGAAGAAATCACACCTTATGGTGGGGGCTCTGTTATGTTTTGGGCAGGAATAAATTCAATGGATCGTACAGAGTTAGTCTTCATTGAAAACGGCTCACTGACTGGGCATCGATACATAACGGAAGTTCTAATTTCTCATGCACAACCCGCATTGGCCGCTCTAGGTGAAGACTCGATTTTTATGGACGACAATGCTCGCGCCCACCGATCCCGCGATGTTAATGCGTATGTGCAAGAGGTCGGCATTCGTCGTTTGGATTGGCCAGCTCGAAGTCCCGACCTCAATCCCATAGAGCATGTCTGGGACGTTCTGAAACGGCGTGTGAGATCAGTACACCCGGCTCCGCAGACCATCAGAGAGCTGAAGAATGTGATTACTGCGGAGTGGGAACGTATTCCACAAGCAAGTATCCGGGATATACTCGCTAGCATGCCCAGACGAATTCAAGCTGTGATTTTAGCTAGAGGGGGTCACACTCGATACTAAACATTTATCTGCTTTTACTTTATTAAAGAAAAACAAACAAAAAAACTTTTTTATTTTTACTTCATGAGCATATGCACTACTAGCGAATATACACTACTAGCGAGGTTTAGCATTATTTCCCATAAATTGTATCTAAATTTTATGAAATACTGATGAAAACGATTATTTTCTTATTAATTTAGCAAATTGTGTGGATAAAACTACCTATAATTATCAAACAAAGAAATATTAACATTTGAAATGGTTCATTGCTTAGGTGCCCGTTTTTTTTGCAAATGAGTTTATTACTACCACGCTTGCAAATTTAGAACAAATTACCTAAACTTCATGCGATCTATGGTAATTTATTTTATGTTGCGCAGTCACAATAACACTTCGTGTAGTGAGGAGTGGTAAGATTACCTACAATATGTAATCATACCTTATTTTCCTGTGAGAGTTGTAAAAACGCACTTAGAGATTATCAAGATTATCACTTTTCTGGGAAGCTTATAACTTTAACCGCAATCGCCAACCCATACGCTAAGAGCAGTGATTGCATGCTTATTCCCAATATCCCTTGAGCTAACCGCTCAAGGTGAAATAAACAAAAAAACCCACATTGGCAAATTATAAATATCAATTAGGATTACTTCATAAGGTACGAAACTGTATTTTTTTATTGCTTTATATATTGCTTAGTCATTGAGATTCCAAACCGAAAACATTATCAAAATATTTACTTACTCAAGATTTTTTTCGTGGTATCCTCAAAATATATGTAAGGAGTATTATGTAATCGGTCCACCTATATATAAATGTAGAAATTTCATAACAACTTTTAACACATTTGCTTTCTGTAATCTGTATGTTTTGAGAATGTTATTATTGTATTTTGTTATATTTGAATTTATTATCCTAAATATCGTAAAAGTGCTAATTAGGGTCATAAATTATATCATTTAGTAGAGACCAGGCAGTACAGAGACAAGCGGGATAATTATATATGAATAACTTCTTTCCTACTTTTATATTACTTTTTTATTTTATTAAAACTTAAATCAAAACTATCGGCATAAATTGAATTACAAAATTAATTTTATAAGTTTTAGAACAAAATTACTTCATAAAGAGTGGCTAATTTATAATCACTGTCGGTTAGTAAGTCAGTTCGTTACTATTAAATGAGCGCTGATAAACAAATTATGATTCCCTTGGCAATTTTGACAGAACATGAAACATGAAAATATACGTAAATCACTATTGTATTCATACATTCAGGACTTTTTCTATTACAAAACATATTAGTATAATACGATACGATACGATTCTACGAATAATAGAATAAACACGTAATTTAGGATACTACATAATATATTCATATTCCCGCCAAAATTGTATTACATTATTATCCTTAACTTACAAATATATTAAGAACCTAGTCAATTTACAATTAAAATATTGTATATTTGCATGTATGTTAAGTGTTTACATAGTTTAGTAATACTAATTATTAGCAATTAATAATATTAAAATTATGTACCTGAGAGATATAACAAGATGCATCAGAGTGCCACCTACATATGCATTCCCATGTAATGTATGGCATTTTCATAAAAATGTACAAGGGCGTTTTCAGGCCTGACCCTCTAAAACATTACCTTTTTAAACAATTAATTCTATTTGAAACTAGCGCAAAATTTTACATTAGGTTTATTGTACATTTAAGTAATATTTTATAATATTATTTAAGCCAATTATAGTATAATTTTTCGATTGAAAAATAATATAACAACAGATTGCTATCGTTTTATCGTGTCCATTTGTAGCCAGACGATATTTCAACACTGAATTTACATATTAGTTGTTTATATATTTTTAATAAATTGACCCTACACTATCTACCAGAAAAATAAAATACGGCACTGAGCAAATTATTACAACTAATATGTAAATTCAGTGTTGAAATATCGTCTGGCTACAAAAGGACACGATAAAATGATAGCAATCTGTTGTTATATTATTTTTTAATCGAAAAATTATACTATAATTAGCTTAAATAATATTATAAAATATTACTTAAATGTACAATAAACCTAATGTAAAATTTTCTGCTAGTTTCAAATAGAATTAATTGTTTAAAAAAGGTAATGTTTTAGAGGGTCAGGCCTGAAAACGCCCTTGTACATTTTTATGAAAATGCCCATATAACAAATTAATGACAACACAAATGGCGCATTCGATGGGCTATGGAGGACAATACTTTGCCCGATCCACAGATTGTTGTTCCGAGTCTGGCTGTATTTTGTGTCAATGTATTTTTTGAGTTGCCCATATTGCAAGGATTATGTCTAATATTGGTTGTATAAAGTCGGTTTACGCTCGATAATTTTCCGCGATAACGTCATATGACCACATTGGTGAAAAATTGTATAATTTTATGAATTGAATTATCATTATTTTTATAGTGAAAAGAAGGAGTTAATTGGCAATTACAATTTTTTCGATAAACTAACATTTACTTGCACTCTTTGATTTAAATATTTTTCACTTAAATTACACAGATTAATTAACAGTAACAATTTATTTACAACTTATATAGATGTGTGATATATCGGTTGGTGCGGTCACAAGCCGAACGCTTTGCACGCTCGGCTCAGACGGAACGTGACAATGAGTCATACTATTTCGTGCATGCAGCCGACGTTCATCGTTTTATAAGACGTTATCACGTCTAAATTATGAACATAAATTTGTGATTAATAATACATACATTGATTCAAAATAAATAGCTATATTAGACAAAATAACGTATATATTGGAGCTGTTGCAGCTTGAGCTACATTTCTCAAATTAAAGTGTAATTATATGGTTACGCGGATGACATAGTAATCTAAGTAGCCACTTCACCTTGACGAGTGACGTTTCATACGCAGGCGTATAATTTATATTTTTTTAATAAATTATTTTTTTTGTAATAAGTGCATATAATATCTAAAAGGTATAACTAAATTTGACATGTCTTTAATATAAAATATTTATATAACAATAGTTTTATATATTTCGAATATAACGCATATGTATATATATAGGGGATATCAGGTTATGGGGCAACTGGTCAAACGGGAGTTAAGCAATGGTGGTGGGAACCCATGAAAAAAATTTGAAAATTTAGTCACCGCTTTTTCGTGTAAATCTGATTGAAATATATTTTGTGTAATAGATATTTTAATTACGATCTCTGACCGTTAAATTACAACATACTCGAACAGTTACCTCATAACCTGATACACTCTGTATATCGTATTTATTAATTATAAATTGACCTATAAATTATAAAAATATATTTATTGAGGTTAGTCCATAGCGAGTATATGATGATGTAAAAATATAAATATAATATAATCTTTAATAATTGAAAATATAATTTTATTATAATTATATACATGATATCTTATAATAATAACTAATTATATAATAATATAAATAAAATTAATGTTGTTTCTCTTGTATAATATAAGTATACCTATCTATATTAAATGGCTTGCAAACAATCATTGTTGTAAAAATATGTTCATGTATAATGTTTGTACATATTGTTTTATAACTACATAAATACAGCGTTGATGTGTCTATTTTATATTAAATTACCTATACCCTTATAAAATATATGTCATCATCACCATCATCATCGCAGCTCACATAAGTCCCACTGTTGGGCTCGGGCTTCCTCCACAATAGGAGCACATAACACCTGTGCAAAGTAAAGTAGTTTTATATAAAATTTCTGACCAGCATGGTATAGTAGGTCCTTTCCCTTCTTCATTGGGGAGGAGTCTCGAGCCCAGGAGTAGAGCATATATGAGCTGAGATGACGAAAGGACTCCACAATACAAATAATATTTTCCTAGTAGGTATTATATGTATTTGTAAAGGCCCTGTAATAAAAGGATTAATTCCTTAACTATTATATTAAAAAAAAAATAACATATACGTCATTACATAGAGAAACCTTTTAATCACCTTATCCTTTTAAACCTTTTAATCTCTATCTTCAACTTATCGCCTTCCACTGCTGCCACAAAGTGCTATCCTGTGCCGCCTGCATTCAACAACGCCCAGCAACGTTCATCAGGTCATCGGTCCACCTAGTGGGGGGACGTCCTACACTGCGTCATCCGATACATATTCGCCACTCGAGAACTTTTCTTCCCACTCGGTTGTCGGTTCGTCGAGCGTTGTGTCCTACCTATTTCCACTCATAATAATCTTTATAATAAACCTATAATAATGTAATATTATCCTTGTGGTGACGGAGTAAGAATACAATTCACCACTCCCTGTCTTTCTCGTGGATGTTGTAAATGACGACTAATATAATATGCATAGAACATTTGTACAAGAGAAGAAAAGCTCGAAATAAAACCCTATACCAACCTGTCTGACCAGCATGGTATAGTAAAATCAAGTTTCCTGACCAGTATGGTATAATCAAGTTCCCTCCTATTATGGAGGAGGCTTGAACCCAACAGTGGGACGTATATGAGCCAAGATGATGATGAATGTAATATTAATTCAAAAGTGAGTTTGTTTTTTATAACGCTTCCATTTTTTTTTTTTGACGCTGGTGAAATGCACTTTACGCACTAACCCCTGCCAGCGTCTGATGGCGGGGAGAGTGGGACTCGCCGGCTGCCTATGCTGCCGGAATACCCACTAAAACCACAGCGGTCCCTTCCGCGCTTTTACGGGGTGCCAGAGAGATCGTCTTTTGACATTCGATCCCCGACACCCCTACGCTAGGCTATCTGGCCACGACCTGTCGTGATTTAAGGCGGTGGGAGGAGATGCGCGTATCGCCGCCTCCCCCTCCCTGGCCGCCGCCTGCGAAGCGAGTTCGCGGACGCGAGTGCCTCCGGCCTCCTTCCTTGAAATGACCTCTTCGCAAAAAGAGGCCGATCGACGTCCAGCACCCGTCGCTATCGAGCATCTTTGAAATAATGGTCGACAACGACAGGTCTATTCTTATAACCGCCGACAGGTCGCGGTGCTGAGGCCCCCAGGCGCGACATACTTCCAGTGTGTGACGCGCATCGTCATTTGGCGCGTCACACTCGTTACATCCGGGGGCCTCTTCTCGACCAATTCTATGCAGGTACTTACCGAAGACCCCGTGTCCGGTAAGTACCTGCGTCATCCTGAAGGTCAGGTTGCCGCGCCTTCGATTCATCCAGCGGTGGAGGTGCGGCGCAATCGCCGCGACAGTCTCCCGCCCTGCTACGGGAGACTCCAACTCCTCTCTCCACCGCCGGATTACTGCCCTTCGGGCCGTTTCCTTTGCCCTATTTAGTCCCCTCGTGGCGATGGATTCGCCATTATTCCGCGACATAGCGCGAAATTGGTAGACTTCTGCGAGCACTCTAGCCTGAAGTGGCCAGGGTGGATCACCTGCTAGCAGCGTAGCTGCGGTTCAGGACACCGTACGGTATCCCCTTATTGTTCTCACCGCCATGGCTCGCTGCGCCTTTCGCAGCAGGGCCTTATTAGGGGCGGTGAGTGACTCCGTCCAGATTGGTGCACCATACAGTGCCATAGACCGCAGAACACCGGCATATAGACGCCGACAAGATGATCCAGGACATCCAGTATTGGCCAGAAGCCTACCTAAAGCCGCAGCTGCTTTGGCGAGCCGGGGAACAAGCTGGGCAAAGTGCGGCCCGAAACTCCATTTATTATCTAGGTGCAGACCCAGGTACTTCATCTGAGTCTACACCGGCACGGCAACCCCAGACACACTGATTTGTGCTCTGCGGGGGAGACCGCGGCGTGGGCCGTGAAAGAGGAGGGCCTCTGTCTTTTCCAGTGAGACCCTCAGGCCCAGCATACCTATCCGGTCAACGACGAGCGCTACACCAACCCTTGCTAGACGGGCGGCTGCCTGGAAGTCAGCCCTCTTCACCGTGATGAGGGTGTCATCTGCGTAACAAATAACCCCCATCCCGGGAAGGAGCTGACCCCGTAACACCCAGTCAAATCCCACGTTCCACAGGGTCGGACCGAGGACCGAGCCCTGCGGAACACCACATTCCACCCGGTGGTAGTGTATGCGCCCGTCGTCCCCCGTCCAGAGCACGTGCCTCCCCTCGAGGTAGGCCTCCAACAGCCTCCGAAGATACGAAGGCACCCCGTGATATCGGAGCGCCTCCTTCAATGTCTCATGTGGGAGACTGTGGAAGTCATATGCCATTGGGATATGCGGAACTGTTACGTCAATGCCTAACAACTGGCTATTTAATGTGGAATGATGACTTCTACAAGCAAGTAGATGGAGTGGCTATGGGCTCGCCGGTCTCCCCTGTCGTTGCCGATATATTCATGGAGGACTTCGAGGAGACGGCCTTATCAAGCTCACCTGTCACACCCAGGTTCTACAAGCGGTACGTAGATGACACTTTCACAATATTACCCACAGACAAAATAACCATATTCCTAAACCATCTTAACTCCATTAATCCAAAAATTCAATTCACTATGGAACTGGAGTCAAATAACTCTTTAGCCTTCTTAGACATTTTGGTTATACGTAACCCTAATAACACCTTGAGTCATACAGTGTATCGTAAAGCAACACATACAGACAGATACTTGAACGGTGATTCTCATCATCCCCCTTCACAGTTAGCTACCGTGTGTAAATCTTTGTTGCAGAGAGCACGAGGAATCTGTGACGATAAACACCTGGCTGGGGAGCTGCAGCATGTCAAGCAGGTGCTACGTGCAAACAAGCTGCCAGTTCCTCGCCCCCGTCGCAGAGACCGAGTGAAACCACCCACAGTTGAGCGCCTTCCTGCAATACTACCTTATGTCAAAGGAGTCACTGACAAGATTGGCTACATCCTGAAACGCTCTTCCATTAAAACTTATTTTAAGCCACTGAAGAGGATTAGCCAATTCTTACCACCTGTCAAGTGCCAGATCCCTTTACAAGATGCAGGAGTATATAAACTTGACTGTGACTGTGGTCTCTCTTACATTGGACAAACAAAGAGATCCATAAGAACTCGGATCAAAGAACACATAGCCGATGTGAAGCACCGCCGGGACACTAGGTCTGCAGTCTGTGAACATAGTCAGGACCGCGCCCACCATAACATCAAGTTTGATAAACCACGAATCCTCGCAAAAGAACACCGATACCTGCCTAGAATGGTACGCGAGGCTATTGAGATTAAAAAACACAAAAATTTCAATAGAGAGGATGGCTGGGTGTTACCATCAAGCTGGGATCCTGTTATAAACATTATTAAAAAGAAATCCAAAAAGACCACCACAAGACTGCAAGACACCGTGAGCTCATATTGTATAGATTTGACCCACAATAATAATAACTAAAGATAATTTTATAAATTAAAACCTTTTTAGTAACATAAAGTAAGCCGCCTTCAAAATTAACTTTAATTTAGCATCATGTTACCTGAGTTTTCTTGCCGGATCTTTCTCAGTGTAACCGTGTTCCGATCCGGTGGTAGTATACTAGATTATTAGTTAGTTTTTTAAATATAATTACTATTAATTTTAATGTTTAATTATTACTAACCATAAACAATATAATTTTTTCATGTAGAATCATTTTCTTCTTACACTGGCAATAAATTTTGTATCAAAATGTGGGTCAATATTTAATAACTAATTTCTGTATCGGGTAGATAATTATAAATTTTCTGCAGTAACGATGACTTGTTGGACGTGAGACATCTTAGTCCACCCGTGATCATGAACGCTGTAAAGTGTTCGAAACGTCGGGTAATCAAAAATCAAATACAAACGCGATAAAATCCGTAAAGTAGTTTTATTTAAACTGTGGAAGTCATTTTTGATATCGAGCGAGACTGCCAGTATTACTTCCTTGTTGGCCACCGCTTCGGTGGCCAGGTTTTTCAGGGCGGCCAGCGCGTCAATAATTGACCGGCCGCGCCTGAACCCATACTGTTTATCCGACAGCCCCGGCCCGATACCCTCGAGGTGCTGGACGAGACGGTCCGCAAGCACCTTTTCAAATAATTTTGCTGTCTCGTCCAGCAGTACCAGTGGCCTGTAGGCGGAAGGAGAGTCGACTGGGTGACCCTCCTTCCGCAGCAAACAGAGTCTTCCACTCTTCCAGAGCTCCGGGAACTGCCCGGACCTCAGGCACTCATTGAGCAGTTCCCGGAGTGCATCCTTCCAATACTGTGCGACAATGCCGAGTACTCCCCGGGACACCGTCCGGACCAGGCGCTTTTCTCTTCCCTCGAAGTCGGGAGAGGGCCATTTCCAGCTCATTGTCAGTGATGAGGGGAATAGGTGTCTCCACCTCCACCACCGACCGAGAAGACATTTGTGGGGGAATGTGACTCACGGAGCGTGGGAACAATCCCCCCATTAGCCTCAACAGGAGATCCGCATCCAGAGTGTGAAGTTTTGGGTGGGGCGCTGAGTATGAGGAGCTACTACAGGTACCTACAGGGAAATACGGTAGGAATGAATACCGCCAGCCGGCACTGAAGGCCCTTCCCTGCTTCGTGACAGCTTCTCACAAAACTCACCTTTTGGCCAGGCACTGTGCATCGCCCCTTGCGCTTTTGGTATCACCACACGTTATTACAAGCATTCTCATTGCCTTCTTTTACTTCTTATTCTAGTCCCATACCCTAGTGCTCTTCTTAAAAATAACCACAACCATGAAAGGAAAAACAAAAAGAGAATGTTTTCCGTTTTTGTTTTTCGTTTTCACATTTATGGTTATTTTTGGTATACCACCATGGCGGTCCATCTTTAATGTGGATAGGGACATTAAACGTGGACTTTTGTAATATCAGAGGTCTATATAGCAACACTCGAGACAGCGTGGTTTGTATTGCTCTTTTTAACGGAGACGCAGGTAGGTGCTCCGGATGACATTTCGTATCTAAATTACCCTGGCTACGACTTGGAGCACTCCTTCCGCCGTAAAGCCGATGTGTGCATGTTCATTCAGAGGGTTTTTTTTTTCATTGCAAACGGTGGCAAACGAGCAGACAGAACACCTGATGGTATGTGTTGCTGCCGCTCATAGACCTTTACAAGGCCGCTGCCTACCGCGAAGAAAATGAAGGGAGTGTGAATGCGTGCATTGAGGCTCGGTGATACCAAAACCCTCCACACGCAAACACCCTCAGAAAGTTGGGCTTCCGGCTCTCTCACTCACCGAACGAAGCGCAGTAACAAATTGCTACTACTCAGACGTCGATTTTCTGCGAGAGCGTGGTACTACCCCGGACGGACCGGCCCGCGGCTGTAGACAGATAACTGTCGACAGTGTGGTCCTACCACTCCATGTGGTCCTACCACTCCAAATCTGTTGTTGTATGTTGTTATATCTGTTGTTGCCGCCTGTAATGTATCTGTTGTTGCCGCCTTCGAACCCTCGAGCACAGTGACCTGTCAATCTTACCGTTGGGTGTAGACTGTGGAGGGCTTACCCGCATTACGCGTGCTACAGAACCTGTAATAGTAATGATATCTGATGTTTAAGCGAGCACTACACATTGTAAATAAAACTACTTTTACGGATTATATCGCGTTTGTATTTGATTTATGATTGCCCGACGTTTCGAACACTTTGCAGTGTGGCCGCGTTCCGATCCGGTGGTAGTATATTAGTTTTGTTAGTTTTAAATCAACAAATTGTAACAATAATTGCTACAAATTTAATAATTAATAATTACTAACCATAAACAATATAATTTTTTCATATAGAATCATTTTCTTCTTACACTGGCAATAAATTTGTACTAAAATGTGGGTCACAATTTAATAAATTTATAACTAATTTTCTGTATCGGGTAGATAATTATAAATGTCTGTAATAACGATTACTTGTTGGACGTGAGACACCTTAGTCCGCCCGTGACCATGAATGCTGCAAAGTGTTCGAAACGTCGGGCAATCATAAATCAAATACAAACGCGATATATTCCGTAAAAGTAGTTTTATTTACAATCTATAATAGTAGTTGGAGGGAAGACTTCATCAAACGTGACCGCTCGACTTATGAGTGGAGATTTAATGTGCTAACTACGCGGTGATCGCTCCCGATTTTAATTCGGCTCATCACTGAGACATTATTGAATGTCTGTCGTTTTTTCGACAAGATAAAACCTATCTCGATTTTTATTGAACCGTCGGGGCTAATCCAGGTCCATTTCCTTTGTGGCCGCTTCCTGAAGAAGTAATTTAACACAAAGATGCTGATACACAAAGATGTCCTTCTCCAGAAAATCAGCTGGGTTCTGGTCCACTGGTTTTTTTTGTCTTCCATAACCGTGCGTGTATTGCTTACGAGAAACCTGTGTACCATAAACCCTATACCGCCTTGAGATGAGTAATCGTGGTAGAAGGACAAGTGTCCAGACCGGAGGATTATCTTGCCCTCACCCATTCTTCGCACTTGCGATAATCTTAGTATGTCGCATCGGATTTTGTTCAATTCCTCTTCCAGCTCGATGACCCTCTCATCAGTCCCGAGTGTCCGAATCTTGGGACAAGGGTCGTTTTACTGGGTCCGCTAATAAAATAAGCCCATAGAATAGCGGCACTACAGCCAAGTCTATTCTTACAAATTGCAAACGAACATGTTAAATTAAATTATTTCGATTTAAACATGTTAATTTTTCAATATTAAATTAGTGTATTAATCTATGTATTTATGTATGTATAGAAAATTAAAAAAATAGCAATAATACAAAAAAAAGCCTTATTACACGGTGACTTAATTAACTAAGTAAGTTAAGTTACTAAGTAAGTTATTCAAAAGACAGAAGTGTACCAATATACTGAGTCTTAAATCAACATTGTAATATAATTAAAAAAATAATTGCCGCCTTTTTTCGGATATTGTTTACGCAAAAACAAACAGTTTGTACAAATAATTATAGCTTTATATTCACTAGAGGCCACTGTGCAAACCAATAAAAATACCAAAGTGCGTATTTATTCGCAAAGTTATGGTCTGTAATAAAGTACCAAGCAATTGTATTATTGAATCAATATGCCTATAGAGTTCTTGAGTCATAATTCACTAATTACTACGCCATTAATTGTTAAGCTAGCTAGGGTGCTATTTTTACCTTTACGCATTAAATACGTATCTAAATTTATAAACATTGCGAGTGCTTTTATTGAAGCATGAAAGTGCTTTTAACGATTGCATAATAACATTTGTGCAAACTGTTACGCAGTAGCTGCTGGCATGTCGCAATTAAAAGTACCATTTTTTTTTTTTATGGGTGGGCTATGGTAAGCGCACGCGCGGTCCTGTCCGTCCGGGCCGATGAAAGGACGGCGCGCGGGCCCATAACCCACCCGTACCCACATCACCTCGTTGTTGGGCCGACCACCGGAGCAGATGTGACTTGTCGTCAGTGGTCGGCCTGACGGAATACCCTTTCGGGTAACCTCATCTCTCGACGTCCTGGGACGTCGGTCACCGTCGCCCGGTCAATCTCTCCGCGGGTGACGGACAATTCCCCGGTCCGATCACTTGCGGCCTAAAACTACCATAAAACTACCATAGCATTTTGTTTTAAATATTTCATAAGATATTATTCAAAAGTTAATGCATTTGCAAAATTGTCTATGACTAATTTGAATATTTCAAAAATACTAAGTCATGATTAAGTGTTATTTTTAAGTACCCTGATTTTTCTTTCATAATTTAAAATATAACTTGTACTTTGAAAAGACACGATCCAAGCCCTAATGAGGCTTTGCAAATGAAAATTCAATAGTTACTCTATACTTATGTAATATTAGTAACATGATTTCAGTACAATAATTGTAAGTAGGTATATCATCATCATTATCTCAGGGCATATACCTCGCATTACAGCGCTCGAGCCTCCTGCACAATAGGAAGAAAACTGACCTTACTATACTAGTCTTACTATACTACACAGGTTGGTATAGGATTTTATTTCCAGTTTTCCTTCTCTTGCATCCTTTAATCGTCTTTTATGCGATCCCAACGGCAAGAGAGGGGGTATTGAATTATATTCTTACTCCAGACGGATAATTTTAACTATAAAATAATATTCTATTTTTTCTTCCTTTTTGGCTTCTGCTGCACTGTAGGAGCAATTTCGCCAATGTCCAAGTAAAAGGTCGAAGAAGAAGTCTTTAGAATTTTCTAAATGCTTTCCTTTAGCAAATTAAATCCTCTAAATCTTGATGGTCGGTAATTCTGATAATATTCTATAATAATCAATAGAATTGTGTGATGACGGAGTGGGAGAGACAAGTACCTATATAATATTAGTACTGTCAGTGCAAAATTGTAAGTCTATTATCACACTCAATAGATGGCATTAGCTGCAACACGTATTTCTCAATAGTCTCTGACGATGTAATAAATGTAGTATAGTTTTAAGCAATGTGTAATCACTAGTTTAAGAAAATCAATTTAAAATAAATTCCGTCCTAATGAAGAATAATTATTATACAAATTACCTTTCGTTACTAAATTCTAACGTAAACCACTATTTTATGGAGTGTGTACATAGTTCAGTCAAAGTATCATAGATGGAGTTGTTGGACAATCGCATTTCATTACAAGACTCCTTTTTTAAAATTGGAATCTTGTTTTAAAACTGTTATCATGTTATTAATACACCTTAATTTATGTTGGCCTTAATCCTAAAGCACAAAAATGCCTCTTTTATTATGCTTTAATACACATAAAAACTTATATTAGGTAGCTGTGTATTAAATAAATAATTATTATGTATTCTTAATTGAACTGTTAACGCTATGAGAGTTCATTACTTAGACTACAACGCCATCTGTTCAGGAATCTCTATTTTTTTTCACGCGGATGTCTCACAATATATGGTATCCGTTCCTTGTCCGTAAAACGTCCATACGTCTGTTGGGCTAGTAGCATATACTTGTATTTGCTGTTCATTTCTTGAAAAGTCTCCGAGATTTTTTGGTGTGGAACATCTATAGGCGAGGGTAAACCTGATAGTTGGTGTGGTGTAAAGTTACGCGTGGCGCAAAGCTACGCGTGGCTGTCACAATTTGAAATATGTTTGAATTCTTAATTCTTGTATTTAATGAATTTAAATGTTTATTGAATAAAAATCATCATTATCTGGAAAAAAAAAAAGAAATATTTATATATTATGCCATATTAGTTCCTGTCGTAATCTGTTCTTTTATGCATGTATACAAAATAATTTAGATGTTTCACATCAGCCAGGCGTACTAAGCGACGGCTCACTTTTTTATACACAAGGTCCTCTATTGTGGCTACTCATTCGTCTATCAGATGATCAGGTTTTGCTATTCTCAAGCCAAAGCTCGCAATATTATTCGGCGCCCGATACGTTTCTTGCGGAACAAGTTGCTAGTAGTCTAGTTAAAGACATGTCCACTAGACACAATTAGACAATTAGAAATGTTTAATTTTCACACATGGATGAACAATATAGATCTTACCGATATTTTAAAAACAAACTTAAATAATATTAATAAACCAAAACATATGTATAATAGTTCTGAATTAAGACAATGTGTCACGTGCTTTAAACCAATACAAATAATTTTACAGATTATATACTGACGGATCTATTGTAGGCAACCAAATTGAGAGCGAAAGCGCTCTCTGTTAATGTCAATGGTTAAGACTGCCCTGAAAAAAAGATAGGTAAACATGTTGTTATTTCATTTGAATAGAAGTAGCTAGTATTTTATGTATTTAATTTACAGAGTGACATATTCGCCATAGCGAATAAGCTCTTAAAATAAAGAAAAAAAAATCAAAAAAGTTGCTAGTAGTCTATTCCATTTTGATTTTTTTAATTTCTTTACGTAAGCCACCACTTTTCACAATCGTGAGTGATTTTTATTTCGACGAATACGTACAATAATTTCACTCAAGTTGGTTACTTTATCAGTTTATGTAATGAATATTGATTGGATTAGGCGATACATAGCGGAAATCCATTTTTATTTTAAAATGGAAGGAAGGAAACGAGACCCACCATTCTGCTAAGGTAATCAATATACCGCACATCACAATAAAAGGAATACGGGATAGGATTAAGATGGATTAGGAAATAAGGACATCTTACTCTCACGTGATGAGCACTTTCCAGAACATCAACTTGCAATTTGCCGCAGAACTTCGAATATTCATTCGACACGTGTTTCGCCTCTAAACGAGGCATCCTCGGGACGGTTCAAATGCGCATTTTGAAAATGAAAGTGGGGTGTCTCCCTTCCTTCCTTCCTTCCTTCCATTTATAAAAAAAAAACATGAATATTCACAGTAATGGCATCTGGTAACGGAGGACAAAGAACTCAGTAGGCCGTGGTCGGCCCGAAGACGAAAGCGACGAGCTACGGTGAGTTATGACTTGAGGCCGCACGTCATCCCTCTGTCGTCCCGGATAGAGATGGGGGCGGATGCCCACCGTAAAAAAAAAACTGGTTGAGTTTTGCTGGTCTATGCGCCACAGGAATTTCCCAAAGCAACTGTGCCTTGCGAGTCAGCCTTCAGTAGAGTAGGACAAGAATATGTTTCTAGGTCCGTGAAGGGACAAAAAGGAAATGGTAGCGGCTACAAATAACACCAATCCTTAACCAACCCCTACGTCAGCAGTCTATACGACTGCTGACGTAGGGGTCGTCTAAATACGTCTAAATGCTTAATAAGCTGATTTAATTTATTCAACCGCTAGCAACCCGCCCTCGCTTCACTTCAGTTATAGGTTATAGTCGTTTTACCCGCGTAGTTCCCGTTCCCGTGGGAATACCGGGATAAAATATAGCCTAGTTTACGCCCTGATATTATAGCTTTCCATGGGGGAAAGAATTTTTGAAATCGGTCCAGCCGTTTTGAAGATTACCCGGAACGAACAGACAGACAGACGGACAAAAATTTTTAATTGCTATTTTAGGCATAGGTGTCGTGCAAATAACCGTGTGAGCATGAAAAAAGCCTATTATTTTGACATTACAAACAGACACTCCAATTTTATGTATTGGTATAGATTAGCATCATTTCATCATTTCGCCTAATGTACGTCCTACTGCTGGGCTTGAGCCTCCTCCGTAGTAAGAAGGATATTGGCCTATTATACCACGCTGGTCAGACGGGTTGGTGGTGTGGCTCTGGCATAGACCTTATATGCATATTATGCCCTGCCGTAGTCGTCTTGTACGACATCCGCGAGTAAGAAAGAGAGTGGTGAATTGTATTCTTACTCCGTCACCACGCGGAATATTCTCCGTAAAAATGCCTCCAATATGCCTCTTACATATTCTGCGTAAATATGCCTTCTTTCTTTTTCAAACTTTCTGAAATTGCTTGTTTAAATTATACCTAATTATACTTATTCGTATGTAGGTAGCATGCGGTTATAATTAGGTATATTACCATGATAAGAAATTGATTCTATCCTACGAAAGATTTGAATTCAGAATTTATGATTTTTAAATTTAAACACAAAATTCAAATACTTACTTTTTAGATTTGTTTTTTTATGGTAATTATATTATTTTTTTGTTATTATTTTTATATTAATAACAAATGAGGTGTTTTGTTTACATTTCGTTTTCACACTTCGCTGAGCACAATTTGAATTTAAAGTACATTATTAATACACTAGCAAAGTACCTCGGCCTCACACGTCTATATATTATGTAATTTATACAAATAAATAAAATTGAAGTGTCTGTTTGTAATGTCAAAATACTGGGTTTTTTTCGTGCTCACACTGTTATTTGCACGACACCTATGCGTGAAATACAGATTAAAAATTTTTTGTCTGTGTGTCTGTCTGTTTGTTTGAGGTAATCTTCAAAATATCTGGAACGATTTTGATAATATTTTACTACCGGATAGCTACCATCTAAATAATGAGTAACTTAGGCTATATTTTATCGGGAACGGGAATTATGCGGGTAAGGCGGCTGAAACCGAAGCGAAGCGAGGGCGGGTTGCTAGTCTAATATATTACCTGTGTTATGGGGAAAATTATAAAAACTTCTTAAATCAGATGTGTCTTATTGTCCAAAAATCAGCCCAAATATACGGTTCTGAAAGTTATTATTATAATAGATTTATGCCTATTTTCATCAACGTTTGTATTAGCTTTTTGATTGCCCGACGTTTCAAACACTGCAGCGATCATGGTCACGGACGGACTAAGATGTCTGAGGTCATTCTGATAGTCTGACATACATTAAAGTAACTTAGACCATTGATCTATCTCAGAATTTTACGTTAGATGAGTGAACTAATCCATAGGCGTTTATAATCTATAGTTTTATATATAAGTATTATCCGTGTGGTGACGGAGTAAGAATACAATTCACCACCCCCTCTCTTACCCGTGGGTGTCGTAAAAGTCGACTAAGGGATATAATACGCATATAACGTCTATGCAAAAGAAAGAAAACTCGAAATAAAATCCTATACCAACACGTCTGTCCAGCGTGGTATAGTAGGTCAATTTCCCTCCCTTTGTAGGAGGAGGCTCGAGCCCAACAGTGAGATGTATAATGGTGATCATGATAATGATGATAATTTTTTAAGAAAACACCCTGCATTAAATAAATAAACCTTGTATTGTGGGGGACTTTACAAACATATAATTAACAGACACAAATTAAATCCAGACGCGGCACAACAATTTGTGGATCGCACAAAGTTTTGTTCTACGTGGGATTCCAACCCACGACACTGGAACGGTACGTCGGTAGGTTAACCACTATGTCATCTGAGCAGTTATATATATATACAGGTTGTATCAGGTTATGGGGCAACTGGTCAAATCAGAGTTAGGCAATGGTGGGAGGAAAGCATGAAAAAAATTTGAAATAAAAAAATTGATTCGTTAATAAATTAGAGCCATGTAAAGTTTTTAATTTTGTCATCGCTTTTTCTTGTAAATCTAATTGAAATGTATAAAGTCAGTGATACTTAATCTGCAATATATTCGTACTTTGTTAAATGTTAATTAGAAATTGAATAAATCAATGATTACGTTTGCATAAGTAAGACAAACTTCGCTTTAAATCAGCTAATCAGCCGATGTCCGTTGACGAGGCGCTTTGTGCCTACGTTACCATTGAAGCGTTCGCGCAATTCATACTTATAATACTGTCAAAGCTTTACATGCCTACATAATACTTAACATTTACGGCATAGACTCTTTTTTTATGGGTGGGCTATGGTAAGCGCACACGCGGTCCATTCCGTCCGGGCGACGAAAGGACAGCGCGCGGGGACATAACCCACCCCTACCCACGTCGCCTTCGTCGTTGGGCCGACCACCAGTGCCGAGTTCCTTGTCTTCAGTGGTCGGCCCGAAAGGCATTGACTCTTAGACACACATTTTTGAAATCACTATAACTTTTATATTATATAATTTTTTGTGTAATATACATTCTAATTACGATCTATGACCGCTAAATTACAACATACTCGAACAGTTGCCCCATAACCTGATACACCTGTATATTAAAAATCTTTAGACTTGTCATAGTTTTAATAACAAAAGTTAAACCGTAGGTATTAGCAGAATGAATACGTATCTAATATGCTTAGAATATATTGCAACATCGGCAAAATTAAAATATGCAATTATTAAAGAATATCTCGTTGTAATAATACCTTTGAAGGATTCCTGTTAGTCTTCCGGTCGGTAATAATACAAAAATGAATATATGGCAATGTAATTCTATTATTTTTGTGCAAAAAACAACCAAATTAGCAATTTCCGGTTCAGTTTAACTAAGTAGCAAGCCAGAATACGGTGTAGTTAACTAGATAGCTTACTTCATGATGCAATTTGCAATTATTCTTACGTATAAGAACTTAGGATTGTAAATAGAAACTACATAGCAGTACTTAGATATCTGTAAGTGGATTTCCGTGTGGTGACGGAGCAAGAGAACAATTCACCACCGCCTATCTTGCCCGTGGGTGTAGTAAATGATATGAGATATGATCTGCATGTGACATCTATGCAAGAGAAAAAAACTCGAAACAAAACCCTATACCAACACGACAACCGTAGTATAATGGGTCAATTTCCCTTCATAGGGGAGGAAGCCTGAGCCAAACAACGGAACGTATTGTGCTGACATGATGTAGGTGGTAATTTTTTTAGATTTATGGAGAACAATGTTAATTGCCTTAGCTACTTAATAGCCATTTATATAATAGTGGTCGCCCAGTGGTCGAAATTCGACCATAATTCATTTTAATTAATTTTTCTGCTACACAATTTTCTTGTACATTATCATCACCAGCTTGGGCTCGTAGAAGGGAAATTGACTTTATCATACCATGCTGGTCAAACAGGTTGGTATATGGATTTATATCAAGCTTTTCCTTACTTGATATTCTATGCGTATTATATACTTTAGTCGTCTTTTACAACTATTACCGGCAAGCCAATAGTATTCAAGTGGCGTCAATACACTCACTACAGGTGGCGGATTTATTCCCGGTCGAACTACTTGCCTCAGCTAGTTAAGTATCTGGCGCAGGATCTAACTGACACGCCATAAATGCAGTTAGCGTGTTCTTAAGGTCGGAAGAAGACGGCAGAAGAGTTTAAACTCTTCTGCCGCCTTCTTCCGTGAGAAAGCTGTCTCACAGAAATCGAAGAGTAGGTACCTGTTCTTGACGCAGTCGGTCATCGTTCTAACGATGGCCAGCAGTGATAGAACGATACCAATTATAGAAAGTTAATAGGCCCTACTTTGCCTTGTACTCGAAATAACATTTACTTCGAGCATACATTTCGCAGTGTCATATGAGATTTCTTGCTAGTGTGATATTAGATACAGAAAGACTACGCGTTGTCCTATAACCTACCGTATTCTCTTCTATCGCCATAGGACTGGTCCCTAGCACCGATACCTCGATGGCAAAAGATAATGGTCCTATGATAATTTTGACAACATTAAGGCAATTTCTTTCTAGTTTTAAAACTTTACTTCAGTTTTTTTTATCCGCCGTGGTAAATTAATATACTGTTATTTAAGAATTGGCAGCATTCGTAGCCGCCGCATAACAATTTATTCACTAATTGCCATAAACAAAGCAATTAAATCATAACACCTGACCTAATGGCTTGGGACAAATGTATCGCCTCGTAAAACAGAGATCAATAAGATATTCAACGCGTAATACACTAAATTGAAGAAAATGTAAATTGCTCCGTGCCCCGGCTGCTGATACGCTCCGTGATAAGAATGTTGTCAATGTTGTCAACCCACTTGCGAAACCCTACTATTAGTTCGCGAAAACTTACAATGAAATCAGCAAACTACGTACTTTTACGCGAGTACACATTTCGTACTATAAAATAACAAAATTTACTTTTAAATATTTTATCGCTTAAGTTTTTTTGTAACTCAAAAATTATTTAGATACGTTGAGCACTTTTTTGCGTGAGCAAAAATTATGTAACTCGCGTCATCGTTGGGTGAATAAAAAGCGTAAAACACACGCAGTCGTCATCGCAAGCTTCATTGTATACTGTATATAAATATACATAGATATACCTCCTAGATTGATTGATTGACTGATCAATCGATCACTCAATAGATAATTTTAATATAAATACACGCAAGTTAAGAAAAACCTCTCGTTTCAACATTTTGGATATTTGAAAATAATATTTATTTAATTTAGTGAAAAAAAAGCGTGCATGCAAAATACGCATGTCAGAAGTAAAACTTCTTTATCCTTCATCCTCCATCCTCATTCCTTCATCCTCCATCCTTCATCCTCCATCCTTCATCCTCCATCCTTCATCCTCCATCCTTCATCCTCCATCCTCCATCCTCATTCCTTCATCCTCCATCCTTCATCCTGCATCCTGCATCCTCCATCCGCCATCCGCCATCCGCCATCCTCCATCCTCCATCCTCCATCCGCCATCTGCCATCCGCCATCCTCCATCCTCCCTCCTCCGTCCTTCCGTCTTCCGTCCTCCCGTCCTCCGTCCTCCCGTCCTCCGTCCTCCATCCTCCGTCCTCCGTGCTCCGTCCTCCGTCCTCCATCCTCCATATCCCGATCGCGGTTCTTGAGATACAGCCTGGTGACAGACAGACGGACGGACAGACAACGAAGTCTTAGTAATAGGGTCCCGTTTTTACCCTTTGGGTACGGAACCCTAAAAAATAATGTAAACTAGTGTCATGGGAATAATTCTCGTCATATGATTAGATCACGATATCAAGATAAGAATTAGAAGTTGCCTTCATATGTCTATTTATTATCACATTTAATAAAAAAATATTGCATCATCCATCCATTCATTAATCCGTAGAAGTCCACTGTTGGATATAAGTCTCTCCACGAGAATGCCACTCGGAACGGTCACACGGAACGGCACAATTTGCTACCAACGCTTCCCTGCAATTTTCAAAATGTCGCCAGGCCACCTAGTAAGGGATATTATTTAATATTAATATTGCGTCACACGCCACAATGTCAGTCCGTATCCGGGATAGGAGTACGAAACCGATCCAGTTGCAGAAAGGCGTGAGACAGGGAGATGTCATCTCTCCGAAAATTTTCACCTCTGCACTGGAAGATGTCTTCAAGCTCTTAGACTGGACTAGACTCAGCATCAACATTAACGGCGAATACATCACTCACCTTCGATTTGCGGACGATATAGTCGTTATGGCAGAATCCATGGAGGACCTTGGCACAATGCTCAATTATCTCAGCAGGGTATCCCAACTAGTGGGTTTACGAATGAACATGGACAAGACGAAAGTCATGTCAAATGCCCATGTCATTCCTGTACCGGTCCTAGTTGGCAATGCGATTCTCGAAGATGTCGATCACTATGTTTACCTCGGACAAACAGTCCAGTTAGGTAGATCCAATTTCGAGAAAGAGATCAGCCGACGAATCCAACTCGGTTGGGCAGCATTCGGGAAACTTAAGAGGATCTTCTCGTCCAACATACCTCAGTGTCTGAAAACATAGTTTACGACTAGTGTGTGTTACCAGTGATGACTTACGGCACGGAAACGTGGTCCCTAAATGTAGGCCTTATATCAAGGCTCAAAGTCGCTCAGCGTGCTATGGAGCGGGCTATGCTCGGGATTTCTCTGCGAGATAGAATCCGGAATACAGAAATCCGCAGAAGAACGGGTGTAACCGACATAGCACGAAGAATTAGCACGCTGAAGTGGCAATGGGCAGGCCACATCGCTCGACGAACCGACAACCGCTGGGGAAGAAAGGTTCTCGAGTGGCGACCACGTATCGGACGGCGCAGTGTAGGACGCCCCCCCACTAGGTGGACCGATGACCTAGTGAAAGTTGCTGGGCGTCGTTGGATGCAGGCGGCACAGGACCGCACATTGTGGCGCAACATGAGGGAGGCCTACGTCCAGCAGTGGACGGCTGTAGGCTGAAATGATGATGATGATGAATGACTGCGTTAATTTTTTGTTTAAAAACTACGTATCATACAGTATTACATAGCACCTCTGCAATAATGTTAACGAATTGGACGTTTGTCCCATTTGGGTAATTATTTGTGACCATTCAGGCGGAAGTCGTAAAAACTTACTCGGTGAGTATCAGAGAAGCGGTCAGCAGTACTCTCCTGGTAAACTTATACCTACCAACAATTGCATTTAGCAAATAACCTGTTAAAGTTGGCGGTTATGGGTTTTATCCACCCTTGACATATGCCCAACAGTGTATGTCTGATAGCTTATCAAGGTGGAAGGGTAGAGTTGAAGACCGCAGTTGATGTTGAAATTCCCAAGGGAACCCACTCACCTTTTATCCCTTTAGTTATTTTCTAAAACTTCCAATAGAAATAAGTATCGTATCATATAATCTTAAGTTCTCATCACAAAGGGGATATCTCTTATTATACACGAAATAGAAAGTAATTGCTACTTTACATTTATTTCGTCACTATACACAACATAATTTTTGAATTCTCCATAAAAATAAAAGTATTTTTAAATTGTGGATCAAGTGCGTATTTATTTTTACCTGCCCTCCATTCATTTAGTAGCGTAAACATTTTATTAGTCATGCAAAAAATTCCACCTAAAATTATGAAGGTGACTCACTCATTAAATAGTAAATAATTTTAATTATTAGGCATATTTTTAGTAAATATTTTTTGAATTGAAACTGTTTTTACGATTTTTATCGCGTTTGTATTTGATTTTTGATTTCCTAACGTTTTCGACAGTTTTTGGTCTTCAGTCTTCTGAAATATAAACGTTGTAAAATCCCTAAAAGGAATATTCCAAAATGAATTCCATAAAATTCATAAAAATAATTTTATTTTAAATATGTAATTCTCGCGTAAACATTAGAAATCAAAACTATTCTATATATTATTTGTGGTCAGGACTTCCTGCCGTGAAACGCTGTAAAGCGTTTAAAACTTTGGGCAATCAAAAATCAGATACAAACTCGATAATATCCATAAAAATTGTTTTATTTCAAACTTATAATACTCGCTTAACTTTGTTGATACCAAAATTTTGTAAACAACCATATACAACATAGTTTCTGCAATAAATATATTTGTATTTTTGTCTGGTCATACTGGCCAGTCAGGTTTGAACAGAATATTTATCCCGAATTTTACAGATTTTTTATTTTTTTTATTATTTTGTCATAAAAAAGTATTGTGGCATAAACTGATGGGCTCGAGTCTCCTCCATAATAGGAGGGAAATTGACCTGGTCAGACAGGTTGGTATAAGGTTTTATTTCGAGTTTACCATCTCTTGCATAGATGTCACGTGCATAATATATCCCTTAGTCGTCTTTTATGACACCCACGGGTATGAGAGGGGGTGGTGAATTGTGTTCTTACTCCGTCACCACACGGAAAACATAAAAGTTTAGCCGTTGTTAATAGGAAATTTGCTAATGTCTGAATTTCTTAACTATAATTATATAATAATAATATATGATGATACAATTTTAACAGCAGTATAACATTCATCATAGTTTACCTGAATATTTGGCAATTCTTGCGCGCGGCCACAATCATGATTCGCGGCGCTGGTGAATCCGTAAGAATCTACAAGGCAACTTTATTTCAAACAAACATTAAAAAGTGGTAAAGAAATATAATACCTTAGAATTCCGACAATTGATTTACAAACTATTAGGTATTTGATATTCATTATTTGACAACAAACCTTTATTCTTCTATAAAAAGGCAACTTTCTTTAAAAATTCATATAACTAACGGTCGCAAATAATATCCTGATCTGGAAGAAAACTTGCATTAAAAAAGCTACTAGCTAGCTTAAAAGAAAACGGAAGTAAGTGAGACTATAAAAAAATAAAAACATCAATAATCTTCTGTGATAAATAGTACTGAGAACTAGTAGTAGGAACTGGCAATAACACACGTCGAAGGCACTTTTATTGCCAGCAATCTGTTGTTGCCTCGAATACACTAGGCACCCATTAAATATACATCAAACAACAATCAATACACATCTTTCAACACTCAATTAATAGCCACTTCATTTCGTCTCTTCATATAATTTCTTTTATAACACGTTACATCAGACAGGAGTAAATATACAGAAGGAAAACCCGAAATAAAGTGCAAATATCTCTGTCCAGGATTCAAATAATGGTAGGCTGCTTTTGAAAAAATAATAATGTGAGCATGTAGAGGTCGAGATTTTAATTTTAACAATCCAGTTAATGGTAAACCGACGACCTGGTGAAAGTTGCTGGGCGTCGTTGGATGCAGGCGGCACAGGACCGCACTTTGTGGCGTAACATGAGGGAAGCCTACGTCCAGCAGTGGACGGCGATAGGCTGAAATAATGATGATGAATCCAGTTAATAGTTGTGAAATATGCACTGGTACATCAATGATTTAGGAGGCTATCATTTCAGCTCATATACGTCCCACTGTTGGGCTCGAGCCTCTTCCACAATAGGAGGGAAATTTATTTACTATATCTCAATGGTCAGACGGGCTGATATAGGGTTTCATTTCGAATTATCCTTCTCTTGCATATATGTTATATGCATATATAATCCCTTAGTCGTCTTTTACGACACCCACGGGTAAGAAAGGGGATGGTGAATTGTATTCTTACTCCGTCACCACACGGACGAACTATTTTTACGTTTAGTTGCACACTCACGCCAATTTTTGACTCGTATCCACATATTAAGAGAGAACGAGAGAGAATGAGAACTCATCAATAGATGTCTATAAGATCCCTCAAGACACAATTTTTCTAGTATATTTCGAATCAATGAATTAAATCAAATGCTGTATTGTAGCGGCTACGAATACTACCAACCCGTAACACTCCTCGCCCACAAAATTAGTAATCTGAAATGGCAATGGGCAGGCCACATCGCTCGCCGAACCGACAACCGTTTGGAAAGAAAGGTTCTTGAGTGGTGACCACGAAACGGACGACGCAGCGTAGGACGACCCCTCACTAGGAGGACTGACGACATTCTCAAAGTTGCAGGGAATCGTTGGATATAAGTGACGCAGAACCGTTCCGAGTGGCATTCTCGTATGTCCAGCAGTGGACGTCTGTAGGCTTATAGATGGATATTTATATATGCACAAGAAACTAGTTGAATAATGTTTATTATGTTCTGACCTTATATGAGAGCCGAACTCATATCCTATTGTAATTTTAATGTAATTAATATAACTAACAAACCATTTTTTTATTTAGTAGCTCACAAGATTTCATCAAAAACTTAATTTAAATAAACTGTTTGAGGAACAGCTAGGAAGTTAAAGGAGTTGAATTATGTTGTTTTATCATTTGAATCTACTATAATTATTGACTACAGATGCGCTAATATGTGGCTAATTGTTTATAGCAACTGCAACATAATACACCATTGTTTTTAATTTCATAACATACACAAGGCTTAACGTAGTAATATTTTGTCTGTGACTACAAAAACTGAGGTTATTATTTTGATCATAGACATATAAAAAAAAATTGAAAATCTCTAACTTGTATATAATAGTAAATATCTATGGTACTATTCGTATTATTAGGTAATAATATATCTACAGTAATATTATAAAGTGGAAACATTTTATTTTTGTGTTATGTAATGAATAAACTCAATAACTACTGTGCCGATTTCAAAAATTCTTTTACCATTGGAAAGCTATAATATCAGGGAGTAACATGGGCTATATTTTATTCCGTTATTCCCCCGGGAACTACACGGGTAAGGCAACTGAAACCAAAGCGAAGCGACGGCGGGTTGCTAGTCTAACATAAAGAGATAGCACGCCGTGGCGGCTGGTAAATTAGAACAGTGTTTTATTTAAGAAAAACAGTACTTATAGTTGTCACAAAATAAAAGGCTCGTTTTGACAGTTGACGTCCAAGAAGTTTTCTATTTTTACCGATCGAAATGTTTTGAGGGAATTAAATTTTTCATTGACGGGTACCGCCCACTGGGCTAAGTGCTGTGGCATAACGATTTTTTTCATATTGTCCACAGACTATTAATAATCGGTTAAGGAAAATTAAATCGTACAAGATATATTTTTAAGGTGGACTCGTACTTGGCCGGTGTTATTAATTTGAATACTATATATAGTTCATCTAATCTAAGAAATTCACTTTGACGTTTCGCATTGTTTAATACACCATAACCTTAGCCAAACGTGTACACATCATTGCAAACAATAAATCTTAAATTGTAAAAAACTATTAAGTTATTTATATAATTAATGTTGCAACAAAGTCTTTTTATTGTTGCTTGTACAATAATCTATTGTTGAAACTCGTAAAACTAATTTAAAAATAAAATAACATGTAAAATAGTAATTGTTATTGACGATGTTACAATATCACGTCATCACGTTCTTTACAGTAGTGCTTGACCACTTCCAATACACGAATATCCAAATAATCGGTAATAATATTAGAATAATGTAATTAATCGAATAGAGTAAATTCTCAAAATATTTGTATTAAATAAAACCATGATTCCACTTTGTCCTTCATTGGCTGAATTGTAAGCAAGGGAGTGTGAGCGGACCATGACCTGTAAAAAAAAAACCCCAAAAGCAAAACTCTATTGACTTGAATTACTCTGTACATCCTAGTCTGTGGTGCAGACTCTCGCCATCTTGGAAGCGGACTGTGCATGTGTTTTGTGTTGGTAATCTTTATTTTTATAACTCGGCTATACTTTGGACTGATCTTGTTTTATACGTTGACCTTGGCTACACTCATACTGGATTCTGTTTACACTCTGTTTTATTTATTGTTCGAAAAATGTCTACAAAAGGACGTAGTTGTACTTTGAACTCCCAGGCTCGTGAGTTGATTGTGAAATTACATGAATATTTTGAACGTGAGTCACAAAATGGTGGGCCTCTACTGCCAGTGACACAAGTACAAGAACGTGTTGCTGAGGCACTAGGAATTGGTAAGCATACCGTAGGCAAGATTGTCAAAGAAAAGTATGGACCTTCAGGCACTGCAAACAATTTATTACATACACCAAAAAAAAGGAAAAAGAACAAACCAATAACAGGTATCGATCAATTCAATATAGATGCCATTCGAAACCACGTCTACAGTTATTTTACAAGAGGTGAATACCCAACTTTAATGAAAGTTCGACTGTCATTAATCGATGCCAGTTTATATAATGGTTGCATTGAATCGCTACGAACGATTTTAAGACAAATCGGTTTCCGATACAAAAAAATTGATAAACGCAAGATAATTATGGAAAGGCAAGATAATATTTTGCAAAGAATTTCTTTCTTACGAGAAATGAAAAGTATAAGCAACTGGGACAACGTCTTATTCATTGATGAAACATGGCTCAATGCAAACCACACAATTTCACGGACGTGGACAGATGATACCGAAGCTTCTTGCTCCAAAGTGCCCACGGGCAAAGGTGGGCGGCTCATTATTTGTCACGCTGGATCAGCTGGGGGAGGTTTTGTCGAAAATGGTCTATTGGCCTTTCATTCAAAGAGCACAAAAGAATACCACGAGGAAATGGACGCAGAAAAATTTAAAGAGTGGTTTAAGACTCTTCTTCATAACCTCCCCGAAAATTGTATTATAGTGATGGATAACGCTCCGTATCATTCTGTCCAAATTGACAAAGCACCAACACAAATGGATAAAAAAGCAGTCTTAGTGGAATGGCTGCAAAGACAAGGTGTGGAGGCCAACATTAACATGTTGAAAACAGAATTGTTGTCCTTAATAAAACAATTTAAAACGCTGAAACCACGATACGTCATAGACGAATTGGCAGATGAACATGGACATAAAATAATGAGATTACCGCCATATCACTGCCAATACAATGCCATTGAATTGATATGGGCTCAAATGAAAGGTTAGTTGTTGTATTAAATATCTTAATGCGAATATGAAACTTTATAATATAGGTATTAATTTCATTTTCCATTCATATGGTCACTAGCAACCTGCCCTCACTTCGCTTCGATTTCAGTCGCTTTACCCACGTAGTTACCGTTCCCGTCGGAATACCGGAATAAAATATAGCCTATGTTACTCCCTGATGTTTATACCTTTGCATTGGTGAAAGAGTTGTTGAAATCGGTTCGGTGGTTTAAGCGTGAAAGCGTAACAAACGAATTTACCTTCGCATTTATAATATTAGTAAGTATTGTAGCAATCTCTAAGCCCATATTTTTCTTTTACAGGCTACGCAGCACGCCACAATACAAAACCACCCTTCACAGTGAAAAAAATGGAAATTTTGTTGAAGGAAGCATGTTTCCAAGTTACAAAGGACGACTGGTTCAAAGTGGTAGAAAAAACAAAAAAACATATATTGGATGATTTTGATAGAGACATACATTTCGACAATTTTATTGATAATGAAATAATTATTAATGTTCGCGACGATGATTCTTCAACCAATAGTAGTGATTCTGAATAAATAACTGTTTTCGAATCCAGTTTTTGTTTTTACTTAACCTAATCCTATTAAAAATGATGGAATAGGTTTTATGCTGAAATAATTAAATTTGTTTAGTATTAATTTAGCACTTAATTTATTCATCCCCTTTTTGAGAAAAAAGAATAAAACCGATTATTAATTAAAAAGAATCAATATCGATTTCTCACTAAAATCGGATATTTTCGATAGCGATTATTTGGTTCACATACCTAGACAACTTACTCTGACACCTGTCAAAATGCACTTCTTAGATTAGATAGACTATAGTTTAGTTATGGTTGATGAATTAAATCACAAGCTTTGATAGAAAATGCTAAACGGATTAAAACGTCTTATGGACGAATGGTGTGGTGACAGAATAACAATACAATTCATCTTCTCTTCCCCGTGGGTCTCGTAAAAGACAATTAAGTTACATAATATGCAGATAACATTTATGCAACATAAGAAAAACTCCTCTCGTCATAAAGCAGTGTGCCAACCCATCTGGCAGTTGGTAGTGTAGGTTAATTCCTATATCATCGTAGAGGAGACCCGAGTCCAACAGTGGGACTTACGTGGGCTAAGATGATGAATTTAAAGGTATATTCGTTTTTGCTCAACTTTTAAATAGTTACAACTTATAGGATATAAGTTTTAAGAGGAAATTTCGACGTTTTGTTAGGGATAAATACCCAGCGGGTGGACGGGTCGGAGATTAGTCCGCCACCCGCAGAGAGGCCGACCGCTGCGGGCGATGCTCCGGTAACACTATCTTGTTGCCAGAGCGACGAGTGGGACAATACCCGAAAGCGTAACCCGCCGGGCCGGCCACGGATGTCAAGGCATGAGTACCACTGGTCAGCCCAATGGCGATGGGGAGGGAAAAAAGGGATAAATACCCAACCAGTTTTACAATATATCTTTTTGGTCTTATTTGCTATTCTTTAGGATACAAAAAAACGTTTTATTCAATATAAATGATGTCATTCTCTCAAATGTTGTTTCAAGGTCTTCGAAGGTCAAAAACCTCCACTAGTGTTAAGAAAAATCGAACAGATAATAACATATAACAGACGGCATAGATCTATTAGTCTGGACTTTAATGGATAGGTTAGGATGTTATTTATAATAAATTTATAGTCTGTTGAGACTACTAATACATGTTAGCCATTTTTATCCCGATTGGATTTAATTTTGATGATGGTCACCCAGTCGTCGTCCACATCATTATCTAATCTATATAAGTTCCACTGCTGGGCTCAGGTCTCCTCCACAATGGGAGGGAAATTGAACTACTATTCCGCGCTGGTCAGATGTGTTGGAATAGGGTTTTGTATCGAGTGTGTCCCCGAGGGGGGACGTCGAGAGGAGAGGGGTATTTTTTTGGTTGTCGCACTTCTCGCCCGACTCCGTCCGGGGCCACAGAGGGGCGTAAGCACGCACACCCGTAACCCACCCGTGACATGTCGCTTTCGTCGTTGGTCGTTTTGCGACCACAGGAGCAGGATGACTTGTCGTCAGTGGTCGGCCCGACGCCATATCCCTTTAGAAGTACCCTCTCCTCGCGCGGTCGGCCTCTCGGCGGGTGACGGACTAACTCCCCGGTCCAGTTACCCGCAGCCTCGGCTAGGGCGGCATAAGGCGCAGGTATTTGCGCCTGCGTCGCCCCAGTCGCCGGCGGCGGTTCGCGTCGTCAAGGAGACGATCCTCGCGCACGCGCTCCACTGCCGTGCTTCCGGGAGACTACTGCCTCGCAGAAGGCTACGACCGCGTCACCGTTGCTGACGCTATCGAGCGTCGCCCTGGCGATGGTCGGCAGTGTCAGGTCGGCACCGATGATTGCGACGAGTTCACGATGCTGCTCTGCCCAAGCAGCACAAACCTCAAGCGTACGCTGCGCCGTGTCCTCGTCGCAATCGCAGTGGTGGCAGGACGGCGTACTTTCCCTACTAATGACCGTGTGCAGGTATTTGGCGAAGCTATCATGCCCCGTCAAAGCCTGCACCAGTCGACAGGGGAGCACCCCGTGCCGCCGCTCTAACCACTGCATCAGCACCGGCCGGAAGGCCTCGACGGTACACACACCGAACTGAGGCCTCTCCAACCGGACTGCCCAACGGGCAATGACGTCTCAGGAGAGGAGGGGGTACCCCGCGACCTTGATATTCCGTCGGGCCGACCACTGAAGACAAGCGACTCTGCTTCGGCGGTCGGCCCAATGACGAAGGCGACGTACCACGGGTGGGTCATGGGGCCGCGCGCTGCCCCTCCGTCCGCGCTGACCTTGGCCCCACGCTACCTCCGTTGCCATCGTATCCACGATTTGCCCGATTTTATAAAATTTGCTATGTAGGTAGTTGACACTCTAGATTGACACATGGGATAGTTTTTATTCTGATAATGTTGGCATGTTGGAATAATAGCTCGACTTTATTTTTTAAGCAATCATGCATCATTCGTCGAAAGGATTTAATTAAAATTTCATATAATTAGCCATATAAAATCGAATCGTTGTTAGGATTCGTTAGTCAGTTCAAATCAGTTGCAACACGTCTAAGGCTTACGTTTTTATGAACATCATTTGAAAACAATTGAATTGATCGATTTGCCCACCCATTTTCGAAATTTTATCGGTGTGATGACCGAGTAAGAATAAAATTCCACTATCTTGTCCGTGGGTGTCGTAAAAAGGAATATGAATAGTAATGGATACCCTATATTACGCATATAAAATTAGAGACATGGAAGCGAAGAAAAACTCGTTATAAAACCCTATACCAACCCGATTGACCGGCGTGGCATATCAAATCAATTCCTTTCCTGTTATGGAGGAGGTTTAAGCTCAGTATGTCGAAGTTTGATCCCTAAAGTCAAGAGAACAACCACATCACTTTCATCATTATAACTCATTTTAAAAAGACGCAATGTCTAAAATCGGCGACTCCACCTCGAAATCGCATAGTACCATGATGATAATATAGTTAAACCCAAACAAAAATCACTTTCGAAGTAATGATAATAATTTTTTGAAAAAAAAACAAGTAAAAATATTTAAATGAATACATACGTATTCATTTAAATATTTTTACTTGTTTTTTTCTCGTGACGTACATCTTTTAAAGAATAAATTAATTAAAATTTATTGAATTGGTAATGACGTATTTATGTTGATTAGTTTTTTTTTTTGCAAGTTTAGAAACAATATTATTATATACGTATGTATCACAATATATTATGCTCCCTTAGGCTTACGTATACTGCAATCGTGCATTACTAGATTGCCAACTCGAACCCGAAATCATGATTCAGCTAAAAAAAGTGTAGAGTTTTCTGTATTTTTTTTTCAATTTCATATGATTTTTCTGGAAATTATCAGTACCAAACGCAAAATGTTGCGTTATACATAGTTATTTTTACATTAATTATACTTGGTCCAACTTGTAGTATAAACATGTGATACTCTTTGATTAGGATATTAAGTTTTTTTGACGTGACAACGTCTAATAAATCGATTAACGCTGGCTGCATGCACGAAAAAGTGTCCCGTTGCGCTCATTGTCACGTTACCCTCCTTGTCCCGTTACGCTGATTCAATTTTATTCATAAAAGTATGCAATCATTTCATCAATGTTTTGTTATGACGTTGTCACGTTAAACTATCGTCCGTAAACCGACTTTACAGACAACCATGTTTTTTTTATATTATCTGCATATAATATAGACTCTGGGAATTGCGGCTACGAGACAGCAATAGACTTGGTTTTGTCTACGTAAATTTAAAAAGGTAGGTTACACTAGCTGACAACAACTCTTTGCACACTAGTTGCAAAGAATGGATGCATTTTATTAAATAACAAAAAATCATAGTTGTCTTAACAGTTTCTAATTGATACCAGACCACAGTATTTCATGCAACGTCACATATGTAGGTAGGGACAATTTTGTAAGAAGGCGATTTTAGTAGCCATAGCAGACTAGACTGGGCATTTATAGTTCGGTCTTTCGAATGAGGCCGAACGTATGAGGGCGACGCCCTGACGGTTCAAGGCACCGGACAACCCAGTTGGACAGGCTACTGATGACAACTTCGGATACCGGTGGCCCACTCACATGATACCTGAGAGAGTTACACCCAAGTGATGTACACTTCAATAGCATTCATAGCCAAAACACAACTTTATAAATGCACAATAACAGTTGAAAAATGAACAATGAAATATTTTGAGTGATTTGTACAATTTTTTTTTTAATAAAAAATGTTGAACGTTTAATACGTTCGTGGGTTTTTATAGAGTTCTAGGTATCGGCCACGGTTTAATCTTAATTGTTTATTCCAGTTTATTTAGATATATTTTCCTGCAGACGATAATTACTTTAATAGATTTTTTGTAAGTCTTCGTCTTAATTGTTGAAGATTTAGTAGCAGCAAAGTGCTTCAATTATAAAAAGTATTAATATATAGTTTTTTTTTGTTATTAAACTTATAGTTCGTATTTATATTTTGTTCGTTCCGCGATGTTAAGACAATCTCTCAATCTCTGTTGTCTGCAGTTGACATCGGCCTATGAGACCCACGAGGTTCAAAGTCACTTAGCGGACTACAATAAGCCCTCTGTTCCATATTTCTTTACGTTACAAAATCTAGAATATGGAAATCCATATAAAAGCGAGCGTAACCAACACAGCTCAAATACCCACGTTGAAATGCCAATAATAAGGCCATACCCCTCGTCAGAACGACAACCGTTGGGAAAGTAGGATTCTCGAGCGACGACCACGAATTTAAAGACACAACGTAGGATGAAATAAAACATTTGTTAGACTCCAAATAAGTAAAGCTGGTGATCCATCTTTCACATAGTTCAAATCAAGTATATTCTGCTTTTAACTTTTCTAACTCAAAAATTAAAGTTACAATGAGAAAAGAATTTTTATTAACGCATAGGAGTAAACGATGACTTCGACTCGACACAAGGAGTAGGTACCTTGAGATATATAAATTTAGGTACATCCATACTAATATTATAAAGAGGAAAGATTTGATTGTTTGTTTTTTTGTTTGTATTGAATAGGCTCCAAAACTACTGGACCGATTTCAAAAATTCTTTCACTAATAGAAAGCTATAATATCAGGGCTATATATTATCCCGATATTCCCCCGGGAACGAGAACTACGCGGGTAAGACGATTGAAACCGAAGCGAAGCGAGGGCAGGTTGCTAGTTATGTATAAAGGAAATACAACCCTATTGTTATCGCCGGCTTTTAAAACATATACAAATTTCAACTATACGCAGAAAAAAAATTTCGGATCGCACTAAGTATCATGCTGCGTGGAAATCGATTACGCGACATCTGGCACAGTAGGCCAGCATCTTAACCACTACGCCATTTGTGCGGTATGTGATGGAGTATATGCCAGCCATGCGAATGTGATTGAGATTCACTTCTTAAACTGTCGCTGTCACGTCTCATCATTTTAACCCATATTAATGCCACTGTTGGAGTAGGCCTCGTCTACCTTGGAAAGTTCTGCATATTTTATTCGTTAATTGTATCTTATGACACCCGCGTAGTTGCCGATCACATGGGAATACAGGAATAAAAAATATCTGAAGGCATTTTAAAATAGAATTAGTGGTTTAGGCGTGAAAGTGAAACAAATAAATTCATATTCGCATTAATAATGTTACGCAACTTAGAATAATAACATATAGAAGGTAAGTTCACGCAAAAAAAGTGAGGCATTTCAATTGGAGCCTAATGGAGCTTACACCGGAACCGTTCCGTAATGTACAAGTCATTGTACTGCACGAACGTACGCAACTCTTAAACAATAAATAGGTAATTATAACGGTTTGTGCATTCAAATGGTGTCACAACACATTTGAAAAATATAAAAAGATTATTAACATTACTTTTAAAGGTAATTCGACGATTTATGTTAATAAAAACAAAATTTGATTTCATAATTTGTATAGTGGTGTACGTGTGTAATCGTCTGTGCACCATTAGTATTTTTAGATTCAAATTTTGAAAGTTCGAAGTATTGACACTATCCTTCTATACGTTATTATTCTAAGGTTACGCAAGGATTAATTTCAAAGAGAAGCTTGAAAGTGACACTAGTGATAGAAAGATTAGGGGCGTGATGTTCTCTTGGTACTGACATGTGATGAGAAAGAATGAAAGGCATGTGACAAGGAGGGTTTTGAATACGATTGTAGATGCATGTTAGAATCGCGGGCGGGCTAAAAAGAGATGGATAGGTTGTGTAAATGAGGATCTGCGTATCAAGTTAGTGAGCGCAAATATGACAGCTAACAGTCTATGAATGGTAAGAACATGTTATGCTATCCCCATTTAGCATGTAATTCATCATTATCATTAGACTCACACAGTATCGAATCTCAGTAGAACTAAGTTTTTTTTTATTGCAATCAGTGGCAAACGAGCAAACAGTACACCTGATGGTAAGTGTTGCTGCCGCTCATGGACCTTTACAGGGTCGCTGCCTACCGCGAAGAAAGTGAAGGGAGTGTGCGTGCATTGAGGCTCGGTGATACCAAGGGCACCACCAAAACCCTCCACACATAAACACCCTCATAAAGTTGGGCTGCCGGCTCTCTCGCTCACCGAATGAAACGCAGTAACAAATTGCTACTACTCGGACGTCGATTTTCTGCGAGAGTGTGGTACTACCCCGGACGGACCGGCCCGCAGCTGTAGACACATAACTGTCGACAGTGTGGTCCTACCACTCTAAAGTGTTGTAAATAAACCTATTTTACGGCTTTTATCACGTTTGTATTTGATTTTTAAATACCCGACGTTTCAAACACTTAACAGCGTTCATGGTCACGGGTGGACTGACAGTCCAATTACAATGTCAATGAAAAAACATTAGAAATCATTTTAAAATTAAGAGCATATCAATTATTCTTACTGTTCCACTACTTTGTATTTATTTAAATTTCTGTACTTACTACTTATACGAAATTATTTTAAATGGTTACACTTGTTAAAAAAATTAATAATAACTCATATGTACGCTTTAATAAAAACGTGAGATTTTAATAATATTACATTCTATTTAGTCTAAAATACAATTACAGCATAATTTATTTAGCATTGGCCTTGACAGTAGAAACACTATCTATTAAAATCATAATACCTACTTATGAATAAATTCATTACATTATTTTACTTCATAAATTTCATTTATTTTATAAGATGTGGTCTACCTTCATGGTAAGAAGATTCTCCTAATATTATAAATATAATCCCGAAATTCCATAAGGATTATTTTTCTCTAAAGATTATTTATATTTATTACTCCTTTAGATTCACGGGATCTTCCCTAGAGAATATACCCGGTCCTTTGAAAGGCTTACATGGGAATATGGATCCAACACGCAGAGGCCTTTGGAGAAATTTAATGTTAAAATGGGATGGGACATTTACCGATGACACTCCACGTATTTTACTCACTTCTTATGCATAGTGGAAGATAAGAAACAAATTAGACCCCGATATAAATAAGACGATTTTCAGCGGCGACAAAGACAATAAATCAGTAGGTAGTAAAAGCATTTAGCTACTTTCTTGTACCATGCCAAGAAAGTAGCATTATAAAAAAAAAACTTGTAAAAATATTTAAGAAGCATAAATAAATAAATCTTTAAATACATATATAAACTATTGACAGTCAATTTACATCTTGCATATTTTTTGAATTGATAATGAAACATTTTTATCGATAAGATTTTTATATCTTGTTATTTACCAGCGGATATTCCAAGTACAAAAACTGCACAGTAAAAGGTCAAAAAAACACACTCGCACTCGTTAAACACCTGCATTAATTAAAATGACAATAATTTACCACATAAGAACTCACAATCAATATGGATTAACCCAGTTTGAGATACAGTACGGATAAACCCAATTATATGGATATTAATAGCACTTATTGAGCCACTTGCAATCCTATGTTGAACGAAAGCCTTCCTTATAAAATGTCACATGCCGCGGTAGTTTTTTTATGGAATTAACGTCATAACCTCTTGGTAAATGAATTGGCCGTTTTAGTGAGATGTTATACATCTATCAGAATATCCCTACCTCTTCTATTAGTGATTTCATCATCGTCATCACAGCTCATATACATCCCACTGTTGGGCTGGAACCTCCTCCACAATGGGAGGGAAATTGATCTATTATACCACTCTGGTTAGACATCTTCTTATAGGGTTTTATTTCAAGTTTTCCTTCTCTTGCATGTTATATGCGTATTATATCCGTTAGTCGCCTTTTACGACATCTACGGGCAAGAATGGTGAATTGTATTCTGACTCCGTCACCACACGGCTTAGTTTTTACGATTCTCATCTTGTGCAAATAAGTAGTAGCGACATTCTTATCTCGTTGCCACGTGGATTAGTTAGTTAAATTGCTACCAAAAAAGGCTATTGTCAAAAGCAAAATAACCTCTCAGGCAACGTGGTCTTTTTTCGAAAATAATCCTTCTAGCCCCTTATCGCGAGTTATCATCGGTATGAATCGGTACATATTAGAAAATCACTTCAATTGGAAATTATACTACTTCAATTTATATTTCGTAAACTACTTCAAGTTTTTTTGACGTGAAAATTTCTTTAGCGGCGTTGTACATTTTTTTTTTGAGATGGGCGGCAAATGTTAAACTCGCGTCAGGAAACGTGATCTGATCGAAAATTCGTAAGATGCCGGAGTAAGAATACGATTCACCTCTCCCTATCTTGCCCGTGGATGTCGTAAAAGACGACTATGGGATATAATATGCACATAACATCTGTGTAAGAGAAGGAAAACTCGAAATATAATCCTACACCAACATGTCTGACCAGCATGGTATAGTAGGTCAATTTCCCTCCCATTGTGGAGGAGGCCCGAGCCCAACAGTGGGACGTATGTGGGCTGCGACGATGATGATGTTGATTAACTTTTCTAAAAAATATTGCACTACACATTATCTAATAAATATTAACTACTAGCTGACCTGGCGAACTTCGTAACGCCATAATTTTTTTCGTAAATATATTTACTAAACTAGCTTTTGCCCGCGGCTTCGCCCGCGTAAAAGTTGGCTTGCATATTTCTTTTTATTGTGTTAGTGTGGTGACGGAGTAAGAATACAATTCACCACTCCCTATCTTGCCTGTGGATGTCGTATAAGACGATTATGGGATATATACACATAACATCTATGCAAGAGAAGGAAAATTCGAAAACTGAAACCCTATACCAACATATCTGACCAGCATGGTATAGTAGGTCAAATTCCCTCTCATTATGGAGGAGGACCGAGCCCAAGAGTGGTAAGTATGTAGGCTGCGATGATGATGATGATGATATTTCTTAATTTAAGAAATACTCTATCTATGTGTCAATTTTCATCCAAATCTGGTCAACAGTTTACGCGTGATCGAGTAACAAAGGTCCAAATAACTTCACAAATTTTTATATTTGAATATTACTTCCACCCTTGTAGTTCAAATTCACGTGGAAAGACGATGATAAATATGGCCATCCTTAGTCGCTGATAATACATTATCCATGATAGGTTTCCATTGGTGAAAAACAAAATAATATTGATCAAACACCCGTAGTTTCACCCACGTAGACCCCATTCCCATGCGAATGCAGAGATAAAAATTGCCTATGTTACTCGCTGATATTATAAGTTTACATGGGTGAAAAAAAATTGAACTAACAAATCCCATACAAATATCCGAGATAAAAATTGCCTATGTTACTCGCTGATAACGTAGCTTCCTATTGTTGAAAGAATTTTAAAAATTGGTCAACATCCACCGGTTTCACTCGCAGAGTTCTCGTTCCCGGGCAAACACCAGGATGAAAATAGCCTTTATTTGTTATTCGCTGATAATGTAGATTTTCATTCGTAAATTAATTTTTATATCCATTAAATGTCCGCGATTTCACCCGCATTGTGCCCGGGCCCGTAGGAAGGAATATTGGGATAAAAAATAGCCTAAATATGTTCATCATCATTTCATCATCATTTCCGCTCATACACGTCCCACTGCTGGGCTCGAGCCTCCTCCATGGTAGGAGGGAAATTAACCTTACTATACCATGCTGGTCAGGCAGGTTAGTATAGGGTTTTGTTTAGAGTTTTCCATCTCTTGCATAGATGTCATATGCGTAATATATCCCTGAGTCGTCTCTTACGACACCCACGGGTAAGAGAGGGGGTGGTGAATTGTATTCTTACTCCGTCACCACACGGAATAAAACCTAAATATGTTACTCGCTTAAAATTAGCTTTCAGTTAGTGAAATAATTTTAAAATCGATTAAATTCTCACAGTTGCTCCAGCCACACCGGGATAAAATATAGCCTTGGATAAAATATAGCCTAAGTTATTCCATATGTAAGGCTTGGTAGACCTGGTAGTAAAGTATTATCAGTATCGGTCCAGCCGTTTTGAAGATTACCCGTATCGAATAGACAGACGAAAAAAATTGAGCCGTTTTTAGGGTTTCGTACCCAAAGGGTAAAAACGGGACCCTATTACTAAAACTTCGCTGTCTGTCCGTCCGTCTGTCTGTCACCAAGCTGTATCTGAAGGACCGCGATAGCTAGACAGTTGAATTTTTTACAAATTATGCATTTCTGTTGCCGCTATAACAATAAATATTAAAAACAAAATAAATTTTAAGGGGCTCCTATACAACAAACGCAATTTTTCCCCTTTTTATAGATAATGGTACGGAACCCATTGTGCGTGACCCCGACTCGCACTTGACCGATTTTTTAGACATAGGTATCGTGCAAATAATTGTGTGAGCATAAATAAAACCTATTATTTTGACAACAAATAGACGCTTCAAATTTGTTTATTTCTAGAGATAGAAAACTGGATTAATATCTTGATTTTAACTTACTGTCTGGTAGCGGCTAGGAATATTATAACACTTTCATTGTTTGTGGGTGTCGCAAAATACTACTAAGACAAAGATTTACCTGGACCAATTGGTGATGCCATCTAGCCAGCTATGTCGTCTGGCAGGCAGCTAGCTGGTCATAAAATGTTGCTAAAAGAACCTTTGCAATATATCTACGATGGCAGAGGACCGCCTACATATTGCGTCGATCCAAAGTAATCTTGATAAGCGAGCATTAAGAAAAAATAATGGGGTAACGCAAGAAAGCCGATCGTGTACTAAAATGATCGTTCCTAGGCTCAGTGATATCGGTTTTACGCTTTTCACCTCCTTAGGGGTAAAATTGCAAAAACTCTTTTTTAGTGAGCACTTTCCCCAAGAAAGAGAACTTTGTACAAAATTTCATGTTTTTAGTAGGGATGTGACTTGGAGGGAAAATAAACGATTTTTTAAATAATCGATTTTTAGTTCTTCAAAATAAATCGATTATAAAATAATCGATTAATTAAAAATAAATAATCGATTATAAAATAATCGATTTTTCCCAACAGGATTATGATGACTTTTTTTTTAGGAAATGTGAGCTTCTTCTTCTAATATAGTATGAAATACTGCACGCAGTATTGTGATGAACTGATGACCTTCTTTTTTTAGGATATGTGGCTCTGAAATAATCGATTAGTTTTATTATAAAAATAATCGATTTTCTAATATTTTGATAAACGATTGTAAAAATCGATTATTACAAAAAAAATCGATTAATAATCGATTATTATAAAAATCGATTATTGTTTCACATCCCTAGTTTCTAGGCCTAATGATTTCGGATATACATTTTTCACCCCCTTAGAGATTGAATTTCAAAAACTAATTTCTTAGAGCTCATTTACAACAAAAGAAAGAGAATCGCACAGTACACAGAAATACATAGTTTCACATTCCTAGCCCCAATAGTTTCGGCTATACGATTTTCACCCCCTTAGGGGTGATTTTACAAAAATCCTTCGCTAGAACTCGTGTACCCCAAGAAATACAATGGTGTAAAAAAAAATACGTTTCTAGGCCCAGTGGTTTGGGCTTTATGCTTTTTTGTCTTTTAGGGGTTAAATTTCATCCCCATATAAATGTAATTTCCAAAACGCTAGAATAAATATTTATTTATATATTATCAAGTGCCTTACTTAATACAAAGATTCATGATTCTATCATCGAAAATGATAAATTTGCATACTAAATGTCATCCCCTATTTCAACCCCTTATACTTACCCATTTTTTCGCGATTTCTTTGCTAGAGCTCGTGTACCCTAAGAAATTCTACGGTGTAAAAAAAAATTACGTTTCTAGGCCCAGTGGTTTCGGCTTTATGCTTTTTTGTCTTTTAGGGGTTGAATTTCATCCCCATATAAATGAAATTTCCAAAACGCTCGAACAAATATTTATGTATATATTATCAAGTGCCTTAATACAAAGATTCATGATTATATCATCGAAAATGACGAATTTCCATACAAAATGTCATCCCCTATTTCAACCCCTTATACCCATTTTTTCGCGATAAAAAGTAGCCTATGTCCTTTCTCAAGCTTTAGTCCATCTCTGTACCAAATTTCATCAAAATCGGTTCATTGGTTTAGACGTGAAAGCGTAACAGACAGACAGACAGACAGACAGAGTTACTTTCGCATTTAAAATATTAGTAAGGATTGCCAAAAATATAGTCTCCAATGGAAGAACCATTACTGCTTTGTCGGTAAAGATTCGATAGTTTTGGCCGCGGCATTGTTAATGATGATTCAAAGAGAATACAAATTACTCATTATTGATATCTGACAAAATTATAATTATCATATTTTCAACCATACTTAGCTATAGACAAAATTTCGTTTAGCTGTCATTTGCGTTTTTTTTATACTACGTTTCATAGTGACTTGTATTCTGTTTGACATTTTATGTCACGTCACACGGGAACGCGATCGAACCTGATAAAAGAGTTATTGGCGAGCGAAATCTTGTAAACACCATTAAAAAAAGAAACGGGATAAAAAGTATCTATATCCGTCTCCTGGTTCTAAGCTACCTCCCCGCCAATTTTCAGCCAAATCAGTACAGCTGTTCTCGAGTTATAAATAGTGTAACTAACACGACTTTCTTTTATATATATAGATAGATAACCTATTTTAGTTTTGTATAACCTATTTATTTAGATTACTATTTTCGAATTATTTTTGGTTTATGAAGAAGTGTTTATGATCTGGGATTAAAGTTTTGAAATAGTCATTAACAGTGCTCTACAAATCAAAATAAATAAAAAATAATAATCTAATAGCTCCACGACAAAACTACTTAGTTTTCACTTCAATCGGCAGGACTCCCCAAAGACTGCACCGCTTTTTTTAAAAGTCAACTAACACTCTGCATTAAGAAAATTACTCCTTGTATTTTGGGGGACTTTACAAACATATAACCAACGGACACAAATAACATCCAGACACAGAACAACAACTTGTGGATCGCACAAAATGGTGTCCTGCGCGGGGTTCGAACCCCTTACACTGACACCATAGGTCGATATTTTAACCACTACGCCATCTATGCAGTACAATGTAGTGATCGTAAATAAACACACCATTTATTTGTAAAAAAATTATGGCAATAATTACAATGGAATGCGAATACACATGACGTCTAACCCAAATAATAAGGATAAGAACAAGATGATCAAGAACTATCTAATGTAAGGATCGTGATATTTTCAATCGTCGCGATGTATGTATAAATGAAACCTTCAGAAAACTGTTATATTAGTATTGCTTTTTCATTTCATCAACTTTCATATCAAAATGTGAAATATTTTTGATGTGATAACTTTTTTAGGCGCGTTGAGCGCGTTTTCATCATCATCATCATCATCATCTGAGCCCATATACGTTCCACTGTTGGCCTCCTGCATAATAGGAGGGAAATTGACCTTACTATACCGTGCTGGTCAGACAGGTTGGCATAGGGTTTTATGTCGAGTTTTCCTTCTCTCACATAGATGTTATATGCGTTTTATATCCCTTAGTCGTCTCGTACGATCACCCACGGGTAAGATAGGGGGTGGTGAATTGTATTCTTACTCCGCCACTACAGGGAATTGTATTCTTACTCCGTCACTACACGGAATTTGCACGTTTTGGTTGAACATAAATCATGGAACTCGCCATCGTCGCCGAACGCTTTCCATGGGCTATATGTATACATATAAGCACTTTTTGGGTAAACAAAAAGCGTGAAGCTCGTGTCATTGTTACCCCCCACTTTCTCACGTGACGCATTAACGCTAACACTATATTTGTGCCGATAGATGTCAAACACAAGATAAATATAATGTGCCAATTTGCATCCAAATCTGTTCAAAGGTTTACGCGAGATCGAGTAACAAATTTCCAAACATCTTCATACATTTTTACATTTATAATATTAATAGGAATAATAGAATGACACTAATTAAAACATTAAAATATTAAATATGATTTAAGAGCACCACATGATACTTCTACATGCCCGCCAAAACTCCACCACAGACTCAGTAACGAAAATAACAGAGTAAGCTCTATGTAATATCACATTTTTTTTTAAATTATTGACATTTAAGTTAATATCAGGTACCTTTATTTACTAAACCTAATGTAATTGGACGGAAATTAAGTAAGGTCACGCCAACACCCACATTTCTTCAGTTCTATCGTGACGACCTTAATTAAACGGTCCTTGGAGCATTCTCAATGTCTCTGTAATCATTCAGAAGATTGACCTTGAGTCGGGTCAGATTCTATGAGGCAATATAATCTTAAAGATACGCACAGCTTTGATAGGTATCATATTTCTAATAAAATCTTCACTTAAACTACGTCATAATGGCATTTTAAATATTGAAGTTAAATTTATAAACAGGTGGAATGGTAAGTGTTATCCTTTTTTTTTTGGGGGGGTTACGGTCAACGCATTCCTCGCACCACTCCGTCCGGGGCGACAAAGGGGTGTAAGCACGCACACCCGTAACCCATCCGCACGACACGTCGCCTTCGTCATTGGGCCGACCAGGGTGACTTGACGTCAGTGGTTGGACCGACGGAATACCCCCTTGAGGGTAGCCTCCCATCGGCCGACGTCCCCCTCTCGGGGAGGACGTCGGTCTTTCCCCACGCGGTCGGCCTCTCGGCGGGTGACGGACTAATTCCCCGATCTAGTCACTCGCGGCCTCGGCAGTAAGTGTTATCCTTAATCCTCCTTTGATCATAGTGACTGTAACGAATCGGAAACGAATCCTTACTAATATTATAAATGCGAAGGTAAGCTTGTTTGTTTGTTACCCTTTCACGTTTAAACCATCATCAAAAATCTTTCACTAATGGAAAATTATAATATCAGGGAGTAAAATAGGGTATATTTTAGCCCGGTATTCCCAAGGGAATGGCAACTACGCGGGTAAGGCGACTGAAACCGAAGCGAGAGCGGGTTTCTAATGGTAAAGTTAAAAAAAAACTTAAAAAATGTTACTTTTTATAGATTATGTGTTAGTCATTATGTCACTCAGGGGGGCGGGGCCGGAGCACCTCCACGTGGTGCTCCCTGGAAACGTCCATTTGGACGTCACGCGTCCATTTGGACGGCCAAGATTCCGGCAGGAGGGGGTCTCCGCGTGCGGCTCTGATGGCAGAGCGCACGGCGGATTTGACCCGGGGCCAATGGGGCGGATGTGCCTCATGGCACTCCGTCGCCAGAGACGGTGGCGTCACGGCCCGGGGGCGTGACGGGTCGGTCGCTCGCGAGCGGCCAGACCCGGAAGGCCCAAACCGTAACCCTGAGTGTGACTGCGGCTGAAGCTCAGGGCCGGGGGTCTTCGGACCGTGGGGAAGAAAACCCCTATAAAAAATTACCCCTAATCCTAAGTTTGGCCACTCGGCGAGGGGATGAATGGTTGGTGGGTTAAAAAGCGCGCAAGCGTCCAGCCGTTAGAGTGGTAGTCAAGGCAAGACTTAAAAATGTTCCAAAAATGGCAGAGATTAAAACGAGCGTAGCTACTCCAGAGGGTCCCGGCCACGCCGGGGAATCCCTCACTGTGCCGGTGTCTGAGCGCGAGATGCGCACAAACACCGGCACGGTCAGTCTCCGATCGTATGGGAGGGAGACAATCGCTGCTGTAGTTGCCGAGAGCCTGGCAAAACATACGGAGGCTCCAAAGACGAGGAAGAAGAGGAAGAGGAGGAAGCTGATCGCCACCACCGTACACTCCAATAGGGTGCGTGCGCGAAAGGAGGCAGCAAAAAAGGAGGCGGCGCGGCAGGCGCAACTAGCTGCCGCCGTGGCCGCGAGCGACGAGGGCGGTGTGACCGCAGCCACCGCAGAGCCGTCGCAGAAAGTGGACGCCGGTACTGCCCGGCTGTCAGGCGGAGAGGAGAGCGACGAGGGCGGATCAGCCGCAGGACCGTCGCGGGACGAGGGCGGGAAAGCCGCAGAGCCGTCCCCAAAAAGGCGCGGAGGAAGCGACAGCTCGACGGGGCTGTCGAGCGACGAGGGCGGCACCGCCGCAGAGCCGTCGCAGGACGAGGGCGGTGGTGCTGCAGGGCCGCCGAAAGCTATGCGCCGGAGAAGCTGCTCGACGGGGCTATCGGACAGCTCCGGGAGCGATGTGGCGTACGCGCTGTCGACAGACGAGGGCGGCAGTGCCGCAGGGCCGTCTGTCTCTGAGATGTCGGCGGACGAGGGCAGCAATACCACAGAGCCGTCCGCCGACGAAAACATCAGCCATCAGCTGCAGGTCGTCCAGAGGAGGGACAAGGGCGGTGGATGCGCGGGTCCGTCCAAAGGTGGTAGGAGTAGGGAAGGCAGGCCGTCAATTGAGGAGGGTATAGGTAGGCCGTCATCCCAGAGGAAGGAGAAGGAGTTAGGAGGTAGGAAGGAGAAGGAGACGGGTAGGGGGGCTGCCGAGGAGGCTCTAACGGCAGCCCCAATTGTGAAGGAGAGGGAGGAGGCCCTCCCCCCGAGCGTCCGGAAGCGCCCCCTGCAAAAGGGTGGTGGCTCAAGCTCCGACTCGGAGGGGAGTTTCATCGTGCCTCCTCCCAAGGTCTCGACCATGCGCCGTGGGCGCAGGGGTAGGGGATCGGCGGTGGCGGCGAGGCCGGGGACCCCAGGTCCGGCCTGCCAGAGCGGTGAGGTTGCGGCCCTGCAGGCCGCGAATGCCCGCCTCAGTAAGGAGGTTTCCGGCCTGCGGGAGCGCAACCGGAAGCTCGAGTTGGAGCTGTCGGCGGTGCGGAAGGAGAACCGCGGGTTGGCCAAAGACGTGGCTGACCTGCGGTCTCAAGTCGCACTCTTAGTGCCAGCCGCACCGCCGACGCCGGCCTCGCCGCCGAAACGGGCTGCGCCGGAGAGGGCGGGCCCGTCGACTGCGCCCGTGGCGCCACCTGCGCCTGTGGTGCCTGCCGCGCCGGTTGCGCCCGCCGCGCCGGCCGTTGGCGCCGCCAAGAAGCGCGGCGGGCCCCGAAAGGAGGCAGAGCCGCTGCCCGTGGTGCACGGCGTGCCGGAGGGGTCGATGCGCGTCATCTTTGCTAAGCTTGAGCTTATGCTGGATGCGCGCATCAAGGCCTTGGTGGATCGCCTTCCGCCCGAGCCACCCCTCCGGCCGCCGCTCGCCACGGATAGAGCGAGGCGGCCGCAAGCGTTGGCTCCCACCCCACTGCCCTGTCAGGGTGGCCGCGTGGTGAGCTACGCTGCGGCCGCCGCTGGGCCCAAGGGGGCCAAGAAGGCCGGCAAGGTGCCGGCTCCCGCCAAGGCCGGGCCGCGGCCGGCGCCAGCGGCTGCACCGCAGGCGCCGGCCAGCGCACCCGCGACCGCTCCTGCTGCGCTCAGCGCTGCTGCCAGGCTCGAACAGGGCTGGCAGGTGGCTGAGCGGAGCAGGAAGGCACGCGGCCAGAAGTGGAGAGCGGCGGCCAAGGGTGCCGCCGTGGCCGCCGCTCCCCAGGCGGGAGTCGGCAGAAAGGGGAAAAGGTCGCGCAGGGGCCTCAAGTCGCCGAAGACGGCCGCGGTGGTCATCACCGTGCTGCCTGAGGCGGCTGAGAGGGGCCTCAACTATGAGGCCGTCCTAAAACGCGCCCGCCGGGAGCTGGACGTCTCCGACATCGGAGGCCTCGAGGCTAGGACCCGCAAGGCCCGGACAGGGGCTCGAATTCTCGAGTTCCCTGGGGCCGAAGGGCGCGAAGACGGCCGATAGTGTGGCTTCAAAGCTGCGGGGGCTGTTCGGGCCAGAGGATGGTGTCCGAATCGCCAGGCCTGTCAAGTGCGCAGAGATGCGCCTGACGGGCTTGGACGATTCCGTGACGGTGGAGGACGTCCGAGAGGCCATTATGGCGCGTACCGGATGTGCCTCGGACACCGTCCGGATTGGCACCATCCGCCCTGGTCCAGGCGGCGTCGGTGCTGCCTAGGTGCAGTGTCCGGTGGAGTCGGTCAAGCAATTGGCCGACTCAGGCAGACTCCTCGTGGGCTGGAGCTCGGCGCGGGTAACCGTGCTAGAGCCCCGGCCCGCGAGGTGTTATAAATGCATGGCGGTCGGGCATACCCGACCGACATGCAAAAACTGCTTTGACTGCAGCGGGCTATGTTTCCGTTGCGGTCTGACCGGACACCAGGCGGCATCGTGCTCTGCGGTGCCCCACTGCCCCGCGTGTGCGGCAGGCAATAGGCCTGCCAAACATCGCATGGGCTCTGGGGACTGCAGACCCCCGGCATCGGCCCCAAAGGGGCGGGGCGGCCTATCGACCGGGCCAACCCCCGCTCCGAGCGCGACCCGATCGCCCGTTAGCGCGGAGGAGGTGACGATGGATACGGACCGTTAATGGACCCCGTATCCATCCGTCTCCTCCAAGCCAATCTCAATCACTCCGCCGGTGCGCAGGACGTTTTCCTGCAAGCCATGGCGGAGTGGTTGATAGGAGTAGCCGTAGCCGCGGAGCCGTACGCGGTGCCCGACCGACCAAATTGGCTGGGCAGCACCGACGGTACCGTGGCAATCATCGCCTCCACGTCGTGGCCTTCGTCGCCTCTGATCCTTAGGGACAGGGGCGTCGGATACGTCGCGGCGGACTGGGGAGAGATTACGCTCCTCGGAGTATATCTCTCCCCTGCCTGGAGAGCGGCTGATTTCGGGGTCTCCCTTACCATCTTGGGAGCCTCGTTACGGCGATTGGCACCGCGCCAGGTGATCGTATTGGGGGACTTCAACGCCAAGTCCGTGGCGTGGGGGTCCTCCCGTACGGACGACCGAGGACGGGCGGTCGAGGATTGGGCGGCGGCTCTGGGCCTCTGTTTGCTGAACAGAGGCTCGGTGCATACGTGCGTGCGACCTCAGGGCAGGTCGATAGTGGACCTTTCGTTCGCTAGCCCTGAGGTCGCTGCACGCGTGGGGAGCTGGTGCGTCGAGGAGGAGGTTGAGACCTTGTCGGACCACCGGTATATACGGATGGAGGTCTCCCTGACAATCCCGGCGCCCGGCAGGGGTCACAGGGGGGCGGTAGGGCGTCCTGCGTTCCCGCGATGGGCTGTGGGTCGCCTAGACCGGGACCTGCTGGCGGAGGAAGCCATCGTTCATTCGTGGCTGTCCTCTGCCAACCAGTTGGACGGGGTGGACGCCGAGGCTGGCCGCATCCGCAGTGCGTTGACGCAGATCTGCGATGCGGCAATGCCCCGGGTACGGCGTCTGCCCCCGAGGAGGGCTGTCCACTGGTGGTCCCGGGAGCTGGCAGATCTCCGGGCCGCGTGTATTCGCGCCCGGAGGGCTTACACCCGCAGCCGGCGGCGCAATCGCAGCGCGGAACTGGAGGGCCAGCTTTACGAGGGCTACCGCAATGCGCGGTCGGCCTTCAGGCTGGTCGTCCGTTCCGCCAAGGATGCCAGTCGGCGGGAGATGCTGGAGAGTCTCGACCGTGACCCCTGGGGTCGCCCCTATGGTGCGGCGCTGAGTAAGCTCCGCGCACGGGGCCCGCCCCTCACCGAGACTCTCCAACCCAGCCTCCTTACCCGGGTCGTCGAGGACCTGTTCCCACGACGGGCGGAACACACGCCCCCGGTCATGGCGCCGCCAGACAATGACCGGGAGGGCGATGGTGGCAGTGTTCCGCTCATCACGGAACCGGAGATGAGGGCGTCGGTGGCGCGCATGCGCGGTAAATCCACCGCCCCCGGGCCCGACGGTATTCCAAACCGTGTGTTGGCCCTGGTCCTCGACCATCTGGGTCCCCGCCTCAGGGAGCTGTTCGACGCGTGTTTAGCGTCCGGGCGGTTCCCTGGGTGCTGGAAGGAGGGGAGGCTGGTTCTCCTGCCGAAGCCGGGACGGCCTCCGGAGTCGCCATCGGCCTACAGGCCTATCGTGCTGCTCGATGATATGGGCAAGCTACTGGAGAGGATAGTAGCTGCCCGCATCGAGCGGCACCTTGTCGGCACGGGGCCCGATCTGTCGGACGCCCAGTTTGGGTTTAGGAGAGGTCGTTCGACGATCGAGGCCCTGTTGCGCCTGAGGGCCGTGGCGACTGAGGCCGTCACCGGCGGGGGAGTGCTGTTGGTGGTGTCCCTAGACATCGCCAACGCATTCAATAGTCTGCCATTCAGCTGCGTCAGGGAGGCGCTCCGTTACCACGGAGTGCCAGCTTACCTGAGGCGGCTGGTGGCAGACTATTTAGAGGAGCGCAGCGTCCTCTACGCCAACCGAGTAGGGGACGTTGTGCGAACGCCCATGACGTGCGGTGTTCCACAGGGGTCGGTCCTCGGACCCACCCTGTGGAACATCGGCTACGACTGGGCGTTGCGGGGGAGCCTCCCACCCGGGCTGGGCGTGATTTGTTACGCCGACGACACGCTCGTCACAGCCCGCGGTGGGACGCTACAAGAGGCGGTAAGCCTGGCGACCTCAGGCACCGAAGAGGTCGTCAGGCGGATCGAGGCGCTGGGGTTGAGGGTGGCCCTGGACAAGACGGAGGCCCTCTTGTTCCATGGGCCCCGTATGGACCCTCCCATCGGCGTCTCGATCACCGTCAATTCGGTTGGGATCAGCATCCAGGCCCATATGAAGTACTTGGGCCTGGTGCTCGACGGGCGATGGTGGTTTCGGGAGCATTTCCGCAGGCTCGTCCCGCGGCTCGTCGGCGTGGCGTCCGCCCTACAATGGCTGATGCCGAATGTGGGCGGACCGAGCGCGGCATGTCGACAGCTGTACGCGGGGGTCATCCGGTCGATGGCCCTGTACGGCGCACCGGTGTGGGCGGGATCCATGACCGCCCGACTTAGGGCCCTTCTGTGGCGTCCACAGAAGGTCATGGCGGTCAGGATCATCCGCGGGTACCGCACGGTGGCGACGGAGGCGGCGTGCCTATTGGCCGGGACTCCCCCGTGGGACCTGGAGGCGGAAATGCTCGCCGACTTGTATCGGCGGGTGTCGGGGGTGCGCGAGGGGGGGTGGTGTTGTTTCCTTGAAGGAGCTCACCGCCTGGCGCGTCGACGCCCGCCGGGACGTCATCGCCCGTTGGGCAGACCGGCTGGAGAGGCCTCGATACGGTGTTTGGACCGTGGAGGCCTTCCGGCCGGTGCTGATGCAGTGGTTAGAAAGGCGGCACGGGGTGCTCTCCTTCCGACTCGTGCAGGTCTTGACGGGGCATGGATGCTTCGGCAAGTACCTGTACAGGGTCGCTAGGAGGGAGAGAACTCCGTCCTGCCACCACTGCGATTGCGACGAGGACACGGCGCAGCACACGCTCGAGGTCTGTGCCGCTTGGGCAGAGCCGCGTCGTGAACTCGTCGCAATCATCGGTGCAGACCTGACGCTGCCGACCATCGCTAGGGAGATGCTCGGCAGCATCAGGAATTGGGACGCGGTCGCAGCCTTCTGCGAGGCAGTTATCTCGCAGAAGGAGGCGGCGGGTCGCGAGCGCGAGGAGCACAGCCTCGATGATGCGACCCGCCGTCGGCGACTGGGGCGGCGCAGGCGGGAGTACCTGCGTGCAATGCCGCCCTAGCCGAGGCCGCGGGTGACGTGACCGGGGATTAGTCCGTCACCCGCCGAGAGGTCGACCGCGTGAGGAAAGACCGACGTCCTCCCCGAGGGGGGGACGTCGGTCGATGGGAGGGTGCCCCGGGTGGAGGGTATTTCGTCGGGCTGACCACTGATGACAAGTAACCCTGCTCCAGTGGTCGGCCCAGCGACGAGGGCGACGTAGTGTTCGGGTGGGTTGCGGGAGTTGCGGGCTTGAGCCCCTCTGTCGCCCCGGACGGAGTGGTGCGTAGGCGCGCCGACCGCAGCCCACACAAAAAAAAAAAAAAAAAAGTCATTATGTCACTCAAGGGCAACTTTAACGCCTCTGTGGATGTGAATGTAAAGTCACTTATACCTACTAATGTTTACGCATATTTTAATCATTTACTACAAACAAGCTCCCATTGCCGAGTTCGAGACTCCTCTAAAATAACAGAGAATTTGATCTACGTACTAGGCTGGTCAGGCGGGTTGGTGTATGGTATTATTTCGAGATTTCGTTTTCTTGCATATACGTTGTATGCACATTATATCACTTAGTCGTCCCTTACAATAGAAATGGATAAGATAGCGGGTGATGAACTGTATTCTTACTCCGTCATCATGCGGAGCCTCGATGTTTATCAGTGTAAATAAAAAAAGCAAGTATTTTTAGTAAGAATTTTTATTTTAGTTAATTTAATTAATGTAATTTGGTAAAGAATTTTTAGAGCTATTTGTTTTATGAGACGCCATATAGAACGTAATCTACAACTACTCTGTTTTGTGATTCACCAAAACAAGACCGTTAAATAGTCTAATAAAAATCTCAGTTAATATAGAATGTCAGCAATATGCATGACACTTCTTTCTGAATAACTTCTCTAGATAAATTTGATATGGAACTACCAAGGATATGCTTTGAGATTTAAGGAAACGTCACTCCTTGTATATTTGATAGGTCGTGAATTAAAAGGAGGATACATTAACATTATAAAGAGTAGTACTAATATATAAAAGTGTTCATGTTGTGACGGAATAATAAATGTATATACTCCCTATCTTGCCCATGGATGTCGTAAAAGCCTACTAAGGGATATCATACGCATATATCTATTGCAAGAAAAGGAAAACTCGAAATAAAATCCTATGCCAACCTGTTTGACCAGCATGGTATAGTAAGGTCGTACCCCGCGACCGGGGCATTCCGTCGGGCCGACCACTGAAGACAAGTTATCCTGCACCGGTGGTCAGCCCAACAATGAAGGCGACGTGTCACGGGTGGGTCATGGGGCCGCGCGCCACTCCTCTGTCGCCCCGGACGGATCCGGACAGCGTGTGCGCACACCATGGCCCAACCCTAAAACAAAATTTAAAAAAAAATTTAAAAAATGGTATAGTAAGGTCAATTCCCATCCTATCGTGGAGGAGCTCGAGCCCAGCAGTGGGACGTAAATAAGCTGAAATGATGATGATGATAAAAGCGTGTTTACCAAGAAATAGAGAGTTGCAGTGTTGAAAAATATAGAATTTTGTGATTTTTATCTTAATCTGATTCTATGTCGAAAAAGTCGTTTTTAAGTTCCAAATCACAGAGTTTTAGGTTAGCTTAGGTTTTAGGGAGACCTATCTCAAACAGTGGTAATCGATAATCCAATAGATATTATGGATTGAGAGTAAATTTATGGAAGGTTTAATGCAGCTATACGTTGTTATAGAAATACATCTTTTTTTTTAGAAATACATTTATGCGATAACGAGGTGCCAGCAAAAAAGCTACATAAAAAGATTTGTATAATAAAAAACTTTAACGAAAGCTTATTACTAGATTTATAATTACTAATTCTTGTGATACGTGTATGATTTTATTTAAAACTAGCAGTGCCCTGCGGTTTCACCCGCAGTTCCGCTTCCTGTGGGAATATCGAGATAAAATATAGCTTATCTGTTATTCTGATACGTAAGCTATATTATTGTGAAGTTTTATCAAAATCCATTTAGTAGTTTTTGCGTGAAAGAGCAACAAACACCTTCACATCTTAACATCCTCACAAAATTTCGCGTTAATAATATTAGTAAAGAATAAAGATTACCTAATAAATTTTTAAATATGCATACATATAACATCTGTGCAAGAGGAGAAAACTTGAAATAAAGCCCTATAAGTACTAACCCGTCTGACCAGCGTGGTAAGTATAGTAAGTCAATTTCGCTTGTGTTATGAAGGAGGCTCGAGCCCAGCAGTGGGACTTTTGCTAGCTAAACTGACGATGCTTAAGCCCCTCTGTCGCCCCGGACGGAGTGGTGCGGAGGCGCGCCGACCGCAGCCCACCCTAAAAAAAAAAAGCATGGGTATACAATGTTGCGTCGTCGTCGTGTGTTGCAGTGCTTCCTATCTACGTTGTAGTTTTACCCTAGATTTTTCCATTAATTTTCCCTAAATACTAGAAGTATATAAATACTAAATACTATAATAGAAATTTAAATGAGTTCGAAATAAAACAAAACTTGATGGTTTGAATTTTATTTTTATTTTCATCTATTAATCAGAGGTAGTAAATATGTAATCATAAAAAGAATTCATTTTAATCTGTGGAAGAAGTAGATGGTGAACAATATGATGCTGATGTTGAAGCTGAAGCATTGGGTTTAAATTTTTTAGCTGCACTCAACATTTGTCTGTCGGGTTCTAAAATCGAGTCTGTCATACTTAGTTTGGTGTGCAACAAACCGTTGAGGGTTTCATTGTGAAGATTTTTTTTGGGTTGAGTTGTTGATTTAGACCCGCGCACACTCCGTCCATTTATTCCGGGGGTGATGAAAAGGTGAGCAAGCCTCATAACCCTCCCCTTCGCCATTGGGCTGATGACGATGTGCTCTCCCTCCTCACGACCGTGTGCAGGTACTTGGCGAAGCAACCGTCCGTCGTCACTACTTACACCAGTCGGCAAGAAAGCACCCCGTGCCGCCGACCTCACTACTCCAAGAGCACCGGCCGGAAGGCCTTGACGGCCCGAATATCGTACCGAGGCGTCTCCAGCTGGACTGCCCAATGGACAATTTTCCTATACCAGCTCTTAGTATCGCACTGAAATATCGACATGTAAACACTGCAATATATTTAATTTAAATTCTACTATCGTGTCTTACACAAAGTAATTTCGGTGAACTCTGGGAGCCCATTGAGGGTAACCATTTTTGGTGAACTCTGGGAGCCCATTGAGGGTAACCATTGTTTGTGGTCGGTAAAGTCTATGATAAAATAGTGTTTGCTATTTTTATATTCAATTTTACACTAAATTATCCTAAATCCCTAAAAATATTAAATAGCCCTAAGCTATATTTTAAATTAGTAATTTCGCCCTAAGGGCAAAACCCCTAAACAATAGGCCCATGCGTCGGCGCCCGGTTCTGTATCTACTAATAAAATGTGTTTGCTTGTCCGCTTTACTTACAAAAGTAATTACACAAAATACAATATTTATATTTATACATATAATTAAATTGTGCGTGTATAAACGCCACAAGTATAATTGCAATTTCCTGCCAAGCATCATGTTTACGAGTTGTATTTTTATAATATTCTAACGTCGGATCTCACAAGAATCTGGAATTTCGGTAGGCTTCTATCATAAATAGGCATTTTTCGTGAGACCAATCCATAGTTGAATCGATGAGTATATATTCAGATCGCTCGAACACAAGAACACTTTGAAGAGACCGCTCCGGGGAAGCGATCACGACCGAACACGCAAGAATGCTCTAAGCCTCTGTTTCGCACGCTCTAGTACCGTTTACATCAAGCGAGCGAGCATTCTTAGAATATTCCATAGAATCTTTGCGAACGCAGATAAAACAATGAAAGAATGCTCCATATTTGTTTACACTAAATGAATTTGATACAGTGGGAATAGAATGAGCATTCGCTCGTCTGACGTAAATCGGCCTTTAGACTATTCTATTTCGAAGTTACCTCAAAAAAATTCCAAAGGAAGTTTCCGCATTTTAATAACAACGTTTGCGTTTAGTTTAATCTTAACGAGAATCCATAGAGCAGTAAAAAATGCAGATTCGTATCAATATACTAAGTAGTAATAATAATTGATATTTATAATTGCAGATATGAGTTTGTTTCTTTCATGCTTTAGTTGCTTTTTTTGGGAAGGGCTATGGTCAGCGCAACCGCCACCCGGCTCTGTCTAGGGCGACAGAAGGGTGACGCATGGCCCCATAACACGCTGTAGTCGTTCGCTTTCGTCGTTGGGCCGACCACCAGTACCGAGTTCCTTGTCCTCCATGGTCAGCCCGACGGAATACACTGAGGGGTACCCTCTCCTCTTGACATCCTTTCCCAGGATGTCAGTCGCCGTCGCGCGGTCAACGGCATGACGGACTAATCCTCGATCCAGTCACCAGCGGCCTCGGCCAGGGATGCTTTAGCTGCTGCGGTATATTGAGAATAATAGGGTCGTTAGGAGGGAGAGTACACCGTCCTACCACCACTGCGATTGCGACGAGGACACGGCGCGCCATACGCTCGAGGCCTGCGCGGCTTGGGCAGTGCAGCGCTGTGAACTCGTCGCAATCATCGGTACAGACCTGACGCTGCCGGCTATCGCTAGGGCGATGGTCGACAGCGTCGGGAATTGGGACGCGGTCGCAGCCTTCTGCGAGACAGTGATCTCGCGGAAAGAGGCGGCGGATCGCCTGCGCGAGGAGCGCAGCCTCGATGAGGAGATCCGCCGCCGGCGACTGGGGCGGCGTAGGCGCAACTACCTGCGCCTCATGCCGCCCTAGCCGAGGCCGCGGTTGACGTGACCGGGGATTAGTCCCTCACCCGCCGAGAGGCCGACCGCGTGAGGAAAGATCAACGTCCTCCCCGAGGGGGGACGTCGGTCGTCGGCCCGACGGGGTACCCCATTAGGGGGTATTTCGTCGGGCCGACCACTGATGTCAAGTAACCCTGCTCCGGTGGTCGGCCCAACGACGAAGGCGACGTGGTTTTCGGGTGGGTTGCGGGAGTTGCGTGCTTAAGCCCCTCCGTCGCCCCGGACGGAGTGGTGCGGAGGCGCGCCGACCGCACCCCACCCACAAAAAAAAAAAATTGAGAATAATCACATAATCGTCACACTAGGCATACAGGTTTGCGAACAAAATAGTTGTAATCATTTTAGCAGGGAAGTACTGTTGTCCATTTTCCTGCCGGTTTTTACGACTCCTATGATAGAGTAAGAGATGGTGTAATTTTATATTCTTTATCCATCGCTATATGGAGATACACTAAGTCCTTTGGATCAAATACGGGAGACAGTTGAAAATAGACAGAGTTTCTGCTGCCACTATAAAAATTAATAAAATATCAAAATTAGAGAGGTATAAGTATGTAACGTATTTTTAGGATATTTAGATTTTTCTCTTGGCTTTGGCAATGCGTTGAACCATTGACTCTTATAGGATGGTACGCAACCCTTAGTGACTGAAGTGTATCGAAGTCGGTAACGCTTTCTAAATTAATCTCCATCCACTCTATACCTATTACTACCGACATCTAATGACCACTCCTTAAGAGAGTATAATGCCATTCTAAAGTAAAATCAATTGTTAATTCATATTCTAATTTTAACATATTATGTTCAGTTTCTAAGATTTTCTAGCTGCCTAAATATGATTAAATTGTACCAAAAGATAGCACAGAATTATGTAATCATTGGAAAAGAATTGATATTATTTTGCTGTATAACCATTTTTACCCTATAAAACTTAGTTTCAATGCGTATATCGTTACAAAATCATAAGCCTGTAAATTCTGTTGCAATAAAAGTCTCCACATGTCAATTTACTATATTATTAAACTTCTAAGACTTATGTCTTGGAGCTGACAAGTACCCCAGCAATCCTATATTTATTATTTCAAACTAAGCTAACCGTATTCCTTAAATGTTTTAATATTCTGTGTAACATGTCAACGGAACGTTGTGTGGACCTCAAAGGCACCGGTGGCATGCTCAATAGGCGGAAAAAACTCGTTATCAGGCACGATATCGCCTTCCCGTCGCTCCGGTAATCTAGGCAGAGTCATAGCGACCATATTTGTCTAAAAACATAAAAATAGGGAAAAATTATGCGATACACGAAGGAAATCCATTATACACAAGTTGTGGGTCTTACTTCCTAACTGCCATTTCAAAACAGTTTATTTTGTATAATAACTATGCAAATTTATGTTTAATGATCATAATAAATTATATTTCTTCATATTTTGCAAATAAGGTAGTATTTTGGATTAATAAATTTTTTATCTGAAGGTAAGGCCTTCAGATAAAAATTGTATGTAATTATATATCTGTCTATCTATATATATAAAAGAGAAAGTGTGTGGGTATGTTCCATATAGGCTCCGAAGGTATCCATACACATTATGGATACCTTTATTTTTTTTTTTGGAGGTAAGCTACGGCCAGCGCACCCGTTGCTCGGCTCCCTCCGGGGCGACAGAGGTGCGTAAGCACGCACACCCGTAACACACCCGTGACACGTCGCCTTCGTCGTTGGGCCGACCACTCGTGCAGGGTGACTTGTCATCAGTTGTAAGCCCGACGGGATACCCCTTGAGGAGTACCCTCTCTTCGACCGACGTCCCCCCGTTGCCGGGGACGTCGGTAGTCGCCGCGCGGTCTGCCGGCGGGTGACGGACTAACTCTCTGGTCCAGTCACCCGCCGCCATTATGGATACCTTTAAGGCTTGATTGACCTAAACCACATTGGTCAGACAAGTTAGTATAGAACGACATAGTTTTCTTTGGGACAGAACTATACAAATTATGTTTACCATGTCATCACATGAACAATAAAACTTTAAACTTTTTAGATATTAGTCCATGTTCGGTACCAAACATTTTTATATTAGTTTAATAATTAAATCCATGTAGGGTAGTTCTGTTTTTTGTGGTTCGCGGTTGGCTCGGAGCCGGCCGCGACTTTCACTTTCACTTTGGTGCGCGGATGGCACGGGGCCGGCGCGTTGGCCGGCCCCGGGGTCGTTTTGTTTCCGCCCTTTTGGTTACTTTCACTTTCACTTTCGCTTTGTTCGCGGATCGACTTGCGTTGGAAGTAACGGTCGCGTACGCACATATTTTGTAATTGCTATGTCTTTTGTGGACTAAAGCCGTGAAATCGTGGTATTTGTAATATTGCGCGCCACCCTTTGTTTTGTGTACCGCTTATGTACGCGAGTTAATTAGAGTTAAGTATATATTTGTGAACATTAAATTGTGTGTACGAGTAGCAAGCCTGGGTCCTTGAAGTGTACGAGGCCGTTGTCATCACCGCGCTTTTGGATACAAGCTAAGTAACCCCTCAGTTAGTTTCTATTTGTCTGGCCAGACCGAACGCTGAGTTAGGTTACGTTATAGCTACCTCCGCGGTATCTACTCGTAAGTGTTAAAATCTGTTCTTGTACTATCATTTAGGAGAACTTAAAATAGCCTTGCGTAATCGCAAGCCAATGTTATTACCCATTTGGTATCCCTCACTGGCCTGGTGTTCCCTTCCACTGCGCATCCTAGGTCAGTAGGGAACGGTAATGAACATACTTTCTGGTAGCAGAGCGTGGTTCTAGTGAATCTAGTAGTTTTGTTTGGTATTGACATCTACAAGTGCCCGTGTTGAAAAATAAATCGATATATAATTACTTGAATTTTACGTATTACGGCCCAGTTTAATAAATAGTCTGGTGTATAAAGATACACATTAAATATTTGTGTGATTGATCATTTGTGTACTTATTGTTATTAGTTATTAAAAATATCATATAAATAAGTTCACTGCAACATTTGAAATTTTGAATATCATTGTTTACTTAATGTGCCACAGAGTAGTGCAGTCTCGTGATTGAATGAACGAATGAATTGAACTGTATAGACAATTAGTTTAATATTATTTTGCGTTTTGTTTATGGTACTTATACAGACAAATATTAACGTTTCCCTTTGCGCAATAATTTAATTGTTGTTCAATTTTGTAATTTGTATTTTTTGATTGTTGTTTCAATTGGTTGATTTATTTAGTTGATTATATATATATTTTTTTTTGTTGTTGGAATTTAATTATTTTATTCGATTATTATGGCTGCTTTTGCTAGCGCTAAGGACTCGGCAGGTAAGCTGCGCTCTGAGTTGAGATGGTTCTCGACTGCAACCGCCTTGGTTGATAGGTCTGATCGAAATGAGTCTCTCCTGGATAGGTACAGCAAATTGGATACGCGCTTACAATTTGTTGATGATGTGTACCGTAACTTCAACACAAAAATTTTAGATATTTCTGATGAAGATTACCCACAAACGTATCGTGACTTGGTACACGCGGATTATGACCAGATCATGGATTATGCAGATCGAATCTCACAGCGTGCTAGGGAAATTTCCGCGCCGAAAAGGGGTGAGTCTCCCGCGTCTAGGGATGTGAAACCTTCTACGTCGGGCTTATTGAGTAAACTGCCCACTTTGGACCTGCCGCGTTTTGATGGTCGTTTGGACCAATGGCTAGGTTTCATAAACTTGTTTGAGAGCTTAGTCCACGCGCGTTCTGACTTAGGTTCCGCTCAAAAATTGGCCTACCTGTTCTCCGTGTTGGAAGGTGAGGCGAGAGGTTTAGTTCAGCACCTGGAGATCAATGATGGAAACTACCTAGTGGCACGTAACCTTCTCATAAAGCGTTACCAAAATAAGCGTTGCCTGGCAGATACACACATTGGTCAGCTCTTGGGTCTGCCAGTGGTATCTAGGGTCTCGGCTTTAAGGTCCGACTTATTGAACCCATTGATGATTGCGATCAACGCACTGGAAAGGTTAGACCTTCCGGTGAGCACTTGGTCATATATGCTGGTGCATATTGTTTTGAAAAAGCTTCCTGCGGAACTTAGGGCTCGTTTCGAGCAAAAATATGGAGGTGATGATGCAACTCACTTGCCTGCTTTTGATGACCTTAAGAAGTTTTTGGAAGACGAGTGTAGGATGGTAGACATGACGGTCGTTGACAGGTCATTTGGTCAACAGTTGCCGCGGTCATCGGCTCCGACCCGCAATCACGCCTTTAGAAGGCCAGAGGTTCGTCACCCACCACGTTTTGCTGCTGTACAGTCGCGACCTGAGTGCACCTATTGCAAGTCCCCGAGTCATAAAGTTGCCAGTTGCTCAGATTTTACTGCGCTGCACGTGGCCTCGCGTAGGCGTTTGGCTAAGGCTCGAGGTTGGTGCTTTTCTTGCTTGGGAAACCATTTCCAGCGCGATTGCCCTAATCCTCGCCCATGTACATACTGCGGAGGCCAGCATTTGAAACTTCTTTGTGCGAATAATAATGGGATTGGTCGTGAACATGAACGTCAAGGCTCACCTACGGGTAGTTATGAGCGAAGGCACCGGTATGAAAACCGCAGTCCGAGACCTAGTCGCTCACCCCCGCGCGTCGTAGATTCTGCCGCAGCGAGGCGCCCACAAGGTCAATGCTCGCCGTCATCGGAAGCCCGTGGCAAGAGTGATAACCACGATTCGCGCCCGTATCGTCACGGGCGGGTACCTACCTTTGATGACGCTCCCCGTGAACATGAGAATCACCCGCTGCCTAGACGACATTAGGAACACGGCGCCTCCCCCCGTCATGCACCACCCCCGTTTGAAACCGTACTCCTACCCACTGCTTCTGTAAGGGTCTGGGGACGGACAGGTGCCTCTGTTGTGGTCCGGGCAATTCTGGACACAGGCTCTCAGGGGTGTATAGCGTCTTCTTGGTTGGTGGGGCAGGTACGCCTAAGTATGCGTGATTTTCCTCATGTCACTAGAGGTGTTGGCAACGCAGTTGTGGCCAATGTTGAAGGCCAAGTATTATGTGCGTTCTCTCCTATAAACTCGTCAAGCCCATTGTTTGAGTGTTCAGCCATTGTTATGAACAATATTTTGGGCACCCATCCGGAGAAGCAGTTGTCTCCGTATGCTATTGGTTTAGCGTCGGGTTTGAACTTGGCAGACCCCAAATTTGGTATACCTGGATCGGTCGATTTGTTGCTAGGCGCCGATGTTCTGGGAAACATATTCTTGGGTAGCATTCAGGTCATGCAACCAGGAGGCATGGTAGCCATCCCGACCATATTTGGCTCTGCACTGATGGGACCGGTCCTCACGGATACCCGTCTCGACATTGGCTTGATGGTAGGCTCTGCTCTCTCTGATGCGGTTCAGAGGTTTTGGGAAGTGGAAGAACCACCACAGGCTCCGCGCACTGATCCGGAGCATGAGGAGTGCGAATTGTTTTACCAAAACAATACGAGTCGCCTACGTACTGGTCAGATTATGACTCGATTGCCGTTTCTCGCCGTACGGCCACCACTTGGCACCTCGCGGCCTGCTGCTGAGAAACGACTATTGGCTATGGAGCGCCGAATGGCTCGAGATGCTCTCCTAAAGGAGAAATACATTGATTTTATGCGTGAATATGAGGAGTTGGGACACATGTCTGTGTCGAAATTAGATTGGCAAACAGTGGATCACTTCTTTCTACCGCATCATGCTGTAATTAAGGCATCAAATGGCAAATTGCGTACAGTATTCGATGGTTCTGCGCAAACTTCAACGCGTGTATCGTTGAACAATTGTTTGTATGCTGGTCCTAAATTGATCAAGGATCTCTGTGACGTCATCACTCGGTTTCGTCGACATCAGGTTGTATTTGTGGCTGACATAAGGATGATGTTCAGACAGACGATTATTCACCCGGATGACCGTCGGTATCAGTTGATTCTATGGCGTGAAAGCCCCCAGGATCCCATGGTTGTTTATGAGCTCAATACAAACACGTACGGGTTAAAGTCAAGCCCCTATTTGGCTATACGGTCTCTGTGGGAGCTCGCGGACCTGGAGCGCTTAAAGTTTCCTCGCGCAGCCGCGATTTTGAAAGAGGATTTGTATGTCGATGACATTTGTACTGGTGGACCCTCTGAGAAAGAGGCCATCCTTCTACGGGATGAATTGATAGGCATCTTAGCCACCGCGGGCTATGAGTTACGGAAGTGGATATCCAACTCACCTGCGCTTTTGAAGGGACTTCCGGATGAACATCAGCAAGATCCGCATTTGTTCGAGAATATCGAGAACCCGGCTATGATGACTGTTCTCGGCATTCAGTATAAACCAGCCCCAGACATATTCACTTACAATGTTGACTTAGAGTTGCCGCGCATTTGGACTAAGCGTTTGGTGCTTTCCACGGTTGCAAGAACATTTGATCCAAATGGTTGGATATGTCCCGTCATATTTTGGGCTAAATGCTTTTTACAAAGGCTTTGGATGGCAGGACTAGGCTGGGACGAACCTCTTCGGGGAGCTTTGATGGAAGACTGGACCAAATTTGTATCCTCACTTCCTGCGATCAATGAGGTATCGATCCCTCGTTCTATGCTTCCTCCAGGAAAGTACCAGGCAACTCTGCATGGTTTCTCGGACGCCTCTGAACGGGGTTACGCCACTTGTGTATATTTGCGTACGGTGGGTTCTGACAGCCAAGTGAAGATCTCACTGGTCATGGCGAAGAGCAAGGTGGCACCCCTACGGACTGCTTTGACAATCCCTAAACTTGAATTGGCAGGGGCTACTCTGCTTGTGCGTCTTCTTAATCACGTGTCGAATTTGTTGCGTCATACTGTGAACATTAGCACCACTTACGCGTGGACTGACAGCCAAATTGTTTTGTGCTGGTTAAAGGCTTCAGTTCACACCTTAGAGGTATTTGTAGCGAACCGAGTCTCCCAAATTCAGAAATCTGAGACTCCCTTGATTTGGAGGCATGTGCCTGGTGAGCTTAACCCAGCTGATTGTGCATCTCGGGGTTGTACATCCCCCGCCTTGGTAACGCACTCCCTTTGGTGGGGACCGGAATGGTTATTACGCTCAGAGTCTGAATGGCCACTGACGCCGGTTTTGGACGTAGGTCCGTTGCCTGGATTGCGACTGCTCGCTGTTGAGAGGCGTGCTTGCGTATTCGATCCAAATGTCTTATTGAATCGGTATAGCTCCCTCGATAAATTAGTAAGTGTAACAGCTTGGATTAAGCGCTTCTATTACAACTGTAAGCACTTACGGAACAAAAAATTAGAGGCTTTTCTATCACCACAAGAACGACAGGAGGCTTTTTGCCATTGGATACGTGTGGTACAGGATACATATTTTGAAAGGGAGATTGAAATTTTGAAAGCTGGTAAGGCTAGACTAACAGGAACCTTGCGTATGTTGAGCCCCTTTTTGGACAACACGGGTGTCTTACGTGTTGGAGGTCGCCTCAGAAACTCTAGTCTACCCTACGGTAGTCGGCACCCTATATTGTTACCCAAGCAAGGTCATTTTGTGCAATTGTTGGTGACGGACCGTCACATTAGAAATTCTCACGCTGGCTGTAACGCCTTATTAGCCATATTGCAGCGAGAATTTTGGATTTTGTCTGCTCGAAGAACGATTCGCAGTGTGGTATTTCGTTGCATGCCTTGTTACAGGCTGAAGGCTAGTACCATGCAACCTTTGATGGGTGACCTCCCTTCTGATCGTGTCAGAGAATCGAGGCCGTTCGCCGGTGTAGGCACCGACTTTGCAGGTCCTTTTTTGGTTAAGACTTCAACTCTACGAAACAGTAAAACAGTCAAGGCCTATTTGTGTGTCTTCGTATGTCTGTCAACTAAAGCGGCGCACCTTGAATTAGTGTCATCCCTCTCCACCGAGGCATTTGTTGCGACACTTGATAGATTTGTTTCAAGGAGAGGACTGCCTTCTTTGATACGTTCGGACTGTGGCACAAATTTTAAGGGAACCAATAATTATTTGAAAGATGTACATGATTTTTTAGCCAGCAATCACACAAATATTGGTAATAAACTAACCAGTCGTAGTATAACCTGGAAATTTAGTCCGGCAGCATGCCCACATTGGGGTGGTATTTTCGAAGCCGCAGTTAAGGTTGCTAAAGCACATTTGCGACGAGTTATTGGTGAGTCTGTACTCACATTTGAAGAACTCGCAACTGTGTTTTGTAAGATAGAGGCCGCAATGAACTCGCGACCGTTGTGTCCGATCTCTTCAGACCCGAGTGACTTGGAGGTTCTCACACCGGGTCATTTTTTGATTGGTCAGCCACTTAATGCTTTGCCTGAGTACCCCTTTGTTGATGTGAGACCAAGTCGTCTCTCGCGGTTTGAGTTGGTCCAACAGCTTACTCAAAGCTTTTGGAAGCGTTGGAGCTTAGAATATCTTCATGTTCTCCAGCAGCGCGTTAAGTGGACTGACAAGACTAATCCACCTCGAGTTGGTGACCTCGTTTTGATAAAAGATACCAATTTGCCGCCACTGTGCTGGCGTCGCGGCCGAATTTTAAATTTAGTATATGGCGCAGATAATGTGCCTCGTTTTGCTGAGGTTCAGGTGGACGGTTCGGTACTGAAGAGAGCGGTAGCAACATTGTCCCGTTTACCAATTGATTAGCGGCCAGGTAGACCTGTCCGAGGCGGGTAGATGTTCGGTACCAAACATTTTTATATTAGTTTAATAATTAAATCCATGTAGGGTAGTTCTGTTTTTTGTGGTTCGCGGTTGGCTCGGAGCCGGCCGCGACTTTCACTTTCACTTTGGTGCGCGGATGGCACGGGGCCGGCGCGTTGGCCGGCCCCGGGGTCGTTTTGTTTCCGCCCTTTTGGTTACTTTCACTTTCACTTTCGCTTTGTTCGCGGATCGACTTGCGTTGGAAGTAACGGTCGCGTACGCACATATTTTGTAATTGCTATGTCTTTTGTGGACTAAAGCCGTGAAATCGTGGTATTTGTAATATTGCGCGCCACCCTTTGTTTTGTGTACCGCTTATGTACGCGAGTTAATTAGAGTTAAGTATATATTTGTGAACATTAAATTGTGTGTACGAGTAGCAAGCCTGGGTCCTTGAAGTGTACGAGGCCGTTGTCATCACCGCGCTTTTGGATACAAGCTAAGTAACCCCTCAGTTAGTTTCTATTTGTCTGGCCAGACCGAACGCTGAGTTAGGTTACGTTATAGCTACCTCCGCGGTATCTACTCGTAAGTGTTAAAATCTGTTCTTGTACTATCATTTAGGAGAACTTAAAATAGCCTTGCGTAATCGCAAGCCAATGTTATTACCCATTTGGTATCCCTCACTGGCCTGGTGTTCCCTTCCACTGCGCATCCTAGGTCAGTAGGGAACGGTAATGAACAGTCCATGTCGAAAAAGTGGGCGGTCCAAATACGAGGCTAACCGCACTGCGTGGCTTCTAAGCTCGCCACCCATCACGCCGAGGACGTCAGATGGCAAAAGATGCTGGACAGTCTTGACCGTGACTTTGAGGGTCGCCCCTATCGCACAGCGCTAAGTAAGCTCCACCCGCGCTTCCCTCCAAAATGATACACTCCAGTCTGGCCTCCTCATCAGAATTCGAAAACTCTTGGACTTATTTCCTTAGTGGTCATAGCACGCGCCCCGCCCCGCGCGTCATAGCTTTGCCAAACAATGACCTCGACGCTGATGAAAATGTTCCACCCGTCATGGAGATGGAGGTAGAAGCGATGGTGGCGTGAAGGTGTGCCCAGAACACCGCTCTCGTTCCAGACAATGTAACCGACCAGGTGCTGCCTCTAGTCCTCGAACAACAGGGATGACGCCTCAGGGGACTGTACAATGTTTGCCTAGCGTCTGAACAGTTTTCTAGGTGTTGGCTGGTGGTACTCCTGCCAAAGCCGGGACGTTCACCAGATTGGCTACAATCTACAGAACCATCATGTTCCTCGAACACGCAGGCAAGCTGTTGGAGCGGATCCTGACTGCCTGCATAGGACGACATTTCAGACGCCCTGATATGTCGGACGCCCAATTTGGTTATAGAAGGAAGCGTTCGACAATCGCGGCCTTGCTACAACTGAGGGCCATAGTCACAGAGGCGGTCACCGGAGGAGTGCTGCGGGCGGTGTCGTTAGACATGGCATTCAATAGTCTGCTATTCAGCTGAGACGGCTGGTGGCAGACTATTTCGACCGATGCAGCGTTCTCCAGATAACTCAATATTTTATTACTAAAGAATCAAGACTGCGCTCATTTAATTCATTCTTAATTTTGACAGGTTTGAATTCATAATTTTTGGTCAGTTTCGTCTCGTTTGAAGGTTCTAGCTTAGGAGCAGAAAGTCCTAGTCCAGATGGTTAGTAGTCCGCTGCTCTTCACGTTTTGCTGCGATATACTCATTACAGCTTTAATATCAGGTTGACCGAGCTTCGCTCGGAGTATTTTTGTAGCATTTATTCAGATATATATTAATAAAAAATAAAAAAATAAATAATGAAAATTATATCAAAAATTACAAAAAGAGAATAATAATAACACCGAGATTCGATCCGACGCCGTTTGTCGCCGATGTCAAAAATAAAATTAAACCTGACTACTTCGCCACTGAGCTATCGTAACTCATGACATTGATGGCAAAATTTGAATTCATATTCTTTTAAAATTTAATGTCATTATATTGTCTGCCAAAAACACCGACAAAACAACATTTTCTATACATAAAACCTAGCTAGAGCGATTTTTTGGGCCCGAATCCTCTAGTATGCCAAGTTTCAACAAAATCGTTGGAGCCGTTTCCGAGATCCTGAATATATATATATATATATATATATATATATACAAGAATTACTCGTTTAAAGATATAAGATATCGCTATACTTAAACATAACATTTTACTCTGCACATGTGACTGAATTTCTCTCAAATGGCTGGCCTATTTTGATGATATCTTTTAATACATTATTACAGATGGATCTTACCGGATCCAATCGTTAATATTATGTGGTACTGCGATCGATTTTAAAAATACATTTTTTTATCTATCAGGTTTTTTTTTTTTTTTTATGGGTGGGCTATGGTAAGCGCACGCGCGGTCCTGTCCTTCCGGGGCGATGAAAGGACGGCGCGCGGGCCCGACCACCGGAGCAGATGTGACTTGTCATCAGTGGTCGGCCCGACGGAATACCCTTTCGGGTAACCTCTCACCTCTCGACGTACTGGGACGTCGGTCGCCATCGCGCGGTCAGCCTCTCTGCGGGTGACGGACAATTCCCCGGTCCGATCACCCGCGGCCTCGGCTAGGGCGGCATTAGGCGCAGATATTCGCGCCTGCGCCGCCCGAGTCGCCGGCGGCGGAACGTGTCGCCGAATAGGAGCTCTACTCGCACACGATCCGCCGCCTCCTTCCGTGAGATAACGGCCTCACAGAAGGCGGCGACCACGTCCCAGTTCCTGACGCTGACGAGCATCTCCCTGGCGATGATCGGCAGCGCCAGGTCGGCACCGATAATTGCGACGAGTTCACGGCGATACCCCTCCCATGCAGCACACTCCTCGAGCGTGTGCTGCGCCGTGTCCTCGTCGCAACGGCAGTGGTGGCAGGACGGTGTGCTCTCCCTCCTGACAATCTTGTGCAGGTACTTCCCGAAGCAACTGTGCCCCGTCAGCACCTGCACCAGTCGGAAGGAAAGCACCCCGTGCGTCCGCTCCAACCACTCCATCAGCACCGGCCGGAGAGCCTCGACCGTCCTGACACCGTACCGAGGACTCTCCAGCCGGACTGCCCAACGGGCAATGACTTCTCGGCGGGCGTCGACCCGCCAGGCGGTGATCTCTTTGATGGAGACCATGCCGCCGCGGGCGCGCGTCTCCGACACCCGCCGATAAATGTCGGCGAGCATCTCCGCCTCCAGATCCCACGGGGGAGTTCCGGCCAGGAGGCACGCTGCCTCTGTCGCCACCGTGCGGTAACCCCGTATGGCCCTGATCGCCATGACCCTCTGTGGTCGCCACAGGAGGGCCCTAAGACGGACGGTCAGGGACCCCGCCCACACCGGTGCTCCATACAGGGCCATTGACCGGATCACCCCCACGTACAGCTGTCGGCACGTAGCACTGGGTCCGCCCACATTCGGCATCAGCCGCGAAAGGGCGGACGCCGCGCCGACAAGCCGGGGAACAAGTCGATGGAGATGCTCTCGGAACCAAAAATGCCCGTCGAGCACCAGGCCCAAGTACTTCATGTGGGCCTGGATGCTGATGGTGACCGACTTCACGATGATCGAAGCGCCGGCGGGAGGCCCGGCGGTACGGAGGCCATGGAACAAAAGGGCCTCCGTCTTTTGCAGGGCTACTCTCAGCCCCAGCGCTTCGATCCGCCTGACAATCTCCTCGGTGCCGAGAGTTGCCAGGCGTGCCGCCTCCTCTAGCGTCCCACCCCGGGCTGTGACGAGTGTATCGTCGGCGTAGCAAATTACGCCCAGCCCGGGTGGGAGGCTTCCTCTCAACGCCCAGTCGTAGCCGATGTTCCACAGGGTCGGACCCAGAACCGACCCCTGTGGGACACCGCACGTCATGGGCGTTCGCACAACGTCCCCTACTCGGTCAACGTAGAGGACGCTGCGCCCCTCCAAGTAGTCTGCCACCAGCCGCCTGAGGTACACGGGCACCCCGTGATATCTCAGCCCCTCCCTGATGCAGCTGAATGGCAGACTGTTGAAGGCGTTGGCGATGTCCAGGGACACCGCCAACAGGACTCCTCCGCCGGTGACGGCCTCCGCTACCACGGCCTTCAGGCGCAGCAGGGCCGCGATCGTCGAACGCCCACTCCGAAAACCAAACTGGGCGTCCAACAGATCGGGCCCGACCCCGACGAGGTGCCGCTCGATGCGGGCAGCCAACACCCTCTCCAGCAGCTTGCCCGCATCATCGAGCAGCACGATGGGCCTGTAGGCCGAGGCCGACTCGGGAGACCGTCCCGGCTTCGGCAGGAGAACCAGCCTCCCCTCTTTCCAGCATCCAGGGAACTGCCCGGACGTCAAACAGGCGTCGAACAGTCCCCTGAGGCGTGGTCCCAGGTGCTCGAGGACCAGGGCCAACACACGGTTCGGAATACCATCGGGCCCGGGGGCGGTGGATTTCACTCGCATACGCGCCACCGCCGCCCCCATTTCCGGCTCCGTGATGGGCGGAGCACTTTCATCTTCGGCCTCCCGGTCGCTATCCGGCGAAGCCATGACCGGAGGCGTGTGCTCCGCCCGCCGTGGAAAGAGGTCCTCGACAACTCTGGTGAGGAGGCTGGGCTGGAGTCTCGGTGAGGGGGGGGGCCCCGCCCGCGGAGCTTGTTTAGCGCTGCGAGGTAGGGGTGACCCCAGAGGTCACGCTCGAGACTGTCCAGCATCTCCCGCCGACTAACGTCCTTGGCGGTACGGACGGCCAGCCTGAAGGCAGACCGCGCACTGCGGTAAGCCTCGTACAGCTGGCCCTCCCGCTCAGCGTCGCGGTGGCGCGCTCGGCTGCGGGTATAGGCCCTCCGGGTACGTATGCACGCGGCCCGAAGGTCCGCCAATTCTCGGGACCACCAGGGGACCGCATTCTTCGGGGGCAGACGCCGCACACGGGGCATGGCCGCATCGCAGATTTGCGTTAACGCACAGCGGATGCGGCCAGCCTCGGCATCCACCCCGTCCGCCTGGGGCGGTGAGGACAGCCACGTCTGAACGATGGCTGCCTCCGCCAACAGGTCCCGATCCAATCGACCCACAGCCCACCGTGGAAACGCGGGAGCTCCGTCCGCCGTGTGACCCCTGCTGGGCTGCAGGAGGGTCCGGGAGACCTCTATCCGGATGTATCGGTGGTCGGATAGGGTTTCAACCTCCTCCTGCACGCACCAGCTCCTCACACGTGCTGCGACATTAGGGCTAGCGAACGACAAGTCCACTATCGACCCGCCCTGCTGCCGCACGCACGTTTGCACCGAGCCCCTGTTCAGCAAACAGAGGCCCAGTGCCGCCGCCCACTCTTCGACCGCCCGCCCGCGGTCATTCGTCCTGGGGGACCCCCACGCCGTGGACTTGGCGTTGTAGTCCCCCATGACGAAGACCTTGCGCGGTGCCAGTCGCCGTATCGAGGCCCCCAGGATGGTGAGGAAGGCCCCGAAATCCGTCGCGCTCCTGTTAGGGGAGAAGTAAACACCAAATAGCGTAACCTCTCCCCATTCCGCCGCGACATACCCATCGCCCCTGTCCTTGAGCAGCAAGGGCGGGGAATGCCACGACGTGGAGTCGACGATTGCCACAGAGCCGTCACTGCTGCCCAGCCAATTGGGCCGGTCAGGCACCACGTACGGCTCCGCGGCTACGGCTGCACCGATCAACCACTCCGCCATGGCTTGCAGGAAAACGTCCTGTGCCTCGGCGGCGTGGTTGAGGTTGGCCTGCAGGAGGTGGTAAGATTCGGCCGCCATTAGTGGGCCGTATCCATTACCTCCTCCACGCTGGCGGGCGATCAGGTCGCGCTAGGGGCGGGAGCGGCCGGGGTCGTCGGGCCGCTCCGCCCCTTTGGGGCCGAAGCCGGGGGTCTGCACTCCCTGCCCCCCATGCGGTGCTTGGCGGACCTATTGCCTGCCGCACACGCGGAGCAGTGGGGAGTGGCGGCGCAGGATGCCGCCTTATGCCCGGGTTGACCGCAGCGGAAACAAAGGTCGCTGCAGTCAAAGCAGTTAGTGCATGTCGGCCGAGTGTGTCCGACCGCCATGCACTTGTAGCACCTCGCAGGCCGGGACTCCAGCACGGTCACCCGCGCCGAGCTCCAGCCCACGAGGAGCCTGCCTGAGCCGGCCAATTGCTTGGCCGACTCCACCGGGCACTGCACCCAGGCAGCACCGACGCCGCCCGGACCAGGGCGGATAGCGCCAATCCGGACGGTGTCCACGGGACATCCGGTTTTCGAGACGATGGCCTCCCGGATGTCATCCACCGTCACGGAGTCGTCCAGACCCGTGACCCGCAGTTCCGCACACTTGATGGGTCTGGCGATCTTGACGCCATCCTCCGCAGCAAACAAACCCCTCAGCTTCGCGGCCATGCTATCGGCCGTCTTGGCACCCTCGGCCCCAGGGAACTCTAAAATCCGAGCCCCTGTCCGGGCCTTGCGGGTCCTGGCTTCGACGCCTCCTAAATCGGAGACGTCAAGCTCCCGCCGGGCGCGACGTAAGACGGCCTCATAGCTGAGGCCGTTCTCGGCCGCCTCAGGCAGGACGGTGATCACCACCGCTGCTGACTTCGGCGGCCGGAGCCTCCTGCGCGACCTCTTACTTGCGGCTCCTGTTTTGGGAGCGGAGACTTTGGCGGCGCTTTTGGCCTCCGCTCTCCTTTTCTGACCACGACTTTTCCTGCTGCGCTCGCAGGGTACACCACGCGGAGGTTTCTGGCGTAGCACCCCTTTATCTATCAGGTTAGCTATATTTTTCAATATGATTACATAAAAAATGTAAGCAATTATTTATTTTGTTACCATCACATCTCGTTTTTTGTTTGCTGTACAATGACGCAAACTGCTACATCGTAAATAAGAGTCCTGACCTTATAGAAATAATAATATATACAAATGCAGTTTTAAAGTTTGTTGTCATGTGCGCTAATCTCGAATAATATTGATTGTTAATTACATAACTATTTCTCTTATAAACCAGGATCCCCGTAAAAGACAGAGATGGTGACCTTCAGACAGTTCCGCATGCTTTTAATTGTCCTGGTATCCAGCAACAAATATAATTGTAAAAGAAGAATTGGAAAGAGTAAAAAAAAAATCCACTTCCCTCCTATAGAAAGAGAAGTGCAGCAGTACTATTTTTTTTCAATTGCTATAATATTTTTATTTTTGTGATTGTATTGTATTGCTATAATAAGTATGGCAGAAACGCTTTAACGTACTGGAATTTTCTCAAGTTCCTATAACGTCCATCTAAACTTGATACCAAACTTGATATTATAATATACCTATTATGACGTGACTAGCAGACTGTTCAACGCAATAACGACTGGGAATGCATCCTAGAGAGCTATTTGTAGTGAGCTATTTGTTCAAAGGACATCCTATGGTTGGCGAGAAATTATGCTACATAGTGGTCAATCTTCAGCTATATTTTCTCTAAGGGCTCACGAACAGATGAAGAGAATAGATAGGTGAGGACCCTTCGTTAATGAATCCGGAATTGCCCAACATTCTGATCAGAAGTTCCTCGTACGTACATAAAGGATTGTAGTGCGAGAAGTCTAGTAATTTTATTACGATCGCGCGATAGAAAAAGTGAATGCTTATGTTTCTCTGGTGGTTTAATATATTAAAGCACACCTTGGATTAATTTAAGATATAATAATATCTTTTAAGATACAATATTAAAATATCTAAAATTTACTATGTGGAAGCACCAATCACCAACACGTAATTTTTATTATAAACATTCATATAATAAATTGTTTCACTTTGAGCAATATTATTCATATTAATTGTAGTCATTATTATAAAGCTTTTTTTGCTCGAGAAACCATTTGTGGGATACCCGTCCGCTGAGTGGGTAGAAGGGTTATAAGAGACTCCAGGTACAAGTCACGGTCCTCCATTTCAAAACTTATGGTGTTTTTTGGCTTACCTGTTGACATAGTAAAAGTTATGTTGATCACATTCTAACCTCTTACTCTGACAGAACTTGGTTGCCACTTCTGACAGCCTCTTTTTAATTATGAGGGCTTGGCCTTGAAATTTAAAACGAGGCTCTTACCCGTCATAAAAGGCAACTAAGGGATATAATACGTACCTAGAGAGAAGGAAAATTCGAAATTAAACTTTATGCCAACATGTCTGACCAAGGTGATAGAGTATGTAAATTTTCCTCCCATTGTAGAGGATACTCGAGTCCAGCAGTAAGGATATGAGCCGAGGTGAGTTGTAATATATCTACTGACTACGGTGTAGATTTTCGTTTTTTTGTTAAAACCTAGTACCTAATTCTTATATTGTGGGGGACTTTACAAAAATATAATTAATGAACACAAATCACACCCAGACAACAAATTGTACATTGCATACACTATTTTTCATTCTGTGTGATGATGCAGTAAGAATACAATTCGCCATCCTCTGTATTATCTGAGGGTGTTGCAAAAGACGACTGAGGAACGTAATATGTATATAACATCTAGGCAAGAGAATGAGAACTCAAAATAAAACCCTATACCAACCCATCTGACAGGCTTGGTATAGTAGGTCAACTGTTCTTCTTTATTCTTCTCTCTGTTCTTCTTTCTTCTTTTTTTTTTTTGCCAACGGTGGCAAACGGGCAAGCAGCACACCTGATGGTAAGTGACGCTGCTGCACATGGACCTTTGCAATACCAGGAGCACAGCCAGGCCGTTGCCTACCGTGAAGGAAATATTTTTCTCTCTGTTCTTCTTTCTCTTCTTCTTTTGCGGAGGATGCTCGAGCCCAACAGTGGGACATATATGAGCTAAGATTTGGGATGGGAATCGAACCCGCAACATTTTAGTTCAATATTTTTACAACTACACCATACGTGTAGTCAGTAAATATCTAATAATATACATACACAGGATATTGACGTGATTATCTCCTATAAATATAACCAGTCATTTTTTATAGTTATTTTTTAATTTAACTCGAATGAAAAATTAAAAAAGAGACATGTTTATTAACCACCTACACATCATTCTATTACCTATCTTATTTAATAATATGCTCTACCAGCTGCTGCGCTTCCTTGAATTAAGTACCTAGTTATTTAATATTATTAATTTCTTTAAATACATACGTCGTCCTGTGGTATTAATAGTAATCAATATTAATAACCTTCACAATACATCAATCAACTTTTTTGTTATTTCAGCAGTTGCTATGAAACGGCAATTGCGCATAACGTTTAATTCGCAATATCCCATTGTTATCAATTTTTTACTGACCTTATGTCCAATTATCAAAACCTTTTTCAATAAATAGGCTATCTTAAACAACAATAAGACAAGGAAAGCTCAAAAGAAAAGCTTATGTCAATAGGAATAAGTACATGGTATGCGTTCGCCGCTTTCTACGAGAAAATTGCTGCGGAGCGTGCTTGGAATGAACTCTTCCACGGCATCATGTTCCGTTACCAGCGACTTGGACGGTGCAGATGCGAGGACCTGCGCCTGATGCTGTCTTAGCTGAGGCTGCAGGTGTATATAGTCCCTCATTTGCAGCGAGGCTGACCGAGTGAGGACGACGTCCCGAAAGGGCGTCAGGAATGGATGGTATCTGAAAGAGTAACCAACCGGCTAGCCAAGAACATCAAGGATTGCGTACTAGGGGCGGCCCAATGGCGAAGAAGAGGGAATGCGGTGGGTTATGGTGCCATGTGCCGCCCTTTCCTCACCCAGGTGGAACGGATGACGTGTGTCCAGCCCACACCCATGTTATGGTGTACACCCAAATAAAAAAAACTGACTTCAAAGAGTTATGAAAAAGAAGAAAGATATTCCAAAAAAAAATTTATATTGGTAGGCCTACGCTGTTGAGAGTTATCTGTTTACAGTCGTGGGTCGGTCCATCCGGGGTAGTACCACACTCTCGCAGAAAAACGACGTCTGAGTAGTAGCAATTTGTTACTGCGCTTCGTTCAGTGAGCGAGAGAGCCGGAAGCCCCATTTTCTGAGGGTGTTTGCGTGTGGTGAGTTTTAGTGATGCTTTTAGTATCACCGAACGTCATTGTATGCATTCACACTCCCTTCACTTTCTTCGCGGTAGGCAGCGGCCTTGCAAAGGTCCATGAGCAGCAGCAACACTTACCATCAGGTGTACTGTTTGCTTCTTTGTCACCGTTAGCAATAAAAAAAAACTTTTAGCTTTAGGTGGGATTTTTCTTTTTCTACCTTAGTATTTTTGAAAGCAGTTTCTATTTTTACTAAAGGTATGCGAAAATGTTGACAGTACTCTTCAGACGTATTTTTACGACATAATTTCTCCTTATGTTTGAGCTCCAGTTGGTTGCGCAGGTCTCAGCTTAATATTATTGATAGATTGAGACTTCGATATGATACTGTATTATAATAATATGGATAATTACTACATACATAACGACAATTAAGTAAATTGTCGTTCATTGTAATGTCAGGAACACCTTAATCTTTCATCTGTAATATTTTATTTTTATTTGTTATTGTTAAGGCATTGGAAATATCTGCTGGCAGGCGACCCGCCTTGGCCACTGGTGGCGGAGGCGTTGGCGGAAGTGTACCGGTTCCGCGCCACAGCACGAGCCAACGGAGAGCAAGTGTCCATAAGGGGACTGGGCAGAGCCCAGGAAGTGGCCCGAAGGGAAGTAATCCGGCGGTGGAGGGAAGAGCTGGAGTCCCCCGTAGCAGGGCGGGGGACTGTGGAGGCGGTCGCGCCACATCTCCACCGCTGGCTCAGGAGAAGGCACGGCAGCCTTACATTTAGAATGGTGCAGGTGCTTACCGGACATGGGGTCTTCGGTAAGTACCTGCACAAAATTGGAAGAGAAGAGGCCCCAGGATGTCATGAGTGTGGCGCGGCAATTGACGATGCGCGCCACACACTAGAAGTATGCCCCGCCTGGGGGCCTCAGCGCCACGTCCTGTCAACGGACATGGCAACAACAGACCTGTCGTTGCCGACCATCATCTCCAAGATGCTCGGCAGCGACAGCTGTTGGTCGTCGATGGCCTCCTTCTGTGAGGCTGTCATGACAAGGAAGGAGGCCGCGGAGCGGGCACGCGAGGCGCTTGCGTTCGCTGACTCGCTCCGCCGGCGACGACCAGGGAGGAGGAGACGCCGCTATGCGCTCCTCCACCCACCACTCTGAATGACGACAGGATGTGGCCAGACGGCCAAGCGTTGGGGTGTCGGGGATAGAATGTTATCAGACGATCTCTTCGGCACCCCGTAAAAGCGCGGAAGGGGCCGCTGTGGTTTTAGTGGGTATTTCGGTCACTTCTGTGGCCGGCGAGTCCCACACACACTCCCCTGTCTGTAACCGGCGGGGGAATAGTGCGCAAATGCATTTCCACAGCGTGAAAAAAAAAAAAAAAAAAAAAAAAAAAAGGCATTGGAAATATACATTTCGAAAGACTTATGAGATGCAGTCCTCTGAACAATAAACTACCGGATGGGAGCGTAGGCTATTAGGTACTATGTTTTCAATTGGTAGCACCTATGTATGTAGTCCTAAAAAGATAAAATTGACACAGTTTAATATAAATATATTCAGTTCAATTTTGATGTCGACCAACAGATTATCACTAGGTCGACCGACGATTTGGTGAAAGTTCCTGGGCGTCTTTGGATGCAGGCGGCACTTTATGGCGAAAAATAAGAGCGGCCTACGTCCAGCAGCGAACGGCGATAGGTCGAAATGAACTGAACGAATCAAGAAATTATTATCAACAGCTATACCTGCGTCTGATACCGCATTAACTGAGGGCGTGGGTACATAGACAGGGCGTAAGTCAGATGAGCTACTTAGATAGTAGTTGCATAGACACATCCCAAAGACCTGTAACTCCCGAGAAAATCACTGCATAGTAGTCTATTGACCTCTAATTAGACTATAACTGCTTCTTTCTTATATAGGATTATTAGCAACCCGTCCTCGCTTTGCTTCGGTTACAGTTGTCTTAGCCGTGTAGTTCCTGTTCCCGTGGGAATACTGAGCTAAAATATACCCTATGTTATTCCATGATATTATAGCTTTCCATTGGTGAAAGAATTGTTGAAATTGATTCTGTGGTTTAAGCGTGAAAGCGTAACAAACAAACTTACTTTCGCATTTATAATATTAGTAAGAATAATAGTCCTTTCTCTGTTATCATATACCTCACGCTGTTCCTCGTAATGACGGAAGACTATTGTGCTCTGTTAACAAAATAACTTGGGACATATATTCTCAATTAATTTCTACAATATCTTTGCAAAGAAATGTGTAGTAAGCATAGCCTTCTCGCTCCGCTACTACATAACCAGATCGTAATAATCACAACTAATAATAGCATACAACAAAATAATATCCTGCATATTAGATATGGGCGTTTTCTGTTTGTGCCACAAACGGTTATGTATCCGATATACAGTTTGCATATCGATATCGAAAACGGTTTTCTGATATCGATATCAGTAGTACAGTTTTCAAACGTTAACATTGATATTAAAATGAGCAAACTAGCTACGAATGCGAACGAACACAAACTCCCACATTTATTACGTTATCATAACTATAACTATACAACGCAAACTAAACGTTATTGCTAGTATAACAAGATATATTAACCACGCAAACATGTCTAAAGTTATTTCATATTCTCTTCATCTCTTTTATACTAATAAAAGAATATATACTTAGAACGAGAGGAACGAATATGGTTCATATCTCAATATCGTTTGTGAAGTTTGCGTTTTGTTCGTACGTCTTCACATCGTTATAGTTTTAAGTTTCGACTCGATACGGTTTTTTTTATATCGGCTACATTGAAATAGATATCGATATGGTATGATATCTAACACATATCCGATATAAGTTACGTTTTGATATATCGAACTCATCATTACTGCATATACTAATATTATAAATACGAAAGTGTGTTTGTTACACACACTTAAGTGGCTAAACTGATTTTAAAAGTTCTTTCATCAATGGAAAGCTGTATTATCAGGGAGTAAAATTGGCTATTTTATCCCGGTATGCCCACGGAAACAAGATTAGTGTCAGTGAAACCGCGGGCATTTAATCGATTTTAAAGATTCTTTCATCAATGGAAATAACATTACTAGCGAGTAACATAGACATTTATATCCCCACTGTCCCATGAAAATGGGGACTATATAGATGAATCCATTAGAGACGCTTTTAAAAAAATCTCTATTGTAAGCTACTTTTCAGCAAGTATCATATGTAGGCAACAGTTTATCCGGAGTATTCCCACAGGAACGAAAATAGCGCGAGTGAAAATGTGTGACGTTAATTGAATTGAATTGATTTGAAAAATTGTTTTACAAAGGAAAGCTACATTATCAGCGAGTATCATAACGGATTATAAAAATTTATCACCCCTGGAAAGCTATATTCAAACTAACATAGATTATTATTATATATTACATTTTAACTGGGTATTCCTACGAGAACGGGCACTATTCAGGTGAAACGGTGGGATATAGACCTATTTCAAAAAATTCTTTCACAAACAGAAAGCTACATTACAGCGAGTAACGTAGGCTATACTTTATCCCGGTAGGTACGTGGGTGAAATCGCGGGTTTTGGTCAATTTTAAATGTTATTTCATTTGTAGAAAACTGAATCATCAACGACTAAAAAATTTTATATTTATCGCCGTATTTTTACAGGAATCACAATTGCGCGGGTGTAATATTCTATTTTAAATGTGAAAGTTTATGTTTGGATGTTTGTTACTCAACTACAAGTAAACTGCTTAAGAGTTTTGTATATTGTATATTGGCATATGAAGAAGTTTCTATATATATATATATAAAAAATAGTAAAAGGAATTCTCCTTGAAATCGATCGCAGCGCCACCTACCGGGTCCAATTATGAATCTAAACTATTCTCGAATCCCCTTGAACACGCAAAAAAAATTTGGTCAACATCGGCCCAGCCATTTAGGACGGGTTCAGTAACACACACGTACACAAGAAACATGTATATAAAGAAGATATCGACAATATATTGCCTTGGGATAATAGTTCAACTTTGGTCAGTTATTTATTACGCGTGCAAAGCCGCTTGCAGAAGCTAGTATATATATATATATTACTAAATAATAGGTTGTAAATTAAACTATGTAAGTCATCATTAACCAGGTTTTTCCCCAATTAAATCTATTTATAGTTACTGATCTAAAATCTGAGTTATTTCTTCTGTAAAGATTTCTTTATTTTTATATTGTGAACCAATGAGCAACAAGAACCACTTTTGATTTTTTTTAATTGTATTTAGGTGTAGCGAGCGTGGACTGTATTTGTGGTTTGGTGCTGATCTTGGATGCGTGAAAGAAACTCTGTAGACTCGTAAAGACGGATTTATTCGTAGAGCACAAACAGTTGCAAACTTCTATGGCGGCAGAGAGAGAGTGTTGCCATACATGCTTAATATAAAACTAAAAATAAATGTTGGAGTTGCCAACATCAGGTCACACTGATGTTAAATGCTTAAGACGTCTTATTATCCCAAATATTTTAGCTGTTATTTTTCAATAGACGGTATCATCAGTTTATACACAATTAAAAATAGTTCTCATGCAATGTAATATACTACCAAACACATTGTTGGTAAAAAGACCAAGCCCCATAACTCAGTTCTTCTACCATAAAAAGTTGTGAGATCCATGTAATACCCACTCAGTTAATTTATTCATTTCCTACTTAAAGAATCTTCTGTCTTAAGTTATTACATAATTAACTAACCTAACAGCATCTTATAGTGATTATATCACGTTAAAAGTATTTTGTTTTAAATAAGTAGATTGACTCGGCCATCGCATGAAAACACGAGGTATCTCACAAATAATACATATTATATTAAATTAGATTGCTTAGTGTGATTTCCAAACCAATCTGACCTGCATGGGCTAAGGTGGCACCAGGCGAAGGTATTCGCGTCTTCGCTGCCCGTCGCACCGATGGCAGAGTGTGTAGCGGAATTCCTCCCGGAAAACGCGTTGGCCTAGAATTTGTTTTTGAGAATTCATTTACTTAATAACAATGTCTTTTAATAAGATTACTCGAAACCCCAAGAATAGAAAGTTACATTGTATTTTTACATTGTCTCCATTTATTCGCGGGAAAACCTATTAACATTCACAGCTGGATTTCTTAAGAAAAATGATAAGATAATTGCAAATTGATTGACTGCTGTCCATTTCCCCAGTGTTCTGTCAGCTGGTTTTTACGACTCCTGCAGGACACTTAAGGTTAGAGAGATAGATACATTGTATTTTTAAACCGTCATCACACACTAAAGTGGGAGTTTATTTTTATTTTTTGACCTTCATATTAATCTGAGCATCATATATAATTCTTTTATAAAACAAAAAGAACAAACAACAACAACCAGTTTGAAATAAAACGCTTATGTTTATATGCAAAAATATGGCACGCTAGACACGTGTAAAATCGTAAGTTGGCCGATTAAATCGCAAATAGGTGTATTAGGCGTAGTTACTTATGCTAGCCCGCACATCGTCTCCAACTAAATCGTCCAACTAATTAATTGGACACCGATCGTATCAGAATCACGATTCCCTTCCGATTACACACAATTAAAAAGTTGTCCAACTATCAGCCAACTGCTTATTAGCACGGTTATCCTATGCAAGTTCGTACACTATCCAACTTTGTTGGACAGTTGAACGGCAAGCTGCAAGATGACCGTGCACGTTATTTCCCCACGCTCGCATCTTCGTCGACGGATACGATGTCTGTCTCCTGATCACTTGTTGCAAACGAAAAAGTAGAAGAGCTCATAGAGGAAGTTCAAAAAAGGCCAGCGTTGTACAAAAAGACTTGAAACAATTTGTCAAGGTAATATCTGAGTTAATAATGCAATGTATGATGCTTCCCATATTGTAATCTGTTACTTAATATGGGATGCACCCAAAATGTTTTCTTTTGTTTTCGTCATCTTTTTATTAATAGAGCAATTTAAAGGTTTTTTCCCGCATTTTCACGCACACGCACCGCGCTGGCAATACTGGTACCGACTAAATCGGTTAAGTCTGCGGCGTGTAACCAATTAAATAAATTGTATGTACGCGGCCTTGGCCGCGGACATACAATTGTAAGTTGGACGACTATCGTACGACTAAATTGCGTACAAACAAATTGTTTCAAGTCTTTTTTGTATAACGCTGGCCTTTTTTGAACTTCCTCTATGAGCTCTTCTACTTTTTCGTTTGAAACAAGTGATCAGGAGACAGACATCGTACCCGTCGACGAAAATGCGAGCGTGGGAAAATCACGCGCACGCGTATGGTCATCTTGCATCTTGCCGTGCAACTGTCCAACAAAGTTGGATTTAATCCTACTTGCGATTTAATCGGCCAACTTACAATTGTATGTCTGCGGCCACTCTAAATATTAATATTATATTTCACATTCACTTCCTCGTTTTAGCTCATACTCGTCCCACTGCTAGGCTCAAGCCTCCTTAACACAAGGGCAATTGACCTGCTATAGCATGCTAGTCAGATGGGTTGTTATAGGTTTTTACGTCAAGTTTTCCTTTTCTTGCAAAGCTGTTTTCTGTATATTATATCCTTTAGTCGTCTTATACCCACAGGCAAGAGAGGGGGTTGTGAATTGAATTCTTACGACGTCACCACACGGAATAAATATTACGCTTTCTTTTAGGGTTTTAAAACAGATAAATTGTTTCTTTTAAGTATTTTTATGGCCAATATGCGTCCTAAATTAAAGGCACGCCTGTTCTCTAATTGGAATAAAATTGGTTGATGGGTATAATATACTGACGAGACCAGTTTCAATATAATTTTATTTTACTTCTTTTTCTTCTATAATAGCTAATGGTATTAAACATGTGGTTTTAAACCAGTAATAGTGGTTACAGTAATACGATCGATGATTGAAAAAGCGGGTAGACAGATATGTCTAACCATTACTAAACTTTTCACCCGCATATAGTTCAATGCTGCTGTGGTAATAGTGCTTGCAACAGTGCCCGAAATATCGGAAACTCGTAAGTAATGGTCTAAATCCCGTTAGTCATAATTTATTTGGGGTGCGACGCCGAAACACCTCATCGTGGTGCGCATCATACGGAAAATTGGCAATAATTTTAGTGTTCACATTTCCCAATAACCTACAGTTACCCAGCCCATCGGTGATCCCTTATTTAGTCTGAAACTTTCGTATTGAAATAATGGGTGACAGACAATACATTATATTTTTACACATTCGCGGTGTACATTACGTAAATATTTGTGTTTACAATTTCCAAGTAATCTAAAGTTATCCACCTCATTAGTAATCCCTTGGTCAATCTTCAAAACTCTCACAGTGAAATAATGGATACATGAATACACGCAAGAAAACATTCTTGACACATTCACGGTGTATATTAAGTAAACATTTGTGTTAACATTTCCTAGTAATCTACATTTACCTACCTACAGTTACCCACCGCGTTGGTGATCCTTTGGGCAGTCTTTAAAACTCTCACAATGAAATGATGGATGGTAATATGTACATTGTATTCTTAAAACATTCGTGGTGTATAGGTATTAAGCAAAATAAGTTTTAGTATTTTTGCATTTAAATTTTCAGTCAAATCGATTGAGTTCTAATGTACTAAGCTATCAGAGTTTTGCTCAAGCAGAAATGCCATATTATTATTAAAAATATTTTTCTATACAATTTAACATCAGTTACACGTATTAATAATATTATTTTGACAGTACAATATCTATATTAATTCATAAGAAGACATGTGAATAATGCTTAAGACGTCATGCTAATAAATCTATAGTAAACCTTCAGGATACGATCAACGACATAAGTATATATAAGATCTCATTGTGGATTTAAACTGTAGACAAAATATCGCGCGGTAAGTACCACTATCTATATCTGTAGAAGATAAGTATTTAATAGCCTATTTTCATAGGACTTCCAGCCGTCTATTACTAATCCAAATGTATTGTATATCTAAATCAAATGAAAGTGTTGTATTCCCAAATAGCAACGAATAGAAAATACAATTTATCACAAGCTCCTAGTTTCTCGGGAGAATGGTAACAACTGGCTAAGAGTCTATTAGAGGCGTGGGTAGCAGTACTCTTTTACCAAATGGAAACGCCAAACCGCTACCGTCTGGTCCACAGCACAAAGGAGAAGGCCGATCTTCTGGGTTATTTCTTTGCCAGTAACCCTACTTAAGATGCGGCAGCTGCTCTACTGCCTACCGTCCTGCAGTGTGAAAGCTCTGTTTAGACACTCAAACGAGAGTTGTGGCTTTTAGACGTCCATAAGTCGAACGGGAAGGACGGTATCCCTGCAATGATCCTGAAGACAATGATCGCCGTCCTCACGAGCCAATACAGACTTTTCTACGACATTAATAGGAGGACCCGTCTAATTACAGGCCGATTGTTATAACATCCTCGCTCCCCAAGATAATTGAGAAAATAATAAACATAATAGTCACGAAACCGAAAATGTTTGTTTCTATATCTCTATTGCAATATAAATGTTATCAACCAGGATTGGCGGCAAAATATTAATGCTTATATTTCCACTTTATTCTTTACTTTTTATTGTCATTCCACCTATGAGTTAATTTTAAATCGAATGAAATTTTATCAACAGTTTTACGTGGAAGTTATCAATAGCGAGGTTTTAATACTTGACTTTGGTTAAATCAAATTTTTTGCCTTCATCTCATATATGATGCATCATACTATATTCTATGTATCTTTATCTCAATTCAATCCAATTCATTTCATTTAATTTGCTAAAATATGGTTAATACAGGTGTTTACAAATCGATAGAGTACATCATATCTGTGAAAAGATGACTAAAAATTCTTCTTCACGTTCAAGGCATAGAAGTATCAGTATTGGCCATGTGCCTTTTCTGTAATAGTATTTTGAGGTTAGATAAACCTCTAAGTTTCCTTGCGGTGGTTCTTAGCTATGTTTGGTTAATATCGGTCCAGCAGTGTAAGAGTATAGGATTTTTTCCAAAATGATGTAATGGCATATAATTACTTGATTAAATGCTTCACGCGTGTCAGTACAGTAGTTAAATGACAATTAATTGATAATAATTCCTGTTGAAAAGAACGTAATACTTTTTTTTATTATTTTAGTCTGAGTTGGGGGTTATTCAAAATTTTCAATTTTACTTATTGCAATGCTACTTACATTCCTTAGTCGTGTTTTACACTATAGATTATTACTTTTGCACTTGTTAATCTAAATAATAATGTGGAAAATATTTTGAACAAATTCATTTTTCTTCTCACCAGAATCTGTTATCATGAAATTAGTAATTGCCGTGTTCTTCGCTGTGCTGGCATTCACTCGTCCTGGTGAATGTTACGATTCAAAATATGATGATTTTGATATAAAATCAGTGACAGACAATGAACGTCTATTGAAAGCTTATGCACACTGTTTTCTTGGCGATGGCAAGTGCACTGCTGAAGGAAATGAGATTAAAGGTAAATTTCGTCACTTCATTTATAAGAAAGGAAAATTTTACATTTTTCAGTGTAAGGTCTTTCTAAACGGCATTATAGATTTTGATAAAAAGTTTCATATATCTTTGAATAAATATCCCTATTGCCGTGTGGTGACAGAGTAAGAATACAATTCACCATTCCCTGTTATTGCCCGTGGATGTCGTAAAAGATGACTATGGGATTTAATATGTACATAACATATGTGCAAGAGAAGGAAAACTCGAATTGAAATCTTATACCAACATTTCTGACCAGCATGGTGTAATAAGTCAAATTCCCTCCCATTATGGAGGAAGCCCGTGCTGAACAGTGGGACATATATGGGTTGCGATAATGATGATGCAATATCCCCATATGCTTTAGAATTGCACTTGGACTCGGTGGGTTAAGCAGAGATTAAAGATGCCTATATATGCCTATATATATTTCTCCCGCCACTTTTGATCTATTTAAACATTTTCTTCCGAGTAAGAATACAATTCACCAAACTGATGAACTGCTAGAGATTGTTTATTGAGATTAGTACAATTCTTACCCGTGGATGTCGTAAAAGACTACTAGATATATAAAACGCATATAACATTTTTTAAGAGAAGGAATACTCAAAATAAAAGCCTATAACAACCTGCCTGAGCAGTATGGTATAGGAAGCTCAATTTCCCTCCTATAGTGGAGGAGGCTCGAGCCCAACAGTGGGACGACTGTTACGATGATGATCAAACATTTCTTTGATAGGCTATGGTTTGACCGCAAACCGCTCAAACTATTTGAGACGATGATATAGTGGCAAAGTATTTATTACAAAGCGCCGATAGAGTTAGGGTGGGCTTCGCTGACCATTACGGATCAATCCCCTGTCCAAGGGTGATTGGATTGGGGATTTATCCTTGAAAAAGAGACATATTTAGATATTTTTTTAAACAGAATGGATACCTGAAGCTACCACCTCTTCTTGCGGCCAATGCACAGAGAAACAGAAAGTTCTTGCTGCAAAATGCATTATAGCAATCAGAGATAAATTACCCGAGGAATATGAAGCTCTTATCAAGAAAAATGATCCCGAAGTCAAACATGGGGCCGAATTGCAAGCTTTCCTCGACAAATACGGTAGTTAAATAATATCAAGTTTTATATACCATAATTTTAAAATCAATAATACGAATAAACATTTATTGAAATAACAGAAGTACATGCTAGATTGTATATTATCACCATTTGAACATTATTATTTAAATTTTCATTATGTTTATGTAACATCTAAGTAAACAACTTAACGACTAAACTCATGTTAACGGGACTACGTAGTGAATTTATATGTTTATAATATCTTAAATCTATTAAAATATTTAAATTAAATAAATTATATAAATTGCATTTTCTTTCACGTTTATATGCCTTGTATGGTGATAACCAGTAACGTAGGTATAGTATGCTAATTTTCTTCTTTAATAATTGGAGGCTTGGAGGATAGAACATATTTGGTCAAAAAAAATCTATATGGTGGCGGCTACGAAGACTACCAACCTTTAAATTGCTCGTGGATGTTGTAAAGTAGCCGTTCACAAAATACGTCACTTTTTTTACCCCTCCCCTCCCTATTGACACGCTGTGTCACACCTGTGATCCCCATGTAAATATTTCGTCACAAAAACTAAGAATAAAATATAATAAATTTTAATGGCTAATACAGAAATTTTGAGAATTAGAAATATTTATTTAGGAAATTTTAATAAAATTTGAATAAATTAATAAAAATCTTTTATAAGGAACAAATAAATAATAATTCTATTTATGAGAAATCCAAGGATTCTGTAAATCCATCGAAATATCTATAATTGGTATTGCATCCTCTTCTTCTTCTTTATCTTCAAAACTAACGTCTACTTCATCGCGTTGTCTCATCTTCAAAATGTTTTAACGAATGGCGAACATCACGTTAGTAGACCCCCCCGTCCCTCCTTGTCACATCTTGTCACTCAGAAAGAACCTTGTATGCGAACGTATTTTATGAACGGTCCCAAAAGAAGAAGAAGTCTAAAAGCTTTATATTGACCTGGGCTCACTCTGTTACTTCTGGTCAATAATTACATTCCTAAGGTTTGAAATTCGGCAGGCAAACAGTCATTAAACTATTACCAATATGTATGAAGGGATAAAAGATAACGACGATAATTTGGGCTTTAAAAACTGTGATAGTGATATTTTGTAGTGATATGTTGATCAGTATAATCTTATTTATTAAACTTCGTCAATACTGCGCTTCGCTCGATAATCGAGAGAGGCAGAAGCCCAATTTTCTGAGGGTGTCAGCGTGTGATGGGTTTTGGTTATATCTTTAATATTACTGCGCCTCATTGCACATATTCACACTTCCTTCACTTACTTCACGGTAGGCAGCGGCCTATCAAACGCGATGATCTGTAAAATCTTATTTGTTAAATCTTATTTGTTATCTTTTAAGAGTGGTAGGACCACACTGTCGACAGTTATCTGTCTACAGCCGCGGACCGGCCCGTCCGGGGCAGTACTACACTCTCGCAGAAGATCGACGTTTGAGTAGTAGCGATTTGTTACTGCGCTTCGTTCGGTGAGCGAGAGAGCCGGAAGCCCAACTTTCTGAGGGGGTTTGCGTGTGGAGGGTTTTGGTGGTGCCCTTAGTATCACCGAGCCTCAATGCACGCATTCACACTCCCTTCACTTTCTTCACGGTAGGCAGCGGCCTTGTAAAGGTCCATGAGCGGCAGCAACACTTACCATCAGGTGTACTGTTTGCTCATTTGCCACCGTTTGCAATAAAAAAAAAACTTACTGATACTTCGTCAATACTGCGCTTCGTTAAGTAATCGAGAGAGGTAGAAGCCCAACTTTCTGAGGGTGTTTGCCTGTGGTGGGTTTTGGTGATATCTTTAATATCACCGAGCCTCATTGCGCACATTCACACTCCCTTCGCTTACTTCACGGTAGGCAACGGCTTATCAAAGGCTCATGAGCGGCATTATAACCAACAGAAGTACCAGATGATGATGATGTAACAGATGAAAAATAAATATCTGCGTGCTTTATAAGTCAACCTGAATTTTATAATGTCAAACCCTGTTATTATAAAAATGGACAATGAAAATGACAAAAAATTAAAAATTACAGCAATAACTTAATCTATACCAATAAATAAAATGGGAGTGTCTGTTTGTAATGTCAAAATAATAGGCTTTTGTCATGCTCACACGGTTATTTGCACGACACCTATGCCTAAAATAGCAATTAAAAAATTTTTGTCTGTCTGTTTGTTCCGGGTTATCTTCAAAACGGCTGGACCGATTTCAAAAATTCTTTCACCAATGGAAAGCTATAATATCAGGGCGTAAACTAGGCTATATTTTATCCCGGTATTCCCACGGGAACGGGAACTACGCTGGTAAAATGACTATAACCTATAACCGAAGCGAAGCGAGGGTGGGTTGCTATGTAGTATTAAGTATATACATAGTTTTGCAGTTCAAGTATTTTTTTGGTTACGAACGTCTAAATTATGTTTGTCTTTGAAAGAAATTATATTACTATTAGGTTACTGCAATTACGACAGCAGTTATGGTTATTTGTGTCTATTGTTTACGTATAATAACTATATAATTTTGTATTTTATTATTATCTTTTTAATGCCTAGTAAGTAGGTATAGATACCAACATTATCCCAACTTATATAGCCCCTGCTGGGCTCAAGCGTTTGCTATAATAGGAAAGAAATTAAGCTATTATATCATGTAGACAAGATGTGTTGTTATAGGGTTTTATATCCAGTTTTCCTTCTATTGTATAGATTGTTATGTTCCTTCGTCGACTTTTAAGAGACCCACGAACAAGAGGTGGTACTTAGAATAATAACGTATAGAAGGTAAGTCCGCGCACAAAAAATGAAGCATTTAAATTGGGGCCTAATGGAGCTTACGCCGGACCGTTCCGTAGTGTATAATGTTGGTAATTATGACGGTTTGTGCATTCAAATGGTGTCACAACACATTTGAAAAACATAAAAAGGTTTTTAACATTACTTTTAAAAGTATTTCGACGATTTATGTTAATAAAAACAAAATTTGATTTCATAATTTGTATAGTGGTGTGCGTGTGTACGTTTGTAATAGTCTGCGCGCATGTAGTATTTTTGGGTTCATTTTTTTGATCGCTTAAGTACCGACACTATCCTTCTATACGTTATTATGTATTTTAAGAGGTGGTAGTTAATTGTACTCTTACTCTATCACCACACGGAAAGTAGTTGATTATTCTCTCTTTAATGTCTAAAAAGTACAGATATATATGTTTTAATTTTGAATAAGTAACACTTGTACGTCATTTTTGTGAGGGGATATTGCCGTAATCGCCACACTTGGCAGGCGGGTTGGCGATCGCAGTGAGATGTTTTACATTTCCCAGGAGAAAGCTGCTGCCCACTCTCCTGGTGAACCCTCAGCCGATTTTTACGACTCCCACGGACAAGTAAGGGGAGACGAGAAATGCATTCTTAACCCGTCGCCACACGGGTAGAATGATGATGATGGAATGATGAAGTAACATTATCGTTTTCCGTGTGGTGACAGAAGAAGAATACAATTCATCGCTTTCTGTCTTGTTTGTGGATGTCGTAAAAGATGACTAAGTGATATAATATACATATTATATCTATGTAAGAGAAGGAAAACTCACCACAAAACCCTATACCAACCTGTCTGACCAGCATGGTATAGTAAAGTTAATTACCTTCCTATCATGAAGGAGGCTCGAGCCCAGTAGTGGGACGTATATGAGCCGAAATAATAATAATAAATATCTGGTTGACCGAGCTTCGCTCGGAATATTTTTATCGAATTTATTTAGATATATATTAATAAAAAATAAAAAATAAATAATGAAAAATATATAAAAATTACAAAAAGAGAATAATAATAACACCGAGATTCGAACCGACGCTGTTTGAATGTCAACAAAATCAAAATTAGAACCTGTCAACTTCCCATCTGAGCTATCGTAACTCATGACGTTGACAACGAAATTTAAATTCATATTCTTTTAAAATTGAATATCATTGTTTGTTTTGCTAAAAACACGGACAAAACAACATTTTCTATAAATAAAACCTAGATCTATATATATATATATATATATATATATATATATATATATATATATATATATATATATACAAGAATTGCTCGTTTAAAGATATAAGGTAAACATAACTGTAAGATTACCCGGAACAAACAGACAGACAGACAAAAATTTTTTAATTGCTATTTTAGGCATAGGTGTCGTGCAAATAACCGTGTGAGCATGAAAAAGCCTATTATTTTGACATTACAAACAGACACTCCAATTTTATTTATTGGTATAGAAAAGACAACACCCTCCTATCCTACAGGGATCTTGTATTATGGGGTACTACAAACATATAATTAACGGACATAGATTACATTCAGACTCAGAACAATGATTTTATGGAACGCATAAAGAATTGATCTGCGTCGACACCGCGACACTGACACAGTAGGTGGTTTTACTGACGTCCTCCCCCAGGGGGACGTCGGGGGATGAGAGGGTATTCCTCAAGGAGTATTCCGTCGGGCCCACCACTGACGACATGAAGACAAGTCACCTTGCTTCGGTGGCCGGTCCAACGACGAAGGCGACGTGTCACGGGTGGGTTACGGGTGTGCGTGCTTACGCCCCTTTGTCGCCCCGGACGGTGTGGTGCGAGGAGTGCGCCGACAGTGACTCACCCTCAAAAAAAAAACGTAGGTCGGTATCTTAACCACTACGCCAAGAGTGGCATGAACACCCCATAAAAAGATTTTATATCGAAATGTGACGTCGACGCACGATGAATGCAACTCACAAAAAGTTATATAAAACTATTCTATAGCTATACGTATACGTATTAGGTATTCATTTCGAGTTCTTTACCTATAATCATATTTTTTATACAGAAATCAATTAATGTATGATTTAGCTCACTATAGATATCCAAGGATATGATTATCTTTAGAGGTATATAAAGACATTCAACTGTGAACTTGTATCAGAGACAAGTCGATTGCTTGGTGAGTTTGACGCCTTTTAAGACATAATCTTTTTCTGAAGTATTTATAGAGTTGCGAGATCCGTAAATTGTTGCTTTGAGTCTAGATGTAATTTGTGTCCGTTAATTATATTTGTAAAATCCCCCACAATACTAGGATTATTTCTTTAGCCAGGACGTTATTTTTTTTTAAATATCAAAAAACTGTGTTGTGTGTCAGTGTTAGAATTTTAAAACAATATTCGTTAACGTTTAGTCCGTAGAATATTTGTAATCAAGTGTTAAAGATGATTGCTGAAGGAATTATAAGAATTTGATATTGTTTTAAATATATATTATCTCATCATCTCAGCCCATATACGTCCCACTATTGTGGGCTCCTCCATTTTAGAAAGGAACTTGAACCTTTATACCACGCTGGTCAGATGCATTGGCATTGCTCTCTCTTGCTCGTGGGTGTCGTTAAAGACAACTAAGGAATAAAATATGCAACTAACATTGATACAAGAGGAGAAAAACTCGAAATAAAGTACATAACTTATATTTTTCTCTTATATTACTAACTTCAGCCTTTGCTTATTTTAGCATATTAAAAAAAGGCTTTATAAAAAATAATTTATGCTTATTAAAAGAAAGAATCTGGCTATGTCTTTTATAAAGAATTAGATTGCCCTGGTACAAAACAATATGTATAATATTTTCTTCGCTCTTTTATAGCCCTCTTAAACTATGGTAGAAAAAGTATAGAAAAATATAATATATGGTCACTATAATGTGTTCTGTGCATTTGGCTCAATTTGTGTGGTGACCGAGTAAGAATACAATTCATCTTCCCCTTTTTTACCCCTGGGTGGATAAAACGACTAATACAATATGTATATAACATCAAAGATAGAAAATTCGAAAAGAAACCAAGATACAGGGGTACCAACACGTCTGACCAGCGTGATATAATAGCTCAATTTCCCTGCTATTGTGGAGGAGGCCCGAGCCCAACAGTGGGTGGTGTATAAGTTGTGATGATGATGTTTGGCTAGTCATGGTTGCTACTAATTAACATGGACAAATTACAATTAGATGAAAAATATTTATTTGTATTGTCTCTTAGAATATCCATCACCATGAAACTACTCATTGTCTTCGGCCTGATTGCGGTAGCGTTCACTGGCTACGGTGACTGTTATGATAGTAAATATGATGACTACAATATCGAAGAATTGGTAAGCAACGATCGTCTATTGGAATCCTATTGCAAATGTTTCCTTGATAAAGGAAAATGCACAGCCGAAGCACTCGATTTTAAAAGTAAGTTATTATTAGAATTTATTTTATATATTTACAATTTAATTTATATATTTACTTTATTTATTTTTACAATCAGTATCTGCCTCAACTTCTAATATTGATGATCCACAAGCGTCGATTAGGTCTAATAAGAATCCTGTAAAAGTTTTATAAATTCCATTCTTCGTGTAATGACAAAGTAATAATATATTTCACCGCTCCCTTTCTTGGGTGTTCTAAAAGACACTAAGGGATATAATATGCATAACATCCAAGAGAAGGAAAACTCGAAACAAAACCCACCTACGTGTTGGTATAGGGTTTATTTTCTAGACTATCCAACTGGATAATAGGTCAATTTCCCTCCCATTGTGGAGGAGACTCCAGGCTTCCCAACAGTGGGACGTATATGAGCTGTGATGAAAAATGTTAAATTCAGAATGATAAGTTAGTGACTTTCAAACCTTTTTATTTGATAATTAAACAATCATACTGGCTTTTCTAACAAACAAATCTTTGAAATAAAATAAATTTATCTATTGTCGACAAGGCCGTAAATTAATTAAAGACCTGTCCTTGACCAGACTCCTTGGTGAAATAGAAAGCTCAGATTTATAAATTATGTTTGTTTTAATTATGAATTATAACTGGTAAATCGTGGCTCAGGGCAACGTGAAAATATTGAGCGTGAATAAATTTTTCCGTACTTTGTCAAATTACGGCACTTTTGAAATTTATCCTTACTAATAGTATAAATGCGAAAGTAACTCTGTCTGTCTGTCTGTCTGATATGCTTTCACGTGTAAACCACTGAACTGTTTTGATGAAATTTGGTACAGAGATGGACTAAAGCTTGAGAAAGGACATAAACTACTTTTTATCGCGTAAAAATGGGTATAAGGGGTTGAAATAGGGGATGAAATTTTGTATGGGAATTCGTCATTTTCGATGATAGAACCATGAATCTTTGTATTAAGGCACTTGGCACATCTTGTATCTACATAAAGGGGATATCTACATCTGTTTTAACATACATAGGTGGCTGTACCTAAATTATGGCCTGTTAAGCCCTGTAATACCGCTAAAAGAATATTATAAAGAGGAAATTATATTTACGAGGAAAAAAAAAGATTGTGCGTACAAAGTACGCATGTCACAAGTGAAACTTCTTTGGTCCCACGTGTTTTTTGTCAATAATCTATACCAATAAATAAAATTGGAGTGTCTGTTTGTAATGTCAAAATAATAGGCTTTTTTCATGCTCACACGGTTATTTGCACGACACCTATGCCTATAATACAAATTAAAAAATTTTGTCTGTCTGTCTTTCTGTCTGTTTGTTCCGGGTAATCTTCAAAACGGCTGGACCGATTTCAAAAATTCTTTCACCAATGGAAAGCTATAATATCAGGGCGTAAACTAGGCTATATTTTATCCCGGTATTTCCACGGGAACGGGAACTACGCGGGTAAAACGACTATAACCTATAACCGAAGCGAAGCGAGGGCGGGTTGCTAGTAAAAAATAATTTATTCTAAAAAAGTTCGATTCTAAAAAAGTTTCACTTCAATGACTTTCTGTATTAACGAAGTACACACTCTTAATACCGATAACTATTTTTAAAATGATTGATGTAAGCTTTTGAGGAAACCTCAAGATTTATACATCTAGATTTATAATACGGACTAACTAATATAGTCTATGTATTACGCTGTAAATCATTATCTTCATCATCACCTCAGTCCACGCATGTCCCACTGTTGGGCTCAGGCCTCCTCTACCAGGAAAGGGAATTTGACCTAATATACCATGCTGTCACTACATGTCAATGTCATTGTCAATGTCACTACATTTGTGTCGATAGATGTCAAAACCAGATAAATGTAAAAGTAATTACAAATTTTTATTTAAGATCAAACAATTAATTTGAATATCCAAAAATAGCAACTGTTTGTATATAGTTTTAAGTTTTTACTTCTGTTGGCAGTCCTCATGAATGCTTTGAATTGTACTTTTTCTAATTTTATAAAATTTATTTTAACAGAATGGATTCCTGATGCTATTGGTTCAAATTGTGGAGAGTGCACGGAGCCACAGAAGCACCATGTAGCTAAAGCTTTATCAGCCATCAAAACTAAACTACCGACATATTACGATGAGCTTAAGAAGAAGCACGACCCTGAATCAAAGCACGACAGCGATTTAAATGAGTTCATCAACAAATACAATAACTAAATCCAAACTATAATTATGACAATACAATTCTTTAACAATTTGTAATTTGGATATTAAAAGCATATAACAAATTCATAATTATATCAATTATACCCGTTTTTATAATTATCATCCATCACCCTATTAGCATCCACTGTTGGATATAAGCGGAGAGATTCCATAGGGGGTTAGGGTAATGGAATAATCGGCACGCTTGGTGGAAGAATTCGCGAAGGCAAGTAGGCCAGGCAAGCGATGTGCCGAGTCCTAATACTTTCTTCGCTGGTTTTTATGATACCAATAGTCGAGAGTGGTAATACATTGTATTCTTCAATCAACATCCAGCGGTCTCACTAGCGTAGTTTTTTTCCCGTGGGAATATCGGGATACAAAATAGCCTACATATGTTACTTACTGATAATGTGGCTCTCCATTGTGAAAAATTTCTTAAATTGGTCAACATTTCGATTTCACTTACGTTAATCTCTTTCCCGTTGGAATACCGGGCTAAAAATATTCTACATGTGCTGTACGCTGCTAAAGTAGATTTCCATTCATAAAATATTTTTTTAAATCGGTCATTGTCTAACGGTTTTACGCATAATTCACGTCCCTGTGGGAAAACCGGGATATATGTTACTCCCTTATAATATAGCTTTCCATTGTTGAAAAGTATTAATAAATCGGTTAGGTAGTTTAAACCTGAAAGCGTAACAAACTAACTTTCGTATGGTATATATATGCATATATGTATATATATATATACAATAAAATACATACAATAAAAGAAATATTAGCCTTTAATCATAAAAAACAACACAAGATCAGCTTACTTTAATGACATCAGATTATCAGATGTCATTGACTTTTATGTCGCACAAGTATTTTTTTACAGCTAGTATTTCATTATTTGATTCCATAATTTGATGTTGAATGCACAGAGATCTTTATAACTTCACGAATTCATATCACAATCAGGAGAACCAATATTTGGTTTTGCTTTCGTATGTTGCATAAATTATAGAAAAGGCGTAGTGATTAAGTTACAGATATATCGTGTTCGATTAGTTCCTTAGTGTAAGGTGATGATTTATTAAAAAAAATAGGAATTGAAATAACTTCAGTGTATGTTAGTTGCCGCGACTTCGTCAGCGTAGAAATAATGTGGGACAGGGACTAGGACAGATAGCTGTGCGGAGTGTTCTAAAGCCTGCAAGCCCATCTTGTTGCTGTATGCTGTGAGCAAACTGGTGACGAAAATCTTGAATGTCTGCAACACCCAACACCATAGCAACGTGTGTCGCTTCTGTCGGATGCCAGGTTCGATTTCCTAAAGGGGCCTTAATAAGCCTAAGGCAAAGGCCGTCGTCAGACGGTGCAGGTGTGGGTACCTGCAACTGATCTTGTCTTATCCGAGGTCAGGGGTGTTTGATCTGAAAGTAGTTTATCACTCACAGAAAGGGATATAAAATGAATATAGTACATCTATGCTATACCCCGCTACGCTACGCTATACCTATGCTAAGGCTCTCAAAAATAACAAGACAAAATAAATTTCAAACAATTTGCCAATATTTATTTATTTTCTACTAGCAACCCGCCCTCGCTTCGCTTTGGTTTTTATTCGTTTTACCCGCGTAGTTCCCGTTCCCGTGGGAATACCGGGTTAAAATATAGCCTACTTTACGCCCTGATATTATAGCTTTCCACTGGTGAAAGAATTTTTGAAATCAGTCCAACCGTTTTGAAGATTACCCGGAACAAACAGACAGACAAAAATTTTTTAATCTGTATTTTAGGCATAGGTGTCGTGCAATTAATCCTGTGAGCATGAAAAAAGTCTATAATTTTGACATTACAAACAGACACTCCAATTTTATTTATTGGTATAGATAATTGCGATGCTTGGTGGGGAGTTGATCACCACAGTTTATGTCGTAAGCTTTCCATGAGAGTGCTGTCATTTTTGTCCTAATGATCTCTCATTGGGTTTTTAAGAATCCCACAAGAAAGTAAGATGTGGTGAGAGGTATATATACAATATATGGCTATTTGATAATTCAAACTCAAATCATTTATTATGCATTAAGCCCGAGAGGGCACTTACATCAATATGTAACTTGACAATTCAAGTTTAACAATCTGGGGGCACGGCAGTGCCCCCGCCAAGTCGAGTAAAAAAAAAGTCTGGCAAAACGCAATACTGCCGTAACATACTTTTCTCGAAACCATTCAGGCCATTTTCGACTCCCTATAACTTTGTTGTTAATAAAGCTAGAAAGCTGTTCTTTTAGTAACCTAGCAGAATTGCATACACATTGTGTATTTCAAATTTCATTCAATTTGAACCAATAGTTTAAGAATTATAACTATTCAAAATTTCGTAATTTTGACTGACTGACCGATCATCAATATTAAAGTGGCACTTCTAGCAGATATAGAAGCTTCAAATTTAGAATACAATTAGTGTTTAGTGTATAAAAGAAGGAAAAATTATGAAACATTATAATTTTCATCCAGTTGCCGAGATACACTAACTGTATAAATAATTTTGTAAACTCATATAAATATATAGGATTACAAAGTTACAATTGCAGTTAATGAAATGGTAACTTTGTAAAAGATAAGAATACATTTGTCGCCATCATTGCTTCTCTATGGGAATCGTAACAACCGGCTAAAGACTACGCAGATGACGTAGTGGTTATGATACCAACGTACCGTGCTAGTGTCGCAGGTTCGAATTCCATGCAAGACAACACCTTGTACGATCCACAAATTGTTGTTCTGAGTCTGAATGTAATTTGTGTCGGTCCTTTCCGTATGGTGACGAAGTAAGAATACAATTCACCACTCTCTATCTTGCCCGTGGATATCGTATAAGACGACTATGGGATATAATATGCACATACCATCTGTGCAAGAGAAGGAAAACTCGAAATGAAACCCTATATCAACATGTATGACCGGCATGGTATAGTGGGTTCGATTCCCTCCCATTGTGGAGGAGGCCCGAGCCTAATAATGGGACATATGAGGACTGCAATGATGATGCGATGTTGAATTATATGTTTGTAAAGTCCCCCATAATATAAGGATAATTATTACCTTACTGAAAGGTGTTGGTCATTAAAAAAAAAAGATTAAACAGGAAGGAGAGTGGGCAGCAGCTCTCGCCGGGGAATGTATGATATCTCATTGCGAAACCAACCCGCCTACCAAACTTGGTGACTACGTCATTATTCCTCATAAGGCGAAGAAAAATGAGCTCTAATCATGGCAACTCTGTTACCCTTGAGCGTCGTTGGATGCAGGTGCCACAGTACCGCACTTTATCGCCGCACCGCATCTGAAAGAAAGAACGCCATTATTAGGCTCGATTGCCATCAAAGTGGAGAGAAGACTAAAGGAGATATGTTTCGAAAAACCAATCAAATTTCTTTATTTCCACATCTCTCCGCTTAGTTTAGGTAGAATTGACTCAAGCGGAAAGGAGAGATGTCTCATTTTTCAGAGTGTGCTCTAAGAAAATTTTTTTGTTGGTATTCAAGAAGTAGAAGGTACCGGAAGGCCAAATAAGTAGGTCTATCTACAAAAAGAAATGAGATATCATCAAAAACAAGACTTGTAAAAAGAAGCCAAGCCTCGCAACTGAGTTCTTCTACCATAAAAACTTGTGAGATCCATGTTGTTGATCCATGTTGGTATTGTTTACATATAACTAAATAACTATATAATTTTGTATTTTATTATTATCATCTTTTTAATGCCTAGTAAGTAAGTAGGTATAGATACCATCATTATCTCAATTTATATACCTACCCCTGCTGGCCCCAAGCTTTTTCCAGACTTTTCCATAATAGGAATGTATCATGTAGACAAGATGTGTTGTTACAGGGTTTTATTTCCAATTTTCCTTCTCTTGTATAGATTGTTATATCTGTCTGTATCTGTCGTGAAGGAGGCTCGAGCCCAGTAGTGGGATGTATATGAACCGAGATAATAATAATAATAAACATAACTGTGTGAGGGGTGGACAGTAAAATGTGTGCAATTCCTTACTATCTTATGATAATATTAAGTTAGCTAAACATCCACAGGAAGGACAAGTAAGAACACTTTCCTGGGAACAAATAATATCAGCTGATTTCCTCAACCCATTATGCAAGCGCGACGGCAACCGACGTCCCCAAGGGGGGACGTCGTGAGGAGAGCATACTCCCTTGAGGTATTCCGTCGGGTCGACCACTGAAGACAAGGAACTCGGTTCCGGTGGTCGGCCCAATGACGAAGGGGACGTGCTATGGGTGGGCTATGGGACCACGCGCAGCCTCTATGTCACCCCGGACAAAACCGGGCGGCGGGTACGCTGACCGTAGAAAAATAAAACCATTAAGCGTTTACTTAATGGTTTGTGTTAGCAACAACGTTCGTTTGTTTATCCTATATATAACCGGCAATTATTATTACCAATCACTAGGTTTGTTTTTATTTTTAAAACGAAAACACCCTCCTATCCCTGTATTCTTTTATTATGAGGTACTACAAATATATAATTAACGGACATAGATTACATTCAGACTCAGAACAACGATTTTATGGCACGCATAAAGTATTGATCTGCGTCGACCCCGCGACACTGACACAGTAGGTGGTTTTACCGACGTCCTCCCCCAGGGAGGGACGTCGGGCGATGGGAGGGTATTCCTCAAGGAGTATTCCGTCGGGCCCACCACTGACGACATGAAGACAAGTCACCTTGCTCCGGTGGCCGGTCCAACGACGAAGGCGACGTGTCACGGGTGGGTTACGGGTGTTCGTGCTTACGCCCCTTTGTCGCCCCGGACAGAGTGGTGCGAGGAGTGCGCCGACAGTGACTCACCCTCAAAAAAAAACGTAGGTCGGTATCTTAACCACTACGCCAAGAGTGGCATGAACACCCCATAAAAAGATTTTATATCGAAATGTGACGTCAACACACTGATGAATGCAACTCACAAAAAGTTATATAAAACTATTCTATAGCTATACGTATACGTATTAGGTATTCATTTCGAGTTCTTTACCTATAATCATATTTTTATACAGAAAACAATTAATGTATGATTCAGCTCACTATAGACATCCAAGGATATGATTATCTTTAGAGGTATATAAAGACATTCAACTGTGAACTTGTATCAGAGACAAGTTGATTGCTTGGTGAGTTTGACGCCTTTTAAAACATGATCTTTTTCTGAAGTATTTATAGAGTTGCGAGATCCGTAAATTGTTGCCTTGATTCTAGATGTAATTTGTGTCCGTTAATTATATTTGTAAAATCCCCCACAATACTAGGATTATTTCTTTAGCTAGGATGTTATTTTTTTTTAAATATCAAAAAACTGTGTTGTGTGTCAGTGTTAGAATTTTAAAGTAATATTCGTTAACGTTTAGTCCGTAGAATATTCGTAATCAAGTGTTAAAGATGATTGCTGAAGGAGTTATATGAATTTGATATTGTTTTGTTTTAAATATATATTATCTTATCATCTCAGCCCATATACGTCCCACTGTTGTGGGCCCCTCCATTTTAGAAAGGAACTTGAACCTTTATACCACGCTGGTCAGATGCATTGGCATTGCTCTCTCTTGCTCGTGGGTGTCGTTAAAGACGACTAAGGAATAAAATATGCAACTAACATTGATACAAGAGGAGAAAACTCGAAATAAAGTACATAACTTATATTTTTTCTCTTATATTACTAACTTCAGCCTTTGCTTATTTTAGCATATTAAAAAAAGGCTTTATAAAAAATAATTTATGCTTATTAAAAGAAAGAATCTGGCTATGTCTTTTATAAAGAAATTAGATTTCCCTGGTACAAAACAATATGTATACTAGTTTCTTCGCTCTTTTATAGCCCTCTTAAACTATGGTAGAAAAAGTATAGAAAAATATAATATATGGTCACTATAATGTGTTCTGTGCATTTGGCCCAATTTGTGTGGTGACCGAGTAAGAATACAATTCATCTTCCCCTTTTTTACCCCTGGGTGGATAAAACGACTAATACAATATGTATATAACATCAGAGATAGAAAATTCGAAAAGAAACCAGGATGCAGGGTTACCCACACGTCTGACCAGCGTGATATAATAGCTCAATTTCCCTGCTATTGTGGAGGAGGCCCGAGCCCAACAGTGGGTGGTGTATAAGTTGTGATAATGATGTTTGGCTAGTCATGGTTGCTACTAATTAACATGGGCAAATTACAATTAGATGAAAAATATTTATTTGTATTGTCTCTTAGAATATCCATCACCATGAAACTACTCATTGTCTTCGGCCTGATTGCGGTGGCGTTCACTGGCTACGGTGACTGTTATGATAGTAAATATGATGACTACAATATCGAAGAATTGGTAAGCAACGATCGTCTATTGGAATCCTATTGCAAATGTTTCCTTGATAAAGGAAAATGCACAGCTGAAGCACTCGATTTTAAAAGTAAGTTATTGTTAGAATTTATTTTATATATTTACAATTTAATTTATATATTTATTTTTACAATCAGTATCCGTCTCAACTTCTAATATTGATGATCCACAAGCGTCGATTAGGTCTAATAAGAATCCTGTAAAGGTTTCATAAATTCCATTCTTCGTGTAATGACAAAGTAATAATATATTTCACCGCTCCCTTTCTTGGGTGTTCTAAAAGACACTAAGGGATATAATATGCATAACATCCAAGAGAAGGAAAACTTGAAACAAAACCCACCTACGTGTTGGTATAGGGTTTAGCTTCTAGAGACTATCCAACTGGATAATAGATCAATTTCCCTCCCATTGTGGAGGAGACTCCAGGCTTCCCAATAGTGGGACGTATATGAGCTATGATGACAAATGTTAAATTCAGAAATATTTATTTAGTGAGTTTCAAACCTTTTTATTTGATAATTAAACAATCATACTGGGTTTTCTAACAAAAAATCTTTGAAATAAAATAAATTTATCTATGATCGACAAGGCCGTAAATTAATTAAAGACCTGTCCTTGACTAGACTCCTTGGTGAAATAGAAAAGCTCAGATTTATAAATTATGTTTGTTTTAATTATGAATTATACTGGTTAATCGTGGCTCAGGGCAACGTGAAAATATTGAGCCTGAATAAATTTTTCCTTACTGTGTCAAATTACGGCACTTTTGAAATTTATCCTTACTAATAGTATAAATGCGAAAGTAACTCTGTCTGTCTGTCTATTATGCTTTCACGTGTAAACCATTGAACTGGTTTTGATAAAATTTGGTACAGAGATGGACTAAAGCTTGACAAAGGACATAAGCTACTTTTTATCGCGTAAAAATGGGTGTAAAGGGTTGAAATAGGGGATGAAATTTTGTATGGGAATTCGTCATTTTCGATGATAGAACCATGAATCTTTGTATTAAGGCACTTGGCACATCTTGTATCTACATAAAGGGGATATCTACATCTGTTTTAACAGACATAGGTGGCTGTACTTAAATTATGGCCTGTTAAGCCCTGTAATACCGTTAAAAGAATAAAGAGGAAATTATATTTACGAGAAAAAAAAGATCGTGCGTACAAAGTACGCATGTCGGAGGTGAAACTTCTTTGGTCTCACGTGTTTTTTGTCAATAGTAAAAAATATAAATATATTGACTATCCCGCTACACGGGAGCATACATGTGTATAATGCTTAATAGACGTTAGTGAGGACGCTACACGAATATGTTTTATCTCATTCGTTCGCCAGCGGAATCCTATACATATACCTGTTTGTGTCTCTATGGACTCGCTTTTTCGTTTCATCGAGTTTGAAATCACAATGATTTTAAAAAAGTTTCACTTCAATGACTTTCTGTATTAACGAAGTACACACTCTTAACACCGATATCTACATTTTTAAAATGAGTGATATAAGCTTTTGATGAAACCTCCAGATTTATACATCTAGATTTATAATACGGACTAACTAATATATTCTATGTATTACGCTGTAAATCATCATCATCATCATCATCACCTCAGCCCACGCACGTTCCACTGTTGGACTCAGGCTTCCTCTACCATAATAAATGATAAAATAATAAAAATTTATTTTCTCTTCACAAGGTTACCTTAGGTCTAATTAACATATGTACTTTAATAAGAATAACTACAACCTTTGTGAGAGACTGGTGCTTTCAGTAGGTTTATTTAATATAAAACCTGTGTTACAAGTCACCATGAAAGGGAATTTGACCTATTATTCCATGCTGTCACTACATGTCAATGTCATTGTCAATGTCACTACATTTGTGTCGATAGATGTCAAAACCAGATAAATGTAAAAGTAATTACAATTTTTTATTTAAGATTAGCAACCCGCCCTCGCTTCGCTTCGGTTTTAGTCGTTTTACCCGCGTAGTTCCTGTTCCCGTGGGAATACCGGGATAAAATATAGCCTAGTTTACGCCCTGATATTATAGCTTTCCATTGGTGAAAGAATTTTTGAAATCGGTCCAGCCGTTTTGAAGATTACCCGGAACAAACAGACAGACAGACAAAAAATTTTTGAACTGTATTTTAGGCATAGGTGTCGTGCAAATAATCGTGTGAGCATGAAAAAAGCCTATTATTTTGACATTACAAACAGACACTCCAATTTTATTTATTGGTATAGATCAAACAATTAATTTGAATATCCAAAAATAGCAAGTGTTTGTATATAGTGTTAAGTTTTTACTTCTGTCGGCAGTCCTCATGAATGCTTTGAATTGTAGTTTTTCTAATTTTATAAAATTTATTTTAACAGAATGGATTCCTGATGCTATTGGTTCAAATTGTGGAGAGTGCACGGAGCCACAGAAGCACCATGTAGCTAAAGCTTTATCAGCCATCAAAACTAAACTACCGACATATTACGATGAGCTTAAGAAGAAGCACGACCCTGAATCAAAGCACGACAGCGATTTAAATGAGTTCATCAATAAATACAATAATTAAATCCAAACTATAATTATGACAATACAATTCTTTAACAATTTGTAATTTGAATATTAAAAGCATATAACAAATTCATAATTATATCAATTATACCCGTTTTTATAATTATCATCCATCACCCTATTAGCGTCCACTGTTGGATGTAAGCGGAGAGATTTCATAGGGGGTTGGGGTAATGGAATAATCGGCACGCTTGGTGGAAGAATTCGCGAAGGCAGTAGGCCAGGTAAGCGATGTGCCGAGTCCTAATACTTTCTTCGCTGGTTTTTACGATACCAATAGTCGGGAGTGGTAATACATTGTATTCTTCAATCAACATCCAGTGATCTCACTAGCGTAGTTTCTTTTCCCGTGGGAATATCGAGATACAAAATTGCCTACATATGTACTTACTGATAATGTGGCTCTCCATTGTGAAAAAATTCTTAAATTGGTCAACATTTCGATTTCACTTACGTTAATCTCTTTCCCGTTGGAATACCGGGCTAAAAATATTCTACATGTGTTGTGCGCTGCTAAAGTAGATTTCCATTTATAAAATATTTTTTTAAATCGGTCATTGTCTAACGGTTTTACGCATAATTCACGTCCCTGTGGGAAAACCGGGATATATGTTACTCCCTTATAATATAGCTTTCCATTGTTGAAAAGTATTAATAAATCGGTTAGGTAGTTTAAACCTGAAAGCGTAACAAACTAACTTTCGTATAGTATATATATGTATATATATACAATAAAATACATACAATAAAAGAAATATTAGCCTTTAATCATAAAAAACAACACAAGATCAGCTTACTTTAATGACATCAGATTATCAGATGTCATTGACTTTTATGTCGCACAAGTATTTTTTTACAGCTAGTATTTCATTATTTGATTCCATAATTTGATGTTGAATGCACAGAGTTCTTTATAACTTCACGAATTCATATCACAATCAGGAGAACTAATATTTGGTTTTGCTTTCGTATGTTGCATAAATTATAGAAAAGGCGTAGTGGTTAAGTTACAGATATATCGTGTCCGATTAGTTCCTTAGTGTAAGGTGATGATTTATTAAAAAAAATAGGAATTGAAATAACGTCAGTGTATGTTAGTTGCCGCGACTTCGTCAGCGTAGAGATAATGTGGGACAGGGACTAGGACAGATAGCTGTGCGGAGTGTTCTAGAGCCTGCAAGCCCATCTTGTTGCTGTATGCTGTGAGCAAACTGGTGGCGAAAATCTTGAATGTCTGCAACACCCAACAACGCCTTAGCAACGTGTGTCGCTTCTGTCGGATGCCAGGTTCAATTGCCTAAAGGGGCCCTAATAAGCCTAAGGCAAAGGCCGTCGTCAGACGGTGCAGGTGTGGGTACCTGCAACTGATCTTGTCTTAGCCGAGGCCAGGGGTGTTTGATCTGAAAGTAGTTTATCACTCACAGAAAGGGATAGATAATGAATATAGTACATCTATGCTATACCCCGCTACGCTACGCTATACCTATGCTAAGGCTCTCAAAAATAACAAGACAAAATAAATTTCAAACAATTTGCCAATATTTATTTATTTTCTACTAGCAACCCGCCCTCGCTTCGCTTTGGTTTTTAATCGTTTTACTCGCGTAGTTCCCGTTCCCGTGGGAATATCGGGTTAAAATATAGCCTACTTTACGCCCTGATATTATAGCTTTCCATTGGTGAAAGAATTTTTGAAATCAGTCCAACCGTTTTGAAGATTACCCGGAACAAACAGACAGACAGACAGACAAAAATTTTTTAATCTGTATTTTAGGCATAGGTGTTGTGCAAATAATCCTGTGAGCATGAAAAAAGCCTATAATTTTGACATTACAAACAGACACTCCAATTTTATTTATTGGTATAGATAATTGCGACGCTTGGTGGGGAGTTGATCACCACAGTTTATGTTGTAAGCTTTCCATGAGAGTGCTGTAATTTTTGTCCTAATGATCTCTCATTGGGTTTTTAAGAATCCCACAAGAAAGTAAGATGTGGTGAGAGGTATATATACAATATATGGCTAGTTGATAATTCAAACTCAAATCATTTATTATGCATTAAGCCCGAGAGGGCACTTACATCAATATGTAACTTGACAATTCAAGTTTAACAATCTGGGGGTACGGCAGTGCCCCCGCCAAGTCGAGCAAAAAAAAAGTCTGGCAAAACGCAATACTGCCGTAACATACTTTTCTCGAAGCCATTCAGGCCATTTTCGACTCCCTATAACTTTGTTGTTAATAAAGCTAGAAAGCTGTTCTTTTAGTAACCTAGCAGAATTGCATACACATTGTGTATTTCAAATTTCATTCAATTTGAACCAATAGTTTAAGAATTATAACTAGTCAAAATTTCGTAATTTTGTCACTCACTGACTGACTGACCGATCATCAATATTAAAGTGGCACTTCTAGCAGATATAGAAGCTTCAAATTTAGAATACAATTAGTGTTTAGTATATAAATGAAGGAAAAATTATGAAACATTATAATTTTCATCCAGTTGCCGAGATACACTAACTGTATAAATAATTTTGTAATCTCATATAAATATATAGGATTACAAAGTTACATTTGCAGTTAATGAAATGTAACTTTGTAAAAGATAAGAATACATTTGTCGCCATCACCGGCTAAAGACTACGCAGATGACGTAGTGGTTATGATACCAACGTACCGTGCTAGTGTCGCGGGTTCGAATTCCATGCAATACAACACCTTGTACGATCCACAAATTGTTGTTCTGAGTCTGAATGTAATTTGTGTCGGTCCTTTCCGTATGGTGACGAAGTAAGAATACAATTCACCACTCTCTATCTTGCCCGTGGATATTGTATAAGACGACTATGGGATATAATATGCACATACCATCTGTGCAAGAGAAGGAAAACTCGAAATGAAACCCTATATAAACATGTATGACCGGCATGGTATAGTGGGTTCGATTCCCTCCCATTGTGGAGGAGGCCCGAGCCTAATAATGGGACATATGAGGACTGCAATGATGATGCGATGTTGAATTATATGTTTGTAAAGTCCCCCATAATATAAGGATAATTATTACCTTACTGAAAGGTGTTGGTCATTAAAAAAAAAAGATTAAACAGGAAGGAGAGTGGGCAGCAGCTCTCGCCGGGGAAATGTATGATATCTCATTGCGAAACCAACCCGCCTACCAATCTTGGTGACTACGTCATTATTCCTCATAAGGCGAAGAAAAATGAGCTCTAATCATGGCAACTCTGTTACCCTTGAGCGTCGTTGGATGCAGGTGCCACAGTACCGCACTTTATGGTGAAGCATGAGGGGGGTCTATGTTCTACAGTGGACGGCGAAAGGCTGAATGATGATTGGCATAATAGGTGTAGACAGATACCTAGATATAATTATGTTCAAAGATAACTTGTAAAATGATCAATCAACTTAATGAAAAAGCAAGAGTGGGACGTGTCTTATGAAATTGTACCAAAATCTCCTAAAGTATTAAGCAAACTAAATTGCCTCAAATTTATCTGAAAGAAAGAACGCCATCATTAGGCTCGATTGCCATCAAAGTGGAGAGAAGACTAAAGGAGATGTGTTTCGAAAAACCAATCAAATTTCTTTATTTCCACATCTCTCCGCTTAGTTTAGGTAGAATTGACTCAAGCGGCAAGGAGAGATGTCTCATTTTTCAGAGTGTGCTCTAAGAAAATCCTTAGTTGGTATTGAAGAAGTAGAAGGTACCGGAAGGCCAAATAAGTAGGTCTATCTACAAAAAGAAATGAGATATCATCAAAAACAAGACTTGTAAAAAGAAGCCAAGCCTCGCAACTGAGTTCTTCTACCATAAAAACTTGTGAGATCCATGTTGTTGATCCATGTTGGTATTGTTTACATATAACTAAATAACTATATAATTTTGTATTTTATTATTATCATCTTTTTAATGCCTAGTAAGTAAGTAGGTATAGATACCATCATTATCTCAATTTATATACCTACCCCTGCTGGGCCCAAGCTTTTTCCAGACTTTTCCATAATAGGAATGTATCATGTAGACAAGATGTGTTGTTACAGGGTTTTATTTCCAATTTTCCTTCTCTTGTATAGATTGTTATATCTGTCTGTATCTGTCGTGAAGGAGGCTCGAGCCCAGTAGTGGGATGTATATGAACCGAGATAATAATAATAATAAACATAACTGTGTGAGGGGTGGACAGTAAAATGTGTGCAATTCCTTACTATCTTATGATAATAATAAAAGTTAGCTAAACATCCACAGGAAGGACAAGTAAGAACACTTTCCTGGGAACAAATAATATCAGCTGATTTCCTCAACCCATTATGCAAGCGCGACGGCAACCGACGTCCCCAAGGGGGGACGTCGTGAGGAGAGCATACTCCCTTGAGGTATTCCGTCGGGTCGACCACTGAAGACAAGGAACTCGGTTCCGGTGGTCGGCCCAATGACGAAGGGGACGTGCTATGGGTGGGCTATGGGACCACGCGCAGCCTCTATGTCACCCCGGACAAAACCGGGCGGCGGGTACGCTGACCGTAGAAAAAAAAAAACCATTAAGCGTTTGCTTAATGGTTTGTGTTAGCAACAACGCTCGTTTGTTTATCCTATATATAACCGGCAATTATTATTTGGTAATAATCGCTACGTTTGTTTTTATTTTTAAAACGAAAACACCCTCCTATCCCTGTATTCTTTTAGTATGAGGTACTACAAATATATAATTAACGGACATAGATTACATCCAGACTCAGAACAACGATTTTATGGCACGCATAAAGTATTGATCTGCGTCGACCCCGCGACACTGACACAGTAGGTGGTTTTACCGACGTCCTCTCCCAGGGAGGGACGTCGGGCGATGAGAGGGTATTCCTCAAGGAGTATTCCGTCGGGCCCACCACTGACGACATGAAGACAAGTCACCTTGCTCCGGTGGCCGGTCCAACGACGAAGGCGACGTGTCACGGGTGGGTTACGGGTGTGCGTGCTTACGCCCCTTTGTCGCCCCGGACAGAGTGGTGCGAGGAGTGCGCCGACAGTGACTCACCCTCAAAAAAAAACGTGGGTCGGTATCTTAACCACTACGCCAAGAGTGGCATGAACACCCCATAAAAAGATTATATATCGAAATGTGACGTCAACACACTGATGAATGCAACTCACAAAAAGTTATATAAAACTATTCTATAGCTATACGTATACGTATTAGGTATTCATTTCGAGTTCTTTACCTATAATCATATTTTTTATACAGAAGACAATTAATGTATGATTCAGCTCACTATAGACATCCAAGGATATGATTATCTTTAGAGGTATATAAAGACATTCAACTGTGAACTTGTATCAGAGACAAGTTGATTGCTTGGTGAGTTTGACGCCTTTTAAAACATGATCTTTTTCTGAAGTATTTATAGAGTTGCGAGATCCGTAAATTGTTGCCTTGATTCTAGATGTAATTTGTGTCCGTTAATTATATTTGTAAAATCCCCCACAATACTAGGATTATTTCTTTAGCTATTATTAGATGTTATAGCTAAAGAAATAATCCTATTATTATTATTATTATTAGATGTTATTTTTTTTTAAATATCAAAAAACTGTGTTGTGTGTCAGTGTTAGAATTTTAAAGTAATATTCGTTAACGTTTAGTCCGTAGAATATTCGTAATCAAGTGTTAAAGATGATTGCTGAAGGAGTTATATGAATTTGATATTTTTTTGTTTTAAATATATATTATCTTATCATCTCAGCCCATATACGTCCCACTGTTGTGGGCTCCTCCATTTTAGAAAGGAACTTGAACCTTTATACCACGCTCGTCAGACGCATTGGCATAGGATTGTCCTCTCTTGCTCGTGGGTGTCGTTAAAGACGACTAAGGAATAAAATATGCAACTAACATTGATACAAGAGGAGAAAAACTCGAAATAAAGTACATAACTTATATTTCTCTCTTATATTACTAACTTCAGCCTTTGCTTATTTTAGCATATTAAAAAAAGGCTTTATAAAAAATAATTTATGCTTATTAAAAGAAAGAATCTGGCTATGTCTTTTATAAAGAAATTAGATTGCCCTGGTACAAAACAATATGTATACTAGTTTCTTCGCTCTTTTATAGCCCTCTTAAACTATGGTAGAAAAAGTATAGAAAAATATAATATATGGTCACTATAATGTGTTCTGTGCATTTGGCTCAATTTGTGTGGTGACCGAGTAAGAATACAATTCATCTTCCCCTTTTTTACCCCTGGGTGGGTAAAACGACTAATACAATATGTATATAACATCAGAGATAGAAAATTCGAAAAGAAACCAGGATGCAGGGTTACCAACACGTCTGACCAGCGTGATATTATAGCTCAATTTCCCTGCTATTGTGGAGGAGGCCCGAGCTCAACAGTGGGTGGTGTATAAGTTGTGATAATGATGTTTGGCTAGTCATGGTTGCTACTAATTAACATGGGCAAATTACAATTAGATGAAAAATATTTATTTGTATTGTCTCTTAGAATATCCATCACCATGAAACTACTCATTGTCTTCGGCCTGATTGCGGTGGCGTTTACTGGCTACGGTGACTGTTATGATAGTAAATATGATGACTACAATATCGAAGAATTGGTAAGCAACGATCGTCTATTGGAATCCTATTGCAAATGTTTCCTTGATAAAGGAAAATGCACAGCCGAAGCACTCGATTTTAAAAGTAAGTTATTATTAGAATTTATTTTATATATTTACAATTTAATTTATATATTTACTTTATTTATTTTTACAATCAGTATCTGCCTCAACTTCTAATATTGATGATCCACAAGCATCGATTAGGTCTAATAAGAATCCTGTAAAAGTTTTATAAATTCCATTCTTCGTGTAATGACAAAGTAATAATATATTTCACCGCTCCCTTTCTTGGGTGTTCTAAAAGACACTAAGGGATATAATATGCATAACATCCAAGAGAAGGAAAACTCGAAACAAAACCCACCTACGTGTTGGTATAGGGTTTATTTTCGAGACTATCCAACTGGATAATAGGTCAATTTCCCTCCCATTGTGGAGGAGACTCCAGGCTTCCCAACAGTGGGACGTATATGAGCTGTGATGAAAAATGTTAAATTCAGAATGATAAGTTAGTGACTTTCAAACCTTTTTATTTGATAACAATCATACTGGCTTTTCTAACAAACAAATCTTTGAAATAAAATAAATTTATCTATTGTCGACAAGGCCGTAAATTAATTAAAGACCTGTCCTTGACCAGACTCCTTGGTGAAATAGAAAGCTCAGATTTATAAATTATGTTTGTTTTAATTATGAATTATAACTGATAAATCGTGGCTCAGGGCAACGTGAAAATATTGAGCCTGAATAAATTTTTCCGTACTTTGTCAAATTACGGCACTTTTGAAATTTATCCTTACTAATAGTATAAATGCGAAAGTAACTCTGTCTGTCTGTCTGATATGCTTTCACGTGTAAACCACTGAACTGTTTTGATGAAATTTGGTACAGAGATGGACTAAAGCTTGAAAAAGGACATAAACTACTTTTTATCGCGTAAAAATGGGTATAAGGGGTTGAAATAGGGGATGAAATTTCGTATGGAAATTCGTCATTTTCGATGATAGAACCATGAATCTTTGTATTAAGGCACTTGGCACATCTTGTATCTACATAAAGGGGATATGTACATCTGTTTTAACAGACATAGGTGGCTGTACCTAAATTATGGCCTGTTAAGCCCTGTAATACCGTTAAAAGAATATTATAAAGAGGAAATTATATTTACGAGGAAAAAAAAAGATTGTGCGTGCAAAGTACGCATGTCACAAGTGAAACTTCTTTGGTCCCACGTGTTTTTTGTCAATAATCTATACCAATAAATAAAATTGGAGTGTCTGTTTGTAATGTCAAAATAATAGGCTTTTTTCATGCTCACACGGTTATTTGCACAACACCTATGCCTATAATACAAATTAAAAAATTTTGTCTGTCTGTCTTTCTGTCTGTTTGTTCCGGGTAATCTTCAAAACGGGTGGACCGATTTCAAAAATTCTTTCACCAATGGAAAGCTATAATATCAGGGCGTAAACTAGGCTATATTTTATCCCGGTAATCCCACGGGAACGGGAACTACGCGGGTAAAACGACTATAACCTATAACCGAAGCGAAGCGAGGGCGGGTTGCTAGTAAAAAATATAAATATACTGACTATCCCGCTACACAGGAGCATACATATGGATAATGCTTAATAGACGATAGTGAAGACGCCACGCGAATATGTTTTATCTCATTCGTTCGCTAGCGGAATCCTATACATATACCTGTTTGTGTCTCTATGGACTCGCTTTTTCGTTTCATCGAGTTTGAAATCACAGCGATTCTAAAAAGTTTCACTTCAATGACTTTTTTAGTAACGAGGTACACACTCTTTTTTTTTTTTTTTTTTTATGGGTGGGCTACGGTAAGCGCACGCGTGGTCCAGTCCGTCCGGGGCAATGAAAGGACGGCGCGCGGGCCCATAACCCACCCGTACCCACGTCACCTCGTTTTTGGGCCGACCACCGGAGCAGATGTGACTTGTCGTCAGTGGCTGGCCGACGGAATACCCTTTCGGGTGCCCTCACCTCTCGACGTCCTGGGACGTCGGTCGCCGTCGCGCGGTCAGCCTCTCTGCGGGTGACGGACAATTCCCCGGTCCAATCACCCGCGGCCTCGGCTAGGGCGGCATTAGGCGCAAAAACTCGCGCCTGCGCCGCCCGAGTCGCCGGCGGCGGAACGTGTCGCCGAATAGGAGCTCTACTCGCACACGATCCGCCGCCTCCTTCCGTGAGATTACGGCCTCACAGAAGGCGGTGACCGCGTCCCAGTTCCTGACGCTGACGAGCATCTCCCTGGCGATGGTCGGCAGCGCCAGGTCGGCACCGATAATTGCGACGAGTTCACGGCGATCCCCCTCCCATGCAGCACCCTCCTCGAGCGTGTGCTGCGCCGTGTCCTCGTCGCAACTGCAGTGGTGGCAGGACGGTGTGCTCTCCCTCCTGACAATCTTGTGCAGGTACTTCCCGAAGCAACCGTGCCCCGTCAGCACCTGCACCAGTCGGAAGGAAAGCACCCCGTGCGTCCGCTCCAACCACTCCATCAGCACCGGCCGGAAGGCCTCGACGGTCCTGACACCGTACCGAGGACTCTCCAGCCGGACTGCCCAACGGGCAATGACTTCTCGGCGGGCGTCGACCCGCCAGGCGGTGATCTCTTTGATGGAGACCATGCCGCCGCGGGCGCGCGTCTCCGACAACCGCCGATAAATTTCGGCGAGCATCTCCGCCTCCAGGTCCCACGGGGGAGTTCCGGCCAGGAGGCACGCTGCCTCCGTCGCCACCGTGCGGTAACCCCGTATGGCCCTGATCGCCATGACCCTCTGTGGTCGCCACAGGAGGGCCCTAAGACGAACGGTCAGGGACCCCGCCCACACCGGTGCGCCGTACAGGGCCATCGACCGGATAGGTACACACTCTTAACACCGATATCTATTTTTAAAATGATTGATATAAGCTTTTGATGAAACCCCCAGATTTATACATCTAGATTTATAATACGGACTAACTAATATATTCTATGTATTACGCTGTAAATCATCATCATTGTCATCACCTCGGCCCACGCACGTCCCACTGTTGGGCTCAGGCCTCCTCTACTATGAAAGGGAATTTGACCTAATATACCATACTGTCACTACATGTCAATGTCATTGTCAATGTCACTACATTTGTGTCGATAGATTTCAAAACCAGATAAATGTAAAAGTAATTACAAATTTTTATTTAAAATCAAACAATTAATTTGAATATCCAAAAATAGCAACTGTTTGTATATAGTTTTAAGTTTTTACTTCTGTCGGCAGTCCTCATGAATGCTTTGAATTGTACTTTTCCTAATTTTATAAAATTTATTTTAACAGAATGGATTCCTGATGCCATTGGTTCAAATTGTGGAGAATGCACGGAGCCACAGAAGCACCATGTAGCTAAAGCTTTATCAGCCATCAAAACTAAACTACCGACATATTACGATGAGCTTAAGAAGAAGCACGACCCTGAATCAAAGCACGACAGCGATTTAAATGAGTTCATCAACAAATACAATAATTAAATCCAAACTATAATTATGACAATACAATTCTTTAACAATTTGTAATTTGGATATTAAAAGCATATAACAAATTCATAATTATATCAATTATACTCGTTTTTATAATTATCATCCATCACCCTATTAGCATCCACTGTTGGATATAAGCGGAGAGATTCCATAGGGGGTTGGGGTAATGGAATAATCGGCACGCTTGGTGGAAGAATTCGCGAAGGCAATAGGCCAGGCAAGCGATGATCCGAGTCCTAATACTTTCTTCGCTGGTTTTTACGATACTAATAGTCGGGAGTGGTAATACATTGTATTCTTCAATCAACATCCAGTGGTCTCACTAGCGTAGTTTCTTTTCCCGTGGGAATATCGAGATACAAAATTGCCTACATATGTTACTTGCTGATAATGTGGCTCTCCATTGTGAAAAAATTTCTTAAATTGGTCAACATTTCGATTTCACTTACGTTAATCTCTTTCCCGTTGGAATACCGGGCTAAAAATATTCTACATGTGTTGTGCGCTGCTAAGGTAGATTTCCATTTATAAAATATTTTTTTTAAATTGGTCATTGTCTAACGGTTTCACGCATAATTCACGTCCCTGTGGGAAAACCGGGATATATGTTACTCCCTTATAATATAGCTTTCCATTGTTGAAAAGTATTAATAAATCGGTTCGGTAGTTTAAACCTGAAAGCGTAACAAACTAACTTTCGTATGGTATATATATGTATATATATACAATAAAATAAATACAATAAAAGAAATATTAGCCTTTAATCATAAAAAACAACACAAGATCAACTTACTTTAATGACATCAGATTATCAGATGTCATTGACTTTTATGTCGCACAAGTATTTTTTTACAGCTCGTATTTCATTATTTGATTCCATAATTTGATGTTGAATGCACAGAGTTCTTTATAACTTCACAAATTCATATCACAATCAGGAGAACCAATATTTGGTTTTGCTTTCGTATGTTGCATAAATTATAGAAAAGGCGTAGAGGTTAAGTTACAGATATATCGTGTCCGATTAGTTCCTTAGTGTAAGGTGATGATTTATTAAAAAAATAGGAATTGAAATAACTTCAGTGTATGTTAGTTGCCGCGACTTCTTCAGCGTAGAAATAATGTGGGACAGGGACTAGGACAGATAGCTGTGCGGAGGGTTTTAGAGCCTGCAAGCCCATCTTGTTGCTGTATGCTGTGAGCAAACTGGTGGCGAAAATCTTTAATGTCTGCAACACCCAACACCTTAGCAACGTGTGACATTTCTATCGGATGCCAGGTTGGATTTTGCAAAGGGGCCCCAATAAGCCTAAGGCAAAGGCCATCGTCAGAGGGTGCAGGTGTCGGTACCTGCAACTGATCTTGTCTTAGCCGAGGTCAGGGGTGTTTGATCTGAAAGTAGTTTGTCACTCACAGAAAGGGATAGATAATGAATATAGTACATCTATGCTATACCCCGCTACGCTACGCTATACCTATGCTAAGGCTCTCAAAAATAATAAGACAAAAGTAAATTTCAAACAATTTGCCAATATTTATTTATTTTCTATAATTACGACGCTTGGTGGGGAGTTGATCACCACAGTTTATGTCGTAAGCTTTCCATGAGAGTGCTGTCATTTTTGTCCTTATGATCTCTCATTGGGTTTTTAAGAATCCCACAAGAAAATAAGATGTGGGAGAAGTATATATACAATATACGGCTATTTGATAGTTCAAACTCAATCATTTATTATGCATAAAGCCCGAGAGGGCACTTACATATTGTCAAGTTTAACAATTAAATTATCTAAACAAAAAATAAGCTACCATCGGATCGGAATGTGACCGCTACTGAGACAAACAATGACATCCTGATTATATCACTATTTCAATAAATAATTTAATCTATGAATTGTGAATAATTACCTTTTTTTTTTTTTGAGGGAGGGCCGTCGTCGGCGCGCCTCCGCACCACTCCGTCCGGGGCGACAGAGGGGCTTAAGCACCTAACTCCTGATGGTATCGCTCCCCTCCGAGTCCGCCCGGGAGCTACCACCCTTATGTAGGGGGCGCTTCCTGTCCCTTGTCGGGGGGCGGGCCTCCTCCCCCTCCCTCCTTACATCTAGGGCCGCCGTCAAAGCCCTCGCCGCATGATGCGGCTCGGACTCCTCGGCGGCCTCCTCCTCCTTCTCCTCCCCCTTGTCGCCGAACCCCCTATCATCTCCGGACGACCTGCCTACTCCTAAACCGGACGGCCCTGCAGCACCTATGCCACCCTCGTCCATATCCACAACGTCGGCGCTCACCGACCCTCCTCGGCAGACGGCTCTGCGCTACCGCCCTCGTCCGCCGATATCTCCGAAGCCGACATGGTGTCTTCGGACGGCCCTGCGGCACTTCCGCCCTCGTCCGTCGACAGCTCGTACGCCGTGTCGCTTCCCGACAGCCCCGTCGAGCTGCCTCTTCTGCACATCTGCATCTTGGACGGCCCTGCAGCACCGCCGCCCTCGTCCTGCGACGGCTCTGCGGCGGTGCCGCCCTCGTCTCTCGACAACCCCGTCGAGTTGTCGCTTCCTCTTCGGTGTTTGTGGGACGGCTCTGCGGCTTTCCCGCCCTCGTCTCGCGATGGTCCTGCGGCTGATCCGCCCTCGTCGCTCGCGGCCGCCGCGGCAGCTGATAGCGCCAGCCACACCGCCTCCTTCTTCGCAGCCTCTTTTCGCGCACGCACCCGATTTGAGTGTATGGTGGTGGCGATCAGCTTCCTTTTCCTCCTCCTCTTCACCCCCCCCCCTTTGGAGCCTCCCGATGTTGAGCCGGGCCCTCGGCTACTGAAGCAGTGGTTGTCTCTCTCCCATACGACTGGAGACTGACCGTGCCGGTGTTTGTGCGCATCCCGCGCTCAGACACCGGCACAGTGAGGAATTCCCCGGCGTGGCCAGGACCCTCTGGAGTAGTTACGCCGCACTTGACCTCTGCCATCTTGTTGGACATTTTTAAGTCTTGCCTTGACTACCACTCTAACGGCTGGACGCTGGCGCGCTTTTTAACCCACCAACCATTCATCCCCTCGCCGAGTGGCTAAACTTAGGATTAGGGGTAATTTTTATAGGGGTTTTCTTCCCCGCGGTCCGAAGACCCCCGGTCCTGACCCCCCTACTCAGGATTACGGTTTGGGCCTTCAGGGTCTGGCCGCTCGCAAGCGACCGACCCGTCATGCCCCCGGGTCGTGACGCAACCGTCCCTGGCGACGGAGTGCCATGAGGCACATCCACCCCATTGGCCCCGGGTCACATCCGCCGTGCGCTCTGCCACCAGAGCCGCTCGCGGAGACCCCCACCTGCCGGAATCTTGGCCGTCCAAATGGACGCGTGACGTCCAAATGGACGTTTCCAGGGAGCACCACGAGTAGGTGCTCCGGCCGCGCCCCCCAATAATTAGTTTTAAGTTAAAATGATTTTTGGCGCGTTAGAGAAAAATGATGAAAGTAGATTTTTACTATGCGCAGGCACACTGTCACTAAAACAGACACTCTGAAGTTAACTAGTAGTCTTGGGTGGTTCGTGAACGACCTAGGTCGAAAGAGCGCTCTTTTAGGTGAACTGTACGAACTAGTTCATCGATGATCTTGCTCTTAGTTCTTTTTATATTTCTTTTTGGCGTCCACTTTACTAAGCAGTGGCGCTTCGTGACTAATCGAATTATTTACTTCTACTATGTGCGCCTTGATATTTCGATGCCAATTATCGATACTAAACAACTCTACATTTATTATAATTTAGCATTTTATCGTAATTTAATTAAAAATAAAAAGTACTTGCGATAATTATATTTTTTTCCTTTATCTATACCAATAAATAAAATTGGAGTATCTGTTTGTAATGTCAAAATAATAGGCTTTTTTCATGCTCACACGGTTATTTGCACGACATCTATGCCTAAAATAGCTATTAAAAATTTATTGTCTGTCTGTTTGTGCCGGGTAATCTTCAAAACGGCTGAACTGATTTCAAAAATTCTTTCTCCAATGGAAAGCTATAATATCAGGGCGTAAACTAGACTATATTTTATCCCGGTATTCTCACGAGAACGGGAACTACGCGGGTAAAACGACTATAACCTATAACCGAAGCGAAGCGAGGGCGGGTTGCTAGTCATTTTACTAAATTATTTAAAACAAGAAGTAATGAACTAAAAGACCAAACTAGCTGGCCATTGGATTGTGAACTAAATTGAGCGCATTCACTGATCACCGACTAGGCCCAAGACTGGTAACTATTCAACATTTTTTACGATTCGTGCGCACATCTCCACACCACCACCGTCACAAATGTCTATGTCTACATTTAATGCGTTATAGTCTAACTTTTAAAATTGCCCCATTAGTGCCGTTTTTACTACAAACGTAGGATAAGAGACGTAGGAGAGAAAAAGAATCAAATTTTAGAATGATTTTTAGCTTGTTACAAACACTTTTTCTTTGATTTTATATGAAACATTTTTTCACCGTGACTGAAATTAGTGCATATTCTACAGGTTATTTATAACAATTCAAGGATAAGTATTAATGAACAGGTATATAAAGGCTATCTATTACTAATTAAAATTATACGGACAAGAAGCATTGCAGTGTAAGTACCATCCTATATTTTATTATTTAGTTAACCTATACCAATAAATAAAATTGGAGTGTCTGTTTGTAATGTCAAAATAATAGGCCTTTTTCATGCTCAAATGGTTATTTGCACTATACATATGCCTAAAAATCACTTTATATTTTTTTGTCTGTCTGTCTGTCTGTTTGTTTCGGGTAATCTTCAAAACAGCTAGACCGATTTAAAAAATTCTTTCACCAATGGAAAGCTATAATATCAGGAAGTAAACTAGGCTATATTTTATCCCGGTATTCCCACGGGAACGGGAACTACGGGGATAAGGTGACAGAAACCGAAGCGAAGGTGCGTTGCTTATCATATATAAATATAATGCTATAATTTCAAAATGTAAAATGCTACAATTTAATATGAATTCTTTATTTAGCACCAAATAAGAAGTATGGGATAAGGATTAAAGACCATTCGAATATAGGAGTCAAGATATGTGTTGTTTTTCTTTTATCATTCTATCATCATTTCATTTCATAATATAATACTACTACTGGGCTCAAACCTACTCTACAATAAGTGGATAATTGACCACACTGATCAGCAAGGATGATATAGAGTTTTATTTCGAGTTTTCCTTCTCTTATATAGATGTTATTTGTACATTATACCCCTTAGCCGTCTTCTGCAAAACTACAGACAAGAAATAGAAATGAATTTATATTAGAGGTTTTTAATATTTTTTATATTTTTAATGAAATCCATACTAATATTATAAATGCGGAAGTAAGGATGTTTGTTTGTTTGTAACGCTTTCACGCTTAAACCACCGAACCGATTTAAAAATTCTTTCTTCAATGGAAAGCTATAATATCAGGGAGTAACATAGGCTATATTTTATCCCAGTATTCCCACAGGAACGGGAACTACGCCGCGGGTAAAGCGACTGAAACCGAAGCGAAGCGAGGGCGGGTTGCTAGTTTTTAATAAATATTAATATTTTTTTTAAATTATATTTTATATTAATATAATGCAAACCGAGAATGCCTAAGCCATTAAGTTCGCCTTGTAACTTTGTACAAAACTTATAAGAAAATAAAAATAAATTAAATAAATGAGTTATATAGTAAAATAATTTTATTTGCTTAGTTATGTAAATAGTTGCCTAAAGCGCCTCAGTTTTCAACGCGTTAAATTTTCATAGGTTAATCCAAAATAGTAAAAATATTTTTTGGAGCTACATAAATATTTATCTTCATTTGTGGGTTTGTAATCATTTATTTTAGGTATTTCTATAAAGTTTGCCATCTCCGACGAATTTTTAACTAGGGCTAGCTTTTTAAAGTATTGTTATTTCTCTAAACTGCCTCAACTCGTGAATCAAAATACGCGCCAGTAAAATTCATTTTTAAATAGCCATTCGAATTTTTTTAACATTCCAATATCAAAATAATAGCGCATTTTGTTCAAGGTTTATTCAAAGAAAATTTGCATAATATAAAAATTTATTTTATTAAACAATGTTTCGATAAAATTAAGTAAAATTAAAAATACATAAATATAAATCACGTTCAATTTACAAAAAAAATACTTAATGTTAAATCTAATTAAATAAGATAAAATGGTAGCTGAAAGATTCATTTTTATTTTTTCATATACAGTTAGAAAACTGAATACATAAATAGTTTAGTCAGCACCACATATTAAGCAATTCATTCAATTGGTATAATAATAAATTAGTACTTATTAGCTTGCTTAACAAGGCAATTGACAAGAATAATATTATGGACGCATAGATTTATCTTTCTCTTCATATATCTTCCACTTTTGGGCACTGGCTTCTTCTACAATAGAAGTGATAATAACCTGCTAAATTGCAACAGTTTGACGAATTAGTATAGGATTTTACTTCTTAGTTTCTTACTTTCAAAAGAATTTTATGTGATTTTGCAGTAGTCTTTCACTACACCCAAGACATTGTTACTCTATATCAGTAAACGGCAATTTATACATAAATACACATATGTGTGTGTGTGTAGTATAAATATATTTTAAACATGTCTTATTTAAGTATATTATTAGTATAATATATATCGTTTAAAATATAGATAATGCTAGAAATTAACTTGTACTTATTCGATTTATTTTAATGATATTTATCATGATACATATTCGGATTTTACTATTTCCATACGTACTTAAAAAATAATAATACATTATAACGTTTAACTATTCACATAAAATAAATTACTTATTTTTATATATTTATTTTTTTTTGTTCTCTAGAATCCTTCATAATGAAACTTTTAGTTGTACTGGCTCTGGTTGCGGTGGCGCTTGCGCGACCCAGCGAATTTTACGACAACAAGTATGATAACTTTAATGTTGATGAAATGGTTGGGAACATACGTCTTTTAAAAGCATTCACGCTGTGTATCCTTGAAGAAGGCAGCTGCTCACCCGAAGGCAGTGAAATAAAAGGTAAGCTAATTTCAATATAACTACCATCATAAAATTTAGTTCATAATACTACTTCACTTTTTACATATAAACATTATTCTTAAAAGACAAATCGACCTTCTATTTAATGCCGCTATACGGACTCGTTAGCATAGTGCATTATCCTAGAATTCTTTCTTTACAAAAATTCTGATGTATGCTAGTCGTGTATAGATTCATTTCCTTTTTCAATTTATCTTTTGATTACGATAGAAATAAATATGAAATCAAATCAGTAATCGTTCTCTATCTCTTGATTATTTAGGCTATTATAAGAAATTATACAATAAAAAAATCATACTGGCTCTCCTTGTGTCAATCGGCCAAGTAAATCGGCTTGCACTGGCACATGATATAACTTTACTTTTTAAAGTATAATTTACAATTCCAACGACAAAATAGACTTGAAATTTCTTAAGAATATTTAATTCTTAAATTTTGGTCACGTGATTACTCCTTAATGGTAATTTATCTCACGCCTCTTAGACTAGTTGGGAAAGTTTTCCTTTTCTTAAAGTTAATACCTACTTATATTTCTTAGTCATTGTGGTGTATGTAGGTACATTTAATAAAATGTGCAAAAGTGGGTATATTGAAAAATGTGTGTTTATTAGTACAGCGTGTACTGATGTCGGTCGCGGTCAGTTGCTTACGGACCGTGGCGAGGATCACAGGTATCCCAGCTCTACAGGATATGGGTGCAAACACTACATTTTAAAAATACATTACAGTTATCGTATTAGATAGCCATGGAAAATGAGAGAACAGGGAAACCTGATATACTTATGGGCACCATTCATCAAAATGCAACATTGATATAAAATTAATTTTAATAGGTTGGATCCCTGAAGCTATTGCAGATACTTGTGCTAAGTGTACTGAACCACAAAAGAAACTTGTGGCCAAAAGCATTAAAGGCATGCAAGAACAACTACCAGCAGAATATGAAAAACTTAAAGCGAAACACGATTCTGAAGGCAAATACGAAAAAGCACTTAGCGAATTTGTCAAAAAGTATTCAGCTTAAATCTTTCATTGAGTACTTAAGGAGTTATAACAACTATATGTATTCTGTAATTATCAATAAAATATAGAATTACGATATAATCATTATTATTTTTAATATTTAAAAATTACATACATATGTACATACATTGCCTCACACCTGCTTCCCAGAGGGGTAGGCAGAGACTACGGATTGCCACAAGCCATGACATACTTCCATCGCTTCACTCACACTCATCAAAGCCTTCATGCATTCTCTACGGTTACGCGTACTCTTAACATGACCTTTCACCAGCACATCCCCAATTTGATCCAGAAACATACGGCGTCTTCCTCTTGCAATCGTCTCACACACACTTGCTTTGTATACTTGCGTCAACATTCTCTCTTCACTCATTCTTTCTACATGTTCAAACTACCTCAACATACCCTTTTTTAATCTTTGTCACTACTTCTTCGTTCAATCCGCAGCGCTCTCTTATCACACTATACCTAAATATCTTTCAGCCTTACACCACATGTACTACATACAGCTCTCATCTCTACAGCATTTATCCCACTTTCATATCTGCCCTGCCATATCCAGTTTTCACTGCCATACATGATGGTGGGCACTAACACTCCCCTCTGTACTGCTAGACGTGCATTTTTAGACACATTACTGCTGTTCATAAAGGCGTGCAGTGCCCCATTCACTCTATTACCAGCATTAAATCTTCATTCAACATCCTTCTATTTAAAAATTATGATAACTTATATATACTTATAAAAGGCCGATTGAACTATATATAACGTTGAATTCGAAGTCTAATATACCAAATAATATGCACTCATAAATGCATGCAACACTTTTTGAAGATGTTTGTCTTATTATCTAACGAATAGTATTCGCTTTACACATTTTTAGAGCCTAATGTTTCTTATTAATAGTGTCTAATCAGACACTATTACAGATTATCAATTTGGCAATCACCAACACGAATTAGGTTATGTGTGGCTACACAATATTGTGATTATAGTGCTAAGGGGACTTGGCTCTTGTAACCAAAACATGGACAGTAGAATTAAATTTTTCGGTAGGTTGTGGTCTTAATGGAACCCACTCGGCCGAGCAAGATAAGTTCGAACTTATCTTGCGAGATTTATCGATCTATTTTTGAACGGTCCATCATCATTTTTGCAACACCATGATTATTTTCTTACGATAGTCCATCTTTTGGGTCACCTTTTTTGGTATTCAAGCTCAGAACAAGATATACACCGTAGACTTTCCTGCGCTGTAGGCCTCACTATGGGGGAATGTACCGGATTAAACACCAAAAATGTATCGTTAATCTTATTCTATTAAGTATCAATGTACATGCCAGAAATATACATAAAATACTTTTATTTATAATCTTTGCCTTCACTGACATACCAGCAACCAGCCCATCTAATGGTAAGTGGTAATTACCACTTATAGACCTTAATAGTACCACGGCCAAAGAATATAATAATTGGCTACCTACCTTCAGCAGCTTCTTCTTACGTCTCAGTTAAATTAGATCCTCTCATAGCGTTCGGCAAATGCCGCAGTAGTTAATTCATTAGTATTTAGGACGATAATAAGGTATACATATGTGGGATACAAAGAAATCTACTCTTTCGATTTCTGCTTCTAAGTCCTACGTGGGCGGGCCGACCAAAAGACACGTTGCCGCCGTCACCACTGTGCGATATCCGCTTATGTCCCTGATCGCCATTAGCCTCTGTAGCCACTACAGGAGGTTCGATTAAATACCCGTGTGAGCAAAGTTTTTAGCCGTCCCTCTTTGGACTATGCAGTAAATCCTTCACAAATGGTCATTGCATGCATAACGTGGTCAATATAATTTCTACTATCTTCGTAAATCTTTACCTAACTCCCTCTATCTCTTTCTGATTCAGTGGGATAATTATAATAGCAACTATAATTATTTCTAATCACTAATGTAAAACATCTAGCAATGAAGTCATAAGTTAATTGCTAAACTTTGTCTATAGGTTCATTTCAACTCATACACGTCCTAATGTTAGGCTCGAGCCTTTACTAAAATGGGAGGCAAATTGACTTCCTATACGGCGCTGATCAGACAGATTGGCATAGAGTTTTATGTAGAGTTTTCCTTCTTTTAAATATAATTAATAAATAATATATATTTTTTTTTTGTAAACAAAATGGAAAAGCTGAATAAACTCTTTTCCTTTGCATATCCAATCCTGAAAATATCTTTGATCAGTACTTTACATATTATTTTTTAACATCATTATTAAGTAAAATAATAAAAATGGGACGTAATAGAAAATAATTATAGCGACGAGTACAAAATTAAAAACTAAGAATCAAGTGATAATTCTCCCAGAAGATTGTCGCTATATTTAAAAAAACATCGACAGTTCAAAAAATACTGGAAGTAACAGAGAGTAACTTTTTAAAAATTTATGTTTCAAGAACAAAACAAACTATAACAAACGAAGAAGTATACATAGAAATCTTTAGAGCAAATAGTAGTTGCAGTAGTAATAGGAACCATGCTTAATTAATAGCCTCACCGATATCAAACTTTTGTATCAAAGTTAGAAAAAAAACTCTACATATAGTGTTTTCTTTTTTAATTTATTGTTAATAATCATTATCACCTTAGCTCATAAACTTTTCACTGCTACACTCGAGCTTCCTTCACAACAAGAGAAAAGTTAATCTACCTCGCTAGTCAACAGTATATGGTTTTATTTCGACTTTTTCTTCTATTACAGTGATGTTATCTCCTTGCATCCTTTAGTTTTTTCATCTCTTACTATCCAACTATGGAAAAAACCGGGTAGTAACCGTTATATTCTTAAACAACCATCAATCCACAGTGACAGAGTCAGAATACAATTCACCACCCCTCTCTGGCCTATGGGTGTCATAAAAAACGATTAAATATGCATATAACATTTATGCCAGAGAAGGAAAATTTGAAATAAAACCCTATACCAACACGTCCAACTAGCGCGGTAATTGATCTACTAAGGTCAATTTCCCTTGTATCGTGGAGGAAGCTCGAGTCCAACAGTGGGAAATATATGAGCTGAAATGATGATGATGACACAAAAGGACTACTTTTGAAGGCTGATTGGTAGCGATGATAAACTTATTCTTTTGCACTCTACTCTTGGACTACATTTTAATGCTGATTGCTGCTCTTCTCTCAATCACTTGGGGTTGACTTAATCTTTAAGTTGCTTTCAAAGTACATATCGCAAATATTATTGGCAATAGTTTGATGACTGGCTTCCTGCCTGATGTCAACTCTTCTTGGGAAGGTAATTATTGACTAGACAGCAACAAATAGAGTTGGCCCAGGTCTTACGTGATGTTGATTACACTATTAAGATCTCTGGTTTGTTCTATGTACGTGATGTTGATTATGTACATTATTAATACCTCTAGTTTATGTCGTAAAACATACCTCGATGCTGTAAAAAATCCACGTCGAAAAGGAATTAGTGTGGCGAACGTCTCTCTCAGAGCCACTGTTAGACATTCAGTTAGGTAAGGATAATGACCAGAGACCAGACAACGGAACAGATGAGGTAGTTACGCTTGACACTTTTTTTTGGGACTAATCCCACCACACATTCCCACCATTGTAACTCCTGTAAGCCAGGATCCACAATGGTCTCCATAAATGACACCGAGGTTTGGCCCTCAGGCAGTCCCGGGATATGATTTTAAATTGTCTTGGGACCCGCAACAAATTTAATTAGAAAAGATTAAAGAGGAGGAGTTGGAAAGAGAGATTCCACTTCCCTCCTAGGCAAAGCGGGAGACAGAAAAACAAAATGACTAGTCAGCCAATAAGTAAAAAGGTGTACAGCTGCGATAGCGCAGCAGTACGGCACCACGGATACGGAAGAGCTTAACGGGGCCTATATGTGAGCGTTAAAATTGATTGCTACAGTAGGTATGGCAGAAACGCATGAATGCACGGCAATTTTCTCGAGTTGCTACAAGGTCCGTAGTATACTATATACTACCCCACAGGTGACTTGCAAACTGTTTAACATAAGGTTACGCTCGTTTCGCCAGAGATCGCACAGAGAATGTGATGTGCTGATTGTTCATACTCGTGGTCAGATGTGGAACATTGATATAATGGTGATGGTACGAGTTTAAAAGAAAATAATTTACTTTTAAAGTTGCCATGGCCAGTTAAAAATTGGGCCACGAAGTGGTCAACCTCCAGCCACACCTTCTCCAGGCGCTCCCGGATGCATGGAAAAATAGATAAAGACTACCTTTCGATGATGAATCCCATCTTTCTTGCCATTCAGTTAAAAGTTTGTCATAGACAATGGATTGTGGTGCAAACAATCTAGCAATTTTATTTCGGTCGCGCGGTAGAAGGAAATCTGTATTCATAGTTTCCTTTGTGGTGTAATACATTGACGCTCGCTTGACACTTGTCTACGATTGACTTTAGTCACTTAACTAAATCTAAAAAAAGCCCCGAGTTCGGACAACACAACGAACAGAGTTATTAAACCCTTCCCGAGTCCCTATTAGTTCTTTTGATCTGCATATTTAGCATAAAACAAAATCTTTTCTGCACAATACAAAGAAGTCATGATAATCGGAATCCACAAACCCTGACCGGGTTTGCGGATTTTACGGCACATGAGTAACAACTCGATAAATCTTCTTAGCGGTTTTACTAAATTATATATTTTTTTTTATTTTTTAAAGACCATACCATGCACCAAGGAAATAATTCTTATATTGCAGAAGACTTTATAAACATGTAATTAACGGACACATATTACATCCATACTTAAACAACAATTAATGAAACGCACAAAATGTTGCCCATTTTTTGGGCTGTACTCATCCTGTCCGCTCCGTCCGGGATGACGAAGAGGCGGCGCGAGGCCCCATAATCCACCGTATCTTCTTTCCTTCGTGATTGGTTCGATCACCGGTACCGAGTTCCTTACCTTCCGTGACCGGCCTGGCGGGATACATTGTGGGGTACCCTCCCCATCCGACGTCCCTTTCCCGGGACGCCGATCGCCGTTGCGCGGTCAGTCTCTCTGCGAGTGACGGACTAATGCCCGGTCCGGTCACCCACGGCCAAAGTGTTGCTCTGCGCGAGATTCGAACCCACGAAACTGACACGGTAGGTCTTAGCGACTACACCATCTGCGTGCGCAATACATCATAGGTTAAAAACCTTTGCATAGCTACTGGCAATCCGTAACTACTCTCCTCTCGGCAAGGTGTGTCGGATATAATCCATATAAACCCCAAAAAGAGTCAGGCATGTGATGCCTTTAAGGAGGATGAGGCCGAGAGGATGTTTTTCCAACTTCAAAAAAAAAGAGGAGGTTCTCAATTCGGATGTTTGCATTTTTTTTATATTTGTTCCCGCATAACGCCGTCGCTTGCCAACCGATTTGAAAAATTCATTTTTTGTTAAAAAGGATATATTTCCCAAATAGTCCCATGTAAATTTTATCGAAACCGGAGAAGCGATTTTTGAAAAATCTACAAACATCTAAAAATTTATCTACATTGAAAACGGTTTTTTTAACTACTAAAACATTCACTAGAACTAATTTATATGCCAAAACAACGTTTGCCGAATCAGCAAGCTATGTATATAATAGTAGTTACTTTTATAAATATTCTTAATATATTCTTTCTGTATGTAGTTCTTAACTTTAATTGCGTGTTTATAGCTATTTAAAAAAATGGGTTGTGTGTTTAAATTATTTTAGGTTTAGAGGTTTAAGCTCGAAAACCTGATAAACGTAACGTAAACGAGTATATTTGCACCATTTATAACAAAACAAAATTTACAGATATTTCATTTAGCAACATACTAACAATAGCAAACAATAGCAACTTGAATGATTTCATTATGCATACTTAATTACTTACTAACAATAGCAACTTGAATTATTTCACTATGCATGTATTAAGTTTATGCACAACCGTCAGGCGCTTTAAAATAATTTTATAAGACAATTTTAAACCACTTTTCAAGCGAGTTTTTTTTCAAGCGAGTGGGCATTAACTCTCGTCTAAGTAACTTTTAATATAACTTGTGTTCACTAACCCAATTGACAACCTTTATCTATATCCAACAGTGGAACTCGATAGAATGGTGGATGCAATTACTTCTTATAACTCCCACGGTGAAATAAAGAGTGGAAACATTCTGTATTCTTAATCCATCCTAAAGAAGCAGATTAGTATTGCAAACATCACCTGTTTAGTTACGTGATATAAGAATTTACCCGCCAATTGTAGATTATAATCCTATAATAGATAGGTTTACTACAATCGTGGTTATGCAATTAGTGGTATTGTGTTTGTCCACTTATAAATTCTGAAATGTTAATCCACTATTTGGAATCACGCCTGATAATTTGTAATAAGGTAGCACTTTCTTATACTAAATTTAAAAAGCATCTCTTTATATATTTTTTTTATTGTCATGAATAGCAGACAAGCACACTATCAAGTGAGAGGTCAGTGCTGCTAATGGACCTCGGCAATATAAAAGTTATAGCTGTTGTTGCCGAACGAAGATAAGAATAGAGAAGAAAGAAGTTTAGTTTCGCTGGAGGTCTCACTCACGAAATTAAGCACTGTAGTAAATTGCTACTATTCAGAAGTTAATTATCTATAAGAGTGTAAGTAACTTCGAACGCACCGGCTTGTTTATTCCGCGACACGCGCAGGTTCAATCTCTCATTCAGTGAGATTGGGCGACGCCCGCTGTGACATCATTGCCGTGATAGTCGGGCTTGAACATCGTACATGTACATGTTCAAGCCATTGAGGCTTTCAGTAGCTCCACGGAAGGAGGTGCTAGAGTGATTCAGAGCCGAATCAAGCCACTCTGACACACATCGCCGCCAAGGCCTGAAGCGGCGGTACGCATTGGGGGGTTTAGGTTCCGGAAAGGGTATCTCACCGTACTAGCCATGGATATAAAGGATTTGATACCAGTGCCTAGCGCAATGTTGAAAAGGAGGAAATATAATGGGTAAGGGGTCCGTGCCCGGGTAGGGGGTATTCCGTCGGGCCGACCACTGATGACAAGTAACCCTGCTCCAGTGGTTGGCCCAACGACGAAGGCGACGTGGTGTTCGGGTGGGTTGTGGGTGTTGCGTGCTTAAGCCCCTCTGTCGCCCCGGACGGAGTGGTGCGGAGGCGCGACGGCCGCAGCCCACCCAAAAAAAAAAAAAAAGGGGGTCCGTGCCCTGCCCTTGCTTTGCTCCAGAAGTAATAAACAGTATCTATGATGACCATAACTCGCTCAAAAAAAAAAGAAAAGTTTACTTATTAAATAATACATATTAAAAAACAGCACATTTTAATTACAAATAAGTTAAAACTACGTTACAAACTTGTGTGTTTCTATCAAACTGTGGAATCGTTTCAAGCAGAGTATTTGCCGATAAAGGCTGCAAGTTCATCTGCGCGTTTACCTTCAGGATCGTACTTCGCAAGCATTTCAACATATTCCTTGGGATATTTGATTTTTGCTGCTTTGATGCCTTTAGCGATGAGAGCCTTCTGCTTTTCAGTGCACTTGGCGCAAGATGTATCGATAGCTTCAGGGATCCAGCCTATTAAAAAATTATCATCATCATCATCATCTTGCTCTTATCCCAATTACTTGGGGTCGACGCAATATGTCATCTGTTTTGACATATTGCATAAAGTTTCGGCAATGTTTTTTATGACCGGCCGCCTGCCTGACGTCAACCCTCCTTGGGAATGTAATCGTTGACCCAAATGGTACCAGATGGAGTTGGTCCGGGTCAATCTAGGGCTCTTAGTCGTCTTTTACGACACCCACGAGCAAAGCAAGGGTTCGTAGTATTCGAAGCCGCTACCACACAGCGAAATACCTATTAAAAAATTATATGAATTATAAAATTACAATACTGTAATTGTAAAAGAATACAATACCCAAAAAATAATTAAAACAATACGAGTTTTAAATATTGCATTTTTTTTTTGCCTTCATCAACTTCTCTCACGCAAGCAAGCAGCTCTTTTGATGATAAATGCTAGTTACTTAAACAATACTGAGGACACAGCCAAGTAGTTACCTACCATCGATGGAGGCTTGAGAAGGATTAAATGAAGGTAAGAAACCTCCATCGTTGATTTTATTATATACTAGCAATTCGCCCTCGCTTCGCTTCGATTTCAGTCGCCTTACCCGCGTAGTTCCCGTACCCGCGGATATACTAGGATAAAATATAGCCTATTTTACTCCCTAATATTATAGCTTTTCATTGGTGAAAGAATTTTTGAAATCGGTCCAGTAGTTTCGGAGCCTATTCAATACAAACAAACAAATAAATCTTTCCTCTTTATAATATTAGTATAGATTATCATTGATGTTAATTTTATATCTATTAGGTCACTCCTGGCAAAAGGACTTCCATTTTGTAAATAGTAATATCTCCATCTATCTGACTCTCATGTTGCATGTTTTTAATGTCAAAGGAAGCAAGTAACGAGTTTTATTCCAAAAAGTAGTAAGAGTTCAATGGTGTCTGATCTCTCCCACTTAAAAACCCTTTTAAGGGGGAGTGATCTTATGTTATTGATAAACCAATACATTAGGACCGTGTAGGTGGTGTTCTGCTAGATTTCAAGGATTTTTTTTAAATACAACGCTTTGCATCAAGGTAAATAATCCTTGTATTGCGGGGGACTTTACAAACATATAATTAATGGACACAAACTACATCGAGACTCAAAAGAACAGTTTGTGGATCGCACCAAGTGTTGTCCTGGGATTCGAACCTGCGACACTGGCACGATAGGTATCTTACCTACACCATCTGTGCAATCACATATGTATATGTATTTTTTTTAATTGCACTGAACGGCGTTTATTAGGTCAGCTACTTATCTTAATATATATAAATCTCCTGTCACGATGTTTGTCCGCGATGGACTCCTAAACCGATTTTAATCAAATTTGCACACCGTGTGCAGTTTGCTCCAACTTGAAACATAGGATAACTTATATCTTAATTTATAGTCGCAATATTATTTTATTGCAAATTATTTATCTAATATTTGACATTCACAATTATCTGTGAACTCCAAACGATTTTAACAGATGGCGATATCTGTTGACTGGATAGAGTAAGTAATTTGTGTGTGCTCAAGAGAGAGAGAATGGTTTAGATTCACAATTGGACCCTTGGTCAGCTAGTTGTTATATATTTCAACTACGTATATTTACTACTGCGTATATCCTTATTAATGTTATAAATGCGAAAGTAAGTTTGTTTGTTTGTTTATTTGTTTGTTACGCGTTCACACTTAAACCACCGAACCGATTTCAAAAATTCTTTCATTAATGGCAAGCCATAATATCAGAGAATAACATAGGCTATATTTTGTCCCGGTATTCCCACAGTAACAGGAACTACGCTGGTAAAACGACTGAAACCGAAGCGAAGCGAAAGCGGGTTGCTAGTACCTACTGTTATAATTCTTTTGTTACGAGAGCATCATGTTTCTCAGCTCATAAACGTTCCACTGCTGGGCTCGAGTCCCCTCCATAATAGGAGGGAAATAGACCTACTATACCACGCTGGTCAGACGGGTTGATCTAGAGTTTTCTTTCAAGTATTCTGTCTCATACATAGATATTATATGCATATTATATACCATAGTCATCTTTTATAACACCCATGGGCAGGTTAGAGGGTGGTGAATTGTATCTTTATTCCGTCTCCACACTTCTTCAAGCGCAACACTTGAAGAAGCTGAATTAAAAATACATCATTATTATTATCACTATTACCTACTTACCCCCTATTCATTTTCATCATTTCATTTCGGCTCATACACGTCCCACTGCTGCGCTCGAGCCTCCTCCATAACAGGAGGAAAATTGATCTAACTATATCATGCTGGTCGGACAGATTGGTATAGGATTTTATTTAGAGTTTTCCATTTCTTGCATAGATTTAATATGCGTAATATATCCCATAATCGTCTTTTATAACATCTATGGTCAGGATTGTATTTTTACTCCGTCACATTGCATTATTATAATCACAAGATATGAAAATTGGTGTACCTTTTAGCTGCTTTCCATCAGCGGTGCACGGGCCCGAATCATTGAAACACATAAAGTAGTTTCTGAATAATTTTTCATTGTTGATGACTTCATCTATGTCGAACTCATCGTACCTCGAGTCGTAAGTATCTTCGGCGTTAACGAGCGTAGCCACGATCAAGACCAAGACAATAAGAAGTTTCATGGTGATTTTTTCTGGAAAATACATGAATAACATTATGATTTTATTTGTATGTTACAAGTAAGCTATTAATTATATATTCAAATATTAATAGATTTATACGTCGGATTACAAATCTCATACCAACTACTTCTAGTACTCTAGTATCTAGCTACTTCTATCTCTATTCTATCTACGTATGAATACTGCGAGTGTTGTGTAGTAAATTGTTAGTTATTGCTTGCTTTGATAACAAAAAGAAAACGGTTTTTGACGTAATAAATCGATTAACGCCGGCTTCACGCATAAAAAAGCAAGACTCATTGTCACGTTCTACCTGAGCCGAGCATACACTCAAGAGCGCGGATAACCTATAGAGAGGTACAATCAGCCTAAGCGTTCAGCACGTGACGCATCCATCTTTCTTCAAAAAAAATGTTTGAATTAACGAGTGCACATAAATGTTAATTTATCGGATAAATTGTAATTTTCATTATACTCGTTCTTGTATTATAAAGGGATTTTCAACAAGAACTTTGTTTTCTAAAACAAAATAAAACAAGAAATTTAGATGAAGATGATTCAAATTATTATTGCATTACGAAGAGAAAAGTTCGGCAATTATGAATGAAAAATGATATCTGGCAAATGTCCACCACGACCACGCTGAGAGATGTCGATTCTTTCATCAAAGTTTTTAATCACATTTTGGCAAAATGGCGGGTCTATTTCGTTAATCACATCGCGGATTTTGAACTTCAAGGCTGCAATCGATTCGATTGGCTCCGTATAGACTCTGTCCTTAACATAGCCCCACAAAAATAATCCAGTGGTGTTAAATCACACAATCTGGCTGGCCACATAACAGCTGATTTTCGTGAAATTATGCGTTCGAGAAATTTGGTTTGCAATAAATTGATCGGCCAAAATTTAGTTGTTGTTGAACAACTCAATTTGGTCTATTCGAAAATCAGTCATTAAAAACTTTGATGAAAGAATCGATATCTCTCAGCGTGGTCGTGGTGGACATTTGCCAGATATCATTTTTCATTCATAGTTGCTGAACTTTTCTCTTCGTAATACAATAAAAATTTTAATCATCTTCATCTAACTTTCTTGTTTTATTTTGTTTTAGAAAACAAAGTTCTTGTTGAAAAACCCGATACTAAACTAGCTGAGCCAACAGACGTTTTTCTGTTCAAATAAAGCGTCACTTACCGGGTCCAATTGTGAATCTAAACCATTCTCGAATCCTCTGGGTGTACAATCCACAAAAAATTGCATCAACATCGGTCCAGCCGTTTAGGAGGAGTTCAGTGACATACACACGTACACAAGAAATTTATATATAAAGATAATGACAATTCAATTCATAAAACTATGTAATTTGTCATCAATGTTTTCTTATGATGTTATCACGTAAAATTATAGTTCGTAAACCGACTTTATAGACAACCATTTTATTTTTTATTAAAAAAAAAGAAATAATTGTAATAATAATCGGCGCCAACGCGTTCAGGTTAAACTATGTGTTTAGGTTAACAAAGACTTGTGTTAGTCAATATGAGAAATCATTATTCGTTGGCGTTACGAATGTCCAACTACAGTTGCGTTTTGGAGATATAATATTCTACCGCAATCGATTTAGAAATATAAAACTAACTTGAGAAAAATTACGGCTAAACAAATTTTATTTCTTTTTTTGTTTTCTTTAAAAAGCCAACGCCCTACACTAAGGAAATAATCCTTATATTGCGAGGGACATTACAAACATTTAATTATCCGACATAATTTACACATAAGACTCAGAATAATAATTTGTTGGTCGCACAATTTGTTGCCCCTTTTTTTGGGAGGTGAGTTACGGTCGGCGCACTCCTCGCTCCGCTCCGTCCGGGGTGACAGAGGAGCGTAAGCACGCACACCCCTAACCCACCCATGACACGTCGCCTTCGTCGTTGGGCTGACCACCTGAGCAGGGTGACTTGACGTCAGTGGTTACAAATTGTTGCCCTGCGTGGGATTCGAACCGGCGACAATGGCAAGGTATCTTAACCACAACGCCATCTGTACTTCTACGCATTTGTGCAAATGATAATGACGATGTCTCCAACAAGCTGAGGAAGTTGCTTCAAAGTTCCTATTGTAATTGTTGTTATTTTTTGTTGTTGTTGTTTTCATGTGATACACTTCCGCATCCTTCACATACAAAACCTTTAGTAGTTAAAAAAAGTGTTATCTAGTATGTTTTTTATAATAAGTTTAGTTTAATTAATAATCTTTTTATAAAACGCATGTACGAGCCATTATTAAGTAAATATAAAACAGGTAACAATAAAAAATAGATAACTACAATTTTTTTTCAATTAATCATAATTAATGCCACGTCGGCCCAGTTGCATTAAAATATGCCTCTTGATCATGAGGTCCTGGGGTTTAACCCTAGGTCTAGCAGAAAACCATACTGTAGTATAACGTAAATCATACATTTGATATTTAAAAGATCTTTTACAAAATATTCTCAACAAGATTGGCGTTTCGAACCGTGTCCTGTTTACGGAAAAAGACTCGACCTTATTACGTGAAACAAAACAATTAATTGTGACTTAATAGTGTTTAATGCTTCGGATTATACGTTCAAGTATAAATGCACAAGATCATATAACTAGTAATTTATAGAGAACATCAAACGGCAGGTCTTCATAACTTCATCTCATATTTGCTGCACTATTGGTCTCGAGTTTCCTCCACAGTAGGAAGGAAATAGACCTACTATACCACGCTGGCCAGACGGTTTGGTTTTATATAGAGTTTTCCTTCTGTTGCACAGTTAATTGAATAAAGAAATAGATGTTACCTGCATATTATACCTCTAAATCGTCTTTTACGATAGACACCGCAAGGGAGAGCGGGAGCGGTGAATTGTATTTTTATTCTGACACCACACGAAAAGCATGTCTTACCAAACAGTAACTTTATTATGGGGGTTTTTCGAACCCTTTTCACAATTTATAATCGCGTAAGGACAAAGGCATTTCGTATCCAACAAATTATCGCAGAGTTTATTATGTACCAACTAAGGTGTTAAGAAGTACAGTGTCTTCAAACCAGACATTATTTATTGCTATACTAAATATAGCAGCGATAATTAGGAGACCAAGAACTTGTATACAAAAGTATCGGGATGCATCTCCATACCCATACCCCGGAGTTACATTTGTATTATATCGTAAATTATCAATAATCGCGTGATTTAACAGAGTAAAAAAATATCTTGAAATAAGATTCTACAGTTCTAAAAATAGAAATTAGTGATTTCTCATATTTACGCGAGTATTACACATTGTAAATAAAACTACGGATTTTATCGCGACTGTTTTTGACTTTTCATTGCCCGACGTTTCGAAAAGCAGCGTTCATAGTCCCGGTCGGACTAAGATGTCACACGTCCAACAAGTCATCGTTATTACAGAGATTTATATTTAGGAGCAAAGCGTTCGAAACTTCGGGCAATTAAAAATCTAATACAAATGTGATAACATCCGTAGTTTTATTTACAATAGAAATTAAGTTTAAAAAGATTTAGTATGCCAATAAAGGCATATCATCCTTTTCTAGTAGGGAGATCTATGTGCAACAGTGGACGTTAATAGGCATCATAAAATACCTATTATTATTAGACTGACGAAGAAATTGTGTAGGCACTGTTGAATTAATATCATATTTAAAATTTAGTTTTTTATTGTGCTATGTGATAATGGCTAGGGATATTCATCATCGTCATCGCAGCCCACATACGTCCCACTGTTGGGCTCTGGCCTCCATCACAATAAGAGGGAATTTGACCTACTATACCATACTGGTCAGACATGTTGATATAGATTGTAAATAAAACTACTTTTACGGATTATATCGCGTTGTATTTGATTTATAATTACCCGACGTTTCGAACACTTTGCAGCATTCATGGTCACGGGCAGACTAAGGTGTCTCACGTCCAACAAGTCATCGTTATTACAGACATTTATAATTATCTACCCGATACAGAAAATTTGTTATAAATTTATTAAATTTTGATCCACATTTTAGTACAAATTTATTGCCAGTGTAAGAAGAAAATGATTCTATATGAAAAAATTTATATTGTTTATGGTTAGTAATTATTAATTATTAAATTTGTACCAATTATTGTTATAATTTGTTGATTTAATACTAACAAAACTAATATATTACCACCGGATCGGAAGGCGGCCACACTGAGAAAGATCCGGCAAGAAAACTCAAGGGACATGATGCTAAATTAATATTGATTTTTATTTTTAGATGCGGCTTACTTTGTCTTACTAAAAGGTTTTTTGATTTATAAAATTATCTTTAACTATTATTATTGTAGGTCAAATCTATACAATAAGTGCTCAAAGTAAGCCGCATCTAAAAATAAAAATCAATATTAATTTAGCATCATGTCCCCTGAGTTTTCTTGCCGGATCTTTCTCAGTGTGGCCGCGTTCCGATCCGGTGGTAGTATATTAGGTTTGTTAGTATTAAATCAACAAATTGTAACAATAATTGCTACAAATTTAATAATTAATAATTACTAACCATAAATAATATAAATTTTTTCATATAGATTCATTTTCTTCTTACACTGGCAATAAATTTGTACTAAAATGTGGGTCAAAATTTAATAAATTTATAACTAATTTTCTGTATCGGGTAGATAATTATAAATGTCTGTAATAACGATGACTTGTTGGACGTGAGACACCTTAGTCCGCCCGTGACCATGAATGCTGCAAAGTGTTCGAAACGTCGGGCAATCATAAATCAAATACAACGCGATATAATCCGTAAAAGTAGTTTTATTTACAATGTGTAGTGCTCGCTTAAACATCAAATATCATTATGTTGATATAGAGTTTTATTTCGAATGTTCCTACTCTTGCACAGATGTTATGTGCATATTATATACCATAGTCGTCTTTTACGATATCCATGGGTAAGATTAGGAGTGGTGAATTGTATTCTTACTCCGTCACCGCACATTAGGGATATTACCAAACCTTATATCGCTCGAGGATGTCGTAAAAGACGACTAAATTTATATCGACCCAGGCCAAATCGTTCTAATGCTATCTGGTCAAAAATTATATTCTGAAGTCGTTAATAAAGAGGGTTGTCGATAGGCAGGCGGCCGTTCATCAATCTATTGCCAATAACTTCTGCAATATGTGCGATGGAAGAGAATTTTGTACATATTGCGTCGATACCAAGTAATAGCAATAAGAGCACGATGTTGATTACTTAGAACTATCTGGATATCAACACTGTGATAATAGAATCAAATTATTATTGTAAACTTTATATAACGTAAGAAACTTTGATGACCATGTCCAAAACATTTTGTTTCACGTTTTTGAAATCCTTCATATCTCTTCTTATAAAAACTTTATTAGGAGTGAAAAATAACTGTCGTACGAGGAAATCGAATCCATACTTTTTGGAAATCCGTTCTAATCGTCCTTATTTCGTCTTTATAGCAATCTTTGAAATCGTTTCTTCCAGTCTAACGACCTCTCTTTTTAATTGAATCGCGATTACCACAAATATGACTAAACAGATGAATTGGTCACGGAGATAATCTATTATAATATATGAAGGATACCCTAAATTAACTGTAAGAGGTATTTACAGGGCCAATGTCTTAACGTGTTTGTTAAAAATACAGATTTTTGAGTCTTTGAAATGTTTCTTTAACATGAGGGTTTTCATAAAATTTTTACGAATGAAAAATCATTGCCACATGCGGGATTTGAATCTACACACATCAGAATATCGTTCCAATCATTCAAGCTTTAGGCCAGCGTGGACTGACATATGACATTCAATTTGTCACTCCTATTTGTCGTCTTTATGAGAGCCGAGCGCCATTTATCAATACACGTTTACAAATTCTTCCGATTATCGTCGCTTCACACCTGTCAAAATACAAGTGACAAATTGAATGTTTCACGCCATTGCTGTTCTGAAGGTAGGCATAGAAACTAAGTCTTTAAATATTAGCCTCATAACTGAAGTTAAAGTTAATCAACGAGTTATGGAGCGAGATATGCTTGGGATTTATCTGCAAGATAGGATTTAAAATACGGTAATCCGCAGAAGAACAGATGTAAACGATATATCACGAAGAACTACCACGCTGAAGTGGCAATGGGCACTCTAAGTCGATAAACTAACCGAAAAAAGGTTCTTGGGGAAGAAAGATTCTTGTGTGGCGATCACGTATCGCAGGAAGCCGTGTAGGACGGACCTCTATTAGGTAGAGCGACAACTTGGTGACTTATTGAGAGTTTTTGGATGCAACCGGCACTAAAACGCACTTTCTGTTAAATCACGAGGGACACTTACGTCCAGCAGTCAATGGCAATGATGATAATACTAATTATGACAGTTAATAATATACGAGTTAATACAAATAAATCCGGAGTCATAAGTGCTTACCGTGAGAATTGAAGCTAAGAACTTTGAATCAAAATTATTGAAAAAATTATTTTTGTAACGGTGTTTTAGTTATTAGTACTCACTTTGTAAACAAGATTATCCGAATGACTTTACTTCAGTGCTGGGCAGCTTTATATATTTCCGTCTTAAATCTTATCCTTGAAGCTTTACGTCCAATGAGAATTATTTACAATTATAATTAACATCTTAATACAATAAAAAAATTTAAAAATTTAAATTATTTTTATGTTAGGCATACAATATATAATTAAAATGTTATTTTAATTTTAGACATACAATATGCGGATCTAGTATGGAAGTTATTAAAGCCTCGGAGGACGAATAAATTTATTTGAATGTCGACATAGAAACCATATATTCTTAATTTTTTGGATAATCTGCCGCGAACTTTAACTTTAACTTTAATAACTACTTTATGAAGCATTTTTCCATTAAGCGGGGTCCGCTGCTCCAAACTTTACTTAGAGACAATGGCGCCCTCGTCTGCGGTAGTAAATCACTAATTTTCTCATCCAGCCTACCCCTTTTTTTTAAGCCGAATTGGCAACACTGAACGGCGCGCCGGCGACGCCATTTTGTTGTGTTGTCTGTCACTCGCAACAAGACTCCCGTGCTAGTCACATTTCTGTTCGCTGAGTGCTCTTTCATATTTTTCATACGCTGTGTTGAGTATTTATATTCCACCGTATGGATTTCATTGTTCTTACTTTGATTGAGTTGAGCGTATCGTTCCTCCCAGTAAGATTTTACTTGCAAAATGCCGAAAGGTATGGTGCTTAAAGGACAATCCAGAGAGTTAGTGCTGCGGCTTCGTGAATTTTTTTGAAAAGGAAAGTCGCAATGGCGGATTCCTTATACCAGTAACCCAAGTTAGAGACCGTGTTGCAGCAGCATTAGGTATTAGTGCTCCAACGGTGGCGAAAATCACTAAAGAAGCCTATGGTAGTAGTGGTATTGAACAGAACAAGCTATCTACGCCTAAGAAAAAACGTCAGCCCCATAAAGTGACAGCAATTGACAGTTTTGATACTGATGCTATTCGTCGTCATATATACAATTATTACACAAGCAAAGAGATTCCTACTTTGAAAAAATTAGTAGCATCTCTACGAAATTGTGGCTTGTTTCGTGGTCAAAAATCTTCTTTGTCAAAGGTGCTGCACCAAATCGGGTTCTTGTATAAGAAATCCGACAAAAGAAAAATTTTAATAGAATGTCGTGATATAGCCTTGTCTCGCTGTGAATTTTTAAGACAAGCGAAGAAAATAGAAGACTGGTCGAATGTCGTTTTCACAGATGAAACTTGGCTCAATGCCAATCATTCCATACCAAAAGGTTGGACTGACGATACTGCTGCTTTTACTTCTGCAGTGCCAATGGGGAAAGGTGAACGCCTCATCATTTGCCATGCGGGAACTACAAAGGGATTTGTACCAGACGCTCTGTTAGCGTTCAAATAAAAAAAAACAGGAGACTATCATGAGGAGATGAATGCGGACGTGTATGAAAAGTGGTTCAGAGAAATGCTTACATCACTTGAAGAGCTATCAACAATATTTATTGATAATGCGCCCTATCACTCTCGCCAAATTAATAAAATGCCAACACAGGCCAACAAAAAACACGAGATTATAAACTGGCTTCGTGATAATGGGGAAGATGTGGACGAATCCCTACTAAAAGTAGAATTACTTAAAATATTAAAAAGTAAAAAGCAGCCAAAACGATATGTTATCGACGAAATGGCAGCAGAATATGGGCATGTTGTAATCAGAATTCCTCCGTACCACTGTCAATATAATCCAATTGAAATGATCTGGGCACAAGTCAAAGGACACGCCGCAAGAAACAATATAACTCCTCCTTTCACAGCAAATAAAATGCTTGAACTTTTAAAAAACGCATGTGCTAGTGAGACGCCTGCAAACTGGGCGAGTGTCGTCAACAAGACAAAAAATATAATATTCTCTGATTGGGATCGGGAAATTGAATTTGACAACATACCTACACAAGAGTTAATAATAAACACTGCAGATGATTCAAACGACGATTCGAGTTCGTATGAAGAATCCGACGATTCGTTATAATAAAATAATATTAAAATATTTTGGTTGTTTTATTTCATGTTATAGGTATGATGAGAAGATTTTTATATCTCCCTGATACAATTTTAACGTGTTGTCTATTACAACAATTCAAAACTCAGTTGTCAGCTGACTTAACTGCAAATAAGTGTAATCGATTATTTGCGATTCATTAGTTTGCACCGAATACTTTTGATCCTGTCACTAGATGCGATAGAACGTAATTTTTTTTATAACGGAAATGAATTATCACTTAAATTTTATGAATAGAGCTATTTACGGCATATTAATGTATTTAGTGGGTAATAATTAAGATATATAAATATTATTGGGCAGTTTATATATTTCTCTGTTCACTCGTTTCAAAGTTAATAATTGCGTATAATGAAACAGTTACGTCCTAAAGCATGTGTCAAAAGTAAAATAAATGGTTGGAACGAGTATAACTATGTTGATGTCATGTATATGTGTACCGATAAATGTCAAATCCAGATAAATACAAAATGTTTTAAATTTACAAGTTCGAATATCCAAAAATAACAACTGTTCGTAATTTTAGGTTTTCACTTCTGACGGCAGTCCTTGTAACGGCTTTCATTATTTTAGCCTATCGCCGTCTATTGCTGGACGTAGGCCTCCCTCATATTACGCCACAGAATACGGTCCTGTGTCGCTTGCATCCAACGACGCCCAGCAACTTTCATCAGGTCGTCGGTCCACCTAGTGGTGAGCGCCCTACACTGCATCGTCCAATACATGGACGCCACTCGAAAACCTTTCTTCCCCAGCGGTTGTTGGTTCGTCGAGCGATGTGGCCTACCCATTGCCACTTCAGTGTGCTAATCATTCATGCTTCTTTGGTTATCATAACTGCTTTGTTTTTCTTAATTACTTCAAATTTATATACACACACAGATTTGCGCGATATCAAGCAGAGTCCTGCGTAACTGCACTGGTATCTGGCTGGATGGTCGGATTTGGCTGGCCTTTCTATATAATTATACTATATAATTACGACGGACCAAGCTCGACAGTTCGAGTCACGGTTACTTGAGTCGTTGGCATCTCTGGTAGATAGTACATCAATTCAGAACTATAACGTATTATGTTAGCTTCAAAAGCCTGATAGAGAGATTACATAAACAGCTCAAATCTGGAATCATGTGAGACACTACCACACGATGGACTGAAGTTCTGCCATTAGTACATTTAGGCATATGCAGAGCGTGGAATGGTGACATCCAGTCATTAGCCGCGGAGTTGGTGTATGGTGAGTCTTTGTTGCCGACCTGACGCTGCCAACCATCGCTAGGGAGATACTTGACAGCGATAGGAACTGGGACGCGGTTGCCGGATTCTACAAAAAAGTCGTCTCGTGGAAGGAAGCGGCAGATCGTGCACGAGGGGAACTCCTCTACGGCGACACAGTCCATTGCCAACGACTTGTGCGCCGCAGGCGCGAATATCTGCTCCTGATGCCGCCTAGCCGAGGCTGCGCGTGACTGGAGCGCGGGATAATCTGTCATCCGCAGAGACGCTAACCACGTGAAACGACGCCCCGGAAGGGCGTCGGGGAAGGATGTTACCTAAAATGGGCTGACAATAGCCCGCCAAAAATAAAATGCTGATTCTCTACGTCTAGCTGGACAATTTATATCTCCTATTATCTCCTACAGAACACCATACTACCGACAACATCGCAGACTTCACTACACGACTACACATTCACTGGATGTAATTTTTTTTTTCTTTTAGTTAAGTCGGTACACACGCAGTTTATTCCGTCCGAGGTAACGCAAAGGCAGCGCGCGACTCTATAACCACGTTATGTCCTCGCCTTTGATGGCTATCATGTAGTCACGATTTTTTTCGTTTGCCAATCAGATTCCAATTACCACGTCGAATGGCTACGCGCATGCTTAGCGACCCCGTCAAGCTTACACTGTTATATTCTTACTTATCATTATCGTCATCATAATACCCTTTTTTTTTGTCACACTGTGGAAATGCATTTACGCACCGTCCCCCGCCGGTGACAGACGAAGGAGTGTGTGGGGCTCGCCGGCCACCATGTGACCGGAATACCCACTAAAACCACAGCGGCCCCTTCTGTCCCCTTCGTCTGATGACATTCAATCCCCGACACCCCAACGCATGGCCGTCTGGCCACGTCCTATCGTCATCAACATAATACCCTTACTGTTATCCCATTTACTTGAGGTCGACTCAATACGTATTCTTCTTAAGTAGTACATATTATAAAAGTTATTGGTACGACCTGTCTGACGTTAACCATCCTTGGGTGTGCAACTGTTGACAATACGGTCCAGACGTCTATATAAAAAGACTTTTAGCCGTCTTTTACAACATCCAAAAGTAATCTAAGGATTGCTAATATTCGTACCACATATTATTATGTACCACAAATACATACACTATACATTATTATGTACACCTTTTTTTTTTTTGTGGGTGGGCTGCGGTCGGCGCGCCTCCGCACCACTCCATCCGGGGCGACAGAGGGACTTAAGCACGCAACTCCCGCCCGAAAACCACCTCGCCTTCGTCATTGGGCCGACCACCGGAGCAGGTTTACTTGTCGTCAGTGGTCGGCCCGACGGAATACCCCCTACGCGGGGTACCCTCCCATCGACTGACGTCCTCCCCTCGGGGAGGACGTCGGTCTTTCCTCACGCGGTCGGCCTCTCAGCGGGTGACGGACTAATCCCCGGTCACGTCACACGCGGCCTCGGCTAGGGCGGCATGAGGCGCAGATAGTTGCGCCTACGCCGCCCCAGTCGCTGGCGGCAGATCTCCCCATCGAGGCTGCGCTCCTCGCGCAGGCGATCCGCCGCCTCCTTCCGCGAGATCACCGTCTCGCAGAAGGCTGCGACCGCGTCCCAATTCCCGATGCTGTCGACCATCGCCCAAGCGATAGCCGGCAGCGTCAGGTCCGTACCGATGATTGCGACGAGTTCACAGCGCTGCACTGCCCAAGCCCCGCAGGCCTCGAGCGTATGGCGCGCCGTGTCCTCGTCGCAATCGCAGTGGTGTCAGGACGGTGTACTCTAACGACCTTGTGCAGGTATTTGGCGAAGCACCCATGCCCCGTCAAAACCTGCACCAGTCGGAAGGAGAGCACCCCGTGCCGCCTTTCCAACCACTGCATCAGCACCGGCCGGAAGGCCTCCACGGTTCGCACCCCGAACCGAGGCCTCTCCAGCCGGACTGCCCAACGGGCGATGACGTCTCAGCGGGCGTCGATGCGCCAGGCGGTGAGATCCCTTAACGAGACCACACCGCCCTCCGCTCGCACCCCCGTCACCCGCCGATATAGTCCGGCGAACATCTCCGCCTCCAGGTCCCACGGGGGAGTCCCAGCCAACAGACACGCTGCTTCCGTCGCCACCGTGCGGTATCCGCGGATGGCCCTGACCGCCATGACCCTCTGTGGTCGCCACAGAAGGGCCCTAAGTCGGACGGTCATGGACCCTGCCCACACCGGTGCGCCGTACAGGGCCATCGACCGGATGACCCCCGCGTACAGCCGTCGGCACGCAGCGCTCGGTCCACCCACATTCGGCATAAGCCACGATAGGGCGGACGCCGCGCCGACGAGCCGTGGAGCGAACCTGCGGAAATGCTCCCGGAACCACCATCGCCCGTCGAGCACCAGGCCCAAGTAGCTCATATGGGCCCGGATACTGATGTCGACCGAGTGGACGGTGATCGAGACGCCGATGGGAGGGCTCATAGTGCGCCCATGGAACAAGAGGGCCTCCGTCTTGTCCAGGGCGACCCTCAACCCCAGCGCCTCGATCCGCCTGACGACCTCCTCGGTACCAGAGGTCGCCAGGCTTATCGCCTCTTCTAGCGTCCCACCGCGGGCTGTGACGAGCGTGTCGTCGGCGTAACAAATCACGCCCAGCCCGGGCGGGAGGCTCCCTCTCAACGCCCAGTCGTAGCCGATGTTCCACAGGGTAATCGCATGAAAACACACCTCACACGTAATACATATTATTTTAAATTGTACTAAACATAGTGCGATTTCCAAGTCAATCTATTTATTTAAAACATAAAAGATCTTTAATATTGATATCGTCACTATAAGAAGTTGTTAGGTTAGGTATTTACGTAATAACTTAAGAAGAAAGGTCCCTTAAGCAGGGACTGAATGAGTTAACCGACTTGGTATAACATGAATCTCACAAATTTTTATGGTAGAACAACTCAGTTGCGAGGCTTGGCTTTTTTTTACAAGTCTTGTTTTTGATGGTATCTCATTTCTTTTTGTAGATAGACCTACTTATTTGCCTTTCCGGTACCTTCTACTTCTGGAATACCAACAAAGGATTTTCTTAGAGCTTTCCATTCGTGAAAGAATTTTTGAAATCGGTCCAGCCGTTTTGAAGACTACCCGGAACAAACAGACAGACAGACAGACAGACAAAATTTTTTTAATTCCTATTTTAGGCATAGGTGTCGTACAAATAACCGTGTGAGCATGAAAAAAGCCTATTATTTTGACATTACAAACAAACACTCCAATTTTATTTATTGGTATAGATTATATAATTATAAATAATTATTATATATAATACAATATTATATATAATATATTAAAATATTACAATTATTTATAATTATATAATATATATATATATATATATATATATAGATTGACCCGGACCAACACCATCTGGTACCATTTGGGTCAACGATTACATTCCCAAGGAGGGTTGACGTCAGGCAGGCGGCCGGTCATAAAAGTCATTGCCGAAACTTTTTGCAATATGTCAATGTCAAACAGATGACATATTGCGTCGACCCCAAGTAATTGGGATAAGAGCAAGATGATGATGATGATGATATATATATATATATATGTATGTATATATATATATAATACATACCAGGTGCCTATGATTCCATTATGAAATAATTTTCCATATTTTGCTTCCACAATGTTTAATGAAACACAAGTGTATACATGCCTTCATAGTTATGTAAGTAATAATGTATGACTGAAGCTTGAGGAACTCATATTGTAGCCAAATTATATTAACTGAAAAATGGTCTGTGTATATACTTGCACAAGGATGGAAGCATTCATTACAAATGGCTGCACAATGAGGTGCTGCAAAATAAAAGCAGTATTTTAATATCTAAGCCCGTTTAGCCAGGGAATACTCTGTCAGCCGCAGAGAGTCTGACCACGCGGGGATGACTGACGTACCGGGAGGGGGGTTAGAAAGGAACGATACCCGAAAGCCTATCCCGACGGGTTAGCCACGAACGACAAGGAACTCCGTACCGGTGATCGGCCCAATGGCGACGGAGAGGGAATACGGTCGGTTATGGGGCCGCACGCTACCCTTTCGTCACCCCGGATGGAACGGAAGGCGTGTGCGCTGACCATAAATTAATATGTATAGCTGTATACACATGTGTGTATCTATACCAATAAATAAAATTGGAGTGTCTATTTGTAATGTCAAAATAATAGGCTTTTTTCATGCTCACACGGTTATTTGCACGACACCTATGCCTAAAATAGGAATTAAAAAAATTTTGTCTGTCTGTCTGTCTGTCTGTTTGTTCCGGGTAGTCTTCAAAACGGCTGGACCGATTTCAAAAATTCTTTCACCAATGGAAAGCTATAATATCAGGGCGTAAACTAGGCTATATTTTATCCCGGTATTCCCACGGGAACGGGAACTACGCGGGTAAAACGACTATAACCTATAACCGAAGCGAAGCGAGGGCAGATTGCTAGTATATATATATATATAAACTCATTTGCAAAAAAAACGGGCACCTAAGCAATGAACCATTTCAAATGTTAATATTTCTTTGTTTGATAATTATAGGTAGTTTTATCCACACAATTTGCTAAATTAATAAGAAAATAATCGTTTTCATCAGTATTTCATAAAATTTAGATACAATTTATGGGAAATAATGCTAAACCTCGCTAGTAGTGTATATTCGCTAGTAGTGCATATGCTCATGAAGTAAAAATAAAAAAGTTTTTTTGTTTGTTTTTCTTTAATAAAGTAAAAGCAGATAAATGTTTAGTATCGAGTGTGACCCCCTCTAGCTAAAATCACAGCTTGAATTCGTCTGGGCATGCTAGCGAGTATATCCCGGATACTTGCTTGCGGAATACGTTCCCACTCCGCAGTAATCACATTCTTCAGCTCTCTGATGGTCTGCGGAGCCGGGTGTACTGATCTCACACGCCGTTTCAGAACGTCCCAGACATGCTCTATGGGATTGAGGTCGGGACTTCGAGCTGGCCAATCCAAACGACGAATGCCGACCTCTTGCACATACGCATTAACATCGCGGGATCGGTGGGCGCGAGCATTGTCGTCCATAAAAATCGAGTCTTCACCTAGAGCGGCCAATGCGGGTTGTGCATGAGAAATTAGAACTTCCGTTATGTATCGATGCCCAGTCAGTGAGCCGTTTTCAATGAAGACTAACTCTGTACGATCCATTGAATTTATTCCTGCCCAAAACATAACAGAGCCCCCACCATAAGGTGTGATTTCTTCGAAACATGCCTCTGCAAAGCGTTCTCCTTGTCTTCTTAGCACTCGCCGACGTCGATCTTCACCGAACAGAGATATCCTGGCTTCATCAGAGAACAAAACCCTATTCCAATCGTCTTGAGTCCATGATTCACAATTTCTAGCGAACCTAAGCCTGTGAACTCTGTGCTCACGGAGTAATTTGGGGCCGCGGGCCGGGCGGTGACTGCGTATATTGGCAGCGAGAAGCCTCCTCCTGACCGTCCATAGACTAATATGCACATTTCTTACTTCTTGGAGGTTGTTCTTAAGATCCACATACGAAGATTTGCGATTTCTCAATGCGCGACTCACAAGAAAACGATCATCCCGTGGTTGGGTACATGGTTTTCTTCCAGAACCAGGCCTTCTCTCGACGGAACCAGTCTCCTGATATCGCTGCCAGGTCCTTTGGACTGTCGAGCGACTAACATTTAGCCTCCTAGCCACGAAACATTGGCTGCAACCCTCTTCAAGCAGCGCGATAATTTTGGTAGCTTTTACCACTTTATCTACCATTTTTGATACAGCCAAACAGCATTAAATAAAGCTTTGACAGTCAAGGATATGAAATTAATCGATAAAAATTGAATAAAAGTTATGAAAGTCGATGTTAACTTCTGAAACTTCGCGCCAAAAATGTAGGATAAAAAGGGGTTTTCTGTAAAAATGAACATCAAATGAAAAATTGAATTTAGAACGTACTTTTTTAAATACCACAGCATTTTTAAAACCGGCCAGTAACGTGTACAAACGATTGAAACCTTTTTGGTATTGTATCTTTTTAAATATGAATGAAAATCAAAACCGCCCGTTTTTTTTGCAAATGAGTTTATATGTATGGGTGTGTGTATGTTGATTCATTTGTGTGTAGGCATTTATAACGTGAATGGATTATAAAGTGTCACACACAAACCCAAGAGGTTTAAGTGGCACTATATTTTTATTCTGTACAAGTTTTTTGCTTTTTGGTAATAAATAAATAAAAAAAAAAACAAGTTTTCCTGATTTATTTGCGTTGGTATTTAATTTTAGATTACCCTACATAGACGTGAGATCTTAGTCCACCCGTGACCGTAAATTTTGAAAGTTTTCGAAAACAAATGCGGCAATCAAAAACTAAATACGGCCTTATCCAAAAAATGTCGAATATAACCTATATCGTCCTTGTCAGTAGACCAGGACATATAGGTTATATATAGGTTATATTAGAAGTATCTATAGATTGATTTTATTTATAACTAGCAACCCGCCCCCGCGTCGCTTCGGTTTCAGTCGCCTTACCTGAATAGTTCCCGTCCTGAGGGCATATTGGGATAAAATATGAGCTAAGTTACTTCTTATATAGACAGCTATTACCAGAATAATAAAATATTATTAATATCGGTCTAGCCGTTTTGAAGATTACCTCGAACAAATAGACAGACAGATAGAGAGACGAAAAAATTAAACTGTATTTTAGGCAAATAATCATGTGAGCATGAAAAAAAACCCAGTATTTTGACATTACAAACAGACACTTCAATTTTATTTATTTGTATAGCTTGGTATTGATTTGTTTTGTTTATGTGAATTGATTTACTTCTGTAACATAAATATCTAGTGTGAATCTAAAAATTATTAAGCTTAATATAATATTATCGATACATTTAAAAAGCCCGCATCCGGCATAAGAGCACGAAACTAATCCAGTTGCAGAAAGGCGTGAGACAGGGAGATGTCATCTCTCCGAAACTGTTCACCACTGCGCTGGAAAATGTCTTTAAGCTCTTAGACTGGATCAGACTCGCCATCAACGTCAACGGCGAATACATCACTCACCTTCGATTTGCTGACAATATCGTAGTCATGGCATAATCCATGGAGGACCTTGGCATTATGCTCAATGATCTCAGCAGGATTCCTCAACTAGTGGGTCTACAAATGAACATGGACAAGACGAAAGTCATCTCTAATGCCCATGTCATTCCTGTACTGGTCCTAGTTAGGAATGCGATACCCGAAGTTGTCGATCACTATGTTTACCTAGGACAAGCAGTCCAGTTAGGTAGATCCAATTTCGACAAAGAGGTCAGTCGACGAATTCAACTCGACTGGGTAGCGTTCGGGAAACTTAAGAGGATCTGTTCGTCCAATATTCCGCAGTGTCTGAAAACAAACGTTTATAACCAATGTGTGTTACCAGCATGATCCCAGATGACATACGGTACTGAAAAGTGGTCTCTAAATGTCGACCTCATAAAAAGCTCAAAGTCGCTCAACGTGGAGAGGGCTGTACTCGGTATTTATCTACGTGATAAAATCCGGAACACGGAAATCTGTAGGAGAACGAGTGTAACCGACATAATTAGCACGTTGAAATGGCAATGGGTAGGTCACATCACTCGTCGAACCGAAGACCGTTGGTGAAGAAAGGTTCTTGGGTGGCAACCACGAATCGGACGACGCAGCGTAGGACGAAGCCCCACTAGGTGGACTGACGATATTCTCAAAGTCGCAGGAAACCGCTGGATGCAAGTTGTGCAGGACCATTCCAAGTGGCATTCTCGTGGGGAGGCCAATGTCCAGCAGTGGACGTCTGTAGGCTGATGTATGGATGAATTAAAAAATACAAAACAATTAGATAGTGTTCAATATCAAAATATTCATAATTGTATTTTTTCAATGGATGGAAGCGTAATCGAATGACACAGGTCAATCTCTATTATTTTGGTGACGATGAAAGGAAAATGAATAATTAACTAATTCCTTTGCAGCAATAACAGTTCCTGCTACTTGTACAGAAAAATGGGCAAATGTGTAACAATAGGAAATACAAATTATGTTTTACAAAAAATAGTCGAATTTATACATATTTTAATTCTAATTTAAGATAGTTTCGTATTTCCGGGGCAGATGTCGGCTACACCCACCCTATATTCATATTTTTATCGAAGTAATATTATATCTCAGTAATAAAATAGGATATTGAAGAAAATAGAGTAAAAATGTTTTTTTTTTTCAAAAAGAAATTAACTGTCGGACCTTTTTAAGACATTTTAAGTACTAGAAATCAACCATATCATGTATACCAGCACCTCCTCTGATGGAAGACTATAAAATATTGGGGGACCACATGCTATTGGAACTAAAAAGGATGGTAATGGCTGTTACAGCCACAATTTTTCGAAATCTTATAAAAAAATACAAAATCCATTAACATCATCATCATCACAGCTCATATAGTCTCACTGCTGTGCTCGCGCCTCCTCTATAATATGAGGAAATCTAGATCTAGTAAAAAGGCTAATGCTCGAGCCAAGGCGAAATGTATTGCCAGAATTGGTGAGCGATTAGAGAGCTAGCTACCCGGCTGGGAATAGTTCACTCTAGTCACTCACTAAGCTTGTCCAAGGCAATTCCTGTCATTTCGATCTCCCTCTACTGCAGAAACTCGATGGTAGTCTGGCATACAATGCAAAGAAAAAGGCCGATCTTCTGGACTAATTCTTAGCTTGTAACTGGTCTATGAATGTGACAGCTGCCACACCATATACCAACTCGCGGTGTGAATGATGTCTTCAAATCCACATCACGCAACGAGCAACCAGACGAAAGCTGCGACTATTAGACGTCCATAAATGAAGGTAGCCGGATTAGCTGGAGGAGGACCTTGGTACCGTATTCAATTACCTCAGCAAGGTTTTTCAACTAGTAGATTTGCGAATGAACATGAAAAATACGAAGTTTATGCCTAATGCCCATGTAATTCCTGTACCGATCCTAGTTGGGACTGCGATTCTCGAAGTTGTCGATCATTATTTTTGCCTAGGACAAACAGCTCAGTTAGGTAAATCCAATTTCGAGAAAGAGAACAGTCGAAGAATCCAACTCGACTGGGTAGCGTTCGGTAAACTTGGGAGAATCTTTTTGTATAATATTACGCAGTATCTGAAAACAAAGGTTGATAACCAGTGTTTGTTACCAGCGATGACATATGGCACAAAAACGTGTTCTCTAAATGCCGGCCTCATAAAAATGCTCAAAGTTACTTAGCATACTATAGAGAGAGCTTTACTCGGTATTTTTCTAAGTGATAAAATGCAGAATAGGAATATTCGTAGAAGGATGGGTGTGACCGTTATAGCAGGTTGAAGTATCAACGGGTAGGCCACGTCGCACGTAGAATCGACAACCGTTGTGGAAGAAAGCCATTGAGGAAGAAAACCGTTGACAGGCGATTGCTTGTGATTATCAAATCACAATTTATATTAAGAGTTTCCTAAGAGAATGCTGTTATCCAATCTTTTCGTCCGATGGCTGACGCGGGGGTCATCCGGTCGATGGCCCTGTACGGCGCTGCCGGCTATCGCTAGGGCGATGGTCGACAGCGTCAGGAATTGGGACGCGGTCGCAGCCTTCTGCGAGACAGTGATCTCGCAGAAGGAGGCGGCGGATCGCCTGCGTGAGGAGCGCAGCCTCGATGAGGAGATCCGCCGCCGGCGACTGGGGCGGCGTAGGCGCAACTACCTGCGCCTCATGCCACCCTAGCCGAGGCCGCGGGTGACGTGACCGGGGATTAGTCCGTCACCCGCCGAGAGGCCGACCGCGTGAGGAAAGACCGACGTCCTCCCCGAGAGGGGGACGTCGGTCGATGGGAGGATACCCCAATAGGAGGTATTCCGTCGGGCCGACCACTGATGTCAAGTAACCCTACTCCGGTGGTAGGCCCAACGACGAAGGCGACGTGGTTTTCGGGTGGGTTGCGGGAGTTGCGTGCTTAAGCCCCTCTGTCGCCCTGAACGGAGTGGTGCGGAGGCGCGCCGACCGCAGCCCACCCACAAAAAAAAAAGTCCAATCTTTTCGTGTTTCCTCAGCCAATTTCTACCACTTCCACAGGAAAATAGTAATCCTGAAGTCCAATATTAGGTTTACAATTCTATTTGGTGCCGATAACGGTATTGCGTTTGTCGACCTACAAATTTTGAAATTTTATCACAAACTCTGGAACTTCACCGATACTTTGCAATAAGCTAACACTGTCATCATAATCATCATTACTTTGCTTTTACCCTAATTAAATCTTTTTATTGGTAATATTTTTATGACCAGCCTGACCTCAACCCTCATTGGGAATGCAATTGTTGATCAGACAGCATCAGTTGGAGTTGGCTCAACTGTACGTAAAACTCTTAATCGTCTTTTACGACACCCATGAGCAATGTAAGGCTTGGTAGTATTCTTAGCCGCTACCATATAATTTAAAAACTTACATATCTCTTAACTCTCTTTTTTTACTGTCTTTGGTCTCTCACAAGTACCTGGTACAAAAGTAGGAATGAAGGGTAAGAAACAAAAGTATCAATTCACCCGACGTCTAGCTTTGACGAATACTGTGGCGAATTGCCACTACTCAGACGTTGAATATCTGCAAGGGTGTAGCACTACTTTGAATGTGCCGGCTCGTTTATGACTGCGGGCAGAAAACTGTTAGCAATGTGGTTAATCACAAGCTTGCAGAGTTACTTATTGAATAAATATACATTTTAACAAATGACATATATTTATTACATATAAAATGAACCTACGTTACTAACGGGTATACTACGTCGCCGGTTCTCGAAAATAGTCATGCCTTATTGTACTAGGACCCATCTATCATCACTCATAGAACTGATGAGGCCAACAAGCCTGATATCGTGGTGATGGATCGGCTAAAGAACCGTACAATGATTGTCAATGTCATTATCCCTCATGACGGCCATCTTTTGAAGGCTGAGAAAGATAAATAGATAAAATGTCAACGATTAATGTACGAGGTTGTTAACATGTGGACACGGCAATCATTGTATTGAGAGTCTCGACCATCATCTTATGAGGCTCAGTTTGAGTAATTGGATTAAAGGTCTGATACAGAAGGCTCTGATAATTGGACACGATGCGCATCGTGAGGAAGTTCCTCTCTTTGGAGTCCGAACTATCGTCGGCTTGGTTCCTGTATTCGCCGCCAGTGCCTTAAAAGGCGTCTTATATTTTAAAATATATTTTTATAAATAATATTTAAAAATATATCTAGTAGTTAGCATATTAAATAAAGAAAATAAAAATAGTTATATTTATTTCTCAATAATTTGACAGTAATGCTTAAAGTTATCATGGAGAGTACTTTTCAACGAAGGCTGCGAGATCAGCTGCGCGTTTACCTTCAGGATCGTACATTGCAACTATTTCGGCATATTCCTTGGGATATTTAGCCTTTGCGGCTTTGATGCTTTTGGCGGCCAGAACCTTTTGTTTTTCAGAGCACTTGGTGCAAGATGTCTTGACGGCTTCAGGCATCCAATCTATTAAAAAATTATATGAATTATAAAATTACAATAAATATTTGCAAATTTTACTAAAAACGCATAAATACATAAAAAAGATTTTTAAGTAATTAAATAATATTTTACAGTGACTTTAAATATTAATCATTAGATACTCTTAAAGTACCTTGTACATCAATAATAAAAATAATGAAAAAAAAATATGAAAAATGTCATACCTCTGATCTCTTTTCCTTCCGCAGTACATGGGCCTGATTCATGGCAACACATCACGTAGCTTCTGAATAATGTGTCGTTGTCGATGACCTCATCTATGTTGATATTGTCAGCAGCCCGTACAATGACATCATATTAGATTTATTTTTTAATCAACAATTTTATTCTAATATAATATGTATGTATGTATTATATATATATATATATATATATATATATATATATATTCTCATTGAAATCAACCTACCGAGTCCAATTGTGAATCAAAACCATTCTCGAATCCCCTTGAAGACATACAATAATTTTCGTTAATATCGGTCCAGCCGTTTAGGAGCAGTTCAGTGACATACACACGTACACGAAGAAGAAGAAAGAAATATAATATAATATATATATATATATATATATATATATATATATAATAATAATACATATATAATATAATAATATAATATATATAAAGAAGATAAACCTTCCTCTTGAATCAGTCTATATATTAAAGACTATCGTATTAAAAACCAGTGCATAATTTAAAAGATCAAAGCGTACAGTCAGACTACAGTACAGACTGTCACTATTGTGACAATCTGTATAGATTAAGGAATGGAGAAGAGAGGGAGAGACAGTATACAGAATATAACGTGCTTTCAGATTTATGAGAGGCATCTTTGAATTTTATTTTATAACTCTTAAGCATGTGGATTATGCCTTAACTTTTAAAATACGCGAAAGATATAATAATTTGTAATTTAATATATACTTAAATAAAAAGTCAAAAGGGCTCGTCATTAGATTCAGAGAGCTCTGAATCAGTAGTAAGGCGAAAACACATTTGTATTATGGCGTAATTATTGGTACTCACGCTATATGGAAGATTATTCGAATGACTTTATTTCCTTATATACCTCCAACGTAAATATTATCCTTGAAGGTTTACATCAAATTAGAATTATTTATAATTGTAATTGAGTTCTTAATACAATTAAAAAAATGTTATTATTTTCGACGATTATTTTAATGTTCAGCGTAGTACGATGTCGAGATTCCGGTGCATAAATGATTCATATATTAAAGCAAAAAGAAATAGGATTAGTATTAAAAGGACTACGAATACCAATCTTATGCGTATCATCATCGTCATCACAGCTTATATAGATGTTGGAATCGCTGCTAGGCTCGAACCGAGGATTTTCCTTTTATAGTAGAGGACAATAAAAGAAAAATTTATGTACTATATCACGCTGGTCAGACGGGTTTTATTTCAAGTTTCTCTTCTCTTGCATAGATGTTATCTAAAATAATCCGTTAGTGATCTTTAACAACACCGACAGGGATGAAAGGGGGTGGTGAATTAAATTCTTATTCTGTCGCCACACGGAAAGTACATTTATTTATGCCTGTAGCAGAACCCAAATGTTCTTCAGTTTTTTTTTTTATTGAGGGGCGTTGTTATTTAAGGAGCTAAAAGTCGTCAATCTTGCGTGCGAGTCTATTTTCCAAGATTCTCAAATACAGTTTGTGGATGTGGTTTAAACCTAAAAAAATGAGATGAATGTGTTGTTCTTTATAGAGCTTTTATCTATTTTCTTATTACACTCATGTTCCACTTCTCTGGAACGTGGTCTCTGGAACGTCGTCGTCTCTGAGAACAATGGAATAAACCTTTGAAGCCGGGCCAGGTAATAGTTCGGTGGTAATGCCGTAATTAAATTATTTCTTTATCGTAATCATCATCTCAACCCATACACGTCCTACATGTTAGGCTCAGACCTCCTCCACTATGGGAGGGAAATTGGCCTACTATACCACGCTAATCAAACGTGTTGGTATAGGGTTTTGTTTCGAGTGTTCCTTCTCTTGCATAGACATTAGATGCATATTATATCCCTAAGTCGTTTTTACTATACCCACGAGTAAGAGAGAGGGATCATCGTAATCACTTCTGACGTAATCAGCCTTTTTTTTTTTGGTGTGATCGGCGCGCCTCCGCACCACTCTGTCCGGGGCGACAGAGGGGGCTTAAGCACGCAACACCCGCAACCCACCCGAACACCACGTCGCTTTCGTCGTTGGACCGACCACTGGAGCAGGGTTACTTGTCATCAGTGGTCGGCCCGACAACCGTAATCAGCCTTACCGTTTTTTAATACTTGAGAGTCGGTTGTTTAACATAGTACCTCAAATTCTCAAGTCAACATAATACTTCAAATTCGTATCACACAATGAGTAGCTAGTCGAGAGTTGCAGCCTCTAGATGTCCATAAGTCGTACGGTCTGAATGCCATTCTTGCAGTAATCCTAAAGACGGGCGCTCCTAAGTTGATTCTCCTTCCAATTTATCTATTCTGACATTCCTACGGCTTTAATAGGTTTGGTAGGTAACCTATGTCCACTCCACCTTTTTTTTTTTTTTTGGGTGGGCTGTGGTCGGCGCGCCTCCGCACCACTCCGTCCGGGGCGACAGAGGGGCTTAAGCACGCAACGTCCCCCCCTCAGGGAGGACGTCGGTTATTCCTCACGCGATCGGCCTCTCGTCGGGTGACGGACTAATCCCCGGTCACGTCACCCGCGGCCTCGGCTAGGGCGGCATTGCACGTAGGTACTCCCGCCTGCGCCACCCCAGTCGCCGGTGGCGGGTCGCATCATCGAGGCTGTGCTCCTCGCGCTCGCGACCCGCCGCCTCCTTCTGCGAGATAACTGCCTCGCAGAAGGCTGCGACCGCGTCCCAATTCCTGATGCTGCCGAGCATCTCCCTAGCGATGGTCGGCAGCGTCAGGTCTGCACCGATGATTGCGATGAGTTCACGACGCGGCTCTGCCCAAGCGGCATGTCCACTCCACCTAAGAGGATGACTGGTCGGATTTAATGTCATTGGCGATTTTTTTTTATGTTGAATTATTAGTATTCAGAATAAAATATTTTGTAAGTAATAAATATATAATAGTAGCTTAAATACATAATTATCATCATCATCATTTTTCATTTCAGCTCATATGCGTCCCACTGTCGGGCTTGACAATAGGAGAGAAATTGAACGTACTACATCATGCATGAGATTTCCTTCACTTGCATAGATTAATATTTCCACTCTCTAAAGTTATTACTTTGAGAATAGAAGAGAATAATGAATCGCCAGCGTGTACCTCGGAGACCATCAGCTTATAAGTGATTACCAGTTTTCGTTACAGTTCGTCGGCTGGTAATCTTTTTGTGTACACACTTGTTGAAGGCGAGGGTGAGGCGCTAACTTTCAGGCTAAATATCATTAAGGCATTTGACAACTTCTGGCATAGGATCCTTTTGTTGAAGCTACCAGCGTATGAAATCCCAGAAGGAGTCTGTGTTGTCCAGCTTTCTGAATGGTCGCAGCATAAAAGTCATTTTGAATATCTGCTGATCCGTGACTTTGATCATTAACCATTATCATAATCTGGTATACCACGGGGTACTTTCTCTAACGCTGGTTATCTTGCATATCAATGACATGCTCTGTATAGGGAACTAGCTTTTGTTTACGGCTTCGCTCCCGTTGTTATGTTTGTATATATAACAATACATGTATATATGTATATTAAAATCTTATTTAAGTCGTTAGAAACATTATAAGGTAGATAATTATGTACTTGAGTGAAATAAAACCATTAAAACTGATGCACAGTATATTTTTTTTTATAAACGTAATACCTGTTTGTAAACAACACTTGCTGTGTTTGTGTTTGGAGCTAAAATAACTAATCTACTTGCAGCACTTTGGAGCATGCTAGAATAAACTGTCCATTTAGAAACAATCCTCACTTAGATCGATTAGGGAGAATTTTTTATTGTCATGGCAAAGAATATTATAATAGGGAAATGTATTCTTTTAAATTGACTATCCCAATTTGTTCTGATGAAATGAAATGTATTCTTGGAATTAAAATGCTGAGGACTACCAACCCGACAAAAGTAGGCTACTTGACATTATCCAAGGGCACCTGCCTTTTTAAGGGTGGGCTAGGATTTAGACATACGTCATCCGTTCAGTCCAGAACGACGAAAAGGCGGCGATTCGAATCCATAGCTTTTTTTTACCATATTACCCATAGGTCACCATATTCCCTCCCTTCGTTATTGGGCCAACCGCTGGTGTTTGACGTCTATGGCCTGCGGGACACTCTTTCGGGTATCATCGCCCCGAGGGGCCGTCTGGCCTTTTACTTCGTTTTGCATTGAAGTCTCCCATAATCACCAAGAAATAGGTTTTAGAGGGGCAAATGCCTTTCGAATTGAAGAGTCCTCGTATAAGGCCTACGTCGTCGGAGTAGATTGAGATCGATGTGTACCTGTAATATAATGTAATATATTTTAATCTACATCAACATGAAAATAAAATTTCAAAGAAACGCAATATCCATCAAGTTATCCCAAATCATAACCAGTAAACTTTAAAAAATATATATTATACTAGCAATCCATCCTCGCTTCGGTTTCGATTTCGCATCCTTACAAATATTATAAATGCGAAAGTAAGTTTGTTTGTTTGTATGTTTGTTACGCTTTCACGCTTAAACTACCGAACCTATTTCAAAAATTATTTCACCAATGGAAAGCTATAATATGAGGAAGCAACATAGGCTATATTTTATCCCGGTATTTCCAAGGGAAGTGAGAGCGGGTTGCTATACTCAGTGCCAGATAACCTGGCAAAAGACGACCTTCACCTACCTTCACCACGATATCCTAAAATGCAAAGAAAACTATCGCTTACCATACAAATCTATCAAAAAGTTGTATCGCAAAATTCTCATTGGTACAGGCCTACAAGGGAGCAAAATTACAAACAGCGTAACTCAAAATTTTACGCAATCTAGGAAAATTACCACAGGAAATTTATGTTTTTAATATCCTATAATCATGTATTTGACTGTTTGAAATACCAAATTAACCTGTAACTCCTCTCCTCTTTTGCCATGCTATTTGGCAAACACTATAGTAATAACATAAATGTCGTAATAATAATTCAATTAACATCATTAGTAGCATTACTGCTAAGTATAAAGTTAATTTCATCATTCATTCACTTCGGCTCCTCCGTAACAGGAGGGATATTGACCTATTATACCGCGCTGATCAGACAGGTTGATATAGGATTTTATTTCGAGTTTTCCTTCTCTTACCTAGACGTTATATGCATATTATATCCCTTAGTCTTAGTCTTTTACGACATTCACGGGTAAGAAGAAATGGAGTGATGAATTGTGATCTTACTCTGTCACCACACGGAAAAAGTATAAAAAGTATAAAATATTATATGAAATTTCAAAACATCGGCCTTGTAGTTTTTATTTGATTTGCAAATAAATTAACAGACAGACATAAAGATGTATTCAAAAAATCAACGGAATCTGATCTATCAATAATTCTAACAGCACCATTAGGTATTTTGTATAAATATCTTCAATATACAGAATTTGTATGTAATGTTTATATTTTTCTTAAGAATTTAATTTTAGCTATTTATTAACGAAGGCTCCCAACTAATTATCATGCCAATTACCGGTATTATTTACATTGTGCGCACTTTTACTGCACTGCTAAATGTAATATATGGTCATAACTTTTTACTTCTTCGTCGAACGATGTAATTTGCACTTCATCAGGTTTTTTCATACATTGTCCCATTGCTGGGCTAATTGCCTTCTCCACAATAGTAGAAAAACGGATCTACTATATCAATCTAATATATTTATTATATACTAGCTGACCCGGTGAACATCGCACCGCCTTTTTCATAATTATTTTGCTTTAGTATTTATCAGTTTGGTTTTAGTATTATCCGTGCGGTGACGGAGTAAGAATACAATTCCCCACCCGTGAGTGTCGTAAAAGACGACTAAGGGATATACCGCCTTTTGTTATCGATTCCAAAACCTTTTTAATCTAGATCTACATGTAATTATGCTAAAAATGTCGAACCGACGGGACGAACATCAAATGTTTGACAGGTAAGAACAGTTTGTATGGGGAAATAAAATTATTGTTTTTAGTTTTTTACTCGCAATTTTCCATATTTTCTCACTGTATAAACCTTCCCTGGACATCCACAAATAATTTTTTTTCTTCACTTCTTTAAATAAGTTATATATTTACATTTTAAATAATTATTTTTAAGATAAAAAAATTTTTTCAATACACTCACACACAAAACTTTTACTCACCAAGGGTAAAAATATACTTGCTTATACTTCCACACCACACTTTGCAACCACATAACCATACACGTTAATGAACTACTGTTCCGTAACACCCTATACAACAACGTACACATATTACATTTAACCGATCTTCTCTACACAGTCTCTCATCAATACGTAAAATTTATAAAACCGTTCAGTTATTCTATGATTTTCTTGTAATTCAACATAATTTATATAAAATTAATAATACATACCACACTCCTATTACTATGCAAACAGCTAATATCTCCAATACGAACATTCTCTCGGTAATCATTACTTTTACCGTGACAAATATTTTTTCATATATTACCCTTCAATATAGTCTTTGGTGATATAATTAAACTTACACAAAACATTGACCAGGTTTCTGTATCCTATTCTCTTACCGCTGACTTAGAAGAATGTCATAAAATTATTACTTTAGCACCAGGGCGTTTACTTGTTTTAACACAAAATATACGAAGTATAAAATGTAATATTAATGTAACTTGTTTGTGACATAATAATTTTAACAGAATGTTGGCTTTCTTGTACATGCGTTATACCAAAATTAAGTGGATATTGTTATATAGCAACTAAGATAAATCCCAAGCAAAATGATGGCGTGGTTGTTTATTACAGAACCCATCTCAAAGTGCAAGTGATGGAACCAGACTTTAATGAGTGTAATTGTTTAGTTGCCACTGTCAACAAAAATACGGCTATAGTTGCCTTGTACAGATCACCATCCTACAAAAACATTGACCCATTCCTCTCTTCACTTGATAAAACCTTAGGTGAACTCTCTGGTCTGGCAAATATAATTGTTATGAGCGACATAAATATAACAATAAGCCCTAACAATATCGATCTAAGCGGAGAACGTTACCTCAATCTAGCAGCTACCCATGGCTTACTGACTGCGCATACCCTGATAACAAGAAAGAGCAGTGGGACTTGCTTAGATCATGTTCTTTTAAAATCAGACACTAGTTCTACCATTATAGTCCCCCAGACAGCACTAACTGATCACCATCCTGTCTTATTACACATCAACCAAAAAATCTTGCGGCAATTTTCCACCACAACAATCACTAAAATTAACCATATACAATTAGCACAAGTTCTCTCAGAAATAGATTTTAGTTTAATTTATAATAGCAGCGACCCAAATCTTTGCATGATCTATATGACTCAATGCCTCCAAAAAGTAATAGTTCAAAATACCACCAAAATTATTTTGCCACGTCGTAAAAAAATCATAAAACCGTGGATCACCCCCGGTCTATTGCGATGTATGCAAAATAGGGACAAATTGCATAAAAAAGTTAATAACGCACCTGGAAACGAAACCTTAAAAATAACATACAAGCGATACAGAAATTTTTGTAACAACTTATTAAAGAAGGTAAAAATAACTTATGAAAAACAACAAATAAAATCTGCAGGCAATGATACTAAAAAATTATGGCAAACTATTAAAAACATTACAAATACCGACCATATGAGACAACAATCAACCCAACTCCTATCACATACTTCACCTGATAAATCATTACATGAAGCAAACAGCTATTTCGTTAACATTGGACGCTCACTTGCTGACAACATTTATCACGATAACTCACATACGCACATCCAAAAACAAAACACTCACCCACAAAACATTTACCAAATAGGCTCACAACTAACTTCTTTTGTCCTGATGGAAACTGACGAAAATGAGATTAGGAATATAATATTTGACCTAAAAACTAGTTTTACTTCAGGAGAAGACAAAATTAGTTCCAAATTCTTAAAAGACCATTGTAACAAGCTTGTACTACCTCTTACAAAGATTTTTAATGACTGCCTTAAGTTCGGTATATTCCCAGATTCACTGAAAAGATCTGAAGTATGCCCTATCTATAAGAGTGGTGACAGAGATTGTATTAGTAATTATAGACCGATTTCAATTTTACCAGCAATGTCGAAAATTTTAGAGAAAATTATTAATTTTAGACTTTTAAACTACTTAGAGAAATACAATTTACTTTCATCAAATCAATATGGATTTCTGAAAGAAAGGTCTACTGAGCAAGCTGTTAATAATCTAATAAAATACGTTTCAACGAATTTGTCAAACGGAAAGAAATGTCTTGCTGTATTTTTGGATCTTGCTAAAGCGTTTGATAAAATCTCTGTACCCATCTTAATAGGCAAACTTGAAGCTCTCGGTATTAGAGGAATTCAACTTGAATTATTTAAAAGTTACCTTTCAGGAAGATCCCAATGCATCAGAGTAGGGCAGCTTAAAAGTACCTACCTCCCAGTTACTCACGGAATCCCACAGGGTAGTGTTTTGGGTCCTACTTTGTTTCTGATATATATAAATGATCTTGCACAATTAAGACTTCCTTTAGGCAATATCATATCTTTCGCTGATGATACAGTTTTGGTTTTTGCTGGTAAAACTTGGGATGAGGTATTTGTTGCTGCACAGGAGGGCTTTAATACGGTGCGACTATGGCTGCTCAAAAATATTTTGACCTTAAACTTAGTCAAAACAAAATATATTTGCTTTAATTTAAGATCAAGCACTGAACCCAGCAGTAATTATAGTATCTCATAGCTCGTACCTCATAGCTGTCAATTTAAGTTAAACTGTAATTGCATACCCTTAGAACGTGTAACTAGTTTAAAATATCTCGGTGTTACTATAGACAGTAGCCTTAATTTTAAAGAGCATATCGGACTATTATGCAGTAGAGTACGTAGGCTCATTTATATATTTAAGAAACTAAGGCATGTTGCAGAACCTAAACTTATGAAACATGTTTATTATGCACTATGTCAATCCCTCATAGTATACTGTATCACCTCGTGGGGTGGTGCTTCCAAAACAATTATGAAGTCTATTGAAATTACTCAACGTGCAATTCTTAAGGTTTCCAAATCCAAGCCAATTTACTATTCTACGACCGAATTATATAAGACTTGTGAAGTATTAACTGTGAGGCAATTATATGTTCTGAACATCATTCTATTACAACATACCCAGATAACTTATGATCCACAACTATTCAAAAATAAACGTAGGCAATATACGGTATGTCATATGCCTATGCATTCAAAAAGGAAATTTACTAGAAAATTCCCTGATTTTAGTGGACCCTATCTTTACAATAAAATCAACAAAGTTCTAAACATTTACCCATTAACTAAATCACAATGTAAATCTAAATTGACCCAATATATACAAAAGCTCAACTACGAAGAAACTGAGCAACTCTTACAAATTATACAATAGCAAAATTATAAATTAATATTAAAATGTTAGCTTAAACTAAGATTCGCGTATAGTAACAAGCAAAAAAAAAAAAAAAACACATTCACACACAATACACGCATTAATGCCCCTGCACGCTATTGCTATGCACGCACCACGCACATACACGCACAGAATCACTCACACACACACACACTCACACAATCGCACGTCCGCACACACACACACACGCACGAAAGCACACACATACACGTGCGCGCGTATACTCTCCTAACACATCCGCAGACGCACAACACATACACACCCATACATATGCATGCACCCACATACCTACACTTACATAAACATTCTCTTATACCTGCACAAATGGCTCTTATCTTCTCAGTACACAAATCCTCATATCTCCCACAGTACATTCATAGTTGTCCACATAGGGCTTCTCAGTGTATAAAAATGGAGGTTTTGGCACTGATAGCCAAAGCACAGGCAAAAGCCTAGTTTGGCTACAGCAGCTCAAATCGATCGATTGTAATACATATGTTAGCCTAAGTTCACATTGTAACTTGTACTAAGTATATTTGCAAAATAAAGATTATTATTATTATATAATTCAAGACCAAAATTAGACAAATTGGTCCAGCCGTTCTCGAGTTTTGGCGAGACTAACGAACAGAAATTCATTTTTATATATATATAGTATAGATATAGAAGTATAGATATCTAAAAATCTAATAAATCTTTCACAAAATGACATTTCTTTCTTCACACAAAGAAGAATCATCAATTCATCATTCTTTTGTCATCTCATTTATATAATTATTATTATTTTGAAATCGTATGCACCGCCTAGCAAATTATTAATTCCCTTGAATTAAGTACCAAACATAACAAGAGTGAAATCATTATATTCGAAGTTAGGCTATTCCTGATGGTTGATTTCATGTTCCTTAACTTGAATACATTTATTAGGTACTGCAAGAATTTGATGCTTCGAGTGAGTATAGATATATTGTTTTACACCAGCAAACTTCCTGAAATTATGGAATATTCAAGTACTTATAGTCCATAAAATATAGTTTGATCTCTGTGACAGATGTCAACGAAACCTACGAAGTAAGTTTGAACGAGCGACATGTTTTTTTTTTTCTTTTGCTTTTGGGCCAGTCGGTTTGAGTATTTGCCAATTACAAAAGCGACATGTTTTCAATTTCATTTTGTATCAAATATATTTTCATTCTTTTCGTGCCAGTTTTATTGCAACTGAATTGCAATATATTATAAATATAAAAAAAAATATATTAATATTCATGCTTAAAATGTACATCGTAAGTACTGAAATACCTAGTGAGCATTTTATACATAAATGACGCTTACGCACGTACAAGGTCATAATAGACTGAAAATAAAAAAGAGATGGGACAGTCGATATACGTAAATCGATAACCGATCTTTATTAAATTATTCATAAAAGAAATAAACCCAATACAGTACCTATATAAAACTTTCAACATATTTTTTACAATTAAAACAGACAGTTACATTATAAAATACATAAATTGACTTAATTAAGCATTAAAAACTACTTTTCGTCTCAGAGTAAATGATAATATTATGTATGCATTATTGTCAATGAACTAGACATATTTATATATAAAACAGTCGTAATTGATTGATTGATCTAACGACCTATTTGGCAAAAAATGATAAATATTCTAGCAGGAACACTCCAGTGATGACGATAATAGTGACCTAGACCTTGATTGTACTCCTTTTGAATAATTAAAACAGTCAAAAAACACTTTTTGTTTGAAATAAAATCAAAAAGATTTTCATGTGTTGTATTTTAATTATAATAGAAAATCACAATTATAAAAATAAATAGTATTATCGATAAAAAACTACGGACTTTATCGTAAGCGTGACAGCACTAGGGACAACTGTCACTGAGATCATCCTATATTTTATGGACTATAGTTATTTTAATAATATTACTTAATATTAGTATTTGATATACCAATTACTTTAGGAATATGAATTTTATTATCTCCCAAAGCATTCGCTCTATTTTAATATTCTAGAATTCTTGAACTGTGAAAATAAATTCTTGAAGAAAGAATATATATTATACTACCTTGAATAACTGTTTTTGAAGATTCTTAAATTAAAACATTTTTGTTTTAGTTCAAGCATTAAATTCTCGTTTTACATATATCTTGAGGAAAAATATTCTTGACGTCAAAATTATGTAAAATTATAAAATTATAATAAAGTGTAAAGTTAAGAAAACATTGTATCCTATTAGGACAACATTTTTTAGAATAATTTTTATCTTGCTTTAAACAAGTATATAGTATAAATTTTTGCCCTGTGTACTTCATTGTTTCTGGTGATCTAATGGGATGTCGATTACTTGTTCAATAATACACTACTTAATTTTGTAGCGATTAACTAACTAATAAGTTAGCATTGTCCGACATCTTCTGCGGATGTAGTACGACTTCTGATTCAATGAACCAAAACTATTTTGGGGGTTTTTTAGTCCTCGTGCTAATATGCCTTGATCTTCCATTGTGACGGTTTTGGTATCTTCTAATGACATATTTTATTACACTGTAATCTTTACTAGTAAAAATGTTGATGCTTCATTCGCAAGTATCTATTTACTAATTTGAATAAATGCGTGGACAAGCAGTTAATAACTTTCGCCGTGGTCGCCAATTTAATGTTTGTGTTCATTTGGTTAATTAATTGTGTGCTTACAACGTAAAGATTTATTTTATTTTTTTATTTCATTACATAGATTTCGGCTCATATACGTTCCACTGCTGGGCTCAATTCTCCTCCGCAATACGAGGGAAATAGACATTACTATACCATGCTGAACAGACAGGTTGGTATATGGTATTGTTTCAAGTTTTCCTTCTTTTACATAGTTGCTATATGCGCATTACATCCCCCAGTCGTTTTTTACGACATCCACGGGCAAGATAGAGACTGATGAATTGTATTCTTAATCCGTCACCACAGGAAACATCTTATATGTATATAAATTTCTAGCGTACGTGTGCATGTCACTGAACTCCTCCTAAACGGCTGGACCGATGTTGACTAAATTTGTTGTGTGTATTCAATTTTTTGACCCGGTAAGTGGCGCTGTTCGGGCAGGACAATAACATAACTTAAGAACGACTTTACCGATTTGGTCCATCTTTTTTTTTCAAGTTGTTTCAAAGTATTAAAAATACTTTGAAAATGACTCTTACGGAAAAAAAATGAGAAAGTAGCGCAGAAAATGAGAAAATTTAAGAAAACTTAACGTTTATTTATACTTTTCTAATGTAACCATTTTTTCAACTATATAAACTTTTCTATCTTTATATATATATAAATATTCTGTTTGTGTGTTTGTAATTGAACTCCTTCTAAACAGCTGGACCAATTTTGATGATTTTTTGTGTGTGAGAATTCATATCCATCGGTATAGCCATTCGGAACATCCAAACCATTCGGTTTAGATTAATAATTGGAACCGGTAGGTGACGCTGCGATCGATTTCAAGAATTCAATTTTCCATTTTTACACAGATTTAAACAGAACAACGTCTGTTGGGTCAGCTAGTATTATATAATATCAAAAAAGCTTACAATAACTACAGTTGCATGTATTTGATAAAGCTCTTAACAACTACTAAAATATTATTAGGACTGTGAGCGGCTCGTACACATAATAGTATCAATCATTTTATTTATCAATTATCACTAATATAGTCGACAAATGCAATTTTGTCGTTAAGTCATCATCATCATTTCAATTCATATACGTCCTACTGGGCTCGAGCCTCCTCCACAATAGGAGAGAAATTGATCTTACTATATACCATGCTGGTCAGACGGGTTGATATAGGGTTTTATTTCGAGTTTTCCTTATATTGCATAGGTGTTATATGCGTATTATATCCCTTAGTCGTCTTATACAACATCCACGGGCAAGATAGGGAGTGGTGATTTGTATTCTTACTCCGTCATCACACGGAGTCACTACACATTTATTTAGTTGTCTCTGCTATCGCAAATTACCCGTAGTCTATATACCTTAGTACTATAGGAGACCAGTTATATACAAAAGCTAAAGGCGATAATATCACTACAAAATTAGGTAATTTCGAAACTAACTTGATACCAATCCGAGTGGATGTTTTCGAAAGCGAACGAATTTCCCTCCCACTGATTATGGCACTAGCAAAGGACACTCTCTGTATAGTAGACTTTCATCATCGTCATCCTCATCTCAGTCCATACACGTCCCACTGTTGGGCTCGGGCCTCCTCCACTATAGTAGGGAAAATTACCTACTATACCACACTGCTCAGACATGTTGACATAAGATTTTGTTTCGAGTTTTCCTTCACTTGCATAGATATTATATGCATATTATATCCCTTAGTTGTCTTTTACGATCCCCACGGGCAAGAGAGTGAGTTGTATTCTTACTCGGTCACCACACGGAAAAGTTGACTTTACTATTGAATAAAAGAAACATAGTAACAAATGATACATGATTTATTTCACATAAGTTGTAATTAAGAACATAATCACTTGTAACGGGTAACGAACTGTGACGTCAGTGAATTTCTTATGATGAGTATTTAGTGACGAAGGCTTCTAGTTCGACAGTATGTTTGCCTTCAGGATCGTGCATAGCAACCAGTTCATTGTATTCCTTAAGGAACTTCTCCTTAGCGGCTAAGATGCTTTTGGCGACGAGTTCCTTTTGTTTATCAGTGCACTTGGCGCAAGACGTGTTGATGCCCTCTGGTATTAAGCCTATTAATTATACAAAGATGTTAAGTATTTTATAAACGTGTTATAAATTATTTACTCACTTAGCGATAGTAATTTTATCCTTTTCCAATTAGTTGGGGTTAATCCAATATTTACTCTTATTCCATAGTAGATATATAAATTATGGTGAAAGTTTTATGACCAGTGGCCTACCTGACGTCAATCCTCCTTGGGAATGTAATTTTTCACCAGAGGACCTCAGTTGGAATTGTCCCAGGTAAATCTCTCTCTCTAATCTCTCTTAATCATTTTTTAGGACACTCACGAGCGATGCAAGGATTGATAACATTCGTCATCATACCACCCGTCTTGTAATAATAACAGAAATACAAAGAAAATTTTGTACTTATGAGTCGGGCTTAAAAATTTAAGAATTCACCCTCCCTTCCTTTATAGCAGGTAACGTTAACAGTAATTAAAAGATATAAGCGGTTACTTCAAACAAAAAAGTATACTCGAAAGGAAGCTACTCTGTCTGATTAACGTAAGATACTACGTACAGTTATAAAGGCCATACGTGTGGCATATATGGCCTGAAAAAGAAGAAGTTTGTGAGCATTATTGCTTTTGCATCTATTAGCCAATTGTTCAATGTTTTTATGAATAAAACGTATGTCTTGATTTTCCAAGATAGTTTCACAGATACTTTTATAATTGGTACTCATCCTTCAATTGTATCTGATTACCTGACTATATTACAACGTTGGTGAACGCGAACGTTATGGATTTTAGATAACACATAGTTGCATTTATTATTAAAATCATCCATTCATACATATCTTAGTCACTAATCATTATTAATCACCAAAATATACACATGTTTTGATCTGTTTCATCGTCTTTTTAACTCCCGACGCAAAAAGAGGAGTGTTATAAGTTTGACGTCGATGTCTGTCTGTGTGTGTGTGTGTGTATCTGTCTGTCTGTGGCATCATAGATCTTAAACGAATGGACCGATTACGATGCGGCTTTTCATTCGAAAGCCAATTTCCTTGCGGTGATTCTTAGCTATGTTTGATTAAAATCGGTCCAGTAGTATAAGAGTATTAACTCTTTATCGAAATGATTCATTGGCGTATGATTACTCGATTAAACGCTTCACGGGTGCTAGTATAATCGTTAAATGAAAACTAATTGATAATTAAGAAGAGAAGAGAACGCAATATTTTTTTTTACCATTTTAGTTTGTGTCGAGGGTAATTCAAAATTTTTAATTTTACTTATCATCTCTGTAGATTTCTTATGGAGATAGTTGAGTATCTATGTATTGTAAGTTCACAATATAAATAAGTGTATATAGTTTCATTATTATCATCATCATCTCAGCCCATATACGTCCCACTATTGAGCTCGGACCTTCTCCACTATGGGAGAGAAATTGACCCACCATAACACGGGTTTTGTTTCGAATTTTCCTTCTCTTGCATAGATGTTGTATGCATGTTCTAATCCCTTAGTCATCTCTTACGGCATGCATGGGTAATAGAGGGGGTGGTGAATTGTATTCTTGCTCCGTCACCACACGGAAAATTGTTGCTGTATACAGTTTGTATAAGCCTATTTATTACGAGTGCACAGGATTAAATTATCAAGCAATTTTTTTTATTCTTCTGAATATGCATATAACAACATTGCAAGCACTTTACATGGTTTCCAAATATTTAGATTCAACAGTTCATAGATTTGAAAAGATGTCACATACCTTTTATCTGTTTTCCGTCGGGAGTGCAACTGCCCTTACCGAGGAGACAGTTTAAATAGTTCTTTAATAATGTAGGATTGCTAATAATCTCATCTACGTTGATATTTTCAAACTTGCCCTCATATGTTTCGTCGGGCCGACCGAGGGCTGCCGCGACCAGAGCCAAAACAATGATAAGTTTCATGGTAATTGATGGGTTCTGGAAAATAATATTAGAAAATTATTGTTATTATTCCATATGGTAACGGAGTAAAAATAAAATTTACCACTCTCTATCTTGCCGGTGGATGTCGCATATGTTATTTTTTTTTTTTTATTTCGAGCAGTGGTAAACGAGCAAACAGTACACCTGATGATAAGTGTTGCTGCCGCTCATGGACCTTTACAAGGCCGCTGCCTACCGCGAAGAAAGGGACGGGAGTGTGAATGCGTGCATTGAGGCTCGGTGATACTAAAGGCACCATCAAAACCCTCCACACGCAAACACCCTCAGAAAGTTGGGCTTCCGGCTCTCTCGCTCACCGAACGAAGCGCAGTAACAAATTGCTACTACTCAGACGTCGATTTTCTGCGAGAGCGTGGTACTGCCCCGGACGGACCGGCCCGCGGCTGTAGACAGATAACTGTCGACAGTGTGGTCCTACCAAAACTAAGTTAGTAGTAAGTCCAAAACTAAGTTAATTAAGAAATATACTGTTAGTGTTAACTAAGAAATATATAATGCAGATAATATATATGCAAGAAAATACGACCTAAAACCCTTTGCAAATACTTCTGACCAATGTAGTATAATAGGTCAATATCCATTCCATTATGGAGGAGTTTGAAGCCCAACAGTGAGTTATCTGGGCTGAGATCATCGTTATGAAATTATTACACGTAAGACCTTAATACAACATTAACATTCTCAATAATTTAAATGCCATGTCTTGACTAAGCACGAATACAATTCAATCCAACCCCCTTTTCGTCTGTGAAGTCTTAAATGACAAGGGCTACAATATGCAGATAATATCAATACAAGAGAATGCAAACCCTAGACCAACCCACCTGAACAGCGTGGTATAATAGATCAATTTTTTTTCTATTGTAGAGGTGCCTCGTACCTGCCTCGGGCAATAAATACGACGTATATAAAATTGGCCAAGTGCGAGTTGGACTCGCGCACGAATGGTTCTGTACCATTGAGCAAAAAAGGGCAACAACGGGAGAACCCCTTAAATATTAATTTTATTTTGTTTATAGTATTTGTTGTTTTAGCGGTGACAGAAATACATAATTTGTAAAAATTTCACCTATCTAGCTATCACGGTTCTTGAGATACAGCCTGGTGACAGGCAGACGGACGGACAGACAGTGAAGTCTTGGTAATAGGGTTCCGTTTTTACCCTTTGGTTACGGAACCCTGATGATCATGATGATGAATTACCACTGACATTCAGTAGAATGAGAGGCTCTGCTCTTGCCATAGTTCATGAATCTGAATAAAACAGTGCAGCCACTAGGCAAGTGATATTTGTTCATCTTTGTTTATAACTCTCTGACCAGACGAGATAACAGAGGGTTTTCTGTCCTATTTCTTTCTTTCTTTACTATTTCTTGCAGCGCTATTAACTTTTTTTTTTCTTATTGCAAATGGTGGCAGATGAGCAAACAGTACACCTGATGGTAAGCGTTGCTGCCGCTCATGGACCTTTACAATACCAGAGGCATAGCTAGGCCGCTGCCTACCGCGAAGAAATTGAAGGGAGTGTGAATGCGTGCAATGAGGTTCCATGATGCTAAAGGCGTCACTAAAACCCACCACACGCGAAACGCCCTCAGAAAATTGGGCTTCCGGCTCTCTCGCTCACCGAATGAAGCGCAGTAACAAATTGCTACTACTCAAACGTCGATTTTCTGCGAGAGTGTGGTACTACCCCGGATGGACCGGCCCGCGGCTGTAGACAACTGTCAACAGTGTGGTCCTACCACTATTATATTATCTACCACCACCACTTAATCGCCTATGTAACACCCATTAGTGAAGCATTTTATTTTAATCTGCCACCATATATAAACGTGTGGCTTTCATAATAGTTTGAACCATATCGCAGACTACTGGATTCCACTGTTGCACAAATATCTGCCCGCGGCACAAATACAATTCATCATACAGCGAGCCGCCGTCCACGACTGGTCATAGGCGTTCTTCATAAAATGTCATATTGCTCAGCTGTTTATTGGAGAGGGTTATTGCTATAATCACTATACTTGGCAAGCGGTTTGGCAATCGCAATAAGATGTTATACCTTTCCCTGAAGATTGTAACTGCACATTCATCCGGAGATTCCATCGCCAATTTTTAAGACTCCCACGGGCAGGTATGGAGTAGCTATAACTATATTCTTATTCCATCGGTACAATATTTAATGTTAATATTGTACAAAATAAAATAGGTAGCTAAAAAAACTAAAAACCACGCTTTTGTTGATAACCGAAATAAAACCCTAAAATCTTAGGCACAGATATATAAAAACACCAATCGTTTAAGGATAATTGGGCAAACTATTTCAATTATTACATTATCTATGGTCCTTGACAAGCTTGCAAAATTTCAAATTCACCTTTAATATGAGTGAAAATTAATTTTAAAGATTCGAATACATGCAGACTAAATTAATACAAGTTTTTTTAAAAATACTCAGCCTGCGAGGGAAACTAGGAGAAAACGTAATCGGTTGTAGAATTAAATTGTTATATTTGTACTCACCTCGCAAAGAAGATTATCCGAATGATTTCATTTTACTACCGGTTAGCTTTATATACCTCAAACCTAAATCTTATCCTTGAAGTCTTATACTAAAATAAGATTATTTGCATTTTTAATTGACGTCTTAATACAAAAAAATGCAATTATTTTATTATTACACACACTCGTATCTTGTCTTCGAAATTAGGTATAAGAACATTGCCAAGATCTAATCCTCCTTTTAATCTAAATATATACATATATACATATATATATATATATATATATATATATATATAGAACAAGAGTTACATACATACATACATTCACGCTTCTTTCCCATAGAGGTAGGCAGATACCACTTGCCTCCTCCACTTTCATTGATCTCCCCATGCATGTTCTTTGGTTTAGGGTACTTTCAACCTGGCCTTCCTTAAGAACGTCTCCGATTTGATCGTGAAATGTCCGCTTGGTTTTCCCCTTCCAACACTTCCATCCACATTCGCACATTCGCCCTATAAATTCTCCTAGCCCTTTCATTCATTCTCTCTACATGACTAAACCAACTTAACATACCTTTTTCACATCTTGTCACTACATACTTACATACCACAACGTTCCCTAATCACTCTGTTCTTAATTCTAGCACTCAATTTCACATCAATCGTGCTCCTCAGCGCTCTCATTTCCACAGCGTTTATTCTATTTTCATGCTTCTTCTGTCATACCCAGCAGTCATTTCCATACATTAGGGTTGGTACAAGTACGTCCCTATGCACAGCCAGACGAGCCTTCTTAGACAGACTCTGGCTCCCCATAAATGTGCGCAAAGCACCATTCACAATATTTCCTTTACGTACTCTTCTTTAGAGTTGGATTATACAAACTAACCTTCCACTATCACCTTCACTTCTGTATTTATTTCTACATCCAAACCTTTTGCAACACCATCAGAAAGACAATGGTTATAACACAATGGTTACAATACTATATAATCCCTCATCATATACATTATGTACAACCCTCTATTTTCGTCAGAAGACTGGAGTAGAAGTAACACATCCATATTTCGTAATATAGATTTAGAACTACATAATAGAATACGTGTCCATGGTTATATACTGAACAAAATAAATATCTGTTATTCACTAACTGAGCACTTTCAAGATTTTTTTTTCGCAAGCAATCATCTCCCAGCCCGCTATTCAGGTAACAAAAGCGCGGGATATTGGAATGGACATAGTCTGTCCACCTACTGAGCAAAACACAGGAGTATTATTTAACTCTAATGTCGCAACAGACGGGTCACTCCTTAGGTATCTCAAATCACGGAACGATACTCGGCACCAGTACATTGATGCTGTTAAGCTTATTGTTGTTCACGATCTATATCAGGTCTTAGTAGCATAAGGTGTTAAGTATATTAAGGGGTAAATACTTGCCTCACTGACAGAAGATCATGTCAGTATTAAAACTTGCCTTCCAAACCCGCTCCATCACCTCCTTCCGCATGATCAGAAAAGGGGAAATCGTCGACCATCGCCCAAGAAAGAGCCATTGTGGCTGTTTCTTGGGCGATGGTTGACGATGTGATTTGATTTAACATAGATATTATGCCGTGAATCTCTTTTTGAAAAAAACTGTCATTAAAAGAAACAATGGGAATCATAAAGTTGTCATCCAACTCTTACCTACTCTAGAGAAAGTGTGGAGCTCCACACTTTCCATCCAGACCAGCTGGTCTGGATAGCTAATAAATAAATACAAATTACTTTTTTTTTAATAATATATATTTATGAATAAATCGCTCAACGTGCTATGGAGAGGGCTACACTTGGTATTTACTACGTGACAAAATTCGAAATATGGAAACTGGAAGAATTAACACGTTGAAATGGCTATGAGCAAGCCACATAGCTCGTTAAATCGACCACCGTTGGGGAACAGGCCTGGGCGAAGCAGCACCGTGAACTCGTCGCAATCATCAGTGCCGACCTGACGCTGCCGACGATCGCTAGGACGATGCTCGACAGCATCAGGAACTGGGACGCGGTCGCCGCTTTATGCGAGGTCTTAGTATCTTGTAGAAGGAGGCTGCGGGGCGGGTGCGGGAGAAATTCCACTACCATGACACACTCAGCTGCCGGCGCGTTGGGCGGCGCAGGCGCGAGTACCTGCGCCTGATGCCGCCCGAGCCGAGGTCGCGGGTGGACGAGCTGGGGATTAGTCCGCCACCCGCAGAGAGGTCGTCCACATGAGGGTGATGCACCCGCAATATTGCTTTGTTGCCGGGGCGTCGAATGGGACGATACCCCAAAGGGTAACCCGCCGGGCTGGCCACGGCAGTCAAGGAATCGGTACCAGTGGTCGGCACAGTGACGTTGAGGAGGCAATACTGTAGATTATGGGGTCGCACGCCGTCCGTCCATCATCCCGGAGGGATTGGGCGGGGTGCGTCCAGACCATACCCTTACAAAAACAAAAAAATGGGCGACTCCTTACTAGGTGGACTGACGACATATTGAAAGTCGCACAGTTTTATATGATGCAAGTAGCGCACGATCGTTCTATATGGTAATCTCGTGGAGAAGCTTGTATCCAGCAGTGGACGCTTATAAGCTGATTAGATGCATGGAGGACTTTTTAAAAAGCTTTTATTTACCCATAGAATATTAAATTATATTAAAAAGGGAAATATGAGTTTTTGCAAAAATAAATGTAAGACAGAGTAAGAATACAATTCACCACCTCCTCAAGAGAGATCTTGTTGTTCACGGACTGCATCAGGTTTATAGATAGCTGTAGCATAAGGCGCAAGTCGTCCTCTATGACTCAAATGGGCTCTTGCCCTAAGATGACTAAGACATATGATAAGATATATTTAAGAGAAGAGAAGTTGATATAAAATCCTATACCAACACACCTAATCCGAGCAGTATAGTAGGTAAATTTACCTCCCATTGTGGAAGATGCCCGAATCTAACAGTGGAATTTAAAGAGCTATTTCTATATTCGAATAACTTTGAATAAAATATTGGATACTATCTAGACTAAATCTTTCCGTGTGGTGACGGAATAAGAATACAATTCACCACTCCCTGTCTTGCCCGTGGATGTCGTAAAAGACGACTAAGAGATTAAATATGTATTTAAATCCATGAAAGAGAAGAAAAGCTCGGAATAAAACCATCTGATTAGCATATTATAATATGCACATAAGATCTGTGCAAGAGAAAGAAAACTCTAAATGAAGTCCTATATCAACATGTCTGACCAGAATGGTATAGTAGATCAAATTTCCTCTCATTGTAGAGGAGGGATCAACAGTGGGACGTATGTGGGCTGCGATGATGATGATAATGAGACCAAATCTATTCTACTCAACTAATATAGTAATCATCCTTAATCATTAATTATATATTTTTGAAGCTAAATTTATATTTTATATACAAACATGCTGTATTTATAATAACTTGTAACTATGCTTTGTTTGATTTTTAATTTTTTTTTCTTGGCGGCGATTACGTAATCATAAAAGCGGGTGGTGTTAATAATTTGTGTAATAAAGTGAAGCAAAAAAAGACTGTAGTTTTATATTATATTTGAATTAAGGAATAAATGTAGTTTTATAGCTTTTGATAAAATTACCAAATTTTTTACCAAAAAAATTCTAGGAGTCTATTTGAATAATGCGTATATTAAAATTTCCGTGTAGTGACTAAGTAAACATAAAATTCACTACCAGGTGATTTTGCCGTACGTTTCTTAAAAGATGGATAATAATAATAATATCATTTATTTGCTGAACATAGGTGATACATGGTCTTGATAAAGAATTATGATAAACGAGTCGCTATGTTCTGCCTATTGGGCATGTAAATAACAGGTTTACAATTTTTATTGTTTATCGTTGTCTGGTTTTTCAGATTACCCGACCTTTTCAATATTAATTAATACATGTATTGTCAAATTAGTAAATATCAAGTAAAATATCAAATTTATAAAATAATGTCAAACCAACAAATTTTATTTATCATAATTATCACTGAAGAAATCATTAACATTATAAAAGCATCGCTCCACTAAAAAGTCCTTCAGACGTTTTTGACGTGACAACGTCTTATAATTCGATGTAGCCGGCTGCACACACGAAAAAACATGACGTATGCGGCATAACATCGCTCTGAGGCATTCCATTTAAGGCTTGATCCATACAAAATATCTATCAAACAAATAAAATTAAAATTTTCTTTTTAAAAATGAAACCATTCCATCAGTATTTTCTTATGACGTTGTCAGGTTCAACTATCGTCAGTAAACCGACTTTACAGACAACCGATTTTTTTAATTGCTTTAGGTTTGTGTGTTTAATGTAATTGGGTATTTTATTGTAGACCACAACTGCCATACATAAGACTTTTTTTGCATTAATGAAGTTGTGGCTTTTTTATTCTTAACCTAACATTATGGCGTAGAATTCGTGGTAATTCTCCAAGTGTCTCAAATAAATGTGAATTAGTTTTGACGAAAACCGCTGTCTCATAAATATAGAGTGAAGGTAATGACAAAATTTTGTATTTTTTAAAAAACGGTTCACAGCTGACTCGCGTCCTTAAATTAAATATTGCTCGGATGCATCTCTTTTGCATTTTAAAGGCTACTTCCCTATTTGTAGAATTACCCCAGATTATAATTGCATATCGTAAGTTGGTTTCAGCGATCCCGTGATAGGCCGTAAGTAAAGCGTCATAATTTAGGACGTATGCAAGTTTAAAAAGGACATATATTATGCAGCTTTACTAATTTTTTTTCAAAGCATAGTTATATGAGGTTTCCAATTAATTTCACTGTCAATGATGGCCTAAAAATTTGGTAGTATTTACTTCTCTAATTTTATTAGTTTGGTAGGTAATTAATATTTAATATTTTAGTAGTCATTCTTTGGTGAAATTTAATAAAATTGGTCTTTTGGAGATATATTTTTAGATTGTAATCAGTCAGCCATTGTATTATTTGTGTCAAAGTGTTATTAATGTCAGTAATAAGGGACATGATATGCAGATAACATATATGAAACAGACGGAAAACTTGAAATAAGATAATATAATAATAAGAGACTAACCCGTCTGACCCGCGTAGTATAGTGGGCCTACTTTCATCCTATTGAAGTGGATGCTCTTGACCGAGTTGGGCATATATGAATTCCGATGATAAAATAAATCCGGGTACAATATATTCATTCAACAGACTATACACGATTTCAGTGGCCTTTCCTCCTTTTTTTATTGCAAACAGTGGCAAACTAGCAAACAGTACACCTGATGCAGGGGGGGAGGGACAGTCGTTTTATATTATAGCGCTATCTAGTTTTGAATTCTAATGGTTCTTATTTGGTTTGACACTAATAATGTAAATAAATGTCACTAGATGTCCCATTTAAATATATATTTTGAATACAATAAATTAAATAACTGATATTTTATTCACGTTTATTTTATTCAATAAGAATTTACTAACAACATATTTAATACAAAATAATTATTATCGATAATCATTTTAAAGAGCCAAAGTACCTACATAGTTTTAGTTTATTCTCATGTAACCTCCATCGAACTGTAAAGTACCCGCTATTTCTCTATTCTCTAATTAAAAAGTTGCAGATGCCTATTTGACGCTGTCAGTTGTAATTTTTAGCGTATTGTATTAGCATATTGTAAAATTGAAATTTAGGACTTTTGACGCGAATGTCAAAATGTCATGTAGCGCTTTTATATTCTTTTCATTATTTTAGTGTTTTAAAGTGTTATATTCAATAATTTTGCTGATATTTTATGTAATATAATGCAGATAAAATTCTGAAATGTAGTGAAAATGATATAATAGTGAATTACGTGCATTTTGACATTCTGCCCAAATTTCCTGAGACGCATGACTTGTATCAGCACCAAGTCATGCTAACGACTGACTGAAAGACTAAGACTAAAGACGTGAATAATAATCAATATACTCGACACTGGCACCAATAGCTCATATTATTGTAGCTCATTGCCATTAACTAAGAAGAAGAAGAAATTGAAATTTATAAAATGTTTAGATGACTATATTATGTGACGTGACTAAAAATGAGAAAATTTTGTAAAATGTGAAATTTTGTATCTCGACACTGGCATAATTGTTGCTGATTATCATTACACAAGAAGAAGAATAGAAAATTTGGCGTAGTATAAATTTTGTGGGCTTCTGTAAAAGTTATAGAGATCAAGACTTTATTGCCCAACGACGGCCTAAAAAGTATTAAAGAAGCTGTATAACATGTCAAAAAATATTCATTTGATTGTGCCTATGACTCCTGTAAGTACCTACTTTATATATTTATTCAACAGAACATATTTTCTTAATTCTAAGTAGATTGTATTTACATTACACGGAACGTAATGATTTTATAATTTTTGTAATGTGTCCGTGTCGTGGGCGTGTTAAAAGACGTTTAAAAGTTTGTAATATACTTCATTCTTCTTCTATTAAAACGTCCATACAGGTGAGGAAAAACTTAATATAAAATATTATTCCATCCTGTTTGACCAGCATGGTACAATAGGTTAATTTACCCGCAATTGTGGAGGATTCAGGATTCTAGCAGTGAGACTGAGATGATGATGATGATTAATCCCTACAAAAATAAGTGGCATTAACATACTTAAGAACTCTGGCAGTGGCATGACTCGCTCAGAGTATATAACCTACCGTTGAGCATTAAAGGTTTCCGAGTAAGAACCAAGAATCTACCGATTCCTTGTAAGTCAGAAGGTTGACCTAGAGGATTAATGATTAATTAATCGTAGAATTAATGAAAGTCTTGAGTGGCGATCACGAATCGGACGACGCAGCGTAGGACGACTTCCCACTAGGTGAACTGACATCTCAAAAGTCGCAGGGAATCGTTGGATGCAAGTGGTGCAGGACCGGTCCGGGTGGCATTCTCGTGGGGAAGGCTATGTCCAGCAGTGGACGTCTATAGACTGATGGATGAATAATGAAAGTCATAGGAAACTGTTAGATGCAAACCACTAAATACAATCTTTCAGTTATTCTGTGGGAAAACCTGTTTATAGCAGTAGACCCTTTACCCGAAAATTATGTGTTTCCATATTCATTTATTATAATTATTATATGTACTCATATTTAAAGCCTTTTTTTTAAAGATCAGACAAGATCTTTAGGCTAAAATGTAAAATATTATCATATTACATATTGAAATGGTTTTTGTTTAATTTTTTCAGTTTGGCCTACCATTTGCCGAATCCTGACAAATATCCAGATCGGTTCCAAGAATGGGTACAAAGAGTCCAGGGCAAACTGGAAAAGGATGTGAATTTGGAACTTCTTAAGAAGAAAATGGTGTGCGATATTCATTTATCAGACAATTTCAAAAATCGTAATCATCGATTGAATGTCTCGACACTGCCTACAGGTTGTCTGGTTAGTATGGAATAGTACTCCAACGTAATAATGTAGCAATAGATTCTTTTTAGGTGATTGACTGACATGTTAGTCCAGGAGCTTAAGTTTCTGCCATCCTGGTACCTGCGTTGAATTTATTTGGCCTTACCGTGACCGCCGAGACAGCCACTAATGTCAAGGAATCGACACCCGTGGTTGACCCAATGATATTGGGGAGGAAGCATGGTAGATTATAGGGCCACACGCCATCCATCTTTCACCCTGGACCCTGGGCGGGATGTATCCAGACCATAGTCTAACATAAAACAAAATAAAGGCTTTATCGCGAGAATTTGTGGATTACACAAAGTATCGTCGAAAATCGTAAAAATGAAATATACGATACATGGCCTGTGTTTTAACCAATACGCTATCTATGCAATTGTTAAGCTGTTCGTGACTCACTAAACACTATAATGGTAAAAAAAAGAGATAAATGATTATTCAACTTTTTTGTATGTTATTTTACGTCGTCTTCTCAGCTCATAAACGTCCCACAGCTGGGCTCGAGCCTCCTCCCCAGTAAGAGAGAAATTGACCTACTATACCATGCTCGGCACACATGTTGGCATAGGGTTTTATTTCGAGTTTTCCTTTTCTTTCATAAATGTTATATTTGTATTATATCCCATAGTAGTCTTTTACGACAGCCACGGGAAAGATGGGGAGTGGTGAATTGTATTCTTACCACACGACATTTGCTGTTCTATTCACGGAATTTTCTCTCTATTATATCTATTTTACGTACATCAACAATAATAAAAATCTTCTGCAGTCTATACTTTCATTAATAGATATGGCAAGAATGGAAAGCGATATGTATTAATAACAAAGTAAAATATTTGCTAAACCATAAGAAATGACATAGGCTTTTTGCATATTTGTTATTGTAATAACTAAACATTTTAAATGTAATAAATAAATATATCATTTTAAATATAAAATATTAACACATTATGTACCTTGACCTACTTTAATAAGAAGATTTATTATATGTATTTACTCACGATCGATAAATAATTTTCAGATTTTGAATGTTACAAAACAAATTATCTTAACACTTCATTATTACCGAAGAAAATTAATCAGCCTTCTACATCAAATACAGTCAATTTAGGTAATTAAATTAGTTATATATACGAGGATATATATATATACATGAATAATGTGTGCTAGTTTCACTAGTATGTGTTTCTGCTTGTTATTATTATTTCATCTCAACCCATATACATCCTACTGTTGGGCTTGGGCCTTCTCCATAATGGAAGGGTAATTGACCTACTGTACCACGCTGATCAGATGTGTTGGTATAGGGTTTTATTTCGAGTTTTCTTTCTCTCGCATAGATGTTATATGCGTTTTACATCCCTTAGTCGTCTCGTACGATCACCCACGGGTAAGATAGGGGGTGGTGGTGAACGTTTACCGATGACATTCCACATTTACACAACACTAGATGACTGCCAACGACAGCTGTAAAATTGCTGTTGTACTGTATTGTAAACTGAATTGTATCTTATAATTCGATTTTGAAGATACGAGTTCAATGGACTTGGTTAACTCAAAACTGTCATGTGCCTTCAACACCACTGTTTTGATTTTGGTAGCGGTTAGCTCGCGAAATCACTGGAAGGATCGCCCAAATTGTTGCCATGGGCAAACACACTATCAGCATACACGCCAACGGCTCACCGAACGGTACACCATACCTACACTCAGACCAGCAGTTTAAGACATGTCTGAGTTGAGAATCTTGCAAAAAACAGATAAAGAGAAAGTACAAACTACTATATTTTCGTAAAGCAATCCGATCTTTCTGTAAGATCTCTGAGAGCGGGTTCTTTACTGACTGTCAAGTCCCACTGCTAGTTTTTTAGTGAGTAAAGCTCTACACTAGTACATAATTTTTATTTGCATTTTACGAGGCTCCAAGAAACGATAGATTTGTCGAATCTATCATTGCCAATTAACAGTTTAAAGACGTATATATATATATATATATATATATATATATATATATATATATATATATATATTATTATTATATTATTTATATTATATTATTATTATATATTATTTCAGGCACTACAACCACTGCAAAACAGAACTCTCGTATAGCGCAAGAGTCAATCTTAAAAACTGGAATTGATATTCTATCCGAATTAAATGTAACTAAGGCAGGTATTTATTTATTTCAATAAATAAGGGTGTATAACATTTTTTCAAATAAGCATAAAATTAACGTAATTGTTAAATAATTTCACATAACATATATATGGGACTATGTTCAAAACGACTGAAGATTGAGCATTGAAATAATAATGACGAGATAATATTATTATTTTTAGTAACATTTTTGGTGATGGGTTAAGATTATGTTTCTCCGCTTTCTCTTTCATATAGGAGTCAAAAATCTGTCGAGGGATCCCCAGAATAATGAGCAGCAAACTGCTGGCAAACTTATAAATAACAACTACTTCTGACAACTGGCCAGCCAAGTGTAACAATTATATTATTCTGCCTCTTCAAAAGGCTTATGACTCACGTGTAACAAGTGTCATAGTGGACACGAACAGGCTATCGGACGGATGAATGAATGAATAATTGTATAGTTACATAATGCACATATAAGTCCCACTGTGGGACGCGGCCCTCCTACATAGTGGGAGGTGATTTGACTTACTATACCGTGCTGGTCAGACATGTTGAAATAGGGTTTCATTTCGGGTTTTCATTCTCTTGCACAGATGTTACGTGCATATTATATACCATAGTCGTCTTTTACAACATTCACAGGCAAGATAGGAAGTGGTGAATTGTATTCTTACTCTGTCACCACATGAAAAAAATACTTCCATTTCCACTGCATTAACAAAAAAAAAGTATAAGATTTAACAATGTGTAATGTATACACACAGGTTTTGAAATTAGTTAATACTACATAATTTGAAAAGTATATTACTTACAGAGATTTTTGCTGCTAAGATCATTAAAAGAGAGCACAACTATAGTATGAGCAAACTAACCAAACAAATAAAAGGTATTTTAAAATTAGCCCTCTAGAGTTATTTAATTTTAACTTGCGGTGGAGTCAGAATACAATTCATCTCTTAACTGTGGATATTCTAAAAAACCACTAAAGCATATGGCATGTAGTCTATCTAGATAACTAGACTGTAAGGGAAGGTAAATACAACATGAAATTCTATATTAAATATTCCTTTCGGGCGCATGTTCGTGAGACAAAAGAATTAATAAGTGGACTGATCAAGTAGTTATAATTAGATTTACTTGTAGGTATAGTTGATTTCGACATCAAGAAGGCTATAATTGCCAATGCCAACAATGAACATCAATTGATTTATATTAGTCAGAATAACTTAATTGACATAAAATGTTATTTTTGCAGGAATAGAATAGCGATAAAGAAAATACCCTTTAACAACAACGAAAAAAGTGAAGAGAGATTCTTTATGATAATCGCAAGCGAACAACGCAATAGCTGACACCAGATCAAACGCTACATCAATGCCCTAAAGCGAATCTTTCCCATAGCAATGTGAGGGTAACGGTTTGGTGGTCACTTCATGGTGTTATTCACTACAGCTTCCTCAGATCTGGTCAAATAATAAACATAGTGTCTACCGCTGCAGAATTCCGAACAATGATGGTGAAACTCAAGAGTAAAACAGCCCCGATTTGTCAATCGATCTGCACCAATATTGCTCCATGATAACGCAAGACCTCATACGGATCAAGAAACTGCTTTGACACTATAAGACCTGCAGTTAGAAACCATACGTCATCCTCCGTATTCGCCAGACCTCGCCCCAACAGACTACCATTTTTGCCGCGATTTGGTCAGTTTTCTGCACGGAAAAAAAAAATATTTCGAGGAAGCAGTACAAGATACCTTCACACAGTTTGTGGAGTCCAGGACCCCAGAATATTATCGCAAAGGTTTAAATGATCTTCAAATTAGATAGCAGAAATGTGTAGATAACGAGGGTAGATACTTTGATTAAAGTAATCTGTTTTATGGACAAGAAAATGGTTTTAATTTATCAGTACGAAACGGCAATTTCATACTTTAATCCCTAATATTAATAAGCTGTCATAATTTTCCAAAACCATTTTAATATATTTAACACACTATCTGCAATTCTGTCTTACATTTTAGATTTATTTTAAAAATTTCTGTTACTAGTACTACTACCACCTAAAAATATTATTGTCGTGTATATTTCGTATTACGTCTGTGATGTTATTTTTCTCTTATGTTACTATATTGCTAATTGATTGTTAGTATTTCAAGCAAAGAAATTAATTTGAACAACAATCTTGGTTTTAACATGTAATCTTTAAGATTCAAATAATGTTTACATATATCTATGTACATATTATATTATTTAAATTACGTTCTGTAGCCTTACTCAATGTATAAAAATAAATTTAATGTTTCATATATATAACTTGTCTTTAGATTTCAATGTTTAATGAAATGGTCCATAATATAAAATTGCGTCCTGTGATTTCAGAAATGTTCTAATTATTGTACTATCTGACACTATTATTTTCACTACATATGTACTTGCATTTTAAGAAAATTTACTAACTATCGCAATTCGTGTTAAATTCTAGCTACGATAACAAATAATTTAGAATAAAGAAACACTAGTAAATTTAAATCTTCATAAGGCCATCCTCGTACTTCTTATCGTTCTCTAAATTCTTGTCGTCCACTTTGTAATTTAACAGTTTCGGCAGAATATCACTTTCTATGGACCAACGTTGTTGATAGTTGATTGTGTGCTGTGTATTACATACACAGATTTGCCTGCGATGCTTTGCTTCAAGTAGTAAAGCAAGCGGTGATTTAAGTGTACGATTTAATGAATACTGTAACTGCTAAACAGCACTGCGGACGGCGGGCACTTTGAATTCGCGCTCGAGACTATTTCTTTATAGTTATTGATTTGCTAAGTATTGACAATTCAATACTTAGGATATAGAACGTGCTTAAAATTCTACGAATAGGATAATAGAATGCACACACGTAAAGACGCATGTGTGTGTGTGTGTGTGTGTGTGTATGTGTGTGTGAAGTATGTGTGTGTAAGACGTGTCTTGGTATGGGTACGAAATAATTATTGATTAAGATAATAGATGGCGCTTTCTTTTGATCTTAGTGATGTCAAAAAAACGCGAGTGGGCTCTCTATATCCAATATATAGTATTACTCTATGACCTGATGGTAGGTGTTGCTGCCGGTAATGGACCTTAGCTAAGAAAGTGAAGGGAATGTGAATGTATGCATTGAAATTCGGTGAAACTAAAGGCGTCACCAAAACACACCACATACAACCTTCAGAACGTGGGGCTTCCGACTCTTCTCGCTCACTGAACGAAGCGCAGCAACAAATTGCTACTACTTACTCAGACGTCGATTTTCTGAGAGTATGGTACTACCCCGGATGGAATGGCCCGCGGCTGTAGACAAATAACTGTCATATCACTTTCAATTTTTTACCAGTAGTAACACCAGCAACTCAATACTTGTGTTTTATATTAAACTATTTTGTTATTGTTATTGAAAGAATAGTGTGTAAGGGAAATACTATGAATGATGCTTTGCGTGTATTTATGGGCAGCCAGAGTTTGTCTAGGAAGGCTCACCTGGCTGTGCCTAGGGGCGTCCTTGTACCAACTCTAATGTATGGAAGTGAGAGCTGGGTATGGCAGAAGAAGCACGACAGTAGAATTAATGCTGTGGAAATGAGAGCGCTAAGGAGCATGATTGATGTGAAATTGAGTGATAGAATTAAGAACAGAGTGATTAGGGAACGTTGTGGTATGAAATTAGATGTGACAAGGAGTCGTGGTATGAAATTAGGTGTGTTATGAGACAAGGATTGAAAAAGGTATGTTAAGTTGGTTTGGCCATGTACAGAGAATGAATGAAAGGAGATTGGCAAGGGGAATTTAAAGAGCGAATGTGAACGGAAGTGTTGGAAGAGGAAGACTAAGGCGGACGTTCCACGATCAAATAGGTTCTTAAGAAAGGTCAGGTTAGAAGTACCCTAAACCGAAGAACACGCATGAGAAGATTAATGAATGTGGAGGAAGCGAAAGTGGTATGTCAAGATCGTAGCAAGTGGAGGGAAGTGGTCTCTGCCTACATCTATGAGAAAGAGGCGTGAATCTATGTATGTATGTATTTTGTTATAGTTCATATTTTGAATTCACGACGAAATGATTTGACAAAATTCGATATGTACACAATAAAAATATCACATACTGAACTTCACAGATCACTAGTATTTGGCTTATTACTTATAGTAGTTCTCTTAAAGTCTTTTTAACTAATGAACATTATTGTTATAAATCTGTAAGTCTGCGAGCAAGAAAGGGATGGTGAATAGTATTCTTATTCCGTTATCACACGACGATATGCAATAGGGGTATTGCAATATAGTCATTCAAAATTGTTATTTATAACCTATAGATAACTAGCTGACTCGGCGAACTTCGTAACTCCATAATTTTTTTCGTAAATATATTTTCTAAATTTCCGAAAATATAGTCTCGAATGAAAAAACCATTACAGCTTTGTCAGGAAAGATTCGATCGTTTTGGTCGCGGCATTGTTAATGATGATTCAAAGAGAATACAAATTACTACAATTACATTGTTGATAGATGGCGCTAGACGTTAACAACATCGTCTGTGTTTAAAATCGTATTTAAAATTAATTATATTATAATTAACTGATCGTTGCTAGTTTATTAGTGAAAATATTCAACAACACTTAAGTGACATTATTAGTATATCAAGCTTTAAACGTTTTCAAAAGTTATACTAAATTCTTAAACTGTGAAGTGAAATCGAAAAATAATCAGAATGTGAATAAAGTGTTTTAATAACTTAACTCAGTGCTGCTCTTCGTGTTTATTGCTACCAATTTTAAAAATAACTTCACGGAATTATTATTTTTATTCTAAATAAATAAGAACGACAATATAAATGTATGACTACACAACACAAATTAATCCAATACCCACAATTTAAGATTGTATGACGATTTCTGAATTGTGTACTGATTATACCACATATTTTAATCGTAAGTAGAAAAGTAGAAAGACATAAAAAAGCAAATAAATAAACTAAATTCTGAATTATTATCAGCTCATGAGAAAATAAATCAGCTGTCAATCGAAAATTGTACACTTAAAGTTACTATTCAATAGTTACTTTAAGTGTAGATCAAAAACAAAACTTAAATCAAAAACAAAAATTGGTTAAATTGGCAACAAAACAATTAACTAGTGACTTCAAGACTCCAACGAAGACGACAAAACTGGGAACAAGAATAGGGCACAGTCATCCAACCTACCCTCAAATAATATTATAACATATGGAACTTCACAATTGAATAACACACAACAACCTACGACGCTCAGTAACTTATCCGTTTCTATAAAAGGCATTGGGAAACATTCAAATAAAATACCTAAGAACAACATGAACAAAATGTGTATTCATTCAGTAGTCATAAAGCTAACAAAATACTATCTATTGCAGAACAAACATTTCCGGATTTCAAAGTATGCCATTATCTTGCGCCAAACTGCGGATTAAGGGAGCTCATTGGTAACTTAAAAGTAAAACTTAATGATTTCACTATGAGCGATTATTGTCTAATCCTGGTAGGTGACGAGGATTTTAGAAAAAGTAGTAACTATTTTAAAATGGTTATATTTTTGCGTGAAACTTTAATGTGTATAAAAAACACTAACATAATATGTTTGCCTACTTATAGATTTAGCCGTTATTCTGTTAAGTTTAATTGGAGAGTTGAAATGTTTAATTACTTACTATATCTCGATTTACAAAATTATAATTACGCATTATTGGTAGATTCTAATCTGAACCTACGATGTGACTATTCAATGTTTTATAGTAGTGGTGCAATAAATAACTATGGTATGAAAAATGTCTTCGATAACATTAAACTAACTATAAATTTTATTGATACTAATATGACTGACATGGATTGTTTGTGTAATTATTATGGTGATGATTCTTCTTTAGGACCTTATCAAGTCACGCCTGATATAAATTCTAATAGAAATCTTTTTCTCGTGTGATCATATTCATATGTTGCACCAAAATATTAATGGTCTAATAAGTAAATTAGATCTTCTTAGCCTTTACTTGCTTGAACTTTCTCAGAAAGGTAAATCGGTGGATGTTCTGTGTATTACCGAGCATAATGTGTTGGAGACTGATCACACTCTTGTACACATAACTAATTATTCACATGCATCACTATATTGCAGAAATACGTGAAAAGGAGGTTCGTGCATTTTTGTGAATGGCAAACACCGTTATAAAATAATTAATTTAAAGCAATACTGCACCGCTTATATTTTAGAGTGCTGTGCTATACAACTAATAGATCACAATGTCATAATTGTATATATTTATAGATCGCCAAAATGTAATAACGATATTCTAGGCTCTTTCTTTTACAATTTTCAACAAATTTTGTAATAATAAATATTGTAATAATAATAAGATGAACGTAGTTATATGTGGAGACTTTAATATTGATATGATCAAAATTACCAGATCATCAAATGAATTTAAAAATCTTTTACAGACTTATAATATGAAACAAGGTGTGCATGAACCCACGCGAATGGATAGTGGTACATGCATTGGTAACATAATTTGTAATATAAAGGGTAGCAAATGCGAAATCTTAGACCTAGCATTATCTGATCACACAGCTCAAATAATTAGATTCCCTGTTAATAAGACTTGTACTATTTCTCACTGGTTTTCTTTTAAAAGGGACTTTTCGGCATAAAATATTAGTATTTTTAAAGAATCTTTGCAGAGTCTCAGGTTCAGTGATGTTTATAATAGTATAGATGCAAATAAGGCATTTCATGAATTTATTGACATTTACAAACTCTTTTATAATCTATGCTTTCCTATTAAAAGAATTAAATTTCAAACTACAAGACGACAAAAATGGATAACCAAAGGAATTAGACTACACTGTAAACGTAAACGCGAGAAGCTATGGCTTTATAAACCAAACTAATAAAATATTTCTTACTACATACTCGAAACGCTTAAAACAAATTATAAAATTGACAAAAAGGCTCAACATAACTATTTTATTAATAATGGAAATAATAAAATCAAGGCTACTTGGAATGTTATAAATTCATCTAAAAACAACTATCCAAGGGACTGTCCCTCAGAAATAATTATAGATAATTAGTGTATAGACGATCCACAGAAGCTTGTCGAACTATTTAATAATTTCTTTATAGACCAAGTAAAACCACTACCTATCCCTTTACCTACAATAAGCAATCGTCATGCATATGAATTCATTGAGTCAAATACACAGTCCTTATTTCTATTTCCTACTACTCCTTTGGATGTATGCAGAATTATTGGCAGTTTCAAAAATACTGAAAGTACCGGTCATGATGGCCTTGCAACGAAGGTAATTAAAAATACAGCAAATAAAATTTCACCAATTCTTAGTTATATTATCAATCTATGTATAGAAAATGGAGTATTTCCGGATAATTTGAAAGTCTCTATTATAAAACCATTGCATAAAAAGGGAGATGCAAAGCAATTAAAAAATTATAGACCAATTGCGTTATTATCAGTATTTTCTAAAATAATAGAAAAAGTTATCTATAAAAATATTTATTCTTTTTTAGAGAAAAATCATATTTTAACCGATGAACAATATGGTTTTAGAAAGTTTAGAAACATTAATATGGCCGTATATAGAATCATTAATGATATAATTACAAATATGGATAGAAAAATACCCTCCACGTTATTATTGATGGATATGTTTAAAGCGTTCGATTATGTGGATCCCAGAATTCTTCTCCATAAATTATCAAAATTTGCTATTAGAGGCAACGCTTTACAACTAATTGAGTCTTATCTAACTAATAGGCGACAATTGACATGCATTAAAAAAAAATTATCTAAATACAAAAACTGAAATTACTTATTTGTCAAAATCAAGGCATATAAGTTACGGTGTGCCTCAAGGTAGCATTCGTGGTCCATTACTATTCCTCTGTTACATAAATGATCTTCCTAAAGCTATATCACACCCTATGACTTTATTTGCTGATGACTGTACTGTAGTATTTGCTGGAAATGATTTCAACACCCATGAAAGTAACATAAATGACAATTTGAACATCATTCAATGGTTTAAAGTAAATAACCTAAGAATCAACCTAGATAAAACACACATTATGACATTTAAATGACATTTAATATTGACATTAAATACGAAAATAATACTATAACTGACATAGATAACACCAAATTTTTAGGTATCTGGTTAGACCAAAACCTGTCATGGAAGGTACACATAAGTAACTTAATAAAAAAACTAAACCAATATTGCTATGCTCTACATAATCTTAAAAAAGTTGCTAGCGCAAAAACAGTTTTAACTGCTTACCACGCCTATGTAACCACTGCACTGCGGTATGGTATTATATTTTGGGGTAATTCTTCAGAAAGAGATATGGCCTTCAAAGCTCAAAAAAAGTGTCTTCGAGCTGTATGCATGATTCATCCACCTAATAACTGTAAACCCCACTTCGTTAATTTAAAAATATTAACTTTAGCTTCTCTATATATATATATGAAGTGGCGGCGTTCGTCAGAGAGAATCTTAACTTGTACGAAACTCTTACTAATAGGAGACTACAGAATATTCTAAGATTAAGACAGCACAAAACAGCACGTTTCTCAAAAAGCATTTTAGGTATAGCTCTTATTATCTTATCATCTATCTCTTATTTATAACAAACTGCCGAAACAAATGATAGCTGAAAATGCCAGCAACTTTATGAAAACTCTCAAAAAAATCCTAATCAATAAAGTCTATTATTCCATCAATGAATTTTTGAATGACAAATGTATATCATGCTGAATTTGATTTAATTATATATAATTTTTTCCCTATAATCCACCCCACCAATTTTCAGCCAAATCAGTACAGCTTTTCAGCCAAATCATAAATAGTGTAACTAACACGACTTTCTTTTATATATATATAGATTTATTGCTATAAGGGTTGTCGTCCGGCCGGTAGCCAGTAATAAAACTATTGCCATCACTTTTGCGAAATATACGATATAAGAAGAGTACATATTGTTGTTGATTTCAAGTAATTGGAGTAAGAGCAAGATGATGATGATGATGATAATCTATACAAATAAATAAAATTGAAGTGTCTATTTGTATAATAATATCAAAATAGTTTTTCCATGTTCACACGGTTATTTACACGACACCGATGCTTACAAACTAGTTCAATATTTTTTTGTTTGCCTGTGTGTCTGTCTGTCTATTTGTATATTTTGGGTAATCTTCAAAACGGCTGGACCGATATTGATAATATTATACTACCAGGTAGCTGTCTATATAAGGAATAACTTAAGCTATATTTGATGGCGGTATACCCATAGGAACAGGCTCCATGAGAGTGATATCGCGTACATTTACTAATACTCTATATATTCTCGTTGCCTTGTATGTGAATAAAATAATTTTTGTATGTGAATAAAATAATTTTTAACAAACAACACATAATTTATTACACAAAAATAAAATACAAACACATCAAAAGTAATTTTACAAATTTCTGCGAAACTCATTAACTAGCGCAGATTTTATGCGGAATATTTAGTAAGGAAGGCTTGTAGCTCGGCAACACGTTTACCTTGAGGATCGTGCTGCGACACTAACTCATTGTATTCCTTGGCAAAATTAATCTTGGCGGCTGTTATGCTTTTGGCGACTAGTACTTTTTGTTTTTCACTACACTTGGCACAAGATGTATTGACAGCATCAGGAATCCAACCTGTTAAAATATTATTTACACGTCAATAACGTTAAAATTTAAATCCATCCTTACTAATATTATAAATGCGAAAGTAAGTTTGTTTGGTTGTTACACTAACATGCTTAAACCACCGAACTATTTTCAAAAATTCTTTCACCAATGGAAAGCTATAATATCACGGAGTAAAATAGGCTACGTTTTATCTCGGGAATACCGGGAATACCGGTATAAAATATAGCCTATGTTACTCCAAAATCCGTTCGGTGGTTTAAGCGTGAAAGCGTAACAAACAAACCAACACACTTACTTTCACATTTATAATATAATAAGGATTTGAATTTTATATATTTAGGTGTTAATGTAACTAATTAATTTAATGATATATGATTAACTTAATTAGGCATAATTATGAAACGTCGCTGATAATAATATATTTATAAAATATTTACTTTGATGCATCAATATATTTTAAAATCATTATTTCGTTAAAAAAATTGTTCAATCGATTTTCTCGCATGCATCTAATTTAAGATACTTGTTTTTATCAAAATGTATAACTATAGCATAATCATATTTCCAATGTAGGGACAGAATAAGAATACAAATCAGCATCTTCTCCACTACCCGTAGGTGTCGTAGGGATTTGATATTTAGAAAACAGGGTAGGGTAGCTCGACATAAAACTTTATAGCAAACCGTCTGATCGGCGAGGTATAGGTACCTAGGTCTATATATCCCATACATTTTGGTATCGATGACGTAACGAATACTTTAATGCAAATATTCGTGCTAACCTCACTGAATAGTACGTTTGCTACTTCCATTTGTGCTCTTAAACGTAAGAGATGTAATCCAAACTGTCCTCAAATTGAATAATTATTTTTTGCAAAAAAAGAAACCGCCTTCAATAATGTAGACAATGCAGATAAATTTTAAGATTTTTGTTGATTTTTTCAAAAACCGCTTGTCAGACTTCGATAAATTTTTTATGGGACAAGTATTTATTAACAAAAATAATAATCATCAAAATTGGTTCATAAACGACGAGTTATCGGCGAACAAACATAAAAAAGCATATATACGGTCGAATTGAGAAACGTCCTCCTTTTTAGAAGTTGGTTAATAAAAAATATTATGGCATCATTTCTGCGGAGTCCCCGACTGATTAATAATCCGGAAAGAGTATCCCGGTGGGCTGTCCTTGGACAGCAAGGAATTCGGTACAGGTGATCAGCCCAATAGCGAAGGGGTGAGAATGTGGTGGGTTTTGAAGTGGCGCTCCGCCCTTTCGTCACCTCGGCGGAATGGAAGGAGCGTGTACTGACCATAGCCCAAAAAGAAAATGTGTTTAATGACGACTAAGGGTAAGTAAGCTGATAACATTAATATAACAGAAGGATGACTCGATCTCTTCCAATCCACTCTAAAATTATCAAGCAAAATAGTAATAAGCTAAAAATTTTGAGTAATCGCAGACACAAACGCAAGAAAAATCTCTAAAAGGCAAGAATCACGTTCTGGTCATTAATATAAATGGGCAGAACTAGTTAAGGTGAATCCAATGAACTTGAACTTGATGGACTTACTGATAGGGCTCCAAGATTGCGTATCCTAGTTTCGAGTTCCATCGTCAGAGTAGCTCAGTGATACTCTCATATATAGTTGTTTTAAATGTTAAATCACATATATTCGAAAATTAAGTTAGCACGCCCCATGTGTCTAAAAATCCTATTATAGCTAACAATAAGAGCTATTGCCTTAAAACATCTAAACATATATTCAAAAATTGCAACCAAGATCCATCTTAATCACGTCAGTCTTCAATGGCGGTATAACGGTAATCGGTTCGTCGATCGATGAAAAAATCATCGACGTGGCATGACGAACGTGGTAAAGTTCATGTATTTCACTTGGAAATGTCATAGTCTTCAATTGTGCATTCCCAACAATCATTGGTAGAACATACATGTAAGATCTGAGATGAACTACCAGCTACTGTATTTCCCAAACCCTATATCATATCCTTCTTCAAGCGAAGTTTAAGAAAATCACTTTCTTCACAGTAAGCAGCGGCTTAGCTATCTAGCTAGTTAGCCCTTGAGTATTGCAAAGGTCCATGTGCAGTAATATCACTTATCACAAGGTATGTTGCTTGTTGGTTTGCCATCGTCAAAAATGAAAAAAGTAAAGACCCGTTTGTTTAGAAGCTATAATGCTATAGACAGACACAAAGACGCGTGAAACAAATAATGTAAACGCCTGGGATTAAAACACGTGTATCTCAAAGAAGAAGAACAATTTCAGGTTTTGAGTAGAGATATTCTGATAAAGAAATCATAACATTAACGTTCCATAAAAATGAACGTACCTCTTATTTGTTTCCCTTCAGGTGTACACTTGCCCGTACGAATGAAACAAAGAAGATAGTTCCTGAATAAAAGTTTGTTATTAATGACGTCATCTACGTTGAAGTTGTCATATTTGCTGTCGTAAGTATCATCGGGGCGAGCGAACACTGTCGCGGCAAGAACCAGGACAATGAGAACTTTCATGATGATGGATTCTAAAAAATAACATTACCTATTAATAAATGAAAATTAACATAGACCGATCAACTTTTAAATTTAACGTAGTCTGATCGACGGAGGATATAAGTACATATTTGAAATTTACCATAGTCCGATCGACCGCGGATATAAGTACATACTTATTTGAAATTTAACAGTCCGATCAACTGCGAATATAAGTGCACATTTGAAATCTAACACAGTCCCATAAACTGCGGATATAAGTACACATTTGAAATTTAACATAGTCCCATCAACTGCACATAAGCACACATTTGAAATTTATTATAGTGCAATCAACCGCGGATATAAATACATACTTATTTGAAATTTAACAGTCCGATCAACGGCGAATATAAATGCACATTTGAAATCTAACATAGTCCTATAAACTGCGGATATAACTTATATCCGCAGTACTTGTAGGGGAAGTACGTCCAAAATGACACAGTGTTTTTTTAATAATCAATAACTTTTTTATTATTCGTATTAGGAACATAATTTTTTTATAAAACTTTGCTTATATTAATTGGTTACCCATACCTTAAAGGATTTGTCACAAAAATCAACACTTACAAAAATATTTAGTCTTAAATGGAGATCAAGAAAAATCCGTTTTGTCCATACCGTATGGACAAAACGACACAAACCGTATGGACTAAATGACATACACAGCCATCAACATGAATACAATAGTAAATAACAAAAATTAATTGCACAATTCGCAAACAAATATTTTGGTACGCTTTGGCAAATCAGCACAGGCCGCGTGAACCCAACGACTGCACTTCATGCACCTCAACCACCTCACCAGGCTTTGAACGTGAGTAAAGATCGTTGCAGTATATACAGGCACAATCGTCTTCTTCGACTGCTTGATCAAGACCATCTTCATCTGAGTCTTCATTAACATAAAGAGATTTAGTAATTGCCTGGATTCTTTTACGAGTTGGTTTTTTAGCTTCAGTCTCAGCTCGTTTGAGTTTTAATTCTACCATATTTGGTGATGATGTCAAAAGGAATGTTGTAGTTCGTTTCTTTGGCTTTCGTTTACCCTGACCACTTCCAAATTTACCTCTGGGAACTGGAGAAATGACATTAACTGGAACTGCTAAAGGACTTGTCATAGGAAAGGAACTTGTAGATGGTTGGGAAATGTCTGAGTGGCCAGTCAATATGTTAGGAATATCATTAGTGACTACTATTGCGACTGAAGAATCCGATGGTTTAGATGGATTAGAAGAACTAGTGGACGGCTCTAATAAAGGTTCAGGGGCCTCATTCTGTATCTGTGTCATAATCTCACCAGCCTCCAGGTCAATTGGCAACGATGGAAGAAGGTCATCATCCTGGATTTGGTCTGGATTATCAGCTGAGGAAGCCATTGGTATATTTGTTGTTTCAGCTGGTTCAAAAAAGTGATCTGGAAATATGTCCGGATTAACTGGCCCCAGACCAGTGCTTTTGAAACCATTGCATGCATTTTGAACTGAAGCAGTTTTTCCATAAGCTTGATTAAACAAATATCCGATCTGAAAAGCTGTCACCACTCTTCCTGGATGGTTTCTAAGCCAGACAGAAATTTCTTGGTTGAAATATGTCTTGAGAGGTCCGTAAAAGCATACGTCGAGAGGCTGCATATGATGGGTGCAGTGAGGAGGAAGACATACAATTTCGATTTCATTTTCCTTCGCAAAGTTCAAAGCTTAGAATGACTTATGGCCGGCATGGCCATCGACAATAAGCAGGACTTTATCATCATGACTAGCTTTTACAAAGCTTTGAAAATGATGGAGCCACTTCACGAATATTTCAGTAGACATCCATCCGTTTTCTTGAGCTACTCCTACGGTGCCAGTTGGTGCTTCATCCACGAGCTCGTTTTTCATATTCTTCCTAGGGAAAATCATGAAAGGAGGTACGTACCACCCAGCTGCGTTCATGCAGCACACGACTGTCACATTGGATCCTCGCTCTGCACTCGTAATGGCACCTACTTGCTTCCTGCCAGTGGTAGCCAAGATTTTTTGAGGTCTTTGGACAGTAGACAACCCCGATTCATTCACATTGTAGATCCGGTTTGCGTTGAATTTGTATTTGTCTATGTATTCTTGATAATTATCAAAAAACTTTTTTACCTGGGGTCTATTGAAAGCTTGGGCTCTGGCTGCGGAAGTAGGCTCAGATTTATGTAAAGATATGTCTTTATGGCGCCTTAAAAATCTATCTAGCCACTCCTGGCCAGCTTTGCCCTTTTCTTTATTAAAACTTTGTGCAAAGCCATTCTTTTCAGCCAATTCGAAAGCGAGTTCTTGGACCATTGTCCACGTTAATCCAAACATGCGAGTTTCAAGTAGCTTGATATGCTCAACCAATTGTCTCTCGATTTGAAGAGGAAATGTTACCTGAAATCGGCCCAAACCTTTTGCTGCTGGTGGAATTCTTTTATTTTGTTTCAAAGCATGACGCCTTAGTGTAGCTTGTGGTACTTTGAAGGTCTTAGAAGCCAGAAGCCAACCCATTTTTTTCTCCTGTACAGCTTCAATAGCTTTTTGCATCGCTTGCGGACTCCATGATTGCCGATTACTTGTCCTCTTATAATTCCGTGGCATATTGCAATCCTGTGAATTAAAGAGATTTATATGTTTACTATTCACAATCTCTACGGACAAAACGACACACTATGTTGTTTTGTCCGTATTGTATGTTGTATGTCATTTTGTACATAACCTCAAAAAAATAACGATCCGAAAAATAATCTTATTGTAGCGACAATAATGTTGTATAATCTACACGATCACCTCAAGCACAAGATGCTTGAATATAAAAAACTATTACACAGTAAAATAACAAAAGAAAACTTACCGAAAAACAAAAAACTGACGACCACTAACAAACTTTTCTCTAAGCGCAAAACACAAATGTCAACATGGCGTCCGTTACGTATTTTAAATGACTCTGAGAAATCCAATGGTATATTTCCGGTGGGGGCGCTTCCTAATTGTCTTATTTTTGACTGTCTAAACCGCGCTAATTTTTAAATATCGCCAATGTGTCGTTTTGTCCATATGTGTCATTTTGGACGTACTTCCCCTACTTACACATTTGAAATTTAACATAGTACCATCAACTGCACATAAGCACACATTTGAAATTTATTATAGTGCAATCAACCGCGGATATAAATACATACTTATTTGAAATTTAACAGTCCGATCAACGGCGAATATAAATGCACATTTGAAATCTAACATAGTCCCATAAACTGCGGATATAACTTATATCCGCAGTACTTGTACTTACACATTTGAAATTTAACATAGTATCATCAACTGCACATAAGCACTCAACTGCACAATCAATCAACTGCACATTTGAAATTTACCATGATCTGATCAATTCCGGATATAAGTACACAATGGAAATTTAATATAGTCCAATCCACTGCCGACATAAGTACACATTTGAAATTTAACAGCCCGATCAACTGCGTATATAAGAACAGATTTGAAATTTAACATAGTCCCATAAACTGCAGATTTAAGTACACATTTTAAATATAGTATAGTCCGAACAACTGCGAATATAAGTACACATTTAAATTATAACATATACCGATGAAATGCGGGATATAAGTACACGCTAATAATGAAATCAACACGCTTGTGGGTGTCGTAAAAGACGAAATAGACTGGGACTAAATCCATCTGATATCTGACCAGAGTCAACAATTACATTCCCAAGAAGGGTTGATGTCAGGCAGGCGGCCAATTATAAAACTATTACGGATATATATATCAAAGAAGGACAACTTGTAATTCAACCCTGGTATTTGATTGTACTTCAAGTTGTCATGCCCGCGTCTGCCCAGCATGGTATATAATAGTAGTAGGTAGGAGGTCCGAGCCCTGTAGAACGTATATGAGTTGAGATGATGATGATGATATCCTTAATATATCCCTGATAATAGAGGCTAAGTAGAATAAAAAATACTATAATCATATAAATCAAAATTAGGTTCTATTATTTAAGTGTACTCACCTTGCAAAAAATCTTGGACGTATAATTTTATTTTACAATTTCTCAGACTTTTATACATACATCGAACGTAAAGATTATCCTTGAGGTTTCATATTAAATTAATAAATTTGCTTTTGTTTGCGCTATTCTTATTGTAAAATTCTATTTTTATTACATATGACAACATAAATGTCAATATAAAATAAACTCGACTAAAACCATGTACTTATAATCGCTGGGAAATACCTTTACGTCAGTAATTGGAGAATCAACGAGAACAACCAGATTTCTCAGTGAAACCTGCAGCGGTGAATTTAAGCGGCTATCGGTACAGAATCTTTTTATTTATTGTTACCTATATTAAACGGAGCTTTAATATTAGTGGTTTTGATTTTTGTGACCGTCTTTCTTTCCTTCGACACAAATCTTGCACCTCTCTATTATTATACCTACTACTCTCAAACTTTAATAGATACTATACTCAGTGCCAGATAACGTGGCAAAAGACGACCTTCACCCCGATATCTTAAAATGCAAAAAAATCTATCGCTTACCATACAAATCTATCGAATAGTTGTATCGCAAAATTCTCTTGGTAGAGGCCTACAAGGAAGCAACATTACAAACAGCACAACTCAAAATTTTACGAAATCTAGTAAAATTACCATAGGAAATATATGTTTTTAATATCCTATAATCATGTATTTCATTGTTTTAAAATACCAGATTAACCTGTAACTGGTGACATTTCATTATTTTATAAATAATATCATTGATAACAATGCGAAATTACTTTCAAATGTCTGAAAATCAATAGTTTTTAAGTAATATTAAAATTAAAGTACCAAGAATATTTATATAAATTCAATATAATATAGATCCTATAATTAAATACGTAATTAGATTCGAAGAATTATGTAACGCCCAGAAAATGCAAAGTTTTAAGTTATGACACATTTCTTTCATCTCATTTTACCGTCAGGTGTAATAAACCTAAAGGATCGCACAAGTAGATGCAAGATTTTAGGTTATGTGTATCAAACACAAAATCTTTTCTTAACTGATTTTAGCGTCAGGTGTACGAGATCAGTGGCGTCGTGTAGCCCAGTCGCCATTTTGTTTGACATTCCGTGTGGAGCACGTAAAAGATATTGAAAAAAAAATAATGGGCCTCGATGACAGTATATACCGAAAGATTGATGCATTCATAATTTATGTATCAGATAGTAGTGATAGTAATAGTAGTGGAAGTGACAGTTCAGAACTATAGATTTTTGTAAAGTCATAAATAAATTATTTTAGTATATTATTTTACCTCGCCTTACGTATTTAACAAAAAGTTAGCCTTGAGATACCTATCTTAGCTATCAGTTTCATGCTAAGGTAGGTAACGTGTACGTATGCTTTATTATTGCACGTGTAGGTGTTTAATAATTTCTTAATTAAAATTCTAAATAAATTACACGCAGACATAAATGTTTGTAGCAACTGTACTGTCTAGCCACCTTCACCACGATATTACAACGATAAGACGGTTTGTATGGAAAGCGATAGAATTAGCGATAAATTACTTGGATTTGATGATATCGTGGTGAAGGTCGCCAAATGACCTCTTTTGCCATGCTATTTGGCAAACACTATACCAACTCGCCCTCATTTCGCTTCGGTTTCAGTCACTTTACCCACGTAGTTCCCGTTCCCGTGGGAATACCGGGATAAAATATAGCCTATGTTACTCCATGATATTATAGTTTTCCATTGGTGAAAGAATTTTTGAAATCGGTCCAGTAGTTTCGGAGCCAATTCGTTACAAACATACTTACATACAAATCTTTCCTCTTTATAATATTAGTATAGATAAATATTCTTTATCGTGTCTTTTCCGTGTGGTGCTGGAGTAAGGATATAATTCACCACACCCTATCGTGCCCGTGGATGTCGTAAAAGACGACTGAGAAGGGAAGCTCGAAATTAAACCCTATACTAACCCATCTGACCAGCGTGTTATAATAAGCACTGGGACGTATATGAGCTGTGATGATAAAATATCTTATCATAATTAGTTGGAGTCCACGCAATATATATTCTTCTGCCATGAAACTTATTGCAAAGATTTGGCAATAGTTTTATAACCGATCGCCTGTCTGACGTCAATTCAAGGAGGGTTGAAATTGTTGACCAGACGCCTTCATATGGTGTTAAGCCAGGGGGACCTAGACTTTTTACAAACATATGATTAACGGACACAAATTACATCCAGACTCAGAACAACAATCTATGGATCGTACAAAATATTGTCCTGCACAGGATTCAAACCCGCGACACTGGCACTGTGCAATGGAAAAGACTAGTTGCGGGCATATGTGGAATATCTATACTAATATATAAAGCGGAAGAGTTTGTTCTTTGAACGCGCTAATCCCATGAAGTATTGATTCGATTTGAAAAACTCATTCAGTGTTAGATAGCCCATTTATCAACGAAGGCTATAAGGCTATAATCACCACGCTAAGACCAATAGGAGCGGGGCACCAATGAAAAATAAATATTTCAGAATCGGGTTTATTTTTTCCTTTTGAGAGCTTCCGTGGCATGCACTACATAAACGGTTAGGTTTCGCAAAAATCATGTGTGACAGAATTGTATTATTTAAAAATATTTTCACCTTTTACGTAAACAAAGTCGCGGGCTAAAGTTAGCATTATCCCAAAGTTACTGTTCCACGCGGACGAAGTCGTGGGCATAAGCTAGTGGTTTATATGCGTCAAGGTTAGTTTAATAACCTATAATAAATTATAATTATCAAGCCAACAAGATTTAATTAATGTTGGTGATCGAATCAATAATTATACCCATAAAATATTTTCTTCCTGTTCTTACGCCGTATTCGTTTCAATATAATTTCCTTTACCTATCTGGTGATGGTTTAAAAATATATCAAATTGGTCAAAGGACAGTAGTGCTCTACGGGGAAATTATCAAAACCAACTGGGACCGTTAAAGGGCCGGTTACGCGCATCGATTATTGCATTATCACCTCTTACTGACCTGCGCCTTATGCCGCCTTAGCTGAGGCCGCGGGAGACTAGACCGGGGAATAGTCCGCCACCCGCAGAGAGACTGACCCCGCGAGGGCGACTGCCATCCCCGGCGGGGCGTTAGAAAGGGAGGGTACCTGAAAGAGTATCCCGCTGGGCTAGCCACGGACGACAAGGTAATTGGTATCTTTTCGTCGCCCCGGACAGATCGATAGATTAATGCTTTAATCACTATCATCATTCAGCTTTTTATCGTTCACTACTGGACCTAGTTCTTTCCACAGATCACTACCAGGCGCGATCTTGTGGCGTTTGCATCTAACGACACCCAAGTGGGGTTCCGTCCCAGAGTATTAAAGTCTGCAATCTTGAATTATTATTTCTGAGTAAGCCCAATATTTGAACACAATTTCTTTTGTGGTCATAATTTGGTCTTTATTTTCCATTCATTCCAGAATATAATTCACCACCTCTTATCCTCCCCATAAAAGACGACTGAGGGATAATATGCATATAACATGAAATATGAGGAAAACTCGAAATGAAACCATAGACCAACCCGTCTGGCCAGCGTATTATAGGTCCATTTGCTTGATATTATGGAGGAGGCTCAGCCCAGCAGTGGGACGTATATGATCGAGATGAATATTTTGATCTTACCCCGTCTACTTAAGTCGCAAGTTGGCTTACTCTACGGATACCTATTGGTGACAAACCGGTTGTGGCCTCGCACGAAAGTGGAAACATGAACATGAGATTAAGTATAGTGCATACATGTGTCAGCATCCTACAAAAATAATAATTTTAAAGATTGTGTGTCAAATGTTTAGATTTGTTAACATCTCTGCTTCATCGTTCATAGATAAAGGCGTGAGAATGCAAACAAAGTAAATAATTATCTAAACCAACAATTATAAAACAATGAAAATGCATAGTTTTGGCACCCAGTGAGAAATTCTCACGATTAAACGATATAAATACTGTGATAATTAAAATATTACAATGCTAAACGATAGACAATGTTATCCACAAGGTAAAAGTCTAAATCTGTCAATGAAATTAATAGCCAAAAACTATTTTGTTTGCAGCCGTTGAATAGATCCTAAAATATATATATATATATATAGAATTACTAAGTCATTGCATTGCTTGCAATTGCTATTATTGTATATTCGTTTACCCGTCGATGTCGTGCACATGTGTTTGACCCCTCAGTATAACGGAAATCTTAATTGATTTAAAAAATCAAGAGTGATAATAGTTCAGATTTATCTGAAAGTATATCTCCAGTTCAAATTGAATCAACCGTGAATGGATTAAAGGGATACCCCTTTGCATGGTCGGTCCACCGCCGGCGATTCGGGCGACGCTGGCAAGTACCTGCGACTGATGATGCTCTAATTGAGGCTGCGGGTGACCGTGCTGAGGATTTTAGTCCGTCACCCGCAGAGAGGCTGACCGCACGACGGCGACCGGCGTCCTGAACGTCGAAAGGAGAGGGTACCTCGCAAGGAATGCCGTCGGGTTGACCACGAAGCACAAGGAACTCGGTACCAGTGGTCGGTCCAACGACGAAGGCGATGTGCAATGGGTGGGTTATGGAGCCACGCACCGCCCCTTTGTCGCCCCGGACGGAGCCGGGCGGTGGGTGCGCTGAAAATAGCCCACCTAAAAAAAATGCTCGTACGGTTTCGTTATGTACAGCAAACCAAATTATTATCAAAAACTAAGTTTGTAGGTAATTATTATTATTATTTTTTTTTTTATTGCGAACGGTGGCAAACGAGCAAACCTTCTGGTACCTTCTGGTACCATTTGGTTCAACGATTACATTCCCAAGGAGGGTTGACGTCAGGCAGGCGGCCGGTCATAAAAGTCGTTGCCGAAACTTTTTGCAATATGTCAAAACAGATGACATATTGCGTCGACCCCAAGTAATTGGGATAAGAGCAAGATGATGATGGTGGCAAACGAGCAAACAGTACACCTGATGGTAAGTGTTGCTGCCGCTCATGGACCTTTACAAGGCTGTTGCCTACCGCGAAGAAAGTGAAGGGAGTGTGAATGCGTGCATTGAGGCTCGGTGATACTAAGGGCACCACCAAAACCCTCCACACGCAAACACCCTCAGAAAGTTGGGCTTCCGGCTCTCTCGCTCACCGAACGAAGCGCAGTAACAAATCGTTACTACTCAGACGTCGATTTTATGCCATCCTTTATAATTTTAAGCTATAATTTTATATTAGTTTAACGTTCTTCTTGTAAGTAAGTTCCTGCTATTTTTTATTCTATATGTATTCAGCTTAGTTGCTTGTATTTTAAAACTAAAATAATCGTTATAAGAATGTGGGTTGGATTCTTAGCATCTTTTTTATTGATACAAATATATTTTCCTGGCCCTAGAATAATGACATATACAGTAGAACCGAACTTCCGTGTGGTGACGGAGTAAGAATACAATTCACTACCCCCTAACTTACCCGTGGGTGATCGTACGAGACGACTAAGGGATATAAAACGCATATAACATCTATGTGAGAGAAGGAAAACTTGAAATAAAACCCTATACCAACACGTCTGACCAGCGTGGTATAGTAGGTCAATGACCCTTCCATTATGGAGGAGGCCCGAGCCCAACAGTGGGACGTATATGGGCTGAGATGATGATGATGATGATGACAGTAGAACCTGTTTAATACGATCACGTTTAATACGATTTCTCGCATAATACGCCAGTTTGCGTCAGTCCCAGCAACTTGAGACACGTATTCATACATTTCTTAACGCTTAATACGATTGGTCATTCCGTTTAATACGCCAACACGTGCCACTCAAATACACATATTACCCCTTACGGCAGCGGCCAGTGACTGACGAAGAGACGACTGTCGAGCGACCCTAGTGCCTAAGTGATAATGACCAAGAAGAAGATGAGTCAACTCCTATTTTGTCACACGCCCCGGCATTATCAGCAGTTAATGATTTAAGACGCTATGTAATTTTTTTGAATCAAAGCGAAGACGTACTGCGAAAATTAAATTACGTTGAAAATCTTGTAATTGCTAATGCCTCAAAATCATTTTGTCAAACTAAAATAAGTGATTACTTTAAGTAACGTAATAATAATAAACAAAATTTTTTTTGGTCGGGTCCCTTAAATCGTCTTACACGGGTTTTACTGTAGTTATAATCTAAGTTCGAAATACTAATATGATTATTTCGTTAGTAATTTGGTAACCTTAGAATAATAACGTATAGAAGGTAAGTTCGCGCACAAAAAGTGAAGCATTTCAATTGGAGCCTGATGGAGCTTACGTCGGAACCGTTCTGTAATGTACAAGACACTGTACTGCAAGTACGTACGTACTTAAAAAATAAATAGGTAATTATGACGATTTGTGCATTCAAATGGTGTCACAACACATTTGAAAAACATAAAAAGAAAAAAAAAACATTTTAATATTACTTTTAAAAGTATTTCGACGATTTATGTTAATAAAAACAAAATTTGATTTCATAATTTGTATAGTGGTGTGCGCGTGTACGTGAGTCATCATCTGCGCGCATATAGTATTTTTAGATTCATGTTTCGATCGTTCGAAATACCGACACTATCCTTCTATACTTTATTATTCTAAGTTGGTAACAAAGCACCGTCAGACAGCAAACGACTTTCAACGGTGAATTTTGTCTCTTGCTACTTGATACTTCTAAGGATTAATTGAATCTCATCAATTTCATTATAGAAAAAAAATTCTACAACCGAAAATTTATTTAAAACAAATTTTATTGATTTTCAGATTTTGTTATTATTAGTAATAAACGTGTTTTATAAACCTAAAGTGCTTGCCAAACAGTAGTTTTTAATGCTGGACATATGGCTATCGGGGGCTACTATTCGGGCGAGTATGAAGTCGGCATACATTAACAAACGCAAACAGTACGTTTATTTATCGTCAGTTATAGTAATTAGATGACCTATACCGATCATCTATTATCAATAATATGATATTCTGGCAACATTGAATATGATGAGTAGGTACACAAATGATTTATTATATTATTTATTAACGACTGACACTTGCACTGTTTTGCTAAATTTATTAAGAGGGCGAATGAAGTCTAGCTATCTTGGTAGCAGGATATCATACGTATTTAGTAATCAAAAGATTACAGCATTGTATATTTCTGTGTGGTGACGGAGTAAGAATGCAATTCACCACTCCCTATCTTGCTCGTGGATGTCGTAAAAGACCACTAAGGGATGTAATATGCACATAATATCTGTGCAAGAGAAGGAGAACTTGAAATGAAACCCTATACCAACATGTCTGACCAGCATGGTATAGTAGGTCAAATTCCCTCCCAATGTGGTGGAGGTCCGAGCCCAATAGTGGGACGTATGTGGGCTGCGATGATGATGACGATGAAGTATAAAGGTAACTAGTACCGAAATGGTAACGAAAACATTTGGTCACCAACCAGCTATGGTTGCTGTTAACATAATTATAGGCACGACACGTGAATTTTTAGATCCACCGCCCTTCGAACATTCACAGTAATATAGTAATATTGTTATTATTTTTTAAACAACGGTTTGACAAATTATAAATCAATAAAACACCTTAAAACACAAAACATGTTCTGTAAAAGAGCGAGCTGTTAAAGGATCTAATTTAACCAGTCGAACCAGAGATATTTATTTATACTGGATTAGATAATAAACTATAATATATTTTAAACGTAATGAAATAAGTTACGTTTCATGAAATGTACAATGAGAAACCACATCTGTGCAAGAGAAGGAGAACTTGAAATGAAACCCTATACCAACATGTCTGACCAGCATGGTATAGTAGGTCAAATTCCCTACCATTGTGGAGGAGGCTCGAGCCCAACAGTGGGACGTATGTGGGCTGCGATGATGATGATACTTCAATAGGCATTCTCCTTTCAGTAAAATGACTTAATAATAAATATTTAGACGCCTAATACAAAATGATAGCATTATATCATTTTTCTTCTGTTTAACCGAGAGTCAGTCAATTTCAAAAAAATATCCCATATGGAACATATGTATGTATGTGTAAATAATAAAAGTGGTAATGTAACCACTTAGGCAGGCAGGAATTTAAATACACGGAAGCCGTTCTCTGAATCGGATTTTTTTCTATATATGATAACTATGTAGCAACCCGCCCTCGCTTCGCTTCGGTTTCAGTCGCTTTACCCGCGGCGTAGTTCCCGTTCCTGTGGGAATACCGAGATAAAATATAGCCTATGTTACTCCCTGATATTATAGCTTTCCATTGGTGAAGGAATTTTTGAAATCGGTTCGGTGGTTTAAGCGTGAAAGCGTTACAAACAAACAAACATCCTTAATTTCGCATTTATAATATTAGTATGGATTATGACGATTACAGATTATGATAAGAAATTATTACGTATTTTATCTGGTTTCAATTTTGTCGGAATTACGTCCATAATTTCAAAGTCGATATGAGCAATATAGAATTAAGTATTATATAAAAATAATTTCAACTGGTAAATAAAGTAAGAAAATCTTTAAATGTCTCGCCGCATGGAGGGTAGTAATGTACATATTCGATCCCGTACATAAATGATTTTCCATAATTTAATATTGTCCCTATTCAACATTGAATTTTCTCTCTAATTTTAACTGAAATTTACTTAGGGAAATTAAATTGTATAAGTCTATTAAGAATATTAATTTAAGTTCACTCAATATATTCAAAGAGTCTGATGCATTATTTTCTATATATATGAGCTAGTGTAAAAATATTTGTCTTTATGTCTAGGGAATAAATTAAATTGTATATAAATATTTAGATTCTTTTAGATTTAAAAGTATTTTTTTCTGCAAAATTAAGAATACATTGGACAAAACCCCTTTCTTTCACATGAATATCGTAATAATCCATTAAGGATCGTAAACAGATATCATGAAGCGAAAGAAAATTAGAAATAAAAACCTATACCAACGTGTTAGGATGGCACAGTAGTAGTAGACTACTTTTTCTAATCTGAGAATCAAAGGTGAATCCAAAAAATTCCTAAATAGTAAAAAACCCGGCAAATCTTCTCACACACTCTTATAAACCCTAGTGTTTACTAATAAAATCCCAGTATTTACTAGTAAAATCTAAGTATTTAATGGTAAAACCTAAGGGTTTTCTAGTAAACTCATAGAGTTTTACTTGTAAATCCAGATAGTTCTTACAACTAAAAGAATACTAAAATAATAATTTCATTGCAATAATTATTAACTATTCTTAAATACAAAATAAGCTCATAAACTTAAAATTTAATACGTTATGTTCGAATTACGTCAACTGCGAGCCCATGTTAGAGCATCGCCGTAAACTCGTCGCAATCATCGGTGCCGACCTGATGCTACCGCCCGTTGATATGTTCGATGATATGGCAATTCTCGACAACTTCAGGAACTGGGACACGGGCGCCGCCTTCTGTGGGGATGTTATCTCACGGAAAGAAGGATCGTGCGCGACCGCCCACCATCAAAAAAAGCATGTAGGTAGCGACGTAAATATTACAAATGAGTGTTTAGTCTGTTTGTAAAAATGGCACACGAGAACCTCTCTTCCCCAACAGTCGTCGGTAGGACGAGCAATATGGCAAAGGGCAGGCATTGGCATTTCCATATGCTTATTGTGCAGTGCTAATACATCAAATAGTATTTTTTTCCTTCTATAAATTGTCCGAATACATTTTTTCCTGGTTTCTGTGAATGTAAAAATAAATTGCTGATTTAAGACTAATTTTAATATATTTCAGGCAAAAAAAAAACAACAAAATAGTGTGAAATAAAATTATTAAATTATTTTGAATGACTAGGAAATAATTTATTTTAAACCAAATAATTTAGAATTTTTTGCATGAATCACATAAAAAATATATTAATTAATATTTTATTACGAGACTTCTTTTAATAAATCACATATAAAATATTCTTGAATGTGTTACTCTTATTTGGAATTCTTCTTTATGAAAAATATACTAATCCCCTTAAGTTTATTCAACGCATGGAAGTAATAAGTACTACGTACAAGAGGAATGAGCTCTGTCTGTGCATCTTGTAGCTAAAACAAAGAAAATAAAACCTTATGTCAAGGACGTAAGAGTTTTGTCGCGCGCAAAATAAAAATGAAGCCGAGTGAGAAGGCAACCACTGTACCCTGTGTCCCTTTCTAACAGTGACTTAGAGTTGCCAGAGTTAAGTTGAATTCAATTATTTCGTTGTTGGTAGAAAAATAGGCGATTTATGTAATGTAATGAAGTAAAAACATTTAATTCTAAAATATTTCTAAATATAAATAATAATTTATTACCGACATGTTAAACCAATATTATTTGTTGCTACGTGCTAAACCTTATTAACGCAAAAATGTTGCGATTGGCGTATAGGTTTTCTTTTATTTGTATGAAATACGGACACCTGACCTGACAACCCCACATGAAATTTTTAAACATAATTTGTGAATGAAGAATTACGGTGACCATGCTATCCTAGTCCTAGTTCAAGAACAAACAACTTAAATACCTATGCATTTTTTATTCCTTTCGATATTAAAGTTACTTTGTTTCAATTTAAGATTTCCTAAAGATCTTAATATTAGGGAAATATGGATAAATATTATACCCATGTATTATATACCCATAGGTGGGCACAGTTAATCCAAAAATTAACTTCGTTAATCGTTAATTAAAATTTTAACTTCGATAAACATTAAAGCGTTAAATTCGCGAAAATTTAACCTAAGTTAAAGTTAACGTTAAAAGTTAACCATTTAAGACTTACTATTTTTTACTTAGACTTAGGTATTATTTAGACTATACTGTTTTCGTGCCTGTGTGGTGACGGAGGAGTAAGGGTCGGTATACATGACAATGACATATCGTAGCGATTCGACTGCGCAGACAGTTTGTGCAGTTTTATCGATTGTGTGTACGAAAATCATCTTTGATTTTTCTGGTGGCGCAAAAGATCGCGGTAGTTTCAAAATTATAAGTTGGAGCAATATTTCAATTCGTTCGCAATGCTTGCTGTAGGTGCAAATCAACATATTGCAAGAAGAAATAATATGTGGTGTGTGTCACGTGGACAAAGCAGCGCCTTGAACTTGACTAATGTAACGGACTAAAGTTAACGAAAGTTCAGTTTAACAGAAGTTAACAAGAGCGTTAACATTTTTTGAAGTTAACTTAAAAGTTAATCCACTAACCAAGATTAACGGATTAACGAGTTAATGTCCACCTCTGTATATACCATTGTATTATATAATATTTCGAATGGCATCACACTGCAACTATTAAAAAGCATGTTGTAAGGTGTAATTTTATTTAAGTGAAATTAGAAAAATTAATAAAAAATCAACAATCCCACTGATTTTCTTGCCGGGACTTCTCAGTGCGGTCGCGTTCCCATCCGGCGGTAATTTTAAGAAAAAATGTAAAAAAAAATGACAATATGTAAGTGCTCCCCCGCTGGGTTTATACATAATAGATGATTTGAATTTGAAAAATTGAAGCCGAGCGAGAGCTCAGTAAAAGGCTTATTACACTACACGATATTCAGGGCCCTAACTTAGTAGGGCTGCACTACAACAGCTAAATTGTGAAACCTGTTTCAGTTATAGCCAAATAACAGTTTCAAAAAACTGTTCCAAAATAACAGCCTGTTGTTCTGTAATACGAGAAAAAAGGGGAAAATAACCATTCTTTGGGAATAATGTTAAGAAGTGGTTTCACTATTTGTTCCTAAAATGAAAACGATCCTTCACGCTTTACATGCTTAGGACTGATTTATGTATATATAATCAGTCCTATATATACGAAATCGAATAATACGAAAATCGTATATATATACACATATATATATATATATATATATATATATATATATATATATATATATATGCAGCACAACAGACTTATTTTGGAACAGTTTTCTGAAACTGTTATACTGAAACAGGTTTCACAATTTAGGTGTTTTAGAGCACCTCTACTAAGTTAGGGCCCTGAATATCGTGTAGTGTAATAAGCCTTTTACTGAGCTCTCGCTCGGCTTCAATTTTGCGACAACAGCTCATTCCAGGAAAGGAACTAACTACATACATTGTTAGATCCACCACATCCTCCTCAATCTATATTTGAAGATCCACATGATACTCAATTGGTGAAGGTGTTAGCGAATTCATATCTCAATTTAGGTTTAACTCATAATGCAAAATTAGAATCAATGAAACATATGAGGAATAAGCTGGGTTTGCGGCAGAAACTTCACAAGACTGTTTTACAGCATCACAGAAGGAAATATAAAACTGAAATTGAAAACATACTTTTTAAACAGCCTGTAGCTCACACACTTTACAACATTTACTCGCTTTTCTACACTTACCCTCATTGTCGTAATAATAAGTGTAATGGCCTGGCAGAGTGGCTCAAATCTTAAACATTAAATGTAGGTAGGTTATTTAATTACGATTGAGTGGTTTGTTTTTCTTTAAATGATTGTTGTTGGTTCGATAAAGCAGAATATTATTGCAATCTGGACAAATCTTAGTGAATTTTAGATTGTAAGCAAACAGTTGTCATTTTTGTATTATTGATAATAGTAACAAATAAAAAAAAATAGCAATGTCTGATTTAGAATTAAACTTAAATGTAAACTTAACTGTTTTTTTGTTACCTAATTAATTAAATATACCACAATAGGTAGTTTATCGTAATTTTATCTCAGTCCAGCTGCATGTCGTGTCGTGTCCCACAAGCACCAGTCGGTAAGTACCTACCTATAGGACGCGAGTGGGAAAAGCAAGCAAAAACAGCAAATGTATAGTGCCGCAAAGGGCAAATTTATCATTAGCATCTTTGATTAAAATCCATCTGAAGCAAGTCTGCTGACGTCAGATCATAAATAATTTTTTATAATTATTGTCCTTAAATCATATTTCAATATGGTCACCATCGCCAGAGAGGGATAAAAGGTACAGTTACTGAGCTCTCGCTCGGCTTCAATTTTGCGACAACAGCTCATTCCTGTTGTACGTAGTACTTATTACTTCCATGATTCAACGAAACTCTTAAATTTATACTTAGTCTGACCATAAATATTGTTACAATTAAAAATAAAGAAGATTACATTTGAATTTGGAATCTGTCATTTTTATATAATAATTGTTCAGTGTGTTTTCTCATTTTGGCGCCAATACATTATACAATATTTTTCGATATTAAAATGGAATGGGGTGATAAAGAAAACCAAATCGCTGTGATTGCATTACACAAAGTAGGTATAGAGCCAAATGGAATTTTTAAAACTCTCCATACGCTTGGTATTAATAAAATGTTTGTGTACCGGGCTATTAATCCTATTAATATATCTAGTACAATGAGACCTCCTCTGTTTGTGACAGAAAAAGGTCTGGCTGTCGGCATAGTGTTCGTACGAAAAAGGTGGTCAAAGCAGTAAGGGAAAGATTTCGAAGAAATCCTGTTCGACTGCAAAAGGTTTTCTCGGGAGCGAAAAATAACACCTAAAACCATGTCGCGTATTTTAAAAGATGACTTAGTAGGACTTGCAGCCTATAAGAGACGTACTAGTCATTTCTTAACTGATAATTTAAAAAAGAATAGGGTGGTAGAATCAGACAATACCTACAGAAAAATTTTGTTTACGGATGAGAAAATTTTTACAATTAAGCAATATTTTAACAATCAAAATGATCGTATTTTATGCCCAAAGCTCTAAGGAAGCTTCCCAATTAGTCGACAGAGTGCACGACGTGGGCATTATACGACTTCAGTTATGGTTTGGTGGGGTATTCGCTGTGAAAGAGTGACTGAGCCATACTTTTGTGATCAAAAGATCGGCACAAATTTATCAAGATACCATTCTTGAGGAAGTAGTGAAGCCCCTTAACAACACCATGTTAAAATAACCAAGAATGATCCTTCCAGCAAGACTCGGCGCCGGGTCATAAAGCTCGGTCTGTGCAGTCTTGGTTGGAAACGAACGTTTCGGACTTCATCGGAGCTGAAGACTGGCCGTCGTCTAGTCCCGATCTTAATCTGCTGGATTATGATTTATGGTCAGTTTTAGAGAGTACAGCTTGCACTAAAAGTCATGATAATTTGGAGTCCCTAAAACAATCCATACTATGGCAGTGAATAATTTTCCCATGGAAACAGTGCATGCTTCTATTATTGACAACTGGCCTCAATGTTTAAAGGACTCTATAGCAGCCAATGGAGATCACTTCGAATAAGCTTTTTATATTAAAAAAAAAATGGTTTATTTATGTATTAAAATAATACACTGTAATAGTAATAAATGTTATTTGCAATAGAAAAAAGGTGTACTACTTCAGCTAATCCAATTGATGATCTTCCGTGTAATAAAAAAAATGAATGCTTATAATGGTTGCTTTGACAAGTACCTGCACATAATTATGAGGAGGGTGAGGACACTATCCTGATACCACTTCAATTACGATAACAAAACGGCGTAGCACATGTTTGAAATCTGCGTTTCCTGGGCAGAGTAACGCTGTGAGCTCGTCACAATCATCGGCGCTGACCTGATGCTGCCAACCATTGCTAAAACGATGCACGATAGAATCAGGAACTGAGACATGATCGTCGCCTTCTGCAAGGCAGTCGTCTCGCAAGAGATGATGGAGCGGGTCCGGAAGGAATTCCTCTACCGCCACACATCGTCGACGCATCTGTCAGTGCAGGCGTTTTTTTTCTTTTTTTATGGGTGGGCTATGGTAAGCGCACGCGCGGTCCATTCCGTCCGGGGCGATGAAAGGACGGCGCGCGGGCCCATAACCCACCCGTACCCACGTCACCTCGTTGTTGGGCCGACCACTGGAGCAGATGTGACTTGTCGTCAGTGGTCGGCCTGACGGAATACCCTTTCGGGTAACCTCACCTCTCGACGTCCTGGGACGTCGGTCGCCATTCGCGCGGTCAGCCTCTCTGCGGGTGACGGACAATTCCCCGGTCCAATCACCCGCAGCCTCGGCTAGGGCGGCATTAGGCGCAGATACTCAAAGTCTCAAAGTTGCGCAGGGAAAAGCTAAGAAGTGAATTCTTGACGTGGTATGGACATATGATGCGACAAGATGAAAGTAATATCGTGAGGAAAGTTTTAATATATTTAAAATTTTCCTCATGATATTACTTACGTTAAAACCTCTAGTGATAAGAGATGACTAAAGAAAATAGAGACGGACTACATGAAACATACCGTGGACATACAGACAGTGATTACAGATACGACGTTTAATAGAATTGTATGGAAGGATAGAACATATTGTGTTGACCCACGTAATTAGAATAAGAGATGATACTTTGCGTGTGTAATATGTTTATACGAGTGTCATATCACTTGTAAGCCGATCCAACCAGTGAAATCAAATATCCATATTGTAATCCACTCACAATACGCCGTGCTAAATGGTTGTCCTCAAAAGTTCCGAACTGCGTTCAGATTATCCGTCAGTTAGTAACGATTGCAATTTTTCTCATAAAATATAGTTGTACATTAAATAAAATAATAATATAGTAAATATAATGAAATATTAACAAAAACTTTGCGGCGGAAATAATTACACAATAAAAATTACCGGTATTTATATTATATATACGTATTATACCGGTATTTATAATAAGCAGAAAAAAGGCACGTACTCTTAGGTATATATATGGTAAATCGTTCAATTTGTAAACCAATAACAGACGCCAATGTTCAACATTCGAATTTTCGAACCAGATTTTATAATCACACATCTTTGACAAAACAGCAGGAAGATAGACCAAATACCTATGTTGCCTATCTTATATGTTCGGTTCGCTTTCATGTATATTTTTTTAACGCAGACACCTTTATGTCGATTTAAACTGCACAGATGGCGTAGTGGTTAAGATACCGATCTATAGGCCAGTATCGCGGGTTCGAATCCCGCACAGGACAACACTTTGTGCGATCCTCAAATTGTTGTTCTGGGTCTGGATATAATTTGAGTCCGTTAGTTATGTTTGTAAAGTGCCCCGCAATACAAGGATTATTTTCTGAACGCTGAGTGCTGTCTTTTATTTAAAAAAAAAGAGTTGATAATTCTATATGTATGACGCTCATTCTTATATTCCTCTATTTACTCGTGTCACCTTCTGTACGTCCTACTATTAGTCATAGGCCTCGTCCAGAGATGGAAAATGAGTCTGCTCTGCTATACCTAACGTGAACATACGTTCGGCTTTTACATTGCCTGTCCGTAGTCCCCAGCCGTACAAAAATGTCCCATGTTTGCAAATAGCCTATGTATCCTTACGATTTACACAGTAAGGAAAAATTGGTAATGATTTTAAATATTTTATATACTCTTTCCACGTTAGTAAGACAACAAATGACTTATGGCAGATCAACTCAGATAGTAGGTTTAATAATAGCAATATTTAAATACAGTTACGTTTGTTTTAAATTATTTGTAATATTTCTTTGGACCTTGAAATACATACATACTTTATTTATGTTTTTTATTCCAGGAAGCATAATTTTAACCCCAATCAATTGTATGCTGTCAAGGACATTGATACCGTATCAAATTAATCCAATAGGTACTTTCACTTTCGGTTTTTATGATAATATAATTTATAATATTGATCCTTCGGTTTTCGCCACTTTGTAATTTATGCCAGTTCATCTCGATGATGTGATAGATGAATGAATAAAATACGTCCACAATTTTTATAATACTGATAATAAAAGTTGTCTGATTTTTTCAAATTAATTATGTTCTTATTTCGAGGTCAAAATAAATGGTAATAATCACTACATAGTATAAAACAAAGTCGCTGTCGCTGTCTGTCCGTCCCTATGTATGCTTAAATCTTTAAAACTACTCAACGGATTTTGAAGTGTTTTTCTTATAGATAGAGTGATTCAAGAGGAAAGTTTATATGTATAATACATGCATAACATTGTAGAGAAACACTGATACATTTAGAGGTTTCTGATGTGATGTCGTAAATAAACACTTTTTTTTGCGCTTTCATTGCAAACACTGGCTGAATCCCACGAGATAAATGAAAATAATGTATTACATTATTGTACACCTTAAAAAGGTCAACAAAAAAGTCCGCGATGGTATATGTCTATCACTTAGGATAACCTACAATAACCATTTTTATCCTTTATATTTTATGGGAAAAATTGGTTATTTACGAAGTGATTTTAAGCGATACAGCATTAATCCTTATCCAATTTAGTACCTAAAGTATTTAATATAAATCAATATAGTATATAATATAAATCAATATTTAATATAAATCAATAAAGTCCATTTAATATAGATCGGGGGGGCACGGCAGTGCCCCCGCCAAGTCGAGCGCGAAGCAAACACTGCCGTACCATCCTTTACTGGAACCATTTCGCCGCATTTTCAGGCCCCTATTTGAGAACCACCAGAAGCATCCAGTCACCAGAAGCATCAACGGCCAAGTCACACAACATTAACTATAATAATAAAGAAATCGCAGTAAGGAACCTTAGACTTGGTACGACTTTGTCTAGATTTCCTTACTTTTTAGAGATAAACACGCAGCTCCCTGCTCCATCGAGACTTGGCTAGTTTTTTACAGAATGTTTTTGGTGGGATCAATATGACTCTTTACAGCATGTAATTTAAATCAATATTTCGAAGATATTACAGATTTAAAATGCCCGACCCACGGGAACGAGAACTATGCGGGTAAAGCGACTGAAACCGAAGCGAAGCAAGCGGGTTGCTAGTTAGCAATATAACGTACATTAAACACATTATACGATGTTGTTCCGCGAGACTACTGCCTCGCTGAACGCTGCGACCACGTTTCAGTTCCTGATGCTGCCGAGCATCTCCCTAGCGATGGTCAGCAGCGTCAGGTCGGTATCGATGATTGCGACGAGTTCACGGCGCTGCTCTGCCCACATGGCACACACCTAGAGCGTGTGCTGCGCCGTGTCCTCGTCGCAATTGCAGTGGTAGCAGGACGGTGTGCTCTCCCTCCCAACGACCGTGTGCAGGTATTTGGCGAAGCTACCGTGCCCCCTCAAAACCTGTACCAGTCGGAAGGAAAGTACTCCGTGCCGCAGCTCCAACCACAGCATCAACACCGGCCGGAAGGCCTCGACGATCCGGACACCGAACCGAGGCCACGCCAGCCGAACTGCCCAACGGGCAATGACGTCTCGGCGGGCTTCGACCCACCAGGCGCTAAGAGCTCAAGGAAACCATACCGCCTCGCTCGCGTCTCCGACACCCACAAATGGTTCCCATTTCGCCGCATTTTCAGGCCCCTATTTGAGAACCACCAGAAGCATCCAGTCACCAGAAGCATCAACGGCCAAGTCACACAACATTAACTATAATAATAAAGAAATCGCAGTAAGGAACCTTAGACTTGGTACGACTTTGTCTAGATTTCCTTACTTTTTAGAGATAAACACGCAGCTCCCTGCTCCATCGAGACTTGGCTAGTTTTTTACAGAATGTTTTTGGTGGGATCAATATGACTCTTTACAGCATGTAATTTAAATCAATATTTCGAAGATATTACAGATTTAAAATGCCCGACCCACGGGAACGAGAACTATGCGGGTAAAGCGACTGAAACCGAAGCGAAGCAAGCGGGTTGCTAGTTAGCAATATAACGTACATTAAACACATTATACGATGTTGTTGTCATCGTCTCAACTCATACATGTCCCACAGCTGGACTCGAGCCTCCTCCACAATAGGAGGAAAGTTAAACCTACTATGGTATAGTAGACTTACTGGACAGACATGTTGGTATAGGGTTTTCATTCGAGTTTTCCTTCTCTTACACAGATGTTATATACATAGTATATCCCTTAGTTTTCTTTTACGACATCCACTGGCAAGATAGGAAGCGGTGAATTGTATTCTTACTCCGTCACCTCACGGAAAATATATACGATATGTGTGTATGTATTATATACATTTTTTGCTATTTTTTTCTATTTATATACTGTCCAAGTACCCCACTCCCCTTTTTTTTAGACGTGGCCCACGGTCAGCACACCCGCCGCCCAGCTCCGTCCATGGCGACCGAGAGGCGGCGCGCGGCCCAGTAACCCACCTGTGGCACGTCACCTTCGTCGTTGGATCGATCACCGACGCAGAGTAACTTGTCTTCAGTGGTCAGTCCGACGTAATACCCCAATCGCGGTACCCTCCCCTCACGACGTCCCCCCTCGGAGACGTCGGCCACCGTCGCGCGGTCGTCTTCTCAGCGGGTGACAAATTAATCCCCGGTCCAGTCACCCGCGGCCTCGGCTAGGGCGGTATCAGGCGCAGGTAGTCGCGCTTGCGCCGCCCAAGTTGCCGGTGGCGAACCGCGTCGTCGTGGAGGCGTTCCTCCCGCGCGCGCTCCGCCGCCTCCTTCCGCGAGACTACTGCCTCGCTGAACGCTGCGACCACGTTTCAGTTCCTGATGCTGCCGAGCATCTCCCTAGCGATGGTCAGCAGCGTCAGGTCGGTATCGATGATTGCGACGAGTTCACGGCGCTGCTCTGCCCACATGGCACACACCTAGAGCGTGTGCTGCGCCGTGTCCTCGTCGCAATTGCAGTGGTAGCAGGACGGTGTGCTCTCCCTCCCAACGACCGTGTGCAGGTATTTGGCGAAGCTACCGTGACCCCTCAAAACCTGTACCAGTCGGAAGGAAAGTACTCCGTGCCGCAGCTCCAACCACAGCATCAACACCGGCCGGAAGGCCTCGACGATCCGGACACCGAACCGAGGCCACGCCAGCCGAACTGCCCAACGGGCAATGACGTCTCGGCGGGCTTCGACCCACCAGGCGCTAAGAGCTCAAGGAAACCATACCGCCTCGCTCGCGTCTCCGACACCCACCGATACAATCCGGTGAGCATCTCTCCGCCTCCAGGTCACACGGGGTAGTCTCGGCCAACAGGCACGCTGCCTCCATCGCCACCTTGCGGTACCCGGGTATGGCCCTGACTGCCATGGCCCTCTGTGGACGCCACAGAAGAGTCCTGAGAAGGACAGTCAGGGACTCTACCCACACGCAAATACGGGGATATTTAGGTTATTTAGGCTAGGTATTGCCTGAATTCATGAAAATTAGTAAATTGATTCCCTTATTTAGAGAACTCAGGTCTTAATAATTTTCGAATTATTTCTATACTACCTACTTACATCTAGAAAATGTATTTTTTAAAATATACTTAGTAAAATGCTACGCCATTTTAAGAGACATGACATCTTTCACATAAATGAACTTAGCTTAACTACGAATTTATTTAATACTAGCTGACCCAACAGACGTTGTTCTGTTTAAATAAAATAAAGCGTCCTCTACCGGGTCCAATTGAAAATTTAAACCATTCTTGCATCCCCTTGAACACACCCAAAAAATTTCATCAACATCGGTCCAGCCGTTTAGGAGGAGTTCAGTGACATACACACATACTCAAGAAATATATATAAGAAGATTAGTGTTAGATTCCCAAATCACAAACATAAATTTCAATCAGTGAATGTTGGTGGTAGCTATTGAATCAATCTGTATTATTAGGTATAATAATAATAATATCAGCCTTTATTAACAATCTTATATGTTACATTTATTACTTATACTATTTATGTACTACTAATATAAAACATGGTTGTTTATGAAAGCAACGTAATTAAATGTATTAGACACCGGTTTCATGATTGTCTTGCTCTTTGGCATAGGCCTCCCCAAATACTGTCCATAAAGATCTATCCCTTGCTATCCTCATCCAGCATGGTCCTGCTACCTCCTTGATATCATCCTCCCATCTTCGATGTTGCCTGCCTTTACTTCTCTTTTTATATCTAGGGCACCATTCTGTAACTTCCTTCATCCACTTTTCTATTTTACTTCTTGTTAGATGTCTTGCCCATTTCCATTTCAGTTGTTTTATCTGGTATTTTATATCTATAATCTTGGTTTGTTTTCTTATTGTTTTTAATCTAATTTTGTCTTTTAATTTTATATTGAGGATGCTTCTTTCCATTCGGTGTTGACAAGTTTCTAGTGCTTTATTATTTTTCTTTGTACAACTCCACGTTTGACATCCGTATGTCATGATTGGTAGAATACATGTATTATATATTTTCTTCTTACCTAATATTGGTATATCCGAGTTTTTCATTACGTCTTTTAGAGCCCAGTATCTCTTCCATCCTAGGTTTACTCTATTTTGAATTTCTTTTGTTGTGATGTCTGTTGTAAGATATTATTTGGCCTAAGTATGTATATTCATTTACATATTCTAGGTCAGCAGCATTTTTAGGTTTAATGGGAGTTTTCACGTTATTTGTCATTAACTTTATTTTAATGGTATTTATTGATAGTCCTATCTTTTCGCTTTCATTTATCAGTTGTTCAATCATAACCTTCAACGTGTTTGGATCACCACATATTAATACCAGATCATCTGCAAATCTTAGACGATTTAGTAGTACTCTATTGACGTTTATACCATAATCCTTCCATTCCAATTGCCAAAATATATGTTCTAAAGTTGCCAAGAATAGTTTGGGTGATAAAGGATCTCCCTGTCTAACTCCCTTCCTAATGGGGAAACATTCTCCTATCTTTTCTGTGCGTATTTTAGCTGTCATATTTATATATATATATTCTTTATTATGTTAGTGTATTTCCTTACGGCACAGTGAGGGTGGCAGCTGCATGCGTGCGTGAAAACATGCGCACATGTATACGTGTGTGCGTGCATCATTAAATTTTCAGTCTCTTATTACGTTAATTTTGAAATGATTTCTTTTTTTTTGTGGGTGGGCTATGGTAAGCGCACGCGCGGTCCAGTCCGTCCGGGGCGATGAAAGGACGTCGCGCGGGCCCATAACCCACCCGTACCCACGTCACCTCGTTGTTGGGCCGACCACCGGAGCAGATTTGACTTGTCGTCAGTGGTCGGCCCGATGGAATACCCTTTCGGGTAACCTCACCTCTCGACGTCCTGGGATGTCAGTCGCCGTCGCGCGGTTAGCCTCTCTGCGGGTGACGGACAATTCCCCGGTTCGATCACCCGCGGCCTCGGCTAGGGCGGCATTAGGCGCAGATACTCGCGCCTGCGCCGCCCGAGTCGCCGACGGCGGAACGTGTCGTCGAATCGGAGCTCTACTCGCACACGATCCGCCGCTTCCTTCCGTGAGACTACGGCCTCACAAAAGGCGGCGACCGCGTCCCAGTTCCTGACGCTGACGAACATCTCCCTGGCGATGGTCAGCAATGCCAGGTCGGCACTGATAATCGCGACGAGTTCACGGTGCTCCCCCTCCCATGCAGCACACTCCTCGAGCGTGTGCTGCGCCGTGTCCTCGTCGCAACTGCAGTGGCGGCAGGACGGTGTGCTCTCCCTCCTGACAATCTTGTGCAGGTACTTCCCAAAACACCCGTGCCCCGTCAGCACCTGCACCAGTCGGAAGGAAAGCACCTCGTGCGTCCGCTCCAACCATTCCATCAGCACCGGCCGCAGGGTCTCGACGGTCTTGACACCGTACCGAGGACTCTCCAGCCGGACTGCCCAACGGGCAATGACTTCTCGGCGGGCGTGGACTCGCCAGGCGGTGATCTCATTGATGGTGACCATGCCGCCGCGGGCGCGCGTCTCCGACACCCGCCGATAAATGTCGGCGAGCATCTCCGCCTCCAGGTCCCACGGGGGACTTCCGGCCAGGAGGCACGCAGCCTCCGTCGCCACCGTGCGGTAACCCCGTATGGCCCTGATCGCCATGACCCTCTGTGATCGCCACAAGAGGGCCCTAAGACGGACGGTTAGGGACCCCGCCCACACCGGTGCGCGATACAGGGTCATCGACCGGATCACCCCCGCGTACAGCTGTCGGCACGTAGCACTGGGTCCGCCCACATTCGGCATCAACCACGAAAGGGCGGACGCCGCGCCGACAAGCCGGGGAACAAGTCGATGGAGATGCTCCCGGAACCAAAAATGCCCGTCGAGCACCAGGCCCAAGTACTTCATGAGGGCCTGGATGCTGATGGTGACCGACTTCACGGTTATCGAAGCGCCGGCGGGAGGCCCGGCGGTACGGAGGCCATGGAACAAAAGGGCCTTCGTCTTTTCCAGGGCTACCCTCAACCCCAGCGCCTTGATCCGCCTGACAATCTCCTCGGTGCCGAGAGTTGCCAGGCGTGCCGCCTCCTCTAGCGTCCCACCCCGGGCAGTGACGAGTGTATCGTCGGCGTAGCAAATTACGCCCAGCCCGGGTGGGAGGCTTCCTCTCAACGCCCAGTCGTAACCGATGTTCCACAGGGTCGGACCCAGAACCGACCCCTGTGGGACACCGCACGTCATGGGCGTTCGCACAACGTCCCCTACTCGGTCAACGTAGAGGACGCTGCGCCCCTCCAAGTAGTCTGCCACCAGCCGCCTGAGGTACACGGGCACCCCGTGATACTTCAGCCCCTCCCTGATGCAGCTGAATGGCAGACTGTTGAAGGCGTTGGCGATATCCAGGGACACCGCCAACAGGACTCCTCCGCCGGTGACGTCTTTGTGTGGCAATTATGAGATCATTCTTCTTGCAAAGAGCCTAATGTCCAGCAGTGGATTTGGATACGCTGATGATGATGATAAATTTCATTATTTACAAATCATGTCCTTCAGCCAGTTTTTTTCTAAAATGAATAAATAGTGACGTACATTTGTCTTTTTTTCATATATATTAATAAATTTGTGCAATTATAGTAATTATAAAATAAGATGGGTATTTCCTTAATTGTCTTAAAAAGGGATTTAGAATAGAAGTTTTAATACTTTGTATTCTTATTGTTTCACTGTGAATTGTACTAAGTTTAAATTTGGACCGCGTTTATTATGATAGAAACTTCGAATTCCTTCCACCGTTTTACATATTTAAGAAAAACTTTAAATTCAATCGCAATAGTCAAAAGGCATAAAATGTTAAAGAATAGCAGTAGTAATTCTGTTGTGGCCCGAATTGGCAGAAAACCTGTCATCATCATCTAAGCCCATATACGTCCCACTGTTGGTACGGATCCCCTCCATTATGGTAGGAAATTTAACCTACTATACCACGCTGGTCAAACGTGGCAGAATTTCATGTCGAATTTTCCTTCTCTTATATTGGTGTTATCTGCATATTATATCCCTTAATCGTCTCTTATGACACCCACGGGCAAAAGGGGGGGTGGTAAATTGCATTCTTACTCCGTCACCACACGGAAACCTATAAAGAAACAAAACTTTTTATCGCGAGAAATAACAATTGGAGCACTGACTGACCAGATAGATGAATATAATATGAATAGGTGACACATCTAAGACAGTCCAACGCCAATAAGCTTACTCACAAGAGCTTGGTACTTAAAAGTTCGTTTTCATCCACTTCAGTCTAGCCTTCACAGTAAATATATGTCTCTGCACTTGAGCCTACTAATAAAAGAGAAATTCGTTTACTATAGCTAATATTACCATACATCTAAATCTAAACGAAACAGTCCCGCTTTCAGGTTTTTTGTCCCTTTGTCCCCAGCCAAAATGAGAATGTCTCATTTTTGCAAACCAGACCACTCATTTATCATGCTTATGTCGCTACCTACTCCTTTTTTGTTGATGGGAGGATCATGTCGCTGTAGAGGAGTTCCATCCGCGCACGATCCGCCGCCACCTTCCGTGACATAACTACTTTACAGAAAGCAGCAGCCGCGTCCCAATTACCAACGCTGTCGATGACGCTGTCGACGTCGCTTGCGATAAGTTCACGCCGCTGCTCTGCCGATACGATATACACCTCAAACGTGTGCTACGCCGTGTTCTTGTCGCAATCACTTTGGTGGCAGGACGGTGTAATACCTTCCTTACGACGTTGTGTAGGTGCTTGGCAAAACAACCATGCCCTGCCAAAGCGGAAAGCACCTCGTGCTGCCGATCCAACTACTCCATCAGCATCTGGACTGGAATGCTGCAACAATCCCAATACCTAGTCGAGATTTTTCCAGTCGGACTGCAGGACGGGACAGACCCTTCCACCAGCCCATGGTCCCTCCAGCCATCCTGGCTATATGGACCAAATCACGGGAGATGCACGCCTTACTTGCGTGTGCTCTTTCGGGCGTGTATTTTCTTGACTCCCTACAAATTGTCTGTCCCAGCCCTTTCCCCATTCCGGGGCGGCCTATGTTGCGTGGGTGTCGCTATTGCGACGAACGGCACAATGATGGCTGAGTCATCGACTCTGTCCTTTCTCCACCAGCCTGAGCCTGCTCCTGATGTTATACTAGTGGAGCGAAAAGTCTCTCAACCGTCGAAAATTGGCCTTGGAGTCAACAAGTTTGCGGTAGTGTATGGATCCCGGATTGACTCGCCGGATCCCGTCCAACATTTTCATCCGGATTTCATCATGTAGGGGCCATCGCCACAGTACATGATCCAAATATTCGTCCTCTTCCCCGCAGTAATACAGGTTGTCCTGGCATAACTTTATTTCATACAATCTCCTTTTAAAACAGCCATGACCTGTCAAAATTTGAATGCATTGGTAGTCGGGCTTAACCCAGGGAAACCTGAGTTGAACACCAACATCTGGAAAGAATCGCTAGAGTTCCCTACCCTTCTCCTCACCAGCCCTTCTTCGTTGCCATTCAGCAACGAGCTCCTCCGAAATTTGGCCTCTCACTGTTCGAGGGCAGACCCGACCAGAGAACCTAATATCATCAACCCTACCAGCACGATCAACCTCTCTGCAGGAAGTACCCCCGCCAAAACAGGCAGAGCCGCCAAACTAACCGAGCGGTAGGCCTTGGTGAGCAAGATTAAGAGACAAAGGGATTGACGTCCCGGGGGGGTGCCGCCCCGCCAGGCGGCAAGCTCGCAAGGTGAGATATACCCGCCTCCCACCAGCGTCACCCGCTGGTAATGATCAGCGAGCCTCTCCGCCAAATCCCACGGTTCTGGCCAAGAGGCACGCTGCTTCCGTCGCCACCGTGCGGTTGCCGCGTATGGGCCTGACCACCATAGTACTATGAACGCCACAAGAGAGACCTAAAACAAAGGATCAGAGCCGCGGCCCACACTGGTACACCGTACAGGGCCATCATCCGGACCACTCCCGCATACGGCATCAGCCAGGAAAGGACGGACGCTGCGCTGACAAGCCGTGGAGCAAGATGGTGAATATACTCTTGGAACCTCCAGTGCCCATTAAGCACCAGGCCCAATTACTTCACATGGGCCCAGATGCTGATGGAAACCGACTGGACGGTGATCGAGGCGCCGGTGAGTGGACTAATGCAGGGCCTACGAAACAACGGGGACTCCATCTAGTCCAACGCGAACCCCAGCGCCTCGATCCGCCCAATAATTTCCTTGGTGCCATGAGTTGCTAGGTGTGCCGCCTCCTCTAGCGTCACACTCTGGACTGTTACGAGTGCCCGGGAGAGAGGTTCCCTCGCAACGCCCATTCGCTCGCTAGCTACCTGTTTGTTACACAAGAATTGCTTAGCAATGGCTAAGATGTTTATGTGCTCGAGGCATTTTCGCTTATTTACATAGAAAGCTATTTTGACCACCAATATCAACAAATCTTGTGATAAATTCTATTCCTACTTAAAAACTAGACGTGATATTTTAAAAATGAAATGCATCACAGATAAACTTAAAACATAAACAACTACATTATGAGAATGTAGAAGAATGTTGATTAAATCGAATTATATAATTGTTATTATTAATACATTTTTCATGTGTCCTTGTTTTTTATAAATAAAAGTTAATATTTTTTCCTGTTCTGACAAAAAATGGTCCCGTTACCATCATCATCATCATCACAGCTCATATACGTCCCACTGCTGGGCTCGAGCCTCCTCCGTATTGGGAGGGAAATTGACCCACTATCTCACGCTGGTGAGGCGGGTCAGTACAGGGTTTCAACTCGAGCTTTCATTCTCTTGCATAGTTATATGCACAAGATTTCGCTTAGTCACCTTTTACGACACCCATGGGCAAGGGAGGGGTGATTAATTGTATTCTTATTCTATCACCACATGGAACTAACTATACTATACTAGCCTTAAAAGGTAAAACTTCTAATTGTGTCTTCAAAAAAAATAAAAACCTTATGTGACTGGAAAAATCATTTACACGGTGCATTTCAATAATCATCATCATCATCCTGCTCGTTTGGGATCAACACGAAATGAACGCACTTTTATCGTGCATATAGTAAATAGTTTTGACAATCGTTTTACAACCGGCCGCCTACCTGACGTCAATTTTCCTAGGAAATGTAATTGTTGAACACCCAGCATCAGATGGAGTCAGCCCGAATGTACACCCATTTGCATTTCTATGTGTAATTAATAATCTTCATTCGTTCATCTGGGCTCATAAACGTCTCACTGCTGGACTCGAATCTCCTCCATAATAGGAGAGAAAATGACCTTACTTACTTGGTTTTGTTTCGGTTTTCCTTCTCTTGCATAGTTAATATATACATATTATATTCCTTAGTTGTCTTTTACGACACCCACGGGCAAGATAGGGAGTAGCAAATTGTATTCTTATTCCGTCACCACATGGACAATAATGTACAAAGTACGTTTCAATATGCAATTAGTAATATGGGCATATCACGTGCCACTTTTATGAATATTGCAGAGTTTAGCATAGTTCGTAAGTAATGCAACAAATCCAGTACGCAATTTACATACAAAGCTCATTAAAATAATAATATAAATAAACTAATTATTCACGTCATCTACAAAGTAGTCGTCATAATGCATAATTATGCCGAAAATAAAATAGGAATTAATCTTGATGTATATAAAAACTAATTCTAAGAACATTCCTTATTATAATTAATATTTTATTTAGCTTTGTTGTTTAATTCTTTGCCGCGAACAAAAACAGTTACAAAAAGTCCCTTTAAATGTTACATAAATTTGAACAGTTCTGAATGTATTCGTTACCTGTTATATGTTACCGAATAGCCAATTTTTTGATCGTAAATTTAAGTAGCTCATATCCTGAATAAAACTTTTTTGTATTTAAAAAAACTTAGCACTTGGCGACGCTAATGATTTCAGAAGAACATCACAAAATTTATGCTAGAAATTGTACGAAAAAATAACCTTGTTACGCAGACATATGCAAGTTAAACGAGTTGATCTAGTAACCCGATTATTATTCATATTAATAATAAGGAGTCTGTTCACTACACATTTTCATACTAAGACCCTGCGAGCAATAATTAACGACAAAAAATATTTATTTCGAAAAGTATATGATTATACTGTTCTATCACCCACCAATGAACGCTATGCACAGATCGTCCATAAGTCCCGCTATACTACATTTTTATGGGCATAGTAGTCCGTGTCGTATTTTTTTCTGTACCTGAAACATTTCTAGATCGATCATAGTATAAAATGGTATAGTATGCAAACTTCTTTAAGCCTAATTAGCCGGTACAATTAGTTATTTAAAAAGGTTTCCTCTACGTCACAATTGTTTACTTCGAATTCAAATTCAAATCATTTATTATGCATAAACGCCGATAGGGTAGTTTTTTTTTTTTTATTTATTTAAGACAACACCCTGTACTAAGGATATAATCCTTGTATTGCGGGGGACTTTACAAACATATAATTAACGGACACAAATTACATCCAGACTCAGAACAACAATTTGTGGATCGCACAAAGTGTTGTCCCGCGTGGGATTCGAACCCCCGACACTGACGCTGTATGTCGCTATCTTAACCACTACGCCATCTGTGCAGTTACATATCATAGTAGAGATACTAAATCTGAGAATCTTTGTTCCTGGTTTATATGGGTGCTAGAGACATATGAAGGCTTCTGCAGCCAGCACTTTTAGTAATAATCGAAACCAAAGCCCTCTTATGTTTTTTATTTTATTTTGGGGGATGGACTGTGGTCAGCGCACCCATCGCCCGGCTCCGTCCGGGGTAACAGAGGGGCGGCGCGCGGCTTCATTTACCCACAGTAGCTTATTGCCTTCGTTGTTGGACCGACCACCGGTAACGAGTACCTTGTCCTCCGTGGGCGGCCCGACGGAATACCCTGAGGGGTACCCTCACTTCTCAAGGTCCCTATCCCGGGACGTCAGTCGCCGTCACGCAGTCAGCCTCTCTACGGGTGATGGATTAATCCCCGGTCCGGTCACTCGCGGCCTCGGTTAGGGCGGCATCAGCCGCAGGTACTCGCGCCTGTGCCGCCCGAAAGCCAAAGCCATATAACTGATAGACCGACTTGTTGGCTTAAACAACTATCACTTGAGCGATACATGTAATAAATGTCATGTAGTACGAAAACAAACAAAAATTATGCTAAAAATAACCAGATGTTGCATGATTATATACGTTATTATGTTGTAAATAGAAAATCTTACTGAATGAATTAACTTTATTGTGATGTTAAATACATTCTAATTGTATTCAAATATTATAAAATTTTCACCAACCTGAACTCGAATGTTTAACTGCAAAAAAGAAAGGAAAAAAACAAAAAGCAATCATGAGGACTAGCGACAGAAGTTAAAACTTCAAACTATGTACAAACAGTTATTTTAGAATTTAATTATATAAATTAGTTGTTTAATCTTAAATTAAAATTTATAAATTATAACTTTTTACATTTCTTTGGTTTTAAAGTCTACCGGCACAGATATAGTGACATTGACATAGCTGCAGATATAGTGTTGGCGCTAACACGATTTCCCAACAGGACTTTTGACGAGAATATCAAAATGTCAAAGCGCTTTTAAATTTTATTCATTATTTTAATAGTTTATAGTGTTATATCGAATAATTTTGATGATATTTTATGTAATATATTGCAGATAAAATGCTGTAGTAAATATGATATAGTAGTGAATTACTTTTCACATTCTACAAAAATTTCCAGAGGAAGCATGATTTGGTTATTAGCACCAAATCATTGCTAACGACTGACTAAAATACGAAGACTAAAGACGTGAATAATTAATATTATAACTCGACACTGGCACCAATAGCTTATATTATATTAGCTTATAGCTATTAAGCAAGAAGAAGAAGAAGCGTTAACACTTCACGTGTCTATGCCGATGATGGCTTACGTGAATTTACTCCCCATGCAAACCTACCTATACAAGTTTTCATTATGAAAAATATCCTATAATTCTATGATAGAGATTAAAGCCCTCAATCGTAACGCCTTCATCTCTTTCAGAAGATGTGTATTATTCAGAAGATGTGCATATCATAGCGTATTAAGTAAAAGAAACTGAAAATAAATTTAATTTAAATAACTTAGCATATAATCATTGATAATTAATGAATTGACGTGTTTTTAACTGGAATTTATAATATGCGTTGTATTTAAAGGTTCTCGAAAGGCGACCACGTACCGGACTAGGCAGTGTAGGACGCCTCTCTCACTAGGTAGACCAACGACCTGGTGAAAGTTGAAGGACGTCTTTGGATGCAGGCGTAACCCCACTTAGCGAAATATAAGGGAGGCCTACATCCGGCAGTGGACTGCGACAGGGTGAATGATGATGATAAATTATATTTATCAAATACTCATGCTGAAGAGAAGAATATGTTTATATTAAACAATATGCAAGTATTTTAATAAATAGCTCATGCACGTCCCATGGCTAGGCTCGAGCCTCCTTCACAATAGGATAAGAATTGATATAGGTACTATACTACGCTAATCAGACGTTTTGATATAAGGTTTTATTTTGAGTTTTCTTGTATAGATTTTGTGCATATATTATCCCTCAGTCGTCTTTTATGATACCCACAGGCAAGAGAGAAGTGGTGATGAATGTCACCAATGGTCTTATGCCGCCAACACTTGAAGAACCTAAGAAGTAAAAGGGGTCTTAGAATAATCTTAATACATCTTAGAATTTGTAACACAGATCGTTTTCGTATATTTCTGTAAGTGCGTATAGTTATTTATTGTTTTATGTCTATTATTTTCAACCATGGTGTAATGGTTAAGATATCGATCCACCGTTCGAAGTGTCGCCGGATCAATTCCCATGCAAGAAAATAGATTTTTTGTTGTGTCAAAAATCGTTGTTCGATCGAATGTAATTGTGGCCGTCAATTATATGTTTGCAGTCTCCAATAATATAAGGATTAATTCCTTAGGGCCAAGTGGTGTCATAAAAAAATGTGAATTGTTGTTATTTTTGCCTTATTTATCAGAGTTTTTTTTTTCAATCTATATACATAATGTAGCTTAAGGATATCTAAGCAATTCACACCGGGAAATAGGAAACCCTAAAACATAGCCCACGTCAAACTCTCTTAAACCGTAGGTATTAATTAAACTTTACTTATTGTTAGTAAAATACACTTTTGCAATTTGCTGTAGATAAACTGGCAACTTTAATTTTTCATAAATATTCATATAAATAAAATTCATCCAATAAATTTGAAAGGTAAATGCTCTGCATTTTATGAACGTAAACGCCAAAAAGCTCATAAAGTTACATATTTCCATGACCCATTTTAATTTTTAATCCCTAGCGATGAAAAATTATATTTTTGTTACAAATATTTAATTTTCGTATTATGTAATATACGTATTACACACTTGTGTACATTTATTTAAAATACAAATTATATTCATCATCTTGGCATACACAGGTTCCATCGTTGGGTTCTAGTTGCCTTCACAAAATAAAGGCAATTGACCTACCTGCCTCGCCGTTCAGATAGAGTAGGCCTTTTCTAGCAGTACCTCTCTGCCTGCGTCCCATAATCGTATTTTACGATCATTCAAAGGAAAAAAGGGAGTGTTTAATTGTATTCTTACCCTGTCACCACAAGGGAAGTTATGGCCATTTATATTACTGTGTATAAATTTATATTAAACTATACACACTAAAAATAGTCAAACTAGCCGTCTAACAATTTATTTTATTTTGTTGACAGCAACATATTTACAATTAGCTGGTGTCTGCGACTTCGTCTGCGAGAAATTCAGTTTTATTACTCAATCTACCTGAATCTTTAAATGGATATTTTTTTTTTCAGTAACACCATCCTTTTTTCTGGCCTGGTGAAAGTTGCTGGGCGTCGTTGGATGCAGGTGGCACAGAACTGCACTTTGACGTGTAACATGAGGTAGGCCTACGTCCATCCGTGGACGGCGATAGGCTGAAATGAATGAATGAACACCATCCTTTTTTCTGGGTGGATAATGGTGTGAACACACACTGTCCCTGCCGTCTGGGGTCACGAAAGGGCGGTGTGTGGCCCCATAACCACAGTATTCCCTCCCTTTCACTATTGGACTGACAACTAGCACCGTGTCCTTGTCGTCCGTGGGCAGCTCGGTAAACACCAGTCTGTTGCAATGACGATGACAACAAAATCTAAACGTTGCTCTGAGCTAAACTTAATCTATTTGTCAAGACCGCATAAATATCCGTCCAGTAGAGATCGAAGTTAACAGATAAAAATCTATACCAATAAATAAAATTAAAGTGTCTGTTTATAATGTCAAAATAATAGGCTTTTTTCATGCTCACACGGTTATTTGCACGACACCTATGCCTAAAATAGTAATTAAAAAAATTTTGTCTGTCTTTCTGTCTGTCTGTCTGTTTGTTCCGGGTAATCTTCAAAACGGGTGGACCAATTTCAAAAATTCTTTCACCAATGGAAAGCTATAATATCAGGGTGTAAACTAGGCTATATTTTATCCCGGTATTCCCACGGGAACGGGAACTACGCGGGTAAAACGACTATAACCTATAACCGAAGCGAAGCGAGGGCGGGTTGCTAGTTTAAAAATATATTTTTGGTTTTACTCTTATCTAGATGAAGTGGTAACAGGTCTCGGATACAATCTGTGACGCACATTTGTGCGTCACAGATTGTATCCCCTTAAACTTAAAGAAAAAATATACAAAAGTATCATCAGACCTGTCACTATGTATGAACTTGATTGTTGAGCATTTTAAATAATGGATGAAAGAAGAGTGCATGCTACTGTAATTCATATACTATGATGGATGTGTAGGGATAAATAAAATTCCCTAGCCGAGGCAGCGGGTGACTGGACTGGGGAATTGTCCATCACCTGCAGAGAAGCTAACGGCGCGACGGCGACCGACGTCCCGGGAGAGGCGTTAGGGAGGGATGGTAGCCGAAAAGGTATTCCACCGGGCTGGCCGCGGATGACAAAGAACTCAGTACCCATTATCAGCCCAATGGCGAAGGGGAGGGCATTACGATAAGTTATGGGACAGAGCGCCTTTTCGTAGCTTGGACGGAATGGACGGCATATGTGCTGAACATAGCTCACCAAAATAAAAGAAGGAATATAGAGGAGGAGCGCGAGATTGTCTTGGTATGGATATGTGATGACGCGGGTTATCAATATAATTGTAAATGGACGCAAGATCGTGGGCGACCCAAAAAGAGATGGATGAATTGTGTGAATGAGGATATGCATATATAAGCAGTGAGCGCAGATATGACAGCTGGTAAGAGTCTATCAAATGTAAGAACTTTATTTAGCATGGGATGGGGGCAGGCAGTAATGATGATCACTCTCATCTCATTGTTTGATACATATACCAATAAATAAAATTGGAGTGTCTGTTTGTAATGTCAAAATAATAGACTTTTTTCATGCTCACACGGTTATTTGGACGACACCTATGCCTAAAATACAAATTAAAAAAAATTGTCTGTCTGTCTGTTTGTTCCGGGTAATCTTCAAAACGGCTGGACCGATTTCAAAAATTCTTTCACCAATGGAAAGCTATAATACCAGGGAGTAAACTAGGCTATATTTTATCCCGGTATTCCCACGGGAATGGGAACTACGCGGGTAAAACGCCTAAAACCGAAGCGAAGCGAGGGCGGGTTGCTAGTTCTTAAATATACAGACATAAAAATTTTACCCAAGCGAAGTTAGAAAAATTACCTCATTTTTTTTTTTTTTTTTTTTTTGGGTGGGTCGCGGTCGGCGCGCCACTCCCTCCGGGGCGACAGAGGGGCTTAAGCACGCAACTCCCGCAACCCACCCGAAAACCACCTCGCCTTCGTCATTGGGCCGACCACCGGAGCAGGTTTACTTGTCGTCAGTGGTCGGCCCGACGGAATACCCCCTACGCGGGGTACCCTCCCGTCGACCGACGTCCCCCCCTCGGGGAGGACGTCGGTCTTTCCTCACGCGGTCGGCCTCTCGGCGGGTGATGGACTAATCCCCGGTTACGTCACCCGCGGCCTCGGCTAGGGCGGCATGAGGCGCAGATAGTTGCGCCTGCGCCGCCCCAGTCGCCGGCGGCGGATCTTCTCATCGAGGCTGCGCTCCACGCGCAGACGATCCGCCGCCTCCTTCTGCGAGATCACTGTCTCGCAGAAGGCTGCGACCGCGTCCCAGTTCCCGACGCTGTCGACCATCGCCCTAGCGATGGCCGGCACCGATGATTGCGACGAGTTCACGGCGCTGCACTGCCCAAGCCGCGCAGGCCTCGAGCGTGTGGCGCGCCGTGTCCTCATCGCAATCGCAGTGGTGGCAGGACGGTGTACTCTCCCACCTTACGACCCTGTGCAGGTATTTGGCGAAGCTCCCGTGCCCCGTCAACACCTGCACTAGTCGGAAGGAGAGCACCCCGTGCCGCCTTTCCAACCACTGCATCAGCACCGGCCGGAAGGCCTCCACGGTTCGCATCCCGAACCAAGGCCTCTCCAGCCGGACTGCCCAACGGGCAATGACGTCTCGGCGGGCGTCGACGCGCCAGGCGGTGAGATCCCTTAACGAGATCACACCGCCCTCCCCGCGCACCTCCGACACCCGCCGATACAATTCGGCGAGCATTTCCGCCTCCAGGTCCCACGGGGGAGTCCCGGCCAATAGGCACGCTGCCTCCGTCGCAACCGTGCGGTATCCGCGGATGGCCCTGACCGCCATGACCCTCTGTGGTCGCCACAGAAGGGCCCTAAGTCGGACGGTCAAGGACCCCGCCCACACCGGTGCGCCGTACAGGGCCATCGACCGGATGACCCCCGTGTACAGCCGTCGGCACGTAGCGCTCGGTCCGCCCACGTTCGGCATTAGCCACGATAGGGCGGACGCCGCGCCGACGAGCCGCGGAGCGAGCCTGCGGAAATGCTCCCGGAACCACCATTGCCCGTCGAGCACCAGGCCCAAGTACCTCATATGGGCCCGGATGCTGATGTCAACCGATCGGACGGTGATCGAGACGCCGATGGGAGGGCTCATAAGGCGCCCATGGAACAAGAGGACCTCCGTCTTGTCCAGGGCGACCCTCAACCCCAGCGCCTCGATCCGCCTGACGACCTCTTCGGTGCCATAGGTCGCCAGGCTTACCGCCTCTTCTAGCGTCCCACCGCGGGCTGTGACGAGCGTGTCGTCGGCGTAACAAATCACGCCCAGCCCGGGCGGGAGGCTCCCCCGCAACGCCCAGTCGTAGCCGATGTTCCACAGGGTGGGTCCGAGGACCGACCCCTATGGGACACCGCACGTCATGGGCGTTCGCACAACGTCCCCTGCTCGGTTGGTACAGAGGACGCTGCGCCCCACCAAATAGTCTGCCACTAGCCGCCTCAGGTAAGCTGGCACTCCGTGATACCGGAGCGCCTCCCTGATGCAGCTGAATGGCAGACTATTGAATGCGTTGGCGATGTCTAGGGACACCGCCAACAGCACTCCCCCACCGGTGACGGCCTCAGTCGCCACGGCCCTCAGGCGCAACAGAGCCGCGATCGTCGAACGACCCCTCCTAAACCCAAACTGGGCGTCCGACAGATCGGGCCCCGTGCCGACGAGGTGCCGCTCGATGCGGGCAGCTACCACCCTCTCCAGTAGCTTGCCCATGTCATCGAGCAGCACGATAGGCCTGTAGGCCGAAGGCGACCCCGGAGACCGTCCCGGCTTCGGCAGGAGCACCAGCCTTCCCTCCTTCCAGCACCCAGGGAACCGTCCGGACGCTAAACACGCGTCGAACAGCTCCCTGAGGCGGGGACCCAGGTGGTCGAGGACCAGGCGCAACACGCGGTTTGGAACACCGTCGGGCCCGGGGGCGGTGGACTTTGCGCACATGCGCGCCACCGCCACTCCCATCTCGGGTTCCGTGATGGGCGGAACACTGTCGTCGTCGGCCTCCCGGTCAGTGTCTGGCGGAGCCATGACCGGGGGCGTGTGTTCCGCCCGCCGCGGGAACAGGTCCTCGGCGACCCGGGTGAGAAGGCTGGGCTGGAGAGTCTCGGTGAGGGGAAGGCCCCGCGCGCGGAGCTTATTCAGCACCGCGCGATAGGGGCGTCCCCAGGGGTCACGGTCGAGACCGTCCAGCATCTCCTGCCGACTGACGTCCTTGGCGGAGCGGACGGCCAGCCTGAAGGCCGACCGCGCATTGCGGTAGCCCTCATACAGCAAGGCCTCCCGCTCCGCGTCGCGTTGGCGCCGCCGGCTGCGGGTGTAGGCCCTCCGGGCGCGAATGCACGCGACCCGGAGATCCGCCAGCTCCCGGGACCACCAGTGAACCGCCCTCCTCGGGGGCGGACGCCGTACCCGGGGCATGGCCGCATCGCAGATCTGCGTCAACGCACTGCGGATGCGGCCAGCCTCGGCGTCCACCCCGTCCGACTGGTTGGCAGAGGACAGCCACGAGTAAACGATGGCTGTCTCCGCCAGCTGGTCCCGGTCTAAGCGACCCACAGCCCATCGCGGGAACGCAGGACGTCCATCCGCCCCGTGACCCCTGCTGGGCGTCGGGATTACCGGGGAGACCTCCATCCGGATATACCGGTGGTCCGACAAGGTCTCCACCTCCTCCACGACGCGCCAGCTCCCCACGCGTGCAGCGACCTCGGGGCTAGCGAACGAAAGGTCCACTATCGACCCGCCCCGTTGTCGCACGCACGTATGCACCGAGCCCCTGTTCAGCAAACAGAGGCCCAGTGCCGCCGCCCACTCCTCGATCGCCCGTCCTCGGTCGTTCGTCCGGGGAGACCCCCACGCCACGGACTTGGCGTTGAAGTCCCCCAAGACGAAGACCTGGCGCGATGCCATTCGCCGTAACGAGGCCTCCATGATGGTGAGGGAGGCCTCGAAATCGGTCACACTCCAGTTAGGGGAGAGATAGACTCCGAGGAGCGTAATCTCCCCCCAGTCCGCCGCGACGTATCCGACGCCCCTGTCCCTAAGGGTCAGAGGCGACGAAGGCCACGACGTGGAGGCGACGATTGCCACGGTGCCATCGGTGCTACCCAACCAGTTAGGCCGGTCGGGCACCACGTACGGCTCCGGGGCTACGGCTACTCCTATCAACCACTCCGCCATGGCTTGCAGGAACACGTCCTGCGCACCGGCGGTGTGGTTGAGGTTGGCCTGGAGGAGACGAATGGATACGGGGTCCATTAACGGTCCGTATCCATCGTCACCTCCTCCGCGCTGACGGGCGATCGGGTCGCGCTCGGAGCGGGGACTGGCCCGGTCGATGGGCCGTCCCGCCCCTTCGGGGCCGATGCCGGGGGTCTGCAGTCCCCAGAGCCCATGCGGTGTTTGGCAGGCCTATTGCCTGCCGCACACGCGGTGCAGTGGGGCACCGCAGAGCACGATGCCGCCTGGGGTCCGGTCTGACCGCAACGGAAACATAGCCCGCTGCAGTCAAAGCAGTTTTTGCATGTCGGTCGGGTATGCCCGACCGCCATGCATTTGTAATACCTCGCGGGCCGGGGCTCTAGCACGGTTACCCGCGCCGAGCTCCAGCCCACGAGGAGCCTGCCTGAGTCGGCCAATTGCTTGACCGACTCCACCGGACACTGCACCCAGGCAGCACCGACGCCGCCCGGACCAGTGCGGATGGTGCCAATCCGGACGGTGTCCGAGGCACATCCGGTACGCGCCATAATGGCCTCCCGGACGTCCTCCACCGTCACGGAATCGTCCAAGCCCGTCAGGCGCATCTCTGCGCACTTGACAGGCCTGGCGATTCGGACACCATCCTCCGGCCCGAAATGCCCCCTCAACATCGTGGCCAGACTATCGGCCGTCTTCGCGCCCTCGGCCCCAGGGAACTCGAGTATTCGAGCCCCTGTCCGGGCCTTGCGGGTCCTCGCCTCGACGCCCCCGATATCGGAGACGTCCAGCTCCCGCCGGGCGCGTTTTAGGACGGCCTCATAGTTGAGGCCCCTCTCAGCCGCCTCAGGCAGCACGGTGATTACCACCGCGGCCGTCTTCGGCGACTTGAGGCCCCTGCGCGACCTTTTCTTCCCCTTTCTGCCGGCTCCCGCCTGGGGAGCGGCGGCCACGGCGGCACTCTTGGCCGCCGCTCTCCGCTTCTGGCCGCGTGCCTTCCTGCTCCGCTCAGCCACCTGCCAGCCCTGTTCGAGCCTGGCAGCAGCGCTGAGCGCAGCAGAAGCGGTCGCGGGTGCGCTGGTTGGCGCCTGCGGTGCAGCCGCTGACGCCGGCCGCGGCCCGGCCTTGGCGGGAGCCGGCACCTTGCCGGCCTTCTTGGCCCCCTTGGGCCCGGCCGCGGCCGCAGCGTAGCTCACCATGCGGCCACCCTGACAGGGCAGCGGGGTGGGAGCTGACGCTTGCGGCCGTCTCGCCCCGTCTGTGGCGAGCGGCGGTCGGAGGGGCGGCTCAGGCGGGAGCCTGGCCGCTACGGCGGCGATACGCGCATCCACCATCACCCCTACTCGGGCTAGGATGACGCGTACCGCCGACTCCGACACGCCGTGTACCTCGTCGGGCGGCGGCCCCTCCCCCTTCCGAGGTCTCCCGCGGCCACGAGCCGGTGGAGGGACCACGACGAGGGGAGGAAGCGCCGAAGCCGCGACGGGCGCCGGCAGCGCAGCAGCCGCGATGGGCGCAGCCGGCGCCACAGACGCAGACGACGGGCCCGCCATCCCCGGCGCAGCCCGTTTCGGTAGCGAGGCCGGCACCGGCGGCGTGGCCGGCGCCAGGCGCGCGAACTGGGCCCGCAGGTCGGCCATCTCCTTGGCTAACCTTCGGTTCTCCCGTCGCACCGCCGATAGCTCCGTCTCTAGCTTGCGGTTGCGTTCCCGCAAGCCGGAGACCTCCTCACTAAGGCGGGCGTTCGCGGCCTGAAGGGCCGCCACCTCGCCACCGTGGCCAGCCGGACCCGGTGTCCCCGGCCTCGCCACCACCGCCGATCCTCGGCCTCTGCGCCCCCGGCGCATGGTCGGGACCTTGGGAGGAGGCATGATGATGGAAAAATTACCTCATAAAAATATTTTATTCACTAAATTCTGTAAAGATATTCTGTAAAGATTTGGTTTGCCAAAATCTAGAAACATTTATATATTTTTAGACAAACAAATAACTCGAGCACAATACATTCATATTGCTACAATACGATTTACCCATACATCACAAAACCCTTACAATACCCGTGAGAACGAAAATGTGTTAAAACTTTTATATTTATAATAAGTATATTAAACGTCGGTAAATACTTCTACCAACGTTTTAATTGTTACTCTTGTCAATTTAGGATTTTGGTTGACATTATTTTTACGTGAAATCCGAGTAAAATAATGTGCCTACATTTTTTTAATCAAACAAATTCTTGGTCCATCTTGTAAACTTAGCTTAGAGCTTTTATTTAAAGAGAGAGGGCCATGGTCATTGCTCCCGCCACCCGGCTCCGTCCGGGGCGACGGAGGGGCGGCGCGCGGCTCCATGACCCACCCGCAGCCACGTCGCCTTCGTCGTTGGCCCGAGCACCGGACTTGTCGTCAGTGGTCGGCCCGACAGTATACCCCGGTCGCGGTGTACTCTCTTCTCTCGACGTTCTCCATCGAATCGCGCGGTCAACCTCTCTGCGGGTGACGGACTAAATCCCCGGTCCTGTCCCCCGCGGCCTCAGCTAGGCAACTTAGCTTAGAGCTAGCACACCCTGGGTCACTAGGGACCGGTTTTAGTGGCCGCCATAAGCTGCGGACAGAATATTTCAAACATTTTCTTTGTATGGGCGCAAACCGTTCGAGTGGCCACTCCGAACCACGGCCGCTCGTATGGCGCGCGATCCCTACTAGTGGCCGTGTTTTAACGCTAACCTTGAGCTCAAATATGGCTATAGTTGCCGGCTTCTTTCCGCCTTGCGTTACACGGTCAATGTCTAAATAATTGTACCAGTAGTGTAATAATCAAGAAAGGAGTGTTTCCATCACAAAAACGCCTTTGAACCCTGCAAATATACTGTAGGAATTAACAAAATCCTATAGTAAAAGTGGTCACGGAGGCGACGCCTGAACCGGGGAATAGTCCGTTACATGCAGGGGGGCTAACATTGTGAGGGACACGCGTGGGGGAGCAACGGTACCCGAAAGAAAGGGTATCCCGCCAGGCTGGTCACAGTCAACAAGGGACTCGGCCGAATGGCGTCGTCAATATCTGTATGTGAATGAAGCACGCACTTGCGTTTTAGAAACTTAGCTTTACGTGTTCCAAAATATATATTTGGACTCATTGGATTCTTCTTCACTAACTCTGTACATATCTCCGGATAACGATATCAAATAAACACTAAAAAGTTAGTGTACTTTTAAGAGCGTTTATTTTTTCCCGAGGGTTAATTAAATATAATATTTAAAAGTTTGTATTCCGAAGTTGGTATTGTTGGTTATTTATTCACATACCTGCCTTTACTAATAAAATTGTTAGCATAAAATATGTAAATGTTTATCATTCCTAAATAAATGAATAAATCCCCGGTGATATAAAAATTGTAATATAAAAACTGTATTTCTCATCAAGTTAAACCTCATTACGTTACATGGGTCATCAACATTATCGTTCTTCTTAAATTGTATTACATAACCACCACGGTTGAAAGATGGATTGACGAAGAAACACAAGCAAGGCTAGTACATAGGTAACGATGGTTTAGGTTATGAGAACGCACCCCGCCCTTTTATTGCCCCGATCGGACGGTGTGGATTTAGATCACCCTGCTGAAAGAAAAGGCGCAGGGTAATCGATTGCAATTCATGTGATAAATTTCACAGGCAAGTGTTGCTGCCCATTTTCCCGGTGCCCAGTTCCCTCCCTTGACACATTACCACACAGGGTCGGCCAATCGTATTGCACTTAATTTATTCATATTAGTCGTCAGTTCTGATTTGAACTTTCAGATAAAGTTATTTTCTTGGGAAACAGGATCCTCCTTCTCTGTACCTACAATAACAACATGTAGGTATACCAAATTTTATGACTTTTAGTTCAGTAGTAAAGGTGCAAAATCATAAAAAATAAATAAACTCATAATATTCACAATTATAATATTACCATTCAACCTTTTACTATTTACCATTATCCAGTTCGGTAAAATGAACGAAATGAAATATAGAACGAGATAATGATGATGATGATGCTGATGATGATGAATAGGTACTTTGATATTTACATTAATTACATATTTATTTAACATAAGACAGTATCTTATAATGGAAAATAAGCTCTTGTATCACGGAAGACTTTTCAAATATTGACGTTAATCTGTCAATTACAGGCTCCGAACAAACATTTGTGGATCGTTCAAACAATGAGTTAAGTGTAAAGTAACACAAAATATGGATTTATAAAATTTGCATAGCGTGACGCAGACACGCTGTATTTTGCCGCTCGTAAATTACAGTTGTTGATAATTACATTGTCATAGCACTCCAGATTATTTATGGTTTCCAGGCGGGTAAGGACAGCTTAATTTTTATTTACAACACCTAAAAATTGTATAAATTAACAATTTATTACTTACTTTTATTTATCTGTATCGGCTAAGTCACTGACCACACAATTCAATGTCGTATTATCGTATAAACCCCAGTAATCATGACAACAAAAGTACCCAACAATTTGGTTACAAATTATCTATCAAAAGTGAAACAAAAAGCTACTGATAAGCTTGCGTGGTATATTAGTCAGAATCTCTCTCTTGTAGTAGAACCACTTCACATTCAAAACTTTAATTCTTCTTTTTTTTTTTTTAAGACAGCGCTGATCCATAGATCATCACAATTAGTTGTCATATTTTACATTTAGACTCAAAAATATTATTTACGAATTGCACAAAGAGACTTGTTCATTTGTGAGATATTGTATTAGCTGTTGATGTTGATACCGAGTGCAGTTCCGTCTAAGAGCTTAAAGACATCTTCCAGTGCAGTGGTAAACATTGAGAGACGTCTTCCTGTCTCACACCGCTTGGCAATTGAACCGGTTTTGTACTCTTATCCCGGATGTGGACCAATATAGTAACGTTTCTATATATACACTTAAGTATTTCGATGTATCGATAGTCTATTTGGGACTGCTGAAGGGACTGTAGCATTACCTAAGTTTCAATAGAATTGAAGGCTCTGGTCAGCGCAGACGCTGGCCATTCCGTCCGGGGTGACGAAAGAACGACGCGTGCCCCGTAACCCACCGTAATCTCTCTACTTCACCATTGGGCCAACCACCGGTATCGAGTTACTTGGCGTCTATGGCCAGCCCGATGGGTGACCCTTTCGGGTACCCTCTTTTTCTAACGCCCCTCTCGGGACTTCAGTCGCGGACCCGCGGCCTCCGGTAGGCTGACACGGTCCGGGAAGAGTTCCTCCGCTGCCTCCTTCCGTGAGACGACTGCCTCACAGAAGGCAGCGACCGAGTCTCAGATAGTCCACAAACCCTAAGATAACATAAGGCCGATTATAGTATTCGGTTCTCTGTATAATCTGGCGTAGAGTGTCGATCCTTTTCGGGATCCGGCTTATTCAGGCAGTTGGAAGTCGTCGAGTTTACACGCGAGTCTGTTCGTAATAACTCTTGAAAACAATTTGTACATGCGCAAAAATGAAATGGGTCTATAATTGCTTAAGAGCGTATTGTCACCCTTCTTCAAAAATAGCAATGCCACTGGTCCATGACTCAGAACCATAGCCCCGAGAATGACAGTATTAATTAACTTCTATAGGGCTTATAGTTACTGGCTTACTGCCTAGGGTTTCTTCTGTATAGTGCCCAGTTAGCTTGGATCTGGGATTTTGGACGTCAGCAATAGAGTTTTGGGATGATTTATAAAATTGCCTATACGACCTATCTATCTCTGCCAAGATCTTATTCTGGGATGAAATAACAATACCGTCATCCATCTGCAGCTTCGTTAGATGGCTGTGCTTGATAGAAAAATCATGTGTGCACACTTTAGAACCCAGGTTCCACTCTATTGCCTCTTCAATACGCTGTGTATACACACAATCGCACGATCGCATCACACAGGCTTGGATATTTATCTATTTAGTTACCAATGTTTAACCCAATCAGCTGAAGACTCACCGTAATTTCCTTTCACCGCTTCATGAGCTTAATACGACTATTCTGAAAGTTTTCTTGGTCTATTTGCGCGACGGGTCTTAAAAAACTTCGACCCGACTATGTGAACAATTTTCAGGAACAGAATATCTTTCGAGAATTCGCACTCTTCCAGGCATTACAAGGGATTGTGTAATTCGAGCTGAAAGCTCTCAGAGTTCTGGCATTGAATAGGTGTATGTGTACAGATTTATGTGTATAGAACCGATAAACGGTAGAAATGCCGTTGCGCTTCATTTCACGGAGTATCAGTGATAAATAAAACAAATTTGCCGATTGTCTCCACGTATCCGTTTACTACTTCCCGTATGGGTAAACTGCTGGTGTAGTTAGTGTTTAACTTTTCTGATCCTTTTTAAGAGGTAAAAGTCGCTAAATCAATTTAAAAACAAATAATATTTCTTATTGAAATAGCTTTTCAATTTTATTTATTCTTGACGTGCAAATTCTATCTGACAACGAATTATATTTTCAAATTAATAAACCAGTCTCTATGGCTCATGATACAAAAATCCACAGAGGCCGTCTCACTCCGTCACGGCCATCCTGCATCTTCATACGTCCTCGTATGAATCTTCTTGTTTCTGTCAACAAAGCAAAATCGCTGTAGCTACCAACCACATAAGTTCTAACTAAATATGGTTCTAATTAAATATCGTCTTCTAGTTTTTGCATACGACGAAGATGTCGTTATCATCAATGCAAATAATTCATAGCATCCATTTTTGTAACACTTAATTAGCATTATAGACAGTCTTTAACTACAATATTCAACTAAAACACTGTAGTAAGTAATATTCTAAATAACTTTTCCATTACCTATCAAATGAACGATGTGCCTCACAAAAAATATGTCACGTGGGGTTATCCACCTTATGTCTGCTATATACACATAGAGTTATCTTACAAACACCCGTAGCATATACTAGTGCTGGCATAATAATGTGCTCGCATAGACTTTTCACACACACTGAAGTATAACATGGATATTACCGCTATGTTAGAAAATCTCTCACATAGACAAGTCGTATGGATTCTACACACGGGGTACTACGTCAGAAACCTCCGCGTGGTGTACCCTGGGCACGAGCGACAATTTCTTGGACTACTCTCTGGAATTGTCGCTCGTGGCAAATATCTGGCCCGAGGGGGGGCCCAGTTTGTGGGATGCCCCAAATTCGCTCCATGCCCTCTAATTGTAGAGAGAATTGGACGCGAAAATTCGACGGGCTCAGTCACTCATTCGTTTGAGGACTGGGCAGGCATTTGCCAACCGCGACAAATCGTAGACCTGATTCTTGCTTCGGGACATTTGTCTTGAGGCCTAGATTCAGGAGCGAGGGTCTTGGCTTAACCGCCTGGACCGCGAGGAAGAAAACCTCTATAAAACAATCACCCAGAATCCTAAGTTCTGGCGCGCGGCGAGAGGATGCATGGCTGATGGGTTGTTCAGTCGTTAGCGCGCCCCCAGCCAGGGTACCTGCGGACCCCCTGTGTTGGGATACAAATGTACGCTTGCCCGGGTATCGGGATCTCTGCCCGGGTCGACCTTTATTTCTCCCATACTCGTGGGAATCGAATGGATTCTTCGTACAATTTGGATGTAGATAGAAGGGTTGAGACGCCCAAAACCACCGACAGCGGGGAACCTATTAGTTCCCACGTTATAGCCCGACCAAGCTACGGCAAAACTGGCCCAGAGGAGAGGGATGCCTCGTCCGACTGCAGCTCGGCTGCTAGTTCGGTGCTTGAGGCCACAAGATCAGGCAAGGGGCCGGCGACACTCGAGGCCCCTAAAAAGAGAAAGAAGAGGAAGAACATGGGGACAGGAAAGGCTACGAGCGTAAAGAGGCGCGAGTTGGCCAGGCAGGAGCGGCTGGCTAGGGAGGCCGCTGCAGCCGCTCCGAGTGCTGAAGAGGGCGGCAGTACTGCCGCAGGGCCGTCAGACACCGACATGTCGGCTGCTGAGACTGTCGGTGGGTCATCCCAGTCTCCGGCATCGGCCCTCGCGGCAGCCCTAGAGGTTGGGGAGGAGGCCCTCCCCTCGATGGTGCCGAAGCGCCCCCTGAATATGGGTGGCACCTCAGGATCCGCCTCCGAGGGGAGTGGCGCTATCATGCCTTCTCCCAAGGTTCCAGCCTCTCGTAGGAGGCGAGGGGCTGCAATGGTGTTGATCAGCCATACGCGGGGGACTGATGCCCGAAAGCGGGCGAATGAGGCGGCTGCCGCAAGAATGATGAGGGTGTTAGCGGACACCGGCGCGGCAGCTACTGAGCCCGCTGTAGGTATCGACCCCCCACCAACTGACGTGGCAACCCTGCAGGCCGAAAATACCCGCCTTAGTGGCGAGGTTTCGGGCCTGCAGGAGAAGAACAAGGCCCTACAAAAGGAGCTGTTGGCGGTGCAGAAGGCGAACCGCGAGTTGGCCAAACAAATGGCCGACTTGCGGCGCCAGGTCGCGCAGCTGGCGAGGACCGCGCCGCCGACAAGTGCCGGCCCTGCCGCCGCCCCCATCGTCCCCGCTGCGCCAACTCGCAATGCGGCGAGTCCCCAGAGGGCCCAGCCGGCCGAAGTCGTCCCGCTGCCCGCAGTGGATGGCGTGCCGGACCAGACCATGCGCGCCGTAGTGGAGGTTGTTGGCAAAATGCTTGACGCGCGCATGGCGGCTCTGGAGCAGAGACTGTCCCTGCCTCCGGAGCCCCGTCTCCGGCCGCCGCTTGCTGCGGACAGGCCGAAGGCTGCGGCGTCAGCTCCTGCCGCGCTACCCTGCCAGGGCGGGCGCGTGGGAAGCTACGCTGGGCCGAAAACCAAAGGACCCGCTGCGAAGAAGAAGGTGGCACCGGCTCTTGCCAAGGCCGGACCTAAGCCGCCGCCGGCAACTGCACCGTCGGCGGCGGCCACCGTAGCCGCGACCGCGACTGCTGCGCCTAGCGACCCCGTTGCCTCCGAAGAGGGTTGGTAGACGGCTGAGCGCAGCCGAAAAAGTCGCGGCCAGAAGAGGAGAGCGGAGGCCAAAAGCGCCGCCAATGCCTCCGCTCCCAAGGCAGGAGCCGAAAGCAAGAGGTCGCGCAGGAGGCTCCGGCCGCCGAAGTCAGCCGCGGTGGTGATCACCGTGCTGCCTGAGGCGGCCGAAAACGGCCTCAGCTATGAGGCCGTCTTACGTCGCGCCCGGCGGGATCTTGATGTCTCCGATTTAGGAGGTGTCGAAGCCAGGACCCGCAAGGCCCAGACAGGGGCTCAGATTCTAGAGTTCCCTGGGGCCGAGGGCGCCAAGACGGCCGATAGCATGGCGGCCAAGTTGAGGGGTCTGTTCGCAGAGGAGGGTGGCGTCAAAATCGCCAGATCCGTAAAGTGCGCAGAAGTGTCCAGACCCGCGCGTCGCGGGTCTGGACGACTCCGTGACGGTGGATGACATCCGGGAGGCCATCGTCTCGAAAACCGGGTGTCCCGTGGACACCGTCCGAATTGGCGCCATCCGCCCTGGTCCGGGCGGCGTCGGTGCTGCCTGGGTGCAGTGCCCAGTGGAGTCGGCCAAGCAATTGGCCGGCTCAGGCAGGCTCCTCGTGGGCTGGAGCTCGGCGCGAGTGACCGTGCTGGAGTCCCAGCCTGCGAGGTGCTACAAGTGCATGGCGGTCGGACACACTCGGCCGACATGCACTAACTGCTTTGACTGCAGCGACCTTTGTTTCCGCTGCGGTCAACCCGGCGGCGGTCAATAAAGCGGCATCCTGCGCCGCCACCCCCACTGCCCCGCATGTGCGGCGGGCAATAGGCCCGCCACACACTGCATGGGGGGCAAGGATTGCAGACCCCCGGCTTCGGCCCCAAAGGGGCGGAGCGGCCCGACGACCCCGGCCGCTCTCGCCCCTAGCGCGACCCGATCGCCCGCCAGCGTGGAGGAGGTGATGGATACTGCCCACTAATGGCGACCGAATCCTACCACCTCCTGCAGGCCAACCTCAACCACGCCGCCGAGGCACAGTACGTTTTCCTGAAAGCCATGGCGGAGTGGTTGATCGGTGCAGCCGTAGCCGCGGAGCCGTACGTGGTGCCTGACCGGCCCAATTGGCTGGGCAGCAGTGACGGCTCTGTGGCAATCGTGGCCTCCACGTCGTGGCATTCCCCGCCTTTGTTGCTCAAGGGCAGGGGCGATGGGTATGTCGCGGCGGAATGGGGAGAGGTTACGCTATTTGGTGTTTACTTCTCCCCTAACAGGAGCGCGACGGATTTCGGGGCCTTCCTCACCATCCTGGGGGCCTCGATGCGGCGACTGGCACCACGCCAAGTCTTCGTTCTGGGGGACTACAACGCCAAGTCCACGGCGTGGGGGTCCCCCAGGACGAATGACCGCGGGTGGGCGGTCTAAGAGTGGGCGGCGTTGTTTGCTGAACAGGGGCTCGGTGCAAACGTGCGTGCGGCAGCAGGGCGGGTCGATAGTGGACTTGTCGTTCGCTGCCCTAATGTCGCAGCACGTGTGTGCGTCCAGGAGGAGGTCTCAAACCCTATCCGATCACCGATACATCCGGATAGAGGTCTCCCGGACCCTCCTGCAGCTCAGCAGGGGTCACATGGCGGACGGAGCGCCCGCGTTTCCGCGGTGGGCTGTGGGTCGATTGGATCGGGACCTGTTGGCGGAGGCAGCCATCGTTCAGTCATGGCTGTCCTCACCGCCCCAGGCGGACGGGGTGGATGCCGAGGCTGGCCGCATCCGCTGTGCGTTAACGCAGATCTGCCTGAAGGCAGGCCGCGCAGTGCGCGGTCTGCCTTCAGGCTGGCCGTCCGTACCGCCAAGGACGTTAGTCGGCGGGAGATGCTGGACAGTATCGAGCGTGACCCCTGGGGTCGCCCCTACCTCGCGACGCTGAACAAGCTCCGCGGGCGGGCCCCCCCCCCCTCACCGAGACTCTCCAGCCCAGCCTTCTCACCAGAGTTGTCGAGGACCTCTTTCCACGGCGGGTGGAGCACACGCCCCCGGTCATGGCTTCGCCGGACAGCGACCGGGAGGCCGACGATGAAAGTGCTCCGCCCATCACGGAGCCGGAAATGGGGGTGGTGGTGGCGCGTATGCGAGTCAAATCCACCGCCCCCGGGCCCGACGGTATTCCGAAACGTGTGCTGGCCGTGTAGCCTGACGTTGTGCGAACGCCCATGACGTGCGGTGTCCCACTGGGGTCGGTTCTTGGTCCGACCTTGTGGAACATCGGCTACGACTGGGCGTTGAGAGGAAGCCTTCCACCCGGGCTGGGCGTAATTTGCTATGCCGACGATACACTCGTCACAGCCCGGGGTGGGACGCTAGAGAAGGCGGCACGCCTGGCAACTCTCGGCACCGAGGAGATTGTCAGGCGGATCGAAGCGCTGGGGTTGAGGGTAGCCCTGGAAAAGACGGAGGCCCTTTTGTTCCATGGCCTCCGTACCGCCGGGCCTCCCGCCAGCGCTTCGATCACCGTGAATTCGGTCACCATCAGCATCCAGGCCCACATGAAGTACTTGGGCCTGGTGCTCGACGGGCATTTTTGGTTCCGGGAGCATCTCCATCGACTTGTTCCCCGGCTTGTCGGCGCGGCGTCCGCCCTTTCGCGGCTGACGCCGAATGTGGGCGGACCCAGTGCTACGTGCCGACAGCTGTACGTGGGGGTGATCCGGTCGATGGCCCTATACGGCGCACCGGTGTGGGCGGGGTCCCTGACCGTCCGTCTTAGGGCCCTCCTGTGGCGACCACAGAGGGTCATGGCGATCAGGGCCATACGGGGTTACCGCACGGTGGCGAAGGTGGCAGCGTGCCTCCTGGCCGGAACCCCAATCGCCAGGGAGATGCTCGTCAGCGTCAGGAACTGGGACGCGGACGCCGCCTTCTGTCAGGCCGTAATCTCACGGAAGGAGGCGGCGGATCGTGTGCGAGTAGAGCTCCTATTCGGCGACACGTTCCGCCGCCGGCGACTCGGGCGGCGCAGGCGCGAGTATCTGCGCCTAATGCCGCCCTAGCCGAGGCCGCGGGTGATCGGACCGGGGAATTGTCCGTCACCCGCGGAGAGGCTGACCGCGCGACGGCGACCGACGTCCCAGTATGTCGAGAGGTGAGGATACCCGAAAGGGTATTCCGTCGGGCCGACCACTGACGACAAGTTACATCTGCTCCGGTGGTCGGCCCAACAACGAGGTGACGTGGGTACGGGCGGGTTATGGGCCCGCGCGCCGTCCTTTCATCGCCCCGGACGGATTGGACCGCGCGTGCGCTTACCATAGCCCACCCATAAAAATAAAAAAATAAAAAAATGGATTCTACACACAGGCTTGTCATATAAACTTGCCACAAAGGCTTGTTACAGAGTTGCCCCACGGAGTTGCTACATAAGCTAACCACCTAGGCTTGCCACCCAGGCTTACCACACAGGCTTGCTATACAGGCCTGCCGCACAAACTTGCCACAAAGGTTAGCCACATAGGCTTATCATATAGACGTGCCACACTGGCTTGACACAAAGGTTTGCCACATAGGCTTGTCACATAGACGTGCCACACAGGCTTGACACACAGGCTAGAAACACAGGTTTGCCACACAGGCTAGAAACACAGGTTTGCCACACAGGCTTGCCACACAGGCTTGCCACACAGGATTTTGCCACACAGGCTTTTGACACACAGGCTTTTGCCACAGTTGTAACATTGTTTAAAGCTGCTCAATCTTGGTCTCTTCGTCTCAAAATTATTGGTTCTTTCCTGGCTAGCTAGTTCCCTCTTTCGATAACTGTGAGCAATGGCTCAACAAGATATAATGATATCTTGTTGCAACTTGACACGTGTATTAATGTCGACTGTAAAAGGAAGTTGTTGTAGTTGTGGCTCCATCTTTGCTATATGAGTTAACTTTACAGCAATAGCAATCTACTCAATAGACATAGTGCTCTACGGGTACTCTGAATGTGTTTCGTTGTACGGGTTGAATATGCTGCTATGCCTGCTCCATCTTTTTCTGTACAAAAGTCCAAACTCCATAGCCACAAACAAGTATCTTAATAATGTTAACACAATCCAATAGTATCTTTTCTTGGTAAGACTATGTGATGCTAGGAAAACTATGTTGCGTAAGCCATACCGCAGCTGTACCTTTTAAAGCCTTATTTATCTTATCGCTAAAATCAGTTTACTTCCAGTTAACGATTTTTCTTCAATACATAAATCTACTGTTTCACCCCAGCCCATGCATCACTATTTGGTAGGTCTAGATTGAGTTCAGGCAACCTTGACCAAGAGACCTTATCGTCGTCAATCACATGGTTTATAAAGCGTTATTGAAAATCTAGAAGAATCTGCGATCGGTCTTATTATTACAATTAATGAAACTACCATTCTGACCTGATTTTTAATGTCGTGGGCGTTGTTGTTATCCCACTTCTGATGACGAGGACCGAGACTGATTTATTGGGATCGCTCGCCATCGTCACAGGTAGATCTTCCATAGGCGTAGGTTGCCGATTGTCTCCACGTATCCGTTTACTACTTCCCGTATGGATAAACTGCTGGTGTAGTTGGTGTTTAACTTTGCTGATCCTTTTTAAGAGGTAAAAGTCGCTAAATCAATTTAAAAACAAATAATATTTCTTATTGAAATAGCTTTTCAATTTTATTTATTCTTGACGTGCAAATTCTTTCTGACAACGAATTATATTCTCAAATTAATAAACCAGTCTCTATGGCTCATGATACAAAAATCCACAGAGGCCGTCTCACTCCGTCATATATATATATAATATCTGGTTGACCGAGCTTCGCTCGGAATATTTTTGTCGAATTTATTTAGATATATATTAATAAAAAATAAAAATAACACCGAGATTCGAACCGACGCTGTTTAAATGCCACATAATCCAAAATTAAAACCGCCCGCCTCCCCACCTGAGCTATCGGAACTCATGACGTTGACAACGAAATTTGAATTCATATTCTTTTAAAATTTAATGTCATTGTTTGTTTTGCTAAAAACACGGACAAAACAACATTTTCTATAAATAAAACCTAGCTAGATCGATTTTTTTGATCCTCTAGTATGCCAAGTTTCAACAAAATCGTTGGAGCCATTTCCGAGATCCTGAATATATATATATATATATATATATATATATATATATATATATATATATATATATATATATATATACAAGAATTGCTCGTTTAAAGATATAAGATATATACTAGCTGACCCAACAGACATTGTTCTGTTCAAATAAAGCGCCACGTACCGCGTCCAATTGTGAATCTAAACCATTTTCGAATCCCCTTGAACACACACAAGAAATTGCGTCGGTATCGGTTCAGCCGATTCAGTTCGGTGAGCGAGAGAGCCGGAAGCCCAACTTTCTGAGGGTGTTTGCGTGTGGAGGGTTTTGGTGGTGCCCTTGGTATCACCGAGCCTCAATGCACGCATTCACACTCCCTTCACTTTCTTCGCGATAGGCAACGGTCTTGTAAAGGTCCATGAGCGGCACACTTACCATCAGGTGTACTGTTTGCTCGTTTGTCACCGTTTGCAATAAAAAAAAAGCCGTTTAGGAGTTTTTTTTATAGCCAACGGTGGCAGACTAGTAAGCAGCACACCTGATGGTAAGTGATTCTGTCCCACATGGTCCTTTGCAATACCAGGGGCACAGCCAGGCCGTTGCCTACCGTGAAGAAAATACTCTTCTTAAACCTCGTTTAAAGAAGGACATGTCATAGCGCTCGGGAAACACAGCAGCAGGTAGTTCATTCCAGAGCTTGAAATGATCGCTGGAAACGTATAGTTGAAGACCATAACGTTTCCAGGTGAAATGGATGAACCCTGCTACGATGACGAGTGGTACGTAGGTACAATGGTGACAGTGGTACTAAGTCAAACAGTTCCTCGAAACATTCCCCGTAAAAGAGTCGGTAGTGTACAGTTCAGTGACATACACACGTACCTACACAAGAAATTTATATATAAAGTTATATATAGGTGTATACCTATTTTTGTTGTAACAAGATGAAAGCTCCGACTCTACAATGAGTGCGTTAATAGAAAATAATTTTCTCGGCATAAATTCTTAGAACTGTACACGTGCCAGTAAATTGCTGCTAAATATAAAATTTTCCGTGTTGTGGTGGATTAAATTACAATTAATACCGTGAGTGTCGTAACTTAAAGGATATTATATGCAAATAATTAGACATAAAACCTTGTGCTAACATGTCTGGCTAGTGTGTATCTTATATCTTTAAACGAGCAATTCTTGTATATATATATATATATATCCAGGATGTCGGAAACGGCTCCAACGATTTTGTTGAAACTTGGCATGCTAGAGGTTTCGGGTCCAAAAAAACGATCTAGTAAGGTTTTATTTATAGAAAATGTTATTTTGTCCGTGTTTTTAGCAAATCAATACAATGACATTAAATTTTAAAAGTATATGATTTCAAATTTCGTTGTCAACGTCATGAGTTACGATAGCTCAGTTGGGAAGTTGACCGGTTCTAATTTTGTTTTTTTTTTGGCATTCAAACAGCGTTGGTTCGAATCTCGGTGTTATTATTATTCTCTTTTTGTAATTTTTTATATGTTTTTCATTATTTATTTTTTATTAATATATATCTAAATAAATTCGACAAAAATATTCCGAGCGAAGCTCAGTCAACCAGATATTAAATAGTAATGTGATATAATAGGTGAATGTTCCTCCCATTATTTAGGAGGGACTAGCTCAATAGTGGGTTTTATATACGTCCTAAATTATGACGCTTTACTTACAGAATACAGCCTACCACGGGATCGCTGAAACCAACTTAAGATATGCAATTATATTCTGGGGCTAATTCCACAAATAGGGCAGTAGCCTTTAAAATACAAAAGAGATGCATCCGAGCAATATTTAATTAAAGGACGTGAGTCAGCTGTGAACCGTGTTTTAAAAAATACAAAATTTTGACATTACCTTCACTCTATATTTATGAGACAACGGTTTTCGTCAAAATTAATTCTCATTTATTTGAGACACTTGGAGAATTACCACGATATTGATGCCATAATTTTAGGTTAAGAAAAAAAAGCCACAACTGCAATAATGCAAAAAAACTTCTTATGTATGGCAGGTGTGATCTACAATAAAATAGGTACCCAATTACATTAAACTCGCAAACCTAATGCAATTTAAAAAACGTCTGAAGGACTTTTTAGTGGAGCGATGCTTTTATAATGTTAATGATTTCTTTAGTGATAATTTTGATAAGTAAAATTAGTTGGTATTGACATCGATACTAATATTATAAATGCGAAAGTAAGGGTGTTTGTTTGTTTGTTTGTTTGTTTGTAACGCTTTCACGCTTAAACCACCGAACCGATTTCAAAAATTCTTTCACCAATGGAAAGCTATAATATCAGGGAGTAACATAGGCTATATTTTATGCCGGTATTCCCACAGGAACGGGTACTACGCCGCGGGTAAAGCGACTGAAACCGAAGCGAAGCGAGGGCGGGTTGCTAGTTATTTTATAAATTTGACATTTTACTTAATATTTACTAATTTGACAATATAATATGTATTAATTAATATTGAAAAGGTCGGATAATCTGAAAAATCAAACAACGATAAACAATAGAAATTGTAACCTGTTATTTGCATGCCCAATACGTAGAACATAGCTACTCGTTTATCATAATTCTTTATTAAGACTATGTATCACCTATGTTCAGCAAATAAATGATATTTTTATATTATAGGTTGAGTTGATAAAATGTAATAATAATATTATATCGAATTTTTTTTCATTTTCCCTGTGGTGACGCAGTGAGAATATAATTTTATTACTCCTTCTTTTACCCGTGGGTATCATATAAATGACTAGGGATATGATATGCAGAAAATAGCATTGCAAGAGAAGGAAAACTTGACATAAAACCCTATACCAGGCCGACAGACTGACAGCCGAACAGCCAAATTATCATCAAGTTTTATTTTTAGAGTTCCTTCCTACCTGTAATATTGTTTGTGGAATATCGTTTATTACTTATAACTCAATATATGTTTAACTCAATATTTGTTTTACATTTAACGTAGTATTCATTCTATTTTTAGCCTTACCCTAATTGTTTACTTTTAGAAGGCATGCCTTAATTGTTGTTTAGTAAGGACCTATTTTATTTTCGTAAACATGTTATAAATATTAGATTGAAGTTGACATTCACGTAGCAATTTCCCCAATAATGGGTTACAACATTGAGAAACTCAATAATTGACTATAGATTTTTTTTCAATTTGTTTCAGTTTTTACATACAATACTGTCTTTAATTGAAATTGCTAAAGGTAATAATTTTTATTAAGGACAAGGTCTAATTTTTAGTAAAAACCAAGTCGACTCACCGATATGATATAGTGTGGATAATTTATATTTTTACTTATAAATAAAACCGTGGAATAGCATTCCACAGCCAACCAAAGAAATCCTGTGAAGATTCAAAGTCACCCGCTGAATGAAATCGCTCATTTCAAATATATGTGGGCTTACCCTTGAAATCAATTCTAATTTCGAATTCGATCCGAAAATATTTTATTGTCATGTGTATTTCTCAGAAGAAATACACACGACAATAAAATATTTTTTCTGATCTATTTACTACCATCTATTTAATAATAGCGTTACTTTAGCGTTGAGTGATACGCAACACTAAAGTAATTATTACAATAATTGACATACTTTTATATTTTATCCTTTCAAACATTATCGTACTTGTAGTAGAGTACCAAATATAAGTTTGGTGAGATTGGAATTGAATCGGATTCGAAATTAGAATTGATTTCAAGGGTTTTTTTTTTCATTTTTTTTTTCATTTTCCCTGTGGTGACGCACACCACAGGGAAAATGAAAAAAAAATCGATATAATATTATTATTACATTTTATCAACTCAACCTATAATATAAAAATATCATTTATTTGCTGAACATAGGTGATACATGGTCTTAATAAAGAATTATGATAAACGAGTAGCTATGTTCTACGTATTGGGCATGCAAATAACAGGTTACAATTTCTATTGTTTATCGTTGTTTGATTTTTCAGATTATCCGACCTTTTCAATATTAATTAATACATATTATATTGTCAAATTAGTAAATATTAAGTAAAATGTCAAATTTATAAAATAACTAGCAACCCGCCCTCGCTTCGCTTCGGTTTCAGTCGCTTTACCCGCGGCGTAGTACCCGTTCCTGTGGGAATACCGGCATAAAATATAGCCTATGTTACTCCCTGATATTATAGCTTTCCATTGGTGAAAGAATTTTTGAAATCGGTTCGGTGGTTTAAGCGTGAAAGCGTTACAAACAAACAAACAAACAAACACCCTTAGTTTCGCATTTATAATATTAGTATGGATGTCAATACCAACTAATTTTACTTATCAAAATTATCACTAAAGAAATCATTAACATTATAAAAGCATCGCTCCACTAAAAAGTCCTTCAGACGTTTTTTAAATTGCATTAGGTTTGCGAGTTTAATGTAATTGGGTACCTATTTTATTGTAGATCACACCTGCCATACATAAGACGTTTTTTTGCATTATTGCAGTTGTGGCTTTTTTTCTTAACCTAAAATTATGGCGTCAATATCGTGGTAATTCTCCAAGTGTCTCAAATAAATGAGAATTAATTTTGACGAAACCCGTTGTCTCATAAATATAGAGTGAAGGTAATGTCAAAATTTTGTATTTTTTAAAACACGGTTCACAGCTGACTCACGTCCTTTAATTAAATATTGCTCGGATGCATCTCTTTTGTATTTTAAAGGCTACTGCCCTATTTGTGGAATTAGCCCCAGAATATAATTGCATATCTTAAGTTGGTTTCAGCGATCCCGTGGTAGGCTGTATTCTGTAAGTAAAGCGTCATAATTTAGGACGTATATAAAACCCACTATTGAGCTAGTCCCTCCTAAATAATGGGAGGAACATTCACCTATTATATCACATTACTATTTAATATCTGGTTGACTGAGCTTCGCTCGGAATATTTTTGTCGAATTTATTTAGATATATATTAATAAAAAATAAATAATGAAAAACATATAAAAAATTACAAAAAGAGAATAATAATAACACCGAGATTCGAACCGACGCTGTTTGAATGCCAAAAAAAACCAAAATTAGAACCGGTCAACTTCCCAACTGAGCTATCGTAACTCATGACGTTGACAACGAAATTTGAAATCATATTCTTTTAAAATGTAATGTCATTGTATTGATTTGCTAAAAACACGGACAAAATAACATTTTCTATAAATAAAACCTTACTAGATCGTTTTTTTGGACCCGAAACCTCTAGCATGCCAAGTTTCAACAAAATCGTTGGAGCCGTTTCCGATATCCTGGATATATATATATATATATATATATATATATACAAGAATTGCTCGTTTAAAGATATAAGATACACACTAGCCAGACATGTTAGCACAAGGTTTTATGTCTAATTATTTGCATATAATATCCTTTAAGTTACGACACTCACGGTATTAATTGTAATTTAATCCACCACAACACGGAAAATTTTATATTTAGCAGCAATTTACTGGCACGTGTACAGTTCTAAGAATTTATGCCGAGAAAATTATTTTCTATTAACGCACTCATTGTAGAGTCGGAGCTTTCATCTTGTTACTACAAAAATAGGTATACACCTATATATAACTTTATATATAAATTTCTTGTGTAGGTACGTGTGTATGTCACTGAACTGTACACTACCGCCTCTTTTACGGGGAATGTTTCGAGGAACTGTTTGACTTGGTACCAATGTCACCATTCTACCTACGTATCACTCGTCATCGTAGCAGGGTTCATCCATTTCACCTGGAAACGTTATGGTCTTTAACTATACGTTTCCAGCGATGAATATGAATTCAAATTTCGTTGTCAACGTCATGAGTTCCGATAGCTCAGGTGGGGAGGCGGGCGGTTTTAATTTTGGATTATGTGACATTTAAACAGCATCGGTTCGAATGTCGGTGTTATTATTATTCTCTTTTTGTAGTTTTTTATATAATTTTCATTATTTATTTTTTATTTTTTATTAATATATATCTAAATAAATTCGACAAAAATATTCCGAGCGAAGCTCGGTCAACCAGATATTATATATATATATATATATATATATATATATATATATATATATATATATATATATATATATATATATATATATGACGGAGTGAGACACCAAACTTATATTTGGTACTCTACTACAAGTACGATAATGTTTGAAAGGATAAAATATAAAAGTATGTCAATTATTGTAATAATTACTTTAGTGTTGAGTATCACTCAACGCTAAAGTAACGCTATTATTAAATAGATGGTAGTAAATAGATCAGAAAAAATATTTTATTGTCGTGTGTATTTCTTCTGAGAAATACACACGACAATAAAATATTTTTTCTGATCTGCCGATTAAGTAAATTTAATGGTCTTAATAAATTAAGACCGTTAAATTGGTTATTCGGCATATAAATATAATACTAGCAACACGCCTTTGCTTCGCTTCGGTTGCAGTCGCCTTACCCGCGTAGTGTCCGTTCCCGTGGGAATAAAATATAGCCTATGTTATTATAGCTCCCTGATATTATAGCTTTCCATAGGTGAAAAAATTTTTGAAATCGCTTTGGTGGTTTAAGCGTGAAAGCGTAACAAACAAACTTACTTTCACATTTATAATATTATTAAGGATGACATTTTAATTTTCGATACTATAATTCATCTGCAAATCTAAAAGACATTGATGGTTAAATTTTCGTTCCTGTTGAAAACTCACTCTGAATTCCAAGTATTACTTCTATATATGTATATGCGTACATATATCTACGTTCAGTTTCCTCACTTCAAATCCTATCCTAAAATAAGGAAAGTTGTGTTGTCCTTCTTTCCTTTCTTTATAGCTTTAAATCTCATTATTATCTCAACCTCCTCTATAATTGGACATATTTTGACTTGTTGGGGGTGGTGTCACATTATATTTATAACCCGTCGCCACTACCCATTAGTTTATTAATGTCTACAATTAAACATAGGTATCCCATGGTGGCATAATGCCATATTACTACTCTAGCGGCTTGGTGCTTGTTGGTACTACTGCCCATTCGCCTCCCACAAGAAAACCTTTTCTTTTTTTAAAAGTTTTTATCATAAATAATAAATCTAATATTGTAACATGAACATCCAGATCATTATAAATTACATAATTCAAATTCTAATTCTAATTCAAATCATTTATCATGCATAAACCCCGAGAGGGCACTTACATATTATCAGGTTTACAATTTCCAAAAAAAATATACTACCACCGGATCGGAACGCGACCGCTACTGAGAAGATCCGGCAAGAAACTCAGCGGGCTTGTCTATTATTTTTAATTTTTTTTCCTTCTTACTAGATATACAATTGTGTACATGTTTTGTAAGAACTAGCTCCAGTGTGATGCCCTTCGAACCGCAAGATACTTAATATAATTCAAACGATTATGGCTGGACCAGATCCCACAAGAGGCACTCGATCACGAGTTAACTACTAGAGCAGCCATCACTCCCCTCAACCACTATGGAGGGAAGGGAGAGACCCGCTCCACGCAGCTACCGCAAGTAGATCCTTCTGTGAGCATGACCAACACCATAATATGTTGCAAACGGTGAAAATACAAAATTTCGTTAGGCAAAAAACGCTACACTTTACAATAAAAGTTAAAAAGAAAACAGTATATTTAAAATAACAAAGAAATTGCTGAATGAGGAGCTGCTCACAACCAATCTGTATTATCATCTACATAATCCGAGATTTTATAATAAGCTTTTTTACAAAGTTTATTCTTGATGGCTTTTTTAAACTTTTTCATAGGCAGGTCTCGGATATCTTTAGGTAATCTATTGTAGAAGCATATACATTGCCCCATGAGTGATTTGCTAATTTTTTGGAAACGAGTAGTGTGTACAACTAATTTGTCCTTATTACGAGTATTCATTTCATGAATGTCACAATATCTCTTAAAGTTAGCGATATTTTTTTGACATATAATATATTTTCGTATATATATATTGTGATACAGCCGTTAGAATATTTATTTCTTTGAATTTCTCCCGAAGTGAGATTCTTGGGCCTAGATTATAAATTGCACAGACAGTCCTTTTTTGGAGAACAAAGATTCTATTAAAGTCCGCGGAGCATCCCCACAGTAATATGCCGTAAAACATAAGACTATGGAAATAAGCGAATTAAACCATTCTAGCTGTTTCAATATCGATTGTTTCTCTAAAACATTTAGCGGCCGGGTCGACTACTGAAGTCAAGGAACTCTGCACCGGTGGTCGGCCCAACGACGAAGGCGACGTGCTATATGGATGGGTTACGGGTGTGCATGCTTACGCCCCTCTGTCGCCCCGAACGGAGTCGGGCGAGAAGTGCACCGACAGTAACCCACCCTCCAAAAAAAAGGTACATTTAGCGGCATTATCTATATTTCTTCAAAAAAACCTTTTCACAAGTAACGCCTTTAGTTCTCAAATACGCAATATACATGAATGCGTATCAACGTATTTAAACTAAGTTAATAGTTTGAATAGCTGTCAATCTTGGTATCCAAATTGGCAGGTACTCGGCCTTTATACGTTACGGTAGCGCGATAAAGCCTGTGATTCTTTTTATAGCCCGTTGCACACATTTTCAAACTCGCAATCGAAGAAAATTTCTAGTTGAAAGTTTATACTAAAGTTTACAACTGTAGCTTGTGACTAGCATAGTTATAGGTTAGTTTCTTACCTGATCAAACAGGCACGTACTTTTGTATTACATATTCTTAGAAAGAAGAAGACTTTATTCGGAAGTTAGCTATAGCCGTCCCATTCTTATATCATTCCCCTTTTATTAATACATTCCTTATAAATTCTTCAATATTGTAATAGAAATAATAATCCATTAAATCAAATAATTTAGAGACTTAAAATGAAGATTTTCTTATCACCATTAGGAGAAAATAACGAGGTATAATGCCAACAAATTCAACAAAATATTTACTCATAAATGACAACATAAAGACTATATTAGGTTCCTTCATCATTAAAAGACTAAAAAAAAAGTGACAGCCCGCTGAGTTTCTTGCCGGATCTATTCAGCTTGTGGCCGCGTTGTGGTAGATTATTGTATTGTATTCAAACAATGTTTAATCTTGACAATATGTAAGTGTCCTTAAGGGGCTTATGCAGAATAAATGATTTGATTTGAAAATGTTTTCGTATGGTGACGGAATAAGAATACAGTTCACCAATCCATTTCTTACCCGTGGTTGTCGTAAAAGTCAACTAAGGCATATATTGTCCTGCATGAGCATTGAATTGAAGCCGCAATGCGGATTCTCCAACATCGTTTATGTAGTCAAGTATTATGATGATTCGAGGACATTTGTTTGTAGTAAAATTTTCATATGAATTTGCGAGCGCATGCAAAGTGTGTTCAGAAACCTTTTCTAGGAAATTCATTTTTAATTAAACATGTATCTGTTTTTCGAGTTAACCTAGTTCGTCATCATCACATGTCATATACACAGCGGGACTCGAGCTTTTTCCATTACAGAATGAGAAATTAATGGATACTAATATTATAAAGAGATTTAGATATTTATTCGCCAAGAATATGGTACAAAGACATAAGATGTAAGTATTACAAAATGGAGACGGACATATTCACCTTTAAAAGGCAGAGGAAAGATTTGTTGCTTTGTATTGTATAGCCTCCGCAACTACTAGATCGATTTCAAAAATTATTTCACCAATGGAAAGCTATAATATTAGGGATTAACATAGGCTATATTTTAACCCGTTATTCCCACTGGATTGGGAACTACGCGGGTAAGGCGACTGAAACCGAAGCGTAGCGAGGGCGGATTGCTAGTCTACTATAACCACGTTAGTTAGACGCGTTGCCATAGGGTTATATTTCAACTTTACCTTCCCTTGCATAGATGTTATCTGCATATTATAAAAATTTTATCGTCTTTTACGACATCCACGAGCAAGAAACTGGGTAATGAATTATATTTTTATTAGTCTATTCCACGCGGAGTGAAACCTGTTTATTATTCGAAATATATCTAAATAGCCAAGTTAACAAGTTTATAACAATCAAAGTTAGTATCAACGGTATCAGATGTTACACCACTCACAGAGAGGCACGTGTTTGGAATCCTTATTGGACGGATCGAGTTCATGAACTTGAGATGCCAGATACATGCGCACAATAAATTCGTAACTAACCCGCATCCTCTATCTACATAAGCAATATTTACTTTAGTAGAATTTATTTACAAAGCACTGGAACTGTATTTACCCCCTTTGTTTCTTTTTGGGTAATATCGTGAAAGTCGCCCTCTTTTAGTTAAAAATAATAAGTTTTGGTTAAAGTTTCTCGATTCCCTGTGACATACTGCCCTTGTTCTGGTCTATATTTACTACATTATACGTACTATAATGTATGAATCATTGCCGTAACTACAGGGTGGCAAGTCGGCAAAATGCCACGGGCCCCCAGCCGAAAGGAGCCCTCGGTCAGATGAGAATCCCAACACCCATGATAAATACTATTATTGTTGGTTCAGCTTCCTTATATATTTGGAGAATATGATAAATTTGCCACGGGCCTCGAACAGTATAATTATGCTTTTGGTATGAAGCAAAAGAAGAAAACTCAAACCAATGTCAAGCCATTTGTCCAGGACATAATTAGCCACTTTCTCATTGAAAAAGAGCCTCACACCCAATAGTGAGAAACACATGTAAAGAAGTTTAGGAAGAGTATGCCTCCCGAAAGCGTATTCTGTCGGGCCGACCACTGACGGCAAAGAACTCTACACTGGTGGTCGGCCCAACGACGAAGACGACGTGGGTAAGGGTAAGTTATGATCCTGCGCGTCGTCCTTTCGTTGCCCCGGACGGAATGGACCGCGTGTGCGGTTACCATAGCCACCCATAAAAAAGACAGAGTATGCCTACTAATACTGATTCATAAAATACATATAAAACAATTTCTAGGGATTTTAACTAATTTAAAGGTTAGTTTTTATTCTCCCAAACTTTCGATTCTTATTCGGTCTTAAAAAAAAATAATAGTATCATCATCACCTCATCCCTTAAAAGTCCCACCATTGAGCTCAGGCGTCCTTCACAATGGGAAAGAAATTGACCTACTATACCAAGCTAGTCAGTCATGTTGGTATAGGGCTTTATATCGAGTTTTCTTCTCTTGCATAATTATTATCTGTATCAAATCACTTATTCGTATTTTACTACACGGGCAAAAGTAGAGATTGTGAATTGTATTCTTACTCCAACATACGTTATAATGGTTAGACTAAAACTTCTGTAACAAAGGTGACGTATTGAATATATAAAATTTTAATTCCCACAATTAGTCACCGTGATTTCTGTGTGGTGACGGAGTAAGAATACAAATCACCATTGCCATCTACTATGTCGTAAAAGACAAGGGACATAAAACGCATATAACATCTATGCAAGAAGGAAAATTCGAAATAAAACACTATACCAGCCTGTCTGCCCAGCATGGTATAGTAAGGTCAATTTCCTTCCTATTGTGAAGGAGGCTCGCTCAACAGTGGGATGTTTATGAATTGAAATGATGACGATGAGTCGCCGTGAATAAAGCATAAAGAGTTTTAAATTGCCAGTTTTTGCGTTATAAACTTAACTTTTATGGGCCAAAACATGAAAGTGCCAGGCATTTTGTTTTCAAACTTTTTAACAGCTCGGATACTTTAACTAAGTGGCATTAATTTCACTCGACATATAATGATTTATTAGCCTCTTATCCTATTTTTATAAGTACACTTTTTTATCTCCAAACAGATGATTAGTAGTGTTACATAACAACATTCAGCTTTTTAACTCTTTCAAATCTGATAGAATTAAAAATAAGCTTATCACCAGTAAGACATGCATTCGAATGTAAAAATATACCAGGAAAAGCCTAATACGCCGTCTGACATGTATCGGAGACCTCGTTATTCAGTTCATACATTTCAATTTCGTGACAGAATAAGAATATAATTCTGTACTCCCTACCTTATTCTTGAGGGTCCTAAAATGCAATTAAGGGATATGATATGCCTATGACAACTGTGCAAGAGATGGAAAACTCGAAACCTAATAGAATATTTTATACAGTTTATTTTGACTTTTCTTCTTTTGCACAGATTATTGGCCCGTGTGTCTAAAATGGTCAATTCTCAATTCATTCGATTTAAATTTCCCTCCTATTATAGAGGAAATATGTCTTATCTGCATAATATAATCCCTTAGTCGTCATTTACGACACCCACGGCAAAAAGGGGGGTGGTGAATTGTACACTTACTCCGTCACTACACGGAAGGCGTATTTAGAATAAATTATGTAAATATCTAAGGCGGTGTCCTACGTGAGCGACGAATACGACGCGACGACGTGACACTGCAAACACGACGAACGCGATCAACTCAATGACATGCCTGCTTGCGGCCTATATGATAGTTTGCGACGAGACGCGACGTTAAGCGTGCCTGTTTTGAGAGCGAACTGACGCGACATCACGAACTACAGAATGGTTGATTCAGAAGCGATTATATTTGTTTTCTTTCTGGGTTTTTTTATGGTATTTTTTTAAGTCTGTACTCTAAATATGAACTTTCTAACAAAATTGTCCATGATTCGTGAAGTAATGACCAAAATCACGTGGACACTTATCGCTTGTAGCATCGCGTCGCACTGCGTCGTGTCGTGTCGCGTCGTATTCGTCGTTCAAACAGGACACCCCGTAAATTATAATAACATAATTATAAAATTATCGTCATCATCATCTCAGCTCATATACGTCCACTGCTGGGCTCGAGCCTCTTCCATAATAAGAGGGAAATTGACTTTACTATACCACGCTGATCAGACGTGTTGGAATAGGGTTTTGTTTCCAGATTTCCTTCTCTTACATAGATCTGATCTGCATATTGTAATCCTTTAGTCAACTATTACGACACCCACGGGCAAAAAAGGAGGTGGTGAATTGTATACTTTGTCACCACACGGAAGGCGCATTTAGAATAAATTATGTAAATTTCTAAATTTTAATAACATAATTATAAAATAATCATCATCATCATCTCGGCTCATATACGTCTCACTGCTGGGCTGGAGCCTTTTTCACAATAAGAGGGCAATTGACTTTACTATACCATGCTGGTCAGACGTGTTGGAATAGGGTTATGTTTCGAGTTTTTCTTGTCTTGCACAGATCCTATATATCTACTTATTATAACCCTTAGTCGTCTTTTACGACATCCACGGGAAAGATATGAAGTGGTGAAATTGTATTTTTACTCTGTCATCACACACGTACAAAATAATAAATAGAAGTAAATACAGTTGGAAACATTGCGAATAAGCATATATGCATTTTGCCCTTATCAAGAGACTTCAAATGAATACATACGCCCGCGTCTGTACCCGACAACTAATTAGTAGCTCATAAGTGTGAATATTCTCATAACTTGAACTTTAATTACTAAACCAAGTTATTAAACCACATTACTCACTATTGTAAATTGTCAGTTGCAGGAATATGGAAATTTTGAATTTGTATGTGGCAAATACCGTATCTACTAACCAAACTAAATATCGACCTACTGTGATGCGTTACTAGTATTTAATTCCAGGGCAATTACGTTGCAATTAACAAAATACTAAATACTTCTGTAATTTCGATGTGGTAAGAGACTAAGAATACGATTCACCACCTTACAATTCCTGTGGGTGCCGTAAAAAGTTAAGGACAATCTAAATCTATATATATATAAAAGAAAGTCGTGTTAGCTACTACATTTATAACTCAAGAACGGCTGTACGGATTTGACTGAAAATTGGTGGGGAAGTAGCTTAGAACCAGGAGACGGACATAGGATACTTTTTATCCTGTTTCTTTTTTTAATGGTGTTTACAAGATTTCACCAATAACTCTTTTATCCCGTTCGATCGCGTTCCCGTGTGATGTGACATAAAATGTCAAATAGAAAACAGGTCACTATGAAACGTAGTATAAAAAAAATGCATTTGATATGTAATAACAAAATGAAAATGACAGCTAAACGAAATTTTGTCTATGGTTAAGTATGGTTGAAAATTTGTTAATTATAATTTTGTCAGAAATCAATAATGAGTAATTTGTATTGTGTTTGAATCATCATTAACAATGCCGCGACCAAAACTATCGAATCTTTCCCGACAAAGCTGTAATGGTTCTTCCATTAGAGACTATATTTTCGAAAATTTAGAAAATATATTTACGAAAAAAATTATGGCGTTACGAAGTTCGCCGGGTCGGCCGGTCGCCGGTTTTTATACTACGTTTCATAGTGACTTGTTTTCTGTTTGACATTTTGTGTCATGTCACACGGGAACGCGATCGAACGGGATAAAAGAGTTATTGGCGAAATCGTGTAAACACCATTAAAAAAAAGAAACGGGATAAAAAATATCCTATGTCCGTCTCCTGGTTCTAAGCTACTTCCCCACCAATTTTCAGTCAAATCTGTACAGCCGTTCTTGAGTTATAAATGTAGTAACTAACACGACTTTCTTTTACATGTAATTATATTGGACTCGTCGAGCCGGTGTGATATAGTAGGTCAATTCCCCTTCTATCTTGGAGGAGACTCGATCCCAGTAGTGGTACATACATGGACTATGATGATGACGATGATGAGTTCACAAAAGTCTGTTACGAATTTGAGTGTAATGTGTCCGTTATCGATATGTTCTCAAATGTAATTGATCAATTAAACTACCGTCGACGTCTGTAAGCTGATGGATGGATGGATGGAATTAAGCTACCTACCTAGGTCAGTTAGACCTAAGCATCTTATTCATGTCACGAAGAATAATATTATGAGAAATAATTTAATGCCAATTTCGCCATTAATGATTTGTAGGCAGATTGGCGATAGTTGATGTTATAAATTATCCCGAAAAGAGCTATTTTCCATTGGGTTGATGCTTAGATATTGTTTAGCACTTCCAAGAAAAAATCTTAAATTCTTAATCTATCACCAAAAGGGAAACTGAATACTAAATGCTTCTACTACACACTTAGTTTTTATCAGGTATAAATTCTTATCAGCCAGTTGCACTTATACATGTATTTTAACAGCATTTATTCTTAACTATATAGAAGAGAAACCTGTATAAAAATGTCTATTTTAAATGAATCTTACCAACCCTAACATTGCTCGTGGGTGTTGAAAATACAACTAAGGGCTCTACATTGACCTGGGCTCCACATACCCAGAAATGGTTGACGTAAGGCAGGTCATAAAATTAATGCCAAAAACCTCTACAATATGTATGATGGACGAAGAGTACATATTGCATTAAGCTCAAGTAATTGAGATAAGAGCGTAATGATGATGATTTTACGACAGGCTCCCTACTTCACGTCAAAGATCATGAGAACGCAATCGTTGACCACATTTTATCAAGAGGAATTGACACAGATCAATATGAAATAATTAACTATGAGTACTGTCAGTTGTTAGTATTTGTATGGTAGCATATATAAGCTGAAATAATAACGAGATTAAACAATCATTTATAGATAACAAATACACGTAAATATATTCTACATTCTTGAGAAGAATAAATACGAAGTTGTCGAGGGTTTCACAAAAAAATGGACGCTTTTCCCTGTTTCCTTCCTCCATATCGTATGACGTACATCCGCACATCGTTTTTTTCCTTCACGTGTCATTATCTTAGAAAATGGAGCGATGCATTTTTATATGCCTGCGATCAGTACAAACAAGCATAGACCAATTTACCCAATACCGTCTCTTCAGATTATATTTCATACAATAACACCCGTTTTTGATATGCAACATCTTTCCCTGCATTTTGGCAGCGGGAGCGAGAAGGTGACGGACTAGGTCAGGAAGCCGAAGAGTTGGATCAGGAAACAGATCATCCACACTAATACACTTCATCACCGACATCTTGGGCGCCGCAAAATGCCAACGCCTCATGCTACTCTAGCTAAAAACCGTGGATTATTGGGCCGGTGATCAGTTCATCACTCATAGGAAAACCGACCTCATGACGATGATGTCCCTGTGACACTGTCGTTTGTTGTCAGTCTGCCTACAGAAGATACCCGAAATAGCCACCGGACTGGCCACCGAATTCAAGAAATCGGTTCCAATATCGGTCTAACAGCGATGGGGAGGCAATGAATAAATTGGTCCAATGATGATAGAGTGGGATGACGATGGACTCGCTGGAATCCATTAGCCTTACGGTAAATTAGCTGGAGGGACCTAGGTTCGGTGTTTAGGCCATAGAGGACCTTCCTCCGAACGGTTCTAGTAGAATAAATGGGTCAACAGCACGGAAGCCTCTCTTTCCAATTGATGCAGTTCTTGACGGAACATGCCTACTTAAGCAAATACCTAAAAACACGCTCATAAGAAAAGAGATATCTCAATGCCACCATTATAATTGCAGTGAGAACACAATATATGGTATATGCTTTCATGGCTCGAATAAAGCAGCGCTATGAGGTAACTGCATTCATCAATTGTCGTTAAATCCTAGGAAACGCGATCACAGTTTTCAGTGAAGCAGTTGCCTCGAAGAGCGCAGTGTTGCAAGTTAAGATGGAGAATATCTACGCTGATCTGATCCGTCACCAATGCATGGATCAGCATAGGCACCTGATGCCACCCAAGCCAAGGCCGCAGGTAGTCTGATCGAGGGTTAATCCTCCACTGGTACACCACTCCCCCGCCACGTAACGATGCCCCGGCGCTTTACCTCTGAGCCCTTAATGGGTTCAGATACCCGAATGAATAATATGCCTGGCGAGGCACTGAATTCAGCGCATCATTTCCTTTGGCCGAATTCATTGGCGCTAAGGAGTAATAGGGCATACTATAGGGTCCCACGATTACTTGCCGCTAACTCTGATAGTTCAGACGGATCAGACCCTAGCGTGTCATATAAAGGAGGCTATATGATCTAAAGGTAAATAATAAGACTATACATATACACAAATATTAATTTATTTATTTTATATAAAGCCTGTACAGATTATGAATACTAAATATTTAAAGAACTTTCATCAATTGAATACAAACTTAACGCTAATGTAGCTTAAGGATAATTTTCTCATTATATGTTTCATTTTACTTTACAAACATTGAGATATACGTTACTTAAATTGCTTCATGTGTCACCTAAAATTTAGGTGTCGTTGGATAAAACACGAATGAATATATTTTTCTCGGTGACGGGCTAAGGGCTCAGCTATTGCGTGTTGCAATTGAACAGCGATATGACTGAGATGGGTGTTGTTATTTTTATTCTTATTGCCTTTGTTGACAAATGAGCAAGCAACTCATCTGGATGAAATTGATAACGACAGTTTGCAGTACCAAAGACAGGTAGGTCGCTGTATACTGTAAGTTATGGTATACGCTGGCTCTCGCCTGCCGAAGAAAACACAATATAACAAATTGCTACCACGCAGACGTCGATTTTCTTTTAGAGCGTACCCAAAAGGAGCTGACCCATTTCTGGCAGTAAATAGAAAACTGTCTGTAGCATGTCCTACCACGAGAGAGTTAAATCACTGGTCAGTCAAAACATGGATTACTGATTAGCAGTAAAGTCTCTCAACCCAAAACCGAAACTATAGTTACTCCGAAGTATGTTAGCATTTATTCTTCCCGTCGCTACGGAACTAGAGTATAGTATACACACTGTGGACAGTTGTCTGTCTACAAAAGCGGGCCGATCTGTCCGGGGTAACACCACACTCTCACAGAAAATAGACGTCTGAGTAGTAGCAATTTATCACTGCGCTTCGTTCGATGATCGAGCCGGCAGCCCAATTTTCTGAAGGTGATTGCGTTTGGTGGGTTTTAGTGATGTCTTTAGTATCACCGAACCTCATGGCACGCATTCACACTCCCCTCAATTTTTTCACGCCTACCAGCGGTCAAGCAAAATGTCCATCAGCGGCAGCATCACTTACCATCAGGTGCACTGTTTGATCGTTTGTCTGTTGGCAATAAAAAAAGATTAATCTTGCCACTTGCAATTCAACACCTGACAGACACACAAAACGCAACCGGTAACTGTAGCCGGGCCGTTACAAACCAAATCTTACTATTCTACAGGTGGTGACTATGGAAATGAGTTTCAAATATATATATAATCTTATTCTAAGGATTATTTAAGGTTAGATTCTATGTTACTCACTGGCTATTCAATCAGTAATTTTAATGCGTACCCAGTATTACCACCAGAATATACTGCAGGATTCTCCTGGAAAATTCATAACCTGCATAGACTTTCAATGCAAAGAACAGTTATGTTATCGAATACTATATAGGCTATTTTTCTCTCAGAAAAATGTAAGTTTCCCGATTTGATTGACCAAGTCCCTATTTGCGTAACCCCGTGCCAACCCAACAGGCTAATGTGTGACACACTTTGAAGAAGGTTCATGTTACAATATGACATATTTAAAGCATTTAGAATAAAAAATAAAACTAAGTTTGAATCGGATTTAAAATTATCTTTGGACACATTTGGCAGTTTAACTGCAAGTGGCGTGGAAGTATAAGTAGCGACCTCCTACACCAAGCGCACTAGATTCGATCTCCAGGCAGGATAGTTCTTTGTGTGATCAACAAATGATTGTTCCGAGTCTAGATATTTATTTTTTCTTTTCTTAAAGACAACACCCTGCACTAAGAAAATAATCCTTGTATTGCGGAGGACTTTACAAACTTATAATTAACGGACACAAATTACATACAGACTCAGAATAACAATTTGTGGATCACACAGAGTATTGTCCTGTGTGGAATTCGAACCCCCGACGGGTTCGAATTGGACTGACACTGTCGGTATCTTAACTACTACATCACCTGTGCAGTGTTTTGTGTCCGTTAATTGTATGTTTCTAAAGTCCCCCGAGATACAAGGATTTAATTCTCAGAGAGGAAGTGCTTCCTTTAAAACAAGACTGCAAGACACCGTGAGCTCATATTGTATAGATTTGACCCACAATAATAATAACTAAAGATAATTTTATAAATTAAAACCTTTTAGTAACATAAAGTAAGCCGCCTTCAAAATTAACTTTAATTTAGCATCATGCTACCTGAGTTTTCTTGCCGGATCTTTCTCAGTGTAACCGTGTTCCGATCCGGTGGTAGTATACTAGATTATTAGTTAGTTTTTAAATATAATTACTATTAATTTTAATGTTTAATTATTACTAACCATAAACAATATAATTTTTTCATATAGAATCATTTTCTTCTTACACTGGCAATAAATTTTGTATCAAAATGTGGGTCAATATTTAATAATTAATTTCTGTATCGGGTAGATAATTATAAATTTTCTGCAGTAACGATGACTTGTTGGACGTGAGACATCTTAGTCCACCCGTGATCATGAACGCTGTAAAGTGTTCAAAACGTCGGGTAATCAAATATCAAATACAAACGCGATAAAATCCGTAAAGTAGTTTTATTTAAAATGTATAATACTCGCGTAAACATCAGAAATCAAGAATACAATTCATCACTCCCTATCTTGCCCGTGGATGTTGTATAAGACGACTATGGGATATAATGTGCACATAACATCTGTGCAAGAGAAAGATAACTCGAAATAAAACCCTATACCAATATGTCTGATCAGCATGGTATAGTAGGTCAAATTTCCTCCCATTGTGGAGGAGGCTCGAGCCCAACTGTGGGACGTATGTGGGCTGCGATGATGATGATGACGATGATGACTACGAGTGTTGATGTTATTTGGTACATAGATTAATTTATAATTTTTGTTATTTTCTCTACCTTATAGTTCACATAAAATCTATTGCGTATTGGCCTCCTCCATAGTGGAAGGGTAATTTACGTATGCCACATTTGCTAGACAATATGGTATTGTGTTTATTATGAGTTTGCCTTTGCCTGCATTCGTATTGTTTCCTAAAATAAAATACTTTTTTAAAAAGAAAAGAAAGATTATATTGTTATTTCATTGGTGTATTTATAACGTATTTATTTTTATCAGAAGCAAAAAAAAATGTTTTGAGTATCTTGTCCCTAAAGTCTGCAATTTAGTCTTTCAATACTTATTTTCAAGCTTATAAAATATTATATAATATATTATGACTATGTATAACTTGTAAAAAATTATTAAATTTATTAATTAAGCTAAAATACGTAAAATACATCTCAAAGTTCTAAATCTTTGGTAAACGACTAATTACTAAATAAGTCGTTATATGGAGCTAAATCTATCGTAATTATATTATTATTTAGGTATAATATCTAAACAATTTTACTTATATACTCATTATATGGTGGCCAAGTCAACCCAAAATAACAGCAAATCTTATTTGGCTATGAAATCTAGATAAGTAAACCTATTTACGTCATACACATCTATCTATCTGTTAATTTATTACTTCAATGCGCTGAAATACTAAAGGTTTATAATTTTAAATTTAAATCAAGTGAAAATCCCAGTAGACCAGATTTAAGCGCCTTTTATGAGCTAAAACGAAACTTATGGCACTAATAATAATTTATAAAAAACAATGACTCCAACAGTGCCAATGAAGTCCACTTTTAATCAAAAGCATTAAACCTCCGTTATCTATATCTAGATAAAATCTTACCGTTTATACTAAGTTCATACTATTGGCTGCCATAAGTCATACAGATAGTAATAAAATATTTAAAAACAATTTACTTAAAACTTACATTTGAGTATGTATCAGCAATATTTTTATACTTTTATAATGGTATAATTATGTTTTTTACCCCCGACGCAAAAATATGGGTGTTATAAGTTTGACGTCCGTGTCTGTCTGTAGCATCATAGCTCTGAAACAGATGGACCGATTTCGAGCCGATTTTTTTCATTTGAAAGCCATTTTCCTTGTGGTAGTTCTGTAGTGTTTGATTGATATAGGTATAAGAGTATCAGCTCCATCCAAAATGATGTAATGGCGTATGATTACTCGATTAAGTGCTTCACGTGTGTCAGTATAATCGTTAAGTGACAGTAAATTGATAATTCCTGTTGAAGAGAACGTAATACTTCTCTTATTATTTTGGTTTATGTCGGGCAACATTCCAAATTTTCAATTTTGCTTATATAACAATTGTACCGTAAAAATACATATACAATATATTTTACACAAAAAATCTAAGTAATTATCTATAATATTGACGTACAAATCTAATTGACCATAACACCGTAATTTATACGCAAGCGAAGTTATGAAACACTTAATCTTTTATTTATATAAACACTGAACACGTAAAATCTAAAACCCGCTAATGATGTTCCATGTCATTAAAGGAAATGTTCTCTAACTATGGGATCATGCCCATGTTTCAACCGCCCTCACGGCACTGACGTCTTCGCACTGAAACAAAGATAAAACAATTTTAAATATGTATTTAAATAGGTAAAATATTATATACATATAAAGCCATATAATAAATTACAAATATATAAAATTAAGTTCAAACTTATTGTATGTGTTTACAGATTTTATCGTGTTTTAATGTTTTTATTTGTCTAACGTTTATGATACTTTGTGGCATAGAAATCATTGTAAAATCAATAACATATGAAATTATGAAGAATTTGCGTAGTATAATAATCACATTGAAAATTTCACAAGAAACTGTTGTAATTTCATACTTAAAAATATTTAGAATTGTAATAATCTCATTTTAAAAGCGAAGCAATATCTATACTCGTATTAAGAGGACGTACATGTATCTTTATATATAAATTTCTTGTATACGTGTGTATGTCAATGAACTCCTCCTAACTGGTTGGACCAATGTTGATGAAATTTTTTGGTGTGTTCACGGTGATTTGAGAATAGTTTAGAGTTACAATTGGACCGGGTAGGTGGCACTAAGATCGATTTCAAAGAGAATACCCTTTACTATTTTTTTAGATTTAGACAGAACAATGTCTATTGTGTCAGCTAGTATACCATATATAATTTTGGATTTATCAGTCATCATCATCACAGCTCACATATATCCCGCTACTGGATTCGAGCCTTCTTTACATTGGGAAGGAAATAGACCTACTATACCACGCTGCTGAGGCGGGTATAGGGTTCTATTACGACCTTTACTACTCTCGCATACAGAATTTAGAAGCAATCTTTGGAGTTACTGACTAATTTTGGATAATTTCCCACTATATATACGTTCCACTGCTGGACTCGATAGGGTTTTATTTCGATTTGCCTTCTCTTGCAGTGATGTTAGGTCTTTGCGTCCCAGTTTAAGATGAAAGGTTACTAAAAATAGTATCTAAATTTAGATGGTGACGGAGTAAAGACACCTTTCTTTGTTGTGTACAAACTGAACCTGCTACTATGCTAGTGAAATCGTTTGTTATAGCGTTTAATTTTGCAGAGATTTGCAGAGATTTAGTCTGTTTGCGCCTTTTAGTTGTAGGTGCCACGTAATTTTATTGTTACTTCACCTGCAGACGGGAACGTTATAAATCATTTGGATCAATACAAATTGACACATTCCAGAAATTCGAAAATTCCTCACACTTTTAGATACTCCAACCTTCACAGATATAAATAATCAACAATTTATTATGTATTTAGCTTCAAAAGTCAGAGGTACCTATACGCAATTCAGTTTGAATTGTCTGTTGTGTGACTGCTAAAAATGGCACCTAAATTGGAACGATCAAAAATTAAAAATACAAAAATTGTTGAGTTTTAGTCACGTTCTCCCTCTCTCGCCACAACATGTTTAAGTTAATCCAGAATGGCCATAACTCGTACTGGATTAACAAGATTTTTGTACGGAATAAATGGATTAACGTAATTCAGCATTTCGCAAAAATCGGCAGATTTTCCGAAATATTAATAAATATGCATTAAACTTGATATTCATTTTTCGTGTAGTAACGGAGTAAGAATACAATTCCTCACCCTGTAAGCGCCATAAAGACAACTAATGGATATGTGCATATAACATTTATAGCAGGGAAGGAAAACTTGAAATAAAACCAACACATATCTGACAACCGAGCAGCATATCAATTATATAGTAAGTTAATTAACCTACTGTTATGGAGGAAACTCGAGCGCTATATATTCTTAAAAAAATCTAATTATGATTTGTATAGAAATTTGAAGAGTAAACATGTAACAGCGCTTTTAAATTTCATCATTAGGCTCATTGCCGTCCACTGCTGGACGCAGGCTTTCCTCATGTTTCGCCACAAAGTGCAGTCCTGTGCCGCCTGCATTTAACGATGCCCAGCAATTTTCACTAGGTCCCCTTGTGGGGGGACGTCCTACATTGCATTGTCCTATAGGTGGTCGCCACTGGAGAACCTTTTTTTTCCCATCGGTTGTCAGTTGGTCACGCGATGTAGCCTGCCCATAGTTACTTGCATGCGCTAACGTACTAATTCTTCATGCTATGTCGGTTATACCCATGCTTCTATGGATTTCCCTATTTTGGATTCTATTTTGGAAAGAAATCACGAGCATAGCACGTTGAGCGACTTTGAACTTTGTTATGAAGCCCACATTTAGTGACAACGTTTACATGCTGTAAATCATCGCTGGTAACACAAGGTGATGATAGACCGTAGCCCCATTGGTCGTAGACCTATATTTTCAGATACTGAAGTACATTGGATGAGAAGTCTTAAGTTTCCCGAACGCTGCCCAGATGAGATGAATTCGTCGGCTGACCTCTTTCTCGAACCTACCTCTTGGACCTACGTACATACTGTTACTGTATATACTGGACTGTTTGTAAAAAACTTCGAGGATTGCATTGCCAATTAGGACTGATACAAGAATGACATGGGGTATGACAGGATTCGTAAATTCACTAATTGGTATACCGACGATATCATCCCGAACGTCCTCAAGCACGTCATAACATCGCTCCGAAAATAGGCAGGCGGAAGAAAAAAATCACAGTTCGAGCGAGCTACTGAATGCTACCCATAATGGCATCACCCACAATCCCTGTGCGGTGCATTCAAAAGAGGAAGAGAAAATAAACAGCGTGATATCGGGCCATCAAGGCGAAATGGAGTACGATAAAACTGCAACCTCCACAAATATATAACATTCAATTCATATTGTAATTTCATCTACCGTTCGATGAATTAATGAAATTCATCATCATTACAACTAACATAACCGGGCTATTTCTATAATAGGAGGGAAATTGATCTAGTATATCAGACTCTAAATAAACCCTACACCAACATATTTATATCCCTTAACCGTCTTTTACTACACCCACAAGCAAGATAGGGAATGGTGAATTGTATTCTTATTCCGTCACCATACGGAAGAGAAAATATGAAATTAGTGCACACCTAATTGATGCGGCTCTCAATCTCAACATAAACACACTTAGGACACTACAGTAATACCCATATGACCACTTATCATCAAACAGATGTGACAAATCTTTGCCTAACAATATATCAAATACAGTCAGTGTTTATTTTAATCAAGTTTGTAACTACTGCAGATAAAATAAATTATGTAACATCAACTGTTTTCATCAATTTATTGCTTTTTCACAAATAAATTGCATCTTAAACTATCTAACGCTATCATACCTTTAAAATATATGCCCAATTAAGTGGTCACAAATAAAGCTTTCACCCTATTTCTAAATAGCTTGCTACGTAAAGTGCTTTACCGGGCTATTAGATTTATGTCACGCACAATATTGTAACAAGGGTACGAAAAAGAGCCTCCTGAACCTTTTAATCCTTTTTATTAGATACTTAAGTCCCTAAATACATATACTTCACTCACCCTTATTAACCGCGACTTAATTTTGTATACCATTATTGCAAATTAAGAACAGAAATGAGCTAGTCCAGAAGTAGATAGCCTCGAATATCTTTTTTAGAGATGAACACAAACTCTGATTTGAAAATTTAAAAACAAGAGTGATCATATTTGATTACATTATTAAATAAAAATTATTAAAACATTTTTCAAATATTTTCTTTCAATTATATTGGTCGTAATTTGTTGTTACATACATATCATTAAAACAAATTGCTTACGCTATTCGTGGAATAAATAAAGAATTTCGCAACACATTTCATTTTATTAAATTCATTCTATAATATACCTTGATGTAATCAATAAAGATCACAGATGTACGAGTTCGTACGAGCTGAAAATTTCAATCTCGATACATATGAAATTTTTGTGTTTTATATTCATGTTCATTTATATCTTGGTATCAAAAATATTTTATAGCGTATATTTCTTGTGAATATCATAACGACTCAGATCTTTACATGGAGCTAGGTCAAATACGTCTGATTAAAATCATGGATATCATCATCATTGAGGAGGGTTGAAGTCAGGAAGGCGGACAGAGGACTATTGCCACGGGTGACTGAACCGGGCAATACTCTGTCACCCACAGAGATCGTGTGAAGGAAAGGATACGTTAAAGAGAGAAGTTAAGAGTGGTAGAACCACACTGTCGACAGTTATCTGTCTACAGCCGCGGGCCGATCCGTCCGGGGTAGTACCACACTCTCGCAGAAAATCGACGTCTGAGTAGTAGCAATTTGTTACTGCGCTTCGTTCGGTGAGCGAGAGAGCCGGCAGCCCAACTTTCTGAGGGTGTTTGTGTGTGGAGGGTTTTGGTGGTGCCTTTGGTATCACCGAGCCTTAATGCACGCATTCACACTCCCTTCACTTTTTTCGCGGTAGGCAGCGACCCTGTAAAGGTCCATGAGTGGCAGCAACACTTACCACCAGGTGTACTGTTTGCTCGTTTGCCACCGTTTGCAATAAAAAAAAAGGGCTACCCGAAAGGGTATCCTGCCCGGCTGGCCACGGACGACCAGGAACTTGGTATCGGGGTTCGGCCCAATAGCGAATGGGGAGGGAATACAGTGGGTTACGGGACCGCGCTCCGTCCTTTCCTCACCAAGGGCGGAACGGACGGCGCGTGCTCTGACCATAGCACAGCCAAAAAAAAGGGCACTATTGCCAAAATTTTGAATAATGAATATATAGAATATAAGATAAGTGAAACGTGGTCTCTAAATGTCGGCCTCATAAAAAAGCTCAAAGTCACTCAGCGTGCTATGGAGAGGGCTATGCTCGGTATTTCTCTACGTGATAAAATCCGGAACACGGAAATCCGTAGAAAAACAGGTGTAACCGATATAGCCCGCAGAATTAGCACGTTGAAATGGCAATGGGCAGTCCACATCGCTCGTAGAACCGACAACTGTTGGGGAAGAAAGGTGCTTCAGTGGCAATCACGAATCGGACGGCGCAGCGTAGGACGACCGCCCACTAGGTGGACTGACGACATTCTCAAAGTCGCAGGGAACCGTTGGATGCAAGTGGCGCAGGACCGTTCCGAGTGGCATTCTTGTGGGGAGGCCTATGTCCAGCAGTGGACGTCCGTAGGCTGATGGATGGATGGATGGAAGATGAGTACAATCTTCGACCGAAAATAATTCGAATAAAAGTAAGATGATGATGATGAGTGTATATTCATATAGACTGCATAATCACCATTACTTTTAAAAAAATAACTCATTTAAGCACTAATTAAGACGATAATCTTTTCGGAGAGTAATGGAGTCCATATCATAATGAATTCCATTTTACTTCTGGGTGTCATAAAAGACGACTAGAGGATATGTAAATAACGCCCATGTAAGAGAAGAAAAACTCGAAATAAAACTCTATATCAATTTGATATACGTTAACATCTGCCGAATATTCGTTTGACCAGAACGGTATAGGTAGATCATTTTCTCTTCTAATATGGGGGGCTTGAGGCCAACAGTAGAACATACATAAGCTGAGATGATGATTATGATAAATGTAGACTATATTTGCTAAAACAGGTCAAAAGTATATTATTCTACCAGACACATAATCGTAGATAACAGCATTTTGAAATAAGATAAAAATAACAGGCTGACGTTTATTTCGTAGTATATTACAAAATAACGTTAAACTACGTTATTTAAAATTCTTTAGAATCTTTATAGCCTTCATACCTTCATCTGAAAAAGCTTACATAAAGTAACTCACTCATATTTCGTTGTCATTACTTTTAAGTCGTAATAATAGAGCATCAAATTATCCGTATTGTAATCGAGAAGGAAAATACTGGTCACCACTTAAACCTTAGGAGAAAAAGTATTGAAATAAAGCTCTATTGGGCCAGCGTGATATAGTGGACTAATTTCTTTTACCTGGAGTAGGTGATTGCTCAACAGTAAAAGTAAATGAGAGAAAAAACTATGAAAAAAGAGGAGCCGTGAATTGCACTCTAACAATAAGAATTATCAAGACAGGCAGTAAGAATACAATAAACTGCCGCATCTCTTGCCCACGGGTGTCGTCTGACCATCGTGGAATAGCGATTCAATTTCTTTCCTATTGTGCAGGAGGCCTAAATCCAATAGGTCTTATATAGGCTGAGATGAATGAGATGAAGGCCTATCTCACGATAAAAAATTAGCAAGTTTTCCATGCATCCTATAGATTTCCACCGTTGAATAACCGCTTCCCCAAGGAAATAGTACCTGAAACGCCACGTTTCGCAGATAGGTTAGCGATCGCAGTAAATTTTAGAAGTTGCCCAGGAGAATGCTCCTGATCTCCTAGTACAAAGAAAGATTTAGTAGTAAGATTTGATGATATATTGTATTTTTATCTCACCATCATCGTTCCATGTAATGACAAAGTAAGAATACAATTCTCTATTCCCTATCTATCCGTGGTTATTATAAAAGACGACTAAGGGATATATTATGCAGATAACATCTATGTAAGAGAAATAAAACTGGCCATAAAATCCTATGCCAATTAGCATCTGACCAGTGTGGTATAGAAGGCCAATTTCTCTCCCATTATGGGGGATGTTTGAGTACAAGAGCGGGCTTTATGTGGATTGAGATCATCATTATCGTCTCGGCTCATATACGTCCAAATACGGAGCCTCGAGCCTCCTCCACTGAGAAGGAATATTGACCTGTTACACCACGCTTGACAGACGGGTTGGTTTAGGATTTTATTTAGAGTTTGCCTTCTCTCGATTACTTTCTTCCATAACTACAAGTAGTAAGTTTTTATGAATTAAAAATGACTGGTGCTATTGTTTTCATAGATATTCGATTCGATTTATTATAAACGCGATTTCGGCGCGAATATGGAAATGTCAAGTTAAGCTCTTGTATTATATTAATTTTTTTAGTGTTTTATAGTGATACATTGAATATTTTTGCTGATATTTATATATAATATAATACATTCAAGGTGCTAAAGTGTGGTGAATGTGATATAAGAGTGGTTTACGTGTATTTCCATATTCTACCGAAATTCCCAGCGAAATCATTTAATTAGGTTTTGAGCGCCTAATTAATGGTAACGACTTGACTTACTGACGGACAATGACTATAAATAAGCTATTCTATATAATGAAATGTTAAATCATATGAAGAAAATTGTATCAGACTTGGCTGTGTGAGCCTTGATCCCTTTGCCTGTACGAATGGACAAACAGAACCAAGAAAAAAAATTATATACGTCTATGTTATTAATCCCATTGCACCTTTTTATTAGCAACTATCAGATCCATGAGCAATTAAATTAACTGCCCTTTATTCATTTTTAATAAAAAATAACGTAATTTTCCAATATCTGAAAAGTATCTTTTAAAATTTATTACAAAGCAGCCTCCAGTTTCTTAGTTGGAATTTCCTTAATTAGCATAGAACCGCTTATGTGAGCAATTTATAACATGAAAAACCTCCACTAGTACGACAAGAATGAAATATAGTGCTTTAAGCTTGGTTTAACTTTAAAAATGAAATTATAAGTATATTATGGGGCAGTACGCTGGGACCAACGTTATTCCTTATCTATATCAATGACCTTTCTAGGTTGGCAAACTCCACATACCTTGATCTGTATATGTTCGCTGATGATACAGTATTAATTTTTCATGGTCAAACATGGAACATGGTATTTAATTTGGCAGAAACCGGTTTAACTAAAGTGACTGCTTGGCTAGAAAACAGTCTACTATCGATAAACACAGGTAAAACAAAGTATGTTTGCTTCAGTAAATCGGCTGTAGGCAAACCTATTGCAACACATAGTCTTAAAATTCACACGTTTCCGTGTAATAGAATCACAACTCGAGAGAACTGTATATGTGCATCTCTTTGTCGAGTGGACTGTGTCAAGTATTTGGGTGTACTCTTAGATGATACACTTACCTGGGAAATGCACATAACGTCTACAATTGCGAGAGTCCGAAAACTTGTATACATTTTCAAAAACCTACGTACAGTTGCCAATAGTATACTTCTTCTGCAAACGTATCGAGCACTGTGCGAATGCATAATTAGATACTGCATTTGTGCATGGGGAGGTGCAGCAAAAACATATATGTTGGGAATTGAGCGTGCACAGCGCATGGTGCTCAAGGTACTTTTATATTTACCGTATAGACACCCTACATTTTCTGTGTATAATATGTCAGGCGTTCTATCAGTGAGAAAAATGTTTGTATATGAAATGTTGCGCAGATACCACAAAAAAACTGTTCCTTACATTTGTTCATCACATAAACGTGTGGAACGATGCCTAGTGCCTCGCGTTAAATCCACATTTGCACGAAGGCATTATAATTTTTTAGCTGCCCATATTTACAACAAATGTAACAAAGTACATAAAATACGTAAATTAAGTACCCACAAATTTAAATTGGTTATAACTACTTGGCTAAAATCAATAGACTTTGACGCTGTAGAAAATCTCCTAAAAGTACCGTAGTATCGCAATTACATATGTACACACACACACACACACACACACACATAAACGCACACGCTTTTCACACGCGCGCGCGCATGCACGTTCACACACACAGAACCAAATGCACGCGCCCACAAACTTACTATTTTTTTTTTTATATTTTTCTATTTTTATATTGTTTGGATTTTGTACTCATTTTTTAAACCGAAATTGATGTTATTAAGGTCATATATATAAAAGGGAAAACACTAACACCTGCAACACAGTCCTTACTAGTGCAGGTGTTAGGGACTCCAATCAATGTAAATGTTCTTTTTACGTCAATAAAGATTTATTTATTTATTTATTTATTATTACTAGCTCGGGTTAATTTAGATTCTGTCAATCAATTTGGAATCTTTGGTTAACAATCGTTTTACTAAGTTTTTTACTAAATGAAAGGTGCCCCCATAGCATTTTATTTGACAATATGTAAGCGAAATTCGAAGATAATCGATTAACAGATTATAAACAACAAAACAAAGCATAAAAGCGTAACAAATAGATAAACTCATTTTAGTTATGATTCACGTATATTTACGCAAAAATATATAGTAAATTAAACTAATATTAAGGATTTTATCGTATTTATAATGCGGATGCTGTCTTAGTTAGTGGCTACGAATACTACCAACCCTCACAATAAAACTATTGGCAACGACTTTTGCAATATGTACTTTTTAGGATTCCGTACCCAAAGAGTAAGAACGGGATCCTATTACTAAGACTTTGCTGTCTGTCCGTGCGTCTGTCTGTCACCAGGCTATATCTCAAGAACTGCGATAGCTAGATAGTTGAAATTTGTACAGATTATGTATTTATGTTGCCGCTATAACAACAATTAAAATAAATATTTAAGGAGGGCTTCCATACAACAAATGCGATTTTTTTGCCCCTTTTTTGCTCTTTATAGATAATGGTACGGAACCCTTCGTGCGCGACTCCGACTCATGCTTAGCCGGTTTTTTAAGTCAACTCCTTGCACTAAGGGAATAATCCTTGTATTGCGGAGGACTTTACAAACAAATAATTAACGGACACAAATTTTATCTAGACTCGGAACAACAAATTGTGGATCGCGCAAAACAAATGTACTACGAGTTAATACCCACCTTTGGGGCTCCCATACAACAAGTGTGGTTATTTTGCTCGATATTACAGACATGATTTTTATGCCGCTTTTATAGATAATGGTATCAATACCATTGACCTCCAAGCGCGACTCCGACTCGCACTTAACCGGTTTTTTGAATAAAATCGAATTAAGTTTTCAACATGTGTCAAAAAAAATGTTATTTAAATCAAAAATACTAAAGAGTATTGTTATCAACTTTGAAGCAAATCACCCCCACAATAACTTTCTACCCTTTTTTAATCCTGTTAGGAAATAAATTTCAATAAAATACAAAACACGCCTTTCATTAATTCTGTTAAAGAATGTTCATGCAAAATTTGAAATAGATTGGTCCAAGGAATCACATCGCCCCATAAAAACTATGTCCCGCTTTTTCACCCCCTTAGAGGTATAATTTTTAAAAATCCCTTCTTATCGAATGCCTACGTCGCTCAAAGAACACACCCTCGTAATTTCAAGTCTCTACGATCAGTGGTTTAGGCTGTGCGTTGTCATCTCACTCAGGACAAAGCATTTTATATATATAGATAAAGGAAGAATACACATTAAATCGATCCTGAGTAGTTGGTATACGAGCAAGTTGTTGATTATGGTGATGATATAATACAAAGGATACAATACGATAAAATCCGTAAAATCTGTTTATTTTAAACAAAATATAACGTTTACGTAAAATGCATAGCATTAACTCACGTATCCATATTTAAATTGCAGATCGGCTGTAGTTACCTTTTTATCCTGTCTGTATACCTGCAGGGGAGAAATAGCATTACGGCTCATCATAGTTGCTTAACACATGCAGTTAGCAATAGAATCACACTAGAAAGAGAAAACTGACAACGTCAATATGTCTAAAAAAAAGTAATAAATTAACTTACGTGTTCTGGTTGTGAGAATCTGAATGTGAAGCCGTAGGAGGCAGGAACCTAGCTAACGGTGGCTGCAGCAACATCTGCCTAAATGTCTGCCTGAACTGCCGTGACATCGAACAATATAAAATAAAGTTGATTGCTCCATTCAATAATGCAAGAAAATCCATCAACTCTCCAAATAAATCATAGCATCTTTTAAAGAAACACCATCCTAAAAGCCCACTCATAAGTCCCATAATCCCTTGTGGTAGTTCTGTTACTAGAAACAGAAGTAAGACAGCTAATAACATCTTCGTTGTACGATCCGTCCGCTTATCTGCTTTGTTCTGGCGTTTCATCATTTTCTCTGCAGCGGGACACGAGTTATAATTTCTTAATTTCTTTTGGTGTTGGTTAGCATTATATAGAGCTCTTATTAACCATATGCTGATCACCGTAAGAATTGAGCACGGAAGCAGTTTAATTACTACACCATGCACCCAAAAATTTGCTTGATATAAAGTGCCTTGATAATCTGAATCAACATGGTAAACAATGTCAGGGTTCCCGAATTTGTCAGTCACATTCTTCGTGTGAATATCAAACACCTGTTGGACAATGAAAATACACGTGTATTGGATGATAATAGATATTGTATGGATAATTAACAATGGCATGGAAATGACGTGTCGCATTAATGTTATGTAGATGAATCATTATTTCCGAAAGGAATACGTCGCGACAGCGGCGCCGTCTCTAATTAACATTTAGTTCTATGTTGTTATACTTATAAATAACATCACTATAATGATATCTTTCATTTCTTAATCTTAATCATTTCTTACACTGGCAATAAATTTGTACTAAAATGTGGGTAACAATTTAATAAATTTATAACTAATTTCTGTATCGGGTAGATAATTAGAAATGTCTGTAATAACGATTACTTGTTGGACGTGAGACACCTTAGTCCGCCCGTGACCATGAATGCTGCAAAGTGTTCGAAACGTCGGGCAATCATAAATCAAATACAAACGCGATATAATCCGTAAAAGTAGTTATATTTACAATAACATCACTGCTGTGTGGTAGCGGCTATGGAAACTACCAGTACTCTTGAGTATCGTATCAAATAACTAAGAGCTTTTACATCGACCTTCGGCCAGTTTGATCGTATACTATCTGATCAACGATTACTCAGAATTGACGTCAGGCAGATAGGCGGTCATGAAATTTTGCAAAAAAATAAGATTTTTTATAGTCGGACTATGTTTTGAACGCACACCGTCCATTCCATCTGGGATGACGAAAGGATAGCGTATGGCCACATAATCCGCCATATTCCCTTCCTTTCGCCATAAAGCCAAGCACTGGTACCGAGTAGAAGTGTGTACGACAGAAGAAACTCTTCTTCCTGCATAGTATGTCAACTATTTATTAATAACTAGCAACCCGGCTTCGCTTCGGCTTCAGTCGCCTTATCCGCCTAGTTTCTGTTCCCGTGGGAATACCGGGATAAAATATAGCCTATGTTACTCCCTGATATTATAGCTTTCCATTGGTGAAAGAATTTTTGAAATCGGTTCGGTGGTTTAAGCGTGAAAGCGTAACAAACAAACTTATTTTCGCATTTACAATATTAGTAAGGATAATGATTGGGATAAAAACAGAATGATATTTATGAAGACTTTTGAAAAACATCAACCTTATTAGTACCTTATAAGTACATTATTAGTACCGTATTAGTACCGTATTAATACCGTATTAATACCGTACTCCCTGCGTTGCGTTGAGATTAGAATTTAGTTGTTGCCACCCCTTACCTACTTGTTATGTGAATGCTAAAAATGAATTAGTTGATTAAGTTAAGATCTCAATAGGAGAGTGGAAAACAGTTCACTCTTGGGAAATGTATAATAGCTCGCTACAATCACGATTTCGAACGATTTTGGTGATGCTTTTACTATTATCGAACCTCATTGCATTGCATTCACACTTCGTTTACTTTCTTCACAGTAGGCAGTGGCCGAGCAAATGTCCATGATCAGTAAAATCACTTACCATCAGGTTCTATTTGCTCGTTTGCCACCGTTTATAATTTAAAAAACAACTCCTATTGTAGAGGCGACTTGAACCTGGCAATGGGATGTATACGAGATGAAGATGATAATTTGAATATTATTTATATCTCATCATCATCGCAGCCCACATATGTCCTACTGTTGAGCTCCTGCCTCCTCTACAATGGGAGGGAATTTGACTTACTATACCGTGCTGTTCAGACATGTTGGTATTTTTTTTTATGGGTGGGCTATGGTAAGCGCACACACGGTCCATTCCGTCCGGGGCGATGAAAGAACGGCGCGCGGGGCCATAACCCAGCCGTACCCACGTCGCACTCGTCGTTGGACCGACCACCGGAGCAGGGTAACTTGTCGTCAGTGGTCCGCCCGAAGACATTTTGTTTTTTTTTTTTTTTTTTTTAGGTGGGCTATGGTAAGCGCACGCGCGGTCCAGTCCGTCCAGGGCGATGAAAGGACGGCGCGCGGGCCCATAACCCACCCGTATTTACGTCACCTCGTTGTTGGGCTGACCACCGGAGCAGATGTGACTTGTCGTCAGTGGTCAAGACAAGTTGGTATAGGGTTTCATTTCGAGTTTTCCTTCTCTTGCACAGATGTTATGTGCCTATCCCATAACCGTCTTTTACGACATCCACGGGCAAGACAGGGAGTGATGAATTCAATTGGTGCCCCACGTAACACAAAGATTAGTCCTTACTCTTATTTTTAACGACTAATTAATTACTTCAATTTGAAAATAAGACTTACCATAAAGGTGGGCGCACACAATATAGGCGGTAATATGAAGCTTGTTAATATCGCTATGCTACATCGCCGCTCGGTACACAATACATGGCTTTTATCAGAGTACCTGCAATTTCATTAATTAATTAAGTAAAATGTTATTAAAATATATAAAGAGGAACTTTAGGAATGCATACAACGTATAGCTATGTATATTTTCATCTACAATGAATGCCACCGTAGATTATAAATTCCCTTTTTTTTCTTTTTTGGGGGTGGGCTACGGTCAACGCACCCGTTGCCCGACTCCGTCCGGGGCGACAGAGGGACGGCGCGCGCAGCCACGTAACCCACCCGTGACACGTCGCCTTCGTCGCTGGGCCTACCACCGGTGCAGTGTGACTTGTCTTGACAATAAATCATTTCATCATCATTTCATTTCATTTCGTCAGTGGTCGTCCCGACAGAATACCCCTTGAGGGGTACCCTCTCCCCGACTGACGTCCCCCCTCGGGGAGGACGTCGGTCTTCATCACGCGATTGGCCTCTCGGCGGGTGACGGACTAACTCCCCGGTCCAGTCACCCACGGCCACGGCTAAGGAGGTTATAAATCCCCTAAAAGAAATAATGATGAATTTAGTTCTTACTCGTGGTCGCCGTGTGGTCGAAATTGGGCCATAATTCATTTACATTAATTTTTCTGCTACACAATTTTCTTTAATTTTATTTATGTATAATTGTAATTTGAGCAAGCTGTATTTCACTAATAACTAATATATCCATACTAATATTATAAATGCGAAAGTAAGGATGTTTGTTTGTTTGTTTGTTTGTAGCGCTTTCACGCTTAAACCACCGAACCGATTTCAAAAATTCTTTCACCAATGGAAAGCTATAATATCAGGGAGTAACATAGGCTATATTTTATCCCGGTATTCCCACAGGAACGAGAACTACGCCGCGGGTAAAGCGACTGAAACCGAAGCGAAGCGAGGGCGGGTTTCTAGTATGTACGAGTATATATAAGCACAAATTTCTATTAGACATTGTCATCACAATTATGATTGTTTGACATTCAGTTCGACCAGAGATTTTAACCGTAAACAAAAGTGTATAAGCGTTGCTACGCAACACACTTACACAAACGTGTGTGTGTGTGTGTGTGTGTGTTCGTGTGTGTGTGTGTGTGTGTGTGTGTGTGTGTGTGTGTAGCGATTGCGTTGTAGTGTGCGTAATGCGTTTTTCCATGAATTTAATGCATTTCTAATCCATTATTATATGAAATTTCAGTTTTATGCACTTCTCCTCATTATATACATCAACTGTGCAATTTCATACTTGTACATCCACGTAATTTTCGCAAAAAGGGGTACAAAGTTTTTGCTTCACGTATTTATATATAGATATAAACCTGGCTATACAAGTTTTCACTTCAAAAATACACATAGTTATATCAAAAGGCTTAAATTCTGTCTCAGTACTATAACAGATACAAATTGCACAAAGTTAACAAATAGTTAAGTAATTATAAATTGCAGAAAAGTTGGTAAACACTTTGAAGATCAAGTGTTTATAAATTAATCAAATCGGTATTCCACTAACGCGATTCAATTAATCAATGGCAGAGTTTGTCGCGCCTTCATTAAACTAAACTCGAGATAACTGATTGGATACTTGCGTAACCAGCGAACATTAATAAAGTTTATTATTTACAATGGAATATAAGAAGAGCAAAGGAGTTGAGAGAGAGTTTAGTAATTTGTCCCTTTTTTAATTAATCAACAACCCGCAACCCACCCTCGCTTCACTTCGATTTTAGTCGTTTTACCCGCGTAGCGCCCGTTCCCGTAGGAATAGCGGGATAAAATATAGCCTAGGTTACTCCCTGATATTATAGCTTTCCATTGGTGAAAGAATTTTTGAAATCGGTCCAGCCGTTTTGAAGATTACCCGGAACAAACAGACAGACAGACAAAATATAAAGTGATTTTTAGGCAAATAACCGTGTGAGCATGAAAAAAGCCTATTATTTTGACATTACAAACAGACACTCCAATTTTATTTATTGGTATAGATAACATTAATTATCCATATAGTGACCGTATAATAGGCGCTATGTACAGCAAGTTATGGGGTCACGCGTCACTCTGAGAATCGGACGGGGTATGATCATACTTTAACCTGTCCTCAAAAAAAAGCGATACGATATGCAGGTAACAAACATAATATAGATTATGTATTGAATATTGTGTCATGGCTTTTTACAATTAATTTAACGAAAAAGCATTTATACTAAAAATATAGTAGTCATTGAAAAGAATGTGTAAACATTTCCAAAAGCTGCTGAACCCAGAACCAGCTCTGACAAAAATAAAATTGTAAACAAAAATATGATTACATATCTGCCATAGTACCTTCAATAGCAAAACAGCGGGACCTATTATAATGCATAAATTGATTCAAGTCATATACATGGTAATCCCTTTTTCAATTCACAGTGAAAATTATACTACACTTCTGATATAATACAATTAATTTTAAATTACGCATCTTTATATAAATGCTAAAGTTTTTGTATAATATGGTATTTGTCATATAAATACGTTACGAGTAAGAATACAATTCACCACCCTTAAAAGACGACTAAGAAATATAATAAGCATATAACATCTGTGCAAGAGAAGTGAAAATCGAAATAAAACCCTATTTGTTTTTTTTTTTTTTTGTGGGTGGGCCGCGGTCGGCGCGCCTCCGCACCACTCCGTTCGGGGCGACAGAGGGGCTTAAGCACGCAACTCCCGCGAACCACCCAAAAACCACGTCGCCTTCGTCGTTGGGCCGACCACTGGAGCAGCGTTAACTTGTCGTCAGTGGTCGGCCCGACGGAATACCCCCTGATTGGGGTACCCTCCCATCGACCGATGTCGACGTCCTCCCCGAGGGGGGGACGTCGGTCTTTCCTCACGCGGTCGGCCTCTCAGCGGGTGACGGACTAATCCCCGGTCACGTCACCCGCAAATAAAACCCTATACCAACATGTCTGACAAATATGCTATAGTAGGGCTTCCCTCCTATAATGGAGGAGACCCGAAACCAACAGTGGGACGTATATAGGTGGAAATGATGATGATGAATATGTAAAAGTCATTTTTCTGATATTTGTAATTGATATCATCCAGTGAAATACAGTGATTAAGAATGTCGAAATATGGTAATACAGAATTCTGATTATGGCATTATCTTATTGCGTTAACGCATCAACGACAGCCAAGCACCATGTTTAAGTGTCTTCTACAGCGTTAATTTTATAACTTTCCAAGCAAATAAAATATTAAAATGTCTTTTTCATATAGTTGCTGCAAGAAATACATGACAGAAACAATGATTTAAATGTAAATAGTTTCGAATACTAATTAGGTACCTCGTCATCATTATCATCTCAGCTTACACACGTCCACTATAGGAGGGAAATTGACCTACTATACCAAGCTGGTTAGACGTGTTGGTATAGGGTTTTGTTTTGAATGTTCCTTCTCTTGCGTAAATATTTTATGCATATTATATCCCTTAGTCGTCGTTTACGACAACCACGGGCAAATGAGAGGATGGTGAATAGTATTCTAACTCCCTCACCATTCGGATATTGTTATACTAATGCTGAGACTGACTGAATTAATTGAAGTTTTAAAACTATTTCGACATTTTTCAACTCATGTACGTCCTACTATTGAACAAAGGTCTATATCATAGTTAACATTTTTCGATCTGCAGCCATAAATGGAACAACTCGTCCAATAGTTGTTCTCACAGAAAAACGAAGTAGTAGCAATTTGATATTGTACTTAATTTGGTGTTTTGCTTGACTATCACCAAAGGCATTAAAAGAGTATAATATAAACTTCATTAACCTTTCGGAAAAGTTTATAAGAACTTTATAAGAATACAATTACAAGAATATAATTTACAAGTATGAAAATATTATTTACCACCCCTTTTTACCACTAATTCTCTTCTTTTTTCATCGATAAATTTCTCTATATATTAGAAGATAACAGTAAGCAATGTTTTTAAACATTGTATATTAAAAATAAAAATATCTGACAAAAATATGTATACTTACTTTATCGCCAGATACCTCCATATAGCCAGTGACAGTGTTAAACATATAGATGCAGTGTGGAATATTTGAGCAAAATGCATATGAAACAGCAAGTACATCGCCCACGAGTAAGGAAAATCCAATGTTTCTGGCAGGACCTGAAAATAAGGGATGAGAATAATATTTAAGAAAATCATCTGAATAATGTTGGAGTAAATTAAATTACTCCTCAACGTCTCTTCAATTTGGTGACTTAAATTGACATACCATGGGGATCTCCAGTATTTTAGATGAAGTTTTATTATAAATATTTATTAATATTAGTGCTATATATTTATTATACTGACACTGAAGCGTCTATATTTTATGAATTTATCAAGAAAGGTATCTCTTGGTATAATATATGTGCATCTCAATAATTTAAATTAATTAAATTTAATTTTAAATACATCGATAGGTTTCCGTATGGTAAATGAATAAGAATATAATTCACTACACCCTGTCATACCCATAGCCATTATACAAGACGACCAAGGGATATATTTATGCATGTAACATCTACATAAGGGAAGAAAAACTTAAAATATAACCCTAATTAATTTTCGTCCTATTTTGGAGGAGACTCAAGCCGTAATGAGAATGAGGATCAGCTGAGATAAATAAGTTAAATGAACATCGATAGGACTGTGAAGAATGAGAACACACATTCACATTGACTACAACTTTTACATGAATTTGGTGATTAATAATTTCAACAACAATATTATTAAAGATTTTATTAACCAGATATGCATCAATGAACCTAGTTAATACTGATGATATTATGAAGAGTTCATCATTACGATTATGGCTCTTATTTAAGAACAAAAAAGTTTACTTGTTTATTTTTAAAGCAAGAACAAAAGTAATCATATTATGTAAATTTTTCTTCAGCTTTAAAATTTTGTAGACGAAAAGAAAATTAGATGCTGTAAGAAGCGTTTAGATTTAAGTTACATTTAGGTTTACTTATCTAGAGTCTAAGTGTTACAAGAGCAGATTGCTTATTATACTCAAACGTTTACTGCTGCCAATTTGGAAATTACACCAATTACATATCTCATCATCATGATCATAGCAGCCCACAAACGTCCCACTGTTGGGCTCGGCCTCCTCCACAATGGGAGGGAATTTGACCTACTATACCATGGTGGAATTTGACCTACTATACCATGGTGGTCAGACATGTTGGTATAGGGTTTCATATCGAGTTTTCCTTCTCTTGCACAGATGTTATGTGCATATTATATCCCATGGTCGTCTTTTACAACATCCACGGGCAAGAAGTGGTGAATTTTATTCTTACTCCGTCACCACATGGAAAATCTCTCTGGTTATTTATTTTTTTTTAATACTGGTTAAAAAGAAAGATGCAGGCAGCAAACCTATACAGAGTGTTTCAGGTTATGGAACAACTGTTCGAATATGTTGTAATTTTACGGTCAGGAATGGTATTTAGAATGTATAATATTACACAAAAAACAATAAAACAAAACAAATAAACAGTTACGGTGATTTCTAAAATGTGTGTCTAAGAGTCTATGCCTTAAATGAATTGAATTGTTTCGACGGTAAAAATAGGTAAGAACGAACACACCGTCGCGTGCGACTAAGGGTTAGGGTTAGGGTTATCGGCCGATCAGCTGATATTAAAGCGAAGTTTGTCTAGTTAATGTTGCAGATAAAGAGCGTTTTCCAATTACAGCACTAGAGCGCATTATGCGGCATAATGCTTAACGGTGAATGTTTCAACTACAGCAACGCTTCACACAATCAAGCACTCTCAAAAGTAATGTTTTCGCGTGTTACCAACTCAGTGACAGAAAATTAACAAGTGTTTTTTCTTTAAGTTGGCATTGATCGAAATATTTTATTTATATATTATCGTTAGTAATATTATTTATTGTTGAAAAAAATTTTAAAGCTTTCGTTTCGTTGTAGATTTTTCGAAATAATCAAAGTTAATTCAAACTGTGTTAAAAAAATAAATATAAGTATGGATGAAGGTACAAACATTGACTTTCTTTTTTATAAGATGTAAGATGATTCAATTAAAAAGTATATAATTCTTTTAGAACTCATTTAAAAAAATACTCAAAACAAAGGAAGGTTAATGAAATAATCAAAATCCAAATTACTTAAACCAATTATTATGTATACCACTTTATTTACACATTAATGAGGTTATTGCTAACTATATGAATTTTTTTTTCAACACTGAACTTAGCGCACTCTGCTGGTGCATTTGAAAACTAATTCACGTTCCAATTAAGCATCAGCATAATTCGGCATTATGCGCCACTGAGTCGCATTATGCTCTGTAATTGGAAAACTACCAAAATATCACTAACTTTGTACATTTCAATCAGATTCACGCGATGACTAATTGAAAACTTTGCCTGTCTCCAATTCATTAACGAATTAATATTTTACTCGCAATTTTTTTCATAGGTTCGTACCACTGTCGTCTAACTACCGATTGACCGGTTGTTCCATAACCTGAGATAACCTATATATTTAGAGAAACTCTTACGTTTGCTATTAATTTAATAGTACATTACTGTAGCGGCCTGCAAGAGACATTGATGGACGAACGTGTTAATGTGAGCCGAGGCGAAGCCGAGGCATACATACGTAACTCTATCAATGCCTAGTTGTGGCCAAGTCTTGTATAGTAGAAAAAATACCATATTATTATTTATATAGTACTTTTCTCAAATAATGTGCGGAAATAAAAAAGTAGTATTAAGTAGAAAAAATAAGTAGTATTAAGTAGAACTTTTTATTTTAAAATGGATACGAATTACATTTATGAGTTTTCTATTATAGCTATTGCCGCCTCTTGAATTTCATTGGCGTTAAAGTAAGTTCATTACACTCACTGTCTTCACTTGAACTCATTTTATATTAAATACAATTACTTTTAAAAATCAATGACGAACAACGAACAAAATTTATCCAGCGCCAAAGGGTTCATTTGTTTTTTTTTTTCTTTATCGAACAGGTTTCTTTTTCAAGCCAGCTCAAAATTTAAATAAAACTCTGATAAGTTGCCTCTTTGGTTGTCATGTGTTGGAGTAACAAATTGTTCCATTATTAAAATACACGATAGATATGAATTTACATATATATTTATTTGGCCGCTAAAACAAGACAGATATGGATTTTCATACATTCTTTGCCGGCCGCTGCTCGCTTAGTACAGCAACTTCGATTTATCTCGAAGAAGGTTGTCAAAATAATGCTCAAATTTCCAAGCATGCTTGAGAAAAAAATATTATATATATATATATATATATATATATATATATATATATATATATATATATATATATATATATATATATATAAGAATTAGTAGACAATTTTAGATCGTATGTAAGCTTATATTGTGTTGCCCGTGTTCGACGTTTGTTTTATCTTGGTAATTGAGCAAAATTCTAAAAAAAGCTTTATTTTACAATTAAACTTTATTCTGATCAATCCTGTACTTAGTATAACGCTTATAGCCTGTGCCTGTGAAATGTCATATTGCGTGACAATTTTTAATGAAATAAGGAGTATCTCATGTGCTTGTCTCCTCTCTCATATACGTGTACGATCTCGTGTACGATCCACAATTGTGCTCTAATCTTCAGGCAAAGAAATTGGTCCACATATATCAACAGGTTAGGTGGATTTGGTATAGTAGGTATTTTTCAAGATTTTCTTTTCTGGCATTCATATTTTCTACTTACTCGTCATCTACGCAGGGTAAGACATGTAGATGTGAATTACATTTTTACTTCGTTACAACGTAAACCTAAATGTACCAACCAAAGTCTAAACTTTGTATGCAAGATTTAATTCAAATCCTTTCGCATATTTTTGTTTAATTAAATCACAAACATCCAAACTAACAAACATTTACATATATTATAACAATATTAATAACACAAGTAGAGTAAATTCTAACGTGCTAAAATTAATCTGTGAAGTTTCCGATTAAATCACAACAAATGTCTTCATAAAATCAGTCCACTGGAACAAAACAAAATACAATAAAAACAACAAGGTTATTTGCCAAAAGTATAATAATGGGTTTATATATGTATTAAATCTACATTTCAATTCGATTTATCATTCATATATTACTCTGTAATATAGAAATTTATCATCTGTTTGATATATCGTCGCAGACAATATAATTGTTGGACTTTTGACAGGAATGTCAAATGTCGTGTAGCGCTTTTAAATTGCATTTATTATTTTAATATTTTACAGTGCTATATTGAATAATCTGGTGATATTTTATCTAATATAATGCGCATAAAATGCTATAGCGAATATTATATAACAGTGAATTGTGTGCATTGCCATATTCTGCCAAAATCCCCAGAAGTTGTCTGCACCTAATCAATGGCAACGACTATGACGAATAAACAGAGACTAAAGATGTGAACAATATCATCACACGATACTGGCACCAATAGTTCTTAATTGAAGCTCAATGCTATTACAAAATAACAAAAATATAATTGTCAGTGCTAGTTCCATTGTAAACTTTACGAAAATAGAAAAATAGAGACAAGTATAAACGTATATTAATTATAGTTTTGTTATCGAACAAGAGAAATTGACGGATACTCAATTAAGGTGTCTTAATATAGATAGCCATCATACAAAATGCAGCATCAATCTTTCATCGCATTAGTGTTTCATATTTTTATTGCAAATTTCCGCAGTTTCACCCGCGTAATTGCCGTTCTCGTGAGCATATCGTAACTATTTATAGTTTATATTACCCACTGATAACATAGCTTTCCAGTGTTGCAAGATTTTTTAATATCGAGCCTTCCCTTCCATCGCCCCAGGCGGAGAGGGTGGACTGTGACCATACCATAGCCTGACCTCAAAAAATAAAAAGCTACAAAATTATTGCATAATTTACTGTATTGTTTATATTATGTATCTCCGATTCACGGCTATCTTCCAAGGGAAGATACCCGGTCCTTTGAAAGGCTTACATGGGATATGGATCCAACACGCAGAGGCCTTTGGAGAAATTTAATGTAAAAATGGGATGGGACGTCTACCGATGATACTCCACGTCTGCACATAACACACGTGGACTGCCAACGGTAGGTGTTAAACTATTGTGTGATGATGGTATCTAATAACTGTTTATGGGGTTGGAGGTTTGATGGACTGGCTAAACTAAAAACTATTGATTGAAAAACTGTCGTCTGCCTTCAATACCTTTATCGTCTTGAACTTTGCCAGACGGTGACTCGCCAACTCACTGAATGGGCCCCCCCAAACGGTCGCCATAGACACACAGGCCATACGGGCAACAGGGGAGCAACATTGGTGCAAGTGGCTTGGGGTGACGAGCGGTGCGGCGCCGGTTTCACCATCACAGTGGTTTCCCCGTAGTTATGCCCTTGAAAATGACACTTCCACCCCCGTGCATATAGCTCTGGCAACCCCTCTCTGACCAGCCGTTCAAGGCAAGCCAGAGTTGAGAATCCTGCGGGCACTCTTCGGTTTCCATTCCAGCCAGCCAATAAAGGCCAGCTGGATACGAGGCCCTGGCCGACTCTCTGGGGCACTCAGGACCGCAGTGTCGCCACTCACATTCAACACGCCACAAGCTGCCCTGCAGTTGTTGTTGTTTATATTATTATTAGATGACCATACATCCACATGAATTAACCTCAACATACAAAAATGTCAGTCCAGCCGTTTATGAAGAGTTCGGTGACATACACACGTACAGGTGAAATATAATATATAAATAAAGATATATGGATAACAATAAATATATCTTTATCTATTATTTAACGGAGCAAAAGATCATAAGTAATCCTTTAAGATAAAAATCCTCCAAACGAAATCCTTTCTAAAAATCTATGAAAATCCTTGACAGTGAAAACTTGTTTAATTTGAAAATAATATTTGGGTGAAACTAATTAGACTTAAAAACGGAGCCTTGTGTGAGCTCGGAATGGGGAACGATAAAAGACTAACATTATCGTACACCATTATAAATACATTACTACAGAATATAAGATGATAACATGTATTACAAAAAGTGGCTTTATCGCTAAAATGTTTTTTGCCTGGCGACATTTAGATACTTATATAGAGTACAAACCTTGATAAATCAAAAAATCTCAAGGGAATTAGAAAATATTCGTTATACCAAGAATTCGTTATATAGAAGTTTAAAAAATAAGAAGACGTGACCTAAAATAATGATTTCTGATATTTACGCGACCATTACATATATTGTTATTACAACGTAGCCTAAACTTTACGTACCTAGTTACTCTATTTGTTATTATTAATTATGGTTATAGTTGACAGAAAACTAAATAAGTACATTTTGTATTAAATCTATATAAATAAATAAAATTGAAATGTCTATTTGTAATGTCAAAATAATGACCTTTTTTCGTGCTGATAGATTATTTGCACGATACCTATGCCCAAAAGATGGTTTATAAAGTTTTTGTCTGTCTGTCCATCTGTCTATCTATCTGTCTGTCTGTTTGTTTTGGATAATCTTCAAAACGGCTGCACCCATTTTGATAATATTTTACTACTAGGTAGCCGTCTATATAAGAAGTAACTTAGGCTAAATTTTTCCAATATTCCCACAGGAACGGGATTTATGTGGATAGAGCGACTGAAACCGAAGCGAAGCGAGGGCGTATTGCTAGTATACTATAAGAGAAGACTACATATTGAGCCAAATCCAAGTAATTGTGATAAGAGCATCCTGCTCTGCTGATGTTGATGATAATGAGTGTCATTTAATCAATGTCGTTTTAACGTTCAGCACTTTACATTTATTTCTGTTCAATCTATACAAATAAATAAAATTGAAGTGTCTGTTTGTAATGTCAAAATAATAGGGCTCTCTTCATACTCACTTGATTACTTACATTATACATAGGTATACTAGTTTTAGGCATAGGCCTAAAACTAGTTTTTTTGTCCATCTGTCTGTAAGTTCCGGGTATTCTTCAAAACGGCTGGACTGATTTTGATAAGATTTTACTGCTGGCTATATAAGGAGCAACTTAGGCTTTCTTGTTTTCCACTCAGAAAAATCCTATAAAATTTTATGCGGTCCGAGAATCGAACACAAGGACCGTCGTAAACTATCAAAAAAGGTTTGCCGCTAAAGTAAAATAAATGTCAGAATTAAAACTATTTTTACAGATTTCAGGGCGTTTGTATTTAATTTTTATTTGAATTTAAAAATCAAATACAAACGCAATAAAATCTGTAAAACCAGTTTTTATTTTAATGCTTACGTAAACAACAGAAATCGTTATGAAAACCTGAATCATCATAACCATCATCATCATTTCAACTCATACATGTCCCACTATTGGGCTTGAGCCTCCGCCACAATAGGATATATATATACGTTGCTTACCAGACGAGTTGATGTAGAGTTATATTTAGAGTGTTTCTTCTCTTAATCACTTTCTCCCATAAATACCTGATACAGCAAGTAATTTTGTCATGAACAATTTTATTTTCATATATCGCACCTTTATTCCAATACCGTCACTATCCTAAATAAGCAAATTATACAGGAGAGCTATTTAAAGATTTATGACAAATATTAAATAATATAAATAAGAGTATATATTAGCGTTTCAGGAATAATTGTCTTTTATTTTATTTTATTAACAACTATTATTCCTATTAAAACACATTTTTTCTTTTTTCATTTTAATTATTATTAATTAGTGGATATAAATAATTTAAAATATTAGTGACGTACACATTTTCGAAAAAAAATAAAAATTTAAGTGAAATTAAAATATATAAATTGAAGCAATGTGTAAAAACAGTTTTTCGAAAAATTTCGTTTAGTGACGGTATTGGATTAAAGTTGCGATATATTTCTTGCTAGAACAATCTAATACACAATTTATTATACAAAGTTATGTTATTATTCCCATTGCAACTTTTTATCGCAATTATAAGATCAATGAATATGTAGTTAGTGTCGCAGTGGTAAGTCGTGTTGGTATAGGGTTTCATTTCATGTTTAACTTATGTTGTATATATTTTATATACATTTTTAATCCCTCAGTCGTCTTTTACGACATCCACAAGCAATAAGGGCAAAAACAAATAGGGTTGGTAATAGTATGGGGAATTAGGAATTGTATTCTTACTCCGTCACCACACGGAAAACATGAATAGTTTCATTCAATCAAATTCATAATAACATTTAACGCTTAACAGCCTAAGTTGGACCACTTTTCAGAAAAAGTAATTACGCCAATAAAATTTTCTATTTCATTATGAAAGATTGATCGCTTTAATCAATAATCAGTAACAATCAATTAAAATGTAAATTTCATACGATAGCAATATAGGCTACCGCTAATAAAGATTTTAATATTATTAATTGATTTTGCTATTCAAACATGTACAAATATTTACATTTTAATTATTGATATACAGTGCGGTGACGAGCAACTCCTCAATTTACTGTTGGCGTCGCTATAGGCACTCTTCTACTGTAATGCTCTTTTAAGAAACTTACAAACACTAACTCATCATTAACCTGCTCTCACCTCAATTACTTGTTGTCAACTCAATAACTACTCTTCCTTCATAGCACGTATTATTTTTACGTAGTTTTTTAGCACGTATATACTAACTATTTCCAAAATCAAAAGATTTTGGCAATAGTTATATGTCGGACCGCCTGCCTAACGTTAAACTTATTTGAGAATCTAATTGTTGACTAGAGGTTATCAGATGAATATCAGATGGAGACCAAGTTTATGTAAAGCTCTTAGTAGTCTCTTACGGCACTCGCGAGCAATCTAAGATTTGGCCGTTACGAAACAGCACCTAGTAACTATTAACATGGATTATGATCCCAAAGGCTCCTGCTAAACTTAGTAATGTATCTCATTCGTGTCGTCTTCGTGGCCTATATGAAAAAGAGACGTCCGTAGACTGATGATTATGAGTAACAATTATTAAAACTTTATGTAAACATTTAACAAGGTAGGGGATACTTATACAAATAAAAATACAGATAAATAAAAGGGCTGTTATAGAAAAGCATTCAAAACAGTTTGTAAATTCGGGTACAAAACTTTATTTTTTAGCCATCATTTTAGTTTACATACATATTGTGGCCGAGCCTCTTGCACAATAAGAGTCAAATTGACCTATTATAACATACTGGTCAGACTGGTTGGTATCCCTATACCGAACTACTCGAACTACCCCTGTATTTCAAGTTTGCCTTATCTTGCATAAATGTAATAAGCATAATTAATTACTTAATCGTCTTTTAAGACACCCACAGACAAGAGACAGGGTGGTGAATTGTATTCTTACTCCATCACCACATGGAATAGCCATCGTCTATCCTTCTGGGATAATTAAAAAATTAAAAGACCGATTAATAATCGATTTTGCTTATTGTTTTTATACTCTCTCAGGAATTTTATCTGCTAACCTTTTATCGTGTGTATTGTAAAAACAAATATAGCATGATTACCCTCGTTTGCGGTATCAGGAATTGAGAGTCATCAGACATGTCTCTGACGCCCCTTAAAAGCGCGGAAAAGCAGCGCTGTGGTCCCTCGGGAACAGTGCATAAATTCATTTCCACAGCATGAACCAAAAAATAATTCGCCTTGGGGTCGCCCACGCCTTACAGTACATGTTGATAGGGATAAATGGATATCGTAGCATTGTTCATTAATTATGCCAGCTTTTTGTTATTAATCGCATCTTCCTTATACATTATCCATTAAGGTTTTATATACAATATATGTAATGGAATTACTCTCTAAATATTCTTTTGTTCATTGAACTAATTTTGGCTATTGTATCAAGTAAAGTATTTTGGGAGTACTGTTTGCGTGGAATAAAGGTTGGTTATCTGATCCAATAAACAACTAAAAGGCAAAGGTAATTAACTTACTAAATAAATAAGACATAAATAGCACATAAGACTAACATTTTCCGGGTGGTGACCGAGTAAGAATACAATTCACCACTGCCTATTATGCCCGCGGGTATCGTAAAAGACGACTAAAGGATATAATATGCATAAAACATCTATACAAAAGCAAGAATACATACTCAAAACACAAACCTATATCAACACCTCTGACCTGCGTAGTATCTTTCCCTCCCATAGTGGAGGAACATATTTTTGAACAAATACAGATGTTTTAATCTGAATTGCCCAAAATGTAAGTACCTATGCATTCGGATGTATTAATTATGTCTTTCTTTAAATATTTTAAAAAAGCTATATAAGAAAATTCGCAAGATTTTATTAATCCGTGTGGTGACAGAGTAAGAATACAATTCATCACCCCCTTTCTTACCTGTGGGAGTTGTAAAAGACGACTAAGGGATTATAATGTTCATAGAAATTACGATAACTGGCAATAAAACCCTGTGTCTACCCTGTGTGGAAATAACACCCTCTGGCTAGCATACTATAGTGGGTCAATTTCCTTTCCCTTATGGAAGCGGCTCGAGTTCAGCAGTGGGACGTATATGAGCAGTGATGATGATTATAAACGTATCGGAATATGGTTGAAATCTTTTCATTCCTGAAAACCGATCTATGCTTCTCAGTACGTAAAATTTAAAATTTTCAATAACTCCCGATACAAACTAAAATAATTAAAAAAAGTATTACGTTCTTGTCAACAGGAATTATCAATTAATTGTCATTTAACCAACTAAACTGGCACACGTGAAGCACTTAAGTAATCGTATGCCATTATATCATTTTGGAGCTGATACTCTTATACTGCTGGACCAATATTAACCAAACATAGCTAAGAACCACCGCCAGGAAACTGGATTGTAATTGAAAAAAACCGCATCGAAATCGGTCTATCTATTTGAGAGCTACAATGCCACAGACGGATACACACACAGACAGACCGTCGAACTTATAACATCCCTGTTTTTGGGTCAGGGGTTAATAAAAAGGTTTGACAGTAACAAAGAAAAACATTAAAAATCAATTAGAACTACAGAAAAGTCGCATAAAACTGTACTCAACCAAAAAAGTTTGGAATAAGTACCTCTGAACAATGTGATTGTTATAACAACAATGACGGATGAAAAACGCCCGCTATCTACGTCGGCCTAATTCATTAAATATAACAAAGTTATCTGAAAATTAACGAAAAAGATACAAGAGAAAAATATTTGCTGTTAAATAAGAATCTGACGTTTCCTTTTGTTCTGTTTTGCAAGCAATAGATTTTAACTTTTTTTCTTGTAATTGATTACCAAAAATGTTTTTAATCGGTTACAACGGTTATAACTATGCAGCCTCATAAGAGTACTTAAAGCCTCATTTTCAATATATTTGTTACAATCATGACCGCAACTTTTGTTCCTCTAATAATCTTCTTCTTTCTTGTCCCACTCATAGCTCCAGTTTGGTTCATTCTTCTTTTTTTATTCAGTTTATTTTATTATGGAAGTAATTGTCATATCTTAACCAGTTTCAATATAAATGGCACCTACTATAACATTTCGTGGCTACCCAAAGATTGACTGGAAGAAAATGCCTATGGCAATAAATCCATCTATGTACTATTTTCATGTGCATGAAGATTAAATAAATAAATAAATAACTATCCGTGTCGTAATGGCATAAGAACATAATTTACAACCAAGGGCCATGTGTGTCAAAGATGTCTTGGCTGTGAGTGTCTTAAAAGACAATTAAGGAAAATAATATACATACAACATCTATGCAAGAGAAGGAATACTCGAAATGAAATCCTATACCAACACGTCAGCGTCCAACCAACACCACTGACGATAAATCACCCTGCTCCGGTGGTCGGCCCAACGACGAAGGCGACGAGGTACGGGTAGGTTATGGGCCTGCGCGCCGTCCTTCCTTTCGTCGCCCCAGACGGAATGGACCGCGTGTGCGCTTACAATAGCCCACCCACAAAAAAATACCAACACGTCAGAACAGTGCGGTATTACCATGCATTAAAAAGTTCTCTTATAACTTCGTGAAATGAGGAAATCTACAGAAAATCGATTAACAATGAACGTTTTTGCTTGTCCCATAATTCGAAACCTTAAGATGCGTAATTCATTTTTATGTCAAGGTCTAAGAAAGTGGATTAATTATTTAAGTAACCACGGTCAGTATACCCGTTCATCTGAGCTCATATACTTCCCACTATTGGGCTCGGGCCACCTCCACTGTGGGTGGGAAATTGAGCTACTATACTGCGCTGTTCAGACGTATTGGCATAAAGTTTTTTGTCGAGTTTTTCTTCTCTTGCAAAGATTTTAACTGCATATCATATCTCCTAGTCATCTTTTACGACACCCACGGGCAAGAGGGGAGTGATGAATTCTATTCTTACTCCATCATCACAATACATACCAACAAATAAAAGAAAATAATATAAAGTACCCTTGTTTAAAAAGCCTATTTTTTAAATTAAAACAGCCAACCATTCTACCGGAATTTCTCCTGATAATTTCAACTTGAAAACATTCCACAAGTACATTGTTTGTGTTTGCTTGCAAACAAGTATGCTTTTGGAAATTACCGTACCTGCAGGCATTTTCTTACTAAAATGTGGCCTACTTTATAGCTCATAAATATGCCGCCCTATATCGACCTCAAATTTCTTTAAAATAGTTAACAAATACAACGACGATGAAAATTTATGCATTTTAAATCAAAGTTAGCAATTGCTATGACGGCAATGTCTTAGTTTCTTTTTCTCACTATCACTGTCCACTGCTGGACGTGGGCCATCCTCATGTTTCACCACAATGTACGGTACGTGGTCCCCACTCGGGAACCTTTCTTTCCCCAGTAGTTGTCCATTCATCGAGCGATGTGGCCTGCCCATTGCTCCTTCAGCGTGCTAATTCTTCGTGCTATGTCGGTTACATCCGTTCTTCTACGGATTTCCATATTGCGGATTCTATCTCGCTGAGAAATCCCGAGCATAGCCCGCACCATAGCACGTTGAGCGACTTTGGGCTTGATTATGTCGCCTATATGAAAGGACTACGTTTTCGTGTCGTAAGGCATCGCTGGTAATACACACTGATCGTAGACTTGTATTTTCAAACACTGAGATTTGTTGGATGAGACGATCTTCCACAGATGGTAATTAATATACTGTACCATTATGATTAAACAGGTTGGAATAGGGTATTGGGTCGTCCGGCGAAGTTGTGGTGCATGTAAGAGCGGTACCATTACTTCGCCGTAACCAAAGGACAGGAACAGCGTCTGGTTTCTAGCTGGTAGTGGCGCCGACACTTCATCGACGCTGAGTCCAGCATACCTCATCTATCAGAGGTGCGAATGCGTAGAATGCGTAAAGACTGATTTTGCTCACGCGAAAAAAAAAATGTCTTTATGACTAGTTTTCTTTCTCTTACATCGATTTATCGGTATGTATGTGTGCTGTAAGCGCGGAAAAATAAATTAAGTTTTCTTTAATTCTTCGCCATCATAATTTTTCAGCATTTCGTCATCCCCTACTGTATCTATATACAGCCTCCCATATAAATGAAGAGACAGTACTGTAATAGCTCCGCAAGTTAGAGAGTACAGCGAGTGGTAATACATTTTCCTGGAGTAGACAGCAGCCTGTCCTGGTGAGATCCGACGAATTTCTTAACTTTCATGTACAAATAAGGGGTGACACATGTATCCTTCTTCCATCGTCCCACGGGGAGCTCTTTTAATTATGGTTATATATTAAGGACGTAGCCTCTACGCGCTTCCACCTTAATTAACACTGATAATAAATTGCGGCTTGCAAGCAATTGTTTCACTTGTTATTATTCCTATATCGAGAAAATTTTAATTAATTTTTGATTATTCAGCATCTTGATTAGAGAATCATTTAAAATTAAGACGTAGTGATCACGCATTTCATTAATTAGATAAAGCGAAGATAAAATTGCTAAAATAATATTATATACAGTATTACAATCTAATATAATCCTAGAAATAGCAGTCATCATTATCTCAGCTCATACATCTACTTCCCGCTGTTGGACTCGGACCTCCTCCACTATGGGAAGGAAATTGACCTACTATACCACGCTGGTCAGACATGTTGCTTGTAGGGTTTTGTTTAGAATAGTCCTTCTCATGCATAGATATTATGTGCATATTACACCCCTTTTTTTTTATGGGTGGGCTATGGTAAGCGCACGCGCGGTCCAGTGCGTCCGGGGCGATGAAAGGACGACGCGCGGGCCCATAACCCATCCGTACCCACGTCACCTCGTTGTTGGGCCGACCACCGGAGCAGATGTGACTTGTCGTCAGTGGTCGGCCCGACGGAATACCCTTTCGAGTAACCTCACCTCTCGACGTCCTGGGACGTCAGTCGCCGTCGCGCGGTCAGCCTCTCCGCGGGTGACGGACAATTCCCCGGTCCGATCACCCGCGGCCTCGGCTAGGGCGGCATTAGGCGCAGATACTCGCGCCTGCGCCGCCCGAGTCGCCGGCGGCGGAACGTGTCGCCGAATAGGAGCTCTACTCGCACACGATCCGCCGCCTCCTTCCGTGAGATTACGGCCTCACAGAAGGCGGCGAACGCGTCCCAGTTCCTGACGCTGACGAGCATCTCCCTGGCGATGGTCGGCAGCGCCAGGTCGGCACCGATAATTGCGACGAGTTCACGGCGATCCCCCTCCCATGCAGCACACTCCTCGAACGTGTGCTGCGCCGTGTCCTCGTCGCAACTGCAGTGGTAGCAGGATGGTGTGCTCTCCCTCCTGACAATCTTGTGCAGGTACTTCCCGAAGCAACCGTGCCCCGTCAGCACCTGCACCAGTCGGAAGGAAAGCACCCCGTGCGTCCGCTCCAACCACTCCATCAGCACCGGCCGGAGGGCCTCGACGGTCCTGACACCGTACCGAGGACTCTCCAGCCGGACTGCCCAACGGGCAATGACTTCTCGGCGGGCGTCGACCCGCCAGGCGGTGATCTCTTTGATGGAGACCATGCCGCCGCGGGCGCGCGTCTCCGACACCCGCCGATAAATGTCGGTGAGCATCTCCGCCTCCAGGTCCCACGGGGGAGTTCCGGCCAGGAGGCACGCTGCCTCCGTCGCCACAGTGCGGTAACCCCATATGGCCCTGATCGCCATGACCCTCTGTGGTCGCCACAGGAGGGCCCTAAGACGGACGGTCAGGGACCCCGCCCACACCGGTGCGCCGTACAGGGCCATCGACCGGATCACCCCCACGTACAGCTGTCGGCACGTAGCGCTGGATCCGCCCACATTCGGCATCAGTCGCGAAAGGGCGGACACCGCGCCGACAAGCCGGGGAACAAGTCGATGGAGATGCTCCCGGAACCAGAAATGCCCGTCGAGCACCAGGCCCAACTAATCATGTGGGCCTGGATGCTGATGGTGACCGACTTCACGGTGATCGAAGCGCCGGCGGGAGGCCCGGCGGTACGGAGGCCATGGAACAAAAGGGCCTCCGTCTTTACCAGGGCTACCCTCAACCCCAGCGCTTCAATTCGCCTGACAATCTCCTCGGTGCCGAGAGTTGCCAGGCGTGCCGCTTCTTCTAGCGTCCCACCCCGGGCTGTGACGAGTGTATCGTCGGCGTAGCAAATTACGCCCAGCCCGGGTGGGAGGCTTCCTCTCAACGCCCAGTCGTAGCCGATGTTCCACAGGGTCGGACCCAGAACAGACCCCTGTGGGACACCGCACGTCATGGGCGTTCGCACAACGTCCCCTACTCGGTCAACGCAGAGGACGCTGCGCCCCTCCAAGTAGTCTGCCACCAGCCGCCTGAGGTACACGGGCACCCCGTGATACCTCAGCCCCTCCCTGATGCAGCTGAATTGCAGACTGTTGAAGGCCTTGGCGATGTCCAGGGACACCGCCAACAGGACTCCTCCACCGGTGACGGCCTCTGCTACCACGGCCTTCAGGCGTAGTAGGGCCGCGATCGTCGAACGCCCTCTCCGAAAACCAAACTGGGCGTCCGACAGATCGAGCCCAACCCCGACGAGGTGCCGCTCGATGCGGGCAGCCAATACCCTCTCCAAAAGCTTGCCCGTATCATCGAGCAGCACGATGGGCCTGTAGGCCGAGGCCGACTCGGGAGACCGTCCCGGCTTCGGCAGGAGAACCAGCCTCCCCTCTTTCCAGCACCCAGGGAACTGCCAGGACGCCAAACAAGCGTCAAACAGTCCCCTGAGGCGTGCTCCCAGGTGCTCGAGGACCAGGGCCAACACACGGTTGGGTATACCGTCGGGCCCGGGGGCGGTGGATTTGGCTCGCATACGCGCCACCGCCACCCCCATCTCCGGCTCCGTGATGGGCGGAACACTCTCGTCGTTGGCCTCCCGGTCGCTGTCCGGCGAAGCCATGACCGGGGGCGTGTGCTCCGCCCGCCGTGGAAAGAGGTCCTCGACAACTCTGGTGAGGAGGCTGGGCTGGAGAGTCTCAGTGAGGGGGGGCCCCGCCCACGGAGCTTATTCAGCGCCGCGAGGTAGGGGCGAGCCCAGGGGACACGCTCGAGACTGTCCAGCATCTCCCGCCGACTGACGTCCTTGGCGGTACGGACAGCCAGCCTGAAGGCAGACCGCGCACTGCGGTAAGCCTCGTACAGCTGGCCCTCCCGCTCAGCGTCACGGTGACGCGCTCGGCTGCGGGTGTAAGACCTTCGGGCACGTATGCACGCGGCCCGAAGTTCCGCCAACTCTCGGGACCACCAGGGGACCGAACTCTTCGGGGGCAGACGACGCACACGGGGCATGGCCGCATCGCAGATCTGCGTTAACGCACAGCGGATGCGGCCAGCCTCGGCATCCACCCCGTCCGCCTGGGGCGGTGAAGACAGCCACGACTGAACGATGGCTGCCTCCGCCAACAGGTCCCGATCCATTCGGCCCACAGCCCACCGCGGAAACGCGGGAGCTCCGTCCGCCGTGTGACCCCTGCTGGGCTGCAGGAGAGTCCGGGAGACCTCTATCCGGATGTATCGGTGGTCGAATAGGGTCTCAACCTCCTCCTGGACGCACCAGCTCCTCACACATGCTGCGACATTAGGGCTAGCGAACGATAAGTCCACTATCGACCCGCCCTGCTGCCGCACGCACGTTTGCACCGAGCCCCTGTTCAGCAAACAGAGGCCCAGTGCCGCCACCCACTCTTCGACCGCCCGCCCGCGGTCCTTCGTCCTGGGGGACCCCCACACCGTGGACTTGGCGTTGTAGTCCCCCAGAACGAAGACTTGGCGCGGTGCCAGTCACCGTATCGAGGCCCCCAGGATGGTGAGGAAGGCCCCGAAATCTGTCGCGCTCCTGTTAGGGGAGAAGTAAACACCAAATAGCGTAACCTCTCCCCATTCCGCCGCGACATACCCATCGCCCCTGTCCTTGAGCAATAAGGGCGAGGAATGCCACGACGTGGAGGCGACGATTGCCACAGAGCCGTCACTGCTGCCCAGCCAATTGGGCCGGTCAGGCACCACGTACGGCTCCGCGGCTACGGCTGCACCGATCAACCACTCCGCCATAGCTTGCAGGAAAACGTTCTGTGCCTCGGCGGCGTGGTTGAGGTTGGCCTGCAGGAGGTGGTAGGATTCGGTCGCCATTAGTGGGCCGTATCCATCACCTCCTCCACGCTGGCGGGCGATCGGTTCGCGCTAGGGACGGGAGCGGCCGGGGTCTTCGGGCCGCTCCGCCCCTTTGGGGCGAAGCCGGGGGTTTGCACTCCTTTCCCCCATGCTTGGCGGGCCTATTGCCCGCCGCACACACGGGGCAGTGGGGAGTGGCGGCGCACGATGCCGCTTTATGCCCGGGTTGACCGCAGCGGAAGCAAAGGTCGCTGCAGTCCAAGCAGTTAGTGCATGTCGGCCGAGTGTGTCCGACCGCCATGCACTTGTAGCACCTCGCAGGCCGGGACTCCAGCACGGTCACCCGTGCCGAGCTCCAGCCCACGAGGAGCCTGCCTGAGCCGGCCAATTGCTTGGCCAACTCCACCGGGCACTGCACCCAGGCAGCACCGATGCTGCCCAGACCAGGGCGGATAGCGCCAATTCGGACGGTGTCCACGGGACATCCGGTTTTCGAGACGATGGCCTCCCGGTTGTCATCCACCGTCACGGAGTCGTCCAGACCCGTGACCCGCAGTTCCGCACACTTGACGGGTCTGGCGATCTTGACGCCATCCTCCGCAGCAAACAAACCCCTCAGCTTGGCGGCCATACTATCGGCCGTCTTGGCGCCCTCGGCCCCAGGGAACTCTAAAATTCGAGCCCCTGTCCGGGCCTTTAAAGCCCCTGTCCGGGCCTTCATTCATGTGCAATTCAATTTCTTGTGCATATTACACCCCTTAGTCGTTTTTGGCATCAGAAAAAAATTACTGCATGAAATTGAATGCAATTTTCACCCACATATTGCTAGAAATTTAACTTAAAGCATGATGTCATCTACATATATCATCATCATCATCTCAGCTGTTATACGGCCCACTTTGGGCTCGAGCCTCTTCCATAATAGGAGAAAAATTTACCAATTACACCACGGATTTTCTTTCGAGTTATCCTTCTCTGACACGGATATCATCTGCATATTATAGATATCCCTCAATCGTATTTTACCCCCACAACATCTGTGTGATGACGGAGTAAGAATACAATTCATCACTCCCTTCCTTGCCAGTGGGTGTTGTAAAAGACAACTAAAGGGTATATATAATATGCATATAACATCTATGCAAGACAATGAAAATTCGAAATAAAACCCTATACCATCACGTCTGACCAGCGTGGTATAGTAGGTCGATTTCCCTCCCATTGTGAAGAAGGCTCGAGCCCAACAGTGGGACGTATATGAGCTGTAATGATGATGATAGGCAAGATAGTGGGTGATAAATTGTATTCTTACTCCGTCACGCCACACGGAATACAAATACATCATGATATCACACATAATGTCGTCTACATATAAAAAAATTACGGCAGACCTCATTATAATTAATATCTAATAAATCTATGCAAACAAAGTGCCCACTAAGCACAACTATTAATAAATAAATAGTACACAACGCGAATCGATATATGTAAACATTAACACAAGAATTATTTTAATTATCTATATATTAAATACGTGAAGCAAAAACTTTGTACCCCTTTTAACGAAAATTACGTAGATGGACAAGTATGAAATTTGGCACAATTTAAGTATATAATGAGGAGAAGTGCATAAAACTGAAATTTCACATAATAATGGATTAGAAATACATTAAATTCATTAAAAAAGCCATTCGCACACTACGACGTAATCGCTTTACACACACGCACACATGCGCGCGCTTATACACTTTTGTTTACGGTTAAAATCCCTGATCAAACCGAATGTCAAATAATCATAATTATGATGACAATGTCTAATGGGCATTTGTACTTAGTACTTTATATATTAGTTATTAGTGAAATGCAGCTTGCTCTACAATTATACATAAATAAAATTAAAAGAAAATTGTGTAGCAGAAAAATTAATTAAAATGAATTATGGCCGAATTTCTACCACACGGCGACCACTAGTTACATTAATTTCATTAGTCTTACGTATATCTATTATTGATTATTTATAATGACCATTGATGTAACAAAAATCCCAAGATGCACAGTCCCCAACAAAACTAATACACTAAAGTGTCCTCAAGTATGCATAGGTAGTTACAGATATATTTATATTCATCATCATCATCATCATCATTTCAGCCTATCGCCGTCCACTGCTGGACGTAGGCCTCCCTCATGTTGCGCCACAATGAGCGGTCCTGTGCCGCCTGCATCCAACGACGCCCAGCTACTTTCACTAGGTCATCGGTCCACCTAGTGGGGGGGCGTCCTACACTGCGTCATCCGATACGTGGTCGCCACTCGAGAACCTTTCTTCCCCAGCGGTTGTCGGTTCGTCGAGCGATGTGGCCTGCCCATTGCCACTTCAGCGTGCTAATTCTTCGTGCTATGTCGGTTACACCCGTTCTTCTGCGGATTTCCGTATTCCGGATTCTATCTCGCAGAGAAATCCCGAGCATAGCCCGCTCCATAGCACGCTGAGCCACTTTGAGCCTTGATATGAGGCCTACATTTAGAGACCACGTTTCAGTGCCGTAAGTCATCACTGGTAACACACACCTGTGTTGTCACACTGACCTGTGTTTTCAGACACTGAGGTATGTTGGACGAGAAGATCCTCTTAAGTTTCCCGAACGCTGCCCAACCGAGTTGGATTCGTCGCCTGATCTCTTTCTCGAAATTGGATCTACCTAACTGGACTGTTTGTCCTAGGTAAACATAGTGATCGACAACTTCAAGAATCGCATTGCCAACTAGGACCGGTACAGGAATGACATGGGCATTTGACATGATTTTCGTCTTGTCCATGTTCATTCGTAAACCCACTAGTTGGGATACCCTGCTGAGATCATTGAGCATTGTGCCAAGGTCCTCCATGGATTCTGCCATAACGACTATATCGTCCGCAAAACGAAGGTGAGTGATGTATTCGCCGTTAATGTTGATACAGAGTCCAGTCCAGTCTAAGAGCTTGAAGACATCTTCCAGTGCAGTGGTGAACAGTTTCGGAGAGATAACATCTCCCTGTTTCACGCCTTTTTGCAACTGGATCGGTTTCGTAATCTTATCCCGGATACGGACTGACATTGTGGCGTTCCTATACAAACACTTCAGCACTTCGATATAGCGATAGTCGATTTGGCACCGCTGAAGGGACTGCAGCACCGCCCAAATTTCGACTGAATCAAAGGCTTTCTCATAGTCCACAAACGCTAAGCACAGGGGCCGATTATACTCCTCGGTCTTTTGTATAATCTGCCGAAGGGTGAGGATATGGTCTATGGTGCTATAGCCTTTTCGGAAGCCAGCTTGTTCGGGCGGCTGGAAGTCATCGAGCTTGCGCGAGAGTCGATTGGTAATGACCCTCGAGAACAACTTATAAACATGGCTCAGCAGTGAGATGGGTCTGTAGTTCTTTAGAAGAGCTTTGTCACCCTTCTTGAAGAACAGCACCACCACACTCCTGGTCCACGACTCTGGAACGTCGCCCCCGAGGATAACGGAATTAAATAGCTTTTGAAGGGCTATTAAGACTGGCTTGCCGCCCGCCTTCAGAAGCACTGCCGTAATTCCGTTATCTCCCGGTGCCTTACCGTTACGTAGTTGTTTGAGAGCCATTCTGATCTCCTACAAGCTAATGTCCGGGATTTTTTCGGTATAGTGCCGAGTTAGCTTGGATCTGGAATCTTGGACCAAGCCGACAACAGGATTTCGGGATGATTTGTATAACTGTCCATAGAACCTTTCGACCTCTCCCAAGATCTCACTTTGGGATGAAATGACAGTGCCACCGTCGGTCTTCAGCTTAGTCATTTGGCTTTGCCCAATAGACAGATCTTGTGCGAACACTTTTGAGCCACGATTCCGCTCTATCGCTTCTTTAATACGGAGCGTATTAAATAGGCGAATATCCCGACGCACAGACCTGGAGATCTGTCTATTTAGCTGCCTATGTTTGGACCAATCGGCTGAAGACTGCACCGTCATTTCTTTTCTCCGCCCCATGAGCTCGAGAGTCTGGTCAGAAAGTTTTTTAGGTCTATTAACGCGGTGAGCCTTGAAATATTTCGACCCAACCGCGTGGACAGTTTCCACGAACCTGTTGTTCATATCGTTCGGAGATTCGCATTCGTCCAGACATTGGAAGCGATTGTGTAATTCGAGTTGAAAGCCTTCGAGGTTCTGGTATTGGACAGATGTAGGGCGGAGTGTAGACTTCATCAAGCGTGACCGCTCGACTTTTGTGTGGATATTCAATGTGGCTCGTACCATCCGGTGATCGCTCCCAGTTTTAATCCTGCTGATCACTGAGACATCATTGAATATCTGTCGTTTGTCTGACAAGATGAAGTCTATCTCGTTTTTTGTTGAACCATCGGGGCTAATCCAGGTCCATTTCCTTTGTGGCTGCTTCCTGAAGAAGGAATATTTTTATAGTTATAATATATTTATATTATAACTATAAAAATATTTTTTATAAATTCGACTTTAAAAGGCACGATTTAAAGTTGAATTTATAAAAGCAGTGTACAAAAGCAATAAAATTTTATGACTGAAGTTCGCCAATTGAACAAGGCATGAATGGTCACGGTCACGGTATATATTCGACTAAACTAAAAGGAGATAGTAATGTCTTATTCTACATTGAAAATGATTCCATTGACATTTGTCGTATTATTCTTGCACCGTTGAGTGAAATTTTGAAACAAAAAATCTAAATCACCATATTCCACCCGATATTTAGTCAAATAAACAACAAAAACAATTCAATGAACTGTTTAACTTACTAGAAGTACGAAATCCCATCCTTTTTGAACGTTTTTGACGTATTATTTTTACAATTGTTCAATGAGCACTTCGCCATTTCTAACGTTCATACAATAACGCGGTCGACACAAGACTACTTGAAAAAAATGCTAAATTCTTGTTGTAGCTCTCTTTTTATGGAGACGTTTTTGAGACGCTGTTTGTGTATCTTGGGTTTTTCACAAACTACTGTCGTCTCAACTCGTATATATTGCTGCTAACACTGCTGGACTCAAACCTCCTCCCCAATAGGAGGGAAATTGATCTACTGTATCATGCTGGTCAGACATACTGATATAGAGTATTATTTCGAATTTTCCTTCTCTTGCACGGATGTTAATGCATATTATATCCCTTAGTCGTCTATTACAACATCCACAGGCAAGATATGGGGTGGTGAATTGTATTCTTACTACGCCACCACATGGAAACAAACTATTGTACTGCATGGGAATCGAACTCACGTTACTGGTACAACAGGTCGATATCTTAACCACTACGCCATCTGTGCAGTTGATATCGCTATCACTAACATAAATATTAGCTAGACTCATGATTATTTATCTATTCTGTTATCTATTTTATTCATCATAAACTATTTTCAAAGAATCAATAATTTTCTGATAGCTATTATCTAAGCTACAGAATAAATAATAATGCCTAACTATTACGTATATATGTTTTATAATATGTAAGCTAAAAGACTAAACTTAAATCCATATTCTTCATCTTTTCCGTGTGGTGACAGATAAGAATACAATTCACCACCAATTTTGATGCCCCTGGGCATCGTAAAAGACGACTGAGGGAAAAGCTATGCATTTATATCTGTGCTAGAGAAGGCAAATTCGAAGTAAAACTCTATACCAACCCATCTGACTGGCGTGGTCAATTTCCCTCCTATTATGGAGGAGGCTCGAGTCCAGCAGTGAGATATATATGAACCGAAATTAAAATGAAAGAATAAAAGATGATTCTTCATCCTTGTTACCATCATTCAGCTTTTAGGTGTCCAAATATCTGAAGTAACCTTACAAGGTTTAGTTGTGTATAGTTTACAAACTATACACAAGTTTATAGCTTATAATAGTGTCATATTTTCTACCAGTTTCAGCTAAACGAAGAATTAGTCTTCATGCTGTGGCTAAATTACTGACGGAGGGTTGTCCTCAAGGGTCCTTACCAAGCCCATATCTAAGAAACATGAGTTTTGATGATGTTCAGGGGATAGTTCTGTAATCGCCACGCTTGGGATACGAGTTAGCGATCGCATTAAATTATATACGTTTTCCAGAACATAAGCTGCTGCTCTCTCTCTCTCTCTTCTGGTTATCATCATTAGCCTGGGGTATCTCCTTGATTATTATTTTTCATTGACATAATAAAAGGGTACCGATAAATTTATTCTTATCCCGTCGCCACATAAGGAATATATTTATATTATTAGGCTAGTAGTACAAAGTACCAGCAGTCACGAGCCCTGATGAACATTAATTTAAAGTTTCATAATGATTTTACATAAGGACATAAGAGATGTAGGTAGTAATTTTGATTGCACAGAAACCACCAAATACCGATCATTATTGTGCCGATTATCATGATTCGAATTCTGCGCTAAATAATTCTTTAACCAAATGATTGCTTTTAGTCTAGATATAATTGATGTAGGTTATTTTAATAATGATTTTTGATGTTTACGTGAGTACTATACATTGAGTACTACAATTAAAGGGTTAATAAAACTATTTTAAGGGTTTTATCGCATTTGTATTTGACTTTTGATTGTTCGACGTTTCGAAAACTTTACAGCGTTCATCACGGTCGGACAGGTTATTTTTATTTACGAACTATTCTAAAATATGAGCATTTATTCCATTAGACGGACTTCCGTATTATTTATTAAAAAAAACAAGAGCTTATATTATTTATAACATATGTTGATAGTATAAATTTAATAATCGCAATGAAACCTTTAACAATTGAAGTTCAATTCACTATCATGTCAATATAAAGCCACTTACCAAATGTCGATATATAACGAAGGGTACATATTCGATCATAACGAAAACGTCAGCTACAGCAAGCCACTTCAGTAGTCGGTTTATGGGGGTGGCAGCCATGTCACGTCGTGTCAATACAGCTATGTTCATTGTGTTCGCCAAAACTCCAATTGTACACACCTGTAGGCAATAATATTGAATATTCTTAAGAGTTCTTAAAGATTATATTGACATATATTATATATGATATCACACAATAAATATTTAATTCTTTATATCACATAAACGCTAGGATATAGTATATTTCTATAGAAGTATAGACATTCTCACAGAAGAATGTTTTAAAATCGGGCTTTTTTCCTTTTGAGAGCTTCTGCTGCGTTTAGGCTAAATATTCACAAAAATTATGTGTGACAAAATCGTATTATCTATACCAATAAATAAAATTAGAGTGTCTGTTTGTAATGTCAAAATAATAGGCTTTTTTCATGCTCACACGGTTATTTGCACGACACCTATGCCTAAAATAGCAATTAAAAAATTTTTGTCTATCTGTCTGTCTGTTTGTCTGTCTGTCTGTTTGTTCCGGGTAATCTTCAAAACGGCTGGACAGATTTCAAAAATTCTTTCACCAATGGAAAGCTATAATATCAGGGCGTAAACTAGGCTATTTTTTATCCCGGTATTCCCACGGGAACGGGAACTACGCGGGTAAAACGACTATAACCTATAACCGAAGCGAAGCGAGGGCGGGTTGCTAGTTAAAAAATATTTTCACCTTCTTCGTAAACAAAGTCTTAGGTTAAAGTTAGCGTTAGCCCAAACTATCTATACTACGCGGACGAAGTCGCGAGCAGAAGCTAGTTATATAAAAGTGTGGTGATGTTCAGCCCATAGCCTGTCAAAAAAAAGGCAGTCACCACGCCATCAAACTATAATATTCACATAAATATTAATCCCCTTTTACTATAAGAGGACTTAAACGTCAAAGCTCTGAGGTCAATGGAAACATAATACTCCTTGTGGATACAATTCCAAATTCTTCTGAGCACTTCTATTGAGTGGGTACATTTGAGTACGATCATAAGGAAACTATACATATAGTTGTTAGGTTAGTTATAGCCGGTTAATAACTATTACATATCTAAATATTTCCGTATGGTGACGGAGTAAGAATACAAATCACCACTCCCTATCTTGCCCGTGGATGTAGTAAAACATGACTAAGGGATATAATACCCATATAACATCTATGCAAGAGAAGGAAAACTCGAAATAAAACCCTATACCAACCTGTCTGACCAGCATAGTATAATAAGGTCAATTTCGCTCCTATTGTGGAGGAGGCTCGAGCCCAGCAGTGGGACGTATGTGGCTGAAATGATGATGGTGATGACTCAAATATTAAGAGTTTGTCCAAGGACAATATTTGTTTCACTGGTTATACACCTATTTAGACTCGTTGCTAGAATGTTACAAGGAATGCATGCCCCATTTATACATATTATTGTATTAAAATTTTCTATCAATTATAAGTTAGTTAATATCATTATCATTTCAGCTCATATACATCCCATTGCCGGCCTCGAGCCTCCTCCATAACAGGAGGAAAAAAGACCTTACTATACCATCCTAGTCAGACAGTTCGGTATAGAGGTTTTGTTTCGAGTTTTCCATTCCTTGCATATATGTCATATGCGTTATATATCACTTAGTCATCTTTTACGACACCCAGGGTTATGAAAGGGGGGTGGTGAATTCTATTTTTATTGCGTCACCACACGGAAAAGTTTGATTATTATTATTTGAAGTTATTTATAAAAATAATATGCTCAACTATAAAACTTTAAACATTATCCTACTAACGCTATCCTTCTTAATATAAGTGGGAAAATGCGAGCAAATGTTTAGATGTTTGTTACTCAATCACGTGTGAACCGTAAAACAGATTTGTATGAAAATTAGCACATAGATAGACTATACCCTGGATTAAAAAATAAGATACCTTCTACGCCTGTAATATCTTGCCTAGTTCAACTTTGGCAAAGTCACGCCGGCTAATCCGTGGGCAGAAACTAGTGAGATATAAATATAGATACTATCCACTATTTAAGTAGGTACATAATTGAGCAATGGTATGCCAACTATGTTCTGCCAAAAAGGAGCACTGTCTTAAGGCCTGGTAATACGAGTGTTGCTTCCCTGATAACAACTAGGGATAACCCGATAGAACTTAATTATCAGAGTATGAATTTGATGAGAAATCCTTGAAAATTGATACAATTTAGAGTAAACCCCAATAACACTTTTAATGGTTTTATTTTTTTGGAAACTTTCAGTAGCAGCATAAAAACCACAGCTGGCACTGGCAGATGGCAATGCAGCTCTTATTGGAAACGAGAAATTTAAGTGTTACAAAGAGATTAAACTCTATTTCTCTATCAGTTAAAAATAAAAGTGTAACTGAATAATAAAAATAGGTATACCAATACACAGTACACTAGGTTTAAGTAAGGCCCAGATTTTTATTAATAACTCTACTCTTATAAATTTTAGGTAATGTAATAAAGTAATAAGTTACAAATGCTAATTTTAGTACCATTGCAAGCACTGTTTGTAATTTTTTTACATTGAAATATTGGATTTAATATTACATTATTAAGTTACGTGATAAATTAAGTTCTTAGGTATAACAATATTGGAAAAGCATACAGCTATAATAGCCGACTAATACAAGGTTCATATTAGATGCTTAAGTGATATAAACCGACCACTTTTTTTTTTGTGGTGGGTTGCGGTCGGCGCGCTCCTCGCACCACTCCGTCCGGGGCGACAGAGGGGCGTAAGCACGCAACACCCGCAACCCACCCACGCTGCACGTCGCCTTCGTCGTTGGGCCGACCACCGGAGCAGGGTTACTTGACATCAGTGGTCGGCCCGACTACCCCCTACTTGGGGTACCCTCCCATCGACCGACGTCCCCCCCTCGGGGAGTACGTCGGTCTTTCCTCACGCGGTCAGCCTCTCGGCGGGTGACGGACTAATTCCCCGGTCACGTCACCCAATAAACGCGACCGCTAGAAGGTGATTTTGATAATTAAATCCAAGCCATCTCACCAACGAAATATCATCATCATCATAGCTCATATACATTCAACTAGTGGGCTTTGAACCTTCTCCTTATTGGTAGTAAAATTGACCTGATACTACGCTGGTCAAGGTGTGTTGGTATAGGGTTTTATTTCGAATTTTCTTTCTCTTGTTGTCTGCATATCATATGCCATAGTCGTCTTTTACGACACCCACGGGCAAGAGAGGGGATGGTGAATTATATTCTTACTCCGTCACCACACGAAATATAGTGAACCGATCTTTGAGACTTTTAAAAGTAGTGGGGATATAAATGATCGTTTCCATATATCGCGGTCGACCGCGAGTAATAGTCGCTTGCGTTTGAAGCATTTATAGTCAGATTATGAAAATGTACGACGCCGTTTTCGAGGTCTGTAATAGACGCGTACGACAAATGATGTAAGCTGCACCCTACATTTTTATACTTTAGCTATTATCGCTTTAGCCACGCGCGTCTTGCAAGTAATCGATCGCGGTCAGCCACGATCGACTGCGACACATTAAAATGAACCTTAAAACTGAATTCACATATAACGCTCGTTATTGCACGATCGAATTTAAAGAACGTTCAGACGAAGAACGCTGATGTGCTTTATAATACTACTCATCACTACTCTTCAATGCCGGAGTAGAACTTAAAAATATAAATGCACAAAATATATGAAAAGAAAACAGATACATTGGATTCACCCAATTTTGAAAAATAGACCGGATTACACTCTATCTGAAGCTAAAAGATCATGATGAATTCATTCTTCAATTCTTTAATTGCTTTGGAATGTGTATAAAATCATTCGGTAGTACACACGATAAAATAAACTAAACAAAATTCTAACAGCAATACACATGATCGCCAGGCAACAAACAAAAAAGAATCCAACAGTAGTACGACCGATTGCGATGAAACCACGCGCTCATCTGAATAACAAATGGATGTTATGTTAATGGACATTAATATCAAAGCCTCTAGAAACTTTTTCGTGGCGCTGCATTGACACTCTCTGACGCGTATGCATGTATGGTGTTGTTAGGTAAATATTAGGATGTCGAAACACGCGAATTGAAAACGCGCGTCATAATTTTACGATCTGGACATTTTTTTTTTATGGGTGGGCTATGGTAAGCGCACGCGCGGTCCAGTCCGTCCAGGGCGATGAAAAGACGACGCGCGGGCCCATAACCCACCCGTACCCACGTCACCTCGTTGTTGGGCCGACCACCGGAGCAGATGTGACTTGTCGTCAGTGGTCGGCCCGACGGAATACCCTTTCGGGTAACCTCACCTCTCGACGTCCTGGGACGTCGATCGCCGTTGCGCGGTTGGCCACACTGCGGGTGACGGACAATTCCCCGGTCCGATCACCCGCGGCCTCGGCTAGGGACGATCTGGACATGGCCTTTTTTTTTGGTACTCTTATTGTCTGGGCACACCCCGCCCAATCCGCTCGGGGCGACAGTTTGGTGGCGTGAGCCCCATAACCTACCGTATTCTCTTTCCATCACCATTGGGCCGACCACTGGTACCGATTCCTTGACATCCATAGCTGACCCGGCGGGTTACCCTTTCGGATATCGTCCAATTCGACGCCCCAGCAACAAAATAGTGTTGCCGGAGCATCGCCCTAACGCGGTCGGTCTCTCTGCGGGTGGCGGACTAATGCCTGCCCGGCCGGCCGCCCGCGGCGGAGCCTGTCGTGGTATCTGGACATGGCCTAAAGATGATAAATGATTAGACTATGCAGGTCTGTATTATAGAATATTCTGTACTAAATCTGATCAGGTTACCTACTATGTTCTTTATATATAAATTTCTTGTGTACGTGTGTATGTCACTGAACTCCTCCTAAACGGCAGAATCGATGTTGATGAAACTTTTTGTGTGTGTTCAAGGGGACTCGATAATGGTTTAGATTCACAATTGGACCTGGTAGGTGGCGCTGCTGTGTTATTTGAACAGAACAACGTCTGTTGGGTCAGCTAGTGTATTATAAAGTACTACATAGGAATATATAAATTATAAAACTGATTCTTGTTCTTTTCAGCTCACATAAGTCCCACTGTTGGGCTCAGGCCTCCTCCATAAAAGGAGGGAAATTTACATGCTATACCGTGCTGGTCAGATATGTTGGCATAGGAGTTTGTAGAGTTTTGATTTTTCTTCTCTTGCATAGATGTCATCTGCATATTTCATCCCTTATTCGTCTTTTATGAAACTCACGGGCAAGAGAGGAGTTGGTGATCTGTATTCTTACTCTACTACCACACGAAATTACGGATTACAAAATGGTTCTCATTTATTTTTTATTATTATATAACTGGATAAGATCCAGCTTTATTATAAGTTTTATTTTCATTTGCATGGTTTCTATAATCGACAACATTACCACGTTTGATACTATTTTCGTTTTTAGTATAAATTATTGGTGTAAATAATGTTGACTGTATAAATCTTTTACATTGAAATATATATAAATATAATATATTCCCAATCATTGAAAGTACATTTTCTTTTCTATCTTTGAACGCTTCAGTAATACCGATAACGAAAATAGTAACGAAAGTAAATTTATGCAATGCTTATATAAAAATGGTTCTACGAATAATGTATTAATATTAATATCTATATTATATTCTATGTAATGTCATGATAACAACTAAATGGTGCCGCAATATTCGTATTAGACTTCCAACACGATATTTGTATTCCTTTCAGTTGCTATCAGTTTTTTTTTGACTAAAACTTCTTTAACCGCGACTTATGAGTAACCAAGATATTTTTTCGGACGCAAGTTTCGTACTACATATTTCCCTTACGATAATAGTCTAGCTACAATGTGAGCGCATCTAACTCAGCGCCGTGTGAATGGGGGAGGGGGGGGGAGGACACTTATCTCGCTCAAGACTCTCCAGCATCTCCTGTCGCCTGAAATCCTTAGCGTGACGGAGGGCCAGCCTGAAGGTAGACCGTGCGCTGCGGTAAGTCTCGTATAACTGACCCTCCCGCTCAGCGTCGCGGCGATGGCGCCGGCTGCGGGTATAGAATTGCCAAGCACGTATGCACCCTTCCCGGATATCCGCCAACTCTTGGAACCATCAGGGGACCGCCAAATCTCGGGACCACCAGGCAGGGGACCGCCCTTTTCGGTGGGTAGACTTCGTACACATGGCGTGGCCGCATCGCAGATCTGCGTTAACGCACAGCGAATGTGGACCCACAGCCCACCGCAGAAACGCTCAGCGGTTCACTTGTGGCTCAGCTGCTCAGCTGTTATTCTTCTCCTATATTGTGTGTAAGTTACAACATAAATAATAGGTCTGAGAAAAAGTTCGTGGCGTTTTTCCCGAGAGATGGCATTGGTTGCAGATAACTAAAGAACAACAAGTCACAGCGACATCTTTGAGGGCTCGTTTTTTAGATGACCTTCCTAACGTTAGTACACGAACGTAGAAACACTGTAATCGGTGCAGTACTTGGAAAGTTATTCGCACTCGAAAATGGAATAGAATAATGAGAAATTTCGCTATTTTATGCAATATTATTATGATAAGGGGAAGTACGCTGCATAGGCTTGTGATAAAATTTGTGCTATGTACAGTGAAGGTACTTTATCGAAATCTGTTGCGCGGATATTGTTCGCTCGCTTTCGTTCTGGTAATTTCAATGTGAAAGACGAGTCACGCTGCGGTCGTCCAACCACTGATAAATCTGATGAAATTCTTGAAAAAGTCCAACAAGATAAGCATAGCAGCAGCGTTGATATTAGTATGCATTGACCACAAAACTGTTTTGAACCATTTACACAAAGCTGGTTACAAAAAAAAAAGCTTGACATATGGGTTCCTCATGAGTTGAGCGCGAAAAACATGATGGACCGAATTAACATCTGCGATACGCTGCTGAAACGGAATGAAATCGAGTCGTTTCTGAAACGTTCAATAATTGGAGATGAAAAATGGTTTACGTACGATAATCGGAAGCGTAAAAGATCGTGGATAAAGGATGGTGAGCCGTCACAAGCGTTGGCTAAGCCAACATTGACGCAAAAGAAGTGATGCTGTGTGTATGGTGAGCCTAGAGGGCAATCGTCCACCATTAGCTACTTCCAACTGCTCAGACGATTAATTCACAACTCTATGGTGCACAACTAGAGAAATTACGCCAGGCGATTGAAAGAAAACGGCCCGAATTGATTAATAGGAAAGGTGTTGTCTTCCACCATGACAACGCTCAACCACACACTTCTTTGATGACCCGTCAAAAATTGAGAGAGTTTGGTTGGGAAGTTTTGATGCACCCACAGTATAGTCCGGATATAGCACCCACTGATTATCATCTGTTTCGATCTCTGTAGAACTCTCTCAATGGAATTAAGTTGGTTTCAAAAGAAGCTAGTGAAAACTACTTGATTCAGTTTTTCAACCAGAAACCACAGCATTGGATGATATCATGGATCTACCAAAAAAAAAATGGCAAAACATTGTCGATGACAATGGAGCATATTCGGTTTAAATAAATTCATCCACGCGCCATAAGGGGACCAGTCGAATTTTACTAAAAAACGCTACGAACTTTTTCCCAGACCCAATAAATAAATTCCTTGAATGTCGAATTAAATCTCATGTCTGCCCCAAATGAGGTCATTTGTAAACAACTATTGCATTTTTGAGTGTTTACAAAAAATGACATGATTTGGGTGTTTCACTATAAAGCAATGAATGCAATGCATCAATCAATAATGGCAATTTCACTTTCCCACTAAGGCAGCACAATCCGGGCGTTTCTCCGGAAAACTACCACACAATACTCAAACAACGTCCATTGGCCCAATGCAAACGCTAGGATGCACCGCTTGCTAGCAGTAATCAGTGCTGCAATTACACACACAAGCTGTCCTAAAACAACCCCTTTATTAAAATTAAATTTGCGATTCAGCTTATTATCAAAACTAATTGCGCAAAACCTTATCACTAGTAGTTTTTTTATTCATACTCTTCAATTAAATATTAATTCTTGAACAAATGTTACGTATAACAAATGTTACATACTGATAGTATGTACTAAGAACAGAGCACACGTAGACACACCATTAGAGAAACAGACCTTTATGTATCATATGTACTCCTCTTCCACTGCACCCCCTCTCTTGCCCGTGGGTGTCGTAAAAGACGACTAAGGGATATAACTTGCTTATAATATGCATAGATGCAAGAGAAGGAAAATTCGAAACAAAACCCTATACCAACACGTCTGACCACCATGATGCAGTACGTCAATTGCCTAAATGTATTAAATAATGAACAACTTCCGAGATTGAAAGCTGGATAAAAGTGTATGCTTAAGTGATCGCAACTGTTTTGAATACATAAAAATATGTTTATATTCTCTGATGTTAGACTTTCATAAGTCAATATTGATGCAAAAGTATTCATATAACATAACTAGCTTAAGATTTCTAGAGTTGTTTATTTTTAACCTCCGAACCAAGCTTCTTAGCTGCGATTTATGATTGATGAAAGTCAAGGTCATCGCAGGAATAATCGTATCGCAGGATACGTAAAATTTTAAATTTAATATTCTATTAGCTACTCCAGTACTCTTTTACTCCGTAATTATGCCATCAACCTATCGACGTCCATTGTTAGGTTTCGCCAACTCCAAAGACTCACCAAAGGTGCCAAGGGTGGAAATGCCATAATTCTCACCCTTGACAAACGAATTGACAATCACAGTTGTAGTATTGCCGAAAAAAAATTAGCTCTTACTCAATTAGAAAGATGAAAAAATTGTCCGATATATTTTCTACTTAGCAGAAATATTATAAAGTAAAGGATAATAAAGAAAAATTATAAATAAACCTTGGATATGTCAAAAGAATGTAGTGGAACTACATTACACCCAATTAGAAGAAGAGAAAATAAATTACCTGATCTAGTTTCGCACGGTCTCCAATTGTTTACTTAGAAAACCAGCTAAGTACGAGTCGGAGTCGCGCACGGAGGGTTCCGTATCATTATCTATAAAAAAGGGCACAGAAATCGCGTTTGTTGTATGGGAGTCCCCCTTAAATATTAATTTTATTTTGTTTTTAGTATTTGTTGTTATAGCGGCAAGAGAAATACATATGTAAAAATTTCAACTGTCTAGCTATCGCGGTTCTTGAGATATAGTCGGTGACAGACAGACGGATGGCAGACAGCGAAGTCTTAGTAATAGGGCCCCATTTTTACCCTTTGGGTACGGCACCCTAAAAAGCATTAAAAATAATACACTATTTTTTTTTTTTTATGAGTGGGTCGCGGTCGGCGCGCCTCCGCACCACTCCGTCCGGGGCGACAGAGGGGCTTAAGTACGCAACTCCAGCGACCCACCCAAAAACCACGTCGCCTTCGTCGTTGGGCCGACCACTGGAGCAGCGTTAACTTGTCGTCAGTGGTCGGCCCGACGGAATACCCCCTATTGGGGTACCCTCCCATCGACCGACGTCCCCCCCTCGGGGAGGACGTCGGTCTTTCCTCACGCGGTCGGCCTCTCAGCGGGTGACGGACTAATCCCCGGTCACGTCACCCGCGGCCTCGGCGCTAGGGCGGCATGAGGCGCAGATAGTTGCGCCTGCACCGCCCCAGTCGCCGGCGGCGGATCTCCTCATCGAGGCTGCGCTCCTCGCGCAGGCGATCCGCCGCCTCCTTCCGCGAGATCACCGTCTCGCAGAAGGCTGCGACCGCGTCCCAATTCCCGACGCTGTCGACCATCGCCCTAGCGATAGCCGGCAGCGTCAGGTCCGTACCGATGATTGCGACGAGTTCACAGCGCTGCACTGCCCAAGCCCCGCAGGCCTCGAGCGTATGGCGCGCCATGTCCTCGTCGCAATCGCAGTGGTGGCAGGACGGTGTACTCTCCCTCCTAACGACCTTGTGCAGGTATTTGGCGAAGCACCCATGCCTCGTCAAAACCTGCACCAGTCGGAAGGAGAGCACCCCGTGCCGCCTTTCCATCCACTGCATCAGCACCGGCCGGAAGGCCTCCACGTTTCGCACCCCGAACACAGGCCTCTCCAGCCGGACTGCCCAACGGGCAATGACGTCTCGGCGGGCGTCGACGCGCCAGGTGGTGAGATCCCTTAACGAGACCACACAGCCCTCCGCTCGCACCCCCGTCACCCAAAAAATAATACACTATAAAAAAAACATTTTTATATAAACTTAGGATATGTCAAAGAATTTTCAAAATTGTGATTATCATCATTTTTTTGAGATCATCATTATCATCTCATCCCATACATGTTCCATTGCTGGGCTTAAGCCTCCTCCAGAACAGAGACGAAAGTTGACCTACTATACCCTACTAATCAGATGAGCTGGTGTTATTTCGAATTTTCCTTTTCTTGCGTAGTTTTTATATGCATTTTTAATCCCTTAGTCGTCTTTTACGACACCCACGGGCAAGATAGGGGGTGGAGAATTATATTCTTACTCCAACATCACATGGAAACCAATGGTACTATCCCACCACATATTTCCACTATAGTAACTCCTAGAAACCACAACCCCCAATGGTCTCCAAATATAGCATCGAAGATTCATAAGGAAATGCTTTTAATTCTCTTAGAACCAAAAATTAATTTAAAGCAAGTAATATTTTCGTACAGAATGCAAAATTATAGTATTTTTATAAACTAATAGCAACCCGTCCTCACTCGCTTCGGTTTAAAATGCCTTACCCGTGTAGTGCCCGTTCCTGTGGGAATACCGGGATAAAATACAGCCTATATTACCCCCTGATATTATAGCTTTCCATCGGTGAAAGAATTTTTGAAATCGGTTCTGTGGTTTAAACGTGAAAGCGTAACAAACAAACAAATAAACAAACTTACTTTCGCATTTATAATATTAGTAAGGATCTACTTAATGTACAGTTCTTTCACGTCTTCAATAAATTGAATATAAGTGATACATCAAAACAATGCAAATCCCATCAAAATCTAAAGCAATTTAAAGTCTATTTTCATCAAATTTCTACTCACGACTTTCTATTAAGGAATAACGACGCGTGTTATTAAGGCAGGCTATAATTTTCATGTTATTCATTAAAGCAAAGGAACATATTAAATTCGTGATTGAATTAAATTGAATAATTACATGAGTTTTGTAGAAGGGTAATAACATTTCACGTAATGAGAGCGTCAAATGAAATAAATTTTTAGGCGATAAATAAATTTATACACCCACAATATATTAACAATTAATATACATTTTGCTGTCATAAAGGCAGTTTTTTTAATTTTCATCATCATCTCAGTCCATATAAAACCCACTGTTGGGTTCAGACCTCCTCCACAATGGGAGGGAAATAGACCCACTATACTAAGCTAATCAAACGTGTTGGTATATCCCTTAGTCGTCTTTCATAATATCCACAAGTAAGAAAGGGGGTGGTGAATTAAATTCTTACTCTGTCACCACACTGTCAAAGTTTTAAAATTTTACCTTGCTGTAATCCTTGTAATGTTTCTCACTTTACAAATATAATTATCGAATACAAATTACACCCAGACTCAGAACATCAATTTGTGTATCGCACAAAGTATTGAGGACCGACACGGCACTTGGCATGGTAGCTCGATATCTTAATAACTACACCAGCTGTGCAGTCAGACTCTGGGCTGGCTACGGATAACAAAGAATTCAGTACAGGTGGTCGGCCCAATGGCGAAGGAGAGGGGATACGACGGGCTATGGGGCTGCGTTCGGCCTTTTCGTCACCCCGAACGGAACGAACGGGGTATGCACTGACAAAAAAATGAAAAAACAAAAAATGCCCACCCAAAAAAATGCAGTCAGCTTATCTTCGTTAGTCGTAGCCTGTAGGTGTGTTTATTGAATCATCATCATCATAATCATCGCAGCCCTTATACGTCCCATTGCTTGGCTCGGGCCTCCTCCACAGTGGGAGGGAATTTGACCTACTATACCATGCTGGTCAGACATGTTGGGGTAGGGTTTCATTTCGAGTTTTCCTTCTCTTGCACAGACGTTATGTGCATGTTATATCCCTTAGTGGTCTCTTACCAAATCCACGGGCATGATAGGGAGTGGTTGCTCCGGTGGTTGGCCCAACAACGAGGTGACGTGGGTACGGGTGGGTTATGGTCCCGCGCGCCGTCCTTTCATCACCCCGGACGGACTAGACCGCGCGTGCGCTTACCATAGCCCACCCAGAAAAAAAAAATGATAGGGAGTGGTAAATTGTATTCTTACTCCGTCACCACACGGAATGTTTTTTGAAGGCGCTAATGTAAGTATATATTAGAATTTAAAAATTCTAGTTGTGTAAATTAGTTTATCGATAAAGCTACATTCTATTTTCATTGCCGATAGTGGCAAACTAGCAAACAGTACCTGATGGTAAGTGTTGCGGCCGTTCGTAGGCCTTTTCTAGGCTACTGCCTATCCTGAAGAAATTGAAAGGACTATGAATGCGTGCAATGAGAGTCGGTGATACTATAGGTATCAGCAAAACCTACCACACGCAAACACCTTCATAAAATTGGAGTTCAAGTTCTCTCACTCATCAAATGAAGTACAGTTACAAATTGCTACCACTCAAATGTCAATTTTCTGCAAGAGTGTGGTACTAATCTGGACGAATCGGCTCGCGGCTATCGACAGTATAGTTCTACTACATATACCTACTATATACGCTAATAGATAAAGTTGCAACTAATAAAGGCCAATTAGTATCTATATATGCTAATGAATCGAACAAAATTTAAGTAATTTAAGTAATAATTTGACATGGCTCATTAAGTATTCTGAGCGACCGCCGTTGTCATAATAATTGCTGAGATAACAGATTATAATTTATGTATTAAAATATTATTTCTGTTGATATTTTTACTAATACTGCAAGATGGTGTAGGTGTTCAAAATAATATTTTGTAATATGAAAAGATTTCAGGCAAACAAAGCTGTTGATACCACTATTTTTTATGTTAGCGTACGTGGGCTTCGCACTTATTTCTATTTTTGAGACCTTCCCACTCACTCGGCTTTAATCTCGCCTCGGCAATCTACGTAATACCTACGCCCGTGCCCATTAAATCATCCAATTAACGTAGATTTCCTTTACTTCTATACGACTTTATACAAAGATTTCAAAAATGGAAAGTGTTTAGGCTCCAGTTATGTTCAACACACCAAAATAAGAACTGCAATATACGAAACGAAACCAATTTTTATAATGATAACTACACAAAACTTTATTAAAATCTATCCGGTAGATTTTGTGTGCTAACATAGGCGACGTAGCTAGAGTCTTTATTATATTTAGTGGTAGGTAATCGAATAAACTTAAAACGAGGATTTTCTATACATATTTAAATTTATTTTGAATGTCTTAAAAATGATTCCGATTACACTTGGTTTAATAAAGTTTGGATTCAGGCAGCACAGGACAGCACTTTGTCAAAAGCAAATCAGAGGATGATGACAAAATAAGATTTTACTTTTGAAGTTTATCTATTTACGACTTCTCCGAAAATATGATTTTATTGAAGTGAAACTTCTTTGCGCGCATGAGGGTAAAATTTTTACGTATGAAACCCAATTTAGTGACACGAAAATGTAGGACGTTTTTGTCCAAGAAGAGGGAAAGACCAATTGAGACCGATTGAGAGAGAGTGAGAAAGGCCGAACATAGCATGATGCACATAGCCATGGAGCGAGAGTAGGGAGCAAGGGAATGAGAAAGAGAGTGAAAGAGTATATATATTCTTTAATATTGACAAAAACATGTGGCACCAAATAAGTTTCACTTTCGACATGCGTACGCTCTTTTTTTACAAAAATGTGACGTTAACTTTTAGAGTGCCTTTCATATCATCTTAGCTCATAGATCACATCCTACGCCTGGGCTCGAGCATCCTCCAAAATAGGAAAGAAATTGGCCTCATACGGGTTGATAAAAATTGTCTTGCATAGATATTACATGCAATACATCGCATATTCCTTAGTCGTCTTTTACGATTCCCACGGGCAGGAGACAGGGCGACAAATTCTTACATATTCTTATTCCATCAGTACATGGGAAAGTGCCTTTACTTAAAAATAAATATATATAATACCCGATATTAAAATATGAACGAAAGAAGAGTAATATTTAAATAATTATCACTACATTAATCAAACATAAAACGGATGTTGTTATATAAATAAAAGACAAATGCTGAACAATGTTCGAAACATTGGACAATGAAAACGAAATAAAATCCGTAAAAAAGTATTCATAAGGAACATACAAAGTATAAATTTCACTTTATTTCTAGGTTGATACTGGAGAGGTACCGCGACAAACTTGTATGTTTAAGATTCGAAATTATTCGAAACTTTTGCATCGAATTCGGTTACGATTTCGAATATATATTCTTATTTTAGATACTCTATTATTTCGATTACGGGAACGGAGCGCCATAATATCCTTGACATAAATTTATTATGTAAGCTAATGAATAAAGGCAGCTCTTGTGTAATTTAAATTGTTTCAATAACTGTTACCCTGTGGAAATTATTCCAATGAATAATAGAAAATTTATAATTGCAAAACTTTCAATGGCTTTTGTATATTATAAATAAGTTTTCTTACAAACTAAATAGTTATTATAGTTATGTTAAATGTTTACCTTTAGAATTACCGATATTGTGAATCAAAACTAATTTGCGACAGCAAATAAAACTATCCACGTAAATTGGAATCCCGTTACATGATTTTTTTTTCGAATCGGGCACTTTGATATTCACGTAAAGAAAAACCAATTTTTTACTTACTTTCTCTCCCTCTCAGTAATTTATTTAACAAAGTACATAAATTAATTTTATAGAACGTCTAGTTAATTAAGCGCCTAATAAAATTTCTTATTTAACAAAAAAATATGAAATAGCTTTTACTAAAACACTTCTTATAAGCGATAATTATATTTTTCAGACAGTTAATATTATATCAAAAATGTAGGTCAAAATTGATAACTAATACTGAAATGATAACATAAATGGCTGCTTTAATAACAATTAATTGTTCGGCGCCAAAAAGCCCTTCTAATATTTTTTCATGACCTTGAATTCTGATGAGTATTTGAAACGTCGGCAGAGTAAAAACTATATTAAAATATGATATAATTCGTTACAAAACTTTCATGTATCATCCTCTCTACTCATGCACGTCCCACTGGTGAGCTAGAGCCTCCTGCAAAATGAGCGGAAATTCAATTACGCGCTGATAAAATGGGATAGCATAGAAATTTTTCAAACATATTGTATTCTTACTCAGTCGCCACATAATAAATCCTTTTTTGTATCATCATTTCATTACCTTCAGGTCATCGAATTCCACTACTATATATGTGCAGATCATACTTAATATTATAAGCACTACTGCTCACTCCCCCGATTCGTTTTTAAGCGATTCTTACGACGCTCGCCAGATAGTAAGGGGTGGTGACACATTGTTCCATAACATGTCACCACTCGGCAATATTTATATATTAACTACTAAAGTCAAAAATTTTTATAACTTTATACCATATTCGCGGCAAATTGTTGAAAACCATCTAGGGATAGGTTAAAGAAACAATGCGTCGCGTCGCCACCTTTTATTTTTCATGGAAATTATAAAAACTGACTAAGGAAGAAGTAGTGGCAGTGATCATTGCGAACTATACTTGTTTTTTAATAAAATAATGTTGATCAATTAAGTTGTTGGCATTAATTAAGAAAACTAAATCGGTTAAAGTAGCAATAACGAATTTTCTAAAGACTAGTTTTAAATCTCACTAATTGTTTTCTTAGTTTTAGTGGTAACAGACGGGTCTTCTCAACCAACATACCTCGATGTCTGAAACCACAGGGTTACGAGCAGTTTGTGGTACCAGCAATATTTAAATGTGGTATTTAAATGAAGGCCTTGTAACCAAACACAAAATCACTCGGCGGTATGGAGCGGGCTATATTCGAAATTTCTCTACATCATAGAATCCGAAATAAAAAAATCTGCAGAAGAAGGGATGTAACCGATGTAGCACAAACAATTACACGCTGAAGTGACCATGGACAGGCCACATCACTGGATAAACCGACAACCTCTGAGTAAGAAAGTAAAACTTGCTAGGCATCATTGGACACAGGCGGCGGCAGACCGCACTTTGGGGCGAAACATGAGAGAGAGCTATATCCAGCAATTGACAGCGAAGGTCTGAATGATAATGATAGTGATGAGACGTGTAGTTTACTAGCATTGTTTTAGCCTTTCTTATTAGTTGATTAAATATCCCATAAATATCTCAGTGTAATCGTATTTCCAACATGAACATTTTAAGCTATATGTAATAATAATCATACCACGTAGCGTTATTATCCATTCAAATATTTTCATAATATGATGAATGACATGAAATCTAAACTGGTTTCATTTTATACGCAATATTGTCGTATAATCTAATATTTATGTACATTTATGATCAAGTCATTACCAGCTCTCCGCTATCGTCTATCGCTCTTTGACAAACATTAAGAATTTAACAAACTCTACTACTTGCATTAATTTCTTAACTATGCCATCATTTACCGTTGATTCGCGTAACAAATTATGATTAATTTGTGTCATAAATTTTGAGACACAAATTTCGCATAATAATTAATTCCCTAAGACATGATATTCAGATGAGATAAAACGGAACGAAAATGATGTTGTCAGGTAAGTTTAAATATGAACGTCGAAGGCTTTAGGGATAAGGTAAGACCGAGAAAAAGATTGATAGATTACGTGAAGCATGATATAGATAGAAAAGAAGTTAACACAAGGGAAAAGAAAAATATTGCATCGTTTTCAAATAATTGGGCTCATAGAATGATGATGATAAATAATTCGCTAAGATTTCTCATTTTGTGATAGTATTTTATAGAACACAATTTATTTTCATGTAAGTGTTCCGTGTGGTAACGGAGTAAGAATACAATTTACCACTCCCTATCTTGTCCGTGGATGTCTTAAAAAACGACTAAGGTATATAATATGCACATAACATCTGTGCAAGAGAAGGAAAGCTCGAAATGAAACCCTAGTAGTAAGTCAAATTCCCTCCCATTGTGGTGGAGGCCCATGCCCAACAGTGAGACGTAAGTGGGCTACGGTGATTATTATAATGATGAAGTGTATCAAAGGTCATCCTTTGATTTATCTTAATATATATAAATTACGTGTCACGTTGTTTGTCCGCGATGGACTCCTAAACTACTTAACTGATTTTAATCAAATTTGCATACCGTGTGCAGTTTGATCCAGCTTGAAAGATATGATACCTTACATCTTAATTTATAGTCGAATATTATTTTATTGCAAATAATTTGTCTATTATTTGACATTCACAATTATCTGTTAACTCCAAACGATTTTAACAGATGACGATATCTGTTGACTGGATTGAGTAATTAATTAATAGATGGCGCTGCTATGTCAAACCTACAAACGTGTTATATACGATTTTAACTTCATTTTTTACATAGAAGCCATTTGTAAAAAAATATGACGACCTCCATGACAGATGTTCTCCTATAGTTCCACTTAAATAAACTCATTTGCAAAAAAACCGGGCGGTTTTGATTTTCATTCATATTTAAAAAGATACAATACCAAAAAGGTTTCAATCGTTTGTACACGTTACTGGCCGGTTTTAAAAATGCTGTGGTATTTAAAAAAGTACGTTCTAAATTCAATTTTTCATTTGATGTTCATTTTTACAGAAAACCCCTTTTTATCCTACATTTTTGGCGCGAAGTTCCAGAAGTTAACATCGACTTTCATAACTTTTATTCAATTTTTATCGATTAATTTCATATCCTTGACTGTCAAAGCTTTATTTAATGCTGTTTGGCTGTATCAAAAATGGTAGATAAAGTGGTAAAAGCTACCAAAATTATCGCGCTGCTTGAAGAGGGTTGCAGCCAATGTTTCGTGGCTAGGAGGCTAAATGTTAGTCGCTCGACAGTCCAAAGGACCTGGCAGCGATATCAGGAGACTGGTTCCGTCGAGAGAAGGCCTGGTTCTGGAAGAAAACCATGTACCCAACCACGGGATGATCGTTTTCTTGTGAGTCGCGCATTGAGAAATCGCAAATCTTCGTATGTGGATCTTAAGAACAACCTCCAAGAAGTAAGAAATGTGCATATTAGTCTATGGACGGTCAGGAGGAGGCTTCTCGCTGCCAATATACGCAGTCACCGCCCGGCCCGCGGCCCCAAATTACTCCGTGAGCACAGAGTTCACAGGCTTAGGTTCGCTAGAAATTGTGAATCATGGACTCAAGACGATTGGAATAGGGTTTTGTTCTCTGATGAAGCCAGGATATCTCTGTTCGGTGAAGATCGACGTCGGCGAGTGCTAAGAAGACAAGGAGAACGCTTTGCAGAGGCATGTTTCGAAGAAATCACACCTTATGGTGGGGGCTCTGTTATGTTTTGGGCAGGAATAAATTCAATGGATCGTACAGAGTTAGTCTTCATTGAAAACGGCTCACTGACTGGGCATCGATACATAACGGAAGTTCTAATTTCTCATGCACAACCCGCATTGGCCGCTCTAGGTGAAGACTCGATTTTTATGGACGACAATGCTCGCGCCCACCGATCCCGCGATGTTAATGCGTATGTGCAAGAGGTCGGCATTCGTCGTTTGGATTGGCCAGCTCGAAGTCCCGACCTCAATCCCATAGAGCATGTCTGGGACGTTCTGAAACGGCGTGTGAGATCAGTACACCCGGCTCCGCAGACCATCAGAGAGCTGAAGAATGTGATTACTGCGGAGTGGGAACGTATTCCGCAAGCAAGTATCCGGGATATACTCGCTAGCATGCCCAGACGAATTCAAGCTGTGATTTTAGCTAGAGGGGGTCACACTCGATACTAAACATTTATCTGCTTTTACTTTATTAAAGAAAAACAAACAAAAAAACTTTTTTATTTTTACTTCATGAGCATATGCACTACTAGCGAATATACACTACTAGCGAGGTTTAGCATTATTTCCCATAAATTGTATCTAAATTTTATGAAATACTGATGAAAACGATTATTTTCTTATTAATTTAGCAAATTGTGTGGATAAAACTACCTATAATTATCAAACAAAGAAATATTAACATTTGAAATGGTTCATTGCTTAGGTGCCCGTTTTTTTTGCAAATGAGTGTAGTTTAATAAAATGTAATATAACAAAAACATTAGCCACAGCAACGCGTGGCCGGATCATATATATATATATATATATATATATATATATATATATATATATATATATATATATATATATATAACCCAGGTGGTATAGTAATAATATAATATATTTTCTATCATAAAGTGCCGAGAATTTTTTTTTTCATGATAATTAAGGCAAGCCCTCGCATAGAAATAGTAAGGCCGCATTATGTGCACCTATATTTTAAGTTACGTAGATGTTATTCCAAAAATAAGAAGCCTATGGCTGATAACAGAATGTTTCCAGATTACGAATTTTCTTATGAAAATTTTCTGAGTAAAGCTTCTAAAATTGAAGAAACCTGCTGACGTCCCAATAACTGCCTAACTCAAGAGTTCATGAATACTTCTCAATCATGCTTATGTCACTGAATCACCGAGTATACTTAAGCTTTTAATGGCTTGCCACTTTGTAATTTCTTAAGAAATATTCTTATTATTAGTAACTGAATAAAAGTAATTATATTAATCATGATAATTTAGAAAGAAAGTTATTTTTTAGAGAAATTGAATTTAAATATTATTTAGAAAATTGTCTCAATGTTTTTATAATTTTTTATACGCTAATATCCTTTTAAAATATATAATGAAAAATCTAATCAAAGCTCTATACTAACCCTATCTGCTCAGCGTGGTATAGTAAACCATCTTCTCTTTCATCGTGGAGGATGCTCTTGTCTAAAGCGACATAGGGCGATAAAGAAGTGATTAATTCAAAACCAATTGTTATTTCTAAGCATTCTTCTTTTCTTTCGAATTGGCATAGGGTTTTGTATCGATTACGCCTCTAGGTTGACTTATATGACACCGGCAGCAAAAGAAGGGACAGTACCACATAACATAGATACATGGTCAACTTTATAACTATTATACAATAATCATCATCATCTCAGCTCATACCTAGCAGTGGAAGGTTCCACTGCTAGGTTTGAGCATCCTGCAGAATAGGAGGGAAATTTACCTACTATGCCACGCTGGTCAGGTAGGTTGATATAGGATTTTGTTTCAAATTTTCTTCTTTGACGATGTTATATGCATATTTTATTCCGTCCGATTTTAGTCGTCTTTTATGACATCCACGGGCAAGATAGGGATTGATGAATGAATACGTATATACGTACGAGTGAAATACGTATGGTAATGGAGTAGGAATGCCTTACTCCATTACCATACGTATGCCATGTAAAATTAAATATAGATGGTAGCAATTCAGAGCAATAAGAAAGAGAGAAAAATATTTTATTGCAACGATCAAATTTACATACAAATTGGTATTCATAAATAAACATTTGAATGGATTGGAATCGTTAGAACATCGGAAAGACTTTGGATCTCTCTGTGTCCTTTATCGACCCTTCTCTGTTCTCTGAGGTTCTCTGAAGAGCTGTTTAACTTGGATTCAACGCCTCCGTTGTATAAATAATCGCACCATTCTACACTATAGTAGGATTAACCCATACCATCTGGAAACGATATCGTCCTTGATAATATTGTCGACTGATACTTGGCTATATGTACCTCTGGTGTTGCTGAGGTCCATAGGCGGCAGTCACCACTTACCATCAGGTTAGCTGATTACTTGTACGCCACCAAATGACAAGAAAAAAATATATATATATAATACTAGCTGACCCAACGTTGTTCTGTTCAAATAAAATAAAAACAGCGCCACCTACCGGGTCCAATTGTGAATCTGAACCATCCTCGAATCCTCTTGAACACACACAAAAAATTTCATCAACATCGGTCCAGCCGATTAGGAGGAGTTCAGTGACATACACACGTACACAAGAAATTTATATATAAAAATAATAAAATATATGTAATTAATTATATATTTCTCCCAAGTCGGCTTGTCCCCAACTCAGTACATTGTAGATTAAAAATCTGCAGTTTTCTTCCAAGTAGTCATATTAATTACGTCACGCACGTAAGCAGTTATCCGGCACGTAAAAATGAAAATATTTACTGAATTCTTTAAAAAATAACACTAAACGGCCTGCTAATGACGCATACTGAGCGAATCGCACAAGACATTTTTTTAAGCAGATAAGATCCATAAACTTATACAGTCCCTAAATAGTTGCAAAGCCCCAGGCTTGGACAATATTGCCGTTAAGGACATACAACTCATTAGCAAAAATATTTCAACGGCTTTAGCCCATTTAATAAATACAAGCTTGACCACAGGGCAGTATCCAAATGACCTCAAATTAGGATGTACAAGGCCAATCTTCAAGAAAGGCAAAACTGACGATGAAAGCAATTATCGTCCAATTTCACTGCTGTCATCGGAAGACATAATAGTAGAAAGATTTATATGTGATCAAATCCATAATTTTTACAATAAAAACTCAATTATTAGCTCTACTCAATATGGCTTTCAGCGCAACAAAAGCACTACTTTACTTCTCTCTAATTTTACAGATAGCATAAACGTAGCTCTTAATACAAGAAATCATGTACTTGCGCTATTCATAGATTTCTCACATGCTTTCGATACTTTAGATCATAATAAACTCTTAAATAAATTAGACGATTCAGGCATTCGAGGCCCTGTACATAAGTGGTGTTCCGATTACCTAAAGAACAGAAAATACCAAGTTCGGATTGCTGACAGCTTAAGTGACATATTTACTGTCAGTCATGGTACGGCACAGGGATCTGTATGTGGGCCGCTGCACTTTCTAGCTTACGTAAACGATATGGCAAATATTTTACAAAATTGTAATTCTTACCAATTTGCTGATGACACATGTATCCTCATAACAGAAAAAGATTTAAACGAAATCGTTCAACTCTTACAAAAAGATTATAATAAATTTTGTTTATGGTGTCACGATGTTGGCTTGGTATTAAATGTAAAAAAAACTAAGCTACTACACATTAAATCACCCTACTTGAAATCTGACACTCAACCTAATATAGTAAGCCATACGCACACCTGCCTTCACAATATTTCGACCTGTGATTCTAAATGCCCAACCGTAGATCAAGTTGCTACCCACAAATACCTAGGATTACTTATAGATGAGAAATTTAGGTGGGGTCCTTATATTGATGAAGTATGTAACAAATTACGCGTGATATTAGCTAAATTTTATATTATCAACAAACGCATTCCCTTTTCCACCAAGTTATTGTTTTATCCAGTTATGGACGTACTTTTATAACATATTTAAATTCTATTTACAAAATCCAACTCAGTATATTAAAGATAATAGTCCCACCCAGAATCAAATCTCAAAGCGAAGATGACAACACACTATTTAAATATTGTAAAACGCTACCAATACATGAAAAAGTTTTTTAACACTCAAGTGTGTTGCACTTGAGTGTTAAAAAACTTTTTCAAATCAAAAAATAAATCCCTCTCTATATGCGCGTCGAGTCGCACACAACAAATTTGTTACTACTACTGCAGGTAATTATTACGGCGAACGGACGAGCGCATACCTAAACACTTCTTATCGAACTTATAGTCGGCAAATATTATTCTTCTTACTGTTTACTTTTTCTCTTTTCTTTTCTGTCTTATACTAATACTACGTATATTTGTAATGATAAATTAATATGTATAGCTGTATACACATGTGTGTGTGTATATATATATATATATATATATATATATATATATATATATATATATATATATATATATATATATATATATATATACATATATATATATATATATATATATATGTGTGTGTGTGTGTGTGTATGTTGATTCATTTGTGTGCATTTATACCGTGAATGGATTGTAAAGTGTCACACACAAACCCAAGAGGTTTAAGTGACACTATATTTTAATTCTGTACAAGTTTTTTGCTTTTTGGTATTAAATAAAAAAAAAAGCTATACACAAATAGTCATTCGTAAATAAAAATGTAATAAATAAATAAATAAAAAAAAATGTAATACTTACTGTTTGAAGTACAATTATTAGTAAAAGAGCTAACTGTAGCAAAAATTTTCTAATTCAGTTTGCCACTAAGCATTATTTGCCAAAACAAATGACCCTTTTGTTCCCTCTTCAATAGTGTCTAGACATTATGTCTGTAAAATATTTAAGACTGCAGTTTCATTCTGTATACCTTATAATAGAATTTGAAGTAAAAGTTTCTAGGCAGGTTGAGGTACGTTGGTGTAAACTCTAAAGCTGTGTTAGAAAATAAACTACTAGAACTATCTACTAGTTTTTTTTTCTATGTACTAGTATATACTATATCCTATAATAAATAATTATACCGATCCAAATTGTTATATATTAATAAAAACATATAAATTTGGGAAAATGCAAAACTGCACGCTGCATAATGTTTTTTTGAATTATTTTATTAATTAATATCTTGGTATTACGATTGACCAACACTTGTCCTTTAAACCACATATCGAGACCTTGTCAGCCAGATTAAGAAAATTAATTTATATTTTTAAAAACCTCAAACATGTTGCTGATCATGAGACAATTAAGATGGTTTATAATGCCTTGGCACAATCATTAATAAACTATTGCATTACATCATGGGGGGGAGCCGCTAAAACTCACATACTGAAAGTAGAAAGGGCTCAGCGCGCTATCCTCAAGACTGCGGCCAACCTTCCACGACGTTTCCCCACAGTAGATTTATACAAAAAATGGGATCTTCTCACAGTTAGGCAAACTTTTGTTCTTCTTACTGTCCTCAAAAAACACTCCCAATTACAATATGACCCTAATCACTTAAAAAAGAAGAGACGAAAAGGTGGGATCTGCTCGGTTCTACGATGCAAAACTGCACTTTCTCACAGATTCTTTGGCTTCCTTGGAAATTATCTCTATAATAAACTTAACACTATTCTTAACATGTATCCAATGAATAAATCAAAATGCAAACATAGCATAAAAAATCATCTGAGATCTCTAGACTACCAAAAAACGGAATCTCTCCTGAACGTTCCAATAAATAACTAACACTCTTCGGTTATTACAGATATATGAAAGAGTATGCCTGTACTCTGGGATATATACTCACACAGCCACCACATTGCTCAAATACATATATGTACATACACCCTACAAATTTACTATACATCCTCTCTCACATATTCACACTTGTAATACGAGTACACGTACATACATAAATTTTCACGCCCATACACACACACACACAGATACGCACACGCAAACACATACACACCTAAATACATGCACGCACATGTTTCACATATACACACTCAAATGAACACTCACACGAATACACACAAAGCAAAAAACAATTAACTCACCTCACCATTACGTACTGTATTTTTACCTACTATTATTTTTACTTTTCTTTTATTATTTTTATTATTATTATTTTTGCTTCGCAGTGATTCTATCCTAATTTAATTTTAATTTGTAACTTTGGAATTATTACGCAGTTCTATCATTCTCCTTTAGCGGGAGCCCTGGTGACTTGTAACACAGGTTTTATATTAAAAAAACCTACTTCAAGCACCAGTCTCTCACAAAGGTTGTAGTTATTCTTATTAAAGTACATATGTTAATTAGACCTAAGGTAACCTTGTGAAGAGAAAATAAATTTTTATTATTTATTTATTTAATTATAAAATATAACGATAAATTTTTAAAAGCTTATATTCAATAGGCTGACATTCCTTATTAATCCGATTAATTTAAAAAATTAAATTCAACCAAATTCGATCATAATCGTATATTCGCCCATCCTAACTACATATGTATACCATTGGACGCCCTTCGCAAAAGCTTTCCTAGCGTTTTTGGGGTCCCGTACCCAAAGGTTAAAAACAGGACCCTATTACTAAGACTTAGCTGTCTGTCTCTCCGTCTGTCTGTCATCAGGCTGTATCTTAAGAACCGCGATAGCTAGCCTGTTGAAATTTTTACAAATTATGTATTTCTGTTGCCGCTATAACGATAAATACTAAAGACAAAATAATGACATTTAATTCTTCCATACAACAATATCATATACTCCATATACTCGATTCCATATGGAAAATTCCATATGGAATTGAGTAAGTTGAGAAAAGAGTTGGAATTGAGTAAGTTGAATAAGAGTAAGAATTGACTCGATACTGATAATAGCAACAGGTAGGCACTTGAAATATTCACAAAATACTCAGTTGTATTTTTACTTTAATAATAAATAATAAAATTAAATTAAAGTAGATATTTAAGGGGCGCTCCCATACAAAAAAACGCCATTTTTTGCCAATTTTTTTTTATAGTTAATGGTACGAAACCCTTCGTGCGCGACTCCTACTCGCACTTATTCGGTTTTTATTTTTGTTAAAATATTTAGTAAAAGACTTTACGTGTGCTAATATTTAGTATGAGAGTTCAAAAAAATGTAGGTTATTTTTTTGTAACGCTATATTCTTCTATTAAAATAGAAAATTATGTTATTTGAAAAAATTATTCAATAGAAGTCGGGTGTATGTTTCTCGTTCGACCAAAAATAATGCACACTCGCGCTGTAGCGTACACATACATATCTGATGTACACATGTTCATGTGTAGATATGTATGTGTACGCTACAGCGCGAGTGTGCATTATTTTATTTTATTTTTTTTAACTTAAATACGGACACATTGTATTAAGCCGTTCGACGATCGCGGCTCTGTTGCACCTGAGGGCCGTGGCGACTGAAGCCGTCACCGGCGGGGGAGTGCTGTTGGTGGTGTCCCTAGATATCGCCAACGCATTCAATAGTCTGCCATTCAGCTGCATCAGGGAGGCGCTCCGGTAACACAGCGTGCCAGTTTACCTGAGGCGGCTAGTGGCGGACTATTTGGAGGGGCGCAGCGTCCTCTGCACCAACCGAGCAGGGGACGTTGTGCGAACGCCCATGGCGTGCGGTGTCCCGCAGGGGTCGGTTCTCGGACCCACCCTGTGGAATATCGGCTACGACTGGGCGTTGCGGGGGAGCCTCCCGCCCAGGCTGGGCGTGATTTGTTACGCCGACGACACGCTCGTCACAGCCCGCCGTGGGATGCTAGAAGAGGCGGTAAGCCTGGCGACCTCTGGCGGAGGAGGTCGTCAGGCGGATCGAGGCGCTCGGGTTGCGGGTCACCCTAGACAAGACGGAGGCCCTCTTGTTCCATGGGCGCCATATGAGCCCTCCCATCGGCGTCTCGATCACCGTCCACTCGGTTGACATCAGCATCCGGGCCCATATGAGGTACTTGGGCCTGGTGCTCGACGGGCGATGGTGGTTCCGGGAGCATTTCCGCAGGCTCGCTCCACGGCTCGTCGGCGCGGCGTCCGCCCTATCGTGGCTTATGCCGAACGTGGGCGGACCGAGCGCTGCGTGCCGACGGCTGTATGCATCTGTATGGCTGTATGCCGATGGCTGTATGTCATCCGGTCGATGGCCCTGTACGGCGCACCGGTGTGGGCGGGGTCCTTGACCGTCCGATTTAGGGCCCTTCTGTGGCGACCACAGAGGGTCACGGCGGTCAGGGCCATCCGCGGATACCGCACGGTGGCGACGGAGGCAGCGTGCCTATTGGCCGGGACTCCCCCGTGGGACCTGGAGGCGGAGATGCTCACCGGACTATATCGGCGGGTGACGGGGGTGCGAGCGGAGGGCGGTGTGGTCTCGTTAAGGGATCTCACCGCCTGGCGCGTCGACGCCCGCCGAGACGTCATTGCCCGTTGGGCAGTCCGGCTGGAGAGGCCTCGGTCCGGGTTGCGAACCGTGGAGGCCTTCCGGCCGGTGCTGATGCAGTGGTTGGAAAGGCGGCACGGGGTGCTCTCCTTCCGACTAGTGCAGATGTTGACGGGGCATGGGTGCTTCGCTAAATACCTGCACAAGGTCGTAAGGAGGGAGAGTACACCGTCCTGCCACCACTGCGATAGCGACGAGGACACGGTGACGCATACGCTCGAGGCCTGCGCGGCTTGGGCAGTGCAGCGCCGTGAACTCGTCGCAATCATCGGTATAGACCTGACGCTGCCGGCTATCGCTAGGGCGATGGTCGACAGCGTCGGGAATTGGGACGCGGTCGCAGCCTTCTGTGAGACAGTGATCTCGCGGAAGGAGGCGGCGGATCGCCTGTGTGAGGAGCGCAGCCTCGATGAGGAGATCCGCCGCTGGCGACTGGGGCGGCGTAGGCGCAACTACCTGCGCCTCATGCCGCCCTAGCCGAGGCCGCGGGTGACGTGATCGGGGATTTTAGTCCGTCACCCGCCGAGAGGCCGACCGCGTGAGGAAAGACCGACGTCCTCCCGAGGTAGGGACGTCGGTCGATGGGAGGGTACCCCAATAGGGGGTATTCCGTCGGGCCGACCACTGATGTCAAGTAACCCTGCTCCGGTGGTCGGCCCAACGACGAAGGCGACGTGGTTTTCGGATGGGTTGCGGGAGTTGCGTGCTTAAGCCCCCCTGTCGCCCCGGACGGAGTGGTGTGGAGGCGCGCCGACCGCAGCCCACCCACAAAAAAATAAAAAACATTGTATTAAGCCGTTCGGTTAATACAATGTGTCCGTATTTTAGTTAATTATGCAGTTCTACATTTTGATTTACGTGCATTTGATTGAACTTATATAGAAATTATTACTAAAGCTAAACGTTACTGTTACTTACATACCTACATGAAACAATTATTATCAATAAACCCCCGAAGTTTCCATTCTGATATATTAACTGAACCAGAAATTAGGGGCCTTGAATAAATTAACATTAGATAAATTAAGTAAAATCTTGTTTGTAGATAGTTTTCTCTTAGTTAATACAGCTTATAGTTGAAATCAACTGTCCATCAAGAACAACGTCTTTTAGGTAATTTGGACCTTTGACTTGGTGTTTGAATAGATTATTAATATATCAGAATAAATGATATAAAATTGTGTTCTCTTATGTTCAATTGATAAAACAAAGCGAAATTATTTGGTTTATTGATAGAATAAATTCAGGCAATTTCTTTCAAAGGTCTGGTTAGTTAAATTGAAAAATTATTTATTTGAAAAAGATTCATTATATTATAATGACACTTCAGCGTGTGGTGACGGAGTAAGTCCTCTTACTCCATATGTCGTAAAAGACGACTAAAGGAAATAATATGCATACAATATACATATATGCAAGAGAAGGACAACTTGAAACAAAACCAGCACGTTTGACTGGCGTGGTATAGTAGGCCAATGTCCCGTCCGTAGTGGAGAAGGCCCGAGCCGAACAGGGGAACGAATGTGGGCCGTGAGGATGAAGATGACGATTTTTTATTTGAAAATGTCATAATATTCTTTTTTTTATTAGTAACATTTTATAAGGAGTAAATTATTTTTATAGTGTCAATTATTATACCTGAAAATTAATTGATACATCAGACACAAATATTTTACTATTGAAGTTTGAGTTTGCGCATTCAATAACAATAACTTTCGCGACCTCCATATAATGAGCATCGGATATATTTGAAACCCTACTCCTGGTTAGACTGATAAATGTGAATCAATTTACTTCAATTTCAAATACATATAGCTCGAAATTATTAGATAATATTAGGTCCTTAGCGATGCCAAAGAAAAAAATAATGAGGAAAAAGCAAATGAATGACTGTTTTCAAAACTCAAATGTACCAGCTAAATGAATTTTTAAATTTGAATTTGGAATTCTTACCCAAAGAGGAGATATTTCAGACCAAAGTGATCAGTACGACAAAACGAAAATTTCATATGTAAGGACCTAATATAATTATACATTTAATTATTGCCTGACTCAAACTTACGTTAATACAATTATTGAATAAAAATCACGAAATAAAAAGCCTAAGTTATGATTCGCTGATGCCTGTGGTGAGTCTTAACAATACCTGTGTTACAGGTCACCAGGTCTCCACTCAAATAATTCTGATAGAATAAATTTAAGCATTTTATCACGTCAAAATTAAATTGATATATATTTTTGCCGTCATATCATAATAAGATTATACAGAATCAATAATAATCAGTTTTCGCTGCCGAGGGCATTTATAGAAGCCGATTCAACTTGCCCTGCCGTGCTGGAAATAAGGGTCACCTTAATCGATCCTAAACGTGAGTTGCTTGCTGATTATTTTTTAAGTGTATAATACTCTTTATATATGTATATATATATATATATATATATATATATATATATATATATATATATATATATATATATATATATATATATATATATATATATATATATATATATTATATATATATATATATATAAATTTTCCGTTCGTGTGTTTGTAATCAAATGCCTTCTAAGCGGCTAGACCGATTTTGATATTTTTTGTGGTTCTTCCAATGGATATGAGAACAGTTTAAATTAATAATTGGAATCGGTAGACGGCGCTGGGATCGATTTCAACGTGAATTCCTTTTACTACTTTTTTAAATTTGAACAGACCAACGTCTGTTGGTTCAGCTAGTAAGTTGTTTAAGTTATATAAAAGATCTTTACAATAATAAGTAACCCAATGAATACCATGTTTCGTAGATACTCCCGTCGCTATCATTTCAGCTCATATAGTTACAATGTTGGGCTCAAACCTCCTCCACAACAGGAGGAAATTAACCTACTACACCACGCTGGTCAGACATGTTGGTATAGGGTTTTATTTGTTTTCTCTTGCTTATATTTTGTATGCATATTTATTCCCTTAGTCGTCTTTTACAACGCCCAAGGGCAAGGCAGAGGTGGTGAATTGTATTCTTACTCCAACACCACACGGAATAGTAATATGTACTCTTCTTTCATAGAAGATATTTCGTTTTTTTTTGTGGGTTGCGGTCGGCGCTCTCCTCGCACCACTCCGTCCGGGGCGACAGAGGGGCGTAAGCACGCACACCCGCAACCCACCCGAACACCACGTCGCCTTCGCACCCGTGAGCAGTGTATGAATTGGTAGTATTTGTAGCATTTTTCTTAGATTCTATAACCTACCAATACCATCCTACTCATCTTTAAAATGGAAACTAAACTACCCTTGGGAAATCAAAGTCTTCATCAAGAAAAAATATCTGTACTACATCGTAAACAAAGAAGTTCTGTTTGAATAAGAAATTATATAGTAGATATGAGAACCTTTTTCTGAAGTCAATAATATCTATTATAGTATACAGACAAATAAGCATACATATCATCTATATATCTATACAAACTAATAAAATTGAAGTGTCTGTTTGTAATGTCAAAATAATGGGCTTTATTCATGCTGACATGGTTATTTGCATAATAGCTATGCCTAAAAACCTAAAAAAAGGTGCCGTTTTTTCCTCCGGGATTCTCGCTAACCGAATGAAGCGCTGTTGAAAATTGCTAACACCTGTCATTTAGTATAGGCCAACTTCTTCTTCTGGATATTTATCTTTATATGCAGAAAACGGTCAGCAGCATGTCTCTTCTTTTTTTTTAAATTATTTCGAAACGCGCTTTCGATCACTCCCTGCCCGATCGTGAATGGCGTACAATCCCATAACCTGCTGTATACATACCTCTCAAGCACCATATTTGTGGGTCGTCCTTGTCATCGGTGGCCTGGAGTGGTTCCACTATTTAAAAATGTGATATATTTAGAAAGAAATACGTTAATTTGCCGTGTGGTAATGGAGTAAGAATACAATTCACCACTGCCTATCTTGCCCGTAGATCTCGTAAAAGACGACTAAGGGATATAATATGCATATGAAATCTGAGCAAGAGAAAAAAAATTCAAAATAAAACCCTATACCAACACGTCTGACCAGCATGGTACAGTAGGACAATTTCTCTCCTATTAGGGAGGGAGCTCGAGCGCACAGTGGCATGTATAAGAACTGACACATGTTAATTTAAATAAAATCTAGATACTATCACAAAATATGACCTTTTTATACATAAAATGTTATTGCCCTCATCACTTTCAAAATCTCATATCACAGATTACCTACAAATAAAAAACGCATGATATATTTTTATTTATTTTTAGCAATACGTGATCAGACAACTAATTTCGTGTTTGACATTTTCGAAACGCTGTGCAATTTACGTATATGTCACCTTTGAAAAATAAAATGATTTGTTAGTTTTAGCTATAGTCGTCGACCTTTTTTCTTTTGCCACGGTAACCTTTTGTGATTATAAACCCGTAAAAAGGATAAAAGGTGAATCGCTGAATCCTGATGCAAATCAAATGTCTTCTCAACTTACTATTTACACATTGCGGAAATAAAGGACTACTTTGAAGCTACGATATACCAGTCCATCTTAAAGTATGAAGCGTACCCCGGCAACTCAATTTTGTCAATAATAGAAAAATATATAAGGATTCCGTGTGATGACGGAGTAAGAATATAACTCAACACTTTACTCGTGAGTGTCGTAAGAGAAGACTAAGAGATATAATATGCATATAATATCTAAGAGATATAATATGCATATGCACTAATATGGGAGTCTCGAAGCCACCAGTGAAACGTATATGAGCAGAGATGATGATACAACAATTATTTGTAAGATTTAACCTTTTTTTTTGAGGGTCGGTTACGGTCAGCGCACTCGTCGCCCAGCTCCGGCTGGGGCGACAGAGGGGCGGCCCACCCGTGACACGTCGCCTTCGTCTTTGGGCCGACCACCGGTACAGAGTGACTTGTCATTAGTGGTCGGCCCGACGGAATACCCCTTGAAGAGTACCCGCTCCTCGACCGAGGTCCCCCCGCTGTAAAGCTTATACCTAATACATATTTGAGTAGCATCGAGTAATGTAACCACTTAAGTATGGGGCTTTAATATAAAAAGCCATCTGTAAGTCTTTTCGAAACCATTATCATACAAAACGTATTTTATAAAAGCCACTTATCTCGTTTGTAGCGAGGAAAGTTGCTTTAAACCGATGTACTATGGAAGCAACTCTATACATTAATTTATCGCTAATTTAAGCAATTTATTGTTATTGAGGCAATGTGATAAACAGTATATTCAGAACTGTGTATATCGGTAATTCAAACGAATAGATCATTGATAATTGATTTCTAGTTATTTGTACTACATAAACTTACTAGCAACCCACCCTCGCTTCGCTTCGGTTTCAGTCGCCTTACCCGCGTAGTTTCCGTGGAAATACCGGGATAAAATATAGCCTATGTTACTCCCTGATATTATAGCTTTCCATCGGTGAAAGAATTTTTTAAGTCGGTTCCTTGGTTTAAGCGTAAAAGCGTAACAAACAAACATACTTTCACATTTTGAATATTAGTAAGGATTATATAATATGTATATCATCATTTCAACCCATACACGTCCCACCGCTGGGCTCGATCCACCTCCACAATAGGAGGTCAATAGGGAATATGCATGATATTTTTTTATTTTTTTTTTCAACGTTTCTACTAGTTATTACATTACTAGAAATAAATATAACACATCCAAAATATAAACAATTATGCTAAAAAAATTTTTAAAAATCGCTATTATTTATGGGCGATGTAAACGCGACTACTTCGGCGCGCGTATTCTGTGACGTCAGAGTACTCGACACTCGTACAAGTTGCTAGGGCTGCCAACTAGGGCAGTTGATATTTTTATAAATATCGTTTTTCAACATATCAATATTTTACAATGTATCAATATCGGGGTTCGCTAAATCGGAAAAATATCGATATTTTTATTATTATTACGATTATTAAATATATTATATCTTATTTACCTTGCAGCTTTTATTCCTCCGAGTTTAACAGACATTAAATCTGAATTAGACGCGAAATATGTTTTCATCATATTTTAGGAAGATTATCTGACTATACTTTGACGAAACCGGTTTCAGTCATTGTAATAAGACTTATTCACAAGATTAATACTTGAACACAGAAAACTAATAACTTATTATGAAATAACTGGGTAACAATACAAAATAATTAGGGATGTGACTTGGAGGGTAAAATCGATTTTGTAATAATCGAATTTTTGTTCTTTAAAATAAATCAATCGATTTAAAATAATCGATTAATTAAAAAAATCGATTATAAAATAATCAATTAATTAAAAAAAATGATTATAAAATAATCGATTAATTAAAAAAAATCGATTATAAAATAATCGATTTTTTGTTCTTTAAAATAAATCGATGATAAAATAATCGATTAATTAAAAAAAATCGATTATAAAATAATCGATTAATTAAAAGAAATCGATTTTAAAATAATCGATTATTTAAAATGATAATCGATTATAAAATAATCGACTTTTTTCTCCCAACAGGATTGTGATAACTTTTTTTTTAGGAAATGTGAGCTTTATTTTCTAACATAGAATGATGAATTTTGATCGAATTTCGAATAAAAAAAATCGATTAATAATCGCCTTTTATTATTTTGATAATCGATTGTAAAAATCGATTATTAATCGATTATTTTTTTGTAAAAATCGATTATTATAAAAATAGATTACTTTTTCACATCCCTAAAAGTAATCACTAGAAACATACAAACAGCAACTTGATATCACAAGATTCTCCTCCTATCCAAGGTTCAAGGAGGGCTGTTGATAAAATATCGATATGTCAAAATATAGATATTATTATTTAAAAATATCGATAGTTAATACTGAACTTTTTTGGACGATAATAAAAAGAACGTATCGAGGGTCGATATTTATTTGAATTTTGGAGTTTTATCTTTTCTTCTAAAGTATTTATTCTACAAAATCACAGTAAACTTAATCTGCTGTAGAAGCGCTGGCATGAAACTGATGATCAGTTATCACTTACTCCTAGAATTTGATAAAAAAAAGCTCGGCACGGCAACCCCGCAATGAACGAAGTTAAAGAGTGGTCATGGGGAAAATATCGATATTTTTTCGTTATATCGAACTTCGGTATTGATATATTTAAAAATATCGAAAAACTATTTTTTTTAAATATAAACAGCCCTAACTAGAAGACTCGGGTGTCACGTGTTCAAAACGTGACATCATAGTACTCCAACCAATGCGGTGCGTTTCAGAAATTTTGCGCGCGAATTTCAAAAAGGCACTTTTTGATAATTAAATTTAATTATTAAATAATGATAAAATTAAAAAATAATTGTATAGGTATGTTTCCCTATACCAACATGTCTGACCAGCATGGTATAGTAGGTCAAATTCCCTCCTATTGTGGAGGAGGCCCAAGCCCAACAGTGGGACGTATGTGGGCTGTGATGATGATGATGATGATAGGTATGTTTATTAAGCAATAAAGATTACAAATAAAAATAATTTGTTCATTTTGGAGTTTCGTGCATATTCCCTATTGACCTTACTATATCATGCTGGTCACACAGGTTGGTATAGGGTTTTATTCCGAGTTCTCCCTCGCTTGTACAGATGCTACATGTGTATATCTCTTAGTCGTCTTTTACGAAATACACGGGCAAGATAGGGATTGGTGATTCTTACTCTGTCACCACACGGAAACATAATGTGTATACCACGGAGTAAGTACAAAGAGGAGCTGTTGTAATTAATATTTTCTATGAAACAATGTGTGGCAGTTAAGGGGGTGAGGGGATATTACCTGTCTCACTCCCTTCTTTATGCTGTTTCACTCCCTCCTTTATGTCCATCTACCGGCTATTAGCATAACTACTAGTTTCATATTTTTAGTAGTTGATCTATCTGCCACTAGATGTTAGTAAGTGTAAGTGATATTTGTGAAACTATATGTAAAAATCGTTTTGTCCAGGTAAATGTATTTAAATATTAATTTAAATGCTTATGTTCATTAGTTAACCCTAGCTCACTAACCTTATTTTTGAGTAACAGTGTAACTAACCATTCGTCTGTGAGACTACGAAATAAAATGTCAATATATCATTATACAGGTTTATTTTTTATAACAAAATAGCTTACATAGCTGTTATATTTATCAAACTATCGAATAATTAAATTAATACTGAAATCAATTTAACCGGTACAGCTACTGCATATCGAAATAGTGTGCTCGCCACAAATGGCCTTCTTACAACCCTTGCAGAACTATTTCGTCATACAACGTTTCTTGGAAGGGCAATAGCTGCAAATTTTCCGGTTTCTTGGCAGTTCTTGGGTACTACTTTCTTGACAATCATCAATTTGCAGAATTTCGGCGATAAATTGTCTCAAATTACGCTGCAAAGTAACTGTATTATACCGCTCATGAAGCCAAGGTTTCATAAGCTCGTCTGCTATTTCTAATGCAAAAACTCTTCGTTTTGAGGGTTTTTACGATGCCGAATCTCGTTTGATACATGCACAACATATGAATTTACGATGGCTAGATTTATAATACCGTAAAACAAGCACAGCGGCCATCGATTCGTTTTATGGCTAGTACTCATTATTAAGCACATCTGATCCACGGTGTCGACTGCTCCTTTTATGGAATTGTAGAACTCAATGATTTTGGATCTATAACTAACATTTTATTGTGACAGCGACGTAGGATGACGAATTCATCGTCAGAAGAGACGGAAACATTTCCATCACTTTCATCAGTATCGGCGTGTATTTCTGTCTCAATATCGTTCTCATCCTCAGAATTTTAATATTGATATTGATGGCCGGGTAATGATTCCGCATCCGATTCAGCCAGCCATTGCACAATTTCCTCCTCATGACTCCTCAAATCCATCTAAATGTGAAAAAATAAAATAAACAAATTAAAAAATCCCAACTATAAATTCAACTGTAAAATGTAAAAAAATAACCTTTCATGGAAAACTTTTACACAAATTTATTAGCAGTAATTTCTATGTAAATAAAGAATAAAATAAATACTTTGTTTGTAAAAGTAATGTCAACAATATTGAAATTGGGACTTACATAACTTGGATAAAAAGTTACACAATTACTACTTTCGTCCGTTAGGCGACGGCAAGGCGAGATCTCCCAAACTAATTATGGTGCGTCTGCAATCAGTGCTTACAGGTGACTAACTTCACTATTTAAGAAGGTATTAAAAGAGGGCGGGGCGGCGGATGACGGGAACGTATCGGAATTGCAAAAGTGTAAAGTGCGCGTAGTCCATTAGACGAATGGTTAGTGATCTACGGTTAATACGATAATCTTAATAGTCTGAGCTTTATTTACTTTTACAGTTCTAGGTCCCATTACGAAGAGTAGTGCCATCTAACGTTGAGTAGAATTATATTTGAACATGACATCGTCAAAGAATTTTCCAGAAATTATTTTAATAAATTATGAATAATAATACTTACGAATGAAATATGATTCCTTCCATAGCATCTGAACGTTTATCGGAGTACTATCTACATGATAAAACACAAAACTTATGGATTTTCTGCGTAATAAAGCAAAAATACACCAAAAATATAACTGTGTCCACAGTACGAACACGGGCAGAGTCAACAGCAGACTAATAGGCAACGCCCACTACCTAATGTTGACGTGATGACGTCAGGACCTAGTTGAGTCACGGTGCACAGTTGCTTAGGCCGGCTCCTCCTTGTATATGCTCCGTGGTGTATACCCTTCAGCAATTAGTACTATATATACTATTTATCCACATTATTACGAACTATATTCATCATTCATAATAATCATTTTAGCTCATATGCATCCCACTGTTGGGCTCGAGCCTCTACCAAAATAGGAGGGCAATTGACCTACTATACCGCAATAGTCAGATGTGTTAGTATATTTTTTTTTTTTTTTTGGGTGGGCTATGGTAAGCGCACGCGCGGTCCAGTCCGTCCGGGGCGATGAAAAGACAGCGCGCAGGCTATGACGAGTGTATCGTCAGCGTAGCAAATTACGCCCAGCCCGGGTGGGAGGCTTCCTCTCAACGCCCAGTCGTAGCCGATGTTCCACAGGGTCGGACCCAGAACAGACCCCTGTGGGACACCGCATGTCATGGGCGTTCGCACAACGTCCCCTACTCGGTCAACGTAGAGGACGCTGCGCCCCTCCAAGTAGTCTGCCACCAGCCGCCTGAGGTACACGGGCACCCCGTGATATCTCAGCCCCTCCCTGATGCAGCTGAATGGCAGACTGTTGAAGGCGTTGGCGATGTCCAGGGACACCGCCAACAGGACTCCTCCGCCGGTGACGGCCTCCGCTACCACGGCCTTCAGGCGCAGCAGGGCCGCAATCGTCGAACGCCCTCTCCGAAAACCAAACTGGGCGACAAAGCGGGCTCGGCTCCGACGAGGTGCCGCTCGATGCGGGCAGCCAACACCCTCTCCAGCAGCTTGCCCGCATCATCGAGCAGCACGATGGGCCTGTAGGCCGAGGCCGACTCGGGAGACCGTCCCGGCTTCGGCAGGAGAACCAGCCTCCCCTCTTTCCAGCATCCAAGGAACTGCCCGGACGTCAAACAGGCGTCGAACAGTCCCCTGAGGCGTGGTCCCAGGTGCTCGAGGACCAGGGCCAGCGCACGGTTCGGAATACCGTCGGGCCCGGGGGCGGTGGATTTCACTCGCATACGCGCCACTGCCGCCCCCATTTCCGGCTCCGTGATGGGCGGAGCACTTTCATCTTCGGCCTCCCGGTCGCTGTCCGGCGAAGCCATGACCGGGGGCGTGTGCTCCGCCCGCCGTGGAAAGAGGTCCCCAACAACTCTGGTGAGGAGGCTGGGCTGGAGAGTCTCGGTGAGGGGGGGGGGGCGCCCGCGGAGTTTGTTCAGGGCCGCGAGGTAGGGGCGACCCCAGGGGTCACGCTCGAGACTGTCCAGCATCTCCCGCCGACTAACGTCCTTGGCGGTACGGACGGCCAGCCTGAAGGCAGACCGCGCACTGCGGTAAGCCTCGTACAGCTGGCCCTCCCGCTCAGCGTCGCGGTGACGCGCTCGGCTGCGGGTGTAGACCCTGCGGGCACGTATGCACGCGGCCCGAAGGTCTGCCAATTCTCGGGACCACCAGAGGACCGCACTCTTCGGGGGCAGACGCCGCCAGATGTGTTAGTATAGGGATTTGTTTCGAAGATTCCTTAGATGTTATATGCATATTTAATCCCTTAGTCGTCTTTTACGACACCCGCGGGTATGAGAGAGTAGTGAATTGTATTTTTACTCCGTCACCACTCAAACTAGGTATATCACCATCCCATTATATCTTATTAGTGGGGAGGGTAAAAATAAATGAGAAAATAATACCATTTAAATAGAAAGAAATCTCCCATTCCTTCTTCCTTTAACAAAACCATTCAACGAATCGACGCCAATAGCGCGTAGTTTTATCATGCTTACACACAAAAGAAAATTTTAATGAAAATAAGGAATTAACATTCAAATGCCCAACATTGTTAGTACTTCAACAAATGAAATTGAACTATTAAGGATAAAGAATAATTCACTATTTATTCAGACACATTTTTATTTATAAGACTGCACCCTGCACTAAGGAAATAATTCTTGTATTTGGGCTTTACAAATATGTAATTAACGGAGACAAATTACATCCAGACTCAGGACCACAGTTTGTAGATCGCACAAAGTGTTGTCCCGCGTGAGATTTATTATATTTCAAGCTCACCCAGCAGACGCTATTTTTTACAAAGAAAAAAAGAGAATTCCATAAAAACGATAACAGCTTCTGTTTCCATATTCTAATGCAAGGTTTTAGTAGTCTAAAATCATCTTTAGATAGAGAGTGCGGCTAGAGGCAGTTCGATTACTTGGTTTCCAATTTATAACCGTCATGAAAGCATGTTTTATGTTTTCTATGTATTATTTAGGTTTTGCTAGTTGGTGACCGAGCAAAATGAGCCTGCATAGTCTTTAGCTAAGAATCAAGAAAGAATATTTCAAATTATTTAAACACTGGTATATGTTTATAACTTTGGTTGCATCCAGTGGTCAGTTATATTTACATTTAAATAAAAAAAAGAATGTGCGTATAAAGTTCGCATGTAAGAAGTAAAACTTCGTTGGTGTCACGTGTTTTGGTTAGTATAAAAAAATAATCAATAAAGAAAATAACAAACAGTAGACGATAGTGGGGACGCTACGAATTATCGCGTTAAGAGGAGACCGAGAACGTGTAATATGTTCTATCTCATTATCTCGCTTGCTGAATCCTATACATTTACGTGTTTCTCTTACGTGTGTCTCTATGGACTCGCTTTATCGTTTCATCGAGTTTGAAATCACAAAGAAGTTTCATTTCAAAAACAAAAAAACGTTTAATAATTATAGGCAAAATATTTTGCCGTGTACCACGATCAAGCTGTCAGTTTCAATTGAATAGAAAAGATTTATACGCCCACGTTAATTCTATACAAACTACGTACAAAAATAAACCTTGAGTCCATTGACTACGTCAGCAGAAGGAAAATAATCGTATCTAAATATTAGGAAGTTTCATCGACAAAATGCTATTTTTACATCATGTAAATATAATATGATATGTCTCAATCTTCAAGAAAAACAATTGAACTGTCGTTTATTAATTTTCTTGTCTCGCACTGAGTAGTAAATCCTTATTGTTTTCGTGATTGATTTGATTGACAGACATACAAATAACTAACACAAATAACGTCTAAACACAGAACAAAATAAATAAAAAATAAGGATACTCAATTATTCACCTATAATTCAATATATAATGTATAATTCAATTATTCACCACCCCCTCTCTTACCCGAGGGTATCGTAAAAGACGACTAAATGATTAAGAATGCATATAACATCTGTGTAAGGGAAGGAAAACTTGATATAAAACCCTATATCAACACGTCTGACCAGCGTGGTATTGTACCTCAATTTCCTTCCTATTGTTTCAGAAGAGTGAAAACCAAGAGCATTAAAGTAAGAATACAATATATCAACAGCCTTGCCTAACCCATTTTCGGCATTTAGAATATGATCTGGGATCGCGCCAAGTTGAGGAAAATCGCAACACTGTCGTTACATACTTTTCTCGAACCTATTCAGGCTATTTTCGACTCCCTATAACTTCGTTGTGAATAGAGCTAGAAACCTGAATTTTCAATAACCAAGTAGGTATTGTATACACACGGTATATTTCAAATTTCATTCAATTTGAACCAATAGTTTAAGAATTATAATTAGTCCAAGTTTCGTAATTTTGTCACTCACTGACTGACTGACCGATCATCAATATTATTGAGGCACTTCTAGCATACATAGAAGCTTCAAATTTAGAATGCCATTAGTGTTTAGTGTAAAAATGAAGGAAACATTATAAAATATTGTAATTCCGGTCCAATTTCCTAGATCACTAAGCAATCTAATTTTATAATATGTATTACTTGTGAGATACATTATGTTTTCATGCGATGGCCAAGTCCATCTGTTTATTTAAAACATAAAACTGGTCACTATTAGAAGTTCTTAGGTTAGCTAATGATGTAATAACTTAAGACAGAACTCACAACTTTTTATAGAAGAAGAATTGAGTTGCGAGGCTTGGGTTTTTTACAAGTTATGTTTTTAATGGCATAGTATTATCGAATTGCCAAGGAGATTTCTGCTCAACAACTGTTTCAAGTCAATTTGACTGCAAAGAAGAAAGTAATTGTGACTGTGTTTTCACAGTCATTAATTGATCAAATTTTACTATTAAACATGGACCTCTCTATGGGCGGGATAGCACAATTATGGCCACGTTTAGCAGACGAGTTTGTAATCCCAATAAGTGTTAAAGGTTTCTCATTAGCCAGTATTATCACGGGACAATAAGGTTTGACCACACCCTTTACCAGGTTTCATGGGAAATATATTATATTATTATTATATGCGAAGCTACAAACTAATAAAATAATAAAATATTTCATCATTAACAGTACGGGTTTACCCATCATCTTATCATAAACGCCTAAAGCTGAATTTTCTCAAATATATTTTAAGTAATAAACTCTTAACAGAATATGCTTATAAATTAAAATGTTCTTCTCTCAAAGCTTAGTTGTAAACACCGCTGATCTTTTTAATAGCAGACTGTACTTATCGGGTAGACAGGCTTCTTAAAATTAACTTCTGACAGGTAAATATAGCGCCGGCTTAAGACGCCATCTTATGCCGACTAAGAGCAAGTCTGGTTTGGGCTAGTACTGATTATGTAAGAATTATGATCTTGAGCTCAGTTTTGCCAAATGACAAATTTTCCTCCTATCTTAAACTTGACATTTACTAACTACTTGCTGACGTTTAAAATGGTTTTCAGGTGTTAACTGGCTTTAAGTTCAAAGATTGTCGATCAAACTGGTGAAATAATTGTGAAATATTATTACCTGCTTATACAGTTTCACATCGCCATTATATTTACTTTATGATAAATAAGTTTCTTTAAGTAATCGACAATTATAAGTACAGCGTTACGGTTTTGTAAATCCATATCGTTCATGATTTTCAAAACAACTATATAATTTTTTTTTTTTAATTTTTTTTTTATTTGTTTATTTATTTAAGACAACACCCTGCACTAAGGAAATAATCCTTGTATTGCGGGGGACTTTACAAACATATAATTAACGGACACAATTTAAATACAACTTAATTACTAAATTAAGTGCTGAATTAGTGCGTCACTCTACGGGTTTACAAAAAAATGCCTTTTTAATAAAGCTAGCCTTTTGAGGATTCCAAATCACAATGACCAGCATAAAATGGCAGCTATTCATAAAAAAAATAAAATACAATTTTGCGTAATGGTTCACAATCTCTGTTCAAGCGTCAATTCTAGCGTAGCCTTTTGATCACTGACGTCAAGTCACCCTCCTCCGGTGGTCGGTCCAACGACGAAGGCGACGTGTCACGGGTGGGTTACGGATGTGCGTGCTTACGCCCATCTGTCACCCCGGATGGAATGGTGCGAGGAGAGCGTAACCTAACCCACCGCCAAAAAAAAAAGCGTCTATTCTAGCGTCTATGCAACTCAAGCAGCCAACACCCATTTAATAAAATAAATATAATTTCAAATATTGCGAAATAATTCTCTTCTCTTTTCTCATACTTTTTCTTACGGCTTCTTAATCTCTTGCAGTGATGTTATTTGCTTACATCCTTTAATTGAGTTCTACGATATCACGGAGAAGAATGGTGATCATTGTATTTACACTTCATCATCAAATAGAGACACAAAACTAGTTATTAATTTATGAATGATCAAATATTCGTGCCTCACAGAATTAATGTCGTCATGGTCATCTATAATGCTTATACCGAAAACAAAGAGAAAATTTACAAAACGTTTAAGGAAAAAATATCAACTGATACCTAAAGACTGAACTTGTGTATATAACTACCTAGGAATGTTACATTTTAGGTTAATAAAAAGCAAAAGTAGCACCCGATTTCATCTCGCATTCGAGCATAATGTTCTTTACAATGTCAAAACTTATTGGTAAATCCATAAATATAGCCTTGCATGATGTAACGATTTATAAATATATTTGCAAAAATGCCAAGTACTAAATGATATATAGGTTTGTGTAACATCGTTGCCCGATCTGTTGGCGTGTGGCCAGCCTTCCTTATCTATTACCACAATAACCCTTTCCTGTATCTCTCGTAAAACTACATGTGTTTGCAAAATTGTTGATAACTCGAACATTGTATTTTCTGATGTAAAAATTTTGCTTTTTTAAATACTAGCCACTTTAGCCTTTTTACTGAAAAGACTTCACAAATATACAATGCGAGTATCGCAAAAATTGTCCTGCAGGGTTTTCGATTTGACAACACTCTGTACGAAAGATTCCTTCTTTAGGCAAAGGTACTACTTTAGACCAATAGATACTACTTTAGACCAATATGTACTTTAGACTAATAGGTACCACTATAGATCAGTAGGTACTACTATAGACCAATAGGTACTACTTTAGATAAATAGGTAGGTACTATTTTAGACCAATAGGTACTAATTGGACTGGTAACTGTCCGTGTGGTGACGGAGTAAGAATACAATTCACCACTCCCTATCTTGCCCGTAGATGTCGTATAAGACGACTATGGGATATAATGTGCACATAACATCTGTGCAAGAGAAGGAAAACTCGAAATGAAACCCTATACCAACATGTATGACCAGCATGGTATAGTAGGTCAAATTCCCTCCCATTGTGGAGGAGGCCCGAGCCCAACAGTGGGACGTATGTGGGCTGCGATGATGGTGAGGTACTAATTTAGACGAATAGGTATTACTTTAGAGCAATAGGTACGCTGCCAACGCCTTCAACAATCTGCCATTCAGCTGCATCAGGGAGGGGCTGAAGTATCACGGGGTGCCCGTGTACCTCAGGCGGCAGACTACTTGGAGGGGCACAGCGTCCTCTACGTTGACCGAGTAGGGGACGTTGTGCGAACGCCCATGACGTGCGGTGTCCCACTCATCACAGCCCGGGGTGGGACGCTAGAGGAGGCGGCACGCCTGGCAACTCTCGGGGAGATTGTCAGGCGGATCGAGGCGCTGGGGTTGAGGGTAGCCCTGGAAAAGACGGAGGCCCTTTTGTTCCATGGCCTCCGTACCGCCGGGCCTCCCGCCGGCGCTTCGATCACCGTGAAGTCGGTCACCATCAGCATCCAGGCCCACATGAAGTACTTGGGCCTGGTGCTCGTCGGGTATTTTTGGTTCCGGGAGCATCTCCATCGACTTGTTCCCCGGCTTGTCGGCGCGGCGTCCGCCCTTTCGTGGTTGATGCCTAATGTGGGCGGACCCAGTGCTACGTGCCGACAGCTGTACGCGGGGGTGATCCGGTCGATGACCCTGTATTTATGCTGCCGCTGTATTTATACATATAAATGAATCGTCTTAATAAAATATCTTCGCTATATAGTAACAGACTAAGAATGCACAAAATCGAAATACATACAAAGCACTAGTTCTGGTATTGAATTTCATATAAATTTCTAACAGGAATTTAAGATACATAGATATATAGTTATTCCATATTTAGGAATATTAATAAATATTACATTATATTTTATCGTATATTTTATTGCTAAGCAACAAACAACAGCCAAGATGCCAATCGATGAAACATAAAAACTATAAAACCTCTATTATGTATAGAGGTTTTATAGTTTTTCATCACAATAGTACATACATTCTTTTAGAGACACGGTATACTAGATGAACACTAAACTAAGGTTCTATCAGACTAAGGTTTATCGCAAGAAATATCTCGACTGTGCAAATGGGCATACATTCATACTCCCTATCTTATAAAAAAAGAATAATAAATATTACATTATATTTTATCGTATATTTTATTGCTAAGCAACAAACAACAACCAAGATGCCAATCGATGAAACATAAAAACTATAAAACCTCTATTATGTATAGAGGTTTTATAGTTTTTCATCACAATAGTACATACATTCTTTTAGAGACACGGTATACTAGATGAACACTAAACTAAGGTTCTATCAGACTAAGGTTTATCGCAAGAAACATCTCGACTGTGCAAATGGGCATACATTCATACTCCCTATCTTATAAAAAAAGAATTAATTATCATCATCATAGCTCATACACATCCCACTGTTGAGCTCGAGCCTCCTACACAATAGGATGGAAGTTGACCTTACTATACCATGCTGGTTAGACAGGTAAGTATAGGGTTTCTTTTTCAGTTTTCCTTCTCTTGTATAGATATTATATGCTTACTATATCCCTTAGTCGTCTTTTACGACGTCCATGGGTAAGATAGGGAGTGGTGAATTATAATCTTACTACGTCACCACACGGAATAAGAAGATAAAAAGGAATTATTATAGACTAGCAACCCGTCCTCGCTTCGCTTCGGTTTCAGTAGCCTTTTCCGTATAGTTCCCGTGGGAATGCCGGGATAGAATATAGCCTAGTTTACGCCCTGATCTTATAGCTTTACATTGGTGAAAGAATTTTTGAAATCGGTTCGGTGGTTTAAGCGTGAACCTGTCTAAAGTTAACCCTGCATTTCTTATTATTCACGATGTGGAAATGCATTTACGCATTTCCCGTGTGGCGACGGGATAGAATACAACTGTCGTCACCCCTTGCTTGCCCGTGGGAGTCGTAAGAATCGGCTGAGGGCCTCGCCAGGAGAATGGGCAGCAGCTATCTCCTGGGAAAACGTATAACATCTACTGCGATCGCCAACCCGTCTGCCAAGCGTGGCGATTATGGCATTATACCCCCCCTAAAAAAAATAAAAATGGATGCTAAAAAAATGATGGCCCCCAGTTACGGCAGTTCCGCCTCTCCACGGGCTCATTTTGGTAGCGGGCCCATAGGTGGCGGGGCAGGGGTGCTAAGAATCCCCGGTCGCGATCCGGCTATCAAAAAAATCGATCTTTGGCCCTGGTAACACACAATATTCGGACACTTAGGACCGACGAGAGGGTCATCGAGCTGGAAGAGGAATTGAGCAAAATCTGTTGGGACGTTGTAGGATTATCAGAAGTGCGAAGAGAGGGGGAGGGCACGATAATCCTCCAGTCTGGAAATCTGCTCTTCTACCGGGAGGGAGATCACCCATCCTAAGGCGGTATAGGGTTTATCGTTCGAAAGTCTCTCATGAACAACGTGGAGAGGATCGAGAGTATGTCAACAAGGGTAGCGTACCTAATACTCAGAATTACCAAACGGTATTCGCTGAAGGTCATACAGGTTTACGCGCCGACCTCGACATACTCCGACGACGTAGTGGAGGCCTTATACGAGGACATCTCGAAAGCGATCCACACGTCCAAAACCCACTTCACGGTAGTTATGGGAGACTTCAACGCGAAACTAGGCAAAAGGACAGACGATGAGCTGAGAGTGGGGCAATATGGACTTGGACAGAGAAACCAAAGGGGCCAAAAACTGGCCGATTTTTTGGAGAAGGAAGGCCTCTTTATGATGAATTCCTTCTTCAAAAAGCGGCCACAAAGGAAGTGGACCTGGATTAGCCCCGATGGTTCTACTAAAAACGGATAGACTTCATCTTGTCGGACAAATGACCAATCTTCAATGATGTCTCTGTGATCAGCAGTATTAAAACTGGGAGTGATCACCGGATGGCACTATTATTTCATCCCAGGGTGAGATCTTGGGAGAGGTTGAAAGGTTCTATGGGCGGTTGTATAGATCATCCCAGAACCCTGTTGCCGGCTTGGTCCAAGATCCCAGATCCAAGCTAACTCGGCACTACACCGAGGAAATCCCGGACGTCAGCTTGTACGAGATCAGAATGGCTCTGAAACAATTAAAGAACGGGAAGGCACCGGGAGATGACGGAATTACCATAGAACTCCTGAGGGCAGGCGGTAGGCCAGTTTTAAAAGCCCTACAGAGGTTGTTTAATTCTGTCATTCTCGGGGGCAACGTTCCAGAGTCGTGGACCAGGAGTGTGGTGGTACTGTTTTTCAAGAAGGCCACGTCTACAAGTTGTTCTCAAGAGTCATTACGAACTGACTCGCGTGCAAGCTCGACGACTTCCAGCCGCCCGGACAAGCCGGCTTCCGAAGAGGTTATAGTACCATAGACCACATCCACACGCTACGCCAGATTATACAGAAGACCGCGGAGTATAATCGGCCTCTGTGTCTAGCGTTTGTGGACTATGAGAAAGCCTTTGATTCTGTCGAAACTTGGGCAGTGCTGCAGTCCCTTCAGCGGTACCAAATTGACTATCGATACATCGAAGTGTTGAAATGTTTGTATAGAAACGCCACTATGTCAGTCCGCATCCAGAATAAGAGTATGAAACCGATCCAGTTGCAGAGAGGTGTGAGACAGGGAGACGTCATCTCTCCGAAACTGTTCACCACTGCGCTGGAAGATGTCTTCAAGCTCTTAGACTGGACTGGACTCGGCATCAACATCAACGGCGAATACATCACTCACCTTCGATTTGCTGACGATATCGTAGTCATGGCAGAATCCATGGAGGACTACGCTCAATGACCTCAGCAGGGTATCCCAACTAGTGGGTCTACAAATGAACATGGACAAGACGAAAGTCATGTCTAATACCCATGTCATTCCTGTACCGGTGCTAGTTGGGAATGCGATTCTCGAAGTTGTGGATCATTATGTTTACCTAGGACAAGCAATCCAGTTAGGTAGATCCAATTTCGAGAAAGAGGTCAGCCGACGAGTCCAACTCGGCTGGGCAGCGTTCGGAAAACTTAAGAGGATCTTCTCGTCCAATATTCCGCAGTGTCCGAAAACAAAGATTTATAACCAGTGTGTGTTACCAGCGATGACTTATGGCACTGAAACGTGGTCTCTAAATGTCGGCCTCATAAAAAAGCTCAAAGTCGCTCAGCGTGCTATGGAGAGGGCTATGCTCGGTATTTCTCTACGTGATAAAATCCGGAACACGGAAATCCGTAGAAGAACGGGTGTAACCGACATAGCCCGTAGAATTAGCACGTTGAAATGGCAATGGGCAGGCCACATCGCTCGTCGAACCGACAACCATTGGGAAAGAAAGGTTCTTGAGTGGCGACCACGAATCGGACGGCGCAGCGTAGGACGACCCCCTACCAGATGGACTGACGACATTCTCAAAGTCGCAGGGAACCGTTGGATGCAAGTAGCGCAGGACTGTTCCGAGTGGCATTCTCGTGGGGAGGCCTATGTCCAGCAGTGGACGTCTGTAGGCTGATGGATGGATGGATGACTATCCCCCACAGGTGATAGTTGGAGGAGTGTGTGGGACTTACCGACCACCCAAATTAAAACCGAATACCCACCAAAACCACAGCGGCTACTTCCGCGCTTGTCCGTACAAGCGCGGAAGTAGCCGGCGCCGGAGAGATCGTCTGATGACACTCAATCTCCGGCACCCCAACACATGGCGGTTTGGCCACGTCCTACTGTCATTCAAGGCGGTGAAAGGAGTTCCGCATATTGGCGTCTCCTCCTCCCATCCTCTGCGAAGCGAGTCAGCGGACGCAAATGCCTCGCGTTCTCGCTCCGCAGCCTCCATCCTTGTAATGACGCCCTCACAAAATGAGGCCATCGACGACCAGCACCTGTCGCTGTCGAGCATCTGTGAGATGATGGTCGGCAACGACAGTTCTATTCCGAATTCCAAGGTTAACCCTTCTACGTCGACGTATGTAAGTCAGATCAGTCATGCCAGCCATCTTTCCATGTTAATTTACAATAATTATAACTAAGATTCTACCTATTATAAATGATGGTATAGTAGTATAATTAGTCTTAAACAAACTTTTTACTTAGCAAACAGCCAATAATCTACCATAATGAATAAAACTTGTAATAAAATATATTTGGCCTCGATTTAAAGTACTGTCGAAGTAATATTTCCTTCTAAAATAAATATTTTCCCTTAAGGCTCAAAGATGCTATATAAATTTAATTTACAGCTACCCTGTCGGTAATTATCGCTACGTTGGCTAATGTTTTTTGTGAAATTCAAAAGCTTCACTTAATATATTACAATAGCATATTTTCCTTAGAATAAATATCAATTTATAACAATCATTTAGATGGAAAACATATTTTACGATTTTTCTATCAGCGCTACCAATTTAGATCTCAGGTAAGTTTCAACATACCGCCGATATCAAGAAATGTGTTTTGGTAATCAACTCATATGACTATGGGAGATACGGAGGATATGGGTCCGCACGGCCACCCTTCCCTCACCCCAGCATACATACGGAGTAAGTGTCCAGACCATAGCCTATCAAAATTTTATTTTTTTAAATATTTAAAGCACCTGTACTATATTTATAATTTACGTAATCACCATCTCAGCCCATATACGTCCCACCGCTGGACTCAAACCTCCTCCACTATAGGAGAAAATTTGACCTACTATATCACGCTGGTCAAACGTGTTAAGTCCCGTTTCGAGTTTTGCTTCTCTTACACTGATGTTATATGCATATTATATACCTTAATCATCTTTTACGACACCCATAGGTAAGGGGGTGGTGAATTGTATTCCTACTCCGTCATCACACGAATAATCTGTGTAAAAACTGATAATCACAATTGAAGACGCATTTAAACGTTCCGGCTAATAAATACATTTTTCCCGTAGAAAGGCAACACTAGATTGTACAATAATGTCAGAATTTAGATAATCTATAACTTTATTATCTAACCAGTATAATAAACCACATAGTATAGGATCCCGCTATACAACGACCTTCACCGAGATGCTTATTTGACGAAACTTATTTTTTATGTAATTTAATATGTCAATAAATATATTGCATATGGGTTGCTTAACAAATTTTAGTCCAGAGTATAATTAATTAATAATTTAAAAAAAAATTTTTTTTTTTGTACATTGTACCGGTTTGATTATTAGACAAATTCTATACCAATCGAAAGTATGAAGGCCATAGAATATGCAAACGTTAGATTGACTATTCTTTTCCGATCACAACTCTCGGGTAGCCAGGTATAAACAGATAAATCGATACTAGCATTTTGCACCGGTCTGATCGACGTTTGCATATTCTATGGGCTTCATACTTTCGATTGGTATAGAATTTGTCTAATAATCAAACCGTGCACCGGTACAAGTACAAAAAAAAAGAATATTAATGAATTATACTAAAATTTGTCAGGCAACCCATATGCAATATATTTATTGTAATATTAAATTACATAAAAAATAAGTTTCATCAAATAAGCATCTCGGTGAAGGTCGTTGTATAGCGGGATCTTAGACCAACAAGTGTTTTCTTATTTTACTACCTTTCACAACTCACAATAAAAGTGAAACGTGGTAAAACAAAGTTCCTCTTACGTATTTCAGCAAATATCTTATAAAATATCAAAGGTAAGTTTAACCTAATATAACAAGAGTAGCTTATTCCAATAACTTTAAGGCTTAATATTATATATAGAGAATAAGTATATTATATAAAGCGATTAACATTTTATTGTGTACTTGAGGAACGTGGAGACGACAGCTTTAATGGTTGAGTGAACAATTGATACGTGATAAACTGATAACTACTGTCGTTAGGTCAGTAAACTGAGCTTCCTACTTGATAATGTCAAGATCAAAATATTATATACATACTAACTGATCCAACAGACTTTGTTCTGTTCAAATCTAAAAAAATATTATAGGATATTTTCCTTGATATCTATCACAGCGCCACCTACAGGTTCCAATTATCAATGTAAACCATTCTCATACCCATCGGCATAACCACAAAAAAAAATCGTCAAAATCGGTCTCAAAAGCCCTTTACAAGGAATTCGGCCAGCATGGTACAATATGTCATTTTCCCTCGCAGGCAGATTGATATAGGGTTTTGGTTCGAAGTTGTCCTTCTCTTGCAGCGATGTTATCTGTATATCGTTATCCTTAGACGTCTTTTACAACACCTACGGGCAGGAAAGCTAGTAGAAAATTATATTACTTACTCCTTACTTACTTACTCCGTCACTACAGGGACAAAGTAAAAGAATACATTAAAGATTTTTAAGATAGAATATCTATAAAAATAGGCAAAATATTGCCCCTTAAATATTATTTTATTTTATTTTTAGTATTTGTTGTTATGCGGCAACAGAAATACATAATTTGTGAAAATTTCAACTGTCTAACTATAGTGGTTCTTGAGATACAGCCTGGTGACAGACAGACGGACGGACAGACAACGAAGTCTTAGTAAAAGGGTCCCGTTTTTACGCTTTGGGTACGGAACCCTGAAAATCAAATACATACGCAATAAAATCCGTAAAAATTGTTTTTTCTTTCAAACTATTAATTCGCCCTTGATTCGCTTCGATGTCACTCGCCTTGCCCTCGCATTTTAAATCTCCCATATCTTCTAAAATATAAGGGCTCCGGAACAATTCCCGGTATTTTATACGGGTTTCTTGAGAGGAAACAGCCAAAGTAACTCTTTATATAGGCAGATACCTGGTAGTAAAATATTATTGAAATCGGTCCAACCGTTCGAAAGATTACTCGGAACAAACAGACAATCTTTTTGTGCGTTTGTTCCGAATAATCAATTCCAAAAACAAATTATAAAGTGTTTTAGGCATCGTCTAAATAACCATGTAAGCATTAGGGATGTAAATATCCATGGGCGTATGAGACCTCCCATCGGCGTCTCGATCACCGTCCATTCGTTTGAGATCAGCATCCGGGGCCATATGAGGTACTTGGGCCTGGTGCTCGACGGGCAATGGTGGTTCCGGGAGCATTTCCGCAGGCTCGCTCCACGGCTCGTCGGCGCGGCGTCCGCCCTATCGTGGCTTATGCCGAACGTGAGCGGACCGAGCGCTGCGTGCCGACGGCTGTACGCGGGGGTCATCCGGTCGATGGCCCTGTACGGCGCACTGGTGTGGGCGGGGCCCATGACCGTCCGACTTAGGGCCCTTCTGTGGCGACCACAGAAGGTCACGGCGGTCAGGGCCATCCGCGGATACCGCACGGTGGCGACGGAGGCAGCGTACCTGTTGGCCGAGACTCCCCCGTGGGACCTGGAGACGGAGATGCTCACCGGATTGTATCGGCGGGGTGACGGGGGTGCGAGCGGAGGGCGGTGTGATCTCGTTAAGGGAGCTCACCGCCTGGCACGTCGACGCCCGCCGAGACGTCATTGCCCGTTGGGCAGTCCGGCTGGAGAGGCCTCGGTCCGGGTTGCGAACCGTGGAGGCCTTCCAGCCGGTGCTGATGCAGTGGTTGGAAAGGCGGCACGGGGTGCTCTCCTTCCGACTGGTGCAGGTTTTGACGGGGCATGGGTGCTTCACCAAATACCTGCACAAGGTCGTTAGGAGGGAGAGTACACCGTCCTGCCACCACTGCGATTGCGACGAGGACACGGCGCGCCATACGCTCGAGGCCTGCGCGGCTTGGGAAGTGCAGCGCTGTGAACTCGTCGCAATCATCGGTGCAGACCTGACGCTGCCGGCTATCGCTAGGGCGATGGTCGACAGCGTCGGGAATTGGGACGCGGTCGCAGCCTTCTGCGAGACAGTGATCTCGCGGAAGGAGGCGGCGGATCGCCTGCGCGAGGAGCGCAGCCTCGATTGAGGAGATCCGCCGCCGGCGACTGGGGCAGCGTAGGCGCAACTACCTGCGCCTCATGCCGCCCTAGCCGAGGCCGCGGGTGACGTGACCGGGGATTAGTCCGTCACCCGCCGAGAGGCCGACCGCGTGAGGAAAGACCGACGTGCTCCCCGATGGGGGGACGTCGGTCGATGGGAGGGTACCCCAATAGGGGGTATTCCGTCGGGCCGACCACTGATGTCAAGTAACCCTGCTCCGGTGGTCGGCCCCACGACGAAGGTGACGTGGTTTTCGGTTGGGTTGCAGGTGTTGCGTGCTTACGCCCCTCTGTCGCCCCGGACGGAGTGGTGCGAGGAGCGCGCCGACCGCAGCCCACCTCAAAAAAAAAAAGGGATGTTAATATGGAAACTAAGAACATCGATGTACCGGTACATCGATGTTGTAAAACAAACATCGAGGTACAAAAAACATCGAGGTACAAAAAACATCGTCCTAGAAACATCAATGTTTTTTTATATATCTATAAAAGTAGCAATACTTGAATGTATCGAGTACTTTTCTTAGATCCTATCAGATACTTTCCTTGCGGGCTTGTGATTAACTAATTTTTTTTTTATTAAATTCTAAGCATTGTTTTTTACATGAAACATCCATATTTGCGTGATGAGCTTTTATTTAGTTATTTAGAAACAGAGTAACTGAACTGACATGCAGGCTCTGCTAAAATATCATACATTTTAAATATGGCATCGATACATCGATGTTTCAGAAAATCATCAATCATTCATCGATGCATCGTTTGCATCCCTAGTAAGCATGAAAAAAAATAGTTTTGCAGAATATGTTTTAATAATAATAGTTTTTTCTCACAAACGAAGAAACTTTTTTTCACAAACAGAAACTTATAAAAAGGAAAGGAGTTTGAAGGCAACTAAGCTAATTTTACTCTCGACGGTAGTGGCTAAATTTATATTCTTATTTTATTATTTTTTTTCATTGCCTGAATACACTGAGAAAACGCAATCTATATTATATATATATATATATATATATATATATATATATATATATATATATATATATATATATATATATATATATATATATATATATATATATATATATATATATATATATATATATATATATATAGGAACCATAAGGCCTTTCATCGAGTAGAGGTCAGCTAAGAACGGATTTTACGAAATTCCACCTGCAAGGGGTGTTGCGGGGGCGTTAACAATAATATACATATAAAGGAATAGGGTGAGCCGAAGCTACTGAAGCTAGAAAAATGAAATTTGGACCGTAGTCTCATTTCATGACGTAGGCACCCACTAAGAAAAGATTTTTTGAAAAAGTCTGTATGGAAAGAAAAAATATTTATCCACTGTCTTCAAATTAAGCACAAATAAATACTCTTCAATAAAAATAAATAAATATGTGTTTCAGCGTTTGTCAATTTTCAACCTCTAAGGGTTACACCCTAATAGGTAGAAAAATGTCAGTTTACTGACTTATCACAAAGCCGAAACTACTGAAGCCAGAAACATGAGCTTTTGACATTAGTTTCTTTGCGTGACGTAGAAACCCACTAAGAAAGGATTTTTTGGAATTCAACCCCTAGGGGGTAAACCACAGTAACAAAGTTTGTATAAGGAGAAAAAAAATCTACATCGATTTTCTTCAAATTCTCCAAAAATACTCTTTAGTAAAAGTAAATAAGCAGGTATTTCAGCATTTTTTAATTTTCGCCCTCTGAGGGTGTAAATATATATTAATAAAAAATTTGGTTCTCTGATTTATCAACGCTGAGCTAAAACTACTAAAGCTAGAAACATGCAATTTGAAACACAATTTTATTTTGTGACGTAGGGACCCACTAGGAAAGTATTTTCTGGAATTCAACCCCTAAGGGGTAAGCCCCAGCAGCAAACTTTGTAAGGGGAGAAAAAATCTTCATCGATTTTCATTAAATTCTCCACAAACACTATTTAATAAAAATAACACGAGAACACGAGTTCTAACATTTCTTAATTTTCACCCTCTAAGTGTGTAAATAGGTATGAAGAAGTTGGTCGACTAACTCATTAACGCCGAGCTGAAACTACTGAAGCTAGAAATATGCAATTTTGACCGTAATTTTATTTTGTGACGTAGGGACACATTAAGATAGGATATTTTGAAATTCAACCCTTAAGAGGTGAACCGCAGTAGCAAAGTTTGTATGAGGAGACAAAATTTGTCATCAATTTTCTTTAATTATTGCTTAAATACGCTTCGTTCATCATTTATTTCACCATTTCAACCGTTATAGGTACATCCCACTGTTGGGCTCGAGCCTCCTCCATTATGAGAGGGAAAATGATCGCGATGACGCTGATCAAACGTGTTGCCATAGGTTTTAGTTTCGAGCTTTTCTTCTCTTGCATAAATGTTGTATGCATATTATAATCCCTTAGTCGTCTCCTACAACAGCCACGGGTAGGAGAGGGGGTGGTGAATTGTATTCTTATTCCGTAATCACCCGGCAAATACTCTTCAATAAAAATGAATAAAGAGCATTTGGCAATTTTTACGTTCTAAAGGAACGTTTTTACGTTCTAGGCGGGTCTGAAAGCGAAGCGAAGGCGGGTTGCTAGTCTATATATATAGGAGATGAGAGTTTTCGAGCGATATATTGACTCATCACCATATCTCTGGAACCATAAAGACTTGAAATTTGGCAGGAATATTCCTTTCGCCGAGCAGAGGTCAGCTAAGAACGGATTTTACTAAATTCCACCTACAAGGGGTTGCAAGAAGATTTTTTGAAATTCAACCCTTTTTTTTTTTTTTTTTTTTGTGGGTGGGTCGCGGTCGGCGCGCCTCCGCACCACTCCGTCCAGGGCGACAGAGGGGCTTAAGTACGCAACTCCCGCGACCCACCCAAAAACCACGTCGCCTTCGTCGTTGGGCCGACCACTGGAGCAGCGTTAACTTGTCGTCAGTGGTCGGCCCGACGGAATACCCCCCCTATTGGGGTACCCTCCCATGGACCGACGTCCCCCCCTCGGGGAGGACGTCGGTCTTTCCTCACGCGGTCGGCCTCTCAGCGGGTGACGAACTAATCCCCGGTCACGTCACCCGCGGCCTCGGCTAGGGCGGCATGAGGCGCAGATAGTTGCGCCTGCGCCGCCCCAGTCGCCGGCGGCGGATCTCCTCATCGAGGCTGCGCTCCTCGCGCAGGCAATCCGCCGCCTCCTTCCGCGAGATCACCGTCTCGCAGAAGGCTGCGACCGCGTCCCAATTCCCGACGCTGTCGACCATCGCCCTAGTGATAGCCGGCAGTGTCAGGTCCGTACCGATGATTGCGATGAGTTCACAGCGCTGCACTGCCCAAGCCCCGCAGGCCTCGAGCGTATGGCGCGCCGTGTCCTCGTCGCAATCGCAGTGGTGGCAGGACGGTGTACTCTCCCTCCCAACGACCTTGTGCAGGTATTTGGCGAAGCACCCATGCCCCGTCAAAACCAACCGACCCGTCAAATCCAGGTCCCACGGGGGAGTCCCGGCCAATAGGCACGCTGCCTCCGTCGCCACCGTGCGGTATCCGCGGATGGCCCTGACCGCCATGACCCTCTGTGGTCGCCACAGAAGGGCCCTAAGTCGGGCGGTCATGGACCCCGCCCACACCGGTGCGCCGTACAGGGCCATCGACCGGATGACCCCCGCGTACAGCCGTCGGCACGCAGCGCTCGGTCCGCCCACGTTCGGCATAAGCCACGATAGGGCGGACGCCGCGCCGACGAGCCGTGGAGCGAGCCTGCGGAAATGCTCCCGGAACCACCATCGCCCGTCGAGCACCAGGCCCAAGGTGGTGGTTGGTGTACCTCATATGGGCTCGGATGCTGATGTCGACCGAGTGGACGGTGATCGAGACGCCGATGGGAGGGCTCATAGTGCGCCCATGGAACAAGAGGGCCTCCGTCTTATCCAGGGCGACCCTCAACCCCAGCGCCTCGATCCGCCTGACGACCTCCTCGGTACCAGAGGTCGCCAGACTTACCGCCTCTTCTAGCGTCCCACCGCGGGCTGTGACGAGCGTGTCGTCGGCGTAACAAATCACGCCCAGCCCGGGCGGGAGGCTCCCCCTCAACGCCCAGTCGTAGCCGATGTTCCACAGGGCGGGTCCTAGGACCGACCCCTGTGGGACACCGCACGTCATGGGCGTTCGCACGACGTCCCCTGCTCGGTCGGTGCAGAGGACGCTGCGCCCCTCCAAATAGTCTGCCACTAGCCGCAAATTCAACCCCTGAAGAGGTAAACCGCAGTAGCAATGTTTGTATAACGAGAAAAAAAATCTTCATCGATTATCATTAAATTGTAAATAAACACTCTGTAATAAAAATAAACATGTGTTTCAGCATTTTTTAATTTTCACTCTCTAAGGGTGTAATCTACACTAATATTATAAAGATGAAACGTTGTATGTTTGTTACGAATAAACTCAAAAACTACTGGACGTATTTCGATAATTCTTTGCCTATTAGAATGTTACAGTATCCCTGAGTAACATAGGCTATTTTTATCCCGGTATTCCAATGGGAACGAAAACTACGCGCGTAGAGCGACTGAAATCGAAGCGAAGCGAGGGCGGGTTACTAGTTTTCTATAAATGAAACCTAGCTAAATTCATTTATCGCGCTGAAACCTCCTGCACACTAAATTTCATGGATATCGTTAGAGCCGTTGCTGATATTCTGCATATGTATAAATATACAAGAATTGCACATATAAAGATACTCTGCAGTAAAATATAGTATCTTTGTCATCATAATATATAAAATTCCATGTGGACGTAATCACTGCTTATTATGCGTAATATAAACGTTTAGAACTACCCATGTCAAATAAACTTAACATAAACTTATTTGACGTAGGTACCTACGTAAGTAAAATGTCAAGACGATTATGTAAAATTATTGTGGGTCAATGTACTTTTCAAGCTAAGTATATCAGTTGTGAAAACAATAGGTACAGTGTATATAAATAGGTTTTATACTTGCCAAATGAAAACTTCTTTAGGTGCATTGAGCACTTTTTTGGGTGAACATAAATTACGAAACTCGCGTCATCGTCACCGTACGCTCTGGAAAAGTACATAGAACTAGAAAGAGCAAATACCAGTAGCCATTATACTACTCGTAACATTAACATATTTAGATAATTTTTCTGACCTATTTTAATGGATATGACAACTACAGTCCTAAGTAAACTCTTCTCATTTTCATTAAGGCATTATAATATTGACGCCTATTGAACAGGCCTCAGGAATTTCTAGCAGCTAAGCGAGTTACTCTTTCGGGTATCTTTTGTTGCCGACATCCCAGCAACGCTGACGACCTATTAACGTAGAAACACATATTGAACATTATATATGGGTTAAATTGCTGATACATAACATCAATGATTGCGTTGCCAGGAATAGCAAGAATCTTTGACATATTTATCTATTCTTTCACCTCTGCTAGAAGAAGTAAAATATTGAACTGTTGATATTTGATTTCTTTTACCTTCCCAACGCTTTTTGCGTTCATGATCACAGAAGGATTAAAGTGTTTCATGCCCAACAAATCATCGTTATTACGCTATACTAAATAAATAGAAATATCTGGTTGGTATAATTTTTTTTTTCGTAAATTGTATATTCGATCAACTTATTTAGATGTGTATTAATAAAAAATAAAAATGATGAAATGATGAAATAATGAAAAAAATATCAAAAATTACAAAAAGAAAATAATAATAACACCGAGATTTTATCTCACGCTGTTTGAATGCGACTGGACAACTTTTCAACTGAGCTATTGTCACTCTTGACGGCGATGGCGAAATTGGAATCCATTTTCTATTGACATTTTATGTCACTGTATTTATTAGCTAAAACACCGACAAAACAACATTTTCTATAAATAAAAACCTAGCTAGATCGATTTTTTGGCCCCGAAACCTCTAGTATACCAAATTTCTTCAAAATCATTGGAGCCGTTTCCGAGAACATTTTGCCCATTTGCATCGTAAGTTTGAATGATCTGGGACGCCAATAAAGAACATACCACGTATTAGAAAGAAGAACATACCACGTATTCCTAAGAAGACTTACCTATTTAAATTTGGCTATATTATGTAACACTAACTGTACGTTGAAACCAACTTTTTGGTGAATATGTAAATATATGTATCTTTATATACAAATTTCTTGTGTAGGTACGTGTGTATATCACTGAACTCCTCCAAAACGGCTGCACCGATGTTGATGAAATTTTATGTGTGTGTTCAAGGGGATTCGAGAGTGATTTAAATTTACAATTGAACCCGGTAGGTGGCGCTGCTGTCGATTTCAAGGAGAATTCTTTTTATTTCTTTTGAAGAGATCGCCTGGTGGGTCAGCTATAAAAAATTATATGTTAGCGACTATGAATACTATCAACTCAATAAGATTTGCTCGTGGCTATCATAAATGGCGACTAAGAATTTTACATCGACTTGGGCTCACTCCATCTTATGCTGTCTAGTCAATAATTACATTCCCAAGGCGATTTGATTGTAGGCAAGCGGCAATAGTCATGAAACTGTTGCTAAAGCTTAGCAATATATACGATGGAAGAGAGTAGGTATATATTACATACACCTTAAGTAATGGGGATGAGCAGGCTGCTGATGTAGATAAATCGTATTAAAAATTAAATAAAAAAATCATCCTTCCAGCCCTGATGACTATAGACATCCACTATTGGACATAGGCCTCCCCACGGGAATGCCACCCGGAATGGAGGACCATGCGCCACCTGCATCAAACAGTTCCCTGCAACTTTCAAGATGTCGTCAGTCCACCTTGTAGGTGGTCGGCCTACGCTGTGTCGTCCGATTCGTGGTCTCCATTCGAGAACCTTTCCTCTCCGATAAAAATAAATATGTAAAATAATGTACTACTACGATAAATATTCAACATATTATACAAAAACTGATAAATATAAGAAAAAATGACCAAACTTGGTGGAAATGGATCAAGGTTGTGGAGCACTCCTAAGCAAATATTGTCAGATTACTTGAAATATAAAGATACTTACTTGTTCGTATACATTTTATTTCAATCTGAAAATCTCATCGTGGAAGTAAAGAGCTTTAGGTTTTTTGTTAAAAAATATACGAGACATCAGCCTAAGACCTATATGAAATGTCAGAAAAGTCTATTTCATCAAAGAGATAGGATAACAAAATCATGACAGTGAAAGCCTTGAATTTATTCTTACGTAAATTATGGATTCATCCTTTTGGTGCCGATTTTGACGCATGATTCCTTCACCAAGTACCAAAGTCGTAAGGAGAGTAGGTACACCACTGCGATTGCGACGAGGACACGACGCAGTATACACTCGAGGTGTGTATCGCGTGGGTAGAGCAGCACTCTGAACTCAATCATGAGTGTCGACTTGACGCTGCTGACAGTCACACAGGTGATGCTCGATAGCGTCAGAAATTGGGACGTGGTTGCTGCCCTCTGTAGGCACCGCAGGGCGTCCAAGCAAATGCCGCGTGATGGTGACGCCCCGGAGGCCTACACGGAGGGTGGGTACTCGAAGGGGTATCCTGCCGGTCTGGTCACGGCAATCAAGGATTCGGTACCAGTGGTCGGTCCAATGGCGAAGGGGAGGGATTACAGTGGGTTATGGGGTCACCCCGGACGGAACGGACAGCGTGAGTCCGTACCATAACCAGCCAAAAACATAAAAAAGTACTCTGTCCTTTAACAATTACTAAAAAAGAAGCAGAACATATTTTTGGTTAGTTTTAAGACCGATCATCTGTCTGAAGTAGTTAGATTCATTTTAGAAATACTATGGTTCATGCTAACCATCGCCTATGGTCTCGCTTCAATCTCTACAGCACAGCATACCAAACAGAAATGATGCGCCTCACTGGCATTTCAATCCTTACTTTTTATTTTTTGATATTATAAATGCGAAAGAAGTTTGTTTGTTTGTTACGCTTTCACGCTTAAACCACGGAGCCGATTTCTTTCACCAATGGAAAGCTATAATATTAGTCTAATGTACCAAGCTGGTCAGATGTGTGTTTACGGGGTTACATTTCGAGACATTCATCTCTAGCATATGCCATATCTGTTACATATATATAATTTTTTTCTCAAACATTCTTGGAAATTTGAGCATTATTTTGACAACCTTCTTCGAGATAAATCGAAGTTGCTGTACTCCGCGAACAGCGGCTTTACGATGCCTGCGCCGCGTCACAAATATCAACTAAATACTGCGTTATAATAAAACTTTCAATGTATTATACACTTTTTTATTATTATTGGTGTCGTTTTTTTTTTTTTCTACAAATGAAGGATAACGTACGTACGTTTCTAGCAATCATTTCCCACCCATGCGCACGTGCAAGCTCTGGAATGAACTACCTGCCGCTGTGTTACCCGAGCGCTATGACTTGTCCTTCTTTAAACGAGGTTTAAGAAGAGTATTTTCTTCATGGTAGGCAACCTGGCTGTGGCCCTGGTATTGCAAAGGTCCATGTGCGGTAGTCTCACTTACCATCATGTGTGCTGCTTACTCGTTTGCCACCGTTGGCAATAAAAAAACAAAAAGCTTTTTTTTTACAATACCAGAACATGACTATAATACGAATTACGACTATTTCTTCTCTTAAATAGATGTTATATGCATATTTCATCCTTTAGTCGTCTTTTGCGACTCCCATGGGCAAGATAGAGCATGGGAGATGGAGCGTATAATTCACCATCCCGTCATCTGGCCCATAAGTGTATTAACAAACGACTAAGAAATTAAATAAGCATATAACATTTATACAAGAGAAGACATTGCTGGTCAAACTGGTTGGTATAGTTTCAATTCGAGTTCTCCTTTTTTGCGTCTATAGGTTAACTGCACTTTATACTCCCTTAGTCATTTTTACGACAATCACAATTACGACATTCACGGTTAAAAAAGAGGGGTGGTAAACTGTATTCTTACTCCGTCCCTATACGGAATATGCTTTATCGTCTCCAAACTAAATAAATTCAATCAAAAGTTTCCTTTACTAAATTAAACATTTAAAGTATTATACCAACTTAATGAAACCTTTGTCTTGTAGACGATTTTTGCATATTTTAAAGAAGTATATCAGAATTTATTGTTAAGAAGTATACTTGATATATCATACAAAGTAGAATAAATATTAAAGAGAATAGGAATGTCGCTACCTTAATATTCATCTTTTTAAGTTTGATCAATTTATTTCAGCTCGCAATTAGTGAGTACTAGCTGACCCGGCGAACTTCGTACCGCCATAATTTTTTTCGTAAATATATTTTCTAAATTTCCGAATATATTGTCTCTAACGGAAGAACCATTACAGCTTTATCAGGCAAGATTCAATCGCCTTGGTTGCGGCATTGTTAATGATGATTCAAAGAGAACACTAATTACTGATTATTGATTTCTGAAAAAATTATAATTATCTTTTCAACCATACTTAACTATAGACAAAATTACGTTTAGCTGTCATTGGCATTTTGTTATTACATATCAAATGCGTTTTTTATCCTACGTCTCATAGTGACTTGTATTCTCTTTGATATGAGTTTCGGCCCGAATATGGTAATGTCATGTTAAGCTCTCGTATTATATTCATTATTTTAGTATTTTATAGTGTTATATTGAATAATTTTGTTGATATTTTATGTAATATAATACAGTTAAGGTACTGAAGTGTGGTGAATGTGATATAAGAGTGGTGGCAAATACACCTAATGTATTTTCGTATTCTACTGAAATGCCCTGAGAAATCATTTAATTAGGTTTTCAGCGCCTAATTAATGGTAAAGACTTGACTTATTGACGGACATGATTATAAATAAGCTATTCTATATAAGGAAATGTGATAGCCCGTACAGACGTTGGCCGAGCCTAGGCCAACGCGAGCGTTGTCAAATAGGTACAAGGCGAGTGCTAGCGTCTACACGTTGGCCGAGTGCGGCGAACGCCAACGCGAGTGGCCAACGTAGACGAGCGTTTGTAGAAGTGTCTACACGTTGGCCGATGTCAGTGTTCATTGTGCACTGAAACACTACGGACGTTGACATTAACGTTGCTGCAGCTTTGACTATTTATTTAATGAGCGTATATAACTATTATCTCAATGTATACCGCAGTAAAGTGGGAAAAAAAGAAGGTGGTTGATACCGAGTATTCACAGAAATAGAACAGTGTAAGATATATCCGTGTGGTGACGGAGTAAGAAAAAAATTCACCAGTCCCTATCTTGTCTGTGAATGTCGTAAAAGACAATTAAGGGATATAATACATAATAAGCATATAACATATATGCAAGAGAAGGAAACCTCGAAATAAAACCCTATACCAACCTGTCTGACTAGCATAGAATACTAAGGTCAGTTTCCCGCCTATTGTGGAGGAGGCTCGAGCCCAACAGTAGGACGTATATTAACTAAAATGATGATGAATGATGAAGATACATTTTGATACTATAGGTAACATATAGGGTGACTTGGATCTAATTATTTACGTTGCATATCTAGAAGTAGTGATGCAAATTTGAAAATATAATCATTTATATTGAGCGACAATATCACATTAAACATGTCTAACCGCGATGGATGTCAACCGTGTAATGACGACTCGGCCAACGTGTAGACGGCATTGGCCGAGCGTAGACGAGTGCCTTTGATTTGTGCACAAAAACCGACACCGCGGCGAAGAGAGGCAAGTGATCACGAGCGACGGCGAGTGACGGCGAGTGAAGACAAATCAGCTGTCCACATGTTGGCGCTTGTATTCACTCGGCCAACTAGGCGAGCGACGGCGAGCGTTGGCCAACTAAGGCAAATCGGGTGTACACACGTTGGCGTTCGCCATCGCTCGCCTGCACTCGGCCAACATGTAGACGCCCTATTAAATAATATGAAAAAAATTATATCGCAATTGGCTGTATGGGCTTTAATGCCTTTGCCAGTCTGAATGGTCCGGAAACATTATTTACAACAACTAGCAGAAGCCATTCATCAAGATCAAGATCAAGTTTATTTACAACATCAGAATAAGGACTTTTGACGCGAATGTCAAAATGTCATGTGGCGCTTTTATATTCTTTTCATTATTTTAGTGTTTTAAAGTGTTATATTGAATAATTTTGCTGATATTTTATGTAATATACTTAATGCAAATAAAATTCTGAAATGTAGTGAAAATGATATAATAGTGAATTACGTGCATTTTGACATTCTGCCCCAATTTCCAGAGACGCATGACTTGGATATCAGCACCAAGTCATGCTAACGACTGACTGAAAGACTAAGACTAAAGACGTGAATAATAATCAATATACTCGACACTGGCACCAATAGCTCATATTATTGTAGCTCATTGCCATTAAATAAGAAGAAGAAGAAGAAGATCAGAATATGAAATGAGACTTGACTATTTTGACTATTGACGCGAATGTCAAAATGTCATGTAGCGCTTTTATATTCTTTTCATTATTTTAGTGTTTTAAAGTGTTATATTGAATAATTTTGCTGATATTTTATGTAATATAATCCAAATAAAATTCTGAAATGTAGTAAAAATGATAAAATAGTGAATTGCGTGCATTTTGACATTCGGCCCAAATTTCCAGAGACGCATGACCTGGATATCAGCACCAAGTCATGCTAACGACTGACTGAAAGACTAAGACTTAAGGCGTGAATAATAATCATTATACTCGACACTGGCACCAATAGCTCATATTATTGTAGCTCATTGCCATTAAATAAGAAGAAGAATGAAATGAGCCATAGTCAGGTACAGTATCACCACAAGAAACCATTAATCGCTACATCAAAAATTATTATAATAAAATAAAAAAAATAATAACGAACGTGCATAAAAGACAATCCAGCGAGCGGGGCTACGTAAGGATTAGAAATGCATTATTACGATTGCGTAATCCCGGACAACTAATTGTTTTTTTATTTTTTTAAGGATTCACGAACGACGCGAGGGATATAATGGGGGCGGCGTGTCAGCACGAGGCCCGTCAATTATGTTTAAAAAAGCAACATGTGTCGTATGATAGTGGTGGTGGTGCTGGTGATACGCAGTCTAGATACCCTTATATTACAAATAATAAAAATAATATTTACAATAATAATTACATTTCCAAGGAGTAATGAGGTCAGGCAGGTGGCCAATCATAAAATTATTACTATAACATAATAATACAATATAATATAATAATAATATAATATAATAATATACTTTTGCAATAAGCATTATTAAAAAGCAGTACATATTGAGTCAACCCCAAATAATTGGGATATGAGCATGATGATGATGCTGATGTCAAATACAACATATATAGCATTCAATTAGGAGCTTACGATTTGAAAATTTGCTTGAAAATAACCTATTATTTAACGCTACCATAAATAGTTTTTGTTATAATTCTATCTGCAATTCATCGCTTGCTTATACTGTTAATTTTTTCGGAGTATCTTGGAACTATAAATTCGCTGAATTATTACTCTCCACTGAGTAAATAAAGTTCGACGCCCGCTTAAAATTTTCAACTTCTTACGTTCCTCTATTCACTAGAATTTCCATTCCATCTCATATATGTGTTCGCGTATCCTACGGCTGAGTTCGAGCCTCCTCTACAATAGAAGGAACATTGGCCTAGTATACTATGCTGGACGTCCGTCCAGCATAACTCTAAAACTATATATAACCCTAAACCCTATGTCAACACATGTGTTGACATAAGGTTTTATTTCGAACTTTCATTCTCTTACATAGTTGTTATTTTTATATTACAAAGCTAAACATAGTTATGATTCTGAAAAATATTTAGAGACGTGCTAAATTGCCATTGGTCATACGTCGTCAGATAGCTGATACTGTATACTTATTGAACATAATTTCAGACAAGATTGACAGTCCTAATCATCTTTCTAAAATTAAATTTAATGTACCAACAAAATCTGTTAGACGATTCATTCAATTTCCAATCCAATTTATCTTCCACCAGCCAAAAATGCATTTCTGGGGCGAGCGAGCAACTATTTGAATAATCAAACAAAAACATTAAATTTTGAGGTATTTGTAACCAATATGGAACCGTTAAGAGGGCTAAACTAAGCATTCGTTTGGAGTTTTTTGCAAAATATTTTTAATGTTGATTTCCCATTTTATATATCTTTTATTAACTTTTTTTCTTATTATCCTTTGTAATCTGGTCACTTGTTTTGTACTGCTGCATAAGCGTGGAGACCAAATATTAGCTTTAAGTTTTTATTTGTTCAACTTATAATATTCTTATTAGCCGTTGGGCTTCCTAATAAAATACAACTTTAAAAATAATAATAAAATATGCATATTCTTTAGTCGTTTTTTTACGACTTCCACGGTTAGCCTTCCAATGTTAACATAGGGAGTAGTGAATTATATTTTGACTCTGTCACTACTACACGGAAAGCAAGTTATACAAATGGAACTAATTTCAACTCAATTGAATGACAGGAAATGAGCCGAATTAGGTTTATATACATAAATAGTTACTAGCGGTCCGCCCTCGCTATGCTTCAGTTCCAACCTCTTTTGTGCCGTATATTAAGTGTGCAACATCTCCTAATACATAGCCCCGAGTTCGAGTCCCGAGGGGCAAAATTTTGTATGGTTTTCTAAGAAGGAAAATAGCCTAACTTCTTACATAGACAGCTATCTGATAGCAAAATTTATCGAGATTGATTCAGCCTTTTCTTTTATAAATTATACGGAACAAAGAGACAGACAAAGAAATTTAACTGGTTTTAGGCATAGGTATCGTGCAAATAACCATGTGAATATGAGAAAGACCTACTATTTTGACATTACAAACAAGCGTATTTTATTTATTTACAAATAAAATATAAACAAATAAATAAAATATAAATTAATTGTATGTATTACACAAAATATAGGATTTTGGGATCAAGGACGGGTTGTTAAGTTCAAACCTCAACATAACACCAAGGAATGAGGGATTAAAAAGTTCTTAAAAACATCATGTGATAAATGAACGAACCCTTATTACTATATTCTAACTCGGGGATATAGGGTTACTAAGGAAATGGATCCTTTTGATAGGTGACACCCATTTAAACAGTAATTAATTGAAATATTCGGCTGCGGGTTAATTACTATCCACCTACTATAAACTATAACCGTGTCAAGTAACGAGATGACCTCTTATGAAAATTACATGCAAAGTACATATAGTATAGGTAATATAGGTTAGTATTTAGGACTGCATTTCCGCTTACGGTTACGATTTTTTTTTTAATAAAATAGCTATTCACTTTTTATATATTATGCCTTTATGCTTCTCACTTTTTATATGATTTATATTAGTGTCTGACCGAAATTACTTTTTAAGGCCGAAACCGAAACTTCTATGTAAATTATAAGGTCAATATTTTTGTGGGAGGAAAAATAAATAGTCTATCACAATCAGTCAGTTTTTACTTTATACTAATATAAACATAAAATTAAACTTACAAAACCTAACTATAAAATCAAAATAATGTCGATTTACAATAAACCTAGGTAAAAAGCCACTCTTGTGTTTGTCTTGTTTCTAAAAAATTGCAGAGACAAAGAATGTTATAGATAATTTATGAACTACATCACATAAATAGTGAAATAAAATATACCTTGAAAAGATACCTCAAACTGCGAAATTCGCGACGCGCATACACAAATGAAAGAACAAAAATTGTGACATGACCATGAGCGCGGTAAAATAACACTTCGTCTCTCCCACCTCGTGTGAGCATGTCCTAGCATAGGAGGGTACCCCACTAGGGGGTATTCCGTCGGGTCGACCACTGATGACAAGTAACCCTGCTCCGGTGGTCGATCCAACGACGAAGGCGACGTGGTGTTCGGGTGGGTTGCGGGTGTGCCTGCTTACGCCCCTCTGTCGCCCCAGACGGAGTGGTAAAAGGAGTGCGCCGACCGCGACCCACCCCAAAAAAAAAGGATGTCCTAGCACAGCGCGAAAACTCACGAATTCAGTTTCGGTTACGACCATAGTTTCCGCTCGATTATCAGCTGAAACCGAAACTAAGCCGTAACCCATTTTATGGATGGAACCGAAACCAAAATTTTGGTCGGACACTAATTTATATGATATGCTTTATAATTAAAACTCATTTTACGGATTTTATTGTGTTTGTGTTAGTTTTTTGACTACCTGACGTCTTGAACACTTTTGGCGTTCATGGCCATGGACGGAAATGTCAGGCAATTAAAAATCATATACAAATGGGATAAAATACTTAAAAATTGTTTTATGTATAATGTGTAATACTCACGTAATCATCAGAAATCATATTATGCTTCTTAAGTTATTAAGTTCTATTTGGGACATTTAGGCACGACCCTCCTCTATTGTGAAAGAGATAATATCATTTTCATGTTTAAATTATTATTATGTATAAATGTTTGAATAAAATTGAGCTGTTATATATGCCACATGTAACAAAAACCAAAAATTCCTTTCATGCCCGCATTAATATTTATACTCGTGTAAACGAAGGTAAATGCTTACATTGTAATAGTATAATTACCTTCCTAATCACACAAAGAGTCCATCGATCAATACATCCTTTACCCCAATAAACCTTTTATTTAAAGTTGCCGAATACTTTGAAATACTTTTCAAAGGCTGAAAATGTATAAAATTGTGATTGCTAAATCCCCACTTTGCTAAATGTTATCCTGTAGAATTAATTTTAGATTTACAGTTACTTACGAAACTAATTTCTATTACTCTTAAACTCTACATCCAACTAGCCGAGCAAACAAGTGTTGTTCTGTACAGGCATAAAAAACTGAACTCGATCGTAGCGCCACCTACCGGGTCCAATTTACAATCTATTGTGCAGAAGAATTATAGTGAATGGATTTTCCAAAGATATGAATAGTAGGTTTATTAAATAACGCATCTATCTTATTTAGTTAAAATATTTCAATGCCTAGTATCTAGTTGGCACAAATCAGACGCAAAGCTAACTAGCGAACTAGTGGATATTTTTCTTACCACATCTAATGAGCCCAAAAATAAGTCAATATTTATTTTCTATGTTCAACATATGATCCTATGGTGAATCGCTTCAAAAGTTGATTACAAAGTTTAAACCCGCAAAAGTTTCAAAAACAAGTTAAATAAAAGTCTGCTAAAAGGCAGGATTGCAGACGGAACGGGACCGCAATTGGTGGCGAAACATGAGGGAGGCCTACATCCAGCAATGGACGGCGATAGACTGAATGATAATGACGAAAAGGCATTTGTTTAATTATTTCTTCTAATTGTCATATATCAAAGTTTTAAATAAAACATGTAGGTCGACGTGCTGATAATTTTTAATGACTGAATGTTCTAAATGATCGGTAAAAGATATTGGATCCCCAGATAGTTAACGTAATCTTTTAATTCCCTAAAAAAGACTTGGGGTATGATGAATCTTTTAATGTAAAGCATGGCCGAAGAAAGAGATTGAGTAATTTGGAACATGAACAAGCGAATATCATGTGAATTAAAACTACTTTAACGGATTTAATCGCGTTTATATTAGATTTTTTCTATCCCAACGTTTTAAACGCTTATCAGCGTTCATTCCTTCTGTATCCATTACCTTTGAAATGTGTTCTTTTTCTTTGTTTTTAAATTTTTAATAAAGACTGAGCACAAGAAGATCTTGCCCATGGATATCGTAAAAGACGACAGGATATAATAAGCATATACTACCTATACAAGAGAAGGAAAACTTGAAACAAAACCATATTCCAACACATCTGACTAGCGTGGAATAGTAAGTCCATTCCCCTTCCATTGCGGAGGGGGCCTGAGCCCAACAGTGGGACATATATAGGCTGAGATGATTAAAAACAACACCCTGCACTAAGGAAATAGTTCTTATATTGCGGGGGACTTCTCAAACATATAACCAACAGACACAAATTACATCCAGACTCAGAACAACAATTTGTGGATCGCATCGTAATAACAAACTTAATAAAATTCGCAAAAAAATATTCCAATATGTATTAAATTATTCTGCTCAAATGTAATCAATAATTTTAGACCCTATAGATTCAGGACAAATGTAATTATAACGTTTTTTCGTAAACATTTCAGTTTCCTTTTAGATTTCATTATATCCAATGTACATATTTTAATAATAATCAGGCTCAAATAAAACTAGGAGCAAAAAGATGAAATAGACCCGTATGTTTGTTGTTTTTGTCCACAAAGACTTTTGTCTCCGAGATAAAACAAAAATGTACTCAACAGCCAGAGACATAAAAAGAATTTTCGATAAGAGATACCACAGTAATGTCTTTACATGAAGTTCATTACAACTTACAGGATTATCCTTGATAACAAATTTAGGGTAAAATATGGTATCTTTGTTCCACTAATTAAATTTTACGAAGTTTTATTACGTTTCTTCGTCATTCCATCATCAGACTGCACAGATGACATAGCGATTCATGTAGCGACCTGCCATGCCGCAATGTTATAGGTTCAAGACGTATATTTTTATGCGCTCCACAAATTATTGTTATTTGATACTAACCGACCCGGCGAACTTCGTACTGCCATATTTTTTTTCGTAAATATATTTTCTAAATTGCCGAATATATAGTCTGTGTATAGCTGTCATTTGCGTTTTGTTATTACATGATAGATGCGTTTTTATTATACCACGTTTTATAGTGACTTTTATTCTCTTTAACGTTTTATGTCAAGTCCCATGGGAACCCGGTCGAACGGGATAAAAAGTATGCTATGTCCGTCTTCTGGTTCTAAGCTAACTCCCCGCCAATTTTCAGGTAAATCGGTACAGCCGTTCTTGAGTTATAAATAGTGTAACTAACAGGACTTTCTTTTATATACATATATAGAATATATAAATGTATTTGTAAAGTTTAGCTATATGGTGGCTACGAATTCTACCAACCTTTACATTAGCTACTCATGAGTGTCGTAAAAGACGACTAACACTTTTCATCGATCTGGGCCAAAGCCGTCTGCCGTCATGTCAACAATTATATTCTCAAGGAGGATTGACGTCAGGTCTGTCGGCTGGTCATTATATTATTGCTAAATGTACTATGAAAAATATGTATTTGGGATAGACCATATTTTAAAAAGCTTGGCATCATGACCATACCCTACATAGTCATTTTTCAGGTGGCAACTTATGTACGGATAAATCTAGCGGAGTACAAGAGACACAACGATATTCACTCGTACAACACTAGAAGCGCGAATAAATTGATCAGCATAAAAGGAACGCAAAAAAAACCGCCAGAACAACTCGCGTCATGAGGCCGGCAGTATATGTATAATAAGCTGCCGAGCACAATTGCCATAGCTCCTAGTCTTCATGTATTTAAAACGCGTCTTAAGCGTTGGCTGGTCGAGCAAACTTATTATAGTGTTACAAATAGAAACAATTATTGATTTTTAAAAAGAATTTAATAGCCGACTACAATTGTAGACGAACTAATTAAATAAGACTACGAATTACAACAAGACCCGACAAACTGAACGAATTCGGATAGAGCTTCCGCACTCTACGATGTTTGAAGAGAGAATGCTCGAGCACGTTTTTTTTTTTGTGTGTTGTCGCAGATGACCTTGACAGCTTAACGCGGGCAATGGGCGAGCGGAAGGCTCTCAACCCGGGACTCGCTCGAGCACAGTGACTGCGGTGGTATTTATAGGCTGCCACGGTGTCGCTGTTCGGTGTTTTTGATTTAGTTCCAACAATAGCAATATTTTTTTTGGGGTGGGTTGCGGTCGGCGCGCTCCTCGCACCACTCCGTCCGGGGCGACAGAGGGGCGTAAGCACGCACACCCGCAACCCACCCGCGATGCACGTTGCCTTCGTCGTTGAGCCGACCACCGGACTTGACGTCAGTGGTCAGACTTTTTATAGCTATGACGAATTCTTGAAAACGAATTGATAATAATAAATAACTAATGTAATAAGTATAATGACTGCACAGATGGCGTAGTGGTTAAGATAGCGACTTACAGCGCCAGTGTCAGGGGTTCGAATCCCACGCGGGACAACACTTTGTGCGATCCACAAATTGTTGTTCTCAGTCTGGATGTAATTTATGTCCGTTAATTATAGGTTTACCCGTGTGGCGACGGGTTAGAATACAATTTTCGTCACCCCTTGCTTGCCCGTGGGAGTCGTAAAAATCGGCTGAGGGCCTCACCAGGAGAATGGGCAGCAGCTATCTCCTGGGAAAACGTATAACACCTACTGCAATCGCCAACCCGTCTGCCAAGCGTGGCAATTATGGCATTATAGCCACCCTAAAAATAAAAATGGATGCAATAAAAATGACGGCCCCCAGTCACGGCAGTTCCGCGGGCTCATTTTGGTAGCGGGCCCAAGGATGGCGGAGCAGGGGATGCTAAGAATCCCCGGTCGCGATCCGGCTACCAAAAAAATCAATCTTTGGCCCTGGTAACGCACAATATTCGGACACTTAGTACTGACGAGAGGGTCATCGAGCTGGAAGAGGAATTGAGCAAAATCCGTTGGGACGTTGTAGGACTATCAGAAGTGCGAAGAGAGGGCGAGGGCACGATAATCCTCCAGTCTGGAAATCTGCTCTTCTACCGGGAGGGAGATCACCCGTCCCAAGGTGGTGTAGGGTTTGTCGTTCGAAAGTCTCTTGTGAACAACGTGGAGAGGATCGAGAGTGTGTCAACAAGGGTAGCGTACCTAATACTCAGAATTACCAAACGGTATTCGCTGAAGGTCATACAGGTTTACGCGCCGACCTCGACATACTCCGACGACGTAGTGGAGGCCTTATACGAGGACATCTCGAAAGCCATCCACACGTCCAAAACCCACTTCACGGTAGTTATGGGAGACTTCAACGCGAAACTAGGCAAAAGGACAGACGATGAGCTGAGAGTGGGGCAATATGGATTTGAACAGAGAAACCAAAGAGGCCAAAAACTGGCCAATTTTTTGGAGAAGGAAGGCCTCTTTATGATGAATTCCTTCTTCAAAAAGCGGCCACAAAGGAAGTGGACCTGGATTGGCCCCGATGGTTCCACTAAAAACGAGATAGACTTCATCTTGTCGGGCAAACGACATATTCAATGATGTCTCTGTGATCAGCAAGATAAAAACTGGGAGTGATCACTGGATGGTACGAGGCACATTGAATTTGCGTACGAAAGTCGAGCGGTTTCGCTTGATGAAGTCTACACTCCGACCTACACTTGTCCAATACCAGAACCCCGAGAGCTTTCAGCTCGAATTACATAATCGCTTCCAATGACTAGAAGAGTGCGAATCCTCGAACGATATGAGCAACAGGTTCGTGGAAACTGTCCACGCTGTCGGGTCAAAGTTTTTTAAGACCCGTCGCGCAAATAGACCAAGAAATCTTTCAGACCAGACTCTCAAACTCATGGAGCGGAGAAAGAAAATAACGGTGCAGTCTTCAACTGACTGGTCCACACATAGGCAGCTAAATAGACAAATCTCAAAGTCCGTGCGACGCGACGTTCGCCGATTCAATGCGCAGCGCATTGAAGAGGCAATAGAGCGAAACCGTGGCTCTAAAGTGTTCGCACGTGATTTGTCTATCGGGCACAGACAAATGACCAAGCTGAAGACCCATGACGGCACTGTTATTTCATCCCAGGGCGAGATCTTGGGAGAGGTCGAAAGGTTCTATGGGCAGTTGTTTAGATCATCCCAGAACCCTGTTGCCGGCTTGGTCCACCGAAGAAATCCCGGACGTCAGCTTGTACGAGATCAGAATGGCTCTGAAACAGTTAAAGAACGGTAAGGCACCGAGAGATGACGGAATTACCACGGAACTCCTGAGGGCAGGCGGCAAGCCAGTTTTAAAAGCCCTACAGAAGTTGTTTAATTCTGTCATTCTCGGAGGCGATGTTCCAGAGTCGTGGACCAGGAGTGTGGTGGTGCTGTTTTTCAAGAAGGGCGATAAAACGCTCTTAAGGAATTACAGACCTATATCACTCTTGAGCCACGTCTACAAATTGTTCTCAAGAGTCATTACGAACCGACTCGCGTGCAAGCTCGACGACTTCCAGTCGCCCGAACAAGCCGGCTTCCGAAGAGGTTATAGTACCATAGACCACATCCACACGCTACGCCAGATTATACAGAAGACCGAGGAGTATAATCGGCCTCTGCGTCTAGCGTTTGTGGACTATGAGAAAGCCTTTGATTCTGTCGAAACTTGGGCAGTGCTGCAGTCCCTTCAGCGGTGCCAAATTGACTATCGATACATCAAAGTGCTGAAGTATTTGTATAGAAACGCCACTATGTCAGTCCGCATCCAGAATAAGAGTACGAAACCGATCCAGTTGCAGAGAGGTGTGAGACAGGGAGACGTTATCTCTCCGAAACTGTTCACCACTGCGCTGGAAGATGTCTTCAAGCTCTTAGACTGGACCGGACTCGGCATCAACATCAACGGCGAATACATCACTCACCTTCAATTCGCTGACGACATCGTAATCATGGCAGAATCCATGGAGGACCTTGGCACTATGCTCAATGACCTCAGCAGGGTATCCCAACTAGTGGGTCTACAAATGAACATGGACAAGACGAAAGTAATGTCTAATGCCCATGTCATTCCTGTACCGGTCCTAGTTGGGAATGCGATTCTCGAAGTTGTGGATCTCGAAGTGTTTACCTAGGACAAGCAGTCCAATTAGGTAGATCCAATTTCGAGAAAGAGGTCAGCCGACGAATTCAACTCGGATGGGCAGCGTTTGGGCAACTTAACAGGATCTTCTCGTCCAATATTCCGCAGTGTCTGAAAACAAAGGTTTATAACCAGTGTGTGTTACCAGCGAAGACTTACGGCACTGAAACGTGATCTCTAAATGTCGGCCTCATAAAAAAGCTCAAAGTCGCTCAGCGTGCTATGGAGAGGGCTATGCTCGGTATTTCTCTACGTGATAAAAGCCGGAACACGGAAATCCGTAGAAGAACGGGTGTAACCGACATAGCCCGCAGAATTAGCACGTTGAAATGGCAATGGGCAGGCCACATCGCTCGTCGAACCGATAACCGTTGGGGAAGAAAGGTTCTTGAGTGGCGACCACGAATCGGACAGCGCAGCGTAGGACGACCCCCCCACTAGGTGGACTGACGACATTCTCAAAGTCGCAGGGAACCGTTGGATGCAAGTGGCGCAGGACCGTTCCGAGTGGCATTCTCGTGGGGAGGCCTATGTCCAGCAGTGGACGTCCGTAGGCTGATGGATGGATGGATGGAATTATATGTTTGTAAAGTCCCCCGAAATACAAGGATTATTTCCTTAGGCAGGCAGGTCTTAAATAAATAAATAAAAATAATGTAATCACGATAATGGAATAGTAATATAATAATAATGTAATCTAATGTGACTATAAAATTGACATATAAATTGGTTTTACGAAATAATTGTGTATGAGTACATAGCGCGAATTCCCAGCGCTAGAACGATTTCTTCCAAAATTAAAAAATGATTTATTTATCCAATTCTTCTCCAGATTTAGTCCACCCGCGGAGAGGTTAGCCTCGCGACGGCGACCGGAGTCCTGATAGCGGACGTCGACAGTAGAGGGTTATTCCGTCGGGCCGACCACTGAAGTCAAGGAACTCTGACCGGTGGTTGACCCTACGACGAAGGCGACGTGCTATACGGGTGGATTATGGGTGTGCATGCTTACGCCCCTTTGTCGCCCCGGACGGAAGCGGGCGAGGAGTGCGTCGAACGTAACTCACCCCCAAAAAAAAATTACTTCGATTAATTATAACTTATTTTAGAGCTATAATCAATTGATCGATTAATTATTATTGAATTAAATGCGACTAAATGCTTTATACCTTATTTGTTTACTTAATATTTTTATCGATAATATTAAATTTATCCACTGTGAGTGTTATTGTAAAGTGACATTTAAATCAGTTATTTTTACTTGAGAAATATACAAAGAGCCTTCTTTTATTGGTAAATAATAGGTATTATTACAATCTTCTATATTTTTCGTTCCAAGAATTCTCTTTCATCGACTTTTTAATTACAAAGCATGAAATCCGATGTGAAAATATACAAAGCTGACATTTTATTCACAAGTCATATTTTTAAATAATTGCTTGTTGACCAAACATTAATAACAAATGAACTTTACAAATGTTCTATTTTTATACTACAACGTAATATCCAAAAATAAATTCAAGGCGATCAATACAAGGTCTACGCTTTTAATAAGTTTATTCTAAGAAAATTTGAATTGTATGATGACATGTTTTAATAGAGATTTATTAAAAATGAATTATTTCCGTGTGGTGATGAAGTAAGAATATAATTCCCTTTTTTTTGGGGATGTGTTGCGATCGGCGCGCTCCTCGCATCACTTCGCTCGGGGCGACAGAGGGGCGCATAGCACGTAACACCCGCAACCCACCCAAACACCACGTCGCCTTCGTCGTTGGGCCGACCACCGGAGCAGGGTTACTTGTCATCAGTGGTCGGCGCGACGGAAAACCTCCTATGTGGGGTACCCTCCCATAGACCGACGTCCCCCCTTCGGGGAGGACGTCGATCTTTCCTCACGCGGTCGGCCTCTCGGCGGGTGACGGACTAATTCCCGGTCACGTCACCCGCGGCCTCGGCTAGGGCGGCATGAGGCGCAGGTAGTCGCGCCTACGCCGCCGCAATCGCCGGCGGCGGATCGCCTCATCGAGGCTGCGCTCCTCACGCAGGCGAAGAATATAATTCCCTAAGCAGATCTCTTCCCTGCGGATGTCGTAAAAGACGCGTAAATATTATAATATGCATGCTTATTACCGTCTTAAATCAACAGATACACAACTTGCAAATCTCATATGTGTGGTTACGGTTTCGAACGGGCGACTTAATGAACAAATATTTATTTTGTTTTGAGAGTCAATATTATTTAGAAATTTAATAGAATATAATCACATAAATCACAATTACACAATAAATTTAAAAAAAATATATTTAACCAAAAATGTTAGTCATTGGTATACTTGAAAATTGTACTTACCAACAGACTTACATATCCATGAATACTATTGTACGCCATGATAACATCCCTGAAATCACCTTCACAATAACCGCATGTGTCCGGTTTCAAAGTGAAATTCAGCTTATTCTTAGCGTCTTTCATCATTTTTACTATGAGAGATTCCATTTCATCGCCTCGAACTCCCTTCACAGCCTGTTCTCGTAATACAGAGACAATTTGAGTCTCATTGTAACTACTATCTGAAGAATTGCCAGAAGCAGCCAAAATCTCTTGGAATATATTCATAAGAGTCTGTGATTTGTTTGCCATTTTATTTAATTTTATTGACGATTTTCTCAATTATTTCAATACTGCAAGTGCATGTTTTGTAGTTGCCCTTTTTATCTGCGTTATTAACAATCTGTAACAAGAAATAGGTATTTTATTAATCCTAAGACAGGACTTAAACTTTTGGTTCAATGTTTAATGGTTGCTAAAATATCACGTTTGTTATATGGAAGCCCCTTAAATATTTGTTTTGTTTTGTTTTTAGTATTTGTTGTTATAGCGGTACAACAGAAATACATAATTTGTAAAAATTTCAACTGTCTAGCTATCGCGGTTCTTGAGATACACCCTGGTGAGAGACAAACAGACGGACAGACAACGAATTCTTAGTAATAGGGTCCTATTTTTATCTTTGGGGTACGGAACCCTAAAAAACGAATAAAACTAATAGTTTGTCACGATACAGTACAGTAACAATAAGTAACCATAGATAAAAACAATGATATCGTCCTTAGTATTCGATGTCCTTCTTGATTGTAAACGTAGTATTGTCATATACACATAAACATAGTAATTGATTCATAAAATACAGTAATACCTCGACTTACGCTACCCCGTTTTACGCGAATTCAAATATACGCGGTTTTCTCTTGGAGTGTTTAGGCTTTACATTTATTTATTTAAATTTCATGCACAAGTACATAGGCAGACTTAATGCCATAGGCATTTTCTGCCAGCCAACCTTTGGGTGATGACAAAATATTATAGTAGGTGCCATTTATATTGAAAATTGTTGAGATAACTACTTACTTCTGTTTATGTTAAAAAAATATATACTTGTATATCTAAATAACAATAATATGAAAAATCTAACCTAACCTAACCTTACATATATTTACATATAATACATACTCATAGAAATATATATATACAAATATAAATACACATATATCTACATGAATATACACTCGAAAATTTATGAAGAACAATCTGCCAAAAAATCAATATAAAACTTACGAACTCTAGATTAGAATGATTCACGTGTTTTGGATTGCCTGATTTCAAGAGGGAGGGCGTTCCACAGTAAAATAGATTGAATGAAGAAAGAAGAATGAACCAAACTGGAGCTATGAGTGGGACAAGAAAGAAGAAGATTGTTAGAGGAACGAAGGTTGCGGTCATGATTGTAACAAATATATTGAAAATGAGGCTTTAAGTATGAGGGTGCATAGGGAGAGTGGAGAATAGAATATAGCATAGTTAGTGCACGCAAATTTCGTCGTTGACGTATGGGCAACCAGTTTAGTTCGGATCGAAAGGAAGAAATGTGGTCGTATTTACGAAGATTAAAGACGAATCGAATGCAATTATTGAGAAGACGATCAAGTTTATTGAGTAGATCTGCATTCAGGTCGAAGTAACATACATCAGCATAATCGATGATGGGAATAATTAAAGTTTGCACAAGCTTCACTTTTGTAATAGGTGGAAGTTTACTGGTTTACTTTTTTATTCATAAATTTTCAATTATTTTTTATATAATATTAGGACCATATTCTTTAAAATTATTGTTTTCTTTGAACTAGTTTCAAATAACCAATTTTTTTTGTACATTTAATATAAGCAAAATTAAATCCCGACTTACGAGAATTCGACTTACGCGGTTATCGCTCGGTCCCGCCTATCGCGTAAGTCCGGGGTATTACTGTATAGATATTATGATAAATTCAAGTTATTTTTCCGTATGGTAATAGAGCAATTCACCTAAGGGAAATGATACGGAGATAACATTTATACTAGAGAAGGAAAACTTGAGATAAAAACCCTATGCCAACACGTCTGCCCAACGAGTATAGTAGATCAATATTCCTCCCATATCGGAGGAGGCCCGAGTCCAACAGTGGGATGTACATATGGGCTGAGACGATGAGTTGATAAATTTAAAAAAAATCCGATTCCGTGTGAAGACAAAGTAAAAATACAATTCACCCCTTGCTGTGGGTGCCATAAAAGACGACTAAGGGATATAATATGCATATAATAACTATGCAAGAGAACAGCCAATCAACACGTCTGACCAGCGTGGTATGGTAGGTCAATTTCCCTCCCATAGTGGAGGAGGCCAGGGCCCAGCATTGGGACATGTATGGGCTGGGATCATGATAATGATGAAATACTATTAGGATAACAGGCAAAACTAACTAAAAACTATTCTAATACCTTAGATATACTATAGAGATTAATAAAAATCATTCCGAAATATCTTCTATGATAAATAATTTTAATTAATACTACTTGCAAAGGCGTTAGAAATTAACTTATTCTAGAATAAATTAGCTTTATGCTATCCGAGCGTCACTTACTCATTTACTTTTGAAAATTATTAGATTGAAACTAAGTCAATAGAATAATTATGAAATTATATTATGGTGGCTTTAAATTATATAAAATCGTCTTTTTTTTTTGGGTGGATTACGATCGGTGCACTCCTCGCTCCACCCCGTTCGGGGCGCAAGAGGGGCGTAAGCACGCACACCTGTATCCCACTCATATAGCACGTCGCCTTCGTCGTTGGGTCGACCACCGATGCAGAGTACCTTGACTTCAGTGGTCATATAAAACAGGCAACACTCCACTTTACCAATACCTAACACTTTTACTCCTTTACACTGAAAGGCATAAATAATAGCTACAGTAGAATTAAATACCGTTATCTGATGACCACCTTGCTCTTATCCCAATTACTTGGGGTCGACACAATATGTACCTTTCTTTTTTTTTTTTCACGCTGTGGAAATGCATTTACGCACTATCTCCCGCCGGTTACAGGCAGGGGAGTGTGTGTGGGACTCGCCGGCCACAGAAGTGACCGAAATACCCACTAAAACCACAGCGGCCCCTTCCGCACTTTTACGAGGTGCCGGAGAGATCGTCTGATGACATTCTATCCCCGACACCCCAACGCTTGGCCGTCTGGCCACGTCCTGTCATCATTCAGGGCGGTGGAAGGAGGAGCGCATAACGGCGTCTCCTCCTCCCTGGTCGCCGCCGGCGGAGCGAGTCTGCGGACGCAAGTGCCTCGCGTGCCCGCTCCGCGGCCTCCTTCCTTGTAATGACAGCCTCACAGAAGGAGGCCATCGACGACCAACAGCTGTCGCTGCCGAGCATCTTCGAGATGATGGTCGACAACGACAGGTCCGCTGTTCCCATGTCCGTTGACAGGACGTGGCGCTGAGGCCCCCAGGCGGGGCATACTTCTAGTGTGTGGCGCGCATCGTCGATTAGCGCGCCACACTCATGGCATCCTGGCGCCTCTTCTCTTCCAATTTTGTGCAGGTACTTACCGAAGACCCCATGTCCGGTAAGCATCTGCACCATCCTAAATGTAAGGCTGCCGTGCCTTCTCCTGAGCCAGCGGTGGAGATGCGGCGCAACCGCCTCCACAGTCCCCCGCCCTTCTACGGGGGACTCTAGATCCTCCCTCCACCGCCGGATGACTTCCCTTCGGGCCACTTCCTGAACTCTGCCCAATTCCCTTGTGGAGACTCGCTCGCCGTTGACTCGCGATGTGGCGCGGAACCAGTATATTTCTGCCAACGCTTCCGCCACCAGTGCCCAAGGGGGGTCGCCCGCCAGCAGTGTTGCCGCAGTCCAGGACACAGTACGTTAGCCCCTAATAGCCCACACCGCGATGACCCTCTACGGTCGACGCAGGAGGGCTCTGTTGCGGGCGGTGAGGGACTCCGACCAGATAGGGGCACCATACAGTGCCATGGACCGCAGGATGCCGACGTACAGACGCCGGCACGACGACCCAGGACCGCCAGTGTTCGGCAGAAGCCTTCCTAGCGCCGCGGCCGACTTGACGAGCCTCGGAACGAGCTGGGCAAAGTGTGGGCCGAAATTCCACTTTGAATCGAGGTGCAAACCCAAATATTTTATTTGGGCCTGCACCGGCACGGCAACCCCAGACACACTGATGTGTGCTCCTCGGGGGGACCTCGACGTGGGCCATGAAAAAGGAGGGCCTCGGCTGACACAATATGTACTGCGCTCATAGTACATATTACAAAAGTCATTAGCAACCACCGATGCAGAGTTCCTTGACTTCAGTGGTCATATAAAACAAGCTCTACTCCACTTTACCAATACCTAACACTTTTACTCCTTTACACTGAAACGCATAAATAATAGCTACAGTAGAATTAAATACCGTTATCTGATGACCACCTTGCTCTTATCCCAATTACTTGGGGTCGACACAATATGTACTGCGCTCATAGTACATATTGCAAAAGTCATTGGCAACCACCGATGCAGAGTTCCTTGACTTCAGTGGTCATATAAAACAAGCTCTACTCTACCAATGCCTAACACTTTTACTCCTTTGCATTGAAACGCATAAATAATAGCTACAGTAGAATTAAATACCGTTATCTGATGACCACGTTGCTCTTATCCCAATTACTTGGGGTCGACACAATATGTACTGCGCTCATACTACATATTGCAAAATTTATTGTCATCTGCCTGTCTGACATCAAACCTTCTTGGGAATGTAATTGTTGACGACATCAGATGGAGTTGGCTCAGCTAAATTTAAATCTCTTACTCGTCTTTTACGACGCCCACAAGTAAAGTAAGGATCGGTAGTGTTCGCAGCCGCCACCAGACAGCTATTAAATACCAGTATAGTAGTTTTGTTTATGTAACTACTATAAGTTACATAAACAAAACTTATTCAAAATTCCATAGGGTATTGGAAAAAACCGTTGCAGATATTAATCTTTTATCTTTTAACTAAACGGCTGGACTGATGATAATGAATTTTTTGTATTGAAAGGGATTCGAGAATGGTTTAGATTCACAATTGGACCCGGTAGGTGGCGCTGCTATTGATTTCAAGGCGAATTTCTTTCATTGTATTTAAACAGAACAACGTCTGTTGGGTCAGCTAGTATCTTTGTATATAAATTTCTTGTGTACGTGTGTATGTCACTGCAATCCTCCTAAACGGTTGGACCGATGTTGATGACATTTTTTGTGTGTGATTAAGGGGATTCGATTTATTCGTGTGGTGACGGAGTAAGAATACAATTTACCAACCTCTATTTTACCCGTGAGTGATCGTACGAGACGACTAAGGGATATAAAACGCATATAGCATCTATACGAGAGAGGGAAAACTCGAAATAAAGCCCTATACCAACACGTCCGACCAGCGTGGTATAGTAGGTCAATTACCCTTCCATTATGGAGGAGGCTCGAGTCCAACAGTGGGATATATATATGGGCTGAGATGATGATGATGAAGGGGATTCGAGAATGGTTTATATTCACAATTGGACCCGGTAGGTGGCGCTGCTGTCGATTTCATGGAGAATTCCTTTTAATTTTTTTGAACAGAACTACGTCAACTAGTAATCTATAAAATTTTGTGATTCACTTAGTGGACACATATATTTTACAGCATTCTTTTTAAATTTTAATACATGTCCAATGATTTTTTTATTGTAACTAAATTTATTCGATTGTCATTTTAATTCTATTGGTTTATTTATCAGTTTGACATTTGGTGAATCGAGAACTGTTATTTGTTTATCTGTTACTAGCAACCCGCCCTCGCTTCGCTTCGGCACAGGCTTCGGTTTCAGTCGCTTTACCCGTGGCGTAGTTCCCGTTCCTGTGGGAATACCGGGATAAAATATAGCCTATGTTACGCCCTGATATTATAGCTTTCCATTGGTGAAAGAATTTTTGAAATCGGTTCAGTGGTTTAAGCGTGAAAGCGTTACAAACAAACAAACATCCTTACTTTCACATTTATAATATTAGTATGGATAAGTGCCATTTAAACAAATTTCAATTTCAGACCCATTCAGATCAGCAAAGTGGGCGGTGGACAGCTGTACATTATTTATAATATAACCATATGAAACTGATTCCTAATCTACGTGTCAAGTGTAGCATATATAACATTAGATTCGTACTTGTAATAAATTATTTTAATATCTTACTAGCAACCCGCCCTCGCTTCGCTTCGGTTTTAGTCGTTTTACCCGCGTAGTGCCCGTTCCCGTGGGAATACCGGGATAAAATATAGCCTAGGTTACTCCCTGATATTATAACTTTCCATTGATGAAAGATTTTTTGAAATCGGTCCAGCCGTTTTGAAGACTACCCGGAACAAACAGACAGACAGACAGACAAAAAAATATAAAGTGCAAGTGTATAGGCAAGTGTATAGTGCAAATAACCGTATGAACATGGAAAAAGCTTATTATTTTGACATTACAAATAGACACTCCAATTTTATTTATTGGTATAGATATTACTTTTTTACTGTCTGAATGGTGAACGTCGATTGTCTGATGGATGGCAATTTAGGGACAAAAGAATTAATTTAAGAAAGTTTTATCTAAAACGTAATAATGTATCTTAATCTAATTTAACTTAAGCTTTCAAAATGCACTCAAATACAAGACACTTGTATTATTAATACTAGCAACCCGCCCTCGCTTCGCTTCGGTTATAGGTTATAGTCGTTTTACCCGCGTAGTTCCCGTTCCCGTGGGAATACCGGGATAAAATATAGCCTAGTTTACGCCCTGATATTATAGCTTTCCATTGGTGAAAGAATTTTTGACATCGATCCAGCCGTTTTGAAGATTACCCGGAACAAACAGACAGACAGACAAAAAAATTTTAATTGCTATTTTAGGCATAGGTGTCGAGCAAATAACCGTGTGAGCATGAAAAAAGCCTATTATTTTGACATTACAAACAGACACTCCAATTTTATTTATTGGTATAGATAATTTTTTGGGGTGAGCTACGTCAGCGCACTCGCCGCCCAGTTCCACCCGGGGCGCCAGAGGGGCGGCACGCGGCCCCATAACCCACTCGTATAGCACGTCACCTTCATCGTTGGGCCGACCACCGGTACAGAGTTCCTTAACTTCAGTGGTCGACCCGACGGAATACCCCGAGGGAGCCCTCTCCCATCGACGTCCCCCCCAGGACGCCGATCCCCGTCGCAAGGCAAATCTCTCCGCGGATGCCGGACTAAATCGCCGGTCCGGTCACCCGCATTATTAATACAGATAAGATTTCTCTTTAAGTAATTTTACATTAGATGCTTTAAATATATATTTTCTCTCGTGCAGAATATTATTAAAATATAATTGTAATGTAATAAAAAAGAAAGAAAGAAAGAAAAGTATTTATTTTGTGCCACAGAGTAGAGACGTTAGTAACACATAAAAAAACCTTGCAAAATGAAACAAAAAATCAATAAACTAAATAAAGAGACATAATAATTGTGATAGAATGAACGTCTCAGCTGCGGCATAAAAAAGGATAACTGCTCAGCAATTGTTGTGATGTCAATGTAACACCACAACGCTAATTTTCGCAGTGTCCCTTTTATTCTTCCGACGTCAAACATCAAAACCACCAAGCAGTGTGGTGTATTTAAAAGAGAATAACAAAAAAGGAAAAAAAAATTGGCATAACATAAAAATTAAAAATATACATAGGTATGTAAAAAAAAAAAAGTCTCACATATACATACACAATTAACGACAGTACAGTCACACTACAAAAGACGACCAAGTCTACAAGCAACATAATAAGATGCTAAGCTATTTACATGTTCCACTGCTTTAAATAACATCGACAATAAAATTAAATTCTCATACAGAAATCTTTAATGTTACCTACAGCTAATACTCTTAGTAAAGAACGTGATAGCGAAAGATGAAAGACTGTTCCAATTCATTGGCTTTTACTGAAAGCCGATGCCGACAACTTTAGGAAATATTCCGACTGTGAAAAATAATGTTACATAAGGCTACTTAGCATTTTAAACTTAAAAAATAAATAGGTATGTATATTTCATTATTTATATATATTAAACCACATTATATTGTTTCTGCTTCATATCCATACGGTGACGAATACATTTCACCACCTCTTATCCATGGGTGTCGTAAAAGGTGACTAAGGGATTAAATATTCATATAACATCTATGCAAGAGAAGAGAAACTTCAAATGAAACCGTATATAAACACGTGTGACCAACGTGAGTCAACTTTCCTCCTATTGTGAAGGAGTTTGGAGCTAAATAGTGGGGCGTGTATAGGGACACGAAAAAAGGATTGCTACTTTTAGGTATCAAGTACTTGTCTTTCGATACCGATACTTTTGTACTCGATACTTTCTATTCTATACTTTTACTCAATCAGTACTTTTAGGCAGGTATCTTATCGAACAAATTGTAAAGTCTAACTTTTTATTAGCTGCAGTAAAATGACGTTTCTAAATGTCATTCCGTAAAATAATGTTGACAGCCTAATCTCAATGGGGATGTGATTTAGTTCACAAAAGTTTACAGGATATCTAATCGTTCCATAGCTGACTCATAATGATCATACTAAATTCTATTTAATATTAATGTAAATAAAAGGCTGTATAAACGTTGATCCTTTTAGACATATACAAGGTAACACTCAAGAAAACGCTCTCTCAAGTTGGTAGTACTGGTTTTTGGTTACGGTGCTACGATGACGCTTGACCGCCATTTTGTTTCGGTTGTCATTCGCTCATTCGGCTTCATACTTCTGTTTTGAGTGCATGAATAACTTTGATTTGCCCACTGCGCATTGTTTTTGTTATCATTATTGTTAAACTTATGTTACGTTGTGTTTGTTTTTCATTGCCTGTATTCGTTAATCGTGTTAGTTTTTTTTGTTTGATACATTGAAGACATGGATGCTCTGCCGAGCACATCGCAAGATGGAGACACATTTTTATCTCCTAAGAAAAAAAGGCCACGTGTAGCTCTAAGTGCAACTGAAAAACTTTGGGTCCAAAACGTTTACAAATATGTGTTTGAAGTGAAATCTTCAGAATCAAACATTGAAGTTCCAAAAACAAGTGAATGCGTTAACAAGGTGGCTGAAGTCTTGGTAATATCCGTCCGCACAGTTTATTCCGTTTTAAAGGAGCACAAGGAGAACGACAGCGAATCACCAAAACCTCCCGAAAAAACGGGCCCAAAACTTACATTTAAAGATAAACTTGATGATTTCACATTCACTGCTGTTAGACGAATTGTACATCAGTTCTTTCATAGAAATGAAATACCCACCATCGCAAAAGTTAGTTTACACATGTCGTCACTCATCTTTTTATTATACGTTATGTATGTTTTCTCCCATCCCATGTGTAATCTTAACCAATTAGGTAATAACTTTAATCATTTTTAGGTGCTGCAAGTTGTAAATGATGACCCAGGATTGCCCAACTTCTCGAAAGAGACATTGAGAAAAATTATGAAGCATCTTAATTTCGAATTCGCTACTCGATCACGCAAGAGTGTGCTTATTGATAGACAAGATATCATATCATGGCGCCAGCGCTACCTGCGTCTAATTAAACAATATCGTAGGGAGGGAAAATACATATATTATCAAGACGAGACCTGGGTCAACGCTGGTACGTGTCAACTCTTAGTTTCTTCTATTTGTTCCCTTTTTGTTTTGATGTCGAAACTTATGATTCTTTTTTGTTCTTTTCAGGTCATACTACAAAAAAAACCTGGATTGACGGAAGTATTAAATCTTCTCGACAGGCATTTTTAGACGATCTGACTACGGGATTAAAAAATCCCACAGGAAAGGGCAAACGACTCATAATTAGTCACATAGGCGGAGAAGAAGGCTTCCTGGTCAACGGACTTCTTATGTTTGAAGCAAAGAAAGGTACAGAAGACTACCATGATGAAATGAACGCGGAGTGTTTCGAGGATTGGTTCGGCGGTATTCTACCTAAATTCAAGCCGAATGCAGTAGTCGTAATGGACAATGTGCCCTATCACTCTCGGAAGATCGAAACAATCCCGAAGATGTCGTGGACGAAAGCACGAATTCAAGAGTGGCTTACTACTAAAAATATTGCGTTTGAACCAAATATGGTCAAGGCCACTCTCATAGATATTGTGAAACAACAAAATCATACTGAGAAATATGCCGTAGACGAGATGGCTGCCCAAAAAGGTATCACACTTTTAAGACTGCCCCCTTATCACTGTGAATTGAACCCCATTGAGATGGTATGGGCGCAGGTAAGGAGTCACGTCGCAAACAATAATAAGACGTATAAAATGCAAGAAGTGAAAACTTTATTCCAAGAAGGAATCAAGAAAGTGACACCGGCTAAGTGGAGTGACTGTGTGTCTCACACTATTAAAGAGGAAGATAAAATGTGCCACCTCGATCATATTATAGATGAAGTGACAGATAGATTTGTTATTAGTGTGACCGAAAGCGACAGCGACAGTGATTTCGAAAAAGATTAATTAAATAACATTATTATGACGTTTTTGTTTCATTTTGAATGTACCTCCCTATACTTCCACTAAAAAAGATCAATCCTCTAGTATAGTAATAATAATAGGTTAAAAAATACATTACAACTTAATATTAAATCTGAAAAAAAAACCAAACTGATTATTCATTTATGATTCACTCATTTAGCTACATCCCTATTTATTTTTCTTCAAAAACCGGAAACCCACAAAACGTCATTTTACTGCAGCTAATAAAAAGTTAGACTTTAGAAAGTATCATGTTAAACTTGACCTTACGGCTCATGCTTATGGTAACGCCATCTAGTTAAAGCGTAATGAACCTTCAAAAAATGGGCTCGACATATTTTTATCCGAACACAGATGGACAAATTCCTAAAAGTCTTAAGGCTAGACAGTTGAATTTTTTACAAATTATGCATTTCTTAAACTAAATACAAAAATAAATATTTAAGGGAGCTCATGGCCCCCTTAAATATTTATTTTTGTATACAACAAACCTGATTTTTTGGCCTTTTTTGCTCGTTATCAATAATGGCAATAGTCCGACTCGAACTTGGCCGATTTCTTATTTATTATAATTATCAGCAAGTTCCCGCGATTTTGTCCTCTTGGTTGCCGTTCCTGCGTTAATACCGAGATAAAATATAGCTTATGTTATTTGCTAATAATGTGGCTTCCAATTGATGAAAAAATTTTGATTTTTATTTACTTCACATTTATAAGATTACTTGGGATCCTGACTTCTATCTTAGATAAATTCATATATGCTTACAAAATTACACACATCTGGTAATTAAAAAAAAATGACGTACGTCGTCTTAGTTTCACATAAAAATATTCTTTCCTATTGTCATATTTATCACATTTAGTATCATTTAGCATCTTCAGTTTTGGTACGATAATTCTGCTAAGTATGTAAATCCGACGCAACCTCAGATAGCCCTGCAACGTTGGGTAATATAAGTCATCCTGTTTCCTCTCTAGGCCTTTGAACGGACAACACAAGCCGTGAAGGTTGGACCACAGTAATCCGTTCAGTGAGTCACCTTATATTTCCAAATTAAATAGTTTATTTCGTCTAGAATTAGCTACAATTAATTTTCTCCTGGCAATTGACATTCATCAAGTTTGATGACGATATTAAGCACACAAATTTAATTTGGTAGTTTCTATTTATTTAATCGAAGGCAACGTCATCCTCATCATTTAGCTCTTTGTTGTCAACTACTGGACTAATACGACTACGTAAGTCTCCACCATATCTGAGGGGATTGTGCCGTAATCGCTACGCTTGTGAGGCGCATTTGCGATTTTAGTAATGTTGTACATTTCCCAGGAGAAAGCTGCTGTCCGCTATCCTCACAAACCCCTAGCCGATTCTTACGATTCCCACAGTAAAGCAAAGGTTGGTGACAATTGTATTCTCAACCCATCACTACACAACACGTCAACAATACAATACCATAATTTAAATCTCTGAAATAAGTAAATTTTAGTTTTATCATCATTTAGCCTGTTCTATAAGACTTTATATAAATCAGGTGATAATATAACTGGTGATCGCAATAAGGTGTTTTACGTTTCTCAGAAGAAAGGTACGGCCTACTTTCCTGGTGAGAACCTATCCGATTTGTACAATTGCCAGAAGCAAATAAAAGACAGCGATAGTGGTGCTTTTAACCCGTCGATACATGGAAGAAAGTTGTAAATAAAACTACTTTACGGATTTCATCACGTTTGTATTTGTGACAGTCCGCCCGTAACCATGAACGTTGTAAAGTGTTCGAAACGTCGGGCACTCAAAAATCAAATACAAACGCGATAAAATCCATAGTTTTACTTACAATGTTTAATACTCGCGTAAACATCAGAATTAATTATGGGAGAAAGCTTTGATTTCATTTTAATAATCTGCATTAGAATCGAAAGTAATAATAACGGGTTAGGTATTTAATTACAGCAGTTTATTACCTTTATAAACTTGATCTAATTTATTAATGCAAAGGAGACTAGTTTATTGCTATTTCAAACGTTTCAAATGTTAAATTTATTTGATAATATCTGAGCAATATCACAATGTTATTATTATTATAATAACGCTGAGGCTTGTATATCGTATGTTTAATAAATTCACTGCGTCGTCCGTCCATCATCCGTTAGCCTAACAATATCTAAACGATGTCTAAGATTTTATAATAATTAAGGCCATTTCATTTTCTATGCATGTCGAATCATATACGTCTCACTACTAGACTTGAGTCTCCTCCATAATAAGAGGGATATTGACCAACTCCACCATGCTGGTCCAACGGATTGGTATAGGGTTTTACTTATATGCATATTATATCTCTCAGTCCTCTTCTATGAGATCCACGGGCAAGATAAGGAGTGGTCAATTGTATTCTTATTCCGTCACCACATGACAGTAAGAATACAATTTCCCACTCTTCTCTTGGCTGTGGGTGTGATAAAAGACGACTAAAGGATATAACATTTATGCAAGAGAAGGAAAACTTGATGTGAAACCCTATACCAACACGTCTGACCTGCGTGGTATAAGTAGATTAATTTCTCTCCTATTATGGAGAAGGCTGGAGCCTAACACTGGGAGGTATATTATTTGAAATGAAGGTCAACTGTCAAATGTAAAAAACAACCAATGTTAAAAAAAAGATATTTTGTAACACAACACCTAAACAAGATAAAAATATTCTTGTCCAGTAAATTTCCACTTAATGTTTTAGAAATGTTTTCAATTTCCATTTTATGTATAAGAATATTATATGAACGGACAATAACCTCTTCACGCATCATCACATTACACGTGTCTGGTTTCAATGAATATTTTATAGGATTTCAGACATAATATTTATTTTTCAAATGGTGTTATATTTTCACATGCTAACTTTCGTGGTTATTACGAAAAATATGTGGTGATAATAATTCAACTAATATAATTCAGACATGTCTGAATTACCTCTTTGATTGTACCTGTCAATTCCACTTGTAAACTAAATATTAAAAAAAAACAACAAAGATTTAATTAATAGACGCAATTTATACCCAGACTCGGAAATAATTGTGTATCGCAATATGTGTATATAAAATATTGTTCTTCACTGAAATCGAACCCACGACACCTGGAACGGTAGGTCGGTATCATAGTCACTACGCCATTTGTGCAATCCTCTCGTCGCAATGTATTAAATCAATCATATATTTCTTATTACGAACAGTAAAAGTGACCGAAGTCCAGCGGTACAAACGTAGAGATTTACGGTTCGAGACCCATGACGAACCCTCAGGCTTTTCATAATCAAAACTACTGGATCCTACGCCACGCCTGTGTCTCGGGTACCTTGGAAAAAGTCAGGCGCATCAACGCGCTGAGCTTAGGTTCGCCTTGAACAAAACTGAGGTCCTACTTTTTTACGCTTCAGGAATTGGACCATGATGGGCGCGTTGTGTGAAGCTGTCATTTCGCGGAAGGAGGTGGCAAATTGTGTCAGATAGGAAAGTCTTCTTTCTGACTCTATTCACCACTGACTTGCGGGGTGGTAAGCGCCTGCTTATGTATGCCTGCCACATATGCCGTGACTGAGGATTGTCGCCAGCGCCACCCGCAATTCAGGCCATCGCGAGGTCTGACCAACCATGTGGGCGGGGACGTCGCTCTAGAATACCTACTCTAAATGGACACCTGCTCATCAAGGCAAACCGCGGGCAGACAGTTAAAGATAGTGGTGCCGATTGTCCGTCTTTTAAGGCGTATGATGAGATTGAGGATCCCCCGCGTGGGCAAAGCAACACCGTAAACCGAACAGCAATTATTGGTGCCAACCTGACGCTGCCGACCATCACTAGGGAAATGCTGGACGGAACAGGAACTGGAACGCGCTCGCCGCCTCCTGTGAGGCATTCATCTAATGGAATAAGGCGATAGATCGTGTGCGGTAGAAAGGCCTCTACGGCAACACGATCTACCGTCGGTGACTTGAGCGGCGCAAACGCGAGTACTTACGCCTGATACCGCCCTAACCGAGACCACGGGTGACTGAACCAGGGAATAGTACTTCACCTGTAAAGAGATGGTGACTGCGTGAGGACGTCGATCCAGACAGGTTGTCGGGGAAGGATGGTACCCAAAAAAGTATCTCGCCGGGCTGGCCATGGACGACAAGGAATTCGGTACCAGTGGTCCAATGGCGAAGGGGCGGGAATACGGTGTGGGACTATAGTGAACCTAAAAAAAGAGGAAAGGGCGAGGGTCCCACACTGCCATAACAAAAAAATAACGTCTATGTAAATATCGTATAATTATTGAATAGTGAATTGTATAATGTAATCTTTTACAACACCGACGGACAAGATAGGGAGTGGGCAGTTGTATTCTTATGCCGCCACCATAAGAAACAAGAGCTGATCGTCTAAGCTCAATTCCATAAAATTATCATATATTTCTTTAACTTGAACGAAATTTTGAAACAATAGATTTATTTTGTAAGAAATATTGCCGTATAGGAGATTTCCAGCTTCATATTTTCTCACGCAAATAAAATTTTGATACCTACTCTTAAATATCAGACAAATGTCTTATTTATTGTAAAAAATTCAAAGATTTTATCAAATACGTAAATACAAATAGATTTTATCCTCTTAGGTAAAAATATTGAAATATGATGCTAACCAAATATTGTTATACTATTTTGTTATTAAAGTAGCTATTTGTAGGCAGTAATATTGTTTTATTAATTTGCTATATCGATTTATTTAAATCTTTAATATCATAATATTGGGATATAGAAAGCATTAGGGACTATGAAATACTATGAAGAACTATGATATACATTTTAGAAGATATAAGGAACATATGAGGGGCTTTTCTAATTGGTGGTAAACATTTTTCTACACATGGTTATGCCATTATGATTGGCGTCGATTATTTAAGGGTAGATAACTCTCTGAATTTTATATTCTTTCTATTTTATTATCATTAAGAATCTAGTGTTCAAGTCAACACTTTTATAACAAACATTTAACATGACAGCTTACTGGCCTAGATTTCAGTTTTACGCCTGTTAACAAATCTATATTTTACTATAATAAAACTGAAGTGCATTCAGTGAAAATTTCAACTGATTTGGATACAGCTTATTGATGGCAGATACTAGTAATGAAATTCTGTTGGTATTGCCTGGGTTCTAAGCCCATTCTATAGCTGAAATTCTAATTTAAGGAGTTTAACACATTTTAATTTGTTTTACTAAGCTCGTAAAGTTTTACGCAACACTCCCCGGGGGACTAATGTAGTTGACGTCCCAAATATCATTATTATTTCAGTGGTTTCACATGTCTAATATTTATGTAGACATTAGTAATTAATACAAAAATACATAGAACAAATAACACGCAAGACATCTGGTGTAAAGTGGATAAACATTGTATTGTTTACAGTCTGTTTCGAAGCTACGACGTGTGCACAGTAAAAGCGTCTGAGTTTTTTGATGGCATTCCTCACAACGACATTATCTATCATAATTAGAGGTTAGATATAAATAATATTACACGACGGGAAATCATAATATAACCGAATGTCATGCAATCGGTGCCAATGGTAGACCCAATGATGGTAGGGAACTGAACATAATGAGCCTGAACACAATGGGCAGGGTGTATCTAGACTGTAACCTACTTTAAAAAATAAAAAGGTATGAATAATGTAATTAGGAATACTTAGTGTATAGCACCGTTCACCGTGTAGTGACGGGATAAGAATATAGTTGTCATGAACCCTTGCTTGTCTGTAGGAGTCATAAGAATCAGCTAAGGAACAACTAGGAGAATGGGTAACAGCACTCTCCTGAACTATATATTATACCTTATTGCGATCATCAACCCACTGGCAAAGCATAGCGATTATGGCCATACCACCAAACCCCACCAAAGAATGAATGTGTCATGTAGCAATCTATGGGATAGTTCTACGTCTAGCGGTACGCGAAGAAAGGCTTTCTTTGCGGCGTAATAACTACAAAAGAAACTCGAAATTGACAAGCGACGCCAATTTAATTTCTATTTGCAAAAAGTGTTAAGTTCAACAGCGAAACGAATATAGGCTGTAAAGAAAGAAAGACATATTCTACAAACCTATATCTCGTATAATCTAAAAAGCTGTCAGCATTTGGCCTATCGTTAAAAGGGCAAATTAAATAGGTACTCTAGATTTCTTACTCTAGTGTTGATTGGTAAAAATGCAATGGTCATAAGTATTCTGTGGAAGCAGTGACTGAAGGGAACACCAAAGAAGTGGCTAAAAGTGCTCTACTGGGCAAGTCATAAGCTGCAATCACCAACCTGCTTGCCAAGCGTGGAATAGTATTATTTTTCTTTGCAAGCCAGCCTCTGTTCAGTAGTAGTGGACCTTGATAAGCTGATGGATAGATAGATCACAGCTTTAAATTTCAACCATATATCACGCTTCATTTGCGTTACTTATCACGGGAGTATCTAAAATCTGAAGTGAAAGAATAATTGAAGGACAGACTATCCTTCAATCAAAAGAAATTACTAATTCATATTAATAAAGTTCGTTTTTAATAGTCCAGTCGTGGTCGCTCTTGCTATAAATATCGATATTATTACGTATTAATATAGTAAGTCAAATAGAAGCAATAAACCATAGATAAATATAGATGTATTTAATAATACTTTTGTAAACATCGGCAGTAATATTATATGTACATATTATTTATGGATAACGTGATGAGAATGACTAAAATAAGGAATAAATATTTCAGAGGAAGTCTGAAAGGAATCCAGGGTCTGCAAACTTGAGACGTGAGTGTCTGGAATAATATGCATATATTATCTGAATATTGCTAGGAAAGTACTAAATACAAAGGCTCTAGGCTGAACAAAAATCAAAGAAAAGGTAGATGGATTGTTTGAAAGATGATATGAATAAAAAGCGGTTAAATACAGAGCGTCTGACAAGAGTGTACGGAATAGAAACGGCGTTAAGACGAATGATTGCTATACGAACAGAGAGATTCGACATAAGTTAATGAAAATAAACATTGTTGGTAAACTACTGACTGTTCAATAATTTCTCACCTTCAATGCTCACAACTTATCCCTATAAAAATGTTATAGCCATCTCAGACTAAAGAGAAAAATGGTTTTTACGTCACTGCGCTTGGAAAAACACGTACAAATTTGTACTCAACTGATGCCATTAAGTCATTAAACTCGAATCCTTTCGCTTGGACCACTCTAACATTATAATGACTTCTGCGTAGACAATAAAATGACGAAGTCTTCATAACATCAATTTTTTATCCCCAAAGGCATAAGTAGAGATATAACAGTTATACGTTTCTCCAAACACCATGTAAATTTTAGTCTCACGAACCTAATAAAGCTTAATAAATGTTCACCGATCATTACTCATTGCCGCTGAAAATCATTTGATGATAAAGTCCAATAATGATATGTCCAATATGAAAACCCGACTTCTCATAATTAGCAGTTCATATAACATTAATTTCTGGAGGAGTGGAGTTCTCGTTTCCGTGAGGATACGGGATAAAATATAGCCTACGTTACTCGCTATTATAAAAATTACTAAATAGTAATTTCTAACATAATTGTGTATATTATTACTACTACTTGGTTCTCCACACAATAGATTCTGATGAGTTTTAATTCAAACTAGCAATCCGCCCTCGCTTTGCTTCGGTTATAGGTTATAGTCGTTTTACTCGCGTAGTTCCCGTTCCCGTGGGAATACCGGGATAAAATATAGCCTAGTTTACGCCCTGATATTATAGCTTTCCTTGAAAGAATTTTTGAAATCGGTCCAGCCGTTTTGAAGATTACCCGGAACAAACAGACAGACAGACAGTCAAAAATTTTTAAATGCTATTTTAGGCATAGGTGTCGTGCAAATAATCGTGTGAGCATGAAAAAAGCCTATTATTTTGACATTACAAACAGACACTCCAATTTTATTTATTGGTATAGATAGAAAACCTTTATTTTAATACTGTCGTTTTCACTTCAGAAATCTTCAAAAAGAAATTCGAAATAAGTTCGAATCGATTAGTTATCTAATCACCTCACAAATCTTTACTAATATTATAAATGCGAAAGTAACTCTTGTCTGTCTGTCTGTCTGCTACGCTTTCACGTCTAAACCACTGGACCGATTTTGATGAAATTTGGTACAGAGATGGACTAAAGCTTGAGAAAGGACATAGGCTACTTTTTATTGCGAAAAAATGGGTATAAGGGGTTGAAATAGGGGATGACATTTTGTATGGAAATTCGTCATTTTCGATGATAGAACCACGAATTTTTGTATTAAGGTACCTGATAATAAATAAATATTGGTTCAAGCGTTTTGGAAATTTCATTTACATGGGGATGAAATTCAACCCCTAAAATACCAAAAAGCATACAGCCGAAACCACTGGGCCTAGAAACGTATTTTTTTTTATACCATCGTATTTCTTGGGGTGCACGAGCACTAGCAAAGGATTTTTGGAAATTCACCCCCTTAAGGGGGTGAAAAGCATATAGTCTTTCACGACTAAACTGATTTTGATGAAATTTGGTACAGAGATGGACTAAAGCTTGAGAAAGAACATAGGCTACTTTTTATTGCAAAAAAATGGGTATAAGGGGTTGAAATAGGGGATGACATTTTGTATGGAAATTCGTTATTTTCGATAATAAAACCGTGAATCTTTGTATTAAGGCTCCTGATAATAAATAAATAAATATTCGTTCTAGCGTTTTGGTAGTTTCACTTACATGGGGATGAAATTCAACCCCTAAAATATCAAAAGCATACAGCCGAAACCACTGGATCTAGAAACGTTTTTTTTTTTCACCATCGTATTTCTTGGGGTGCACAAGTACTAGCAAAAGATTTTTAGAAATTCACTCCCTTAAGGGGTTGAAAAGCATATAGCCTTTCACGTCGAAACCACTTAACAGATTTTGATGAAATTTGGTACAGAGATGGACTAAAGCTTGAGAAAGGATATAGGCTACTTTTCATCGCACAAAATTGGGTATAAGGGGTTGAAATAGGGGATGACATTTTGTATGGAAATTCGTCATTTTCGATGATAGAACCACGAATCTTTGTATTCAGGCACCTAATAATCCTTACTAATATTATAAATGCGAAAGTAACTCTGTCTGTCTGTCTGTCTGTCTGTTACGTTTTCACGTCTAAACCACTGAACCGATTTGATGAAATTTGGTACAGAGATGGACTAAAGCTTGAGAAAGGACATAGGCTACTTTTTATCGCGAAAAAATGGGTATAAGGGGTTGAAATAGGGGATGACATTTTGTATGGAAATTCGTCATTTTCGATGATAGAATCATGAGTCTTTGTATTAAGGCACTTGATAATGTATACATAAATATTTGTTCGAGCGTTTTGGAAATTTCATTTATATGGGGATGAAATTCAACCCCTAAAAGACAAAAAAGCATAAAGCCGAAACCACTGCACCTAGAAACGTAATTTATTTTTTTACACCGTAGAATTTCTTAGGGTACACGAGCTCTAGCAAAGAAATCGCGAAAAAATGGGTATAAGGGGTTGAAATAGGGGATGACATTTAGTATGCAAATTTATCATTTTCGATGAAAAAACCATGAATCTTTGTAATAAGGCACTTGATAATATATAAATAAATATTTATTCTAGCGTTTTGGAAATTTCATTTATATGGGGATGAAATTCAACCCCTAAAACACAAAAAAGCATAAAGTCGAAACCATTGGGCCTAGAAACGTATTTTTATTTTTACACCGTAGAATTTCTTAGGGTACACAAGCTCTAGCAAAGAAATCGCGAAAAAATGGGTATAAGGGGTTGAAATAGGGGATGACATTTAATATGCAAATTTATCATTTTCGATGATAAAACCATGAATCCTTGTATTAAGGCACTTGATAATATATAAATAAATATTTATTTTAGCGTTTTGGAAATTTCATTTATATGGGGATGAAATTTAACCCCTAAAAGACAAAAAAGCATAAAGCCGAAACCACTGGGCCTAGAAACGTAATTTTTTTTACACCATTGTATTTCTTGGGCTACACGAGCTCTAGCGAAGGATTTTTGGAAAATCACCCCTTAAGGGGGTGAAAATCGTATAGCCGAAACTATTGGGGCTAGGAACGTAAATCTATGTATTTCTCTGTATTGTGCGATTCTCTTTCTTTTGTTGTAAATGAGCTCTAAGAAATTAGTTTTTGAAATTCAATCTCTAAGGGGGTGAAAAATGTATATCCTAAATCATTAGGCCTAGAACTAGGGATGTGAAAAAATAATCGATTTTTATAATAATCGATTATTAATCGATTTTTTTGTAATAAACGATTTTTACAATCGATTATCAAAATAATAGAAAATCGATTATTTTTATAAGAAAATCGATTTTCCTATAAAAAGAAGGCCATCACAATACTGCGTGTAGTATTTCATACTATATTAGAAGATGAAGCTCACATTTCCTAAAAAAAAGTCATCATAATCCTGTTGGGAAAAATCGATTATTTTATAATCGATTATTTATTTTTAATTAATCGATTATTTTATAATCGATTTATTTTGAAGAACAAAATATCGATTATTTAAAAAATCGATTATTTTCCCTCCAAGTCACATCCCTACTAGAAACGTGAAATTTTGTACAAAGTTCTCTTTCTTGGGGAAAGTGCTCACTAAAAAAGAGTTTTTGTAATTTTACCCCTAAGGAGGTGAAAAGCGTAAAACCGATATCACTGAGCCTAGGAATGATCATTTTAGTACATGATCGGCTTTCTTGGGTTACCCCATTATTTTTTCTTAATGCTCGCTTATCAAGATTACTTTGGATCGACGCAATATGTATTTGGTCCTCTGCCATCGTAGATATATTGCAAAAGTTCTTTTAGCAACATTTTATGACCAGCTGCCTGCCAGACGACATAGCTGGCTAGATGGCATCACCAATTGGTCCAGGTCAATGTAAATCTTTGTCTTAGTAGTATTTTGCGACACCCACAAACAATGAAAGTGTTATAATATTCCTAGCCGCTACCAGACAGTAAGTTAAAATCAAGATATTAATCCAATTTTCTATCTTTAGAAATAAACAAATTTGAAGCGTCTATTTGTTGTCAAAATAATAGGTTTTATTTATGCTCACACAATTATTTGCACGATACCTACGTCTAAAAAACCGGCCAAGTGCGAGTCGGGGTCACGCACGAAGGGTTCCGTACCATTATCTATAAAAAAGGGGAAAATTGGGTTTGTTGTATAGGAGTCCCCTTAAATATTTATTTTATTTTATTTTTAATATTTATTGTTATAGCGGCAACAGAAATGCATAAATTTGTAAAAAATTCAACTGTCTAGCTATTGCGGTCCTTGAGATACAGCTTGGTGACAGACAGATGGACAGACAGACAGCGAAGTTTTAGTAATAGGGTCCCGTTTTTACCCTTTGGGTATGAAACCCTAAAAACGGCTCAATTTTTTTGTCTGTCTATTCGATACGGGTAATCTTCAAAACGGCTGGACCGATACTGATAATACTTTACCATCAGGTCTACCAAGCCTTACATAAGGAATAACTTAGGCTATATTTTATCCAAGGCTATATTTTATCCCGGTGTGGCTGGAGCAACTGTGAGAATTTAATCGACTTTAAAATTATTTCACTAACGGAAAGCTAATTTTAAGCGTGTAACATATTTAGGTTTTATTCCGTGTGGTGACGGAGTAAGAATACAATTCACCACCTCCTCTCTTACCCATGGGTGTCGTAAGAGATAATTCAGGGATATATTACGCATATGACATCTATGCAAGAGATGGAAAACTCGAAACAAAGCCCTATACCAACCTGCATGACCAGCATGGTATAGTAAGGTTAATTTCCCTCCTACTATGGAGGAGGCACGAGCCCAGCAGTGGGACGTATATGAGACGAAATGATGATGAACATATTTAGGCTATTTTTTTATCCCAATATTCCTACGGGTCCGGGCACAATGCGGGTGAAATCACGGACATTTAATGGATATAAAAATTAATTTACGAATGAAAATCTACATTATCAGCGAATAACAAATAAAGGCTATTTTCATCCTGGTGTTTGCCCGGAACGAGAACTGCGAGAGAAACCGGTGTATGTTTACCAATTTTTAAAATTCTTTCTACAATAGGAAGCTACGTTATCAGCGAGTAACATAGGCAATTTTTATCTTGGATATTTGTGTGGGATTTGTTAGTACAATTTTTTTTCCACCTATGTAGACTTAAAATATCAGCGAGTAACATAGGCAATTTTTATCTCGGCATTCGCATGGGAATGGGGTCTACGTGGGTGAAACAACGGTTGTTTGATCAATATTATTCTTTTTCACCAATGGAAACCTATCATGGATAATGTTATTATCAGCGACTAAGGATGGCCATATTTATCAACGTGTTTCCACGTGAATTTAAACTACAAGGGTGGAAGTAATATTCAAATATAAAAATTTGTGAAGTTATTTGGACCTTTCTTACTCGATCACGCGTAAACTGTTGACCAGATTTGGATGAAAATTGACACACAGATAGAGTATTTCTTAAATTAAGAAATATCATCATCATCATCATCGCAGCCCACGTACTTCCCACTCTTGGACTCGGGCCTCCTCCATAATGGGAGGGCATTTGACCTACTATACCATGCTGGTCAGATATCTATAGGGTTTCATTTTTCGAGTTTTCCTTCTCTTGCATAGATGTTATGTGTATATATCCCATAGTCGTCTTATACGACATCTACGAGCAAGATAGGGAATGGTGAATTGTATTCTTACTCCGTCACCACAATAACACAATAGAAAGAAATATGCAAGCCAACTTTTACGCGGGCGAAGCCGCGGGCAAAAGCTAGTTTTAAATAAAACTACTTTACGGATTTTATCGCGTTTGTATTTGATTTTTGATTACCCGACGTTTCGAACACTTTACAGCGTTCATGGTCACGGGTGGACTAAGATGTCTCACGTCCAACAAGTCATCGTTACTGCAGAAAATTTATAATTATTTACCCGATACAGAAATTAGTTATTAAATATTGACCCAAATTTTGATAGAAAATTTATTGCCAGTGTAAGAAGAAAATGATTCTATATGAAAAAATTATATTGTTTATGGTTAGTGATTATTAAACATTAAAATTAATAGTAATTATATTTAAAAACTAACTAATAATCTAGTATACTACCACCGGATCGGAACACGACCACACTGAGAAAGAGCCGGCAAGAAAACTCAGGTGACATGATGCTGAATTAATATTAATTTTGAAGGCGGCTTACTTTATGTTACTAAGAGGTTTTAATTTATAAAATTATCTTTAGTTATTATTATTGTGGGTCAAATCTATACAATATGAGCTCACAGTGTCTTGCAGTCTTGTGGTGGTCTTTTTGGATTTGTTTTTAATAATGTTTATAACAGGATCCCAGCTTGATGGTAACACCCAACCATCCTCTCTATTGAAATTCTTGTGTTTTTTAATCTCAATAGCCTTGCGTACCATTCTAGGCAGGTATCGGTGTTCCTTTGCGAGGATTTGTGGTTTATCAAACCTGATGATATGGCGGGCGCGGTCCTGACTATGTTCACAGACTGCAGACCTAGTGTCACGGCGGTGCTTCACATCGGCTATGTGTTCTTTGATCCGAGTTCTTATGGATCTCTTTGTTTGCCCAATATAATAAATAAATCGATAAAATCCGTAAAGTAGTTTTATTTAAAATGTATAATACTCGCATAAACATCAGAAATCATTATGTACGCCTCACAAATATTCAGGTTCAGGAACTATTTTATTGGTGTGTCATCTTCAACGATGTGTCGTGAAAGGTGGCTGTAAAAGCAAGTAAGGAAAGAGCGGAGAGAGTCAATTAGAATGGTGTCCATGTTGATTCGAATCGTCGACGATACGCAGAGCGGACAGGCATTACCGAATGTTGTCTGTCACACCTAAGAAGCCCAAAGGCTGAATAATTCCAAATGCATTGTGATCTGGCTTAAAAAGTATGTGAATGCTTCAAAGAAAAAACCACTAAGTGGACTACGAAAGTAAAATATATACGGACTATTCTACTGTATTCCACTTAAAAAGCAGAAATATAATACCCTGGCGTATTATTTCTGCATTTTAGCGCCCAACATTATCTTACTATAATATCAGACAGCTGAGCGATGCGTGGTCTAAATATAACTCGGCGAAAAAAAACATTCACCGACTTTATAAAGATAGTACTAAAGTTTTACCAAAAAAATGTTTATGCTACTCTGCGTTTAATTCAATAGTCCAAACATAACAAATACAAGTCTTTCAAATAAACATTTTCATCTTTCAAATGTGATTTAATCGGCATTTAACATAAAACGGTAGAACATTAAATACTGCTGATCGATATATATAAAAAGGTAGTGCGATTTGAGAGTACACAATATATTCAAGATTACACTTACGATATCGTATACCCGAGATTATTCCGATAACACTTTTCTGGCGCGGATATGTGAATCGTATGTACGACATTTGTAATTAAGATTGCCTACGAAGGAATAGGGAAAGGAAATTGTTATCTTAGATTATATTTACTACAAGATGTCAGATACAAACAATTGAGTATAACGTATCCTATAATTTTACTAAGTAGTTTCAGTAATTAAGAACCATTGAAGGCTTTATATTGCCTTCTAAACCGTAGCAATGTAAATGAAGACACAAAACTAATTAATTTTGATTTCTGATGTTAACGCGAGTGTTATACATTTTAAATAAAACTACTTTATGGATTTTATCGCGTTTGTATTTGATTTTTGATTGCCCGACGTTTCGAACACTTTGCAGCCTTCATGGTCACGGGCGGACTAAGATAACCAATAAGATAACCAAAAGTTAATAACCAATTTCTGTATCGGGTAGATAATTATAAATTTCCTGCAATAACGATGATTTGTAGGACGTGAGACATCTTAGTCCGCCCGTGACCATGAACGCTGCAAAGTGTTCGAAACGTCGGACAATCAAAAATCAAATAGAAACGCGATAAAATCCATAAAGTAGTTTTATCTAATTAATTTTCTTCGTTAACATATTCTATAAATGTTCGTAAATATTTATTTGACTAGAATATAATTATTGTAGGGTTATTATAATTTATATTAAGTAATAACTCAATCCTTATCGGTATGTTTGGTGAGGGAGTAAAAATTCAATTCACCACCCATCTAAGACGCAGAAAGGAGATTATATTCTTTCATTATGCATTGCTGTCATGCATTACTGTCCAGAACGCTAGAATTATTTATACCTAAGCTAAGCTAAGACAACTAAGGGATACAATACGCATATAACATCTATGCAAAAGAAGGAAACCTTGAAATAAAACCCTATACTAACTTGTCTGACCAGCATGCTATATTAAGGTCAAATTCCCTCCTATTGCGGCGGAGGCTCGAGCCCAACAGTGGGACGTATATGACTTGAAATGGTGTAGCATCTTTCGTACTCCGCTATTGATGCCGTAACTATCGTGTAAAAATACAATGTATAGCTGCCTCCACATTTTATTCCCTTACTTGCCTGTAGTCGTTGTAAAAATTAACCAAAAGATCGCTCGCGGAGTAAATAGCGAGCGCTCTCTTGAGAAACTTTTAACCCACCTGCCAGCGTTGGCGGTTGTGTTAAATTATCTCCAATTTGTGTAAATGTTTACGTCCTAAAGTGGATATCGATAGATAAATCCGCTAAAGTAAATAACTTTGTATTCCGTTTTCAGGTTCAGAGAATTACCTCTTAGTATTCACAATGTATTTCTGTGTGATGCGACATAGTAAAAATATAATTCAAAACCCCTATGGTAAAGGAAAAAGAAAACAAGAAATCAACTGACTACCAATCCGACTGCTACCAGCATATAATGGATCAATGTCCTTCTCATAATAGAGGAAGCTCGATCATAGCAATGGAGCGTACATGAACTGAAATTATGATGATCATAATGTTTCATCATCGTCCCACTGCTGGGCTCTAGTCTCCTTCGCCATGGAAGGGAAATTGATCTACAAACCATGCTGGTCAGACGTGTTGGTAAAAGGTTTAATTTAGAATTTTCCTTGTCATGCATGCAACATCTATATGCTATGTCTTTTATGATACCACGAGTAAGAAAGGAGGTAGTAAATTGTATACTTACTCCGTCACCACACGGAAAGTTGTCACAATATTAAATTCTTTGCATTTGCGCTTGATAAGAATATGGTTTAATATTAAAAAAGGTTAAATTACAACATTTAGCTATGATAAAATTGTCTCATAATAACCTAAAATATCCATACGGTATTACGTTTTACAATATCGCGTCAATTTTCACCATTATGCCATATTGACGTCATCATATTGTCAATATTACAGCACGAACCTGATCGAAAATGTCGATTGCATATTGGCTTTTATCAGTCGGTGTATTTTTAACTTGAATAAATTTTATAGGTGACATAATAGTTGTATAAATTTTTGTTAGACTGTTTTTTTCTACGCTAATATTATTAAACGAAACGTTGTATTTTTGTTACGAATAAACTCAAAAACTACTAGATGGATTTCGATAATTCTTTCACCATTAGAATGCTATATTACACTTTTTTTGCGGGTTCGGCTACGGTCGTCCGGGGCGACAGAGGGGCCTAAGCATGCACACCCATAACCCACCTGTGACACGTCGCCTTCGTCGTTGAGCCCACCACTGGTGTAGGGTGACTTGTCGTCAGTGATCGGCACGATGAAATACCCCTGAGGAGTACCCTCTCCTCGACCGACGTCCCCCTCCCCTCGGGGAGGACGGCGGTCTTTCCTCGCGCGGTCAGGCTCTCGGCGAATGACAAACTCCCCGTTTCAATTCTATATTATCCCTAAGTAACATATGCTATATTTTATCCCGGTACGCCCACGGGAACAGGAACTACGCGGGTAAGGCGACTGAAACCGAAGCGAAACGAGGACGGATTGCTAGTAAATAATAAAGGTTTGAAAATATGAATTACGTATCGATTTGAAATCGATGCGATCAAGCGATATAATTTTTTGTGCGACTTTTTTTGGTTTAAAAAACACAAATTCACTAAGGAAATAATAATCCTTGTATCGCGGGGGACTTTGCAAACATATATGTAGTTTCATCATCATCATTATCATCATCTCAGCCCATATACGTCTCACGGTTCGACTCGTGCCTCGGGCACGGGTCGTGGCATAGGGTCTTATGTCAGGTTTTCCTTCTCTTGCATTGATATTAACTGCACATTGTATGCCTTAGTCATCTTTTACGACACCTACGGGCAAGATGCGGGGTAGTGAATTGTATTCTTACTCTGTACTTTTCTTTTCGTTTCTTACTCTGTGTACCACACGGAAAATATAGTTTCATCATCATCATCATTTCGACTTATTTACGTCCCACTGCTAGGCTTGAACCTCCTCCGTGATAGGAGGGAAATTGATCTTATTATATTATCCTGGTCAGACAAGTTTTAGATCAAGGGTTTTGTTTCGAGTTTGCCATCTCTTACATAGATGTCATATGCGTAATATATCCCTTAGTCGTCTTTTACAACCCCTACTGGCAACATATGGGGTGGTGAATTATATTCTTACTCTGTCACCGCACGGAAAATATAGTTTAAGAGACACAAATTATATTCGCACTCAGGAGAAAAATTTGTAGTTCGCACAAGTATTTCCCTGCGTAGGAATGCAACCCACGGCACTGGGACAGTAGGTCGGCATTTCAGCCACTACGCCATCCGTGCAGATAACTAAAAAGAAAATTCCGCGCGGTGACGGATTAAGAATACAATTCATCAATCCATATCTTGCCCATAGGTGTCGTAACAGATGATTAAAATAAATAATATACATACATATAACATCTATGGAAGAGAAGGCAACGTTAAAATAAATACCTAAACCCACACATTTAACCAGCGTAGTATAGTAGGTAAATGAAAATGCCCGAGCCGAAAACAGGGGGACGTATATAGGTTGAAATGACGGTCTCCACAAGCGGCACTTGATTACAAATTTTATTAGAATAGCCATCACTCCACTCAACCACCTTGGAAGAAAGGTAGAGAGAGACCCGCTCCACGTAATCTACATTACTTTTTTGTAAACGTTTCAATTTTAAATGTATATGTTAGAAATTTAAAATAACTTATTTTGAATCTAAGTAAAATAAACGAGCGGTAAATTAAAACCAGGTATTATCATCATCATCATCTTGCTCTTATCCCAATTACTTGGGGTCGACGCAATATGTCATCTGTTTTGACGTATTGCAAAAAGTTTCGGCAATGACTTTTATGACCGGCCGCCTGCCTGACGTCAACCCTCCTTGGGAATGTAATCGTTGACCCAAATGGTACCAGATGGAGTTGGTCCGGGTCAATCTAGGGCTCTTAGTCGTCTTTTACGACACCCACGAGCAAAGCAAGGGTTGGTAGTATTCGAAGCCGCTACCACACAGCACAAAACCAGGTATCATCAAAGTTATAATTTTATTATCTTTAATACACATGCGTAGTAAGCAAACTTTTGTAACAGACTTGTTATGAACTTTGCTCGTATAGTTTAATGCTTTTACCACAATAATCAAAGTTTAATCAATCATTAAAGATAATTTTATCTAATTACAGTAACATATCAAAACGTCTTGACAGCAAAATTAGTGAAGTTTAGACTAGTTTATTTGATACTAGCAACCCGCCCTCGCTTCGCTTCGGTTTCTGTCCCGTTCCCGTGGGAATACCGGGATAAAATATAGCCTAGTTTACTCCTTGATATTATAGCTTTCCATTGGTGAAAGAATTTTTGAAATCGGTCCAGCCGTTTTGAAGATTACCCGGAACAAACAGATAGACAGATAAAAAAAATATAAAATCTATTTTAGGCATATGTATAGTGCAAATAACCGTGTGAGCATGAAAAAAGCCTATTATTTTGACATTACAAACAGACACTCCAATTTTATTTATTGGTATAGATATTTGATATAATGATTTCTGATGTTTATTCGAAAATTACACATTATAAATAACATTACTTTTATGAGTTTTATTGCATTTGTATTTAATTTTTGATTGCGCGACGTTTCGAATATTTTTCAGCGTTCATGGTCACGAGCGGACTAACAAAAAAACAAACGCGACAAACGCAATTAAAATCCGTAAAAATAACTTTATTTATAGTTTATTCTATTGTTAAGTTTAACACAACTTTAAACTATATAGCAAATAATAATTATAAATTCTTAACAATTCATTATTTAAATACATACTTTTCGTGAAATTTAGCCTGATTTTCTTAAGTTTCCAACCGAACTTATTATTTTAACATAAGTTATTTTCCATTAGAACTTTTAATGGAACTAAACTTAATTAAACTTTGTTGTAATTAATACATATTATTTTATTTACGTAAAGGCGTAGCTATTTCATTATAAACCCATAAAACTTTCATGATTACTACCTATTGTTTGCTCTAAAATTTACTAAGTACTCAAATAAACTAGGCTTATCTTACCTAGATTTATCTTTATATTACAATGTATGTAAAGCTGCAGAGTTTGTTTCTATGCGATAATCTCGGGTACTAGAAGTTCGATTAAAAAAAACTAACCATCATACGCAGTAAAGGTAAATATTCTTTGTCAATGTGCTAGATGATGATTAATTCAAAAATTAAAAGATATGTTTTCATCAAGATTCCTGTGCCTAAATGAGAAAAAATATAGAAAACTGTGGATGGATGAAAAAGTACGTTCCTTTGTGCGTTCTACCACCCATCCATCTCACCGTCCTACCATCCATCCGCCTGTTCAGCCATTCATTCTTCCTCTTTCTGGTATCTTGATAAAAGAAAACATAGTTCTGTATTTTGGTAAATAGATGAGAGCGTCTCCCGACAGTATGCACTTGACTGCTGGTATTTTTTTACGAAACGTTTCTACTGTGTTTTTTCGTAACTAATTAGGAACGTATTATTTACAGTTGACTTCATAAACTCAAATTTTCAGAAAACTTTATTATCGATTTGAAAGTATTTGGACCGCTGGTAGCATGAAAATGTTAATAAAGCCGTATTGAGGGCCACGGTGACCAATAACCACTATATAACGTAATTGTTAATGACTTAACCCATCAAGATGAAGAACGTATTATTTTTAAAGTGTTCGATAACATATCCTTGCGGAGACTATGTTAAGTAAAATAACCATTATTTAGCAATTAGGAGTACTAAGTTATCACTATTCATAATTATCAAAAAGGGGTCACGAAGTACAGTTAATGGCTGTAATTGTAGGAATATATTAAATGCAGTACATACAAATAAGGGGATGACGACCCGAACGGGGCGTCGGTGAAGGACGATTCCCAAAAGGGAGTGCTTCTGACGCCGGGCTGGCCACGGACGATAAGGAACTAGGCACCAGATGTCAGCCCAATGGCAATTGCGTGGGTATATGGTGGCTTATAGGGCCGCGGTCTTTCGTCGTCATGGACGGAATGGACGGCGTGTGTTCTGACTATATCTCATCAAAAAAAGACCTTGTTGACGTGACAACGTCTAATAAATCGATGAACGCTGGCTGCATGCACGTAAAAGTGTCCCGTTACCCTCCTTGCCCCGTTACTCTCGTTGTCCCGTTACGCTGATTCAATTTTATTCATAAAAGTATACAGCCATTTCATCAATGTTTTGTTATGACGTTGTCACGTGAAACTATCGTCCGTAAACCGACTTTACAGACAACCATATTCTTTTTTTTATTGTAAAAGTTGGCAGACGTGCAAACAGCACACCTGATGGTAAGTGTTGCTGCCACTCATGAACCTTTGCAATACCAGTGACACAGCTAGGCCACTGCCTACCGCGAAGATATTGAAGGGAGTGTGAATGCGTGCAATGAGGTTCGGTGATACTAAAGGCATCACTAAAACTCACCACACGCAAAGACTCTCAGAAAGTTGGGCTTCCGGCTTAGTCGGAAACGAAGTGCAGTAACAAATTGCTACTACTCAGACGTCGCTTTTCTGCGAGAGTGTGGTACTACCCCGGACAGACCGGCCCGCGGCTGTAGACAACTGTCAACAGTGTGGTCCTACCACTATTGAAACAATTAATAACAGGATAATACTCATTTTTATAAAATTTACTCGACATTCAACATTTGGTTGTTTAAAAAGACGAGGCATAAGTTGAGACCGTTTTTACGTAAACGAGGCCATTTATTCCTGTGGTATTGCACCAAGTTCACTTTACTTTTGTATAATTTAATTGACATCAATAGACCGTACGGGCTCAATATTATTTTTATAAAATATTTAAATACAAATTCTCATACGATCATTAAAATAAAAAGTATTATAAGCTTTATCTGTCCAACATTTGGAAATTGCTGACGTAATATTTCGTTGCGTAATAAAAAAAAACAATTGTTATGTTTTCCAAATAAAACTTTTAAACATTTATTGTCACAAGAGAGTCATGAACACTAAAAAAGCGGTTAAGTGCGAGTCGGAGTCGCGCACGAAGGGTTTCATACCATTATCTATAACGAGCAAATGAGATCCAAAAAATCACGTTTGTTTTATGGGCCCCCTTAAATATTTATTTTACTTTGTTTTTAGTATTTGTTGTTATAGCGGCAACAAAGATACATAATTTGTAAAAATTTCAACTGTCTAGCTATAGCGGTTCTTGAGATACAGCCCGGTGACAGACAGACGGACGGACAGACGGACGGACAGACAGCGAAGTCTTAGTAATAGGGTCCCGTTTTTATCCTTTGGGTACGGAACCCTAAAAGTGTTCAAAAGGTTTTCAAATTAAAAATCAAACCAAACGCGATAAAAGCCGTAAATCTGCGATAAAATAACAATACTCTCAGAAACATTAGGAACCACTGTATTTTTTTTTAATTAAATGATATATATCTCCTCTTGTGGTAACGAGTTAAGTATACAATATTCACTACTCCTATTTTGCCCATGGGAATCATAAAAACCGGATGAAAGATCTTGAGGAGAATGGGCAGCAACACTCTCCTGGGAAACTTATAATACTAACTGGGATCGCCAATACGTCAGCCGAACGCGGCGATTATGGCATGACCCGCCTTGGGGAGGCTTATACCCAACAGTGATTCTATGATTAAATAGGCTGATAGATAAAGTATCCATAAGCTAACTACAATAGGATACCTCAAGGTACTTAATTAAGCACTTCGTTTGACTAAGTATAAAACCAAATTATCTATTTATACTAAATTAAGGTTGACAAATATTCATATTGGATTTTTTCAATGCAATTAGGACGTTAACGAGGAGAGAAACATTTATAACTTGATTTCGCCCACGGCTGCGCTCTGGTATAATATAACATTTTTTTGCATTTCCAAGATAGATAAAAAGTATCCTATCTCATATTCCATGGTTTTTTATTTTTTTAAATAGAAACAACACACTGTACTAAGGAAATAATCCTTGTATTGCAGGGAACTTTACAAATACATAATTATCGGATACAAATTACATCCAGACTCAGAACAACAATTTGCGGATCGCTCTGTATTGTCCTGCGTGGAATTCGAACCCTCGACACCTCACGGTAGGTCGATATCTCAACCGATACGCCATCTGTACAGTTTTTGCTTTCTGTATACATACATATATACAATTTCATAATAATCAGTTAAGTAGTTAAGGCAGCGTAATAAATAACTCTTCTTCTCATTTATAATATTACTAAAAAACTTTACGTCTACAATTTATTCAAATCTTTGGATTAAGTTAAATTGTAATTAGCTTTTACGTGTGGTGACGAAGTAAAAACACAATTTACTATCTCAGCCCACAGAAGTACCTCTTGGGTTTGGGCCTCCTCCGCAATGGGAAGGAAAAGACTCCTTAGTCGGTTTTTACGACTGCCACGGACTAACCCTCCCATTGACCGACGCCCCCCCCCCCCCTCGGGGAGGACGTCGGTCTTTCCTCACGCGGTCGGCCTCTCAGCGGGTGACGGACTAATTCCCCGGTCACGTTACCCGCGGCCTCAGTTAGGGCGGCATGAGGCGCAGGTATTCGCGCCTACGCCGCCCCAGTCGCCGGCGGCGGATCGCCTCATCGAGGCTGCGCTCCTCGCGCAGGCGATCCGCCGCCTCCTTTTGCGATATCACTGCCTCGCAAAAGTCTGCGACCGCGTCCCAGTTCCTGACGCTGCCGACAATAAAAGAAGGGTTGATGATCAAGCGTTGACGTACGAGGACCACTTGTTGGTCATGTGCTAAACCGTGGTGTATGCTTTTTGCCTATGGTGAGTCATTTATATTATACTAGCAACCCGCCCTCGCTTCGCTTCAGTTTCAGTTGCATTACTCGCGTAGTTCCCGTTCCCGTGGGTACGCTGGGATAAAATATAGCCTACGTTATTCAGGGATACTGTAACATTCTAATGGTGAAAGAATTATCGAAATCCGTCCAGGAGTTTTTGAGTTTATTCGTAAGGAACGTTTCCTCTTTATAATATTAGTGTAGATTACACCCTTAGAGAGTGAAAATTAAAAAATGCTGAAACACGGGTTTATTTATTTTTACTAAAGAGTATTTTTGGAGAATGTGAAGAAAATCGATGTAGATGTCTTTTTCTCCTTATACAAACTTTGTTACTGCGGTTTACCCCCTAGGGATGGATTTTCAAAAAACCCTTTCTTAGTGGGTTTCTACGTCACGCATAGAAACTAATGTCAAAATTTCATGTTCCTGGCTTCAGTAGTTTCGGATCTGTGATAAGTCAGTAAACTGACATGTTTCTACCTATTTTACACCCTTAGAGGATGAAAATGGACAAACGCTGAAACACGTGTTTATTTATTTTTATTAAAGAGTATTTGTGCTTAATTTGAAGACAGTAGCTAAAGATTTTTTTTCTTTCCATACAGACTTCATCGTTGCGTTTCACCCCCTTAGGGGTGGAATTTCAAAAAATCTTTTCTTAGTGGGTGCCTACGTAACAAAATGAAACTACGGTCTAAATTTCATTTTTCTAGCTTCAGTAGCTTCGGCTCACCCTGTTCCTTAATATGTATATTATTGTTAACGCCCCCGCAACACCCCTTGCAGGTGGAATTTCGTAATATCCGTTCTTAGCTGACCTCTACTCGACAAAAGGAATATTTATGCCAAATTTTAAGTCTGTACGCCTTATGGTTCCAGAGATATGGTGATGAGTCAATATATCGCTCGCAAAACCCGCCTCTCCTATATACATATAGATTATAATAGCAATCCGCCCTCGCTTCGCTTCGGCTTCAGTCGCCTTATCCGCGTAGATCCCATTCCCATGGGAATACCGGGATAAAATATAGCCTATGTTACACCCTGTTATTATAGCTTTCCATTGGTAAAAGAATTTTTGAAATCGGTTCGGTGGTTTAAGCGTGAAAGTGTAACAAATAAACAAACTTACTTTCGCATTTATAATGTTAAGTAAGGGTTTCCGATCGGTGTGCTTTAAAATAGGAAATTTGCCAAAGAATACTAACGGTTCGAATACATATATTTATAATACGTTTCCGAGTTTATGTGTGATATAATCTTAAATCAATACGTAATTATATTATTTCAATACGTAATTATATATTTTACTACTAAATATAATCGCAAATGAACACCAAAAATTTATTAATTAATCTCTAGTTTCATTAAAATACGACTATTTTACTATGACTGGAATTTACCATTGAATTAGAACTCTCTTATTTTATTAATTAAAATGTTAAGTATAAAATTAATAAATAAAATTTTAAGTTATGTAATTAGGATCTAACCATATTATAAAAGCTTAAAAGATTGCGGCGTTCAGGAGTAGCTTCGCCAAATTACTGATATTCTGCTAAATTTGGTTAAATTTGAAAGCCGACTTTTATACAGTTTCGAAAGCAAATCCAAAATGGTAATTAATTAGAATAATAATTGTACATATTGCGCTGATATTTTTATGAACATAATTTATTGGCATTTTAAATACGCACTTTACAAGTATTATCCTAAATTGTACTAAAAGACCATACCGTGTGTTGACGGCATCCCGTGTGGAAACGGAGTAAGAATACGATTATTCCGTGTGATGACAGAGTAAGAATACAAGTCACCACCCGCTTTATTGCCCATGGATGTCGTAAAAGACGCCTGAGGGATTATTGCAGATGACATTTATGAAAGATGAGGAAAACTCGAAATGAAACCTTACTAACATGTTTGACCAGCGTGGTATAATAGATCAATTTCCCTCCCATTGTGGGATAGACTCGAGCCCAGCAATGGCACGTATATGAGCAATAATAATAACAACAATTTTTACAGATTTTATTGCGTTATTAATTCAGTGCTTATTATATCATGTATTTTGCAGCATTCACTATCATAGAAGGTCTAATTTGAGTGATGAAAAATCGACTTTATCATTTATATTATCTAAACTTACACATATTCACGCAAACCTTATAACTGACAACGTAACATTCTTACATTAACAACATATAAAATGCCACATGTCTGAGACATAAACCATTCATGAACATTCTAATTGAACCCCTTTAATACCATGAAGAAAACAAAGCTAAAGAAATCTAATTTGTCACTGTTTGTTCGAATGGTTCTTCGTAAAAGCTTGCCAAATGTTTTATTCAATTACTAATTTTCCACCCTGTTTACTTATAAGAAACCTATCAGTAATACGGTTGAAATTCTTTTGATGTATTTACCAAACTCACTCATTGCTTTAGTCTATAAAGTAAATAATACGGAAGAATCCAAAATATCATAATTTTTTTTTTTTGGGTGAGCTACGGTTAGCGCACCCGCCACCCGGCTCCGCCCGGGGCGACAGAGAAGCGCTGCACGGCTCTGTAACCCACCTATACAGCACGTCGCCTTTATCGTTGGGCCGACCACTGGAGCAGAGTTCCTTGACTTCAGTGATCGACCGGACATTATCAAATGATCATTATCAAATGATGTCCGGTCAAGATGATTCTTGACTCACATAAGTTCTACTGTCGGGCTCAAGCCTCCTCCACAATAGGAGGGAAATTGACCTTACTATACCATGCTGGTCAGACAGTTTGGTATAGAGTTTTATTTCAAGTTTCTCTTCTTTTGCTCTTGTATGCATATTATATCCCTTAGTTGTCTTTTACGACACATACGGGCAAGAGACAGGTAATCATTTTATTCTTACTCCGTCACCACATAGAGAATCAACAATTCATCATCTCAACCCATACACATCCCACTGTTGGGCTCGTGCCTCCTCTAGTATAGGAGGGTAATCGACCTATTATACCACGCTGGTCAGACATGTTGACATAAGGTTTTGTTTCGAGTTTTTCTTCTTTTGCTGTTGTATGCATATTATATCCCTTAGTCATCTTTTACGACACCCACGGGCAAGAGAATGGGTGGTGAATTGTATTCTTACTCCGTCACCACATAGAAAAATCAACAAATGAATAACGAAAATGATTAAGTTTGTAAAATAATCCAGTCATAAGGTGTATGCCGTGTATACTAAAGTCGATATAGGCCTCCCCACGAAGGCAAGCATAAAGCCATAATCGCTACGCTTGGCAGGCGACTTGGCAGACGAGGTTAGCGTTATGAATCTCACAGAAGCTACCCACTTCTCTTTTTACAACAGCGATGGGAAAAAAAATATTTGGCACGGGGAATCTCGCACAGGGAATGATAAACATCATCATCATCCTTTCAGCCTATCGCCGTCCACTGCTGGACGTAAGCCTCCCTCATGTTACGCCACAAAGTGCGGTCCTGTGCCGCCTGCATCCGACAATGTCCAGCAACCTACACCAGGTCGTCGGTCCACTTAGTGGGGGGCGTCCTACACTGCGTCGTCCAATACGTGGTCGCCACTCGAGAACCTTTCTTCCCCAGCGGTTGTCGGTTCATCGAGCGATGTGGCTTGCCCATTGCCAGTTCAGATAATAGATGTATTTACAACCAAATACAAACGAATAGAATCTCTCTCAATAGAATATAACTATATAAACTCTTTCGTCATCATCATCATCATTACAGTCCATATACGCCTATGTCACATTTATCCCACTTCAGGGCTCTTTCTTTTTTTTTGGGGTGTGGGCTGCCGTCGGCGCATTCCTCGCATCACTCCATCCGGGGTGACAGAGGGGCGTAAGCACGCACAATACGTAATTAATTTGCATAGATGCTCTTATGACACTCATTGGTAAGATAATGTATAGTAAATTGTATTCGTACTCCGTCAACAAACTGCGAATTCTTTATTAACTATTAAATATTATTGAATTGTTGGATTTGAAATGGAATATGAAAATGGACCCTCTTGTTACTAAATAATTAATATTAATATCGCGTAAAGCTGAATCGAATATAAATTCTGTTTGTACGACGAGGAGAGATAAATTTTAAAGTATATATAAATGTATGATAATAAAATAAAGCTCAACAATTCAGATAAATTGTGTTAGTCGTGATCGTGAGAGAACTGATGAAAAAATTTAACAACATTTTTAGATGCGGGAGTTTTCTTAAACTATTTAATTTTACGCACATATTGAAAATGAAAAATAAAATGATTATTGTATGCTTATTCACTATTATTTCAACTCAAACACATCCCACTGTTGGGCTCCTGTCTCCCCCACAATAAGAGGCAAATTGACCTACTATAACACGTTGGTCGAACGTGTTGATATAAAGTATCATTTCAAGTTTACTTCTCTTGGGTAGATGTTATCTTCATATTTAATTCTCTGGTCGTCTTTTAGGATACCCACGGGAAGAGGGGGTGGTAAATTGTATTCTTACTCCGTCACCACACGGAAAATATGCCTATTATTCTAATGTTAAAATATTACGAAATTATATTAACTCAAAATTGACAAGGGTGTCGAAACTAAAACAATTGGTATAATGCGATAAAGGCCGACGGCAAAAAGTTTCAGACAAGTTTGATATAGATACTTTCTGATCGTGAACATACTTAGATTCGTACATTATATCCAGTATATTTACGACAAAATTGTAGAACAAATAATTATGAATAACATTATTTGTCATAAATATTTTTTACTCTGTATGGTGACGGAGTAAAAAATAAGATAAGGCTCTTGAGTGGCGACCACGAATCGGACGGCGCAGCGTAGGACGACCCCCACTAGGACTGACGATATTCTCAAAGTCGCAGGAAACCGTTGGATGCAAGTGGCGTAGGACCGTTTCGAGTGGCATTCTCTTGGGGAGGCCTATGTGCAGCAGTGGACGTCTATAGGCTGATGGATGTATGGATGGTGACGGAGTAAGAATACAATTCACCACCTCGTATTTTGCCGTAAAAGACGACTAATATACATATAAGAGAAGGAAAACTCTAAATAAAATCCTATACCAACACGTCTGACCAGAGTGGTATAGTAGGTCAATATCCCTCCCATTGTGGAGGAGGCTTGAGCCTAGCAGTGAGACGTATATGATGTGTGATAATGATGATGAATCAATTTTTCTCATCATAATTTTACATTATTTTTCTAAACCTTAATAAAGCAATTTAACCCATTTTAACTTTATAATCTAACATCATTCTTTTTCAATAACAGCACCTAAATTTTGAATAATAAGGCAATTTAAACATCAATGAGGTGTCACATAAAATCTAGATGTTGTTAATAAAAGCGATTAATACTAAATTCTAGAAAATATCAATTCTGCTACGTATATATAGACTATATATGTACTTCTAATAAAGACACCTGTACTTCGTAACTAAAAGCGATAAATCAAATTCTATTGTTACATTAGATGCATATTTGAAACTTCTAACAACCTGTATCGATCTGTCCACTATTATAGGTGTTTACGACACTCGAGAATGGTTGAACGTGTTCTATGAGCTACAGATTGTATTGTTCGAATGTTCTTGAACATTACACATATGTATATGAACATATCTTCGAGAACATTATATAGAGCGATTGCTGACGAAGTTTATAGCTTTATAGTATTGCGTAGAATGGTACTAGTAAAGAATTTAATTTCATTGAACACGTACATACTTCTACGTACAACTTCGGATAATGTGACCGTGATGTGATCTTTCGACTACGCACTGTTTTTTTTTAAAGTTCTTCTACAACCGTTAAAGTTATTCTTATAATTGTGGCAGGCTTATACTCTGGATATTGACTGCACAGATGGCGTAGTGGTTAAGATAGCGACCTACAGCGCCAGTGTCGGGGGTTCGAATCCCACGCGGGACAACACTTTGTGCGATTCACAAATTGTTGTTCTGAGTCTGGATGTAATTTGTGTCCGTTAATTATATGTTTGTAAAGTCCCCCGCAATACAAGGATTATTTCCTTAGTGCAGGGTGTTGTCTTAAATAAATAAATAAATATTGTAGGAATATGAATACAATTCACCATTTCCTATCTTGCCCGTGCATGTCGTAAAAAACCACTAAAGTAAACGTCCAAAAAAAGTAAACGACCAAAAAAGTTTAAAGTAAAACTCGAAATAGAACCCTAAACCAACCTGTCTTACCACTGACGACAAGTCACATCTGCTGCGGTGGTCGGCCCAACAACGAGGTGACGTGGGTACGGGTGGATTATGGGCCCGCGCGCCGTCCTTTCATCGCCCCGGACGGACTGGACCGCGCTTGTGCTTACCATAGCCCACCCATAAAAAAAAAAAAAACCAACCTGTCTTCGGGCCGACCACTGACGACAAGTCACCCTGCTCCCTTGGTCGGCCCAACGACAAAAGGCGACGTGGGTACGGGTGGGTTATGGGCCCGCGCGCCGTCCTTCCGTCGCCCCGGACGGAATAGACCGCGTGTGCGTTTACCATAGCCCGCCCATAAAAAAAAACCAACCTGTCTGAGTAGCATGAGAATAGTAAGGTCACTCTTCTTCCTACTGTGAGGGAGGCTCCTATTGTGGGCTGAAGCCCAGCAGTGGGACGTATATGAGCCGAAATGACGAGATGATATATATTAGCTAATATAATAATGCAAACTCTACTGAATTGTGTAAAGCAAAAATTTGGTAAAATATTGTTCTTAATGTTTGCTTAGTCCGTGTGGTGATGGAGTAAGAATACAATTCACCACTCCCTGTCTTGCCCGTGGATGTCGTAAAAGACGACTAAAGGATACGCAAATAACATCTATGCAAGAGGAGAAAAATCGAAATAAAATCCTATAACAACCTGTCTGACCAGCATGATATAGTAAGGTCAATTTCGCCACTATTGTGGAGGAAACTTGAGCCCAAAAGTGGGACGTATATGAGCTGAAATGATAATGATGATGATGAAGGTTTGCTTTGTTTTGTTTCAATTAAAAAATTACTACTTGCAAGAGAAGATGGATTAGTGCAAGTGCACTAATCCATCTTCTCTTGCCATACATTCCTACCAGATACCATCTCTCTCCGACTATTTATATCATGCTCCAGTCAACGCATCCATATTTTCATTGGCCTTCCTTTATAAAACCTTCGACATTCATACTTAAAACTTTCCTAACAACATTACTTTCATCCAGTCTCACCTTGTGTCCATATCACGTGAGACTTTCGCTCTTTAACTTTTCCATCAAAGGCGCAACTTTTAAACTTTCTATAAGATGATTATTCCCTATTTATTCTGAGAACACGACAAAAAGTCTATGTTTGAAAGATAGAAATGTTTAGTAGGATAATTTCAAAATCACCATCATCATTATTTCGGCTTATATACATCCCAATGTTGGGCTCGAGCCTCCTCCATAATAGAAGGAATATTGACCTAGTATACCACGCTGGTCAGATGTGTTGGTATAGAGTTTTGCTTCGAGTTTTCCTTCTCTCTTCTATTGGGCTCTAGCCTCCTCCATAATAGAAGGAATATTGACCTACTACACCACACTAGTCAGACATTTCGCTATAAGGTTTTGTTTCGAGTTTTCCTTCTCTCTTCTGTTGGACTCGAGCCTCCTTCATAATAGAAGAAATATTGACCTACTATACCACGCTGGTGAGACGTGTTGGTATAGGGTTTTATATCGAGTTTTCTCAAAGATGTTACCTGCATATTCTGTCAAATTTTACTACACTCACGGGCTAGAAAAGGGGGCAAAATTAATTTTCACCATATGATAAGTTGATGTCTTTTTATATTAACTAAATTATCCTACTTTTCTACAAAAGTAGCGATTTTCAATCTATTAGGGATCTGTTACCCGATTTTTACAACTTCTGCAGGAATGAACGGTTGAATGACATTTTAAGTATATACTAATCCAGAGAATAAAAGGGTCTTTAAATAAATAATTATTGAATATAAATACAGTCAGACTTTTTTTTTATTTATTAATCTTCATGCAATAAGTACAATGGCGGACTTAATGCCAAGGCATTCTCTACCAGTCAACCATAGGTGATGCAGAGATGTAAAAAGGTAGGTGCATGATCCGAGATCGTTATATTGTTCTAAAATGAAAAAGAAAATACATTTTGCATAGATAAATAGGTATATACAAAAATATATAATATATACCAAAGATACATACTTACGCAAATACATAGATAGATATGATATATATTAAGATATATAAATATATACATACACATATATACACAGTATATTTACATAATTATAAGGACATTATATCAGTTGTGGTGATTCTGCCAACTCGTTTAACAGATGCAGACGAACGCTCTTCTTAAATGTTTGACGGCTTTTAAACATTAATGAATCTAACCTAAGAATAATAACGTATTGAAGGTAAGTCCGCACACAAAAAAATGAAGCATTTAAATTGGAGCTTACGCTGGACCGTTCCGTAGTGTACAAGGTCACTCTACCGCACGTACGTACGCAACTCTCAAAAAATAAATACGTCATTATGATGGTTTGTGCTAATGGTGTCACCACACATTTGAAATACATAGAAGTGTATTAATATTACTTTTAAAAGTATTTCATCGATTTATGTTAATAAAAACAAAATTTGATTTCATAATTTGTATAGTGGTGTACATGTGTACATGTGTATTCGCCTGCGCGCATTTAGTGCTTTTGGCTTCATATTTTTTATCGTTTATGTACCGACACTATCCTTCTATACGTTATTATTCTAAGGAATCTGACATATTCTTTTTTGAAGTTATACTTCTTTAGGCGCGTTATGAAAAAATGATGAGAGTGAAATTTTAATTATGTGACACAAAATTAACAGTATGAAGTTGTCTGCTTAACCGCTCATTAAGTCTCGAAAAAAAAGCTACCAACAAAATAGAAATTGAACCTCGATATTAGTCGCGCATGTTGGTACGCTCGTCACCTCTGATCACTGTTTTTTTTTCTTTTTTTTTATTATTTTTTTTGATTTTTTTTCTTTTTTTTATTTTTTTTATATTTTTTTATTTTATTTTTTTTATTTTTTTTTATTTTTTTTTTCTTTTTTTTTATTTTTTTATTTTTTTTTTCTTTTTTTTATTTTTTTTTTTATTTAGATTATTCTCTAAATTTGGTTTTTAATAATTATATATATATATATATTTTAATGATGCCAAAGAAGTATAACTTCTCACGCGCGTACATAAGTACACGCACCCATTTTTTTTTTTTGCTAGGACATAAACACTACTCTCTGTTTTGTAAGCACTTGGTCACGTGTATATTTCAAAACAATGACAAACCCTCCATCGCACCCACGTTTATTCCCAAATTCATGTGTCACATTGTTTTAACCATAACTTTGTATAATTTTATGGATGTTAGTACCGTGGGTGAATGTGTCAATTCTCGTGTCAAGGTCCACATATGAACTGAACGCTGTTTGTTCAATAAACATGCGAGTGTATAATCGTTTACCTATACGATACGAATTTTTTACTAAAGCTTACTACTATATTAATGAAAAATTTAGTAATAATAGTTATTTTACTTCATGAATTGTTATGGGGCCATGGATAGTCCTTCCATCGCCCCACACGGATTGTTTGTCCGGACCATAGCCTGCCACAAAAAGAAGAATACTGCTGTTTTGGAGATCACTCAGCTGGTTCTTAAGATTTCCGTGTGGAAGGTGGTGACTCATCGTATCAATACATCACCGTACAAGAATTCACCTCTGTTAGTGTTATCATCATTATACATCCTATCGCCGTCCACTGCTGGATATAAGCTCATGTTTCGCCATAACTTTCACCAAGCCGTAGTGGAGTGGTGTCCTACACTGCGTCGTCAGATACGTGGTGGCCAGTTGTTTACTGTCAATGGTGCTAGTGACAAATAGACGTTGAATGTATACATTATAACCTACATACAATACCCTGTAATATCTTGTGAACATAATTAGATATCACCTGTAGCTCATGTTTACGTCATATAGTTATTCTGGAATAAAAATGTCAACTTGTAAGCCGAGGCCTCGTCAATTGCGGGAGGTATTTTAATATCAATATGCTTACTGAATACTCTTAGACGATTATGATGAGACTACTATAAGTGATAGACATGTTCTATCATATAAGTGGTTTCAACGTTTCAAGGCCGATGAATTTATAACATAACGGAAGGATTTTTACATCGTGATGAAAAACGTTTTTTTAAGATACCCCGAGAACCGAAAACCAAGGCCAATACTTTGAAACATAAATGTGCATACAATCAGGTTTTTACAAGCTTGAATATTGATTACTTGATAACAAAACGGTGGCAGCAAATTCGTATACCTATGTATTTGAATAAAACAGCTTAATATTATAAAAAAATATTATATTTCCTTACCGCAGGTAATTTTTTAAGGGTTTTGTTATATCAGGATTAAGAAACAATTATGTAAAACGTGATTAAAAATAACCTCCCTTAATTAAAAGAAGTCCATTTCATGTTTAAAAATATAAGTGTATATTTAGAAAGATTTAGAGCTTGGCAGGAAGGAAGGATATGAACCAGTCATTATGGAATATGTACATAAGTTCCGTAATATAATATGGAAATAATAATATGATAATTATCTTAATGAAATTTTGATTAACATAGTCTAATTTTAGATGTTTACGAGTCTATTTTGGGACTATTGTAAACATGGGGATGTAACTTTAGACATCCCTATGCATAAATCTGTATAAAATTCATCCTTGAGCATAATAATAAGGAATGAAAGCTTATATACTTTGATAAGTTTCGAATTTTCTCTCACTCTATAGCAGTAATAATATAAAATGTTTCGACGCGTAAAAATCTAGCAACTTTAATGAATTCTGATGTTTACGCGAGTGTACATTGTAAATAAATATACTTTACGAATTTTATCGCGTTTGTATTTGATTTTTGATTGCCCGACGTTTCGAACACTTTACAGTGTTCATGGTCACTGATGGACTAAGATATCTGACATCCAATAAGTCATCGTTATTACAGATATTTTTAATTATATACGCACTACAAAAATTTGTTATTAAATAAGCCAATTTTATTTCGTCCCACTATTGGGCTAGAAGGGAAATTGACCTACTGTAACGACGCTAGTCAGACGTGTTTGTAAATGGTTATTTTTTTAAGTTTTCCTTCTCTTGCATAGATTTTATATTTAATCCCTTAGTCGTCCTTTACGATACGCACACAAGAAAAGAGGCGGTGAATTACATATATTCTTCCTTCGTCTCCATACGGAAAGCAATTTTCGTCATTTATGTCTTCGTATTCATAGGTAAATACTTAACAAAATATTTAAAACTAGCAACCTGCCCTCGCTTCGCTTCGGTTTTAGTCACCTTACCCGCGTAAGCGTTCCCGTTCCCGTGGGAATACCGGGATAAAATATAGCCTATGTTACTCCCTGATATTATAGCTTTTCTTTGGTGAAAGAATTTTTGCAATCGATTCAGTGGTTTAAGCGTGAAAGCGTAACAAATAAACTTACTTTCGCATTTATAATAATAAATAATCAAAAATATTCATGTGGTGACGAAGTAAGAATACAATTCACCACTCCCTTTGCCCGTGGGTGTCGTATAAGACGGCTAAGGGTTAAAATATTTATATAACTTCTATGCAACAAAAGGATAACTCGACAAAAACGCTATATCAACCCGTCTGACCAGTGTGGTATAGTAGATCAATATCCTTCCTATTTCGGAGGAGGCTAGAGCCCAGCAGTGGGACGTATATGAGCTGAAATGAATTAATTAATGAATCAAAAATATTAAATCATGTTTAAACAAACAGGTATATGGTGTATTAGTAAAGAGTGCATATCCATTTTATAAATCTAACAATGTCACGGATGATCATCATCATCATCATCATCATCTTGCTCTTATCCCAATTACTTGGGGTCGACGCAATATGTCATCTGTTTTGACATATTGCAAAAAGTATCGGCAATGACTTTTATGACCGGCCGCCTGCCTGACGTCAACCCTCCTTGGGAATGTAGTCGTTGACCCAAATGGTACCAGATGGAGTTGGTCCGGGTCAATCTAGGGCTCTTAGTCGTCTTTTACGACACCCACGAGCAAAGCAAGGGTTGGTAGTATTCGAAGCCGCTACCACACAGCACCTATGTCACGGATATATACTAACAATGTCACGGATAAATGAAAAAAATCTTGCCATAAAATATAAAGCCCTTAAGTAATAGTAGCAGTAGTCATTTGTCGTAACGTTTTTGTCTCGCTGTCACGTATTCTCTACCCTAAGTTCCTCCTGAATACTAATTTGATAATATTATAATTTTGGTCTAAAAATAGTACAGTATAACATTACTTGCCACACTATACAATAATAAAGCTTGAAAGTTTCATAATACATCCTCTTTTCCATCTGTATACGGCCCACTACTGGGCTTCCTCCAGCTGAGGGAATTTGGGTATAGCTAGTTAGGTTGCTATAAGCGGTAGCTAGTTAGATTGCCATAGAATTTTATTTCGAATTTTCTTTTTGTTTCACGGACATTAAATGCTTACATTCCTCAACTGATTTTAAAGATATCTGCTCAAAAAGGGCTGTGACTAAACTTTTCATTCTATACTTTATTCATTCTAAACTTGTTTTTTTCATTCAACGCGGCTTTTTTTAGGTTACTCTTAATTAATTTTAAACAGTTTTCTCAATTATATCAGTTAAGTATACATGATTACATGTTCCAGTCATGAGGGGTAAAATCATTAACAGCCCTTGCGTATTCATATGGCCAGGACTAAACAGTAAAATATATAGTAAAGAAAATAGTCACAAAGAAAAACATATACAATTGTTTTTATTTTATACGGTATAGTATGATCATCATCATCATCTTGCTCTTATCCCAATTACTTGGGGTCGACGCAATATGTCATCTGTTTTGACATATTGCAAAAAGTTTCGGCAATGACTTTTATGACCGGCCGCCTGCCTGACGTCAACCCTCCTTGGGAATGTAATCGTTGACCCAAATGGTACCAGATGGAGTTGGTCCGGGTCAATCTAGGTCTCTTAGTCGCCTTTTACGACACCCACGAGCAAAGCAAGGGTTGGTAGTATTCGAAGCCGCTACCACACAGCACATACGGTATAGTATGATGATGATGATAAAAATATATAATGTTATATCATCATCATCATCAGCATTCTGCTCTAACCCCAATTACTTGGGGTCGACCTTATGGTCACTCCCTATCTATTCATGTCTGTGCTACACGAAATACATCTATCTCTTCGTTTAACTTGCCTTACTCCTAAAGCCTTTAAAATTCATACTAAAAGCTCTCCTTACAACATTACTTCGCATGCCATATCCATACCACATCATACGTTCACTCCTTAACAATTCTAACATTGACCTAACTTTCAAACCTCCTTTAATATAATTATTCTTAGTATATCATTGTTGTATATCAAAATATATAGAGTTATATATAAACCATAAAAACAATATTTTGAAGCGCTTTGGAACATCGCTTAGGTGGTGGGTACCCGAAATAAGACGCCGAGCAGGCCACTAGCCAATTAACCACAGTGCTCATTCAAAAAGCACATAGTTAAATATATCGCAAACATCCTTACTAATATTATAAATGCGAAAGTAAGTTTGTTTGTTTGTTTATTTGTTTGTCTGTTACGCTTTCACGCTTAAACCACCGAACCGATTTCAAAAATTCTTTCACCAATGTAAAGCTACAATATCAGGGAGTAACATAGGCTATATTTTATCCCGGTATTCCCACGGGAATGAGAACTACGCGGGTAAAGGGACTGAAACCGAAGCGAAGCGAGGGCGGATTGCTAGTTTTATATATTTATAAATACGTTTCTCGTCTCATAAACACAACCAACACAAATTCTAAGAAAATAAAAAAGAAAAATGTATTTAATATGTATTAACTTCCCTAGAGATTAAACTAAAAACTACTTATAAAACCCCACTGTCATAATAAAATAAAAAATAATTAAATAAAAACGGATAAAGTGCTTTAAGTTTATAGCGTATTAAAAGTTGTATAATGTTTTAAGAAATAATATTCATGACCTTTTAAGAAAATTTCCAAGTAATTTAATCCTATATTAATTCTCTAATATACTGATAGTAAAATATGTTTTTGTTTACATGGAGTAAACAAAGATATGAACACGTCTTTTCTCTAAATGATTCTAAGTTCGCGTAGGCGAACTTAAAATTACTTTAGATAGAATTTCAATCTTCGAACTCGCTACTAAGAATTTAGAGAATTTAGAAAGCGTTGTGTTGGTAATATTACTGACAAAGATGAACTTGAAATAAAAGGTTATGCTAATCCGTTTGACCAACGTGGTGAAGTAGACTAAGTTCCTTCTTCTGGCAGAAGTCAGAGTCTGCTGTTTTTACGGTAGAAAGTAAATTTATACGATTTATATTGTTCAGAAGATATCAGAAAGTCATCTTTTACAACCCACAAACAATGTAACGATTGGTAAAATTCATAGCCGCTACCACAGTGCACATATTTATTAAATATATCATGTCCACTCGTGACCATGAATGCTGTAAAGTGTTCGAAACGTCGGACAATCAAATACAAATGCAATAAAAGCCGTAAAATAGTTTTATTTACAATATATATATATATCCTAAAATTCTATCTTTTTAATTAATATACACGAAACTATGTATACACATACATATATAATGCATTTTCTTCATTTCTTTTCTATCCGTATCTTTAATTCACAATCACTTGTATCCCGGAATGTATTTACTCTTGCATATTTTCTGTTACCTTTATACTCATCACCTTCCTGTTTATATAGTGTTCCACATAATCCATTTTTTATTAAATTTCCTTTACACCTGTACCTTTTCATATTAATATTTAATACTCAGGTAACTCTCACATAGAAGTATAGTGTATATATATATATAGAAAATATTGCTTTATTATTCACTTTTTTCGTATTTACATTACGGTAAAAGCTCCTCTTTGAAATCGTTCCTCACTAGAGCTATTTATTCTTAAACACAGATCCTTCTGTGATAACTAGTTAAGATGCATTATTTTGCCGTAAGAGTCGTAAAAGCTCTCTAAAGGAGCACCAAAGGTGGTAATAATAATGATGATGAATTCTTGTATTGCGAAAGGCTTTAAAAACATCTAAACCTCTTAGTAAGATAAAGTAAGCCGCCTTCAAAGTTAATATAAATTTACCATCATGTCCTCTGAGTTTTCTTGCTGGATCTTTGTCAGTGTGGCCGTGTTCCGATCCGGTGGTAGTATACTAGATTGTTATGTTTTAAATATAATTATTATTAATTTTAATGTTAAATAATTACTAACCATAAACATGACTGCACAGATGGCGTAGTGGTTAAGATAGCGACTTACAGCGCCAGTGTCAGGTCAATGTGGGTCAATTTAAACCTCCAACCCCATAAACAGTTATTAGATACCATCATCACACAATAGTTTTACACCTACCGTTGGCAGTCCACGTGTGTTATGTGCAGACGTGGAGTGTCATCGGTAGACGTCCCATCCCATTTTTACATTAAATTTCTCCAAAGGCCTCTGCGTGTTGGATCCATATCTCCATGTAAGCCTTTCAAAGGACCGGGTATCTTCCCTTGGTAGATAGCCGTGAATCGGAGATACATGAGTAAAATAATAATAATAATTTTATTTGCCGGAATGCAGGTAGTTACAATTAGGTGACAAACATTATAAAAAGCCTAGTACATTTTACCGTTTAGGCATGCAAATGTTTTGTTGTAATAGATAGTACTCCTTATAGCTTACCTACATACTAGACAATAGTAAGCTCGAACTCTAAGTTGGTAACTAAGTTAAATAAAATGGACAATAATATTAAAAGAAAAGTGAGCCGTCGCTCAGGACGCCTGACAGATGTGAAACATCGAAACTATTTTGTACGAGTAGAGACACGGTATCGAATATAAAGTATCGATACTGAACTCATGAATAGTATCAAAAATAAGTAACGTACTGTTTAAAGTATCGAGTACTTTTATTTACTTTATCTTTAGGTATCGAGTACTTTTCTTTCGATACTGATACTTTTGTATTCGATATTTTAGTCAATAAGTACTTTTTGGTAGGTATTGTATCGAATAAATTATCCATTTTAAAATTGACTTTACGACTCATATTTATGGTAACGTCATTTAGTACAAACGAAATTAACCTTCTAAAACGTAGCTTGAAATAATTTGTGATTTATAAACCAGAAAGAGCGGCATCTATCGAGCAAACGACCAACTCTAAGCTACAATATATTTTATAAAGAACTCTCTAATCCTGTAATGATAATAAGACAAGCTGTTTAAAGTGAGTCAAAATCCAATTCTTAAGGAGTTGGTGACATACAAACAAATAAATACACAGCTGAAACTAATAAAAGCCTATAAAAAATGAAATGCTTTCATCCATTCACAGACATTCTTTCCGCACGAAGAGTGTGATTTAGGAAACAGAAATGGCGGCATTTATCGAGCTAACGACCAACTCTCAGCTTCAATATATTTAATAAAGAAATTTTTAATCCTGTAATGATAAAAAGACAAGCTATCTAAATAATTTTAACGTCATTGGTCCTCTTTAAATTTTCAACTTTTAAATGAAATTTGACTGTTTAAAGTGAGTCAAAATCCAATTCCTATGAAGTCGGTAATATATAAAGAAATAAATATATATACACCTGAAACTAATAAAAGCCTATAAAAAAACGGTTCTCCAGTTTTCATAGCTGAGAGTAAACTAAATACCATACCTACTGGTATATTTATATTACTAAGTTAGAGAATTTTACATTAATTTATAAAATAAGTATTTATGCATAAAAGAACATTAGATTACGACAGGAACTAATACGATAAAACTAAGGCATAAAGTATTAATAAAATATCGCGATTTTTTCCAAAAAATGATGATTTTTATTCAATAAACATTTATTTTCATTAATATACATTATAAGTAACAATTTACTTTGAGTTCACTAGATGGCATTGTACAAAATTTTAAATCGCACCATGGTTTCGTTACAAATATGTAGGTATATGCATCCAAATATTTATTTAATATATAATTATTAGGGTACCGCGAGGCGTGGCGTTAAACGCCACGCGACGATCACGGTCACCCTCCCCTATAGATGTTTCACATCAAAAATAAAGAGGCTTAATAGTATACTTAAAAATAATATAACAGGCTTATTAATTATAATAATAATAATAATATTGTTTATTCGAGTAACCAAGACTCAAAAAAGTTAGTGAAACTTAAATCTATGTTAGTATGAAACCTTAACATTAAAACAATTATTAATACATATATATATTACATTAAATTAAAATTAAAAATTACTTACAGTCTACACATGATGTGAGTCACTACCGCAACATCCCATGAGAGATGGCGCAGCAGCGCCCCACATATATGCAATCCAGCCTGCTCGATATCATATTCAGGATACTGTTGGCGCTGCCCCGCACCCTGCGCACCAGGGATGCACACCGCTTACGCATTGTTGAATAAAAGCAATTAACATGCGCATGCGCGAACATCCCCGATGCGCTACAGTAGCGAGGCAGCCCCACCAGCACCCTGAAGGAATTATTATATTGAACGCGAAGAGCGCTATATGACCTTTGCGTATACCTCGCCCACAGGCTGCATGTGTAAAAAGCTGTACAGTAGGCACGAAATAATGTTATTTTAACATCTAGTGTACAGTGTGCAAACCTGCGAGCCAGCATATTTGCCCGAACAGACAACGCTCTCCGCTCTCGTTCAATATCCTCATCGTCCTTAAGGTCTATATAATAATAAGGTCTTATAAACTAACATCATTTAGAAATTCTGACACTGACAATCAAAGTATTAAATGTCGGAGTATCTTATCTCGGCTTTTAATGCAGGCAAATTCATTGTTTATATTTGGGTATACGAAAGAGTAGCCAACTTGGCCATTGAAAACTAACGCCGTCAGTTTTCTCATTAAATCAAATGGAAGGTTGCTTATACGGCGAACTATCTGGACTTATACCGCGCTGCTGTCATATTCAAAGGTCATACACGCCAATTTAGTCTTATCTGTATCATTTATACACTGCATATATCAAGCCAATTGGCAATAAAGGAATGGAGCATTTTTTGTACGATACAAAACTGCTATGTGCCCAGTTTATGAATAAAACAAATTTTACGGATTTTATCGCGTTGGTATCGTTGGTAAAAGTGCATCTATGCACTTTTACCAACTGCAATTACCAACTGCAATTACCAACTTGCTTGCGAAGCGTGGCTATTATGACATAATCCACCGTTAATGGAAAGGCATATGTCTAACAGTGAGTCTTGATAGACTTATTGGATGGAACGACTGAACACACTTCTTATTTCATACATTTCCTATTTTTACAGCTTTTATAGTCTTTGTATTTGATTTTTGATTGCCCGAAGTTTTAAACACTTTAGACACTTTAGCATTCATGGTCACGGGCTGTCAGTCCACCCGTAGTTTTATTTATAATGTGTAATACTCGTGTAAACATCATACATTCTCGCCCACATCAATATTTTGTGGGCAGGTCTATGTCCAACAGTGGTCATCTATAGCCTTGACGGATAGGGTGGATGAGTACATTAATTATTTTACCTATTCTCGTCACATTTTACATCAACACAACGGTCACCCATCTCATTTACAAATTTACATAATCATACATCAAAGGACAGCAAATCGTATTAAGTTCTCTAATTCCCCATACATTTAAGAGGAATTCGAGAGTTACTTAATATACCTCAGTTTTGCCATAATTTAATTCATGCAGTGTAATTTTCCGTGTAGTGACGGCGTATGAATAAAATTCACTACCTCCTCTGTTGCTCGTGTGTATCTAAAAATTGTTCGAAATATCGGGCAATCAAAAATCAAATACAAACGCAATAAAATCCGTAAAATTTGTTTTATTCATAAACTGGGCACATAGCAGTTTTGTATCGTACAAAAAATGCTCCATTCCTTTATTGCCAATTGGCTTGATATATGCAGTGTATAAATGATACAGATAAGACTAAATTGGCGTGTATGACCTTTGAATATGACAGCAGCGCGGTATAAGTCCAGATAGTTCGCCGTATAAGCAGCCTTCCATTTGATTTAATGAGAAAAACTGACGGCGTTAGTTTTCCATGGCCAAGTTGGCTACTCTTTCGTATACCCAAATATAAACAATGAATTTGCCTGCATTAAAAGCCGAGATAAGATACTCCGACATTTAATACTTTGATTGTCAGTGTCAGAATTTCTAAATGATGTTAGTTTATAATTAATAAGCCTGTTATATTATTTTTAAGTGTACTATTAAGCCTCTTTATTTTTGATGTGAAACATCTATAGGCGAGGGTGACCGTGATCGTCGCGTGGCGTTTAACGCCACGCCTCGCGGTCCCCTAATAATTATATATTAAATAAATATTTGGATGCATATACCTACATATTTGTAACGAAACCATGGTGCGATTTAAAATTTTGTACAATGCCATCTAGTGAACTCAAAGTAAATTGTTACTTATAATGTATATTAATGAAAATAAATGTTTATTGAATAAAAATCACCATTTTTTGGAAAAAAATCGCGATATTTTATTAATACTTTATGCCTTAGTTTTATCGTATTAGTTCCTGTCGTAATCTAATGTTCTTTTATGCATAAATACTTATTTTATAAATTAATGTAAAATTCTCTAACTTAGTAATATAAATATACCAGTAGGTATGGTATTTAGTTTACTCTCAGCTATGAAAACTGGAGAACCGTTTTTTTATAGGCTTTTATTAGTTTCAGGTGTATATATATTTATTTCTTTATATATTACCGACTTCATAGGAATTGGATTTTGACTCACTTTAAACAGTCAAATTTCATTTAAAAGTTGAAAATTTAAAGAGGACCAATGACGTTAAAATTATTTAGATAGCTTGTCTTATTATCATTACAGGATTAAAAATTTCTTTATTAAATATATTGAAGCTGAGAGTTGGTCGTTAGCTCGATAAATGCCGCCATTTCTGTTTCCTAAATCACACTCTTCGTGCGGAAAGAATGTCTGTGAATGGATGAAAGCATTTCATTTTTTATAGGCTTTTATTAGTTTCAGCTGTGTATTTATTTGTTTGTATGTCACCAACTCCTTAAGAATTGGATTTTGACTCACTTTAAACAGCTTGTCTTATTATCATTACAGGATTAGAGAGTTCTTTATAAAATATATTGTAGCTTAGAGTTGGTCGTTTGCTCGATAGATGCCGCTCTTTCTGGTTTATAAATCACAAATTATTTCAAGCTACGTTTTAGAAGGTTAATTTCGTTTGTACTAAATGACGTTACCATAAATATGAGTCGTAAAGTCAATTTTAAAATGGATAATTTATTCGATACAATACCTACCAAATAGTACTTATTGACTAAAATATCGAATACAAAAGTATCAGTATCGAAAGAAAAGTACTCGATACCTAAAGATAAAGTAAATAAAAGTACTCGATACTTTAAACAGTACGTTACTTATTTTTGATACTATTCATGAGTTCAGTATCGATACTTTATATTCGATACCGTGTCTCTACTCGTACAAAATAGTTTCGATGTTTCACATCTGTCAGGCGTCCTGAGCGACGGCTCACTTTTCTTTTAATATTATTGTCCATTTTATTTAACTTAGTTACCAACTTAGAGTTCGAGCTTACTATTGTCTAGTATGTAGGTAAGCTATAAGGAGTACTATCTATTACAACAAAACATTTGCATGCCTAAACGGTAAAATGTACTAGGCTTTTTATAATGTTTGTCACCTAATTGTAACTACCTGCATTCCGGCAAATAAAATTATTATTATTATTTTACTCATGTATCTCCGATTCACGGCTATCTACCAAGGGAAGATACCCGGTCCTTTGAAAGGCTTACATGGAGATATGGATCCAACACGCAGAGGCCTTTGGAGAAATTTAATGTAAAAATGGGATGGGACGTCTACCGATGACACTCCACGTCTGCACATAACACACGTGGACTGCCAACGGTAGGTGTAAAACTATTGTGTGATGATGGTATCTAATAACTGTTTATGGGGTTGGAGGTTTGATGGACTGGCTAAACTAAAAACTATTGATTGAAAAACTGTCGTCTGCCTTCAATACCTTTATCGTCTTGAACTTTCGCAGACAGCGACTCGCCAACTCACTGAATGGGCCCCAGACACGCAGGCCATACGGGCAACAGAGGGGCAACATTGGTGCAAGTGGCTTGGGGTGTCGAGCGGTGCGGCGCCGGTTTCACCATCCAAGTCCCCGATAAACGTAGACCCGCAGTGGTTTCCCCGTAGTTATGGCCTTGAAAATGACACTTCCACCCCCGAGCATATAGCTCTGGCGACCCCTCTCTAAACAGCCATTTAAGGCAAGCCAGAGTTGATAATCCTGCGGGCACTCTTCGGTTTCCACTCCAGCCAGCCAATAAAGGCGAGCTGGATACGAGGCCCTGACCGACTCCATGGGGCATTCAAGACCGCAGTGTCGCCACTCACATTCAGCACGCCATAAGCTGCCTTTTAAGCCCTGCGCTTTTATTGGCTTTTCTATAAATCTTGTGATACATTTTTTTCTTTTATATCAAAAGAACTTAGAGAGCCATATAATGTTCCTCCGAGGTTTGCGTTAGTCTCATGGTGAGATAACGACTGACCCAGAGGGTTAATATATAGGGTTATTATTATTATTATTACTACTATGCAGTAGTATATAAAGAGGTTTATATAAATAATTAAAATTTAAGTGTCTTTTTTTAATGTCAAAACAATAGGTTTTATTCATGCTCATACGGTTATTTGCACGATACCTATACCTAAAACCAGTTTTCATATGTTTTGTAGATCTGTCTGTCTGTTTGTTGCGCGTAGTTTTTAAAACGGCCGGACCGATACTTATAATAATTTACTGGAATATATTTTATCTCGGTATTCCCACGGGATGGGAATAATGCCGCTGGAATTTAATCGATTTTGAAAATTCTTTTGCCAATGGAAGACCACATCACCAACAAGTACCATAAGTTATATTTTGACCTAGTATTCCCATGAGAACGGGACCTACGTGAGGGAATCCGCAAGGGTTGATCAAATTTAAAAATTACCGCATCAATAGAAAGCTATTTTATCAACGACTAATCAGACTACGGGAATCTAAACTATGAATAATATCTATTGTAAATGTGAAAATTTGTGAAGATGTTTACATGTTTGTTATACAGACATAGTCAGGAACGGGACTAGTTAACCTTGTTGCCGCAATATCAATAATACCAGTTGCAACATTCAACAGAGGTGGACACAGAGAACGCTGACTCAGGAACACCTGCTGAAGACGATACGAATTGACGAATTCTCATGTGAACGTTATTCACTTTTCAGTCGATCGCCGATCGGTATAGTCACCCCCTAGTAGTAAATTATAATCTTAATCACGTAACGTAAGTTAACATTAAATTCCTTATACTACATCGGGTTTTTTTGCATCCTCTGCTGCCACCGCTCATAAATTGTTTGTTACTCTATCACGCATAAACCGTAGACCAGATTTCAATGAAAACTGGCACATAGAAAGAGTATCTCCATCAACACATAGAATACTTTTCATTCCGATAATATATACCTTTGGGATAGTAGTACAACTTTGTTAAAGGTAATTTTACGTGAGCCAAGCCGCACGCAGAAGCTTGTGAAAAATATATTGACCTGTCACGTTGACAAATAAATAAAGAGTTCCATCAAGTCAACCAGTGGGGGTACATAGCGGAATGTCAAAATGTCATATAACCCTTTTAAATATTATTTAGTGTTTTTCTTTGGTGTTTTACATTGTTATATTAAATACTTTTGCTGATATTTTACGTAATACAACGCAGAGAAAAATGTAAAGTGAATATGATTTAATTGTGAATTGCGTGCATATCATGTTTCGCAAAATGCCCAGAGAAAACATTAATTTGTTTGTGAGCACCCAATCAATAGCAGCGATTAAGACTAATATGACTATTCATGTAAAGACATTAATATTTTTTTTAACTTGACACTGGCACCAATAGGCCATATTTTTGTACCTTATTATCAATACAAAATAAGAAGAAGTCACCCAATACTTCAGTACATGACATATGTTCAAATGAAATAATACATTCTGTTCAATGTCGGGTAACATAAGAACATATAGTAGACATAGAACGACATCTAACTATTGTTTGGCAATCAGTCTATCCGGCTATATGAACACGATTTGATCTCTAAGAGCGAATAGCTCAATTAGATGTCCGTATGCAGATAAGTGGCAGAATGAAAAATAACCACTCGTTAAATTTCTTTGCACACAATTTTTTTTTCTAATAGTGACAAACGAGCAAACAGTACACCTGATGCTAAGTGTTGCTACCGTTCATGGACCTTTACAAGGCCGCTGCCTACCGCGAAGAAAGTGAAGGGAGTGTGAATGCGTGCAATAAGGTTTGGTGATACTAAAGGCATTACTAAAACCCACCACATGCAACCACTCTCAGAAAATTTGGTTACCGGCTCTCCTCTACTCACCAAACCGAACCGAACGAAGCCCAGTAACAAATTGCTACTACTCGGATGTCGATTTTCTGCGAAAGTGTGGTACTATCTCGGACGGACCGGCCCGCGGCTGTCAACAGATAACCGTTAACAGTGTGATCCTTTTTTGTGTGTGTATGTATAGCTGTTAGCTGCAGATGACTTTCACAGCTTGCCCGGACTATGGATGAGCGCTGAGGGCTCTCAACCCGTTAAGAAATTGAGTGTGGTCCTATATTCATCCTACTGTTTTTATACCAATTCATATGAGTGGGTATGGTCTCATGGTCTCTCCGAGTGGTGACGGAGTAAGAATACAATTCACCACTCCCTATTCTGGCCGTGGATGTCGTTAAAGATGACTATGAGATATAATATGCATATAATATCTAAGCAAGAGAAAGTAAACTCGAAATAAAACCCTATAACGTTTCACCAACATGATATTATAGGTCAATTCCTCGCATTATGGAGGAGGCTCGAGCCCAATAATGGGACGTATGTTGATGAGCTGTAATAATGGTGAAATGGTTTTGCTTTAGCATGTCGTGTATAACAACACGTGAAGGAGGAACAGAACAAGCTGCATGGGGTTTTTAAATTTTAGCAACGCTCGCCTGCCTATCGTCTTCACTACTTAGGAATATAAATCTCACAAACCAACTTATATGAGTTTGGAGTGCCATATTTCTCGTTTTAACGCAGGTGAAAAAATCAGAACAGATTTTTTAAGTTTGATTACCAGCAGCCTGCTTAATAACCGCAATTTCTTAGGAATCGTTGATAACACGGCACTAGATAGACTTAGTCCATTTCTCAATCAACTTTTAGAACACTCAATGCTATTTCTGGGGAGTATTTGCTATTCTTAGGTAGTATTTGTATCCATTACTAAGATTTTGTGAGCATATCCCTTTTGGTCATTATTTTACCATTGGTAACATACACTAATCATAATAAATCTCATGTCAGCCCACTATATCCCACTGTTAGATTCGGGCCTTATCCACAATGGGAAGGAAATTAAGGTACCATACTGCACTGATCAAACATGTTGGCATAAAACCCTCATATCAATAGGGTCTGGCACAAGGCACTTCTGTCGAAGCTACCATCATACGGAATCCCCGAGGGACTCTGTAATTGGATCGCCAGCTTTTTGGATGGTCGGAGTATAAAAGTCGTCGTAGATGGATCCTGCTCCGATACCATGACCATTAATGCTGGTGTACCACAAGGCTCGGTGCTTTCCCCGACGTTGTTTATCCTGCATATCAATGACATGCTCTCTATCGAGAGTATGCGTTGCTATGCGGATGACAGCACGGGTGATGAGCGGTACACTGAGCAACGGAATATCCCTCGGAGTACTCAGGAAAGAAGGGTTCAACTTGTATCTGAAGTCGAGCGCTCTCTGGGGCGGGCCTCGGAATGGGGTGAACGGAACCTAGTCCAGTTCAACCCCACAAAGACACAAGTTTGCGCGTTCACTGCAAAGAAGGACCCGTTTGTCATGGCGCCACAGTTCCAAGGAGTAACTCTCCCAATTTCTGAGAGTATTGGGATTCTCGGCGTCAAAATATCGAGCAAAGTCCAGTTTGGGAGTCATTTGAAGGACAAAGCCAAATTGGCAAGCAAAAAGTTGGGTGTCCTGAACAGAGCCAGACGATACTTCACACCGAGACAGCGTCTTGTGCTATACAAAGCACAAGTTCGTCCTCATGTGGAGTACTGCTCACATCTCTGGGCAGGTGCGCCCAAATATCAGCTAGACCCACTTGACTCCCTGCAAAGACGGGCTGTTCGAATCGTCGGGGATCCCAATCTTACGGACAGATTGGAGTCGCTGGAGCAGCGGAGAGACTTTGGGTCACTCTGCGTACTCTACCGACTCTTTCACGGGGAGTGCTCCGAGGAACTGTTTGACTTGGTACCACCGTCACCATTCTACCAAAGTACCACTCGACATCGTAGCAGGATTCATCCATTTCACCTGGAAACGTTATGGTCTTCAACTGTACGTTTCCAGCGATCATTTCTCCCACGTACGTGCAAGCTCTGGAATGAACTACCTGCTGCTGTGTTTCCCGAGTGCTATGACATGTCCTTCTTTAAACGAGGTTTAAGAAGAGTATTTCCTTCACGGTAGGCAGCGGCCTAGCTGTGCCCCTGGTATTGCAAAGGTCCATGTGCAGCAGTTTCACTTACCATCAGGTGTGCTGCTTGCTCGTTTGCCACCGTTGGCAATAAAAAAAAAAATCGACTTTTCTTCTTCTCTTACATGACTGTTAGTTGCATATCATATTTCTAAGTCATCTTTTATGACTCGCACAGGCCCAAAAAGGGGGTGGTGAATTGTATTCTTACTCCATCACACTCAAGATTATATAATGTCACCAATTTTGCGTTTTCTTTATTTTTATCAAGTCATGCATGAAATGACTAAGGCACGTAACCCGTGAACATGGCAACATGAAAACCCATAAATTCTTATTGACATAGATGTCACCTACTGTGATCAGCTTAATAAAGTCAATTTCTCTTTAGTCATGGTGTAAGCGTATGTTAGTCTGAAGTAAATGTAGTATTATGATAAAAGAAAGGAAAGGGTGATTATTTAAAATCATTTGAATTAAAACTATTATTACTGTTTTATTACGGTTTTATTACGGTTATATTTCATTTTTAATTTACAGGCATTTCAAAAACACTTTTCAACGTTCATGCACTCTGAAAAGTATAAAAAGACTATATTATATTAAACTAGCTGACCCAATAGACGTTGTTCTGTTGAAATAAAATAAAAGAAATTCTCCTTGAAATACCGGGTTCAATTGTAAATCTAAACCATTCTCGAATCCCCTTGAACACAGACAAAAAATTTCGTCAACATCGTGTAGCCGTTTAGGAGGAGTTCAGTGACATACAGACGTACACAAGAAATTTAGATATTTATGCAATATTCTTGATATATTTACTTGAAATGTCATTCATTTTTGGGTGGTGATGGATCATCCCTTTGTGTCTTGCATGTGGGTGTTGTAAAAGACGACTAAGGGATAAAATATGCATATTATATCTATGCAAGAGAAGGAAAATTCGAAATCAAATCTTATACCAAAACGTCTAACCAGCGTGGTATAGTGGCCCAATAATGGGACGTATATGGACCAAGATAACGAAGATGGCAACAATAGATCAAATGTGTATAATCGGGCCGATCACTGAAGTCAAGGAACTCTGCACCGGTGGTCGGCCCAACGACGAAGGCGACGTGCTATACGGGTGAGTTACGGATGTGCGTGCTTACGCCCCTCTGTCGTCCCGGACGGAGTGGAACGAGGAGTGCGCCGACCGTAACTCACCACCAAAAAAAAATGTAATATAGCGTAAACATCAAAAGTAATAAGACTCATTCTTAAAATTCTCTTTGTTATTTTCTCAAAGTTCGTAATTCTAATTTATTATTTTCAGTCTGCAAAAATTTGTTCTACTGCAAATACGAAATAAACACTTGCAACAAATTTCAGAGTAAAAGCAATTTAAAATCGATGTATTAGTATTTTCATAAACATGCATGAACACGTTGGAAATGCCGGGCTTGGTAAATAGCTCGTCATGCTCCATGTAAATTACATTACAAATAGCGCAGTGTCTGCGAATTTTACAGCATTATCAAATTTTAGTAGTCAGTATTTGCATGGGAAAAGGTATTGTTCGATATCCACTGTATTTATCTTTATATACAAATTTCTTACGTACGTGTGTGTGTTACTGAACTCCTCCTAAACGACTGAACCCATGTTGACGAAATTTTTTATGTGTGTTCAAGGGGATTCGAGAAAGGTTTAGATTCACAATTGGACCCGGTAGTTGGAGCTTTATTTGAACAGAACAACGTCTGTTGAGTCAGCTAGTATGTATATACTGCTACCGGGTCCAATTGTGAATGTAAACCATTCTCGAATCCCCTTGAAGGCACACATAAAATTTCATCAACATCGATCCAGCCGTTTAGGAGGAGTTCAGTGACATACACACGTACACAAGAAATATATATAAAGATGTTTATGTAGAATTTTGTTATGTACATAAAATAATGTTTACGGTTTACGCATAATACATATACATATATATACATTTTGTATTATGATATGATACATATGTATATTATGTAATACATATATATACATATGTATCATGGGTTAAAGACACTTTTTCATCATCATAATTTCAGCTGAAATACATCCTATTACTGGGCTTAAGCCTCCTCCATTATAAGATGGGTTGGTATAGGCTATTGTTTCAAATATCCCTTTCAAATATGTTATATGCATATTTAATCCCTTATTCGTCTTTTACGACACCCGCGAGTAAGATAATGGGGTGGTTTTTTTTTTTTTTTTGTGGGTGGGCCGCGGTCGACGCGCCTCCGCACCAATCCGTCCGGGGCGACAGAGGGGCTTAAGCACGCAACTCCCGCGACCCACCCGAAAACCACGTCGCCTTCGTCGTTGGGCCGACCACTGGAGCAGCGTTAACTTGTCGTCAGTGGTCGGCCCGACGGAATACCCCCTATTGGGGTACCCTCCCATCGACCGACGTCCCCCCCTTGGGGAGGACGTCGGTCTTTCCTCACGCGGTCGGCCTCTCAGCGGGTGACGGACTAATCCCCGGTCACGTCACCCGCGGCCTCGGCTAGGGCGGCATGAGGCGCAGATAGTTGCGCCTACGCCGCCCCAGTCGCCGGCGGCGGATCTCCTCATCGAGGCTGCGCTCCTCGCGCAGGCGATCCGCCGCCTTCTTCCGCGAGATCACTGTCTCGCAGAAGGTTGCGACCGCGTCCCAATTCCCGACGCTGTCGACCATCGCCCTAGCGATAGCCGACAGCGTCAGGTCCGTACCGATGATTGCGACTAGTTCACAGCGCTGCACTGCCCAAGCCCCGCAGGCCTCGAGCGTATGGCGCGCCATGTCCTCGTCGCAATCGCAGTGGTGGCAGGACGGTGTACTCTCCCTCCTAACGACCTTGGCATGGGTGCTTCGCCAAATACCTGCAGTATTTGGCGATGCACCCATGCCCCGTCAAAACCTGCACCAGTCGGAAGGAGAGCACCCCGTTCCGCCTTACCAACCACTGCATCAGCACCGGCCGGAAGGCCTCCACGGTTCGCACCCCGAACCGAGGCCTCTCCAGCCGGACTGCCCAACGGGCAATGACGTCTCGGCGGGCGTCGACGCGCCAGGCGGTGAGATCCCTTAACGAGACCACACCGCCCTCCGCTCGCACCCCCGTCACCCGCCGATATAGTCCGGCGAGCATCTCCGCCTCCAGGTCCCACGGGGGAGTCCCGGCCAATAGGCACGCTGCCTCCGTCGCCACCGTGCGGTATCCGCGGATGGCCCTGACCGCCATGACCCTCTGTGGTCGCCACAGAAGGGCCCTAAGTCGGACGGTCATAGACCCCGCCCACACCGGTACGCCGTACAGGGCCATCGACCGGATGACCCCCGCGTACAGCCGTCGGCACGCAGCGCTCGGTCCGCCCACGTTCGGCATAAGCCACGATAGGGCGGACGCCGCGCCGACGAGCCGTGGAGCGAGCCTGCGGAAATGCTCCCGGAACCACCATCGCCCGTCGAGCACCAGGCCCAAGTACCTCATATGGGCCCGGATGCTGATGTCGACCGAGTGGACGGTGATCGAGACGCCGATGGGAGGGCTCATATGGCGCCCATGGAACAAGAGGGCCTCCGTCTTGTACAGGGCGCACCCTCAACCCCAGCGCCTCGATCCGCCTGACGACCCCCTCGGTACCAGAGGTCGCCAGGCTTACCGCCTCTTCTAGCGTCCCACCGCGGGCTGTGACGAGCGTGTCGTTGGCGTAACGAATCACGCCCAGCCCGGGCGGGAGGCTCCCCCTCAACGCCCAGTCGTAGCCGATGTTCCACAGGGTGGGTCCGAGGACCGACCCCTGTGGGACACCGCACGTCATGGCCGTTCGCACGACGTCCCCTGCTCGGTCGGTGCAGAGGACGCTGCGCCCCTCCAAATAGTCTGCCACTAGCCACCTCAGGTAAACTGGCACCCCGTGATACCGGAGCGCCTCCCTGATGCAGCTGAATGGCAGACTATTGAATGCGTTGGTGATGTCTAGGGACACCACCAACAGCACTCCCCCGCCGGTGACGGCCTCAGTCGCCACGGCCCTCAGGCGCAACAGAGCCGCGATCATCGAACGACCCCTCCTAAACCCAAACTGGGCGTCCGACAGATCGGGCCCCGTGCCGACGAGGTGCCGCTCGATGCGGGCAGCTACCACCCTCTCCAGTAGCTTGCCCGTGTCATCGAGCAGCACGATAGGCCTGTAGGCCGAAGGCGACTCCGGAGACCGTCCCGGCTTCGGCAGGAGCACCAGCCTTCCCTCCTTCCAGCACCCAGGGAACCGTCCGGACGCTAAACACGCGTCGAACAGCCCCCTGAGGCGGGGTCCCAGGTGTTCGAGGACCAGGGCCAGCACACGGCTAGGAACACCGTCGGGCCCGGGGGCGGTAGACTTTGCGCGCATGCGCGTCACCGCTACTCCCATCTCGGGTTCCGTGATGGGCGGAACACTGTCGTCGTCGGCCTCCCGGTCCGTGTCTGGCGGAGTCATGACCGGGGGCGTGTATCCGACGCCCCTGTCCCTAAGGGTCAGAGACGACGAAGGCCACGACGTGGAGGCGACGATTGCTACGGTGCCATCGGTGCTACCCAACCAGTTAGTCCGGTCGGGCACCACGTACGGCTCCGCGGCTACGGCTACTCCTATCAACCACTCCGCCATGGCTTGCAGGAACACGTCCTGCGCACCGGCGGAGTGGTTGAGATTGGCCTGGAGGAGACGAATGGATACGGGGTCCATTAACGGTCCGTATCCATCGTCACCTCCTCCGCGCTAACGGGCGATCGGTCCGCGCTCGGAGCGGGGACTGGCCCGGTCGATGGGCCGCGCTCGGAGCGGGGACTGGCCCGGTCGATGGGCCGCCCCGCCCCTTTGGGGCCGATGCCGGGGGTCTGCAGTCCCCAGAGCCCATGCGGTGCTTGGCAGGCTTATTGCCCGCCGGGGCTCAAGCACGGTCACCCGCTCCGAACTCCAGCCCACGAGGAGCCTGCCTGAGTCAGCCAATTGCTTGACCGACTCCACTGGGCACTGCACCCAGACAGCACCGACGCCGCCCGGACCAGGGCGGATGGTGCCAATCCGGACGGTGTCCGAGGCACACCCGGTACGCGCCATAATGGCCTCCCGGATGTCCTCCACCGCCACGGAGCGTGCGTCCAGACTCGTGACGCGCATATCTGCGCACTTGACGGGCCTGGCGATTCGGACTCCATCCTCCGGCCCGAATAGCCCCCTCAGCATCGTGGCCAAACTATCGGCCGTCTTCGCGCCCTCGGCCCCAGGGAACTCGAGTATTCGAGCCCCTGTCCAGGCCTTGCGGGTCCTCGCCTCGACGCCCCCGATGTCGGAGACGTCCAGCTCCCGCCGGGCGCGTCTTAGGACGGCCTCATAGTTCAGGCCCCTCTCAGCCGCCTCAGGCAGTACGGTGATTACCACCGCAGCCGTCTTCGGCGACTTGAGGCCCTTACGCGACCTTTTCCCCTTTCCACCGGCTCCCGCCTGGGGAGCGGCGGCCACAGCGGCACTCTTGGCCGCCGCTCTCCGCTTTTGGCCGCGTGCCTTCCAGCTACGCTCAGCCACCTGCCAGCCCTGTTCGAGCCTGGCAGCAGCGCTGAGCGCAGCAGGCGCAGTCGCGGGTTCGCCGGCCGGCGCCTGCGGTGTAATCGCTGGCACCGGCCGCGGCCCGGCCTTGGTGGGAGCCGGCGCCTTGCCGGCCTTCTTGGCCTCTTTGGGTCCCGCCGCGGCCGCAGCGTAGCTTACCACGCGGCCACCCTGACAGGGCAGCGGGGTGGGAGCCGACGCTTGCGGCCGCCTTGTCTTATCCGCGGCGAGCGGCGGTCGGAGGGGCGGCTCACGCAGGAGCCTGGCCGCTACGGCCTCGATACGCGCATCCACCATTACCCCTACTCGGGCTAGGATGACGCGTATCGCCGACTCCAACCGACACGCCATGCACCTAGTCGGGCGGCGGCTCCTCCCCGTTCCGAGGTCTCCCGCGGCCTCGAGCCGGCGGATGGACCACGACGAGGGGAGGCAGCGGCGAAGCCGCGACGGGCGCAGCCGGCGCCATGGGCGCAGACGATGGGCCCGCCCTCGCTGGCGCGACCCGTTTCGGCGGCGGGGCCGGCGCCGGCGGCACAGCCGGCACCAGGCGCTCGAATGGAGACCGCAGGTCAGCCACGTCCCTGGCCAACCCGCGGTTCTCTCTCCGCACCGCCGAAAGTTCCGTCTCCAGCCTGCGGTTTCGCTCCCGCAAGCCGGAGACCTCCTCGCTTAGGCGGGCGTTTGCGGCCTGAAGGGCCGCCACCTCGCCTCCCTGGTCGGCCGGACACGGCGTCGCCGGTCTGGCCGCCACCGCACCTCCCCGACCCCTGCGCCCCCGGGCGCGGGCGCAACCTTGGGGGGAGGCCTGATGGTATCGCTCCCCTCCGATTCGGATGCGGAGCTGCCACCCTTTGGCAGGGGGCGCTTCCGATCCCTCGTCGGGGGCGGGCCTCCTCCCTTCCCCTCCTAGCACTTAGAGCCGCCCTTAGAGCGGCCCCCCTGTCAGTCACCTCCCTATCGGCACTCCTACCCGACACACCGACCTCCCTATCCACCATTCCGGACGACCCACCAACCATCATCCCGGACGGCCCTGCTGCACGCTCACCATTCCTTTCCTTATTCTCCCCTGCATCTCCCTTCTTCTGGCCGACCCGCAGCCCTTCATCGTCAGACGGCTCTGCGGTCTCACCGCCCTCATCCGTGGACATCACCTCCGCCGCATCCGAGTGCCGTAACGGCCCTGCAGCATCCTGCGACGGCTCTGCGGCTGTGCTGCCCTCGTCGCTCGACAGCGAGATTCGTATACTGTCGCTCAGTCGCGAGTCACTCCGCTCTGAGCCGGAGTCACTCCCTCCTTCCAACTTGGACGGTCCTGCGGCCCTGCCGCCCTCGTCCCGCGACGGTCCTGCGGCTGATCCGCCCTCGTCGCTCGACAGGCTCGAGCTGTCCCTCGACTTCTTCGGCGCCCGGCGATTTCGCCGTTTCCACCCCGCGACGGCTCTGCGGTAGCTGCGGATGCACCGCCCTCGTCGCGCGCGGCTACGGCGGCATCCTTTTGTGCCCGCCGTTCCGCTTCCCGCTTTAGGCGCAACTTGCGTTGATGCGCAGTCTCAAGGGCGCCCTTCCTCTTCCTCTTCCTTTTTGGAGCCACCTGTTTCGCCGGGCTCGCGGCTGGAGCAGAAGGTCCCAGGCAAGGCAGGCCCCCCCACCCATACGATTGGGAGCTGACTGTGCCGGAACTTGGGCGCGACTCTTCGTCGCGCGCAAGCTTCAGGTGAAGTCTTACGTGATGTTACTTCTGCCATCGTGGTTTGGAAGTTTAAGTCCTCCTTGACTACTACTCTAACGACTGGACGCTTTTTTTTTTCGCGCGCGCTTCTTAACCCACCAGCCATACATCTCCTCGCCGAGTAGCAAAGCTTGAGATTGGGGTGATTTTTTATAGGGGTTTTCTTCCCCGCAGTGCGCAGACCCCCGGTCCTGACCCCCCTACTCAGGATTACGGTTTGGGCCTTCCGGGTCTGGCCGCTTGCGAGCGACCGACCCGTCACGCCCCCGGGCCGTGACGCAACCGCCCCTGGCGACGGAGTGCCATGAGAGACATCCGCCCCATTGGCCCCGGGCCAAATCCGCCGTGCGCTCTGCCTTCAGAGTCGGCACGCGGAGCAACCGGAATCTTGGCCGTCTGACGATGAATGGAAATGGACGTTTCCAGAGTGCACCACGTGGAGGTGCCCCGGCCTCGCACCCCGAGATAATGGGGTGGTGGAAGTTATATTCTTCTTCCAACATCACGCGGAAAAGACTCTGTTTCAATCTGTGTAAAATAGTAATGCTACCTTAATACAAAATAGTAAACTAATTGCATTATTGTACTAAGTTGACAAAACGGACTTTCAATACTTAAGAAACAGAAATATATTGCTCCTTCTTTATTATTAGTTACCATTATTCTTTTTTTATAATATTTTTTTACAAGTTGGCTTCTTCAATTACATTGATGTTGTTCAAAAGTCCTTGGAAACTCCTTAACAAAACAGATTAAGTTCGAGTTTACGTAAAACGCCGAAACAATTGGGACAAAGTTAGGACTCGAGTATACATACATTAAACCGTTTTTATAATAGCTATGGTCCAGGTACAATCCGCTCAGCCTTTCGGCATAATGAAAGCATCTATAAATCGCTGGATGCGCTTTCTCCTTCTATAGAGCACCATCGTCATAACTTCGATGGAGAAATAAAATTTAACCAAATTTAATTTAATTACAATAATCTCTAATATTTGTATCTATACAAATAAATAAAATTGAAGTACGAACAGACGTTTGTAATGTCAAAATACTGGGCTTTTATTATGCTCACACGATTATTAGTACGACACCTATGCCTAAAAACCAGTTTAAAATTTTTGTCTGTCTGTTTGTTTGAAGTAATCTTCAAAACAGTTCGACCGATTTTGATAATATTTTACAACCAGGTAGCTGTCTATATAAGGAGTAAATTAGGCTATATTTTTCCCGGTATTTCCACGAGAACGGGAACTATGCGGGTAGGCGACTGAAACTGAAGCGAAACGAGGGCGGGTCGCTAGTAATTAATAAGTAGGACTTTAAATTATAGGAATAATGATTACTATTGATAGGATTAATAAATAAAATTGATTTACACTATGGTCGAATTATTATTTTCTCTAAAGTAATCCAATCTGAAGTCCACGCAAACAAAGTTGCGAACAGATGCGCCTATTACGTATTCTGAACTATTAAGTATACTTATTAGTCGGTTTCTAATTAATATCCAGCCGTTATTGTCTTAACATTGGCTCTTAATTAAGTATGTAAGTAATTAATAAAGAGTAAATGTTGAGACGAACAAAATCAGAAAATTATAACCCAAACAATTAATCTTTGTATTCACCTTTAAGACATTTGAACTAGGACATAGTTATTCATTCATCTTAGCACACACATGTTCCACTGCCGTTCCGAGCCTTCAAAATAGGAGCGCATTTGTCTTACTATGCAGGTCAGACAAGTTGGACAGGATTTTGTTTCAAGATTTCTTTCTCTTGCATATAGAGTTATATGCATATTTATTCTTTCCTCATCTTTTACGGCATCCACGGACAGGATAGGGAGTGCTGAGTTATATTTTTAGTCTGTCACCACACGGATATTTCTGTTCATTTCCGTGTGGTGACGGAGTAAGAATACTATTCACCATTCCCATCTTACCAGTGGGTGTCATAAAAAAATACTAAGGAAGAACGACACACACATAATATTTATTCAAGAGAAGGGCAACTCGAATAAAACCCTATACCAACCTATCTGACCAGCTTGGTATAGTAGGTCAATTTCACTGCTATCCAGGAGGAGGCGCCAGCCCAGCAGTGGGGCATATATAAGCTGAAATGATAATGTTTCATATTCTCTCTCAGTTACGTTATAATTTTGTCTTTAATAAGACTTATGACCGTTTTAATTGCCAAATATTGGGCCTCCAATCAACAATCTATTCCTGTTAGATTATAAAATAACGCAATATCACATATGAAATGTTTATACTCTGAAATTAGACCAGTAAATCAACGCAATGTGTTTACGTGTACGATATAAGTTGATTTGAATAAAGTGTATCTACTTTATCTTGTGTACGTGTGTATGGAAGAGTTCATCTTCCTAAACAGCCGGACCGATGTTAATGAAATTTTTTGTGTGTGTTCAAGGGTATTCGAGAATGGTTTAAATTCACAATTAGACTCGGTAGGTGGCGCTGTGATAGATTAAAAAAAATATTTTTTTTTATTTTAACAGAACAGCGTCTGTTGGATCAGCTAGTCTTTATATATATATATATATATATATATATATATATATATATATATATATATATATATATGTTTCTTGTGTACGTGTGTATGTCACTGAACTCCTCCTAAATAGTTTGACCGATGTTGACGAAAATTTTTGCCTGTGTTCAAGGGGATTCGAGAATCGCTTAGATTCACAATTGGACCCAGTAGGTGGAGCTGCTGTCAATTTCAAGGAGAATTCCTCTTATTTTATTTGGGTTTTCGATTTTCTTTCATGTACACAAATAAATAAAATGAAAGTGCCTGTTGCTTAATGTCAAAATAGAACGTTCTTTTCATTTTCACGCGCTTATTTACACCGAAATACAGCATTGCAAAAAAGGGAAACAATAAAACCCTATACCAACCCGTCTGACCAGCCTAGTATAGTAAGTCAATTTCCCTTTCGTTATGAGTCGGCTAGAGCCCAACAGTGGGACTTATATGGATTGAGATCAATAATATCAATTAAATTAATAATATATAATCATAACCATACATTCATAGCGGTAAATAAATAAAAGACCCCTCCGTTTATCAACACAGATAATTCGTGAAGATTTAATTAGACTTTTCGTGCGAAAACTGACAAATGTGAATTGAAGCCAAAACTTTCCTCTCTAAAATGTCATTGCCAACAAAATATGATAATAAAAAAAAATTAACGCGTCGGATAGCGTCGTCGAGAATAAAAGAAACCTATACATTCCCTTGTGGGCTGTAATTGCCCACGTGTAAAGTTCTTGTGTGTTCTGAAACGTATCAGTGTACAGCAATTATTTCAACTTGGTTCATTTATAGAAAGGTCTCCAGAGGATTTGAAACCTATTTTATTCGAGAAATGTTTCAATCAAATTCCGTTTCTTATTACTTATCCCTTTCGTTTAATTTATCCTAGCTATGTTATTAATGCAATGTAAATATGTGATTTTGGTTTAATGAACCCTTGTTTTGGTACTAATTAGATTTAAATGAATATTTAATGTTGTTACTGTAGCATAATACATAGTCTTTTCCCATCCCTAACGCTCTACATTAATTAAAAATGGACGTATTTCTTTTTAAACGACTTTCCTCGCTCAAATCCTCGCTTCGTCAGATTCGCCCCAATATACAGAATTATTATTACTTTAGAATAGAAGCGATCAAGATAGGATAAAATTTAGTGTACTGTATCATTCATGCTGGCTCGATAAAGGCTTTACTTTCAACCTATCATTTTGTTCTCGGTACTTGCATCTAATGGGTATGATTTATTCCTTTGCTCTGTGTATTCAAAGAAATTTCTATTGAATCAAAAAGTCCGTGTGGTGACGGAGTAAGAATAAAATTTACCATCCCGTCGTTTGCCCGTGTGTTGTAAAAGACTATTCAGGCGTACGATATGCAGATAATAACTATAAAAGAAAAGAGAAACAAAGGAAAACCCTATGCCAATATGTCTAACAAGCTCAGTATAATAAGTCAATTTCGCTCCCATTGTGGAGTAGGCCCAAGCCCAACAGTGGAACTTACGTGGACTGTGATAATGATGATAGATCAAGAAAAGTTTTTATTTATTTTACAATACTACATTCCCTATAAATAAATGTCAAATTTTATTTCGACGAAAAGAAATCATAGACTTAAACACACAAAAAATGTATTGACATTAGCCAAAGAATATTAAGGAGACTTCAATTGCGATTGGGATTATTCTAGATTGGGCTTATTGAAGAATTACTTTATAGAATTTATCTCAGCAGAACCGTGGAAATACGTGCCGCTGGTTTGCGAGAATAGCGACGCAAATAAAAATTACTGATTTTAGAGACGTTTTAAATTTTCTTTTATAAATGTTTTAATGCATGCCATAATATTTAAATGATTTATTGAGGGTGTGACTGTACTGATTAAAGAAAACTTTCTCTAAAATACCAAGGATCATTTGGCATACGATATTCAATTCGACACAATTTTGAATTACGTTAATATTCTCGCAAACCAGCGGTGTGTCTGGTAGACAAGTATAATCTAATTATAAATAAATTAAAAAAAAATACATTTATAGGAGTAAGATGTCCTTTCAGCAACAACAAGAGTAAACTAAAAAAAATAAAGTGAAATTAAATTACCTCAGGTGACCTCATTGTATATTTTTGTACAATAAACCCACACATGCTCCAATTACTCTTCACCGTATTTATCTTTACTTAACCCGAAAGGAGATATTGGCAATACAATAAAATTTCAGGGTCCAATAGACCCATAGGTTTTCCATTATCGTTTATGTATATTTTGCCCTTCCATAGCTTAAAATAAAAAGAATATGAGTTTATACAGATAGTAACGGTCTATTCCGTTTTCTAAGACAGAATTGAAGTATGTAAACAAATAAAGCAATACTCAAGTTTGGCTCAAGTTTGAAAGAAAATTCAAAACATAACCCTATGTCAACCAGTCAGACACTGAATATGTTGTGGAATAGTATGCTTCGTGAAGAAGGCCCATACATATTAAAAGGTTTATGTGTCAAAGAAGAAGTAGAAGAATTCTACTTAAAGTTTTTCGCGCACTATTAGATATGTATTAAAAATTCCATTTATATAATTTTTCTTTAAAATGACAACAGCCTGTACTAAAAAAATAATCCTTGTATTTTTTTTTTTTTGAGTTGGTTACGACTGGCGCACTTCTCGCACCACTCCGTCCAGGGCGACAGAGGGGGGCAAGCACACACACCCGCAACCCACCCGTGACACGTCACCTTCGTCGTTGAACCGACCACCGGAGCAGAGTGACTTGACGTCAGTGGTCGACAATAATCCTTGTATTGCGGGGGACTTTCCAAACATATAAGTAACGCACACAAATTACATCCAGACTGAGAACATCAATTTGTTGATTGCACAAAGTGTTGTCCTGCGTGGGATTCGAACCCTTGACACTGGCACTGTAGGTCGGTATCTTAACAACTACGCCATCTGTGCACTATGCACAGCTGGCGTAAAGCACATATCTGTCACTTAATAGATATTTCCGTCAGCAAAATACCATAATTTTACCGATTCATTTATAGTTACCGTTGAACTTCAATGGATTGGAGCGATACATTTTATTTTAACTCTGTCGTCAAATCGCCTTTATAAAAATAATATTGCTTCTATAAAACTCTGGTAGTTCCTAAGATTCGTCCAAACGATTAAATATAGTCTTTCGCGTTATAATATGTATTATTTGTTTCACTAACACATAACTGAAAGATTCGTGACTATCAATCTATTTTGATTGGTGATAATAAGGTAAAGAAAAATCCGGGTTTATTGTATATCTTCAACGATCAGATTTTAAATTCTTCGTCAGAGGACTTTCATCATCATCATCACAGCTCATATACACCCCACTACTGGGATCAAGCCTCCTCCATATTGGGAGGCAAATTGACCCAAGTACTTTACCACACTGTTCAGGCGAGTTGATATAGGGTTTTATTTCGAGTTTTCTTACTCTTGCATAGTTCTTACATGCACAAGTTGCTTCCCTTAGTCGCCTTTTACAACACCTACGGATAAGAGAGGGGGTGGTGAATTGTATTCTTACGTTCTTTCTTCTCCGTCACCACACGGAATAGAGGACTTTAATGTTTCTAAAATAAGATAGTAATCTTATACTCGTACCTACTAGAAATATAGTTCATTAACACATTTCGTACTTTTTAATCTATACCAATAAATAAAATTGGAGTGTCTGTTTGTAATGTCAAAATAATAGGCTTTTTTCATGCTCACACGGTTATTTGCACGACACCTATGCCTAAAATAGCAATTAAAAAATGTTTGTCTGTCTGTCTGTCTGTTTGTTCCGGGTAATCTTTAAAACGGCTGGACCGATTTCAAAAATTCTTTCACCAATGGAAAGCTATAATATCAGGGCGTAAACTAGGCTATATTTTATCCCGGTATTCCCACGGGAACGGGCACTACGCGGGTAAAACGACTATAACCTATAACCGAAGCGAAGCGAGGGCGGGTTGCTAGTGTATAATATATTTTTATTTAATTAGAGCAGGATACGCAATCAGAGTTCTTATTATTAAATTATCACCATCATCTTGTCCTTATTACAATTACTTAGGGGTCGACGTAGTATACAGTATATGTATATCTCAACAAAAGGATTCGTCAACAAAAGGTCGTCATCTATATCTATTCTTTCCATCTGTTCGTGAACGTTTGGAGAGAACTTGGCTAGAAATTGACCACTATGTAGCCCAATTCCTCACAGGCCATGGGAATTTTAGAAGTAAATTATTCTATTTTACACTAGTAGATTCACCATTTTGTCAATGTTCGACCTCAAACTCCAATTTTGAACAAACAGCTCATCACATCCTTTGGGAGTGCATTCTCTGGCGCAACGAGCGGAACGTCATGTTAGATAATATGCATGTCACGTCTGGGGTAGTATACTATTCGGATCTTGTAGCAACTCGAGAAAATTTCCGTGCGTTTAGGCGCTTTTGCCATACCTATTACTGTAATCAAACCTAAAGCTCACAAATAGGTCCATTAAGCTTTGTCCAATCCGTGGTGCTGTACCGCTGCGTTTCACGTAGTTGTACAAACTCTTATTTACTGGCTTATCAGCCAACTTTGCTTCATGTCTCCCGCTTTGCATAGGAGGGAAGTGGAATCTTTCCAACTCCTCCTGTTTTCTTTTCTAATTAAATTTGTTGCGGGTCCCAAGACAATTAAAAGCGATTCCCGGGACTTCCTGAGGGTCAAACCTCAGTGTCTTATACGGAGACCATTGTGGATCCTGGCTTACAGGAGTTACAGTGGTGGGAATGTGTGGTGGGATTAGTCCCAAATAAAAAAAAATATGTATATCTCATGTTGGTAGTATTTGTCACCGCCACCACACAGCTCTATATTCATATTAATAAACAAACAACCCGCCCTCGCTTCGCTTCGGTTATAGTCGTTTTACCCGCGTAGTTCCCGTTCCCGTGGGAATACCGAGATAAAACATAGCCTAGTTTACGCCCTGATATTATAGCTTTCAATTGGTGAAAGAATTTTTGAAATCGGTTCAGCCGTTTTGAAGATTACCCGGAACAAACAGACAGACAGACAAAAAAAATTTAATTGCTATTTTAGGCATAGGTGTCGTGCAAATAACCGTGTGAGCATGAAAAAAGCCTATTGTTTTGACATTATAAACAGACACTCAAATTTTATTTATTGGTATAGATAATTTGCGAAGTTTTCAATAGTTTAGTGTTTCTTCGTTTTTAGTCTTTCTTCACAACGCCATAAAGCTTATATTAACGTACATCTCTGTCAACTCATTGACAAACTAAATCTTTTAAAGATTTTGTAACAATTAAAATTAACACTATAGTATGTTAAGGTTTACGTGCTGTGTGGTAGCGGCTTCGAATACTACCAACCCTTGCTTTGCTCGTGGGTGTCGTAAAAGACGACTAAGAGCCCTAGATTGACCCGGACCAACTCCATCTGGTACCATTTGGGTCAACGATTACATTTCCAAGGAGGGTTGACGTCAGGCAGGCGGCCGGTCATAAAAGTCATTGCCGAAACTTTTTGCAATATGTCAAAACAGATGACATATTGCGTCGACCCCAAATAATTGGGATAAGAGCAAGATGATGATGATGATGAGTATGTTAAGGTTTACGTTAAAATAATTGTTAAATAAAATAAGGTGAAAAAGATTTATAAGTTCATCGAGATTTTTGACAGTTACCACACGGATAATTATTTATTCAATAAAATCATCAAAAACAATTCAGCTACGAATTTTTGCGATTTTAGATCTAATTGGTAAAAATGTGATAAAAGTCCGGAAACCGTAATCCGCTATTTAATGCGGTTTCAATCCTATGTTTACCTAATAAAGATATATTTGAGCACAACTCCATATTTTCAAAAATTATGCTTAATAAGAGAAGCAATACGTATAAAAACTTTAAGTTTTGCCAATATTGACAATAATACTTTATTTGCGAGTCTCATAGAAGACGCAAAGCAGAAAAATTTGCTAACTGATCAAGAAGCATTGAACGTATTTATTGATTTGGAATTAACTAAAGAACAACACTTGTGTTTGAGAAGTTCAATAAACACGAGAAATATTTTTTCTATTTCCACCATATAATAAAGTACAAGAAGTTATAAAAACTTGCTATCCGCCATCTTCAGCTATCGAAACTACAATCAAGTAAAGTGGAAAAATAGTAAAACTTCGATATTTAGTACATCATACTACATCTACGTTTAACAATAGATTTGTCAATCGATCCATGTATAAGAATAGATTGAACAATTTACTTCTCCAGGCTAGGATGGCTAATTTCGTTGAAGTCAGTACAATCAGGTATTCCCAGAAGTCTCAATTTCGGAAGGAACGGAACGGAAGGAGGCGGCGGATCGTGTGCGAGTAGAGATCCTATTCGGCGACACGTTCCGCCGCCGGCGACTCGGGCAGCGCAGGCGCGAGTATCTGCGCCTAATGCCGCCCTAGCCGAGGCCGCGGGTGATCGGACCGGGGAATTGTCCGTCACCCGCAGAGAGGCTGACCGCGCGATGGCGTCCGACGTCCCAGTACGTCGAGAGGTGAGAGGTTACCCGAAAGGGTATTCCGTCGGGCCGACCACTGATGACAAGTCACATCTGCTCCGGTGGTCGGCCCAACAACGAGGTGACGTGGGTACGGGTGGGTTACGGGCCTGCGCGCCGTCCTTTCATCGCCCCGGACGGACAGGACCGCGCGTGCGCTTACCATAGCCCACCCATAAAAATAAAAAAAAAGAAGTCTCAATTTATTTCTGACGAAAATTTGTTTCATCATTTATATTAAATTAATTAACGAGTTATCAGGTGCTGCTACTCTGGCAAAATTTGGTACCTACATCTGTTCGCGTTTTTCGGCCTATTTTAATAGAATTTTGCAAATAAACTCCTGAGAAAATTAAAGCTGTTCTGAATAAAATAAGCGCCAAACAAAAAAATTCTTTGAGTCCATAATTAATCAACAAAGAAGATGAGGGAGTGCAAGTGAAGCATGAACTCGCTCCTATAATGATAGATGGTAAAGTAACTCAGTTATTAACGGATACGTCTTCTAGTTCCACGTGTACAATATGTGAGGGCTACGACGAATGAACGATATAACTAAAGTAAGTGCTAAGCCTGAAAATGAAGATTCTTATCAATACCCACTGTCTACTTAACAGGAATGGATTAGTTGTATGGAAATAATTTTACACATTTTCTACTAGCAACCCGCCCGCAAATAATCGTGTGAGCAGGAAAAAAGCCCAATACTTTGACATTACAAACAGACATTTCAATTTTATTTATTTGTAGAGATAATCTTTCTTTCTAAAGCCATAGGCGAAGAAAAGAAACGACTAAAGCAGAAAAAACCATGCTCGCTATTAGACAATTTTCGGAAGATGCACAAAAATCCCGCAATCAAGACTACAAAAAATTTCGTCTACGTCATGTTAGACAATGCTCTTAATCAGCTACAAATGAGGATGTGTATTTCATATTTTTCTTTATACTACGAGATTCCTACGTAACAATATTAGAAAACCGTATATTAAAAACGTGAATGAACTTGATGAAGACATCTTAGATCTTTTAAAGGTGAACAAATTAATTTTAGATTCCAAAGACTACCAAGGCTAAATTAGCATATTATAGTAGAAAATAATTTATTTAATTAATTAACCTACGTAAAAATTTTCATGACAATATTTTATACGATTTTTCTTACTTTATATTGGCTTATTTGGTTTATGTAGACCTTAGAATAATAACGTATAGAAGGTAAGTTCGCGCACAAAAAGTGAAGCATTTCAATTGGAGCCTAATGGAGCTGACGCCGGAACCGTTCCGTAATGTACAAGTCATTGTACTGCACGTACATACGCAACTCTTAAAAAATAAATAGGTAATTATGACGGTTTGTGCATTCAAATGGGGTCATAACACATTTGAATAACTTAAAAAGATTTTTAACATTACTTTTAAAAATATTTCGACGATTTATGTTAATAAAAACAAAATTTGATTTCATAATTTGTATAGTGGTGTGCGTGTGTACGTGTATAATCGTCTGCGCACCATTAGTATGTTTACATTCAAATTTTGAAAGTTCGAAGCTTCGAAGTATTGACACTATCCTTCTATACGTTATTATTCTAAGATGTAGACATTATAATTTGTATTGATTGGTAATAAAATTAATAATGATCATTTCTGACATTTTTCAATTTGTTTTATTTTTTAATCTATGGTTTTAAATGAAATCATATATAATTAAAAATATTTGAAGCCTATACGCTACTCTAATATTTGTGCAAATTTCACAATATATTATTTAGAAATGAAAAAAATATAGATTTTCCAAAATAGACCCCGATTATCTATTGTGCGGCGCATAGATCTAAAATATACACTGCATTTATTAATAAGTAAAATTGAAAATTTTGAATTCCGTGTGGTGACGGAGTAAGAATACAATTCACCACCCCCTATCTTACCCGTGGGTGATCGTACGAGACGACTAAGGGATATAAAACGCATATAACATCTATGCGAGAGAAGGAAAACTCGAAATAAAACCCTATACCAACACGTCTGACCAGCGTGGTATAGTAGGTCAATTACCCATCCATTATGGAGGAGGCCCGAGCCCAACAGTGGGACGTATATGGGCTGAGATGATGATGATGATGAAAATTGAAAATTTTGAATAGCCCCCGACACAAATTAAAATAAAAAAAAAATATTATGTTCTTATGTTCTCTTCAACAGAAATTATCAATTAATTGTCATTTAACGACTGTACTGGCACGCGGGAAATACTTAATTGAGTATTCATACGCCATTACATCATTTAGGAAAAGAGCTGACACTCTTAAACTACTGGACCAATATTAACCAAACATAGCTAAGAACCACCGCAAGGAAACTGGCTTTCAAATGAAAAAACCCGCATCGAAATCAGTCCATCCGTTTAAGAGCTACGATGTCACAGACGCCTGTCTGTGACATACAGACAGACAGACAGACATCGACGTCGAACTTATAACACCCCTCTTTTTCCGTCGGGGGGTTAAAAAAATGATTTTGATGTTTAAAATGATATGTTAACAACAATAATCCAGCTACCTCCACTTTTTTTGTATATAACATCCATCATGTTGACTTTATTCGCATAAAAAGTAGTCGATGTCACCCGGGCAACAACAACGAATTGATTGACAAGTCATTTATCATAAGCCAGACATTACGGTGAAACTTACTAAACACATAACGCTTCCTTTTCTTTTTCCTGCCTTATTTATTAAAAAAGATAAAGCATCCGTCGCGGAAAGCTTGGGCATACATGCACCATCAAAAACGTTTGTGTATATAATATAATTATCTAAAATAGCTGAAATAATTAGTTATGCGCCAATGGTCTGAAATAGTGTCAGGAAAGCTTTAATCATGAATGTTGAAGACTATGGGTAAAGGAAGACCAAAATAAAGTTAAACGGATTGCGTGAACAAGAAGTTACATGGAGTGAATACAGAGATAAGTTCTGATATGGTTGTGTGGGAAATGAAAGACATATTGCGTCGAATCCAAGTATTTCGGATAAGAACAGAGTGTGATTACTCTGAGATGTTGATGTTGACTATTTCCCGATCGACTACCGATGATTGTCTATTACGTGACAAATTACGGAATAGGTTTTAATCATATTACATCGTCATAGCATATACATATATCATATATTAAAAAAACTATATATTTCAAAGAATATCAACCCAACTAGGATTTATAATTAATTACGAAGTATTTGAAATCCTTGTCTTGTAGAGCACGATAACTGTCCGTATGGTGACGGAATAAGAATACAATTCACCACTCCCTATCTTGGGTCTATTACCCTTATACTGTGGCGGAGGCTCGAGCCTGGTACTCGGACGTAAATATATGAGCCGAGATGTAGAGCAGGTAAACTTCAAGCTGTCCTAAACGTCTATAACAATTGCAATCTTTCGCATTATCATAATTTTTGGTCTCATTTTTGGCCGCCTAAAGTCTGATCATAACTTTTGCAAGTGCCTAATGCGATGTAAGATCGTCATGAAACACTAAAAGCCTTCTGTGCTGCTCCATTTGCCAATCGGATTAGCCACCACAACCAATTCCTTGACATCGTTGTCTCAACTTCTTATATAGGCACATTTATTTTTATTGTATTTGAAAAAAAATATGTAGGTTTTTCATAAGAACTCCTTTAAATCTAAAAGTGTGATTAGAAAAACGTCATTCATAAATACAGCTGGCGACCAAACCAACCGAAAAAAACATCCGAATACCGAACCAGACAGCTAGTAAGTTTTATATTTGGAAGTTCATACATTCATTCATCAGTTTCTCAATGTATTTTTCATAATGGCATGCTATTTCTTCACGCCATATTGGCCACGTCCGCCCTTCTACGCATTTCTGTATTCTGAAATTTATTTCTTGGCAAATCATAAAAAAGAGCGCGCTAGATGACTTTATGCTTTCTTATGGATTCAATGTTTTCAAAAGTTAATCTGCTTATAGTGTAATTCGTAACACTTTTTTTTAATCGGGTTAGGACTACGAGCCAATAAGCTTCAATATTCATATAAGACAAACTCATAGACTGGTTTGTGATAGTTATAGGTTCTTATGAATAATATGACTATCTAGTTTATTATTTATTTGTATAGGATTTATGCGTATCACACTTTTTTTTTATGGGTGGGCTATGGTAAGCGCACGCGCGGTCCAGTCCGTCCAGGGCGATGAAAGGACGGCGCGCGGGCCCATAACCCACCCGTACCCACGTCACCTCGTTGTTGGGGCGACCACCGGAGCAGATGTGACTTGTCGTCAGTGGTCGGCCTGACGGAATACCCTTTCGGGTAACCGCACCTCTCGACGTCCTGGGACGTCGGTCGCCGTCGCGCGGTCAGCCTCTCTGCGGGTGACGGACAATTCCCCGGTCCGATCACCCGCGGCCTCGGCTAGGGCGGCATTAGGCGCATGCGTATCACACTACTTTATATTAATGAGCTGCTAGTCATGGTTTGTCTTAATATCGAATTTTCCTTCTCTTGCATTTATCTACTTAAATCCCTCAGTCATCCCCTACGACATTAACAGCGGTACCGAATTAAGGTAACTTGATACTCTAAGTAATTTATCTTGAAGTGAACTACAAAGAATGAATTAAAAAAAATATTTATTCATCATCATCATCGAAGCCCACACACGTTCCACTGTTGGATTCGGGTCTCCTCCACAACGGGAGGGAATTTGACCTACTATACTATGCTGGTCAGACATATTGATATAGGGTTTCATTCTCAGTTTTTCTTCTCTTGCACAAATCTTATGTGCATATTATATCCCTTTGTCGTCTTTTACAACATTCACGGGCAAGATAGGGAGTGGTGAATTGTATTCTTAATCCGCCACCACACAGAAAGTTTGTACGTATCGTATGTAGAATATCTATGTGTTATTCCTCCTGCCCTAATCTCATGCTAGGTGGGGTCGGCACATGTTGTTCAAAGATTGGGCTATATTTTGGCCGCCTACCTAAAATCAACTCGCCTCGGGAAAATTGACACAGCCAACATGTGTTCGTCATATTTAATCGTAGATAGGAATCCAACACGCGACCCTAGCGTCAAAGGCAGTTTTTTTTATTGGTCGTCTCTGGTGCCCAAGATGAAATGCTCTAAGCAATTGCTAAAATAGCTTATATATCCTTACTAATATTATAAATACGAAAGTAAGTTTGTTTATTACGCTTTCACGCTTAAACCACCGAACCAATTTCAAAAATTCTTTCACCAATGGAAAGCTATAATATTAGGGAGTAACATAGGCTATATTCTATCCCGGTATTCCCACGAGAATAGGAACTACGCGGGTAAGACGACTGAAATCGAAGCGAAGCGAGGGCGGGTTGCTAGTAGCTTATATATAGGAAAGCAAAGCTTGTTCTCGCAAAAATATTTTTAATCTAATTAAATATTACTAAGACCATCCATAAGCTTTCATCAGATTAATTTGTAGCAGGTAGTTAGAGAAATATTCAAATGTGAATCAAAAATAGACGACAATAAGGGTTTTAAAAACTTTTAAACAGGTATTATCAATGAGTAATAGAGAGCAAATTAATGAAAGTATTTAAAAATATATAGCATAGGTATATCTGTGATACACTGGCTATTTATTCTAATGTGAATACTTTAGACAATTTATTACTTCCAGCATACATTAAGATTTATTGAATAGTAGGTAAGTAATTTAATTTTGTTTTGGCTGAACATCAATTTAAGACTGAAGCCAATAAAATTGAACGTTTGGTTTCTCTGTAACAGAAATGCTGCATCAATAAATGTGTTAAATTGAGATAATTATTATAGCGAAAAAAAAGCCGGGCAAAATGCAAAACTGCCGTAACATACTTTTCTCGAAGCCATTCAGGCCATTTTGGACCCCCTATAACTTCGTTGTTAATAAAACTAGAAACCTGAATTTTTAGTAAGCTAGCAGGCCTTGTATACACATTGTGTATTTCAAATTTCATTCAATTTGAACCAATAGTTTAAGAATAAATTAATTTTCTATAAAAGTAATCATGTGTACCTACAGTAGAACCCGTTTAATACGATCACGTTTAATACGATCACGTTTAATACGCTTTCCTGCATAATACTCCATTTTGTGTCAGTCCCAGCAACTTGAGTCATGTTTTCATGCATTTCTTAACGCTTAATACGATCATCATCCCGTTTAATACGCCCACACATGTCACTCAAATACACATATTATCCCTTGCGGCAGCGGCCAGCGACTGACGGAGTGACGACTGTCGAGTGACCCTAAGTGATAATGACCAAGAAGAAGCTGAGTCAGAGCTGAAGCTGAGACTCTGAGTTAGTCACACGCCCACACATTATCAGCAGTTAATGATTTAAGACGCTATGTAACTTCTTTGAATCAAGCGAAGACGCACTGCGAAAATGAAATTACGTTGATAATCTTGTATTTGCTAATGCCTCAAAATCCTTTTGTCAAACTAAACTAAGTGATTACTTTAAGTAAAGTAATAATAATAAACAACATTTTTTGATATTTTTAAATATTTTTTATTTTTTAATATTTTAAAATGTATCTAGTAGTAAGTATATTAAATAAACAAAATAAACAACATTTTATTCAGGTAATTTTAAATGTTAAATTCAATACGTAGGTATTCAAAATAATAATAGAATATAATAAATAATAATGGCACGTTTTTCCCTTTCCCGCATAATACGCTTTCCCGCCTAAGACGCGTTTTTGGTCGCGTCCCTGCGAAATCCTCTTAAACGGGTTTTACTGTATTTATATAAAAATAATCATGTATTATTGTAGAAAAAAATATATATATTTTATATATTTGTTTTGTGATTTCTATAATTATATTATTGAGTATAAGGTTATCTATGGTTTCAACATGTTGTGCCATCGAAATGTGTAGGTAATTATGCCTAGAAAATTTTAACAGGTCAAGATAAATTTAAAAACAAAAATTATGAATTAATTTTCTAATAAAAATAATCATATATTATTATAGAAAAACAGAAAATTTAATATATTTGTTTTGTGATTTCTATAATTATAGTATGATTATCTATGGTTTCAATATTTTGACTACCGAAATATGTAGATAATTATGTCTAGAAAATTTTAACAGGTCAAGATAAATAGTTTTATATGGGTAAAATATCTGTCCATATTGGTATTTTTAAAAGTTTATATTAAAAATTGTAAAGATACTATATATTTTTATTAAATATACATATAATAAAATATGCATTTAATATTGTATACAATTAGAATATTTATAAAAATATACTTACATTCAAAATTCAAATCAGATTCGAAAAAAGTTATTAAACTCTCACAACGAAACCTATACACAAAATACACCTTGTTCTTTATTTAAAATAAAAATACAAACTTTTAAAAAACAATAAAATAGATCTATCTGTGAAAGTAGTTCCGATTACACCGATACTTCGTCAGGCGAAAGCGACCCGTTTGACTGCGACCACGAGGGCGACTGTTGCTGAATACTTTAGAGATGCGTAGGGTACGCTCGAGTCTAGTGATAACGTTACGGTTTTCACGAACGTCATGCACTTGAATTTACCCTGCCAATAACCATCATTCTAGTCATACAACGAACTCATACATAAATACGGCAATTTATAACAAATTACATTTGCTCACAGTATTTACAGTACAGGAAACACCTAATAGTGTCCTGTTTAGAGGGTATTCATATTTTTGATAGACAAGTCGGGCTAATTTTCATTGCGCTGTATAAATTAAAATATAGTTGAATTAAGGATAAACTGATGACACAATTAATTTGAAGTATATTCTCTTTCAAAACTGTCTCATACATAGTTGATAATCTTGTGATTATTTATAATATATCTTTAGTATAAATACGAAAAAAACTTTATTTACTTACAACTGCTAAGAGAAGCAGACATTTCTACATCAATGAATTATCATCATTATCATCATTATTTCAGCTCATAATACGTCCCACTGTTGAGCTCGAGCCTCCTCCACAATAGGAGGGAAATTGACCTACTACACCACGCTGGTCAGACGTTTTAGTATATAATTTCATAGATGTTATATGTATAATTTATCCCTTAGTCGTCTTTTACGGCACCCACAGGTAAGAGAAAGGGTGGTGAATTGTATTCTTACTCTGTCATCACACGGAAAAATGAATAGAAACGGAGAAATGAATAATCGTCAAAACAAAAATGATAATGACCAAGAACCGTAAAACGTTAACCTCTTGATCTTAAAATCTTTAATTTATTAACATATTAATATAATATGCGTAAATATTACTTTTTTTTTGAGGGTGGGCTACGATCGGCGAGCTCCTCGCACCACTCCATTTGGGGCGACAGAGGGGCGTAAGCACGCACACCCGCAACCCACCACGAACCCACGTCGCCTTCGTCGTTGGACCGACCACCGGAGCAGGGTTACTTGTCATTAGTGATCGGACCGACGGAATACCCCCTAGTGGGGTACCCTCCCATCGACCGACATCCCCCTCCTCGGGCAGGACGTCGGTTTTTCCTCACGCGGTCGGTCTGTCGGCGGATGAAGGACTAATTCCCCGGTCATGTCACCCGCAGCCTCGGCTAGGGCGGCATGAGGCGCAGGTAGTCGCGCCTACGCCGCCCCAGTCGCCGACGGCGGGTTGCCTCGTCGAGGCTGCGCTCCTCGCGGGCGCGACCCGCCGCCTTCCTTCTGCGAGATTACTGCCTCGCAGAAGGCTGCGACAGCCCACATATAAAAGTCCCATTCGGGCTCGGGTCTCCCTTACATTCTAAAGGAAATCGACCTACTATGTTGCGCTGGTCAGATCTGTAGGTATACATACATAAAGTCGGATTTTTCTTCTCTTGCATAGCCATTAATCATCTTGTATGACACCCACGGGAAGAGAGAGAGAGAGGGTGAATTATAATCTTATTCTTTCATCATATGGTAGATATACTAAAAAAATAAATCATCATAATTATTGTCCTACTATTATGACTATTATTATAACAATTGATTTTGTTCAAATCAGATTGCTTTAAAATTTTTATCAAAGCAATTACTGCCTGTCTGAAATAAAATATTAATAATGTCTTATCTAAATTTATTACTTTAGCTTGGTTCGCTAACATTTATAGTTACTACTATTATATACATAGGCAAATAGACTACTTAATTTGTTTTAACTCCAACTTGTACTTCCAGATATTAAAATGCTTAAAAAACAACAATGACACATTAGTTTTTTTAAATTCATATTTTTTTTTTATGGGTTCTGCTACGGCCACAGCACCCGCCGCCCGATTCCGTCCGGGGCGACAGAGGGGCAGCGCGCGGCCTCGTAACCCACCCATAACACGTCGCCTTCGTCGTTGTGCCGACCACCGGAGCCGAGTTCCTTATCTTCAGTGGTCGACCCGATGGAATACCCCGAGGGAGTACCCTCTCCTCCCGATGTTCCCTTCCCGGGACGTTGATCACCGTCGCGCGGTCTGCCTCTCTGGTGACGGACTAATTCCCCGGACCCGTGTATTGTTGTTATAAGAATACGTATCACAAATTTCTTATTTTTGAAACAACTATAGTCCATAAAATATAACTTGATCTCTGTGACAGCTGTCAACGAAACCGACGAAGTAAGTTTGAACGAGCGACATGTTTAAAATTTTATTTTGCATCACAATTTTTTTCATTATTTTCGTGCCAGTTTTATTGCAACTGAAGTGCAAAATATATTATAAATATAAAAATATTAATATTCATATCAAAAATGTACCTTGTAAGTACTGAAATTCCTAGTAAAAAATACCGTACTGGACTGAAAATAAAAAAGAGATTTTTTTTTTTTTTTTTGTTGGGTGGGTCGCGGTCGGCGCGCCTCCGCACCACTCCGTCCGGGGCGACAGAGGGGCTTAAGCACGCAACTCCCGCAACCAACCCGAAAACCACCTCGCCTTCGTCATTGGGCCGACCACCGGAACAGGTTTACTTGTCGTCAGTGGTCGGCCCGACGGAATACCCCCTACGCGGGGTACCCTCCCATCGACCGACGTCCCCCCCTCGGGGAGGATGTCGGTCTTTCCTCACGCGGTCGGCCTCTCGGCGGGTGACGAACTAATCCCCGACTAATCCCCGGTCACGTCACCCGCGGCCTCGGCAAGGGCGGCATGAGGCGCAGATAGTTGCGCCTGCGCCGACCCAGTCGCCGGCGGCGGATCTCCTCATCGAGGCTGCGCTCCACGCGCAGACGATCCGCCGCCTCGAGACAGTGATCTCGCAGAAGGCTGCGACCGCGTCCCAGTTCCTGACGCTGTCGGTCGGGTATGCCCGACCGCCATGCATTTGTAACACCTCGCGGGCCGGGGCTCTAGCACGGTTACCCGCGCCGAGCTCCAGCCCACGAGGAGCCTGCCTGAGTCGGCCAATTGCTTGACCGACTCCACCGGACACTGCACCCAGGCAGCACCGACGCCGCCCGGACCAGTGCGGATGGTGCCAATCCGGACGGTGTCCGAGGCACATCCGGTACGCGCCATAATGGCCTCCCGGACGTCCTCCACCGTCACGGAATCGTCCAAGCCCGTCAGGCGCATCTCTGCGCACTTGACAGGCCTGGCGATCCGGACACCATCCTCCGGCCCGAACAGCCCCCTCAACATTGTGGCCAAACTATCGGCCGTCTTCGCGCCCTCGGCCCCAGGGAACTCGAGTATTCGAGCCTCTGTCCGGGCCTTGCGGGTCCTCGCCTCAACGCCCCCGATACCGGAGACGTCCAGCTCCCGCCGGGCGCGTTTTAGGACGGCCTCATAGTTGAGGCCCCTCTCAGCCGCCTCAGACAGCACGGTGATGACCACCGCGGCCGTCTTCGGCGACTTGAGGCCCCTGCGCGACCTTTTCTTCCCCTTTCTGCCGGCTCCCGCCTGGGGAGCGGCGGCCACGGCGGCACTCTTGGCCGCCGCTCTCCGCTTCTGGCCGCGTGCCTTCCTGCTCCGCTCAGCCACCTGCCAGCCCTGTTCGAGCCTGGCAGCAGCGCTGAGCGCAGCAGGAGCGGTCGCGGGTGCGCTGGCCGGCGCCTGCGGTGCAACCGCTGGCACCGGCCGCGCCCCGGCCTTGGCGGGAGCCGGCACCTTGCCGGCCTTCTTGGCCCCCTTGGGCCCGGCCGCGGCCGCAGCGTAGCTCACCACGCGGCCACCCTGACAGGGCAGCGGGGTGGGAGCTGACGCTTGCGGCCGCCTCGCCTTGTCCGCGGCGAGCGGCGGTCGGAGGGGCGGCTCAGGCGGGAGCCTGGCCGCTACGGCGGCGATACGCGCATCCACCATCACCCCTACTCGGGCTAGGATCACGCGTACCGCCGACTCCGACACGCCGTGCACCTCGTCGGGTGGCGGCTCCTCCCCCTTCCGAGGTCTCCCGCGGCCACGAGCCGGCGGAGGGACCACGACGAGGGGAGGAAGCGCCGAAGCCGCGACAGGTGCAGCCGGCGCAGCAGCCGCGACGGGCGCAGCCGGCGCCACGGGCGCAGACGACGGGCCCGCCCTCCCCGGCGCAGCCCGTTTCGGTGGCGAGGCTGGCACAGGCGGCGCGGCCGGCGCCAGGCGCGCGAACTGGGCCCGCAGGTCGGCCATCTCCTTGGCCAACCCGCGGTTCTCCCGTCGCACCGCCGATAGCTCCGTCTCCAGCTTGCGGTTGCGTTCCCGCAAGCCGGAGACCTCCTCACTAAGGCGGGCATTCGCGGCCTGGAGGGCCACCACCTCGCCACCGTGGCCGGCCGGACCCGGTGTCCCCGGCCACGCCGCCACCACCGATCCTCGGCCTCTGCGCCCCCGGCGCATGGTCGGGACCTTGGGAGGAGGCATGATGATGGAACTCCCCTCCGAGTCGGTGTTGGAGCGGCCAAACTTAAGATTGGGGTGATTTTTTATAGGGGTTTTCTTCCCCGCGGTCCGAAGACCCCCGGTCCTGACCCCCCTGCTCAGGATTACGGTTTGGGCCTTCCGGGTCTGGCCGCTCGCAAGCGACCGACCCGTCACGCCCCCGGGCCGTGACGCAACCGTCCCTGGCGACGGAGTGCCATGAGGCACATCCGCCCCATTGGCCCCGGGTCAGATCCGCCGTGCGCTCTGCCACCAGAGCCGCACGCGGAGACCCCCCCCTGCCGGAATCTTGGCCGTCCAAATGGACGCATGACGTCCAAATGGACGTTACCAGGGAGCACCACGAGGAGGTGCTCCGGCCGCGCCCCCCAAAATAAAAAAAAATAAAAAAAAAAAAAAAGAGATGGGACAGTCGATATACGTAAAACTATAACCGATCTTTATTAAGTTAATTATAAAAGAAATAAACCCAATACAGTACCTATATAAAACTTTCAACATATTTTTTACAATTACAACAGATAGTTACACTATAAAATACATAAATTTAATTAATTGAACATTAAAAAACTACTTTTTGTCTCAGAGTAAATGAGAAAATAAATTATAATATTATGTACCCATTATTGTCAATAAACTAAACATGTTTATTCATAAAGCAGTCGCAATTGGTCGATTGATCTAACGATTGTCCCTATTTTGGCAAAAAATGATAAATGTTCTAGCAGGAACGCTCCAGTGATGACGACAATAGTAACGTTGACCTTGATTGTACTCCTTTCGAATAATTAAAACAGTTAAAAAACAGTTTATGTTCGATTTAAACTCAAACAGATTTTCATTGGTTATATTTCAATTATAATAGAAAATCACAGCCATAAAAGTAAAGAGTTTTATCGATAAAAAATATGAATTATATCGCAATCGTGACAGCACTAGTGACAACACAGCACTAGTGTTACAGAGATCAAGCTATATTTTATGGACTATAAGTTAATCTTTATCCGTATGATAGCGTAAGAATATCTTTCACCGCCCCTTATCTTATCCATGGGTGTCGTAAACGCGACTAGGGGATAAAATATGCACATTATATCTCATCATGCAAAAGAAAATGCTCGAAATAAAACCCTCTACCAACCCGTCTGACCAGCATGGTATGTAGTAGGTCCTCTCATAACAGAGGAGGCTCGAATCCTGTCGTCTCGTCGTTTCAGTTCATACATATCCCACTACTGGGCTTGACCTCCTCCCCAATAGGAAAGAAATTGACCTACTATACCATGCTGGTCAGAGATAGCTAGATCGACAGCAAGGTTTTATTTTGAGTTTTCCTTCTCTTACACAAATGTTATATGCATATTATATCCTTCAGTCGTCTTTTACAACATCCACAGGCAAGATATGGAGTGTTGAATTGTATTCTTACTCCGTCATCACATGGAAAGCCCAGTAGTGGAACATATACGAAATGAAAAGATGTATTTTGAATTTAATCCTATAATAAAAATAGAAGCCGATTATATAATCTAAAGGTACTGTAATACATCCTAGTTCACAATAAAGACTTGTCTTTTGTATAAACTAATATAATAATACCTTGCATTAGATTACAATATCTGCTGTGTGGTAGCGGCTTCGAATACTACCAACCCTTGCTTTGCTCGTGGGTGTCGTAAAAGACGACTAAGAGCCCTAGATTGACCCGGACCAACTCCATCTGGTACCATTTGGGTCAACGATTACATTCCCAAGGAGGGTTGACGTCAGGCAGGCGGCCGGTCATAAAAGTCATTGCCGAAACTTTTTGCAATATGTCAAAACAGATGACATATTGCGTCGACCCCAAGTAATTGGGATAAGAGCAAGATGATGATGATGATGATTAGATTACAATATCAATTAAATTAATACTTTTCTATCACGTCAAGAGCTTCAGTGAACCACTTTAGCTAATTTCACTGTGTCATAAAATATAACATGTAGAACATTAAACAGGCTATAAAGTAAATTAAGATTCTTAACGGTTGCAGGAACTACGGATTGTAAAATTTGACATAAAAATATCTATTAGCTGCACTACCATTATTTTTTTATTTGTTATGGCAGACTAAGTTATGGGCACACCCCGTCCAATCTGTCCGAGATGTTCCCACCCACGCCATTGGACTGACCACTGGTACTGATGTCATAACATCCTTGGCTAGCCTGGCGGATTAACCTTTCGGCTACTATCTCCTTCGACGCCTCGGCCACAAAACAATGTCGCCGAAAACCCCGAAAATGCTTGGTGGAAAGACCGCCGATGCGAAAAGGTGCCAGATAGAACGGCTGGAGTGACAGGCCCTGGTGCGAGACGCTGCCGCCGTTCCACCCAAAGACCAGAACGGTATTTCTGACACAGAGCCGTCGAAAGACGAAGGCGCATATTTTGCTGTAGAGCTGTCGAAGGACAAGGGCGGCAGTTCTGCCGCATTGTCATCTGAAGTGGAACAAGGCAGCACATCGGCTGCGGAAATTGCTGCCGGGTCATTGTCGCGGTCTACAGCATCAACCCTGGCGGTGGCCATGATGCGGCCATGACCTCATCAGGGAGACGCCTCGGGTGGCCGTCAGGGAAGGAGAGTACCCGAAGGAGTAACCTATCGGGCTGGCCACAGACTGGTCAAGGAACTCGGCACCAGTGTTTGACCCAATGGCGAAGGGGAGGAAATACGGTCGATTATGGTGCCCGCAGCTAACTCACTAGCGACATGCTCCCACACGCTACTAGCGTCACCGATACCTAGAAGTTTAGCCCATGCATACACCTACATCTACATATCCCAAGCAGGGATCAGGTCGACACACACCCGACATGAGATATCTTACAGCTATGGCTCTCTGTGATTTAAACAAAAAAGCCTTATGAACAGTCAGGAACCACGCGCACCCGGGTAAAAGCAGTTATCACTAACCATCAAGTAAACTCATTACTTGTATGCCACTTTAGTCTTTAAAAACAAACATTCATGATGAAAGACAACTTACAAATTAAAGAAATGGTACTTGCGAAACGTGACATGTTGTCTCCTTAGACAGTTACCACTCGAAAAAAAAAGAGGATAAAAAATAAATTAGTAAAGCGTCGTGCTAGGAGTTATTAGATTTTGTTACTGTGCGGAAATAAGACCCTCATCAAATTTTTTACACAATAACATAAATTTACATTAACGATTTCTTTCCTCGGTATTTTAATTACTGACCCAAACAAATAAACACCATGCCTACATTGTTAAAATAATAATTCTATTGCATAATAGGTCTAAGGAATTAAGCGCCTGTCGCTTGCAGTTTCGATAAAAAATATATTGGTTGATTGTGAATTCTAATTTCAAATTAATTATTAAACATGGGATATATCTGAATGTCTTTTTCTTTTTCAAGTGAATTTGAATATATTGTTTACTATATCCCTCCCACTATAGAAAAAAGGCTCGTACCATACAGAAGCACTTATAGTTTATAGCAAAAACTTATAATCTGTAAGTATATGAACAAACAAGATAAGCTTACTTGCCTTGTTTGAATTTCCGGATAGTGAAACCCCAAAACTGTATGTAAAATATACATAAGTTATTCAAGAAAGGTCCCTTTTTACGTCAGTCCGTAAACGTCAGTATCAGACCATGGCAATATTTCATATCCTTTTGTACAGAATTATAACTAGTGGACTGGCTTTTCAGGAATCTTTTCACAATACGCCGCATATATGCAGTCAAGTATAAAATAACTGTTTCCACTTCATTTAATATAATACCAACACAAAAATGCTTAACAACGCTCTTGCTTTTGAAATATTTTATAACTCTACAATATATAGTCATCATCTTATTAGATCTCGCTGCGGGAAATACTTCGTACAAATGACTGTCGGTAAAATTTCCATAGTGAAAACTATGGTTAAACATCGCCTCTAATTAAAAAGATATTTTGCTCTAATTTCATTTCAAAAAAGTATTTAGAAAAACATGCCATACATATAAGGGCTGAGGAAGCTGCTTTCGGTCTGTGAGCATTATGCTGGTGCTCATGGTTTGAAATATAATGTTGCCAAAACCGAAATGATGGTCTTCGCGGCGGGCCGGGGTCCGGGCAGGATACCCGAGGTATATTTGAACGGCACAGTGGTTAACACTGTTAAGCAGTTTAGATACTTAGGACACTTACTGACTGAAAGACTACAGGATGACAGGGACATTGAGCGGGAGCGGAGGGCCCTTGCTGTCAGAGGCAACATGCTCGCTCGCCGATTTTCGAAATGCAGCGTGGACGTAAAGGTAACATTGTTCAAGGCGTATTGTTTGGGCATGTATACGTGTCAATTGTGGACAACGTTCACGCAAAAGGCTATGGGCAGATTAAGAGTCCAATACAATAATGTATTTAGGGCTCTGATGAAACTACCATGGCACTGCATGCGTCGGGCATGTTCGCTGACGCAGGAGTCCCCGACTTTTTTGCTGTAATTAGATCACGCGTTGCCTCTTATTGGGATAGACTGTGCTGCTCATCCAATAGGATACTTGTGGCTATCTTTGACGACATAGGAAGCCCATTGTTTAAAAGATGGATTTCTGTTCACATGGACCAAAACAGAAAGTGACGCAGCATAATATGTGCAATGGAGATATTATTATTATTATTTTATATATCCTTACTTCCTTACTAATATTATTTATTATTTATTATTTATTATTTATTATTTATTATTTATTATTTATTATTTATTATTTATTATTTATTATTTATTATTTATTATTTATTATTTATTATTTATTATTTATTATTTATTATTTATTATTTATTATTTATTATTTATTATTTATTATTTATTATTTATTATTTATTATTTATTATTTATTATTTATTATTTATTATTTATTATTTATTATTTATTATTTATTATTTATTATTTATTATTTATTATTTATTATTTATTATTTATTATTTATTATTTATTATAAATTATAAATGCGAAAGTAACTCTGTCTGTCTGTCTGTCTGTCTGTCTGTCTGCTACGCTTTCACGTCTAAACCACTGAACCGATTTTGATGAAATTTGGTACAGAGATGGACTAAAGCTTGAGAAAGGACATAGGCTACTTTTTATCGCGAAAAAATGGGTATAAGGGGTTGAAATAGGGGATGATATTTTGTATGGAAATTCGTCATTTTCGATGATAGAATCACGAATCTTTGTATTAAGGCACCTGACAATAAATAAATAAATATTCGTTCAAGCGTTTTGGAAATTTCATTTACATGGGGATGAAATTCAACCCCTAAAATACCAAAAAGCATACAGCCGAAACCACTGGGCCTAGAAACGTATTTTTTTTACACCATCGTATTTCTTGGGGTGCACGAGTACTAGCAAAGGATTTTTGGAAATTCACCCCTTTAAGGGGTTGAAAAGCATATAGCCTTTCACGTCGAAACCGATTTTGATGAAATTTGGTACAGAGATGGACTAAAGCTTGAGAAAGGACATAGGCTACTTTTTATCGCGAAAAAATGGGTATAAGGGGTTGAAATAGGGGATGACATTTTGTATGGAAATTCGTCATTTTCGATGATAGAACCACGAATCTTTGTATTAAGGCACCTGACAATAAATAAATAAATATTCGTTCAAGCGTTTTGGAAATTTCATTTACATGGGGATGAAATTCAACCCCTAAAATACCAAGAAGCATACAGCCGAAACCACTGGGCCTAGAAACGTATTTTTTTTTACACCATCGTATTTCTTGGGGTGCACGAGCACTAACAAAGGATTTTTGGAAATTCACCCCTTTAAGGGGGTGAAAAACATATAGTCTTTCACGTCTAAACCGATTTTGATGAAATTTGGTACAGGGATGGACTAAAGCTTGAGAAAGGACATAGGCTACTTTTTATCGCGAAAAAATGGGTATAAGGGGTTGAAATAGGGGATGATATTTTGTATGGAAATTCGTCATTTTCGATGATAGAATCACGAATCTTTGTATTAAGGCACCTGACAATAAATAAATAAATATTCGTTCAAGCGTTTTGGAAATTTCATTTACATGGGGATGAAATTCAACCCCTAAAATACCAAAAAGCATACAGCCGAAACCACTGGGCCTAGAAACGTATTTTTTTTACACCATCGTATTTCTTGGGGTGCACGAGTACTAGCAAAGGATTTTTGGAAATTCACCCCTTTAAGGGGTTGAAAAGCATATAGCCTTTCACGTCGAAACCGATTTTGATGAAATTTGGTACAGAGATGGACTAAAGCTTGAGAAAGGACATAGGCTACTTTTTATCGCGAAAAAATGGGTATAAGGGGTTGAAATAGGGGATGACATTTTGTATGGAAATTCGTCATTTTCGATGATAGAATCACGAATCTTTGTATTAAGGCACCTGACAATAAATAAATAAATATTCGTTCAAGCGTTTTGGAAATTTCATTTACATGGGGATGAAATTCAACCCCTAAAATACCAAAAAGCATACAGCCGAAACCACTGGGCCTAGAAACGTATTTTTTTTACACCATCGTATTTCTTGGGGTGCACGAGTACTAGCAAAGGATTTTTGGAAATTCACCCCTTTAAGGGGTTGAAAAGCATATAGCCTTTCACGTCGAAACCGATTTTGATGAAATTTGGTACAGAGATGGACTAAAGCTTGAGAAAGGACATAGGCTACTTTTTATCGCGAAAAAATGGGTATAAGGGGTTGAAATAGGGGATGACATTTTGTATGGAAATTCGTCATTTTCGATGATAGAACCACGAATCTTTGTATTAAGGCACCTGACAATAAATAAATAAATATTCGTTCAAGCGTTTTGGAAATTTCATTTACATGGGGATGAAATTCAACCCCTAAAATACCAAGAAGCATACAGCCGAAACCACTGGGCCTAGAAACGTATTTTTTTTTACACCATCGTATTTCTTGGGGTGCACGAGCACTAACAAAGGATTTTTGGAAATTCACCCCTTTAAGGGGGTGAAAAACATATAGTCTTTCACGTCTAAACCGATTTTGATGAAATTTGGTACAGGGATGGACTAAAGCTTGAGAAAGGACATAGGCTACTTTTTATCGCGAAAAAATGGGTATAAGGGGTTGAAATAGGGGATGATATTTTGTATAGAAATTCGTCATTTTTGATGATAGCACCGTAAATCTTTGTATTAGGGCACCTGATAATAAATAAATAAATATTCGTTCTAGCGTTTTGGTAGTTTCACTTACATGGGGATGAAATTCAACCCCTAAAATACCAAAAGCATACAGCCGAAACCACTGGGCCTAGAAACGTATTTTTTTTACAGAGTTGAGAGTTGAGTTGAGCTACTTATTATTATTATTATTATATAGCATGTTTTTCATATGTGTAACATTTTATTTTTTAGTTCTAATAGTTTTTGTAGTAATCATCATCATTATCATCACGCTCATATACCCCCCCCCCCCTGCTGAGTTCGAGCGTCCTCCATAAAGCCGGTTTCAGACTATGCTATAATATAATAACATATAGTATATAGCTCATACAACAATATAGCGCACCATACACTGTTAAGGACACGTCCACACTGTACTGTACTGTATATTTTGCTGTGCTATGAGCTATATACTATATGCTATTATATTATAGCGTAATCTGATACCCGTTTAATAGGAAGGCAATTGACCTACTTTTATCACGCTAATCAGACGGTTTTATGCCGAGCTTTTCTTCTCTCTCATAGATTTTATATGCATATTTAATCCCTTAGTTGTCTTTTACGACACCCACGGGCAAGAGAGGGAGTGATGAATTGTATTCTTACTCCGTCACCACACGAAAAGTTTTGTAGTAGTCGCATTTAATTACATATGAATTTAAACCTTCTTTAGTTATTAACTATATAGATATATTAATATCTGTAACTATTTTGGCAATTAGCCGACTGATACAGTTTGACAAAATTAAAAAGATTTTGGAATTTGGATAATAGAATATAAAATTAATATATAATAAATTAATATAATATAAATTTAAATATATTTATCAACTATTTTTGGATACGTATACTTTACGTACATTTTGTAAAAACAATTTTAACATTAGTAAGTTCATCATCATCATCATCGCAGCCCACATATGTCCCACTGCTGGGCCCAAGCCTCCTCCACAATAGGAGGGAAATTGACCATACTATGCCATGCTGGTCACAGGTTGGTATAGGGCTTTATTTCGAGTTTTCTTCTCTTGCATAGATGTTATATGCTTATTATATCCTTTAGTCGTCTTTTACGACATCCATGGGGAGTGGTGATTTGTATTCTTACTCCGTCACCATACGGCAATTAGTAAGTTATTAATTATAAATATTTCGTTCGAAACAACCGTCGAAATTGGTATATGACCTATAAAAACTTAGAACTCGTCTTTGATTTTTAAACATAAGCACCATACAGCATTTTGCATGGATTAGTCACAAAGAGCTATTAAAAAACAAAATATTTCATGTATAAGAAGAAATATATAAGAAACTTTACTTGGATTTTACATCTCCCTCTCTGAAAACGATATAAATATCATAATTTATACCATTAACAATTTTCATAAAATTTTACCAGTTTCTAATATTAAGATCGTTGAACTCAATTTTATATACTTGCCAACTAATTTACATAAAACTTATTCAAAGAAGAAATATTTTATTAGGCGATGCCAAGTAAAATATTAACAAATGAATCCATCAATTTAATTTTATTCACCATTTTATTACACTTTGTATACAGCAACGGTTTTTTTTTTGCTGGTCATATTCCGGCCGCGCAAGCTCGATGACTTCCAGCCGCCCGAACAAGCCGGCTTCCGAAAAGGCTATAGCACCATAGACCATATCCTCACGCTTCGGCAGATTATACAAAAGACCGAGGAGTATAATCGGCCCCTGTGCTTAGCGTTTGTGGACTATGAGAAAGCCTTTGATTCAGTCGAAACTTGGGCGGTGCTGCAGTCCCTTCAGCGGTGCCAAATCGACCATCGCTATATCGAAGTGCTGAAGTGTTTGTATAGGAACGCCACAATGTCAGTCCGTATCCGGGATAAGAGTACGAAACCGATCCAGTTGCAGAAAGGCGTGAGACAGGGAGATGTCATCTCTCCGAAACTGTTCACCACTGCACTGGAAGATGTCTTCAAGCTCTTAGACTGGACTGGACTCGGCATCAACATTAACGGCGAATACATCACTCACCTTCGATTCGCAGACGATATCGTCGTTATGGCAGAATCCATGGAGGACCTTGGCACTATGCTCAATGATCTCAGCAGGGTATCCCAACTAGTGGGTCTACGAATGAACATGGACAAGACGAAAGTCATGTCAAATACCCATGTCATTCCTGTACCGGTCCTAGTTGGCAATGCGATTCTCGAAGTTGTCAATCACTATGTTTACCTAGGACAAACAGTCCAGTTAGGTAGATCCAATTTCGAGAAAGAGATCAGCCGACGAATCCAACTCGGTTGGGCAGCGTTCGGGAAACTTAAGAGGATCTTCTCGTCCAACATACCTCAGTGTCTGAAAACACAGGTCTACGACCAGTGTGTGTTACCAGTGATGACTTACGGCACGGAAACGTGGTCCCTAAATGTAGGCCTCATATCAAGGCTCAAAGTCGCTCAGCGTGCTATGGAACGGGCTATGCTCGGGATTTCTCTGCGAGATAGAATCCGGAATACAGAAATCCGCAGAAGAACGGGTGTAACCGACATAGCACGAAGAATTAGCACGCTGAAGTGGCAATGGGCAGGCCACATCGCTCGACGAACCGACAACCGCTGGGGAAGAAAGGTTCTCGAGTGGCGACCACGCATCGGACGACGCAGTGTAGGACGCCCCCCCCACTAGGTGGACCGACGACCTAGTGAAAGTTGCTGGGCGTCGTTGGATGCAGGCGGCACAGGACCGCACATTGTGGCGCAATATGAGGGAGGCCTACGTCCAGCAGTGGACGGCAATAGGCTGAAATGATGATGATGATGATGATGATGATTCCGGCCGTAACCCTACTGACAATATGAAACGATGGCCTTATAACACGTCGCGTTTTGTCTCTTCAATTTTTAAACCGTCACTGGTAGTCTGGTATCGTGTCCTTCGGGTAAGGTATAAAAACTTAAAGTGCTCCAGATTTGAAGACTTCAAATTTTCTACTATGAGTGAAAAATTAAATAATTTGAAAAAGTGCACGCCGCACAGTGTTTTCTAGCATAATTTTATTTATTATAAAGAGAAACCACATATGTGTATAAGCGCATATTCAATAAATTTCTATACCTAGTTACTTCAGTTAATTTAAAATACAAATCAAGCAAATTGATGAAGCTAATCGAACGTAATCGTGTTTATATCCGCACATTCTAACTACATATATCAATCAATGTACGGCCTTGGCAAAATTTTTCAAGCGTTTTTCGGTAAATATTTAGTAAAAGACTTGAAGTGATGTAAACTTTAGAGAATGTAGATTCCTTTTCGTAACAATATATTTTTATACTAAAATAGTGAATTGTGTCATATGGGAATAATTAAAAAGAAGTCTGACGTGCGTTTTTGTTAACCAAGAAAATGAACAGCCGCGCTGCGACATGCAGAAATGACTAATCCCCTTAGCCATCTTTCACTACACTCGTAGCAAAAAAAAAATATAGCCAATTCTGTCCTTACTCCTCCTCCATACTAAAATATATAGCCAGTGCCTATGTAGGACGCCCCCGACTAGATGGACCGATGACTTGGTAAAAGTTGCTGAACCACACCTCATGTGAAATAAATAACAGAACATAACATAACATAACAAGAAAATAACATAACAGCATAGTACCTATTATAAATGTATTAAAATGCAAAATTAAGTTACGATTTCTTAGCATCGTAGCATTAGGAAAATATTGGCATTTATTATCTATGAACCATGTCATATACGTAGCTCTTATGCTATTTATTAAAAATAATCAAGAATAAAAAATGGAAAATTCAAATTACTTATAAACTCTAATATTTTATTATACCTTTTCATTCCCTGTGTGACATTTCTTACGAAAATATGTGCGGTTTGGTCTTACTTTATACCCCTAGCATCCATTTATCTTATATCTTTAAACGAGCAATTCTTGTATATATATATAATATCTGGTTGACCGAGCTTCACTCGGACTATTTTTGTAGAATTTATTTAGGGATATAACAATAAAAAATAAAAATTAAATAATGAAAAATATATAATAAATTACAAAAAGAGAATAATTATAATACCGAGATTCGAACAGATGCTGTTTGAATGTCAACAAAATCAAAATTAGAACCTGTCAACTTCCCATCTGAGCTAGCGTAACTCATGACGTTGACAACGAAATTTGTTTGAATTCATATTTTAAAATTTAATGTCATTGTTTGTTTTGCTAAAAACACGGACAAAACAACATTGTCTATAAATAAAACCTAGCTAGATCGATTTTTTGGACCCGAATCCTCTAGTATGCCAAGTTTCATCAAAATCGTTGGTGCCGTTGCCGAGATCCTGAATATATATATATATATATAGGTATATATATATATATATATATATATATATATATATATATATATATATATATATATATATATATATATATATATATATATATATATATATATATATTGATCGTCGATTGAGTCGTCTTTTACGACACCACGGGTATGAGAGAGGGTGGTAAATTGTATTCTTACTCCGTTACCATACGGAACAAAAAAAAAATACAGACGAATTGAGAACCTCCCCCTTTTTGAAGTCGGTTAAAAACACAAAACAACAAAAAAAAACTAAACCTAACTATATATGTACTACTCTATATGTCGTTATCGAGACAGACAGTCTCTCTTCCAAATTAAAAATGCATTTTGTCTATTATTATTTGTTTTGTCTATCTACTCTAAATAATATATTTATCTATTTCAAATCTCGTTGGTACATTGACGAGCCTTAAAATGATACATTAATAAAATGGTGATATAATTCATTCAGTAAATAAAACATATTGTAACTAAACACATCTCAATTTATATTGTGGTAAATGTTATGTCATTTCATATCAGACTATGTTAAAGGAAGTTTCACGTTATTGCATGGTTTGTATACACTATTTAAACGTAAAGTACTCCTTCAAGTATAATATTATATGTTAGCAGTTTCCTTATATTACAAAGCAAAATATTAGAACGGAATGTCTACCGAGTTATGAATGAGTTCAACGACTTTTATATGATAATAATGAATCATTTTGTCATTGAGCCTAATAGTTTTTATTTTATTAAAAAATGCAATGTATAAAAATCCTTCTTTTTCCTCATATATAACACTAATGGATAAGTTCGTACATTTATTTACGCAGTACCTGGGTAGAGACTCCAAGATAGTTATAACCACGGAGTAAGTACAAAGTACCTACTTTGTATATGCTCCGTGGTTATAACCACCTTATAAGGTATACTGCTAATATATGCTTGGGGCTCTCAAACAATACTAGTATCTAAAGTACGCTGAAGTGAGACTATTATTCTTTACTTACGACTGAGTAATGTAAAGTATTAAGTACTGCTATCGTGATTCTCTAAAAAAAAATCTGTCTCACTATTGCCTAGATCCATTATAATAACTATAAATATCTTTATATATAAATTTCTTGTGTACATGTGTATGTCACTGAACTCCTCCTAAACGGCTAGACCGATGTTGATGAAATTGTTTGTGCATGTTCAACCCCTTGAACGATTCGAATTGAATCGATTCGAGAATGGTTTAAATTCACAATTGGATTCGGTAGGTGACGTTTATTTAAACGGAACAACGTCTGTTGGATCAGCTAGTCTTTATATATAAATTTCTTGTGTACGTGTGTATGTCACTGAACTCCTCCTAAATGGTTGGGCCGATTTTAATGAATTTTTTGTGTGTGTTCAATTGGATTCGAGAATATTTTAGATTCACAATTGGACCCGGTAGGTAGCGCTGCGATCGAATTCAAGGAGAAATCTTTTTATTTTATTTGAACAGAACAACGTCTGTTGGGTCAGCTAGTAGGTAGGTAGGTATATACAATTTAAATGTTCTATTAAATAGCAAAAATATATAAATATTTTAATGTTGTTCCCATATTGGCTTCAATTTTTCTATACTAATGAATTCTCCTTGTAGTAATGGGTTAGAATACAATACATTCTCGCCTCTTAATAAAGCATTATTCCCTTTAAGGAAACATATTTCAAACCATCGATAAGGTAGATAGAGGGAGATATAGAAAAAGACTATATATAGATAGTTGATCTATCTTCTTGTTTGGAGGCAGGCTGTCACACCACATCTGATTTGTCCGGGGCGACGTAGCGTAACTCTCTCTAGCGCCATGAGGGCGAACCACCGGCCAGTATTATATACCCTACTAATAACATAAATGTAAAAGTTTTAGTAATTTTTAGATGGTTGTTACCGAATCATGCGTAAACCATTCAATAGATTTGAATTAAAATTACATGTCCATTGATATATAATAGCCTGGATTAACAAATAGGATACTTTTTATTCCATTAATATGTTCCTATGGAATGATAGTTCGACTTTCCTTTTTGCTTTAATCAATCAACCTTAATCCATTGAATGGATTTCGGATTTCGATAAAATTTCAGATTGGGAAACTTAATTTCTACGTGGTTGAAGCCGCGGACAGAAGCAAGTATATATAAAGAAAATAAAATTACTAAACAATCATGTTTTCTACAGAACAATAAACTATTATTTATGTTTAATGTTTATGTTTTATATGCTTACAAGTCTTGTTTCGACATAGAATGCAATTACTCCCTGCGAATGTAACAAATTGCCTTCTTCATATTCTGAGAATGCAACTAAGAAATACTAAGAATTTATAACAAAATAATGGGATTCCCGTTCTGTACGAATAATATTTATTCGTACTGTAGGAAAAACACAGTGCAATATTTTTATTGAATTAGTTTCTTATCGTAACGATTTCTGATGTTTACGCGAGTATTACACATTTTAAATAAAACTACTTTACGAAATTTATCGCCTTTGTATTTGATTTCTGATTGCCCGACGTTTCAAACACTTTGCAGCCTTCATGGTCACTGGCAGATATCTCCGTCCAAAAAATCATCGTTATTACAGAAAATTTATAATTATCTAGTCGATACAGAAAATTAGTTATTAAATATTGACCCACATTTTGATACAAATTTATTGCCAGTGTAAAAAGAAAATGATTCTATATGAAATAATTCTACTGTTTAGAATTCAATACATTGGCTCCTGATATGAAAATCATTGACAAACGTTCCCTTCATTTATTGGGTGCCCCTATTTTTGACGAATCTTTCCCTTCTTTTTTCGAAGAAAAAATTCAAAATTTTTTAGAATGTTCAGATCTTTTATTCAAAATCAAAACCCATATGGCCTTTACTATATTTCAACATTGCCTTTTTATGCCTAAATTCATGTATACGATTCGTTGTTGTCAACTTTGGAAGCACAAAGAAATTCTCCAAAGCTTAGACAAAATAGTTAGGGACACTTTGGCATCAATTATGAATTTAAATTTAAAAGAACGAGAGTGACTTTAGACATCACTTCCAGTTCGTTTTGGAGGTTCGGGCATTCGCTCAATTTCTGGTGTGGCGTTGCCCGCATTCCTGTCCTCAATTTATAACACTCAAAATTTAATCTACCAAATTCTAGGACCCTCTTTACAAAACATAGAAATTCCTTCTTTTAATGAGGTGAGAAATACGTGGTTGACTTGCAATTTTAATAAAATCTCCCAACGGACCTGTCATCTCAGCGGCTGTGGGACGGGCCGTTCTGCGAGCTCGTACGGAAGCAACTTATCGATACGTGCTCGAGCTCTGCGGATCGCCCGTCTATTAGCTGTTGGTGAGCGGGAATCTGGTCTTTGGTTACAGGCTCTCCCTTCACTACGTATTGGAACATTAATGAACGCTTCTACTTACCGTATTGCAGCTTGTCTACGCTTGGGTGCATCTCGTTGTGCACCGCACCGTTGCCAATGTGGTTTTGTCGTCGACCGCCTCGGGCATCACGGCCTCCTGCTTAAAGAGTGCAGGTAGAATTCCCCGCCATGCTAGTCTTAATAATATCCTCCGTCGGGCTTTTACCAGCGCGAACTGCGCCGCTATTTTAGAACCTTGCGGCCTAGTTCGCGCTGATGGTAAGAGACCCGATGGTATGACATTAATTCTGTGGAAGATAGGTCTTCCTTTGATATGGGACGCAACTTTTGTTGATACCCTAGCGCCGTCACATCTTCCTAGAACTGAAAATAAGGCTGGAGCGGCGGCTGAATCAGCGGAGAACCTGAAAAGGCGCAAATACTGTACTCTAGACAGTGTATACATATTTGAACCTTTTGGGGTGGAAACTTTGGGACCGTGAGGGCCTGGGGACCATAATATATTTAAATAATAAAATAAGCGCCTTAATGAAGCGACACGTGACCGGAATGCTGGGCTTTACTTGGCACAGAGGTTAAGCATTGCCATCCAACGTGGCATTGCTGCCAGCATTCTGGGCATGTTACCTACGAGCAGCGGTTTATTTGAATAAGTATTTGCCTCCTATTTTGAATATTTATAGCAAATAACTTACTTTCGCATTTATTGTAAACTACGTTTTAAATGTCTACTCTTCTGAAATTTTTTATTATACGTTAATTTTAAATTACATGTTTTATGGTATGTTAAATTACTGTCTACTATTTAAATGATATTATTGGTTCTAAAAAAATTAATATACTACTGTTTATGGTTAGTAATTCTTTAACATTGAAATTAATAGTAATTATATTTAAATTTCTTATCGTTTTAATTATGTATATTGATATAACGGTGTGTGGTGTCGGCTATAAATAGTAACAACCCTACATTAGGTGGCGTACAAAACGACTAAGAGCTTTACATCTGTGCCATCTCCAACTGAATTCATCTGGGCAATTATTACATTCCCAAGGAGGATAGACATCAAGGCAAGCGGTCGCTCATACTGACGTCGCGGGAAAGAGACGTTGAGAGGAGAGGGTACCTCAGGGTATTCCGTCGGCCCGACTACTGACGACAAGGAACTCGGGACTGGTGGTATGCCCAATAACGAAGGCGACGTGCTACGGGTGGGTTATGGGGCCGAGGGTCACCATTCTGTTGCCCTGGACGGAGCCGGACGGTGGGTGCGCTGACCATAGCCCACCCAAAAAAAAGAGCGGTCGGTCATATTTTTTTTCCAAAATGTACGAAGTCTACCTACGTATTGCGTCAACCCCAAGTAATTAGGATAAGAACAGAATAATGAAATTTAGTTTTACAATCATAATATTATTTTACAAGTATTCCATATATTAAATAATGAACTCCGAGACCTGTCAAAGTCGTCTGAAGGGTAACAGTCAAAATTTCATTAGTTCATGACTTTTGTCAACAAGAAAGTAATCTACCAATTTAATGATATAAGAATGTTTTAGAGCAATCTTTGCACAATATTGACTTGCCACGATTAAAATTATTGGATTACAAGTAATGAAATGTTCAGCAAAACAGCTTAATATAATATTGATCAAATAACGATAATTAAGTTACTTTGTATTAGAATTTTAAAAAAATGCTGTTACTGGAGTTGGATTTTTTTTATACTCGGACTTATTACGCTAATTGGCCTAATGAATAAATTGACCCCACTTTTCCATTAGCCTCCGATTGCCTATTGAAACGATTTGAAATCCAGATTCGGGATTTCGAGTCTTTTTCCTAAAACTCAACTACTGTACTAAACATATATATTAATTAAATATAAGTCTTGCTGGAGGGAACCTTGAAACAATCTTATATATGTATTGTACGTAAATTAGGTTCATGCTACCTCGAAGGAAATTCATCCGACGGTGGAGCGAACATCTCTAGGTGTCCCCTCCGCCCCCCTGAAGGTCCTCTTAGAAGGTAGTTGCGTCGAGCTGGCACAATCATCACTACCGACTTGACCGGATGGCGTGCATCCAGATCATAGCCCAACCCCACAAAAAAGTTTCATCGTCACGGAAGAAATCGGCCTTGCCGTGACCAGGAGCGCTAGAGCTAATGAATAAATTTTTGAGTCGCGAGTAACTTTAAAATATACAATGAACGGAACAAATACCATCCAAACTGCGAACAATCAAATGTGAATCGCCCAAAAAAACTATGATTTCAAGCCCACGACTTGGCATAAAAGGTCGCAATTTAAACTACTACGCAATCTATTCAATAGTACTTGTATTCTTACTTACTTGTCTTCTTAGTACTTATATTGCTTATTTTATTAACTAGAATTCTTATTTAATACATCTACTCCATATCTATTTTAATGCTGAACTCAGATGGAAATCGTTAAAGTAATTTAAGAATTTCTCATGCAGTTTAAAATAGAACTTGATCTGAAGTATGTAATTTTAAAGTACACCGACTGGATAAACCCAATTGAAACTCAATTCAACTGGGGACGAACTACGCGGACAACTATATATCTTTATATATAAATTTCTTGTGTACGTGTGTATGTCACTGAACTCCTCCTAAACGGCTAGATCGATGTTAACGAAATTGTTTGTGCGTGTTCAAGGTGATTCGAGAATGGTTTAGATTCACAATTGGACCCGGTAGGTGACGCTTTATTTGAAAAGAACAACGTCTGTTGGGTCAGCTAGTAATTATATATATACACGCTGGTCAAGAGAGTTGGTATAGGGTTTTAATTCGAGTGTTCCTTCTTCACAAATATTATATATTTATTATATCCTTTATTACTACCTATACTACATCCACTGGGCAAATTAAGATGAGGGTGGTAAATTCTTATGCCGTCACCCCACGGAATATACTAAACAGTAAATAATTTTAATTCAATACAAATGTAAGCAAATTTAATCGTAAAGCTACTAATGAACTATTCGAAGAAATTCTAGTACAACAACATAATTCATAACAGCAAATGCACCAGTCCCTAATTAATGATCTCATATAAAAGCAGGGAAAGTGACTGTCTAGTCACTTTTCATGAAATTTGGCTATTTTATACGACGAATATAATAGAATGCATAACATTATGTAGAAGGGAAGTTTATATTGCTCATTTACTTTGTTAAAGTTCAATACCCTGAAAGTTCTATGTTACAAGTCAAGATTTTCTTTGTTTGAACGCTGCAATCTCAGGAACAACCAAATATATACAAAAAATAACAAATTTGACTGTAATTTATGGGAGTATAATTTAGTACAATTATAGTCAAGACACGTACTAACTTTTTTCGTTCTATTTTCCGTCTTAATTGTTTTATCAACCACTCTTCCTGGATTCTTCTCACGATTCTCTTTTTCTAACATATAGACACTTAATTTTTGGTGAGAATTTAAGTTTAAACTTAGCTATTCCTGTGATTTTAATTTCAACTAACAATAGGCGATAGGCGAAACCCTAAAATATTTAATATAATATTAAATCGATCGACTTACGTTGTCCTCAAAATCCGGCGGATATAATAAAGGGAATATTAAACATATTCTAACGAACCACATATTTAATGAACTATATAAAGAAGTGGAAAATCAATAAACCTCTATGAAGACGAGAACTTTCAGTTTAAGAGCCACTTAAAAGTTGCCGAGTGTGCGTTACAAAATATAATATTCCGACACTCGTCCCTAAGAGCAAAGAAATGTTTAATATTTCACATGAAATAAGCTACTTACAAACTTATTGGTACATAACGAAAGTACTTTCGGATATTACCAACATAAGTAAACATACAAGAGAAGTGAAACTTTGTACATTCTTATTTTTGACTATCTGAAATAACGCTAACCGTTGTTCTTCCAACGTGAGATTGCTTTATGAAGCTATCTTGTTTCTATAATATAATCATTAGCTAAATTAATAAACTTCTCTTTATAACATTATAATTCTGATAAGCGCGTAATTTTGCAATTTCTGATTAAATTCTTGTTTAATGAGACATATCTTATTAACCTTGCGATATACAAGTCTTTCATTTATTACCACATCATAGCTAATTATTTATGTTATACTTATGAATACTTAATTATTTAAACATGTTCTTCTTAAATAATATATGGATCTAAAATAACTATTCTTGAGCTACTTATTCGTGTGGTGATAGATTAAATATTCAATTATTGTTTGTAACTATATGCTAACTATGGTGTTGGCAGCAACGAATACTGCCAACCTAAGGGTTGTAAGCAAATAATGTAAGCATTACTTGTCGATGTCGAAAAAGACGACTATAAGTTTTATATCTACCTGGGTCAACTCCATTTGGTGCCGTCTGGTCAAAATATACATTTCATTCCATAACGTCAGAAAAGTGGTCGGTCAAAGAGCTAATGCCAATAACTTTTGCATTATGTGCAATGAAAACATACTGCGTCGATCCCAAGTAATTATGACTTTTACCTAATCTGGGAGAATCAGGGTCATTTTACCAGCGACTTTATGTAGATATCCTGCGGTCCATGACACTGTATGAATCATAGTGCTTATAATAAGGACCTTCTGTGAAAACTGCAAAGGGCCATAGCGGTGAGAGCAGTTAGGGACAACTGGATAGCGAGAACTTTGACTCCTCCACAGCAGGTCGAGAAATGGTGACTGCAATTGGCGCTCATCTTCACTAGTGGCTGAACAGGAGACACGGCATCCTGAGTTTTAGGCTGACGCAGATACTTGCTGGACACGGGTGCTTCGATAAGTACCTGAATCAAATTGCGAGACGAGAAGCAGCTCCTAGCTGCCATAAATGGAGCTAGTAAAGCTCGAGGGCTGAAATGATTATGACGATGATAGAAGTAATTATTAATTAGAGTGTATACTAGAAATGCAACAAATATCTGCTTCTCCTTTCGCAACTGCAGAAGTTCTGCAGATTTTTGACATCCATTTCTATTTCTGTACTTTTTATAATTTTAATGAAACTTTGCGTGTGGTGGCGAAGTAAGAATACATTCAACATCTTGGCCGTAGGTGCCGTAGACAACTGAGGAATATATGTGCATTATATATATATGCATGAGAGAAGGAAAACTATGAGAAAAGGAAAACTCAAAATAAAACCCTATACCAACTCGTTTCACCAGCCTCGTACAGCAGATTAATTTTCCTCCCATTGTGGAGGAGGCTCGAGTCCAATAGTCACGACCACGTACTCGAGACATGTATGAGCTGACAAGAAACTTTACGACAGTTCTGGGGAGAATGAACTCCAACCTACGTCATCATCAATGACAAATTCATTACAAATGTTAGAATCTATTATCCACGTAATAAATGTGCAAATGTGGCTGCGGTATTATTATTTTTAAAATATAACTTTCCAATATTAAATTTTGAACATTATTTGAATTTAAAAGAAATACTTTTTTCATTAAATTGATACTTCCGATACCGTGTCAACATCCGATTCCATTTTCGTTAAAATATTCTTTATACATGTTTGCGTTTCTGTTTTCATAAAGCTGATATCAGACGGTTCATTTTTGTTCACTTTTGTCTTTCATTTTGTATCTTTCACTCGAAGTGAAGCATCTGAACACAAAATGAAACATTAGTGCCGAGTGAACCAATCCAACAGTGTTGGATATTGGCATCCGGCATCTTTCACTCGCACTCCGAATGAACAAGAAATGAACGGTCTGAACACTGAAAGAACGTTCATTCAGGTTCGGCCATTATGTTTCGAGTTCTCGCCGAAGGACGTCACGTATTGATATTTTTTCTGCGATGCGTTGCACTGGTTGCACGCGGAAAAATGGCGTTCAAGTGGAACGATCAAAATACATTTATTTTTTTGAAGAACTTTAAAACTACCATTGCCTTTGGAACCACAAAATTGATGAATACATTTCTTCCTAATAAATTTCTTCTTTCAATCCATGGTCGCACTCACCACCGTCGAAATTTTTTTTGCTTCTTTTTTGTCAACTCTTTGATTAAATGATCACAAATTAAAGTAATTCCTTGGAATTACTTTAATTTGTGATCATTTAATCAAAGAGTGCGTTTTGACGCACGACTTCTTTCGATGACATATTGTAAGAAATGAATAGTGGATGTTCTTTTTTAAATCATTCCCTCTTAGCCGTGTGAACATAGAATGAAAGAAAAATTAACATTCACTCGAATGAACCGTCTGATATCAGCTTAATGAAACGCCCGTGGCATCACTTGTGCCTATCCTATAAGTATGTATGTAACAAGTTAACAACTATATGTATGTAAACAGTAACAAGTTGTTTACAACTGGTTGTTATGTATAACATATAATTATTTACATCAATTTCCCGCCGGACTCACGTGTGATTTATGGAAGTAATTCCAAGAACTGTATAGTAATTACATTTATTTACCACTAGGTTTTTACCTGCGACTTTGTTTTTCATAGAAAGCATTTATGAAAGAAGCAATCACAGTGCATCGTGTTCTAGATCCTACAGGTTCATCGTGTTTTTGAATAATGTGGGCAAGCTATTGGAGAGAATTCTGGGCTCCTGTATTCGATTTTGACTGCGTTCTATCGGGCGCCCCGTTCGGTTTTCGGAAGGAAGATTTGACGAGCGTGGCCTTAATACCCCAGAAGCTTGTGTTCGCAGAGTCAGTCACCGGTGGAGGCGATTCGTTTGATTCGTTCGTGCGATGCGTTCAATAATCTGCCATCCTGCTTTAAGGAGGTGTGACCACCTGTTGCCCGTATACCTAAGGTGGATCGTAGCAAACTCTTTAGAGAGGTGCAGTAACCTCTACTTAAACCAACCTCAGACCTTTGTGCGAATGCCCATATCGTGTGCTATCCTACAGGGGTCGGTCTTGAAGCTAACCCTATGCTACATTGCTTACGGTGAACGTTGTGAGATAGCCTAGAAATGGGCTTAATCTGCTATACTGACGATACGCTTGTTACAGAAGGGGTAGAAAACTGGAAGAGGAGATAAGTCTGGCCACTCTCAGCACCAAAGAAGTAGTCTGGCAGATCAAGGGGTAGTGAATTATGGTCGCCCTGAATAAAATGTAGGCTTCACTTTTTCATGAGCCCCTTAGCAATTCACTTCCCTTCGCTTCAATAGCCTACTTTGGGTACAGTCCAATCCACCACCTATGGAGAGGTCAACCGCGTGAGGATGACGCGGGTACCACTCCTTAGTGACGCCCCGGCAGCAACCAATGTTTCAGGAGTATCTATAGAAAATGCTACCCTCGGGCGGGCATATCTTGGAATCAACAATGGTGATTAATACAAATGACAATAGGAAGTTAAAATAGCAGGCTATGGGGCCACACACCGCAATTCTCTCTCCCTAAACAGTATAGGCGGAGTACGTTCACGCCCACAGTCTGTCAATAAAAAAAATATATTGCGTCATCAAACTATTGTATCGCCTCTTATGTTCTATTTTTTTTTTTTTTTTTTATTGCGAACGGTGGCAAACGAGCAAACAGTACACCTGATGGTAAGTGTTGCTGCCGCTCATGGACCTTTACAAGGCCGTTGCCTACCGCGAAGAAAGCGAAGGGAGTGTGAATGCGTGCATTGAGGCTCGGTGATACCAAGGGCACCACCAAAACCCTCCACATGCAATCACCCTCAGAAAATTGGGCTGCCGGCTCTCTCGCTCACCGAACGAAGCGCAGTAACAAATTGCTACTACTCAGACGTCGATTTTCTGCGAGAGCATGGTACTGCCCCGGACGGACCGGCCCGCGGCTGTAAACAGATAACTGTCGACAGTGTGGTCCTACCACTCCTAAATTTCTATTTCTTCTATTTCTTCTTCTTTCTTCTATTTCTCTTGTATAATATAATAAGGTCGTTTTACGTATGATAGTACAGAACCTTTATATATCCAACTCTCGATGCAAATAGTACCAGAGCGCTGGCGAAACTTAGTTTAGAATGTGACCTATTTGACATTACCGACCGTGTTAGAAACAGTACTCTCTTAACTAACGTATGCTGTCATACAACTACGCGACCCTATTAGATATGATTTTCATTATCTGTCTTGTTTATTTTACACCCTTAGGCATATATCTTCTGAGTGTCTGATTTTCAGAATATTTTCTTATTTATTAAGTTCTTATACTAATTTAATACAATAAGAAACCAATTAAAAGCATCACCCCAAAATTTAATCCCATATTTTATGCCCTTACAGGATATAAATTAGTAAATCCTGAAATATGTTTTTATTTACTTCTACTGAAGAGTATTTGCACCTAATTTGAAGACCTTTCACCTTCTCCGGATAGAATTTTATAAAATCTTTTCTTAATAAGTCTCTATGTCTTAAAAAGACTGCTGTTACTTAACAAGACAACTCAGTGTTGATAAGTCAGAGTCAACTAGCTTCATTATTATGAGAGAAATAATATTTATCTCTATGGTTCTGAATTTCAGAATATCTATTTTTCAGTCTCTACAACATTAAGTGGGACGCTGTCTAGTACTAATTTATTCTAATTTATAATTCAATAAGAAATCAAGTAGGTAAAATATTAAAGCAAAATTGAATCTCATATTTTACACCCTTAGGGGATCAAAATTAACAAATAGTTGTTTATTTTGAACCAATGCTTTTTCATCATCATTCCAGTTTGTCGCCGACCACAGCTGGCCATAGACCTCCTTTATTTTTCGCCACAGAGCGATCCTGTGCGCTTGCATCCAACGAGGCCCAGCAACTTTCGCCAGGTCATCGGTCCACCAATCGTCCTACTTCAGCGTACTAATTCTTCGTGCTATGTCGGTTACACCCGTTCTTCTGTGTTTTCAGACACTGAGGTATGTTGAACGAGAAGATCCTCTTAAATTTCCCGAACGCTGCCCAACCGCAGTTGGATTCGTTGGCTGATCTCTTTCTCAAAGTTGGATCTACCTAACTGGACTATTTGTCTTAGGTAAACATAATGTTCGACAACTTCGAGAATCACATTGCCAACTAGGACCGGTACAGGAATGACTTGGGCATTTGATATGACTTTCGTCTTGTCCATTTTCATTCGTAAACCCACTAGTTGGGATGCCCTTCTGAGATCGTTGAGAGAATACAAGGAGAACCTTGGTACCATGCAAAGTCCTCCTTGTATTCTGTATAACGTATCCTTGTATAACGACAAATTGAAGGTGAGTGATGTATTCGCCGTTGATATTGATGCCGAGTACGGCCCAGTCTAAGAGCTTAAAGACATCTTCAAGTGCAGTGGTGAACAGTTTCGACGAGATGAAGTCTCCCTGTCTCACGCTTTTCTGCAACTAGATCGGTTTCGTACTCTTATCCCGGATACAGACTGACAGTGTGGCGTTTCTATACAAACACTTCAGCACTTCGATATAACGATGGTCGATTTGGCACCGCTGAAGGGACTGCAGCACCGCCCAAGTTTCGACTGAATCTAAGGCTTTTTCATAGTCCACAAACGCTATACACTGAGGTCGATTATACTCCTCGGTGTTTTTGATAATCTTTATATATATATCCTCACTGATATTATAAATGCGAAAGTAAGTTTGTTTGTTTGCTACGCTTTCACGCTACGTTTTCACTATTACTACACTACGTAGTAATAGTAGTAGGTGTACTTACAAAGAACGATGTGTTCTGAGCAAAGGAATCTACAAATATAAATTGTATTTAATGATTTCTGATGTTTATGCGAGTATTAGACATCCTTACTAATGTTATAAATGCGAAATTAAGTTTGTTTGCTACGTTTTCACGCTTAAACTACCGAACCGATTTCAAAAATGCTTTCACCAATGGAAAGCTATAATTTCAGGGAGTAACCTAGGCTATATTTTATCCCGGTATGCCCACGGGAATGGGAACTACGCGGATAAGGTGACTGAAACCGAAGCGAAGCGAGGGTAGGTTGCTAGTATTAAATATATAAATAGATTATCCATAAGTACTTAGTGTAAATTATAACCATTGATTAAGAATTTTGAAGTGTGTGATGCTTTAGAACTATTTTCTTTAATTTCTGACAATATCGTAAATTTATATGTGTGTTAAGAGATTCAGTAATAATCCTTATTTATATACATAAATACTATCGACCGACCTTTCCTTCGATACGATACGCGGTCGCTCTACCCATTCATTTTAAATCTTTGATTACTCCTAAGATGTTTATTTTAATAATAAACGTAAAGGGCAATTTTAATGTACATCAAATGTACCACATATATACCGTATAAAATTAAATAATTAATAATACTGTATTGTTAAAAATACCTTCGTAAATAACTCATTATTTTTAAAAATTATGTATAGACAAATACAATCCATCACTCCCTATCTTACCTGTGGATATCGTAAAAGATGACTGAGAAATACAATATTCAAATAACATGTGTATACATGAATATTCAAATAACATGTGTATACATGTTATTTGAATATTGTAAAGAGAAAGAAAACTTGAAATAAAACCCTATTTTTTTTTTTTTTGGGTGGGTCGCGGTCGGCGCGCCTCCGCACCACTCCGTCCGGGGCGACAGAGGGGCTTAAGCACGCAACTCCCGCGACCCACCCAAAAACCACGTCGCCTTCGTCGTTGGGCCGACCACTGGAGCAGCGTTAACTTGTCGTCAGTGGTCGGCCCGACGGAATACCCCTAATTGGGGTACCCTCCCATCGACCGACGTCCCCCCCTCGGGGAGGAGGTCGGTCTTTCCTCACGCGGTCGGCCTCTCAGCGGGTGACGAACTAATCCCCGGTCACGTCACCCACGGCCTCGGCTAGGGCGGCATGAGGCGCAGATAGTTGCGCCTACGCCGCCCCAGTCGCCGGCGGCGGATCTCCTCATCGAGGCTGCGCTCCTCGCGCAGGCGATCCGCCGCCTCCTTCCGCGAGATCACTGTCTCGCAGAAGGCTGCGACCGCGTCCCAATTCCCGACGCTGTCAACCATCGCCCTAGCGATAGCCGGCAGCGTCAGGTCCGTACCGATGATTGCGACGGGTTCACAGCGCTGCACTGCCCAAGCCGCGCAGGCCTCGAGCGTATGGCGCGCCGTGTCCTCGTCGTAATCGCAGTGGTGGCAGGACGGTGTACCTCCTAACGACCTTGTGCAGGTATTTGGCGAAGCACCCATGCCCCGTCAAAACCTGCACCAGTCGGAAAGAGAGCACCCAATGCCGCCTTTCCAACCACTGCATCAGCACCGGCCGGAAGGCCTCCACGGTTCGCACCCCGAACCGAGGCCTCTCCAGCCGGCAGACCCCTCCACCAGCCCATGGTCCCTCCAGCCATCCTGGCTATATGGACCGAATCACGGGAGATGCACGCCTTACTTGCGTGTGCTCTTTCGGGCGTGCACTTTCTTGACTCCCTACAAATTGTCTGCCCGAGCCCTCTCCCCTTTCTGGGGCGGCTTATGTTGCGTGGGTGTCGCTATTGCGACGAACGACACGATGATAGCGACTGCGTCATCGACTCTGTCCTTTCTCCGCCAGCTGCCCAACGGGCAATGACGTCTCGACGGGCGTCGACGCGCCAGGCGGTGAGATCCCTTAACGAGACCACACCGCCCCCCGCTCGCACCCCCGTCGCCCGCCGATATAGTTCGGCGAGCATCTCCGCCTCCAGGTCCCACGGGGGAGACCCAGCCAATAGGCACGCTGCCTCCGTCGCCACCGTGCGGTATCCGCGGATGGCCCTGACCGCCATGACCCTCTGTGGTCGCCACAGAAGGGCCCTAAGTCGGACGGTCATGGACCCCGCCCACGCCGGTGCGCCGTACAGGGCCATCGACCGAATGACCCCCGTGTACAGCCGTCGGAAATAAAACCCTATGCTAACACTTCTTCCCTGGTGGTCCCGAGAATTGGCGGACCTTCGGGCCGCGTGTATACGTGCCCGGAGGGCCTACACCCGCAGCCGAGCGCGTCACCGTGACGCTGAGCGGGAGGGCTAGCTGTACGAGGCTTACCGCAGTGCGCGGTCTGCCTTCAGGCTGGCCGTCCGTACCGCCAAGGACGATAGTCGGCGAGAGATGCTGGACAGGCTCGAGCGTGACCCCTGGGGTCGCCCCTACCTCGCGGCGCTGAACAAGCTCCGCGGGTGGGCCCCCCCCCCCCCTCACCGAGACTCTCCAGCCCAGCCTCCTCACCAGAGTTGTCGAGGACCTCTTTCCACGGCGGGCAGAGCACACGCCCCCGGTCATGGCTTCGCCGGACAGCGACCGGGAGGCCGACGATGAAAGTGCTCCGCCCATCACGGAGCCGGAAATGGGGGCGGCGGTGGCGCGTATGCGAGTCAAATCCACCGCCCCCGGGCCCGACGGTAATCCGAACCGTGTGCTGGCCCTGGTCCTCGAACACCTGGGACCACGCCTCAGGGGACTGTTCGACGCTTGTTTGACGTCCGGGCAGTTCCCTGGGTGCTGGAAAGAGGGGAGGCTGGTTCTCCTGCCGAAGCCGGGACGGTCTCCCGAGTCGACCTCAGCCTATAGGCCCATCGTGCTGCTCGATGATGCGGGCAAGCTGCTGGAGAGGGTGTTGGCTGCCCGCATCGAGCGGCACCTCGTCGGAGTCGGGCCCGATTTGTCGGACGCCCAGTTTGGTTTTCGGAGAGGGCATTCGACGATCGCGGCCCTGCTGCGCCTGAAGGCCGTGGTAGCGGAGGCCGTCACCAGCGGAGGAGTCCTGTTGGCGGTGTCCCTGGACATCGCCAACGCCTTCAACAGTCTGCCATTCAGCTGCATCAGGGAGGGGCTGAGGTATCACGGGGTGCCCGTGTACCTCAGGCGGCTGGTGGCAGACTACTTGGAGGGGCGCAGCGTCCTCTACGTTGACCGAGTAGGGGACGTTGTGCGAACGCCCATGACGTGCGGTGTCCCGCAGGGGTCGGTTCTGGGTCCGACCCTGTGGAACATCGGCTACGACTGGGCGTTGAGAGGAAGCCTCCCACCCGGGCTGGGCGTAATTTGCTACGCCGACGATACACTCGTCACAGCCCGGGGTGGGACGCTAGAGGAGGCGGCACGCCTGGCAACTCTCGGCACCGAGGAGATTGTCAGACGGATCGAAGCGCTGGGGTTGAGGGTAGCCCTGGAAAAGACGGAGGCTCTTTTGTCCCATGGCCTCCGTACCGCCGGGCCTCCCGCCGGCGCTTCGATCACCGTGAAGTCGATCACCATCAGCATCCAGGCCCACATGAAGTACTGGGGCCTGGTGCTCGACGGGCATTTTTGGTTCCGGGAGCATCTCCATCGACTTGTTCCCCGGCTTGTCGGCGCGGCGTCCGCCCTTTCGCGGCTGATGCCGAATGTGGGCGGACCCAGTGCTACGTGCCGACAGCTGTACGTGGGGGTGATCCGGTCGATGGCCCTGTATGGCGCACCGGTGTGGGTGGGGTCCCTAACCGTCCGTCTTAGAGCCCTCCTGTGGCGACCACAGAGGGTCATGGCGATCAGGGCCATACGGGGTTACCGTACGGTGGCGACGGAGGCAGCGTGCCTCCTGGCCGGAACTCCCCCGTGGGACCTGGAGGCGGAGATGCTCGCCGACATTTATCGGCGGGTGTCGGAGACGCGCGCCCGCGGCGGTATGGTCTCCCTGCAGGAGATCACCGCCTGGCGGGTCGACGCCCGCCGTGGAGTCATTGCCCGTTGGGCAGTCCGGCTGGAGAGTCCTCGGTACGGTGTCAGGACCGTCGAGGCCTTCCGGCCGGTGCTGATGGAGTGGTTGGAGCGGACGCACGGGGTGCTTTCCTTCCGACTGGTGCAGGTGCGGACGGGGCACGGATGCTTCGCAAAGTACCTGCACAAGATTGTCAGGAGGGAGAGCACACCGTCCTGCCACCACTGCAGTTGTGACGAGGACACGGCGCAGCACACGCTCGAGGAGTGTGCTGCGTGGGAGGGAGAGCGCCGTGAACTCGTCGCGATTATCGGTGCCGACCTGGCGCTGCCGACCATCGCCAGGGAGATGCTCGTCAGCGTCAGGAACTGGGACGCGGTCGCCGCCTTCTGTGAGGCCGTTATCTCACGGAAGGAGGCGGCGGATCGTGTGCGAGTAGAGCTCCTATTCGGCGACACGTTCCGCCGCCGGCGACTCGGGCGGCGCAGGCGCGAGTATCTGCGCCTAATGCCGCCCTAGCCGAGGCCGCGGGTGATCGGACCGGGGAATTGTCCGTCACCCGCAGAGAGGCTGACCGCGCGACGGCGACCGACGTTCCAGGACGTCGAGATGTGAGGTTACCCGAAAGGGTATTCCGTCAGGCCGACCACTGACGACAAGTCACATCTGCTCCGGTGGTCGGCCCAACAACGAGGTGACGTGGGTACGGGTGGGTTATGGGCCCGCGCGTCGTCCTTTCATCGCCCCGGACGGACTGGACCGCGCGTGCGCTTACCATAACCCACCCATAAAAAAAAATAAAAAAAATGCCAGCACTTCTGACCAGCGTGGTGTAGTAGGTTTATTTCCCTCTCATTTGGTGGAGGCTCGAGCCTAGCAGTGGGATGTATTTGAGTTGAGATGATGAGATGTATAGATAAACATGGTTACTGTAGATTATCCTTAATAAAAAAAAAATTAAATAAGCTTTTATTTGAATGCGCTAAAAAGTCAAAAATAAACTTTAACTTTCAACTTATAACGACATTACACAATTTATATGTTACTAAAGCTTGTTGCGAAATTTAAGTAGTCGTATTTACTTAAAAAATTGTATGTGTACAACGCATCATTATTACAAGGTCATTTGCCGGTTAATTTTGAGCAGTTTAGCTCTTCAACAAGGAGACCTACTAAAGATTTTACCCTACTTAAGGCCACGTATGCTTGACTGACCTGCAGCGAAGAGCTTCGAGCCTAAGTAAACAACCGCAAGATATCCGCCATATTGGGTTTAGAGTGACGATATTTTATTTTTTCGAGTTACTCTTAGAAAACTCTTTCATTTGATACCCATATTATAGGAATGCATTAAATATAATTATTCCACCATCTTGTATTTAGAATGATTTCACACAGTTAAACACGTATTGTCATCCAAATTGAATGTGTATACAAAATATTGGCTCAATCGGTTGAATTTATCTGCTTCAAAATAGAGTTTTAAGCTTTAAAAATCCACCATATTGGATTTCAAGGACGTCACTTTATTTTTTTCGACTTACTCTTAGCAAGCCCTTTCAAATGATAATTTGATATGCATATTGTGAAGTGCATTAAATATAATTAGTCCGACATCTTGTACGTGCCGCCATGTTGCATTTAGAATGACCTCACACAGTAAAGAACGTATTGTCATCCAAATCGAATTTGTATACAAAATTTTAGCTCAATCGGTTGAATTTATCTGCTTCAAAATAGTTTCAAGCTTTAGATGTCCGCCATATTGTATTTAAAGTGACGTCACTTTATTTCTTAAGTTACTCTTAGAGCCCTTGTATTTGATACCCATATTGTAGGAGTGCATTAAATATAATTAGTCCGCCATCTTGTATTGCCGCCATGTTGGATTTAGACTGACGTCGCATAGTATAGGTAAACATACATTGTCATCCTAACCGAATATGTTAATAAAAAGCTTAATCAGTTGAGGGATTCTGAGAATTGAGTTGCAAAATTCAGAGAGTTAATAAAATGTTTATACACCCTCATACCATTGAGCCCTGGGCACGTGCTCACCTTGGCATTGGGTCATCCATCTAATCAATCAGACATAATCCACAATTCATAACAAACTTAACGAACTTTTTCCCAAATTTGTTGGAGTTGCATAAACCAAGTTGCCAACCAAGATACTCGTCAAGACGAATCAAACGAGCTCAAACTCGATGGGGTTGCATCGTTTAATTACGGAGTTCCTATGGCCAGCTTCTAGGTGCATCATCAGACCCTAATTACCATATAGTATTAAAGTACTCGTCAAGACGAATCAAATGAGTCCAAACTCGATGAGGTTGTGTCGTTTAATTATGGAGTTCCTATGGCCTGCTTCCAGTTCCATCATCAGATCAGCTCTATGTCACAATAACATTGCATTGTCATCCGATTTATACATGCATGCAAAATTTCAGCTCAATCGGAAACCGGGCAGTGGATCAAATTTAACTTGCAAGATTTGATTACTGACAAAAGGACCGCAGAAACTAAATAAAAGCTTATAAAAAATAAACACACCACTGCGGATTATTCTGTAAATCTTTTTAACGTTAATGATTTTGATACATTATTTGAAGTCATTAAAGACAGTTTCTATTTGTAGATTCCTTTGCTCAGAACACTTCGTTCATAGTAAGTACCTACTACTACTACTACTTATTGCTACACTACTCGCGGGTGTACTTGACTCGGAGGCTCAAAGACAGGCATCATATTTTTACATTACCAAGGAAACTGTGAGCACAGATTTCCTTCTATCGCACTACCGTAATAAAATCGGTAGATGTGGGTACCGCAACCCGTTGTCTACGAAGTACTTCTTACCGAATGGAAAAAGGCTGTCATTTCTATTTTAAAAGCTTTTATGTAACTTGCCCTGTTAGTATGGGACAAATCTTGCGAGTTAAATTAAAACCAATTCCTGTCGTTAGATGAGATTGAAATTTGGTTTACTTACGTAACTTCGGTGACAATGCAATAATATGGTACCATGAAGCTGGTCTCAAGATGGCGTCGGAAGTTGACTATAGGAACTCCTAAACCAAATAAGATAAAACCGTCGAGTTTGGACTCGTTTGAATAGTCTTGACAAGTCTTCCTCGTTATAGAGCATTTAAATAAAAGCTTGTTACTAATTTTTTTAATTAAAATTTTTCCTATGCATTTGCACAATTGGAGCGACGTTGTCCTGGTATGCTAGTCAGATAAGGGAGTACAAAGTTTAAGTTCCAGTTTTTCTTCTATTTCACAGAGTTTATGTACAAATGATATCCCTTGGTGGTTTTTTACGACATCCACGGGCCAGGCAGAGGGTGATGCATTGTATTCTTACTTCATTAATACACGAAAAGAACATACATATTAAAATATCATTTGGCTGTGCCTACTAAGACAGCATTAGATTCCGGGAGGACTATAAATTACACAAATAAGTCGTGCATTTCCTCAACAAAGTTAATGCATTTATTCGTTCCATTTTACGCAAGTTGTTTTATTATCAACCATTTTGTTTAAATTTACTTCATCATCATCATAATTTCAGCTCATATACGTCCCACTGTTGAGCTCGAGCCGCCTCCACAATAGGAGGAGAATTGACCTTACTATACCATACTGTCAGACAGGTTGTTATAGAGTTTTATTTCTAGTTTTCCTTCTCTTGCATAGATGTTATATGCGTATTATAATCCCTTAGTCGTCCTTTACAACATAAGATAGGGAGTGTTTATTTGTATTCTTACTCCGTCCCCACACGGAATGTACTTATCTTCATATTATTAATGGCTTTAGTCACACACAGATTTAACACAAACTAGCTTTTGTCTAGACTCGAGTAGATATATTAATCAAAAACTCAGTTTCTATCTTCGTACTGGGAAATAAAAGTTCAATGTGAGCGATCACGCTTGGCTTTGCAAAACGTGACTTAAATCGCTGAACAGTATTTTTCAATTGTACCTTTCAACAAATAGAAATATTTCATTGGATTTCGTTGTCGTCATTTCGACACTGTTGCCTTTATTGCAATCGAGATAAACAAAAAATATGTATATAGTTATGTAGATAGTACTGTCTGGTACAATCTTGTTCCGTGCGGTGACGGAGTAAGAATACAATTCACCATCCACTCTCTTAATCGTGGGTGTCGTAAAAGTCATCGACTAAGGGATATGATGATATCTATGCAAGAAAAGGAAAACTTGAAACAAAACCCTATACCAACACGTTTGACCAGCGTAGTATAGTAGGTCATTTCCCTCCTATAGTGGAGGAGGCCCGAGCCCAACAGTAGGACGTGCTTGGGCTAAGATGATGATATATACCACGACATTTAAATTCAGCAAGTAGTACTGGCTTTAATTGTTGGGTTATAGATATTCTTCTTTATCCCACTTCCGTCCTGTCACTGAGTATAAATTTAACACAAAGCTTGGTTACTTACTCCGCCTACAAGAGGGGTACATCTAAATGAGGAATGAATTTCTCCGCAATGGAAAGGAGAATAGCTTTTTATGACATCCTTGTTAGGCGGGATTATCTAGCCTTGTTTTGTTTGAGGCTTTCCATTTCTTTCACACACCAAAGGCAGTGCAATAACAAATTGCTACTACTTAGACGTCGATTTTCTGTGAGAGTGTGGTACTACTCTGAACGGACCGACCCTTGGCTCTAGACTGTTGACAGAGTGATCCTAACACAAGCTTTACGATGCTAATATGGTGTAGGCCCTTATTCACACCCACATATATACAATTACTAGCTGACCCGGCAAACATTGTTTTGCCATCTAAATAATTTCTAGAGAATTTCTAGTGTAGAGAAAAAATAACTAACTTATTGGAAGTGTGTTAGGATGTGGTATATGAGTGAAAAAGGCATGGAGCGCTGTGAACAATGAGGGAATATAAAAATAACAAAACACCAAACATTATATTTTTTAATTTATTGTAATTTATTTTAAGTAATAATTATTTATATCATTAATTCATTACATAGTATTAATATCTTAATGATACAGCGTGAATAATATTTTTTGTTAGCCCATCTTCAGCTAATACAAACAAACTTGATGGTTTACCCATTCGAGAGCATGCAACTTACAATTGTCCGTGTGAAAAACATGGTGTGCTCAAATCTAAGCCACAAACAGACATTGTTTGGCCGTGGGATTTATTAATAGACATTGTAGATGTCTATCTAATCGGAAATTGAATACGCTTACATTGAATTGGCACATCTATGGGTATAATAGGTATTCATGGTATTAATATATTTTCACCTCGAAACTTGCCATTTAAAATAGTGGCTTCGCGAAAACTGTAGAGGTAGTGAGAGAAGGCTTATTGTTTGGGAGAAATAGGAGACCATCTTCATTGACATCCCTACTCCGTGCTGTTTACTGGGTGAGAAATGACACCGGCAGACACATGGAGGGGATAACTTACCAAGTGATAATAATAATTGATGTTATCGAGCGGGATAAAAAATGATCAAATTATTAAAATAACTATTAAAAAGCTGATAGCTGAAAGCTGAGAGCGTTGGTGATAGAATAGTGAAAATTTAGGGTTGTATATTTTAATGCCACATAATAAAAAAAAAATAAAAAACAAATTATCCTAAAAATTAAAAAAAAAATTTGGGGTGGACACCCCTTATCACTTAGGGGTTTGAAAAATAGATAGTAGCCGATTCTCAGACTTACTGAATATGCATAAAAAATTTCATAAAAATCGGTCAAGCCATTTCGGAGGAGTATGGGAACGAACATTGTGACACGAGATTTTTATATATTAGATATACATGTATATAGAATCTATATATCTATATTATAGACACAATCTGTTCATACAAAAATAGATTAATCAACCCCGGGAATGAATCGAGATTCGGAACAGAGCCCCAGGGAAAATGAGCAACACTTAAGTATCCGTAATCGGATTTCCAAAGAATGCCAAGAACTCGTATCACTGCCATACAGACTTCAATATTGTTGCAGTAAGTAAGTTCCTTTTGTACTGAATTATGTATATGGATTATATATTAATACATTGTAATTATATAATTATTATAAACTAGCTTTTAACTGCTACTTCGTTTGCGTGGAAGCGATAGTGTGCACGAAGTACAAAACTGGGCTATTTCTAATAAATCATGTCATTTTGTGGTAGGACCACAAAGTCGTTTCTCTACGTAGACAGCTACGGGCCAGTCGGACCGGGGAGGTATCACACTCTCAGAGAAGTTCTACGTCTGAATGGTAGCAATTTGTTAGTACACTTCGTTCGATAAGCGAGAGAACCAGAAGTTCAACTTTCTGAGGGTATTTGCGTGGTAGATTTTGGTGATGTATTTAGTATCACCAAAATCACACCAAGCTTTAGTCTATCGCTATTCTAAATTTTATCAAAATCGGTTAAGTGGTTTGCTTTTATAATATTAGTAAGGGTAAAGTTATCTAGTCACCAAGTCAAATAGTTGTCTTTTACCGCTTTTAGAACATACATTTTCATCATCATCATCATCGCAGCTCATATACGTCTCACTACTGGGCCCGAGCTTCCTTCAAAATAGAAGGGAAATTGACCTTACTATATAATGCTGGTCAGACAGGTTGGTATAGGGTTTCTTTTCGAGTTTTCTTCTCTTGCATAGATGTTATATGCTTGCTGTATCCCTTACTCGTCTTTTATGTCATCCACGGGTAAGATAGGGAGTGTCGAATTGTATTCTTATTCTGTCACCCCACGGAATACACATATTTTCCTGATTTACACATGTATTATATTGATGGTGATTACCACCTTTTTGTTTGTTTTTTTTATGGGTAGCCCACCCATTAAGCGCAAGCGCGCTCCAGTTCATCCGGGGCGATGAAAGGACGGCGCGCGGGCCCATAACCCGCCCGTACCCACATCACCTCGTTGTTGGGCTGACCACCGGAGCAGGGTTACTTGTCATCAGTGGTCGGCCCGACAGAATACCCCCTATTTGGGGTATCCTCCCATCTGCTGCATTCTGCGAGCCTCGTAGAAGGCTGCAATCGCGTCCCAATGCCCGACGTCAGGTCGGCACCGATGATTGCGACGAGTTCACGGGTGGGTGGCGGGTGGGTCCGTGGGAGTGTGTGAGTAGATTCTTAGCTGAATGTAAAAGAACATAATCCGTTTAATATACTCCGTTGAAATCCATGAAAACAAAAGAATCAAGAGAAAATTATTGTCTTTTGTTTTTATTAGCGGCAAAAATGTTCATAAAAGTAAACCAGCAATAAAAAATTGAAGGAACGTTGGAATTCGAAAAATAGCTATAAACCATCTAGGATAAATTTCGCATCGAATGGTGGTAGTTTCATGTCGATACGATCAGCGGTTTAGGCGTGAAAGAGCCTCAAACAAAGACCATTTTTATTATAAATATATATATATACCTACTTATTTAAAATTAATTGAACAATTTGTGAAATTTAAAGTAAAAGTTTTGTTAAAAATATTTACGCTGCTTGCTATATTATGACAAATTTCGCTGTCTGTAAAGTAAGAGACTGTGATTTGGGACTTTTTTAAAGTAGTTTATTAACATGACTTGCAAAAAGTATAAAACACTACGTTTTAAAGGCGACTTGCGGCGTAGCTTTATAGAAAAAGTTAATTTCACTATTTTTTATTTCTGTCCTTTAAATCTTATGTTAAAGTTCTCAAGTTCGCCCAGCTCATAGACTTTTTTTAAATTTTAAATATGGCAACACACATCACCACCACAGACTCATCATCAGCTTGCTCTTATCCCAATTACTTGGGGTCGACGCAATATGTCATTTGTTTTGACATATTGCAAAAAGTTTCGGCAATGACTTTTATGACCGGCCGCCTGCCTGACGTCAACCCTCCTTGGGAATGTAATCGTTGACCCAAAAGGTACCAGATGGAGTTGGTCCGGGTCAATCTAGGGCTCTTAGTCGCCTTTTACGACACCCACGAGCAAAGCAAGGGTTGGTAGTATTCGAAGCCGCTACCACACAGCAATCACCACCACAGACTATCTGGCTTTATTTATTTTTAATGCAACCGACCGATTTATACACTGACAAGAAAAGGTGCTTTTCAGTTAAGTCCATAAACACTACGTTTATGGAATGTAAAAACCTGTAGCGAATGTTTTCATTTTGTAATATGTACTACGTATAAAACAGTAACAACTTTAACGTTAGAAAGGCTGCCAACACATCGCACTGTGTGTTCCCTACAAACGTGGAAACACATAGCTTTACAGGTGAGTATGCATTCTTGCAGTTAGTGTTATAAATTTCTCGGCAAAGTGTTACTTCATTTCGCAAATCTTCTCTTAAAGGAGCACAGACACATAAAAGTTGGCAAAACACATTATTTTTAACCCATACCACTACACCGGGCAATACTAAACATAATTTAGATATGCAGCTACAAACATATTTTGGGTAGAAACTAACTTAACTATTTAGTATTAAAAGTTCTGTCCTTGCATTTATCAAGATTCTGTTCTTTGTCCCTTCTTCTTAGTCCATATACTTTGGGCAACTCCTCCATAATTAAAGCCAGACCAACTATATGTATTATTAAATTATTCATTTTTATTACAATTATTCACATTTCAACCAGCCTCTTTCTTACAATGAATTTATTAGACTTACATGCTTTGGTTATATTACACGACAAACGCGAAAAGGAAGGCGTGCTGAATTCTAAAACTTACTTGATCACCATACCCAGTGACGCACGCAAACATCTTCTGCCTAATGTGAAATACTGATCTACGACTTTATTGAGCCAAAAGATTACACTCAATTATAATCATCGTGCTGGTCTTTAGCCAATTCATCATCATTTCAGCTCACATACATCCCACTGTTAGGCTCGAGCCTCCTCCATAATAAGAGGGTAACCGACCTTACCATACCATGCTTGTCAGACAGGTTGCTATAGGGTTTTGTTTCGAGTTTTTCTTCTCTTGCAAAGATGTTATGTGCGTATTATATCGCTTAATCGTCTTTTACGACATCCACGGATAAGATAGGGAGTTGTAAATAGTATTCTTATTCCGTTACCACACGAGAACATCTTTCGTAGTACATGTTGTAAAAGTTACGTCAGGCAGGCGGCCGATCATAAAACTACCTTTTTGCAATTATACAATGCAATAAAAGTAAATATTGCATCGAACCTAAGTAATTGGAATAAGAGCGCGTGCAATACCACACAAAAGTTCTATATATATGTATATGTACTGTACTCGTAAAAATAAGTTAAGTACTTAAATATATTTTGTAAGAATAGATTTAAGTATTGTTATATACTTAGCGAGTACTCGGTGTCCTTAGCAACGGATACCCTTATACGATAACGTCTTTCACGTGTCGTGTTACAATTATATCGAATTTAAGTGGCCAATTCATAAACATTTGTTTCTGTGGTCATGAACTTTTAGATCAAATCGATATCGTTATTTCAATGTTATGTAATGTGCTACGACTACTACAGATCCTTAAATTGCTCGAGGGTGTCATAAAGGGTGACAAAGAACTCTACATCGATCTAGGCCAACTCCATCTGATGCCATTTGATTAACAGTTACATTCCCGAGGATGTTTGCTGTCAGGCATGCGACAAGTTATAAAACTATTGCCAAAACTTACCATATGTCCTATAAAAGGAAAATACATGTTGAGTTGATGACGTGACGATGATAATTTTATTTTAATATTAAAATTCGGACATCATATCAGATGATATTTTTGATGTGAAACATCTATAGGCGAAGGTGAACCTGATCGTTGGTGTGGCGTAAACAGCTCGTAGCGTTAGGGTAAACATGATTGTTGTCTATTATTTAAACATCCGGATACATATGTGTGCATTTGTGTAACGTAACGAATTTTAAATTATTAACCTAAACACATAGGGTGTAACCGACATAGCACGAAGAATTAGCACGCTGAAGTAGCAATGGGCAGGCCACATCGCTCGACGAACCGACAACCGCTGGGGAAGAAAGGTTCTCGAGTAGCAACAACGTATCGGACGACGCAGTGTAGAATGAACTAGGTGGACCGACGACCTGGTGAAAGTTGCTGCGCGTCGTTGGATGCAGGCGGCACAAGACCGCACTCTGTGGCGTAAGATGAGAAAGGCCTACGTCCCACAGTGGACGGCGATGGGCTGAAATGATGATGATGAACCTAAACACATACCTATAGTGTATACTAATGAAAATAAACGTTACAATATAATTTCAATTTTCACATCTGCCAGGCGCCTTGAGCGACGGCTCCCTATTGGTGTTTCTTTTTTTGATGTGAAACATCTATAGGCGAGGGTGAACGCGATCGTCGCGTGGCGTTTAACGCCATGCTTCGCGGTCCCATTTTATTTTATCTATTATTATTTTTTTTTGTGACTTAGTTGTTAGCCTCAGATGGCTGTGACAACTTTACCCGGGCTGGTGGGTGAGCGCTGAGGGCTCTCAACCCGTCATCTATTAATTTAAATCCATATACGTATATCTACAATTTTGTAACGAAACCATAGCGCGATTTAGAATTTTGTACAACACCATCTAGTGAGCTTAGAATAAATTGTTACCTTTAATGTATACTAATGAAAATAAATGTTTATTGAATAAAAAACATCATTTTCTGGAAAAAAAATCATAATATTATTTTTATTAATACTTTATGCGATATGTCGTCGTATGGCATGTCCTGTCGTAATCTGTTCTTTTATGCATATATACTTGTACATAATAATTTCGATGTTTCACATCTGCCAGGCGTCCTGAGTGACGGCTCGCTTTTTTTTTATAAGTCTGTGCGTTCCATTTTTAATCTCAAACTACATTCGCAATGGAAGATAAATTTTCATCTCACGAAAGGAAATCGGTGCACAAAATTTCCCTTAAATCTAACCATACCAAAGGTAGAATGATCAAATGCAATTTTATTCATGACTAGCAACCCGCCCTCGCTTCGCTTCGGTTATAGGTTAAAGTCGTTTTACCCGCGTAGTTCCCGTTCCCGTGAGAATACCGGGATAAAATATAGCCTAGTTTACGCCCTGATATTATAGCTTTCCATTGGTGAAAGAATTTTTGAAATCGGTCCAGCCGTTTTGAAGATTACCCGGAACAAACAGACAGACAGACAGACAGACAGACAAAAATTTTTTAATTGCTATTTTAGGCATAGGTGTCGTGCAAATAACCGTGTGAGCATGAAAAAAGCCTATTATTTTGACATTACAAACAGACACCCCAATTTTATTTATTGGTATAGATTAATTCGTGTTGCTAAAATTAGCATAGACGCAATTCACGTAAAGTTGAATGAATGTTTTGGTAACTAAACAGATAAATACGAATATGACTGTATTCGAACAAATCGCTTGAATATTATCATCATCACAAACTATATACGTCCCACTGTTGGGCTCTGGCCTGGAAAATCTCTTTCCCCAAAAGAGAACCTCTGTTTCCTTATTGCACCGCACTGGTCAGACATTTAAGTGACGATTTTATTTCGAGTTTTCCTTTTCTTGAATAGATTCTATCTGCTTATCATATGCCAAGTGATCTTCAACAGCACCCATGGACAAGACAAGGGGTCGCAAATTAATTAATTATGGGCATAGAGAAATATAAAAAAAATTGCTTCTTAGAGTTTTTGTATATATTAATTTCTTTTTTTTAACTTTAACTTTTTTTTTACTAAACTTACACGTGCTCCTTTTAAAAAAGTAAACCATCATCATCATTATCTCAGTTCATATACTACAGCAGAAGCTGGGCTCGTACCTCCTCTAAAATAGGAGGGTAATTGACCTACTACACCAAGCTTGTCAGACGTGTTGGTATAGGATTTTATTTCGAGTTTTCCTTCTTTCGCATAGACGTTATATGCATTTTGTAATAGGAACTGGTGACTGGTGTTCTTACTCCGTCACCACACGGATAAAAATTAAATATGTTAAAATAAGCTGCCCCAACAGATGTAATTATGTTCAAATAAAATATGAAAGCGACAGTAACGCCACCTACTGGCTCGAATTGTGAATCTAAACCATTCTCGAATCCTCTTGAACATGCACAAAAAATTTCATCAACATCGGTCCAGCCGTTTAAGAGGAGTTCAGTGACATACACACGTACACAAGAAATATAATAAAGATAGAACAATAAAACCTTCACCATAATATTTAACACTTCCATAATCGCGATAATCCTCTTATAAATTTAGACGTATATAACTTTTAAGCACTTGCCCTACGGCTTAACTCTGCAATCATCTAAATTTGTTTGATGGCGTTGAGTAAATTGACTCTTTTCATTTTATTTTACTTCATAAAAAATTATTATTAAAAAAAATGCTTTGATATTTTATACACATGAATCTGCTTTATTCTTTATTCTTATTTGCTTTATTTATCGTGAGGAAAGTCGATGGGAGAGTACCCCAAGTAGAGGGTATTCCGTCGGGCCGACCACTGATGACAAGTTAACTCTGCTCCGGTGGTCGGCCTAACGACGAAGGCGACGTAGTTTTCGGGTGGGTTGCGCGAGTTGCGTGCTTAAACCCCTCTGTCGCCCCGGACGGAGTGGTGCGGAGGCGCGCCGACCGCAGCCCACCCACAAAAAAAAATGAATCTGCTTTATTAAAGATAATATCCTTGCATGGTAGTGGTAGGGCCACACTGTTGACAGTTGTCTGTCTACAGCCTCGGGCCGGTCCGCCCGGAATAATACTACATTTTCGCAGAAAATCGACGTCCGTGTAGTAACAATTTGTTACTGCGCTTCGTTCGGTAAGCGAGGGAGCCCGAAGCCCAACTTGCCGAGGGTGTTTGCTTGTGGTGGGTTTTAGTGGATCCTTTAGTATCACCGAACCTCATTGCACGCATTCACACCCCCTTACTTTCTTCGCGGTAGGCAGCGGCCTTACAAAGGTCCATAAGCGGCAGCAACACTTACCATCAGGTGTACTGTTTGCTCGTTAGCCTATTAACGTTGACGCTAGACATAGGCTATTCTTTTTTTTGTAGGCTATGGTGTGGACACACTCCGTCTGTTCCGTCAGGAGCAAGGAGACTGCATGCAGCCGCTTGACTGTCTCCTCCGTGTTCCTACCGCGTTCTAACCACATCACATTCAAATTATTTATTATGCATAAACCCCGAGAGGGCACTTACATATTGTCAGGTTTACAATTTCCAAAAAAAAATATACTACCACCGGATCGGAACGCGACCGCTACTGAGAAGATCCGGCAAGAAACTCAGCGGCCTTGTCTATTATTATTATTTTTTTTTTCATAGATACAATTGTGTACATGTTTTGTAAGAACTAGCTCCAGTGTGATGCCCTTCGAACCGCAAGACATTTAATATAATTCAAACGATTATGGCTGGACCAGATCCCACAAGCGGCACCCGATCACGAGTTAACTACTAGAGCAGCCATCACTCCCCTCAACCACTATGGAGGGAAGGGAGAGACCCGCTCCACGCAGCTACCGCAAGTAGATCCTTCTGTGAGCATGACCAATACCATAATATGTTACAAACGGTGAAAATACAAAATTTCGTTAGGCAAAACACGCTACACTTTACAATAAAAGTTAAAAAGTACTTTTACAAACAGTATATTTAAAATAACAAGGAAATTGCTGAATGAGGAGCTGCTCACAACCAATCTGTATTATCATCTACATTATCCGAGATTTTATAATAAGCTTTTTTAGAAAGTCTATTCTTGATGACTTTTTTTAAACTTTTTCATAGGCAGGTCTCGGATATCTTTAGGTAATCTATTGTAAAAGCGTATACATTGCCCCATGAATGATTTGCTAACTTTTTGAAGATGAGTAGTGTGTACAACTAATCTGTCCTTATTGCGAGTATTCATCACCATTGGACCAACCACTGGTACCGATTGCTTGACAGCTGTGGTCGGCGCAGACATAGGCCGATATAAGAAAATAATGTGATATAGTAATGCTTTCCAATCTCCAGGTGATCTCTAAAACAATTTTTGCATCTCTCAATAAAAAATAGGTGATGGTGACAATTTTTTTTAAGACAACAAACACCCTGCGCTAAGATAATAATCCTTATGTTGCGGGGACTTTACAAACAATAATAATTAACGGACACAAATTACATCCAGACTCATAAAAATAATTTGTGCACAAAGTGTTATCCTTCGTGGAATTCGAACCGCAGCCACTGTCACTGTAGGTCGGTATCTTAACCACTCTACGCCATCTGTGCAGTCACACAGTTCAAATTGTATTCTTAACCGATCACTACACGGTAAAAGAGATAATCCATTACAGCTCATATACGTCCCACTGCTGGACTCGAGCCTCCTCCGCAATGGGAAGGGAACTGACCTACTATACCACGCTGGTCAGACGTGTTGGTTTAGGGTTTTATTTTGAGTTTTTCTTCTTTTGCATAGATGTTATATGCATATTATATCCCTTAATCGTCTTGTACGGCATCCATGGGCAGGACAGAGGGTGGTGAATTGTATTCTTGCTCTATCACCAGTTACCATACGGATACAGAAAGATAATATACCGACGTAATAGTCTGAAACTGTCTCCCTGATCAAAAGCATAAGAATTCAAAGACGCATTGTGAATTTGCTGATTTCGAATAATGAATCGAATAAAAAGTATGTTTGTCTGATAAACCTCTCAATAAAATCCACTGAGTGGTAACTGCGTCAAGTAGATGCTTTATTGCTCTTAATTTTTAAATAAATATTCTCGGCTAGTATATTATTACACCACGCTCCTAAGTTTGAACCTTATTCAACGGTTTTATTTCGAGTTCCTTGCATTTTATTATATGTATATTATATACTACGATCAAGATAGAAGGTGCAGGTGGTAATTTGCATTCTTACTCCGTCATCACACAAATACATTGAATTATTACGAATATTATTATTATTATAACCAAATTGAAAATAAGCGTCCGATCTTAACTATACAATGACACATAACTTGCAGTGATTTGGTCCATTGAGAATTATGCTACTTTAAAAGCAATAAATTACACACACAATCAGTGAATTTCAAGTTAAAATATGAGTTTGACTAACTGAAGTAATAAAACCTCAATTTACCAACGTTGCCAGTGATTACAACATTAAACTGAGTACTGGACTATTAGCCACACAATGTCAACTCGAACTTCGCAAGTATTTATGATATTTTAATATACGACGGATTGTAGATATGCATATAATTTATATATTATATTTATGTTAAGAAATTTATCATCATCATCGCATACCCACATACTATCCACTACTGTGCTCGAGGCTCCTCTGTAATAGAAGGGCTATTATACCTACTATACCAGACTGGTCAGACGGGTTGATATAGGGTTTTATTTCGTGTTTTCGTTCTCTTGCATAGAAGTTAAACGCATATTATATCCCTTCATCATCATCTCAGCCCATATACGTCCCACTGTTGGGCTCGGGCCTCCTCCATAATGGAAGGGTAATTGACCTACCTACTATACCACACTAGTCAGACGTGTTGATATAGGGTTTTATTTCGAGTTTTCCTTCTCTCGCATAGATGTAATATGCATTTTATATCCCTTAGTCGTCTCGTACGATCACCCCCGTGGGTAAGATAGGGGGTGGTGAATTGTATTCTTACTCCGTCACCACACGGAAAAGGATTTCTTGGATTTATCAACGTTATATTCTAACACTGTTGGAATCCGTGGCACGAAAGTTAAAGAGATCACGTTGTTTAGACATGCTATGGTCTGGCCATACACCGCCCTAACTATCCGAGACGACTAAGACGTCTTCATAATGTGTCATATTTACCCTCTCCGCCTCTTGAGTAGGCAACAAACACCCTTAGACTTTTGGAGGCCCCTTGGCAGGTTAACCTTTCAGATAGGGTAGATATGATACTAGCCACGTTGATGTCCCCGTAATAAATTGTCGGGATATCACCCATATGGTGTATACCTGCCTACCTAAATAGAATAAACGCCATCTTTGTACTATTTATTAACCAACACATGGTTGCCGTAGTGTTTTTTTTTTTCTGATTTCAGCACATATATATTCCACTTTTGGTCTCAAACCTTCTCCTCAATAGGAGGGAAATTAACCTACTATACCACGCTGGCAGAATTCGTTGCAATAGTGTTTTATTTCGAGTTTTCCTTCTCTTATATAGATGTTATAAGTACATTTAATCCCTTAATGGTCTTATACGACACCCAAGGGCAAGAGTGGGGGTGGTGAATAGTATTCTTACTCCATCATCACACGGCAAATACATTTTATAAATGGAATTTATCTTCATTCCTATTATTATTAATTAATTCCTTTTGACATTTGAATTTGTACTAACAGTTAAATAATTGTTACTTCAGTACACAGTTTTATACCCTTCACAGGAAGTTGGGATGTCTGTAGACCAATGTAAACTCCGAAGTAATTAATTGTCAAATCTACTACTCTATAGGTAGAGTAAAATGATAATAAATTTTAAACTTGTTACATAATGAAAAACAGTCCGTTTTTGCGCTTTATAGCGTGTCGTTTTCATAATAAAAATTGTCATTGATTTATTTTATTAAGACTACGAAAATGTTACCTAAACTTTTATGTTAATATTATTCTGGTGTAGGTAAAATAGTTGTTTAGGGCTGTCATGTCCGTCACCCGCAGAGAGGCTGACCGCGCGATGGCGACCGGCATCCCAGTACGTCGAGAGGTGAGAGGTTACCCGAAAGGATATTCCGTCAGGCCGACCACTGATGACAAGTCACATCTGCTCCGGTGGTCGGTCCAACAACGAGGTGACGTTCCCGCGCGCCGTCCTTTCATCGCCCCGGACGGACTGGACCGCGCGTGCGCTTACCATAGCCCACCCATAAAAGAAAAAAAAAATAAAGGACTGTCATGAAATCGCATGCTTTACTGTAAACGTTACATATCAGTTAAGGTATTCGTAGGCAAAACGTGTGATTTTTATATGACATTCTCCATTGTACGTATGGACGACGACGGAGTAAGAATACAATTCACCACTCCCTATCTTGCCCGAGGATGTCGTAAAAGACGCCTAAAGAATATAATACGCATATAACATCTATGCAAGAAAAGGAAAATTCCAAATAAAACCCTATATCAACCTATCTGACCAACATGGTATAATAAAGTCAATTTCTCTCCTATTGTGGAGAAAGCTCGAGCTCAACAGTGGGACATCTATGACCTGCAATGATGAATGAACCCAGTGTCTGTAAGTTTGGCGTTTTGATGAATAATTCCCGAATATTTTGTTAATATTTAAAGTCAGCCAAATCTCTTTCGGCATTACATTTTTAGCATTTGGTCCCTGAAGCTGATGTCGAGAGAACAGCAAGGTACCGGAACCGCACATCACTGCTGTTATCTGAGAATAAGTAAGTCAATTCTAAAGAAAAGTAAGTAACAATAAACGTGCCTGTACATTATTCGAACCGTGAATTGTGTTCTTAGGCTAATGTACAGAAAATTGCCATATTAATAAATTCTAATGCATGCGCTTGAGATAAGAAAATACCCAAATAGATAGAGATCTGCTAATATTTACTTCTTCTATTTCTCGGCTCTTATATATTGTCACTTATGAACACGTGTGATACACGCAATAGTATTTTATACAATGGCCTACCTTATGATACTACGTTAGGTGAATAGGCTGACAATTGACCTAAGAGTTGAGTTTCTTTCTTTTACTTAAACATAAATTTTTAGTGATTTCTTACCTGATACAACGACAATAAAAGGTAACATATTCTATAGTGCACCACCATACATAAACTAAACGAATATGGGCTATAAACTAATATATACTGCTGTATTAACGAATCGATATTTTTACTCCAAATTTTTTCATGGGTTCCTACCACGGGGCAGTGTCACACTCCAGGGAAAGAGGAGAGGAAAGGAGAGGATACCCCACTGGGTATTTGGTCAGGTCGACCACGGAGGACAAGGAACTCGGTACTAGTGGATGGCCCAACGACGAAGGCGACGTATTATGGGTGGGTTATGGGGCCAAAGTGGAGCAGCTGGTCTATGCTAGTTACACGCGTTAACGCGGTTTGGATATTATTTATATACTTTGGTAAACATCCTACCTCCTGAGCTATAATAGGCATATAGTCGCGCCAAATAATGCAAATATATATTTACATAAATATGATAATTTAAAAGCATTTTGCTCCAGCATTTTTGTTAGAAGGTACTTGCTAAATAATTAACATTATTGTTAACTAATATTAATGTGTCACTCACGATTTTATTGCTTTAAGTACCATACTGAGTTCAAATTGTAGGTATTTTTTTTTTTGGGGTGCGTTGCGGGCGGCGCACTCCTCGCACCACTCCGTCCGGGGCGACAGAGGGGCGTAAGCACGCAACTCCCGTAACCCACCCACGATGCACGTCGCCTTCGTCGTTGGGCCAACCACCGGAGCAGGGTTACTTGACATCAGTGGTCGGTCCGACGGAATACCCCCTACGTGGGGTACCCTCCCATCGACCGACGTCCCCCCCTCGGGGAGGACGTCGGTCTTACCTCACGCGGTCGGCCTCTCGGCGGGTGACGGACTAATCTCCGGTCACGTCACCCGCGGCCTCGGCTAGGGAAATCATAGGTATATGCAATAATCTACCTTTATATACAAGTATAAATAATATTAGCTGACCCGGCAAACGCTGTTTTGCCATATAAATTATATTTAATTCAGTGTACTTTATTACTTACGTCCATTTCCTTACGTCATCTCCTTACTTACATCCCCGTCTACAACAACTTATCGTATCCATCACCATCCGTCACCACTCATCTCATCTATCATCATCCGTTATCACTTATCCCATCCATCGATTCGTGCGCATTTGAAACCTTAGAGGCGAAACACGTGTCGAATAAATATTCGAAGTTCTGTGGTAAATTGCATGTTGATGTTCTGGAAGGTGCGCATCGCGTAAGGGTAAGATTTCCTTATTTCCTAGTCCTAATACCGATCAAAACTGTGTGATAAGGTTGTGTGACAAAGCTGTATGATACCGACCAAAGCTGTGTGAGGTCGATCAAGATTAAAGCTGTGTGACCAATTAAAGCTGTGTGACGCCATCAAAGATGTGTGACGCCCAATCTAAAACCTTAATACTATCCCGTACTCCTTCTATTGTGGTGTGCGGTATATTGATTACCGTGGGAAAGTGGTGAGTCTCCCTTCCTTCCTTCCTTCCATTTTAAAATTAAAATAATGTTAATAATTGTATTGGTATTACAGCATTGGATTCTAGAGTGATTACAAATGAATTGGTCTTAGAATGAAAAGCGCACAAATCAATCAGCAACAGCGGGAACAATACAATGAGATTCAGCGATTCCACAGACGCAGTTCTTTCGTAGTCTTGCCATGTAGTAGCACACCACCACGGTCTGGCAATACATTATTCGGGTTATTGTGCCGACAATTTATTGTATTATAACTGTGTTACATTTAATATAGATAATAATATTATAGTCATTTGAATTGTAACCAAATTTCATTTAAAAAGCGAAGAAAACAAGCTCTATGGGGCCCCATAATTTACCGTATTCCCTCCCATTGCCGATCGGCTGATCACTGGTACCTGTGTTTTGGACCTCGGTGTTCAGCTTAGATTATACTTGCCCGTACCGTCTCTGTCGACGCCTCAGCAACAACCAACAGTATTACTCGCCCAACGAGCAATATGGTCGTGACAAGTGTCGGCCCGTCAGCCAGATAACTCTCGTGCCAGCGTCGCCGGTACCGGTAAGGTTCAGCGAGCATCTCTGCCTCCAAGTCCCACGTGGAAGTACCGTCCAATAGGTACGGTGCTTCCGTCGCTACCGTACGGTAACTGCGAGCCAGGACCAAATATTTCATCTGATCTAGATAGGGACCAAATCTTAGCCTTTAGGGTCACCCTAAGCGCCACGATATACCTGACCACACCCTCGGTACCGAGTGTGGCCAGGTGTTCTGCCCCTTCCAGTGTCACACCCGGGGCTATAATGAGCATATCGTCAGTGTGACAAAATACACCCAGCTTGGGAGGAAAGCTGCCTCGGAACGACCAGTCGTAGCCGATTTATCATAATAAGCTTGTAGACCGCAGCCGAGTTCGGAGACCGTCCCGGCTTCGACAGGAGAACCAGCTTGCCTTCCTTCAAACACTCAGAGAACCGCCCAGACGCTACACAAGCGTTGTGTTGGATTCTGAGGGGTAAGGTGTTTGAAGACCAATGTACTACAAATGGTAAGGAACGGAAAAAAATTTAGATCGGTTGATATTGGTTGACATAAGTATTTTAAATACAATTATTTAATCCCTAACACGCAAAAGAGAAATAGGTACTATTAGAGATCTATAGATAAATAAATGCAAGCGATACAAAGTTTACCTTTTTTTTTGTGTTCTCATAGAGCAGTTTCCGTGTCGGAACCGATTAAGAATATATTTCACCATCTCCCTATCTTGGCCGTGGATATCGTAAAAGACGACTAAGGAATATAATAAGCATATAACATCTGTGCAAGAGAAGGAAAACTCGAAATAAAACCCTATTTGTTTTTTGCGGCTGGATTACGGTCTGCGCACTCCTCGCTCCGCTCCGTCCGGGGCGACAGAGGGGCGTAAGCACGCATACCCGTAACCCACCTGTGACACGTCGCCTTCGTCATTGGACCGACCACCGGAGCAGGGTGACTTGACGTCAGTGCTCGGCCCGACGGAATACTCCCTGAGGAGTACCCTCTCCTCGACCAACGTCCCCCCCATCGGGGAGGACGTCGGTCTTTCCTCACGCGGTCGGCCTCTCGGCGGGTGACGGACTAATTCCCCGGTCCAGTCACCCGCTGCCTCGACTAATGCGGCATCAGGCGCAGTTAATCGCTTCCGCCACCCCAAATATAAAAAATATATAATGAGAGATGTCAAGGGACACCCGGATGGAACGAAGTTTTATTAAAAAAAAATTGAGAGGTGTTATTATTTAATATTAGTGGATTAAATAAAATAATAAATAATTTTATTAAAAGAATTTTATAAAAAATAAATTAAATTATTTATTTATTAATATTAATAATTTATTATTTTATTAATTTATTAATATAAATCTCAAAAATCAATATAATTAAATTACATTATTAACACGCGCACGCCGCACGGCTTTGAAGGAACAAACAAAAAACCCTATAGCAACATGTCCGACCAGCATGGTATATGAGGTCAATTTCACTCCTATTGGGGAGGAGACTGAGCCCAGCAGTGTGACGAGTAAGAGCCGAGACGATCGCTGTTAGCCGCAGATGACTTTCACAGCTTTGCCCGGGCTATGGGTGTGCGCTGAGGGCCAGTTCTTCATTCACCGTATCTGTATCATCTAGTCAAATATAAATACTACAATTATATTATGATTTCTGATAAAAGTAAGACTTTTATTGTTCGCTAACAGTTCGTTTAACGCCACCTATTGAGACTTAACGAAGTTAAAAAGCAACATATTTTAAATACATAAATGACTTGATAGCTAAGATATACTCGTATAACTACAGATGTCACGTTTTGGCGACTAAATTATTATTACCATAGACCATGACTTATTACGGTACAGCCAATGTAGTGCGCTATGTGAACTTGCGTTGATTATTTTTTTGTATATTTGAACTTTATTTAAAACCTTTATTCTTCATTTTAAGAACTTAAAAAAACTCTTTCTTACAGACTTAAAAAGTAAGCGTAATTATTTACCACGCTAAAAATATGACGTCACATAATGCTTTTTATGGTGTCACCGGGGGTATTTACAAACATATGAATAAGGTACACAAATTTCACCCAAACTCAGAATAATCATTTTAGAATCGCAGAAACTCGGACGGACATATCCGTCCTGTGTGAGTTTCGCTCGACTCGCAACCGAGTGTTGCACTAAAGGTCGGCACTTAGACCACTCTATCATCTGTGTAATTTTTATAGTTAGAACATTAAGATATGAATAAGAAGTTACTTTCACCTTACATTTTCTGCTTACTATTGATATTATTAGTCTATTGCTTTTTTCTACTGTACATTTAATCCGTTTACAAAATTAACAAGCATTAAATGTTTCCGTGTGGTGATGGAGCAAGAATACAATTCACCCTTTCTTGCCAGTGGGTATCGTAAAGGACGATAATATGTAGATACCATCAATGCAAAAGTAGGAAACTCCAAACAAAACCCTTACCAACCCGTCTGCCTAGCGTGGTATAGTAGGTGAATTTTCCTACCATTGTGAAGGAGTCTCGAGCCCAGCAGTGGGACATATAGAAGCTGTGACGACAACGAAATTTACTCACCTACATTAAATAATTTCAATCTAACTAGTGTTACGAATATAAAGAAAATACATATTTTGTCTTCACAAAAGACTCACAGTCTAATACAAAGCAACAAATAACGAATAGCTGGAGTTCAAATAAATATAAGGCCAATAACATGACAATGTGTTAGACATCGCTAGGATTAATAGTGCATGGACGTTACAGAGCGAGGTTAGTGTTGGCAATCAATCAACCGCCGTCAGTCTACCGTGTGAAGTGGATGCTCACATTGATGACGATGCAACGTGACTTGGAACTGACATCGAGCTCAATGTGTCGCGTCATATCAATCGCATGCTCGACGTTGTATGTCTTTACATAATGTACAATGTTAAAAAATATACAACAGGCTCCAAATATTGAATGTTTAATCAACCATTTAAATCGGTTACTAGATAGATCTGTAGAAAATCAACATTTTCCGAATTTAACCAATATACAGGTGTATCAGGTTATGGGACAACTGCTCGAGTATGTTGTAGTTTAACGGTCATAGATCGTAATTAGAATGTACATTACACAAATAACAATATAACATAAAAATTAGTGATTTCAAAAAAATGTGTCTAAGAGTCTATGCCTTAAATGTTACGTATTATGTAGGTATGTACAGACAAAATACATGTAGGCATGTAAAGCTTTGACAGTATAATTTCATTCATCATACCTAGAATTGCGCGAACGCTTCAATGAGCGTAGGTAACAACGGCGAGCCGTCAACAATCATCGGCCGATCAGCTGTTTTAAAGCGAAGTTTGTCTTGCTTATGCGAATGTAATCATTGATTTATTCAATTTCTAATGAACATTTAACAAAGTATGAATATGTTCCGTATTAAGACTTTATACATTTCAATTGGATTTATACGAAAAAGCGATGACAAAATTGAAAACTTTACATGTCTCTAATTCCTTAACGAATCGATATTTTTCGTTCAAATTTCTTTCATGGGTTCCTACCACCATTGCCTAGCTCCCTTTTGACCAGTTGCCCTATAACCTGATACATCCTGTATAAGAAAATTCTACGTGTGATGCGGATTGTATAGTATTTCTTGCCCGTGTATGTCGTAAAAGATGACTAAAAGATATAATTTGCAAATAATTTCTAGGCAAGATTTTTTTTTTGGTGGTTACGGTCAGCGCACCCGCCACTCGGCTCTGTCCGGGGCGAAGAGGGGCAGCGCGCGGCCCCGTAACCCACCCGATAGCACGTCGTCTTCGTCGTTGGTCCGACCTCCGGTGCAGAGTTCCTTGACTTCAGTGGTCGGCCCGAAATTTCTAGGCAAGATAAGGGAAACTCGAAATAAGACTTGTTATCAACTCGTCTGACCAGCGTGGTGTAGAAGATCAATTTCCCTCCTATAGGAGGGATCCGTAATAACGGAGGATGACCGAATCCAGTAGGCCCATATTGTAAAAATCCCCAGAAAGAGTAGTTACTTATGTAAAATAGTAAAGATTTCAAATTTTCACCACCCAATCAGAGATAGATTTTTTTGAACATCTGATCATCACTGAATCCTATGTGGCGTGATAAGAATACAATTGTCGCCACCCGTTACGTACCCTTTGGAGTCGTGAAAATCGATCGCACTAGGAGCGTGAATAACAGCTCCCTCCTGAAAAACTATTAACATCATCTCATCATCACCCTCTCAGCCCATATAAGTCCCACTGTTGGGCTCGTGCCTCCTCCATTATGGGAGTGAAATTGACCTACTATACCACGCTATTTTGTTTCGAGTTTTCTTTTCTTTTATTTAGATGTTATGTGCATAAGAATATGGCGCTTAGTCGTTTTTAGAACACTAGGCAGGCAAGAGACGTTGTTCTCCTACTTCATGGCCAAAAAGAGGACAGTTACACTCAAAGCAATCGCCAACTCTCTTGCCAAGCGTGTCGATTACTGCACTATCCTCTCATTAGTAAAGGAGGCCTATAACAGGGGACGGCGCAATCACCGTGCCTACCGAAAATATATTAATACCATCAAAAACAAGACTTGTAAAAAAAGCCAAGCCTCGCAACTGAATTCTTCTACCATAAAAATTTGTGACCACCTCTAAGTGGACAGCCTTCGTTGTAAAGCATACAAAAATACATAAATATGCCTTGATAATTTTTGCATTACGGAGTTTACTACCTTTTATATTAAAATGACCCGCGAAATCAACGCCGATCGATAAAAATGGACGATAAGATTTATTAACGCGACTACTTGGCAAATCACCCATTACGTTTTGCGCTGGCTGACTGTCGAAAGCAACGCATACATTTAAACACTCGACTTCTTATAACACGTCGCGCGGAGATTATCCAGAACTGCTGCCGCAAGAGAGACAAGAGTGTGTTCGGTCCTACGTGTGTAAAAGTACTTACTTTTGATGATAATAATCAATAATTAATGTGGTAAGATAATGCGAAGGAGGCAACACTAACGGATATTTAGACGCGTAATCTAAAGTCGAATTAACAAGCCTACCGCCAACTCTGAGTAGTTCATTATAACATTAATAACCGTGCTAACAGGTGAGCACCAGACAATTCTAGCTTCGGTATAGTGAGCCTTTGTTTGATTGGTGCCACTCGAGTTTTTGCTAACAGTAAATGTATTGTCACCTCTCCGTTGTGATGAACACATCGCATATAAACTACAGCTGCATAAGCGTGATTGGATGCGTCGCTGAAGCTATGTAAATCAAAAAATCGCATAGATTTTGTTAGAACTCTCCTATTGATAGTAATGGCTTGTAAATGATGTAAACTGTTGCAAAAACCTTGCCATTCATTTATTATTTCTAATGGTGGGGTATCATCCCATCCTAATTTTGGTTTCCACAATTTTTGCATTCAAATTTTAACAGAGATGACGCAAGGTGATAACCAGCCATTTGGATCGTAAATGGCGCTAATGTTAGACAAGATTGCCCGTTTGGTACAAGTGTTATTTGTCATAGATACAGTAAAAGTGAACGCATCGCTTTTAGCGTTGTATAGGAAACCCTAATATCTTAAGTGGCGAGTCTGACTCTTCAATAAACTTTAGTTCACAATGTTCTTCAGGAAGGTCTTCGAGCAACTGTGGGCAATTAGTAGTCCATTTGCGAAGCTCAAAGCACCCTTTATTGAGCAGATCAACCAGCTCCGTTTTCAGTTCCTGAGCCTCGTCTAAGGAATTCGCTCCTGAACAAATATCATCAACAAATATGTCCTCTAATAAAATTCTTGAGGCACGAGGATGTGTCTCTTGAGCTTGTATCGCTAGCTCGTGCAAACATCTCATAGCGAGGAATGGAGCGGAAGTGACGCCATATGTCACTGTATTTAGCTGAAACTCTTGCAAGTGCCCTTCGTTATCTCGCCAAAGAATCAATTGGTACTGCTGATCATCAGTATGTACCAACACCTGTCTATACATCTGTCGAATGTCGGCCGTAAAAATAATATCATGTAATCGAAAATTCAAAATAATATTTACTATATCCTGTTGTAACTTCGGACCAGCTAATAACACATCATTCAATGATTTCCCCGTTGTACTCTTCATTGATGCATCGAAAACGCACCGAATTTTATTGCTACCTTTTTTATAAACACCGTGATGAGGTATAAAAAAATTAGGGAAACGCTGTGCGACCGATAATTCAATCGGCTGCATGTGGCCCGATACTAAATAATCATTCATAAATTCTACATATCTCATCTTTAGTATGTTATCGCGTCGAAATCTCTTCTCAAGGGATAACAGTCTATTTAGTGCGAAAGGCTTTGTTTCACCGATGTTATTCTTCAACTCTTTAAATGGTAAACGTACAATAAACCGCCCTTCATGAGTACGCGAGTGCGTCTGCTTAAAATGTTCTTCACATCTAACGTCATCGGGGTTCATTGGCCTCTTGGTAGGTATCTCTTCAATCTCCCAAAACCGCTGCATAGTCTCATCAATAGAGGTAACACACGTCAACGTATGCGTATCGCACGAATATAAGTCTTTACAATAAATATCTCCCATTAAAACCCACCCGAATGTAGTTTCGAACGCAGTAGGTAAGTGTTCACCAAACGACAATTTATTGCCGTGAAAAATCTTAGCGCACACACCAGCTCCTAACAATATGTCTATCGGTCCCTTCTCATTGCAGTGTGGATCGGCAAGTTGTATATTTTTATAATGTTGTATATTTTTATAATGTTGTAAAAAGTCATTATCGACGGTAGTAGAGGGCAAATCCGCGGTAATCTTAGGCAACACAAACAATTCGACGTGTAGTGGCGATTTACTATGAGAAATTGAACTCAGATACAAATTTAATTTTCATTTAATGCTATTATTACCACCAATGCCACTAATTGTCATATTTACCCTGTCATAATTCAAACCTAATCGTTGTATACACGAATATGATATAATATTAGTCATACTACCGGGATCAAGCAAGGCGCGAACCGATTGAAATCTATCACCGCGATACATAGCAACGCCTATTACCGCTGTCGCAAGGAACGAGCGACGAACGCCAGTGTAACTCGAGTGTGAAAGAGACATCGCTAGTGGTGCGACATGGGCGCAGTGAGTGGAAGCGTCGTCTGCCGAAGTTGTACACAAAGGGCGCGCGAGCGCTTGCGATGTTGTATCATGTGCTTGAGTATTATTTATATGCGTTTTTTCGTTATGTAGTAAACTGTTGTGTTTACGTTTACATACTTGACACCGTGACCTTGACATACAGATACAATCGTACACCCTGTGAGGGCGCAAACAATTAAAACATAAATTTTTTGACTTTACGTAATCAATTCGTGAATGTGTTTCCATTGCAACGAATTTCACACATTTAAATAAAAAATGTGACCCTTGACATAAAGGACATAACTGACTTGTATGAATGGAATTATGCTTGTTATGGAAGTTGTTTGTTGTTACACTAGTTGTAAATGAAACCTTGTCACTCTTGCGGGGCACAGTACTCGATGGTTTACTATATGGTTGATTAACTTCTGACATTTCTAACGTTTTACAAAAACTATCAAGAAATTCTAAGAAATTATCAAATGTAGGTATTTTCACATTGTGATGAAAAAGTTCGAATCTCGAGCGTATTTCGTGTTCAACTTTTCTACTAAATAAATGCAACAATAAAAACGACCATTCTGCTACTGGGAAACCTAAACTCGTCAGACCCCGTGTATTTTCCTGTAAATTATTAATAAAAGATCGTAGTTGAACAATATTCTTTACCGTAACGGTGGGTAACGATAACATCGCGCTTATGTGCGCATCGGCGATGAGTCTTTGGTTATCATACCTATCCATAATAAGTTGCCGTGCGACTTCATAGTTCTCAGGAATATTAGACAAATGTTTTACTAAATTTAATGGCTCCCCTGACAAACAACTCAATAAATAATGTTTTTTCTGGACGGGACTTAGTGATGAATTTTGATGAACTAAATTATCAAACATATTACGAAAACTAGGAAAATCACTCTAATTACCAGTAAACGTAGGCAAATTAATTTTTGGTAATCTGACATTAAATTGATTATCACATTTATTCGAATCTTGCCCGCCATTTTGTTTCACTTCGCCCTTTATGAAAAATTGTAATTTGAATCTAATATCAGTGTAACGGTCAATAAAAGATTGATATTTATTTTTAAACACTATGACCTCCTCAGAACCTTCCTTTAATTCCACTAATATGCCCAAATACACGTCCTCAAATTGCTCTTTAATATTCTCTAAATCACTGCATCTAATGCGAAATTTTTCACAATTTATTTGAATGTTAAAATTCAAAGTATTAGCAGCGAGGTACAAATTATCAATTTTATCCGAAAGGAAATCGAATTTCATAGCTAACAATGCGTTTTCTTGGACATTTTAAACAAGTAACTTCGATTGCAAAATAATTATTTTATTTTATACCTAATAAAATGTAATGGCGGATGCCGGCCGCAATTTATGCACAACAAATCCGGCTCGAAGGACCAAATCTGTCTGGTATAAAACAAAGTACTCACCAATATGCAGGTCAGGAACTGGGGAAGCACAGCCACGGTGTCTTTTGGGTTCTAGATATTGATCTTCGGCACTAATTGTCTATAATGATGTTTTTGTAACCGAGCGGCGTACGCGACTGACACACGCGTGGCGGGGGAAAGGGATGCACATGTCGCCACCGTTCAGAAATGATCCGATTAGATCTGTTGTACAAATTTTATAATTTGGCGGCAACACTACTTATTTGCCTTTTCGGTACCTTCTACTTCTTGAATACCAACAAAGGATTTTCTTAGAGCACACTCTGAAAAATGAGACATCTCTCCTTTCCACTTGAGTCAATTCTATCTAAACTAAGCGGAGAGATGTGGCAATCTCTCCACGCAGCTACCGCAAGTAGATCCCTATGTGAGCATGACCAACACCACAATATGTTACAAACGCTGAAAATACAAAAATTCGTTAGGCAAAACACGCTACACTTTACAATAAAAGTTAAAAGTACATTTACAAACAGTATATTTAAAATAACAAGGAAATTGCTGAATGAGGAGCTGCTCACAACCAATCTGTATTATCATCTACATAATCCGAGATTTTATAATAAGCTTTTTTACAAAGTCTATTCTTGATGGCTTTTTTAAACTTTTTCATAGGCAGGTCTCGGATATCTTTAGGTAATCTATTGTAAAAGCGTATACATTGCCCCATGAATGATTTGTTAACTTTTTGGAGACGAGTAGTGTGTACAACTAATCTGTCCTTATTACGAGTATTCATTTCATGAATGTCACAATATCTCTTAAAGTTAGCGATATTTTTTTTGACAACGCCTTGCACTTGCAGCCCTCATACGTCCCACTGTTAGGCTCGGGCCTCCTCCACAATGGGAGGGAATTTAACCCACTATACCATGCTGGTCAGACATGTTGATATAAGGTTTCATTTGGAGTTTGCCTTCTCTTGCACAAATGGTATGTGCATATTATATCCCATAGTCGTCTTATACGATATCCACAGGCAAGATAGAGAGCGGTGAATTGCGGAAAGAACATATAATTAAGCGACACAAATTACATTCAGACTCAGAACAACAATTTGTGGATCGTACAAGGTGTTGTCTTGCATGGGATTCGAACCCGCGACACTAGCGCGGTACGTTGGTGTCTTAATCACTACGTCATCTGCGCAGTCTTTAGCCGCTTGTTACGATTCCCATAGAGAAGCAATGATGGCGACAAATGTATTCTTATTTTTTACAAAGTTACATTTCATTAACTGCAAATGTAACTTTGCAATCCTATATATTTATATGAGTTTACAAAATTATTTATGCAGTTAGTGTATCTCGGAAACTGGATGATAATTATAATGTTTCATAATTTTTCCTTCATTTATACACTAAACACTAATTGTATTCTAAATTGGAAGCTTCTATCTCGGCTAGAAGTGCCACTTTAATATTGATGATCGGTCAGTCAGTGAGTGACAAAATTACGAAATTTTGACTAGTTATAATTCTTAAACTATTGGTTCAAATTGAATGAAATTTGAAATACACAATGTGTATACAAGGCCCGCTAGGTTACTAAAAATTCAGGTTTCTAGTTTTATTAACAACGAAGTTATAGGGGATCGAAAATGGCCTGAATGGCTTCGAGAAAAAAGTATGTTACGGCAGTTTTGCGTTTTGCCCGACTTTTTTTTGCTCGACTTGGCGAATTCACGGTATGTATAATAAATATATTTTTCAAAACAATTGAATTCTGTTTTTAAAACGCCGAATCATTACCATTTTATTCCTGTGTATTGTCTTGTTTTTACATTTACTTAAAAAAATATTCTCTATTTATAGAGTAATACGTCTCTTGATTCGCCTTACTATTCCCATTAATAAAGCAATTACCAAGTTTGTTTCTTGCATTTTTTCATTGTTAGTTCTTTAAATATGAATCCTGAAGGTATGTTTATGATTCAGTATCACCATGTCAATCACAAAAATTATGTCAAGGAATCAGTGATCGCCCCAATGACGATGGTGATATGGTGTCGCACGCCACCATTCTGTAGCCCCGGACGGAATGGACTAGGTTTATCCAGACCATAGCCTGCCAAAAAAAGTTCCTCGACTCTTTTATCGGTAATATCTATCACCTCAAGCATCATTTTGCTAAAAGCCCTTTTAGATTTATTTTATTTGGACTCCCAAACTGGACTTTGCTCGATATTTCGACATTGAGAATCCCAATACTCTCGGCAATTTAGGTTAACCTTTGGAACTTTTTTCTGTGTAATGACGCAGTAAGAATACAATTCACCACCCCCTCTCTTGCACGTGGGTGTCGTAAAAGAGGACTAAGAAATTAAGTATGCCATCTGTGCAAAAAAAGGCAAACTTGAAATGAAACCCTATACCAACACGTCTGATCAGCGTGGTATAGTAGGTCAAACTCCCTCCTATTGCGGAGGAGGCTCAAGCCCAGCAGTGCGACGTGCATGAGCTGATATGATGGTAATGATGATGGCTCTTTGGAACTGAGATGCATCCTTTTTTGCCATTTTAATTTACCATTAACATTTTATCTCAAAATATTCGAAGTATCAACTGTAATATACCAAATTTTGATGCTCTTCTCCAACGATCTAAAATATCTTGGGATATTCTGGTTCTCTCCGAGTGCTGGCTTTCTAGATCAAAAACTATACCAGATCTCGATGACTACTTTTATATAACCACAACGTCAAACAAAACACAAAATGAAGGTGTTGTCATTTATTATAATAAGCATCTGAAAATAACACACGAGGAACCAAACTTAAGTGATGCAAACTGTTTAGTTTTAAAGTTAAGTACTGATACTTGCGTGGTTGGAATTTATCGGCCCCCAAGTCAAACAAATATCACAAGTTTTATTGAATCACTTGATCTCCTGCTCATAAAGCTAAAAACTTTTAGAAATGTCTACATCTGTGGAGATATAAATATTAATATAATCCCAAATAATGGTGACAAACATTCTTATGATTACTTGAATCTCCTAGCGAGCCACAGCATGCTACCAGCTCACACGTTACCAACTCACGGTCGAACTTGTCTAGATCATATGATAATAAAGACAAAAATGATAGCTTCCTGCTTCATTTTTGAGACATCTATAACTGACCACGAGTGTGTGGCCATTAGTTGTAGACCTAATTCACAAATAAATTGTATAAACTCCGTACATTATTCAATAGACTATAATAATCTTGATCAACAAATGCACGCCATGAACTTTCTACCTATTCTTGAATCTACAGACGCTAATGTATCCACGGATCTTCTGGTATCAGGTTTATCTCTGGCTATTAAAAATAATACATTAATTGTTAGAAATAATAAAAGAAATTTAATAGCTAAACCGTGGATAACCAAAAAGTTACTGAAATGTATGAGAAACCGTGACAACCTGTATAAAAAACTAAAACGAAACCCTGACGACATCAATATTAGAATTACCTATAAACGTTATCGAAATTTCTGTAACACGGCGCTCAAAAAAGCGAAACGAAACCATGAGAAAAACGAGATTGAGGCTGCTAAAAATGACAAGAAAAGGCTTTGGAATGTTGTTAAAAAGATCATGGGCGTTAAGCAAAGTACTGATCATTCATTTTCTCTCTTATCCCACAACAGTCCTACTACCAACATTAATGATATTAATAGCTATTTTGCCAACATCGGCACTAATCTCGCTAATAAAATCCTAAAAACCAATTCAGGTCCAATAGCAAAGGATTATTCTTCAGCCACCTCTCGGGATTCCTTTGTGATGCTTCACACGGATGAGAATGAAGTTGCTCACCTAATTAATGGTTTGAAGAATAATTGTGTTGTGGGAGTGGATCTTATCTCTGGCAAGTTTATCAAAAGGTACGCTCACCTCCTTATTTCGCCTATTACACACATTTGTAACTTGTCAATATCTACCGGTATTTTTCCGAAAGCATTCAAAACTGCTTTAATCAAACCTCTTCATAAGGATGGGAAAAAAGACTTATTGGACAACTTTCGGCCCATTTCCATTCTACCTGCCATGTCAAAGATCCTAGAACGTATCATTAATAGGCGTCTTAAAAAATTTCTAGAGTCAAAAAATCTTCTCTCTCCTTCACAGTTTGGCTTTAGAACAAGTAAAAGCACTAATGACGCTGTTCACGAGTTGTTAAACTCTATAGTTCACAACTTAGACAATAGTAAAAAATGTTTAACGATATTTCTGGATCTGAGAAAGGCTTTCGATACTGTTTCTACCTCACTACTACTTAAAAAGCTGATACGTCTTGGTATAAGAGGGCTCCCGTTTAAATTAATTGAAGATTACCTTACGGACAGAAAACAACGTGATCGAATTGGCGAATGGCTCAGTGAAGAATCGATTGTTCAGTTTGGCGTACCACAGGGCAGTGTTATTAGTCCGACACTGATCTATATAAATGATCTTTGCCAACTGCCGCTAGAAAACGGTAAAATTGTTTCTTTTGCTGACGACACTGCGTTATTCTTTACTGATGATAATTGGGAGTTGGTATTCAATGCTGCGCAAATAGGTTTAAACAAAGTCAATAATTGGTTGACAACAAACGTGTTGACGCTAAACATTTCGAAGACCAAATATATAGCTTTTGTACATAGATCTAACCTACTCCCGCCGCATTCATTTGTTGTGGCTGCACATAACTGCAAATCTAATACCGCTAATTGTTTGTGTCCCCTGCCCTTGCAAGGGTTGAGTGCATCAAATATCTTGGTATTACGATTGACCAACACTTGTCCTTTAAACCACATATCGAGACCTTGTCAGCCAGATTAAGAAAATTAATTTATATTTTATTTTTTTTTAAACCTCAAACATGTTGCTGATCATGAGACAATTAAGATGGTTTATAATGCCTTGGCACAATCATTAATAAACTATTGCATTACATCATGGGGGGGAGCCGCTAAAACTCACATACTGAAAGTAGAAAGGGCTCAGCGCGCTATCCTCAAGACTGCGGCCAACCTTCCACGACGTTTCCCCACAGTAGATTTATACAAAAAATGGGATCTTCTCACAGGTAGGCAAACTTTTGTTCTTCTTATTGTCCTCAAAAAACACTCCCAATTACAATATGACCCTAATCACTTAAAAAAGAAGAGACGAAAAGGTGGGATCTGCTCGGTTCCACGATGCAAAACTGCACTTTCTCACAGATTCTTTGGCTTCCTTGGAAATTATCTCTATAATAAACTTAACACTATTCTTAACATGTACCCAATGAATAAATCAAAATGCAAACATTTTTTTTTTTTTTTTATGGGTGGGCTATGGTAAGCGCACGCGCGGTTTAGTCCGTCCGGGGCGATGAAAGGACGGCGCGCGGGCCCATAACCCACCCGTACCCACGTCACCTCGTTGTTGGACCGACCACCGGAGCAGATGTGACTTGTCGTCAGTGGTCGGCCCGACGGAATACCCTTTCGGGTACCCTCACCTCTCGACATCCTGGGACGTCGGTCGCCGTAACGCGGTTAGCCACATTGCGGGTGACGGACAATTCCCCGGTCCGATCACCCGCGGCCTCGGCTAGGGCGGCATTAGGCGCAGATACTCGCGCCTGCGCCGCCCGAGTCGCCGGCGGCGGAACGTGTCACCGAATAGGATCTCTACTCGCACACGTTCCGCCGCCTCCTTCCGTGAGATAACGGCCTCACAGAAGGCGGCGACCGCATCCCAGTTCCTGACGCTGATGAGCATCACCCTGGCGATGGTCGGCAGCGCCAGGTCGGCACCGATAATCGCGACGAGTTCACGGCGTTCCCCCTCCCACGCAGCACACTCCTCGAGCGTGTGCTGCGCCGTGTCCTCGTCGCAACTGCAGTGGTGGCAGGACGGTGTGCTCTCCCTCCTGACAATCTTGTGCAGGTACTTCGCGAAGCATCCATGCCCCGTCAGCACCTGCACCAGTCGGAAGGAAAGCACCCCGTGCGTCCGCTCCAACCACTCCATCAGCACCGGCCGGAAGGCCTTGACGGTCCTGACACCGTACCGAGGACTCTCCAGCCGGACTGCCCAACGGGCAATGACTCCACGGCGGGCGTCGACCCGCCAGGCGGTGATCTCCTGCAGGGAGACCATACCGCCGCGGGCGCGCGTCTCCGACATCCGCCGATAAATGTCGGCGAGCATCTCCGCCTCCAGGTCCCACGGGGGAGTTCCGGCCAAGAGGCACGCTGCCTCCGTCGACATCGTGCGGTAACCGCGTATGGCCCTGACCGCCATGACCCTCTGTGGTCGCCTCAAGAGGGCCCTCAGCCGGACGGTCAGGGACCCCGCCCACACCGGTGCGCCGTACAGAGCCATCGACCGGATCACCCCCGCGTACAGCTGTCGGCACGTAGCGCTGGGTCCGCCCACATTCAGCATCAGCCGCGAAAGGGCGGACGCCGCGCCGACAAGCCGGGGAACAAGTCGATGGAGATGCTCCCGGAACCAAAAATGCCCGTCGAGCACCAGGCCCAAGTACTTCATGTGGGCCTGGATGCTGATGGTGACCGACATCAAGGTGATCGAAGCGCCGGCGGGAGGCCCGGCGGTACGGAGGCCATGGAACAAAAGGGCCTCCGTCTTTTCCAGGGCTACCCTCAACCCCAGCGCTTCGATCCGCCTGACAATCTCCTCGGTGCCGAGAGTTGCCAGGCGTGCCGCCTCCTCTAGCGTCCCACCCCGAGCTGTGACGAGTGTATCGTCAGCGTAGCAAATTACGCCCAGCCCGGGTGGGAGGCTTCCTCTCAACGCCCAGTCGTAGCCGATGTTCCACAAGGTCGGACCCAGAACCGACCCCTGTGGGACACCGCATGTCATGGGCGTTCGCACAACGTCCCCTACTCGGTCAACGTAGAGGACGCTGCGCCCCTCTAAGTAGTCTGCCACCAGCCGCCTGAGGTACACGGGCACCCCGTGATACCTCAGCCCCTCCCTGATGCAGCTGAATGGCAGACTGTTGAAGGCGTTGGCGATGTCCAGGGACACCGCCAACAGGACTCCTCCGCCGGTGACGGCCTCCGCTACCACGGCCTTCAGGCGCAGCAGGGCCGCGATCGTCGAACGCCCTCTCCGAAAACCAAACTGGGCGTCCGACAAATCGGGCCCGACCCCGACGAGGTGCCGCTCGATGCGGGCAGCCAACACCCTCTCTAGCAGCTTGCCCGCATCATCGAGCAATCAAAATGCAAACATAGCATAAAAAATCATCTGAGATCTCTAGACTACCAAAAAACGGAATCTCTCCTGAACGTTCCAATAAATAACTAACACTCTTCGGTTATTACAGATATATGAAAGAGTATGCCTGTACTCTGGGATATATACTCACACAGCCACCACATTGCTCAAATACATATATGTACATACACCCTACAAATTTACTATACATCCTCTCTCACATATTCACACTTGTAATACGAGTACACGTACATACATAAATTTTCACGCCCATACACACACAAATACACACACACACACAGATACGCACACGCAAACGCATACACACCTACATACATGCACGCACATGTTTCACATATACACACTCACATGAACACTCACACGAATACACACAAAGCAAAAAACAACTCACCTCACCATTACGTACTGTATTTTTACCTACTATTATTTTTACTTTTCTTTTATTATTTTATTATTATTATTTTTGCTTCGCAGTGATTCTATCCTAATTTCATTTTAATTTGTATATATTTTTTTTTATATATTCACGCCTTTTTCCCATAGGGGTAGGCAGAGTCCACTGCCCTCCACCTGCTACGATCTTTGACATATTCAGCGTAGCAAAGCGGTTCTCTGTGGGCCACTTTTCGCCCCCGACGGAAAAGAGACGTGACGTGTCGCGAGCCACATCGCCGCCATTCGTACAGTTTTTTTTTTAATTTTTGAAACTCATTGCGTTTCCGCGAGAAATACATACACATATAATTAACGGACACAAATTACAATTTTAATTTGTAACTTTGGAATTATTACGCAGTTCTATCATTCTCCTTTAGCGGGAGCCCTGGTGACTTGTAACACAGGTTTTATATTAAAAAAAACCTACTTCAAGCACCAGTCTCTCACAAAGGTTGTAGTTATTCTTATTAAAGTACATATGTTAATTAGACCTAAGGTAACCTTGTGAAGAGAAAATAAATTTTTATTATTATTATTATTATCGGTAATATCTATCACCTCAAGCATCATTTTGCTAAAAGCCCTTTTAGATTTATTTTATTTGGACTCCCAAACTGGACTTTGCTCGATATTTCGACATTGAGAATCCCAATACTCTCGGCAATTTAGAATTATCCTTTGGAACTTTTTTCTGTGTAATGACGCAGTAAGAATACAATTCACCACCCCCTCTCTTGCACGTGGGTATCGTAAAAGAGGACTAAGAAATTAAGTATGCCATCTGTGCAAAAAAAGGAAAACTTGAAATGGAACCCTATACCAACACGTCTGTTCCCCGGCTTGTCGGCGCGGCGTCCGCCCTTTCGCGGCTGATGCCGAATGTGGGTGGACCCAGTGCTACGTGCCGACAGCTGTACACGGGGGTGATCCGGTCGATGGCCCTGTATGGCGCACCGGTGTGGGCGGGGTCCCTGACCGTCCGTCTTAGGGCCCTCCTGTGGCGACCACAGAGGGTCATGGCGATCAGGGCTTTACGGGGTTACCGCACGGCGGCGACGGAGGCAGTGTGCCTCCTGGCCGGAACTCCCCTCGAGGAGTGTGCTGCGTGGGAGGGGGAGCGCCGTGAACTCGTCGCGATTATCGGTGCCGACCTGGCGCTGCCGACCATCGCCAGGGAGATGCTCGACAGCGTTAGGAACTGGGACGCGGTCGCCGCCTTCTGTGAGGCCGTAATCTCACGGAAGGAGGCGGCGGATCGTGTGCGAGTAGAGCTCCTATTCGGCGACACGTTCCGCCGCCGGCGACTGGGGCGGCGCAGGCGCGAGTATCTGCGCCTAATGCCGCCCTAGCCGAGGCCGCGGGTGATCGGACCGGGGAATTGTCCGTCATCCGCAGAGAGGCTGACCGCGCGATGGCGACCGACGTTCCAGTACGTCGAGACGTGAGGTTACCCGAAAGGGTATTCCGTCGGGCCGACCACTGATGACAAGTCACATCTGCTCCGGTGGTCGGCCCAACAAACAACGAGGTGACGGGTACGGGTGGGTTATGGGCCCGCGCGCCGTCCTTTCGTCTCCCCGGGCGGACAGGACCGCCCGTGCGCTTACCATGGCCCACCCAAAAAAAAAAAAAAAAAAATACCAACACGTCTGATCAGCGTGGTATAGTAGGTCAAACTCCCTCCTATTGCGGAGGAGGCTCAAGCCCAGCAGTGCGACGTGCATGAGCTGATATGATGGTAATGATGATGGCTCTTTGGAACTGAGATGCCATGACAAACGCATCCTTTTTTGCAGTGAACGCGCAAGATTCAATACAAGATTCGTTGGCCACAGTTGGAGCGCCACCTGAGATTAAGGGTCCCGTTGCATCGCACCGTCTAGTTCTCAGGAAATTACCGGCATAAAGCCATAACTTTAACTGTAACTATGTATGCTATAATCAAGGAATCACTTTAGGTTATTTTCGAACTTCCTCCTCTTTAACTTTTCTAATTGAATTTGTTGCAGGTCCCAAGAAATCGTAATACATTTTTTCTCGTGGTAAGCTATGGTCCGGCAAACTTCGGCGACGGCAGGTCGACCGGCGACGGCAGGGTGGCGTGCGGCCCCATACCCCGTCCTATCACCTCCACGTCACTATTGGGCTAACCATCGGTACCGATTCCTTGATCTCGATAGCGAGGTTTGGACCTCAAACTCTCGTTCAACGAACAAAGTACTTTTTCGAATCGCTGCTACTCAAACCTTAATTCCCTACAAATATATAACACAAACTCCTCCTCCTCCACACCTTTCAATGTTTATTAAAATACCGCAAAATTGAGTTAAGGGTGTAGATTGTTGGCCTGAGATCTCGATTTCGAGCGACCGCAGCGCCAAAGTTTAATGTAACATCCGACGGGGCGGATGAATGACCTAGAGAGCGCGATTTTCAAAATGTTTTGCAACAAACGTTCCACGTTGAGAAATTGTTATTGAACTTGAATATTTACAGCATAACAATAACGTTGAATTTTTGGAAACTAGCTGTTGATTCTTTTTAATAGATTAATAAGAGTAGTTGAGACACAATTTTTATGTTTTTCTATCATTACATTACATAGTATAAAACAAAGTCGCTATCCGCCGTCTGTCTGTCCCTATGTATGCTTAGATCTTTAAAACTACGCAACGGATTTTGATGCAGTTTTTTTTAATAAATAGAATGATTCTTAAGGAAGGTTTATATGTATAATACATGCATAATATAGTAGAGAAACGCTGATTAATTTAGAGGTTTCTAATGTGATGTCGTAAATAAGCACGTTTTTTTGCGCTTATATTGCAAACGTTGGCTGAACCCTACGAGATAGACCAAAATAATGTACTACAGTATTATCCATCTTAAAAAGTTCAACAAAAAAGTCCACGATGGCATATGTCTATCTCTTAGGGATAACCCACCATAACCATTTTTTATCCTCTACTAAAAAATGATTATTTACTAAGTGATTTTATACAATACAGCATTAATCCTTATCCAATTAAGTACCTTAAATAAATTGTGCATTTATTATAGATCAATATGCTTTTTATAGTATAGCGAATATTGCCGAAGATAGCGAGGGCGGGTTACTAGTTTATAATATAATATACAATCAAGAGCAGGTCCGGACTGACATTTTTGTATTCTACTTACCTAAAATTCCAACTATATATTTATTTGTAATTTCACTACCAAAATTTATTCTAATTCGTAAAATATTCATTCAATAAAATAATTGCAAATTCAGTAGGAAGTGTGTTTATCTCTACGCAAGGAAATGTGCCTATTGCGTAAACTCAAATACTTACTTTTTGTTTACGATCACCTCGTCGATATCTAAAAAAAATCCTAGGGTTTTAAAAAAAATGTTAATAAATGAAACACAAGTATAAAAATGATTTATTTACTACACAATAACAAATATGAGTCGCCATTACTCGTATTATCTCAAAAGCATGCTAGGGTTGTACAAAAATTTGTAAATAATTCATTTATTTACTAATTTTAACAGAAGTTTGTAAATTATTAATATACTAATTAAAAGTATGTAATTAAACAATAACGAAATATGAGTTCAAAATTCTAATGTTTTTTCATTCGATTACGGATCAAGTTCTGATTTCTGCTAATTTGATGATAAAATCAATGGCTATCACAAAACCTATCAGAATGAAAACGTTACCAGCTGCCCGATTCACGTAAGTAATAAAAACCGTAGCGCAGTGACGTCACTTCGTTTTTTGCAAATTTAGCCCTTTTAACCGACTTAAAAAAAGGAGAATTCTCAATTCGCTGTATTTTTGAACCAATTTTTATGATTCTTTACACCAGGTAACTCAGAAATTGTATAGTAATTGAGCTATTGGAAGATTTATGACAATCCAAAACTAGATAAGTAAGTGCGTTTAAAACAGAAAACCAAAAGCCCCAAAAGGCGATTTCTAAGTTCCTAAGTTAAAACGACTTTTGGACTGGCGTGTTTACGTGAATCGACTGGCTGGGTAGTTAAGTTACCTGTATCTTTCAAAATCATTAGGCGTTCTTCTCTTTCATAACACGTAAAGCTCTTTCTTTCCTCTCTTTCATAGCCTCTATGATACTGGGCGCGTCACGAATGGGCATGTAGGGACAGCTATCACTGGATAGAGCAATAAAACGCTTAGATAGATTTCTAATATTTTTTTGTTTTATTTTTGAAGTATTTATACAAATTGCGACAATACAGACTTGTGCAAAACTTAGATACATTCCATACTTATTAAGTAGAAACTTGAAATTTTGGGCGACGTATTAAGGCAAGTAAATTGTTTTAATTTTAATAGTAGCATTATCGCAATACACCACACAGCAGTAGCAGAACATTGAAAACTCTTTAAATTTTTTGTGAAGTGAAACTTTTACAGGGCTTTGAAATTCTAAATCGCAATGTTTTTGTGTGATGATAAGCGGAGGTAAACCAGTATTTATCCCCGATACAATTGTCGTAGAGTGGGAGCAGCATCTCGCTCGCCTTCGGATATCAGAGACAAGCGACACATGCGCTCTTTCTCGCTTTTAAAATTTTATATACATAAATAAATGGTAAAATATTAACTGTTCCACAAATGATTAATAAATAATTCAAATTTTGCCCTATATGTTATTATACAAAAGCTTCACTTCTATCGTGTATCTTTCCGACACATTCTGTTTTTACTTTTATCCATTTTATAATCAAATTTTAAATTTAATTCAATAATGAATATTAAACGTCAAACGTATAATTCTGTTACAATTTTCGTTTCATTCTCTAGTAACTACAATTTTCACATAGATTTTATTTCAAACTACATTATCAATCTCTCAACATTAAATACAAATCCCAGTTTCGTTCTCAGTCTATGTAATCACAATATCAGCAAACACTCGTAATGCGACAATGCATAATAATAATTATCAATTCAAAACATTTCTATAAAATATTTTCCAATCATTAAACAATAATAATAACATTAATTATAGTAAGTTCATTACCCGATTACATTTGTTCCTAACTAAACATTATAACTATATTTTATTTGTCACACCAGTGAATTGCATAACTTACGATAACTTTTAAAAAACTAATGTACACAATAATATCTTAAAATAAATTGTTCTTTACAGTATAGATTCACAGTTTAATAACATCTTTGGTTTTTGTGTTGAAACAATCCTTCAAACCGTTCTAGAAATATGCGCGATATATTAGCTTATAATTTGTATACTCTGTATTGTGTGGTAGAGACCACGCACAATATCAATCCTAACTTTACTCTAGGCTATTTTAAAAGCAGACTAAGAACTACACCGACCTCGACCAATCCCAACTTTCCATTTGAATGGTATTTCATCATTTTGCGTACATTGTCAAGGATTTGAAGGGGGTAAGACTTGACCAAATCGCCGTGGAACTCTTCCAACTGTATTAGAAGATATGCTGAATAAACGTGATAAAGGCAATATTGTATATATACATATGTAGTCCAAGACTTACATTTATTACACCTACTGAAGCTAGTAGATATCAAGAAATCAGCCGGAACGCGAGTTCATTTCGCATTTCAAAACATATTGTATTCAGATAAGGGTTTTTAAATTAATTTATTCTTCCAATTCTTTCCGTCCGGTTAGGGTTGGTAAGTAGTTTCAAGTCTAGACTGAGGATTCGCCTGATCTTTAGTACTTTACTAGTAATTTACCTGACATTGTACACATAACTTTTGTAGAATTCTCCACAATGAAGACTCGTGGCTATTGGTCAACTAGAGTATCAACAAAATTCTAGAATGGTTTAGACTAGCGGAACTTATGCATTCACTGATTGCATAAATTAACTTACGTTAAAATTGACTTCAATCGTCACGAATTATACAGGGCAAGTAGAGTCGTATATAAAAATTCAAAGTCAATTATATATACATTACATAAAAAATAAAATTAATAAAACGTTTATGATTAATAAAAATATAATCATCTTAATATTACTTAAACTTGATTGCACAGATAAATATGTAGTCTTACATAATTGAGATACACTTATACACGTATAATTGTTATATTCTTGCATTTTCCTTTAATAATTATACTTAATCTATTTATTTTGCATATTCAATCTTGATGTAATTATAAAATAAAACATCCTGTACTACACATAGATAATAATATATTAAAACATATATAAAAAAAATTAAAACCACACGATTTAACAACCAACTATATATAAGTATGTATTTACAAATAACTATGCAAAACTAAGGCAAATGCATTGAGGAACCACAAATACACATTATTGACTATCTTGTAGCTTGTGCAATAGCTCAAATATAACAAACACATTTGTGAAATATGGCAGCCATTATATACAACTAGCAAACATTTGATTCAAATAGAAAAACTATGTATGTCTAAAGTGTACATACAATATAGAACATTGCGAAACACGAACAATTTGTACGAAAAATACATCAACTCATTTCATTTAGTTTATAAACATTGCAATAAATTTTATAATGTATATATGCTTAGCTATTGTACAAAATTTAATTATAATAAAATGATTTAAAATTAAAATAATAAAATTTTGTACATAGTTAAACATAACTATGTACAAAATTTAATAATAATAAAATGATTTAAAATTAAAATAATTACATTTTGTACATAGTTATGTTTAACTATGTACAAGATTGAAATATAATAAAATTATTTAAAATAATAGTAACAAATACAAGAATTGATAAAACACTTGTAACAATAATGATATTTTAACGAATTTAAGAGTGCTTTAATCTTATTTTTATATTCCAAGGTTTGGAACACTTAACAGCACCCATGATCGCGGATGGACTAGCATTCGCTATATTATTACTTCAGGCAATATCTGCTATAAGCAATATTCTAAACGCGGCTCTGTTAGCTTTCATGTAAACGCTAAAAGATATCATGCAGAACCTTGTTAAGAATGTATTTGAACATACCGTATTGAGACCCTGTAGTCACTTTTCGCATGGTACTTGTAAAACAAGGTAATACATGGCCCATAGTACAATAACAAACGTCACTCTTACACTTTATGATGTGAAATCATTAATGTTCTAACTTTATTTGTATTCATCCATAAATCGCTTACACATGTGCACGAGGTCAATAAACTTAGGTCGGAGATTGGGATCTATATTCCAGCAGTCTTTCATTAGGTGTCTAAATATTTCTGAAGGGCAGCCATCTGGGATTTGAAAGCTGAAATTACAAATAATTTATGTATTAATACTTACTAGTAATATTAAGTGTAACAGTTGTTTTGTCTAGTCATAACAAGCTCCAATTCGATTACAATAATACATTAAAAACTCGATTATCCGGACCTCAATAGGCAATATGCATTATTTTTTTTTATTTTTTTAAACGTTTCTACTAGTTATTACATTACTAGAAATAAATATAACGCATATAAAATATAAAGCATTACGCTAAAAAATTTTTTTATAATCGCTATCATTTTTGGGCGATGTAAACGCGGCTAAAAAAAATTAAAAATAATGACAAGCCCGCTGAGTTTCTTGTCGGATCTTCTCAGTAGCGGTCGCGTTCCGATCCGGTGGTAGTATATTTTTTTTGGAAATTGTAAACCTGACAATATGTAAGTGCCCTCTCAGGGTTTATGCATAATAAAATAATTTGAATTTGAATTTGCTACTTCAGCGCGCATATTCTGTGACGTCAGAGTACTCGACACTCGTACAAGTTGCTAGGGCTGTCAACTAGGACTGTTGATATTTTTATAAATATCGTTTTTCGACATACCGATATTTTACAATGTAACAATATCGGGGTTCGATATATCGGCAAAAATATCGATATATCGATATTTTTATTATTATTACGATTATTAAATATATTATATCTTATTTACCTTGCAGCTTTTATTCCTCCGAGTTTAACAGACGTTAAATCTGAATTAGACGCGAAATACGTTGTCATCATATACACGTCTATTTTAGGAAGATTATCTGACTGTACTTTGACGAAACCGGTTTCAGTCATTGTAATAAGTCTTTTATTCACAAAGATTATTATGAAGTAACTGGGTAACAATACAAAATAATCACTGGGAACGTACAAACAACAACTTAATATCAGAAGGAGGGCTGTTGATAAAATATCGATATGTCAAAATATCGATACTTAATACTGAACTTTTTTTTGGCCGATATAACGATACTGAAAAGTAAGTATCGAGGGTCATATCGACCCTCGATACTTACTTATTAGAATAAATTTGGTGTTTTATCTTTTCTTGTAAAGTATTTATTCTACAAAATCACCGTAAACTTAATCTACTGTAAAAGCGCTGGCATGAAATTGATGATCAGTTATCACTTACTCCTGGAATTTGATAAAAAAAAAGTTTGGCATGGCAACCCCGCAATGAACGAAGTTAAAGAGTGGTCATGGGGAAAATATCGATATTTTTTTCGTTATATTGATATTTAAAAATATCGATATATTGAAAAACTATATTTTTTTTAAAATATCGACAGCCCTAATCAGAAGACTCGGGAGGATTATGATGGCACGTCTTGAACAACCAATGCGTTGCGTTTTAGAAATTTTGTGCGCGTATCTCAAAAAAGGCACTTTTTGATGATTAAATTTAATTATTAATAATAAATTTAAAAAATAATTGTATAGGTACGTTTTTTAAGCAATAAAGATTACAAATAAAAATAATTTGTTCATTTTGGAGTTTCGTGCATATTCCCTATTAAACGGATTCGCGATTATCTGGACTGCCAACTGCGAACGATGTATTGTACCTACAAATCGAATTTATTCAAGCATGAACGTGTCTGGAATGGCATATCCCGCGGGATCGCTGCCCCACGCGTTTCGTTGTTGTTTAAACGCATAAACTTATGTACATACTACATATCATATGCACAAAACCAAAGGAGGTTTTCCATACATTCGATTATCCGTCTTTTCGATTATCCGAATGCCTAACGACAATAATTATTCCGGTTAATCGAGTTTCTACTGTAATTTCATTTAAAATTTTATTGCTGTAAGTGTTAATATATTTAATTAACTAAATTTATTAAAATATTTTTTTTAATTAGTGGTCGGCATAGACCCAGCCCATTCATAACCTCCCATGTCCCCCTTTTGATGGCGGATTGACGTCAGGCAGGGGGCAAGTCGTATTTACAAAACTTTTGCAATCTGTACATTTCTATGTACATATTGCAAAAGTTTAACAAATACGTATTGCATTGACCCCAAGCAATTGAGATAAGAGCAAGATGATGATGATGTATGGCAACTTATTTCAGGAGTTATGACTGAAACTTCGCTCACGTTAATATTCCTTTAATCAGATCTACATATCCGACGAGAACAGTTTGCCGGCTTTACTCCTTATATCTCCATTCCAAATTTCATGCAAATTTGTTTAGCTGTTCTCATGTTCGAATAACAAACACCTTTATATTCGTATTTGTATATTATATTTTATTTGTATATTGTATTTTTTAACAACAGCACTAAGGCAATAATCCTTGTAATTCGGGGGACTTTACAAACATATAATTAACGGACACAAATTACATCCAGACCCAGAGCAACAATTGTGGATCGCTAAACGTGTTGTCCTGCATGAGATTCGGACCCGCAACATGGGCACTTTAGGTCGATAACTTAACCACCACGTCATCTGTGCAGTATATAATGGTAGTAATATGCAAAATGATGACAGACAAACTGTATAGTTAAACTAACCAAGATGCCCTTTCCCTGGGTCGTTCCACGTTAAACTTGGGCACCTCCTCCTTAGCTCGCGTGAATATCTCCCATGCGGTGACGCCGTATGACCATACATCACTCTTGGTTGAAAAGTGCCACGGCTCCACGGCTGATTCTGGCGCATACCTGTCAATGTGGATATTTCTTAATTTGCATGTCACTTTGCGTGCTTTACTTTTAAAATAACATTTATTATGTGATATAGTGAAATATTATAAAAATCTTATCTGAATTTTATGATTTTTACGTGTAGGGTACTAAGATGGACAATAAGTCACCCAAAAAAACCCTGTTAAACACTGGACGTATATGAGTTGAAAAGTAGAAGAAAAATACTAAATATAAACCAAACAGTAACTTAATATTTTTCTAAGAAACATACCAATTAATAGGCAACAGTCTTTCAGTCTTTAGTCTATATGTATTCTCCTCCTTAGGAATGATGCGAGCGAGGCCGAAGTCTGATATCTTCACGTGGTATTTATTCACAACTAAAATGTTCCTCGTCGCTAGATCACGATGAACTACGTTCTTTGCAGATACATGATCCATACCCTGATGAAAATAAAGGGAACATTAAAGTGACACCCATGATCAAAGTAAAGTGAACATTAAAACTACATCCATGATCAAAAGAAACGGAACATTTATTTTGATCATGGATGTTAAGAAACCTTTTAGTAAAACAAAGTAAACCGCCTTTAAAAATAAAAATTAATATTAATTTAGCATTATGTCCACTGAGTTTTCTTGCCAGTGTGACCGCGTACCGATCCGGTGGTAGTATATTAGATTTGATAGGTTTAAATTAACAAATTGTCATAATAATTATCACAAATTTTATGTTGAATAATAACTAATCATTGTAGATAAATTAACAGACTATGTCACGCTGGTCTGAGATGTTAGAATAGGGTTTTATATCGAATTTTCCTTCTCTTGCATCGATGTTACCTGTGTATACCCCTTAAACGTCTTTTATGACACCCTCGGGTAAGAAGGGGTGGTTAATTATGAAGTAATTAATGGAAACTTTGGAAAAGAAAGACCTTGACCAAGTATGATCAGTGTGCCTACTCTTGAATCTCGATTCCAATCCTAAATCCAATCGCAGCTCGAATTTGAGCAATTTGGTACTCTTGAAAGCGACACAGCGACAGCGCACGATTGGAATCAAATTCGTTGGATTTTATTTAAACTAAATGAATTCGACTCTCATTAAGTCAAATATTTGCTACTCCCGACGTGATTTTGACGTAGTTTAAAATCGTTAATGTTGCGCAATTTCAAGAAAGCGTCTTTATGGTGATGGAGTTCGGTAACGTTATTAATTTAAAGTAATAAAATGCGGCACATTTGGTGAAAATAACAATGCAAAGAATTCTTTCTCTATTTTGTTTAAAAGTATCTTTTATACATTATGGAGTGCAATAAAGTTTGAAATTGAAAGTACCAAATATAAGTTTGGTGAGATTGGAATTGAATCGGATTCGAAATTAGAATTGATTTCAAGAGTAGACCAACTGATCGTAATTTTATACACAAATACGCCTAATTTCGAACACAAATTGGTTCGAATTCAATGTACTGGTCATCCACTTTCATACTGTCATGCTCTCTCTCACTTAGTTCCCTGCTTAAATCACATCATTATACTCACTATAAATAAAATTTATGCATTTATTTACCGTAGCGATATCTCTGGCGTACTTGAGAAGATGCGATATTCGCAGTTTGTCTCCTTGAAATTTGAGGTAGTAGTTGAGCGAGCCCTCCTCTAAATACTCCATAACGATGAGTACGTCAGAGCCGTGGTCCCAAGAGTAACCCAATATCTCAACTATGTTGATGTGTTGCAATGACTGATGAAGAAAGAAAATAGATTATGTAATTCTTCTCAAACCAAATATATCCCTCCGTTGGCTACTCCAGGTAAGGTAACTGTTAAATGCATCGCTCTTATCCAACCAGCGTGTTTACCCGTGAAGTAACATTGTAAGAATATATCAGCAGCTCGTAATTTTCCTTGGTAGTCTGAAATCGCCTGAAGAATCATCAAGAGAAAAGCCAACAACACTCTTCTGGGATACTTATTACACCAACTAACAACCCGCATGACAAGTATATGCCATTTACAGGGTGGCCCTGCACTAAGGAAATAATCCTTGTTTTGCGAGGGACATTACAAACCTATAATTAACAGGCAGAAATTACATCCAGAGAGTCAGAACAACAAATTGTGAATCACACAAAGTGTTGTCTTGCGTGCGGCACTGGTACGGTAGGTCGGTATCTTAACTACGCCATTTGTGCAGTCTTCTTGGAGCTACTAGGTAGGTGGAGGAAAGGAATTAATGTTTTCCTACTTTCTATGACTAGTCAGAACATGTCTTTGGAAAGTGTACCTTCATAATCTCCAACTCATTTCTAAAATCTTCATATAAAGTGCCATTTCGCTCAGACGCTTGTCTCGTTAACTTCTTCACAGCAACTTCTCTTCTTTGAGATTCTTGATTATCGCGCTCCATCCAACCTTTGTACACGTGACCATAGTTACCCTGTAAATTTACAATATACAGAGTGTATCAGGTTATGGGACAACTGGTCAAACGTGGGGTAGGCAATGGTGGTAAGAACCCATAAAAAAAATTTGAAGGAAAAATATCGATTCGTTAATGAATTAGAGACATGTAAAGTTTTCAATTTTGTCATTGTTTTTTCGTTTAAATCTGATTGAAATGTATAAATTCAGTGATACTTAATCTGCAACATATTCGTACTTTGTTAAATGTACAATAGAAATTGAAAAATCAATGATTACGTTCGCATAAGCAAAACGAACTTCGCTTTAAATCAGCTGATCGGCCAATTATCGTCGCCGAGTCACGTTTGTACCTACGGTCCCATTGAAGCGTTTGCGCAATTCTAGGTATGTATGAATGAAATTATACTGTCGAAGCTTTACATGCCTACATGTATTCTGTCTATCCATGCCTACATAATACGTAACATTTAAGGCGTAGACTGTTTGACACACATTATTGAAATTACTATAACTTTTATGTTATATTGTTTTTTGTGTAATATACATTTTAATTATGATCTATGGCCTATACTACAACATACTCGAACAGTTGCTCCATAACCTGATACACTCTGTATATATATATATATATTAAATAACTATTTTAATTGAGTTATTAATGTGATACGGGATAAATAAGCTAGTTTCTCTGGGGGTATTGGAGACTTTTTGCTTTACTACCGTTTTTTTACTTACCCCTTCTTTCTTGCCCATTGGTATCGTAAAAACGGCGAAAAGATATAATATAAATCATTATCGTCATTACAGCTCCTATAAGTCCCACTATTAGGCTCGAACCTCCTCCACAATGGGAGGGAAATTGACCTACTATACCACCCAGGTCAGATGCGTTTGTATAGGGTCTTATTGCGAGATTTCCTTCTCTTGCATGGATGTTATATGTACATTATATCTTTAGTCGTCCTTTACGACACCCACGGACAAGAAAAAGGGGTGGTGAATTGTATTCGTACTCTGTCACCACATTGAGATCATGTATGCCCTGTTATATTAACATGTATAAATAATAGAGAAAATTTCAAATAAAAATGTAGTTACAATTATACCTCTTCTTTCATCTGCTCGTAAAGAAGAAAAACCTTTCAATATATGTATACTAGCTGACCCAACAGACGCTGTTCTGTTCAAATAAAATAAAAGGTATTCTCCTTGAAATCGACAGCAACGCCACCTACCGGGTCCAATTGTGAATCTAAACCATTCTCGAATCCCATTGAACCCACACAAAAAATTTCATCAACATCAGTCCAGACGTTTAAGAGGAGTTCAGTGACATACACACATACACAAGAAATTTATATATAAAGAAGATATTAGGATTAATGCAAAAAGATGATAATGAACTAACACTCCCAATCTTCTTGATGAGTGTGACGAGATATGTCTTGCCCTGCGATACGATGGACTCCATCAGTCGTGGCGCAGCACCCAGCTCGTCGGGCTCGTGGTCCAGGGCGCGGCCCGCACATACGCTGCTCAGCCCACTGGATGGTCGAGCCGCGCCGCCCAACGCGTACGACAAGCCGCTCATACTGTCCATTGAATTGAAACTCTTGTTGTCCGCAAACTGTTATAACATATGCCATTAATTAAACTAATATTACTTATATAAAGTAAAACCTTTTTAAGATTGTCTTTTTTTTTACAGAAATCATAGTGTAAACTCAACCAGACTTAAATTGCATAGATAATATAGTTGTCTAACTAGCAACCTCCAGCGTAGTCTTACTGCTTTAATTTTCAAATAGGACAAATTCATTTTATAATTGTTTGAAATCTACAATAAGTATAATAGTCCCCAGCCATATTGTAATTCGTTAAAGCCGGGTATTGTTTAAGAAACAAGAGATAAGTCCATACAAAGTATCGACTTATGACACTGCCTGACTAAACTGATTGTTTAACTGATTAGACTACTGCCCAGTTGATTAACTAGACTACAAATGACGTAATGGTCGTAGTACCGACCTTCACAATGGGTTCAATCTCCATGCAAAACAGTCCTGTGTGCGATATGATTGTAAAGGCTCGCGACCAAAATCTTACCTTTATCTATATACATAAAAAAAAAACAAATTCGTCATGAACAAAATTTACAGATTAAAATTTGCACCGAGAGCAAACCATCTGAATTCCCAACACGAAATATAAGGTTGTTTTTATTTTCACTTTTTTTTAATGTCATCATCAACACAGCTCATATACGTCCCACTATTGCGCTGGAGCCTCCTCCAATGGAAGGAAAATTGACCTACTATAACACGCTGGTCAGCTATATTGGTAAAGGGTTTTATTTCTGAGTTTTCCTCCTCTTTCATAAATGTTATATGCAGATCCCTTAGTCGTCTTTTACGACACCCACGGGCAAGAAAGGGAGTGGTGAATTATATTCTTACGTCACCACACGGAGAAGTTGAGTGTAGTAAAGATACAAAAATGTAAACACTTACTGGATTATCATACTGATCAGAGAGCGTACCATTCATAGAGGGTACACTACCATCTGATATTAATGACTTATTACTGCCTGCATCGCTTAATTCGCTCGGTATAAATCTGTCACCTATAGACAAAAAAAAAATAGAAATATAATAGTGTTATAGTATACATTATTAAAGAACGAGTGGTAATCAACACCACCCAGCATTATATGGTCATGTTCACCAATCTTGCAATAACATCAGAATTACAGCAATACAGGGCAATAAAGTTACCGAAGAGCGAGTCCGAAATAACAAAATCGATTCTGTTACACATACATAATTTTTGCCAAGTGAAAATACAAAATATCAATATTTTATGTAAGTAAGCAGTTTTATTTTTTTGCTGTTCTAAAAGTAAGTGATAACTTATCATCAAATTCATGCCAGCATTTTTACAGTAGTTTGCGGTGATTTTGTAGAATAAATACTTTACAAGAAGAGATAAAACAACAAATTTATTCAAATAAATATCGATTCTCGATATTTACTTTTTAGAATCGAACTAGCGATATTTCGTCTAAAAAAGATCAATAATAAGTGTGGATATTTTTAAATAATAATATCGATATTTTATCAACAGCCCTACATTGCAAGTGTAGAAATACTCGAAATAGCGACCTAAATATACGAATCTGTACGAGCAGCGTAGGGAGGCTCGTGATGAAAATGAGACTAAAGAGATATAAGTGTAGAGTATATTGACTCTCAATGACGAATTAGATGATTTTATCTTCAAGTTGGCGAGTTTATTCACAACATCCTATGACAAATATGGTATGTAGTCAAGCAAACAAATATAAACTGATATCCACTTCAGGTATTTATATTTTTACTACGTAGCAAATTCACGTGGTTTCACTCGAGTAGATCCCCTTCCTCTATGAATAAGAAGATAAATAAAATACAGTCGTTCGTGAAAGATTTATTGAAATCGGTCGAATTGACGTGATTTCACGCAGGCAATTCTCGTTCTCGTGGGTATACCGGGACAAAATATGGCCATGTTACTCGCTGATGACGTTATTCTATTGGTAATAGAATTTTGAAAATTGGTACCTAAGTTTAAAAGGGCAAACGTAACAAACTTATTATCGCATTTATAATATTAGTTACTGATTGTAATACTTACAAGAAGTGACTGTATGACATAATATGTAAAAAAATAAGAACTAAAAACCGACTTTAAAACGGAACCAAATACGCATTATTAAGGATAACTTATAAAGTACTGATCAGATCTTGATCAAATTTATATGGGACCACCTCTGAAGTATGATCTATCAATATTATGTTCATATTTCGCGGAATGATCTCTTAACATACATACAAAAAAATATACAAACAGTTGAATTAGGAACCTCCTCCTTTTATAAAGGCAGTTAAAAGCTGTAAAATGAACATACAATTTTATACGAATTTTAAATACTTACTTGACACTGTGTCTGCATGTTCATTTTGTTCTAAAGAAATCTTTGGTTCTTCATACTCGTGGATTGGGACGTACTCTGTGAAAATATTTAAGTTTTTTTTTTTTTTTTATTTATTACTATTATCAATAATACAAAAATGACAACTGGTTGATTACAATCTAAAAATCACTAAGATTTGTCCAGATTGCAATAATATTCTGCTTTATCGAACCAACAACAATCATTTAAAGAAAAACAAACCACTCAATCGTAATTAAATAACCTACCTACATTTAATGTTTAAGATTTGAGCCACTCTGCCAGGCCATTACACTTATTATTGCGACAGTGAGGGTAAGTGTAGAAAAGCGAGTACATGTTGTAGAGTGTGTGAGCTACAGGCTGTTTAAAAAGTACGTTTTCAATTTCGGTTTTATATTTCCTTCTGTGATGCTGTTTCTTAAAGTTTGGTCAAGTTGATTTATTATTCTAGGGATTAAGTACGGCATAGTTCTTTTACCATAGTAATTAGAGGCTTTTATAATTTCGAGATTTTTATTTATTTGCTGTCGTGTCTGAATTCTATGTGAGGTGTAATTCTGTATACGAGTATTAAAAAATTGTTCCGTTAGTATACTATATGTGACTTTTGTATAAATGGGTAGAACTTTACAATAATAAAAAAGCTTAGCAGCGTTATCCTTGTATTGAAGTTTTATTTTAGATGGGACAATTCGCTTCAAAATACGTAGTTGTAGATTATAAATTTCATCGAGATAAGTTTTGAACGTTCGACCATAGCTTGTAATCCCATAATTGATAGTTGATTCTGCTAGTGCATGGTATAACATGAGTTTAATTTTGTAAGGCACTCGTTTCTCAATTATGTAGAAGTTGGCTAACAATGCCCTGAGTTTACCACAAAGGTGAGTTATGTGTGGAGACCAGTTAAGTTTATTATCCACAACTAAACCCAGATATGTGTGATGACTGATATTCTCCACAGTAGGGCAGGAGCATGATGCTTTAATAGGTTTATGGATACAAGTGTGTTGGTGTGCTATTATTTTGAGATCTATATTTCGATGTTCTTTTGCGTACGGTGATCTAATATGTATGATTTTTGTCTTGGCAGCATTTAGGACTAAATCATTATCATGACACCATTTGTTAATGTTGTTAAAGTCTGATTGTAGTTGTGACATGGCAATGTTCACATCGCGCTCGGCAATTACCAAGCAAGTGTCATCAGCGTATTGGTATGAGGTGCAATAGTGTAGTACGTTGTTCATGTCGTTGACATATGCTATAAAGTGCAGAGGACCAAGTACAGAACCTTGGGCTGTTCCTTCAGTGACAGGCATCATGTTACTGACAATATTATTGACTTTAACAGTAAATTGCCTATCTTTGAGATAATTTTTGCACCACGTGAGTACGGGTCCACGTACTCCTGTATTCATAAGCTTTTCTATGAGTGTCGCGTGATTTAGTGTATCAAATGCGCGTGTAAAATCTATAAAAAGAACTAGCACATGTTTTTTATTGTTGAGGTGTGCATTAATTTCATCTGTGAATTTTGATAGAAGGGTTGTAGCATTTTTGCCTGGTTGAAAACCATACTGATTATGGCATATAATGTTATGCTTGGCATAAAAGTCAAGAATTTGTTGGCTGAGGTGCTTTTCTACAATTTTATCAATGGACGATAGTAAAGTAATCGGACGGTAATTTGCTACAGAATCGCGTTTACCCTTTTTAAAAACAGGGCGCACATACCCTATTTTGAGATTGTTAGGATATGTTCCTGATTTTATACTCGCATTTATGAGATTAGCAATTGCCACGGATATATTTTTGCAAACTGTTTTAATATCTACTATACTAATACCGTCTTGACCGGGAGCTTTTAAGTTGTTAAGTTTAGTAATAATCTTATGAACGCTGCTAGGAGTAGCTTTACTGAATAACATGCTAACTTCGGCCGTTTTACTGTAGGTACTTTTATTCAGAAGCAGTTGATTGCAATTTGGGATGATTTTTTTAACAGCACTACTAAACTCGTTGGCAAATTTATTCACAATATTTTTTGTTGAGAAATTACTAAAAGCCTCAGAAATTAATCTATCAATGGATAAGCTGATTTTACCGCATATTGAATTTATAATTTGCCATACTTTCCTAGGATTAGTATAATTGTTTTTTATTTTATTGTAATAATAGTTGTTTCTATGGTAATCTAGGGTTTTATGTAACAAATTACGTGTTCTATTATACTCTAATCTTAAACAGCTATTTGTGGTATCATTTTTCCACAACCTGAAGAGGTGATCCCTCTTTTTACCAAGATTAAGTATATCCTTATTGATCCATGGAAGTCTACAATGAACACATTTACTATTGCAAGTAGCTTGTGATATTAATTTTGCATATTCAAATTTGGATGTTATAAAGTCATGAATTTGTTTTGGGCTGTCCATGGTGTTAGTTTCAGACCAGTTAATTTTATTCAATTCCTCAAACATTATTCTTTGGTCAATTATTTGTCGTATTTTTATTGTTTTTGGAGCATCCTGTTTCTGTAAACTATTTGCTGTATTAATGCAGGCGATCGCTACTATGCGATGATCGGCCAGAACGGTGTCGACCGCTGCCGTGCGCGTGTTTAGCGTATTAAGCCGTACAAAAATATGATCAATGCATGATTTAACTACGTTTCCCAATCTAGTGTCGATTCTGGTGTAGTCTGTTATGCCACAAGTGAATCCGTGATTGGATAACATATTTAAGTATGAAACTTTGTGAGGGCAGTTTTTCTTTAAGTCAATATTCATGTCACCCAATATTATCATATTACTAGTGCGAGTACGAGATATAACAGAGGATAGTTCTGTAATGAAAGCCGTTTTGTTTTTAGTGGGCGGTCTATAGATTGCACACACTGTGATAGATTGGCTGTTTATATGACTTAAAATGCCTATTAACGATTCAAAATAGATAGTATGATTTTCTTGAATAGTGAATTTAATGTGATTTTTTACATAAATTATTATACCACCCCCTTTTTGTTTACTACGTAATTGTGTGTATGCGATATATCCCGGAATTTGAAAAAGATTAGAAATAGATGATGATATACCCACTTCCGTAACAATTATGATATCAATCTGAAAGTTAGTAGTTTTTACCGTAAGTAGCAGTTTAGGAAAATTTTTAATTAAAGATCGTATGTTGACATGTATACAAAAAAAGTTGGATGAATTAGGTTTTAATGTATTTACGAAATTGTTTAATGTGTTGCAATTCAGAGATTCTATTTCTATAGGATTATCCATGATACTAAATAAATATTAGTTAATTAATTATGCGTATACTTGAGAGTTATATATACGACTGCTGTACAGGTACAGACTTGTTAGGCATGCAGAGTGACTCAATGTCAGATACAGATCTAATAACAGTGACGTGTTGGCTACTCTCATTTTTCTTCGCATAGATTCGGCCTGATTTGCACCATACGTACTTATGGGAATCCTTTAGACGTTGTTTGGCTTCATACAATAGAGATTTAATGCGCTTGGTTAGAGCTTCTCGGATGTAAATGCGTTTTTTTTCAGTTTCAGAAGACAGATTACTTACGACGTTACCGGCTAAGATCTGCATCTGTTTTGCTGATGACACCCATCTGTTGCGTTCTTCTGTATTTTTGAGTTTGACAAGAATGTTTCCTGGCTGATTTCTGGTTTTATTACGATTTGTTATGCGACGCATTGTCACCACTGCTTGCTTGTCTATTTTTAATTTTTCTATAATGGGTTGAATCAGAGTCTCGACATTTTCACCTGGTGTTTCCGGAATGTTAGCTATCTCCAGCGAGCATGCAAGGAGATCCTGTTCAGCTTCTAAGGCTTGTTGTTCAATGGCAGCTATTGATAAATGACGCGTAATTCAAGATTTTTATTCTTATTGATGAGATCACTGTTTTTGTTGAGTAGAGATTTTATAGTATTTTCTTGCATTCTGACAGTCTTTTCTAGTAGCATAACTTGCTCATTTATGTGCTCTAGCGATGTTGTGAGTTCTTCCAGTTCATTTTTTACCACTTTTTGCATTTCACGACTAATATCTTTCAAAAGGTTTTGGTAGTTAAATCCTGTAGAAGGTTCTCCTTCCTCTTCATCTTCGGTGTCCTCAGGAGGAGCAAAGAAGGATGAACGCCTAGAAGTGTTTCGTAGACATTCCTCGCAGCTCCACTCTAGTCCTTCAGCGTTTCGAAGAGCTCCAAGCTGCTTGGTAGATAATTTAGTACAGGTTGTTGTAGCATGTATAGGCTTCGTGCACCTGCTGCATTCTAATCCCGGCGATTTCTTGGTTATATTTTTATTGCAGCACGAACATTTTTTCAATACCATTTTAGAAGTGTAGGTAGTTTGCTTAGACAAAAAATTACTGTATACGTGTGTGCCGCCGAACGAATGAAAGCAGAATGAAGTCTTTACGCTATTCCAGTTAATATACCATCTATCTGAAAAAAATTCATTAGAGGAGGTACGATGTTAAACGGATCCAATGCAAATTAGTACCATCTACTAATTATTACATTCACGAAGCTTAATATCAACAATGGTTATGTAACTTAATCTAAATTTACATTGTATTCTGTCCTTTCCAATAAGATGATTTAAGAATATTATGCGTCAAAACCCCTTAGCGATTTACCCTTACCAATCTTTATATATATAAATCTTCTGTTTGTGTGTTTGTAATTGTACTTCTAAACGGTTGGACCGATTTTTATGAATTTTTTTGTGTTCAAGTGGGTTCGAGAATGGTTTAGCTTAATAATTGGACCCTGTAAGCGCTGTTATCGATTTCAAGAATTCCATTTTTTTTTTATTTTAACAGAACGTCTGTTGGGTCAGCTAGTGAAATCTAAATATCGATTGATGGGTCACCATAAGAAAAGGCAGTAGCACTATCAAGGAAAACTTATAGCACCAACGGCGCTCGCCAACACCACGCGTGACGATTGTAGTATAAAAGAGATGGTAATTTAGTCGGTCTACGAGTATTTCCTCGAAAAATACTCATTAAACAGCTGAAAATTTGGAACTACTCGATTAAAATAAACTCCTCGACCGTAATTAATAAAAAGCATATCATTTGCCTGCCCTCATCCCACGCTAAGTGGAGTCGGCACAGAGTCGGCACAATATGTACTTACCTTCCATAACCTCCTATCGGCCGTCATATCTGCACTCACCCTTTTCATACGCATATCCTCATTCAGACAGTCCATCCATCTCTTTTTGGGTCTCCCACGCTTCTTACGTCCATCCACATTCATATCGATAACCCGCCTCGTCACATGCCTTTCATCCCTCCTTATCACATGTCCATACCAAGATAACCTCGCGCTCCTAATCTTCTCTATCACTGGTGCCACTTTCAGGTTTCAAGCATAATTAAAAAAAAAACTACTGTACTGTACCATATTAAAATTACAAGTAGATTTTAACAAGAGAAGGTTAATCTTCTATTTTTGAAATAAATAGTGATTAAATCCAAATGTCTCATACCTCTATGTAACATATGGTTCATGTCTCGCATTATTTCCTGCGGTCGTAATGGATCGGGTTGCCAACATTGTCGCATTAGCGCCCACACTTCACCCGGACACCGCGCCGGACGCAAGAGACGATCACCATTCTCGTAACTCTACAAGTTTATAATAAAATATTAATTAAAAAACATTTTTAAAAACAAGCTTTTATTTAAATGCTCTAAAACGAAGAAAATTTAGTTTAGGACTTCCTATGGCCACCTTCTGACGCCATCTTGAGACACTGACTGTCATGTAGCACAAGAGTGCTTGTCAAGACTATTCAAACGAGTCCAAACTCGACGGTTTTATCTTGTTTAGTTTAGGAGTTCCTAAGGCCACCTTCCGACGCCATCTTGAGACCAGCTTCATGGTAACATATTATTACATTGTCACCGAAGTTACGTAAGTAAACCAAATTTCAATCTAATAACGACAGGAAGTGGTTCTAATTTAACTCGCAAGATTTGTCCCATACTAACAGGGCAAGAAAAGCTTTTAAAAACAAGGCCTTTTTACATATTGCTCATAATTTTGAAAAGAGATCTTCGACTATAACATTTTTACAAATATTTCTCATAGAAGAATTATTGAAGAAACAGCCCACAATTAAGAGCAATAATTTCTGCATATATTTAAGAGGAGTTATCCGTGTGGTGACAGAGTAAGAATACAATTCACCACCCATTTTCTTACCTGGGTGTCGTAAAAGACGACCAAGGGATTACATATGCATATAACATCTATAGGAGAGAAGGTAAACTCGAAATGTAACCCTATACCAACACATCTCGCGGGTGATGTGACCGGGGAATTAGTCCGTCACCCGCCGAGAGGCCGACCGCGTGAGGAAAGACCGATGTCCTCCCCGAGGAGGGGGGACGTCGGTCGATGGGAGGGTACCCCTCAGGGGGTATTCCGTCGGGCCGACCACTGACGACAAGTAACCCTGCTCCGGTGGTCGGTCCAACGGCGAAGGCGACGTGGTGTTCGGATGCGTTACGGGTGTGCGTGCTTACGCCCCTATGTCGCCCCGGACGGAGTGGTGCGAGGAGCGCGCCGACCGCAACCCACCCCAAAAAAAAAAAAATATCAACATATCTGACTAGCATGGAATAAAGATTAATTACCCTCCTATAGTAGAAGGGGCTCGAGCCCAGCAGTGGGACGTATAAGCGCCGAAATGATGACGCTATAACTAAAATGCATATACGTATATAAAGAAAAAATAATGAGTACCAACCCTAGCTGTTAAGACTGGATTAGTATCAGTTGGTGACTGTCCATATGAGAACACCTCCCAGAGTGTAGTAGCGAACGCCCAGATGTCACCCATCACCGACCGTTTCGCAAGACTCATATCCTTCATAAACTCCACAGGCATCCAATGCACACTTCGAAAAAAAAACATTCTATTGAATACTTTAAATACGAACATTATTATTATTAACATTTAAGGTTTATTGCCGTACATCGCAGCCAATCGCTGGGGCCCGCGATTAATCGCATACGATTGACACGCACGGCTGATGTGAGAACAGTCGTAATATGATAATGTATAGCACAGTTTAGGTCAGCCGTCACTTACATGTGTCGCAGAACTTGGAAATCACTATTGTCGCATCAGGCGTTATCCATCGCGTACATTATCAATCGCGCGCGGCTACGAGTGGCCGTGATGCACAGAAATGAATAGCATAATGTGTTATAGTCCTTTCTCAACAAACAATCTATTTAATAAGATGTTTTGCAAGCCTTTTTATGTGGTGATGTAGTAAGAATATTCGCGTGGATATCGTAAAAGTAGACAAGAGATATAATATGCATACAACTCAAAACTCGAAATAAAACCCTATACCAACCCGTCTGACCGGCGCGGTATAGTAGATAAACTTTCCTACCATTGTAGAGGAGGCTCGACGTGGGACGTATATGAGCTATGATTTTCAAGCCAGATAATTATTCTTAACATCAAATAGATTTAAAATTCTCCAGATTTATTATAGTAATCTATACAAATAAATAAAATTGAAGTGTCTGTTTGTAATGTCAAAATACTGGGCTTTTTTATGCTCACACGGTTGCACGACACCTATGCCTAAAATAGTTTAAAAATTTTTTGTCTGTTTGTTTGAGGTAATCTTCAAAACATCTGGACTGATTTTGATAATATTTTACTACCAGGTAGCTGTATTCATAAGGGATAACTTAGGCTATAATTTATCCCGGTATTCCCACGGGAACGTGAACTATGCGGGTAAGACAACCCGGTACGGCGGGTTGCTATACTATTTCCATTTCTTTATTTTCTCGATGACAGCTCCTGTCGAAACTTGAACGAGCGTCTTTTTTACATTATGTATACATTATTTAATAAAAATATGACGCTTACGCGCGTACAAGGTCATAGCAGAGTCAGAGAAACTGATAGGGATGGAGCTATCGATAAACGTAACACGATAAGAGACCCGATATTTTTTTACAAAGTGTAAGAATCTAAACTATTGCCGGATAATTTTATACAAATTTATTAACTAATATTACATTTCATTACAAGATGTAATTATATTATGTTGATTGTTAATTTATTTATTTTAATCAAAATCTGATGAATCGCCACTATCACTCGATGAGCTCTCCTCAACATTTATTATAAGTTCCTGTATTTCTATATTATCTAATGCCACATGAATTTCCCAATCCGACGCTATAATGTTTTAGGTTCTTCTCACAATTTTTTCCCAGTGTTCGGCGGTTACTTCCGCACATGCATTTTTTAATAAATCTAACATCTTGTTTGCCGTAAAAGGGGGATGGGTATTGTTTCGAGCGGCGTGTCCTTTGATTTGTGCCCATATTAGTTCTATAGCATTGTAATGGCAATGATACGGCGGAAGTCGAAGAACCCAATGACCACATTCGGCAGCTATTTCGTCGGTAATATATCTTTTAGGGGGGCTTTTTTTAGATTTTAAAATATTCACTAATTGTACTTTTAATAAAGTATCATCCACATTTTCGCCATGACGTTTGAGCCAGTCAATTATCTCTTGTTTTTTATTGACCTGCGTCGGCATTTTATCAATTTGTCTAGAGTGATATGTAGCGTTGTCCATAATAATTATCGACGGTTCTTCCAGAGATTGCACCATTTCTTTGAACCATCCTTCGTAAATCTCCGCGTTCATTTCTTCGTGGTAGTCCACTGTTTTCTTGGATTTAAAGGCCAGTAAAGCATCTGACACGAATCCTTTCGTAGACCCTGCATGGCATATGATAAGGCGTTCAACCTTTTCCCATTGGCACTGAACTAGTGGAAGCGGCGGTGTCGTCAGTCCAGTTCTTCGATACTGTGTGGTTTGCATTTAACCAAGTCTCGTCAGTGAAAATAACATTTGACCAATATGATATCTTTTTGGCTTCGCTCAAAAATTCGCAGCGAGCCATAACAACGTCGTGACGCTCCATCAATATTTTACGTTTGTCCGATTTTTTATAAGAAAATCCAATTTCTTTCAAAACTAAGCTTAATGACGATTTTTGGCCATGGAATAAACCACGTTCACGTAAAGAAACAACAAGTTTTTTAAGTGTTGGAATTTCTTTGCGCAAGTAATAGTGATATATATGACGATGAATAGCGTCAGCGTCGAAGTTGTCAACCGATGTCACACGACGTGGTTGGCGTTTCTTCTTCGGCGTACGAAGCTTATTTGCTTGCATGCCGCTTGTACCGTAAGCTTCGGTAGTAATTTTTGAAACAGTAGGTCCACTAATTCCTAATGCGGCCGCAACACGCTCTCGCACTTGCGACAGTGGTAATAGCGGGCCACCATTTTGATATTCTGCTTCAAAGTAATTACGAACCTTGATCACCAGTTCTCTCACCTGACTTTTCAGAACAGATCCTTTAGGCATTTTGATATTTGACAGCTGGGCAGCAATCAACACGGAGGAACACAAAATACACATCGTAACGTATGGATAATGTGAAAAAACTCAGCGAACAGAACTGTAGTGACCATATAGCACGACCGTCTTGTTGCGAGTGACAGATTAAAACAAATACAAAATGGCGGTGGGTCATTGAGTGTTCCCAGCTTGAAAAAATATATTTGAATGTTTTTGTTGAATTTGTCTTTGTTCAAAACATATATGCGATCGATATCATTACTTATTTGGTCACAACACTACAACTATCAAATTAGAACTGTCATCGAGAAAATAAAGAAATAGTATAGATTAAAACAGTATGAAGAGTCGAGCAATAATAATAAATATGTAATGCATATGTTCTTCTTACTCGTGCAGCGTGTATTGTCTTAGTGTGGGGCCCGACAACTTCACAAGCATGCGGTCACCTTCGTGCGCGGCTAGCAATAGTCGACGACACCGTATATAACCATGAACCACACCCGCCTCAGACAGATCCCAAAGCGCACGCGCCAAACCGGCCGCCACTTTCTTCAGATGAATAGGCTTCACTCGATCTTCATGCTCCCTGTACAGATAACCGAAATCTATTATGATTTACGTAAGTGAAAACTTTTATATGCAGTTTTGATGGGGAATAAATTCATGTAAGTCGACGTGGTCATGTTACGATTAATTTTTCTTTCGTTGTTGGCTGGATCGGGGATTAGAAAGCCACGCCGACCGAGACCTGACAGAGAAGCTGGCCCTCCGACATTGTCTGTTGCCGAAATGTCAACAGGAACGGTAACAAAAATACCAGGCCTGGTGGGTACCAGGCAGGTCACGCTAGACAAGTCCTTGGCATCGGTTTATAATCCTAATAACGATAACAGGTACAATACGGTAGTTTATGAAGCCAACCCATCGTCCCTTCCATCACTTCATAAGGCTAGGACGTGGGTGTGACCAAGCAGCCAGCAAAAATAGTACATTCCAGATTCCAACGAAATAGTTGCTTACCTGAGATAATCATCGAAGGGTCCGTAGGGCAAGTATTCAAGCACTAATGCGGTTGGCGAGCTCAACGTGACGCCATACAAACGCACCATCGAACTAGACTGCACGCATGCCCACTTACTAGCTAATTCCACGAAGTCCTAGAAAATGCACAGCAATCTCGATTAGTATAATAATTTATTCAATCAAATCATAAATAATAATAATATAATCATTTTCCGTGTGGTAACTATTTGCCAGTGGGTGTCGTAAAAAACAATTAAGGGATATAATATGCAGATAACATCAATGCAAGAGAAGTAAATCTCGAATAAGCCCGGCTCCGTCCGGGGTGACAGAGGGGCGGCCCCGTAACCCACCCGATAGCACGTCGCCTTCGTTGTTGGGCCGACCACCGATGCAGAGTTCCTTGACTTCAGTGGTCGGCCCAACGGAATACCCTGAGGGTACCCTCTCGACATCCATTTCCCGGAACGCCAGTCGCCTTTACGAGGTCAGCCTCTCCGCAGGTGACGGACTAAACTCCCCGGTCCGGTCACCCACAGAAATAACACCCTATGACAACACATTTAGTCAGCATGATATAGTAGGTGAAATTCCCCCTCATAAAGAAGATCCAAGCTCAACAGTGGGACATATTTAGGTTGAGATAAACTTCAAAATAATAGAGATAAACGTCAAATACCCATGTCATTCCTGTACCGGTCCTAGTTGGCAATGCGATTCTCGAAGTTGTCAATCACTATGTTTACCTAGGACAAACAGTCCAGTTAGGTAGATCCAATTTCGAGAAAGAGACCAGCCGACGAATCCAACTCGGTTGGGCAGCGTTCGGGAAACTTAAGAGGATCTTCTCGTCCAACATACCTCAGTGTCTGAAAACACAGGTCTACGACCAGTGTGTGTTACCAGTGATGACTTACGGCACGGAAACGTGGTCCCTAAATGTAGGCCTCATATCAAGGCTCAAAGTCGCTCAGCGTGCTATGGAACGGGCTATGCTCGGGATTTCTCTGCGAGATAGAATCCGGAATACAGAAATCCGCAGAAGAACGGGTGTAACCGACATAGCACGAAGAATTAGCACGCTGAAGTGGCAATGGGCAGGCCACATCGCTCGACGAACCGACAACCGCTAGGGAAGAAAGGTTCTCGAGTGGCGACCACGCATCGGACGACGCAGTGTAGGACGCCTCCCCACTAGGTGGACCGACGACCTAGTGAAAGTTGCTGGGCGTCGTTGGATGCAGGCGGCACAGGACCGCACATTGTGGCGCAATATGAGGGAGGCCTACGTCCAGCAGTGGACGGCAATAGGCTGAAATGATGATGATGAAACTTCAAAATCATCCTGGCCTTCTCCCAATTACATGGGGTCGACGCAATATCTGCTCTTTTTCTAACTCATATTGCAAACCTGTACCTCACGTCAACCATATTTGGGAATATTATTATTGACCAGTGGGTATCAGAAGGCCCATAAAGTAGAGAGTACCATAATAACCACACTTGGCAGGCAGGTTGGCGATTGCAGTGAAATGTTTTAAGTTTTCCAATAGAAAGCTGCTAGCCATTCTCCTGATGAGAACGCCTTCAACAGTGTAATGGCCACTGTTAAGGGTATCTTCTGAGAATTTTGGTGGAAACAAAAAGGTATATATAACAGTTTTATATCATATTCACTACACCTCAGCAGTTCTGTCGCTATATATTACATAAAATGCCATCAAGATTATTTAATATAACACGTGAAAACACTAAGATACTGATTATAATACAAGAACACCACGACACTTCCAGATACCCGCCAAAATGTCGTATGTTATCTTAGTGGGACAAAATTTAAGTAATGATTTGAATGAAACAAATATTAATACCTTTAAATGATCATTAGCATTGTCTCTTTGTAATGTTTTAAATGCAACCAACAGTTTTTTCGTCTCATCCAGCCTCCAAAGAGCTTTATACGTCGCAGTGACATTCTCCGAACCAATTTTTTCAGAACCTAAATAAAAGAAAGAATAGTAAGTACATTAATATTTGCTCAGAGCGGCTGAAGGTATTCAGCGACTTAGACGTCCTTTACGACATCCAAGGGCTTTGCAGTTTGTTTAGGCAAAAATGCGAAGATGGTCTTGGATGAGTAAAACAAGGCCGAGAGATTTTAAAGAATACCGTTTATTTTTTTATTCGTTCTCCACAAAGCTAGCTCTACAAAGCTGTTGGGTCTACTAGTGCCTTAAAAACCAGTTAAGTGCGAGTCGGAGTCGCGCACGAAGGGTTCCGTACCACTATCTATAAAAAGGGCAAAAAATAAATCGCTGGATGCTGCCTGCTGACAGACAGACGGACGGACAAACAGTGAAGTCTTAGTAATAGGGTCCCGTTTTCACCCTTTGGGTACGGAACCCTAAAAAGGATGTTGGCAAAGTATTTATGTGAGTAACTTCTTAGTTTCAATGAGTGATAGCATCAAGTCAATCGGTGGTATTATCTTTTTATCTTTATATAAATTTCTTGTGTGCGTGTGTATGTCACTGATATCTTCATAAAGGGCTGAACTAATGTTGATGAAATTTTTGGGTGTGTTCAAGGGGATACGAGAATGGTTTAGATTCACAATCGGACTCGATAGATGGCGCTGCTGTCCATTTCAAGGAGAATTCCTTTCATTTTATTTGAACAGAACAACATCTGTTTGGTCAGCTAGTTAGTATATACATCTTTATATATAAAATTCTTCTGTACGTGTGTGTCACTGAACTCCTCCTAAACGGCTGGACCGATGTTGACGAAATTTTTTGTGTGCGTTCAAGAGAATTCGAGAATGATTTAGATTCACAATTGGATCCGGTAAGCGGCGTTTATTTCAACAGAACGACGTCTGTTGGGTCAGCTAGTTTATAATAAAATTATTATCGTCCTCTTTTTTAATTTCAACTAATAAAAATGTATACCTGTATACAGCAATATATCCTTATTAGGCAAACACCGAGGACTGCGATTGTCTTTAAGGATATCCTGCAATTCAGCCTGATCGATCCGAACGCCTCTTTTGACTGGTTCACCGCATAATAGCAACTGCGATTTATCTATGAAAAAAAATATATATAAACATATAATATATATATATATATAAATAAATATAATATAAATAAACATATATATATATATATATATAAATATATAAACTAGTGGTCGCCATGTGGTCGAAATTCGGCCATAATTCATTTTCATTAATTTTCTGCTACACAATTTTCTTTAATTTTATTTATGTATAATTGTAAATTGAGCAATCTGTATTTCACTAATAACTAATATATAAGCACAAATCTCTATTAGACATTGTCATCATAATTATGATTGTTTGACATTCAGTTCGACCAGAGATTTTAACCGTAAACAAAAGTGTATAAGCGTTTCTACGCAACACACTTACACAAACGAGTGTGTGTGTGTGTGTGTGTGTAGCGATTGCGTTGTAGTGTGCGTAATGCCTTTTTTTAATTAATTTAATGCATTTCTAATCCATTATTATGTAAAATTTCAGTTTTATGCACTTCTCCTCATTATATGTATACATCAACTGTGCCATACTTCGTACTTGTCCATCCACGTAATTTTGGGGCGGCGTAGGCGCAACTATCTGCGCCTCATGCCGCCCTAGCCGAGGCCGCGGGTGACGTGACCGGGGATTAGTCCGTCACCCGCCGAGAGGCCGACCGCGTGAGGAAAGACCGACGTCCTCCCCGAGGGGGGGACGTCGGTCGATGGGAGGGTACCCCGCGTAGGGGGTATTCCGTCGGGCCGACCACTGACGACAAGTAAACCTGCTCCGGTGGTCGGCCCAATGACGAAGGCGAGGTGGTTTTCGGGTGAGTTGCGGGAGTTGCGTGCTTAAGCCCCTCTGTCACCCCGGACGGAGTGGTGCGGAGGCGCGCCGACCGCAGCCCACCCACACAAAAAAAAATCCACGTAATTTTCGTGTGCGCGTGTGCGCGTGTGCGTGTGTGCGTGTGTGCGTGTGTGCGTGTGTGCGTGTGTGTGTGTGTAAGTCACTGAACTTGTCCTAAACGGCTGGACCGATATTGATGAAATTTTTTGTGTATGTTCAAGGGGAATCCAAATAGTTTAGATTCGCAATTGGACCCGGTAGGTGACGCTGCTGTCGATTTCAAGGAGAATTCCTTTTATATTATTTGAACAGAACAGTGTCTGTTGGGTCAACTAGTCGATTATAAAATCTCTTTCGATCCTAAAGTAATGATTGAAAAAGTTGAAAATTGATACAGAAAAATCCTGCTGCGCTTATAGCAACTAGGGTCGACCCAATATGTACCCTTCGATCGTCGTACACATTGCGTAAGTTTTGGCAATAAAAAATAAATTTTATGAAGAGGCACCTGGCTGATGTCACTCCTGGAATGTAATTATTGACCAGACGGCATCAGGTGGAGCTGGTCCTGGTCTATACATACATATAATGCTCTTGTCTTTTACGATAACCACGAGTAATATCATCATCATCGCAGCCCACATACGTCCCACTATTGGGCTCGGGCCTCCTCTACAATGGGAGGGAATTTGACCTACTATACCATGCTGGTCAGACATGTTAGTTTAGGGTTTCATTTCGGGTTTCCCTTCTCTTACATAGATGTTATATGTACATTATACCCCTTAGTCGTCTTTTACGACCTCCACGGGCAAGATAGGGAGTAGTGAAGGGGTGAACGAGTAATATAGGGATTGGTATATTAGTAGTTGCTACCAGCCCTTCGGTTGCGGTTCGGTGCTGTATGGTATAAGACAACTTTACATAGACGGAGGAGAATGGAAGGAAGATTGATATGAGGCTGGCGGACGGTCATAAAACTCAAAAATGAAAGAAAATTACACATTAAATCACCCCTAGGGTTAAAGAGCCGGGTGATGATGATGACCGGCTATTTGGATGTACACGTTCTTCTACGGATATCCTTGATTTTAACACTTTGTTTTTGGGTGGACTATGGTCAGCGCACCCGCCGCCCAGATCCGCGCAGGGCGACAGAGGGGCAGCGTGCGGCCCAATAACCCACCCGTAACACGTCGACTTCGTCGTTTGGCCGACCACCGGTGCAGAGTTCTTTGTCGTTAGCGGTTGGTCCGACGGAATACCCTGTGGCGTACCCTCTCCTCTCGACGTTCCCTTCCTGGGACGTCATTCGCCGTCGCGCAGTCAGCCTCTCTGCGGGTGACGGACTAAAATCCCTGGTCCGGTCACCCGCGGCTTGATTAACACTTAGGGAAACACCGAGCACAGTACGCTAAACGATCTTGAGTCGTATTATGAGACCAACATTTAGACACTGTTTGAGTGCCAAATATATTAGCTGGTAACACACATTGGTTATAAGCCTTAGTTTTCAGATGCTGCGTAATATTATTATGAAACACATAAAATTGTATAATACCGTATTCTGATGGTGGTATACATTCATTTAAATATATTCTCCCTTCAGGGTTCTGATGGCATCCAACTAGCCTCTCAATGCTATAGTACTCTTCATTATTGACCAAGTAACAATGTCCTTTGAATTCAACCTTGTATGTTTCGGTTGTACTGAAAATTAAATACAATTTAGTTATTTATATACTTAATGATTTCTGATCTTTACGCATTTTAAATAACATTATCTTTACGGATTTTATCCCGTTTGTATTTGATTTTTGATTGCCCGACTTTCACACTTTTCAGCGTTCACGGGAGAACTAAGGTGTCTCAGGTCCAACAAGTCGTCGTTATTACAAAATTATATATCTACTCGCTAACAATTAGGTATTGAGTTTGTCTAACGTATTAGCTGCCAACTTTTATTCCCAAGTTCAGTAACTACTAACAACAGTTAGACTACATTTTTTATTATAGACTAGAAGAGGATTTGACTTCAAATTCACAACATTTTAAACGTTCTGAAGTAGTAAGCAAAACTGTGATAGAAGAGCGAGTATTGTAACCCACAGGTGACAATTGCCGACTTCGTGAAAGTTGCATTTCAATGAGCCAGGCTTCTAACTCTAGAGGTCTTTCAATTAACAGTAAGCAAATGTCATGTAAACTACAACTGCTTACAAAAATAATTTTATTTAACATTTTAAACATCAGACTATCCTTTTTTAATTCTTATGTAAGACTAATAATATGAAAAAAAATTCAATAATTACAATAAGGGTACTAAGACTATATGACTAGGTGACCCACACAACAATCGTCGCATAACAGAAAGATAGCGAGAGAGAAGGTTGGAGAGAGTGGGTCATAGACACTAATACGACGAAACGCACGCAACGGAAGTTCTCAAAATGAACAACTTTCCATTTTTTATAAAAATTTTCGTAGATAATCTGCTACCATTTGTCGTAGCTTGATACCTACAAAGCCTTTCTCGATAAATGGTCTATCCAACACTAAAAGAATTTTTAATTGGAAATAGTAGTTCCTGAGCTCAGCGTGTTCAACTAAACGAATTATTCAGCTTATTAGTATAGATAAAATAATTTCGCTAACCTGTTTTTAGTGCAGACATCCAAATAATAAACATTGTAGACATCTTGACACTGCCTTAGTATATAACAACCGTGTTTCTTCTCACGTTTCTCTTCCAACTTTCGATATGAAAACGCTCCCCTAAAACGTATAATGTACTAATAAGTACTATTGTCCGCTGTGACTTACCTTTCAGAGGACGGTACAAGGACATTGTATAGCTTTGGACGTACGTAATTAACATTAAATCAAGAAAGAATAAACTGAAAACCCAATTAGTTTTGTTGGCATTGTGCCGTCATCATCACAGTTTAAATTAATCCTACTGCTGGGCTCGAACCTCCTCCAGAATGGAATATATTCCCTGAGCATCTGCATATTCCGTGTGGTGACGGAGTAAGAATACAATTTACCACTCTCTATCTTGCCCGTGGATGTCGTATAAGACGACTATGGGATATAATATGTACACAACATATGTGCAAGAGAACGAGAAAGGTTAGTCGTATAAGTAATGAATTCTTCTTCGGAATAAACTGTCAAGCTACCTGGGAAATTTGCTTTAACCAATTAGGTTGTATTTATAATACGAAAATAACTTAACTTAATAAATACATATACACATATTTTATGAATAATGCAATTTCACAAATTAAGTCAGCGTTGAAGATCATGGGGTGTAAGTAATGAACTTCAGTATCAATTGTCAAGCAATTTGTTTTAACTATTCAATTTATTTTGCCGTATTTTCCGTGTGGTGACGTAGTAAGAATGCCAATCACCACTCCCTATCTTGCCTGTGGATGTCGTAAAAGACTACTGAGGGATATTATACGCATACAACACCTATGTAAGAGAAGGAAAGGTGATAAAAAAACTCTATACCAACCAGCCATGTCTGACAAACACAGTAAGATCAATTTCTCCCCTATTGCGGAGAAGGCTCGAGCCCAACAGTGAGACGTATATGAGCTCAAATGATGATGAATGATGATTCAATTTATACAATTGTTTAGGTAAATTATAAATGGATGCTGATAAGCAATAATGTGTCAATCCAAAAAAGTCAAAGATATTGATATATATTTAATAATACATCACGTATTTAACATTCTGGAAAAGAGTTTTAGGTCACTTGAAAGAGTTAAGTATAAAAAAAAATGGATAAACAACATAAAACAGATCGGGAATCACGTATACAATATTTTTCAATAATCCTTCAAGTTTCTTAACGTAGTTTAAATTCGAAATGTGCCATATATCGTGAGGACCAATATGTTAAGAGGCTTGACACTGTATTGCTTAAATCACATTCAGTGATTCTACGCAGTACCAACCATGTTTCCTATTACATTAGATAGACAATTTGTTTAGAAAAGCAGTTTAGGTTTCTTGTATTTCTCAAATAATAAAAGTAAAATAAAAAAAATCATATCTTAATAGTTCTACTTAAAACATTTTCACATTATAAGTGATAACATCTGTTTATCAATATTCATTTATGTTCCTCGACGTGCATTTATTGTCACTAAATATTAGTGCGAACATATAGCAAAATAGTGTTAAGTTCCTCAAGTTCATGTTTCGATTATTTTTGTGCGTACCATATTTTGTCATAATCAAAAATCTTATTTTTATGGATAAATATACTAACTTTTTTTTATGTTGCCAATCTATTTTTAATACATTATTCTTTTTATTAAATAGAGAAACAATCGGTACATATAAATTTTTTCACCCAAACTTATTAAGAATTGTTTTGAAATCTTTAAACGCCATTTTCGCAAAACAAAGTTTGTGAGGGTTAACATATTATCGCTCATCAGCATCCAAATTCGGTTAAATTAATAAATACATATAAACATAATTATTTATTTAATTAATAATGCCATTTCGCAAAAGAAAACAATGTCAAAGATCATTTGACAGATCATTGTAATCGTTTGCTTACATGATAAGGTTTCTGGGATTGTATTCGTTATGGCTCAATAAACACTTAAAATGCCCCAGCGCATTGTCTAAGTAAATATATATTCATGATCATCACATTAGGACTCGAGCTTCCTCCACAATAGAAGGAAAAGTGATTTAGATCATATCTACTATACCATAAGCTGACATGGGCAACATATTTTGGACTTGCACATTTTTGATATATATTTTTAGCTAATACTCATGTTTATTTCTGTGATCTAAATTAATATTTACCGTGTGGTGACGGAATAGGAATACAAATTCGCCTGTGGTTGTTGTAAAAACTACTAAGGGATATGATTCAGTTAATATCAAGTGAAGAGAAGACATAAAATCCTATACCAACACGTCGGACCAGCGCGGGCCGTCGGGCAGATCAATTTCCTTCCCATTGCAAAGGAAGCCCACAGTGGAACTTATGTGGGCTAAGATGATAAAATTAATGTGTGAGATATACAAAATAATGTATCTTTCTAATTGAAAATCTTTCTTTCTATTTTGTCTATATAACTTAACAAACCTTTAATTTCCTTAATAAATTATGGGCCAAAAATATTAATTATACAAATTATTTAAGCAATGTTTTGTCAATGAACTTACCCTATGGGGCCGTGACATTTTATCCTTTGTAGTTCTTTTAGAGATGGTGTCTCGTCGTCTTTTGAAAGGTTAAACGTCCACTTTACCATTAATCTGTAAAGAAAAAATACTAGTACTAGTTTTCAATATACACTAATGTTTACCACCAAAATGAATAATCATAAATGCATATAAATATTTTTTAAACAACCGGTAAGCAATTATTATTCAGGTTTGTATGAAGAGAACCTTGTACAGTGACCTGCTCCGCCACCGGCATGACAAGCGATGTTACCGCCAAATGTCGTCCAAACCAAAACCACGTTTCATAAGACCGGAGATCAACACCGGGGATTAGAACGCCACAGGTAGGCAAGCATACCGTGTGAGGCCGATGTCGCGGCGCTTTAATACTCAGACATCAACTGTTGTTGATATTCCAAAGGTTACGGCATCAGATGAACCAAGGAAATCGAGATATTGGTTCCAGTGACCCACTCAATTAGCGGTGAGGGCAAATACGGCAGATTATAGGACGGCACGTGCTTTTGTCATTCCAGATGATTTGACGGAATGACAAAAACATAGCGTAAAAAAAAGTTTGAATGCCTATGCACCATCATTAACGTATATTTCGAGCATAATCGAGACTTAGATTGGCACCCGGCAAGCGAGTCGTGAGTTCGTGTTCGTGTCGCCTGGAACGAGGCTTCCCCCAGGGCCACCGGGGATCTCACCTTGCTCGGGCAGACCGCTCAGGGGATGTGAAGAACGGCTGTCATCCATACCGAAGAAAACCTCCATGTATCACGGCTTTAGTCGAAATGCTGACCACCCGCCACTAATTTTAGACGGCGAATGCCACACATAGGAAGGGGCTAACAAAGAACCTGTTGTCGGGAGGAATCTGTTGTCGGGAGGTACGCTCCCCAATAAGGGTTTCCGTTACGAAGTATGTCGTAGGATAGCACATTTCATTCTCACCTATAATATCCATCACAAACTGATATAAACGATGAAAGCTGCTCTTCTGATTTGAATTTAAAAAATAACGGTGTACCCCGTCTTGATATTTCCACTGAATTCTCACCATTTCTTGTCAAATAAATCAATTCTTCTATTTTACAGATATGAGACCACTGAAACATGAACAATTTAAATCCGTAATTTAAAACACAGTGATGGCCTAGTGCTAAAATATCCAACTATCTATAAGCCCATAGACGTCCACTGTTGGGCACAGACCGCTCCACGAGAATCTCACTCAAAACGGTCCAAAGACACTTGCAACCAACGGTTTCCTGCTACTTTTAGAAAATCGTCAGACCATCTTGGGAGTTTGGCCTACGCTAGGTCTTCAGATTTTCAAAATAAGAAAGTAAAAGGTGATCACACGTTTTAATCATCATTCATCACCACACGGGGCAAATTCATTCAAGTTCTATTAATTAACTCATATCAAATGTTTTAAAAAAATAATAATATTGATTTGGAGCAACATTTCTGAGTTCAGTAATATATTTGTAGTAGAATAGTATTTGATCTTGTTTTAGTTTTGCTTCTTTCTTTGCTCCATCCAACGTCTGTTTTTTTTTTTTTTATTATTGCATACGATGGCAAACGAGCAAACAGTACACTTGATGGTAAGTGTTGCTGCCGCTCATGAACCTTTACAAGGCCGTTGCCTACCGCGAAGAAAGCGAAGGGAGTGTGAATGCGTGCATTGAGGCTCGGTGATACCAAGGGCACCACCAAAACCCTCCACACGCAATCACCCTCAGAAAGTTGGGCTTCCGGCTCTCTCGCTCACCGAACGAAGCGCAGTAACAAATTGTTACTACTCAAACGTCGATTTTCTGCGAGAGCATGGTACTGCCCTGGACGGACCGGCCCGCGGCTGTAGACAGATAACTGTCGACAGTGTGGTCCTACCACTCCTAAAAAAAAATGTTTGATAAAAACCTGTTACCTGACGCGATTAGAAATATTTCCGTGTCACATTTATAATGGAATTATTTTTTACAGTAGTGTATAGTACATATACACAAGATACATCGAAATAAATAACTTCGAAAAAAAAATCAGTATGGTGATGAAATAAGAATACAATTCACCACCCCTTCTCTTTCCCGTGGATGTCGTGAAAGACGACTAAGGGACTAAATATGCACATAACATCTATGCAAGGAAAATTATAATCAAACCCTGACTGGTCAGGAGTGTTAGTATAGGGCCCATATCAACAGGTCTGTGATATAGTAGGTGAAATTCCCTCCTATTGTAGAGGAGGTTCGAACTTAAAAATCTGACGTATATACGTATATTAGTTCTTATGTTAGTTATATCGGTCCTTATTGCGTGTGCCAATCCTCAAAATAATCAGATATCCTCATGTCATTGAAAGTTCATGCCGATATGAGCTTAATAAAAAGTACTTACTTCACGTTTAACAGTATTATAAAGTCTAATTCCAGCCTGGTGAGGGTGGAAGGGTGCCACGAGTACTTTTACAGGTGTTATCTCACTGCCGTTCTGCCAAAGAACATTGTCATACTCCTCCGCCAAGTAATTAGGAGCCATTGTGTACAATTGTTGAAGATATAAATTTTTTATGTAGCTGAAATTAATAAAATATAAATTAAAACGCTAATAAAAACTAGCCCACCGCTCCATAAATGCCAATTATTTCACTGACGTCAAGTCACCTGCTCCGGTGGTCGACCCAACGACGAAGGCGACGTGTCACGGGTGGGTTACAGGTGTGTGTGCTTACGCCCCTCTGTCGCCCCGGACGGAGTGGAGCGAGCTGTGCGCCGACCGTAAACCACCCCAAAAAAAATAAAAAAAAATAGCCAATTATTTAACCAGGATTTTTTTTAATCTAGTCCTTCGAACAACTATGAAAGTTAATTATATCAAAGTATGAATGTACCTTTATAGCTAATATCGAACTAAAAATTTGTACACGTAGCAAAGATCAGCCCCATTTTCAAATTATCAAAAATTATCAAAATAATGAGGATCCTTGCTGATGGCAAAAAAGAAGTACTTCTGCAGATAGATTATATTTATATTCTTTTCAGCCCATTTACCGTTAACTATTAACTAACTTCTTTCAAACGCTGTAAAAATAGTTAGGTGTAGTCCTATTGACAATGCTGACAACAATAGCTTTTTGGGTTTTCTTTTTTTCTTTGTGAATATAACTGTTAGACGCAGATAGATTTAACAGCTTGTCCCGGACTGTCGATGAGCGCTAGGAGCTCTCAACCCGGTGAAAGTAAGCTAATCAACATCGCTCAAGGGCTCCCACTGTGGGGAACGGACCTCCGCTTGGGGCGTCGCTGGAGGCAAAGTGGACGTGCCCACGTTTTGGTTAGTGACTATTACGCGGCACGGTTGCCGACCCCGACGGCGGGTGCGGTACCGCGGGTATTTATATATTATGGCCTCGCGAGTTGTGTATGCTCTTTGTTGAGCGTCCGTGATAAAGTCGTCTCTCTCATCCATGTCGGGGACGGCGGCCCACGGATATTTTAAATGGTATATAGTTAACCGCCCCAAGCACTAGAGGGTTGAGGTGGCAAAGAGCTTTTTGGGATATTATCCGACCACCATATATGTATACTTCAATGCATCGCGATAAAAATATTTAATCTAAATTGGTTGTAGCAGTACCTATCTAATAATTTCATGAATAAAGTTATACGTTTATAAATTTTAATTTATCCTAGTTTTATAAATTGTTATGCGTTTGTCAAATATACATATATCTTAGATATTTTATAAATTTATAGCCTTGTTAGAACGGTGATGTGAGTAAGCTGCCACCGACCGTGAAAGCTCGAGTACAAGTCCTGGATTATAGGTTAAAATATTGTATAAGATTTTTAAATCACAAAATTCTCAGTAACCAGCACAATCGTTGAACTATATCCAATAGACAGCAATAAGCTTGCCAACTATCACATGCTTATGATTGAAGGTGGTATGACGAAATATACATAGCAGTCTGCTTGCACCCCTGCTTATCCATTTAGGATTAAAACATAAAAATATTTATTTGAAAACCCAACAGGGACATTAAATAAAAAATAAAACTTTATTATATTTTCACGATATGTAATAAAAAAATATTATGCTAATCATTAACTTTATGAGCGCGCCCAAAAGCAATTTTACTAAGGCTCGACCGAGATGGGTTTTTCGTTGTCGTCCGAGATCGAGAATAAAATAATATCTCGGCCGAGACCGAGAATAGACAAAACGTGAAAAAAAAATTTTTAATACTGTCAACTTTTTAATACACTACTAATTGTTTAACAAAATTAACTGTTTTAATAATCAAAGTTAAATAACATTATATTATAACATACGCATAACACAGCGTATTGAAGAGGCAATAGACCGCAACCGTGGCTCTAAGTGTTCGCACGTGATTTGTCTATCGGGCACAGCCAAATGACCAAGTTGAAGACCGATGACGGCATTATTTCATCCCAGGAGACCTTTCGACCTCTCCCAAGGCTCTATGGGCAGTTGTATAGATCATCCCAGAACCCTGTTGCCGGCTTGGTCCAAGATCCCAGATCCAAGCTAACTCGGCACTACACCGAGGAAATCCTGGACGCCAGCTTGTACGAGATCAGAATGGCTCTGAAACAATTAAAGAACGGGAAGGCACTGGGAGATGACGGAATTACCACAGAACTCCTGAGGGCAGGCGGCAAGCCAGTTCTAAAAGCCCTACAGAAATTGTTTAATTCTGTCATTCTCGGGGGCGACGTTCCAAAGTCGTGGACCAGGTGTGGTGGTGCTGTTTTTCAAGAAGGGCGATAAAACGCTTTTAAGGAATACAGAGCCATCTCACTCTTGAGCCACATCTACAAATTGTTCTCAAGTCATTAGGAACCGACTCGCGTGCAAGCTCGACGACTTCCAGCCCGAACAAGCCGGCTTCCGAAGAGGTTATAGTACCATAGACCACATCCACACGCTACGCCAGATTATACAGAAGACCGAGGAGTATACTCGGCCTCTGTGTCTAGCATTTGTGGACTATGAGAAAGTCTTTGATTCTGTCGAAACTTGGGTAGTGCTGCAGTCCCTTCAGCGGTGCCAAATTGAAGTGCTGAAGTGTTTGTATAGAAGCGCCACTATGTCAGTCCGCATTCAGAATAAGAGTACGAAACCGATCCAGTTGCAGAGAGGTGTGAGACAAGGAGACGTCATTTCTCCGAAACTGTTCACCACTGCGCTGGAAGTTGTCTTCAAGCTCTTGGACTGGACCGGACTCAACAGCAATATCAACGGCGAATACATCACTCACCTTCGATTTGCTGACGATATCGTAGTCATGGCTGAATCCATGGAACCCTTGGCACTATGCTTAATGACCTCAGCAGGATATCTCAACTAGTGGGTCTACAAATGAACACAGACAAGACGAAAGTCATGTCTAATGCCCATGTCATTCCCGTACCGGTTCTAGTTGGGAATGTGATTCTCGAAGATGTGGATCATTATGTTTACCTAGGACAAGCAGTCCAGTTAGGTAGATCCAATTTCGAGAAAGAGGTCAGCCGACGAATCCAACTCAGCTGGGCAGCGTTCGAGAAACTTAAGAGGATCTTCTCGTCCAATATTCCGCAGTGTCTGCAAAGGTTTATAACCAGTGTGTGTTACCAGCAATGACTTACGGCACTGAAACGTGGTGTCTAAATGTCGACCTCATAAATAAGCTCAAAGTCGCTCAGCGTGCTATGGAGAGGGCTATGCTCGGTATTTCTCTACGTGATAAAATCCGGAACACGGCAATCCGTAGAAGAACGGGTATAACCGACATAGCCCGCAGAATTAGCACGTTGAAATGGCAATGGGCAGGCCACATCGCTTGTCGAACCGACGTCCGTTGGGGAAGATAGGTTCTTGAGTGGCGACCACGAATCGGACGGCGCAGCGTAGGACGACAAAGTCGCAGGGAACCGTTGGATGCAAGTGGCGCAGGACCGTTTCGAGTGTCATTCTCGTGGCGAGGCCTATGTCCAGCAGTGGACGTCTGTAGGCTGATGGATGGATATTATAACATAAAAAAAGCAATTATTCGGCATGTTCCCCCCTTCAAAGCGGGTCGCCTCTCGTCATACAATTGTCCAGCTTTGCTAAACAGTTGTTCACTTGCTACGCTAGTAGGCGGCGCAGATAAAAACTCATTTGGCGCAGGCTTAAGCACCTTATAAGGTGACGAAAACCAATACTCAAAAATATTAGCATTTCTTTGCAGTCTTGGCTCTCTAAGGAAGCTTTCTAGCGCTATTTCGATTACAGAGCTTGAATTCTATTCGTCATTGGTCATGGGTTCGTCTTCCAACTCTATCGAATCATGAGCTGCCCATAAGTTGGATTGATTTGTTGCAGCCATGTTTGACGAGTTAGTTGAAAATCCCCATGTCGTATCACGAGAATCTGATTCACAATTCAGCTCTCTCACGCACTTACACCATTCGACTTCGCGCAGCGGCGCGTGGCCACGCGTAGTAAAATTTGAATCGATCCGAACAAAGTTACAATCTCGGTCATGACCGAGAATCTCGGCTATAATTAGCCGAGAACCGAGACAAATTTCTCGGTTGGATTTGTAGCCGAGAATGCCGAGACCGAGATCTCGGTCGAGCCTTAAATTTTACGATTAGAAAGCTAGCGTAGTTAGTACCTATATAGATATCTCATACAATGTGATTTATGACACGAAAATTGTTGTTATTCCAAAATTAACCTTATTATCTGTGCACTTTAGCTGGTTTTATATTAAAAACTTAATCGTCCGTTAATATTTAATGATTTCGGCACATGTTGACATACAATACTACGATCAGTTTGTGCAAACACCCACTGATATGTAAATTACTTAAAATAAAAGCATCTAATGACTGGTCTCAGACCACAAGAATTAAGGCGAACGAACACTAACGAATGATATCACAGTACGCTCTCTGACTTTGCAGAATGTCAACAAATACGAAACTGTTCTCTTTGAACACGCGGTGGAGTACTAACAAATGCCAAAACAGTCCTTGTTGGCATTCGCTAAACACGCTACTTAGCATTCGTTAATTAGCGTTCACTAGCTTCCTTATAGTGGCAACTCTATAAGTACGCCGGCACGTGGCCAAGTGGATAGAGAATTGAAAAGATAAGCCGCCCGTCGCAAATACCAACGACGACACTAATCGCACCGTTAGTTATTAAACCTAAGTCGCCCTGTCAACAACCAAATCGCCGAAGCTACTGTGAACAGATCATGGACCATCCTCAAACACAAAAATTCGCGCGCTTTCATTCCTCCTATCTACACATAAGCATAAAATACACATAATATATGTGTAGTCCTTATGCAAAATGAATTTCAATAAACTTATTTAACAAAATACATAGACAAATAGTTATTCAACAAGTAACGTATTATTATTACTATATTTAGTATCAGTACTTCCTGGCACTTATTCTTGTTATTATTGTACAAATATACTATAGGTAATACAATTATAGTTATTTGATCAGCTAGATAATGAAGGTCATGGACATGAACCAGGCGCTAAAACGTACTTCTGAAGCAATGAGAATAAAATTAATATAAGTAAGTCTGTAACAATTAAAGTGCAAAAATAAATGTGAATAAAGCTGATAACAGAAACTACATAATATGTATATTTATAGGTATATATAATATAAATATCAATCTATATTACAAAAGTTATGGTATATATTAAGGTATGGTGTGATAAATACCTAACTCGATATGCACTAAAATTAAATATTAATACTTTTCTGGAAGCTGTTATGTGGCAATAAGACTCTATGCGAGTTCTCCCTTTTTTTTTCAAGTCACTACTGACTCAATGGTAAGCTACCCGACGTTTACCAGTGAACAGAGGCTCAGGTGCTCAGAAGATCTCGGGGAGCTCGTACGTGTGTTAGCGAGTGAGTCGATAGTGGACTTCTTTTGCTAGCCCTAATGTCGTAACACGTGTGAGGAGCTGGTACATCCTGGAGAAGATTGAGACCGTATCGGACCATAGAAACATTTGAATAAAGGTCTCCCGATCCCTTGGCACCCTAGTAGGGGTCACATGACGGACGGAGCTCTGGTATTCCCCCCGTGAGCTACGGACCTACTGGGGACAGTGGCCATCGTGCAGTCGTAGCTGTCTTCACCATCCGCGGCGGATGGGATGGGCGCCGAAGCTAACCGCATTCGCTGTGCGTTAACGCAGATCTCTGATGAGGCCATGCCCCGTATATGGCGTCTGTCCCCGAAAAGAGGGATTCAATAGAAGCTATACAAGGCTTACTGAGGACGTGAGATGGCAGAATATGTTGGACAACATCGAGCGGGACTCCTGGGGTCACCCTAGTGTTGAGTCACCAGTCGAAGATATGATCGCCAATGTCATGCGGTGTTCCACATGGGGATTTAGGTCTGATGCCTTGTGAAATATCGTCTACGACTGGGCGATGGAAAGTAGCCTCCCTTCCAGGCTGGGCCTAATTTGTTACCGACGACACTCTCATCACAGCATCTATGCAAAAGAAGGAAAACCCGAAATAAAATCTTGTTCCAATCCGAATGACCAGCGTAGTTTTGTAGGTCAATTTTTTTTCTTATAATACCCTCCTAAATTGGAGGTGGTTGGAGCCCTGTAGTAGGGAGACATGACTTCAAATGATGATGTGTTCCAACAATAAATTGATACTTTTAATTAATTGTTGGAACATATGAAGTTTTCAATCTAAATTGACAGTTCGATAGTTGGTGACAGACGAACAAGCAGCCCAGATGCCCGCTAGTGGTAACTGCGCCGATGAAGTTCAGCAATACCAGGGGCATAGCCAATTCTACCTACATATCACAGCGTTCAGAAAGCACCGGAGCAGGTCTGTTGATCATTCCAGAGACTACACGTGCGTAGGAGAAATGAAAGCCGAAAACGTACAGTCGACAAAGATAGAGTTTCTACATGCTATGGGTGATACATACTTTAATATCTAGTTTTACGATGATAGAATGGACACGTTGGTACCATGTCAAGCACTTCCTCAGAGCACTCCCTATTAAAGAGTTGATAGAAACACACAGAAAGAATAAAGAAAGAACAAGAGAAGTCTCTCCACCGCTCGTATATTAGAATTAGTGATGTAACGAATGTTCGCATTCGCGAATATTCGCAAATTTGACATTCGCATTCGTATCCGTAAGGAATGATGCGAATTTAATGCGAATGTATTTGACAAAATGAAAAGAAATTATTATGTAATTATACATTGGCTTCTAGATGATTTCGTATAGCACTAGTAGTCCTTTCTTTACGCGAATATTAGGGGTTAAAGTATGAAATTGCCTAATGATTTCTGATGTTTATGCGGTATTACTCATTTGAAATTGCCGTTTTGTACTAATAAATTAAAACCATTTTTTGGTTCATAAAACAGATTTCATTAATCAAAGTATTTACTCTCGTTATCTATGCATTTCTGCCATCTAATTGCAAGATCATTTAACCTTTGCGATAGAACTCTGGGGTCCTGGACTCCACAAACTGTGTGAAGGTATTTTTACTGCTTCCTCAGAAGAATTTTTTTTCGTGAAAAAATTGTCCAAATTGCGGCAAAAATTGTAGTCGGTTGGGGCGAGGTCTGGCGAGCACGGAGGTTGACTTATGGTTTCTAATTGGAGGTCTTGTAGTGTTAAAACAGTTTCTCGGGCAGTATGAGGTCTTGCGTTATCATGGAGCAGTAATGGTAAAAATCGATTGAGAAGTCGGGGCTGTTTTACTACGAGTTTTGCCTTCATTGTTCGGAATTCTGCACAGTAGACATCTGCGTTTATTGTTTGACCAGATCTAAGGAAGCTGTAGTGAATTACACCATGAAGTGACCACCAAACAGTTACCATCACCTTTCTATGGGTAAGCTTTGCTTTAGGGCACTGATGTGGCATTTGACCTGGGGTCAGCCATTACGTTGTTCGCTTGTGATTATCATAAAGAATCCACTTTTCATCACACGTCACAATTCGGTCCAAAATCCCTCCATTTCTATACCGGTTTGACAGGATTAGGCAAGCTTCAATGCCCACTGCTCTCTGCAGATCATTCAAATCATGTGGCACCCATTTTTTTAAGTTTCTTTATTTTACCGATTTGGTGCAAATGGGTCAATATTGTGGGTATGCTGAGATCAAATCATCAATCATTCCTTGGTAGTTTGACTTAGATTGGCTCCCACCATCACCTTCAATTCATCGTTATTTACCTTAATGGCTGGTCTTCCTCGTGGTTAATTCTTGAAATCCCAGTTTCCACTATGAAAGCGGTTAAACCAAAAACGCACGATGCGTTCGTTAGCCGTATTCTCTCTAAACACAGCATTGACATTACGAGCCGTTTCTGCTGCGATAGTCTCACGTTGGAACACATATTCGAAAATTACTCTAATTTTCGCCGTATCCATGTTCACTTCAAAAGCTGAATGTAAAAACAATTGAACGCCAAACGATCAAATGTCGTACGTTATAGTTTTCGTTTGAAAACAGTTTCACGTTGATATCTGACACCATGCAGGTTTAATTTTAATTCAAAGTGGCCAGTACGTTAAAACGACAATGTCAAATTTAAACCCCTATTATTTTTTATCATACAACTTTCATTTAACATTTCCCGCGTCACAAATTGTAAAATAAGTCCAAACTTCACTAACACGTGCTTTACTCATGTTTGTATAATATCACTTCAATATGCAATAATAATAACCTAACCTCAAATCAAAACGAATATTTTGAATGAAACTATCTAGTTTCAATCATTCAACTTATAACGGTTAACCGCGCCTATGTTCGGCTTAAACATGGCTGATACGAAATGTCAAACCCGTATGAAATTTTGCGCGCGCTTTATTTGAAAGACAATATTCGCATTCGCATTCGCGAATATTGAAAATGAATATTCGCATTCGTATTCGCATTCGCGAATGTGACAAATCTAACATTCGTTACATCCCTAATTAGAATAACAGGATACGATTACAGCTATTAAATTATTTCGGATTATCTGACAGTTTCGAATAGTTTCACTTATCTTTAGGGCATTGTAAAAGGGAAATGCTAAGTGCGGTGATTATCGTATTATTCCCCTTTGGAGAGGCTTAAGGTTAGGCAGGCGACTCAGTTCGCCTGATTGATAACCTATCGTAATGTGGTTCATACAGGCACCGACTCTATACGAAATTATTAGAAACTTTTATATCGGATTCGGTTACGCTTTATGTTCAGTAATGCAATTTCGTAATGTCCATAAATATGAGATATACATTGCGAAACGGTAGTCGTCGAATTTTGTTATTGTTCCTAAAAGTATAATGTCAATATGTTAATAATATGATAATCTATATTATGAATATATACATACACTGAGACATATTGCTTGAAAGTGACCTCATGTAAAGGCCACATTAAAGCAACAAAAAAAAAACTTCTCAGAAAATTGCGTTATATTATGTATTTTGATTTTAACGTATACTGCATGCGTCCCAGATAAGAATAAATAATTGATACGATTAACAATTTAGTCTTAAAAACGAATAAAAATATATTTCATTTTCTTGAAGACCTTTTTTTTTTAAATTCTGACACACACAGTTCAGTGATTATAAGATACCGACATTCAGTGCCAGTGTCGCGGGTTTCATTGCGCAAAAACACGCCACAATTTGTTGGTCTGAGTTTCGGTGTAATGTGTATTCGTTAATTGTATGTGTGTAAAGTTACCCGTTGTAGAAAAATTATTTCCTTGGTACCGGGTTATTGTCTTTTAAGGTCACCATTCACTACCCCCTCCTTTACCATGAGCGCTGTAATATTCTGCAAAGAGATGTAAGAAAATAACATTACTAAGAGAAGCAGTAAGATAAGACACTTTAAAAAAGAAGGAAATAAGAGAAGGAACATTCAAAAAAATATCCTATACCAACCTGCCTGGCCACTATGGTACAATAGATCAATTTCCTGATTAAGCGACGTGCAGCCACAAAACTGTATAAGCTCCCCATCGCCATTTGGCTGATCACCAGTACTGATTCCTTGACTTCAGTAGCCAGACCAGAGCGTCACCTTTGCCGGGGCGTCACCTTGCGCAATCGGCCTGCGGGTAACAGACTAATCCCCGAGTCCGATCACACAACCGAACGAGTAACATATATATATGTCACATTGTACATATTAATCTCCTACTTAGTTTGGTATACCTATATCCTGGTAGCTTTGATTTAAGCTTACTAAATTAAATGTTATTGCTAAATTTACGACCGCCACTGATCATTTACCTATCTTCAAATAGGCTTCTAGCTAGTCTCCTTCGATAAAACAACAATTAAAACAACTGGTATACTTACTTAACACTATGGCCGACGGAACAGAGCTTGGGTAGCTGATCGTGTGCATGCTTCTTAGCGACGTGACCGTGTCGCCTCACAATAACTTTCGGTATATATTTTTTATACTCCCTCACAACGTCGTTTACCGACAAATTTTCTTCGGCCGTGGCACGTGTCCTGAATCAGAAACATATATGCATTCGCAATTTATCACGTAAAAATCGCTATTTTTTGGTAACACATGTGTTAATACGTGAATAAATTCCAAATTCCATAACAAACTGTATTATAATCAATTGTATTCTTGAGACAGAAACAATACTAATAAATATTTTTTTAATGATTTGTTCGCCTAAAAATTGTCAAGAATAGGAAATTTGGTATGGATAAATTCCCCATCCTACTTTTGCAGTAATGTTATGTGCTTACATTTCTTAGTCGTTTTTACTACACCCACAGAAAAGGAGAGAGAGTAATAAATTATTTTCATACTCCGTCCCCACACAGATTGGTAATAAACTTATAAGTATCTTTACTAGATCTAATCGTATAGGGATAAATACCCATACATTATCAGGACAGACGCGAAGCCACGTCTGCGAACACTCGACACAGTTTCGAAAATGCCTCGAAATTATATCAGTGTTGCCAACGACTCGGAACCTAATTCGCCATTTTTCTCGCCTTAACCCTTTCCACTCCAAGGCTGTTTTTGTTTTTTTTCCACCAGCTCCACGCTAAAATTATGCAGGGCGGGTTTGCTGAAAACCAGCCCTGCATAATTTCTATGCAGCACAATGCTGAGCATTCCCCTATTGTCAAAATTAATTAAAAACATGTATTATAATTATTATACTCGTTCCAACCATTTATTTTACTTTTGACACATGCTTTAGGACGTAACTGTTTCATTATACGCAATTATTAACTTTGAAACGAGTGAACAGAGAAATATATAAACTGCCCAATAATATTTATATATCTTAATTATTACCCACTTAATACATTAATATGCCGTAAATAGCTCTATTCATAAAATTTAAGTGATAATTCATTTCCGTTATAAAAAAAGTTACGTTCTATCGCATCTAGTGACAGGATCAAAAGTATTCGGTGCAAACTAATGAATCGCAAATAATCGATTACACTTATTTGCAGTTAAGTCAGCTGACAACTGAGTTTTGAATTGTTGTAATACAACACGTTAAAATTGTATCAGGGAGATATAAAAATCTCCTCATCATACCTATAACATGAAATAAAACAACCAAAATATTTTAATATTATTTTAACGAATCGTCGGATTCTTCATACGAACTCGAATCGTCGCTTGAATCATCTGCAGTGTTTATTATTAACTCTTGTGCAGGTATGTTGTCAAATTCAATTTCCCGATCACAATCAGAGAATATTATATTTCTTGTCTTGTTGACGACACTCGCGCAGTTTTCAGGCGTCACACTAGCACATGCGTTTTTTAAAAGTTCAAGCATTTTATTTGCTGTGAAAGGAGGAGTTGTATTGTTTCTTGCGGCGTGTCCTTTGACTTGTGCCCAGATCATTTCAATTGGATTATATTGACAGTGGTACGGAGGAATTCTGATTACAACATGCCCATATTCTGCTGCCATTTCGTCGATGACATATCGTTTTGGCTGCTTTTTACTTTTTAATATTTTAAGTAATTCTACTTTTAGTAGGGATTCGTCCACATCTTCCCCATTATCACGAAGCCAGTTTATAATCTCGTGTTTTTTGTTGGCCTGTGTTGGCATTTTATTAATTTGGCGAGAGTGATAGGGTGCATTATCAATAAATATTGTTGATGGCTCTTCAAGTGATGTAAGCATTTCTCTGAACCACTTTTCATACACGTCCGCATTCATCTCCTCATGATAGTCTCGTTTTTTTTTTTTATTTGAACGCTAACAGAGCGTCTGGTACAAATCCCTTTGTAGTTCCCGCATGGCAAATGATGAGGCGTTCACCTTTCCCCATTGGCACTGCAGAAGTAGAAGCAGCAGTATCGTCAGTCCAACCTTTTGGTATGGAATGATTGGCATTGAGCCAAGTTTCATCTGTGAAAACGACATTCGACCAGTCTTCTATTTTCTTCGCTTGTCTTAAAAATTCACAGCGAGACAAGGCTATATCACGACGTTCCATTAAAATTTTTCTTTTGTCGGATTTCTTACACAAGAACCCGATTTGGTGCAGCACCTTTGACAAAGAAGATTTTTGACCACGAAACAAGCCACAATTTCGTAGAGACGCTACTAATTTTTTCAAAGTAGGAATCTCTTTGCTTGTGTAATAATTGTATATATGACGACGAATAGCATCAGTATCAAAACTGTCAATTGCTGTCACTTTACGGGGCTGACGTTTTTTCTTAGGCGTAGATAGCTTGTTCTGTTCAATACCACTACTACCATAGGCTTCTTTAGTGATTTTCGCCACCGTTGGAGCACTAATACCTAATGCTGCTGCAACACGGTCTCTAACTTGGGTTACTGGTATAAGGAATCCGCCATTGCGGCTTTCCTTTTCAAAAAATTCACGAAGCCGCAGCACTAACTCTCTGGATTGTCCTTTAAGCACCATATCTTTCGGCATTTTGCAAGTAAAATCTTACTGGGAGGAACGATACGCTCAACTCAATCAAAGTAAGAACAATGAAATCAATACGGTGGAATATAAATACTCAACACAGCGTATGAAAAATATGAAAGAGCACTCAGCGAACAGAAATGTGACTAGCACGGGAGTCTTGTTGCGAGTGACAGACAATACAACAAAGTGGCGTCGCCGGCGCGCCGTTCAGTGTTGCCAATTCGGCTTAAAAAAAGGGGTAGGCTGGATGAGAAAATTAGTGATTTACTATCGCAGACGAGGGCGCCATTGTCTCTAAGTAAAGTTTGGAGCAGCGGACCCCGCTTAATGGAAAAATGCTTCATAAAGTAGTTATTTTTTATTTTGCAAAGTACAAAGTAAAATATTTTGGGAGGACTGAATTAGTGGGTATGCAAAAATTAATGTGCCCAAATAACAAATATATTTACAGAAGTGAAGTTTTTAAATAATATGAAATATGTATTTAAGCAAAAATAAAATATCCGTGTTAAATCGATTAAAAGTTCTTCCTGACCAAAATCGATTATTACAAAACATAGTATCCGTAATACATTGGTACAACACTAATTGATCAGAATTCGACCTGCCAAAAGTAAAATAAATGGTTGGAACGAGTATAGTTATTATGTGACAATAAATGCTATTCTATTCTATTCTATTCTAAAATTACGTTTTTTTACTTTTAGTGTTTTTTGTGTATTTTGTAAAAAAAAAACGAATTTTTCCTCACTACTTTCAAAACGCGTTACTTGTTGCACCATCAATCCGTGTCCGTGCGCCACAGTGAATTGATTCAGTCACAGTCGTATCCGCCAGGAAAATTCACACCATACATGACATTACAGGTCTTTGCATGAAAACAAACACGATGATGCACAGAGATAAGTTGTTTACGACGCGAACATATAACGGTGCGATAACAACTAGTTTTATTATGTAGCATCGATAAAATTTAATTGAATTATAGTATCTTACGATTCTAGAATATGTTTCATTCATTCGTGATTCAAACATTTTAGTAACAAAAATCCCTCCTGTTTTAAAATTTTCCGCAAAAAGAGGTATTACACCATGTCGAGTATCACTCGACAGTGGAGCTAGTGGAACAAAATCAGTGTCGAGTGACACTCGACATTGGAGTGGAAAGGGTTAAGTAGCCTAATGTAGCCGAATTTCAGTCGAGGTAGCCTAAAATAGCCCAAACGCCAAAACTTTTCAAGGAAAGACGGTAATTCAGTGCATACTTTGAATGCATATAAGCTGAAGGACACACACACTTCAATAGTTGCAAATTGGATATACAGTGTAAACTCTATATAACGACACTCAAGGGACTGTGAATATTTTGACGCTATACAGAGTTTTCGTTAATTGGAGTGAAAACAAATTTGATATTACTTTACTATTCTAATATTTATTTACTAATATAGTGCAAATTTTACAAACGTAAAAACAACTATGACTAGGATAACGTTTAACAACTTAATGTTAGCCCAGTGACCGAAGTAAACATATGCAAGTAAAACACACAAAAAAAACAAAGAGAGATTTTTTTACAATGTTCAGTACGTCAGTTGAGGTAAACAAGTGTTAAATAATAAAATAACAAAACAACAAACGAAAGAACATACACAGCTACAGTTTTTACTAATTTTGGTAATTGAAAAAGTACTGCTTAATGCTTAATAATGGCATATTGTCGTCGTTATTTCGGGTGAACGTGATGCTATATAGAGTGTATCATGGTATGGATAATATGGCAAACCAACCAAAATCAAGTCATTTCGACGTTTTATGGAGTTTGTCGTTATATCGAGTGACGTTATAAAGAGTTTACACTGTATCTGCTTATAAAAGAGTTAAAAGAAGGTTACATATGTTTGCCATAAAGGTTCCATCAGTTCCTATTGCTATCAGATTTCTAATGTTTAAACCTATATCCTGCAAAGAGCTTTTAAACTATGAATACAAGACGTGCGTTGTTGCTTTGAATATTTCTTGAAAGCCTAAAAAATCAACAACCAATTTGCCAATTTTGAATTATAGTATCGAATATAATATGCCATATACCTTTCTGTTGTCATATTGGTAGATTCATCTAATATTCATAGAATAACTGATTATCAACTCTTTCTAATAGTTCGCTTTTTATTTTTTATAGTCGCGATCAGCGTACTCCTCGCACCACTCCGTCCGGGGCGATAGAGGGGCGTAAGCACGCACACCCGCAACCCTCCCCCTCGGGGAGGACGTCGGTCTTTCCTCACGCGGTCGGTCTCTTGACGGGTGACGGACTAATTCCCTGGTCACGTCACCCGCGGCCTCGGCTAGGGCGGCATGAGGCATAGGTAGTCGTGTCTACGCCGCCCCAGTCGCCGGCGGCAGGTCGCTTCGTCGAGGCTGTGCTCCTCGCACGCGCGACCCGCTGCCTCCTTCCGCGAGATCACTACCTCGCAGAAGGCTGCGACCGCGTCCCAGTTCCTGACGCTGTCGATGGTCGGCAGCGTCAGGTTGGCACCGATGACTGCGACGAGTTCACGACGCTCCTCTGCCCAGGCGGCACAAACCTCGAGCGTATGCTGCGCCGTGTCCTCGTCGTAATCGCAGTGGTGGCAGGACGGTGTACTCTCCCTCCTAGCGACCGTGTAAAGGTATTTGCCGAAGCATCCATGCCCCGTCAAAACCTACACCAGTCGGAAAGAGATCACCCTGTGCCGCCATTTTAGCCACTGCATCAGCACCGGCCGGAAGGCCTCTACGGTCCAGACACCGTACCGAGGCCTCTCTAGCCGGATTGCCCAACGGGCAATGATGTCTCGACGGGCGTCAACGCGCCAGGCTGTGAGCTCCCTCAAAAAGACCACACCGCTCCCCGCTCGCACCCCCGATAACGGCCGATACAAATCAGTGAGCATTTCCGCCTCCAGGTCCCACGGGGGAGTCCCGGCCAACTGGCACGCCGCTTTAACTAATGAGCTGCCAAATAATTTAGGTTTCAGGCTATTATTCCTCCAAAACTATTAAAATGTGACTTATTTAATATTTTTAGGCATTAATCGCAGTCTTTATAGTTTGCGTGCGTATTATTTTTTATCTGTTTATGATTATTTGTGTTATGATTTCGTATAATGTAAATATTACTGTTCCGAATCTTATGTAGTTTTTAAATTTCTGTTAGGGTTGTGGTTGTGATTCATTCGTTCACTTTATTCAAAGACTATGGCGAGCAAGTAGCCTAAAAGGCGACCAGTCGCCTTTCATAATTTTTCGTCGCCAATTTTCTGTCCGAGTATCCTAAATGGCGACAAATAGCCTACGTTGGCAACTCTGAATATTGCTTGACTGACATCGACTCCAAAAATAACAATAATTATAACTACATTATATTCTCGTAATAATTTGATTGACTTTTAAGTACTTTAATATTTTTCATTTTCATCAAATTGTAGAAGAATACGCAATCATTTTTTTGCTTTTTAGTGCAAATTAATTTGTTTTGGAATTGTTTTTGTTAGGAGTCGGTTTTTTCTTGTTAAAAATTTTGTTTATTGTTTGAATTTTAGTGAATCTGAAGTGTGTTGTTAATTTGCTCCTAAGAATTGAAGAGTGTTGTTTACTTTAGCATGGATTCCATACTCAAAACCTAGTCAAGCTCTCACCAAACTACCCTCGAAGTACATCCTTTGCAATAAAAAGAATCGTCGAAATCGGTTGGTATATATTGAGTTTTCGTCCATTTGTCGCACACATAATTAATACAAATTTAAGACTTTAATTTAAATGGTTTTCTCGTGGATGCCATTATCGAAACTAGACTAAATTGAAATGGAACCACACGAGAAGCACCAGCTTTCAAATAAAAAAAGAATCATCAATATCGGTTCACCCAGTCGAAAGTACTGAAGTAACAAACATAAATAAAATATACAGTCAAATTGAGAACCTCCACCTTATTGAAATCGGTTAAAAAAATAAAAAATTTGTAGACTTAAGTTTGTGATTACCGAATGAGAAAATTAAGCATATTAACTAGGCTTGCAACGAATATTCGGTTACTATTCGGTATTTGGCCAATTCGGCTGCTTTTATTATATTCGGCCGAATACCGAATATCTACATATTATTCGGCCGAATACCGAATACTTAGTTATATATTTTGTTATAGGGAGATAATTGGTAAAATTCGTTTCATTACGTATATATTCATATTTTCATTTCTCTTATAATCATTTTAGTAGTCATTGGATGTACCAAGAAGATGATTAAGTACCTTAAGGATTCTATGTATTTGAATTATTGTCATAATTAATATTTAGATGGGTAAGGTTTTCACTCCTTTTATAATCATTTAAGTAGTCATTGGTACATAAAATAGGTACATAATCATATTCTGTATTAGAAAAGTTAAGAATTTTTCTATGCATTTGAATTATTTTCATAATCAAATTTAAAAGGGAAATGTTATGGTGCAGGAAGACAATTTTTCTACATTTTTAGGAAATAGTTTACTTCTTTTTTCTAGTAGACCATCCCAGCTTCAGAGAAAAGGCGCTCTGAATAAACACTACTTCCTGGCGCCGACAAATATTTTCCTGCAATCTTGATCAAACACGGAAATTAAAATTTCCTTGCTTGCCACCACGTATATGGATTGTCATGACGTGATATGATGATATTACTAATACTTAAGAGAAGATTAAAAGAGCGACTGTGAGCGCGGGGGCGGTGAGTACAACAAACGAGCGCGAAACAATCACGTCTGTACAAGTATTGGCGTTAAATACTTTCAGTCAGGGGTCTCGCCGAATATTCGGTATACTGCCGAATATAATATTCGTTGCAAGCCTAATATTAACTTAGCTGGTATCAAAAATATATTGCTTTGTTTACCTTACAAAATGCTCTATATAAATATCACTTAGAATTGGAAATAAACTTATAAATATGTTAATCAGTTACTTTTATATACGCATTTTCTGGAAATCCAGAATATTCTAAAATAATACTAGTTCTAAAGATTATTGACTTCGAGGAACTCTAGTATTCAAAATAGCTGGAAGTTTCCATAAGTAACAAAAAAAGGATGTCGATTTTCTAGTCATTTTTCATATGACAACATTCTATGTCATCCTGACGCTGCTGCGGACCCGCCCTGGTGATGAGTATCGGATATGCTTGAAACCCGGGTATATACGATGGTAATACATGAGTCAGTTATATTACACTAAATTAACTAACAACTTAATAAGCCTAGGTTTGCTGATTAAGACCGCTAAGGTTTCAAATCCCAGATCGGATAATATATTTTATTAGGTTTACTAAGAAATTCCGTGTGGCGACGGAGTAAGAATACAATTCACCACCACTATCCGACAACCCCCCTCCCCCTTTCTTGCTCGTGGGTGTCATGAAAGATGACTTTTTTTTGGGGGGTGGGTTACGGTCGGCGCACTCCTCGCTCCGCTCCATCCGGGGCGACAGAAGGGCGTAAGCACGCACACCCGTGACACGTGGCCTTCGTCGTTGGACCGACCACCGGAGCAGGGTGACTTGTCGTCAGTGGTCGGCCCGACGGAATGAAAGACGACTAAGGGATTATAATATGCATACAACATCTATGCAAGAGAAAGAAAAACTCGAAATAAAATCCTGTACCAACACGCCCGACCAGCATGGTACAGTAGGTCAATTTCCCTCCCATTGTGGATGAGGCTCGACCCCAGTAGTGGGACGTTTTTGAGCTGTGATGATGAAGAAATTTTTAACAGAAATAATGCGACATCGCCTACTTTGACATAATCCACGACTAAAACCAAATCCTGTAAATTGAACAGATTGTTAGTTGTGCCATTACAGTCAAGAGTTCGAGACTATTGTTCCGCCATACATAGCCTGTAATTAAGATTTTTATATACCATTGTTCTTCATGAGTACAGAATTACAAATACACACAAACATTAATGAAGAGTGATATGTTTGTACGTAAATCAGAGCATATTAATTGATTGCACAGATGACGTAGTGGATTAAGATACCCACATACCGTGCCAGTGCTATGAGTTCGATTCCCACGCAGGACAATCGATCGACGACCCACAATTTGTTGTTCGAAATATAGGTGTAATTTGTGTTCGTTAATTGTATATTTGTAAAATCCCCCACTAAAAGAGACATATTTCCTTGGTACAGGATGTCATTTCATTCATAACTTCAGTTCATATACGTCCCACTGCTGGGCCCCCTCCACTATAGTGTGTGTTTTTTTTTCTTATATTGCAAACAGTGTCAAAAGAGCAAACAATACACCTGATGGTAAGTGTTGCTGCCGCTCATGGACCTTTGCTAGGCCACTGCGTACCGTGAAGAAAGCGAAGAGAGTGTGAATGCGTGTAATGAGGTTCGCCGAAACTACAGGCATCACCAAAACCCACCACCCGCAAACACCCTCAGAAAATTGGGCTTCCGGTTCTCTCGCTCACCGAACAAAGCACAGAAACAAATTGCTACTACTCAGACGTCGATTCTCTGCGAGAGTGTGGTCCTACCGCGGACGAACCGGCCCGCGGCTGTAGATAGACAACTGTCAACATTGTGGTCCTAACACGGTGAAACTGACCTACCACGCTAGTTAGAGTTTGTTTCGAGTTTTCCTTCTCTTACATATATTATATCCTTAGTCATCTTTTACGACACCCACGGGTAAGAGAGGGGAGCGGTGAAGTGTATTCTGACGGAGTAAATCCATCACCACACAGAAGTTCAGGGTGTACTCGATCAATAAATTAAAAATGGTATAGTGCTCTCAGTATTTGTCCCTTGTCCCGAGAGAATTGTGGATTCTTGCACACGATAATTCTTTGTTAGACCTATATAGATATTTTCCGAGTCTGGATGCAAAATATGTCCGTTGAGCACGTACCTCATGGCATATGTATTCCTTAGCGAAACTAGCATAGTAAGTATTTATGGGACAGACCTTTGTGCGCAAGTAAACTGAAGTCATCTAATCTCAGCTGAAATATGTCCCACTGCTAGGTTCATGCTTTCAGACAAATAGTACAGGGATTTATTTCAATTTTTTTTTCTCTTGCATAGATTTCGGATCGGGGTGAACAGTATTCTAATTCCATCATCACGAGCAATATCATATAATTAGAAACTGAAGTATAATGCTAATTAATTTTACAAATACAAAGGTGACTTTCTCAGTTTGTTTGTTAAGCTTTGACGCCTTTTTTTAGGTGGGCTATGGTCAGCGGACGCCTCCCGCTCCGTCCGGGGTGATGAAAGGCGGATTGCTGCCCCATAACCCACCGTATTTCCTCTCCTTTGCCATTGGGCCGACCACCGGTACCGAGTTCCTTGTCGTCCGTGGCCGGCCCGGCAAGATACTCTGTGGGGTACCCTCCCTTTCCAATGCCTCTCTCGGGATGTCAGTCACCCCCGCGCGGTCAGCCTTTCCACGGGTGACGGAATAATCCCCGATCCAGTCACCCGCGGCCTCAGCAAAGGCGGCGCAGGTACTCGCGCCTGCACCGCCTTAAGTCGCCGGCGGACCGAGTCGCGGAGTTCCTCTCGCGCACGCTCCGCATGCGAACGAAACCGCGGACATAGTTATTTAGTTTTAGACAAGTGTCTTAAAATTAATTTTGGTCACATCTTTATACCTACCCTACCTATTTTACTCTACCTACTACCTGATACCCTATTTTAATTTAATAATTCCACTAAAGTCTTGTCCCTCAGCTTATTGAAGAAAGTACGACGTGGGTAGACAAGTCGGAGATCAGTTAATTAAATTACAAATATTTAGCATTTACCATGGTAGGTTGTTTATAAAAAGTTGTTTACCAGCGAAAAATAATTGCGATACGTGAGACATTTTTCGCTCGTAAACAACTTTTTATAGATTAATCACGCTTAGTACTATAAGTAATGTGACTATACGTCCCGTTTTGAAAGGAACAGTCCTGTTTTCAGGTTGTCTGTCCTGTTGTCCAGAGCCACCAATAAAATAAATGATAATTTATTATACAAATAGAGACGTTTTCCTATTTTTTTTAGGTTTAAATTTCATATTATACCAATTTCTGCAAGTGTTACTTACAATTTATGTCACCATCCTGGTGGTGACAGAGTAAGAATACTATTGACCAGGTGCTTGTGGGTGTCGTAAAAGATGACTAAGGGATTAAATATCCATATATTATGTTTGTAAGGGAAGGAAAACTCGAAATAAAACATGTACCAAACCGTCTGACCAGTGTAGTATAGTAAATTTCCCTAATAGTAAATTGTGCAGGAGGCTCGAGCCCAGCTGCGGATGTATATGAGCTGAGATGATAATCATGATGAAGTAAAAATATAGAGCATCTTGCTACCAGTGCTCTTGATCCCTAAGTTGCGTTTCATGACATCTTGTAGGATGCAAAGTATTTGTAATACATTGCATTCTAAACCTTTCCCCAGACAGGCTGTAATAATTACAGCTGATTTTATTTTGTACAAATTAAATACAACATAATCTAATTGTGATCAAGTAAATATTGTAAGAGGCTGCGAAAGTTTGATTTAAAAGATAAGATAGAACACACATATTGATATTAAGTACATCATGATAAGCTTACAAATGAAATATTTATTCGGTTCAAACGTTTTAATTATGTGATTTTGTTCAAAATTATTTTCATATCAAAACATATCATGCTCTTGTCTAATAAATTCACATATTTTTGTTATTTGAAAAATAATAGGTAGGTTAAAATCCTATGAAAGAAACTTCATTGTAATCCATACAAATCTATATAGATAATTAAAATTGAAGTTTCTGTTTGTAATGTCAAAATACTGGGCTTTTTCATGCTTAAAAGGTTATTTGAAAGACAAAATACAGTACCATATCGGATATGCTTTGTTACATATGGTCTTATTAGGTATTATTTTATCTTGTAAATTAGAAATAGATTTATTGAAAAACTCTACTGACCGGGATGAGAATTCATGTTACTAGTTAATTGATTGAATATGGCGATTAATTGATTGAATATGGCGATTAATTGATTGAATATGGCGATTAATTAATTCATAGGCGCCCTTGTTATAAATAAATCGCATACCCGGTGCATAGTCAAGAATTGGTAATTCAAAGAAATCAACAGATATAAATAACGCAGGATGAAATAAATCAATAGGTACTAAAGAATCCAGTTCCAAGGTATGTTCTCGGATACTGACAACTCATGATTGGAAAATACTAAATGTAAAGTTTTCCCGTACTCATTTGGGATACCGTTATATTGTCTAAGATCAAGCATACCTCATCGGCAAACAAGCATGATTAGAGACTAAGTTCATCGGAACAAGTGACAAATTATCCAAAGGTACCCACGTAATACCGCTCATATTAAAATCACCTATTACCAAGAACACATTTAAAGGATTCGTTTATATGCATATTTAATCCCTCAGTCGTCTTTTACAACACCCATGGGTAAGAGAGAGGATGGTGAATTGTATTCTTATTATGTCACCACACAGACAACTTTCATTTTATTAGAGGAGCATTATTTGGTACCATGTATCTTATATCTTTAGGATCTCGGAAACGGCACCAACGATTTTGATGAAACTTGGCATACTAGAGGTTTCGAGGCCAAAAAATCGATCTAACTAGGTTTTATTTATATAAAATGTTGTTTCGTCGGTGTTTTTAGCAAAACAATACAATGACATTAAATTTTAAAAGAATATGAATTCAAATTTTGCCGTCAACGTCATGAGTTACGATAGCTCAGTTGGGAAGTTGTCGTTTTCTTTTAGTTTTGTTTTGACATTCAAACAGCGTCGAATCGAATCTCGGTGTTATTATTATTCTCTTTTTGTAATTTTTATATATTTTTCATTATTTAATTTTTATTATTTATTAACCCTAGAAAGATAACCATACTGCATATTACGTAAAGGATAACCATACGCTTCAGAGACGCACACTTTTCAAATGCGTGTTTTTATTCCAATTATTTATATTTATTTACACTAATTTAAAAATATGAAAGGTTAGTGTGGGGTTTTTAAAAATAAAATATTTATCTTAATACATTTTATATTATAGTAATTTTTAACTTATAATTACAAAACCTCTATGAAAAATAACAAAAATTAGCAGTCTTCTGTTTATAGGAACAAATTATTATGAAATATCACAAATCAACATTATATTTTCGTATTAACTAATAGACTATAGAGTATGAACTCCAAAAAAACATTAAACTTTGGTATGATTGGCTTTAGAGGCAATCAGAGCAAACGTCTTTCTTGTGTTCGCCACAAATAGGTTTTTTACATTTCGCGCAGTTCATTTTTGACATTCTCTTCTTTTTCGACGTGCAATAGCTGCAATATTGCCTGTTTTTTCCTGGAGGCTCCCCTTCGTCATCTGCAGAAGCTAGTGCAGGAGATCTTGGAAGAATATTATCAATATTACTTCGCACAAAGCGTCTTGGCAAAGTAGGAGCTTCAAGTCTTTGGGTCATCCACTGTTGGGTCAACTGGGTACTGAGCTTTTTCATTGTATTGATAGTAGACCAGCAGTAATGATTTCTACCTCTAATCACTCTTCCAGTAGGTACAATAATACGTTGATTACATTTTGAACTTTCAGTAGGCTCATGTACCCAGGCTGTGGTAAATCTTCATTCAATACATCATCTGCCTCTTCAATCGCTACACTATCGATGTACTCATCTTCGACATCACTCTGAACATCATCTTCGCTCTCATGATCGAGATAGATACTCAAGAAAGTGATAGCGAGATAGATCTCGCTATCACTTTCTTGAGTATCACCATTCTCATCTTCTTGGGCCAATAATAGGCCTATTTCGTCTTCTGGAAGTGCCCTTCTACTTGTCATAGTCTACGCTAATAATGTTTGCTGTAAACAAAAATAAAACATGTATAAATAAATTTTCATATCCATAAATTAAAAGTACCAAACAACACTAAAAGTTACATAAAAGATAACCATACGCCTCGCGAGCGCATAAAAACTCATAACTTCAAAAATATAGTACTCACCGCTTAGAACCAGCCGTCCCGCGATAGGCCTGGCCGATGACTGAGTTGGCTGAGAAGGACAAGTTAATACACGTGCAGAATGAGAAGAGACAACAATATTATTGTGGCATGGGCGCCTCTGCGGCGTAGGTTATCTTTCTAGGGTTAATATATATCTAAATAAATTGGACAAAAATACAACAAAAATATTCCAAGCGAAGCTCGGTCAACCAGATATTTATCTTATATTTTTAAATGAGCAATTCTTGTATATATATATATTCAGGATCTCGGAAACGGCACCGACGATTTTGATGAAACTTGGCATACCAGAGGTTTCGGGTCCAAAAAATCGATCTAGCTAAGTTTTATTTATAGAAAATGTTGTTTAGTCCGTGTTTTTTTCAAAACAATACAATGACATTAAATTTTAAATGAATATGAGTTCAAATTTCGTTGTCAACATCATGAGTTACGATAGCTCAGTTGGGAAGTTGACCGGTTCTAATTTTGGTTTTTTTGGCATTCAAACAGCGTCGGTTCGAATCTCGGTGTTATTATTATTCTCTTTTTGTAATTTTTTATATATTTTTTATTAATATATATCTATATAAATTCGACAAAAATATTCCAAGCGAAGCTCGGTCAACCAGATATTGTATAATTTAAGCACTCATAAACCAGAATGCATATAAAAACATCTTGTTTTGTACTAGTTAAGATGTAAGGGAAGCAACTGAAAGAATGCCAATAATAAATCAATTAATCAAGATTATTATAGAGCTGTGGTCTCCCTATTTGAACTTTTCACTCATGAACTCTATAAACCAAATATAATTTTACTTACATATCTGCAATCCCAAGGCCAAGCATTTCCTTCTTATGTTCAGGATATTTAATTTCAGGTATTCTGTTCTCATAAACATCACTTCTTGCTTGCAGAAAATAGTAGTCATATGTTGTTTCATCTAATGTTATCAATAGTTCTAATCTTGGTACCTACCCAAGAAAAATATCCATAAATTGCAATGAAAGCATAATATTTATAGTTTACAGATTAATAAATTAGAGAAAGAGACACTAAAAAGATTAACCTTTTTCTAAACTTAAAAAATAACGTAAGATAAGTATATTTAAGTGAATAAAATATTTTAATAAATAATTATAATTTATATATAAAATATAATATAACTAGGTAGATTATGTATTAAATTCAGTAACAATTAACTAAAAGAAACTGATTAAAGGAATTAATAATATGCATTAAAATTATATGATAGGTACTAACCTTGAATCTTATTCTGAGTTCATAATCTCTCGTGCTGGATAGGACTTTGGCATTATCTTTAAGAAAATAATCTCTGCCTTTAACTCGCAGTGCAAACAACGTTCGTGTAAGGGGAGGTATTTTGTATTTCTTACATAGAATTATACACAATTCCTCCGCGGTTAGCGTACTCGAACGGATTGGTATTATATTAGGAATACGGTCGGTTACCACTGCTACTTTAACTGTTTCGTCAACTGATGCCATCGTGTATTTAAAACATAAAAAACAAAACGACGCTAAATGAGAGATAAGGCTCAAATCCACTCCAATAAATGCAACGATACTTTAGCTATAATTTTCGGAAAACTAGTCATTTTGATCACTATAACTTTCTACGCAATATCTAAAACAGTCTAAATTTATAAATGAAGCGATGTTTATTTATAACATCTTTATTGGGTTTAATATATTTCTAAATATTTCCATCAAACACTTAGATAACATGAATCTATTACATTTTCACAATATAACGCAGAGAGACAAAACTAACTACACTTTTTTTAGTTGAGTGCAGTGGTGCGGTTACGAGTAGATAGAATCGATACCTACATGCTTGTAAAAATTAGTAGCACTACCTCTCGTTAAATGCTATGAATGAATGATGTTTTAGTTTGATAAAGTGTTAATAGATGTCACACATAGGTTTTAATGCAGGCACACATCAGCCTCAGTAGGTACCACACGATCTGTAAATGGTCTATGTAACGGATATAAACTGATCATTGCTATACACATTCATCATTTTAAGCTGTTATTACACGATGGTAAGTTCTTTTATAATGAACTTAGGGATGAAACGATACCAGTGAGGTATTGATACTTTTAATCGATACTGTATCGGTATATACATACTTAACGACCAATACAGTATCAATATAAATGTATATTATACTTCATCGCAGTCCACCCACGTCCCACTGTTGGGTTCGTGCCTCCTCCACAATGGGAGGCAATTTGCCCTACTATACCATGCTAGTCAGACATGTTGGTATAGGGTTTAATTTCGAGTTCTTCTTCTTTCGCACAGATTTTATATGCATATTATATCCCTTAGTCGTGTTTTACGACATCCACGAGCTAAATAAGCAGTGGTGAATTGTATTCTTACTCCGTCACCACACCACAATTTAATCAGTATCAATTGAAAAGTATCGATACTTACTGGTATCGAATCGTTTTTGGGAAATTTAAAGTAAAAACTGTAATAAGTATTGCAATTCTTTATTGATAAGAAAAAAACTATAAGAATTTATGAAAAAAAAGTCTATTTTCCTTTCCACTTCCCAAAATACACTCATTTGCAAAAAAAACGGGCACCTAAGCAATGAACCATTTCAAATGTTAATATTTCTTTGTTTGATAATTATAGGTAGTTTTATCCACACAATTTGCTAAATTAATAAGAAAATAATCGTTTTCATCAGTATTTCATAAAATTTAGATACAATTTATGGGAAATAATGCTAAACCTCGCTAGTAGTGTATATTCGCTAGTAGTGCATATGCTCATGAAGTAAAAATAAAAAAGGTTTTTTGTTTGTTTTTCTTTAATAAAGTAAAAGCAGATAAATGTTTAGTATCGAGTGTGACCCCCTCTAGCTAAAATCACAGCTTGAATTCGTCTGGGCATGCTAGCGAGTATATCCCGGATACTTGCTTGCGGAATACGTTCCCACTCCGCAGTAATCGCATTCTTCAGCTCTCTGATGGTCTGCGGAGCCGGGTGTACTGATCTCACACGCCGTTTCAGAACGTCCCAGACATGCTCTATGGGATTGAGGTCGGGACTTCGAGCTGGCCAATCCAAACGACGAATGCCGACCTCTTGCACATACGCATTAACATCGCGGGATCGGTGGGCGCGAGCATTGTCGTCCATAAAAATCGAGTCTTCACCTAGAGCGGCCAATGCGGGTTGTGCATGAGAAATTAGAACTTCCGTTATGTATCGATGCCCAGTCAGTGAGCCGTTTTCAATGAAGACTAACTCTGTACGATCCATTGAATTTATTCCTGCCCAAAACATAACAGAGCCCCACCATAAGGTGTGATTTCTTCGAAACATGCCTCTGCAAAGCGTTCTCCTTGTCTTCTTAGCACTCGCCGACGTCGATCTTCACCGAACAGAGATATCCTGACTTCATCAGAGAACAAAACCCTATTCCAATCGTCTTGAGTCCATGATTCACAATTTCTAGCGAACCTAAGCCTGTGAACTCTGTGCTCACGGAGTAATTTGGGGCCGCGGGCCGGACGGTGACTGCGTATATTGGCAGCGAGAAGCCTCCTCCTGACCGTCCATAGACTAATATGCACATTTCTTACTTCTTGGAGGTTGTTCTTAAGATCCACATACGAAGATTTGCGATTTCTCAATGCGCGACTCACAAGAAAACGATCATCCCGTGGTTGGGTACATGGTTTTCTTCCAGAACCAGGCCTTCTCTCGACGGAACCAGTCTCCTGATATCGCTGCCAGGTCCTTTGGACTGTCGAGCGACTAACATTTAGCCTCCTAGCCACGAAACATTGGCTGCAACCCTCTTCAAGCAGCGCGATAATTTTGGTAGCTTTTACCACTTTATCTACCATTTTTGATACAGCCAAACAGCATTAAATAAAGCTTTGACAGTCAAGGATATGAAATTAATCGATAAAAATTGAATAAAAGTTATGAAAGTCGATGTTAACTTCTGGAACTTCGCGCCAAAAATGTAGGATAAAAAGGGGTTTTCTGTAAAAATGAACATCAAATGAAAAATTGAATTTAGAACGTACTTTTTTAAATACCACAGCATTTTTAAAACCGGCCAGTAACGTGTACAAACGATTGAAACCTTTTTGGTATTGTATCTTTTTAAATATGAATGAAAATCAAAACCGCCCGTTTTTTTTGCAAATGAGTTTATTAGTTTTGAAATGTTTATCGGTTAGGCAATTTTTGGAAGCAGTGACTATTGCGCCAGCTTTTGACAATAGCATTTACTTTGAGAATAACGCCAAATACACTTCTTAGAAAAGAAATATTTATAAGGGATATTATGTAATGGTCCACATTTTCAAGTATATAATTAATAGAAAAAGATCGTATTGTATGTGTCCGTCTTTCTAGTTATAGTCCGACATAAAAGAGTAGAAAATAAATGAGGGTGCTACTATCGTTCATATAGCAACACAGCATATGTGACTAGAATGATTTTGATACATTACAAAATCATTATTGGTTTGTTCGTATCCTAACGTGAGGTCGACACAATATGTACTCCTCTGCTATCGTACATTTTACAAAATCATTATCCACGAGCGTCATCATTATCGACATCCACAAGCAAAGTAAGAGCGGATAGTATTCGTAGCCTAGAGGAGCCTAGAGAACGTAGCAGAAGTTAATGAAGAATTGCTTACAAAGTTATGAAGATAAATGTAATAGATTTTAACCTTTGAAAGCTTTTAACAGACTTCATAGTATTATATTAGTACACTAAAAGCGGAGCCAACATGATTGTGGGAATCAGCCTAGGAGAATTATGGTGAGTAGCATGGGCGTACCCAGGGTAGGGCAGGGAGGGGCAGCTGAATGGATAATGTTGACGTCCCTACTAACTATGTATCTTATTAGTACTTTTATCGATAAAAATTAAGAAAACGAATTTTTCCATTAGTTTGCAATACAATATTTTTACAACTAAAAATTACGCGGCGCGTTCGTTAGATACCTATAACAGAAACAGACAAATCGTTTTGCTGAAGACCCTCGAAAGTTACTTTTGTTTAAAAGTACTGCTTTACTAATTGAAATGGTGCAGTGGCCCCTACGTGAAGCACGCAGACGACTTTGTGCTAACCCCTAAGTTGTACTGCTCCCCGTTCCGTACTTGCGGGTGATTGTATGGTACATTAGGTGAGGCTGGTCCCTTTATGGGCTGGGCTTAATTTAAATAAGCGATATGTTTGTCCATACTCGTTATTAAGGTGGTGATTCGATGAGTCACGATGCCGCCTAGAGTAGCCCCATATAAAACGAATGATTTGCTGTTTCATAGACCTTGTTGCTATACACCTGTCGGCACAGCAATCATCGGTGATTTAGTTCCACTCGGTCGAGGACCAAATGAAATATTTGGGTTTAGTTATCGACGGGCAAAGGTAATTCAGGAACATTTTTATAAAATCACTAACCGCCTCGTTAACGCGGTGTTAAATGTTGTCGTCGGTACGGGAGACTGGTTAGATCAATGGCCCTGTACGGTACACCTGTGTGAGCGAGTTCTGAAGACTTGGTACACTTGTCTTAAAATTTTCTTCTGGCACTCGCCATGGTGTTCAGGGCTACACACGGATACCGCGCCATGTCGACCGAGCTAGCGTGCGCTTTAGCCAGAACACTCCCGTGGGACTTAAGGGTGGCAATACATGAAGCCCTCCCACAATTGTGATTCATTGTAAGCCACTTGGTTGTTTTAATACAGTGATCCGCCTGGAAGGTAATCGTTTTAGATGCCTCCCTACTGAATATCGTCTAGAAACGAAGTTGGTCATAATTGGCGCACTAGATGATGGATGCCTCCTTGTACCCACTGCTGAAGCGCTACTCACTACTTACCTAGTCACCTTAAAGGAGATAGTTGATTTTGCTTATGTATTTACATGAATAATCTCATCAACTTAATCTCAGTCTAAACTCCCACTGTTGGGTTCAGGCTTTCTCCACTGTGGAAGGGAATTTGACCTATTATATCACGCTGGTCAAACGTGTTGGCATATAGTTTCATTTCGAGTTTTTCTTCTCTTACAACGATGTTATCTACATATTATATCCCTTAATCGTCTTTTAGGACACTTACAGACAAGAGAGGGGGTGGTGAATTGTATTCTTACTCCTTCACCACACGGAAAAGAATAATCTTTCATCTATATAAAGGTCTTTACCTATGTAATTGCCGTTCTGCAGTACTGGCCATTTCAAATCAAAATAATTTTTGTTTGGCTAAGAATTCTAATTTCAAATTAATTTTATTTTAAAACATCGAATTCATTTTCCAAAAGTAGTCATTTGTTTATTGATTAGTGTTACGTTTTCATCGCATTTCAATCTTTTTCGTCATCATGGATACGTTAAAAATTCGAGTAATTATGGAATATGGGTATCGTCGTGACAGCAACGCGGCACAAGCGGCACGCAACATCAACGACGTTTACGGAGCTAACACTACAAACCAACGCACCGCCTGTTATTGGTTTGCTCGCTTCCGTTCTGAAAATTTCGACATGAAAAATGGACCTCGCGGTCGTCCGAAGACTTTGGTCGACAATGACGAATTAAAGGCGATTGTGGAAGCCGATGATACACAATCTACGGCTGAATTAGCAGCAGCTTTCGACGTTAGCGTCAAAACAATATTGGTCCATTTGCGTCAAATTGGCAAGGTAAGAAAGCTTGACAAATGGGTGCCCCACGAACTCAATGATCGCCAGCGCGAAGTACGCGTCGAGACATGCCTTGCATTGCTCAACAGACACACAAATGAAGGAATTTTGAAACGCATTGTTATTTGCGATGAAAAATGGATTCTTTATCAAACTGTTATCAAACCGCAAGCGCTCAGCAAGGTGGTTGGATCCTGGTGCAGCACCTAAACAATGCCCTAAACGAAAACTTACCCCTAGAAAAGTGATGGTCACTGTTTGCTGGTTTAGCGCCGGTGTGATTCCTCACAGCTTCTTACCAAACGGGGTGAGCATTACTGCAGATGTGTACTGTGAAGAACTGAACACAATGATGGAGAAGCTGGCACATCTCCAACCAGCATTGGTCAATCGCTCGTCTCCGCTGCTCCTGCACGACAATGCGCGACCTCATACTACACAGCAGACGGTCTCCAAGTTGCAAGAACTGGGGTTGGAAGCTCTCCGTCATCCGCCATACTCACCAGACCTTGTGCCTACAGACTACTTCTTTTTCCAGAATTTGGATAACTTTTTGGCGGGAAAGAAATTCAATACCCGAGAGGCAGTACAAAATGCCTTTGAAGAATTTGTTGCCTCCCGTCCAGCTGATTTCTTCTTGAAGGAGGGCATCAATAAACTGCCGCTGCGTTGGCAAAGATGCATTGATTACATGGGTGATTACTTCGATTAATACAAATAAAAAATACATGAAAAAATCGTTTAATTTTTTTCATACATAACGGCAATTTCATAGGTAAAAATCTAATATAAAAAAGAAAGTGTTAGTTACACTATTTATAACTCAAGAACGACTGTACCGATTTGACTGAAAATTGGTGGGGAGGTAGCTTAGAACCAGGAGACGGATAGGTACTTAGATAGATAGGGTACTTTTTATCCGGTTCGACCGCATTCCCGTGTGACGTGCCTGCCGTAAAATGTCAAAAAGAATACAAGTCACTATGAAACCCTATTACTACCACCCAATTGCTACCACCCTATTGCTACCAGCCTATTTCTACCATCCTATTTCCACCATCCTATTTCTACCATCCTATTTCTGCCATCCTATTTCTACCATCCTATTTCTACCAGCCCATTTCTACCACCCTATTTCTACCACCCCATTTCTACCACCCCATTTCTACCACCCTATTTCTACCACCCTATTTCTACCACCCTATTTCCACCATCCTATTTCTACCATCCTATTTCTACCGTCCTATTTCTACCACCCTATTTCTACCACCCTATTTCTACCAACGCCATTTCTACCCTCCTATTTCTACCAACCACCCTATTGCTGCCACCCTATTGCTACCAGCCTATTGCTACCATCCTATTTCTACCATCCTATTTCTACCATCCTATTTCTACCATCCTATTTCTACCGCTCTATTTCTACCACCCTATTTCTACCACCCTATTTCTACCACCATAGGCAATAGTGGTAGTAATTGTGCTACCACCCTATTTCTACGACCCTATTTCTACCATCCTATTTCTACCACCCTATTTCTACCAACCTATTTCTACCATCCTATTTCTACCACCCTATTTCTACCAACGCTATTTCTATCCTCCTATTTCTACCAACCACCCTATTGCTACCACCCTATTGCTACCATCCTATTTGTACCATCCTATTTCTACCGCCCTATTTCTACCACCCTATTTCTACCACCCTTTTGCTACCACCATAGGAAATAGTGGTAGTAATTGTGCTACCACCCTATTAATACCACCCTATTTCTACCATCCTAATTCTACCATCCTATTTCTACCACCCTATGTCTACCACACTATTTCTACCATCTTATTTCTACCAACCTATTTCTACCATCCTATTTCTACCATCCTATTTCTACCACCCGATTTCTACCACCCTATTTCTACCATCCTATTTCTACCACACTATTTCTACCAACCTATTTCTACCATCCTATTTTTACCACCCTATTTCTACCAGCCTATTTCTACCACCCTGTTTCTACCACCCTATTTCTACCAACGCTATTTCTATCCTTCTATTTCTACCAACCACCCTATTGCTTCCACCCTATTGCTACCACCCTATTGCTACCACCCTATTGCTACCACCCTATTGCTACCACCCTATACCTACCACCCTATTGCTACCATCCTATTTCTACCATACCATTTCTACCGCCTTATTTCTACCACCCTATTTCTACCAACCTATTGCTACCACCCTATTGCTACCATCCTATTTGTACTATCCTATTTCTACCATCCTATTTCTACCACCCTATTTCTACCACCCTATTTCTACCATCCTATTTCTACCAACCTATTTCTACCAACGCTATTTCTGTTCTCCTATTTCTACCAACCACCCTATTGCTACCACCCTATTTCTACCATCATATTTCTACCATCCTATTTCTACCACCCTATTGCTACCACCCTATTGCTACCACCCTATTGTTAACATCCTATTTCTACCACCCCATTACTTTCCCATTTCTACCACCCTATTTCTACCGCTGCTATTTCTAAACGCTATTTCTACCATCCTATTTCTACAACCCCATTACTACCAGCCCATTGTTACCACCCTATTTCTACCGCTGCTATTTCTAAACGCTATTTCTACCACCCCATTACTACCAGCCCATTGCTACCACCCTATTGCTACCACCCTATTGCTACCATCCTATTTCTACCATCCTATTGTGGCGGCAGCCCCGGTACACTTAGTAATAACACCATAATAACAGCACAACATCACTTTAGCCGTAACAATTAAAAACACAAACCGTATTGGTACAAATTATGGAGTGTAGAAGTAAGGAGCACCATCTCGTATGGGGGATTAGTCGAAAAAGTGTCCACTTGTAAACAGCAAATTAATAGCGCTAATGTAGCAAGTGGAAATGATATGAACTTAGCAGTTATAAACAGAGTTATGGAGTGAAGTGTGCTGGGTTGAAAAATTTAATATTTATCTTGACTTCTGTCGTTAAGAAATATGCAGTATTTAAAATCTCAACTATTTACGTAGTCAACTGTAATTTAGTAAATAATAACCTATGAAACTTAAGAGTGAAGTGTGCTGGGTTGAAAAATTTAATATTTATCTTGACTTCTGTCGTTAAGAAATATGAATTGCGCTGTAACAAAGCGGAAATGTTTCTTTCCTTTTCTAATTTAGTATCCTACTCTAATAATTTGTGGCGCTCTATTTAAAATTCTTCCACTTGCTACTATAGCGCCACCTTAATTTGCTCCCTTTCAACGGACACTTTTTCAACACTGAGATGGTGCTCCTTACTTCTACACTCCATAGTACAAATCAATAACATTCAGCCGCCATTACAGTTTTGCTTGTCAACGCAAGCGCAACTAGCGACACACCACAGACAAGGATGTTTACCATAAACATATTGTCAATTATATTTTCCGATTACGTAAATATTTAATTTTGTAATAATTAACAATAACTTTATTTTTAATGTATTAAATACTTTGTAATCATATAATAACTTCTGCACTATAAAGTAAATTATCTAACCCAATTGTACAGCTAAAACGATCATGTACGTCACAAGGAACGGACCGCAACTTCGGGACCACTCGCGAATCTCCGCGGCCGTTCGGCATCATATGATCTGCACAAATATGATTTTTGATTCAACGGTCATTCACCTTGTCAGGTCATACACGATCGTTTTTGGCTACTTACTGAGACTCGTTGATCTAGTGATTTCCTATCATATTACTGGTGTAAAATTAAACCACAGGTATAAATTAGAGTACAAACGTTTATTACACTATTATATATATGTACAAGTGAAGAATAAGGAATAGAAATATACATTTCGTGAGATATTCCTCGCACGTCTTTTTATTCGACCTACCTCGCTTCATTGGTGACCCCGAGTACGAACAGCAATCAGGATGTCCACCGGAGATCAGACTTCGAAGGCAAGTTCAAGGCAAGCAGCCCGCGAGCCCTACGACGTATTTCGTGTCGGCATGAAGCTACCACCCTTTTGGCCTGAAGAACCGTCGCTGTGGTTCGCGCAAGTAGAAGCACAATTCGCTTTAACAGGTATTACAGTAGACGCCACGAAATTCCACACAGTCGTGGGCCAGCTAGACCACCGCTACATGCTCGAGGCCAGAGACATTATAGAACACCCTCCCGCTACCGATAAATATCCCAAATTAAAGGCCGAACTAATACGGCGCCTCTCAGACTCTCGGGAAAAGCGCATTCAACAAATCCTCACCCACGAGGAGCTGGGCGACCGCAAACCGTTGCAATTCTTGAGGCACTTACAAACACTGGCCGGGCCCAACGTCCCCGAATCTTTCATGGCCACATTGTGGTCGAGCAGATTACCGACCAACATTCAGACCGTAATAGCTTCGCAGCCCGACCTGCCCCTCCAGGCTGTTGCAGACTTAGCCGACCGCATCCACGAAATCGCTCCGGCGCCAGCTGGCCAGCCTCTACTGCAGTAGCCAGCACAAGCACCAACAACAACAGTGAGATCAACGAGCTGAAACAATGTATTGCAGAGTTAACACAGCAAGTAGAGGCCCTTCGACAAGGTCAGGTATACAATCGCTCACACTCTAGAGAGAATTTTCAAAATAACCGTCGTAGCCGTTCACACTCACGACGCTCATGGAACGACAACTACTGCTGGTATCACAAAAATTTTGGTGACAAAGCCAAGCGATGTGATTCGCCATGCACGTATGCGGGAAAAGCCCTCGGCAGCCGGAAATAGCGGCTAACGTCTGCCCCAACAAGCCACGCCGATTATTCATTACAGACCAAACAACCAAAACTACATTCCTAGTAGATACAGGTTCAGACCTGTGCGTCTACCCACGCACTGCATTACAGCAACGGCGCAGTAAGTCTAATTATCAACTGTCCGCGGCCAATGGCACCAACATTGATACATATGGATGGATTGACTTAAACTTGAACCTTGGTCTCCGCCGGGTTTACACTTGGGAAGTTTGTCGTAGCGGACGTGACCAAGCCCATCATAGGTGCAGATTTTCTAGCCTATTATAATATCCTGATAGACTTAAAAAATTACCGCCTCATCGATGAGCTCACTCAGGTGTCCTCTATAGCATCTGTCGTTCCATGCACTGAAACCATTGCCTCAGTCAGGTCTGTGGGGGGTTGTACAGAGTACCATATGCTCCTCCGAAAATATCCGACAATCACCCAACCTGCAGGAAAACAACAACACATTAATCACAACACTGTGCATCACATACGCACCACTCCAGGTCCACCCGTGTCTTGCCGTCCCCGCCGCCTCCCACTTGACAAACTCAAAGCAGCACAGAACGAGCTGGAGGAGATGCTAGCAAATGGTACGGCACGGACATCAGAGAGTCCATGGTCTTCTGCCCTTCATCTTGCTCCAAAAAAGGACAACAGTTGGCGTCCCTGCGGGGACTACAGAGCTCTTAATGCCCGCACCATTCCAGATAGATACCCAATCCCACACATTCAGGATTTTGCTCAGCAATTGGCCGGCAGTAAATTATACAGTAAGGTAGACCTAATTAAGGCGTACAACCAAATTCCTGTCCACAGCAAGGATATTCCAAAGACTGCTATCACAACACCATTCGGGTTATTTGAATTCCCATTCATGACATTTGGCCTCAGGAATGCTGCTCAGACTTTCCAACGCTTTATGGATGAAGTGCTGCGTGGCCTCCCATTCTGTTACTGTTATTTGGACGATATCCTCATCTTCTCAAGCACCGCAACACAGCATAAAGAGCATCTGCAGCTACTCTTCCAGCGTCTATCCGACTATGGCATTTTAATTAACCCATCCAAGTGTGAATTTGGGCAAACAAGTATTACCTTCTTAGGCCATGAAGTGTCTGCAGACGGCATCCGTCCTTTACCCGAGAAGGTGCAAGCGATCCGGGATTACCCAGCTCCAAAGACAGTCAAAGGCATGCGGCGTTTTCTGGGTATGTTTAACTTTTACCGTCGCTTTGTGCCAGGTGCAGCCCGCTTGCAATCGCCTCTCAATACTGTCCTCACAGGTCCTAAAACAAAAGGATCACAGGCTATTACAATGTCACAAGAGATGATGAATGCCTTTAATGCTTGCAAAGATAGCTTATCCAAAGTAGCCTTGCTAGCACACCCCAATCCTAAAGCTGAAATAGCTATTTTCACAGATGCTTCTGATTCTTCAATAGGTGCAGTACTGCACCAGAGAGCGAAGAATACATGGAGACCACTGGCATTTTTCTCTAGACGGTTATCTACTGCTCAGAAGAAGTATAGTCCATATGACAGAGAGCTTTTAGCGATTTATGAAGCAGTCAAATACTGCCGGCACATGGTAGAAGGCAGAACTTTTGCTATTTATACAGATCACAAACCCTTGTCCTATGTATATGCACACAACCGTGACAAATGCTCTCCAAGACAATTCAGATATCTAGATTACATTGCACAATTTACCACAGATATACAATATGTTAAAGGTAACAATAATGTAGTTGCAGATGCATTGTCACGCGTGGAGTCAGTGGCAGTCAAAATAGACTACGAAGCCCTCGCACACGTCCAGGAGGGAGATTTTGGTCTTCAAGAGCTTTTAACAAGCAACAAGACATCCCTCCAGATCAAAAAAGTCCACTTGCCAGACTCAAATACAGAGCTCTACTGCGATGTCTCCACTGCCAACACACGCCCTTATGTTCCAGAACCCTTCAGGAAAGAGATCTTCAACAAATTCCACCATCTGAGCCACCCCGGCAGACAAGCCACAATCAAATTAATTTCTACGCGTTTTGTTTGGCCAGGGTTAAAGAAAAATTGCCGCTGAAATTATAATATATTATTCTAACAACTCCATATCTAAATATTCTACACCTTCAGTAAAAGTATCATAATTTTGTTGCGATGTACCAGCACTCGTATCAGGGTTTGAATCATCCATGGAGAGGAGTGTTGAACTATTGCCAGAAGTCATTTCCTCTGACAATAAATCATCATCACTGTCGATATTAGAGTCATCGTCACTGTCATCGTCTTCATCACGAACTTGGATAATTAGGCTATCTATGTCATCATACAATGTTCTATCACGATCATAATACTCCTTTTCAATTTTTTTTATATGATTACAGCAATTCATCCAATCTTGATTCGTAATAGAATTAAATGCTACTTCAGCCAGTTCCTTTATGTCTTTCGCGCCTACATTTTGTCAGAGAATCTTTTGTTTTGCGAGGGCCCAAATTAATTCTATAGGATTCAAATCACAGTGGTAAGGTGGTAATCTTACCACTGTGTGCCCATGTTCACCCAAAATCTCGTCTATCTCATACACTGGTTCGGGCTTATGCCGCTTTACTAAAGCCAACAATGTTGGTTTTCTCATATTAGGGTCAAAATCAATATTATTCTCTGATAGCCAAGACTTTATATCACCAACCTTAGATGCTGATGATGGAGCTTTATTTTTCACTATACTGTGATAAGGCGCATTATCCATTACTATTATTGAGGCCTCTGTGATGTTCGGGATCAACTTTTCTATAACCCATTTATTAAAATTCAATCTGTTCATTTCGGAGTGGTAGTCCTCCTGTTTATTAGCACCACTAAAGATTAAGAGTGCATTAGCTACAAATCCTTTTTCGCTTCTGGCATGCACAATGATCCATCGTTTACCTTTTGATACATCCGTAATTATACCTTCAGTATGAATAGACTGCCAGCATTTTTTGAGTTTATAACTGGAGTGAATGTAGCTTTTATCTAAATAAATAATATCTTTTTGCAGCTCTTCTGGCAAATTCCTGTTCCACATTATAGTCTCTAAATAAATTTTTCTCTTATGTGCTATGATAGGCTTTTCTAGCAAAGCCTGTCTATTAGACTTACATTTTTTAAATCTAAATGCAATATGTTTTAAAAGTTTTCGCAAATGCTCCCTACTGCCATCATAGCTTATATCTTCCTGAAATTATTTTAGTAATTTACTAATAGTTGGTGCTTCTTTTTTCACAGTATAAAAGTAATGAACCTTCTGTCGAACTGCATATGTATCAAAATCATCTAAAATCTTTGAAGAGCGACCCTTTCTATGTCTAGCAGGTGTTGAAAATTTGCCACCTTTTAAATTGCCTTCTTTAACAATTCTCCGTATTGTGCTTTCAGAAACACCTATAACAATACAAAAAGCGTATAAATAAAGAATAATTACAGTAAATAATTTATATATATATATAATTAAAATAACTTAAATTCATAGGGCTTTTAAAAATTCCATAAACAAGAGAGTTGTAAATTTATTTTCGACTAATATAATTTCCTTACTATATTATGTATTCAGTAAATAATTCACAATATTCAGCGATATTCAAAACAACAAAAATAACGACTATTCATGCCATTCCGCTTACTGTACTTGTATTTGTCTAGAATAAATAAGAGGTCTAGCATTTTCTTATTTATTATGTAATAGATAAAGTCTCAAAATAGTTTAGTTACGCTATACACGCGATCGTCTTTGTTTACAGAATCCTAACCTTAAAATGAAAGCTAAAACTAGAGTAATTACAATTATCATTGAGAAAATAATCTTCCAGCGTATAGTGAGAGCTTTTTATTACGTTTTACATGTTTATTAACAATTACTTACCAGTATAATCAGCTGTACGTTTGTAAACACAATCCAAGTCGGTCAACAACTGTCCGGATTGAAATTCTGCTAAACACCGCATAAAAACTTTATAAATTATCTCGCGGGCACCACCGCGAATAGTTTTGTTCATGATAATCTATTTCTTTATCCGTTTAAATAGACTAAACAAGAAAATATGAACAATTATTATAGGAAGGTTGTAACAAATAAATCAGTTTGACATAGACATGTGTAACACTGCGCTGCGCCGCGCAATTGCGCCAACTCAGTTCACTGCGCTGGAAGTATCAACTCACTTCTAGAAAATGTGTTAGCGCACGGCGCAATCGTCGCAGCGCCGGCGAATCTGAACAATTTTTTTATTTAAGCGCCTATAAGGCAGGATATAGTCGACCTTACTGCCTTGTCTTACGTAGCTTACACATAATTTTCTTTACATATAATTTATTATTAGCGTAAGAGATAAGTAACATCCGCCAGTAAGCCGTTACCATTAATTGGGTGCTGAAAACCAAATACACTATTATACATATTAACGTAAATCACTATTATATGATATTCACAACATTTCAACTGTATTACATATTAAACTAGCTGACTCAATACAGATGTTGTTCTGTTCAAATAAAATAAAGGAATGCTCTTTGAAATTGACAGCAGCGCCACCTACCGAGTCCAGTTGTGAATCTAAACCATTCTCGTATCCCTTTGAACATACACAAAACATTTCATCAACATCCGTTTCCGTCCAGCCGTTTAAGAGGAGTTTCAGTGACGTACACAACAAATATATATAATGTAAATAAAGATAAAATATCAGCAAAATTATTTAAAATATAAAACTAAAAACAATAATTCATTCAAGAGCGTAACATGACACTCCCATATTCCCGCCGAAAAACTCAAGGTCGAACAACTCTGTGAAGTGTAGATAACTCTTTTAAAAATTGAGTTATACCTAGGTGCGCATTTAGTTGCTCATTCGGTTGTTTCATGTGTTGCGCCATGACGCAATGAGTTAGAAATGGAGTTATACCTGGAGTGGCGCAGATGGCGCACATTTCATTCGTAGCTCACTCGGTCGTGTTTACATTTTGTTGCGCCATGGCGCAATTTTGAGTTAGCGCAATGAGCCGGCGCACTCTACTGCGCCTGAGTTACTGAGTTAACGCAAGGATTATCGTTGAGTTACCCATGCCTAGTTTGACAGCTTAAGTACCAATTTGGGTGTTGCCAGGAACAGACAATATTTTAGTTCTCAGATATTTAATTTCTACTCTTTTATGTCGTACTATATGTTCTTAATAGAAACAAAAAGCAAACCATATATTTTAAAGACAAAATATACAATTATTTTCTAGTTATAATCTACTTTAAATAAATTGATATAAAATGAGGATAAATAAATTAATAAAAAATTAGAAAATAAACATTTTATATAAAGAATTTTTAATTAAACCAAATGAATAAATTAGATATATGAAAAATTTTATTAAATAAGATGTTTTAACTAATTAATATGGTTAATGATATTTCAATGATTTAATAACTTTATACAGGATATTATTCATTGAGATTAGCGTTGCCAGGCGTCCGGATAAAGCCGGACATAGGTAGGCTTTTTAATTGTGTGTCCGGCTAAAAGGCTTTTTACATTTCGCAAACGAGCTAGCGCTGAGCGTGGCCGAGCGCAGGCGAGTCGATTGTTGTCATAATAATCCAAAAGGCTTAATTTTACATACATTTTTTTGTTCGACTAAACTGGCTGGTCTGTCCGGCTATTAGGTTTGACAACCTGGCAACCCTAATTGAGATTCTTGGTTAATCTTATATTATAGTAGGTAAGAATAAGCACTGTGGGCTCTCTACTCTCTATCTCATTAAGGATTGGGCATATGGAAATCTTTTAAAACAAAATATGATGCTATCCTCTAGAATTCTTTTAACATCATTGTAGGTTAGGTTATAGAAACCTACATAATCGCGACAAAGTGATTTTTGTTCTCTTTGACCTTGAATAACTTACGCGGCAGACAAGAGATTTTATGAGACTTTTGAGGCTGCTTTTAGAACACCAAAATGAAGTTTTATACGAGGTTACAGGTTGATTTTGTGTTTCACCTCTCATTTTGAGGTGAAACTCCCAATTTAAGTGTATTATAGTCGCATAGCCATAAAACAAAGAAATAAAGTTTTCAAAGTCATTATTTGGCTTTACAAAACGCTGGATACTCTATTGAAAGATACCGTTAAAAATTGGCCAAACATTAAAACACAAATTAACACAGTGACATATTATATAGACTATATAGTACAGTAGAACCCGTTTAATACGATCACGTTTAATACGATTTCCCGCATCATACGCCATTTTGCGTCAGTCCCAGCAACTTGAGACATGTTTTCATACATTTCTTAACGCTTAATACGATCGTCATCCCGTTTAATACGTTAACACGTGCCACTCAAATACACATTTACCCCTTGCGGCAGCGGCCAGTGACTGACGAAGTGACGAAGGTCGAGCGACCCTAAGTGATAATGACCAAGAAGAAGAGGAGTCAACTTCAATTTTATTACACGCCCAGGCATTATCAGCAGTTAATGATTTAAGACGCTACGTAACTTCTTTGAATCAAAGCGAAGACGCACTACGAAAATTAAATTACGTTGAAAATCTTGTAATGCCTCAAAATCTTTTTGTTAAACTAAAATAAGGGATTATTTTGGGGTAACGTAATAATAATAAACAACATTTTTTTTATATTTTTAAATATTTTTTAATATTTAAAAATGTTTCTAGTAGTAAGTATATTAAATAAAGAAAATAAACAACATTTTATTTAGGTAATTTTTAAATGTTGAATTCAATACATAGGTATTCAAAATAGTATTAGAATATAATAAATAATAATGGTACGTTTTTTCTCTTTCCCGCCTAAGACGCGTTTTTGGTCGGGTCCCTGCGAAATCGTCTTATACGGGTTTTACTGTATATTAAACACAAACCAATTTAAAGCTTAACATACATTGTGTATAGCTTAACAACTTAAAATATTAAATACAGTTTGAGCGCTACTTGATTTTTCAGTTCCCGCCAAAACTTCTTATCAAAGAGATTACCGTAAAGTTTTTATATTCTATATTTACTCTGATTTTGTCTTACAGCCAGTCGCCCGCCATTGTTGATTTTTCATTGTTGGCATTCGGCTCTGTTGGAGGTTGCTGTCTTTGTTCAGTTCGCCTGAAATTACAAAATTTATAATTCTAACTAAACCAGGTTAAAATCCTTTCTTGTGGTAAGTTATGTTTTTTATTAATTGGCGGAAGATTTCATATATGTATCTATATAGACAATTACTTGCACGTGCAGTTGACAAAAGCCGGTGACGGTTACATACAACACTTAAATAATGAATTATTAATAGATTTTTTTATTATAAACAATAATGTATGAACATGTTTTCTTCTTACAAAGTTGATATATTGTTAATTAATAGGCATTGGCCTCTTGCCTCAATCGTCGACATGCAGATTTACTGCTAGACAATTAGCGTGAACTACCTACTTTTTTGTCATTGTTAAATATCCATAAAATCAAATGCTCATGTTTAGGCTTTAAGCGTTTTCTAAATTCAAACCCTCTATTATTTCACTAAATTATCTTGTTTAATTACAACAAACAAGTAGTCATTCATTTTCTTTAGGAATAAAACTAGTGAGAATAGATTATTTGGAGAATGTAGCGTAAACGAAAGCTTTTTTATTAATCAAAGAATTATTTAATATGTGACGAGTAAGAATATAATTTACCAGTTCTTTCTTTTAAATATGTGTCCTAAAACACGACTAAAAGACATAAAAACATAAAATAACAACAAGAAACGGTTAAGTTTAATTATATTGTCTAATTTGAGTTTCACAAATGATACCTTCATATTTTATTTATGTAATTTATATCATCATCACTCGATGGATTTCGCTGTTGGGCACACTGGTCGGATAATACATCATCATCGCAGCTCACATACGTCCCACTGTTGGGCTCAGGCCTCCTCCACAATGGAAGGGAATTTGATCTACTATACCATGCTGGTCAAACATGTTGGTATAGGGTTTCATTTTGAGTTTTCCTTCTCTTGCACAGATCTTATGTGCATATTATATCCCTTAGTCATCTTATACGACATACACAGGCAAGATAGGGAGTGGTGAATTGTATTCTCCATCCATTACTCCATCACCACACGGAAAATAGATAATGCGTATATATAATAAGATTTATCTTAAGGTATCATTTTCATAGCAGTCATATACTAGATCACTTAGCTCTCAATGATAACCACAGGAAAGTGATGTTGATTTGTATTACTCTATGGTAAATATTTTACTAAAACATTTAAAATGTTATTCTTATAATTAAACAAATTAATACTGATCCCATAGTGGACAGAATGTGGATAGCTTCTTCTTCAGGCCATATAAAGCATTCTTTCATCCACCTATCAATGTCCCGTGTTGTATGAAATTTCCATCAGAAGAAGAATGCCACAATCCTACATGATTTTATTATTCCATTAAGTTTAAGAGAAAATGTTAGTCATTAAGTAAAGTTGGACTTGAAACATCACATAGTTTAAGTGCCAATCGCCCATGTTGAGTGCAAGGAGTTTGATCTCGGAATAATTTTGTCCACTGATTGCTTTGTATTTGGATGTAATCTGTATACATAAAATTTTTAATAATGCCAGTTTTATATATGGCTAAAGAATTAACAGCTGCACATATAATGCTGAAGGATAATGTCCATCATAAAAATTTACAATTCTAAAAAATTTTGTCAGGTTAATTAACGAAATCTGCATTTTGAGTCAACCAATTTGCTAAACATTTAATCATTTACATTATCTACTAAAATGATTTGGTTAATAATGGTTCTTTTAATAAATTTTAATTGTCATCTCGACTTATATACGACCCACTGCTGCGGCTCAAGCCTCCTCCACATTGGGAAGGAAATTAACCTACTACACCACACTGGTACGAGGGGTTGGTATAGGGTTTCATCTCTCCTTTTCCCTAGATGTTATGAGCATATTAAATCCTTTAGTCGTCTTTCACCACACAGCAAAGAAATTGTTATAAAATATTGAAATTATACAGTAATAATATTGTTACAGATAATGGATGATGACTGGGATGATGTTGGTGATGTGGTGAGTATTTATTAATTACTTCCTTTTCCTTTAAAAACACCATGCTTGTTGAGATTTTTGTAGATGGTTAGTTATAAAATAATTCGGAATTTTGTGTTTCACACATTGAATGCCAAGGTGGTCAAAATACTATATAAATGTCCCCCACAGCATTTAAAGTGTTAAATTTCTTTCAGTGTCTGTTTTATTAGGTAGGTATTTCGTAAGCTTCCCTCCATCATTTCATTGCAGATGGATATTGCCTTGTACTGTTTAACGTGACTGTATAGATGGCATTGTGGTTAAGATACTCACTTACCATGCCAGTGTCATGGGTTTAAATTCCACATTGTAATTGTCCAACTTAGAATAATATTTTGTAGATTTAACAACTTTGTGGGATCTACAAATTATTGTTCGGAGTCTGGATGTAATTTGTCTGTAAATTTTTACATATGTAAAGTTCTCTGTAATATAAGGATTATTTCTTTAATGAAGATATTGATTTTTTTTTAAGTACTATGTGTATAGCTATTTAAATAACCATATCAGTAGTAAAGTCAAAATATTACAAAAAGAAAAAATGCTTATGAAAAACTAAACATTTTTTTAATGCTTATTATATTTTTATAGTGGGTATCTTTACCTACATGACTATACATAATATATCTTGAAATAGCCATTTGAATACATATATACAGAGAATGGAAGCGGCTACTTGATTCACACCAGTCACAATTCATATTAAGCCACCATTTAAAAGAGTGCACAAACTCATATAATCAAATTGATGTTTAAGTTCATGTTATTTAAATAATAATTTTAACAGAAAAACTGACTTCAACTGGACCAAATTGGATTGGTAGATAAATAACTGAGATAACTAACATAAAAATGAAAAATACAGTTGAATTATAAATTGTCTTTTTTTAAGTCTGTTAAACAAAAATTCTTTTTTATATGTATTTATTTTCTGGTTTAAGACATTTATTTCTCATAAAAGAATAACATAATTCACTTAACACTGAGAAATCACGATAACTTAATACTAATTAACACTTGTGAGCATGCAGCCGGTAGTACATTAAAATAGTTTGATCTTATAAAATAAACTGAAAATGTAGGTAGCAAGAAAACAACATGCACTATTACGTATTGGAATACACACTTGTACACAATTGCACATAGCAACTTGATAGCAATTGGGAATAACTATTTTATGACGATATATCATATGCTTTAGATATTTGTGAGGAAGAAATTACGATTATTATTGCTAGAATTAAAGAAAATTATTATGATTAATATTATAGGCAGAATATTAGTACTTTTATTACAAATATTATAAAATACTAATATTTACAGAATATTAGTATTTTTTTAATAACATCTTATTTAGTCACTATTATTCAGGCAGAATTTACAATATTATTAATAATGTAAAAATAACATTCAATGGCGGCTCAAAATCTCTCACAAACTACATTAGTCTCACATTTTTATGTTATGTAGCAAGAATGACGACCCTCATTCTATTTCAATGAATGCACATTTCATCTAATGTAGTTAAAACTCATTAAAAAACTCACAAATGTTTTAATGCTATATTATCATATTAATAACTCTTTTTATAAACCAGGCATTAAACAAATGAATATTTTTTTTTACATTTTTCTCCTGCTTTCTTACTTTCAGCCATTGTTTTTCACTAAGTAAATGCTTTTTGGTGCGTCATTTTAAATAGATTGGGTTTACTGTTGAGTTTATATATTAATTTTAGCATTTCTTTCAATTATAAAATTTTACAGTATCTGTTATAAATGTGAAAATAAACAAATGGATTAAGTTGTATGCCAATTTGCATAGCAACCAGTGAAAGGCTTCATCCACAAGTGTTAGTGCACATCTATTATGAATACCTAAAACACAAATTTGTACCATACTTTCAGAAAACCAACATCTGAATAGTTCCAATTTGCCACCTTGTTTTATTTGATGAGTAAAAGGCCCGAAGATACAAACCCTATCTTATGGTAGACAAGGACCTGATTATGGCCCTATTATTGCGTGACATTTACCATTCATTATCGGATTGCCTGCTAAAATCAAATACATACACACTTTACTATGCTTTTAGAAACCACCACCTTTTTGCCACACAAGTGTGTAAGGTGGTTATATACTGTCAAAATAGTTATTTATATATTTACCCTGGAAATGATGATTAGCACTCATGCTATAAAATTAAGAGTAACATTTTATACTGGCATTTTTAGAGCCACATAATCACAGGATGTTTTGCCAGATTTTGCAACCGAAGCAAAGATATGTGATGTTGTTAATAATTCTATGTTACTAATAATTCTTTTCAAAAGCAGAAATGTAAAACTTGTAACTCGTACTAGCTTATGCCTGCGACTTCGTCCGCGTGGAACAGTTACTTTGGACTAATGCTAACTTTAACCCGTGACATTGTTTACATAGAGGGTAAAAATATTTTTAAATAATACAATTCTGTCACACATGATTTTTGCGAAACTCAACCGTTTATGTAGTGCACGCAGCGGAAACTCTCAAAAAGAAAAAAAACCCGATTCTAAAACATTTTTCATTGTTGCTCCGCTCCTATTGATCTTAGCGTGATGATATATATGTCCCGTTTAATTACCAACAAAATTAGCTATTATCGTCATTTAAAAACAAAATTTGATACGTCCATCCATGATATAAAAATAACGTAGGCTAGAGAAGATTTAATTTGTTTTATAGCTTTTTTACATGTTTAAATATTTTTTTCTTGTTATTCAAAGCCTTCTTTGTCGGTGTAGTATTTCATATGATTTATGAAGTGTTTTTTTTCACTTTGTTTGAAATGATGTCAATGTGACATATCTAATATTGTTTGTAGACCCCTGATTTTCTTCCTCGATTAAATGGGTTATCTATCACTGAAATATTTTTTCAAATTGGGCCAGTAGTTCATGAGATTAGCTAGAGAATAGATTTAAAACTAGCATAGAAATGGGTAGTACTAGTAGTGTCCGGCAATCGACATCATCTGTTGGATATCCTATATGGTGTCCTAATCTGCAGTGCCGGATTTGTTATATTTATTGCATTACTCCTTTATCGTAAAGCGTGATATTATCCTACGCACATTATTTTCGTAAATTATCTAAGACAGAAACAACTGTTAAATTTTATTAGTGTCTACCTACTTCCTAATGCCCCCTATACATGTTGGCCGAGCGTTACCGTGCGATGGCCAACGCCAGCGTGTGTACACCCAATTTGCCTTGCATAGCCAACGCTCGGTGTCGCTCGCCTAGTTGGCCAAATGAATCATGAATCCAAGTGCCAACATATGTGTAGCTGATTTGAGGCGCATTGTCTTCACTTGCCATCGCTCGTGATCACTTGCCTCACTTTTTGTGCACAAATCAAAGGCGCTCGGCCGATAGCGTCCACACGTTGGTCTGCTCGCCATTACACGGTTGACATCCATTGCTATCAGACGCGTTTAATGTTATAATGTCGCTCAACATAAATTATGATATTTTCAAATTTACACCATTACTAGATATGCATCATAAATAATTAGATCCCAGTCAGCCTATATGTACTTCCCTATAGTATCAAAAAGTTTCTTCATCATTCATCATAATTTCAGCTCATATACGTCCCACTGTTGGGCTCCATCCTGCTCCACAATTGGAGGGAAATTGAACTTACATACTTACATGGTATGTTACCATGCTAGTCAGACAGGGTGGTATAGGATTTTATTTCGAGTTTTCCTTCTCTTGCCTATGCAAGAGACACCTATGTGTTATATGCATATTATATCCCTTAGTCATCTTTTACGACATCCACGGGCAAGATAAGGAGTGGTGAATTATATTCTTACTCCGTCACTACACGGACATATCTTACATTGTTCTATTTCTGTAAATACTCAGCATCCACCACCTTCTTTTTTACTATTTTACTGCAGTATACACCGAGATAATAGTTATATACGCTCATTAAATAAATAGCCGAAACTGCAGCAACGTCAACGTCCATAGTGTTTCAGTGCACAATGAACACTGACAGGTCTGACAGCGACCAACGTGTGGGCAACTCTTGGTCACTCGCATTGGCGTACGACGAACTTGTCCAACGTGTGGACATTAGTATTTGCTTTGTACATATTCGCCGACGCTCGCGTTAGCCTAGGCTCGGCCAACATGTACAGGGGGCTTAAGATTAGCACATTAAAACGATGTGGCGTCGATGGCGGTAGTGAAATTACACGTTTTGTAACCGAAACGCGATTTCATCTATTATGTATACATCGATCGTTCAAAGAGATACTTATCGTTATATACTATCAATCGATTAGGTGTATGGACAATCATGGTAGCAAGTTTGTGTATGTTGATTAAAAATAATAAAATTAGTAATCTATTAGTGTTATATTGCCCTAAAAGTAATGCATATGAAGTGGATATACGATCTACAATGCGCTAACAAAACATTAGATTATGTAATAAAACTTAATTCCCAGGAAAGTGAAATGTACCATTTTTTCTTTCAACTGCAAGGAGTCCACGATAATACTTCATGATTGTGACATGATAAAACGTCTGTTAAGTTTGTGCATTTAAAACCAACTGGGAAATCGACGCCTATGGAATGAGCCCCTGACCAGCGCCTAAGGTCTTTGATGGCCTCTGCAAACTTCTTGCAGTATGAGGCAGTGGAGCGGGTCTAGGAAGACTTTCCTCTACCGCGACACGCTTAACGCTAGCGCAGGCGTGAGTACCTGCATCAAATGCCAACTTTTTTTTTTTGGGTGGGCTATGGTTAGCTCACGCGCATCCCGACGAAACAGACTGCGTACGCGTCCGAGCCAAAGAAGGGAAAACCGTATGCTACATCATTGATCCAATCGCATAACTATGCCACTACTATTTGCGAGATCTCAGGTTCTATATTAGGTAGGTAAAAAAAAAATGGTATTGCGTTCTATACATTCCGCATGATTGCCGATAATTTTTCTGGATATTTTCTACAGCAAGTTGGAAATTTAAAGTATGTTATGTACATAGTGATGAATATTAACTGCTTGAATGAATATGAACGGTACCAACTATTTTAATGGTACTGCTTGTTACGTTACTGCTATTGCATATGAGTCGTATAAAAACATAAGTGGCAGTCTTTCAATTTGTCAAAAAAGAAATTTAAAATAAATGTAGCACTGTTGCATTTTGTTCTTTGGTGTAAAAGTCGGTAATATGATAGTCCCTCCGTGATCATGAATACTGAAAACTGGGCGAAACATCAGGCATTCAGGAATCAAATACAGACGCGATAAAATTCGTAAAAAAAAATAATTTTATCTATAATGTGTAATACTCGCTAATATCAGATATTAATTACGAATATGGTGTTAAAAATTCAATTAAAAAGTAGTATCAAAGCTGGCAACCATTGTTATGTATGAATCGAACCCGGCCACTTTCTTCCAGCCATCAACCACACACGCCAAATTAGTCACGTGATATAACGCTTAAACTTTTCTAATGGCTGTCTCTGTATTTCATTGCTTTGCTATGAACTTGTAAAATTTTCTACGCCTGCAAGTCATAATTGCATGGAAATTTTGATAAAAATAAAACAAAATTGTGAAAAGAAATTTGGCGTACACTCAAGTAGTTATTAGGGAGTTGGGCTGTCATTTACATATAGCACAGATTTTGTTCTTTTTTTTTTTAGTGATTTGAGCATTATACTTTACTCTGCAAAAAAGCACAGCAAAGAACTTGATAGTTTTAACGCAAACGCGTATGTTATCTGTAACTCAGATTATGAAATTGTATAGAAAATTGTATGCTTATACTAACAAATCCTGCTTGCTTGTATACTTACATACATACATGCCTGCTAATAGAAAATTCGGTATAATTGAAAAATGTTAAGAGGGTTATCGGTAATCGGCACTTCTCGCATGTAGGCAATTTGCTACGTTCCGATATCGACGCACACTAATGCACTACACTATACTCGTTCCAACCATTTATTTTACTTTAGACACATGCTTTAGGACGTAACTGTTTCATTATACGCAATTATTAACTTTGAAACGTGTGAACAGAGAAATATATAAACTGCCCAATAATATTTATATATCTTAATTATTACCCACTAAATACATTAATATGCCGTAAATAGCTCTATTCATAAAATTTAAGTGATAATTCATTTCCGTTATAAAAAAAGTTACGTTCTATCGCATCTAGTGACAGGATCAAAAGTATTTGGTGCAAACTAATGAATCGCAAATAATCGATTACACTTATTTGCAGTTAAGTCAGCTGACAACTGAGTTTTGAATTGTTGTAATAGACAACACGTTAAAATTGTATCAGGGAGATATAAAAATCTTCTCATCATACCTATAACATGAAATAAAACAACCAAAATATTTTAATATTATTTTATTATAACGAATCGTCGGATTCTTCATACGAACTCGAATCGTCGCTTGAATCATCTGCAGTGTTTATTAACTCTTGTGTAGGTATGTTGTCAAATTCAATTGCCCGATCCCAATCAGAGAATATTATATTTTTTGTCTTGTTGACGACACTCGCCCAGTTTTCAGGCGTCACACTAGCACATGCGTTTTTTAAAAGTTCAAGCATTTTATTTGCTGTGAAAGGAAGCGTTGTATTGTTTCTTGCGGCGTGTCCTTTGACTTGTGCCCAGATCATTTCAATTGGATTATATTGACAGTGGTACGGAGGAATTCTGATTACAACATGCCCATATTCTGCTGCCATTTCGTCGATGACATATCGTTTTGGCTGCTTTTTACTTTTTAATATTTTAAGTAATTCTACTTTTAGTAGGGATTCGTCCACATCTTCCCCATTATCACGAAGCCAGTTTATAATCTCGTGTTTTTTGTTGGCCTGTGTTGGCATTTTATTAATTTGGCGAGAGTGATAGGGTGCATTATCAATAAATATTGTTGATGGCTCTTCAAGTGATGTAAGCATTTCTCTGAACCACTTTTCATACACGTCCGCATTCATCTCCTCATGATAGTCTCGTTTTTTTTTTTTATTTGAACGCTAACAGAGCGTCTGGTACAAATCCCTTTGTAGTTCCCGCATGGCAAATGATGAGGCGTTCACCTTTCCCCATTGGCACTGCAGAAGTAGAAGCAGCAGTATCGTCAGTCCAACCTTTTGGTATGGAATGATTGGCATTGAGCCAAGTTTCATCTGTGAAAACGACATTCGACCAGTCTTCTATTTTCTTCGCTTGTCTTAAAAATTCACAGCAAAACAAGGCTATATCACGACGTTCCATTAAAATTTTTCTTTTGTCGGATTTCTTATACAAGAACCCGATTTGGTGCAGCACCTTTGACAAAGAAGATTTTTGACCACGAAACAAGCCACAATTTCGTAGAGACGCTACTAATTTTTTCAAAGTAGGAATCTCTTTGCTTGTGTAATAATTGTATATATGACGACGAATAGCATCAGTATCAAAATCAATTGCTGTCACTTTACGGGGCCGACGTTTTTTCTTAGGCGTAGATAGCTTGTTCTGTTCAATACCACTACTACCATAGGCTTCTTTAGTGATTTTCGCCACCGTTGGAGCACTAATACCTAATGCTGCTGCAACACGGTCTCTAACTTGGGTTACTGGTATAAGGAATCCGCGATTGCGGCTTTCCTTTTCAAAAAATTCACGAAGCCGCAGCACTAACTCTCTGGATTGTCCTTTAAGCACCATACCTTTCGGCATTTTGCAAGTAAAATCTTACTGGGAAGAACGATACGCTCAACTCAATCAAAGTAAGAACAATGAAATCAATACGGTGGAATATAAATACTCAACACAGCGTATGAAAAATATGAAAGAGCACTCAGCGCACAGAAATGTGACTAGCACGGGAGTCTTGTTGCGAGTGACAGACAACACAACAAAATGGCGTCGCCGGCGCGCCGTTTAGTGTTGCCAATTCGGCTTAAAAAAAAAAGGGGTAGGCTGGATGAGAAAATTAGTGATTTACTACCGCAGACGAGGGCGCCATTGTCTCTAAGTAAAGTTTGGAGCAGCGGACCCCGCTTAATGGAAAAATGCTTCATAAAGTAGTTATTTTTTATTTTGCAAAGTACAAAGTAAAATATTTTGGGAGGAATGAATTAGTGGGTATGCAAAAATTTATGTGCCCAAATAACAAATATATTTACAGAAGTGAAGTTTTTAAATAATATGAAATATGTATTTAAGCAAAAATAAAATATCCGTGTTAAATCGATTAAAAGTTCTTCCTGACTAAAATCGATTATTACAAAACATCCGTAATACATTGGTACAACACTAATTGATCAGAATTCGACCTGCCAAAAGTAAAATAAATGGTTGGAACGAGTATAGTTTAGTCTACTGTCAACAACGCGTAGAGTTCATAGAATGACCAGTCTTGAGCCTTGGCGCTTATAATCAATCTGTAATATATTCTTCGGAGAAGTAGATTTTCAAAAATCAACATAATGTAAATTTTAAAATTTTTAATTAAAAACCAAAACTCATAACAGTAAAACGGTTAAAATTGTATTTTTAATATGCAAAGTATAGGAAATAGTAAAATATAGGCACAGAGTATAACTTACAAGGAGACCCTCAGACGTGTGGGTCGAGGATTTCCATGATTTTTGGTGGGGTGGTAGAGGGGGCCCGAGGGTATCACAACTACCAGATATTAGGGTCAACTGGGCCCTCGTTAAAAAGATTTTAAGGGTCAAAGTTGGATGGGTAATTTATGTACTAGAAAAATTCGCAGTCGAATCGCCAACAAGCGGTGGTCTCGTGGTAACGTGCTCGCCGGCGGGAACTCTGGTCCCGGGTTCGAGACTCGACAACTTATTTTTTTTTTTAATTATCACATTATTGTGTAATAATTTAAAAATAATTTGTTTTTTTTTTTATAATTTTACGCAGAATTATAAATTATTTCCCTCCCTCACCTCTCGACGTCCCTATCCCGGGACGTCGGTCGCCGTCACGCGGTCAGGCTCTGCAGGTGACGCACTAAAGTCCCCGGTCTGGTCACCCGCGGACTCGCCTAAGGCGGCATCAGGCGCGGATACTCGCACCTGCGCCGCCCGAGTCGCCGGCGGCGGAACGTGTCACCAAAGATCGATCACACACGAGCCGCCGCCTCCTTTCGTGAGATGACAGCCTCACAGAAGGCAGTGACCGCGTCCCAGTTCCTGACGCTGCTGAGCATCTCCCTAGTGATGGTCGGCAGCGTCCGGTCGGCACCGATGATTGCAACGAGTTCACGGCGCTGCTCTGCCCACGAGGCACACACCTCGAGCGTGTGCTGCGCCGTGCTCACGTCGCAATAGCAGTGGTGGCAGGATGGTGTGCTCTCCTCCTAAAGAGCTTGCGCAGGTACTTGGCTATCGTGACCCATCAATACCTGCACCAGTCGGAAGGAAAGTACCCCGTGCTGCCGACCCAACCACCCCATCAGCACCAGCTGGAAGGACTCAACGGTCCTGATACCGTACTGAGGCTTCTCCAGTCCGACTGCCCAACGAGCAATAGCGTCTCGGCGGGCGTCGACCCGCCAGGCGGCAATCACCTTGATTGAGACTATATGTGGCTCGCGTCTCTGATACTCGGCGGTAAAGCTCGGCGAGTACCTCTGCCTGCAGGTCCCACCAGAGAGTTCCAGCCAAGAGGCACGCTGCCTCCGTGGCTGCCGTGCAGTAGTCGAGTATGGCCCTAGTCGCCATGGCCATGGATGTCTAACAAGTCCAGTCAGAGATTTAAATCTACCCATTACAGAAATTAGTTATTAAATTTTGACCCACATTTTACTACATATTTATTGCTAGTACAAGAAGAAAATGATTCTCTAGGAAAAAATTATATTGTGTATGGTTAGTAATTATTAAACATTAAATTTGAGTTAGCTGATAATCTTCAGAAGATGAGGCTGTATAAATGTTCCGTTCGGATTTTTGATGTGAAACATCTATAGGCGAGGGTGAACCTGATGGTCGCGTGGCATTAAATTATTATTATTATTAAAAGCGGCGTTAACGCCATGCTTTGCGGTAACGTCTTCAAAATAATTTTGATGTTTCACATCTGCCAGGCGTCCTGAGTGACGGCTCGCTTTTCTTTTCGTTTACTCTTTTGAAACTTTAAGTACCTTACAGTTTTGTCGTGTGTTCTCTTTTTCCTTGCCTTGTAACCGATTTCGTTCCCAAGATACAATCTGCTTTTTCGACCCATCACCTAAAACGTAAAAAGATTCTATACTATTCTTAATAGAGATCGCATGAAAGTAATTAACAGAATTAGGTAGTAATAAATACTTACGAATCAAAACCGATCAGTCGCAGTATACGCTCAAGTTCGTATTGTCGGTTTTTGCACTGGCCGGCGAGAACCAGAGCGACATGACCCTGCTCCGTTCAGCGCCAATGCGCGACTGGCTTATGAACTTTTTTGTGTGTACAGCTGTTGGCCGCAGATGGCCTTGACAGCTTGACGCGGACTATGGGTGAGCGCTGAGGGCTCTCAACCCGGATGGCTTATGAACAATTATGCCGTTCAATTTATAGTAATATTTAAAATTTAATTACGAGGGTGACTATTCGTATTTCAATTTGGTTTTTTTTTACTGCTTCTACAATAGTCGAACAAATAGTGGATATTTTTTTAAATGTTCCAAGGTTAGTATTATTCACAAAATTAAATGTTTTACAGGTGCCATTTTCGTCAAATTAATCTTAAGGAATTATTTTTTTTTTTTGTTTTAAAAGGAAGAAATCTTGAATTTCACTTTGTACATACACAAGAACAGCAATTTTCCTAACATCTACAATTTTTTTCGAGCTGCCATGACTTATGGTTTATTCGTACCTAACTTCAAAACTCAGCGTTTTCGTAAAATCTCATGAACTTAAGTTCAAAATACCCTTGCCTTTTAATAAAATAGTTACAATATTGAGTATAATTCTATACAAACACAATATAAAGATGTGTTTAATGTAGTGGTTATATAAATTTTTAGTAAGCTATTATCATGAACGAGTATCCAGTCCTCAAAAAACCACATTTTTGGGTTTACGGCCGCTTATTACCGAAAACGCTCTTAAGGAAATTAAAGATCATCTTACATCCGAATGAAATAAGTAAGGTAAGACATCTATATCATGTTAAATTCAGTACACACTATCCTATCAGTTGAAGAAGCTGAAGAGTATATGCTCGGTTTCTTAGGTTTCCCATTATATAGACTGAGCGATGTCCTATCGCATTTTGAAACGTTACGCGTATGCTGGAGGTCTTAGTAACTGTGACTTCAGCGGTCTGTCCAGTCACGTGGCCTAAGCTATTTTAAAATTAATTTATACACTGCTTAACATTAAGTTGCGAAGATTAAAATGATGAGATTAAAATATTGCATATGTAATTTAGCTCTGTTTACATAGATTTTTTTATAAACTTACATAAATATATTTAAATTGATAATTATCATAAATACTGTTGTATAATATTGCCATAATACTAATTGAGCTTTACCCTTTTTTTTAGGGTGGGCTACGGTCAGTTCACCCGGCTCCGTCCGGGGCGGCGCTCGGCCCCGTAACCCAACCGTGGCACGTCGCCTTCCCCGTTGGACAGACCACCGGAGCAGGGTGGCTTGTCGTCAGTTGTCGGCCCGACGGAATATCCCCAAGGAGTACCCTCTCCTCGACCGACGTCCCCCCGCTGTTCAGAGACGTCGGCCGTCGTCGCGCGGTCGGCCTCTCGGCGGGTGACGGATTAATTCCTCGGTCCAGTCACGCGCGGCCTAGGCTAGGCTAGGGCGGTATCAGGCGCAGGTAATCGCGCCTGCGCCGCCCCAGTTCGCGTCTTCGTGTAAGCATTCCTCCCGCGCGCGCTCTGCCGCCTCCTTCCGCGAGACTACTGCCTCACAGAAGGCTGCGACCGCGTCCCAGTTCCTGATGCCGCCGAGCATCGCCCTGGCGACGAGTTCACGCCGCTGCTCTGCCCAGGCGGCACACGTCAAGCGTGTGCTGCGCCGTGTCCTCGTCGCAATCGCAGTAGTGGCAGGACAGTGTACTCTCCCTCCTAACGACCGTGTGCAAGTATTTGGCCAAGCTAGCATGCCCCGCCAAAACCTGCACCAGTCGGAAGGAGAACACCCCATGCCGCCACTTTAACCACTGCATCAGCACCGGCCGAAAGACCTCGACGGTCCGGACACCGCACCGATGCCTCTCCAACCGGACTGCCCAGTGGGCAATGACGTCTCGACGAGCGTCGACACGCCAGGCGGTAAGTTCCCTCCAAGAGACCATATCGCCCTCCACTTACGCCTCCGACACCTGCCGATATAATCCGGCGAGCATCTCCGCCTCCAGGTCCCACGGTGGAGTCCCGGCCAACAGGCACGCTGCCTCCGTCGCCACCGTGCGGTACCCGCATATAGTCCTGACCGCCATGACCCTCTGTGGTCGCCACAGAAGAGCGCTGAGACGGACGGTCAGGGACCCCGCCCACGGCGGTGCGCCATACAGGGCCATCGACCGAATAATTGAGCTTTAACCTGAGATTATTTCTAGAAGGTAATTTTTTTTTCGTCGTTAGCTTAGGATTTGTTGCACAGCATGTTCTATAAATTTAAACTGTAATGATGATTATTATACAATTAATCATCTTTATAATGACCGTACAATATTTTATATTATTATCTTGTTTTAATCGAACTATTTGTTATAATAATACAGACATGCTGTACAGTTAATAAGCTCATTAAAAATATTTAAAATAGTTGTAACATTTTAGTAATAGTGAATTTTTATCAGTTAGAGAAAATATTTTAGTATTTCCATCGTACATATTTTATACATCTTTATCGTACGTTTTAATTACATACAATTATTAATTTTCATCGACCTGGACTGATTATCTGATGCCGTCAGGTCAACAGTTACATTCCCAAGGATGGTTGACATCAGCCAAAATTTTCAACAGGTATTAAGAAAGAAAAGTACATATTGAGTTTACCCCAAGTAATTGGGATAAGAGCAGGGTGATGATGATACAATTATTAATCCTTGTCTAATCGATCTTTGTTAATGAACTTAGCCCGAATATTTACGTCATGTGTATGTATTTGGAACAGTGCTAGCCCAGTCGGGTTAGCTCAAAAATAGGGGTAACCTGGAATTAATTAGTCAAAAATTTTTTGCGCCAATGTTTTCATAAATAGCTTAAAATCAAAAACTCGACCAAATCCGACCGGTGCGTTAGCCGCCATATTAATTTGAAGGTCATACTTTTTTTAGCTATATCTCCTTTATTTTTATTTTTTTACAAAAATGATAAGAACCAAAGTTGTTGCAAATTTGATTCTCTAAAACTTTGGTCCTCATAATTTTCATCGTACAATCAATATTTACGGAAATAACTGCAAATAATTACAAAAATGAGGTCAATGCATAATTCGCCTGTATCTCGATTATTATCGAATTTAGCAAAAAAAAAAATTATAGAATCAAAGTTGTAGATCATTAAATTTCCTACAACTTTGATTCTTATGAATTTTTTCAAAAATTAATATTTAAGCCCTTTGCCGCACCATCGCTGGGGAAAAGCTCCTGGCGCGTATTTTTTAACGCCCCCCAATAGGCCTAATCCACGTTTCATTTTCTGCCAGATTTATCCTGAAAAGTATTTTCATCTGCAATCCCAATTATTTCTGCAACTTCTAAGGACTCCAGCTGCCGCCGGTCTATTCAGGTAAAAAGGGACGATAGGCTCAGACTTACCATACAACAGGTATAATAGCATCTGCCGATGACGTCACAGCTCAGGCTACCTGGTCGCTTGGATTCCGGTACATTTACCATAGACGTAAGAACTTAAATATTAATTTTTGAAAAGATTCATAAGAATCAAAGTTCTAGGAAAATTAATGATCTACAACTTTGATTCTATAATTTGTTTTTGCTAAATTCGATAATAATCGAGATACAGGCGAATTATATATACATTGACCTCATTTTTGCAATTATTTGCAGTTATTGCCGTAAATATTGATTGTACGATGAAAATTATGAGGACCAAAGTTGTAGAGAATCAAATTTGCAACAACTTTGGTTCTTATCATTTTTGTAAAAAAGTAAAGGAAATATAGCTTAAAAAAGGTTTGACCTTCAAACCAATATGGCGGCTAACGTACCGGTCGGATTTGGTCGAGTTTTTAGTTTTAAGCTATTTATGACCCCCTAAACATTGGCGCAAAAAAAATCTGACTATAATTAATTCCAGGTTAAAGTCTAACCCGACTGGGCTATGCCCCTATCGTCCAATAGAGGCGTAGTTCCAAATCCCAAATTGGTCTCCATAACGATACGAATACTTTGAATGCACATATTCGTACTAAGCTCATAGAGTGTAAATCGTGTTTGTTAAATATATATATACAATACTAGCGTACCCAGCCCGCTTCGCTGGGCTAGATTTTGCTTTATTTTATTTAAACAATAAACTTACATCATTTGACAGTTCAAAAAGAGGAGTGCTCCGATCGTCACCAAACTTTACAGGATTACTCGCCAGGTCAATCTGGAGATTCCCTGAAAGTTTCATTGAAATCGGTTCATCCGTTTCGGAGCTTATATGGAACATACCCACACACTTTCTCTTTTATATATACATATAGATTGTATATATAAAAGAATATATACCACAGTAAAAGGTGTTGTATTTTTAACAAAAGTCGTTCTATTTTATTTATAACTTTCATTAGTAACATTAGAATTTATGTTATAAAAATACTTCTACTTTACAACGACAATATTGTATTTTTCTATTTAATCTAGTTATATCATCACCCTTCTTTTAGTTAATATAAATTTGTAGATATACAGTAAATATTATCTATAAATTCATGCATACATCAGCTTATCGTTGTCCACTGCTAGACATGGGCTTACCCATGGAGTAAGTACAAAGAGAAGCTGTTGTAATTAATATTTTATATGAAACATTGTGTGACAGTTACAGGGGGTGAGGGGTTATAACCTGTCTCACTCCCTCCTTTATGTCCATCTACCGGTTACTAGCATAACTACTAGTTTCGTATTTTTAAGTAGTTTAGCTATCTCGCATTAGATGTCAGTAAGTGTTTGTGGCGCAACAGGGACGTACTCAGAATTTACCTATATCAGGGAGAGTATTTTCTTTTTATTTGTTAGATATATACAAATAATCTTATTATATCATACAACATAATCATACGACCAAATAATACAATTATTTGTTTGGGTTTCTAACGGATTGTCGAATGTAAACCCTAGTTAGAATATCAGTGTATAATATTACTAGTTAGTAAAAGTTACTTAGTATTATTGCCTTGGTCTGGTACTGGTCTTCGATGCCACCACCAGTTTATACATTTTTGTGACGTGCTCTTAATCTTATCAAGAAACTACGAGTCAAATTGCATCATTAATAAATTAAGGAGAAAGGGAGACATTGATCCGAATAGTAAAAATGAAATACTCTTTTGCATCATACATTTCTTGAATTATATACATTATTAGATTGAAAACTCATTAATATTTATCATCATCATCGCAGCCCACATACGTCGCACTGTTGGGCTCGGGCCTCCCACAATGGGAGGTAATTTAACCTACTATACTATACTGGTAAGACATGTTGGCATAGGGTTTTATTTCGAGTTTTCCTTCTCCTGCACAGATCTGATGTGCATATTAGTCGTCGACTCTTAGTCGTCTTTTACAATATCCACGGGCAAGATAGGGAGTGGTGAATTGTATTCTTAATCCGTCACGACACGGAAGCGGATTAATATTTTTAGATTGGAATTAAAAATTCATAGAAAATGGCAAATTTACGGGCATCAATCTAAGTATGATCACTTTGCCGACCTTCAATCGTTGCAAAAAAAAAACGCACAAACATCCTTTAGTTTTCTAAAGACTTTGCTAGTTATTATGAAATCTTCATCGTTAAAATAGGCAGAACAAATCTTTGTATATTTCGTAGGGTTCCAGTTTACCTATCTATTGATTTTTTAAATCCATTGCTTCTTAAGATTATCATTTGATGAAAAATCCGAACATAATAATTGTGTTCTAACTACGACCCTGGCATTTTGGCACTTTATGGCTCTTCATAGTTGGCGACAGATGGCGCATTATTTACAAAATATTTATGAAACTACATGTAAAAATTATTTTTGTCCATGTGAAAGTATTTAGATATTAATATAAATACTTATGTTCATTAGTTATTACGATAATCTTAATAGTCTGAGCTTGTATCTACATTTATAGTTCTAAGTCCCATTACGAAAAGTAGTGCCATCTAACGTTGAGTAGAATTATATTTTAACATGGACTCGTCAAAGGATTTATCTAGAAAATATTTTATATGAATAAATATACTTGCAAATGAAATGTGATTCCTTTTATGGCATCTGAACGTTTATCGGAGTACTATTTATATGATAAAACAAAAAAATTAGGTATTGATTTTCTGCGTAATAAAGCAAAAATATAACTGTGTCCACAGTACGAACACGGGCAGTGTCGACAGCAGACTAATAGGCCACGCCCACTACCTGATGGTGATGTGATTACGTCGGGACCTAGTTGAGTCACGGTGCACAGTTGCTTAGGCCGTCTCCTCTTTGTATATGCTCCGTGGGCTTACCCAAGAGGATGTAATACTATTATCGCCACATCACCATCTTAAATCTTAATTGGCGAATATAATCGATGTTACAAGTTGTCCAAAAGAATACCATTATACTAATGATCCCTCAGCCGATTTTTACGATTTCCATAAGAAAGAAAGAGGCGATGATAATTGTATTTTAAACTCTACACCACATTGATAAATAAATTAATGGAATTCTGATATTGTAAATTAAATATACGCACAAACACTAAAAACATTTTAATAGAGATATATGGGTAACCTCTTCTTTTATGTAATATTACAATGATTGACTATGAGGTAGTAATATTTTCCTTATTTATGGACGATTTTAGTGGATTCGTTTTTGTTGTGAAGGGAATACTTTAAAGGTAGTCCTTATCTAATATAACTTGTAACTTACGACTCCGCAAATATACTAGTGAACTCGTCAATAAAAAATGTTTATAGTCATATTTTCTTTGTCACTCCATTATTTCATTTGTAATTTTATGATTCTAAAACAATCATGATAGATGTTTAGTATAATAATTTTTGTCTAGGACAAAATCAGTCTTTCAAATTGAATAGACTAGATGTACTCACAACAAATATATATAGGTACACAGATGGCGTAGTAGTTAAGATACCGACCCACAGTGCCAGTGTCGTGGGTTCGAATCCCATGCAGGACAACACTTTGTGCGATCCACAAATTGTTGTTCTGAGTTTGGATGTAATTTGTGTGCGTTAATTTATATTTTTGGAAAGTCCCCTGCAATACAAAGATTGTTTCCTTAATGCATGCAGTATGTTGATTTTTTATTAAAAAGAAATATATATTGAATACAATACTAAATGAACCTGATCCATTAGGGTTCAGTATAGATGTCACAGCTCTGCTACACTTCTCAAGTCTTATCAAGATAAAGAGAAAAATAAGTAGATATTGTCATTAAATGCTTCTTCTATATTCTAATTTATTGTTTATTAAACGATAAAAATAATGTAATGTTTGTTATTTTTAGGTGGTCGAGTCGCCGGCATTTAATAATAACTTTGACAGCAAGGTAGATGAAGGCCACAGTCTTTCCCGCGGAAGAGGGTTCCAGTCATTCAACGATAAAAATGGTATTTATGATCATCAATCGTAGTAGCATAAAATAACAGCAGTAAACTACCTTAAATGGTCATTCCCGTGCATCGAGGTTGATCGCAGCCCCGCGGTTTTTATATAGTTTATAGTAGATAAGGAATATAATTAGAGTATGAAAATTAATAGCTTAGCTTACAGCAATCCATGCATGCATACAGACCTTTGCTACTCTTAGCACGAATATTTGCGTCAAAGTATGCGTATCGTTATCGATATCAATTTGTATGGATTTGGAGTAGTGCCCCTATCGCCCAATAGAGGCGCTGCTCCAAATTCCATACAAATAGTAGTCACGATAACGATACGAATACTTTGACGTAAATATTCGTGCTAAGCCCTGACTACACTCTTGACTATTGTTGCGCGATCTGTTGCAATGTACGGAAATAAATTTACAATTTTGTTTTTCTTGTTTGTTTACTTTTAGAACGCGATTTGATTCGTTGTTGTGCTATAGTTTTTGGCCTTATTTTTTATTTAAAAACTTATTTGCGAACAAAAAATAATTAGGTAGACATGGGTTCAAATCGCACATGTCGGATTTTCAATAAATGTGGGAATGAACCGTGGAAATCTAGTCAACCTTCGTAACTTGCATAATCGTCTTTACGGGAAACATTATACTAATACCACATAAAGGAACTTCATCTCAATACCTGCTCTCGTTGTCACTATTATTTTTATTAGACAGTTGACATACATAATTCCAATAATCTCGTCAGATATCAATATCTGCAACTGTTATATTTTTACCTATGAAAATATTTGTGTTCGTTCTTTTATGCGTTTGCTAATTCTATATCATTCAATTGAAACCTTATACAGTTGATGACGTATCTATTTAAAGGGATCACAAAAAAAATCTTCTAAAACATAGAAATTGAACGGGTGAAAATTGTATCACAAGTGAAAGGTTATTACTGGTCGTGGGTGTCGCAATAGTTTACTGAGAGCTGTGCTTGTAAGCAATGCCACATGGTCAAAGATAAAAGCATTCCCAAGACCAAAACCTTTATTGCGCAAGCACGTTTTGAACTTGTTTCGATAACATGTCATGCACTGACGACTCCTGAACAAATTAGGGTAAATGAAGAAGAAAGGAGGGATGATGAAGGCCATGAGAACTCGAACTATAACATTTCTAAATAAAAATGTTTGCTATAAGCTAGTATATTATTAGACAACCTTGTCAGTAATCATATCTTTCAAGAGTTCATTGTGGTTTGTATTACCATGTTTATGTTAAGAATAAATTAATCACTTGATTCATGATTATAAACTCGAACGTACCACTTAACTGGTCCTAAACTTGATATTTTGTATGCCTAGCACGTTTTAAGTGTGACCTTGATTGGTAAATTTAAACACTTCCTTATTCTTATAATTTTTTTGGTTATAGATTTTGATGACGAGAAACCTACTAACGGGTTTGGCGGTGATAGAAGGGGACGTGGTGGCCGAGGGGGAGGAAGAGGTCGTGGTGGGAGAGGGGGACGCGGCGGCGGTCCAGGCAGAGATTCAGAGTTTCGAGATTATGAAAACGGTGGTATTACTTTATACATTTATATGACTCGCTAGTCCAATGACGTCAAAATGCCACTATCGATCATGAATGAAGACTTGCGTTCAAATCCTTCGGCAATAATCTGGTTTTAAAGCTTGAAATTTCGTATGTAATGTGACTAGGGTTGCCAACTTTTTTGACAAAAAAAGAATGAAATGATTTGGATAGGAAAAAATAGTCTTTGAAAGGAAAAAATGTATTTTGAAAATTTTATGTTTTTATTGCCTCAAAAACGTATTTTTGTGTGCTTTTAGCACATATAAAGTCCGTTTCCATATCTGACATCTAATATTTCGTTTAGTAATTATAAATCGTTTCCATCGTTCGTTTTCATTTATGTATACCGTCAAATAGCTAAGTACCCATAGTGAGTGTTTTGTTTTACGCATCACAGTATAGGACGAAAAATCAAATATTTTCACATATTTTATTGGTATGCAAAAGTATAATGATCAAAAATAAAGTAGGATACTTTATTATAAAGTAAGGTTGGCAACTCTAACTGTGACCCATAAACTATTAAGTTCATAATATGTGGGGCTAAAAATTACCTGCATGGCTAATGAAAAAAAAAGAGAAAAAACCTAATGACTAAATATAAAGTTTGTTTACTGCTTACCCATTTAAGAATAAAGCCGTTGGGATAAAAATTGCGTCTAAGATTTTAATAAGTTTTAGCTCGTTTTTTCTGAATATTTTAATTAGTTTTTTATGATTTTAATAACCCGCGCCAATAAAGAAAGGAATCGAACATAGTGGTTACGACTTATTATTTTGTTTCGTCAGCAATACAAAAGTTGTCATGGCGGCTATACGAAAAATAAGTTTAAGTAATGTTATTTTTTGTATTTCTAGGTGATCGTGATAATGATGATAGAAGGAGTGGAGAGAGGAGCGAGCGCGGTCGTGGACGAGGCCGCGGCGGTCGCGGTGGCGGCGGCCGAGGAGGTGGCGACGGTGATGGCGCCGATGGCAACACGGACGATCCCGATAAGAAACCACCAGTCACATATGTACCACCTGCACCCACTGAAGATGAACAAGAAATATTCAGCAGCACCATTAGTTCCGGCATCAACTTTGACAAGTTCGATCATATTGCCGTTAAAGTGAGTTATTTGCCATTCCATAATATTTTGTGTGTAGTATTTACTGGGTTTGATTCCTGTTTGTTAATTCCATGTTTGTAAAGTGTCTTCCTTACGGTGACGTTTTCGAAAAAAAAATAAGAGCAGAGATTCTATTATAATACTAAGACCCATGTAGGCTGAAGAAGAAAAAGAAATAGTACAGTGCATAGAATCACCTTTAGTCCTATACTCGAAGAAGTATTAATTCATTCATGAAATAATCATCATTTCATGAAATAACTTGAACTCTCATATTTGTCCAAAAGATTGTCTATGTATAGGTTAATATTTTTTTTATTATTGATCAAGAAAAAGTTAAAAGAAAATATCTACTTCCATTCCAACAATCATACTCGATTTGCTGGGTTCGCTTTAAGAGTTCCTAAAGAGTTCTAAAACTAAAGAACGATTACAAATATCTGCTGGAGTATACTATAACATATAATAAAATATGTATAGCTTGCAAATATGTTTTATAATCTGTCAAGAATGTATTTTAATAAAAATGTTTATATCGAACATTTTTCTATTAATTACAGGTCAGTGGTGAAAATGCGCCTAGAGCTATAGATAGCTTTGAGAATGCTAATTTGAGAAAGTACGTTTTGGATAATATATTGAAGGCAGGTTACAAGAAACCGACACCTATCCAAAAACATGCCATCCCAATTATAATGGATGGTCGAGATCTCATGGGTTGTGCCCAGACAGGTTCTGGCAAAACGGTAAAAACTATTTTCATTTCAAGGCTTGACATGCTAAAATGCAACATATTTCTGTGTATTATAAAAAAAATCACAAATATTAAACTTATTTTATATTTTTAAGGCTGCCTTTCTACTACCAATCATAAATACTCTACTTCAAGACTCACGTGAATTAATAGTTGGCCCAAATGGATGTGCACAACCTCAGGTAAAAATAACAAGTATTATTATAAATGCTAAAAGAAGTTTGTTTGTTACGCTTTCACGCCTAAACCACCGAAGCGATTTCAAAAATTCTTTCACCGATGGCAAGCTTTATCCCCGTATTCACACGGGTCCGGGAACTACGCGGGTAAGGCGACTGAAACCGAAGCGAAGAGCTATCTCAACCCTGTAATATATATTACACTGTGTGAAGGAAATTAACCTACAGTAAGACTCTTGCGTTGATATAGTTTTAATTTTCCCTTTGTAGTTCTTCTGTTTATATTCCTTATCTATCTTATATGACATTGGCAGGAAAGAAAAATGAATGGGTGGTGAACAATGCCCTACCTACCCTTTTATTTACGTTTCTATAGGTGCGGCCTTTTCTTTGGTTGGAACGTAGTCCAGTGATACAATTTGTAGGAATCATCATCTCGGATCATATACGTCCCACTGCTGGATTCGATCCTCCTCCACAACTGGAGGCCAATTCACCTACTATACTATGGTGGTCAAATGGGGTGGTATTAAGTTCCGTTGCAAATTTTCCTTTTCTTGTTTAATGTGCACTGTATCAAAATTTATATGTTTTATTTAAAATATCGTATTTAATATGGCGTTCCTATACCGGGCAAGACAAAGTCTACCAGATATTTTAAAGTACATTAATATTTTAGATATTCGTCAATTGTATTGTTAGCCTGTCTCCACAGAATTTCAAAATAATTTATTAAATTAAATTATTTTAAGTTCTTCATCGGCTCGACTTATGCATGCCTCACTACTGATCTCGAACCTTCTCCACAATAGTAAGGAAATTGACCTTCTATACTATGCTGGTTAGACGATTTGGTGTAGGATGTTATTTCGAGTTTTCTCTCTCATATATAGCATACATATATCCTACATAGACGTTACATGTATATTATATTATTTTCTTAGTCATATTTTAAGATACCCACGGGTAAGATTAGTAATGTGAAAAATTGCAATTGTCCTCTGTCATCACACGCCACGATTAATAATTATAATTCTTTGAACAAATAATCACTTTTGCTAAAATAGGTGGTTATTTTTTAATTTTGTTATTTACACTCATAACTTTAATTTTATAGGTAGTAATAGTATCGCCCACTCGAGAATTGACACTGCAAATATTTAATGAAGCTAGAAAGTTCTCATTTGGATCAGTTTTAAAAATTGCTGTTGCTTATGGAGGTACAGCAGTGCGTCATCAGGGAGATAATATTTCTGTGAGTATATGATTTTTAAAACTGATAATATCCATATTAAAATAAAACGTAATCTATCAAAATAACTATGGCAAGGTTTTATCATTAAACGCGATAACTATTAGTATTTTACTTCAATATGATTACTCTAAAACTTTTATTTTTGGCCATCATGCTTTTGATATCAAGGGCCTAAGTAAGGCTTGGCATCATTTAATATATACGTCTTATATGCATATATATCGATCACTTATCTGCTAAGTATTTATGAATGGCATTATCTGCAAGTCACGGGGTAACCTAACCGTAGGACATTTGTATTGTGATGTTTTCATCACGTTTAGTGCTTTTTATCTATTTTTTATATTGCAAAGAATAAGCTCAGTTTACAGTCCAAACCACAGCCTGACTTAAAGTCGTCATTATTATCTCAACCCACACATGTCTCACTGTTGAACTCGGGCCTCCTCATGGGAGGGAAAATGCCCACGCTGGTCAGATGTGTTGGTGTAGGTATTTGTTTCGTGTTTTTCTTCTCTTGTATAGATATTATTTGAATATTAAATCCCTTAGTCGGCTTTTACGACACCCACCGGCATGATAGGGGGTGCTGAATTGTATTCTTACTCCGAAACCGCACGAAAATGACTTGAATGTGCTTGTTAAATTGAGCCACATGAATTACTGTGCTTGTTTAATTTCGTTAAACTGTTTCTTTGGTGATATTCCCCAAGAGAGACAACCAATGTGGTTTGAGATATAAAAATTAATGATACTATCATCATATCAATCAACGTAAATCCCACTGTTGGGCTCGTGCCTCCACATTAGGAAAGAAATTGACCTACTTTACCATGCTGGTCAGACATACTGGTATAGGGTTTTATGTCGAGTTCTCCTTGTATAAATATTATCTGCATATGATATCCTTTAGTCGTTTTTTACGACATCCATGATCAAGAGAGGATGAATTGTATTCTTTCTGTCACAACACAGAAAATGGTACTTTATGTAACAACTAATAGGTACCTTAATGTATCTTAAAATCTCGTCACAGATGTGTATTAAAAGCGTGTGATACGATGTAAAAAAAAATTAAAAGATATTTAGCGTCGAAATGTATGTTAATGAAATCCTAAAATAAAAATCACCTTGCACTTAATTAGCGTTAAAAACTTATGCACGGAATATCAGGTTATGGGGCAACAGGTCAAACGGGAGCTAGGCAATGGTGGTAGGAAGCTATGAAAAAAATTTGAAATAAAAATATCGATTCGTTAATGAATTAGAGACATATAAAGTTTTCAATTTTGTCATCGCTTTTTCATGTAAATCTGATTGAATTGTATAAAGTCAATGATACCAAATCTGCAACATATTCGTACTTTGTTAAATGTCCATTAGAAATTGAGTAAATCAATGATTACGTTCGTATAAGCAAGACAAACTTGGCTTTAAATCAGCTGATAGGCTGATGACCGTTGACGAGTCGCCTTTGTACCTACGCTACCATTGAAGCGTTCGCGGCAAATATACTGTCGAAGCTTTACATGTCTACATGGATGGGGTCTGTATAAGCAACAGAATTCAGAGAGTCGATGTTAACGGTACACAATCATCTGGTTCTGTTATCAAAATGGGCGTTCCACAAGGGTCAATACTGGGGCCATTTCTGTTCCTTGTATATATTAATGACTTACCTTATTATGTAGGGGACAATCAAAACATTGTGTTGTTCGCAGATGATACCTCTTTACTGTTTAAAATTAAGATACAAATGCTCAACTATGACGATGTGAACAATGCACTGTCAAACGTTGTTCATTGGTTTAATTCTAACAGTTTAGTTCTAAATGAGAAAAAAACTAAATGTATTAAATTTACTACACCCAATGTGAGATACGTGGGAACCAATGTTCAAATGAATGGGGTGGCTCTGGAGCTTGTGGAATCAACCACCTTTTTAGGCATCACTATAGACAATAGACTCTAATGGGGGCCTCATATTGAGAAACTGTCAAATAGGCTCAGGTCAGCGGCTTATGCGGTAAAAAAAATTCGCGCGTTAACCGATGTTGAAACAGCCAGAATAGTTTATTTCGCATACTTTAATAGTCTCATGTCATACGGCATATTACTTTGGGGTTGCTGCACGGAATTGAATAGAATTTTTATTCTACAAAAAAGTCCAATCCGCGCGATATATAATTTAGGCCCAAGAGTGTCACTAAGAGAGAAATTTAAAGAGGTAAATATTCTAACTGTTATATCTCAATATAAACTCATTTGCAAAAAAAACGGGCGGTTTTGATTTTCATTCATATTTAAAAAGATACAATACCAAAAAGGTTTCAATCGTTTGTACACGTTACTGGCCGGTTTTAAAAATGCTGTGGTATTTAAAAAAGTACGTTCTAAATTCAATTTTTCATTTGATGTTCATTTTTACAGAAAACCCCTTTTTATCCTACATTTTTGGCGCGAAGTTCCAGAAGTTAACATCGACTTTCATAACTTTTATTCAATTTTTATCGATTAATTTCATATCCTTGACTGTCAAAGCTTTATTTAATGCTGTTTGGCTGTATCAAAAATGGTAGATAAAGTGGTAAAAGCTACCAAAATTATCGCGCTGCTTGAAGAGGGTTGCAGCCAATGTTTCGTGGCTAGGAGGCTAAATGTTAGTCGCTCGACAGTCCAAAGGACCTGGCAGCGATATCAGGAGACTGGTTCCGTCGAGAGAAGGCCTGGTTCTGGAAGAAAACCATGTACCCAACTACGGGATGATCGTTTTCTTGTGAGTCGCGCATTGAGAAATCGCAAATCTTCGTATGTGGATCTTAAGAACAACCTCCAAGAAGTAAGAAATGTGCATATTAGTCTATGGACGGTCAGGAGGAGGCTTCTCGCTGCCAATATACGCAGTCACCGCCCGGCCCGCGGCCCCAAATTACTCCGTGAGCACAGAGTTCACAGGCTTAGGTTCGCTAGAAATTGTGAATCATGGACTCAAGACGATTGGAATAGGGTTTTGTTCTCTGATGAAGCCAGGATATCTCTGTTCGGTGAAGATCGACGTCGGCGAGTGCTAAGAAGACAAGGAGAACGCTTTGCAGAGGCATGTTTCGAAGAAATCACACCTTATGGTGGGGGCTCTGTTATGTTTTGGGCAGGAATAAATTCAATGGATCGTACAGAGTTAGTCTTCATTGAAAACGGCTCACTGACTGGGCATCGATACATAACGGAAGTTCTAATTTCTCATGCACAACCCGCATTGGCCGCTCTAGGTGAAGACTCGATTTTTATGGACGACAATGCTCGCGCCCACCGATCCCGCGATGTTAATGCGTATGTGCAAGAGGTCGGCATTCGTCGTTTGGATTGGCCAGCTCGAAGTCCCGACCTCAATCCCATAGAGCATGTCTGGGACGTTCTGAAACGGCGTGTGAGATCAGTACACCCGGCTCCGCAGACCATCAGAGAGCTGAAGAATGTGATTACTGCGGAGTGGGAACGTATTCCGCAAGCAAGTATCCGGGATATACTCGCTAGCATGCCCAGACGAATTCAAGCTGTGATTTTAGCTAGAGGGGGTCACACTCGATACTAAACATTTATCTGCTTTTACTTTATTAAAGAAAAACAAACAAAAAAACTTTTTTATTTTTACTTCATGAGCATATACACTACTAGCGAATATACACTACTAGCGAGGTTTAGCATTATTTCCCATAAATTGTATCTAAATTTTATGAAATACTGATGAAAACGATTATTTTCTTATTAATTTAGCAAATTGTGTGGATAAAACTACCTATAATTATCAAACAAAGAAATATTAACATTTGAAATGGTTCATTGCTTAGGTGCCCGTTTTTTTTGCAAATGAGTTTATATACCTACGTAAATATTATTATATGTAAAGAAAAATATCGGTAACTTTGAAAAATATAGTGACATTCATCATGTAAATACTCTGAATAAGGATAAATTAGTTGTACATAGTACTCGTCTTCAACGAGTTAACAGATTCTTCATGGGGCAATGTATACGCTTCTACAACAAATTACCTATTAATATTCGAGATATGCCAGTTAATAAATTCAAAAAAGCAATCAAGAGTAGATTTTGTAGAAAAGGTTATTATAAAATCTCGGATTATCTTGATGATAATACAGATTGGTTATGAGCAGCTCATCATTCAGGCATTTTCTCATTATTTCAAAAGGTGTTGTTACACACATGTTTATTCTGTTGTTGTTACTATAATTGTAAAGCGTAGCGTGTTTTGCCAAACGCATTTATTATTTAATTTGTTTTATGTTTGTGGCACATGGTATTGGGCATGCTCACTGAAGGGTCTGCTTGCGGTAGCTACGAGGAGCGGGTCACTCCCTTCCCTCCAATGTGGTTGAGGGGAGTGATGGCTGCTCTAGTGGTTAACTAGCGATCGGGTGCCGCTTGCGGGATCTGGTCCAGTCATGGTACTTTTTCGTTATATTTAATAACTGTATTGTATGATGGTTCGAAAGGCATCACACCGGAGCTATTAATAGACATGTTGTTATAGTGTATATTATTTTATTTAAAAAAAAATAATTGAATAAAAAAGAAGACAATCCCACTGAGTTTCTTGCCGGATCTTCTCAGTGCGGTCGCGTTCCGATCCGGTAGTAATTTAAGGTGCAATGTAAAAAAATGACCATATGTAAGTGCCCCCGCGGGGTTTATACATAATAAAGGATTTGAATTTGAACATGCCTACATAATACGTAACATTTAAGGCATAGACACTTAGACATACATTTTTGTAATCAGTATAACTTTTATGTTATATTGTTTTTTGTGTAATATACATTCTAATTATGACCGTTGAACTACAACATACTCTAACAGTTGCCACCATAACCTGATACACCTATATATTGTTCCAATTTACTGTTTAACTTTGTATGAAATAATCTGTATATGATTACAGAGAGGTTGTCACATTCTGGTTGCGACGCCCGGCCGTCTACACGATTTTGTGGACCGTTCACGCGTGTCTTTTGACAGTGTGCGTTTCGTTGTGTTGGATGAAGCCGATCGTATGTTGGATATGGGCTTCATACCTAGCGTTGAAAAGATGATGGATCACTCCACTATGGTACCTACTGTAAGTTGCATATTATTTAATTTTATAGAATAATCACTACATATTATAAAACAAAGTCGCTGCCCGCTGTCTGTCTGTCCCTATGTATGCTTAAATCTTTAAAATTACGCGACGGCTTTTGATGCGGTTTTCTTTGATAGATAGAGTAATTCAAGAGGAAGGATTGTATGTATAGTACATGCATAATATGTCGCTATTTCAAGAGTAACCTCTAAAGAAAACATGTTTGTATTGTCTAATGACAAAAAAGCTGTGAATGTTGTATATAAAGACATTCTATAGTACCTATATTTCGTACTAGCATTGGACACGTGCGAAGCCGGAGCGGGTCGCTAGTTTATTATAAAAGAAATATTATGTTACCATAGGACTGTATAATTTAATAAAAAAGGAATAGATATATTTTTGCTTATTGACAAACTAAGGTTTCCATTAAACTCATTTGTGAATTTGACAAAAGACTACACAGAAGATTGGATAGCTTACTAATGCTATAAAGGTATCTGGCAATGTTCAAGTTTGTGTCGAATCTTTTTAAATTTTTGAAGTGAAACTTCTTTGGGGGCGTTCATAAAATACGTGAGATGTTTAAGGGGGGGAGGGAGTCGAGTCAAATCTCATCTAATTAAGGCTCGACCGAGATGGGTTTTTCGTTCTCGGCCGAGAACTGTCTGAAAACAAAGGTTTATAACCAGTGTGTGTTACCAGCAATGACTTACGGCACTGAAACGTGGTCTCTAAATGTCGGCCTCATAAATAAGCTCAAAGTCGCTCAGCGTGCTATGGAGAGGGCTATGCTCGGTATTTCTCTACGTGATAAAATCCGGAACACGGAAATCCGTAGAAGAACGGGTATAACCGACATAGCCCGCAGAATCAGCACGTTGAAATAGCAATGGGCAGGCCACATCGCTTGTCGAACCGACAACCGTTGGGGAAGATAGGTTCTTGAGTGGCGACCACGAATCGGACGGCACAGCGTAGGACGACAAAGTTGCAGGGAACCGTTGGATGCAAGTGGCGCAGGACCGTTCCGAGTGGCATTCTCGTGGGGAGGCCTATGTCCAGCAGTGAACGTCTGTAGGCTGATGGATGGATGGATATTATAACATAAAAAAAAAAACAATTTTTCGGCATGTTCCTCCCTTCAAAGCGTGTCGCCTCTCGTCATACAATTGTCCAGCTTTGCTAAACAGTTGTTCACTTGCTACGCTAGTAGGCGGCGCAGATAAAAACTTATTTCAAGCAGACTTAAGCACCTTATAAGGTGACGAAAACCAATACTCAAAAACATTAGCATTTCTTTGCAGTCTTGGCTCTCTAAAGAAGTTTTCTATCGCTATTTTGATCACAGAGCTTGAACTGTATTTGTTATTGGTCATGGGCTCGTCTTCCAACTCTATTGAATACTGAGCTGCCCATAAGTTGGATTGATTTGTTGCAGCCATGTTTGACAAGTTAGTTGAAAATCCCCATGTATACGACACGAGAATCTGATTCACAATTCAGCTCTCTCACGCACTTACACCAGTCGACTTCGCGCTGCGGCGCGTGGCCACGCGCAGTAAAATTTAAATGCCGAACCGAACAAAGTTACAATCTCAGTCATGACCGAGAATCTCGGCTATAATTAGCCGAGAACCGAGACAAATTTCTCGGTTGGATTTGTAGCCGAGAATGCTGAGACCGAGATCTCGGTCGAGCCTTACATCTAATCTTACGTTGGAGAGATGTCCCGGCAAATATCACGCAATTTTTTTCTGATTGAAACAAAAAAAATTGTTAAATTTTTATTACACTTATAATTAAACTCTCAGCAATATTGATAACTAGTCGTAAATAAAAGCACGAAGCAATTTTTCTTTCTTTTTACAATAACAATCCAACGCGTTTACGTAAGAAACCCACATTTTGAAATATCTCACGTGAGATTGGGGGTTGGGGGAGGGGTTTGAATAAAATCTCACCAGGGGGGAGGTACAGAAACTTTAAAAAAACACCTCACGTAATTTATGGACGGCCGCTTTGCGCGCATACGGGTAAATTTTTTACGGATGAAACGCAATTTAGCGTCACGAAGATGTGCAGCGTTTTTGTCGAAGAAGAGGGAGAGAGTGATTGAGAGAGAGTGAGAAAGAGTGAACAGCACGAAGCACAGCCATGGGGCGAGAGTAGGGAGTAAGCGAGTGAGAAAGATCGAGAGATTTTTTTGATAGTGCTCAACTTTGCGAGGTGTGACCCCTCTTCCACAGTATTAGAAAAAATTACCTTACTATACTGATGCTGGTTAGATAGGTTGGTATAGAATTTAGTTCGAGTTTTCCCTCTCTTGCATAGATTTTCATCATCTCAGCCCATACACATCCCACTGTTGAACTCGAGCCTCCTCCACTCTGAAGGAAATTGACCTGCTATACACTACCACGCAGGTCAGACGTATTGGCATAGGGCTTTGTTTCGAGTTGTCATTGTCTTGCATAAATATTAAAAGCATATTACATCCTTTAGTCGTATTTCACGATACCCACAGGCAAGATGAAGTGGTGAATTGTATTCTTATTCTGTCATCATACAGTTTACACATCACAATGTTACATCTTTAAATGTAACATGAATAAATTGTGTTGTACTTATAAATAATATTTGTATTTTATCTTTAGGATCAAAGACAAACACTAATGTTTTCTGCCACATTCCCTGAAGATATACAACATTTGGCAGGCCGATTCTTAAATAATTACCTGTTTGTGGCTGTTGGTATTGTTGGTGGCGCCAGTACTGATGTAGAGCAAGTCTTTCATCAAGTCACTAAATATGAGAAACAAGGCACACTGAAAAAGTTGATAGAAGATAATGGTGAGATATTTGTTGATACTAATACTAGAAATAGTGAATGTTCAATGGAGTAATACATCATCACAGCTCACATACGTCCCACTGTTGGGCCCGAGCCTCTGCCATAATGGGAGGGAAATAGTCCTATTACCTATCATGCTGGTCACACGGTTATTTCAAATTTTCCTTCTCTTGCATAGATGTTATCTGCGATAATCCCTTACTAGTTTTTTACGACACCCACGGGCAAGAAAATGGCTGGTGAATTGTATTCTTACTCCATCACCATAAGGAGTCATACGAATAAATATGTTATGCAATCCTTATTATTCCATAAATATGTTACAGTATTCAATTTTGGCGCCATATTTTCATATACTTTTTCTTTAGAAAATTAACAAGCGTAATTTACTACTCCTTATAATATTTTGCTATCTTATGCGAAAACCTTGTCAAAACCGATTATTTATGATAAATTGCTTATTGTAAATTACTACATATATTGTATTGTAGATCGCAAACGTATTCTGGTGTTCGTGGAGACTAAACGGAACGCAGATTTTATCGCCGCAATGTTGTCGGAACAGCAGATGTTGACTTCATCCATCCATGGTGACCGCCAACAGCGCGAGCGTGAAGAAGCACTCGACAACTTTAAAAGTGGTCGACATTGCATACTCGTAGCTACGGCAGTCGCGGCCAGAGGATTAGGTATACACTATTTTTTATTTCTGTACAGATATTCTTTATCTTTGTCAGTAAAACTGACTGCTCAAGTTTATATACACTTAGCGTCCTTCACAATCTACATATTTTTTATAACTATCCTTAGAAAGTTTAAAATATAGTGTTCAACTTATATTTTATCCACTCCAAACTGTAACTATAAGCAAAATCCGTTTTTTTAATTAGTTAACCAGAAAATTATTATTTATTTAATTAAATTATTTCCAAAACACAGTTATCGAATTTTGATGTATGACAACATTTATAAGTCACAACGTCGACCATCGAAATCATCGTCATTCTACTCTTATGCCAATTACTCGACGACGTAATAGGTCCTCTTTTGCCGCATAATACTTCCAGATGTAATTTCTTTGTGGCCTTTTTTTCTGCCTACATCGAGACATACAGCCTGCGTGGCCCTGACACCTAAATAACCACGATTCCGCCCTCGTTGCCGGGAACGGAAATCGTGCCGCGGTAAAGTCATAAACGTGGAAGTTTGTCAGCGAACCCTCGAGCAGAGGTCCATACTTCAAAGAGGGGTGTCCTCGGGATCGGTCACTTAATCTTTATCGGGTTGAGAGCTCTTAGCGCACACCAATAAGTCAGGGTAAAGTTGTCATAGCCATCTGTGACAAACAACTATCGTTACACAAAAAGAAATCGCGTTCTATCCATGTATTTCTTCACAAAGATTATGTATGTCCTTTTGTCCATGTTCTGATGGCGATAATACTGTACCCCTCACCCTATTTGATGTAGCATAGCATTGCTTTAGGAGAAGGTAAACTCGAAATAAAACCAATCCATTTGCTCAGTGTGGGATATAAGACAATTTCTTGTGTATTGAATACTCTCATATGTGGGGTAACACTAACAAGAAGATTCTACATACAGTACAAAACAAAATGCCCTCCAGGTTTATGGGAAGACACTGTACCAACATTCTAAAGAATAAATCTATAATTTAATTGTAAAGTAATAGATAATAGCTTATCATTATGCTAACTTAATACTAGTAGCACCATGCTATAATATGCCAAAACTTAATTAAGAGATACATTAATGTCTTCTTAATTAATAATAATAATTCTTCCGGTGCCGGTGCTCTAAGCGTAAACATCGTTATAGTGCTGTCCTCAAACTTATTGTGATTAAAAAACAGTTACGGACTGTTGAATATGGTGAACAGTTAAAATCAACAAATATAAGTGCTGTGAATTGTTGGAACTATTAAATACGGTGCAAAAATCGTAAAAATATAATAGACTAGCTTTTGCCCGCGGCTTCGCCCGCGTAAAAGTTGGTTTGCATATTTCTTTCTATTGTGTTATTGTGGTGACGGAGTAAGAATACAATTCACCATTCCCTATCTTGTTCGTAGATGTCGTATAAGACGACTATGGGATATATACACATAACATCTATGCAAGAGAAGGAAAACTCGAAAAATGAAACCCTATAGATATCTGACCAGCATGGTATAGTAGGTCAGATGCCCTCCCATTATGGAGGAGGCCCGAGTCCAAGAGTGGGAAGTATGTGGGCTGCGATGATGATGATATTTCTTAATTTAAGAAATACTCTATCTGTGTGTCAATTTTCATTCAAATCTGGTCAACAGTTTACGCGTGATCGAGTAAGAAAGGTCAAATAACTTCACAAATTTTTATATTTGAATATTACTTCCACCCTTGTAGTTTAAATTCACGTGGAAACACGTTGATAAATATGGCCATCCTTAGTCGCTGATAATAACATTATCCATGATAGGTTTCCATTGGTGAAAAAGAATAATATTGATCAAACGACCGTTGTTTCACCCACGTAGACCCCATTCCCATGCGAATGCCGAGATAAAAATTGCCTATGTTACTCGCTGATATTATAAGTCTACATAGGTGGAAAAAAAATTGTACTAACGAATCCCACACAAATATCCAAGATAAAAATTGCCTATGTTACTCGCTGATAACGTAGCTTCCTATTGTTGAAAGAATTTTAAAAATTGGTAAACATCCACCGGTTTCTCTCGCAGTTCTCGTTCCGGGCAAACACCAGGATGAAAATAGCCTTTATTTGTTATTCGCTGATAATGTAGATTTTCATTCGTAAATTAATTTTTATATCCATTAAATGTCCGTGATTTCACCCGCATTGTGCCCGGACCCGTAGGAATATTGGGATAAAAAAATAGCCTAAATATGTTCATCATCATTTCGTCTCATATACGTCCCACTGCTGGGCTCGTGCCTCCTCCATAGTAGGAGGGAAATTAACCTTACTATACCATGCTGGTCATGCAGGTTGGTATAGGGTTTTGTTTCGAGTTTTCCATCTCTTGCATAGATGTCATATGCGTAATATATCCCTGAATTATCTCTTACGACACCCATGGGTAAGAGAGGAGGTGGTGAATTGTATTCTTACTCCGTCACCACACGGAATAAAATCTAAATATGTTACACGCTTAAAATTAGCTTTCCGTTAGTGAAATAATTTTAAAGTCGATTAAATTCTCACAGTTGCTCCAGCCACACCGGGATAAAATATAGCCTTGGATAAAATATAGCCTAAGTTATTCCTTATGTAAGGCTTGGTAGACCTGGTGGTAAAGTATTATCAGTATCGGTCCAGCCGTTTTGAAGATTACCCGTATCGAATAGACAGACAAAAAAATTGAGCCGTTTTTAGGGTTTCGTACCCAAAGGGTAAAAACGGGACGCTATTACTAAAACTTCGCTGTTTGTCTGTCCATCTGTCTGTCACCAAGCTGTATCTCAAGGACCGCAATAGCTAGACAGTTGAATTTTTTACAAATTATGCATTTCTGTTGCCGCTATAACAATAAATATTAAAAACAAAATAAAATAAATATTTAAGGGGACTCCTATACAACAAACCCAATTTTCCCCTTTTTTATAGATAATGGTACGGAACCCTTCGTGCGTGACCCCGACTCGCACTTGGCCGGTTTTTTAGACGTAGGTATCGTGCAAATAATTGTGTGAGCATAAATAAAACCTATTATTTTGACAACAAATAGACGCTTCAAATTTGTTTATTTCTAAAGATAGAAAATTGTATTAATATCTTGATTTTAACTTACTGTCTGGTAGCGGCTAGGAATATTATAACACTTTCATTGTTTGTGGGTGTCGCAAAATACTACTAAGACAAAGATTTACATTGACCTGGACCAATTGGTGATGCTATCTAGCCAGCTATGTCGTCTGGCAGGCAGCTGGTCATAAAATGTTGCTAAAAGAACTTTTGCAATATATCTACGATGGCAGAGGACCAAATACATATTGCGTCGATCCAAAGTAATCTTGATAAGCGAGCATTAAGAAAAAATAATGGGGTAACCCAAGAAAGCCGATCATGTACTAAAATGATCGTTCCTAGGCTCAGTGATATCGGTTTTACGCTTTTCACCTCCTTAGGGGTAAAATTACAAAAACTCTTTTTTAGTGAACACTTTCCCCATGAAAGAGAACTTTGTACAAAATTTCACGTTTCTAGTAGGGATGTGACTTGGAGGGCAAATAATCGATTTTTTAAATAATCGATTTTTTGTTCTTCAAAATAAATCGATTATAAAATAATCGATTAATTAAAAATAAATAATCGATTATAAAATAATCGATTTTTCCCAACAGGATTATGATGATTTTTTTTTAGGAAATGTGAGCTTCATCTTCTAATATAGTATGAAATACTACACGCAGTATTGTTATTACCTTCTTTTTTTAGGAAAATCGATTTAATTATAAAAATAATCGATTTTCTATTATTTTGATAATCGATTGTAAAAATCGATTATTACAAAAAAAATCGATTAATAATCGATTATTATAAAAATCGATTATTTTTTCACATCCCTAGTTTCTAGGCCTAATGATTTCGGATATACATTTTTGACCCCTATAGAGATTGAATTTCAAAAACTAATTTCTTAGAGCTCATTTACAACAAAAGAAAGAGAATCGCACAATACAGAGAACTACATAGTTTTACGTTCCTAGCCCCAATAGTTTCGGCTATACGATTTTCACCCCCTTAAGGGGTGATTTTCGCTCGCTGCTCGTGTACCCCAAGAAATACAACGGTGTAAAAAAAAATACGTTTCAAGGCCCAGTGGTGTCATCCCCTATTTCAACCCCTTATACCCATTTTTTCGCGATTTCTTTGCTAGAGCTTGTGTACCCTAAGAAATTCTACGGTGTAAAAGAAAAATTACGTTTCTAGGCCCAATGGTTTCGGCTTTATGCTTTTTTTGTGTTTTAGGGGTTGAATTTCATCCCCATATAAATGAAATTTCCAAAACGCTAGAATAAATATTTATTTATATATTATCAAGTGCCTTATTACAAAGATTCATGGTTTTTTCATCGAAAATGATAAATTTGCATACTAAATGTCATCCCCTATTTCAACCCCTTATACCCATTTTTTCGCGATTTCTTTGCTAGAGCTCGTGTACCCTAAGAAATTCTACGGTGTAAAAAAATAAATTACGTTTCTAGGTGCAGTGGTTTCGGCTTTATGCTTTTTTGTCTTTTAGGGGTTGAATTTCATCCCCATATAAATGAAATTTCCAAAACGCTCGAACAAATATTTATGTATACATTATCAAGTGCCTTAATACAAAGACTCATGATTCTATCATCGAAAATGACGAATTTCCATACAAAATGTCATCCTCTATTTCAACCCCTTATACCCATTTTTTCGCTATAAAAAGTAGCCTATGTCCTTTCTCAAGCTTTAGTCCATCTCTGTACTAAATTTCATCAAATCGGTTCAGTGGTTTAGACGTGAAAACGTAACAGACAGACAGACAGAGTTACTTTCGCATTTATAATATTAGTAAGGATTATTAGGTGCCTGAATACAAAGATTCGTGGTTCTATCATCGAAAATGACGAATTTCCATACAAAATGTCATCCCCTATTTCAACCCCTTATACCCATTTTTTTGCGATGAAAAGTAGCCTATATCCTTTCTCAAGCTTTAGTCCATCTCTGTACCAAATTTCATCAAAATCGGTTAAGTGGTTTCGACGTGAAAGGCTATATGCTTTTCAACCCCTTAAGGGAGTGAATTTCTAAAAATCTTTTGCTAGTAGTTGTGCACCCCAAGAAATACGATGGTGAAAAAAAAAAACGTTTCTAGGTCCAGTGGTTTCGGCTGTATGCTTTTGATATTTTAGGGGTTGAATTTCATCCCCATGTAAGTGAAACTACCAAAACGCTAGAACGAATATTTATTTATTTATTATCAGGAGCCTTAATACAAAGATTCACGGTTTTATTTTCGAAAATAACGAATTTCTATACAAAATGTCATCCCCTATTTCAACCCCTTATACCCATTTTTTTGCAATAAAAAGTAGCCTATGTTCTTTCTCAAGCTTTAGTCCATCTCTGTACCAAATTTCATCAAAATCGGTTTAGTCGTGCAAGACTATATGCTTTTCACCCCCTTAAGGGGGTGAATTTCCAAAAATCCTTTGCTAGTGCTCGTGCACCCCAAGAAATACGATGGTGTAAAAAAAATACGTTTCTAGGCCCAGTGGTTTCGGCTGTATGCTTTTTGGTATTTTAGGGGTTGAATTTCATCCCCATGTAAATGAAATTTCCAAAGCGCTTGAACCAATATTTATTTATTATCAGGTACCTTAATACAAAGATTCGTGGTTCTATCATCGAAAATGACGAATTTCCATACAAAATGTCATCCCCTATTTCAACCCCTTATACCCATTTTTTCGCAATAAAAAGTAGCCTATGTTCTTTCTCAAGCTTTAGTCCATCTCTGTACCAAATTTCATCAAAATCGATTTAGACGTGAAAGACTATATGCTTTTCACCCCCTTAAGGGGGTGAATTTCCAAAAATCCTTTGCTAGTGCTCGTACACCCTAAAAGATACGATGGTGTAAAAAAAAAATATGTGTCTAGGCCCAGTGGTTTCGGCTGTATGCTTTTTGGTATTTTAGGGGTTGAATTTCATCCCCATGTAAATGAAATTTCCAAAGCGCTTGAACCAATATTTATTTATTATCAGGTACCTTAATACAAAGATTCGTGGTTCTATCACCGAAAATGACGAATTTCCATACAAAATGTCATCCCCTATTTCAACCCCTTATACCCATTTTTTCGCAATAAAAAGTAGCCTATGTTCTTTCTCAAGCTTTAGTCCATCTCTGTACCAAATTTCATCAAAATCGGTTTAGACGTGAAAGACTATATGCTTTTCACCCCCTTAAGGGGGTGAATTTCCAAAAATCCTTTGCTAGTGCTCGTGCACCCTAAAAGATACGATGGTGTAAAAAAAAAAACGTTTCTAGGCCCAGTGGTTTCGGCTGTATGCTTTTTGGTATTTTAGGGGTTGAATTTCATCCCCATGTAAATGAAATTTCCAAAGCGCTTGAACCAATATTTATTTATTTATTATCAGGTACCTTAATACAAAAATTCGTGGTTCTATCATCGAAAATGACGAATTTCCATACAAAATGTCATCCCCTATTTCAACCCCTTATACCCATTTTTTCGCAATAAAAAGTAGCCTATGTCCTTTCTCAAGCTTTAGTCCATCTCTGTATCAAATTTCATCAAAATCGGTCCAGTGGTTTAGACGTGAAAGCGTAGCAGACAGACAGACAGACAGAGTTACTTTCGCATTTATAATATTAGTAAGGATTACAATTAAATAAGTACCAACAACTACTTCAGCGTTATATGGAGGGTAGAATTTTATTAGAAACGACATAGTGCCACTGTCAGGTTGACGGTCTTAGTGTCATTCTTCGCATCTGTGTTGCCAACGCAAAAACTATTATTCTACTACAGCGTTCAATTCCATGCAAGAAGTTAAAACTTAAACATGGAAGATCAATTTTAGATTCTGTTTGACAAAATGAAAATTGAAATGCAGAAACAAATTCAATCATGGAGAAAATGGATGAAAAATTAAGCCTATCATAGCAGAAAACAAAAACTTAAAGATAAAATTGGTAAAACTTGAGAAAGAGATGGAATATTTAAAAAGAGATAAGAAGCAAAACAACATTATTATATTTGGATTAAAAGAAGAAGAAGAATCTACATCAGGGCTAATACAAGAGGTGAAGAAGATATTTAATAAAGACTTAAATATAAACATAGGTGATTGTGAAATAAACAGCATTTATCGCATCGGAAAGAAAATCCCAGACGGAAACCTGAGACCTGTTCTACTTTCCTTTGTCAATTTATGGAAGAAAAATGAGGTGATGAAAGTTCGCAAAAATCTTAAAGATGTATATATTACAGAGGATTATTCTAAAGAAGTTTTAGAGAAGAGAAAAATGTTACAAACTAAATTGCAAGAAGAAAGACAGAAGGCAATTTAGCATATCTGAAATATGACAAGCTTGTAGTAAAGGAAAATAATACGAATAATGATAAAAGAAAAAGAGAAATATCTTCATCGCCGAGAGATGATACACAAGCAAAGAAATAACAAATTTGGACGCCATCACAAAGTATAGGCGTAACGCTTTTGATGTCATGAGAGGCAGATCAAACTCTCTCTCTTCCTATACAGCAGATAAGAGGCAATAACAACTAGCTATCGGTACCCGGAAAATACAGCAACATAAAAATATAGAAAATCAAATAATTAGAAATCAGCAACCGCCCCAAGCCGACTGGTCCTCGTGGGGGAAAATGACCACGACCCTCTAAAGATAAAAGGTAATAAGAAAAAGAAATATAACAATATACATATAGCAACTATAAACTGTCGATCACTAGGAACACCAGAAAAACTGGTAGAACTGGAATTAGCATTGGATCAAATAAAATGGGACATAGTTGGTATTAGTGAAGTGAGAAGATTAGGGGAAAGAATAGAAGACCATAGAAAATACATACTACACCATATTGGGGAAACGCCCGGATTATACGGAGTTGGATTCATGATTAAAAAAAACATTGCCAAAAACGTACAAGAACTAAGAGGGATTTCAGAACGAATTGCACTACTCAACATTCAATTACCTGTAGATGGTGAGGAAGATCAACTATGGTCTATAATCCAAGCGTATTCACCTACCGAATCAAATAGAAAAGAGGACATAGCAAAAATCGAAAAATTCTATGTAGACCTACAATCCACCATTGCAAATGCATCGAAAAACATTATAGTTATGGGCGACTTTAATGGACAGATTGGCAAACAAAAAAGTGGAGAGGAATATAGCATAGGATGTTATGGTTTTGGCAAAAGAAGTAAAAATGGCTCACGACTAGTAAGTATCCTTTGCTATCGAAAATAAACTAAGCATCCTAAACAGTTTCTACGAAAAGAAACCATCCAAGAAATGGACATGGATCTCTCCTAATGGCCGGTACAGAAATGAGATCGACTATATTATGTCTAACAATGTAAAAGTAAAAACTTTAAAAGATTTGTCTGTTTTAAACAATTTCAATTTTAACCCAGATCATAGAATAGTTAGAGCAAAAATATCAGGGACACGTGCTAAAAGAGGAAGACGGTTCCACAATAGTATGAAAGCCATTGAATGCACCGGGAGTACTGATCTACTTCTGAACATCCTCGAAATAGCCTTGCAAGGTGGGGAAAAGGAATGTACATTGATTCAAGAAAAATACAACAGACTGCTTAAACAATTAAAAACAGTAACTAAAAAAGTAAACATGACTAGTAAGACAGCGATATCATTGACAAGTAAGCAATTATTACAAGAACGGAAAGAACTTATACAGCAAGGAAAAACTTATAATAATAATGGCCGAAAGATCGCAGAAATAAGTAAAAAAATTAGCCAACAACTTAGAAAAGAACGGAAAACAAAAAGGTTAGCAACAATAAGAAAACATATAGAAAAAACAGGAGGAATAAAGAAGACACTAAAAGAAATGAATTACAAAAAGGACTGGATTCTAAATATGAAAAATAAAGATAGTGGAAAGACCAGTAAAAGAGCAGAAATACTAGGAATTGCTACGGAATACTACAAAAATTTGTACCAAAGTCTTGAAAGGGAGCAATTAATAAAAGAATATAATTCAGTAAATGAAGAGGAGATTAAACTTATTCTAAAGGAAGAAACAATAAAATCTATCGAAACACAAAAACTAGATAAGGCACCTGGATCAGATTTAGTCACAAATGAACTACTAAAAACTGCACTACCGGTAATAGCACCAAGACTTACAGATTTGTTCAATGAAATCCTCGAAACGGAAATAATCCCAAAGACTGGACTAAATCGACAATTATACTGCTATATAAAAAAGGAGACAAGGGCGATATAGGAAATTACAGACTGATTAGTTTAATGTCCAATATTTATAAAATATTTTCGAAAATCATACTAAACAGAATTACCAACACACTAGATGAAAACCAACCTAAGGAACAGGCTGGTTTTCGAAGCAAATTCTCAACTATAGATCATATACACACGTTAAGACAAATTCTACAAAAATATAGTGAATATAATAAAACGTATTACATAGGGTTCGTTGACTTTAACAAAGCGTTTGATACATTGAAACATGAATATATATGGGACGCTCTAAAAAGACAAGGGGTGCAAGTAAAATACATACGAATAATTAAAAACGTATACAGAGCGAGCACAGCACAAGTTAAACTTGAAGCTACGGGTAAAGAATTTCCTATTGAAAGAGGTGTACGCCAAGGAGACCCTATATCCCCCAAATTATTTTCTGCAGTTCTGGAGATGATCTTCAGGAATCTAAACTGGACCGAAAATGGCCTCCATATAAATGGTGAAAATCTCAACCATTTACGCTTCGCGGATGATTTAATTTTGTTCTCAGAGGATGCAGAGACCCTAGTACTAATGTTGCAGCAACTATCCGATGAAAGTGTTAAAGCCGGTCTGACTATGAACCTCACTAAATCTAAAGTTATGACGAACTCCCAGAAAACAGTAAGCAATAAACAAATAACAGTAAATAACAAACAGATTGAATATGTAAATGAATATATATATTTGGGTCAACTTATATCTACAGATGATTGCATGAATAAAGAAATAGAACGAAGAATAACTAATACTTGGAAACGGTTTTGGTCTTTTAGGGCAATAATGAAGGATAAAGATATGCCAATGAAAGGAAAAAAGAAAGTATACGAAGTATGTATTATGCCATGCTTATTATATGGGTGTCAGACATGGGCGTTAACAGAACTGCAAGAAAGTAAATTAAAAGTTTGCCAAAACGCGATAGAAAGGAGTATTTTAGGTATAAAACGAAGGTATAGAGTGAAATTACAAGAAATTAAAAATAAAAAAAAAAATAAAAATGCACACACACAGTTTACAGACAGCTCAAATGGCGTTGGACGGGACATATGCTAAGAGAAATTAAAGAGAAATGGACTAAGTTAGTAACAGAATGGTATCCAAGAGAGAGCAAAAGAAATAGAGGCAGACAAATCAAGAGATGGGAAGATGACCTAAAAAAAATAGCCGGTCCAATGTGGACCCATTTAGCAAGAGACAAGAATACGTGGAAATCTTTAGAGGAGGTCTTTGTCGACAGACAAGTTGTTTCACACCAACATCCAGTTGCTGATCGTTCAAAAGCAAGTTAGAATTAATTAAATTAAGTTGTAGTAAGTAGGCATGTATTAATTGTAAGGGAAGAAACAGCAATAAAGGCTATTTTATTTATTATTATTTATTACATTAATGTCAAAATATTTATAAAAATAATAATAACTTTGTTTAATAGATATCAAGAACGTCGACATTGTGGTGAATTATGATTTACCAAAGAGCATAGATGAGTATGTGCATAGAATCGGCAGGACCGGTCGTGTTGGTAACAGAGGAAAAGCTGTATCTTTCTTTGATGCTGATCAAGTAAGTAAAGATTAATATTAATATATGTAACTAGAAATGTAAGCAACTGTGAAAATGTGGCAGCAAAGCAAAGCATAGCATTTGTAACTGAAATGATGGAGATTGTTTAATTTACTTAGTTTAAGTATCATAAAACGCAATGAATTTTTCAATATTACCTAGAGTTGTAATGAAAACTGGCTTATTTTTATGATTTTATGATTGAGATTTTAGCAGGAAACAAAAATTATTTATTTTAGTTATGGGTCGCCGGTCATTCTTGCGCGGATAAGAACAACCGGACAAGCAACCGGAAAACGGGACGCATTTGAAACAGGACGAATGGTCAGGTTATCCATAGATGACACCGGAGGTTTGGCCCTCGGGCAGTCTCTGGGAATGATTTTGATTGTCATGGAAACCACAACAAATTTTATAAGAAAAGCAACAGAGTACATACACAAACACACACATTTATGTATATGATCCATAAGAAAATTTATTATTTCAGGACAGTGCTCTCGTCGCAGATTTGGCTAAGATTCTTAAACAGGCTGACCAAACTGTACCGGACTTCTTACAAGGAGGCGGTACTGCCACTTACAAGGGCAACAAATACGGCGGTAGCGATATTCGAGTAAGTTTTACTTTAATTCATGTTAAAAGTTAAACCACAATAAGTACATAATACTTTATCATTCCGTTTCGTCGAGCATTTGCTCGAACTATTTAGTTAATTAAAATAATTAGGATTTATTTACGACAAGTTTTATCTACCCATTAGTTTTACTACTACTAGTTTGTAATTTGATGTAATTGATTAATGTAATGGATGTAATTTGTGTCCGTTAATTATATGTTTGTAAAGTCCCCCGTAATACAAGGATTATTTCCTTAGTGCCTGTCTTAAATGAAAAAAAAAAAAAAAACTAAATATTTTGGATACCTTAATCTATTTTATAACGTAAAAAAATAGATCAAAATTTTATTCATATCACTCCCATAGGCCATATTTATAAAATAAAGAGCAGCATATGCTAAGACAAGATACACATATTAAACGTAATATTATCTAAGTAGCAATAGTGTGACCAAACCAACCAACAGTGTTGCTGCACTACACTCTGTGACTGCTGCTCATGGACTTCAGCACCACAGAATTTTAATATTTATATTACAGAATAAACATATGTATATTCTGCGTATATTACTAACCCTTACATTGCTCGTGAGCGTCGTAAGAGACGACTAAGAGCTATATATGACCTAAGCCGACTCCATCTAATGTCAGCTAAACAGCCGGTCATAAAATTGTTGCCAAAATCTTTGCAATATGTCCAATTATCTATCAACCCCAATTATTTGAGATAGCGTTAAGTAATGATTATGGATATTTTTATCCAGAGAAAAGTTTGAATCTGTGTGGCGACAGTAATAATATAATACATCACGCCATTTCTTCCAGAGACTTCGTAAAAAAAATGTATAGAAGTAGATAACGTCACTGCTAGTGAAGGATACTCAAAAAATTACCTTTAGCTAAACTTGTATACAGATAAAAGACCATATTCCCTAGTATTATGAAGGAGACCAGTATCCAACAGTAACATGTATGTGGGACTTCACTACCACAAACATATTACAATAGGTATGAACTTTGTGAGTTCTGATGCTTAACGTAGGATGCCTCTCATGACAATGTAAAATAGCACGCTCTTAGCGTCACTCATATGAGGGAAAATGTCGTATACACTAAGTACAGAGGAAGGAGTCTTTATGAATAATTGAAATACTATAACTATTATTTTGTTTTTAAACATGCCACAGACTGGAGATGTTATAGTAAGTCGATAATAATAATTAAGCAACAAATTTCAGAGATGATTAATGCGCAAATTAGCACAATGTAGCAGCCGAGCACTATGCGTCGTACAATAGGCGAACTAATGATATAAGCAATTTTAAAATTTGTAGTAAATATTTGTTTTCGTTAGCAAATACCTGATTATAAAGCCAAATTTGACGAAATTATCGCTAAAAGCGATTGGTCTTTAGTATTAGAAAGAAAAGTATTTTAGAAAATACATAATTTACATAATACTAAGATATTAATTACAATATTATAAGACACTAACAAGACTCGTGCTGTAAATATTTTTTCTGTACCGTTTCATTCATTGTACTGTATTTATTAACATTATTCTAAAAATCAACTTTATGAACATTACGCCAATAAAAAAAAAATACATATACAGGTTGTATCAAGTTATGGGGTAACTGTTCGTATATGTTGTAGTTTAACGGTCATAGAACGTACATTACACAAAAAACAATATAATATAAATGTTATAGTGGCTTCAAAAAAATGTGTCTAAGGGTCAAAAAATATGTCTATGCCTTAAATGTTACGTATTATGTAGGCATGTACAGACAGAATACATGTAGGCATGTGAAGCTTCGACAGTATAATTTCATTCATTCATATCTATAATTGAGCAAACGCTTCAATGAGTGTAGGTACAAAGGCAAAGCCGTCAACGATCATGAGCCGATCAGCTGTTTTAAAGCGAAGTTTGTCTTGCTTATGCGAACGTAATCATTGATTTATTCAACTTCTAATAAACATTTAACAAAGTATGAATATGTTGCGTATTAAGTTATCATTGACTTCATACATTTCAATCAGATTTACACGAAAAAGCGATGGCAAAATGGAAACTTTACATGTCTCTAATTCGTTAACGAATCGATATTTTTCGTTAAAAATTTTTTAATGGGTTCCTACCATTTATTGCCTAGCTCCCTTTTGGCCAGTTGCCACATAACCTGATACACCATTAATATATTTCAATTACTAAGGAAATTAGTTTTAGTAAATAGCTGTCAGTTACTATTACATGAATAATAAATTCAATTTCAGTATTTTATGTGTGGACTTATAATATGTTTTGTATCAACAGGACTTCAACAACGCTAAAACCAATGTTGAACAAGGTGTGGAGCCCGAAGAGGAATGGTAGTGTTAAGAGACTTCTTGATATAAACAGCGCAATTTTGTGACTAATTAAAGTGAACAAAGTTGATTTATTTTGTGTGCAACATGTCTGGTGGTGCGTGGGTATGGTACAGTGGTGCTTATGCGATTATACCAATATGACAAGTGAACCAAATTAATTCATAGTTGAAGCAATAATTTGTACTACTCTAATGTTCATTTTCACCAACAACCATTACATTTTAGTAAACACATGAATAAATTACTCATAACTTCAATAATAAATACTTATACTACTATTTAATTTTGTTGTTTGTTAATATTGATTCAGGACTATGGATACAAAGTCCTTCAGTCGAATACATTGTAGTTTAACAATTCACATAAATAGTCTGTCAGTAAGCCAAGTCGTTACCATGATTTGATTGCTGATTACCAAATCACGATTTCATTAGGAATTTTGAAAGTACATGAAAATGCACGTAGTTCACCATTATATTTTATTCACTACACTTCAGAATCTTTGCATTATTTTGCATAAAATGTTAGCTAAATTATTCAATATAACATTGTTAAACACTAAAATAACGAATAAAATATAAGAGCGCCACATGACATTTTGACATTCGCGCTAAAACTCCACTACTATTTGTATTCCTTAAGTGTTGTCAAAAATTTAGAAGCTGTTGGTAAAAATGGGCATAATTAAGCCTCTTTGTTATAAGACTGGTAAGCTAATTGCCAAGTATTATTAAGTTGATTATAATGTACTTTTCCCACTTATGCATAAGTTTCATTGCTGTTAACAAATGCATACATCGTTAACTTGTTGTACTTATGTTCTTTTTTATTATTTTTTACAGTGTAAGTTGTTTTCTTTTTTTTTTTAGATTTATAGTGCTATTTGTTTTTCGTTTCGTGTGCCGCTGTGAAATAACTACTTACGAATGCTGAGTTTATAAGCCTGAACAAAATTTACCCTCAGTGGAGAAATAATCTGTGATGTATAAATATAAAGTTGCTCACTTTAAATTTTAACATAGTTAAAGTAGATTTATTTCTTTGTTTTTTAAGAACTATATAGTTTACTGTATACACCACATAAAAAATAAATTGCACTAAAAGACAAAAGTATTTTAGAATCTCTAAAACATTTCGACACACAAGTGCTTAGACCTAATGTCTATAAAAGTAAGTTTCTTGTACAAAAACCAAGCTATTTTTAGAAGAATAAATTTATAATCTGTGATGATTGTTATTATAAGTAGTATTATATAGGTTCGCACTACAATATATTCATAATGCCATAAGATAACTCTGTTCAAAACGAAACTTTAGAATATCTGACAAATAAGGGCTTTCCCTGCCTCATTTATCACGTACAATGTGCCAGGGCAGGGAGGGTACGATAATTATAAGATGTTAATATTAAAAAGTATATTAAATTACATTTGTTTTATTTTTATTTTATTTATAGAGCCAAAAACCGGTGAAATTTACTGCAATTTTCTACAGATTTTTTTTTTATAAGACTGCTCTACCGAATGTAATCCGAAGTTGGCGGAACGCAGAAGGGTAAGCTTCAGGTGTCATCTTGGAAAACTCGTTTCTTTAAATATCTCGTTAATCGAACATCGTTCGATAAAAACTTATTTTCGTAAATAATCACACTTCATATCACTCTTTTTCGAAACCTGTCCATATAATGCAAACGTTTTTATTTATAGCAGTCCAAACTATCAATATGTATAAAATTTTCTTTTGCAATGGGGCCAAATGCGAAATCACTTTTTTGTCAGGCTATGGTTTTGGACATACACTGTCCGTTCTGTCTGGAGAACGAAACTAGCAACGGGCGACATGGGGCCCCATAACCCTCCTGCATGTAATATATATCGTTTTGGTAGTACCATCCCTGTCAACTCCTCGGCAATAAAAACAGTGTTGCCTTCGCGTACTAATCTCTCCTCCACTTGCAAGAGGGCCGCGAAATTAGTAGTTATATCTAAATATCGTTGGAATGCTAAGAGGGGAATTATCCCATACGACCTGAAATAAATAGCCTACTAATATTATAAACGCGAAAGTTTGCATGTATGAGAGGATGTGGTGGTTGCTCTTTCACGCAAAAACTACTGAATGGATTTCGATGAAATTTCATAATGATATAGTTTACATATCAGAATAATACATAGGCTATAATTTATCCCGATATTCCCACGAGAAGGATAACTATGCGGGTAAAACCGCAGGGCGCTGCTTGTACTAAAATATATAGGCACTTTGCTAAATGATCTCGTGGTTATTGTGCTCAACTAGCGTTATAGCTCTTGAACTATAGATTGTGATGGCAAGTCTTTGAAATTCTTGTTTTATAAATTTGATTATCACCATTTTAGTATAGTCAAAAAATAAAAGAAATGCCTTTCTGTAGTAAATTTCGTTATGGACCCTTTTTGCTCAGGCTCTAGGATTATTAAGTAAATCGGTCTAAATTTATTTGCTGGATTGGCCTCTCGATAGATATAAGACGTCGCTTATATTTATTTCTTTGCCCAGCTGTCTGGGTTTAACGTGTGGTTGAGAACGATGTTGGCCGGGATACATTTTTATTACCGTTATGGGAAATAAATATATGTATATATTTATTTACCATAACGGTAATAAACATAGTCGGTTCAATAGAGAGGTACAATTAAACACCATACAATTATTAATAAGTCTCAGAAATCTGGTTAAAATTAATAAGACTAGGTTTTAAATCTAAAAACTGGTACAATAAAAATACATTTATGTCATAGTATTTATCTAAAATACAATCTTCATTTCAGCCTATCGTCGTCCACTGTTGGACGTAGGCCTCCCTCATGTTACGCCACAACGTGTGGTCCTGTGCCGCCTGCATCCAACGACGCCCAGCAACTTTCACCAGTTCGTTGGTCCACCTAGTTGGGGCGTCCTACATCGCCTCGTCCGATACCTAGTCGCCGCTCCTTTCTTCCCCAGCGGTTGTCGGTTCGTCGAGCGATGTGGCCTGCCCATTGCCACTTCAGCGTGCTAATTCTTCGTGTCGGTTACACCCGTTCTGCGGATTGCTGTATTCCGGATTTTGCTTCGCAGAGAAATCCTGGGCATAGCACGCCGAGCGATTTTGAGCCTTGTTATGAGGCCCACATTTAGTGACCCCGTTTCCGTGCCGTATAAAATAAAATACAATGTCAATGTCAAAATATATTTTCTATAATAATTCGCAAGTTACACGATATTAATTCTAGTGGCATAAAGAACTAGATGCGAGAATACGTAAGCTAGTGTCAATTTGAGCATTATAACTTAAATGTACTGAGTCATTTTTGATATGTTCTTAAGTACTTATACTACAAAATAGGTAATATATTTATATATTTTATCTAAAATTTGGTAACTGTCACTTTTATGAAAAAAAAATATCATAAATTATATTTGCCCAAAATATATATCTATGCTAATATATAAAGCTGAAGAGTTTGAACGCGCTAATCTCAGGATCTACTGGTCAGATTTGAAAAATTCTTAGCGTTAGATAGCCTATTTATCGAGGAAGGCTTATAGGCTATATATCATCACGCTAAGACCATCAGGCGCGGAACACTAATGAAGAATGTTTCAAAATCGGGGCTTTTTTTCTTTTGAGGCCTCCTATTGTATAAACGGCAAAATTTTCGGAAAAATCATTCGTGTATAAACGGCAAAATCATTCGTGACAGATTCGTATTAATGAAAAATTTTTTCACCTACGTTAAACAAAATCTTAGGTTAAAGTTAGCATTAGCCCAAAGTATCTATACCACGCGGACTAGGTCGCGTGCAGATGCTAGTATAAAATAATTTTGGTAGGATTTTGTGCGTTTTTTTTTAAATTTTATAAGAAATGTGTATATATATATATATATATATATACACTACGATTCAAGGTCGGCTTCAAGGCGCTGATATTGCGAAGTCGCATTCCACCTAAAATATTGGACAGTCCTGAAACATAAAAACCAATTAGTATCATTCTGCATTGCTTTAAGAAATAAATACACAAAATTTGCAACGGTTCCATTACACGACACAAAAATCCGCTAAAAACGTGGGATAGCAACTGAAGAAAATGCGTCCATCTGGCAACTCAACAGAATTTCTGCGACCGAAATTACGCGACTCACAACTCAAAAAAATACGTTCGTTTGGCCTCACTTGAGTACCTACTATTGAAAAAGACGATATGAAAGAGAAAGAAAGAAAAATAATTTATTACTCCTTTACAGGAGGGACACGTACAATAACATCGAATAAAAGTACAATAACATAAAAAACAATAAATACTATAAAAGAGAATACACAGCGAAAATAACGAGATGAGGGTCCCCTTCGTAAGAGAGGAAAAGGATAGCTGCTCAGCATAATGTTGAGGTATCCACTCGGTAAAATGTATACCACAACGCTGTTATTCTGCAGCGTCCTGCAACGTTCGTCAGCGATGCACAGGCAGCAGGGTATAAAAGATACTGTCAAAACATGGCTATCTTTTTGCAAATAATAATAGATTACAACAATAACAAATATAATAATAATCTAACCTAAAAACATGTATAAAGATAATAATAAAATAAAAGATAAGATCGTTTAAAAAAAAAGAATTACGTAGGTAAATGAACCATTAAAAAAAAGAAAGATGTATTTTAATCTGTGGCAATAGTAGTGAGTTTGTGCTATCTGTGAGCGAAGCGTCTGTCTGTATGTCAAGTATATATATATAAAGGGTGGGCCATCTATTGGTACGTTTTTAAAAATGCGATCAAAAGAGTATGCATTGATATTTTTTATTAATTTTTTTGTTGTTGTAAAGCTAAAAGTATCCCCGTCAAGAATGAAAAACGATTTCGTTCATGTGGCTCCCTCTACTGGCCTTACAGTATGCCATTCGGTCACCCCAATTAGTGATGACATTTTGAACTACCTCGGCGCCAATTTCACTCAAAACAGTCGTAATGTTGTTTTTCAAAGCTGGAATTGTCTCTGGATTATCCGCATAACATCGGTCTTTAACGGCACCCCATAGGAAGAAGTCCAGCGGTGTCAAATCGCAGCTACGCGCCGGCCAATTGACATCTCCTAAACGGCTGATTATGCGGTTGTTAAACTTGGTGCGCAGAAGGTCGATCGTAAGTCGGCTTGTATGGCATGTGGCGCCATCTTGTTGAAACCAAAGGTCGTCCACATTCATAGCGACGATTTTAGGCCATAAAAAGTTGGTCAACATGGCTCTGTAGCGTTCGCCATTGACGGTAACGGCGTTGCCAGCATCATTTTCGAAGAAAAATGGGCCAATTATGCCACCACTCCAAAATCCACACCAAACTGTGACTCTTGGAGGATGCATTGGTCTCTCTACGATGGTGTGTGGCTGTTCCGAACCCCAAATCCGGCAGTTTTGCTTGTTCACATATCTGCCGAGATGGAAATGCGCTTCGTCCGAAAAGATGATTTTTCGACCAAAATCGACGTCATTATTGAGCTGGTCTATGGCCCACACAGCGAACTGATATCGAAGCGGATGGTCATTTGCTTTCAACTCCTGAGTCATCTGGATCTTGTAGGCGAATAATCCGAGGTCTTTGTGCAGTATTCTCCTCAGGCTGGTGCGACTAATGCTCAGTTGCTGCGATCGGCGTCGAGTTGAGGTCGTCGGATTCTGTCTCACACTTTGGGCCACAGCCTCAATATTCTCGGGTGTGCGCACTGTCCGAGCTCTGGGACCACTTCTGTCATCCACTAACATCCCTTTCTCACGAACTTTCTTCACCAATTTGCGTATAGCGCCTTCGGTGGGTGCTTTATCACGACCCATATTTCTTTTCAAAATTCGCACAGTTTCGGCGACACAGCACTGACTTTGAAAATAAGTTTTTAAAATTTCAAAACGCTCTTCAAGAGAAAACATGTTGTTTCGTGCCGCGGACGGTATGGCTAATGAACTGTAAAAATTTCGGGTCTGTAGCTCGTTTGCCGTTGTCATACGACGAAATTCAAAAACGTACCAACAGATGGCCCACCCTTTATATATATATGAGTCTTTTTCAATACTCACGGGAAAGATAGGGTGGTAAATTGTATTCTTACGCCGTCACCACACGGGGAGATCTCTTTTATTCTACAAGGATTATTTAGCAAACAGAAAAAGATGCATAAACGCCACTGATAATTTTAAGCTTACAATTAGAAGGGAATGTTTAGTATTCCTGTTCAATTTAGCTATAGTTAGCTAATTTCTTCCCCACGGATAGTCTAACTGAAGGCTTCGCTTTCATCCCCTTTTTAGCCTCGGTCTAAACACATACTGTCAGTTCGGGGAGTTGATATGGGGTCTCAAAAACTGCCGCGGAATCTCGTCGTGTACTTAGCGGATCACGCAATCAAGCCAGGAAATTAACACGAGACAAAATTGCTAAATTTTGCTGTACCTATTTATATTCTCCGTGTGGTAACAATTATTTTAGATTACAATTCAACCAACCCCCACCCCCCCCCCGTTACGCATACATAAAAGACGACTAAGCGACAATGTTCGTATAACATCTATGTAAGAGAAGGAAATCTAGAAATAAAACCCTATAACTCTGTACCTACCACAACACCAGTATAAGACACTTCACATCTAATAAACGATTACACGGATGCCGTAGTGGTTAAGATACCGACCTACCATCCCAGTGTAGCGGGTTCGAATCCCATACGGGACAACACTGTGCGATCCACAAATTACTAAGTCTGGTTGCAATTTGAGTCCTTTAAATTATATGTTTGTAAAGACCTCCGTGTGGTGAAAGAGTAAGAATACAAATCACTACTCTCTATCTTGCCCGTGGATGTCGTAAAAGACGACTAAGGGATATAATATCTATGCAAAAGAAGGAAAACTCGAAACAAAACCCTAGCCAACCTACTTGACCAGCATGGTATAGTGAGGTCAATTTCCCTCCCATTGTGGAGGAGGCTTGAGCCCAACAGTGGGACGTATTTGAGCTGAGATGATGATGAAAGCCCTCCACAATACAAGAATTATTTCTAGGTGTCTTTCACAAATAAAATCTCGGAAGGATTTAGATTAGGTTAAATGTTCAAATTTATGGAATAATACAACTCGTTAGAAGCAGATACTCGCGTAGAACCTAATCATACAGCATTTCATCGTCCACTGCTGAACGTAGGGCTCTCCCATTGAACACAATCATTTAAGGGCATAATTCCGTAATCGCTACTCTTGGAAGGCAATTGTGACGTATCCTAGAATAGAACTGCTGCTCCCTCCCCTTGTAATACACTTACTCGTAACCGATTTTTACGACCCCCCACGGGCAAACGTGCGATGGTTAAAATTGTATCTATACAAATAAATAAAATTGAAGTCTCTGTAATTTCTAAATCATACATTTTTGTGCTTACACGGTTGTTTACACGATACCTATGTCTAAGAACCATTTGTTTATTTATCCGTCTGTTTATTCCGAGTAATCTTCGAAACGGCTGTGCCGATTTTAATAAAATTTTGCTGCCATCTATATAAGGAGTGAGTTACGCTATTTTATCTCTAAGCCTCAAACACCTATAAAACTGCCCGGTCCGGGAATCGAACCTGAGGCCTCATGGACAGCAGTCGGATATAATAATATTTAAGAAGATATTGGAAATTTAAAATACGGGGGCTAGGCGACTGAAACCGAAACGAAACGAGTGCGGATTTTAAAGTAAAATTCTTAGAATAATAACATATAGAAGGTAAGTTCGCGCACAAAAAGTGAAGCATTTCAATTGGAGCCTAATGGAGCTTACGCCAGAACCGTTCCGTAATGTACAAGGTCACTGTACTGCACGTACGTACGCAACTCTTAAAAAATAAATAGGTAATTATAACGGTTTGTGCATTCAAATGATGTTACAACACATTTGAAAAACAAAAAGTATATTAACATTACTTTTAAGAGTATTCCGACGATTTATGTTAATAAAAACAAAATTTGATTTCATAATTTGTATAGTGGTGTGCGTGTGTACGTGTGTAATCGCTTGCACGCATGTAGTATTGTCTGCTTCATATTTTTGATGGCTTACGTATGGACACTATACGTTATACGTTATTTCTTCTTCCTTCTATACGTTATTATTCTAAGGTAAAATTATCACAAAGATACTTACGTAATGAAAGCAATACAGATTACAAGAATTGCAGTGCTGAGTATATATATTGCCGCTGGAAATGTCGATACTGTATACCTATACAATGAGTTATACATCAATGGTGCTAATAATGGACAGATCCCTTCTATTGCTGATATAAGAGCGAATACCTTTCCTATATCAACGACTGGCATTATTTTGGTCACAAATGATCTAATTAAAGGCGGTACTAGACCGCTGAATAATGTGAATCCTGCACCTGTAAAGAGAATATATTTAATTGCAATAATCTTATTATTTCCGTTATTTGACAGAGTAAAACTTTAATACATCTTTTCTTGCTTCATCCGTTCATCCATCAGCCTATCGACGTCGATAGGCTGATGGATGAACGGTCGATAGTTTGACGACTGTCCACCAAAATGGAGGTAATTCCAAAATCACCAAACTCAACAGGTGGGTTGGTTTTATGAGTTTCACTAAGCCGTCTTTTACTAAAATGTGAAAGACATTGTTCACATTGTATTCTATTATTGTATTCAAGCTAACTCATGTGATGACGGAGTAAGAATACAATTCACCACCCTCTCTCTTGTCCGTGAGTATTGTAAAACTAAGACTAAGGGATTTAATATGCATATAACATCTATAACAGAGACGGAAAACGCCAAATAAAACCACTGACCAGTGTGGTATAGGTCAATTTCCCTCCCATTGTGGAGGAGGTTTAAGGCCAGCGTTGGGATGTATATGAGCTATGATGATGATAATATGCGGTCCCATAACCTAATTACGGATAACCTGACAGTTTATTCTGAAATTATGTATTATGCGTCGACTGAAAAATAGTTATATTAGAGACTTTTAGGAAAAACAAGATTAAAATATAATTAATCATGGGAGATACTTATTAAAATGGAATAAACAAATTGTATACAGAATAATATAATTGATTTAATATCCAAACCGCACAGTGCTTACAATAAACCACATAGATTAGAACTCCGAAACAAAACAATTTCAATGTCCACGAATCAATCAATTAATATTATATTATTATACTTTTCTCGTCAATGACGTGTTGGGTAGTAAATAAAGTCTACGTAAGTTACAAGAATAACAGAAAACAGCGACTCAATTGCTGTGTCTTAAACACCGAAAGTTATTAAGCTGATCCCAAATTTTATTCCAAACGTTGCACTCGAAAAGTATGTCATTAAAAAAGAGCGTGCGTACAAAGCTTCTTTGGTCCCAGGTGTTTTTGTCAACAGTAAAAGATTATGAAGCGATTATCTGACACCGGGAAATTCGCGAAGCGCAGATATAAACCAAGGAACTAATATTGTAAGGTGACTATGTACGCGGTAAAACGATACTTCGGCCCTTGCACCTCAGGCACCGAGCAAGTCCGCTAGGATGCTAGCGCTGACGAATTGTATCATATATTGTACGTAATCTTATATCTTTAAACAAGCAATTCTTGTATATATATATATATATATATATATATATATATATATATATATATATATTGAGGATCTCGGAAACGGCTCAAACGATTTTGTTGAAACTTGGCATACTAGAGGATTCGGGCCCAAAAATCGATCTAGCTAGGTTTTATGTATAGAAAATGTTATTTTACCAGTGTTTTTGGCAGGCAATATAATGACATTAAATTTTAAAAGAATATGAATTCAAATTTTGCCATCAATGCCACGAGTTACGATAGCTCAGTGGCGAAGTAGTCAGGTTTCATTTTATTTTTGACATCGGCGACAAACGGCGTCGGATCGAATCTCGGTGTTATTATTATTTTCTTTTTGTAATTTTTTATATAAATTTCATTATTTATTTTTTTTTTTATTAATATATATCTAAATAAATGCTACAAAAATACTCCGAGCAAAGCTCGGTCAACCTGATATTTGTATTTATCCTTTATCGTAAATCAAAATACGTAAATTTTAGTCGTAAATCGTTATTCTTAAGTAGTAAATCATACATTAGTAGACGATAGTAGGGACGTTACGAGAATGAGTTATATCTCATTCTCTCGCCGGCTGAATACTATACATTTACGTATTGGGTCTCTATGGACTCGCTTTTTCATTTCATCGAGTTTGAAATGACAGCGATTCTAAAGAAGTTTCACTTCAAAAAATTATTTGGTGTCGTTAAAAGCGACAAAGAGCTCTACATAGACCTGGGCCAACTCAATTTGTTATCTTCTAGTCTACAATTGCATTCCCAAAAAGGGTCGATGGTCATAAGGGGGTCTAGTCATAAGATTATTGTCAAGTTTTTTGCAATATGTACCTACTATGAAATAAGATAAAAGTAAAAATTTTAATCCAACTACGTGAAAAAAACGAGTTAACGGATAAATACGGATAAAGTCTCGAACTCACGAGCAAATGCTAATAATATACAGTAGAAACTTGATTCATCATCATCTTGCTCTTATCCCAATTACTTGGGGTCGACGCAATATGTCATCTGTTTTCACATATTGCAAAAAGTTTCGGCAATAACTTTTATGACCGGCCGCCTGCCTGACGTCAACCCTCCTTGGGAATGTAATCGTTGACCCAAATGGTACCAGATGGAGTTGGTCCGGGTCAATCTAGGGCTCTTAGTCGTCTTTTACGACACCCACGAGCAAAGCAAGGGTTGGTAGTATTCGAAGCCGCTACCACACAGCAGAAACTTGATTAACCAGACTAATTGTTTTCGGTAGGCATTCGGATAATTGAAAAGCCGGATAATCGAATCTATGAAAAACCTCCTTCGGTTTTGTGCATATGTAGTATATACATAATTTTATGCATTTATTAAAAGACTACAAATAATACATGTCCCGCGTGGCATGGAACGTAGAACGCGTGAGGCAGCGATCCCGCAAGACATTTCAGACAGGTTCACTTGCTAAAATTCGATTTCTAGGTACAATATATTTATTGTACCTAGAAATCAAATCGAAACGACTTATGGGTCGCGGTTGACAATCCGGATAATCGCGAATCCGTATAACCGGGGGCCGGATAATCGAGTTTCTACTGTATATATTTTTGAAATGTACAACAAACCCCTTCCAACAAGCCCTTTCCAATAATATGAGGCATGACAAATGAACATGAAATAAATTTGAGACCAACAATCTCAAATTTATTTTTAAACACAGTACCTACTTTAAAACCTCTAGAGGGCGCCATACACATCATATAGCCTATAACCAGTGGATGATCAAGATGTTTCTAATGATACCTTATTTGTCCCGTACTAATTAGTAGTTGAGGAGCTATGAGGGAACAGGTGAGCATTCATAGCCTGTCAAAATCATAACCCTCCGTAGTCGGGTAATTAGAATAGGTACCTACATATTGAATCAAACCAAAATAATTGGGATAATAGCAGGATGATGGTGATTCTCCGTGTGGTGACGGACTAAGAATACAATTCACCACTCCCTATCTTGCTCGTTGATGTCGTAAAAGAAGACTAAGTGATATAAAAAGCATATGACATGCAAAAGAAGGAAACAGAACCTTATTCCAACATGTCTGACCAGCGTGAAATAGTTGATCAATTCCCCCCTCCCGTTATGGAGGAGGGTTTATACAGTAGGTCCTCCCATTGTGGAGGAGGCCAGCGCCCAACAGTGGGACATATATAGGCTGAGGTGATGATGATGATGTTTATACGAATGCATAGTTAGATAACTTACCTAAATACATATGCCAAGAACGAAATGCAACTACTCTTACAATATACTGTACAATACCGCACAAAAATGCAACGTTTATTGCCATTAAATCGCTCAATTTTAACAACTTTTGTAGAAATGCGATACCTATAAAAGCCCCAAAAAAAGATATTACTGTGGTTATAGCTCCAAAAAATGTATATTCACTCAAATCCCAATGAAATTTCTCCCTTGTGAACAGGAATTCTAGAGCTAACTCCCCATACATTATATATATAAATAAGCAATTTGTCATAACAAGCAGCAAGAGCTGTGCTCGTCCATAATTTACTCGTCGCTTGAAACATTCGCGTATCATATCTTTGACCAATGATATATCAAATACTGTTGAAATGCCACCCTGTAACAAAAAAAAACAAATAAAAATAATAGGTCTTGATTTATAATGTTTACATTATCTATACTAATATTATAAAGAGGAAAGATTTGTTTGTACTGAATAGGTTCTGAAACTACTCTACTGATTTCAAAAATTCTTTCACCAATGGAAAGCTATAACATCAGAGAGTAACATAGGCTATATTTTATGCCGGTATTCCCACGGGAACGGTAACTATGCGGGTAAGGCGACTGAAACAGAATCGAAGCGGGGGCGAATTGCTAGTTATAAAAATAAAACTATACAAATAAATAAAATTTAAGTGCCTGTTTGTAATGTCAAAATAATGGGATATTTTCATGCTGATATGGTTATTTGCACGATACATATTTTTTTTTTTATGGGTGGGCTATGGTAAGCGCACGCGCGGTCCAGTCCATCCGGGGCGATGAAAGGACGGCGCACGGGCCCATAACCCACCCGTACCCACGTCACCTCGTTGTTGGGCCGACCACCGGAGCAGATGTGACTTGTCGTCAGTGGTCGGCCTGACGGAATACCCTTTCGGGTAACCTCACCTCTTGACGTCCTGGGGCGTTGGTCGCCGTCGCGCGGTCAGCCTCTCTGCGAGTGACGGATAATTCCCCGGTCCGATCACCCGCGGCCTCGGCTAGGGCGGCATTAGGCGCAGATACTCGCGCCTGCGCCGCCCGAGTCGCCGGCGGCGGAACGTGTCGCCGAATAGGAGCTCTACTCGCACACGATCCGCCGCCTCCTTCCGTGAGATTACGGTCTCACAGAAGGCGGCGACCGCGTCCCAGTTCCTGACGCTAACGAGCATCTCCCTGGCGATGGTCGGCAGCGCCAGGTCGGCACCGATAATTGCGATGAGTTCACGGCGATCCCCCTCCCATGCAGCACACTCCTCGAGCGTGTGCTGCGCCGTGTCCTCGCCGCAACTGCAGTGGTGGCAGGACGGTGTGCTCTCCCTCCTGACAATCTTGTGCAGGTACTTCCCGAAGCAACCGTGCCCCGTCAGCACCTGCACCAGTCGGAAAGAAAGCACCCCGTACGTCCGCTCCAACCATTCCATCAGCACCGGCCGGAGGGCCTCGACGGTCCTGACACCGTAGCGAGGACTCTCCAGCCGGACTGCCCAACGGGCAATGACTTCTCGGCGGTCGTCGACCCGCCAGGCGGTGATCTCTTTGATGGAGACCATGCCGCCGCGGGTGCGCGTCTCCGACACCCGCCAATATATGTCGGCGAACATCTCCGACTCCAGGTCCCACGGGGGAGTTCCGGCCAGGATTTGCACGATACATATGCCTAAAATCCGATTTAAAATTTTTTGTCTGTCTGTTTTTATGTTCAAAGCGGTTGGACGGATTTTGATAAAATTTTACTACAAGGTAGCTGTCTATATAAAGAGTAACTTAGGCTATATTTTATCTCGGTATTTCCACAGGAACGGGAACTACGCGGGTAAGACCACTGAAACCGAATGAAGCCGGAATGCTAGTTATAAATAAAACTATTATGCATTATAAATGAATATTTTTTTTCATATTGCATCCTGTTTGTATTTGATTTTTGATTTCCATGCCTTTCGAACACTTTTCAGCGTTCATGGCCACGGAGGACGAAGAGTCCTGTGACCATGAACGCTGAAAAGTCCGGAGGACGTAGAGTCCTGTGACCATGAACGCTGAAAATTCCGGAGGACGAAGAGCCCTGTGATCATGAACGCTGAAAAGTCCGGAGGACGAGAAGTTCCACCCGGAGTAAAATCCGTAAAAACAATTTCATAATAATAGGTCGAGGACGAAGAGTCCTGTGACCATGAACGCTGAAAAGTCTGGAGGACGTAGAGTCCTGTGACCATGAACGCTGAAAAGTCCGGAGGACGAGAAGTTCCACCCGGAGTAAAATCCGTAAAAACAATTTCATAATAATAGGTCATCTTCTTAGACCTTTGTCGACGTTAGAATAGAATAAAGAAAAAAAAGAAGACGTTAAAATTTACATAGAACTATTTTATGTTGGCCACTGCATAAGGAATCTCTTTCTGTATAGATTGATATTTTTAATACATATTCTAATAAAATCTGTGTGGTGACGGAATAACAATACAATTCTCCATCTTGTCCGTGGGTATCATAAAAGACGACCAGGAGATATAATATACATATAACATCTATGCAAGAGAAGGCAAACTCGAAACAAAATCCTATACCAACATGTCTTACGAGCATGATATAGTAAGGTCAATTTCCCTCCCTATTGTGGAGGAGGCTCGAGCCCAACAGTGGGATGTATATGAGCTGTGATGAATATTCTAATAATAATCATTAGGTAGATTAATATCAAATAATTTTCAGTAAGGCGTCATCGTTTTAGTAAACTTAACAGTACTCCGGTTGGTTTTTACATCTCCTACAGGGAAGTAACGGGTGGTGGATTTATAATCCGTCACCGTTTTTAACCCGTGTTTTTTTTTTGGTGGATTCTGTTAGCTTGAAACGGCTATTTTTACGCGGTGAGCGCAGAGCTCTCAAACTAAAACAGAATTATCAGAAGATTTAAATGAAACGATAGGCCCCAACCAGAATAGCAACAAATTATAAAGCCTATTTTCGGCGATCCCATCATAAAGAATAAATTAATATTGCACAAATTACTAAATTATATCTCTGCAGTATAGTTTTTAAATTTAACTTTGATTTTATTTTTAACTAGCAACCTGCTCTCGCTTCGCTTCAGTTATAGCCGTTTTACCCGCGTAGTTCCCGTTCCCGTGGGAATACCGGGATAAAATATAGCCTAGTTTACGCCCTGATATTATAGCTTTCCATTGGTGAAAGAATTTTTGAAATCGGTCCAGCCGTTTTGAAGATTACCCGGAACAAACAGACAGACAGACAAAAATTTTTTAATCGCTATTTTAGGCATAGGTGTCGTGCAAATAACCGTGTGAGCATGAAAAAAGCCTATTATTTTGACATTACAAACAGACACTCCAATTTTATTTATTGGTATAGATTTTACGAGTATTTTGGCATCTAAACGCGTTGAGGTATAAGCTCCCAAAATAATCATATGAGGGTCACCTTGTCCAGCTTTTTTATGATATGACCAAGAGAAAAATAAAAAAATTCAAAAACAACTAAAACAAGTTTATATTAAAATCATTCGACCAGTGCAATTAATATCATGCAAACTATATTTAGATAGTATACACGTATTATTTAGGTTATCAAATAAACATAGCCTAGTATCAAGTTTGATGCGAATGTTTATTTCTGTTTGATGTTTATTTCTTTTTTAACTTATATAGCAAACTAAATAACTAATACTTCTTCGGCAACAAGTTAAAAATTCAGGTGAAAGGTATTGCCATCATTCCTCAACAACCGACAGAGCTGTAACTTAAGCAGGTTTAATATGGATGGGAGGCCTCTCCCTCAAGAGTGTAGGGCAACCGCGCACCGCTCTCAGAGGGCTTCTAAATTGGCACACTGTTTTATGTACCGTATTTTGGCGCTCTTCGAGACCAAATGAGTCTTTTGAGCAGCTGTCGCATACTTAATTCACTGAAAAACAATGATCCCACTACTAAACTATATGCAAAGAGGTAAATGTACTCCAAAGGAATACGATATTAGAATGTAAGTAGGTATATCAAGTTTAGGTCCACGAAACTGATAGTTATTTATGTGCAAGAGGATATATTAATACACCCATATTTAAGAATTGATTACGGCAAGGACCTTCCCATGCCTTTATATTATTTCAATCAAAATAAAACCCTGTGTTAATGAGATAGGTAATTAATGAATGAGAAAAATAAAATAACGAGTCTGGCTTTGGCCAATATAGTGTAGTAGACCAATATCGCTCCTATTCAGGCAGATATTGATTAGTTTAATGTATGTATTGATTAGGTTTGAAATAATTAGTACAACATATAATTATTAAAATTGCCACTAAATGGTAGCTTTCTCATTATGGCGGCCAGTGGCAACAGACACCAGACAACTCCCTGCACCAGCTATATATAATGCATAAAGAGTGTAGCACTATCTCAATACTTCGCTTCGCTTTCCCAAACCGATGGAACGACAATTCAACGGAAGGTCAAAGATCAGAATATCCTTTGTTCGATAAAGATTGTATCAAGCGCAGGATCGACGGCTATAATTATTCCCCAAAGCACGGATAATTTAAGAATAAATAAGAACCACATGAATATATTTTCGACTTGTATTTTAGATTTAACCCCTCAAGCGCCAAACATCGCGGCGCTCTCGAGTGCCCCGCGCGCTTGGGTATATTGAAAAAAGTTCAGTGAATTTTATGATTTTACGTAAACTATTATTGTTGCTATATGACAAGGAAATATGAAATAAAATATATATTAATAGGTTTTGATTGGTTGATTTAAATAAATGACTAAAAGTAATTGCTAATTGAAAAGTATTTTGTGGGTCAATGTGTGTCCCAAAAGCGCTTTGAGCTCATTTTTTTTGGGTCAAATGGTGTCCCAAAAGCGCTCTAGGGGTTAAAGGTCCTGTTACGAATAGTTACACGAATTTTCCGTGTGGTGATGGGGTAACAATACAATTAACCACCGTATTTCTGGCACGTCGGTGTCGTAGAAGACGACTAAGGCATTTTAATATGCATACAACATCAACGCAAGAGAAGAAAATCTCAAAATAAAACCCTGTAACAACCCACCTGATCAACATTGTATAGTAGGTCAATTTCCCTCCTATTGTGAAGGAGGTTTGAACGCAGCAGTGGGACGTATATAAGCTATGATGATGATAATGATTACGATTGATGATGAAACATTTGTTCTCCTAGCACCAAAATCCTTCGGATTCAACGCTTGCGATTTGATACACTACGGACGATTAATTATGCATTTATTTTAGACAATGACAATCGAGTGTTCATTTCGAACGCTTTTGTATTAGGTTGCAGAGCCTCTAAGATCTGAAACTGGATTGGAAACGCCATACCACAATATTGGCGGACCGCGATCCCACCACTAAACTATTACCACTTTCATATTGTTATTCTGTAATAGCAATAACTCACTCGCGGCCAGTCGCTATTTTATGATAAGGTTAACACAAAATTCTGGAGAAGTTGGTGGCTCCCTAAGTTCTTTTGGTATAAAAAATGAATCGCAAGATTTATAGGAAAGCCAATAAACTGCAGCACAGCTTGCTGCGAGCTGAATGTGAATGGCGACACTACGGTCCTGATTGCCCCAGAAAGTTGGCGAGAGCCTCGTATTCAGTTCGCCTTCATTATTAAGCTGGAGTATGCAGCGAAGAATACCTGACGGCCACGGTCTTCAGGGGGGAATACTGTGGCGACTATCCGTCACTAAGATAACTTGGACCGCAACCCAACAATGCGAAGCAATCCGCTTCGCCAATGAAGATTGGCCCATACAAGAAGACGCAGGTGCGAGGCAGCTGGCGTGCACAGCTGACAGATGTGCGACGCAGCTGGCTTTCACACCTGACACCTGCGTTCACATCTGCGTTGCACCTGTTTGGTACACGTGCACATTCGGACCACACGCAGACTGAATGCTAGTATATATATATACCGCCTTTTGCTGTCTATTCATTCTCATCCATCCGACGTCCTCGTCACGTCCTCGACGAAGAGGACGACAATATCACACTCGCTCAACAAAGAGCCTACACGGCCCGCGAGGCCTTAACAAATAAATATCCGCGGTTCCGTCCTCGCCGTCGAGGTGCGAAACCGCGCCGTGCAAAAGTCACGACTAAAAACGTGGGCACGCCCACTTTGCTTTCAGCGACGCCCCAAGCCGAGATCCGTTCCCCACAGGGGGAGCCCTTGGGCGATGTCGCTTAGCATACTTTTCTCCGGGTTGAGAACCCTCAGCGCTCACCCATAGACTGCGTCAAGCTGTCAAGGCCATCTGCGGCCAACAGCTGTTCACACACAAAAAAAAAATGTCTATTCATTCAGTCGACATACGATATCAGCTCGCACACTTGTACGGTCGTCACTAGTTCTATTATCAATTTATTGAACATAATTTATGAAATGTAAATAAATCGTCAGTCTTAGAAATAACTCTCTTCATTCTTCTTCGCCTTCTTCTCACATCTACCTGCGCCGACTACAACACAATTGTAGGGTGGCTAATCTCCACACGCCATCCTACAGACTCTCACCTCTGGCTTACCTTAAGCGGTCGGTCAGAGAGAGTATAGGGGTTCAAATGTCATTTTAATGGGCATAATTACGTAGAAACTAGCTCAAATCATCTATTTATTGGAGACTCGCAATGCAAAATCCGGCGAGACATCACCAGTCACTCGCACTAATCTTGTCCCCCCTGTTGCCCATATGGCTTGTATATCTATTGCACTGATTAGGGGGCCAATTCAGTGAGCCAGTTACGATCAACCACCATTAAGAAATTCATATTGTTTTAAAGGCAATGGCAGTTTGAAATTCAATATATCTTAGACCAGTCCACTAAACACCCAAACCCCATATTCAGATTTTAGATACAATTATAATGCAATAGTGTTATACGTTTGCCAGTCCACAAGTGTAATATGCGGTGTGATGTCCCATCCCATTTTTAGATTAATTGTCGCCAAAGGCCTTTGCATGCTGGACACATATCCTTATCCAAGTCTCCCGTCTCCCCTCTCTCTTCCCTTGGAAGAAGATCCCGTAAATAGAAGGGATGACTGTAGACAATAATAGTTATAATAATAAAAAATCATTAGTTTTCAGCCAAACCTGTCCATTGAACCTCCAATTCCATAATCAGATATTGGATACCATCATCACGCACTATAGTTTTACACCTACCGTTGCCAGTCCACGAGTGTTATGTGCAGACGTGGAGTGTTATCGATAGACGTCCCAACCCATTTTTAGTATAAATTTCTTCAAATGCCTCTGCGTGTTGGATCGAACTTCCCATGTGAACCTTTCAATGGATCGGTTACCTTCCCTAGAAATATCAATAATAATAATAACAAAAGTGTTAGCCTGATGATAACAGCGTGGAATAAGTGCAAAGTCATAACATTTTTTGTGTTTCGTAATCTTGTACCTATGTAATTTATTATCATTATCACTTTCTTGAACATCTATAGACATAAGCTAGATACACAAAACCTAAGTACTTAAAATATATTTTATAGATATAATAGGTATAAACATTGATAATATTATTATATTTAATAGCGGGTACGAAGTACAATTTCTATGGCAGTTACGGTTGTTTCTTGTTTCTTTAAAAAATAACACTCCACACTAAAGAAGTAATCTTTGTATCGGGGGGTACTATACAAACGTATCTAACAGACTTAAATTACACCCAGACTCAGAACAACAATTTTTGATCGCGCAAAAAATTATAGTGTTATAATGTGGGAATTGAATTCATGACACTGGCGCGATAGGTCGGTATCTTAACCACTTCGCCATCTGTGCAGTGGCCGTTGAAATAAAAATTTAAATAAAAATATTAATTCCATGATTCACAGAAGCGTAAAAGAAGTTATTGACAATGACATTCTCATAGCAATCTGATTTTTAAAAAGATAACCGAACGATAAGCTTCAAACACGTAAAACTGGTATTGTTAGTCAGTGCCCACAACTTCACCTATGTATTTTCTCGAATGAAATAATTTCTTACCATTCTTATTCAGATAAGGGGTTTATTTTTCCCTTTATTATTTTAAAACAACGCGGTAAGGATAATATTTATTTATGTCAATAGGCCGAGTGTAATATAACAAATTTAACCACCGTAAAAGTTATTTTCTATCCCTCGAGGTTTATGCCCCTTTTTATACTCCTGAACATGTTTGCAAGACATCTTGATATTCTATATACACGGTGACTTTTTTATCGTCTTACAAAAAAAAAACATAATAGTATCCGACCTAAGAAACATATCTAACATATTTAAATGTTCAATAGTGGTAGTTATAAAAAATAATAAAAAAAAAGTTAATATTTTGTAATAGCCTGTTTAAAAAATAATAAAAATTAAAGTTAATATTTTGTAATAGCCTGTTTATCATGTTTACATTTTAAACAAACAAATCATGCGGAATTTCGTTAGCCAATCATAGCTAGCATAGACAGATACATAAGCATAGATATTACAAAGCGTAATCCCTACCTACCCGGGTATCCTTGGCGATCCCCGATTGTTCGCCAATTGTTTTAGTATCCAACGGCGCATGAAAGGGAAAGGTCAAGCGCATGAACTTACAATTTCCGTACTTAATTATCTATTTCGCGACATCGTTGTGTGTTTGTGTTATTACGAAATGTCTAATAGACATTATCAATACTCGAATATCGTATCAGTACGCACAAATAGTGCACAAATGGTCGTTTATGCATAGACAAAAAAAGGGTGAGCGATTTGAACAGTTCCATCAATATCGGTAGAACGATATTCTTGTATTATTCTATTGTCCTATTCTTGTGACTTTGTTCGCAATTATTTGTAAATAGTGTAAATAGCTGATTCCATTTTATTTAAATACATCTGAACCAATTTACTTTATTGAAATAATGACCTACTAGTAGACTAGTAGATACCAAGTCTCTCACTAACACTTTAAATAATTGTTTCTGACGGTCCTAAGTGCGTAGAAAGTATTAAGGAAAAAATTCGACTCCGCACTTACTGAATACGTAGTGGTATTTCTGAAAAGAACGTAGGTAGATTATAGTACAATTTTACGAGTTGACAATCGAATTTTTTCTAAGGTGTAATATGAATGATCGGCGCGGCGGCGTGGTAAAGTACCTACAAAGTACAACAGCTGTGTTAAGTACCTACGCGCTCGCTACATGCTGTTTCCTTACTATTTTAATTAGTAATTATTTATAATCATTTTTATTAAAAAATATTCTAGTAAATATCTTTTGAAACTTTTAATTGTACGAATGTATAGTAGATACTGGATACTTTAATTGGCCTGCTTTTGTAAGACGACATAAATGTCACCGTGTATAAAAGCGGTTACAGTTACGTTGGTCAAGCACAGAAAGAGTGTCTGATACCCAAAAATCCATACAATATCTTCGCATCAATATGTATCGTAAATACGTACTTTTTCTTTTTTTTTGGGGTGGGGTACGGTCGGCGCACTCCTCGCTCCGCTCCGTCCGGGGCGACAGAGGGGCGTAAGCACGCATACCCGTAACCCACCCATGACACGTCGCTTTCGTCGTAGGGCCGGCCACCGGAGCAGAGTGACTTGTAGTCAGTGGTCGGCCCGACGGAATACCCCCTGAGGAGTACCCTCTCCTCGATTGACGTCCCCTCCCTTCGAGGAGGACGTCGGTCTTTCCGCGCGGTCGGCCTCACGGCGGGTGACAAACTAACTTCCCAGTCCAGTCACCCACGGCCTCGGCTAGTCGGCGCCGGCCCAGTCGAAGACAGCGGTTCGCGTCGTCGAGGAGACGTTCCTCGCGCACGTGCTCCGCCGCCTCCTTCCACGAGACTACTGCCTCGCAGAAGGCTGCGACCGCGTCCCAGTTCCTGACGCTGTCGAGAATTGCCCTGGCGATGGTCGGCAGCATCGTAAATACATACTTAGGCAGTCATCAAGCTTTATATACATATATATTTTTTGTGTACGTGTGTATGTCACTGAACTCCTTCTAAACGGCTGGACCGATGTTGATGAAATTTTTTGTGTGTTCCAGGGGATTCGAGAATGGTTTAGATTCACAATTGGATCCGGTAGATGGCGCTGCTGTCGATTTCAAGGAGAATGCCTTTTATTTTATTTGAACAGAACAACGTCTGTTGGGTTAGCCAGTTATATGTATATAAAAAAAAACTAGATAGATCAGAAGATGGTAACAATAATTACGAAACAACGTCATAGATTAGCAAATATTATGGATACAAAATGCATTTTATCTTTATCAGTCATCGTGACAGGGATTGTTATCATGTGGAAGAGATACAATTGACAATTTAGTGTCATAAATAATATGAAATACCTAGTATTCAACATTATTGTGAATATAATATAAAAATTAATATTTTTCTATCGTTCATAAAATTTTTCTGTTCGTCATGGATGAAATTTTGTCAATGATCGGGATTAAAATTTTATTGGAAATACCACATCTACCTACATCTATGTATGCCTGGTAATTTATAAATAAACTAGGTAGAAACGATTTAGCGATCTAGCGCATAGGCAGAAGAGCAGTTTTCTTATAAACCGACTTTAAAAATCTTTGTTTTGTAATAGGCATACTTAGATAATATATTGTTTGATTAAGTAGAGATTGTGATAAGAACGGCTATCCAATTATCAATAGTCAATATACATACTTAGAGTAATAACTCATAGAAGCTCAATTCGCGCACAAAATTTGACGCATATAATTGGATCCAGTAGGGAGCCACCCTACGCCGGATCGTGACGTAATGTACAAGGTCATTGCATACAAGGCAACTCTCTTGCATAGTGGCACGGTAATATAATCTACCAGTAATCCAACTTCATACAAACGGACGAATCGCGAGCTATACCTACGTGCCTCGATCTCGGCATGCGCTCGGCATGTAGACAGTCACGACTGGGCTACAGTGACGAACGAACGGTGTGTTGTTTTTTTAACAATAACTGCGCGAATTTTTCACTAAAATACATAATTATACACATATTTAATATGACAAGTAGGGTATATTGTGCTGTTTTTGGTTGCATGAATTCGTCAATAACGAATCCAGAGATAACTTTTTTAGATTACCTGGAAACTCTGAAAGGTAAGATTATAAAATAATTTTACTTACTAGTAGGTAGGTACATAATGTGTGTCGTTTTAATTTCCTTTTATCTCCCGAAAAAAAGTTGTCTGGATTAATAAATAAAGTGAATAAAGTGATTGACACGAGTGAAATAGGTAGTTATAGGCGGTTCATGAATCATGTTACGGTACGCTTGTGTTAAAACTCATAATGTGTTTTGTTTTGTTAGTTTATATAATTCAAAGTAAAGACGTGGTATTTTATTATTAATAATATATGTTTATTGTACTATGTGTATGAATAGTACTAGAAAAAAATAATTTGACCGTCTGTCTGTCACTAGATAATTTAAATTTATAGACCGATTTGTTATTTAAACATAAACATGTTTTTTTTTTAATTAAAGCTACCAATCAAAAATCAATACGCATTCTTATTGAACACTTCCTATTCAATTCACAAAGTATTTTATTTGTTTATATAAGAAAAGTATATACAAAACTAAATGGAAACACAAAGTAGGCAAATGTAATTAAAATGCTGGAGGCGGGCAGCCCTATCACATGTTTACGTTTAGGCATTTAATTCAAGGTTACGGCCGAGATACATTACTGGATAGATGACTATACTGTGATAGTGGTGTGCGTGCGTAATCGCTTGCACGCATGTAGTATTTTTGCCTTCACGTTTTTAATCGCTTACGTACCGACACTATCCTTCTATACGTTATTATTCTAAGTCAATATATAAATTCTCTCCGCGTGATAACGGAGTAAAATTACAATTCACCATCCCCTCTCTTGTAATGGGTGTTGTATAAAACGACTAAGGGATAAATATGCGTATAACATCTATGTAAGAGAAGGAAAACTTAAAATGAACACCAATATGTCTAACCAGCGTGATATAGTAATAAGTAAATTAATTTTCCTTCCATTGAGAGAGACTTATTTAGGGTCCTAATCATCTCATGCCGATATCATAAATTTCTCGTTATTTGAGGATATTCTCAAAAAGATCATACATGTTGGCGCTTGGATTCATTCGGCAAACTAGGCGAGCGACACCGAGCGTTGGCCATGCAAGGCAAATAGGGTGTCTACACGTTGGCGTTGGCCATCCCTCGTCAACGCTCGGCCAACATCTATAAGCATCTTTATAAACAAAAAAATACCTATTTTATACCTACTACAAAAGTAATTTATAAGAATGAATAATTTATTCATATTCGTCATCCTCAATGTAGGTGTAGGAATCAGTTAAAAAAACAAAAACTAAGTCTTGCATCTATAGGTAGGTATTTATTCGTACGATATATTGCTATCTTTTTTTTGGGTGAGGTTTTATTTGTGCACACGCCGTTCGTTCCGTCTAGAGTGACGAAAGGGTGAAGCACGGCTCCACCGTATTATCTTTCCTTCGCCATTGGGCCGACTACCGGTACCGAGTTCCTTGTCATCCGTGGCCAGCCCGGCGGGACACCCTTTTGAGTAATCTCCCTCCCCAACGCCCCTCCCGGGACTTCGGTCGCCCTCACGGGTTCAGCCTCTCTGCGGGTGACGGACTATTCCTGGTCCAGTCATCCGCGGCCTCGGCTAGGGCGGCATCAGGCGCACGTATTCATGCCTGTGCTGTCCAGTCGCCGGCGGCGGACCGTGTTGCCTTAGAGGAGCTCCTCATGTGCATGCTTCGCCCCCTTCTTACGCGAGATGACTGCCTCACAGAAGGCGGCGACCGCGTCCCAGTTCTTCGCGCTGTCGAGCATCTCCCATGCGATGATCGGTAGCGTCTGGTCGGCACCGATGATTGCGACGAATTCACGACGCTGCCCTGCCCATGCGGCACACACCTCGATCGTATGCTGCACCGTAGCCTCGTCGCAATCGCAGTAGTCAGAACGGTGTGCTTATCCTCCTCACAACCGGACAGGTATTTGGCGAAGCAACCGTGCCCCGACAATACCTGCACCAGTCGGAAGGAAAGCACTTCGTGCCGCCAGCCCAACCACTCCAACAGCACTGGCAGAAAGGCATCGACGATCCAAACACCGTACTGAGTCCTCGCCAGCCGGAGTGCCCAACGGGCAATGATGTCGCGGCGGGCGTCGGCCCGCCAGGCGGCCAACTCATAGGGCCTGACCGCCATGGCCCTTGATGCCTCTGCGCCACAAGAAAGCCCTCAGTCGGACGGTCGGGGACCCCGTCCACACCGGTGCGCCGTACAAAGCCATCATTCGTATCACCCCCGCGTATAGCCGGTACGTAGCGCTAGGTACGCCCACATTCGGCATAAGTCAAATAAGAACAGACACCGCGCCAACAAGCTGCGGGGCAAGTCGAAGGAAGTGATCCCGGAATCATCAATGCCCATCGAGCACCAGGCCATAGTACTTCATATGGGCCCGGATACTAATGATAACCGAATTGACGGTGATTCAAGCGCCGGTGGGAGCCCGTGGAACAATAGGGCCTCTGTCTTCTCCTGGGCTACTATATTCCTATCTACACCACCATCTCGACTCATATACGCCTCACTGCTGGCCCCGAGCCCCCCTCCACAATTGATTGTATTATACCACACTGGTCAGATAGATTGATATAGAATTGGTGAATTGCATTGTTACTCCATCGCCACAAAGAATATACCATGTATAATATATACACCTTGCAATAGTTAGTTTTGGCACCATGAGCCCCATCTTAAGGAGTGTCAATTAGAAAAAGATTAGCTGATAATTGTTCCAAATATATGTTGATATCAATTCTTTATTTATATAGGTATATGCTAAAAATTCCCCGTCAAATAGAAAGTTGATAACTCAAGACGTTTGCAATTTATATCACTATGAAAACACTTAAGTTTCATGGGTGCGCTAATCTCAGAAGCTATCAATCTATATTAGATTATTATTCGACTTATATAAATAAGCTTACAGAAATATTAGGTAGTTTTTAATTTAATAATCAAGATAGATAAGTTTTACTTAATCATTAAAAATGTTTGAGGAAATGTCCCATATTTTATTATTTCCATTCATTAAAGTATACCTGTCTTCTATCAACGTATTCCTATACACGTTTGATCCGTTAATAACAGTGTAAAGTTATTAGGTACATTAAAATGTTAATTTTGGGTACTTTCGACATTATCTTTAAAAAGAGAATTGAAAAACCAACAAGTGGAGTTTTAATTAATTTCATTCAAACAAAAACAATATTAAATATTCACCTATTATTAAAAAATAATCAGTAATCAGCAATGTTCATAATATACCTAATGGATAAAAAATCCGCCAAAATCTATGCTTTAAAACCATGTCGTGTATCACTTAATTGTAATACCTAACAAATTTCAATACTATATTATTTTATACACTCAAACAAAAGAAAGAAATTAATAAGGGCAAACGTTTACGAATCCGGTTTACGAATTGGGTTTGCGTGCCAGATTAATTTATGATGATAATCAGGACACCACACAAGGGCACGGCTTATTCTAACTAATAAAACTTATAATCATGTTTTTAAGGCTATAGCTAAAATATACCTAGCTGGTTGGATGGTATAACTATTAGAGTACAATTGTTAGGTTAGGCATATCGGTTTGTTTTATTATCATCGCCGGTCTAGATATTTAACTGGTTGCGATTACTAATGTAATAACAGACACTATAATACTTATGCGATTGTATGCGCCACACACTTCAAACCAACTCAAGAGGCCAACTCGAGAATAATAATTATAACGTACTTATACTTATCGCGGACCGAAGTCCCGTCATCTTCTCGACGAAGAGGATGACTTCATCACGATCACCCAACAAAGGGCCTACATTACTCGCGCAGCGATTACAAATAAAACGCGCGGTATCGGCCTCGCCGTCGAGGTCGGAAACCTCGCCGCGTAATAGTCAATAACCAAAACGTGGCTATGCCCACTTTGCCCTCAACGATGCCCCGAGCCGGGGTCCGTTCCTCACAGGGCCCTCGGGCAATGTTCGCTTAAATTTCTTACCGGGTTGAGAGCCCTCAGATTGTCCGGGCTAAGCTGTGAAAGCCAACAGCTATACATACAAAAAAGAAACTTATACTTATTTATACAATATTAAATTGATAAGTCAGGTAAAGGGTAGGTTGCCAAACGGGACTACTGAATTAGTCAATCAATCAATGGTGTGATCAGTCACCAACAGTGAGATCAGTCTCAAGGTGGATTATGTTATAATTTTAATTATACCTCATGCGTTCCACAGGACTCTATGTGCAATCATCTTACACGATTTGCATATAATTGTAATGTTCTTATCATGCTTATTTCATTGATTTAAAACTCGATTCTCCTCCTCCCTTTATACAAAATTACCGTGAAATTAGCACAAACATCGGTTAAGTGGTATTTATTGTATTTTACTTAATTTGCTATCCACTGCTGGATGTTGCATCTACATAGCTGCACTGTTTGCCCTTGGTAAGCTACCCATAACTTCAAGAACGTATTGACAACTAGGACTTGTACTGACTTAGGCACTTGGCATGACTTTCATCTTGCCAATGTTCATTCGTAAATCCATTAGTTGGGCCCTCTACCGAAATCGTTGAGATTTAAGGTCCTCCAAGGATTCTACCATAATCACAATATTATAGGTATTCAAATCGACTTTTTCTGGCGTTGATAATAGCAAGTGCGGATCTTTCTAAGAGTGAAGGCATCTTCCAATGCAGTGGTGAAAAGTTTCGGAGAAATAAAATCTCCGTCTCGCACCTTTCTACAGTTAAATCGGTTGCGTACTCTTACGCCGATCATGGGCTAATATTATGATGTTCATATGCAAGCAAACACTTCAGGACTTCGATTTAGTAATATCCGATTTAGCACCGCTGAAAGAATTGCGGCACCACCCCATTTTCGACTGAATCAAAGGTTTTCTCGTAACCTACGAACTAGCGCTTCCAATCCCGCAATACTGGGATCCCGGTATTGCGGAATCCCGCGCCATTTTACAATCCCGCATGATGCGGGATTATGGACGCGGGATCCGCGGGATTTGCGGGACTGAAAAAAAGCGTGCAGAAACCACCAACTTAATGAACTCCCCAACTCAAACAGTAACATATCTATACCAATAAACACAATTGGAGTGTCTGTTTGTAATGTCAAAATAATAGACTTTTTTTCATGCTCACACGGTTATTTGCACTATACATCATCATCATCATCATCTTGCTCTTATCCCAATTACTTGGGGTCGTCGCAATATGTCATCTGTTTTGACATATTGCAAAAAGTTTCGGCAATGACTTTTAAGACCGGCCGCCTGCCTGACGTCAACCCTCCTTGGGAATGTAATCGTTGACCCGAATGGTACCAGATGGAGTTGATCCGGGTCAATCTAGGGCTCTCAGTCGTCTTTTACGACACCCACGAGCAAAGCAAGGGTTGGTAGTATTCGAAGCCGCTACCACACGGCAATTTGCACTATACATATGCCTAAAATACACTTTATATTTTTTTGTCTGTATGTTTGTTCCGGGTAATCTTCAAAACGGCTGGACCGATTTCAAAAATTCTCTCAGTAATGGAAAGCTATAATATCAGGGAGTAACCTAGGCTATATTTTATCCCGGTATTCTAACGGGAACTACGCGGCAAAGACTGAAACCGAAGCGAAGCGAGGGCGGGTTGCTATTCCTATATAAATTTACAGTTTAAAAACGCGTTTTTTTTTTATTGATTTAATTAATTTTCTTTGTGTAATTTTTGAAGATTTGTTTTAATTTGTTTTTTATTCAGCATTTGTTACTGTTTTTTGTGAAGAAAAAAAAAACGGTGTAATTTGATTGATCTCATACTAGTAGTAATACTTAAATAAATATGGAGTTAGTTGATAATTCGTAGGGTTTTTGTGATATATAAACGGAGTAATTTCATTAATCTCACACTGATAGTAATTTGTTTTGGCAGTATCGCTTGACATTGCGAATGCCTTCAACAGCCTCCCGTTCGGGACGCTCAGGGAGGCACTCCGATATCACAACGTGCCCCTTTATCTCCGCAGGCTGCTAGAGGCTTATCTCAAAACAGATACGTGCTTTGGGAAGGGACAAATGGACGTCTGTTTCGCCATCGGATGGAATGCGGTGTTCCACAAGGATCGGTCCTTGGCCCGGTATTGTGGAACATCGGATTCGACTGGCTGCTTAGGGGTGCCCTCCTCCCTGGAATGGCAATGCTATGGCAATTTGCTATGCAGACGACACTCTTGTAACCGCGAGAAGAGCAGGATTCCAAGAGGCAGCCCGTTTGGCGGAGGTCGGAACGGCCCTCGTCGTAGAACGAATCGGTATGCTGGGCCTGAAGCCTGCTCCCTGCACAAGACAGAGGCCCTCCTATTTCATGGTCCTCGGCGAGGTCCTCCGCGAGGTGCATGTATCATGGTGCTAGGAGTTGCCGTGCCTGTACGGGCTAGCATGAAATATCTGGGCCTGCTCCTGGACGGAAGATGGGGCTTCGGACCACATCTTACCCAGCTTTCTCCAAAACTCGTGAACACAGCTGCGGCGCTGGGTAGGCTTTTGCCCAATTCTGGAGGGCCACGCTCATCTTGTCGGCGATTATACGCCGGTATTTTGCGATCTATGGCACTCTATGGTGCTCCTATATGGGCTGACTCACTCACCGACTGTAACAAGGCTCTTCTACGAAGACCTCAAAGAATTATGGCGGTGAGAGCTATTAGGGGCTACCGTACAGTGTTATGGACGGCAGTCACATTGCTGGCAGGCGATCCGCCTTGGGAGTTACAAGCAAAGCTTCAGGCGGAAGTATATCAAGCCTACGTCGCAGCACGAACACGGGGTGAAAGGATGTCCGAAAGGGAGAGGCACAGGATAAAGAATGTGGCCGATGCAGCTCTTGTCCGGCGGTGGAGAGGGGACCTAGAATCCTCCGTAGCAGGGCGAGGAACCGTAGCCGCGGTGGGTCCGCACCTCTACCGCTGGATAAATAGAAAACACGGCAACCTATCGTTTAGGCTGACACAGGTGCTTACCGGGCACGGGTGCTTCGGTAAGTACCTGTATCAGATTGCGAGACGAGAAGAGGCCCCTGGATGCTATGAGTGTGGTGCACCTATTGATAATGTGGACCACACTCTGGGAGAATGCCCCACTTGGAGTGCGCAGCGGCACGACCTAGTGGCGACCATTGGAGGAGATCTGTCACTGCCGGCCGTAATTAGAAAGATGCTCAGCAGTGACGACTGCTGGTCGACGACCGCCTCCTTTTGTGAAGCCGTGATAGCGAAGAAGGAGGCCGCAGAACGAGCACGATCAAATTCGCAGACGGCGATTAGGGAGACGGCGGAGGGAGTACGCCCGCCTGATGGATCCTCCATAGTGATAATCCCTACACGGGACGTGGCCGCAAGGCCGTCCGTCGGGATGCCAAAGTTGCATGCCCAAAAGGCGACCCTTTGGCACCCCAAAATAGACGAGGAAGTGGCCCGCTGCTGGTTTTTAGTAGGTATTCCGACGAGCCATCGTCGGCGAGTCCTACATATTCTACATATACTAGCTAAATTAAAAAACTTTAATTACTACATTTTAAAACGTAGCAAAGAGCTGAGTTGCTTTAAAATGCAATCATTTGCATAAAATTAAATGAACACATTTTTGTAGTCTGAGAACCATACGTCGAATAAATAGCTTGAGTCAGACTTTAAAATTGAAGGTCCACAATATTTTAAGAATTAATTAAATATGTTTATTATGAATATTATATCTAACGAGTCATTGTATTGTAATCTACCAAAAATATATTATGAAAAATGTTGCTTAAAATATGTCGTAGTTATCGTTTTTCTTCTTATGTTATCCTTTTTTTTTATAGCCGATATATGTTCCACTGACGGGCAGATGCTTGCTCCAGATCAAGCGAATTAGCATACGACATGCAGGTCATACGAATTGACATAGGAGTCCATATCGATGTTCCTCTTTTTGTTGTGATATTTAGTACTTACGTCTCTTAATAATTTTCTACGATATCTTCGAAAAAATAGGGGTCCATTGAATTTTATACTTCGTCAATATACAAATATTCTCCCTTTTATATTTATCCGAGTCTACGTAGATCTAATCTAGTACGTAAAATGAATTCAGGTTGATTTTTTTATCACTTTATAACTAATTTCTAGCTATCATTACTGCGTGATATCATAAATGAAAGCACTAATATTAAAACGTTACCAAATTCGCGGTTTCACCAGCGTAATGCCCGTTCCCGTGAGAATAGGGATATAAAATATAGCCTAAATTACTCGCTGATAATGTAGCTTTCCATTGGTGAAATAATTTTTAAAATCGGTCAGATTCTCGTCGTTTCACCCGCGTAGTTCCAGTTCCCATGGGATTCGGAGATAAAATATAGCCTAGGTTAATCGCTAACAATGTAGCGTTATCCATTGGTGAAAGAATGCATTTATAATATTAGTTAGGATTTAGTTATTTTTCATGTGAAAGGAAAATAATCTTCTAAATCGTGTATCAATTATTAAACCATATTATATCCAACCATATTATAGGTATAGAAAATGATAATAAAATATTACCTCTACAGGTTCTTGCAATGATTCTTTTACGAAAATATTCGTAAATGCATACGCCACGGTATTACAGGCAGCTGATATTAAAATAAGCCAAGTATAACCAACGTGTCTTAATATAGGAGCGCTTGAAAGAGAACCTATAATGCTTCCAACTGATGTCGAGGATTCCAAAATGGTCATTCTGAAAAAAAAAATTTGCACAATTACAATCAAGTTATTAACTATAGTACACTTTTTACAGGCACTTTTATACTGGGAAGGGTAAGCAAAGAAATCCATCAATCCTATCGACTTTCACTTTTGGACACAGGCGCGGATACAACTTCCAAAAAAAATTGAGGGTAGCAACCCGAACACCGCTCAAGTGCGAGTTGGCAACTTGTTCATGATTGGTACAGTACATTCTTGGCCGCGTTCCGAAACACGCACAATTGATTCTGTTTTATATTCTTACGGCATTGGTAATATATTGTCATCCCCAAGTCTATAGGGACATGCCCATTGTACTCATAAAAGTGAATACGCGATTAATGGGACATAGGATGACTTGTTTGCAAAGAGGGCAAGGGCTTGGCAAGAGGGTTTGCAATTGCAGTTGGTGGTTATAAGTTTCCCAAGTTGCCCCTGACTAAATTGCTAATGAACCCTTATCCGGTTTTGACGACTCCTACAGGTAAACTAAGGGTGGTAACTTACTGTATTCTGAGCTTGTCATCGTACAAGGAGGTGTAAACACAATTATATTTCATCACACAACTGATACTCCTACGTAACAGTAGGCAAGCTTATTGCCAGTAACCGCACTACATAAGACCATAAGTAACTCCGAAATATCTCACTATCATCATCATAGCTCATTTTCGTCCTAGAGGGACTAGACTCGAGCCTTCTCCACGAGTAAAATTAATCTACCACGCTAGTCAGACGTATGGGCTATAATTTCGAGTTTTCCATTTCTTGTACAGCTGTTATATTCATATACTTTTATCGGGTTGAGAGCCCTGAGCACGCACTCATAGACCGCGTGAAGCTGTCAAAACCATCTGCGGCTAACCGCTATATACTCCACATATTATATCCCTTAGTAGTCTTTTATGATACACATGGGCAAAATAAGGGGTGGTGAATTGTATTTTTATTCCGTTAGCATCATTCTTAATTAATCTAAAATATTAAGTTACCTAAGAGATCTATCTTTTGTTGAGGTGACATCACTTAGGTAACAAAACGCACCAGTAAAGAATATTGCAAATCCACCGCACACAGAGTAGGGGATAATAGTTACAATGTACCACCATGGACCCAAGTTATCCATCATACAGTAAATGACTTGCAACATCGAAGATACTGTAATACCTAAAATTATATAACACTTCATTAATTAACAATTTTTTTATCATATCATTAATACATTAACACTTCTATGCACAGCAATTTAATATACAGAAGAATGAAGCGATAATCTACCAAAGTACTAATAGAAAACTATTGAGATTCTACAAAAAAAATATGATATAGATTTATGTGTATATTAGTGATGCAACGGAAGTGTCGTAACGGAAACAGATGCACGCAATTTTGTGACAACAAAATCGGAAGTGTCAATAGAATAAAAAAAACATTGTGTTTAAATGCAATTTTTAACGAAATTTATATTCAAAATTAAGTAGTGGCGAGTTACATTTTAGGAAAAATAGTGTAGCCACTTTTGCACCAATGCGGTTGATGAATTTAAATATTTGCCGCCATTGATAGGCTGGAGTTCACTGTCCTCTGTAACTTCATAAAGAGGCATTCAAGTTTCTGTGAAGTTGCTGAATTAGAAATGGACACGGATGTTAAAACTCAGGAGAACTGCATCACGAGCATATATGTATATCTTGCAATTTTTAAAGTAAACCTTACTTTCAAATTATGAGAAAAACACTGAAGATAAAAATAATTTAGAAAACTAGTCCTTATACACAGTTCAATAGACGTGAGAATAGTATGATTCAAATGTAAGCGTGAACATCCTTCTCCAAAACGCTCAAGCAAGCTGGAATGGTGACCTCACCCCACGTAGCCATCCGAAACGGCGGCTGGTCGGGAAGGGTTCTTATAACTTGCCGTTTCTTTGAGTATTTGAGCGAGCCAACGCGCGTTGGGTTATTTTCGGATACCTACCCCCTGAACGTAGTCCTTGTAAAACCAGCCCTATATTCATTTCTGCCGCTCGTGTTATAATAGCGATTTATCGAGGAAGTTTTAAAATAGTTTTATTATCGTTAAGGTTTGCCGAATAATTATGGAGTAAGATTACAATTCAGCCCCCTTTCTTACACGTGGATGTTATAAAAAGTGACTTAGGAATACAATATACTGATAAAATCTATGCAAGAGAAAAAAGATTCGAAATAATCCGAATCCTAAAGCAAATGTTTATGAAATTTAGTCGCTATATAGAATAATGTGATATTGTAGGAAGCATATCTGGTTTAAGTATAATAATTGTTATCGAGACGAGGAGTTTCTGTGCGCTAAAGCTATCTGTTGTAACGGTACTGATTTCAATATCATTTTCATCTCTGGCCAAGATGCTCACTTCATATGCGTCCCACTGTCGGATTCCACACTCCTCCATAATAGGAGGCCAATTGACCTACTATACCACGCGGGTCAGAAGTGTTGGTATAGTGTTCTGAGTTTTTCTTCTCTTAGACGTCTGCATGTTATATACCTTAGTTTCCTTTTACGACATCCACGGGTAATAAAGGGGCTGGTGAATTGTATCCTTACTTTGTCACCGGAAGATTGGTTCAATCACGGAAGGTTTCAATATCCTTACTAATATTATAAATACGAAAGTAAGTTTGTTTGTTTGTTTATTACGCTTTCACGCTTAAACCACGGAACCGATTTCAAAAATTATTTCACCATTGGAGAGCTATAATATCAGGGAGTAACATAGGCTATATTTTATCCCGGTATTCCCACGAGAACGGGAGCGGGTAAAGCAAATGAATCCGAAGCGAAGCGAGGGCGGGTTGCTAGTATTTATATAAGTATTGATAAGGCAACGCTTTAACAGCAATAGTCTTGTGGAGTATTGACGAAACAAATTCCAACCAAAACTCTTGCGTATATTAAAGTCGTGTACAACGACGAGCTCTTTTTAAAATGGATTTAACAGAGGCATAATCACAATTTATCAATACATTACGTGTTCAACTGTTTGGATCGAATTAACTATTATCAATAAAATACCTACGAGAATTTCAATGATGGCAAAGGTCCTTAGTCATTGCGCTTTATGTAAACATAGCAAAAACTCCGACTCTACTAAATAAGGCTTACAAACAAAATTAACACTAACACACGTTTTAATGTTAGTCAATGTTCATACCTGCTCCGAAACGACCTGCCTACTGCTTTTTATAAATCTATCGAACCAACAACTTAGTCCTACGAGAACTACTTGTTCAAAAATTTCAATCTAGGTTTGACAACAGGCCGATTGCGACGGCTCAGCCAAATTATGCTCTTCGTGCTGCTCATTGCATTACTCCTAGCGTAATACTGCCCTTACTGCCCACACACTACTCCACTTGCGTAATTAATCGCTAAGCTACACATTAAATCGTTTGCAGCACTAACGATTTAGTGTGTAGTCCGTCATACGTCCCAATCATCACGCGACAGTCCTGTTTTCAGGGAAGTCTGTCCGATCATGTCTTTGCAATGGCCAAGACATGAACGTGTTCACTTTTTGGATGTCTTTGTTTTTTTTGTTTGAAGGTCACATTTATACGTATTTCTGTAAGTTGGCCATACTGACGCGAAAAAATAATAGTCACGTTATGCAAGCGCCCCGTTTTGATGTAAAAAATATGGTCACGTTATTTATTCATATGTAGCAAAGCTAAGATTGTCAGCTTTTAACAAAAGAAATAAAGTATCTTTTTTCAGAGCAAGTAAATAAAGAGTAGATACATATGTACTTATATAAAAGAGTACTATGTACTTAGTTTCACTTTTTTAAAAAGGTACTTTTTGCAGCATATAACAATTTTTCATTATTTTTAAAATAATTTTAAGTCACATCGGCCGTCGGTGGCATCATATCACCTAACTGGCACTAACATAGTAAAAATTGTGTAAGAAAGAGTATTTTAACGTAGAGTACGCTTGTAGGTATTAGTGTTATAAATAATAGAGTACACCAACATATTATAAATTACGCCTAAACGATATAAAGTACAAATACAATACTCTATTTTAGAGTACAGTTGGCAACCCAAAGTAGAACTACCTAAAAATTAGTAATGTTATAAAAACTGTCCTCATCGTCGTCCTTGCCAACGGAGATGGTGGATTACATATATTTATCGTAACAGAATCTTTAGCACCGCATGTTCTAAAAAAGATAATAAACAACTCGTGTCCATCTACGCTACGTAATTACATGGTCAGCCACCCGTGCTCTTATTGGATGGATCCTTCGTCATGATAAGGAGCATAATATGCGGCGTGATGAGAAATTTTGACACACTATTTATTTGTCTTCTGGAAGTAGTGAAACACTTCCCACACCATTCAGCAAGTGTGTAGCAGGGGTATGAGAGTCTACATATAATACAAATGATCGAACATGGTCAGATCCAGACACAAAGTTCGATTGTCTATGTTCAATTTTAAACTTATTAGGTTTCTCGCAACTAATTACAGTTTTGCAATATACTAGTGGTCGCCGTGTGGTCGATATTCGGCCATAATTCATTTTAATTCATTTTTCTGCTACACCATTTTCTTTTAGTTTTACTCATGTATAATAGTAAATCGAGCAAGCTGTATGTCACTAATAACTAATGTATAAAGTACTAAGTACAAATGCCTATTAGACATTGTCATAATTACGATTATTTGACATTCCGTTTGACCAGAGATTTTAACCGTAAACAAAAGTATATAAGCGCGCGCATGTGTGCGTGTGTGTAGCGATTGCATTGTAGTGTGCGTAATACCTTTTTTAATTAATTTAATGTATTTCTAATCCATTATTATATGAAATTTCAGTTTTATGCACTTCCCCTCATTATATACTTCAACTGTGCCAAATTTCATTCTTGTTCATCCACGTAATTTTCGTAAAAAGGGCTACAAAGTTTTTGCTTCACGTATTAATATATAGTAGATACCTACATTTTTACAACTCTAGATAGGTGTCGTAATTAATATCTTTGTTTTGATATAGATAAATAATATTACAATACACAACATCCAGTGTCGTTTCTTCGTCTACTTAGTGCTGAAACATCACATTCATATTCACGGCGCAGCGTTGCAAATACTCGGCCCTGAAGGTTTTTATGAAATCCTTACTAATATTATAAATGCGAAAGTAACTCTGTCTGTCTGTCTGTCTGTCTGTCTGTCTGTCTGTCTGTCTGCTACGCTTTCACGTCTAAACCACTGGACCGATTTTGATGAAATTTGGTACAGAGATAGACTTAAGCTTGAGAAAGGACATAGGCTACTTTTTATTGCGAAAAAATGGGTATAAGGGGTTGAAATAGGGGATGACATTTTGTATGGAAATTCGTCATTTTCGATGATAGAACCACGAATTTTTGTATTAAGGTACCTGATAATAAATAAATAAATATTCGTTCAAGCGTTTTGGAAATTTCATTTACATGGGGATGAAATTCAACCCCTAAAATACCAAAAAGCATACAGCCGAAACCACTGGGCCTAGAAACGTATTTTTTTTTACACCATCGTATTTCTTGAGGTGCACGAGCACTAGCAAAGGATTTTTGGAAATTCACCCCCTTAAGGGGGTGAAAAGCATATAGTCTTTCACGTCTAAACCGATTTTGATGAAATTTGGTACAGAGATGGACTAAAGCTTGAGAAAGAACATAGGCTACTTTTTATTACGAAAAAATGGGTATAAGGGGTTGAAATAGGGGATGACATTTTGTATGGAAATTCGTCATTTTCGATGATAGAACCACGAATCTTTGTATTAAGGTACCTGATAATAAATAAATATTGGTTCAAGCGTTTTGGAAATTTCATTTACATGGGGATGAAATTCAACCCCTAAAATACCAAAAAGCATACAGCCGAAACCACTGGGCCTAGAAACGTATTTTTTTTTTACACCATCGTATTTCTTGGGGTGCACGAGCACTAGCAAAGGATTTTTGGAAATTCACCCCCTTAAGGGGGTGAAAAGCATATAGTCTTTCACGTCTAAACCGATTTTGATGAAATTTGGTACAGAGATGGACTAAAGCTTGAGAAAGAACAAAGGCTACTTTTTATTGCGAAAAAATGGGTATAAGGGGTTGAAATAGGGGATGACATTTTGTATGGAAATTCGTTATTTTCGATGATAGAACCGTGAATCTTTGTATTAAGGCTCCTGATAATAAATAAATAAATATTCGTTCTAGCGTTTTGGTAGTTTCACTTACACGGGGATGAAATTCAACCCCTAAAATATCAAAAGCATACAGCCGAAACCACTGGGCCTAGAAACGTTTTTTTTCACCATCGTATTTCTTGGGGTGCACAAGTACTAGCAAAAGATTTTTAGAAATTCACTCCCTTAAGGGGTTGAAAAGCATTTAGCCTTTCACGTCGAAACCACTTAACCGATTTTGATGAAATTTGGTTCAGAGACGGACTAAAGCTTGAGAAAGGATATAGGCTACTTTTCATCGCAAAAAATTGGGTATAAGGGGTTGAAATAGGGGCTGACATTTTGTATGGAAATTCGTCATTTTCGATGATAGAACCACGAATCTTTGTATTCAGGCACCTAATAATAAATAAATAAATATTCGCTCAAGCGTTTTGGCAATTCCATTCACATAAGGATGAAACTCAACCCCTAAAATATCAAAAAGCATACAGCCGAAACCACTGGGCTTAGAAACGTATTTTTTTACACCATCGTATTTCTTGGGGTTCACGAGCACTAGCAAAGGATTTTTGGAAATTCACCCTCTTAAGGGGTTGAAAAGCATATAGCCTTTCACGTCGAAACCACTTAACCAATTTTGATTAAATTTGTTACAGATATGTACTAAAGCTTGAGAAAAGATATAAGGCTACTTTTTATCGCGAAAAAATAGGTATAAGGGGTTGAAATAGGGGAAAGTATTTTCTTTTTACATCGTCTTATTTCTTGGGGTATACGAGCACTAGCAAAGGATTTTTGGAAAATCAAAAGCGTATAGACTAAACTATTAGTGTTAGGAACGTAAAACTTTCTATGCAATTCTCTTTCTTTTGTTGTAAGTGAGTTCTAAGAAATTATTTTATTAAAATCAACTCCTAAAGGGGTGCAAAATATATAGCCGAAATCATTAGGCCTAGAAACATGGAATTTTGTATAAAGTTGCTTTTCTTGGGGAAAGAGAGATTTTTACAATTTTAGCCCTAAGGGGGTGAACAGCGTTTAACCGAAATCACTGAGCCTACGAAGGATCATTTTAGTACACGGTCGGCTTTCTTGGATTACCCCAAGATATTCTTAGTGCTCACTTACCAAGCACTATGAAAAAATTTTTGGCAAGGATAAGCGAGCTCTAACAAAGAATTTTTGGAAATTCAATCCCTAAGAGGGTGAAAGTGTATAGCCAAAGATACTGGGCCTAAGAATGTGAAATTTTGTATACCGATCGGTTATTTGGGGTAAGCACTCACTAAGAAACAATTTTGGGCTGCCCGAAAGGGATAAAACGCATATAGTCGAAGACACCCAGCCAATGATATATCATCATTATTTTGCGCTTATCCTAATTACTTTGGATCGACGCGATATGAAGGCACTCTTCTGCCGTCGTAGATATATTGCAAAGGTTCTAGCAACATTTTATGACCTGGCGGACGACATTGTTGGCCAGACGGCATCACCAATTGGTCCAGGTTGATGTAAATCTTTGTCTTAGTAGTATTTTGCGACACCCACGAACAATGAAAGCGTGGTAATATTTCTAGCAGCTACCAGACAGTAAGTTACAATCAAGATATTATTCCAATTTTCTATCTCTACAAATAAATAAATTTGAAGCGTCTGTTTGTCTATCAAAATAATAGGTTTTATTTATGCTCACATAATACGGTCCAAATTTTTTATGTCTGTCTATCTATTCGTTACAGTTAATCATCAAAATGCCTGGACCCATATTGATTACATTTTACCATCAGGTCTACCAGGCGTACATAAGGAATAACTTAAGACTATATTTTATCCCAGGCTATATTTTATCCCGGTGTGGCTGGAGCAACCTTGAGAATTAGGTCGATTTTAAAATTATTTCACTAATGGAAAGCTATTTTAAGCCAGTAACATATTTAAGCTATTTTTATCCTGATATTCCTACGGGATCGGGTACAATGCCGGTGAAATCACGGGAATTTAATGGTTTTAAAAATTAATTCACTAATGAAAAGCTGTATTATCAGTGAATACCATATAAAGGCTATTTTCATCCCAGTATTTGCCCGGGAACGAGAACTAAACCGGGGGATGACGACCAATTTTTAAAATTCTTTCACCAATGGAATGCTACCGATGTTATCAGCGAGTAACATAGGCAATTTTTATCTCTGATATTTCTGGGATTTATATTTTTTTTTTCACCCATGTAAATTTATAATATCAGCGAGTAACATAGGCATTTTTTATCTCGGTATTGACATGAAAATGGGGTCTACGTGAATGAATCTGCGGGTGTTTGATTGATATAATTTTTTTTCACCAATGGAAAATTACGTTATCAGAGACTAAGGAAAGGCATATTTATCATCGTATTTCCACGGGAATCTGAACTATAAGGCTGGAAGTAATATTCAAATGTGAAAGTTTGTGAAGATATTTGGATGAAAATTGACACGTAGATAGAGTATTTCTTAAATTAAGAAATGTAATACTTTTTATGCCGATAATATTCTTTGCGATAATAGTTCAATATTCAAGTAAATTTTACGCGGGCGAAGCCGCGGGCAAAAGCTAGTTGTTAATATTTGCACCAAATGAGTATGTAACTAGTTAGTAGCTAACTAGTTAAAGTTTACCTAACTAGGTACATACTTCCTTGTTTGCTGCTTGGCATTATTTTTGTCTTAATTTATTGTCATACCTAGGGTTGCTACCCATACGTAATTATAAAGTACTAACAACCCGCCCTCCCTTCGCTTCGGTTTTAGTCGTTTTACCCGCGTAGTGCCCGTTTCCGTGGGATTACCGGGATAAAATATAACCTAGTTTACGCCCTGATATTATAGCTTTCCATTGGTGAAAGAATTTTTGAAATCGGTCCAGCCGTTTTGAAGATTACCCGGAACAAACAGACAGACAGACAGACAAACATTTTTTAATCTGTATTTTAGGCATAGGTATCGTGCAAATAACCGTGTGAGCATGAAAAAAGCCTATTATTTTGACATTACAAACAGACACTCCAATTTTATTTATTGGTATAGATTGTACCTTATTTCGGGGAATAATATCTATACTTTATGTAAACAATAAATCGAAAATACTTATTTTAGCACAAGTTCATTTCTCTAATACGCAAACATATTTTTCCAATGAGTTAAATTCTCAAGGAAACTTTTTAAAACACGTCATGATGTTAGCTAGTCTACATTTTTCAAATGTCAACTATACTCGTTCCAACCATTTATTTTACTTTTGACACATACTTTAGGACGTAACTGTTTCATTATACGCAATTATTAACTTTGAAACGAGTGAACAGAGAAATATATAAACTGCCCAATAATATTTATATATCTTAATTATTACCCACTAAATACATTAATATGCCGTAAATAGCTCTATTCATAAAATTTAAGTGATAATTCATTTCCGTTATAAAAAAAGTTACGTTCTATCGCATCTAGTGACAGGATCAAAAGTATTCGGTGCAAACTAATGAATCGCAAATAATCGATTACACTTATTTGCAGTTAAGTCAGCTGACAACTGAGTTTTGAATTGTTGTAATAGACAACACGTTAAAATTGTATCAGGGAGATATAAAAATCTTCTCATCATACCTATAACATGAAATAAAACAACCAAAACATTTTTAATATTATTTTATTATAACGAATCGTCGGATTCTTCATACGAACTCGAATCGTCGCTTGAATCATCTGCAGTGTTTATTATTAACTCTTGTGTAGGTATGTTGTCAAATTCAATTTCCCGATCCCAATCAGAGAATATTATATTTTTTGTCTTGTTGACGACACTCGCCCAGTTTTCAGGCGTCACACTAGCACATGCGTTTTTTAAAAGTTCAAGCATTTTATTTGCTGTGAAAGGAGGAGTTGTATTGTTTCTTGCGGCGTGTCCTTTGACTTGTGCCCAGATCATTTCAATTGGATTATATTGGCAGTGGGGAGGAATTCTGATTACAACATGCCCATATTCTGCTGCCATTTCGTCGATGACATATCGTTTTGGCTGCTTTTTACTTTTTAATATCTTAAGTAATTCTACTTTTAGTAGGGATTCGTCCACATCTTCCCCATTATCACGAAGCCAGTTTATAATCTCGTGTTTTTTGTTGGCCTGTGTTGGCATTTTATTAATTTGGCGAGAGTGATAGGGTGCATTATCAATAAATATTGTTGATGGCTCTTCAAGTGATGTAAGCATTTCTCTGAACCACTTTTCATACACGTCCGCATTCATCTCCTCATGATAGTCTCGTTTTTTTTTTTTATTTGAACGCTAACAGAGCGTCTGGTACAAATCCCTTTGTAGTTCCCGCATGGCAAATGATGAGGCGTTCACCTTTCCCCATTGGCACTGCAGAAGTAGAAGCAGCAGTATCGTCAGTCCAACCTTTTGGTATGGAATGATTGGCATCGAGCCAAGTTTCATCTGTGAAAACGACATTCGACCAGTCTTCTATTTTCTTCGCTTGTCTTAAAAATTCACAGCGAGACAAGGCTATATCACGACGTTCCATTAAAATTTTTCTTTTGTCGGATTTCTTATACAAGAACCCGATTTGGTGCAGCACCTTTGACAAAGAAGATTTTTGACCACGAAACAAGCCACAATTTCGTAGAGACGCTACTAATTTTTTCAAAGTAGGAATCTCTTTGCTTGTGTAATAATTGTATATATGACGACGAATAGCATCAGTATCAAAACTGTCAATTGCTGTCACTTTACGGGGCTGGCGTTTTTTCTTAGGCGTAGATAGCTTGTTCTGTTCAATACCACTACTACCATAGGCTTCTTTAGTGATTTTCGCCACCGTTGGAGCACTAATACCTAATGCTGCTGCAACACGGTCTCTAACTTGGGTTACTGGTATAAGGAATCCGCCATTGCGGCTTTCCTTTTCATAAAATTCACGAAGCCGCAGCACTAACTCTCTGGATTGTCCTTTAAGCACCATACCTTTCGGCATTTTGCAAGTAAAATCTTACTGGGAGGAACGATACGCTCAACTCAATCAAAGTAAGAACAATGAAATCAATACGGTGGAATATAAATACTCAACACAGCGTATGAAAAATATGAAAGAGCACTCAGCGAACAGAAATGTGACTAGCACGGGAGTCTTGTTGCGAGTGACAGACAACACAACAAAATGGCGTCGCCGGCGCGCCGTTCAGTGTTGCCAATTCGGCTTAAAATAAAAGGGGTAGGCTGGATGAGAAAATTAGTGATTTACTACCGCAGACGAGGGCGCCATTGTCTCTAAGTAAAGTTTGGAGCAGCGGACCCCGCTTAATGGAAAAATGCTTCATAAAGTAGTTATTTTTTATTTTGCAAAGTACAAAGTAAAATATTTTGGGAGGACTGAATTAGTGGATATGCAAAAATTAATGTGCCCAAATAACAAATATATTTACAGAAGTGAAGTTTTTAAATAATATGAAATATGTATTTAAGCAAAAGTAAAATATCCGTGTTAAATCGATTAAAAGTTCTTTCTGACTAAAATCGATTATTACAAAACATAGTATCCGTAATACATTGGTACAACACTAATTGATCAGAATTCGACCTGCCAAAAGTAAAATAAATGGTTGGAACGAGTATAGATAAGGCGTAATAATAATACTTTCAATGTATTAAATAGTAAATACTTTTTTTCTATTATTAGTGTAGTTTTTTGCAAACGTACACTTTTTAGAAAAATTTCATCTTGTTACTCCAAATACTTTTTACGTACATACATAAGTACACAAATACACACACACTTTTATTCTTTTGAGAGGTTATAAATGTTTGGTCCGAGTCTAGGCTATTTCTGTACTTTAATTAAATGTCTCCGCGACACAAGATTGATTTCTTAATGCGGGGAATTAAAAAATATTTTATGACCAAATTTATTTTTTGTCAAATCAAAGTATAGTTGGCAAAAAAAAATTACGGTTCAAAAACGAGAGAAAGTTGATCAAAAACGAGTTACATACAAACAAACAAACAAACATACAGATGGACCAAATAAAATTATGTTATTCGGATACACAACAGAAACGTTTATCTGAGAATAGAGAGCATAAGTAGGTAGGTATGTATATGATACAAATCGAATGAACATTTTCCATTCTAATCACTATTTGCTGATAATTAAAACTGTATGAACTAGTTTCGACTATACTACTACTGAATTATTAAATTAATGTTTTCATATTATATGTTTATCATTATTACTGATTAACTCTCCGTGTGGGAGTAAGAATACAATTCAATACCCTCTCTTGTGCCTGTGAATGTCGTAAAAGATGACCAAAGTATTGCGCATATAACAACTAGGCAACAGAAGAAAAACTCGCAATAAAACTCTACAAATGTCTATACAACCCGTTGCACCAGCGTGGATAGCAGCTGATCTTCATTCTCCTTGTGCACGAGGCTCGAACCCAGCAATGGAATGTAGGTGAGCTGTGTTAATACTGATTAAACTAGTAGCACTACACGGTAGCTGTTTTATTTCAATACAATAGTAGAATATTAAAAAATTTATCATCGAAAAAAATATAATCAAATAAGAATCGAATCATTTTTTTAGGTTTATATAATTATAAGCATGCATGCATAAGCAAGCATTAGCTGATTAAAAATATGTGTTAAGTATGAATTAAATTTTTGGAATGAAAAGAAATCACCACCGTCATCTCAGCCCACATAAGTCCCACTGTTGGGCTCAGCCTCAATGCTGGTGAAACGTGTTGGCATACGGTTTTATATGGAGTATTCCGTCTCTTGCATAGTTGTTATTTGCATAATAAATCCCATAGTCTCATCTTTTACGACATCCACGGGCAGAGGGGGTGGTCAATTGTATTCTTACTCCGTTACCACACGGATTATTATCCGTTTATTTCCGTTCCAGCATTTATTAATGTCCACAACTAATCTGATCATTTTTTTTTACGTAACTGTACACTTGAATAACGGTCCCGTTTTGTGTCAGAACGGACGACCTGTAGAAATAGGTTAAATATGCAACTCAAACCTAAAAAAGTGTTATAGGAATGGATAAAACGGACTTAAAAGCTAAAGAAAAAACAAAAGCACGTCCCTATCAGTGTAGTGATATGTCTCTGTTTGGAGAAAAAAAAAGAGATATTTTTGTACGGCTGGAGACAACGGCACAGACATTCTGAAAATGGAACGTATAGTCACGTTCCTATAACCTACTTCATTTACATACAAGAAACAAACTTATATAGAAAGAGAAAGAAAACAGGTGCTACAAAAGAATTCGTGTATTTTCATAGCATTCAGTTTTTTTCTAAATTTAACAATTCTATTTACAACCTTTTCTGAATACGCTTTAGTCACACGCTAACAAGTTATATTATGCGTACCGTACCCGCACCAAATCAATTGCTATGTATTCTTTTCGTAGCAACGTAAAGCCGAAACTGTTTCGCGTTAAATGATTTACATTAAATTTGTTGCTTTAACGCAAGTTTGCTGGCGATAGTAGTTGCACTAGCCAACGAGCGATTGGGATGTGCAGATGGCATTAGATATGTATTTATTAAATTTATACTAATAAGGGTAAATATGCTAGATCGCCGTTTAAAAAATACAGATAACGCCAATTTAACGTGGTTGGAAGCTGAACATTCGTATATTGGGAAATACATGTGCTTGTTTTCGACCAACGTTTAAACGTAGCGTTAAATGCATTATTTTAAAAATTTATAACTTGTATGATTGTGTAGTTGGTGAGAATAAAGCTATTACATAAAAAATATTTCCGATGAATTAAAGGCTGAAGCTGAGCTCTAAAAAGAGGACTGAAACTGCATATACAAAAAATAAAGTTCAAAATGTCCTTCCGAGATAAAAATGACTTCATGGCTTTCTAGTTATTTAATTATTTTATCAATATAAATAATACATACTATGGCTCGTGTGGCAATGGGATAAGAATAAAATTTTTCGCCACTTCTTACGCCCGTAGGAGTCGTAAAGATAGGCAAAGGGTCTCATCGGGCACTCTTTCTTGACGTGTTTGGTTTTAATGATGAAAATATTAATATCGTGTAATGTTTCCTTAATACCTACCTGTAATTAAAATATACTAAAATAACTTTATTATTACTAAAATAAATTTATTATTACATTTCTTTCTATGATATGATAGTGGTCGAAAACTAAAGTTAACAGATGGTCTACAACTGAATTTTCTGGACGATAATTAGCAAAACTGCTATTTGAGATTTATATTAATTATAAAAAAAAAACCTGTAAATGTACCACAACAAACACATTTTATTAAAATAAGAGTAAATCAGGAGTATAATGCAATCTTTCATTCAGTCATTCATTAATCTTTTTTGTACAAAGATTCACGAACATTATTTATTGCTTTCCGAACTTGACATATCTACAAAATGGCTTTTTTTTTCAAATTTAACGTATGTGAAGCTGTGAGGCAACTTAATACTAGATAATTTATAAGATTCTTAGTCTATTAAAGATTCTATAGTTGACGATGACTAACAAAAGACGCTCTTTTTTTGGTTAGATCGTTATGTAATGAATTAATTTTGTATCCTAAAATTAAATATTCGATAAATTCTATGACTAATTGAACGTCTCTATTAAAGAACAGCAATTTAGTCCTTCATACGTAGTTATTAATTAATACGAAACTTCATAAACGGTCAAAGGTCAACCCGGCCATCATGGCGTGCTGCCTTTAATTGCATTCTCTCCATGGTTACAGTAAGTAGGTAACAACTTAACCTACCTTAACTATCTTATAATATACCTACAACATAAACTTGCAGCATCTTTTACACTCAAATTATACGTAAGTACCTATTTATATATGGTAATAGGTAGTTAATGGGTATCTACTTACGGCATGTCGGTTTGTATCTTGTTATTTGCGATACGCTTCATGTTGACGTCGCGTGCTTAGATAACAATCATTCCATTAATTTTGAATAATTAGGCATGTAACTATCCTACTTCTGCACGTAACAGAATAATCCACAGACTACCAATTTAATATTAGCGCACTGCAATTACCGCAACGAATTTAAATTGAGAACAAAATCTGTCTGACCGTAAATAATTAAAACTAACTAGCTGACCCAACAGACGTTGTTCTGTTCAAATAAAACAAAGGAATTCTCCTTGAAATCGACAGCAGCGCCACCTACCGGGTCCCATTGTGAATCTAAACCATTCTCAAACACCCTTGAACACGCAACAAATTTCATCAACATCGGTCCAGCCGTTTAGAGTTCAGCGACATACACACGTACACAAGAAATTTATATATAAAGATAAGAAAATAGTAATAATTACGCTACCAGTGTTAAAAATATACTACCATCACCCTTACTTTTATAGCAGAATATCGTGTTCCTCCATCGACACATCAAACAACGCACTCTTGACGTAGCCATTCACAAGAAGCCCACGTTGAATAATTCTATGCCATTTCCATTCAACCTTTTTATATAATAATGGTTAATTTTTATTTAAAAACTGATCTAATCTAGGAATGCATATAATAAATGATTCTTATAAAGTCACTTACCAAACAGTGGCCACACAACTAAAGGTTTTCGTCCATGCTTATCAGACCACACAGCCAGGAATAACGAGAGACACGCAGGTATAATAGCTTCTAGAAGACTTTTAACTGTCGAGACTTGGGTTACATATTTCTGCACATCCTCTTCCAAGTCTGACTTGTTATTCTTTACGAGCGATAAGAACACCATACACTCATCCTTAGGGTACTCCAAAGAGTGTACGCAGGCTCTATATAATACAATGTTGCTTAAAGCCGTTCCTAAAAAGACAGACATTAATTTAATCTCCATGTGATGACGGGGTAAGAATAGAATTCTCCACCCACTTTCTTACCTATGGGTGGTATAAGAGGACTAATGACTACTAAGGGATATAATATACATAGATATAAGCAAAAAGAGATTCGTATTAAAACCGTATACTAACCCGGTAGAGTAGTAGGTCAATTTGTAATCTTGTATCCTTGCGGAGGAGGCTCGAGCCCAATAGAACTTATATGAGCTGAGACGATGATGAATATGGTAAATATCGTCAAATATCATCAACCTACTTTTATCCCAATAATCTGGAGTCGGAACAATATATGCCTCTTCCATCGTACATAAAGTCCGCCCGTGACCATGAACGCTGTAAAGTGTTCTAAACGTCGGGCAATCAAAATTTTATGATGATTTCTGATGTTTACGCGAGTATTATTGTAAATATTTGTATTACATTGTAAATAAAACTACGAATTTTATCGCGTTTGTATTTGATTTTTAATTGCCCGAAGTGGTCACGTGCGGACAAAGTTGTTAGTTCGCCCGTGACTAGGGCTGTTGATATTTTTTATAATATCGTTTTGTCGATATTTTTAAATATATCAATATCGGTTTTCGATATATTGAAAAAAAAATCGATATTTTTGCGCTTGACCACTTTCAGCTTCTTTCTTTGTTCCAGGGTTGCCGTGATCAGCTTTTTTTTAGCTAAGCTCTAGGCGTAAGTCAAAACTTATCATCAATTTCACGCCGATATTTTTACAGCAGATTAAGTTAACGGTGATTTTGTGGACTACATACTTTACAAAAAACGATAAAACAACAAATTTATTCAAATGAATATCGAACCTCGATACTTACTTTTTAGTATCGAACTATCGATATATCGTCCAAAATAACATCGGTGATAAGTATCGATATTTTTTTAATAATAATATCGATATTTTATCAACAGTCCTATCCGTGATCATGAACGCTGCAAAGTGTTCCTAACATCGGGCAATCAAAAATCAAATACAAACGTGATAAAATCCGTTTTATTTACAAAATATTTTTATTTACAATGTGTACTTTATGTAAATATCAGATATCATTTTGGCAATAGGCTTACGGCCTGCCGCCTGCCTGACGTCAATCCTCCTTGAGAATATAATCGTTGATAAACGTTTAGCAGACGCCATCAGATGGAGTTAGCCCAAAACGATGTAAAACTCTTGGTCATCTTTTACAACACTCTGGTTGCAAGGCAAGGGTTGGTAGTATACTCATAATAATCTGTTAGTACCAATGGTCCGCGTAAAAGTTGGTGAATGGTCATACGGCGTGTATATCCCGTCCCATGCTGCTCTGCTTTCAACCTACGATCGAATAATATTTGCGAGCATAACCATTCTCTCTCTGTAAAGAACGAGGTTATTTCGACTTAGATAACAGATTATTACAATTTGCATAACGACAATATTGTACACTGCATTCACGCTATCGGTTAAGGAGGCGACGCGACGGTCGCCTGGCGCCTGCTCGTAGTTACATTCATCTTCATCTTGCTCTTATCCCAATTATTTGGGGCGACTCTATAGTCCTACTAGCAACCCGCCCTCGCTTCGCTTCGGTTTCAGTCGCCTTACCCATGTAGTTCACGTTCCAGTGGGAATACTGGTCTAAAATATAGCCTATGTTACTCCGATATTATGTCTTTCCATTGGTGAAAAATTTTTTGAAATCGGTTCAGTGGTTTAAGTGTGAAAGCGTAACAAACAAACAAACTTACTTTCGCATTTATAATATTAGTAAGGATTTTATAGTTTAGCCATATATTACTATTTATTTTTCCGTGTGGTGACGGAGTAATAATACAAATCACCACTCCTTATCTTGCCCGTGGATGTCGTAAAAAATGATTACGGTATATAATGTGCACACAACATCTGTGGAAGAGAAGGAAAACTCCAAATGAAACCCTATATCAACATATCTGACCAGCATATTATAGTAGGTCAAATTCCCTCCCACTGTGAAGGAGGCTCGAGCTCAACAGTGGAACGTATGTGTTATTATTATATATTACTACAATTTTAGCAATAGTTTTATGAGAAGCCGCCTGCTTGACGCGAAACCTTCTTAGGAACGTATGTCCTTGCTAATGTTATCCAGATGGCATTAGTTGGAGTTGGCCCAGGTTGATGTACATAATGTACAGTTCTTAGTCACCTTTTACGACACCCACGAGCAGGAGTAAGGGTTTGAGATTTCGAAGCCGCCCCCACACAGCAAACTTACATTGTTAATTAAAAATAATTTCAGAAAAGTTACTGATCAGTATTAATCGTGACATTTTTACAAAACGATACCTGAAATCAAAATACTTTTGGTAGATTTTTTTACAATACTCATTTATACACGTAAGTTTGTGATCATCATCATAGCGGCTTATATACGTTCCACTGCTGGGATCGAGCCTCCTCTACAATAAAAGGAAAATTAACCAACTATACCACGCAGACGTATTGGTATTTTTTTTTTATGGGTGGGCTATGGTAGGCTGCAACCGGCGGCTTCTCGTCCAACATACCTCAGTGTGAAAACACAGGTCTACGACCAGTGTGTGTTACCAGTGATGACTTACGGCACGGAAACGTGGTCCCTAAATGTAGGCCTCATATCAAGGCTCAAAGTCGCTCAGCGTGCTATGCGGGCTATGCGAGATAGAATCCGGAATACAGAAATCTGCAGAAGAACGGGCGTAGCCGACATAGCACGAAGAATTAGCACGCTGAAGTGGCAATGGTCAGGCCACATCGCTCGACGAACTGACAACCGGTGGGGAAGAAAGGTTCTCGAGTGGCGACCACGTATCGGACGACACAGTGTAGGACGCCCCCCACTAGGTGGACCGATGACCTAGTGAAAGTTGCTGAGCGTCGTTGAATGCAGGCGGCACAGGACCGCACATTGTGGCGCAACATGAAGGAGGCCTACGTCCAGCAGTGGACAGCAATAGGCTGAAATGATGATGATGAATGATGAATGATGGTAGGCGCACACCGCACACGCGGTCCATTCCGTCCGGGGCGACGAAAGGACGATGCGCGGGCCCATAACCCACCCGCACCCACGTCGCCTTCGTCGTTGGGCCGACCACCAGAGCCGAGTTCCTTGTCCTCAGTGGTCGGCCCGATGGTATACCCTTTCGGGTACCCTCACCTCTCGACGTCCCTGTTCCGGGACGTCGGTCGCCACTGCGCGGTCAGCCTCTCTGCGGGTGCCGGACTAAAGTCCCCGGTCGGGCGACGTATTGGTATAGGGTTTCATTTCGAGTTTTACATATCTTGTGTATGTTAGATGTTATATAACTCTTAGTCGCTTATTATGATACCCAGGGCGAAGAATTGCATTCTTACCCCGTCACTACACTGAATATTTTATACCTTTCCCAGTGTGGTGACGGAATATCAATGCAATAAACCTCACCCCATATTTAACTGTGAGAGTTGTAAAAATTAGTGTAATCAGTAGAGTGGGCAGCAACTCCTGGGAAAAATAGCGATCACCAACCCGCCTGCTAAGTGTGACGATTACGCCACTATCCTCTAGGGATGTGCAAAAATTATAGATTTTTATAATAATCGATTATTACAAAAAAAATATCGATTAATAATCGATTTTTACAATCGATTATCCAAATAATAAAAATCGATTATTAATCGATTTTATATTAGTCGAAATTCAATCGAAATTAATCGATTATTCACTGCCAGATTTCCTAAAAAGAAAATAAAGCTCACATTTCCTAAAAAAAAAAGGTCATCATAATCCTGTTGGGAGTAAAAATCGATTATTTTCTAATCGATTATTTATTTTTAATTAATCGATTATTTTATAATCGATTAATTTTAAAGAAAAAAATATCGATTATTTTCCCTCCAAATCACATCCCTACTATCCTCTCATTTATGGGAAAGATCTATGGTCTGCAGTGAAAGGCTGAATAATGATGTTCATGATGACTAAGAAATCTCTCGTAAATTCCATCTTTTTACCTGCGTTATAACAGTAATAAAATTATGGAAGTTTTTAAACTGTTTTGATACTCTATTTGATATCTGAGAACAGAATCGGACTCGTTCAGGTATCAGATCTATAAAAAAATAAAGTCGGTTTACTGACGATAGTTGAACGTGACAACGTCATAAGAAAATACTGATGGAATGGTTTCATTTTTCAAAAGAAAATTTTAATTTTATTTGTTTGATAGATATTTTGTATGGATCAAGCCTTAAATGGAACGCCTCAGAGCGAGGCAACGCCGCATGCGTCATTTTTTTTCGTGTGTGCAGCCGGCTCCATCGAATTTTAAGACGTTGTCACGTCAAAATAAAAGATATCGCGTATTCTTTGAAATTCCTCGCCCGACTAACACCGATAGGTACTTTCCCTAAAATTATTCCTAATTAACAATGTAAGTTACCTGCAAGTGTAGCGCACATGTTATCATAATTATCTTTAAGGCCTGGCATCAGTAAATATAAAAGTGGAATTCCCTGAAATTTACGATTTAAACACTTTTTAAAAACAAGCTATTAAGTAATAACTTGTTTCAGTTTTATTAAAGTGAAAAGATAATTTTTATGCAAAGTCGTGCTAAATCCAATTGTTTATACAAGTGAATAAGTGTAGGTAATAAAATGGATCGAGGTTTTATATAAAGGTATTTTAAACTTATACAAACACGATCACAAAAAACTCGCTGTCGTATTTTTTGTATATCAATAAGACACCATGATGAGATAATTACTTAAAAATTAATCTATTTAATTAAACACTTAAGCCAAAATTATAGTGCCCTTTTAAAAATACACATGGAGTTTGAGATTGGGCGTACTTAAAGTTTATAAAGTGGTATAATCTATTACAATATCCGATCCGATAGCAAAGTAAGACTACAATTCACCACGCCCTTTCTTTTCAGCCTCTTTAATAGCAGATAAATCAAGACAATGAAATCTGATAATAAATCCTAATACAATCTCATTGTGGAGGAGGGTTGAGTCAGTTGAGGATGGGCTGAAGATGAGTGGCAAATGCAATACATTGAATAAAAAATGCATTATAGGAATGAAATTCATTGTATCATTGGAATGTTTAATGAGGTAAAGCAACAGAAGCACATTGCCAAATTCCAACTAAGATCTATTCGACAATTGATAATTTGTTGCCTTAGCATCAAAATCGCTTGTATTCAACAATCAATCAATTGATCAATCAACAAGACAATCAATTTGATGCTTACGATTTGACAAATTACCTCATGACTATTCGAATGATCTATTCATCCGATAATTTATGATAATTGAAATGTTTTGGTGCTAGCTATATACGATTAGCTAAGCTCGCTATAGAATTGTTATCAATCAAATCTTTCCACGCAAAGTGAAAAGTATCCTATATGAACTATGCTAGGTTCAACACTGTGCCATATTTCATCCTAAGTCATTTAGTCGTTTTAGCGTGATTGGCTATCAGATATCCGTCCATCCAAACTTAAGCATTTATGACAGTAGATAATAAGGTGATCGTCGAGAGTTACTTTCGATCCAAAACGTTCACTAACGACACTAAATGCTACATAGGTTATCTATTCGTGGGTGATCAATTTTTTTTTATCTTATGTAATATTTCCGTGGGGTGACGGAGTAAGAATACAATTCTCCATCCTTTATCTTGACCGTGGGTGTCGTAAAAGACGAGTAAGGGTTCTAATATGCAAATAACATCGATGCAAGAGGAAAAAAACTCGAAATGAAACCCTATGCCAACACGTCGGACTAGCGTGGTATTGTAGGTCAAATTCCCTCCCAAAGTGTTGAAGGCCCGAGCTCAACAGTGGGACGTATATGGGAGACTATATGTGCATTTTTTAAATTTATTTTCTCTTTAAGTCAACTCGTTTTCCATAATAGACTTTGCTGGTCACGAGAGAAGCGACCAGGTATCAATAAATCAGATGCGGTGCTTTGTTTACGCATTCCATTTGTGTCAGCCCATACCAAGTGGTATTATGACGTGCTACGGCACTCAGAATTGGATATCACAATGGAACTGGTCAACAACAAAAATATGACACTATAAATGCATTTCGATATTTAGACTTGTTGCGTTTCAAATGTTAGCAACCATAACATAGCTGCTTCATTCGCAAGTACCTCCAGACGCAATCAGCTCAACATTCAATAGCACAACATGAAATTTTTAAAAATTGAAACTGTAATAGTTTCTGTTATGCACCAGGCATTCAGGGTTTGTTTCACAGTCAACAGGACAGATACGAAATTTTGTATCACTACATATTATAAAACAAAGTCGTTTCTCGCTGTCTGTCTGTATAGGGACAGATCCTATAGACAGTATCCTTAGATCTTTAAAACTACACAACGGATTTTGATGCGTTTTTTTTTAATAGATAGAGTGATTTAAAAGGAAGGTTTATATGTATAATACATGCATAATATGTCGCTCTTTCAAGTGTAACCTCTAAAGAAAACATGTTTGTATTGTCTAATAACAAAATGCTGTGAACGTTGTGAACGTAAAGATATTCTGTAGTATATTTAGTATCGGCATTGGACCCGTGCGAAACCGGGGCGGGTCGCTAGTTAAATTATATAATCCCATTCCAAGTGCTATACATAGCGGTTTCTTAACAGCTTTCCGTATCTCAACATTAACCTCGTACGATATCCCTAGTATAGATATAGACAGCTGAACGAGACCACACCCCATCCAAATCATCCGGGGTGATGAAACAGCATGTGCCTCGTAACCTATAGTGCCGCTTACTACTAATCGAATAGATCACGAGAAGCGATGCCTTGAACTCGGAGACCCGTCCGACGGGTTACCTTTCCTTAGTAACTTCCCCTATCCGCGTAGGGCATTAAAGATCAGGACCTCACTTTCTTGTGGTAGTAAACTGGTCCCGGTCCATCCACCCACGGCCTCGCTTAGAGCTACTGATTCGCAGAAGGCAGTCACTAGCTCCCAGTTTCTTACAGTGTCCACTATAACACTGACGACGATCGGCACCGATGGTTGCTGCAATTCCACAGCATTGCTCTGCAAAGGTCACACGGACCTCGAGCGCATGTCGCACCTTGTTCTCATTATAGTCACAATGATGGCAACATTCTTTCTCCTTGCAATCGTTTAAAGATATTTGCAGAAGCAATCGCACCCCAAACTCGGAAAAAGAGGACTCTGTGTCGCCCCTCTATTCACTGCACTAACACCGGCCGGAAGGTTTCGTCGATTCTAACACAAAACCGAGGCCGAACTGGGTGACTTTTAATGGGCGTCGCCCCGCCAGGTGGCAACTCGCTAGGCGAGATAATACCGCCCCTTGTCTGCCGAGTTCGATAAGAACGGAGGTGGGAACCTCCAAATCCCGCGTTAACTCAAATCTACACGGTGCGGTATTTTCGTACCACCCTGACCATCGTGGCTCATTACGGTCGCCATTAGGGAAATCGGCTCACGCGAGCCGCTTTGAACCTGATATAGTACCATTGAGAGATCACATTCTTATGCTATAAATTATATCTGACAACACATACTGAATATTAATTTGGATCTAGGTTTCTGCAACAAGCTTATGAATGCTAGATATTTGTTTAGTTATTAGATATATACAGGGTGTATCAGGTTATGGAGCAACTGTTCGAGTATATTGTAGTTTAACGGTCATAGATCGTAATTAGAATGTACATTCCACAAAAAACAATATAACATAAAAGTTATAGTGATTTCAAAAAAATGTGTCTAAGAGTCTATGCCTTAAATGTTACGTATTATGTAGGCATGTACAGACAGAATACATGTAGGCATGTAAAGCTTCGACAGTATAAATTCATTCAGTAATACCTAGAATTGTGCAAACGTTTCAATGATATACTCAGTGCCAGATAACGTGGCAAAAGACGACCTTCACCTACCTTCACCACGATATCTTAAAATGCAAAAAAATCTATCGCTTACCATACAAATCTATCGAAAAGTTGTATCGCAAAATTCTCTTGGTAGATGCCTACCAGGAAGCAACATTACAAACAGCACAACCCAAAATTTTACGAAATCTAGTAAAATTACCATAGAAAATATATGTTTTTAATATCCTATAATCATGTATTTCATTGTTTTAAAATACCAGATTAACCTGTAACTGGTGACATTTCATTATTTTATAAATAATATCATTGATAACAATGCCAAATTACTTTCAAATGTCTGAATATCAAAAGTTTTTAAGTAACATTAAAATTAAAGTACCAAGAATATTTATATAAATTCAATATAATATAGATCCTATAATTAAATACGTAATTAGCTTCGAAGAGTTATGTAGCGACCAAAACAATGCCAAGTTTTAAGTTATGACACATTTCTTTCAACTCATTTTACCGTCAGGTGTAATAAACCTAAAGGATCGCACAAGTAGATGCAAGATTTTAGGTTATGTGTATCAAACATAAAATCTTTTCTTAACTGATTTTAGCGTCAGGTGTACGAGATAAGTGGCGTCGTGTGACCCAGTCGCCATTTTGTTTGACATTCCGTGTGGAGCACGTAAAAGATATTGAAAAAAAAATTATGGGCCTCGATGACAGTATATACCGAAAGATGCATTCATAATTCATGTATCAGACAGCAGTGATAGTAACAGTAGTGGAAGTGACAGTCCAGAACTATAGATTTTTGTAAAGTCATAAATAAATTATTTTAGTATATTACTTTACCTCACCTTACGTCTTTAACAAAAAGTTAGCCTTAAGATAGGTTAGCTATCAGTTTCATGCTAGGGCAGTGGTAAGGTAGGTAACGTGTACGTATGCTTTATTATTGCACGTGTAGGTGTTTGATAATTTCTTAATTAAAATTCTAAACAAATTACACGCAGACAAATGTTTGTAACCTCTGTACAGTCTAGACACCTTCACCACGATATTACAACGATAAGACGGTTTGTATGGAAAGCGATAGAATTAGCAATAAATTACTTGGATTTGATGATATCGTGGTGAAGGTCACCAAATCACCTCTTTTGCCATGCTATTTGGCAAACACTATAGTGTAAGTTTGTACCTATGAGCGGTCAACGGTCATAGGCCGATCAGCTGTTTTAAAGCGAAGTTTGTTTTGTTTATGTGAATGTAATCATTGATTTATTCAATTTCTAATGAACATTTAACAAAGTATGAATATGTTGCGTATTAAGTATCATTGACTTTATACATTTTCAATCAGATTTACACGAAAAAGCGACGACAAAATTGAAAACTTTACATGTCTCCAATTCTTTAACGAATCGATATTTTTCGTTCAAATTTTTTTCATGGGTTCCTACCACCATTGCCTAGCTCCCTTTTGATCAGTTGCCCCATAACCTGATACATCCTGTATATGTATGGAATAATATGTAATAAATACCACAATAAATATTATAATTAAAGTTGTAATACTTTTAACTCGAGTGTAACAAGTTAAAAGTATTTTTACTAAAGATATATAATATAGTTGTTGGTTATATCATGAAGTAATAAACCAGTGGTTCTCAAACTTTTTAAATGACGGAACCCTTTTGGGAAGCAAAATACTTGATGGAACCCTACAATAAAACAATTATTTTTATAAGTGTATTCTATATTAATCAGCATAATAAAAGTACAATGTATCAGTTACTAATTATTATTTACTTCACCACTTGGTAAGGACAATAATAGAAAACATTAAAAAAGAAAAAATCTAACTAGTGGGAGGTATGAAACTGTTTTTTATTTTTCATCAATTGCTTGATATCAGGTTTGATGGAAGAAAGTTGGAGTCTCATATCAGCTTCGGCGTCCAGTCTATTGCGATATTTTGTTTTCGTGGCTGCGTAGGTAGAGAATCCTGTTTCGCACAAATATGTAGTTGGGAACGGGAGAAGAATATCCAGAGCCATTTGGCCAAGCATTGCATATTCATCTTGGATTCTGCACCAAAAATCATTAAGAGGCGTCGTTTTGAACAATGACTCCATACTTGTGTCTGATGACATTTCTAAAAGAGATTCATATATCTCATTTGACATGTTTTCAGGCTTTTCCAAGTTGGGTAAAAAAGGATTATGAATCCAGGAGTTCACTTTAATTTTTGTATTGTGTTCTTCGGGAAAATACTTTTCAAAAGATGCGCGCATCGAACTGAGATATTGGACCAATTCTTCAAACACATTATCTTCAAACATTTCTGAGTCGTTTTCGCTAACAAACTCACTGAGTAACGTAAAACTTTCTATTTCTTTCTTACCAATGCAAATGATCCAAAAATCTAATTTTCTTTTAAAAGCAGTTATTTTATTATAGGCATGAAACACTGTTGTCTGTTTACCTTGCAACGATAAATTTAATTCGTTAAGTTTTTGAAAGATATCCGCCATAAAAGACAATCGGAACAACCAAGTTTTATCATACAAACGGTCCTTCAAATTAAAAGAAGTATCTGCTGAAAGAAACATTTGTAACTCGGCTCTAAGTTCAAATAGCCTTGTTAAAGTTTTTCCCCGAGACAGCCATCGCACTTCTGTATGGAGCAGCAGTGTTTTATGTTTGCTGCCATAATCTTCACACAATAATGAGAACAATCGGGATTGTAGTGGTCGTGATTTGATAAAATTAATTATTTTTACCGCTTCATCCATAACTAATTTTAGATTAGACGGCATTTGCTTCATCGCAAGTGCTTGTCTATGCAGAATACAATGACTGGAACTACAATTAGGCGCTTTATTTTTCATTCGTGACACTGCTCCTGCTGTTTTACCTGTCATCGCCTTGGCCCCATCTGTACAAATGTCAATGCAATTGTTCCAACTGAGATTATGTTCTTCAAAAAATATATTTATTTTATTAAAAATTTCTTCCCCGGTAGTGTTTGTAAGCAGCGATGAACACATAAGCATGTCTTCTTCAAAAGAACTTTTATATGGATATCTCACAATAACCAGCAGGATAGCCAAACCAGCGACATCAGTCGACTCGTCCATTTGCAAAGCGAATCGTGTATTTTGTAGACGTGTAACTAGTTCTTGTTTGACGTAGCTTGCCAGATCATGGATTCGTCGTGAAACAGTATCGTTTGATAGCGGAACAGTAGAAAGATGCTTTGCAGATTTTTCATCAAGCATACATTTTGTTAGGTCTAATACACATGGTTTTATTAATTTCTCAGCGATAGTGTGCGCTTCACCTGCTTGTGCAATGCGATAGCTAACTAAGTATGATGCCTCCGTGGCCTTTTCGTTGGTAGTTTGTGTTACATGCATCATATTTTTTTGACTTTCTAATAACTGATCTTTTTTGCGAACAAAAAATTCTTTATTCTTGTCTTTAGTCTCGGGGTGTACGGTTTCTAAATGTCGACGCAATTTGGCAGGTGCCATGGAACTATTAGGAAGCAGTTTACTACAGAGCATGCAGAGAGGTGAGCCGTTGGAATCAACAAATCCGAAACTGATATAAGATTCATCATACTTCCTTTTTTTCGTCTTTGAAACCGTCGAGCTTGACGTCGTGGCACTCGTGGCATCATCTTCTGGATCGGTGATTGCTAAATTCTCCGCGCGCATTGCTTTTGAACATTCAGCGTCATTAGAAGATGTTGTTGGAACACGTTTAACACCTTTAAGCCAACGTTCCATTCTTCTTTATTTATAATGTTACAAGTCAGGATAGTGGGGTTTAAATAATGCACAATCGTTACTGCGTATAAGAGACTAAATTTAGAACCTACAGGGAAGAAATGTATAAAACTGAGACAACAGAATACAGCAGGCAGTAAAACAATGAACACTAGTTTCTCGCTAGCGAGCTTGTAAGTAGGTAGTAACTTATCGCTCCGAACGCTAATCATCAACTGACGACGCCAACGCGCGATCGCCGCTTTTATACTTAGTCCTAGACTCGATCTCAAATATTCTCGAAAATACTCGAGTCGGCACCTTTGATAAACAAAAAGCAAAAATAAAAACAGAAATTTAAAAATAGCGTTGTAAACAATATCGACTTTATCCTTTGAAGTTAGAGACGAAAGTCGCTAGTTGACAACTATAGCGTCTAATTCAGAGGCGGCTTTTATCAAAGAGACTGAGCGCTTACAAGTATACTACCCGCTCGTTTTAAGTTTGCCGCTGGCGATAGGTATGAGTGTATGACGTTCGAAATTTTTTATTTAATTGTAACAATAAAAATTGTGTACGTTAGATATTTGGGTAAAACTATGACACATTATAAGTTTTGTTGTCACGTGGGGGAGGGTACGCGCATTCCACAGACCGGCAAACTTAGAGCGAACGCGTTGTACAAGTATAAAATTGTTGAGACCAAACTTATGAGATATTGTACCAGCTAATGTAACACAAGCTTATACAAATACAAATAAATAAATAAATAACATTCATAGCGTTTTGTCTCCGCGCGGCCGCGGAGTCCGCACAGCCGCGGAGCGACCAGAGAGAGGTGTTTTGATTTTTTTATTTCTAAATTCTTGCGGAACCCCGACAGAGGTATCACGGAACCCTAGGGTTCCGCGGAACACACTTAGAGTATAGCTGTAATCTATACTAATATTATAAAGAGGTAAAATTTGTAAGTTTGTATGCAGGGGGTAATCTCTGGAACTCATAATCTAATTCTAATTTTATTTTAACTGGCAGAAAGCTACATTATTCCTGAGTGCTATAGGCTATAAATTGTTTCTATAACATGTATATTAACCGAGCTATCACAACTTTTGTCTGGCAAGTCGGAAAAAAATACCTCGTAAAACAGAATTATTTGCGTGCGCTGCCTAAACAGTTGCTTAAAATTAAAAAGAATGTATGGCTACCTGGTTCATCTTAATTATTTCTACAAAAAAGTCAGCGATACCATATCTCTATCTTTTATATTTTATCTTTTATACTTCTATTATTGCATTAAAAAATTTTTTTTTCGGCATTGTTACGTTTGGTTGATTATTTGAGCAACAAAATATTAATTCTTATGACAATAAATTATTTCAGTATCACAGGAACATCATACAGATAAGATTTGCCATTTACAGTATATCAATTGGTCATACAGTTTCGGAGATAATATAAAATTACTAAAACGCAAAATGACCCTAGCATAACTTTCATTGTGCAGACGTTTTACCTATTTGCCCATAGATGGCGTTCTGCAATGACGTCATTTTTCTGAATCGCGGTGTTAAGACTTTCCGTGGATTGATGACCCTCTCGAATTATTATGCCCACGTTGTCGTTAGTTGGAGTTCTAAAAATTACATGTCAGTTGGTTATTGGTTTCGGTTGTTTCGTTCGCATGGTTGTTGTTGTTGATAGATACCTCATAATCGAAAATATCGTAATCTATACTAATATTATAAAGAGGTAAAATTTGTAAGTTTGTATGTAACGAATAAACTCAAAAAGTACTGGACCGATTTTAAAAATTCTTTCACCATTGGAAAGCTATAATATCAGGGAGTAACATAGGCTATATTTTATCCCGGTATTCCCACGGGAACGGGAACTACGCGCGTAAGGCGACTGAATCCGAAGCGAAGCGAGGGCGGATTGCTAGTCTATTATAAAGAGGAAAGATTTGTATTTTTGTATGTAACGAATAAACTCAAAAAGTACTGGACCGATTTTAAAAATTCTTTCACCGTTGGAAAGCTATAATATCAGGGAGTAACATAGGCTATATTTTATCCCGGTATTCCCACGGGAACGGGAACTACGCGCGTAAGGCGACTGAATCCGAAGCGAAGCGAGGGCGGATTGCTAGTAAACAATAACTTGAGTATTTTGTTCACAAAATACGATTTCTCCATTTTCCATTCCTATAAAACAGTATCTTAGAATAATAGCATAATAAAACTATATTGACAAATATTATTCCAAAAATTGGAAGTATAATGAGAAAGTCACTAATAATGATTTGAATGAAAAACGAAGTTGCGCTCAAGGTCACTAAAATATAATTGATTCCTTAATTAATTCCGTAATACAACAGTCTGTATAAATATAGATTATTTTTTTTATGTAAACATAATGATGGTCTATAAAAGAAGTGATATAAAATAAATTTACCACATAAAGTGATGCCCGCCATCACCAGAAACAAAGGAAATTCCATTGATAATCGAAAAGGCTTGCTTGGTACTTGGTCAGAATTTACTTCTTCCGTGTTTATAACGGGGTTTCTGTCCGTAAGCTGCTCATCTTCCGCCATGGTGATTGTATTAAATCTGCAAAAGATATTTGAACACTTTATATTTATCTATTTGTTATTTATGCGTTGTTAGTTCACGTAACATTTTTATTATTAACATACCAAACCAAATTAAACACTAAATTCTTTCACGATAGGCATTCATTTAGAATTAAATGTGTAATTAATAATTTGAATCAATCAATAATATGAAAGACGTTCAATCCTACTGAATTACGATAACAAACTAATAAACAACCGATACCTAATTTGTTTTCTTTCGTATTCGCGGTGATTTGTGTAGGTAATAAAGCGATTAATAATTGACAATAGTTTTTTTTTGTTTAATCGGCTAAAGTCTTTTCGACCATACTGCCTTGTCTTACGTAGCTTACAAATAATTTTCTTTACATATTACTACTTCTTCATATTGTATAACTTATTAATAGTAAAGTAAGTCAAGTCGTTGTCATTAATTAGGCGCTGAAAACCTAATTAAATGATTTCTCTGGGCATTTTGGTAGAATATGGAAATACATGTAAACCACTCTTATATCACATTCACCACACTTCAGCACCTTAATTGTATTATATTACATAAAAAATCAGCAAAATTATTCAATATAACACTATAAATCACTAAAATTAAAATAATACAAGAGCTTAACATGACATTGCCATCTTCGCGCTGAAACATAACCTAAGTAGTACTATAGATGGTCATCTCTAGTACAAGCTTTTCGACCGAAAGAAAATTTGTGAATTTGAACATGACAGCTAATACATGTTTATAGATATACATATATATATATATATATATATATATACATATATATATATATAAGTATATATATATATATATAAGTGTATTTATACGTATACTAATACTATTATATATGTATATATATCTAACATATCTTTCATTTCTTGCTTTCGTTCAGGATAATTAAAAGAATTCATACGTTTCTACATTCATTTATTCAATATATAACAATAATTATTAACACATACGAAATATTTATCACAATTTTCAGCATATCACAGTTTATTCAGTTCAGACACTTTATTTCGTTTTTATCTCGTTAATTGGTACTTTTTGGTATATAACACTTAAAACACATTTGAAGCCGTAAACTAAGATCCACTTAAATTAAGGCAAACATTCTGTCGGTTCTAATAACATACTTTTACAAAATAACATTAAAAAAATGAAGATTTCAGTGTCTCAATGCCGGCATTTGTATTATTATCGCGGCCAGGAATCACCGTACATTTCTTCTACCGTAATAGGGCGTCTACATGTTGGCCGAGTGCAGGCGAGCGATGGCGAACGCCAACGTGTGTACACCCGATTTGCCTTAGTTGGCCAACGCTCGCCGTCGCTCGCCTAGTTGGACGAGTGAATACAAACGCTAACGTGTGGACAGCTGATTTGTCTTCACTCGCCGTCACTCGCTGTCGCTCGTGATCACTTGCCTCACTTCGCCTCAGTGTCGGTTTTTGTGCACAAATCAAAGGCACTCGTCCACGCTTGGCCAATGGCGTCTACACGTTAGCCGAGTCGTCATTACACGGTTGACATCCATGGCGGTTAGACATGTTTAATGTGATACTGTCGCTCAATATAAATGATTATATTTTCAAATTTGCATCACTACTTCTAGATATGCGACGTAAATAATTAGATCCAAGTCACCCCTATATGTTACCTATAGTATCAAAATGTATCTTCATCATTCATCATCATTTTAGCTAATATACGTCCTACTGTTGGGCTCGAGCCTCCTCCACAATAGGCGGGAAACTGACCTTAGTATTCCATGCTAGTCAGACAGGTTGGTATAGGGTTTTATTTCGAGGTTTCCTTCTCTTGCATATATGTTATATGCTTATTATGTATTATATCCCTTAGTCGTCTTTTACGACATTCACAGACAAGATAGGGACTGGTAAATTTTTTTCTTACTCCGTCACCACACGGATATATCTTACATTGTTCTATTTCTGTGAATACTCAGTATCAACCACCTTCTTTTTTTCCCACTTTACTGCGGTATACACTGAGATAATAGTTATATACTCTCATTAAATAAATAGTCGAAGCTGCAGCAACGTTAATGTCAACGTCCGTAGTGTTTCAGTGCACAATGAACACTGACGGAGGCCAACGTGTAGACATTTCTACAAACGCTCGTCTACGTTGCTCGTCACTCGCGTTGGCGTTCGCCGCACTCGGCCAACGTGTAGACGCTAGCACTCGCCTTGTACATATTTGCCGACGCTTGCGTTGGCCTAGGCTCGGCCAACGTCTGTACGGGCTATTAGAAACTCGTCGTTAATCTATGGTGCGATATATTACTTGACGTTTAAATTGTTTTCCATCCCTCCTCACCTCTGTACTTTCCCCTCGTCTTTATATGTTAGGACTGTCAAAAAAAATACCGATATATTGAAAATCATATGTCAATATATCGATATTTTCGAATACATATATCGTAATCGGAGTACGTACATCGAAAAAATATCGATATTTACCTTTATGAGCTTTGTATTAAAAAAATGTATACCATCTTTTCCGTGTGGTGATGGAGTAAGAGTACAATTCACCATTCCCTATTTTGCCCGTGGACGTCGTATAAGACGACTAAGGGATGTAATATGCACATAATATCTATGCAAGGGAAAGCGGAAAACTCGAAATGAAACCCTTTACGAACATGTCTGACCAGCATGGTACTGTAGGTCAAACCCATTATTTATACAGTAGGTACTCCCATTGTGGAGGAGCCCGGCGCCCAACAGTGCGACCTATATAGGCTGCAATGATGATGATGAGACCATCTCAAATATGTTTGATCTGATGATGATGAGACCATGGTGATGCAAGCATAGTCGAGGCAAAACCGACGAAACGAACGAAAATTATTTAGTCAAAAATTTAAAAAAAATATTTATTTGGGCTTTAACTATGATTTTTATTCAAATTTGGGGAGTAACTTGTCAAACCTAGGAGCATCGAACTATCACATATATCTATGCAAAATTACATCTAGTTTTAGTAACTACCTTAATTTAAGTAAGATAATAAATAAGTACATTATAATATCAATAAACTAGGAAAAGTGAAAAATCATAACATAATGTAAATAAAGTTTAGTAGATTAAGTTTACGTTGATTTTGAAGATGAAATAATCTACAAGAACAAATAAAATATATTAAAAATTAACATCGGATCTCGATATCTTTTTTCAATATCCAACTATCGAAACGCCCAAAAAATATTATTAATTTGAGAAAAATATAATAAAATTCTATTAAAATATTAGGTATTTTGCAATAAAAATATTGATGTTTCGATATATCGATATTTCGATATACCTTTATGTTTCCACCAAAATTCTCAGAAAATACCCTTAACAGTGGCCATTACACTGTTGAAGGTGACAATTTGACTTACTGACGGACCATTACGGACATGATGAAACTGATAATTTGAAAAGAAAATTATAACTCGACACTGGCAAAAATGGCTCGTATTAGTAGTTGATTGCCAAGGCAAAAAAAGAAGAAGAATAAATGTTAAAACGGATTTTGGCGGGTATTTGGAAGTGTCATGAGGTGTTCTTCTATTATATTCAATATCTTAGTATTTAAACGTGTTATATTCAATAATCTTGATGGCATTTTATGTAATGTATAGTGGCAGAACGGATGAGGTGTAGTGAATATGATATAAAACTGCTTTACATACCTTTTTGATAATTATAACTCGACACTGGCAAAAATGGCTTCTATTTGTAGCTGATTACCAAGACAAAAAAAGAAGAAGAAGAACTGTCAAAATAGGCCTTTTATTTAGTGATAACTATAGATTTATGTATCTATACCATATATATATATATGGTATATATGGTATAGATATATATATATATAAAGTAATCTGTGATCTATACTTCGTGGATCCGTACTAAACTCTAGCGCAGCCAGTGGCAGAAAAGAGAACTAAGATCTGGGTTTAATATTGTGACCATGAATACTATAATATAAGCCTATACCGTTCGGCCTCCTGTGTATCTATATTCCGTGGTTAAGAGTCTCACTTTCTGTTTAATATAATTGAAAATAGATTTCTTATTTACAGCTGTACATTATTATAACTCATAGACGTTCCACTGCTGGGCTTGAGCCTTCTCCACAATGTAAATTGCCCTAATATACTATACAAGATTTTATTTCAAGTTTTCCATCTCTTGCATAGATGTTATATACATAGTAGTTCAGTAGCTAACTTCAGGGTATTGGGTTTTCGTGACGGTATGCGCACGCATCATAAAAACTTAATCTCATCATTTTTCCTAAAGCGCCAAGAAACGTATAATTTCAATAAACTGTACATAAGATTAAAATTGTTTCATTGATTTAATTTTGTCACCAATGACAAGAACCTAGTATCGATGGCCTGCCCATAGGCTGATAGAGAACTACGTGTATGGCATGGTTATCGTGTTAAAAAGGTATTAAATTTTAATTAATTTTACAAGAAAGCGGTGGATAAATAACATTAATAACAGTAACTAGCACCATTTTTTCTTTAAATAATTACTATTTAAATATATTTTATTTCTTAATTCATGTTCAGTTACTAGCATTTCAAATTACCAATAATTTAAATTGAAATGAATATTTATGTGCATATATGTATTAGTTAGATTTTTGACATTTCTATATTATTTTATAAATATACGCCACAAAAATAGAAATTTAAGTTGTTGTATGTGTGTAATGTAACTTAGATATAACTGAAATGACCGAAACTTAAAATCGTTAGTACATAATAATATTTAGTAATATTTACGTAATATACTTTTATGATGAACATCCTTAATTTTGTCTATGGCGAAGACAATACGGAATTACGGACGGGAAGTTAAGATTTACTACGACCAGCGTTTTTGGATAAAAATCGCACGTTTTTATTGCTTTAAATATTCATATGTGTTTTTGTAGAACATAGGAATCTAACAAGATATCTACGCAGAGGTATGTTACATTTCTTAATACAGTATTTAGACATCAAGTGAGATCGGGCGGTTCGTCCATCATGTGTCGCTACAGCTAGTTTTTTGATGAGTCGTCTCAATTCGCCCTGTTGCCTGTGCCTTGTTATTAATCATCACATCTGTTGTGGTAGATGTTCGCTATGGCAATTTAAATTATTAAAATTAACTAATTCGTACTCTATTGCTTCTATAATTATATTTAGATTATAATTTCTAAGATTTTGTCGGCTAATCGTCACGGATATACCTCGCACGACCTATTTTTAGATCGGCTTTCTTTTTTCTGTCTTATAGTTGTCTTTAATAAGATGTTTTTGTAACATCCTTCAACTTTCTTTACAGGTGAAAACATCAGCAAATATGGCAGTAAATGTTTATTCCACAAATGTGACTTCTGAGAATTTGTCAAGACATGATATGCTGGCGTGGGTGAATGACTGTCTTCAATCTAACTTTGCCAAGATTGAGGAACTATGCACAGGTGCTGCATATTGTCAGTTCATGGACATGCTATTTCCTGGCAGTGTGCCGATGAAGAGAATTAAGTTCAAAACAAACCTAGAACATGAATATATACAGAACTTTAAAATATTACAAGCAGGATTCAAAAAAATGGGAGTTGACAAGGTAAATGCATATTTTTATACCCAATAAATGTTGTACCATTAATTTACCTCGTATTGCTTTACTAATAAGAACAGGTTACAAGCATCTCAACTTAAATCTGAAACTTAATAAGTACACCTATTAGTCTAGATTTGTCCTCAATCTCAATGCAGTGTGCTTGGACATCCATTAAATGACCCATTATGCACTTGTGACCATCATAACATGACAAGTTTTAAGATTGAAGTCTGTATGATGAGTCACTGATCAGCAAAAATTTAGATATCAATTAATAGATAACTTCTCAAGGAAGTCCCTGATAGTGCCAAGCAGTATTTGAATATTGGAACAGGGTTCCATCTAACTTTTCTAAGCTGTTACTGTGATTGATGTTTCCACCTCAGTGAGAAAGAATTGTGGCACAGTGTGGACTAGTATGTCAGGCACTTGCAATACTGTAGAAATAGGAATTATGTGACAAAATGAAGCAAATTTTATGAACTATATCTCTTCTTCACTGATATGTGTATTTGTCATTTAATTATAGACCATATTTTGCTTCTTTAATAGAATGCAATTGTATTTTTATCACATACTTTCTATGAGCACTTCCCGTTTACAGAGGACGCCAGGAGAATTTTAGTAGAAATTTTATGCCTAAAAAGATTAAACATTGATTGACAACAATATATCTTATATTGATTGAACTTTTAGATTCGCACAATTATATTACTTTAACTACTACTGGTGGTGTTATTGTGCATTGCTTATGGAAAAATTATTGCCATTTTAATTAAATCTTAATAATTTAATAACTGAAAGTTTATGTAAAATAACTGATCAGTTTTTTATAAACCTTTATAGTAATATAGCTTACACATAAATCAATATAATACATTTACTTAAAAAAAAAATCCTAAAATAAAAGATTCTGTAATTACTAGTTTATTATAAAACTAGCAACCCGCCCTCGCTTCGCTTCGGTTTTAGTCGTTTTACCCGCGTAGTGCCCGTTCCCGTGGGAATATCGGGATAAAATGTAGCCTAGTTTACGCTCTGATATTATAGCTTTCCATTGGTGAAAGAATTTTTGAAATCAGTCCAGCCGTTTTGAAGATTACACGGAACAAACAGACAGACAAAAATTTTTTAATCTGTATTTTAGGCATAGGTGTCGTGCAAATAACCGTGTGAGCATGAAAAAAGCCTATTATTTTGACATTACAAACAGACACTCCAATTTTATTTATTGGTATAGATGTTGGAATATAACAATGTATTGAATTGCTGTTATTTTTACCCACACTTGAAGAATGTGTGTCTGGTGTGTAGAAACTCTTTCAAACAATTAAGAAGTTCAGCAAAGACTCCATCTATATCAGCTCATTATTAAAATCAGAACTTGATATCTTATAGGCCGCCTAAAGACAGTCTATAGAACTTATGGAACAATCTAGTGAGCAATGACATCATGAGGGTTATTAGATTAGATGTCAGCATATTGTCCTTAAAACGTTCAGTTTGGCAGAGGTCTAGACAGGTCTTTTTATTTAGTCAGACCCTTCAAATAACTTTTACTACCACTCTAGTCAAAAGAGTTGGTATAGGATTTTATTTTGAGTTTTCCTTCTCTGGTATAAATGTTATCTATATATTATATCTCTTAGCCATCTTTTATAACACCTATGTGCAAGATGATGGTTGGGTGGTGAATTGAATTGTTATTACTCATGGATAATGAGAGATAAAAAAGATTCCCAAACAATATATAAGAATTTTCAAAGACGTTAAATTAGTTGATCTGGACTTCTGGAGAAATGAGTGAACTTAAAAAATTGCACTTTTGATTATATAAATTATTTGAAATTGAAGAAAAATGTATCATACCGTTATTGAATAGTAGTTTGAAGCCGGATCGGAGGCATAATAAGTCATAAATAGTATATCTTAAAATAAAATCTTGTACATCAAAATTGTGTGCAAATTACTTTATTCTGAAGTTGTGTGCAAATTACTTTTTCTGAAGTTGTGTGCATATACCATGTCCCAAAGCATTATGCTTCAGACTTTTGTGTTGTAAAAATAATATAATATCTTCTTAATATTTCTGGTGAATCTTATATTTAAGCTGTAATTAAAATTTTGTGCATGGTTGTTACCAAATTAGTCATTAGCCAAATTAGCCATTCAGTGTCTAAAAATTTTGAACATAACAAATTTTATGCCTTCAAATATTACTAATCTTACCTTTTTGTGTTGAGATCGACACAATATGTTCTCCTCTTCTACTTCCATAGTAAAATTTGTAAATTCAAATTAATTTTACTGAAATCCAAATAAATCGTAAATAGTATCAGTATGGAGGTCCAAATATTCCAAAATCCAAATAGAACTTAAATAGTATCAGTATCTTGGCATAAATAGATGATTTTTTAGGCCATTCAGTTACAGCGTATTGATATTGCACTGTTGAAACTCTTATAGATTTATCACTGTAGGTGACGTCAAGGGCTTAGTTATCACATTAAAAGGCACTCACACAAACACATATATGCATTTTTGTATCTGAGCTAATTTATTGCTTTTTACTCGTTCTGACAGTGGCCAACATGTCTAAAGCAGTTTTCATTTAAAAAATCGAACTTCTGTCCTGTGAGTGTAGTACCAACTAACAAAACTTAATACATTGTGATCCCAAAGAAATAATCAGACTGAGTTCTGTTGGATTTGAACCTTTTTTCGTTTCTTGATACAATGTTTATACAGACTATATTGTTTGGCTTTACACATTTAGTATTTACAAAAACTTTCACCTTAATCTTCAGCAGCATAATTATGACATTATTTTTTAAATTTAAATTTGTCAGTTTGTAAGATTAATAATATGAATATATTCAAATTAAATAATAATACATTTGTAGAAAGTTATTATTTTTTATTACCTGCAGCGTCAGAAATGATAGCAAGCCAGCATATATGTTCCACTATTATATCCTCTTCATTATATCTCTTCATCTTGCTATTGGGCATCGGTCATTATCTCCACAATTGGAAAGAAGTGGTCTTACTAGACCATATCTTCCATCCCACAGTGAATAGATGAGTTGGCATACAATTTCCTTTCAAGTTTCTTTTTCTTCCAGCAACTCTAGGAGTCATTGTCTGCTTCCTTAACACTTAGTTGTCGTTTATGATATCTGCGAGAATAAAATGAGATTCTGAATTATATGGTATTTACCTCTTAGTGTAAGAGCATGGAAATAAATCAATATTCAAGCATTCTACTGTATTTGTCTTACATATTAACGAATACACCTGTATAAATTATATTTATAGGTAATACCAGTGGACAAGCTGATAAAAGGCCGCTTTCAAGACAATTTTGAGTTTTTACAATGGTTTAAAAAATTTTTTGACGCAAATTATGATGGCCGCGAATATGATGCGTTTGACGCACGTGGCGGCTTCACAATCGGGTCTGGGGCATGCGAGTCTGGTCTACCCCTGTGTGCAGCAGCTCTGCCTCCACCCAAAGCCACACGGCGGGCGGTCCCTGTGCACCATTCTGGCAGTATGCATCAGCCGAATCAAATAATGCACCCTACATCACTACCACAGTTACAAACACTGACTTTATAACTTTTGTCTTGTAACACTTACTATTATTGGAACAGTGTTTCTAACTGTGATCAAACTATTCACATGTTTAGTTATAGATTGCAGGTAGCGGCACGTTAGTAGTCTTCATTGATTCTTTTTATTTTACCTTTACACTTTTTTCTTTTGTAGATAGTACCCATTGACAGACTGGTGAAGGGTCGTTTCCAAGATAACTTTGAATTTTTACAATGGTTCAAGAAATTCTTTGATGCCAACTATGGAGGCTCGGAATATGACGCAGTGGCGCAACGCGAAGGCCTGCCCATGGGGCACGGGGGCTCCAGCGCCCCGCGGGCCATGCCTGCCACTGTCAAGAAACCGATGGCGCCTGTCGCCAAAGTCGCAGCTAGACCCCAAACCAGTACTATTTTCTTTTCTTTATACTATTGATTTGTGTTTTTATAATTTGGCTTTCCATATTGAGTTGCATATAATTTAAATCGGCTCAATTGATAATAAATACTATTTATATATGAACCATTGCACTAATAATTAGAATTTTGTTTAATATCAATTGCATATTTTTCATTAATGAATTAGTCTGCGACTATAAACTATATATTATTAATGTATAAATTGTAAATTAAATAATATTATTATATAGCACCTGCACCTTATTACACCATTTATTTACCTATTCGTATTTGCACAGCATTTTAACATTAGTCATATTCTTCATGTTTTGTTTAAAGCAAGTTGAATCAACTCATATTTTTGTTCTTTTACTTCGATATCCATTTCCGTTGATATTTTTATATGTGTATGTAAAAATTATGTGCTTATTTATTTTAAATCTTACATGTTATATTTACGTGTAGCGCTTTTTTTCATGTACATATTTTAAAATTTAATATTGCTTTTATATATATATAATATTGCTTTACAAAGCTGTAGTAGATGTTATATATTTTAGGATTAATTCAATATTTTAATATTGTGCCCGTTTTTATTACAGTTGGCAAGGCTAACAGTACTGTAAGGAGTCCTCCATTAAATTTAGCGAGAACAACTCAAGGTGCTAAGGGTGATTCTAAAGTTATTGATGAACTTACTCACCAGGTAATAATATTCACTCATCTTGATTGCCTATAGAGGTATATCATATGTATGTGTTTGCGCGTGTGTGCCTGTGTGTGTGCGTACGTGCGTGCGTGCGTGCGTGCGTGTGTGTGTACATCTACATACTATTTTAAATAATTTAATTCATTATTCTAATATGTTTTGTAAGGAAGAATATCGCTAGTTAATTAATATTTATTTTTGTTCAAAGCTAAATGAATTAAAAGCAACCGTTGATGGCCTGGAAAAAGAAAGGGACTTCTATTTCGGAAAGCTTCGGGATATAGAGGTGATATGTCAAGAGATGGAAGACCAGCTAAATGCTCCGATTGTACCGAAAATTTTGGATATTTTATATGCAACTGAGGTAAAATAATTAATATTATAATATTGCAAGAAGTAAATCAAAATCCCATTTGTATCCCAACCAGCCAGAGTGGGATAGTGGATCAGGTTCCTTCTCGGTGTGGAGTAGTCTCTTGCCTAAAGATGTGGCCTGAGAAGAAAGAAACTACTTTAAATAGGTCAAAGAAGTGTTGTTGTGGTATTCAGGTTGAGATCCCTCAGCGCTCACCCAATAGTCCGGATAAAGTGGTCACAGCCATCTGCAGCTAACAACTATAGTCAACAAATAAAAAATGCTATGGTAGTGAATCTATAATGAACTTACAAGGGTCTTAACAAAGATAAACGCCAATCTTGACGGGCGATTAAGTGGCCGCCATTAGTGTTATTACTTACCCATAAGAGTATTGCTGCTCCAACGGCAAAATTATCATCATTTTCGTTAACCTGCTCTGTTCTCAATGGAGTGGAGGTATCCACGCAATATGGCCCTTTTCCATCATGCTTATTGCAAAAGTTTTATGATCTGCTGCCAGACGTCAACATTCAGGTGACGGGACCGGGGATTAGTCCGTCACCTACGGAGAGGCAGACCGCATGACGGCGACCGACGTCACGCAACAGGGACGTCGAGAGGAGAGGGTACCCCCTCAGTGTATTCCGTTGGGCCGACCACTGACGACAAGGAACTCGACACCGGTGGTCGGCCCAACGACGAAGGCGATGTGCTACGGGTGGGTCATGGGGCCGCGCGCCGCCCCTCTGTCGCCCCGGACGTGGCCGGGTGGCGGGTGCGCTGAAAGACGTCAACATTCAATAGTCTACCAGATGGTTGGCTCAAGTCAATGTAAAATTATTAGTCGTCTTTTACGACACCCACGAGCAATGTGAGGTTTGGTAAAAAAAAAAAGTAAAAAAAAAGCCGTACGGCGAGGGAAGTTTAATAACATTGAAATTACATTTTCCATTTGTAATTATGTAGTTGTATGTTTGTTGTTTTCCCTATAGGATTTCAACAACATTATTTGTCCTTATACTAAATATGTATAATCATATTTATTATGACAATAATTTGTGAAACAAATGTATCTACAGATAATTGGCACCAGTTCTTAAACTTATTAGCGTCGACCTTTACTTGACAATATTTTCTATTACATAGTAATTAGCATATATTAATTATTAACATTTACTTTAGTAAACATTTCAAATTGAATCAATTCAATTTTTACTCTTTTACTTAATTATGTTTCTACCAATAACTTACAGCTTAGGTAGCTCTTAAATATATAGCCGTGGTGGTATACTTGCATATTATATCCCTTAGTCGTTTTTTACGTCACCAATGGACAAGAACGGGGGTGGTGAATTATATTCTTACTCCGTCACCATACGGAGGTAGCATGATAGTCTATACTAATAAATAAAGCTGAAGAGTTTGTTTGTTTGAACGCGCTAATCTCAGAAACTATTGGTCTGATTTGAAAAATTCTTTCAGTGTTATATAGCCCATTTATCGAGGAAGGCTATATGCTATATATCATCACGCTAAGACCAACAGGAGCGGAGCACCAATGAGCAATGTTTCAAAATCGTTTCATTTTCCCTTTTGAAAGCTTCCGCTGCGTAAACGACAAAATTTTCGCAAAAATCATGTGTGACCATATTATTAAAAAATGTTTTCACACTTCTATGTAAACAAAGTCTTAGGTTGAAGTTAGCGTTAGCACAAAGTATCTACACCACGCGGACGAAGTCGCGAGCAGAAGCTAGTACAATATAATAATTAATGATTTTTGATGTTTATGCGAGTGTTACACATTGTGAATAAAACAATTTGACGGATATTATCGCGTTTGTAACGCGGTCGTGGTCAGTCCGCCAATGACTAAGAACCCTTCAAAGTGTTCGAAATGTCAGGCAATCATAAATCAAATACAAACGTGATATCTTCCGTAAAATATTTTCATTTACAAAATATAATATTTGACATTTCAGGATGGATTTGCGCCTCCAGAGGAAATAGACGGCGACAATCCGCATCCACCCGAAGAAGATGAATATTAAAATATCAATGTATTTACGCGTATCATAGTGCCCATTGTATATTACGTACATATATCAAATTGAAATTATCTTGCTTAACAAATCATCGACAGAATCAAGTGCTTAGTATTTCACAGCCAATGAGTCGTGTAAACGAATAACTTCGGTTATTCTTCAAAAACAGTGACCCTATATCTTAAATTGTAATACTCAAAACGAAGCAGTCATGAGGACCGCCGACAGAAGTGAAAACTTAAAACTGAAAAAACAATTGTTATTTTACCAAATTCAAATTCTTAAATTGATTATGACATCTATTAGCACGATATAGTGCTAGCGTTAACATGTCGATGACAACTTACATGAATTCACTCCCCATCTAAATCTGCCTATAGAAGATTTCACTTAAAAAAAAAACAATGTAATATGTCATAGTATGTTTCCAATTAGAGATAGTTAGTCCAAATAGTCCAAGTCCAATTTTATTTGATAGGCATGTATAAAAATGATGATTATGTTCAAACACAGCGTTTTATAATTATTTATCACAGCATTATGCACTATAGTTTGATGTTTTTATCCTATTTAATATCTGTTTAGTTCAATAACAGTACACTTGCTATTCACGTGGCTGTGTCATATCTGAGTGCATTACATTTTACGGAGCTGAAAGTTTTTTGACAATCTATTTCTGAACCCGTATGCTTCTGAGGGAGCAATCCAATTTCTTTATATTAATTATCCAGGAATTTGTGCTTGAATCTTGACAATGAAAGCTGTATGAATCATATTTGGGTTACTGGTGGTGCCTATAATGTGCATTTAATAGGTTGTTAAATTATTGGAAAATGAGATTTACTGTTAATTGTTTATTTCTGTTATAACTATGACGCAGTAAAATTAAAAAATTACTAACACGTTTTCGAAATTATAAAAACTTAGTGTACAATTTGATTAGCGTGTGAATAAGTATTAGATCTGAAAACAGCTAAACAAAATTGTGTATGGTTAATGTATGTATGTTGATAATATAATATTATTTACATGATAGGTTTTTTTGGTGTAATTTTGTGACTACGACTTAGGCTAATCAAAATACAAGACTTAAACTGGATCCTTGCATTTTTTATAACTATAAGATTGTATAACTAATTCATAATATTTGAAATATTTTTATTTAGTAAATATATATTTATATATATTTTGTAGTCGCGTTGAGAGATCTAACGACTTGTTGGCGAATCAGATGGTTATTATTCGCTGGTTAATATAAAGAAAATATATAATTAGTTTATTTAGCATTCATAAAATAAATTGCCTTAACTGCAAAATATTATCTTTTCAGATTGTGAACGTCTTATCGAATAAAATAATAACTTTATTAATACATGTGTTTTGATTTCAAATTCCTTTTATACATAATATAATATTGACTGCACAGATGGCGTAGCGGTTAAGATACTGACCTTGCGCGCCCGTGTCGTGGGTTCGAATTCCACGCAGGACAACACTTAGTGCGATCCACAAATTGTTGTTCTGATTCTCTGATCTGTAATATGTGTCCGTTAGTATGTCTATAAGTGGGGATCGGCTAAATTTTGTACATTATTGATCATCATCATAGATCATATACGTCCCACTGCTGGGCTTGAGCCTTCACGGTGGGAGGGCACTTCACCTACTATACTATGCTGGTCATACCGTTTGGTATAAGGTTTTATTTCGAGTTTGCCTTCTCTTGCATAGGTGTTATATACCTTAGTCGTCCTTCACGACATTTATGACCACATTGGGGGTGGTGAACTGTATTCTTATTCCGTCATTATACGGAAAGATTATAGATACTAAATAAAACAAATATTCTGGTTTTTATTAAAGCAACAGATATAAGAAATAATTTTTGTATGTTTGTACTCGCAGCACGCAAAACTGCAATGGATTTGAATACCGTTATCCCCATGTACCTATTGCTAAAGATTTAAAGATAAAAATAGCAAGCATCATCTCGTACCTATTGAACCTCCACAATGGAAGGACAAATGACCCACGCTGGCCAGACGGGTTACTATAGAATCTTAGCGCGAATTTTCGTTCTCTTGCAATAATGTTAAATCCGTAAATTCGTCGCGCCATTTTACCTTTACGCCATCTATGGCCAAGATAGAGGGTGATGAATCTTACTCAGTCACCACGCGGAAAAAAGTCTCATATTTATAAATATTTAGGTACCCTTTTTTTTTTTTTGTGGGTGGGCTGCGGTCGGCGCGCCTCCGCACCACTCCGTCCGGGGCGACAGAGGGGCTTAAGCACGCAACTCCCGCAACCCACCAGAAAACCACCTCGCCTTCGTCATTAGGCTGACCACCGGAGCAGGTTTACTTGTCGTCAGTGGTCGGCCCGACGGAATACCCCCTACGCGGGGTACCCTCCCATCGACCGACGTCCTCCCCTCGGGGAGGACGTCGGTCTTTCCTCACGCGGTCGGCCTCTCGGCGGGTGACGGACTAATCCCCGGTCACATCACCCGCGGCCTCGGCTAGGGGAATATTTAAGTACCTATCGAAACAGTGACTACAGGATAGTATCCAATATCAAGTAACCGTCGTATTATAACTGCATGCATTAGTATGTAATTAAATAAGTGTAATGATTACATTCATTCATCCATCAGCCACTTGGATGTAGGCCTGTTCATAGGAAGATAATGCCTTATGGCTACGCTTGTGCAAGTCTGCGACCGAAGTCTTATAAGTTTATCATGACAGTGCTGCTCGGCATCCTCATGATGATCTTTTAACTTTCACAGGAAAATAAGGGTTGATGGTAAAGCTACACCGTTTTAACAACCCCATACTAAGGAACTAATCCTTGTATTGTGGGAGACGATAAACATAATTGACGAACTCGATTACACTTAGATTCAAAAAATAATTTTTAGATCCCACAAGTATTGGCCTGCGTGGAAATCGAACCTGAGACATTGCATAATAGGGTGGTATCTAACCATTACACTCTGTACAATCGTATATGCAAATAGTACGTGTAAATACGTACAAGTTGAAATACGTAATGGGATTTGCATTACCAATTTATCACCTCATACACATTTACATCAATTTATTACTTTTGAATGTATTAAATATTTAACAATTGATTTCAAACATTTAAAAATGTGTAAATAGCGTAGGAAAACTAAGGTAGATTATGTTATATTTTCAATTCTCTACAGCAGTTCGACAGCCGATTACTTTCTATGTGCAGCAATTGGCTGATGGAGAGATTTGGATACCTACCCATGAATTTTTGACCGACACCCTCATGTAGGCCATACACGCTAGGTTTTGCATGATGGTTTTAACCTTACATGCATAACCGACAGGTATAAACGAGTTTCATATTACACATACTGCATATACGTTAGGGTTTGCATGCAGATGCAGTTTAATTTAACTCTCAGTTGAGCTACGTGACGGTTTGTGTAGGACGCCTACCTCTCAGTGGAGCTACGTAGTAAGTGACGGTGTGTGTAGATCACCAATACCAAACTACAATGAACGACGACAATATGATAGTTGTACTTGGCTTAACACTTGTTCTGCAGAACAGAACAAGAAAAAGAGATCGCACTGAATGGTCTAAACACTGGTTATTGAAAAGAAAGCAATTCAACTACGTAAATTTGATAAATGAATTGACATTTACACCAACAGATTACAACAATTATTTACAAATGTATGAGAACTGTGGTAGGCAAGCTCGCCGGACGGCACATATGCTCGCGCTCGAGCATAACCGAGCGGCATAAAATATCAATTTTCATATTTGCTCGGTTGCATATACATGCACCGATAACTGTACAGTTTAATCACATACACGCTAGGGCTTGCCTGTCGGTTATGCATGCACAGGTAAAACCATCATGCAAAACCTAACGTGTATGGCCTCCATTATAGGCGTGCGACTACCGATCGTGGTTTCCCGGCCGGCATCGAAACTAATGTAATTCCTTACTGGAGAGAAAGAACCAATAGACAATTATGGTCACAGGTTCAACGCTGCGAGTACCATGAGAAAATGGTAACTCAAAATCTTACGCCAGCTTCTCTGGCCAGTCTTCACTACTGCAATTGTCGCTAATAGGCTTTTGCCAATTAGTTTGCTAAAAAAATACCAGTATTAGTTTGTGTTAATGAAGTACCTCAGTAGTATAAAGAAGCCACGAGTTACGTTTATGACGGTAATACTTTAACCAAGTCATCTTTGAAGTTGCAACTAATTGCAACCCAGAGTAAGTTAGAATGCGGTAAGTACAAAATACTCACTGTCATCAACATTTTTCATCTCAGCCCATATATGTCCCACTGCTGGGCTCGGTCTTCCTACACTATGGAAGGAAAATGACGTACTATATCACGCTAGTCAGGCGTGTTGGCATAAGGTTTTGTTTCGAGTTTTCCTTGTATTGCATATATATTACAGTAGAATCCGTTTATTATGACTCCGCCTATATTGACCAACCGGTTATTATGACGTAACTATACTACGAAGTTTGGTTTTCATATGAAATTCTTTATAAATAGTCGGATATAATGACTTCCCTTACAGTGACATGTCGCTTATTATGACCCATTTTTAATAAATTATGTCCGGTTATAATGACCGACATGATTCTGTACACCTTCGGTAATGTTCGTTGATTCCCGACGACGTTCGGCACGTGGCTCGTTTTTGTTTTGAATCTCAGTGGGTAATTGACGCTTGAAGGTCACACGTTGTTTTTCGTTTGTTACTGTGAAAAAAATGTCATCTCAACGACGGAAAGCATTTACAATTGAGGAGAAAGGTGCAATAATATGCAGATTAGAAAATGGAGAATCTAACTCATGTCTCGCAAAGGAATTTGGCGTGGGTCATTCGACAATTTCAATGATTTTTAAAAACCAGAACCGCATTAAGCAGTCGTTTAATTCAAATGTTTTGAAACCGAAGAGGCTTCGAAAATCACGACAAGAAAATGTTGATCAAGCATTAATTCAGTGGTTTAAAAATATGAGAAACAAAGGAATACCTGTCAGCGGCCCTATGCTACAGGAAAAGGCAAATGGTTTTGCCGCGCGTTTTGGTATTCTCGACTTCAATTGTTCTGCAAGCTGGATCAGTCGTTTTAAAGTTCGACATAACATTGTGGCGGGAAAAATTGTCGGTGAATCTTCGTCTGTTGATCAAAATTCAACAAAAAACTGGTTGATATCTGTGTGGCCAAATTTACGAAGACAATTTTCTGATGATGAGATATTTAATGCTGATGAAACTGGACCTTTTTACAAATTAATGCCGGATAAAACTTTAAAATTTAAAGGTGACAATTGTAGTGGAGGTAAGTTGTCGAAAGATAGAATAACTGTCATGGTAGCAGCTAATATGAGTGGCACAGAGAAAAAGAAATTGCTCATTATTGGAAAGTCACAAAAACCAAGATGTTTTAAAAGTGTCAAATCATTACCTGTCGATTATGCTAACAATCGTAAAGCTTGGATGACGTCAGAGCTTTATGAAAAGTGGCTTCATGATTGGGATCGTGATTTGGTGAAGAAGAAGAAAAAGATTCTATTGCTGGTTGATAATTGCCCGGCCCATCCAAATGTTACTGATTTAAAGTCTATAACACTTGCTTTCCTTCCGCCGAATACAACATCAGTACTACAGCCAATGGATCAGGGAATAATACGATCACTCAAAACGAATTTCAGGAAGAACCTTGTGCTCAAAATGATTAATTGTCTTGATGCTAATGAAGACAACTCTTCTACAAAAATAACGGTGCTAGATGCAATTCTGATGGTTAATGATGCCTGGAATAAAATGTCACAAAGTACCATTCATAACTGTTTCAAACATGCAGGATTCATTGAAAACCACGACGGCTTACCTATTCAAATATCAGACCATGAATTCGATGAAGGAGATGACATTCCTTTATCTTTGTGGTCACGAAACCTACATTCAGATTCTTTAGCAGCACCGGAAATGTGGGAAGATTATGTTGACATCGATAGTGCTCTCCTCACATCCGAAGAACCCACCGATGAAAATATCGTACAGAACATTTGTGCTAAGGAACAACTCGAAAGTGATGGGGAAGAAGAAGTCGAGGAAGAACCATTACCTACCGCAGAAGAGGCATTAAAAGCTGCAGAATTATTATCGCGATTTGTTCACAGCAATATTGAAAATGATAATTTGGCCATAGCTATGTCCTATACACAATAGCATTAGAGATTGTTTATACAATAAAATGAAAAAACAAAAGCAGACAAAAATTACAGATTACTTACAATAAAAATACACTTGTATGTGTTATAATGTGCTGATTACGTGCAATTTTGATTTTGATTTAATATGTATGTATACATATGTAATTACTGTGTTAAACACAGTATTTAATTTATGTATTAAACTACTTAAGTACATTCATATTTACATAAAAATATTTACATTTCACATATTTTACACATTACATATTTACATTTCACAAAACGTTTTGTATGACGTCCGCTTATGATGACTTGTTTGTCAATTCCTTTCGATGTCATTATAAACGGACTTTACTGTATATGCATATTATATCCCTTAGTCGTCTTTTACGACACCCACAGGCAGGATTGTTAATTGTGTTCTTACTCCGTCACCACACAGAAATCGTTATTTATAGGAATTCAATGAAATAACCAAACATTTTATATTAAAGATTTAATATCTTAAAATGTCTTAATTTAATTATTTATACAGGTAAACTAGTGCATCATTCGAGACAATTATTTACAAAAGGTATATTTATTAAACGAATACATTGACAATACATGAATTATTTAAATAAAACCAAATAAATCTCACTTAATAAAACTAAAATATGTGATGACACGATTTACAATTATTGTTCGATTATAAGCCTACCCATAGAAAGAGGTAGAGCTAATCTCTGGAACTTATGACGAGTATTAATTTTTTACAATACATATTAGGGAATTATATTAACACTAATGGTTATAGACTAAATGATAAAGCTATCATGCTCACACGAAGAGCTGTGTGCCGCGGTCAGAGTCTAGTAACTATGTAAAATAAGTACAAAGATACGATTGAGACCTTGAACTTGATTCAATAGACATACACATGCTTAAATGTTTACGTGGGCAATTGGTGTCCTTCAAAACTATATTCTATTTAGCTTTGAGGCTAATACCCAAATAACACAATTTATAAGTGCAGTTAAGTGCTATTGCATATAGTATGTTTCTACGATTAAAATATTTAACGAAAGACAACGGGATTTGTTGAAACTACGCATGCGCGCTGAACAGTTACGGCTTCTTATTTTTAATGAATTGTCGTTTTGCATCTTGGTTAATCGTCTGCATAGCAGAACATTATAAATTGTAATTAGTAGTAACGCAAAATCATGTCATATGGTGTAATTATAAGCCTCCTCTAACATAAGAGTAGAAAAATATTACAGCTACTACATAGAAATGTCAATGACTTACATCATTATCCTGATAAGGCTCTGTGGCTTTAAATAGGCAGGTAATTGTCAAATCAGGCCCAAATTTCGGGTCATTTGTGGTATTTAATAGCATACATACAATATTTATAGCGTAATACGGGTATTGGTGCCTATTCTCGAATTACAAAACTTGGTCCTGATTTGGGAATTGTGAGAAATTCTACACCTGTACCTGGGCGCCATCCAATGCCGTATTTACGGTTCTGTTTATCAGTATAAATTATGCGAATAATTGACAATTTATATATATTAATTATAATATTTTTTACTCTTAAATACTCCAGAAGAGCAATACAACAAAACGCAGGATATTTCTCTAAAAAATTTTTATAGCCTAAGTTTTTAATTGATTTAAAGGATTATTCTAAATTTAACCAATTGACAATACTGCACAAACAAAAGGACGACTCCGGTCATTGTCTGGCGTGAAGACCTTTGCCTTGGCTGCAGAGCTTGCTCCCTGCACTATATTGTATATCATCAGGGGGCAGCTGCATCGTGTCTGGAGAGATAGCTACTTGGAGGAGCGATATCTATTTAACTCCATACATGGCGTAGAGGTTAAGATATTGTGGAGGTACCGTGTAGGACCTACCGTGCAGTGTCATGGGTTCGATTCCCACGCAGGACAACTCTTTGATCCACAAATTGTTGTTCTGAGTCCGAGTGTAATTTTTGTCTATTAAATTATATGTTTATAATGTCACCTGCAATACAAAGATTATGTCAGGAAAAAATCTTATTGTCTTTAAATTATGCACAAATACTCTTCAGTAAAAATTAATACATTTTTTAGTACATTTACATAATTTTTTGTGTTTGTCAATTTTCATCCTCTAAGGGTGTAAAATAGGGCATTAAATTTTGTGGTTAAACTTTTACTTGATTTCTTGTGGAAATAAAAACTAGCATAAATAACTAACTAATAAGTACTAGACAACGATGATATAGAAGCCAGCAGTAGTAAATAAACCGGCTAAGTGCGAGTGGAAGTCGCGCAAGAAGGGTTTCGTATTATCTATAAAAATAGGCAAAATATTGCGTTTTTTGGAGCCCCTTTTAAATATTTATTTTATTTTTAGTATTTGTTGTTATAGCGGCAACAGAAATACATTCTTTGTGAAAATTTCAACTGTCTAGCTATCGCGGTTCTTGAAATACAGCCTGGTGACAGACAGACGGACGGACAGACAGCGAAGTCTTAGTAATAGGATACCGTTTTTACCCTTTGGGTACGGAACCCTAAACAGAATATTCTGATAAAATATATATCCATTCCTAAGGTTGAAAAATGGGAGGTGAATTTTGGTTTAATACTTTTCACCCTACAATATAAATAATGAAAATTATATTTAAGATGGTTTAATATAGATACCGATCTTTATCTGTTGCCAAGCTACAACTCTTGATGAAATGAAGGGACTTTTTCTATCAACTGGCATATATGTTGTCAAAGTACTATAACTTCAGAAAGCCAGACAGGTAGCCAATAATCGCAAAAAGGAAACAGACTCTCTGCCACCACTTTAATTGCAACAAGAACAAGAGGCAACCATATCCACGAGATCTGTGGTGCGGACTCACACCGTCCGTCCCGTCCGGGGTGACGAAACGACGGCGCGTAACCCCATGACCCACCGTATTCCCTTCGCTTCGCCATTAAACTGACCACTGGTACCGAATCCTTGACTTCCGTGGCCAGCCCGGCGGGATATCCCTGGGGCGTCGTCCTCACGCGGACAGCCTCTATGCGGGTGACGGACTATTCTCCGTTCCAGTCACTCGCGAGCAGCATCAGGCGCAAGTAGTCGCGCCTACCCAGCGCAAAGCGCCGGCGGCGCATCATGTCGTCATAGAGGAGTTTCTCCGGCGCTCTATCGCCGTCTCCTTACGCGAGACGACTGCCTCGTAGAAGCCGGCAACTGAAGGTGGTAAACCCTAGAATAGGCCACTGAAATTGAATACTCACCATGCTAATGTTCTGCCCAAATGGCCCAGAACATGCGCATGGTTATGTATTTGTAGGGCTTAAAGGGGCACTTTCGTCACCTTGGATGGATGAGCAGTCATATCCTAAAAGTTTCTAATTGTATTTTCATAATTATTAGCCGAAATAATTGCACATTTGTCTAAGACTTTTTTTATATATTTACTGACATAGCAACTAATTGGCATAGTTATTAATTCTTTTGAGGATGTTAATCATAATTTATTTATAGTGAAATGAAAGTTTCCAGTTAAGTTTAGATACAGTTGCAGATACTGGCACAATTATTAAATTAAAAACTAAAGGTATTTTATTTTACTTCTCACGTTATTAGAAAGCGATTAATATGTCGACGGTATAGCGATTTTCATCATCGCGTATGAACATTTTCACAAGAATATGATTAGATGTTAAATTTCAATGTATTTAATCTCAAATCTTATTTATTCATTAATTTTTATTGCGTTTTATTCTTTTTTTTACCTTAGATTCTTCCATGAATGGTCATGGTAAACGGCGCCATAATAAAAATAAAATTTATACGCAATGAAGTCTGTACGAAATAACTTTCAACTAAATACTTGTATTGGTATTGGTACAAAACAATCAATCAATGATCATAGCTGACTTCTGTTTTGACTTCGCGACCTACACGATCTAATTGGGCGATTATTGAGTGATTGATTAATTGACGTATTCATTTTATTCATCAAAGATTTTATTCTCGGACTTTGTCTAGTATGAGATGTAGATCTTTTATTGTTATGTTGTTTTTTCGATTTTGACTTGGCTGTATTTGTAGTTGTATTTAAAGTATTTTTAATCATTTTATTATTTTTCTCAACAGTTTTTTTATTTGATTCAATAGAAGGATTAATTTTATTATTATGGCTATTTTGTTGCCGTGTTTTGGATGTAGATCTTGTATTATTTAAATGCTGTTTATTTGATTTAGGCTGGGCAGAATCTGTACGTGTGTTTGGAGTTCTTAAAATCCTAGTATTATTTTTATCTACACTTTTTTTGTTTGACTCAATAGGATTAATTTTAGTACTATTAACATTATGAACTTGTGTTTTCGGTGCTATTTCTTGGACACATGTTTCATTACAACATTTCTTTTTCCTTGAGATACGATGCGATCTCACAGTGAGGGAATTAATATTTAACTTTCGAGTTGTAACTAAACTATTATTAACAGTATTGTTATTTTTGATGTCTATTGACAGTGAGGTTTCAGGGACTGGATTCTTCGACATACTGCTGAGATCGGGTTGCTTCACTTGTGGCTTGGACGCCTCTAGGATTTTATTATCTGAAACTAATAATAGACATGTTTAAACTACATTCTGATGAGTTGTTAAAAGTATGTTAATAAGAGAAGTAGCTTAGAGGCCTCGTGTTGCGAGGCGAATTGCCATCAAAATCTTTCCAGGTGTATCAGCACCCAGGTGCTGCCTGCCATACTGTAACTTCTCGGTTGTCACTTAGGCTATCACTTCAGGCTGGTGTCTGTTCTTCCACACCACATAGATTCTTTTAATTGATTTATTTCTTAAAACTTTGAAGAAATAAATCAATAAAAAAAAACATAATCCATGAAAAGCACTAATACATACTTCAACAATATATGTATACAATAGTAAGTTACCTTTTGTTTGAATTCTTTGCACATTCCTCTTCGATAAGGTCACTGGACTTTCCATATCACTCTCAAAATCAGTGTCCCAAAATGTTATGCCAGAATTTATAATACTTTTACCAACATCTGAAATATCAAGTAAAATTACTATTTATCAAATATATTCTTGAGAATCTAATAACTCTCCTGTAGACGTCAAAATATAGGTACCACTTTTGCTGACTATATCCATACTAATATTATAAATGCGAAAGTAAGGATGTTTGTTTGTTTATTTGTTTGTTTGTAACGCTTTCACGCTTAAACCACCGAACCGATTTCAAAAATTCTTTCACCAATGGAAAGCTATAATATCAGGGAGTAACATAGACTACATTTTATCCCGGTATTCCCACGGGAGCAGGAACTACGCGGGTTTAAGTGACTGAAACCGAAGCGAAGCGAGGGCGGGTTGCTAGTCTATACCAATAAATAAAATTGGAGTGTCTGTTTGTAATGTCAAAATAATAGGCATTTTTCATGCTCACACGGTTATTTGCACGACACCTACGCCTAAAATAGCAATTAAAAAAATTTTAGTCTGTCTGTCTGTTTGTTCCGGGTAATCTTCAAAACGGCTGGACCGATTTCAAAAATTCTTTCACCAATGGAAAGCTATAATATCAGGGCGTAAACTAGGCTATATTTTATCCCGGTATACCCACGGGAACGGGAACTACGCGGGTAAAACCACTATAACCTATAACCGAAGCGAAGCGAGGGCGGATTGCTAGTAGTAAATAAATTTCCTGGTCATTTAAAAGAGAATACAGTATAATCTCACTAATCCCGCACTATTAAAAATCTCAGCAGGGTATCCCAACTAGTGGGTTTACGAATGAACATGGACAAGACGAAAGTCATGTCATGTCAAATGCCCATGTCATTCCTGTACTGGTCCTAGTTGGCAATGCGATTCTCGAAGTTTTCGATCACTATGTTTACCTAGGACAAACAGTCCAGTTAGGTAGATCCAATTTCGAGAAAGAGATCAGCCGACGAATCCAACTCGGTTGGGCAGCGTTCGGGAAACTTAAGAGGATCTTCTCGTCCAACATACCTATGTGTCTGAAAACACAGGTCTACGACCAGTGTGTGTTACCAGTGATGACTTACGGCACGGAAACGTGGTCCCTAAATGTAGGCCTCATATCAAGGCTCAAAGTCGCTCAGCGTGCTATGGAGCGGGCTATGCTCGGGATTTCTCTGCGAGATAGAATCCGGAATACGGAATTCCGCAGAAGAACGGGTGTAACCGACGTAGCACGAAGAATTAGAATGCTGAGGTGGCGATGGGCAGGCCACATCGCTCGACGAACCGACAACCGCTGGGGAAGAAAGGTTCTCGAGTGGCGACCACGTATCGAATGATGCAGTGTGGGACGCCCGCTTCCACTAGGTGGATCGATGACCTAGTGAAAGTTGCTGGGCGTCGTTGGATGCAGGCGGCACAGGATCGCACATTGTGGCGCAACATGAGGGAGGCCTACGTCCAGCAGTGGACGGCAATAGGCTGAAATGATGATGATGATTAAAAATCAGAGGGTGCCAGATTATTGGAATGTTCGGATTACTAGATTATACAGAAAAATCATATAAAATAAAGCATTTCATAGAGAGAATACTTATAATGTATTATATTTACATATTATGTAATTACGTAGCTTTAAAGTATGTAATCCTTAAGAGCGTTTTCGGTAATAAGCGGCCGTAAACCCAAAAATGTGGTTTTTGAGGACTGGTTACTCGTTCATGATAATAGCTTACTAAAAATTTATATAACCACTACATTAAACACATCTTTATATTGTGTTTGTATAGACTTATAACTCAATATTGTAACTATTTTATTAAAAGGCAAGGGTATTTTGAACTTTAGTTCATGAGATTTTACGAAAACGCTGAGTTTTGAAGTTCAGGTACGAATAAACCATAAGTCATGGCAGCTCGAAAAAAATTGTAGATGTTAGGAAAATTACTATTCTTGTGTATGTACAAAATGAAGTTAGTAAGGTGGTAAAAAATCCTCGGAATTATTTAGAGTATACTGTTGAAGTGTTAAAACAGTAAGTACCGACTTTTTATAAAAAATAAGAATAAGTGTCCCAAAAACGTATTTTAATGGTTTTTGCCATTCGATTATAGTAATTTGCCTTGATGTTCGTATTTTATTTGAGTTGCAGCTGTTATTTTGTGTAGTATAATTAAAACTGCACTTATAGAAAAACTATCATCTTATTGTTTTTATTAATACTATTGAATATCTAATAAGGGTGGTAATCACGATAATGTTGTTTAAATTAGCTGCGATTGCGTAACGTTTTATTTTTAAAAATTATTGGACCGTTGGTATAACCTGTTTTAATACTTTAAATGTCGAACCGTTGGCCAGCTGCAGTGGTGAAGGATATAAGCGGAAACGAAGCTCTTCTAGCAGCAATAGTAGCACCTCCACTACATCTTCGTCATCTGATTATAGACGGTCGCGTAGACGCAAGCATAAGACAAGTAAGCGCTCCAAACATTCTGATCCCCGAGTGGATGTACTAATGAAGGAAATAGGTGAGCTAAAACATCTAGTTGCTTTAAACAACGATATTTATCAGGACAGTGTGTCTATTTATCCAGAGGGTGGAGAACTGGATCAACAGCTCTATTTTGAACCCGAGCAGAATGACGCTAACCTTTCTTTTGAAATTGAAACAAAGTTGAAGGAACCACCTGTTCCTAAAACTCCTGATAATTTTTTGAAAATGTTGTCGGATGTCCAAAAATTAGGTACCACTTCGTGGTCGGACGTTAGATACGCCGATACTCAGAAATTGTATAATCATACACCAGGTTTCGTTGACCTGGAAATAAATGATGAAATAAAGCTACACGATGGCTTACGGCCATCTCATGTATGCAGACAGGTCATATGCTGCTTTCACTTACTGCATACTTAAACAAAAGATTTCATTACAAGAAGGTATTAGAAGCCTTCTTCTTTGGGCAAAAAATACAAATTCAATTAATGCCCATAACTTAAGCATTAAGATAGATGAATTATTTTTGAAAGGTGATTTTTTAAGGTGTCTTCTGACCTTCTTCAACTAGCTTGTGGTCACAGAGCTGAAAGCATAGAGATGCGCCGTGACGCTATTATAAATCAGGTTCGTGACCCCTTGGTAAAAGCATCCTTAAATAAAATTCCACCATCATTAACACATATTTTTGATGCTGGACCTTTCTCTCTCGCCTTGGAGAGATCTGGAGGGGTGCGTAAAACTTTTTGGCCTTGCAAATCTAATGGAAATTCTCAATCAAAGATATACCAACCTAACAATCGCTCATCACAAGGGCAAGGTACACGAAAACCAGCCGCTCCATCGCGTGGAGCTCGACACCATTATTTTAAATATGGTAATCAAAACGCCATGCATTATGAGTGTAATAATCCACCCTCGCGGGGTGAATATTGTTTGGAAAACTATCCTCCATCACATTCCACGTTCAATAATTATAATGGTAGAGGATTTTTTCATAATCGAGCCTCGCGGGCCGATCGAGAGAGTAGCAGAGGGCGTGCAAATACCCGAAAATCTTCCAGAGGTGCCCATAGCTACAATAAAAGACAATGACTGCAAGTCATTTCAGGCAGGCCAGTTAATACATTACTACCGAGTATGGAAGAAAATGGGAGCACCAGATATAATCCAAAAACTAATTCAAGGATATCGTATACTATTCCATCAAAGACCACCTCTAGTTTACCCAAATGTAAGAAAAGGTCCATATCAAACGCCTGTGTCGGAGGAGATGTCTGCCATAGTACAGAAAATGAAATCTCAAGGAATTTTAGTAGCAGCTCCATATTCACCAAGCTTTATCTCTCCTCTATTTCTGGTGCCCAAACCGAACGGATCAGTTCGACCCATATTCAACCTGAAAGCGCTCAACGAATACGTACTGACCAGTCCATTTCACTTAATAAATATGCACAAAATACCGGACTTTATACAGCCCAAGGACTGGATGTGCAAGATAGATCTTTCTCAAGCCTACTTTCATCTGAAGGTAGTAGAGTCTCAAAGGCGATTCCTAAGAATCATCTACGATCAAGAATTACTGGAAATGACTTGCCTACCTTTCGGTCTGAGTACAGCCCCAAAAATTTTTTCAATTCTTACAAATTGGGTTGCTCAAATATTAAGACAACAGTGGAATATCAGAATTGTGGTCTACCTAGACGACTTTTTAATAGCACATCAGAACGCTCAAATGCTTCTGGATCACGTCAATCTCGCAACAAAAACATTACAGAAATTGGGGTGGAAAATAAATTCAGAAAAATCCCACGAAAAAGCATAAATTATCTGGGAATAGTATGGCAACCATGGGTTAATCTAAAAAGCTTGCCAAACGAGAAGATCAACCATATAAAGGAAAAGATAAATTTAACACTTTGCCAAAACACAGCGACATTAAAAGAACTGCAGAGAATAGTAGGGCTCCTAAATTTTGCCAGTTTTGTTGTACCACAAGGTCGACTCAAACATCGACAAACGTTAATATTTATGAACAAAATTCCAAAAAGTTCTATCAAAACATTAGAGGGTATGTTTTGATGACACCACAAGGTGTACGCATCGAATTGACGTGGTGGATTCAGAATTGCCATCTATGGACACCACTACACTCTGCTCCTCCAGTGAACTTTTTAATAACCGACGCATCAGGTGTAGCTTGGGGGGCACAACTGAACGACCAGACCCTCTGGGGGCAATTGGTCTCCAGCAGAACTACACCTACATTCCAATCAGAAAGAGATGCTAGCTATACTACACGCTGTACAAAAGTTAGCTTATTCACTACAGGGCAGCTCGCTTCTGATACAATGCGACAACGCGGCTGCAGTTGCACAGTTACGCAAGGAAGGAGGCACGAAATCGATTACCTTAATGAATATTACCTATCAAATTTTGGCATTACTGGATCGATACCAAATATATTACTCAATACATCATATCCCGGGCAAGTATAATCAAGCCGATCACTTATCGCGGCATCAGCAACCGACGGAGTGGCATCTACTGCCATCCTGTACGCAAATGGTATTTGCCAAATGGGGGACGCCCGTAATCGACTTATTCGCTTCAGAGACTGCTCACGTAGTATACAATTATGTCTCCCGAAACCTGAAAGATCGTCACGCCGTGTTTCACAATGCATTCAGTACCCCATGGAATTTTTCACTGGCCTGAATATTCCCGCCACCATTTCTTTATTCCAAAAGTATTGACTCACTTGAATCAGTCGACAGGAATTTTTCTAATGGTTGTCCCTCGTTGGGAGAAAGTGTTCTGGCGGGCAGATTTGAAAACTCGTGCCCTCGAACCACCATTCACGTTGACCGATCTACACAAACGACTGATCGATACATCAACGGCATACCCTCCACTGCAGATCCAAAATATTGTTCTCGAGGTGTGGAAATGTGGGGGTGGGACGAGGCCATAAGGACTTGAAATAAGGATCAATTATGGCTACTTAAGAATTCTTGGCGTAATTCTACTTTAAAGACTTATGAAGTCGCTTGGAAACGTTGGCTTTTATGGTTTAAAGATAGCAACGTAGATCCAAAGAACCCCAATGGGTCTCAGTTAGCACATTTTTTATCAGATTTATATTTAATCCATAAATTATCATATAATACTATTCTCCTACACAAATCTGTAGTGTCTACAACTCTGAAACGTCAGGTCAATTGAGTTCACACGTTCTGGTGAAGCATATACTTAAATCGATTGCCTTAAAAATTCCAAAACGTATTATCTCGCCAATTTGGGATATCAATAAATTAAGCTCCTTTTTGACAAATTATGCAATAAATTTAAACAGCGAATTTTAAATATTACGTCATACAGCAATTCTTTTATTATTATGCTCTGGACGGCGAATTCATGACTTAACACTATTAAGAGTCGATGCTGATCATTTCATAAAGACCGATAATAGTATAATATTAATTCCGGAATTTGGTTCCAAAACAGATACCAATAACTATAGGCAGTCCAGTTGGAAGTTCCTTTCAAATCCTAGTAATCGTAATTTAAATCCAGTTTTTTGGATAAATAAAACTGTGTCTTCGTTAGATACCAGAAGAAATAATGCAAAATCGCAAAGTTTATTTATTACAGTCAAAGGAGTAGCTAAAGCCGCCTCACGTACTGTGATAGCAGGATGGATTAAAACCCTATTTAAGGAAGCTAATATCACAGCTGCAACTGGTAGTGTCAGAGCCGCAGTCACTTCTGAAAAGCTGGCTGGATAACGTATCTGTTGAAGAAATTTTGAATCGAGGAAATTGGAGATCAGCCAACACGTTTCACAAGTTTTATAAACGTGAAGTATTGAAAAATGATTCTAAAACTGTAACCCAATTATTTACATCTATTACTTAGATTAAGGAACAAACCTTATTTAATTAGAGATTCATAATTTCTATTTGTTTATTTCAAAATATGGAAATAAATTTATTTTCATCTTCTAATGTCTTTAATTTCATTAAATAGTTAATAACAAATACTTATTCACATTGGCGTTGTCTTAGCCCTACAGTGGCGTCACCAGGCGAGAACAAACAGACTCTCAATATAAAAGCTTCCAGTTACGGTTAAGTTATTTAATAGCTGCGTTTTACCTGAAATAAAACGCATATTAAAATACTTACCTAACTGGAAGCTTTACTTTAATTTCTGCCTGGTGCATATTGAGCCAATGAACTCGAATGGCGCGCAGTTCTACATGAAACCTTAACTGTCGCGCAATCGCCAGGTGGCGCCACTTACTTCCGCCTTAAAAGGGGGTTAAAAGTACTGAAATTGATGCTTCGACGACGGAAACGGAAACGCTCTCTCAATATAAAAGCTTCCAGTTAGGTAAGTATTTTAATATGCGTTTTATTTCAGGTAAAACGAGCTAATATAGAATCTTTTTACGTTTTAGGTGATGGGTCGAAAAAGCAGATTGTATCTTGGGAACAAAATCGGTTACAAGGCAAGGAAAAAGAGAACACACGACAAAACTGTAAGGTACTTAAAGTTTCAAAAGAGTAAACGAAAAGTACATCAAAATTATTTTGAAGACGTTACCGCAAAGCATGGCGTTAACGCCGCTTTTAATGCCACGCGACGATCAGGTTCACCCTCACCTATAGATGTTTCACATCAAAAATCCGAACGGAACATTTATACAGCCTCATCTTCTGAAGATTATCAGCTAACTCAAATTTAATGTTTAATAATTACTAACCATACACAATACAATTTTTTCATAGAGAATCATTTTCTTCTTGTACTAGCAATAAATATGTAGTAAAATGTGGGTCAAAATTTAATAACTAATTTCTGTAATGGGTAGATTTAAATCTCTGGCTGGACTTGTTAGACATCCATGGCCATGGCGACTAGGGCCATACTCGACTACTGAACGGCAGCCACGGAGGCAGCGTGCCTCTTGGCTGGAACTCCCTGGTGGGACCTGCAGGCGGAGGTACTCGCCGAGCTTTACCGCCGAGTATCAGAGACGCGAGCCACATATAGTCTCAATCAAGGTGATTGCCGCCTGGCGGGTCGACGCCCGCCGAGACGCCATTGCTCGTTGGGCAGTCGGACTGGAGAAGCTTCAGTACGGTATCAGGACCGTCGATTCCTTCCAGCTGGTGCTGATGGGGTGGTTGGGTCGGCAGCACGGGGTACTTTCCTTCCGACTGGTGGTACTTTCCTTCCGACTGGTGCAGGTATTGATGGGTCACGATAGCCAAGTACCTGCGCAAGCTCGTTAGGAGGGAGAGCACACCATCCTGCCACCACTGCTATTGCGACGTGAGCACGGCGCAGCACACGCTCGAGGTGTGTGCCTCGTGGGCAGAGCAGCGCCGTGAACTCGTTGCAATCATCGGTGCCGACCATCACTAGGGAGATGCTCAGCAGCGTCAGGAACTGGGACGCGGTCACTGCCTTCTGTGAGGCTGTCATCTCACGAAAGGAGGCGGCGGCTCGTGTGTGATCGATCTTTGGTGACACATTCCGCCGCCGGCGACTCGGGCGGCGCAGGTGCGAGTATCCGCACCTGATGCCGCCTTAGGCGAGTCCGTGGGTGACCAGACCGGGGACTTTAGTGCGTCACCCGCAGAGAGCCTGACCGCGTGACGGCGACCGACGTCCCGGGATAGGGACGTCGAGAGGTGAGGGAGGGAAATAATTTATAATTCTGCGTAAAATTATAAAAAAAAAAACAAATTATTTTTTTAAATTATTACACAATAATGTGATAATTGAAAAAAAAATAAGTTGTCGAGTCTCGAACCCGAGACCAGAGTTCCCGCCGGCGAGCACGTTACCACGAGACCACCGCTCTTTGGCGATTCGACTGCGAATTTTTCTAGTACATAAATTACCCATCCAACTTTGACCCTTAAAATCTTTTTAATGAGGGCCCAGTTGACCCTAATATCTGGTAGTTGTGATACCCTCGGGGCCCCCTCTACCACTCCACCAAAAATCATGGAAATCCCCGACCCACGCGTCTGAGGGTCTCCTTGTAAGTTATACTCTGTGCCTATATTTTACTATTTCCTATACTTTGCATATTAAAAGTACAATTTTAACCGTTTTACTGTTATGAGTTTTGGTTTTTAATTAAAAATTTTGAAATTTACATTATGTTGATTTTTGAAAATCTACTTCTCCGAAGAATATATTACAGATTGATTATAAGCACCAAGGCTCAAGACTGGTCATTCTATGAACTCTACGCGTTGTTGACAGTAGTTTAAACTAGTGTAGTGCATTAGTGTGCGTCGATATCGGAACGTAGCAAATTGCCTACATGTGAGAAGTGCCGATTACCGGTAACCCTCTTAATTGAGGTCTGCATTTGTGGAAGTTGAAGTCCTTGCTTAAAAACGTTTTGTCGCATGTTTCAAAGAAAATATTAATATAATATTGTAATCGGGTGAGCAGAGGGTGCCCGATTATTGGACGTGTCCATCTATTGAAGTTCCGGATTAGTGAGATTATACTGTAGTGTCATGTATCCCAACAAACAATATCATACAAAGTAAAAAAAAGAATAAGTTTAGAAAGCCAACTAACTTCCTAAAGTAAACCTTAAAAGTTAGTTGACAAGGAAAAAGCAAATTTACTTACTTGCATGTGTTGTACTATTTTTTTTCACATCTATTGCTCTTTTAGTATTTAATATTTCTGACATATTTTTACAATTAGTTAAATTTTCAATAACAACACTACAATCATTATTATTAATCTTTGCTATATATTTGCTTGTTTTTGAATTAGCATTCACATCACATTTTTTATTAGTATCAACGGTACATTGTTCTGTATTTTTCCTGGTATCCTTCTTTCTATTACCAGTTTTAAATATGTCTTCATCAGTATATGTATCACTACAATCATCTTCATTGCATGTGGTTATTATTGACGCCACATCCCATCTCTCATCATCATTAATTTTCTTATCAACATCATTTTGTCTATGGTTTGCCTTATTTACATTAGTTACATTTATGGAATCTGCAGCCACAATCTTGTGAATTAAATCTAGTAGATTATTATCCTCTTGGATATCTCTATTCAAACATGATTGACTTGTCACTAACTTTCTAGCCTTATTTTTCTCCTTTTGCAAAGCTGAATATACATTATTTTGTGGACTCTCAGTACCATCGTTACTTGTGTTAGCTTGTTTATAAACAGCATCAAGTTTCTGTGTAAACAACTTTCTCTTGATAAAACTTGGACGCATAGATATATTACTACTTTCTAATGAGTTAGAATGATCAATTTGTGTCACAGTATCATTTACTCTTTCTTGATTAGGATTAGGTTCAACAGGAGCAGGTTCACTTGCAATATTTGTCACAATAGGTTCTACAAAGCCCGTCAAAGGTTGTTTAGATTTTGCTATAATCTTTTCTTGTATGTTTTGTTTAGATTTTCTTACTGGTAAAATTGGTTTAGCAAATTCAAAATTCTTATGGTTTTCAAGATTGACAGGATTATTTGCTTTCAATGGCACATTTTTTGATTGAATATTCTTTACTGGAGATATTTTTCTTTTCTTTTTGTTGGGTATGTTTAGGTCATCATTCACATCAAGACTCCTTTTCCGATGATTATCTAAATGTGAAATTTTTTTGTTTTGATTTTGGTGTGCACCATTGTTGGCATTTTTTTCTCCAACTGTCCTATTTACATTTGAAAATATTTCTTCATCACTACCATTCTCACTGTTTTGTAAATATTGATTTGATGTGTGAGAAAATTTATTATTTTGGTGGTTCTGATATTCCATAGTTTTATTGTGTTTCTCTGAATTTTCTTGGATCACTGATGATGCTACTGATCTGTTAAATCTATGAGATGGCAAAACAAAACCATTTCTAAATCTGTTAATTTGTGAGGATGTTGAAAGAGGTTGCTTTGTACCCAAGAACTTATTGACATTAGAATTTCTGTTCAAATTGTCACTACTAAATGCAGACATCTTTGTGAAAGGGTGTCTTTTGAACTTTTCTAAAAACATATTTCTATCTTCACCGGCTGTTTTAGTCATTAACAAGTCTGTTCTTGATCTAGCGGTATTTTCTTTATACGAGGACCTTACTGACCTACAGTCATCACTGCTAATTGAGGAATCACTACCTTGTTCCCCAGAGTCATCACCTGATCTGTGTTTACTGCCTTTCAAGAACAACCTATTTCGTTGCCGCTCTATTCTTTTTCTAAAACTTTGCTTCATCATTTTTTTATATGCATCTTTGATAATTTGCATCTCATATGAATTATATTTGACATTTCTAAATGCAAACGCAATTTCTGAAGCGGTAAAACTTGTAGTAGAATCTAAAAGAATTAATATATCAGGCAAATCTTTTAACATCAATACAAATTTGCGAGTATTTAAATCAACAAATAAGATGTTATATAACTGTAAAATGCTAAAAGCCTTCAAAACATATTAAATATGTGGCAATATTGTACATTGGATTGATTTGACCTACCACAAACAATACAATGAAGCACAAATATTTAAGTGTTTAAAAAACGCCATAAGCCATATTAAAAACATTTATTTCACTTAAATAGATGGAGACAGAGTAAGAATACTATTCTCCACCCCCCTTTCTTGCCAATGAGAATTGTCAAACACAACTAAGGGATTATTTGCATATAACATCTATGCATGAGAAGAAAAACTGGAAATTAAAACACTGATCAAATGGGTGGGCATAGGCTCTCCCATTTGACCAATGTGATAGGTCACTTTCCCTCCCATAGTGGAGGAAGCTCGAGCCCAGCAGTGGGACGTATATGAGCTTGTGATGATGATGATAAGACACACCTTTTTACATTATGTAGAGAAGTGTATCATGAAAATGTATTGTACCAAATATTCACTTCTTTAAATCTGAATAGAATATAATAATATCCAAGTATAAATAAAGTATTTAATGTCCAATTTGATTTAGTGGAAATAGTCAAAGGTTCAAAAAATTATGTGGCAGACTTCACTAATAACAGATTTCTAAGTAACAGCTTATAGTACCCTGTATAATGGTTTTGATGCCTACACTGGAAAATTCTTTGTACAATCCACTAAGACTCTTCTGGTTATAATATATGTCCATTAAATTCATTTTTGTTAAGTCTCCACATAGTAAAATATATTTTATAGTGCTGTCTGTTGTAAAATTATAAAAAAATATATATATCATACCCATGGTTCTGGTAGACACAGGGGAGCCACCCCTTCCATGAACAACTGACTTTGATCCACTTCCTTCATAATACGGCTGAAAATTTCGCGGTCTGAAGTCACAAACACTAAATGTTGACATAGGTGATGTTTCTCTTCTGTAATAAATGCTTCTTTGGTCTGATATATATCCAGCATATTTCTGGCGTTCAAAATTTCGGGGCATGCCTATTGAAGACTGATTATTACGAAAACTCATGTTTTTTATGTTGGTATTGGGGCCTCTTGCGCTTATAGTCTGAAAAATATGTCAAAACTTTTAAGTTGCGATAAAGCTTCCCATAACAATAATTAAAGGCAAAATATTGTTATCTATGACCTAAATAGTTACCATGAAAAACTCACCGTATTTACATTTTGAAACGTAAAGACGTTAGGGTTAGATATTTGACTCTCACAGTCACTCATTAGATATTTAAAATGCCGATTATAATTATTTTAAAACAATGCCACATGCACGAGGCACTTTTGTGCATAATTGATATGAGAATAGGATAAACGAAATATAGAAGCGTAAACAATCAAATTTTAACGGTCTATATAGGACGCAGACGCCAAAAGTTTAAGAGCTATTTCGACGAGGTGACCACTTTTTTTTTATTGGTTCTGTTTGTCCATACGGACAGGCAAAGGGATCAAAGCCCATACAGCAAGTCTGATACAATTTTTCTTTACATATTATTTACTTCTTCATAGTGTTATAACTTATTTATAGTCATTGTCCGTCAGTAAGTCAAGTCGTTATCATTAATTAGGCGCTGAAAACCTAATTAGATGATTTCTCTGGGAATTCCGGTTGAATATGAAAATACACATAAACCACTCTTATATCACATTCACCACACTTCAGCACCTTAATTATATTATATTACATAAAATATCAGCAAAATTATTCAATATAACACTATAAAACACTAAAAAAATGAATATAATACAAGAGCTTAACATGACATCTTCAAATTCGCGCCGGAACTCCGTGGCCACAGACTACTCGACTAATGCCAGTTGTTTACGTGCGAAAAAAGGGCGGGCACCACTGTTATAGAAAGGCGCGTTTTTCAGAATTTTGAAATTTTAAGCTGATTTTATATCCCAGGAGCTATACAAAAGCTATTTTTAGTTTGTCTACGCTAAAAAAATATCAACATCATGCCAAAAAAAAAAAGGCGGTGTAAGGAGAACGTGACTTCTGAGCCGCCAATATCGTCGGCAGCCTCAGAAGCTTCGGATGTGGACTCGGTAGAATCGCTTTATAACGGTAACGGTGCACCCTTAGAATAATAACGTATAGAAGGTAAGCTCACGCACAAAAAGTGAGGCATTTCAATTGGAGCCTAATGGAGCTTACGCCGGAACCGTTCCGTAATGTATAAGTCATTGTACTGCACGTACGTAACTCTTAAAAATAAATTGACAATTATGACGGTTTGTGCATTCAAATGGTGTCACAACACATTTGAAAAACTTAAAAAGGTTTTTAACATTACTTTTAAAAGTATTTCAAAGATTTATGTTAATAAAAACAAAATTTGATTTCATAATTTGTATAGTGGTTTGCGTGTGTACGTGTATAATCGTATGCGCGCCATTATTATTTTTAGATTCAAATTTTGAAAGTTCGAAGTATTGACACTATCCTTCTTCTTCTTCTCTTTTGTCTTGGCAATCAGCTACAAATACGAGCCATTTTTGCCAGTGTCGAGTTATAATTATCTTTTCAAGTTCTCAGTTTCTTCATGTCAGTAATGGTCTGTCAGTAAGTCAAAGTGTCGCCCTCAACAGTGTTAAGGGTATCTTCTGAGAATTTTGGTGGAAACAAAAAGGCATGTATAGCAATTTTATATCATATTCACTACACCTCAGCAGTTTTGCCATTATATATTACATAAAATGCCATCATTATTATTTAATATAGCACGTTAAAACACTAAGATATTGAATATAATACAAGAACACCACATGACACTTCAGATTTCCGCCAAAAACTCCCGACACTATCCTTCTAAACGTTATTATTCTAAGGGTGCACCGTTACCGTTAGCCAAAGATAAGTATGGCATTTACAAAGTACCAGAATACTCGCGAAAATACCCGGAGGACTTGAAAAAAGGGGAATATGTAGTATTTTTGTCGCATAATGATGACAATGTATTCAATGATAAAGATCGTATGTCCCTATCTAAAGGACTACGGGAGCACGGGGTGTCAGGCGTAAAGCACCTCAAGACGATTAATAAATACAAAGTGGGTGTTGAGTCATGCAACTCAACACGACTGGACCACGGCGGAGAATGCGGTGAGGGGGCGCCGGCAGCGGCTCGTCGCGCGCCGCGTCGAGCCGTCGACATACCAACATTAAGCTTACATACATCATATTGCGCGCGCGCATTCATACATACATTTTTCATACATTACATTTTTAATACTCGCCGCAGTTACGACAACCATTGTAACTGTAATTAACTTCCAATAAGTATATATGGTCCTTCAACCGTCAAAAATTTGAACAGAAAAAAAGAAGTTATTAGAAAGCTGTACTTTGGGTTCAAGTCGTCTTCACCTCGTTCTTCACCTTTTTTGTGAACATATTGGCCCTTAAGCATGCCGTCGTTTTGCACATCAACAAAACGGTCACAAGAAGAAGATTCGAGTCTGCGGCAGTAGAAGGAACGTCCCCGTTTACGGCATATCCACTTCTGAAGAGTGTCATCGTGCCTTGAGATCATCCAGAAGGAATCTCCACGTCATCATCACTATCAGCATCAGTGGTTTGCACCAAAAACAGTGAGATCGCTCCTAATTATTCCTAACCTTCATCTAATCATACCCATCCTAGTGGTCATAATTAGCTTAACTCATAGCATTATTCATAATTATCATTCTATATGCGTTATTTTAATTTCATTAGAACATTTTCATATTTCATGTAGGTATTTGGCAAATAACACTAATAAGCTTATTTTAGTCATTCATTTTGCCTTTTGCCTGTGCACATCTCTTCATTCTCTTATTTTGTAGTTTTTAATTATTTTCATAATCATATACAATCATTTTCCATAGTAATTTAGCTACTTTGCATATACGTTAATTATTTATTTTCATAGTACAAAAGTGCCTACGCTAATATAAATGCAACATCTGTTTTAAAATTAACAGGCGTTTTATTAGTTCATCATTAGATATCATTTCTATAGCTTTATTTATGCATTTATAACAATATTTTGGCCTTTTGCTTTAAACATGGCTGACGCCAAAGTCTTAATCAAAAAACGAGCTTCATTTAAAGCTAAGCTTACACATTTTTCGAGTTACCTACACAAAAGCAAGGCGTGTAAGAATTTGAGTAATGTACAAATCATCGAAATTGAATTTCGACTTCATATATTCGAAAACTTATTAAAGAAATATGATGTATTACAGAGTGACTTGGAGGCACTGGTGGACGATCCCAGCGAGCAATGTACTACAGTTTGTTGGCCATTGCACGCCTCTTAATTAACAATGCTCGCAGTCAACGTTTAGGAGAATCAGTGTCCGAGGTTACACCTGGTACTAATGACACAAATAACCACAATTCTATTAATTTACCTAAAATTGATTTTCCTAAGTTTTCGGGTAGCTTTCATGATGGGCCAGGTACATTACCAATACAACTAAAAAACTCTGTACATCATTACGAATCTGAGATTCATAATACTGTTGCAAAGTATTTATGGCGTAATTATACGTCACTTGAAAACCCCGAAGACACCGCTTCGCGCGGACTTAGAGCTGGGAGGGTTTCATCTTATACGTGGTGGTCAGAACCGCCATTTTTACAAATAAAATCATCTTTTTATAAACGGGAATCATCTTCATCATTATTTCTAATGCCTCATAATCTAAAGAATGATCCAAGTATTATATCTTCACATCATGTTAACATTACATATCCTATTAATAATGTTGAATTAAAATATTCGCATTTCAATAAATTACATAGTGTAGTACTACCCTCTCCTATACGATTATTAAGTAGGTGTCGTATGATACAGTCTAATCTGATTTGCCTGGGAGACTGTCTTAATAATCTATATCATAATTTTAGACCAAAACATCCTATTGTCGTATATAAGTCTCATATTATTTGTATTTTAATATTTAACTCGTATCATGTTTCTATAAATATCCGACATAAACTCTTACTTGCCATAATTCTTCACTTCTGGGATACCGGTGGTAAAGAGCTGCATAAAGCTATTATATACCAATGCCTAAAACGTTGTAAAATCAAGGGCATTGTTAATTCGTCATGGGTAGCCCTTACAGTTTATTTACATATTTTACATTTTTTTTTTATTTTAACCTATATTTATAATTTACCTTTTAGCATTACGCTGTACCTATCATGATAGCTGGTTGTAAAGGGTTTTTTATTTATACTTGATGTAAGCTCATTTAAGTATTTTATTTGCATATTTGAGTGTTTAGCTACTAGAGCCATCCATCTCGAACTTGTATCTGATCTTACAAAGGAAGCTTTTCTAGCTAGTTTAAATCGCTTTATTGCTCGCAGGGGGAAACCACGTAATATATTTTCAGATAATGGTACCACATTTGTTGGAGCATTTAATGAATTATCTCATCTGCTTAAACAAAACTTCGATTTTAGTAATATTGATCCAGGTATCAACTTTTCTTTTATACCAGCGTACACTCCACACTTTGGCGGACTTTGGGAATCTGCAGTGAAGTCTACTAAGACCTTAGACGTATTTTAGGTTTAGCAAACTTAACGTTTGAAGAGATGGCCACATGCTTGATACAGGTAGAAGCTATTTTAAATTCGCGACCTTTAACACCCATATCCAGTGATCCTGATGATCTAACTCCCTTGACTCCAGCTCATTTTCTTATTGGACGATCTCTAATTTTGCTACCACATCCACAGATAGAGAATGTCAGTGTGACCAGCCTACAACGTTTTCGACGTATAGAATACCTTAAACAGCATTTCTGGGCTCGTTTCTCTGATGAATATGTTCTATGGCTACAGGAGAAAACCAAATGGCGCCATTCTTCAGGGAAGCTCAAAGAAGGATCTCTTGTCGTTATCAAGGACAAAGGTTTGCCACCTTTATTGTGGCTCCTTGGACGTATCGTTCGCGTGCTGCCTGGTGGAGACGGAATCGCAAGAGTCGCCGATATACGTACGCGCAAGGGTGTCATTAGGCGAGCCTTTAATACAATTTGTCCTCTTCCAGTCACTGCTGTTGAAGATTCTTCAACGGGGGGAGTATGTTGAGTCATGCAACTCAACACGACTGGACCACGGCGGAGAATGCGGTGAGGGGGCGCCGGCAGCGGCTCGTCGCGCGCCGCGTCGAGCCGTCGACATACCAACATTAAGCTTACATACATTGTAACGCGTGCGCACATCACTTATTTACTTTTCCTTATACATTTTTAAATACTTGCCGTAGTTGCGACTTTCATTGTTAACCTTTTAATAGTTTCTTTTAAATTATAATTATATACAGTCCACGGCTTTTATTACGCCTACCAGCTAAGGAATCACTCCAATAGTGGGAATAACCTTCGATTTGCCGAACAACGCAAACATGTTCATAAAAAATAAAAAACTAGATCGATATTTTGGAGTAGTAGGACCATACTGTCGACAGTTATCTGTCTACAGCCGCGGGCCGGTCCGTCCGGGGCAGTACCACGCTCTCGCAGAAAATCGACGTCTGAGTAGTAGCAATTTGTTACTGCGCTTCGTTCGGTGAGCGAGAGAGCCGGCAGCCCAACTTTCTGAGGGTGTTTGCGTGTGGAGGGTTTTGATGGTGCCTTTAGTATCACCGAGCCTCAATGCACGCATTCACGCTCCCTTCACTTTCTTCGCGGTAGGCAACGGCCTTGTAAAGGTCCATGAGCGGCAGCAACACTTATCATCAGGTGTACTGTTTGCTAGTTTGCCACTGCTTGCAATAAAAAAAAAAAAGTTGAATTATGCTTAAAAGCTTCTATACCCGCTAGTGACACAGAAGTTACTGGGGTACTAATATCCGTTCCAACAGATATGTCAAACAAACAAATATTTTCACTTATTGGCAGTTCAAAAAACGTAATTCAAGTAAGAAGGTTCATGCGGAGAGTAAAAGGTGACAACGGTGTAGCTATAAGCTACACCGTTGTCACCTTTTACAGCTGACAGTGGCAAGCAGGCAGTGGCAGTGACCTTTGCCGCTACCAACCTTCCACAGTATGTACATTTAGATTCATGGAGACACGAGGTCAGTGTATTAGTGATGTAACGAATGTCGTATTTTGGACATTCGCGAATGCGAATGCGGATGCGAATATCTGCTGCCAACATTCGCGAATGCGAATATTCAGTATAAACGTGTGGCAAATGACGTTGACCCTTTAACTTGGTGGAAAGTGAACAAAGAAAGATACGTTCTTCTGCTTCCTGTAGATCGGCATTATTTTCGAAGATCGCGGCTCTGTTGCGCATGAGGGCCGTGGTGACTGAGGCCGTCACCAGCGGGGGAGTGCTGTTGGCGGTGTACCTGGACATAGCCAACGCATTCAATAGTCTGCCATTTAGCTGCATCAGGGAGGCGCTCCGGTATCACGGGGTGCCAGCTTACCTGAGGCGGCTAGTGGCAGACTATTTGGAGGGGCCTCTGCACCAACCGAACAGGGGACGTTGTGCGAACGCCTATGTCGTGCGGTGTCCCACAGGGGTCGGTTCTTGGACCCACCCTGTGGAACATCGGCTACGACTGGGCGTTGCGGGGGAGCCTCCCGCCCGGGCTGGGCGTGATTTGTTACGCCGACGACACGCTCGTCGCAGCCCGCGATGGGACGCTAGAAGAGGCAACAAGCCTGGCGACTCTAGGCACCGAAGAGATCGTCAGGCGGATCGAGGCGCTGGGGTTGAGGGTCGCCCTGGACAAGACGGAGGCCCTCTTGTTCCATGGGTGCCGTATGAGCCCTCCCATCGGCGCCTCGATCACCGTCCATTCGGTTGACATCAGCATCCGGGCCCATATGAGGTGCTTGGGACTGGTGCTCGACGGGCAATGGTGGTTCCGGGAGCATTTCCGCAGACTCGCCCCACGGCTCGTAGGCGCGGCGTCCGCCCTGTCGTGGCTTATGCCGAACGTGGGCGGACCGAATGCGACGTGCCAACGACTGTACGCGGGGGTCATCCGGTCGATGGCCCTGTACGGCGCACCGGTGTGGGCGGGGTTTCTGACCGTCCGACTCGGGACTCTTCTATGGCGACCACAGAGGGCCATGGCGGTCAAGGCCATACGCGGATACCGCACGGTAGCGACGAAAGCAGCGTGCTTATTGGCCGGGCCGGGACCCCCGTGGGACCTGGAGGCGGAAATGCTCGCCGGCTTGTACCGGCGGGTGTTGCGAGTGCGAGTGGAGGACGGTGTGGTCTCACTAAGGGAGCTCACCGCCTGGCGCGTCGACGCCCGCTGGGACGTCATTGTCCGTTGGGCAGTCCGGCTGGAGAGGCCTCGGTTCGGGGTGCGAACTGTGGAGGCCTTCCGGCCGGTGCTGATGCAGTAGTTGGAAAGGCGGCACGGGGTGCTCTCCTTCCGACTAGTGCAGGTATTGACGGGGCACGAGTGCTTCGCCAAGTACCTGCACAAGGTCGTTAGGAGGGAGAGTACACCGTCCTGCCACCACTGTGATTGCGACGAGGACACGACGCGGCATACGCTCGAGGCCTGCGCAGAGCAGCGCCGTGAACTCGTTGCAATCATCGGTGCCGACTTGACACTGCCGACTATCGCCAGGGCGATGGTTGGCAGCGTCAGGATTTGGCACGTGGTCGCAGCCTTCTGCGAGACAGTGATCTCGCAGAAGGAGGCGGCGGATCACCTGCGCGAGGAGCACAGCCTCGATGAGGCGATCCGCCACCGGCGACTGGGGTGGCGTAGGCGCGAGTATTTGCGCCTCATACACCATCCTGCCACCACTGCGATTGCGACGAGGACACGACGCGGCATACGCTCGAGGCCTGCGCAGAGCAGCGCCGTGAACTCGTTGCAATCATCGGTGCCGACTTGACACTGCCGACTATCGCCAGGGCGATGGTTGGCAGCGTCAGGATTTGGCACGTGGTCGCAGCCTTCTGCGAGACAGTGATCTCGCAGAAGGAGGCGGCGGATCACCTGCGCGAGGAGCACAGCCTCGATGAGGCGATCCGCCACCGGCGACTGGGGCGGCGTAGGCGCGAGTATTTGCGCCTCATACACCGTCCTGCCACCACTGCGATTGCGACGAGGACACGACGCGGCATACGCTCGAGGCCTGCGCAGAGCAGCGCCGTGAACTCGTTGCAATCATCGGTGCCGACCTGACGCTGCCGACTATCGCCAGGGCGATGGTTTGCAGCGTCAGGATTTGGCACGCGGTCGCAGCCTTCTGCGAGACAGTGATCTCGCAGAAGGAGGCGGCGGATCGCCTGCGCGACGAGCACAGCCTCGATGAGGCGATCCGCCAACGGCGACTGGGGCGGCGTAGGCGTGAGTATTTGCGCCTCATGCTTCTCTAGCCGAGGTCGCGGGTGACGTGACCGGGGATTAGTCCGTCACCTGCCGAGAGGCCGGCCGCGTGAGGTCGGTCGATGGGAGGGTACCCCAAGTAGGGGGTATTCCGTCGGGCCAGCCACTGATGACAAGTAACCTTGCTCCGGTGGTCGGCCTAACGTTAAAGTGTGCACCGGGGATTACTAGGGGAATTTCGACCTCACAGCATGGTTTTACGCTGGGGAGATCTACGTCTTCGGCTTTGCTGAGTATTACGGGCGCGGTTAACTCTGCAGATACTAAATACCTGCAGGCTATCTTCCTGGACATCTCGGGGGCATTCGATAACGCCTGGTGGCCCACGATCTTGCTGAAAGCGAATGCCAGAGGATGCCCGGGCAATATCTATCGGATGTTGTCTGGGTACTTCGCTGGTCGGCGCGTGTGTATGGGTGCGGGCGACCAGGTGGTGTGGAAGACCTCTACTATGGGATGTCCGCAGGGCTCGGTCTTGGGGCCGGCTCTGTGGAACCTGCTCATGGATGACCTGCTTCGGCTACCGCTTCCGGGGGGGACCAGAATGGTAGCATACGCCGACGACCTGACGGTCCTGATTGGGGCAAACACCAGGGCGGGCATTGAGGCCAACGCGGCGGCCGTTTTACAGGCTGTTGGAGAGTGGGGGGCCCGGAATAGGCTGGACTTCTCCCCGGGTAAGTCAGTGAGTATGACGTTGAGGGGGCGTTTCCAGAGGCCGCCCACAATACGTCTTGGGGGGAGCTCTGTCAGGGACGTCAAGTGGACTACTGTTCTGGGGGTGGTGCTGGACGCGGGTCTGTCTTTCACGCAGCATGCGCACTCGATTGGCGAGCGAGCGGCCAAGTGCTTTGGTAAAGTGGCCCGCATTTCGGCGTCTTCGTGGGGCGTTCGCTACAGGGCCCTTAAGACCCTGTACCACGGGACATATGTGGCGACGATTGCGTATGCTGTGGATGTATGGTTCCATAGAGCCGGTCTCTACGCGGTTAAGAGCGCGTTGTTACGCTCGCAGAGGGCTGCGCTCGTTCTGCTCACCAAGGCATATCGCACGACCAGTACGGCTGCCCTGCCGGTCATCGGTGGGGTACTGCCGGCCGACCTGGAGGTCATCCGTGCTGGGAGAGCAGCGGCGGCGCGCCAGGACGCGACTAGGCAGGAATATCGGGATAGGCGGAGGGCTATATGGACGGATGTTGTTGCTCAGTGGCAGGCGCGGTGGGATCGCGAGGACAAGGGGAGGGAGACGTATCGGTTTTTTCCGGACGTGGCGGCTCGCCTCAAGGCGACTTGGGTCAAGCCGGACTATGAAACCTCCCAATTACTGGGGGGTCATGGGTGCTTTCGCAGGCGGCTGTACGATTTAGGGCTAGGAGCTCACGCGGAATGTAGCTGCGGCGAAGGGGATGAGGACATGCACCACGTTCTGTAGGCATGTCCCCTCTATGATGAGATTAGGTCGGGGATGCTCTCGGGGATACATCGCGACGGAGAAGGTCCGGTATACTACACGGATCTCGTGGCTTCAGAGGCGAACTACCGGTAGTTACGGGAATTTGCGCACGCCTGGTACAAGGCCTGCCGGCTTGAAGACCAGGTTGGCAGGATAAGCCAAGATGGCAGCCAGAGTAGCGGGTAAATGTGGCTAGCTAGCAGGAATACCGCGGACGACGAAGTTCGTACCGTGTGCTGTCCGCCCTAGTTATACAGGGAGAAGGACACAGGGCAAAGGATGAAGGAATTCAAGAAGCATGTGCATACTTACGCAAAGAGCATGGTGTGCACATGTATCTCGATGATTCGGCCTGTATGACCAAGATGTCGAAAAGGCCATGGGTGGTTGGAGGGATTTGGTCGGCCTAACGACGAAGGCGACGTGCATCGTGAGTGGGTTGTGGGTGTGCGTGCTTAAGCCCCTCTGTCGCCCCGGACGGAGTGGTGCGAGGAGCGCGCCGACCGCAGCCCAACCCTTTTTTTTTTTTTTTTTTCACGCTGTGGAAATGCATTTGCGCACTATTCCCCCGCCGGTTATAGACAGGGAAGTGTGTGTGGGACTCGCCGTCCACTGAAGTGACCGAAATACCCACTAAAACCACAGCGGCCCCTTCCGCGCTTTTACGGGGTGCCGGAGAGATCGTCTGATAACATTCTATCCCCGACACCCCAACGCTTGGCCGTCTGGCCACGTCCTGTCGTCATTCAGAGTGGTGGGTGGAGGAGCGCATAGCGGCGTCTCCTCCTCCCTGGTCGTCGCTGGCGGAGCGAGTCAGCGGACGCAAGCGCCTCGCGTGCCCGCTCCGCGGCCTCCTTCCTTGTCATGACAGCCTCACAGAAGGAGGCCATCGACGACCAACAGCTGTCGCTGCCGAGCATCTTGGAGATGATGGTCGGCAACGACAGGTCTGTTGTTGCCATGTCCGTTGACAGGACGTGGCGCTGAGGCCCCCAGGCGGGGCATACTTCCAGTGTGTGGTGCGCATCGTCAATTGCCGCGCCACACTCATGACATCCTGGGGCCTCTTCTCTTCCAATTTTGTGCAGGTACTTACTGAAGACCCCATGTCCGGTAAGCACCTGCACCATCCTAAATGTAAGGCTGCCGTGCCTTCTCCTGAGCCAGCGGTGGAGATGTGGCGCGACCGCCTCCACAGTCCCCCGCCCTGCTACGGGGGACTCCTGCTCTTCCCTCCACCGCCGGATTACTTCCCTTCGGGCCACTTCCTGGGCTCTGCCCAGTCCCCTTATGGACACTTGCTCTCCGTTGGCTCGTGCTGTAGCGCGGAACCAGTACACTTCCGCCAACGCCTCCGCCACCAGTGGCCAAGGCGGGTCGCCTACCAGCAGTGTTGCTGCAGTCCATGACACAGTACGGTAGCCCCTAATGGCCCTCACCGCCATAGCCCTCTGCGGTCGTCGCAAAAGGGCTCTGTTGCGGACGGTGAGGGACTCCGACCAGATAGGAGCACCATACAGGGCCATGGAACGCAGGATGCCGACGTAGAGACGTCGGCATGTCGACCCGGGACCGCCAGTGTTTGGCAGAAGTCTTCCCAGCGCCGCGGCCGACTTGACGAGCCTAGGGACGAGCTGGGCAAAGTGTGGCCCGAAATTCCAGTTTGAATCTAGGTGCAGACCCAAATATTTTATATGGGCCTGTACCGGCACGGCAACCCCAGACACACTGATGTGTGCTCCTCGGGGGGGACCTCGACGTGGGCGATGAAAAAGGAGGGCCTCGGTTTTGTCCAGCGAGACCCTCAGACCCAACATCCCAATCCGGTCTACGACGAGCGCTACTCCTTCCTCTGCCAATCGGACAGCCCCCCGGAAGTCCGCCCTCTTCACCGTGACGAGGGTGTCATCCGCGTAGCAGATGATCCCCATCCCAGAAAGGAGCTGACCCCGTAGGAGCCAGTCGAACCCGACGTTCCACAGCATCGGACCGAGAACCGAGCCCTGTGGGACGCCGCACTCCACCGGATGGCGATGTATACGCCCGTCGCCCCCCTCCCAGAGCACGTGCCTTTCCTCGAGGTACGCTTCTAACAGCCTGCCAAGATACGGAGGCACTCCATGGTACCGGAGCGCCTCTTTTAACGTCTCATGAGGGAGACTGTTGAAAGCGTTTTTAATATCGAGCGAGACTGTCAGGAGGACTTCCTTTTTGGCCACTGCTTCGGTGGCCAGGGACTTCAGAGCGGCCAGCGCGTCAATTGTTGACCGACCGCTCCTGAATCCGTATTGTCTCTCTGACAGTCCCGGCCCAATTTCCTCGAGGTGCTGGACGAGACGGTCTGCGAGCACCTTCTCGAATGATTTAGCCATCTCATCCAGCAGCACCAGTGGTCTATATGCGGAAGAGGAGTCAGCTGGGCGACCCTCCTTCCGCAGTAGACACAACCGTCCACACTTCCATTGCTCCGGAAACTGCCCGGACCTCAAACACGTATTGAGCAGTTCCCGGAGTTCACCCTTGAGGTATTCCGCGGCGATGCCGAGTACGAGTCCCGGGACCCCGTCCGGACCAGGCGCCTTCCTTTTACCACGAAGTCGGGAGAGAGCCACTTCCATTTCTTGGTCGGTAATGGGTGAAATAGGGGTTTCCACCTCCACCGCCGACCAAGAAGCTGCTATGCTGGGGGGTACGTGCCCTACAGAACGCGGAAACAGTTCCCCCATTAGCCTCGACAGGAGACCCGGGTCCATTGATTCAATGATGGGGGCGCCACAGGCACGGAGCTTGTTCCGCGCCCGTTGGTATAGGCGCCCCCACGGATCCCTATCAAAGCCCGCAAGGAGTTCTTCACGGGCCCTCTCCTTCGCCTGGCTGATGGCCAGCTGCAGTATCTTCTTCCTTGTCTTGTATTCTGTTCGCAGCTGACCCTCAAGGACGTCATCCCGGTTGATCCTCTGACGGCATCGGACGCAGGCACGCCGCGACCTGTTGGAGGCCACCCACAGATTAGCAATCTCGGGTGACCACCAGTACACCTGGCGACGCGGCGGCATCCGCCGAGCTCTGGGCATCGCCGCATCACATACTGCCTCAAGGGCGTTCCTTATTCGACCTGCGAGCCCCTCCACATTTGTGGGTAGCGGTCCTGCTATACCCCAGCGCTGTACTATGGCGGACTCCCGGACCATTTCCAGATCAAGTTGGCCAATGGCCTATTTCGGAAGTCCACCGCTTCTTCCGCGCCGGGGCCCTAGTGGTCCTCGAGGGGTGGAGATCTCGAACCGTATATATCGGTGGTCCGAAAGAGTCTCCACTCCTTCTTCAACTCTCCAGCCGTTCACCTCACAGGCGACACCGGGGCTGACAAACGATAGGTCCACCACGGACCCACCCCAATGTCGCACGCAAGTGTGGACCCTCCCTTTATTAAGAAGGGACAGACCGGAGAGCAAGGACCACTGCTCAACAGCCGTACCCCTGGCGTTTGTGCTTGGGGGAACCAAGCGCGAGACTTCGCATTAAAGTCGCCGAGAACTACAATTCTTCTCGGCGACTGACGACGAACCGCGGCACTGACAGAGTCCAAAAATAATTTAAACTCTGCCAGGCCGCGGTTGGGAGAGAAATAAACGCCAATAATGGCGAAATCACGCCACCCCACCACAACATATCCATTGCCCCTCTCGAGAGAAGAGAGGGGAGGGCCGGCACATCCTCTTATCAGGACAGCTACATCTTCTCTAAGATCCCCCACCCAATTGAATGATTGGGGAATAAAGTAGGGCTCGCTGGCCACAGCAACATCGGTATTCCACTCCGCCATGGACTGCAGCAGCAGGTCCTGAGCCCCGGCGGAGTGGTTCAAATTCGCCTGGAGGATGCGAAATGTGTCTCCCATTAGGTGGACATTTCGAGCTCCTCCTGGGCTCTGCGGCTCCTGCTTAACGTAGTGGCCTGAGGTCCTTGGGCCACCTTGCCTTTCGATGAGGGGGCTTTGCAAAGCCTCCCCCCCATTGTGTGCTCTGCTGGACGGCCAGCAGCGGCGCAAACCGTATAGTGCGGCATGGCCATACATGCAGCCGACTTGTGTCTACTGCTGCCGCACCGAAAACAAAGTTCGGAGCGGTCTACAGTAGACGGGCATAGCGGAGCCGTATGCCCTAGTTCCAGGCACCGGCACCTCAGTGGAAGGTTCTCCAGCACCTGAATGCCAGCCGAGCTCCAGCCAACCAGAAGCCTTCTTGCATCAGCGAGCATTTTAGCGGCGGCGACGGGACAACGCACCTTCACCATGCCCATACCACGCGGTCCGCGTTGGATTTGTCCAACTTGAACATCTGCGGCGTCACAGCTACATGTACGGACTACAGCTGCTCGCACTTTCTCTTCGGTAGCGGAGTCATCCATCCCGGTTACCCGAATATCTGCACGTTTGACAGGTCGGATGACATCCGCCATACCCGTCAATGCCGTACGCAAATTGATCGCCAGCTGATCAGCAACTTCCATTGACTGAGACTTGGGCAATTGTAGGACCCTAGCCCCAGTCACGGAGCGCCTAACTTTAAGACCCTCCTTAATCCCCATCTCTTGGAGATTAACTTCCTGCTCGGCGCGAAGCATTGCATCGGCGTATGTGACCCCATTTTTTTCAGCCTCCGGCTGCAATTTCAGGATTACAGCCGGGGAGTGTGGGGCTGCAAGCGCCGCCTTCAATTTCCTCTGCGCCAGAACAGCTGGGTTGGGAGGCGTGGGGAGCGCAACAGCCGCAGAGGGTGGTGCAGAGGGGGAAGGTTTTTTCTTACCCTTCCTAACAACGGTTGCCCAGGTATCCGCAATCGTGGGCTGGACCGAAGGGGCGACTGGCGCAGGAATGACTGCGGAAGGAACGTCCGCTGTAGGAATAACTGCTGAGGTACTGGGGACTGCCTGACCAGATGCAGGCACCGATGCAGTCGTACGAACGGCGGCTTTGGCAGCTGCTGCATTTCTTTTTTTATCTGCAGCTAAAGGTGGACGGTTCATCTTAGCGGGAAAAAGACGATCCTCTAATCCCGCAAACCGGGCGTTCATCATCTCCCCAACTGACCTAACGATAGAGGATTTTATTTCCTCTATTGTGTCTGTCCCTATTGAGGACGAAGAGGCCCTCATTTCTGAGAACTCTCGGCGGTATGCTTTGAGTTCCGCCCTGAGGGCTTCTACTTCCTGGCGCTGCCTTTTGTTTTCCGCTCTCAGTCGGCGGGTTTCCTCTCCCTCCGATTTAGAGGTACACAAAGCTTCGATCAGGGCTTGCATATCCGCTGCTGCATCCCTTAATTTTTTTATAAAAGGACCCTGAAGATGGCCAGATTTTCGGGTTACTTCCATGATTACTGGCACGTTGCGGCCCCCGCGGGCGCGTATCTCCTCAAGCCCTATGCTGGAGAGGTTCTCTGTTATAGGGCACTCTGATGCTGAAGTTGCCGCTGAATCCATTTGTGATGCTACGACTTCTTTACGGAAAGCACGAGATCTAAGTACACGCTCATACTCAACTTCTTCGGCTTCGGCGTCTCTGCGTTTGAGATCTGCCTTGGCACGTGTGAGCCCTACGTTATGGCCTCTCTGCACTGCCTTACCCCGCCGTGAGGTATTCACCTTTGATATGGGTTCCGCTTCAGTATTGGAGCCCAAATCCTTCCGTTCAATGTTGGTGATTTTTAAAAAGTGCCTCTTCCTCCCAGTGGGGGTGACATCCGTATCACATGTGTCACATTCAACAGCTGATACTGTATCCGACTGTAATTCCGAGTCGTCCTCCATTTAGTAGCTAAGTCAGATACTAAAAGTCTTGAGCCTTCCGCTGGCCCATTGCCCGCGTTAAGCTGTCAAGGTCATCTGCGACCAACAGCTAGATACACAAAAAAAAAGAAAAAAAAAAGAAAGACCAGCAGGCTGGTCGCAAATTTTTTAACACCGGTTGAGCGCCTCCCCAATGTGGTGGCAATCCCGGTACCTAAGCGACCCCTCTTCTCCCTTCCCCAGACACGACACGACAAGACAAACGAACACGACAAGACAAACGAACACGACAAGACAAACGAACACGACAAGACAACGACAACAACCCGCCAATGAAATCCGATGCTAAAGACCGACCTAAACCAACAATTCATCCCAGTGCACACGTCCGACCTGTACGAGTGCCAACACCTATCTCCACCGCAGCCCACCCCTAACAAAAAAAGTTCGACATTATTTAGTTACACCACCAACGAGTGTCCCCAGCGAGCGCATATTTAGTGGTGCTGGACTTATTTACACGCCACATCGAAACAGACTTGAAGCAGACAAGGCATCAAAACTACTATTTTTAAAGTTTAATATTCCCCTACTGAAGTTCAATTATTAATATGAAAAATATATATAATTAACTGTTATTTTTTTAAAGGAGAGAAGTATTTTTGTTTGAGAATCTATTTTTTTGTTTGTTTAGAGTTAGACTATTTAATGGTCTATTGTAGAAGAATATAATTTTTGTTTCATAATTTAAATATTAAAAATATATCTAAAGTCTGAGAAAAGTTTAATAGAAGAATTTAATTTTATTAGTTTCAATTGCATTAAAATTTTGTGTCACAAGTTCTAATAACAATTAAAATTTTTAGCTTTATTAAAGTAAAACACTTAATTTTATTCTTGTTTGCTTAAAGTGTTAACTGTTAACTCTTATGTAAAATGATTATATTTATACTATAAACTATATAATATAGATATACTATAAACACTTTGTGATTATGATGACAGCAACTCATATTAAGCTTTTATTTGATTTTAATTATAGTAAAAAATCATAGAAGATTATTTTTGTTTACATTGCATTTAGGCCATTTACTATATAGTTTTGTTTGTTAAATTCTTATGACAATTTGATTGTTAGGCTTCATTGCCCAAAGTTAAATAAATATTAATTGTAGAAGTATTTGTAGATTATTATTTTTAGTTTTGATCAAGAAGATAATTATAACATTAAACTTTGGTAAAAATTCATAGAAGATTATTTTTGTTTGATTACATTCCATTTAGGCCATTTAGTATATAGTTTTGTTTTTTAAATTGTTATAAGTTTGATTGTTATGTTTCATTGCCTAAAGTTAAATAAATAAATGATACCAATTGATAAAGTGAAGACCGATAATGTGATTACGAGGTTAAGTTATTTTTATTGCATTAAAAACATAAGAAATTAATGGAATTGGATTTTCTTATATTAACCAACTATTATTACCTACTTAAAAAATTATACACGCAAAAATATTCGCAGAAACATTCGCAATAATTTCGCGAATGCGAATATGCAAAAAACATGCGAATATACGCGAATGCGAATATTCGTTACATCACTACAGTGTATATGTTCCTCAAGTTAAACAATGTCTTCGTTGTATGAAGTATGGTCATATAGCTGTCCTGTTGAAACCACATGTCAGTGATATCCACGTCATCAATAATAGGCCAAAATTGAGTTGTTGTTGAACAACTCAATTTGGCCTATTCGAAATAGCAGCCTCGACGAGGCGATCCGCCGCTGACGACTGGGGTAGCGTAGGCGCGAGTATTTGCGCTTCATGCCGCTCTAGCCGAGGCTGCGGGTGACATGACCGGGCATTAGTCCGTCCCCCGCCGAGAGGCCGACCGCGTGCGGAAAGACCGACGTTCTCCCCGAGAGGGGGACGTCGGTCGATGGGCGGGTACCCCAAATGGGGGGTATTCCGTCGGCCCAACCACTGATGACAAGTTAACCCTGCTCCGGTAGTCGGCCCAACGACGAAGGCGACGTGTGCATCGTGGGTGGGTTGTGGGTGTGCGAGCTTACGCCCCTCTGTCGCCCCGGACGGAGTGGTGCGAGGAGCGCGACGACCGCGACCCACCCCTAAAAAAAAAAAACATTATTTGAAACTCATCATATTGTATAGTTTATTAATAGTCACCATCCGTCATTAAGTCAAGTTATTACCATAATTGGGCACTGAAAACCAAAAATGTTCTCTGGGAATCTCGGTAGAACATGAAAATACACGTAAACAAGCAAATTTTTATTGTTAATACCTTTTATCCATCATCACCGTCCCATTCTTATCTCAATTACTTAATGTTCACGTCAACCCTCTCCTAAGCTCTTAGTTGTCTTTTACGACACCCACGATCAATTTAACTGCAAAAACGGTTTGCGCAGTCAGATCGCTACGATATATCGTTGTCGTGTATACCGACCTTAACATATAACAGCTCCCTTAAGGTCAGTATACACGACAACGATGTATCTTAGTGATCTGACTGCGTAAACCGTTTACGATTAACTGCAATCGAACGTCCATAGAGCGTACACACGAAAACGGCAACTGCGTCGATTTTCGTCCATACTATCGATAAAATTGCACAAACGGTTTGCGCAGTTATATCGCTACGATATATCATTGTCGTGTATACCGACCATTAGAGTTACTCAAACATAATCGTTTTTTTTTTAAACCGGTCGGTATCGGTGGTTGATAAAACTGTTTTCTTTAGTTTTTCCTAAGATAACCGCCATCGCTAGTCTTTTTTTTTGTCTTTGGCAATCAGCTATTAATACAAGCTATTTTTGCCATTGTCGAGTTATAATTTTCTTTTCAAATTATCAATTTCTTCATGTCAGTAATGGTCCGTCAGTAAGTCAAAGTGTCGCCTCCAACAGTGTAATGGTCACTGATAGGGGTATCTTTTGAGAATTTTGGTGGAAACAAAAAGGAGTTTTACATCATATTCACTACACCTCAGCAGTTTTTATAGTTGTCCTGTAAGTACTAGACCAACGGGCTATGAGGGGTAGCGAGACTTATTATCTAACAAAAATACTCAAATTTATTGTCCTAGGTCTTGTAGTTTTGAAGTTAGGATTTTTTTATTAAATGTGACGAAAACGACATCCATGTATGCTAAATATTAAATTTTACAAAAACTGTTTATAATTTATTGTTATTTTTTGTTTAAGCTAGTTAAGAATACATAGGTCTTCCTAATTCAAACGATATTTAGCCGTAATTACTAATTACATGACCAATAAAACATACAACAAGTGCAAACTTTAAATTTAAAAATATTTTGAGTTAAATTTGAACCAAGCTGGCGTAAAAAAAATGTATTACGACCTTCGGGTACTGTATTTTAAAACATCTGCATCTAATACCAATTAGATAAAGGTATAATAAAGTAGTTTGAAGTATTTAAAAATTGTAAAATTAGCACAGGACGCTAAATTCTAGTAGTTTTCAGGTAGTCAACCTGTTATGTAATTCCGAGAATTATTGCGCAGAATGGCGGTTTTTTTTTTTTTTTTTTTTAATGGGTGGGCTATGGTAAGCGCACGCGCGGTCCTGTCCCTCCGGGGCGATGAAAGGACGGCGCGCAGGCCCATAACCCACCCGTACCCACGTCACCTCGTTGTTGGGCCGACCACCGGAGCAGATGTGACTTGTCATCAGTGGTCGGCCCGACGGAATACCTTTCGGGTAACCTCACCTCTCGACGTACTGGGACGTCGGTCGCCATCGCGTGGTCAGCCTCTCTGCGGGTGACGGACAATTCCCCGGTCCGATCACCCGCGGCCTCGGCTAGGGCGGCATTAGGCGCAGATACTCGCGCCTGCGCCGCCCGAGTCGCCGGCGGCGGAACGTGTCGCCGAATAGGAGCTCTACTCGCACACGATCCGCCGCCTCCTTCCGTGAGATTACGGCCTCACAGAAGGCGGCGACCGCGTCCCAGTTCCTGACGCTGTCGAGCATCTCCCTGGCGATGGTCGGCAGCGCCAGGTCGGCACCGATAATCGCGACGAGTTCACGGCGCTCTCCCTCCCATGCAGCACACTCCTCGAGCGTGTGCTGCGCCGTGTCCTCGTCGCAACTGCAGTGGTGGCAGGACGGTGTGCTCTCCCTCCTGACAATCTTGTGCAGGTACTTCCCAAAACACCCGTGCCCTGTAAGCACCTGCACCAGTCGGAAGGAAAGCACCCCGTGCGTCCGCTCCAACCACTCCATCAGCATCGGCCGGAAGGCCTCGACGGTCCTGACACCGTACCGAGGACTCTCCAGCCGGACTGCCCAACGGGCAATGACTCCTCGGCGGGCGTCGACCCGCCAGGCGGTGATCTCCTGCAGGGAGACCATGCCGCCGCGGGTGCGCGTCTCAGACACCCGCCGATAAATCTCGGCGAGCATCTCCGCCTCCAGGTCCCAAGGGGGAGTTCCGGCCAGGAGGCACGCTGCCTCCGTCGACACCGTGCGGTAACCGCGTATGGCCCTGACCGCCATGACCCTCTGTGGTCGCCTCAAGAGGGCCCTCAGCCGGAAGGTCAGGGACCCCGCCCACACCGGTGCGCCGTACAGAGCCATCGACCGGATCACCCCCGTGTACAGCTGTCGGCACGTAGAGCTGGGTCCGCCCACATTCGGCATCAGCCGCGAAAGGGCGGACGCCGAGCCGACAAGCCGGGGAACAAGTCGATGGAGATGCTCCCAGAACCAAAAATGCCCGTCGAGCACCAGGCCCAAGTACTTCATGTGGGCCTGGATGCTGATGGTGACCGACTTCACAGTGATCGAAGCGCCGGCGGGAGGCCCGGCGGTACGGAGGCCATGGAATAAAAGGGCCTCCGTCTTTTCCAGGGCTACCCTCAACCCCAGCGCTTCGATCCGCCTGACAATCTCCTCGGTGCCGAGAGTTGCCAGACGTGCCGCCTCCTCTAGCGTCCCACCCCGGGCTGTGACGAGTGTATCGTCGGCGTAGCAAATTACGCCCAGCCCGGTTGGGAGGCTTCCTCTCAACGCCCAGTCGTAGCCGATGTTCCACAGGGTCGGACCCAGAACCGACCCCTGTGGGACACCGCACGTCATGGGCGTTCGCACAACGTCCCCTACTCGGTCAACGTAGAGGACGCTGCGCCCCTCCAAGTAGTCTGCCACCAGCCGCCTGAGGTACACGGGCACCCCGTGATATCTCAGCCCCTCCCTGATGCAGCTGAATGGCAGACTGTTGAAGGCGTTGGCGATGTCCAGAGACACCGCCAACAGGACTCCTCCGCCGGCGACGGCCTCCGCTACCACGGCCTTCAGGCGCAGCAGGGCCGCGACCGTCGAACGCCCTCGCCGAAAACCAAACTGGGCGTCCGACAAATCGGGCCCGACCCCGACGAGGTGCCGCTCGATGCGGGCAGCCAACACCCTCTCCAGCAGCTTGCCCGCATCATCGAGCAGCACGATGGGCCTATAGGCCGAGGCCGACTCGGGAGACCGTCCCGGCTTCGGCAGGAGAACCAGCCTCCCCTCTTTCCTGCACCCAGGGAACTGCCCGGACGTCAAACAAGCGTCGAACAGTCCCCTGAGGCGTGGTCCCAGGTGCTCGAGGACCAGGGCCAGCACACGGTTCGGAATACCGTCGGGCCCGGGGGCGGTGGATTTGATTCGCATACGCGCCACCGCCACCCCCATTTCCGGCTCCGTGATGGGCGGAGCACTTTCATCGTCGGCCTGCCGGTCACTGTCCGGCGAAGCCATGACCGGGGGCGTGTGCTCCGCCCGCTGTGGAAAGAGGTCCTCGACAACTCTGGTGAGGAGGCTGGGCTGGAGAGTCTCGGTGAGGGGGGGGCCCCGCCCGCGGAGCTTGTTCAGCGCCGCGAGGTAGGGGCGACCCCAGGGGTCACGCTCGAGACTGTCCAGCATCTCCCGCCGACTAACGTCCTTGGCGGTACGGACGGCCAGCCTGAAGGCAGACCGCGCACTACGGTAAGCCTCGTACAGCTGGCCCTCCCGCTCAGCGTCGCGGTGACGCGTTCGGCTGCGGGTGTAAGCCCTCCGGGCACGTATGCACGCGACCCGAAGGTCCGCCAATTCTCGGGACCACCAGGGGACCGCATTCTTCGGGGGCAGACGCCGCACACGGGGCATGGCCGCATCGCAGATCTGCGTTAACGCACAGCGGATGCGGCCAGCCTCGGCATCCACCCCGTCCGCCTGGGGCGGTGAGGACAGCCACGACTGAACGATGGCTGCCTCCGCCAACAGGTCCCGATCCAATCGACCCACAGCCCACCGCGGAAACGCGGGAGCTCCGTCCGCCGTGTGACCCCTGCTGGGCTGCAGGAGGGTCCGGGAGACCTCTATCCGGATGTATCGGTGGTCGGATAGGGTCTCAACCTCCTCCTGGACGCACCAGCTCCTCACACGTGCTGCGACATTAGGGCTAGCGAACGACAAGTCCACTATCGACCCGCCCTGCTGCCGCACGCACGTTTGCACCGAGCCCCTGTTCAGCAAACAGAGGCCCAGTGCCGCCGCCCACTCTTCGACCGCCCGCCCGCGGTCATTCGTCCTGGGGGACCCCCACGCCGTGGACTTGGCGTTGTAGTCCCCCAGAACGAAGACTTGGCGCGGTGCCAGTCGCCGTATCGAGGCCCCCAGGATGGTGAGGAAGGCCCCGAAATCCGTCGCGCTCCTGTTAGGGGAGAAGTAAACACCAAATAGCGTAACCTCTCCCCATTCCGCCGCGACATACCCATCGCCCCTGTCCTTGAGCATCAAGGGCGGGGAATGCCATGACGTAGAGGCGACGATTGCCACAGAGCCATCACTGCTGCCCAGCCAATTGGGCCGGTCAGGCACCACGTACGGCTCCGCGGCTACGGCTGCACCGATCAACCACTCCGCCATGGCTTGCAGGAAAACGTCCTGTGCCTCGGCGGCGTGGTTGAGGTTGGCCTGCAGGAGGTGGTAAGATTCGGCCGCCATTAGTGGGCCGTATCCATCACCTCCTCCACGCTGGCAGGCGATCGGGTCGCGCTAGGGGCGGGAGCGGCCGGGGTCGTCAGGCCGCTCCGCCCCTTTGGGGCCGAAGCCGGGGGTCTGCACTCCCTGCCCCCCATGCGGTGTTTTGCGGGCCTATTGCCCGCCGCACACGCGGGGCAGTGGGGAGTGGCGGCGCACGATGCCGCCTTATGCCCGTGTTGACCGCAGCGGAAACAAAGGTCGCTGCAGTCAAAGCAGTTAGTGCATGTCGGCCGAGTGTGTCCGACCGCCATGCACTTGTAGCACCTCGCAGGCCGGGACTCTAGCACGGACACCCGTGCCGAGCTCCAGCCCACGAGGAGCCTGCCTGAGTCGGCCAGTTGCTTGGCCGACTCCACCGGGCACTGCACCCAGGCAGCACCGACGCCGCCCGGACCAGGGCGGATGGCGCCAATTCGGACGGTGTCCACGGGACACCCGGTTTTCGAGACGATGGCCTCCCGGATGTCATCCACCGTGACGGAGTCGTCCAGACCCGCGACGCGTAGTTCTGCGCACTTTACGGGTCTGGCGATTTTGACGCCACCCTCCTCTGCGAACAAACCCCTCAACTTGGCCGCCATGCTATCGGCCGTCTTGGCGCCCTCGGCCCCAGGGAACTCTAAAATCCGAGCCCCTGTCCGGGCCTTGCGGGTCCTGGCTTCAACGCCTCCTAAATCGGAGACGTCAAGCTCCCGCCGGGCGCGACGTAAGACAGCCTCATAGCTGAGGCCGTTTTCGGCCGCCTCAGGCAGCACGGTGATCACCACCGCGGCTGACTTTGGCGGCCGGAGCCTCCTGCGCGACCTCTTGTTTCCGGCTCCTGCCTTTGGAGCGGAGGCTTTGGCGGCGTTTTTGGTCTCCGCTCTTCTCTTCTGGCCGCGACTCTTTCGGCTGCGCTCGGCCGTCTGCCAACCCTCTTCAGGCGCAGCAGGGGTGCCGGGCACAGCAGTCACGGCCGAGGCTGCATTGGCCGCCGCCGGCGGTGCATTTGCCGGCAGCGGCTGAGGTCCGGCCTTGGCAGGAGCCGGTGCCACCTTCTTCTTCGCGGCGGGTCCTTTGGGCTTCGGCCCAGCAACAGCCGCAGCGTAGCTTCCTACGCGCCCTCCCTGGCAGGGTAGCGCGGTAGGGGCTGACGCCACGACCTTCGGCCTGTCCGCAGCGAGGGGCGGCCGGAGGCGGGGCTCCGGAGGCAGAGACAATCTCTCCTCCATAGCCGCCATGCGCGCGTCGAGCATTTTGCCGACAACCTCCACTACGGCGCGCATGGTCTGGTCCGGCACGCCGTCCACTGCGGGCAGCGGGATCACTTCGGCCGGCTGGGCCCTCTGGCGACTCGCCGCAGCGCGAGTTGGCGCAACGGGGACGGCGGGGGCGGCCGCAGGGCCGACGCTTGTCGGCGGCGAGGTCTTCGCCAGCTGCGCGACCTGGCTCCGCAAGTCGGCCATTTGTCTTGCCAACTCGCGGTTCGCCTTCTGCACCGCCGACAGCTCTTTTTGTAGCGCCTTGTTTTTCTCCTGCAGGCCTGAGACCTCACCACTAAGGCGGGTGTTTTCAGCCTGCAGGGTGGCCACATTGGCAGCTCGGGGGTCGCCACTTACAGCGGACTCAGCAGCCGCCATGTCGGTGGGAGGGATGTCTGACAACACCCTCATCATCCTCGCGGCAGCCGCCTCATTTGCCCGCTTCTGGGCCTCAGTCCCCTGTACTGCGCCGGCCGGCGATGGCGTCACCGACCTTGCCGCCACTACTGCGCCCCCTCGTCCCCTGCGAGAGGCCGGAACTTTGGGAGGAGGCATGATGGTGCCACTCCCCTCGGAGGATCCCGAACTTCCACCCTCGTTCAGGGGGCGCTTCCGCACCTGCGAGGGGAGGACCTCCTCCCTGACTGCTAGGGCCGCCGTCAGGACCGACGCCAGAGACTGCGATGACTCAGCGACGGTCTCAGCAGCCGACATGCTGCCGCCTTCGGTATCCGACGGCCCTGCGGCATTGCCGCCCTCGTCCGTCGACTGCTCCACGGTCGCGTCGGTCTCCGCCGTCGCAATGCTGCCTGCGTCAGAGACGCTGGCGTCACTGAGCGAAACGTCAGCAGTACGCAGTGCCTTCAGCTCCGCCCGTCGCTTCTGCGCTGCGCGCCGTCTGGCGCGCTCCGTTGCAGGGGTGGGTTTCCCCCCCCCTCTTCTTCTTTCGGGCCTCAATTTTCGCCGGGCCCTCGGCTGATTTGGATGCCTCCAGTACGGAACTGCAGTCCGACGAGGCATCCAGGTCTTCTAAGCCAGTTTTGCTGTAGCTTGGCTGGGCTTTATTGTGGGAACAAGACTCCCCATTCTTGGTTTTGGGCATCTCACCCCTCCTGTCTGCATCAATGTTTGTTGAGAAATCCATATAGTTCCCACGAGTAAGGGAGAAGTGACGGTCCACCCGGGCAGAGATCCCGATACCCGGCAAGCGTACATTTGTTTCCCAACACAGGGGGTCCGCAGGTACCCTGGCTGGGGGCGCGCTAACGACTGAACAACCCATCAGCCATGCATCCTCTCGCCGCGCGCCAGAACTTAGGATTCTGGGTGATTGTTTTATAGAGGTTTTCTTCCTCGCGGTCCAGGCGGTTAAGCCAAGACCCTCGCTCCTGAATCTAAGCCTCAAGACAAATGTCCCGAAGCAAGAATCAGGTCTACGATTTGTCGCGGTTGGCAAATGCCTGCCCAGTCCTCAAACGAATGAGTGACTGGGCCCGTCGAATTTTCGCGTCCAATACCCTCTACAATTAGAGGGCATGGAGCGAATTTGGGGCATCCCACAAACTGGGCCCCCCCTCGGGCCAGATATTTGCCACGAGCGACAATTCCAGAGAGCAGTCCAAGGAATTGTCGCTCGTGCCCAGGGTACACCACGCGGAGGTTTCTGGCGTAGCACCCCGCGCAGAATGGCGGTAGAATTCTTTTTCAGACTAATCATAGGCGACACTCGAACCCCTCCCCCTATCTTCCTTTTCAAAATATAGTTTTTTCGATAAATCGATATTTCTAAATATATCAAGAGTGGTAGGACCACACTGTCTACAGCCGCGGGCCGGTTCGTCCGGGGTAGTACCACACTCTCGCAGAAAATCGACGTCTGAGTAGTAGCAATTTGTTACTGCGCTTCGTTCGGTGAGCGAGAGAGCCGGAAGCCCAACTTTCTGAGGGTGTTTGTGTGTGGAGGGTTTTGGTGGTGCCCTTGGTATCACCGAGCCTCAATGCACGCATTCACACTCCCTTCATTTTCTTCGCGGCAGGCAGCGACCCTGTTAAGGTCCATGAGCGGCAGCAACACTTACCATCAGGTGTACTGTTTGCTCGTTTGCCACCGTTTGCAATAAAAAAATATCGGGGTTCGATATATCGAAAAAAAATATCGATCTTGTGATATATCGATATTTTTGGGCATGACCACTTTTTAGCTTCGCGTTCAGTGCAAGGTTTGCGGTTTCCGTGATGAGCTTATTTTTTTTTTAGAAAAATTCTAGGTGTAGTTAACTTATCGTCAATTGCATGCCACCATTTTTACAGTAGATCAAATTTACGGTGATTTTGTAGAATGCGAATTTAAAAAAAAACGATAAAACACCAAATTATCCAAATAAATATCGACGTTCGATACTTACTTTTTGGTATCGAATTATTGATATATCGTCCAAAAAAATATCGTTGATTCGTATCGATATTTTTAAATAATAATATCGATATTTCGATATATTATCAACAGCCCTAATTTCATTACATTACTCTATTGCAGATTACAAAAATAACCTCAACATTTTATCGCTTTTATTATTAATGTAAATATATACTGAGAAATGTGTTAGAAATATTATTCTGTGACAATGGCTAAAATTGGAATATAGGGCAACTTAATATACTGTAACTGGAAACTGTCGTTGATATTTATGATAGATAAAATATTTATAATATAAAATGACTCTCACGCTTATAAGAAACTTAATTCTTCCAGCTAAATCTATTTGCACAAATCTCCGACAACCTATGGTGTGTACATTTTACAGTTATAGAAGTTCAAGTAGTTCTGTAACGACTTCCTCAGATATCCTCAATAATTTGACCGAATGGGAGACATTAAATAAAAAGAAAAAAGTAAGCAAAGCTATGAAAGCTTATTTAGAACGAGCTCAAGAACACGAAGAGTTTATGAAAAGACAGCAGTTGGAGTATAATATTGGTAAGCGACATTTAGCCAACATGATGGGTGAAGACCCTGAAACATTTACTCAGAAAGATATTGATCGAGCCATTGAATATCTGTTCCCTAGTGGTATATATGACCCTGCCGCCCGACCGCTTATGAAACCCCCTGAAGAAGTATTCCCTGCACGTAAAGCTGCTGAATTTGATGAAGCTGGACGCCCACATCATTTTCTATTTTACACTGGAAAACCAAATTTTTTCAAAATCATGTATGATGCAGCTGAAAATATACAGCTGTTGTACAGTTTTGAAGATAAAGTACTCCGAAAGAAAGCAACACCTGATCCTAATGATAGTTTAAATTTGAGTACAAGTGTTTGGTTCACCAAGGATCAACTTGAAGTAATGCTGGTTGAAAGTATTACCGATCTAGAATACAATAATTTTAAATTAGTTATGGAGAGACTTGTTTCAATACCGTATGCCTATAGACATAAAGATTTTATAGAGAAATTTAGAAAACCACTCAGTACTCAAAGATTTGCCCTGGAAATACCCAAACCAAATTATGATAATGATGGTCGGGCTTTCATTACAACATATGAATGTCTGAGAAAGAAGGCACGAGGAGATGTCACTATAAGATCTCCAGGATCAGGTAAAATCACAATTAATGGGAAGGATTTGACATACTTTGAAGATATTCAGTCAAGAGAACAGGTGCTTTTCCCTCTTATATTTTGCGGTATGCAAGATAGAGTTGACATTGAATGTAACATTGAAGGTGGTGGGCCCTCAGGCCAGTCAGGAGCAATACGTTGGGGTATTGCTTGGGGTTTGCGCAGTTTTGTAGATGCTGATATGCTGCAGCAAATGCAAGTAGCAGGTTTACTAACTAGAGATCATAGGCGGCGTGAACGCAAGAAGCCAGGTCAACCAGGAGCCAGAAAGAAGCCCACATGGAAGAAGCGCTAGATATCATTAGATACTTATTAAATATGTGAATTACAATTTTTTTTTAATTACCCTCAAGTTAGTTTCTATAACACAACTGTTAGATTGATTTAGAAATAATTGCAGCCTTAGTCTGACAAAAATATTAATATACTAGTAATTGTAGAATTTCAATACATTTTTTTAAATACATACTTGATCTCGAAAACCAGTCTAACTGCTTAAATATCATAGTCATATTAAGACTTGGCCATTGATCACTTACTGCTTGGTAAACAATCAAAGTCTTTCAGATTTATTTTACATACTACTAACAAGAGATTTTCAGTGTAATTTGTGTATAAATTTGTAGGATGGCGTGTGGAGATTAGCCACCCTACACTTGTGTTGTAGTCAGCGTAGGTAGATGTGAGAAGAAGGCGAAGAAGAACGAAGAGAGTTATTTCTAAGACTGACGATTTATTTACATTTCATAAATTATGTACAATAAATTGATAATAGAACTAGTGACGACCGTACAAGTGTGCGAGCTGATATCGTATGTCGACTGAATGAATACTGTTTTTTTTTTTTTTTTTTTTTGTGTGTGTACAGCTGTTGGCCGCAGATGGCCTTGACAGCTTGACGCGGACTATGGGTGAGCGCTGAGGGCTCTCAACCCGGAGAAGAGTATGCTAAGCGACATCGCCTAAGGGCTCCCCCTGTGGGGAACGGACCTCGGCTTGGGGCGTCGCTGGAGGCAAAGTGGGCGTGCCCACGTTTTTAGTCGTGACTTTTGCGCGGCGCGGTTTCGCACCTCGACGGCGAGGGCGAAACTGCGGATATTTATTTGTTAAGGCCTCGCGGGCCGTGTAGGCTCTTTGTTGAGCGAGTGTGATATTGTCGTCCTCTTCGTCGAGGACGTCGGATGGAGGAGATTTTGGAGGGTCTACAGGAAGCCGCCCCAACCACTAGTTGGTTGGGGTGTGTCATGGACAATAAATAGACAGCAAAAGGCGGTGTATATATACTAGCATTCAGTCTGCGTGTGGTCCGAATGTGCACGTGTTCCAACAGGTGCGCATTCGATGATGTCACCGCAGGTGTGTCGCACATCTGTCAGCTGTGCACGCCAGCTGCCTCGCACCTGCGTCTTCTTGTATGGGCCAATCTTCATTAGCGAAGCGGATTGCTTCGCATTGTTGGGTTGCGGTCCAAGTTATCTTAGTGGCGGATAGTCGCCACAAATTAATTAAAATGACATTTGACTGATTTGTTTATTATTGTAGGTATTTCGTCTCCCAGCTTCTATGAAACGATTAAGTTCTAAAACCTTAGGCCTTACCATGAACAGGTGATCGATCTGAGGATTAGACCGTCACCCACACGGGCTTTTGTGCGATTTAGTCTTTAGCCACAGATGGCTGTAACAACTTGACCTGGACTGGTGGATGAGTGCCGAGGGCTCTCAACCCGATCGCGCAAGAGCGACACCCCGACAGTACTGTTGGTTATTGCTGGGGCGTCGACGGAGATAGTAACTGAAAGAGTAACCATGGATGTCAATGTATCGGTAGGTGTTATTGGCCCAATAGCCACGGGGCTGACCGCCGCCCGGGACATTACAGTCAGCGTGTATCCGGGGAATAGCCCGCCCGAAAAAAAAGTTTACCCGTGTAAGCAATGAACTTCAGAGTGAATGGTCAAGCTTCCCGTGAAACCTATTTAATCAGTTAAATTATAGGTACCTACATTTGGTAAAAATATGAATACAGCTGTATTAGATAATGTATATTTATACACATATTTATTTCACTCTTTTTTATGCCGTCTATAGACTCATTCATTGAGAAGCGTGAATATGAATTAGTGAAGAATTTCCTCTACATCTTCCTAGGTTCGCATGTTCTGCATTTAGTCTGTATATTGCCGCCTCTTTAAAAATTTCTCGGTCGAGAAAAGAATGCCACATTCTTGTACGGTTTCAGTGTGAGCTAGGAAGTGGCATCAAATGTGTAAAAATCATAATTTTTTAATTTCGGTGTCGTTAAAGACGACTCAGGGATATAATATCAATGGAAAAGAAGGAATCTCTAAACAAAACACCAACCCGCCTGACCAGCGTGGATATAGATAGTAGCTTAATTCCCTTCCTGCCGTGGAACGGCGGGAAGGGAATTAAGCACTTCCTCCAGGAAGAATTCTCTTCCTCCAGGAAGTTTAAGGCTCTCAGTAGGACATATATCATCATCATTTCGGCCAATTGAGTACGGTTCTGTGCCGCCTGCATCCAACGATATATAAGCTGAAATAATGATGATGAAAAATATTGCCCATTTAGATACCGACTATTATTACATTACGAACGATTAGCCAAGAGCATACACGGCCCGCGAGGCCATAACATAAATATCCACGATGTTGTCTTTGTTTCCCGGGTCGGCGACCGCGTCGTGTAATATATATAATCGGTCCACCGGTCGGAAGACCTTGATGGACTGAACACCGTACCGAGACCTTTCCAGTCGGGCGGCCATTTCGCTCAGCGGAATTGCCACCTTCCGCCGTTAGTGTCCGGCGAGCATCTCTGTCTCCATCCTAACGATCCCTTTAGCATAATCGACAGAATCGTCGCAATTGAAATTAGGTGTCAGTATATACTTTCCGTGTGGTGATGGAGTAAGAATACAATTCACCACTCCTTATCTTGCCCGTGGAAGTCGTAAAAGACGACTATGGGATATAATATGCACGTAACATCTGTGCAAGAGAAGGAAAACTCGAAATGAAACCCTATACCAACATGTCTGACCAGCATGGTATAGTAGGGCAAATTCACTCCCATTGTGGAGGAGGCCCGAGCCCAACAGTGGGACGTATGTGGCCTGCGATGATGATGATTTCATACTTTCAATACTACTAGCGTAAATAAGAAGACCACTAGGGCTAGTTTATCATATGCTTTTAAAGACGTTACTCCGTAATGAATAATTTAGTCCCTTCGATTTGAAATTAACAGAAACGAATGAGATCCAGACTTGGAATAAGGATGTAAGTCAAAGAACTGTCGCACCCATAGTAAATTAAATCAGTTATAGTAAAGGTATATAAATAAAATATTAATTAAAAAAATTAAGAACAAGCTTTTATTTAAATGCTCTAAATCGAAGTAAGAGTGCTTGTCAAGACTAGTCAAATGAGTCCAAACTCGACAGTTTTATCTTGTTTAGTTTAGGAGTTCCTATGGCCACCTTCCGACACCATCTTGAGACCAGCTTCATGGTACCATATTATTGCATTGTCACCGAAGTTACGTAAGTAAACCAAATTTCAACCTGATATAACGACAGGAAGTGGTTCTAATTTAACTCACAAGATTTGTCCCATACTAACAGGGCATGTTAAATAAAAGCTTTTAAAAAAGGTATCGCCGAAAAAATATTTCACATAATTTTATTTCCATTTATTTATAATTGTTGCCATACATTGGTACGCGTGATAATGTTTCGCCATCCCTGTTTTAGACCATTAATTTTTATTCTTATAAGGTTTTTTCATGCTTTTCTTTCGGCCACCTATTTTCTTTTTAAACATTTGATTCTTTCTATCTTTATTATAAATTCGTTTTTTCACGAGGGATTTTAATTCTCTTCTTTCCTTATGCACTTCATTATCTGGGCCTTTGATGAAGAAAGCTAAACCATCTGACAAAGAGAAAAGATTAAACTGTAATCTGTGGATAATTAATATTATTTATTAAATATTAATATCTTAGAATAATAACGTATAGAAGGATAGTGTCAATACTTCGAACTTTCAAAATTTGAATCTAAAAATACTAATGGCGCGCAGACGATTACACACGTACACACGCACACCACTATACAAATTATGAAATCAAATTTTGTTTTTATTAACATAAATCGTCGAAATACTTTTAAAAGTAATGTTAAAAACCTTTTTAAGTTTTTCAAATGTGTTGTGACACCATTTGAATGCACAAACCGTCATAATTATCAATTTATTTTTTAAGAGTTGAGGACGTGCGTACGTGCGTGCGTGCGTGCAGTACAATGACTTGTACATTACGGAACGGTTCCGGCGTAAGCTCCATTAGGCTCCAATTGAAATGCCTCACTTTTTGAGCGTGAACTTACCTTCTATACGTTATTATTCTAAGATTCTAAGTTTAAAATTTGATAAGTTTGAATTTAGAAAACATTCAATTTACCTTTGAGACGTGGATCCGATTCAGAGAAAAACAAATTTTCTTTCCATGTAGCTTTAGATTCTGTGGTTGGCGGTACTTCTATTTGTTTCTCTTTTTCAGGTTCTTCAGTATCGGAATCTGAAGAATCATATACAAAGGGATTCTTTTCTGTGGGATCTAAAGGATGCTTCACTTTCTTCTTCTCTTTTGGTGTTTCTATAGTTGCATAGTCAACATTTTTTTCTTGAGGACCTAAAATATTAGAACGCTTACTGTTTAAAAAATTATTGGCTAATTACGTAAAGAGGTATAAAGTTTTTATTTGTTGCGAATCAATTATTTATTTAAATCTATTGCTTAGGACCGGATATATTATAATTTGCCGCGTCCCTTCTTTTGCTAGACATGATGGTAAATGACGTGCGTGCCTGCGTGTTTGTGATCCACTTGCGTTCGAGCGCTTTAATCGTTATTGGGAATGGAATGTTATATTGATCTCTTTGGCACTTTGGTAGATGGATCTGTTTGTGTGAAGTGAGTGAAAACAATGACGACATAGTGTCGTCTTGTGGAGCAGCTGAAGGGTTAAATTTGCCATAAATAATGCACAAAATTATAATACTAATATTGGATAGTCATAAAATTTAATCTTAATTTAGCTATTGATCCAAATATCGTATTACGTATTTCATATTACAAATATTGGTGGTATTTAAATTAAGTAACCTACCATCATTGTCATTATTTCCAAATAAACTTCTAAGACTAAACGTAGTGGGTTGGGCAATAGCTTCTTTCAATGTTTCGCTGACTTTATAGAACTGCTCCTTTGATACTTCAACTTTTGGTACATCAAGTTCTGGCTCTTGTTTATTTATTTCTTCTTGTTTGTCTTTTGTTTTCTTTTTAGATTTTTTATTTGATTCTGGTTTTGTTTCTACTGGTGCTAAAAACTTAGCATGGTCGGGTTGCTGGGGATCAAATCTTAGCATTCCTGGTTTAGATCTGTAACAATAATGCTCAATGATGATGATGATGAAGCTATGGTTGCTAGCATATACGTCCCATTGTCGAGAACGGGCCTCCGCCAGATAAGGGCAATTAATTTACTACACAATGCTGCCTCACAGGCTGGCCTATACCAACGGTCAGCAACAGAACGACCGCGGTCCGGATCTCGGAACGCCAAATATTGTAATTTATTGTATATCAAGTATAAATTCTTCAAATTCGCTGTTCTTCTTGAGAACCAAACTATAATTATAAAAAACTGACTCAAGGCCGGTCGGTGCTGTTTCTCACATTAATTTTAGGTCTCGTGTTTTATAATTCAGAATTTTATTTGAACACCTACAATAAATAGTAGGTACAATTATTATCACTTGTTTTTTTCTGGATCTGGTTAAGATTTTTCCACAGTATCGGGTCTCCAGCTGAAACTACTTGCCGACTCATGGCCTATACCAACTATTTGCTTAATTTTGAGTTTTCCTTCTCTTACAGTGCGTCACAGATATCAGTCAGTGTAGCCCCGCTCACGAAGATGAAAACAGTTAATGTAAGTATGTCCAATACTTACATTAACTGTTTTCATCTTCGTCAATCAATATGTACCCTTAATTCATAGCATATATTGCAAAAGCTTTGGCATGCCGGCCGTCTGCCTCATGTCAACCCTCCTTGGGAATGTAGTTGTTGACCTAACCAGTTGCTTATAATTGATAATTAATATGCGAATGGTAACTTATTCGCGTAGTAAGACTTTCAACAACGGGGTAATGAAAAATGATGCGCGGCTTAGATAAACGTAATCAAAGGGCAGCTTTGTCGTGCTGTTATGTCAGGACGGCGTGCGTGACGGTCAATCTTAGTACTATGAAAAAATTTCTTAGTTTTCCAAAGACCTGTCATTTTGTTTATTTTCACGTCTTGTACAATTGGAAAAGAATAGTGAGTGAATAAATAGAGAGTGTCGTTCCGCAGTTTTTTCGAAGGAAACTTGTATTGAAAGCATAGTCTGAGCCAACGTCTTCGTTAACTTAAAACAGGTAAGACGGATTAAGTGGGACCTAAATTACATCCTTACTAATATTATAAATGCGAAAGTAAGGATGTTTGTTTGCTTGTTACGCTTTCACGCTTAAACCACAGATCTGATTTCAAAAATTCTTTCACCAATGGAAAGCTATAATATCAGGGAGTAACATAGGCTATATTTTATCCCGGTATTCCCACGAGAACTGATACTACGCCGCGGGTAAGGCGTCTGAAACCGAAGCGAAGCGAGGGCGGGTGGCTAGTTGTGTTATAAATTTGTTCATTGTTTCGGGTACAAAGGCGTGACGTTTTATGATAGTGCGTTGTGCAGCCATGTGTGATTGTAGCATGTTAAAAAATAAAAACAAATTCTATTAAGTCGGTTAACGGACGATCATTTTACGTGATAACGCCCATAAGCAAAAATTTATGTAAATCACACTTTTATGAATTAAATTGAATTATCATCACTGAATTATCATAATTTTGTATAATACAACGGAGTTAATTGGAAAATTACAATATTTACGATAACTTAACATTTATCTGCACGCAGTTTTTGAGAGATAGATGCGTCAAGTCGAAAGCTTAGGTCGGTCGTGCCTCGCTATCGCGGAACGTGACAATGAGTCACGCTTTTTCTTGCATGCTGCTGGTATTAATCGATTTATAAGACGTTATCAGGTCAATAATATAGCTGAGTGCACGTTTGATTTTAGCTCATCAAAAAACAATGTGGCTGACTGTGACTAAAGCGCGATAAAAATAATGTGATCGACTGTGAGTGTGGCTAAAGCGCATTAAAATCAATGTGGTTAACTGCGAATGTGACTTTAGTGTTAAGAAACATATTTCTTAAAGTGTTCCATGCAATCCTGCACTATGATATAATACTGCAATTTTTAAATACTTATTTATGATAAAATCTATTTAAAAATAGTTATAAAAATTATCTATATAGATATTAGAGGCATTAAAAATATACAATAAATATTTCTTGTGTTATTTATTGTCTTAGCGATACAACATATACCTTGTAGGAATATGTAGGAAAAACCACAACATTCTCTGTGAGTAGGTGATTAAAGTTAATTAACAAATATGTACTGCTGCAAAGGGATTATCTATGGATAAAGGATGGACTAGTGAGCATAAAAATATTTCCTTACTTGACCCTCTTGTTGTCTGCTTCTGATGTTTTACTTTTTATTGTTATCCCAAGTACATTCTGTAATATATTTAATTGTTTTGCCTTTTCATCTGCATGCACTATTTCAACTTCCTCATTATCCGAATGTTTTTGACTCTCACTCTCCTCCTCATCATCAATGAACCTTTCATCCAAGGTGAAACGTTTATCAGATTTATATCTTGATTGTAAATCTAAAACCTAATATATAAAATTTACAAGGCTACACTATAATATAACTCTATATAAAGTATATCAATAAATTTTTTTAGTTACTAATATATACCTTTTGTCCTTTTCTACCCTCAAATTGCTTTTTAATTTCAAAATTCAAATCATCATCTCCATCTTCATTATCGTCATCAAAAAGACTGTTGCTATTATTTTTACGGTGATCTTCTGTTTTATGATTTACCTTTGTGTTTGTTAAATCATCATCATCATCATGAAATATAACTTTTTTATTTTGTTGTTTATCCTGGGAATATTACATAATTAGTTTTTGTTACATTTCAAAATCCTTATTAATATTATAAATGCGAAAGTAAGTTTATTTGTTTGTTTGTTACGCTTTCACGTTAAAACCACCCAACCCATTTCAAAAATTCTTTCACCAATGGAAAGCTATAATATCAGACAGTAACATAAGCTATATTTTAGCCCGGTTTTCCATGGGAACGGGAACTACTCGGGTAAGGCGACTGAAGCCGAAGCGAAGCGCGGGCAGTTTGCTAGTAGAAAATAAAAATCATATAAGAAACAAAGAATCTCTGTAACAGTCAGATTTAAACTATATAATCCTCTAGGTCTTCTATAACAAAGAACACTGTTTGATAAATATTAAATACTCGTTTTAGTTTTTTATTAATGTTTTTAATTTATTTCTTAGGCTATTATTATGTATTTCAAGGAATCGGTACCGGTTTACCAATGGCGATGGGGAGAGAATATGGTAGGTTATTGGGTGGGTTCAGCCACAGATAGATTGGGCTGGGTGTGACCAAAACATAGCCCACCAGAAAAAATGTTATTACTTCAAAAATAATATGTCTATTCTAATGCTATTCAAATTATATATGTAAGGGAAGATACCCAAACTATGTGACCCGTTTTTTCATATTAATAAGAGCTAATTTTGTTTGAACATACTATTTTTGAACCTCTACACAGATCACATAGTATAAGTATGTTCCTTGAGTTAAAGTGTGAACACTATTTTCTAATTTAAGTAAATATTACGTAATTATGTAACATACTAGTGGTCGCCGAGTGTTCAAATTCGGCCATAATTCATTTATATTAATTTTTCTGGTACACAACATATACCCACCCCCTCTCTCGCCCGTGGGTGTGGTTAAAGGAGACTAAGGGAAATATGTGGGTAAAATTTATGCAAGAGCAGAAAAACTCAATATAAAATCCCAGTTGAACACATCTCACCAGCTTGGAATAGTAGGTCAATTCCCTTCCCATTTTGTAGAGGCGGCCTGAGCTCAAGAGTTGGACTTTCATAGGTTGAGAGGAACGAATAAAATGTAACATAAACACTCACAATACTAGTTAAGCCAGCTTTAATTATATTTTGTTTTTCTTTGAACTCCTGTCTTTTCTTCACTATAGACTCCATTCTCTTTTTTTCAGCTTCTCCTTTTTTGTCGTTTCCTTTCACATTATTCAAGTTATTTGTATTATTTATGTCATCGCCCACAGATGAATCTTGATGTCTTTCATTTTTTATAAACTTGTTTGGCCTAGAGTTCATATCATTATCCATTTTTCTCTTTTTAGGATTTAATTTATCACCTAAAATTATTACTGGATTTTTTTCAGGTAAATTTGGTTGAGTTTCTGATTGTAACTAAAAATTAAAATCACAATTATTTTTTTTTCAATCAAAGCATAATATTATAATCTCACACCGACATTATCATGGATAGCCATGTAAAAGCAATTTTAAGTGTATGGGACTAACAATAATAGTAAAAATAACCCCATTACACTGAAAACCAATAGATTTAATATGACCCATTAAAGAAAAAGTACTAATCTCAATAGGTCAATTTGCTTATAACATAATTTTTGAAACTTATTTTGGCCACTGGCCACTTTGATAATATATATTTTTCAAGAACAGCCCTAAAAAAGAATATTTAGAAGATGGATGTGATATCTCAAGACTCAGAAATTTATTACTTCCACTTCTACCAGACATTCACTTTCAAATGTACACAAGCTATCTTATCGTGCTAAAAACTATGCAGAGACCTAAGCCCAGTAGATCCAATTGCATCTTTCCAGGGCCAAAGTTCTTTTATAATATATACTTTATTTATCCACACTAATTTGCTAATATAATTGTCTTATATAATAATTTACAATTCATTGTGGAGAACACTAAACCATGATCATGTCTTGCTAGCATATTTACTGAGTCTCCTATGTTCAAACAATTTTATAGTAACCAATTTCTTAGGTGCTGTATTTAAATAACTATCATATTTTTTTTGACTTTCTTAATGTATGTAGGATTTTTAACCCATCGTATATTATTATTATATAATTTAATAAATACAATGTTATAATAATTCAGTTCATTTTTAAAATTTACAATTTGGCCCACCTACATATTCAAAATTTAATATCTGCAAAATAGAGTTTGACACCTCTGATCTAAATAATATTATAAAAATGAACTCCATCCAACTATTTACTTAAGATCCTCAAACATAAAAATAATTGGAGATATTTAATTTTAATTTCACCTTTTCAGCTTCTTTCTTTTGTGTTTGTTGTCTTTCTCTCTGTAACCTTTCTAGGAAACTTTCTCTTGCTCTGGTCACATATAATCTAGACCCCTGGAAATCTTTATTTGAGAAATGTTTTATACCTAGAAAACAATAATACTATTATAAATGTTAATATTTGAAAATGGTGTATATGTATGCTGGTTTTCTGCAATGAAGTAAGACAAGCCACAATCGGATAACTAAGCTTACTTTACTCAAATAGTAAAGTAAGCTTAGTTATCCGATTTTGGCTTGTCTTACTTTAAGGCTTATTTATAATAACTTAAAAGTGAAACTGGTTTCGGAATAGTAACTTAAACTTTGGACTTACATGATTCTATGTTTTCATTAGAAGCAGATAGAGATACGAAAGCAAACTTTTTGCATTCATTTTCAGCAGATTGTTTAGTTTTCAAATCTAATGTTGATACTTCACCAAAAACTGAAAAGGCGGATAAAACATCCTTTTCCTCTGTGTTTTCAGGGAGGTTACCCACAAATAAACGAGTTGCAAATTTCATTGTGAATGAACATTAATTAATTCTTATTTTAGAGTTTATTATAATTTGTATTATGAAAAAACTTTAAACACGTTAATCTGACATTTAGGTAAACAAAGTTTGAGGTTATATCTGTGGTTATATCATAGATATTTTTTTTATTTCATTGATCTATTCGGTCCGGTAAAGGAAGCAAAGGCCATACAGCTAAGTCGTATGCAAAGTTCTTCAAATATTTACACTTCTTGTGTACATGTTGCCATTTGACGCCTCGGTAACATTGCAGTTTGCAAGGACGGTATCCGAAAGGGTAATCTGCCGGCCCGGCCACAGATGTCAAGGAATCGGTACCAGTGGTTGGCCCAATGTGAACGGGGTGGAAATAAGGTAAGTTATGAGATCCAACGTCACTCATCCGTCACTCCGAACAGATTGGGCGCGGCGTGCCTTCCAAAAAAAGGCGGCATAATCTGTTTTGCAGGCGGGCGATGAAACAGCTAGCGGCGGGCCTGCACGCACACCACTATACAATAGAGATGCCTTGCGTGCGCTGTGACCTTGTAGGCTCCAATTTAAATGCTTCATTTCTTTGTGCGCAGAGAGATAGAAGGTATAACCTTCTATGAGTGATTATTAAGGATTAAATATATAAAGCTTAATTAAAAATTTACTCATTTATTGTTCTTTAAGAGAAAACGTTTACGATAACGGCTACAATTATTGTGCTTTTAAGATGTATGTAGGTGTATAGGTAGGTACTTAGTTTACGTTTAGCCTACGTATAATGCGTGCATAATTTAATTGAAGGAGTTAAATAAAATAATTCTTAATATGTATAAAAATCTATTGTTTCGAATTACATAACATAAAATAATTAAATTCAACTGAATACCTACTGTGTTAGTTGTAATTGCAACAAAATATTTAAGTATAGGTATCAGTGATATGTAAATAATATTATAAATATGTATACAGACTGTATCAGGTTATGGGGCAACTGGTCAAACGCGAGATAGGCAATGGTGGTAGGACCCCAAAAAAAAAATTTGAACGAAAAATATCAATTCGTTAATGAATTTGAAACATATACTTATGTAAAGTTTGAATTTTGTCATCGCTTTTTCGTGTAAATCTTATTGAAATGTATAAATTGAGTGATACTTAATCTGCAACATATTCGTACTTTGTTAAATGTTCATTAGAAATTGAATAAATCAATGCTTACGTTCGCATAAGTAAGACAAACTTGGCCTTATAATCAGCAGATTCGTAGCATTCGTAGCAATGATCAAGAGGCGTGGCCACAGCTATTGAAAGAAATACCGACACAGGGATGTACTAAGAAAAAGGGAAACAAATGAAATAGTTACCTATTGTAGGCAGGCCTAACTTGTAGGCAAAATAAAACAATAAAACCTAAACTGTAATTTTTTATCGAAAATGAAATTCGTCTGTTGAATTATTAGTTTTTATTTTAGTCCGATTCTCATGTCCGGCCTAAGGGCACGTATGGACGATTATTCTCTCCTTACGACTTTTCTCGCGTATTAAAGATCAGCGATTTAAAGCGATTCAAATATGGCTTATTCCCGGTTCGGTGTGTTGGCTCGATGTGCTGTATCAAAAATGTGTGGAATCTTAGCAGTTGTTAATTTCGGAATGTTAATACCACATACCTATTATCTGGATTATTGCGGTTATCGATATGGGATACTTCCCTTTACGGCAACTTTCACGAAAAAGGTAGGCTATATTTTTATTAAAAATAGGTAGATATCTAATTTTTATTTTATTTTCAAATTAATAATCCTTGTATTGTAGGGGACTTCACAAACATAGAATTAACGGACACAAATTACATCCAGACCCAGAACAACAATTTGTCGATCGCACAAAATGTTGTCCTGCGTGGGATTTGAACCCACGACACTGACATGGTGAGATGGTATCTTAAACACTACGCCATCTGTGCAGTCAAATTCAATTGCATACAGCACCGACATTTATAGGTAAAGAAGACGGGCGAGGCGACTAGACGCCTACATAACATCAACACGTCACATTTAAGGCATAGACTTTTTGACACATATTTTTGAAATCACTGTAACTATTATGTTTTATAGTTTTTTGTGTAATATACATTCTAATTACGATCTATGACCGTTAAACTACAACATACTCGAACAGTTGCCCCATAACCTGATACACCTGTTTATGGTAATTAGTATTGTCTATGTACATTCTTTAATTTGGGAGATTAATGCAAGAGTAGCAAAACGGTGGATTCTTTTTTTTTTTTGTGTATGTGTACAGCTGTTGGCCGCAGATGGCCTTGACAGCTTGACGCGGACTATGGGTGAGCGCTGAGGGCTCTCAACCCGGAGAAGAGTATGCTAAGTGACATCGCCCAAGGGCTCCCCCTGTGGGGAACGGACCTCGGCTTGGGGCGTCGCTGGAGGCAAAGTGGGCGTGCCCACGTTTTTAGTAGTGACTTTTGCGCGGCGCGGTTTCGCACCTCGACGGCGAGGGCGGAACCGCGGATATTTATTTGTTAAGGCCTCGCGGGCCGTGTAGGCTCTTTGTTGAGCGAGTGTGATATTGTCGTCCTCTTCGTCGAGGACGTGACGAGGACGTCGGACGGACAAAACGGTGGACATTCAATAAATTTTGTTTAACTACTTCATGACAGTCGTTTTATATTATAGCCCTATCTAGTTTTGAACTCTAATGGTTTTTATTTGATTTGACACTAATAATGTAAATAAATGTCACTAGATGTCCCATATAAATAAATATTTTGCATACAATAAATTAAATAACTGATATTTTATTGATGTTTATTTTATTTAATAAGAATTTACTAACAACGTATTTAATACCAAATAATTATTATCGATAATCATTTTAAGGAGCCAAAGTATCTACATAGTTTTAGTTTATTCTCATGTTACCTCCATCGAACTGTAAAGTACTCACTATTTCTTTATTCTCTAATTAAAAAGTTGCAGATGCCTATTTGACGCTGTTAATTGTAATTTTTAGTATATTGTAAAATTGAAATTTATAAAATTTTTAGCGACTATATTATGTGACGTGACTAAAAATGTGAAAATTTTATATGTAAAATGTGAAATATTGTATCTCGATACTGGCATAATTGTTGCTGATTGTCATTACACAAGAAGAAGAAGAATAGAAAATTTGGCGTAGTATAAGTTTTGTGGGCTGATGTTGAAATTATAGAGATCAAGACTCACAAAAAATGTTCATTTGATTGTCCCTGTGACTCCTGTAAGTACCCACTTTATATATTTATACAACAGAACATATTTTCTTATTTCTAAGTAGATTGTATTTATCATCATCATCATCTTGCTCTTATCCCAATTACTTGGGCTCGACACAATATGTCATCTTCTTCCATACGGTCCTATCAGACGTCAACTCTGCAGTCACTCCCAGGCTATCCATATCATGCCTCACGCAGTCCATCCATCTTTTCCTCGGTCTTTCTTTCCCTCTAAAGCCTTCAACATTCATATCTAAAACTTTCCTCACAACATTACTTTCATCCCGCCTCATCACATATATTGTATTTATATTACAAAAATTATGAAATCATTACGTTCCATGTAGTGTGTCCGTGTCATGGGCGTACTAAAAGACGTTTAAAAGTTTGTAATATACTTCATTCTTCTTCTATTAAAACGACCATACAGGTAAGGAAAACCTTAATATAAAATATTATTCCATCCTGTTTGACCAGCATGGTACAATAGGTTAATTTCCCCGCAATTGTGGAGGATTCTGGATTCTAGCAGTGAGACAGAGATGATGATGATGATGAATCCCTACAAAAAGAAGTAGCATTAACATACTTAAGAACTCTGGCAGTGGCATGACTCGCTTAGAGTACATAACCTACCGTTGAGCATTAAAGGTTACTGAGTAAGAACCAAGAATCTACCGATTCCTTGTAAGTCAGAAGATTGACCTAGAGGACTAATGATTAATTAATAGTAGAATTAATGAAAGTCATGAGTGGCAACCACGAATCGGACGAAGCAGCGTAGGACGGCTTCCCACTAGGTGAACTGACATCTCAAAAGTCGCAGGGAATCGTTGGATGCAAGTGGTGTAGAACCGTTTCGAGTGGCATTCTCGTGGGGAAGGCTATGTCCAGCAGTGGACGTCTATAGGCTGATGGATGGATAATGAAAGTCGTAGGAAACTGTTAGATGCAAACCACTAAATACCAACTTTCAGTTATTCTGTGGGAAAACGTGTTTATAGCAGTAGACCCTTTACCCGAAAATTAACTGTTTCCATTTTCATTTATTAAAATTATTATATGTACTCATATTTAAAGCCTTTTTTTTAAAGACCAGACAAGATCTTTAGGCAAAAAATGTAAAATATTATCATATTACATACTGAAATGGTTTTTGTTTAATTTTTCCAGTTCAGCCTACCATTTGCCGAATCCTGAAAAATATCCAGAACGGTTCCAAGAATGGGTACAAAGAGTCCAGGGCAAACTGGAGAGGAATGCGGATTTGGAACTTCTTAAGAAGAAAATTGTGTGCGATATTCGTTTATCAGACAATTTCAAAAATCGAAATTGTCGATTGAATGTTTTGACACTGCCTACAGGTTGTCTGGTTAGTATGGAATAGTATTCCAACGTAATAATGTAGGAATAGATTCTTTTTAGGTCATTGACTGACATGTTAGTCCAATTTAAGAGCTTAAGTTTCTGCCATCCTGGTACCTGCGTTGAACTTCTATGGCCTTACCGTGACCGCTGAGACAGCCACTAATGTCAAGGTATCGACACCCGTGGTCGACCCAATGATATTGGGGAGGAAACATGGTAGATTATAGGGCCACACGCCATCCAGATGTTACGTGCATATTATATACCATAGTCGTCTTTTACGACATCCACAGGCTAGATAGGAAGCGGTGAATTGTATTCTTACTCTGTCACCACACGAAAAAAATATCAGTTATTGATTGCTTATTTTATTTAGTTATATTAAGCTGGGGCTAAACAACCTTAGATCCTGGGTTTGACTTTATCATATATAATAAATATTATGAATTGAAATTTTAAAATTCTATTCTAGTAAGTATGAGACTTTCTGCAGGCGTCGACAAGGGAGGGGGGTGCCGGCGATATGCGCATCTCCTCCCACAGCCTTGAACGACGACAGGACGTGGCCAGACGGCCTTGCGTGAGGTGTTGGGATCGAATATCAATAGACCATCCCTCCGGTACTCCGTGAAAGCCCGCAAAGGACCGCTATTGGTTTTAATGGGTATTCCGGTTGCACAGTGACCGGCGAGTTCCACACACCCCCTCGGCTATCACTGGCGGGGGACAGTGCGTAAATGCATTTCCACTGCATCAACAAAAAAAGTATAAGATTTAACAATGTGTAATGTATACACACAGGTTTTGAAATTAGTTAATACTACATCATTTGAAAAGTATATTACTTACAGAGATTTTTGCTGCTAAGATCATTAAAAGAGAGCACAACTATGGTATGAGCAAAGTAACCAAACAAATAAAAGGTATTTTAAAATTAGCCCTCTAAAGTTATTTAATTTTAACTTGCGGTGGAGTCAGAATACAATTCATCTCTTAACTGTGGTGGATATTCTAAAAGACCACTAAAGCATATGGCATGTAGTCTATCTAGATAACTAGACTGTAAGGGAAGGTAAATCCAACATGAAATTCTATATTAAATATTCCTTTAGGGCGCATGTTCGTAAGTGAGACAAAAGAATAAGTAGACTGATCGAGTAGTTATAGTTAGGTTTAGTTGTAGGTATAATTGCCAATGCCAACAATGAAGATCAATTGATTTATATTAGTCAGAATAAGTTAATTGGATAAAATGTTATTTTTGCAGGAATAGAATAGCGATAAAGAAAATACCCTTTAACAACAACTAAAAAGTGAAGAGAGATTATTTATGATAATCGCAAGCGAACAACGCAATGGCTGACCCCAGATCCAACGCTACATCAATGCTCTAAAGCGAATCTTACCCATAGAAATGTGACGGTAACGGTTTGGTGGTCACTTCATGGTGTTATTCACTACAGCTTCCTCAGATCTGGTCAAATAATTAACTGCAGTCTGTCTACTGCTGCAGAATTCCGAACAATGATGGTGAAACTCAGAGTAAAACAGCCCCGATTTGTCAATCAATCTGCACCATTATTGCTCCATGATAACGCAAGACCTCATGTGGCTCGAGAAACTGCTTTTACACTACACGACCTGCAGTTAGAAACCATACGTCATCCTCCGCACTCGCCAGACCTCGCCCCAACAGACTACCATTTGTGCCGTGATTTGGACAGTTTTCTGCACGGAAAAAATAATCTTTCTAGGAAGCAGTACAAAATACCTTCACACAGTTTGTGGAGTCCAGGACCTCAAAATACTATCGCAAAGGTTTAAATGATCTTCAAATTAGATAGCAGAAATGTGTAGATAACGCGGGTAGATACTTTGATTAAAGAAATCTGTTTTATGGACAAGAAAATGGTTTTAATTTATCAGTACGAAACGGCAATTTCATACTTTAATCCCTAATATTAATAAGCTGTCATAATTTTCCAAAACCATTTTAATATATTTACCACACTATATCTGAAATTCTGTTTTACATTTTAGATTTATTTTTAAATATTTCTGTTACTAGTACTACTACTATCGTGTATATTTCGTATTACGTCTGTGATGTTATTTTTCTCTTAATTTACTATATTGCTAATTGATTGTTAGTATTTCAACCAAAGAAATTAATTTGAACAACAATCTTGGTTTTAGCATGTAATCTTTAAGATTCAAATAATGTTTACATATGTCGATGTACATATTATATTATTTAAATTACGTTCTGTAGCCTAACTCATTCAATGTATAAAAATAAATTGAATGTTTCATATATGTAAATTGTCTTTAGATTTCAATGTTTAATGAAATGGTCCATAATATAAAATGGCATCCTGTGATTTCAGAAATGTTCTAATTATTGTACTATCTGACACTATAATTTTCACCACATATTAAGAAATTGCATTGCATTTTAAGAAAATTTACCAACTATCGCAATTCGTGTTAAATTCTAGCTACAATAACAAATAATTTAGAATAAAGAAACACTAGTAAGTTTAAATCTTCATAAAGTCATCCTCGTACTCCTTATCGTACTCTAAATTCTTGTCGTCCACTTTGTAATTTAACAGTTTCGGCAGAATATCACTTTCTATGGACCAACGTTGATGATAGTTGATTGTGTGCTATGTATTACATACACAGATTTGCCTGCGATGCTTTGCTTCAAGTAGTAAAGCAAGTGGTCATTTCAATGTACGATTTAATGAATATTATAACAGCTAAAAGGCACTTTGAATTTGCGCTCGATACTATTTCTTTACAGTTATTGATTTGCTAAGTATTAGCAATTCAATACTTAGGACATAGAGCGTGCTTAAAATTCTACGAATAGGATAATAGAATGCACACACGTAAAGACGCATGTGTGTGTGTGTAAGGAGTGGTACGAAATAATTATTGATTAAGATAATAGATGGCGCTTTCTTTTGATCTTAGTGATGTCAAAAAAACGCGAGTGGGCTCTCTATTTCCAATATATAGTATTACTCTATGAACTACTTATTTCAAAAAATTATGACAGAAGAAGTAGTCATGGGTTATAACAGGACAAACGTAATATCTGTTATTTCTGTTACTGTTACGCAATAATAACAGGTACCAATTTCTGTTATTAAATAACAAGTGTTATTTTTCAATCATTGCCCATTAGTAGGGACACGATCTCGAACGGAAAGTATCGATACTGTACTCATGAGTAGTATCGAAGAAAAAGTATCGTACTCAATAAAGTATCGATACTCTAAAGTATCGAGTACTATGTACTTTACCTGGAATCTGTCGTTGATGAGTTCTTTTTTTTTTTGGGCATCTGACGGATTTTATTACCTATTATCCCGAAGTTTCTGCGGGGAACATGTTAATTTTTTTTTTAGAAACCTTCTGGAGCTGTGCCTTATACTATAGGGTTACGAGCAAGTAAATACTCACTAATACTCACAATATGTATGTATGTAAGTTATAGTGAAACGTAGCTAGGGTTAACTTTTATAAAATATGCAAATTGTTTTGTTTGATATTAAATCTTGTATCTTTAAACGAGCTATATATATATAATCTGAATCTCGGCAACGGCTCCAACGATTTTCATGAAATTTAGCCTACTAGAGGTTTCGGGGCCAAAAAATCGATCTAGCTAGGTCTTATTTATAGAAAGTAATGTTTTGTCGGTGTTTTTAGCTAATCCATAAAATGACATAAAACGTCATTAGAATAGTATTGTAAATTAACCCATCGCCAATCATTATTAAGTTGCATTCAAACAGCCTGAGATCGAATCTCAGTGTTATTATCCTGTTCTTTAATTTTTGATATTTTTTTAATTCTTTCATCATTTTTATTTATTTGTTAATAAATATCTAAATATGTTCGCTAAAATACCATTTACAAATAAATATAAAAATTATATCGAGCAATGCTCGATCGACCAGATATTACATACCTACTTAAGGAAGCAACGCTTGACAATAAAATAATATAAGACAATAAAATAATCATGCCAACATTAGTTCTGCAGTGTTTCCGAACACAAAATATGTAAACAGATAACTCATAATACGAAAAGAAATACTTGTCACTTTTTAAGGATGATATGTGCTAGAAAGAGTACAATTTCTATTTTGCTGGTTATTACACTTAATGCTTCTCGTTTTAGCAACAGTCTATCAAGTAGGTGTGAGCGAGATAGATTAATCAATCAAATAACAGATCATACGATCTAATTAAAAAGTCAAAATTCAACAATGATATGTTCTTGTTAGATTGTAATTTCTATTTTTCGGATTATAATAACACTAGATGCTTCTCGTTTTAGCAACAGTCTATCAAATAGGTGTGAGCGAGATAGATTAATCAACCAAATAACAGATAACACGATCTAATTAAAGAGTCACAATTCAACAATGATATATTCTTGCTAAATTACATTTTCTATTTTTCGGGTTATAGCACTAGATGTTTCTCGTTTTAGAAACAGTCTATCAAGTAGGTGTAAGCGAGATAGATTAATCAACCAAATAACAGATAACACGATCTAATTAAAGAGTCACGATTTAACAATTATATCTTCTTGTTAGATTGCAATTTCTATTTTTCGGGTTATAGCACTAGATGCTTCTCGTTATAGCAAAGTCTTTCAAGTAGGCGTGAGCGAGATAGACTAATCAATGAAATAACAGATAACACGATCTAATTAAGAATTCGCTTTTCAAAGAGGATTTCTTCTTATGAAACGACATACTATAATTTTTGTTTAATTCAAATAAATACTACGTGTGCCGTTTTAGCTTATGACAATATTACACAAAAGACAAAGACAAGAATAGTTGTTTTGTTTTTTATTGACTGTTCTGACAGAACAGAACAGTTCTGTTATTTCAAGCTATGTAGGTACTAACATAACAGTCGGACTAGACCGGCTGTTATCGATGTATTATAAATGTTATTTTTTAACAGATATAATGACCTTGCAAGAACAACTGTTATCTGTTATCTTCAAATACTTGTGATTTATATATGTTATGATAAATACGCCTCACTCCTAAGAAGAAGTAATTAGGCCATGTGCTAATTATAATATAATTTTAAAACAAGGCAAATTTCTTCCACTGTCTATGTTAGAAAATATTAAACAAAATTAATATTTATTGATGCTGATGATCTTGGAACTCAATAAATGGTACCCTTTACTTAGCTTAATAATTGATGTATCTAAAATATTTAGTTAACTTCATACTTGTAAATGATACCTAATAGGTAATGTTATTTTTTAACGAACCATTGTTTTTATAAAAGATCACAAACTGACGATTTCACTGATTAATTATACAGTCCACAAAAGATTTACAGACTGCATAATTAATTCTCCTGTGTAATCCTCTGTGTGCGTGGCTTTCTCATAATCACAAAAGCAACGCGAGCGTTCAGTGGTAACTATTAATTTTATGGCATAGTTACCTGAATTCAAGTGCCGGCAAATCATTAACATCATACAATACTCCGACCCGACTCGAGTAATCTCTGTCTGATGACGGTTTAAGAACACAACTCATCACTACCACTCACTTTCTGATGGGGCTCATAAAATTAGCTAAGAGAGCATCAGAGGAGTGACACAACATCAGTTAGCTTGCCAAGCATGGCGATTATGTCATTACCATCTGTTCATATGGCCTTCTACGGAATGAATAGATATTATTCAAAACGCACTTAAACGTACCACCCGTTCACAAGCCGTGGTGTCTTCGATGCGATCAGCAGAGCGTGCATTCAATCGCTACTTATTTTGGTGTATTTAGCTGTAAACTGCATTAGATATAACAGCTTCGCCTGGACTATGTGCGAGCGCTGAAGGTTTCATGGCTGTGATTGTAACAGTCCTTATGACGTTTGAAACAGAGAAAATGTAAAGTCAATAGTCTATTTTCAAAATAATTTCTACATGCTTCTTAATGTGTTCAAAACACGTGAATCCAATCCATGTGGGGGTTGCATTCATAAATAGTAAATATCTGTCTCGGCTCATACAGGTCCTATTGTTGGGCTCGAGGTCAAATACCCTTGGAAGAGATCAATTACCCTTCCATTGAGGTCCTCCTCTTTTGATCTACTATACCAGCTGGTCAGATGTGTTGGTATAGGGTTTTATTTTGATCATTGCTTACGAATAGTCTACAGAAATAAAATTAAAGTCACGGGAACGGGAACTACGCGGTTAAGGAGAATGAAACCCAAATTAGCTTTGGAGAGGGCGGGTTGCTAGTAGTAAATAAAAATCGATATTATTTAAGCAAGTAAAAAGAGCGTTTACTGATGTGGAATGGATAGATGTAAGTTCACAAGAGTATATTTACTCACAGCATATGGCTGGCTTCATCCAGGCTTGAATCACGGACGGACGTTACATATTTACACCATCTATGAAATTTTTTGCATGTTTGAAAGGATTTAACTCAGATTATATAGATCGGATTCTGATTAAAATTTTATTAGCTTCTAATCCTTTTAATCCCTCAGTGCTTTTGGCCAGTTTGAGTACCGTGGAATGCCATTTTCACAAGTAAGCAACAACTACGCGATTCGCGAACGTAACCTTATGTTGCAATTATAAGCTGGATACAAAATAAGCCGACAAACATCCACAAACAAAGACATAACAAAGTGTTAAAAGCGATATAAAATAAATTAATACTACTGCGAAATCATTTGCGCGCGTCAAATAAAATCTGTAAGACTGAGGTGAAGATGAATCTTTTTGCGACAAAATTCGGTGCATCACCGATCCTCCGAAAGGCTTTATTTGTAATATATAGAGCACTATATTAATTAAGGATGTTATGCATATGAAGTTGCGGATCTGGACACCGATACGGATATAATATACAAAAAAATCGTAATTTTTATAATTTTAATACCTAATAAGTTGTGTTATCCCTAATTAGCGTTTGCATTTATGAGCTTGTCTCGATAATCATGGCTACACTGTTAACGTGTTAAAATAACATATCGGTTTTGGTTACGGATATGAAATTATTTCGACAGTTTCGGATAGTATCGGCAATGGATATTGAATTTTTAAAGAGAAGTGCTAATTATGGTGATTATCGTACTATTTCCCTTTGGTGAGGTATATGTTTAAGCATCAGTTAGGCTGGTTGATAGAAACGTTTCTCATACAGTTAACCACATTATTCGAAACTTTTATATGAATTTCTGTTTCGGATATCCGATAATTTCTGGTACGGTTAGCTCTATAACATCTAGAGTATATGAAATTATTTTGGACTTACAGATAGTTTCGGCTACGAATATTGTATTTTTAAGGCAATGTAAAAGGGAACTACTAATTATGCTATGGTATAATGTACCTTTGGAGTGACTTGCATTTAAACATACGATGGCTTCTAAGTATAGTGAGTCAACTAACATTTTTAGATATTTTAACTTTTTTGATGAAATGAAAAAAAAAAAAATCTTATTTATCAATCTCGATCATAAAAATTAAAAGAAATCACTGAAGAAAATCATTAAAGCTTTTTCACCTGTGGGAGCTCATTACACCCGCAAAGATACAAATCGTAAATATTTGGATGGATCCTTGTCGTTTCCTAAAATGTTTGACATCTATAAAGAATGGATTGATCCCGTTAGCTATTTAAACGTCCAATGAATCACGTCGTAATCAATACAAAAACTTAAAAAACCTAAAACAAGAATTTGAAAACTGTAAACATTTTATCGTTGACACGCTCCCCTGTAAAATTGGAATTTTTCAGATGACTCACTATTCGTAGGAGCCATCGTAGTTCGTCTGGCTGAGAGAAAATCTGGCGTAACTTTTCTCACCCTATCCGTAACTTTTACATCGATTTTTGTTTCGGATATTCGATAATTTCGAAGCTCTATAACATCCCTAATATTAATGTTCGCTAATTACGCTGAAATTGAATAAATATTAGTTATTAGTTCATACATGTTTGATTTTAAGCGTTGGACGTTAAGCATTACGTCGAATGCATATTATGACGCTTCATGTGTTTCATTTTAACGCTGTACTAAAGGTATTTAATAAAACGCTCTTACGAATCTTTGTCATTTAAGTAAAATAAAGCAGTCGAAAGAGAACTTCAATCAGTAAAGTACTTTTTTTATTTTAATACGTCAATGAGGCAGATCAAACAATTATTTAATTTAATAATTGATATTTATCTCTAAAAACTGTAGATATTGAAGGCACAGCTAGTGTATCAAACCAAAGATATTACTTAATATATAGGAATCATCTAAATACACATATGTAGTACATAATTAAATTCTTTGATAGTTACATCTGAGTATACATTTAACTGTTAAGATATTTTTAACTGTACAGAATTTTAACACGATAATTTACTTGTAATGTACAATTTACAAATTTGAATACAATTGAGATTTAGTATTTTTTATTGCAATATATTTAGATTAATTAATTAACCATATTAATCTTTGTAATGATTATATTAATTTAGACTACTTACCTTATATTATTCATAGGAATGTTAACGAGTTTGTTAAACTCGTGTAACAATGTTAATTTTTAATTAGACTAGTTATCATAAAGTGTGATCACGCAAAAATACAAGGTGCATTATTCCATAACTTTAACACCGGACTAGTTTCACATAAGAAAAAATTTGGATTTTTTTTTTAAATTTATAGTCATTAAAAGTAAGTTATTAATGACATTAGTCATTGCATTAGGGCTGTTGATAAAATATCGATATTATTATTTAAAAATATCCATACTTTTCACCGATATTTTTTTGGACGATATATCGATAGTTCGATCTAAAGTATCGAAGATCGATATTTTTTGAATAAATTTGTTGTTTTATGGTTTTTTGTAAAGTATGTATTCTACAAAATCACCATAAACTTCTGTAAAAATGCCGGCATGAAATTGATGATACGTTATCACTTACGCCTAGAATTTAGCGAGAAAAAAAAAGCTCATCACGGTAACCTTGAAAAAAAAAAGTTGATATGAGACTAAAATTAAACATGGTTGTCTGTAAAGTCGGTTTACGGACGATAGTTTAACGTGACAACGTCATAACAAAATATTGATGAAATGACTCCATACTTTTATGAATAAAATTGAATCAGCGTAACGGGACAAGGAGCGTATCGGGACACTTTTTCGTGCATGCAGCCAGCGTTGCTGATGGAGTGGTTGGAGCGGACGCACGGGGTGCTTTCCTTCCGACTGGTGCAGGTGCTGACGGGGCACGGTTGCTTCGGGAAGTACCTGCACAAGATTGTCAGGAGGGAGAGCACACCGTCCTGCCACCACTGCAGTTGCGACGAGGACACGGCGCAGCACACGCTCGAGGAGTGTGCTGCATGGGAGGAGGATCGCCGTGAACTCGTCGCAATTATCGGTGCCGACCTGGCGCTGCCGACCATCGCCAGGGAGATGCTCGTCAGCGTCAGGAACTGGGACGCGGTCGCCGCCTTCTGTGAGGCCGTTATCTCACGGAAGGAGGCGGCGGATCGTGTGCGAGTAGAGCTTCTATTCGGCGACACGTTCCGCCGCCGGCGACTCGGGCGGCGCAGGCGCGAGTATCTGCGCCTAATGCCGCCCTAGCCGAGGCCGCGGGTGATCGGACCGGGGAATTGTCCATCACCCGCAGAGAGGCTAACCGCGCGACGGCGACCGACGTCCCAGGTCGAGAGGTGAGGTTACCCGAAAGGGTATTGCGTCGGGCCGACCACTGACGACAAGTGACATCTGCTCCGGTGGTCGGCCCAACAACGAGGTGACGTGGGTACGGGTGGGTTATGGGCCCACGCGCCGTCCTTTCATCGCCCCGGATGGACAGGACCGCGCGTGCGCTTACCATAGCCAACCCCAAAAAAAAAAAAAAAAAAAAAATGCAGCCAGCGTTCATCGATTTATTAGACGTGGTCACGTCAAAAAAAAACGAAGCTCAAAAGTGGTCACGCGGAAAAATATTGATATACCTATCGATATTTTTTTTCGATATATCGAACTCCGATATGGATATATTTAAAAATATCGATATATCGAAAAAACTATATTTTAAATAATATCAGCAGCCCTACATTACATCAGAAGGGTAATAAGAGACGCATACACACATTTCGCTACTTAACTATTCTACCCGTTTTTAACAATAACACCTACCATTTTAGGTAACACCAAAGAAAATTTAAACATTAATGTTCTATATTGAATGTGACATTTGTGTCTTATATATCGTCTTAAGTAACACTTAAAATTTAGGTATCGTTGGTGAAAACGGACATCGGTTCTATGTAATAGGTGGTGAGCTTAGCCGTTACCCGACTTTAGTCTAACTTTGGACTTGCCTTTGAGAATAACTAAGAAAGAATCTTGAATATCAAGTAATTAGGCGTAAATTACTACGTTTATGTTCGGATCAAGATTCAAACTCATGACTTCACAATCGATACTTGCTTGCACTGCATAACGAGGCGATTTGTACATACCAAATTCTCGATATTTTAGTCATTACTGAATAGCGTTGGAAACACAGAAAATCACTTTGTGACATAAAACTTGGTAGCAGTAGAATATAAAATTTGAATAGATACATACAAGTATATTAATATTTGCAAGCTTTTTAAGTGAAAATAAAAAATATAATTAACAAATATTACGGAATGCAAAGAAGTCATTAAGTGTTGGAGTCCAAAGACTCGAAAACTATATTTATAATAATTTTAATTTAGTCAAAACAAATCATAAATGCACTCTTAATACAAAATATTTTCTATTCATATACACTTTTCGTCCATACTTCCAGGTATATAAGGCATTTTATAATTCCACACTTAACATTATAAATACCTTATATACATTTGATTATATAGTTAACCAAGTTACACTTCTTAATTCTATGCTAAGTACTTCCATGCTTTGCAAACGCAAAAGTTTTTTTTGAATAGCATCGAAATCCCTTTCCTTCTTTGTTCCCTCACATTTTCAATGTCTACATTGATGATGACATAGTCTTCTAAATTTATAGTTTTTATCAGTTATTAGTTTTGTCATCTTTAAGCCTCATGCCTGTTTTAGAAATCCACAATGTGACTTCATAAGATTTAAAGTTCGGTAATGTGACGTCACTTTTGTCGGTATGTATACTGATAATGTCGACGAGTTATAATAACCCACTCAGACTTTCAAATGATGTCTTTCGTAGCAAGACCGATATGTATGATAACGCTACGTCGGCTCGTCCGATGACATCAAAGCTTCTGATTGTTCATCGAGATCGGGAATATTTCTTATTACCCTGCAAAGAAAAAGAACTCGGTTAATTTCGAGATAAATGTAGGGTTGCATGATTCTTCAAAAATGAATACGGAACTTCGTTCCTGCTTTATACGTGGAACAGATGCAAGAGACGCTTCTGCAAGGATTGTACAATCATCAAACATCCTACGATCTTGGCCATCAGCGTTAGCTTCTGGCGGTGAATTTTCAACCGCTGCACAGTGATCAATTATTAGATATTAGGTGGATAATATTCAAACTTGACATTGTGAGGGTATGTAAAACAAATTATCTCTATGCGATTGGGGGTCTATCCTAGTATCTACTAGTGTAAAAATGTCTATGTTCTAATATGTTCCTCGTAAGATACAGGCTTTAAAATATAAAAAAATGTTAAATTTTAAGTTAAGATTTGAATATTTCTTCCTAAATTACTGTAACAATTAACAGCTACTAAGTGTTATACAAAATGAAGCACATACCTTTATTAATGTCTACCATATTTATTGATGCGTTATAATGCACTGTTAAGTTACAACAAATTGATAACTGTGCGCGAAAACAGGAAGTAAATTGAACAAATCAATACAATTAGCAAGAACACTGCATTCACTAGCTGATATCTCAGTAATGACTTACTTTCAACCGTTCATATTAAACAACTAGCAATCCGCCCTCGCTTCGCTTCGGTTATAGGTTATAGTCGTTTTACCCGCGTAGTTCCCGTTCCCGTGGGAATACCGGGATAAAATATAGCCTAATTTACGCCCTGATATTATAGCTTTCCATTGGTGAAAGAATTTTTGAAATCGGTCCAGCCGTTTTGAAGATTACCCGGAACAAACAGACAGACAGACAAAAACTTTTTATTGCTATTTTAGGCATAGGTGTCGTGCAAATAACCGTGTGAGCATGAAAAAAGCCTATTATTTTGACATTACAAACAGACACTCCAATTTTATTTATTGGTATAGATAATATGAGGTAAGTACCCCCAATCGCATAGAGATAATTTGTTTTACATACCCTCACAATGTCAAATTTGAATATTATCCACCTAATATCTAATAATTGATCACTGTGCGCTGCTCCGCTCATAACAATGATATTTTAGTGTTATGTTCGTTTGGGTTAATTAACTGTGTGCAGGATAATAAATAATAATTCCAATATTTACTAAAATCTATACCAATAAATAAAATTGGAGTGTCTGTTTGTAATGTCAAAATAATAGACTTTCTTCATGCTCACATGGTTATTTGCACTATACATATGCCTAAAATACACTTTATATTTTTTTTGTCTGTTTGTTCCAGGTAATCTTCAAAACGGCTGGACCGATTTCAAAAATTCTTTCACCAGTGGAAAGCTATAATATCAGGGAGTAACCTAGGCTATATTTTATCCCGGTATTCCCACGGGAATGGGAACTACGCTGGAAAGACTAGACTAGACTAAAGCGAAGCGAGGGCGGGTTGCTAGTATTGTATATATCCAGAGTTTATACAGTAACATGTATTCATTTTAAAGCTCTAGAAACTAGTAAAGTATTATGGGGACCGTGACTCAATGTTAATAATACCAAAAATTATTTCCATCGAAATCTATTTCCATGGCAGCCGCTACAAGGACGGCAAAAGTACATTTTCCAAGTTAGACGGGTCCACCAGTGATTTTGAGCTATAAGTACTCATAAAGGGCTCCCTCGTGTATTGTGTGAAATTAGATGTTTTTAATTTTCTCGGCGCTCTTTACTCTCGCTTGGCTTGTCCATAAGCAGCAACGGCTGGTTTGATCTTGATGAAATTTTTTGAGCCTATGTTCAGATGAATTCAAGGATGGTTTAGATTAATAATTGAACCCGGTAGATGGCAGTGCAATCGATTTAAAGGTATATTTAATTTTAATATGTGCAGAATAGTATAAGTAGTTTTCGGTGTGGTGACGAAGAAAATAATATCTTTTTTTATTGTTGTTGGTAGCAAACGAGCAAATACTTCTGATGGTAAGCGATACTGCTGCTCATAGACCTTTGCTAGGCCGCTGCCTACCGCGCAGGAATTGAAGGAGTGATGACTAAAGGCATCACCAAAATTCACCACAAGCAAACACCCTCAAAAAGTTAGGCCTCCAGCTCTCTCGCTCGCCGATCAAAGTGCAGTAACAAATTGCTACTAGTCAGACGTCGATTTTCTGCGAGAGTGTAAGACTACCCTATACGGACCGCCCCACGGTTGCAGACACAGAGGACTGTCGACAGCATGGTCCTACCATAAATAAAAACTTTAATCAGAAAACATCATTAAAATATGTCAAGATCGAAACAAGTGGAAGGAAGTGGTCTCTGCCTACCCCTATGGGAAAGAGGCGTGATTATATGTATGTACTAGCAACCTGCCCTCGCTTCGCTTCGGTTTCAGCCTTTCCTGCGTAGTTCCCGTTCCCGTGGGAATACCGGGATAAAATATAGCCTAGTTTACTCCCTGATATTATAGCTTTCCATTGGTGAAAGAATTTTTGAAATCGGTCCAGCCGTTTTGAAGATTACCCGGAACAAACAGACAGACAAAAAAATATAAAGTGTATTTTAGGCATATGTATAGTGCAAATAACCGTGTGAGCATGAAAAAAGCCTATTATTTTGACATTACAAACAGACACTCCAATTTTATTTATTGGTATAGATAGATGTGGGAAGACCGGGCCTGTCAATGGTGTGGTCCTACCACACAAGACCATCACCTTCTCTCTTGCTTGTGTGTGTCGTAAAAGACGACTAAGGGATATGATATAGCATAACATCAATGTAAGAGCAAAACTCGACATAAAACTTTTTTTTTTTTATTGCAAATGGTGGCAAACGAGCAAACAGTACACCTGATGGTACGTGTTGCTGCCGCTCATGGACCTTTACAAGGCCGTTGCCTACCGCGAAGAAAGCGAAGGGAGTGTGAATGCGTGCATTGAGGCTCGGTGATACCAAGGGCACCACCAAAACCCTCCACACGCAATCACCCTCAGAAAGTTGGGCTTCCGGCTCTGTAAAACCCTGTATCAACAGCAACACGTCTGACCAGCACTACGCTGGTAGGTAGTAGGTAAATTTTCGGTAGATATAGTAGGTCAATTTTCCTTCCACAGTAGAGGAGACCCGATTCCAAGATGAGATAATTGATCCAAAACTGCAGTTTGTCATCATCAGCATCATCATTATCAAACAGCCTTTCTCTGTCCACTGTTTGAACGAGTCCCTCCTCATGAAATGCTACATGACCTGGTCATCCTGGTACCAGTCATTGGTGGGGTAAATGCTATAATCGCCAAGATTAGCGGTTTGGCAATCGCAGTATATACCTTCTCCGGAGAGTACTGCTGCCCATTTTCAGGCAACCTTCAGCCGATTTTACGACATCCACGGGCGAGTAAGGGGTGGTGACAACTGCATTCTTATTTCTTCCCAAGATAATTGTTTTACTTGTGCGTAAATCAAGAAGACAGTCTGCGTTGGATATAGATTGCTGGATATTAAGGCTGCATAATGATGACAGATAATGTGGTGACGGAGTAACAATACAATTCACCACTCCCTATCTTGCCCGTGGATGTCGTAAAAGACGACTAAGAGATATAATATGCACATAATTTTGTGCAAGAGAAGGAAAACTTGAAATGAAACCCTATACTAATATGTCTGACCAGCATGGTATAGTAGGTCAAATTCCCTCCCATTGTGAAGGAGGCCCGAGCCCGACAGTGGGATGTATGTGGGCTGTGATGATGATGATACTGATATTTCCGTGTGGTGACGCAGTAAGAATATAATTCACCGCTCCCTTTCTTGCCCGTGGATGTCGTAAAAGACGACTAAGGGATATAATATACATGTAACATTAATACAAGAGAAGGAAAACTCGAAATAAAACCTATACCAACCTGTCTGACCATCATGGTATAGTAAGGTTCATTGCCCTCCTATTGTGGAGGAGGTTCAAGTCCAACAGTGGGACGTATATGAGCTCATGATGATGATAATGATACTAACGTGAATCCTTCAGCAGCTCTTAGCCTGTTGGTGATGCAGGTGGAGAGTGTGAAGTCTCGCGGCAAGTGTGTAGCGGCAGCGGCCCAGCCGGCGCCTGTTAATGCAGCTGCCAATCCACGCCATGCACCTACGCCCGTACCTCTCCATGCATCCACGCATACAGACAGAGGCACGGCTAGGCCTAAAATACCTGTAGCCGTTTGGGATGACGTCAACGATCTACCCCTGCGAATGGTAATATAATCAAATATCCTCATTATTATCATACTGCTCTTATTCCAATTACTTGGGGTAGATGCAATTGGTACTCTCCTTCCATGGTACATATTTCAATAAGTTTAAGCAATAGTTTTATGTCCAACTAGCAACCCGCCCTCGCTTCGCTTCGGTTATAGGTTATAGTCGTTTTACCCGCGTAGTTACCGTTCCCGTGGGAATACCGGGATAAAATATAGCCTAGTTTACGCCCTGATATTATAGCTTTCTATTGGTGAAAGAATTTTTGAAATCGGTCCAGCCGTTTTGAAGATTACCCGGAACAAACAGACAGACAGACAAAAAATTTTTTTAATTGCTATTTTAGGCATAGGTGTCGTGCAAATAACCGTGTGAGCATGAAATGAGTGCGTGAGTCGCCTCTACGGCGTAGACCTCCCCTAATCTTTTCCAAGCTTCCCTTTCACGCGCTTTTTGCATCCAATTTATGCCACATCTTTGGATAAAAATGTCTCTCCATCTCTTTTTGGGTCTACCTTGTTTCCTTTTTTGTCCCTTGGAGTCCATTCTGTCAAGCGCTTTGTGCATCTATTGTTGCACAATCTATATATATGACCAGCCCATTGCCATTTTAATAATCTGATTCTTTTTCGTACATCTATCAATTTTGTTCTATTTCTTATAATATCTATGTTGACTTTATCAGATAGTTTTATTCCTAGCATACGTCTTTCAATTTTACGCTGGCAAACGACAGGTTTTTCTTCATCTCTATGACCATGTCTGGCAACCGTAGGTTACACAAGGTAATATTGCTATTTCATATACCTTTTTCTTAATATTTAAATCAATGTTATTATTTTTCATAATTTCTTTAAGTCCCCAATATTTCTTCCAAGCTAGAGCTATAATTCTATGTATTTCCTTTTCTGTGCTATTTTCTAATAATACTATTTGCCAAGATAAATATATTCTTTAACGTAGTCAATTTTAACGTCATTTATTAAAATATCACGTGGATATCTGTTGGTTAAAATTTTAGTTTTTCCTGTATTTAATGACAACCCAACTCTGTGGCTCTCATTTGCTAGTTCATTAACCATAATTTCAAGCTCTATGGGATTTTCTGCAAAGAGCACAATATCGTCTGCGAAGCGTAAATGATTTAGTAGTTCTCCAGCGATTTTTATTCCTTTATCATCCCAATTCAGACGTCTGAAAATCGACTCAATCGACTCAAATTTTCGGAGATAGAGGATCGCCCTGTTTCACATCTTTTTGTAAAGAAAAATCGTCACCTTCACGCTCTAGTCGTACTTTGGCCTGACATTTGGTATATATACTGTATATTATATTTATATATTTTTGACTAACCCCTTGTTAGCGAATCAAACGCCTTCATGTAATCTATAAAACACATATGTAACCTTTGTTGATATTCATTTACCTTCTCAATTAATTGTGTATATGATCTATAGTTGAATACGTTTTACGAAAGCCCGCTTGTTCGCGCGGCTCCTTTTCATCTAAGTTCTTTGTTATCCTAGCCAGTATAATTATTGAGAAAATTTTATATACATTTGACATAAGACTGATAGGCCTATAATTTCTTAGATCACTTCGCTCTCCTTTTTTATGTATTAAAATAATTGTCGACTTAGACCATTATTCTGGTGTGGTTTCTATTTTTAAAATATTATTAAAAAGCGTTTGTAGAGGGCTCAGTAGAGCCATAGATAACGTTTTCAAAAATTCATTTGTAATATTATCACTGCCAGGAGCTTTGTCGTTTTTTTGAGAGTTTATTGCATTTTCGATTTCTGACCGAAGGATGCTTGGTACCTCTAAATTATTTACACCGGGTATGTAGCTAGTTTTTTTGTGTGTGTTATGTGTATATAGGTTCTTGTAGAATTGTGTTGCTGTGGTAATAATGTTAGGACGTCTGCACTGTATAATTCCCTGTTTATTTTTTAAATTTTCTGTCCACTCTGATTTATCGCTCACCTCTTTATAAGCTTTACGTAGAGCTCCGGCCTTATTTATATATTTTTCGAACGTCTTTTGTCTCGTTATTTTTTTATGTTATAAATATTTTCTATTAATTTTTTACTAATCTTCGTTATCTTAAACTTTATTTCTGTTGTTTTTTTTCTCCTTGTATAACGCTTGTCTTTGTTGTAAAAGATCTTTTATTTCCTGGTTAATATATTTTTTCTTTTTCTTTCTTTTCTGTAAATAACTGATCCAGTACCTTTTTTATTTCGGTCTCCAAATTATTGTATTGACTTTGCACTTTGTTAGACCTTTTAATCGCTTCCATAAATTTATTTTCAAAACATTTGGCGTTACCCTTCGAAACTATAGGTAGGTTTTTAAAACTCTCTATGACTTTTATTTTTCGTCTAACAGGATTTAAATCTATTGATAATCTACATCGTATCATTCTGTGGTCTGTATAAAAATTTAAGTTTTTTATGATATCGAAACTTGTGATATATCGTGGTTGGTTTGTTAATATGTAGTCGATCTCGTTTAGTTGTTTACCATTTGGAGATCGCCAGGTCCATTTTTTGTGCGGTTTGCACTGAAACATATTATTTACGATGTAGTAGTTATTTTCAAGTACAAAGTCGACTAATCTCTGACCATGCGGACTTCTTCGCCAGTGTGCATATTTGCCTATATTCTTTTCTTCACCTTTCTGCGCCTTTCCTACTTTCGCATTAAAACCGCCGAGTATAATAATGTTTTTTGAGCTTACATAGTCTAAGGCAGCTTGTAGTCTCTCTCTCTCTTGTAAAGGCCCTCTCACTCTTCTAGTCTGGTGCACTCCTCCTTTGGTATCCAGGCCATTCTTCTCTGGAATGCATTGCCTCTGGACATCAGGATGGCTACCAGTCGCGACGTTTTTAAGGCCATGGTCAAACGATTATACTTGAATTTTCTGGCAGAGTCAACACTTCTGTGACGGCTCACATCCACTCATTCAAATATCATTATCATTATTTATATTTTTATGTATGTATGTATATGTATTTATATATATTTATAGAGTATATATATATTTATAGAGTATATATGTATTGTGTAATAGTAATTATATATAAATGATTTATTACGCGACATCATTAACCACCTTGTATTGCACCTGCCTGACATTATTTCTGCTCCACACTAGGTCGGCTGGTAGAGAATGCCTATGGCATCAAGTCCGCCTTGTGCGTTTGTTTGTGCAAAAGTTATAAATAAAGTAACATAAAATTGTTCCACTTCTTCATTTGTATATGTTTCTGTCGGAGCATAAACCTGTATAAATGACCAAATATTATTCAGCGATAACTGGATTTCTAGTCGCGATCTCAGAAACTATTTAAGCTCAATATCTTACTTTTTAGATGTTTTTTAATCAGAAATCCAACCCCGTTTCGCCCATTTTTTCCACTACTAGGAAATAAGATATAATCAGTGTATTAATTTATTACTTCTTTCACTCTTCTAATTTCGCATAAGCCAATTATGTCCCATTTCATCAATTGTACGGCGCATTCTAATTCCGAGATTCTACTATCTGATAATAAAGTCCCAACATTAAAGCTTGTAATGTAGAGATTAGTTTGTGATTTATTTCTTTTATGTTTGTTTTTTGTTGATATTTCCATTTAAATGCAGGGGGTGGTCTGACTTCTCCACGGTGACCAACCGGCTTGGAGAAAATGGAGAAAATAGGGAGGCGTCATTTAGTTTTTTTTTGGGAATTTCTTCGTCGGCTTCGTTTGGCTTCGCTCGTGTGTTAAGGGTTAACATGTATACAAATAAATAAAATTGAAGTGTATGTTTGTAATGTCAAAATAATGGGATTTTTTTCATGCCGATATGGTTATATTATTATCCATGTGGTGACGGAGTAAGAATACAATTCACCACTGCCCATCTTGCCCGTGGATGTCGTAAAAGACGACTAAGGGATATAATATGCACATAACATCTGTGTAAGAGAAGGAACACTCTAAATGAAACCTTGTACCAACATGTCTGACCAGAATGGTATAAGTAGGTCAAATTCCCTCCAATTGTGGAGGAGGCCCGAGCCCAACAGTGGGACGTATATGGGCTGCGATGATGATGCTATGGTTATTTGTATGATACTTATGTCTAGAAACCGGTTTGAAAAATTTTTGTCTGTGTCTTTCTATCTGTCTGTTTGTTTTGGGTAATATTCAAAACGGCTGGACGAATTTTGATAGTAATTTACTACCAGGTAACTGTCTATATAAGGAGTAACTAAAGCTATATTTTATCCCGGTATGCCCAAGGGAACGGGAACTATGCGAGTAAGGCCACTGAGACCAAGTGAAGCGAGGGCAGGTTGTTAGTCAGGAATGTAATTCTTGATCAGATGGCTTCAAATGGAGTTGGCGTTGGTCAATAAAGAACTTAGTCGTCTTTTACGACACTCACAAGCAATGTAATGGTGGGTAATATTCGTAGCCACTATCACACAGCAATAATGAAATGGGGCACCATTAGTATTAATATTTATATGAGTTAAAAGTCTATGAGTCTGCCAAAATTCTTAACTAAATCGTACTGAAGGCAGACAAGTTTTTAGATAAACGGCCCACTAAGGAACTGACCTCTTTAAAAAAATTATATACCTATTATTAACACACAACAGGTGCCGTCCATTAATCATGTGAGGCTCGATAGGGGGTCAGAGGGTTTAGCAAAAATCACGGAATATCACAAGGAGGGACGGGGATATAGAAAGATTTACGTGTATTTATTTTCACATTTTGCATTAAATATGTTTCATCATCATCATCTTGCTCTTATCCCAATTACTTGGGGTCGACGCAATATGTCATCTGTTTTGACATATTGCAAAAAGTTTCGGCAATGACTTTTATGACCGGCCGCCAGCCTGACGTCAACCCTCCTTGGGAATGTAATCGTTGACCCAAATGGTACCAGATGGAGTTGGTCCGGGTCAATCTAGGGCTCTTAGTCGTCTTTTACGACACCCACGAGCAAAGCAAGGGTTGGTAGTATTCGAAGCCGCTACCACACAGCTACTTATATTATACTTAGCATTAAATATGTTTAAAAATGATAAAAAAAATAATGATTTCCGTGTGGTGACGATCTTACCAGTGCATGTCGTAAAAGACGACTGAGGGATGTAATACGCATATAATATCTATCTATGCAAGGGAAGGAAACTCGACACCAACCCTATACTAACCTGACTAGCATGGTATAGTAAGGTCAATTTCCCTTCGATTGTGAATGAGGCTCGAGTCCAACAGTGGGACGATATATGATCTGTGGTGATGATAAAAAAACATTACGTTATTAATGGACAGCCCCATTATTTTAAATTTACCGTTAGCAGTTTCGAGTGATCTATGCAGACATGAAGTGTGAGATTTTGTAGTAGACTTGCAATATTCTATCCGAACATACATAAATACAAACATTGCAAATAAATAAAAGCTAAAATATTACCACAGCCATAGCGAATCGAGTAGTAACGGTCCAAGTGCAGCGTCAAGCAGCAACCAGCTCCAGTTTCGCGCTGTGGGTAACTCGGAACGTTCCACCCCAGTGGCCACGAGAGCTCCGCCCATTATCCACATTCCACATGCACACGCGCAACCAACCAGCCCTGATATATACATTCATTATAATTATAACAACTTAAACAACTTGTGTCAATAAAAAAAAACCAACAGACGACAACACTCCTTTTTTTCTAATACACTATGATACTACGTTGTGATGACGGAGTAAGAATACAACTCATCACCCCCTTTCTTGCCCGTGGGTGTCGTAAAAGACGGCTAAGGGATTAATTGTAGATAACATCTAACATCAAGAAAAGGAAAACTCGAAATGAAGCCCTATAACAATCCGTCTGATCAGCGTGGTGTAGTAGGTCAATTTCCTTCCCATTGTGGAGGAGCTCAAGAGTGGGACGTATATAAACCGAGGTGATAAGTCTTTTAATTAAGGAATCTTTTAAATAAGTCTTTTATATAAGAGTTTTAAATAATATATCCTTTAGCAGATCATAATATGATGTTAAATTTCATTTTTCGAAGTTGTAATTGTAATATTCGTTAGTATAATGAAGTTGTAATATTATTGGTATTTTTTTTTTACGTTCCGCGCGCTCCTCGCTCCACTCCGTCCGGGGCGACAGAGGGGCGTAAGCACGAGTATAGCACGTCGCCTTCGTCGTTGGGTTGACCACCGGTGCAGAGTTCCTTGACTTGAGTGGTCGACCCGACGGCATACCCCAAGGGAGTATCCTCTCCCGTCACGTCCCCTACGGAGACACCGATTGCCGTCGCGAGGCTAACCTCTCCGCGGGTGTCTGGACTAAATCCCCGGTCCGGTGATCTGAAGCCTCTGTTAGGGCGGCATCAGGCGCAGGTACTCGTGCCTGCGTCGCCTCAGTCACCGGCGGAGGACCGTGTCCGCGTGGAGTCTTTCCTCCCGCACACGGTCCGCCGCCTCCTTCCGCGAGATGACAGCCTCGAATATTATTGGTATAAGGTACACAATATTGAAATTTAATAACAGATATTAAGATCTCTGAGTCACGTAATAAAGACAATTTTTCTTAATTCAGCGAACATCGACGACTTACCAACGAGTAATGAGGAGTTGATATCATCCCCGTTCCTTAAAGCTTGTCTAAATATAAGTAAATGTATCGCATAGGATATTGCCGAACCTAGGGCGGCAAGCACGGCTACCCAGCTTGTTTGGTGATTCTCTGATATACCTAGCACCGCCTGAAAAATAAAATAAATTAATAAAGGCCCTTTCTTACCGCCAAGAAAGTAAAAGTGTAAGTTATGTTAATCTATGGACTTATTGTTAGAATATTTGCGTCAGAATATTCATATAGTCATCGAGACCAATTTGTATGGGATTTGGAGCAGCGCCTCTTTCGTACGATAAAGGCACTGCTCCAAATCCATACAAACTAGTTTCGATAACGTTACGAATACTTTGACGCAAGTATTCGCCCAGGGTAAGCTATAATGTACACCGCAGTTTAATGAAAAAAATATTAATGAAAATCGTAATGCCTCACCCACAATAGAGAGTAAATTAACCTATTATAAAAAACTGTTCAAACGGGTTGTATATTAAGTTTTTGTCCTGTTGCAGACACGATATGATAACCCGCGAGATAAGAATAGACGGTGAATTATAATACTAGCAACCCCGCTCTCGCTTCGCTTCGGTTTCAGTCACCTTACCCGCGTAGTTCCCGTTCCCATGGGAATACGGGGATAAAATATAGCCTACTCCTTATATAGATAGCTACCTGGTAGTAAAATATTATCAAAAGCGGTCCAGCCGTTTTTAAGATTACCTAAAACAGACAGACAAAAAATTTTTAAACCGGTTTTCAGGCATGGGTATCATACAAATAACCATATTAGCATGAAAAAAGCCCATTATTTTGACATTACAAACAGACACTTCAATTTTAGTTATTTGTAAAGAGTATAGATGTATAGATATTGTCACCATTCACAAAAACCATTTAAAAAAAATTATAGTGACGGGATTTATATCATGTATTATATTTCCGATTTTTCGGCACTATCAAGTGCCATGATTACGGCGGAACTGAAGTAGATACGGGTGGATAGTCAATTGGTAGACAAGTTCCGCTTTCCGAATCATTTATTACGCGCGTTCGTATTATAATCACATCGTAATGAGATACATGGTATGAATCTCGATAATTATTTTTATTTTCTAATATTAGTTAGAAGTCTTATAGAAAAAAAAAATAGTTTAATATTGGAAAATATGATTCTTATGAAATAATATCAATCAAAATGAATTAAAACGGTTTGTTTGTATATACAACTTGTACTCTAACTTTAAGATACTTAATATTATAGAGGCTAAGATCTTCACGCATTTGGCTCTCCGATTTCCTGCACATCTCACTAAGACAGCAACTATGCTTAAAAGGTTTTTTTTTTGTGGACAGTGGATAGTTTGCCTGCCGTTTAGAGTGACGGCATGTCAGTATAAGAGACATCATATACCTTGCATTCGCGCTTTGCCTCTAAAGTAGATCACTAGCACTGTGAGTTCCATATCAATTGGAAAGCAAATACCATTTAATGTTATTTTCTGCTTACCATTAGCAGAGAGGTACTATTTAGTCCGAAATGAAGCGCAACAGGTTTAAGTCGATTAAGCGAAACGACAGGTTTTGTTATTCTACTACAGTTTTTAACGTTCGTGCTGTCATTTCACACAAAATCATTTCATTCATTTGAATCACGCATCATTTGTCATCATGTACGTATAGCAGGTAAAATTCAATGATTGATCAGTTTCTCAAAGAGAGTACGACATTCAACGCCTCATCCAAATGCACTAACTCGTGTAATCATCAACTTAGCATGATTATTATGTTATATCCATACTAATATTATAAATGCGAAAGTAAGGATGTTTGTTTGTTACGCTTTCACGCTTAAACCATCGAACCGATTTCAAAAATTCTTTCACTAATGGAAAGCTATAATATCAGGGAGTAATATAGGCTATATTTTATCCCGATATTCCCACGGGAACGGAAACTACGCGAGTAAGACTGAAATCGAAGCGAAGGCGGTTGTTAGTACCTAATATACCCCAGTGGTAAAGATATGGTGATGGAGTAAGAATACACTTCACTACCACCTATCTTGTCTATGGGTATCGTGAAAGACGATTAAGAGATATAATCTATAACAATAAATAAAATTGGAGTGTCTGTTTGTAAAGTCAAAATAATCGGCTTTTTTCATGCTCACACGGTTATTTGCACTATACATATGCCTTTTTTTTTTTTTTTGTTCACGCTGTGGAAATGCATTTACGCACTGTCCCCCGCCAGTGACGGGGGGGGGGGGGGGGCGTGTGGGTCTCACCGACCACATCCGCGGCCGGAATACCCACTAAAACCACAGCGGCCCCTTCCGCGCTTTTACGGGGTGCCGGAGAGGTCGTCTGATGACATTCAATCCCCGACACCCCAACGCATGGCCGTCTGGCCACGTCCTGTCATTACTGTTCAGGGCGGTGGGAGTAGGTGGGCATATTGTCGCCTCCTCCTCCCGGGTCGCCGGCGACGAAGCGAGTCAGCAGACGCAAGCGCCTCGCGTTCCCGCTCCGCCACTTCCTTCCTTGATATGATGGCCTCACAAAATGAGGCCATCGACGACCAGCACCTGTCGCTGCCAAGCATCTTTGCGATAACGGTCGGCAGCGACAGGTCCGCTCCAAGTACCGCCGACAGGTCGTGGCGCTGAGACCCCCAGGCGGGGCATATCTCTAATGTGTGACGCGCATCATCAGTTAGCGCGCCACACTCATGACATCCAGGACTATACATATGCCTAAAAATCACTTGTCACTGTTTGTTCCGAGTAATCTTCAAAACGGCTTGACCGATTTGAAAAATTCTTTCATCAACGGAAAGCTATAATATCAGAGAGTAAAATGGCTATATTTTATGCCGGTATTCCCAAGGGATTGGGAACCACGCGGACAAGAACACTGAAATCGAAGCGAGGGCGGGTTGCTAGTAAGCAAATAAAATGTGTTCAAGAGAATGGGGACGAAATAAAAGCCTATACCAACCAGCTAACTAGCCTAGCAGTGGAACTAGGGTTGCCAACCATACTTTAATTAATAAAGTATCCTACTTTATATTTGGTAATTATACTTTATATTTTTGGATACCAATATTGAGTGAAAATATTTTATTTTTCCAACTTTTACATAAACAAAACACTAATTATGGGTACTTAACTATTTAGCGGTACATACATATATGTACGTGAAAAGGGACGATGGAAACTATTTATAATTACTAAACGAAATTTTAGATTTCAGATATGGTGTGAATCAGACTTTATACGTGGTAAAAAGCACATAAAAATACGTTTTTAAGGCAAGAAAAACATAAAATTTGAAAAATATTTTATTTCTTCCATTTTTTTATATCCACATAATTTTATACCTTTTTTTTTGACAAGAAAGTTGTCAACCCTAAGTGGAACGTATGAGTTGATATGACATAATGATGATGGAGTAGCTTATGTCCAATAATGACCGTGAAAGGATTAATGAAGAACCGAATGGATTTTTAAAGCAAAAGATACTAACCAGTCCGGCTGCCGTGAGTAGTACTGCTATACACTTGGACAATGTGAACCGATCGTTGGTTGCTTGTGCGAAAATAGCGCCAAGTGACAAAGCGAATGCGCCCGCTGTTGACGTGTATATTGTTGCAGATCCCGTACTCGTATGCAGTATACTTAACCGGTACAAATAATTTGATACGAACCACTGGAACAATGAAAGTTAATTTAAAACTTTTTTAACATTAGCTCACCTCGGAAATTTCACTTCGGCTCATATACGTCCCACTGTTGGACTCGAACCTCCTCCACAATAGGAGGGAAATTGATCTACCACGCTGGTCAGATGTGTTGGTATTTTTTTTTTCTTATGGGTGGGCTATGGTAAGCGCACGGGTGGTCCAGTCCGTCCGGGGCGATCAAAGGACAGCGCGCGGGCCTATAACCCACCCGTACCCACGTCACCTCGTTGTTGGACCGACCACCGGAGCAGATGTCAGATGTGTTGGTATAGTGTTTTGTTTCGAGTTTCCTTCTCTTGGATAGATGTTATATGCATGTTTTATCCCTTACGACACCCTACTTGTCTTTTACGACACTTAAGTGCATGTCACATAAAGCATATCACAATACATTACGATGTAGTTTTTATTCAAATCGGCTAAGTGATTTTTGAGATTTTGGATTGTACAAAAATGGTGAGGGGTCTAATTCAAAGAACGTAATCATGCCATGTCAACTACATAAAGGAAATATTATAATTTTATATACAAATAAAGGCAATGAAAATGCAGTCAGTCAATAAAAATAGACAAAGCATACGTCATTTAAATTGATACCTATATACGTTATTAATATCATATTGCTAAAAGGATTCAATAAACATATTCGCTGGTTTGAATATTGTATGCCAAATGATCATTGATATTCTATCGTGAATAGAGGCATTTTTAATTAATCAGGATAGTCACAACCTCAATAAATCATTTAAATATTATGGTATGTATTAATACATTTATAAAACAATTTAAAAATGCCCTTTTCTAAAATCAGTAATTTTTATTTGTGTCCCTATTCTCGATCCGGCACTAATTTACCGAATCCGATTGCCGGAGCCGGTACATTAGTGCCGGAGCCGGCAATTATTTTGTGCAAATATATATGCATGCAAAGAACAAATTACTACAGGCACTAATATGGCATAATGTATAAATAAAACATTACGATTTATATAATAATTAATTCACCGCACAGTCGCTTACGCACAACATCGCTCCGTCTCACTCACACACTATTAGGTATGACTACGTATAATACATATATTTCATCATATAGCGTGGCGTTACGTCGCCGGCCTTTTTACGCCACGCCAACGATCAAGTTTACACTCGCCTAAAGATGTGATGATATGTTTCACATCAAAAGATATAAACTATTTTGTATTTAAAATTATTAGTTTCTAACCTAGAATTATAATTCAGTTATACGTCGCGGTATCAGGTTTTCTGTTTATTGTCGCAAAGTAAATGGACATCTTCAAGTTTATTTTTTATATTTTAGGTTCATAGTCTATTTTTAGGCTTTTTTAGATTTTAATTTCATATTTTACATATTTCTACAAGTATCCGGTTTTGACACAAAATATAACGGAACTGTTATTCAGGTGTCCCGATTTGACTTGAAAAATAAAGTTTCATCATCATCATCATCATCTCAGCCCATATACGTGCCACTGTTGGGTTCGGGCCTCCTCCAAAATGGAAGGGTAATTGACATACTATACCTCGCTGATCAGACGTGTTGGTATAGGGTTTTATTTCGAGTTTTCCTTCTCTCGCATAGATGTTATATGCATTTTCGAAATTTATGTTACATTTATTTTTTCGAAATTTATGTTACATTTATTTTCAGCATTCGAAATTTATGTTACATTTATTTTTTTTGTGACTGCATAGTCGTTTCGGTCCCAATTGCTATTAAATAATCTCGAATTGGTAAAAGATGTTAGCAGGTATCTAAATACTCCCAGCATGATTCAAGGTCGTAGGCAGATATGGCCATGAAGAAAATAGGATATAAAATCCCATAGTAACCTAGCCTTTGTGACAAGGCAGCCTTATTGTCTTTTTTATATTGAGGAGGCCTAGTAATGAGACCTAAGGGGTTTAGAAGATTGCAGGCCAACTTAATTATAAATAAAAGTAAATACATAATTACTGGTACGCAGAAGAGCAGTGCAAGTCTGAAATGTCGTCTTGTGGCTGCCGCTGCTGCACGCCTTTGGGCATGTTCTGTGGCCCGCACAGACGCGGCCCAAGATAATCTTGCCAAGAGTGCCTCGCTGGCCATCGCCGCTGACATGACGCGCACCTAAAATGTTGAAAAGAGATTTAAGATTATAGTAAATAATTATAAACAGTCAAGTCTTTATTTCCCAATACAACATTTTTAATTTGAATGAACTACCTATAATTAGTGAGCGGCCCTACATAGATTGAGGAAGCAGCTCACCAATGAAGCGAAGGAAAACCGTAAAGTTCTACACAAAAACTGCAATAAACAGACAGCGTAAAAAATGAAATAAATATTCCTTCCTATTTATTCATTTGAGGAAGCTGCTAGTACAGAACTGTAGTTCTGTAGGTTTTATGTAAATAATTGAAATAAAAATAAAGATAGTTACCTCGGCCACTTTATTGAATCTGACTGCTCTGGGGGCTGCGTCATCACTATCTGTTGTCTCACCAGCTCTAACGGGTACAAATGTAGAATCTCCCTAAAATTGGTATTAATAAACTATTTCAAAATGTATTATAAATGCCTTAACAAATATTTTATAAGAAAAATGTCTAGATCCTAAAAAAATCTAGAAATGTCTATTTCTAGATACTTTTAATCAATGGCGCATAAAAATAATAATTAACGAATTTTATATCGTTTGTATTTGAGTTTTTATTGCCAGACGTTTTGAACATCAAACATCAAATTGTATTTGCGATAAAATCCGTAAAATAGTTATATTTTTTTAGTTTCAGTTCATAATCTTCTAAGTTGTCTGATATATAAGTATTTTTTAAATTGAGTGCTTATTCTCAGACAGACCGTAGGTGATTCATTTGGTCTAACGAAGAAAGTCTATCAATGTGTGGTGCATACTATAGGAATTGATAGTCTGAAATAAATAACTTACCAAACTGTTAGTGGACTCGTTAAAATAACTTTCATCATCTGTATCTGCTGTAGGCTCTAATAATTGCTGAAAATAGACTTTGATTTAATTTCATAAGTCTGAAATTACTGGATTATATCACAAATAGCTTTGTGATTGCCTTAAAAAAATTAACTTTAATAAATTAAACATTTTTTTTTCGGGTGGGCTACGGTCGGCGCACCCGCCGCCCGGCTCCGTCCGAGGCGACAGAGGGGCGGCGCGCGGTCCCGTAACCCACCCATGTAGCACGTCACCTTCATCGTTGGACCAAACACCGGTGCAGAGTTCCTTGACTTCAGTGGTCGGCCCGACGGAATACCCCGAGGGAGTAACCTCACCCATCGACGTCCCCGGGACGCCGATCGCTGTCGCGAGGCCAACCTCTCCGCGGGTGTCGGACTAAAATAAACATCATTTATAAATAATCATCAACCCACCCTCGTTTCCCTTCACTTTGTCGCCTTACCCGCATAGCTTGCGTTACCCTGGAAATACCGGGATAAAATATAGCCTAAGTTACTCCCTATATAGACAGCTACCTGGTAGTAAAATATTAACAAAATCGGTGCAGCCGTTTTGAAGATTAATCCAATCAAACAGACTGACAAAAAAATGTTAACTGTATTTTAGGTGTTGTGCAAATTAACGTATGAGAATGAAAAAGGCCAGTATTTTGACATTACAAACAGACACTTCAATTTTATTTATTTATATAGATATAGTAATGGACGCCATACACGTTAGGTTATGCATGATGGTTTTGCCTGTGCATGTATAACCGACAGGCAAACCCTAGCGTGTATGTGATTAAACTGTACAGTTATTGATGCATGTACATGCAACCGAGCGAAAATGAAAATTGATATTTTATGCCGCTCGGTTATGCTCGCACTCGAGCATAACCGAGCGTGTGTGGCGTCCGGCGAGCTTGCCTGTACAGTTTTCATAAATTAGTAAATAATTGTTGTAATCTGTTGGTGTAAATCTCAATTCATTTATCAAATTTACGTGGGAGAATTACTTTCTTTTCAATAACCAGCGTTTAGACCATTCAGTGCCATCTCTTTTTCTTGTTCTGTTCTGCAGAACAAATGTTAAGCCAAATACAGCCATTACATCGTCGTCGTTCATTGTAGTTTGTTATTAGTGTCCTACACACATCGTCATGTACTACGTAGACATAGCTCCACTAAGAGAGGTAGGCGTCCTACACAAACCGTCACGTAGCTCAACTGAGAGTTAATGGCAAAACTGTGCATGCAAACTCTAACGTGTATGTGCAATATGAAACTCGGTTATGCATGCACGGTTAAAACCATCATGCAAAACCTAGCGTGTATGGCCTCCATTACACACATCTTACTCTTATCTCAATTACTTAATCAATGCAATATGTAGGTATTCCTCCTCCATCATGCCATTGCAAAAGTTATTAGCAATAGTTTTATGACTGGCCGGCTGCCTGACCTTAACCCTCCTTGGGATTCCCATCTTAACTATATCCCATCATAACTATATTCTTACCCAATTCCCTTAGCCATTCGGCTAAGGGAATTGGGTAAGAATATAGTTTATCACACTCTGCCTTACTTGTGGATGTTATCAAAGACAACTAAGAGATATAATATACTTATAACATCTGTGCAAGAGAAGGAAAACTTGAAATGAAACCCTATACTAATATGTTTGATCAGCATGGTATAATAGGACAATTTCTTTGCTATTGGGGAGGAGGCTCAAACACAACAGCGGGTAGTATTCGTAGCTGCCATCACACATTCCTGTATAGCAATATTGTATTCATCATCATCTCAGCCCATACACGTCCCACTGTTGGGCCAAGCCTCCTCCACTATGGGAGGGAAATTGACCTACTATACAACACTGGTCAGACGTGTAGGTACTAGTGATGTAACGAATATTCGCATTCGCATTCGCGAAATTATTGCGAATGTTTTTGCGAATATTTTTGCGTGTATAATTTTTTTAAGTAGGTAATAATAGTGGTTAATATAAGAAAATCCAATTCCATTAATTTATTTTGTTTTTAATGCAATAAAAATAATTTAACCTCGTAATCACATTATCGGTCTTCACTTTATCAATTGGTATCATTTTTTTATTTAACTTTAGGCTATGAAACTTAACAATCAAACTTATAACAATTTAAAAAACAAAAACTAAATACTAAATGGCCTAAATGCAATGTAATCAAACAAAAATAATCTTCTATGAATTTTTACCAAAGTTTAATGTTATAATTATCTTCTTGAACAAAACTAAAAATAATAATCTACAAATACTTCTACAATTAATATTTATTTAACTTTGGGCAATGAAGCCTAACAATCAAATTGTCATAAGAATTTAACAAACAAAACTAAATAGTAAATGGCCTAAATGCAATGTAAACAAACAAAAATAATCTTCTATGATTTTTTACTATAATTAAAATAAAATAAAAGCTTAATATGAGTTGCTGTCATCATAATCACAAAGTGTTTATAGTATATCTATATTATATAGTATTTATAGTATAAATATAATCATTTTACATAAGAGTTAATAGTTAACACTTTAAGCAAACAAGAATAAAATTGTCTATTACTTTAATAAAGCTAAAAAATTTAATTGTTATTAGAACTTGTGACACAAAATTTTAATGCAACGAAACTAATAAAATTAAATTCTTCTATTAAACTTTTCTCAGTCTTTAGATATATTTTTAATATTTAAATTATCAAGATTGCGAGATAGGTACAAATAAGATCGCGATGGCATAAGATCGAGGATATAAGAAGATAATAAGATCGAGGATATAAGAAGATAATAAGATCGAGGGTGTCGGTCGAAATGCTGAGGGCTGGCGACGGGGTAGTGGTGAGTCAGTTGCACCACCTTTTCAGCTTGTTTTGGAGAAAGGGTCGAGTACCAGAAGACTGGTGCAAGGCTGTAATCGTGCCCTTATACAAGGGAAAAGGGTCGCAACAAGACTGCGCCAATTACCGCGGCATAAGCCTTCTCAGCGTCGTCGACAAACTGTATGCTAAGGTACTGATAGGGAGAGTTATAAAGAGACGTATGAAAGAATCTGGGATGTGCAAGCAGGATTCAGAAAGGGAATGGGATGTATGGATCAGGTCTTTTCCTTATGTTGCATAGCCGAAAAATTCTTGGCTAAAAACCAGAAGGTCTATTGTGCTTTCGTGGCTTTGGAAAAGGCCTATGATAGAGTGGTTAGGAATGAATTGTCGTCAGCATTGTCTTTGCATGGAGTGAACGGCAACCTGATACGAGTACTGCAGTCTCTCTATGAGAATTGCAGTGCCTGTGTCAGAATAGATGGAGCATACACTGAATGGTTTAGCATCCAAAAGGGTGTTAGACAAGGATGTGTAGCGTCACCATGGCTGTTCAACCTATTCATGGACAACTGCTTGACTGATTTAAAAGAGAGTGACTATGGACTGAGAATGAATGGGTTACTTATCAAATGTCTTCACTACGCTGACGATCAAGTTCTACTTACTTCGTCGGTGAATGAGTTGCAAGAGATGGTAACAACAGTACATGACGCTTTTGAAAGAAAAGGAATGAAAATTAATGTAAAGAAGACGAAAGTTATGGTATTTGAAAGGGAAGAAGCTATGACGGATTGCAAGATACGTATAGAAGAGGAAATATTAGAACAAGTGCAAGAGTTTGTATATCTGGGATCTACATTTGCGAGAGATGGTAAATGTGAAAGTGATATTGAAAGAAGAGTGTGTAAGGGAAATATGGTGAATGGTGCTTTGCGCACCTTTATGGGCAGCCAAAGCCTGTCTAAGAAGGCTCGCTTAGCTGTGCATAGGGGAGTGCTTGTACCAACTCTAATGTATGGAAGTCAGAGCTGGGTATGGCAGAAGAAGCACGAAAGTAGAATAAATGCTGTGGAAATGAGAGTGCTGAGGAGCATGATTGACGTGAAATTAAGTGATAGAAATAAAAACAGAGTGATTAGGGAACGTTGTGGAATGAATGTAGATGTAGTGACAAGGATTGAGAAAGGTATGTTAAGTTGGTTTGGCCATGTAGAAAGAATGAATGAAAGGAGACTAACAAGGAGAATTTATAAGGCGAATGTGAACGGAAGTGTTGAAAGGGGAAGACCGAGGCGGACGTTCCACAATCAAATCGGGGACGTTCTTAAGAAAGGCCAGGTTAGGAGTACCCTGAACCGAAGAACATGTATGAGGAGATTAATGAATATGGACAAAGCGAAAGTGGTATGTCAAGGTCGTAGCAAGTGGAAAGAAGTGGTCCCTGCCTACCCCTATGGGAAAGAGGCGTGATTATATGTATGTATGTAAATTATCAAACAAAAATTATATTCTTCTACAATAGACCATTAAATAGTCTAACTCTAAACAAACAAAAAAAATAGATTCTCAAACAAAAATACTTCTCTCCCTTAAAAAAATAATAGTTAATTATATATATTTTCATATTAATAATTGAACCTCAGTAGGGGCATATTAAACTTTAAAAATAGTAGTTTTGATGCCTTGTTTGCTTCAAGTCTGTTTCCATGTGGCGTATAAATAAGTCCAACACCACTAAATATGCGCTCGTCGGGGGACACTCGTTGGTGGTGTAACTAAATAATGCCGACCTACAGGAAGCAGGAGAACGTATCTTTCTTTGTTCACTTTCCACCAAGTTAAAGGGTCAACGTCATTTGCCACACGTTTATACTGAATATTCGCATTCACATTCGCGAATGTTGGCAGCAGATATTCGCATTGACATTCGCATTCGCGAATGTTGGCAGCAGATATTCGCATTGACATTCGCATTCGCGAATGTCCAAAATAAGACATTCGTTACATCACTAGTAGGTACAGGATTTTGCTTTGAGTATTCCTTCTCGTACATAGATATTATATCCCTTAGTCATCTTTTACGACACCCACGGGCAACAGAGGGGGGTGGTGAATTGTATTCTTACTCTGTCGCTACATATAGAACACTGTATTATTGTATTACTATTTGGGGACTATATTTCTTGTCACCAAAATTTATATTTGTCATCAAGTTGTATCACCTAATAAATAAATCGAAATATTTTCGTTCTCAGATAAAAAAAATGTTCCCAGGTATGAATTATCCAATTAATGTTAATATATGTGTAAAATAAGAGATGGATTACCAATAAAATTGTAGTGTGTTAGATGAATATAAACTTCGTTTTTATAATAATACATAGTTTTATTACTTAAATAATAGTGTTGTGCTCAGAATGGTAGATCTGTCACCAAATAAATTGACTATCGATCCCTGACTGCGACTCCTTTTTATTTGTTATTTTGTCACCAATACAGTAGTTACATTTTATTTCGTTCAGTTATTAAAATAATAGTATTCCATTACCAATTTAATAATTTATTAATAATAATATTTATTGATAACCAATTTTACCTGTTTGGTATCATTAGAAGTAAATTGCCTAGATATCTATATGACAAACTCAGTTGGCGTCATGACAACTCTAATTATGCACCTCGATCGGTAACCTATCCGCGATTTAAAACTACAGCTTTCAGAGAATGTTTCAAATTTGCCGCAACTAAGTGTTGGAATTCTATTCCCCCACCGTGTCAAAATAAAACTAGCAAATTTTCTTTTAAATTATACCTTAAAAGATATCTTCTTAAAAAGCAGCAAAACATGTGACATATATTTATAAAATTGTGGCTACATGTTTGGACTTATGTTCGGGACTCGGTGATTATATAAATGCTATATCATAACTATAAATGATGTTCAACATAGTAATACTTTTGGCTAATACTAATCAATATACCTAATTCTTAGAATAATAACATATAGAAGGTAAGTCCACGCACAAAAAGTGAGGCATTTTAATTGGAGCCTAATGGAGCTTACGCCGGAACAGTCCCGTAATGTACAAGTCATTGCACTGCACGAACGTACGCAACTCTTAAAAAATAAATAGGTAATTATGACGGCTTGTGCATTCAAATGGTGCCACAACACATACATAAAAAGGTTTTTAACATTACTTTTAAAAGTATTTCGACGATTTATGTTAATAAAAACAAAATTTGATTTCATAATTTGTATAGTGGTGTGCGTGTGTACGTGTGTAATCGTCTGCCCGCCATTACTATTTTTAGATTCAAATTTTTAAAGTCGAAGTACTGACACTATCCTTCTATACGTTATTATTCTAAGACCTAATTCTTATAATTACATTCTTCTTTTGTATCAAATTATTATTAAAATATACTTCTTATTTATTAAATTCTTATTATGTATCTGTATAATTATGTAACTGCTATCTTGTCGCTTAGGCTTTTTGTTCGTTTGATTAATTCGTACATCATTAAGGTACCCATTGAAATTCAGCGTTTCAGTGTAGCATATTGCACTGTAGCATTATTGCTGAATGGGAACCTCTTTGACACATCATATTTTGCTTTTCTTCTTTGTGTTGTATTTATAGTTAAGTTTAGTTATTATTTTAATTTTCTTATAAAACCTTTATATTTCATTTGACTTACTGTAATATCTAAATTTAAGCTAAGTGTCAATAAAACAGTTTTATCTTTATCTAATACATCTATTTATAATTTTAATGAAAATATGTTCAAAGAGCGGAGACAAATTGGCGCGTTTTTTGGCACGATGGATCGTAGGTACCAGCGCTGATTATTCAGTGATTATTATTTTTAACAATAAATACTGATTATTTTGACTTTAATTGTTTTATTTACTATTCTGCTATAAATTTTATTTAAATATATTTATACTGCCTGTGGAAATTAAGATCCTTGGGGAAGGCATATGTTCAGTTAAGTAGTAGACTCTTTTGGTTGAAACGATGATGATGACGACAACCCTTTGTACTTTATGAAATTGTATGTATAATAGTGATATAATATATGATTTATTGGTGATCTCTTTAAATTAGTTTGCTTAAATATTTATTAGCACAAAACTTATAATCTTTACAAAAACATTTATTTGGTACTAGACCCTCTATGTCCATGATTTTAGGTGATTTATTGTTAAGTTATTTTATATTGTTTGGTGACAAATCTACTATTTAATGATTTCTGATATTTACGCGAGTATTACACATTTTAAATAAAGTAAAATAAAGACACTAAAATCTTAGTCCGCCCGTGACCATGAACACTGCAAAGTGTTCGAAACGTCGGGCAATCAAAAATCAAATACAAACACGATAAAATCCGTAAAGTAGTTTTATTTAAAATCTACTATTTTGTGGGCAAACCCTATTATTTCAGAAACATAAAACTAATTAAATTGGCGATAGCTTAAATGATACCCTTATTATTTCTTTGAAGATTTATGGACTATTATTATTTACTGCATCACAATATCAGCAGGACTAGTAAAGCTGCAAAATGGCAGGCCAGTACCAAAAACGAAATTATAGGTCTTTGAACATCATGAGAGAGTGATTACAGTCATTGGCATATAACATAAACACTCTCAATACAAGAACGCAATTTGTTCGTCAATTTGCACCATAAGTTCGAAGATATTTTAGATGTATATATTTAATACATCTTATAATTTATTATAACTAGAATATTTGTAAATTATTAAGTAGTATTTGCCCGAACAGGTGCTGCTATCAGTTTTCAGCAGTATGCTACGCACCAATACTAGTTTTCCCATAGCCAGTAAGGTGCCAATACATTGTATTCTCAACCCCATATCACACAGTTATAAATGTTACAAAATACTGGTTGTCAATAGTTTAACATTTAATTTAAGACTTTTATAGCTTTAGCAATTGGCTTTTCCTAGTATTTGCTTTTAAATATTTGACAGAGACATAGTTATAACTATTCATTAATTACTTATGTTGAGCCCAATACAATAAATTGAGAATCATCATTAAGTTAGCTCATATATGTCCCACTGCTGGGCTCGGGCCTTCACAAGACAGTAAGAGGGACTTACTATACTGCGCAGGTCCGACAGGGTTTTATTTTAAGCTTCCCTTTTTTTGCATAGATGTTATCTGCAATCCATTTGTAATGGTATTTTACGATACCCATGGACAAGAGAGGAGAGTGGTGAATTTATTTTTACTCTGTCACCATACAGAAAAAGATTTGAGTGAGAATCAATAACAAATAAATTTGAGATAAACCACGGTTTAGCTTGGCCAAAGAGCTATTAAGTGGGTTAAATTTATTGTATTGTATAAGCATTAGATAAACAATTCAGTTATTTATTACTCACAGTATAATCAGCGGGTTGGCAAGGATCCCGGGTAGGTGGTGTGAAACACAATACTAAAAGATAAATTAACAGCAATGAACTTCTCACATATGTGATAAGAAATGGTCGCTCTAGATGTTTTTCTATGTACAAAAACTGTAAATAGAAACAAATTAAAACGTAGTTAGATAAAGGCTTGTAATTACAATGTCAATATTGCATATGATACTTTTGTATACATACTTTTGTCATCTCTGACGATACCACCCACAATACAACCACCAATAATAATATAGAAACACCGAACGCAAACTTCCTATCGAATCGTGGCACTGCATCTTTATTGTTTTTATTACTAGTGGATGTAACTCGAAAATAATTGTGACATAGAGTCAACATGAAGGCGAGAATTTATATCAGTAATTATCAAACATAAACAAGAGTTACACTGTATCGCTTTTAATATTTATTATTTCTCATATTGATATTTAAGATTTCAATACACAAATTAACTGTTTAGTGAAACTGTGTATTAACTGATCTACAATAAACACTCCACACGGTTCAGATAGACACCAACAATCCCAAAACTCAGAGTTATCGACTACTGCGAGATAGAAGATAATAAATCAAATATTTATATCTAAAAGATATTAAAATAATCGTCTATTTGACGGCTGATCAACATTGAATCCTCCCCAATCCTCCGGCACAGAGTAAGAAATCACTACATTTATCCTCCGGTCCTCCCTATTCATTTAGTGATGTCAACCGGTTTTAGAAAACTAAAAAAAAAGATTCTTTTCGAAAACCGATACACACCGGTTATTTTATAGAAAGCCGATTAAATTTGAGTAGCTCCTCTACATGCTACTAATTTATAAGTATATTATAATGCCCATAAAAATCCTAAAACATTTAAGTACAAAGATATTTAATGAAAAGTCGTGAATAGTAGCGTTGAAAATATGATTGCTGTTAAAGAGTACCTATGTGAAACGTGACTTTTTTAAAGAAATATTTTAAAGAAAGAAAAAATTAAAGAATATTAGGTTTCAGTTGCTTTGCCCGCGCATTTTAAATCTCCAATATCTCCTACGATATTATGGTAAGCGACAGAAGTCCATAAGGCGTCGTGTTCGGTTCCCAGACCGAGCAAAATGTTATCGGGTTTTTAAGAAAAAAACAGAATAAATTTCTCCTTATATAAGCTCTCCTACTCGTTATATAAATTATGCCTTATAGTAAAAAAATTCTAAATTAGTCCAGTGGTTTTGAAGATTACCTGGAAAAAACAGACAGACAGACAAAAAAGAGCGTCCGTTCAAAGTACGCATGTCAGAAGTGAATCTTTTTTTGTCCCACGTGTTTTCTGTCAATAGTAAAAAAAATGTAAAATGAATTTATCAAGGAGATGAATATATTCACACAAATAAAAATGGATCAACAATCAACACGCTTTCCTATTTAAGTTTATTTCTGGATAACATGGGTTAGCAAGTGATGTACCTAGTGAAAATATAAGATACAAATGTAACTCTTTTGTTAAAGAACAGCGAAAGGCACTAAACGCACAGCCATCTCTCGAGTTAGGGAGTGAAAACCTGATTTCTTTAAACGTGTTGAATTTTTTCACTAATGGATATAAAACTCCTTTATAGAACGTCATAAAGTGCGGTTTTAGGCCGCCCGCATCCAATCACCACCGGCAACTTTCACCAAGTTGTTGATCTACCTAGTTCATCCTATGCAGCGTAGTTTCCACTTGTAAACCTTTTCTTTCCAGTGGTTATTGGTTCATTTGGTTCATCGAGCCACGTGATCTGCCAATTACTATTTCAGTCTGCTAATTTTGAACATACTCTATAATGGATTTCAGTTTTCTAGATTTATTTCACCGAGAATCGATTGACGAATCGAGATCGACTTTGAACTTAGTTATGAGGCCTATAGCTGTATGTTAATAAAAAAGTTGTCACTACTCACTGGTAATAGATCTATGCTCTCAGACATTGAGGTATATTGGCTGAAAAGATCCCCTTAAGTTTCCCGAACGCTATCTAGCCGAGTTGGATTCCTGAGTATGTTGACTACCAAGGAGCATCCTCCTTGGTATAGAGGAGTGTCCTTGAAGTAGAGAGGTCCTTGGAGTAGATGCATAAACAAGAGCGACAACAACTGGGCACTTCGTTGATTTTAATTCATCGTAATAAACTATTATAAAGCTTGAACACGTAAGGCTAGCTCTCATTCAAGTTCGGGATCCCCCTACTATATATATGTATTAAATGTATTTATATATTCTAGAGGTTCAGTTAACTGTAAATAATTTTACGGTTTTTATCAATACAAAAAAAAAGACTTCGAGATCGCAATTTAATGGGTCAAAAAACCGATTCTTCATTAAATTGATTTCAGATCCATGTCTAAATTTTGTTCGCCAATCGGCATTTGAGATCATAGAGTAATACTCTATTACTCTATACTGGCAAGTGATCGGTTTACAGTAATGGTGTAAAAGTAACGAAAGAAAGCGTACCCGTATGTATTCGTTACTAGAAGAATGAGTACTCGTTACTTTCATATCGTTACGTTACTCGTTACTTCTGATACCTGTATCTTAGGACACCGAATCGAGTCGTATTCCGTACCCTTACAGTATAACGTCGCGGCATAGCAACATTCGTTATTTGTAGAATACATTTGTATACCAAGCTGCGTAAGGTGCATTTTTCACTTTACCGTATGTTGAACCCGATTTGTGTTAAAGTTATTCTAAGTTTAGCTTCATTTAATAGGTAACGTGTAAAACTACAAATGAACTATTAATAGAATCTACAAATTTTGCAATGGATTTACTATTTTAAAAATGTTGACATAAGCTCATTGTTTATGTTATTTCCAATCTTAAACTTTGTCTACAAACACAATACATTCAACAAATAGTAAAAAAAATTAACGACGAATTACCAGATTATATTTTACTTATCAAACAAACATCGTTCTTTGTAACGTATATCTTTAAATTAACAGAATAAGCGCGCGAATGCATAATATAATACGATCAGCAAACGTTACCGGCATCAACGTTACTTGTGTGAACTAAAACATTGCGGGTACCCATCATACGAAACATGCGAGTAACGAAATGGATTCGTGAGTAACGTTTCGTTACTTCGTACTAACTGGCGCACCCGTTACTCAGTACCGAATACATACGGTTTGCTACAGTTCTAGTTTACAGCTCTTGCCATCTGGCCAATATTATTCAACTTTTTCAGGAACTTATTAATTAGAAACCTGAAAGAAGCATGACTGCCTGCAACATAGAAGTAATTAGGTCTATTGGGCGATATTACAACGCACCAGTTGGAACAATATGTTATAATACTGATAAGGTAAACTAGAATTGAATTACACTCGGTTAAGTCGTGTGTTGTTTTTATTGACTATTCTCATTGCTTGCAACTGTGTATGCATAAATATGTGCAAAAGATATGCACTTCTCCAGTGGCAACTGTGTATGCATAAATATATGCAAAAGAGTATGCGTGGGCAATTCATGGAATCCCGGGGTTGAAATATTGGTCAGTATCACAAAATACGATAGGTTTTTCTAGCTAAGATCCTCTCAATAACAGGCAGTTGGTAACCGAATTTGTCTATAATATTAGCTGGGCTCGGCCCGAATGACTTCTCTTTGAGCACTTTTTATTATGGGTAACTAAAAACCGCATCAGGGTTTAATGCATCAAAGCCTAAATTAAATAAAAAAATGTTTTATTTTGGTGTTGTTTTAATGAAACGCCTCTATTTTTTTACATTTATTAGCTTTTGTCTATGTTTTCATTCATATTTGTAATTCTTCTCTTAAAACATATCTGGAAGATTTATATGCAGTTTGTGTTCTTTTCTTTAGTGGCTAGCTTCCCCTAATTGGTGCTGTAATGCAAACTCTTTGCCTTTTGTGTTTACTGCATACTACTATTTATTTCATTTTTACAAACTGTTTTTAGGTTTTGACCACTGTACTAAATAAACAAAATGTAGAAGGCTTTGCAAGTATAATTTTAAAATTAGTAATTAATGCCGGTGTTAAATTAAGCAATGAGCAAATGTCATTGAGTTACCAGTGGTTGGAGCATGTTGCCATGTATGCCAATCAGGCTGCTATCAATCCTGTTTTTGCCGAAACCTTTTTGAAAGTAAGTTTTTGTTATAACAACAATATTAATTACATTATTTTAGTCATATTAAATATTTTCATTTTAAGTGAAAGTGCAACAATTTATTTATTCAATTTAAATGACTAAAAAGAAAAAGCGTCTTTCATTGTAGTATGAGATACTAGTAAATAAAAGTGGATTAAGCTTAACTACAGCTGCTCTATTTATAAAATTAATAATTGGGGTAGAATTATATTATTTATTAATTGGGGTAAAATTGCAAAGTATCCAAGCCAACGTTTTAAGCTGGACCTGTATAGGTTTTACCCTCAGTATGGTTATCCAACCATAATGGTGCCCTCATTCTTTTCAATCCATGTACTTCCATCCCACTGTTGGGCATGGTCCTCAATGGGACTGAAAATTGACCAAGCAAAAACGGGCAACAGCAATCTCCTAAAAAATTTATTTCACTGAACTGATTGTCAATCTCCTTGTTAAGCCTAGCATTTATAGCATTATAGCCATTGAGCGGGCCTATGCCCAACAGTGGATGGGAATAGGTTGATGAAAGGGTTCTTTCAAGCATGTATTCTATACATTGTTTGCTTGAATTAAATATTGAAGTATTTATAAGCAGTATGGTAATCCCATGTATCATATACAATCTGTTACATGTATGTCTCCCCAATTACATCTTCATAATTACACACTTAGTAAGATAACCCTTAATAACTTGTAATATTCAAATGTTATACTTCTTCCTTCCTTCTGTTGACTCTGCTATGTGTGACCACCGAATGTCCTCAATTCTTTTTTTTTTTGTGTGTGACTTAGTTGTTAGCCTCAGATGGCTGTGACAACTTTACCCCGACTGGTGGGTGAGCGCTGAGGGCTCTCAACCCGTTGTCCTCAACTCATTCGTGAGACTGACTATTTATAGCCGTTGTTTGCTAGTTAGTAAACCACTCAAGCATGATGATACGCAGCTACAAATGTTGTCAGAGCATACTTTGTGTTGCCATCTTTCGATTGCCGATAACATACTTTTTCATTATTTAGACATTATATATGACAATAGGATTGCCTAAGATGTAACAGTAATGTTTCACTGAAAAAGACAATCAAATACTAACTCATTATAATTTAAAATTGTATTTTTTAAGGCCCATATCCTTATAATACATTAGTATATATACAGCACTAAACTCTATATCACAAAAGGATGCTGTGTCCAACATTGATGCTTATATTGTATGGATTGTGTTAAACTGCTGGCTGAAATAACTGAAATTCATTTAGCATTTGGATAATTTTTTATGTTCGGAATGTAAAGTTTTTATGACTGCAAATGTAATAAAAAAGTCTGTATATATAAATAAGATTTTTTTATTTAATAATGTATATACTGTTTGATGGTATGTATATAATTTTGTTTCCAGGATATTAATAAGGCATTAGAAAAAAATACCTATTTGACTGGACAGGTGTTAACTGTTACGGATATAGCTTTATACTATGTTTTATATCCCATAATTGTGAGTATATAACAGTTTTAAAAATAGAAACTAAGAATTAATTTATCTGAAAATCTTACTTGTTTATTACTTGGCCCATATTTACTGCTGGCAATTGTCAATATCCATGTACATACATTCGCATCAAATCTTGCACATTAATTACTTTTGAATGTACATAGGTATTGTGCCTGGCTACATTGAGTGTTTATTTGCATGAGCAAATGTGATATTAGTAGCTATGAGGGCTCGGTTATTCAGTTTTTTATGATTATTTTGTATTTTCATTTTGATTTTTCTGTTTTCATTTCTTATAAAGTTATTTATTCTTCTCATTTGCAGAAGCGGTTAACTATAATAGAGTGTGAATCATTGATTAATTTATGCAGATGGATGAAGCACATTGAAGCTCAGCCCAAAGTTTGCACGAATCAAGCTCCTCTACAATTAAAAACCTTGAATCTTTCCATTTTAGCACCCTTAATACATTAAAAGTGGGCTATATATTAATTTAAAATGTGCACTTTAAAACAATAGTATGTATATGTAGTATGTATGACATATCTCTACATGACAGTGACGTATTATTAATAATGAAGAGGAATAACATTCAAGAGTTAATTATTATTATTATTGAATGTATTTCAATGTGTTGTGTAAGTATATTTTAGCATTATTTTTTGTTCAGTTTATAATTCTTACAGGCATTGGTTTTGTTTAATAAACAATGGCCACAACACAACTAGCCAAATATATTTGGTGTTATTTATTTTTACTTAGTAATATGATTTTTAAGAATAACCTGTGTGGTGGTGGACCAAGAATACAATTCACCACCCCCATCGCGCCCCTCCCGTGAGGCGACGGGATAAGAATATAACTGTCACTACCTCTTGTTTATCCGTGGGAGTTGTAAGAATCGGCTAAGGTTGCAGCAGGAGGGAGGGTAGCAGCTCTTTCTTGGGAAACTATATAACATATCACTCGCCAAAAATTGCCAACCCTGGCGATTACAGGCATTATTCTCTCATATGACGAGCACCAGAACAAATGGCTCCAAGTCACGGCAGCTCCGCTATTCTACAGGCTTGTTTTGGTGGCAGGTCCAATAGTGCTGGAGTATGAATCTTCGAACGACCGAATTACGGCACTGCTATTTCATCCCAGAGCGTGATCTTGTGAAAGGTTAAAGAGTTCTACGGGCAGTTATATGAATAAATCGTAAATCCGATTGTCGGCTTGGTTCAAGACCCCAGATTCAAGCTAACTCGGCACTGTACCAAAGAAATCCCGGCAATTAGGTTTCACGACATTAGAATAGCTCTAAAGCAACTAAGAAACGGTGAGCCAACAGGAGATGAAGAATTACGGCCGAGCTCCTGAAGGCAGGTGAAAAATTGGTCTTAAAAGATGTATAGAAGCTATTTAATTTCGTTGTTCTCGGGTGCGGCTTGCCGAGAGTCATTGACCAGGAGTATGGTGGTGCTGTCTTTCAAGAAAGGCGACATGGCTCTTCTAAAGAACTAAGGACACATTTTACTCTTTAACCACGTCTACAAGTTGTTTTCGAGGGTCATTCCAAATCGACTCGAGCTTGATGACGTCCAGCTGCCGAACGGCCACTTTTCCGAAAATGCTACAGTACCATAGACCACATCCTCCCGCTTCGGTAGAAGAGTGAGGAGTATAATGCAATTTAAAATTCTTCTGAGTATAGCATTTGTGGACTATGATTCACTTCAAAGTGGGGCGGCAGTGCAGTACCTTAAGCGGTTGTCAAATCGAACATCGTTATATCGAAGTGCTGGTATAGGAAGGCCACAATGTCAGTTCATATCTGCGATACGAGTACGAAACCGATCCAATTGCAAAAAGGTGTGAGACAGGGAGATATCATCTCTCAGAAATTGTTCACCACTGCAACTGGCTGGCTCTTAGACTGGACCAGACTCGGCGTCAACATTAACGGCGGATACGTCATTCACCTTCGATTTACAGACGTCGTTATGGCAAAATATATGGAGGAACTTGGCACTCTGCTCAACGACCTCGCCAGGGTATCTCAACTAGTGGCTTTGCTAATGAACATGGACAAGACGAAAGTCGTCAAATGTCCATGTCATTCCAGTAAAAGCAAAAATTCATTTCAATCCAGTCAGCATATAGAATCAGCGGCATAATATAAAAAATAGTATTCACTACCTATTCTATATGATTTGTTTGGGTTACGGGGAATCGATTAAGATAGTATATCATGCAAAAATGTCTAAATCTCTAGTATGTACTGACTTTCAGTATGATATTAATGTACCTATCACATTAAGCAATTTACATGGTATAAAAACTTGTTTATAAAAAATCCATTTCTTGTATTCTTGTTTATATAAAAAGAAAAATCTAGACACACATTTATTAAATAGTGTTTTTTCAGTGTGATAAGATGACTGCCATTAGACCTATGAAGTTACCACAACAGTTGCTTCCTCATGAATTGAATAATGTGAGCTTGGATGATCCTGTGTTATTTTTTCCTCAACCGTTTTCGTATCCAGGCTATCCTGTTGTATTATATTTGTGATAGAAGACCAGCGAGGCACAAAATAACATAATATAATTATGTTACCTAAATCGAGTGTATTTTGTTAACCAAACCATTGGTTTAAGACTAAGGTCTAATTGAGATCATTTATGTAGAAACTTACAGAGCAACATAAAATATTAATTCTCCTTTTTGGTCAAATTTATGAAAATGCTAATTTCCATATTGTGGCTACTGGATTTACCTCTCCAGTCGTTAGGTTAGGGGGTTTCGGCAGAATGTAATTTTAGACGGCATAATATACTGTTCACCCACGTACCTCGAAAATGGTAAAGATATAGAATTACACCATTTCAACTTTTTGATGAACGGCTTGTGTTGGCGGTTTACCGTAACCTCGCCGAAATCCTGTCGGCCTTGTGTTTAGGCCTTTAAAGGAAGAAGATTATATGGTACGAAATAATAGGAAAAGGCCAGTGAATATGACTAACATTACATGAGAAAAAAAACTACATGTCAGGATAATTGAGAGTGTTGTCTAACCATATCGACTGTCATAGATGTCTATCGACAGCCGGAATATACGGTTTAACGTGCTCTTCGAGACGCCGACTTCACATATTGAGTATTCACATATTTTTGTTTTAGTCTTATACATTTGCGATTTACTTAATTTTTTTTTTCATCATGAAAGCAAGCGATAATTAAACATTTACGATTCAATACAATACACACAACTCTCTATCACACGGCTCTATTAGACGTCATCTCTGTGGTCATTCCTTGTCTATCCATGTCATGCTTCAGGCAGTCCCTCCATATTTTCTTTGGCCTTCCCTTACGCTTAAAGTCTTCATTCATACTTAAAACTCGTCTCACACATAACATTACCTACTTACATTTCGCCTGATCACATGGCCGTATCACGTCAAACGTTCACTCTTTAATTTTTTTGTTATTGGCGTAACTTTCAAACTTCCTCTAAAATCATTGCTTAATTTATCCATTCTCGTTACATTACACAGCCATCTTAATATTCACATCACCTTTACGTGAAGTCGTTTCTCATCCGTCGCTTCTACAGCCCAAAATGCTGATCAATACGGTACAGCAGGTCTTATTAGGGTTTTGTAATTTTCCTATTATTTTATGGCTATCACGAAGTATATAAACTCATTTGCAAAAAAAACGGGCGGTTTTGATTTTCATTCATATTTAAAAAGATACAATACCAAAAAGGTTTCAATCGTTTGTACACGTTACTGGCCGGTTTTAAAAATGCTGTGGTATTTAAAAAAGTACGTTCTAAATTCAATTTTTCATTTGATGTTCATTTTTACAGAAAACCCCTTTTTATCCTACATTTTTGGCGCGAAGTTCCAGAAGTTAACATCGACTTTCATAACTTTTATTCAATTTTTATCGATTAATTTCATATCCTTGACTGTCAAAGCTTTATTTAATGCTGTTTGGCTGTATCAAAAATGGTAGATAAAGTGGTAAAAGCTACCAAAATTATCGCGCTGCTTGAAGAGGGTTGCAGCCAATGTTTCGTGGCTAGGAGGCTAAATGTTAGTCGCTCGACAGTCCAAAGGACCTGGCAGCGATATCAGGAGACTGGTTCCGTCGAGAGAAGGCCTGGTTCTGGAAGAAAACCATGTACCCAACCACGGGATGATCGTTTTCTTGTGAGTCGCGCATTGAGAAATCGCAAATCTTCGTATGTGGATCTTAAGAACAACCTCCAAGAAGTAAGAAATGTGCATATTAGTCTATGGACGGTCAGGAGGAGGCTTCTCGCTGCCAATATACGCAGTCACCGCCCGGCCCGCGGCCCCAAATTACTCCGTGAGCACAGAGTTCACAGGCTTAGGTTCGCTAGAAATTGTGAATCATGGACTCAAGACGATTGGAATAGGGTTTTGTTCTCTGATGAAGCCAGGATATCTCTGTTCGGTGAAGATCGACGTCGGCGAGTGCTAAGAAGACAAGGAGAACGCTTTGCAGAGGCATGTTTCGAAGAAATCACACCTTATGGTGGGGGCTCTGTTATGTTTTGGGCAGGAATAAATTCAATGGATCGTACAGAGTTAGTCTTCATTGAAAACGGCTCACTGACTGGGCATCGATACATAACGGAAGTTCTAATTTCTCATGCACAACCCGCATTGGCCGCTCTAGGTGAAGACTCGATTTTTATGGACGACAATGCTCGCGCCCACCGATCCCGCGATGTTAATGCGTATGTGCAAGAGGTCGGCATTCGTCGTTTGGATTGGCCAGCTCGAAGTCCCGACCTCAATCCCATAGAGCATGTCTGGGACGTTCTGAAACGGCGTGTGAGATCAGTACACCCGGCTCCGCAGACCATCAGAGAGCTGAAGAATGTGATTACTGCGGAGTGGGAACGTATTCCGCAAGCAAGTATCCGGGATATACTCGCTAGCATGCCCAGACGAATTCAAGCTGTGATTTTAGCTAGAGGGGGTCACACTCGATACTAAACATTTATCTGCTTTTACTTTATTAAAGAAAAACAAACAAAAAAACTTTTTTATTTTTACTTCATGAGCATATGCACTACTAGCGAATATACACTACTAGCGAGGTTTAGCATTATTTCCCATAAATTGTATCTAAATTTTATGAAATACTGATGAAAACGATTATTTTCTTATTAATTTAGCAAATTGTGTGGATAAAACTACCTATAATTATCAAACAAAGAAATATTAACATTTGAAATGGTTCATTGCTTAGGTGCCCGTTTTTTTTGCAAATGAGTGTATTTATTGACATATCAAATTACATAAAAAATAAGTTTCATCAAATAAGCATCTCGGTGAAGGTCGTTGTATAGCGGGATCTTAGACCATAATACGAAACGGCACGACACAAATTTGGCCTTTATACAAGACTGAAATGATTTTACCATTTAAAAGAGTTAAATTATCGACGGACTGTACAGCAATTTGCCGATATAGCCCACAGAGGCTCAGGTGGTAAAAGAAATTGTCTCCTATTATCGCTACTCTTTATTGGACCATTTTATAAAAAGTAATGGCAAATTGTTCAATATTTATGTAAAAGGAATTCTCTCTTTCATATGCATGTCTCTCTCCCTAACATTATAATGACGTGCGTGATCAATATATAGACGTGTCAACCATCTAATTAACCCCACAAGGGAAAATTATCATATTGAGATTATAAGGGTATCAATTTCAATAATTAGATAGAGAGAACCATAAAAATAAGATGACGTCAGTGTTGTACTGTTTGTACTAATCTACATCTATCCTAAACAAATCATGTTTTTCACTTCAATCGGGTGGAGACGGAGTGAGAATATCTTTATATGTATAAATCTTGTGTTCGTTTGTAATTGAACTCCTAAACAGCTCAACCAATCATCATCTCATCATCTCAGCCCATATACGTTCCACTGGTGGGCTCGGGCCTCCTCCTACTAATTGACCTACAATACCACACTGGTCAGACGTATTGATATAGGGTTTTATTTCGAGTTTTCCTTCTCTCGCATAGATGTTATATGCGTTTTATATCCCTTAGTCGTCTCGTACGATCACCCACGGGTAAGATAGGGGGTGGTGAATTGTATTCTTACTCCGTCACCACACGGATACTCGATAGCTGGTAGAGCTCGATAGCTCGACCAATACTCATGCAATTTCGTGTACATATCGGGTAGGTCTGCGAACCGGTTAACAATCTATTTTTCATCCCCCTAAATGTTAAGTGTGGTTCACCCCTTAATTTTTTTTTATTTTTTAGACAATTTTTTATAATGCATTATTCAAAAATACATATAACTTTCACCCTTATACGATCAACCCCTGTTTTTCATTTGTTAATTATAAACTTAATTTTTTTTGGTACGATTATTATTTTTATTTTGTCATGACTTAGAATAATGGAGAATGGTTTAGATTTACAATTTGGCCCGGTAGGTGGTGCTGCTGTCGATTTCAAGGAGAATTCCTTTTATTTTATTTGAACAGAACAACGTCTGTTGGGTCAGCTAGTCTTTATATATAAATAAATCTTGTGTTCGTTTGTAATTGAACTCCTTCTAAACGGCTCGACCGATTGTGATAATTTTTTTTTGTGTGTTCAAGTTGATTCGAGAATGGTTTAGATTAATATTTGGACCCGGTAGGTGGCGCTGCAATCGATTTCAAAGTATTTTTTTTTAATTGGAACCGTACGGCGTCTCTTGGGTCAGCTAGTATAATAAACTCATTTGCAAAAAAAACGGGCGGTTTTGATTTTCATTCATATTTAAAAAGATACAATACCAAAAAGGTTTCAATCGTTTGTACACGTTACTGGCCGGTTTTAAAAATGCTGTGGTATTTAAAAAAGTACGTTCTAAATTCAATTTTTCATTTGATGTTCATTTTTACAGAAAACCCCTTTTTATCCTACATTTTTGGCGCGAAGTTCCAGAAGTTAACATCGACTTTCATAACTTTTATTCAATTTTTATCGATTAATTTCATATCCTTGACTGTCAAAGCTTTATTTAATGCTGTTTGGCTGTATCAAAAATGGTAGATAAAGTGGTAAAAGCTACCAAAATTATCGCGCTGCTTGAAGAGGGTTGCAGCCAATGTTTCGTGGCTAGGAGGCTAAATGTTAGTCGCTCGACAGTCCAAAGGACCTGGCAGCGATATCAGGAGACTGGTTCCGTCGAGAGAAGGCCTGGTTCTGGAAGAAAACCATCTACCCAACCACGGGATGATCGTTTTCTTGTGAGTCGCGCATTGAGAAATCGCAAATCTTCGTATGTGGATCTTAAGAACAACCTCCAAGAAGTAAGAAATGTGCATATTAGTCTATGGACGGTCAGGAGGAGGCTTCTCGCTGCCAATATACGCAGTCACCGCCCGGCCCGCGGCCCCAAATTACTCCGTGAGAACAGAGTTCACAGGCTTAGGTTCGCTAGAAATTGTGAATCATGGACTCAAGACGATTGGAATAGGGTTTTGTTCTCTGATGAAGCCAGGATATCTCTGTTCGGTGAAGATCGACGTCGGCGAGTGCTAAGAAGACAAGGAGAACGCTTTGCAGAGGCATGTTTCGAAGAAATCACACCTTATGGTGGGGGCTCTGTTATGTTTTGGGCAGGAATAAATTCAATGGATCGTACAGAGTTAGTCTTCATTGAAAACGGCTCACTGACTGGGCATCGATACATAACGGAAGTTCTAATTTCTCATGCACAACCCGCATTGGCCGCTCTAGGTGAAGACTCGATTTTTATGGACGACAATGCTCGCGCCCACCGATCCCGCGATGTTAATGCGTATGTGCAAGAGGTCGGCATTCGTCGTTTGGATTGGCCAGCTCGAAGTCCCGACCTCAATCCCATAGAGCATGTCTGGGACGTTCTGAAACGGCGTGTGAGATCAGTACACCCGGCTCCGCAGACCATCAGAGAGCTGAAGAATGTGATTACTGCGGAGTGGGAACGTATTCCGCAAGCAAGTATCCGGGATATACTCGCTAGCATGCCCAGACGAATTCAAGCTGTGATTTTAGCTAGAGGGGGTCACACTCGATACTAAACATTTATCTGCTTTTACTTTATTAAAGAAAAACAAACAAAAAAACTTTTTTATTTTTACTTCATGAGCATATGCACTACTAGCGAATATACACTACTAGCGAGGTTTAGCATTATTTCCCATAAATTGTATCTAAATTTTATGAAATACTGATGAAAACGATTATTTTCTTATTAATTTAGCAAATTGTGTGGATAAAACTACCTATAATTATCAAACAAAGAAATATTAACATTTGAAATGGTTCATTGCTTAAGTGCCCGTTTTTTTTGCAAATGAGTTTATATATAGGGGTATATTGGATTTAGAATGAGATCACTTAGGTCATCGTTTATTGACATTAAAACTGATTGTGTATGCAGAATTTAAGTTTAATCGTTTGAAGATAAAAATCCAGTTGCAAGATTTGAACCGAACATTCGAATTGATGCAGGATGGATGAAATGGCGGCAGGTCACGGGTACAACTTGCAACTGCCGAGTAACCCTTAAATAAAAGGAAAAATTTACAAAACTCTAATAAGACTTGTTATACTGTATGTATCAGCATGTTGGGCTGCAAAAGCCACGGTTGAGAGAGGATTGCACGTGGCGAAGATGCGAGGGTTAATATGGACACATCCATGATTTTATATTAGAGCCTTAGAGGTAGTTTGAAAGTTACGCTTAACAAAAAAGTTAAGGAGTGAGCGTTTGACTTGATAAGACGGGCTGAAAGTAATGCTGTGAGGAGTTTTAAGTATGAGTGTTGAAGGCTTTAGGGGTAAGGAAAGATATGGACAGACAGAGAGTAACCACAGAGATGACGTCTGAGAGGCTTGTGTGAAAGGAGAGGACATATTGCGTCAACTCCAAATAATTGGGATAAGAGCATGATACTGATGATGATAACATTCCAAGTTAAATAATAACTTGTAATAAGTTTCTATTTCAGAATTTATATTGCTGTACAACCAGTAGGCACTAACGATCATTCGTTTGGAGCCAAGTTAACAATACCATGCGGGGTCCCTAACTCTCCCGTCTGAGGGCTCTTCTGTGGCGTCCACAGAAGCACAGTGTATTATAAACCCCATTTTTGTTGCATGCTGTTTTTATTGTCAAAATAGATAGTTCTTATCATTTTAAGCATTAGAGTAAAACACCGGAGTCGATATGGCAAGTAGTTTTTTTTATAAAAATTGCCAAAATTGACCATAATCCGGGTCAGAAAAATCACAAAAAAATTTATTAAAAAAAAACTTAACTACTTATTTAAGTTTTGATTACAGTCAATAATTACACACATAATATTACATATATGCACAAGTTTTCATTCATTTAGATTGATTAATTAAAAAGATATAATTTATTTTTAAATTTTGCTTTATAATTTTTTTACGCCGCCATATTAGCGTATTAGAGTCTGATTTTTAAATTAAACGATTGATTAAATTTGCCTTTATTGGTGTTATTTAAATCACATTCTAATGCCGTGTTATTTTGAAATTATATCTGTTTTAATTTTTATCCGGATTTTTAAGGCTTGGGGTTGTCAACTCTACTGAAAATATTAATTTAATTTTAATAATAAAAAAATGACCTAAACTCTGCATACAACTTTTATGCCATGATGAGGTATATAAAAATGATCCATTTATGTTGTATTAAATTATTTTAAAATTTTTAGGGTACCATAGTAAAAAAAAAGAATCCATTTAGTTTCGTTATTACAATTATATAAATTAGACCTGCCTCTTACCTTACTTATTTAAAACTCTGATCCGTTCGCAAATAGAGTATGCTGTACTTATTTGAAATCTTTTGTGAAAAATATAAATATGGCATAGAAATGGAGATAAATTATACTTTTTTAAAATTTTTAATTCAATGTTCATTTTTAATACTGCACTGTACAACTGTTATTTGTTCGAAATAAATAAATATGGACAGATCAAAATACCAACTGTGTTATCCTAAGCTAAGAAACTCTTGTACCGTATAATGGACTGAGGGTGATGCCAGTGACACCAAGACCAGAGCAAATTGCGAAATGGTCGTTGCCGAGATTTGGCTCTGTTAAGAATAGAACTCGCAACTACCCGATGCAGATGGTCAATCTAATCCTGCACATAGCGGTCGTCAAACTAAATTTTCATGTATTTCACTGCATATATGGCATGGGAAGGAGTCTACCCTCGTTAGGCAAATGCTAAAACGCCATGCTATTAAATATAGCCGGGCTGGCCACGGACGTCAGGGATTCGGTACCAGTAGTCGACCCAATGGCGAAGGGGAAGATATACTTATGTGGCTGCGTACACGTGCCGCTCTTTTGTCATCCTGGATGGAAGAGACGGTGTGTGTAGTGAAAATGACATTATATGTAGCAAAGAGAAACCGGAGTGAGGCATTTTGGGAACGTTTTAGACTCATAATGCCCATTTGCCTCAGGGCCTGCCTCGACCTGCTAGAGGATGTCCGTCTGGGCTCCAACTAGAGGACTTAATGCAAGGAGAGTATGAATGGGCGCCAACCCTCATGCTGGTCAGCGAGTGACATTTTGTGAAGTTGTTTATTGGGGTTTGCAAATACACGAGGAGATGACTGTGTAACCATTTCTTCAGGTTCCGGTATGAAAGTGCTAACTCGTTTATAGCTTTCAAACTCTTCAAGGGAAATATAAGAGATCTGCTACCACCAGAGCGGATGCGTATTGCAATTCAATCGCATTCCAATAAAGCGTTTAAAGTCGTCAACGCTATAGGGTAAACGACCCATAGTTTTTTAATAGTAAGCGGACTAGCTTTGTCACATTTTTGTTAGTAGCTAGCGTAACTCAAGTATTATTAAAGAAAATTAAATATTATCTCCGAAACCTGAAATATTTTTAGTTTAAGCTGCTCCCAATAATATAGCTCAAAACCTAATTTTCAGAAGATTCTAGCTATAATTCTGCTTCTAATAAAGTAAATGAAAATTTCTGCCGTATTCATCTATCAAAAGCATAGAAACTGTAATAAATGTGTGTCTTACATCCGAAATTGATAGGAAACAAAAAAAGTGTAGAGAGACTTATACACCAAAGGAGGTATTTCTATCATTATTGATAGGAATTTATCGGTTGAAATCAGATTTCAAAGCTCTTTAAAAATTAATGTCTCTATTGATTTTCAAAAAAATACATTTTATCCGGAAAACTGTAATTGTACTATAATATGCAAGTGACAACCCTCGCCGAAACAATATAATTACCGATAACTTTGGAATAACGTGGCATTAGAATGTGATTTAAATAACACTAATAAAGGCAAATTTAATCAATCGTTTAATTTAAAAATCAGAATCTAATACGCTAATATGGCGGCGTAAAAAAATTATAAAGAAAAATTGAAAAATAAATTATATCTTTTTAATTAATCAATCTAAATTAATGAAAACTTGTGTATATATGTAATATTATGTGTGTAATTATTGACATTAATCAAAACTTAAATAAGTAGTTTAGTTTTTTTAAATTAATTTTATAGTGATTTTTGGGACCCGGATTATGGTCATCTTTAGCAATTTTTATAAAAAAACTACTGGCCGTATCGACTCCGGTGTTTTACTCTAATGCTTATAATGATAAGAACTTATCTATTTTTACAAAAAAAAAAACAGCATGCAACAAAAATGGGGTTTATAATACACTGTGAGAAGGACATGGCGCTCAGAGCCATATGCGAATACCGCGCGGTGGTGACGGAGGCAGCCGGGACTCCTCCGTGGGACATGGAAGCGTAGATGCTCGCCGAAATTTAACTGCAGGTGTCGGAAACGCGGGCGGGGAGCGGCTTTGTCTCGCTTAGCGAGATGGCCGCCCTGCGGGACACACCCGCTGCGACCTAATTGTCTGTTGGGCCTGGCTGGAGGAGCCTTGGTATGGTGTTCAGACCGTCGAGGCCTTCCTGCCGGTGCTGATCAATCACCGACTCAATCATTCCATCAGGAGTGATCGAGTCGGTGGCATGGGGTGCTTTCCTTCCAACTGGTGCAGGTATTGACAGGACACGGTTGCTTCGCCAATTACCTGCACACGGTCATTAGGAGGAAGTGCACACCGTCGTGCCACCACTGCGATTGTGAGGAGAACACGGCGTAGCACACGCCCGAGGTGTATGCCGCGTGGGCAGAGCAGCGCTGTGAACTCCTGCAAATCCTGCTTCTGTCGGACACTAATATAAAGGCTTATTTCTCACAAATCATTTTAATAATAAGGGTATTAAAATTATTTTGTTTTTCTTTTAATTTTATTTACAATACCGACTAATCTACATTTAACTAAACTATTTTCATAATCATAAATCCAGCGCGTCGTAATTTTGTATCCCTGCAATCGTAGAAACAATGTTTAACGTTGACGTTCTTATTGCTAGCTGCTACTGCGAGGTTGATTACTAAATATTAAAATTTAAAGGTATTTAAAAAATGATGGTCGTATGTCGACCACTGGACGATCGATAGTTTATTTTAAAACTTTTTGACACCTACCTACCTACCTACATACGACTACTGTGTACCTACTTGTGCATTTTACTTAAATTCCTTTCACTCACTACTTTTGTATTTACTTAAAATTCGACATATAGGGGTAATAATGGTTAAAATGATGTATCGAGCATGAGTGTTGTTGTAGTATATATGTGAGAATTTTTTTAACACAACACCTTTGGAAATAATCCATACCTATATAAAGATTTTGTCTTTAATAATTTTGAGAACCTTACTTTCTTATGTTTCTTTGATATAATTATTCTTTTATTTTCTGGCACTACGTAGGCCTTAATCTTTATGCTGCACTAGTGGAAGGCTTTTCAGTAGTTCCTTTCCGATCGGCGAAGCGAAGCATCAGGCAGCGCTCCAACTAGTTAGAATATGAGCATCCATTCTCTTCTTCTTCTATAAATAAATTCTTAATGTTCATTTAGATGTATCTAATTTATAGACCAGGTCGATAATATTTGAAATCAAAAAAATAACAGTAGGATGAAACTCATTAGAAAAGGAGGGGAATATGATAAAAATGAAAGGAAAACTTAGAATAATAACGTATAGAAGGATAGTGTCAGTACTTCGAACTTTAAAAATTTGAATCTAAAAATACTAATGGCGGGTAGACGATTATACACGTACACACGGAAACCACTATACAAATTATGAAATCAAATTTTGTTTTTATTAACATAAATCGTCGAAATACTTTTAAAAGTAATGTTTAAAACCTTTTTATGTTTTTCAAATGTGTTGTGGCACCATTTGAATGCACAAGCCGTCATAATTACCTATTTATTTTTTAAGAGTTGCGTACGTTCGTGCAGTGCAATGACTTGTACATTACGAGACTGTTTCCGGCGTAGGCTCCATTAGGCTCCAATTGAAATTACTCACTTTTTGTGCGTGGACTTACCTTCTATATGTTATTATTCTAAGAAGGAAAAATAAATTACGGGCGATCCGAGTTCGGGGAGTGGGAGGGGGTAAGTTTTTAAGGGTACAAAATGGTTTATCTCGATTGCCGGCAAAACTACAAGTCCTACGAAAAAAATGGCAAAGTTGTAGGTATTAAAAAATCTACAACTTTTGTATTTACAATTTTTTCAAATAACCTCAAAATTTAGGTGAATAATTCAAATAACCCAAGTTTTTGGTTTATTATTTTTATCTTTTTCAAAAAAAAAAAAAATTCTACGAAATTTGGTGAAACCTTACCTTATTATGTTCCAAATACACTGTAATTTATTTGATTTAAAATATTAATTTTTTCGCCTTATTTTAACTTAATATCAAAAAAGCACCCTAATTTTCAATCGAAAATTCTCCCGTCAAATTTTCAGCTTTTTCAAAAAGTTGCGAGGCTTTTTGTTCGTTGAAATCTCTACTTTCTGATGGTGTGTAAAAAAAATACATTACAATAGTAAATTTTCTCAGAAATAGCAAAGATTTTAGTAGGTAGTAGCCTTGACCCGTATAGCCCCTTTCCCACTTCTCTATGAAATACCTTTTGATGGGCTAAAATTATCTGTAGGTAACTCAGGTATAAAAGTTTTGTTAAAATAGCAATAAATAGGTATCTATGCATATAATGTAAAGAAAATTCTACAGCTTTCTCAAAATGTTGAAGATGTCTTATTAAATGCAAAGAAAAGTTAATTTTCTTTGCATTTTCTGAGAACATTTACTATAGTAATGTATATTTTTTTACACCATCAGAAAGTAGAGATTTCAACGAACAAAAAGCCCCGCAACTTTTTGAAAAAAGCTGAAAATTTGACGGGAGAATTTTCGATTGAAAATTAGGGTGCTTTTTTGATATTAAGTTAAAATAGGGCGAAAAAATTAATATTTTAAATCAAATAGATTAGTGTATTTGAGACATAATAAGGTAAGTTTTCAGCAAATTTCGTATAATTTTTTTTTTTGAAAAAGTAAAAAAAACCAAAAACTTGGTTATTTGAATTTTTCACCTAAATTTTAAGGTTATGTAAAAAATTGTAAATACAAAAGTTGTAGATTTTTATTACCTACAACTTTGCCATTTCACTTTTTTCTGTAGGACTTGTAGTTTTGCCCCCCTCCCACTTCCCGAACTCGGATCGCCCGTAATTTATTTTTCCTTTCATTTTTATCATATTCCCCTCCTTTTGTAATGGGTTGCACCTACTATTATTTTTTTTCTTTTATTACCATTTTTGAAGGCTTCGGCACTGGTCTATTAAATATACATTCAGTCAAGAAAGTATTGGGAATGGATGATTTGTTTATGGATTCAAATTTTAGTTTTCTTTTGTTGTTAGATTGGCACAACTGTTTTCCATTTTGGCGCGGAGTTTGAGTTGCATCTGTTATTTATATTAATTACAGTGCTGTTTTTGACGTGACAACGTCTTATAATTCGATGGCGGCGTTACCTCGCTCTGAGGCGTTCCATTTAAGGCTTGATCCATACAAAATATCTATGAAACAAATAAAATAAAATTTTCTTTTGAAAAATAAAACCATTCCATCAGTATTTTCTTATGACGTTGTCACGTTCAACTATCGTCAGTAAACCGACTTTACAGACAACTTTTTTTTTTTAGTTATATCATATCTAGTGTGTATTGCGAATTTCATAATGTGCAAAAACATACCAAAGAGTTTGTCTTAAATTTTGCATCGCCAATGGAATTTCGTGTTCGGAGTCGCTGGAAATGTTACAGAAGGCTTACGGTGAATCGACTTTATCAAAAATACGTGCTTAGGAGTGGTACAAAGCGTTCAAAAGCGGTCGAGATGTGATGGAAGATTTGCCTCGCTCTGGTAGAGCACGTTGGTTCCGACTGCAACTAAAGTTAATATTGCAAAAGTGAAAGAAATAGTGACTGAAAATCCTCATTCAACTTTGAGAGAGATAGCCCACGAACTTTCTGTCTCGCGAGTCAATCCGTACCATTTTAAATAATCACTTGGGTATGAAACATGTTTCCGCTCGGCTAGTCCCAAAAGACATGAATTTTCTCCAAACAATCGCATGAGAGTCGCTGAGGACATGCTAGAACGAGTCAATTCCGACCCAACATTCATGAAACGCATTGTTACTGGTGACGAGAGGTGGGTTTACGAGTTTGACATGCAAACTAGTCAACAAGCTTCGGAGTGGCGACTTCCAACTGAACCGAAACCGAAAAACCACGCCAAAGTCGATTAAAAGTCAGTCATGTTGACTGTTTTCTTCGATTATCGCGGTGTTGTGCACTCGGAATTCTTGCCAGAAGATCAAACGGTAAATAAAGAATATTATTAGAGAGTTATGCGGAGTTTAAGACAGCAAATTCAACGAAAAATGCCAGATTTGTGGCAAGAAAATTCTTGGATTTTGCACCACGATAATGTGCCTTCGCACAAGGCCATCATTGTGAACGAATTTTTGTCCAAACACTCAACAAATACCATCGAGCAACCACCATATTCATCAGATATGGCTTCAGCCGACTTCGTTCTTTTTCCTAAACTCAAATTACCATTTCGTGGCACACCTTTTTCAATCGGTAGAAAAGGAGAATTCGCGGCGAGAACTGAACTCAATTCCGGAAAGTGTTTAAAAAATGTTTTGATGATTGGATTATTCTTTGGTGTAAGTCTATCGTTTCTGAAGGAGCATACTTTGAAGGTAATAAAATAAATTTGGATGAATAATAAAAATTTTGTGTATTATTGATCTTTTCCCGATAATTTCTTGACAGAGTAGTAGGTACTAAGTACGTGACTAATTGAAGTGTAATTTCGCAAACAGCGTTTTAAATGATAAAGGATGAAGAATAAACAGTGTCAATATGAACAAGTGGTAGTTTTGTGAGAAATACTTTTCAACGTTTTGAGGTTGCTAATCTGCTTCCCAAGGCCGATTATGATATTTAGTTGTTATTGAACCTAATACTGGCCTTGCCCCTTTTCTGAAATTACGGCGACTTTGGGTGGCGCAGGCATGAGAGTACTTGCGCCTGATGTCGCCCTAGCCGAGACCGCGAGTGACTGGATCGGGGCATAGTCCGTCACCCGCAAGGAGGCTGACCGCGTGAGAGGACGCCCCGGCCGAAGGCGTCGGGGAGGGACGACACCCGAAAGGGTATCCCGTCGGGCTGGCCACAGACGTCAAGGAACTCGGTACCAGTGGTCGGCCCAGTCGTAAAGGGGAAGGAGTACGATGGTTATAGGATTGCGCGCCGCCCCGGATAGAATAGGCAGCGTGTGCTGACCATAGATCGCACAAAAAGTGTTGTGTAGTATAATAATATTGACCTGATTGTAACTCTTGGAAACATGCTCGTATCTGATCCCGCAAAGCTGATCGAGATTGTTGGGACGTTACACTGTTCTGAATTTTGTTCCATAGCTCCGCCTCACGAGGAATTCCCCGAGGATCCACCTTTAGAAATTGACAAACAAATCGACTGTAAGTATATATGTCTACATAAATATCGATACTTGCTATACGGTTGCCAATACTCACCACTTGCAAATTCGCGAAAACACATTGACTTAGGCACTGAAAAATATTTTTTTTTATTAAACACAAAATTATTATGAAAAGCCTTTTCTTTTCATCTTTATGTATATCAAAATCATATGAGTACAAGAAATCAATGAAGTTCGGTAATTAGTCATCGTCTCGGCCAGAGGCGTAACTATACCATCTGGGGCCCGCGGCAAATTCTTTTGATGAGGCCCTATCCGTAAGAATTATCACGTTGTACTTAGATAAAATAAATTTTATACAACTCAAGTACGTTGTTAAAAATTTAGTTCTGAGCCCGCGGCGTTTTGGCCCGAGGCCCTCTCGGGTCGGGGGCCCGTGGCTATTTGCCAGCCCTGTCACCCTATAGTTACGCCACTGGTCTCGGCCCACATTTATGGGCTCGGGCGTCCTCCACAATAGGAGAGAAATTGACTTACTATACCACGCTGGTCAGACGTGTTTGCATTGGGGTAGTTAATAAATGTTTTTAATGGATGTCCGATGTTGAGTGGAAAACAATCTATCATAAAACGAAATAGCATTGAGTTTAAAATATCGTCCGAGTAATATATAGATAAAGTATGTGTAATAGCAAGGGGACACAATATGTATCATATGACATTGTGGATTGTATTAATTATTGATGTGACTGTGTAATCCATAAAAATGGATGATAACAGAATCGTGGGATAAGTTTGATGTTGGAATTTTCTATCATCGACATCCCTTTATTTATATTAGTCGAAAGAATTTGTCATATTGAGCAAGGACTGTTGTGGCCGAAGTTGGGGCGCCACTCTTTTGAGTTTGATTCGCTGTATCAAATTTCAATTTTATGTAAATGACTTTTGACTCTGAGAAGCTATAAGGTTTATTTAGGTTTTAATCATCAGCTCTCGTGAAGTTAATCAATTTCATATATAATGTTCGCTTTGTTTGATTCGTAACTGCCATTATTATAACAAAGGTTGCTGCTACCTGGTCAGAATCAGGCTTATCAAATAAGGAATCGCTCCTTTTTATCCTGGTAGTGGATGTTGTATTATCATTAGTAGCAGCGGTTTCAGGGTTGGAAGTTGAGAGATTTTTCTCCATGTTCGCCGTGGCATAATTCTTAGCTGTATCATTCAAAACATGCATTTGGTTATGGATGCTGCTAATATTGCGTTTCTCATTTTTGTATTCATCGACTTGCTTCATAGTGTCGTCCATTTTCGAGCTTCCGTAAGAGTTCTCAGAGAGACGCTCACGGTCAGTTCTTTTTACTTCTTTAGTATTCCTGTAATCGGTGGGATAGGAGCAGGCATTTAGAGCAGTAGCCACTTCTTGTTCAAGCAAACGTATATTGCCCTCTCCTGAACACGTAACGTATATAGGAAGCAGTGTAAGAAATAACACAGTAGTGACCATTGTAACAAATAAAGACCTGGAACGGCATCACATACATATAAATTATTTTAGTACCGGAAACTAGATTATTAAAGTTGACATATATGACAGTCAGTTAAGGATTCGTGCAATATTTTTGTCACAATAATTTGCATATTAGTCGAGGTCACTCATTGTTATGTGATAAATTATGATGGCTTTTGATCCGTGAATCTAGAAGTTTCTCATTGTTCATGTAATAAACTAAAATGTATACCTAAGTGTTGATAATGGTTCTTTTGAGGGAGGTATAAATGATTGTGGAGAGTATGATTTTGATAATTATTATTATTTGAATAAAATTACAATTGTATTAAATGCGTACTATAATTAAAGGTGTGATTGCTACGTAGTAGGAGTAGGGAATGAAGAACGTTTTTCTCTTCGATTCAAATTACACGCCCAATTGTATTGGACGTAGATGGCAGCACTCGTGATTAAGGCGAAGTCTTCTTATTAAGGGGAAGTCTCAACATGCCCCCAGCCTTGGAAGTGTTAACGTCCAATAGCTTCTCGCCTTCATTGTAAAACAAAGGACAGATTCGAGGAAATGCGCGTCTGATGATTCCTGACTTAGTCTGGATGTCAGCGACCCGTGAAACACCATCCTTGCCTGGCATTGTGGCAATAATGCGACCGAGGTTCCATTTCAGGGGCGGTGTGTTGTCTTCTTTGATGACAACCAGTGTATTGGGCTGAAGATCACGACCCTCTTTACACCATTTCATCCTCGTTTGCACTTCAGAAATGTACTCCTTAGACCATCGATTCCAGAAATGCTGTCTTAGTTGTGGTCTCAACTCTCTGGTAGCGTCTTAAACGATGATCAGGAATATCAGCTACTTGTTCCGTCACTGGTGATGTTAAGATACGGCCAACTAGGAAATGAGATGGACACAATGGAAGAAAGTCATTAGGATCTGTGGACAATGGACTAATAGGACGGGAGTTAAGAACGGCTTCAATTTGCGACAATACTGTGTAGAATTCTTCAAATGTTAAGCGTGCGTTGCCAACTACTCTCAATAAATTAATGATGCTTACACGATTTAACTCCAGCCTCCCACAAACCACCAAAATGAGGCGCATAAGGGGGAATAAAGGAACATTTAATATCCTGACTAGTGGCGTACTTAATTAATTCATCAGAGCATTTTAATAAAAATTTATTAAATTCATTTGCAAGACCGACAAAATTCCTACCGTTATCGGAAATTATTAAATTAGGTTTTCCACGGCGAGAAATAAATCTCTTTAGCGCAAGCAGATAAGCATCAGAAGAAAGATCGCTGACAAGTTCTAAATGTATTGCTCGTGTGACTAAACAAATAAAAAGACAAATATAAGCTTTAATTAATTTCGATCCCCTGCCCTTGCGGTTCAGTATATGTACAGGCCCGGCATAATCCACGCCGCAGCGTAAAAATGGGAAGGTTGGTGTTATTCTCTCTTCCGGCAAGTTGCCCATAATAGGAGATAAAGATTTACCCTTCAAACGCGTGCACGCAACACACTCATGTACAGTGTGTTTTGCAAGATTCCTACCTCTTATCGGCCAATATGATTCGCGTATAATATAATTATAATAGCGCCTGAGGTGCAGCGTGATGCAACCTCTTATGCTCGTGCCGAAACAATAACACTGAATACCAATGTTTAGAGGAAATCAGTATAGGATGTTTTTTATCGAAACTAAATTCTGATGATAGTTTTATTCGTCCACCGACACGTAAAATGCCATCTTTGTCTGCGAAAGGATTTAAATTACTTAAACTATGTTTAGTTTTAAGTTTTTGATTTTTTAATAATACCCTACATTCGTCTGGAAATGATTCGCGTTGAGACAACTTTATTAACGTGATGCGCGCGTTTCTCAATTCGTCAATAGTGAGTGGTCCGCGGCGAACATTCCGACAATTACGAATGTTATGAATGAAACGCAATACATACGCACAGGCACGCTGCATACGCATAAATTGAGAGAAAGCATTAAACGGAAAGAGTGAAAATTCTGTGTTAGTAACAAATGCATTGGTTTTTACTGACTTCAACTCGGGCAAATCAGTTTGTGCTTGATGAACTGTTGTTGAAATAGCATAACTACACTCAAAATCCAGTTCACGTAAAAATGCTGGGCCTTCCGACCATAACTTAGAGCATCGAAGATCGTCCAGACTGGCTCCGCGAGACACTAAGTCGGCTGGGTTGTCTTTGCCGCTCACATGACACCACGGGAGATCTCTGGAGATATCGTGAATCTCAGCCACCCGATTTTGCACGACAGTTTTTAATGAATTAGGGGTCATGCGCAGCCATCCTAACACAATTGTTGAATCGCACCAGAAAAGTATGTTGTCAAACTTACAGTGAAGTGATTCACGTACTTTATTAAAGAGTCTAGAACCTAGTAAGGCTTCGCATAATTCTAACCTCGGCATACTCACCGGGTTTAAAGGTGCAACCTTACTCTTCGAACAGCACAATCTAACAGTTACCGATAAGTCACGATTTATTGTGCGAATATAAATACAAGTGCCATATGCGAACTGCGACGCATCTGAAAAAATGTGCATTTCAACACGAAGAGGGTCGTTGCCAATAACATGCCGCGGAATAGTTAATTCGGCTAGAAAGGTTAGTGATCTAACAAACTGATCCCAAGTAAATTTTACGTCATTAGGGACTTCATCGTCCCAGCCTATCTTCAGAAGCCATAACCTTTGAAGGAGTACCTTTGCTATAACTATAACAGGACTTAGCAATCCCAAAGGGTCGAAAATCTGTGAAATTGTTGACATTATATATCTTTTTGTAATTAATTGATTATTATAAATTTTAAATTGAGTGCTAAAATAAAATGTATCATTTATATTGTGCCAACCTAACCCTAAAGTTTTTGAATAGACATTCTCGCCTAAAGACAATTCTTTGGCCAAGCCAGAAACGTTCTTGTCCATATTGTTAATATCGAAATTAAACATCCATTTGCGTAATGGGAAACAACCTGAATTTAAGACCTTTGCAACATTTTTGCAAAGTTCTAATAGTTGCTGTTTATTATCTGACCCTGTGATCATGTCATCGACAAAAAAATCCTCATTTATGACCCTACTGACGTCAGGATCCGCACAATCTGCTGCTAATTGCTTAAGGCATCTACAACTTAGAAATGGCGCTGATGCTGTGCCGTACGTCACTGTGTTAAGCTGATATATTTCTAGTGGTTGCGAAGGATCATTACGCCACAGTATCAACTGCAGATCACGTTGATCTTCGTGGACTAAACACTGCCGATACATCTTTTCCACGTCAGCACAAGCCGTGTACTTATGTTGCCTAAATCGTAATAAAATGGACAAAAGGTCGCCTTGTATTGGTGGTCCTACCATTTGTATCTCGTTGAGTGAGACGTTGCTACTAGTTACGGCACTAGCATCAAACACCACCCACAACTTAGTAGTGGTGCTGTGTTCACGGAATACACCATGATGAGGCATGAAATAATTAATTGTTCTATAATATTTAATACGACTCATGTGACCCATGTGAATATACTCATGAACGAAATCGCTATAAAGAGATTTAAGGTCAGGATTGTGTAATAAACGTTTTTCAAGCGCGAAGAATCGTCTTTCTGCTTGGGAGTAAGATTCGCCTAGTGTATGAGGTGATTTTTTTAAAAGGTATACGAACATTGAATCTGCCGTCATTATTGCGCGTTGTAGTATTGACGAAATGTTGTTCACATGCACGCTCCTCATTACTGCGTGTGTCTCGATACACAGATATTACATCATCTAATTCCCAGAATTTACTAAGCTGAGAATCGATTGACTGAGAGAAATTACACTGAATGAATTTATCGCAATGCATAGGGGTACAAATAGTTCCGGAGATAATCCATCCTAATTTTGTGTCTAACAGAAATGGTCCACTAGGTAATTTCATTTTCGTCGAATTAATTAAATCCCAAAATATGTCTGCGCCTATTAAAATGTCTATATTTTGAGATTCATTATATTGCGGATCTGCTAACACGATATGGTTAGGAATAATTATCCGTTCGCCTCGTATTGGCAAAACGGGTAACGCTGAAGTTATTTTATCTAGAATAAAACATTGCAAACGCGTAGTAAACGGTTGAACGCGCGACTTAAACTCGATGTCACATAATTGCGTAGATTTTGTGACTGAACAACCTATAGGTACCTTGTATTTGTTGTGTGGACTGTATAACAGGCGCTTGTAATAAATCGCATAAAGATTTTGTTATAAAACAGCGCTCGCTGCCACTGTCGAGTAGGGCGCGTGCGAGGTGATAATTATTATGTTTATCAGCTATCTCAACTAATGCAGTCGACAATAAGACTGAATTCATTGCAACCTTTTGTGTACAAGTGCCTTATTCGCGTGAATCGGGTTAAAGTCCATCACAGACGACGAACACGGTGCTGCGGCTGCGGTGAGGGGCGGGTGCACCGCTGCAACTGCCGTGACATTAGGTGCGTTTGTCGGCGTCTCATAACTATGTGATAAGGGCAGTGCAACAGATTGATTTGTATGATTATCGGAATGCACCAACGAATTGTGTTTTTTATTACATAATCGGCACGGCCCAAACCTGCAAATATCTAATGTGTGACCCGGGCGTAAACAATTAATACATAGCTTCTTTTCGTGAATAAATGTAAGCTTAGAATCTAAATTAAATTCAAGAAATCTTTGACACGCGTAAAGTGGGTGATTTGCGTTGCATAGTAAACAAAGTTTCTTTGTGATTAAACGTGAACGTTGACCCTGTGTGCTGTTATTGGAAACATTGCAGTGAATTTTAAACTGATTTGTGTTTTGTTTTTTACCTTCACTGTTAGGTTTAATGTGTGATAATTGTATGTGTGTAATTGTGTATTTCCAACATGTCAGCCCTATCTTTAAGAAACTTTATTAAATCATCCAGCTTTAGTTGCGTCATGCAATCGCTATTTCTAGAAAAAAGTGTGCCTTTATATTGCTCCCATTCTCTTTCGGTGATTGAATCTAATTTGGAAACAATTAAATATATAATCAACGTGTCCCAAGACTCAGTTGGCTCGTCAAGGATTTTTAATGCACGTAAATTCTTTAAAATGACATCAATTAATCTTTTAATTAGAACCGGCGATTCTTTACCTATACCCTGCATAGTAAATAATGATCTGACGTGATTTTGAATAAGTAATCTGCTATTATTATAACGGTTGAGGAGGAGGTCCCATGCAACCGGGTAGTTATCATTAGAAAATTCTACTGAATTTATTACTAGCTCTGCACTTCCCTTAAGTGACGACTTTAGGTAGTGAAACTTTTCTATGCTACTAAGAGTATTAGAGTTATGCACTAACGATTGAAAGGTATCCCTAAACTCCAACCACCGCTCATATGAACCATCAAAGGTGGGCATAGATATTGTCGGTAATATATCGGTGTTTTTATGAAATTTATCACAACTGTCAGCAATTTTGTTCTGTTCTAAGAGATATTCCGCTTGAGATAATATGGAATAATAGCTATTTTCGAATAATTCTCTTTGCGTTATCTGTTCATCCACATCAGAGACTAATTCCTCGATTTTAGTTTGTATTTCATTGAACTCACTAAATCAATTACTAGCACCCTGAACACGTAGTTTAAGATCTATGCACGATTGGTTAGACAGGTTTGTTTCAGTAATTAGGATTATTGTAGAGGAGGGGTCGGGGGGATCATTTCCGTTACAGAACGAAAATAAGCCATGCAATGAATAAAGACGGAAACACATTAAAACTAAAACGCGACGCGACCCGATGAAACGTGATGCGTGAGTCTAGGGTAGACTGTTGATAAACTATCGAAATATCGATATTATTATTTAAAAATATCGATAATTATTAACGATATTTTTTAGACGATATATCGATAGTTCGATATTAAAAAGTAAGTATCGAACGTCGATATTTATTTGGATAAATTTGGTGTGTTATCTTTTTTTTGTAAAATATGCATTCTGCAAAATCACCGTAAATTTGATCTACTGTAAAATGGTGGCATGAAATTGACGATAAGTTAACACCTACATCTAGAATTCTCGAAAAAAAAGCTCATCACGGAAACATTGCGAACGCGAAGTTAAAAAGTGGTCATACGCAAAAATATCGAAATATCGATATTTTTTTTTCGATATAATGTCAATAGTAGTATTTGTACAAAATGTATATAGATCAGGTGTATCATTTTTTAACAAAGCTAAGGTATAGAATACGCAAATTTGTGTATTCATTTATAAGAAAAAAAAAATCTATAAAACTTAAAGCTATCTTTTAGCTAATATTTTACGCACTATTCTTATTTATACAAATAAATGAAATTGAACCGACTCTTTTTAATGTCAAAATAAGATATTTTTTTCATGCTCACACGGTTATTTACACGGTGCCTATGGCTAAAACGAGTTTATATATTCTCTATCTGTCTGTCCGATTGTCCCTGGTAATCTTTAAAACGGTAGGCATTTGATTATATTTTACTACCAGGTAGCTGTCTGTATAAAAAATAACTTTGTTTTATCTCAATATACCTACGGTAACGAGAACAGCGTGGGTGAAACCGCGAGAATTTGCTAGTATTATAATATGTCGCGCAAGTCTTGAAATTTTACTAATTAGGTATATCATTAGTAAAATTTAGTTAGTTAAAATCAAAATCACTAAAGACGAAAACAATTTTGTTTACAAAAGCTATGATTTCCTGTAACACAATGCCTATATTTTTTTTTAAATAATAATTAAAATTAAAGGGAAAGATATTCGTTTAAGGAATTATCATTCGAGTACTAGGCGACAGTACATTGGAATAAGTCGATTGTCATTTTTGACAATAATTGCCTATCGATACTATCGATAGTATGCATACTATCCTTACTAATATTATAAATGCGAAAGTAACTCTGTCTGTCTGTCTGTTACGCTTTCACGTCTAAACCACTGAACCGATTTTGATGAAATTTGGTACAGAGATGGACTAAAACTTGAGAAAGGACATAGGCTACTTTTTATCGCGAAAAAATGGGTATAAGGGGTTGAAATAGGGGATGACATTTTGTATGGAAATTCGTCATTTTCGATGATAGAATCATGAATCTTTGTATTAAGGCACTTCATAATCTTAATATATATAAATCTCCTGTCACGATGTTTGTCCGCGATGGACTCCTAAACTACTTAACCGATTTTAATCAAATTTGCACACCGTGTGCAGTTTGCTCCAACTTGAAACATAGGATAACTTACATCTTAATTTATAGTCGCAATTTTATTTTATTACAAATTATTTGTCTATAATTAATTGACAGTCACAATAGAGAATATGCATAATATTTTTTTATTTTTTTAATGTTTCTACTAGTTATTACATTACTAGAAATAAATATAACACATCCAAAATATAAACCGTTTCGCTAAAAAAAACTTAAAAATCGCCATTATTTATGGGCGATGTAAACACGACTAGTTCGGCGCGCGTATTCTGTGACGTCAGAGTACTCGACACTCGTACAAGTTGCTAGGGCTGCCAACTAGGGCTGTTGATATTTTTATAAATATCGTTTTTCGACATATCGATATTGTACAATGTATCAATATCGGGGTTCGCTATATCGGAAAAAAATTTGGATATATCGATAAAAATATCGATATTTTTATCTCTCAATTTCACGGCTATCTTCCAAGGGAAGATACCCGGTCCTTTGAAAGGCTTACATGGGGATATGGATCCAACACGCAGAGGCCTTTGGAGAAATTCAATCTAAAATGGGATGGGACGTCTACCGATGACACTCCACGTCTGCACATAACACACGTGGACTGCCAACGGGAGGTGTAAAACTATTGTATGATGATGGTATCTAATACATGATTATGGGGTTGGAGGTTAGATGGACTGGATTAATGGTAAACTATTGATTTAAAACTAAATATTTTTATTATTATTACGATTATTAAATATATTATATCTTATTTACCTTGCTTCTGAATCTGAATTAGACGCAAAATATGTTGTCATCATATACACGTCTATTTTAGGAAGATTATCTGACTATGACGAAACCGGTTTCAGTCATTGTAATAAGACTTATTCACAAGATTAATACTTGAACACAGAAAACTAATAACTTATTATGAAATAACTGGGTAACAAGACAAAATAATTAGGGATGTGACTTGGAGGGATAAATCGATTTTGTAATAATCGATTTTTTGTTCTCTAAAATAAATCGATTATAAAATAATGGATTAATTAAAAAAAATCGATTGTAAAATAATCGATTAATTAAAAATAACCGATTAATTTAAAAAAAATCGATTATATAATAATCGATATTTTGCTCCCATCAGGATTATGATGACTTTTTTTTTAGGAAATGTGAGCTTTATTTTCTAACAAAGTATGATGAATTTTGATCGAATTTCGAATAATAAAAGATCGATTAGTAATCGACTTTTATTTTGATAATCGATTGTAAAAATCAACTATTAATCGATTATTTTTTGTAAAATCGATTATTCTAAAAATCGATTCTTTTTTCACATCCCTAAAAATAATCACTAGAAACATACAAACAGCAACTTGATATCACAAGGTTCTCCTCCTATCCAAGGAGGGCTGTTGATAAAATATCGATATGTCAAAATATAGATATTATTATTTAAAAATATCGATACTTAATACTGAACTTTTTTTGGACGATAATCAAAAGTACGTATCGAGGGGTCGATATTTATTTGAATAAATCTGGTGTTTTATCTTTTCTTCTAAAGTATTTATTCTACAAAATCACCGTAAACTTAATCTACTGTAGAAGCGCTGGCATGAAACTCATGATCAGTTATCACTTACTCCTAGAAATTGATAAAAATAAGCTCGGCACGGCAACCCCGCAATGAACGAAGTTAAATGTGGTCATGGGGAAAATATCGAAATATTGATATTTTTTTTCATTATATCGAACTCCGATATTGATATATTTAAAAATATCGATATATCGAAAAACTATTTTTTTTTTAATAGACAGCCCTAACTAGAAGACTCGGGTGTCACTTGTTCAAAACGTGACATCATAGTACTCCAACCAATACGGTACGTTTCAGAAATTTTGCGCGCGAATCTCAAAAAAGGCACTTTTTGATAATTTAATTTAATTATTAAATAAGGATAAAATTAAAAAATAATTGTATAGGTACGTTTTTTAAGCAATAAAGATTACAAATAAAAATAATTTGTTCATTTTGGAGTTTCGTGCATATTCCCAATTATCTGTTAACTCCAAAAGATTCTAACAGATGGCGATATCTGTTGACTGAATTTAAGTAATTTGTGTGTGCTCAATGAGATTCGAGAATGGTTTAGATTCACAATTGGACCCGGTAGGTGGCGCTTTATTTGAACAGAACAACGTCTGTTGGGTCAGCTAGTATATATATAAATATTTGTTCTAGCGTTTTGGAAATTTCATTTATATGGGGATGAAATTCAACCCCTAAAAGACAAAAAAACATAAAGCCGAAACCACTGGGCCTAGAAACGTATTTTTTTTTACACCGTAGTATTTCTTAGGGCACACGAGCTGTAGCAAAGAAATCGCGAAAAAATGGGTATAAGGGGTTGAAATAGGGGATGACATTTAGTATGCAAATTCGTCATTTTCGATGATAGAACCGTGAATCTTTATATTAAGGCACTTGATAATATATAAATAAATATTCAATCTAGCGTTTTGGAAATTTAATTTATATGGGGATGAAATTCAACCTCTAAAAGACAAGAAAGCTTACATCCGAAACCACTGGGTCTAGAAACGTAATTTTTTTTTTCACCGTTGTATTTCTTGGGGTACACGAGCTCTAGCAAAGGATTTTTGGAAAATCACCCCCTCAAGGGGGTGAAAAGCGTATAGCCTTTAACGCCTAAACCACTGAACCGATTTTGATGAAATCGGGTACAGAGATGGACTAAAGCTTGAGAAAGTACATGGGCTATTTTTTATCGCGAAAAATGGTTTGATTTAAGGCATTTGATAATAAATAAATAAATATTCGTTCTAGTATTTTGAAAATTTTACTTACATGGGGATAAAATTCAACCCATAAAAGACCAAAAAGCATACAGCGAAAACTACTGGGCCTAGAACCGTATTTTTCTTTACTCCGTCGTATTTTTTTGCGGTACACGAGCACTAGCAAAGGATTTTTGGAAAATCACTCCCTTAAGGGGGTGAAAAGCGTATAGCCGAAACTATTGGGGCTAGGAACGTGAAACTATGTATTTCTGTGTATTGTGCGATTCTCTTTCTTTTGTTGTAAATTAGCTCTAAGAAATTAGTTTTTGAAATTCAATCTCTAAGGGGGTGAAAAATGTATATCCGAAATCAATAGGCCTAGAAACTAGGGATGTGAAAAATAATCGATTTTTATAATAATCGATTATTAAACTTTTTTTTGTAATAATCGATTTTTACAATCGATTATCAAAATAATAGAAAATCGATTATTTTTATAATAAAATTAATCGATTATTTCACAGCCAGATTTCCTAAAAAGAAGAAAGAAGGTAATCACAATACTGCGTGCTGTATTTCATACTATATTAGAAGATAAAACTCACATTTCCTAAAAAAAAAAAGGTAATCATAATCCTGTTGGGCGAAAAAATTTATTATTTTATAATCGATTATTTACTTTTAATTAATCGATTATTTTATAAGCGATTTATTTTGAAGAACAAAAAATCGATTATTTTCCCTCCAAGTCACATCCCTACTAGAAACGTAAAATTTTGTACAATGTTGTCTTTCTTGGGAAAAATGCTCAAAAAAAAAGAGTTTTTGCAATTTTACCCCTAAGGAGGTGAAAAGCGTATAACCGATATCACTGAGCCTAGGAACGATCATTTTAGTACACGGTCGCCTTCTTGGGTTACCCCATTATTTTTTCTTAATGCTGGCTTATCAATATTACTTTGGATCGACGTAATATGTAGGCGGTCTTCTGCCATCGTAGATATATTGCAAAGGTTCTTCTAGCAACATTTTATGACCAGCTGTCTGCCAGACGACATTGCTGGCTAGATGACATCACCAATTGGTCCAGGTCAATGTAAATCTTTGTCTTAGTAGTATTTTGCGACACCCACAAACAATGAAAGCGTTATAATATTCCTAGCCGCTACCAGACAGTAAGTTAAAATCAAGTTATTAATCCAATTTTCTATTTCTACTAGAAATAAACAAATTTGAAGCGTCTATTTGTTGTCAAAATTATTTATGCTTATTTATTTATTTATGCTCATACAATTATTTGCACGATACCTATGTCTAAAAAACCGGCCAAGTGCGAGTCGGGATCGCGCATGAAGGGTTCCGTACCATTATCTATAAAAAGGGGGAAAAATTGCGTTTGTTGTATAGGAACCCCCTTAAATATTTATTTTATTTTGTTTTTAATATTTGTTATAGCGGCAACAGAAATGCATAATTTGTAAAAAATTCAACTGTCTAGCTATCGCAGTCCTTGAGATACAGCTTGGTGACAGACAGACGGACGGACAGACAGCGAAGTTTTAGTAATAGGGTCCCGTTTTAACCCTTTGGGTACGAAACCCTAAAAATGGCTCAATTTTTTTTTCTGTCTCTTCGTTACGGGTAATCTTCAAGACGGCTGGACCGATACTGATAATACTTTACTACCTGGTCTACCAAGCCTTACATAAGGAATAACTTAGGCTATATTTTATCCCGGTGTGGCTGGAGCAACTGCGCGAATTTAGTCGATTTTAAAATTATTTCACTAATGGAAAGCTATTTTAAGCGAGTAACATATTTAGGTTTTATTCCGTGTGGTGACGGAGTAAGAATACAATTCACCACTCCCTCTCTTACCCGTGGGTGTCGTAAGAGACGACTCAGGGATATATTACGCATATGACATCTATGCAAGAGATGGAAAACTTGAAACAAAACCCTGTACCAACCTGTCTGACCAGCATGGTAAGGTTAATTGCCCTCCTACTATGGAGGAGGCTCGAGCCCAGCAGTGGGACGTATATGAGCCGAAATGATGATGAACATATTTAGGCTATTTTTTTATCCCGATATTCCTACGGGCCTGGGCACAATGCCTGTGAAATCACGGGCATTTAATGGATATAAAAATTAATTTACGAATGAAAATTTACATTATCAGTGAATAACAAATAAAGGCTATTTACATCCTGGTATTTGCCCAGGAACGAGAACTCTGCGAGTGAAACCGGTGGATGTTGACCAATTTTTAAAATTCTTTCACCAATAGGAAGCTACGTTATCAGCGAGTAACATAGGCAATTTTCATCTCGGATATTTGTATGGGATTTGATTAGTATATTTTTTTTTTCAGCCATGTAAACTTATAATATCAGCGAGTAACATAGGCAATTTTTATCTCGGTATTCGCATGGGAATGGGGTCTACGTGGGTGAAACTACGGGAGTTTGATCGATATTATTTTTTTTCACCAATGGAAACCTATCATGGATAATGTATTATCAGCGACTAAGGATGGCCATATTTATCATCGTCTTTCCATGTGAATTTGAACTACAAGGGTGGAAGTAATATTCAAATATAAAAATTTGTGAAGATGTTTGGACGTTTGTTACTCAATCACGCGTAAACTGTTGACCAGATTTGGATGAAAATTGACACATAGATAGAGTATTTCTTAAATTAAGAAAATCATCATCATCATCATCGCAGCCCACATACTTCCTACTCTTGGGCTCGGGGCTCCTCCATAATGAGAGGGAATTTGACCTACTATACCTTGCTGGTCAGATATGTTGGTATAAGATTTTATTTTTGAGTTTTCCTTCTCTTGCATAGATGTTATGTGCATATATTCCAATCCCATAGTCGTCTTATACGACATCCACAGGCAAGATTTGTCAGGGAGTGGTGAATTGTATTCTTACTCCGTCACCACAATAACACAATAAAAAGAAATTTGCAATCCAACTTTTACGCGGGCGAAGCCGCGGGCAAAAGCTAGTCGATAATAAAGTTATCAGGGATGAAAACAGTATCGATACTATTGCAGATCAGCAATAAGTATAACCACATTTTGTACTATCGATACTATTTTGTACTATCAATACCATCAGTAGTATCGATAGTTTTGAGGTCAACTATGGAGAGTGTAACCATCAATAGTTTAGCATACTAATGGTCGGTATTAGTGATGTAACGAATGTCGTATTTTGGACATTGCGAATGCGAATGCGAATATCTGCTGCCAACATTCGCGAATGCGAATATTCAGTATAAACGTGTGTCAAATGACGTTGACCACAGAAAAATTAATAAGATAGAACGGCCATGTGGGCGGGGCAAGTGTGCCACAATTGCGATCAAACGGTCTTAATACTGACGAAAGTCGTTTTACCGGCACTTAGTTGCGCTTATATAGTGACACTAGCAGTGCCCGCGACTTCGTCCGCGTGGAATAGTGACTTTGGAGAGCATAGTGACTTTCAGGATTTATTTATTTATTTTAAAACTTCTCTCATTGCTGCGCATAAGTCATAGTCGTTTTGCAGTAGCAGACTGCCGAGAAAGTTGAGGTCTTTTTCTAGGCGTTTCGTAGAGGCTACCGTCCCCTCGTCTCTCATGACCGCCCGCCACATCATACATGCGCGCGCATTCTATCTATAAAAATGAATTGCTGTTCGTTAGTCTCGCTAAAACTCGAGAACGGCTGGACCGATTTGACCAATTTTGGTCTTGAATTATTTGTGGAAGTACAGGGAAGGTTTATACGGTGAAAAAATATGGCAAAATTGCGAGTAAAATACTAAAAACAACAATTTTATTTTCCCATAAAAAACTGTTCTTACCTGTCAAACATTTGATGTTCGTCCCGACGGTTCGGCATTTTTGGCATAATTACATGTAGATCTAGATTAAAAAAGGTTTTGGCATCGATAAAAAAAGGCGATATGTTAAATATCTGGAATATAATTCACCACTTGAGAGTGTTGTAAAAGACAACTAAGGGATATAATATGCATATAATACCTATGCAAGAGAAAGAAAACTTGAAACAAAACCCTATATTGACACGTCTGACCAGTGTGGTATTATCCGTGCGGTGACGAAGTAAGAATACAATTCACCACCTGTGTGTGTGTCGTAAAAGACGACTAAGTGATATAGTATGCATATAATATCTATGTAAGAGAAGGAAAACTCGGAACAAAACCCTATACCAACACGTCTGACCAGCGTGGTATAGTAGGTCAATTTTCCTTCCATAGTTGAGGAGGCCCGAGCCCAACAGTGGGACGTGTATGGGTTGAGACTATGATGATGATTTATCAGCCTCCTACAAATGGCGTAAAGTTGCAGATTAAGGAAATATAACACTTACCGTAAATTGAATTCAGTTGGATTATCAATAATTCCATTATATTGATACGTTTGAGGCCAAGTCCGGAGACCGCCTCAGCTTTAGCAGGATCACCAGCCTCCCCTTCTTTCAACATCCAGGGAACTGGCCAAACGCTATTCAAGCATTGTACAGTGAAGGTACCAGGTGGTTAAAGACCAGCGCCAGCACCCATCAAAAAAGGCTGGAGATTGTCGAACGTGACCTCTGGGGTCGTCCTTATTGAACGGCACTAAGTAGAGATTTCACTTTTTCTTTAGATCAATCAGTAGAAAATTTTGGACAGTCTTGAATGTGACCCCTGGGGTCGCCTGTATCGTAGTGCTGAGTAAGCAACGCCGTCCTCCCATCGCCCAAATTTGCCTCCCCGACCTCCCCATCAGGGTTGTCGAGGACCTTATCCCACCGCGGAAAGCCTCCCGCAATCATTACTTTGCAGGACAGTAACCAGACAAACAGTTCAATTAGTGGCAGGACCACACTGTCGACAGTTATCTGTCTACAGCTGCGGGCCGGTCCGTCCGGGGTAGTACCACATTCTCGCAGAAAATCGACGTCTGAGTAGTAGCAATTTGTTACTGCGCTTCGTTCGGTGAGCGAGAGAGCCGGAAGCCCAACTTTCTGAGGGTGTTTGTATGTGGAGGGTTTTGGTGGTGCTCTTGGTATCAGTGAGCCTCAATGCACGCATTCACACTCCCTTCACTTTCTTCGTGGTAGGCAGCGACCCTGTAAAGCGGCAACAACACTTACCATCAGGTGTACTGTTTGCTCGTTTGCCACCGTTTCCAATAAAAAAAGAAAAAAAAACCCGTAACCGGCGATGGGGCGCCAGTGGCGCATATACGTGTTAAATCTATCACTCTCCGGCCAAACAGTCAACCCTAATGGGTGCTGGTACTGGTCCTTGAGCACCTGGTACCACATCTCACGGGTCTATACAACGCTTGAATAGCGTTTGGCCAGTTCCCTGGATGTTGGAAGGAGGAGAGGCTGGTGCCGAAGGTGGGACAGTCGCCGGCCTCGACCACAAACATGTCGATATAATGGTATTATTAATAATTTAACTGGATTGAATTTACGGTAAGTGTTATATTGCCTTAATCTGCAACTTTACGCCATTTGTAGGAGGCTGATAAATCATCATCATAGTCTCAACCCATACACGTCCCACTGTTGGGCTCGGGCCTCCTCCAGTATGGGAGGGAAATCGACCTACTATACCTCGCTTGTCAGACGTGTTGGTATAGGGTTTTGTTCCAAGTTTTCCTTCTCTTGCATAGATATTATATGCATACTATATCACTTAGTCGTCTTTTACGACACACACGGGTGGTGAATTGTATTCTTACTTCGTCACCGCACGGACAGTACTAAAACTAAACTGATAAATACTAAAACAAAATAATTACGAAGAAAAGGCGGTACGAAGTTCGCCGGGTCAGCTAGTACTTAAAAATTACATGGCTACATCACTAATACTTACATTTTTAATATCGTGATATCTTTTGAATAAAATGTCCGAATTTAATAATTCAAAAAGTTCTAGAAAGGTATTGAATCCATCTTGAATACGACCTAACTTATTTTGATAAGGATTAATACGAAGATACAAAATAAAGAGCTTTTAAGCGACGGCAATTTAATTATTTAAAAAATAAAAGAAAAACACTTATTGTGAGATAACTACAATAGTTAGACATATGGTGTCGCGACATTTTTTGTAGAAAATTATATGCTCTGCAAAGTTGTAGTATATTGTTTTGTCCTATAATCAATAGTTTTCGCAGCAAACGCGATATAAAGATTTTTTCGGGTAATTTTTTTACACCTTGGGTTACATTATTGGACTTTTAGTACGGATCCCTAATTTTTTTGAAAATATAATATAGCCTATAGCCTTCCTCGATAAATGGGCTATCCAATGCTGAAAGAATTTTTCAAATTGGTCCAGCGGTTCCTGAGATTAGCGCGTTCAAACAAACAAACAAACAAACAAACTCTTCAGCTTTATAATATTAGTATAGATTGAACGAAGCTCCGACAAAAAAGAGAAATATGCCGTCTTGCGCTGTTACAACGTGTCGAAAAAGAAGTCAGTTGCATAGTTATAGTCTAAGAAGGCATTTCTTTTCATCGTTAAGTCCATAAACTTATTAATTCAGTGATATTTCGTAATTTTATGAGAGTATTATGTCGTTTGTAACAAACAATTATGAGATCGTAAAAAGAGCCAAACATTATACATCGTCTGCCATACATGGATATCACCTTTTATTAGCCCAGCAACCGCGCAATGTATTGCGTTCAATGCGATATCACTAAGAACCGCCTTACCATACATTTTCATTCAAAACATCGACGTTGAGCCACGCGTATCGATAGTGTTGTCCAACATACTATAAGTTATCGATTTCAATAATTAGCTATGTGTTAATTTTATCATATAAATAAATACTTTTAACACTTTTAATTTAGTAATAGTTATATTAACAATATTTAAATATGTATTTAAAAATCAATTATTCTGTTATACATTACCTACTTAATTTATCTTGTATATCTATAGTACATTCTTGTATATCTTCCGTGTGGTGACGGTGTAGGAATACAATTCACCACTCCTTATCTTGCCCGTGGATGTCGTAAAAGACGACTATGGGATATAATATGCGCATAACATCTGTGCAAGAGAGGGAAAACTTGAAATGAAACCCTATACTAACATGTCTGACCAGCATGGTATAGTAGGTCAAATTCCCTCCCATTGTGGAAGAGGACGGAGCTCAACAGTGGGACGTATGTGGGCTGCGATGATGATGATGATGATCTATAGTACAAACTTCATAGTGCTCATTAGCACTCTTTAGCAATTAATAAAATAGAAATAACAAAATAATAGTAATAAAATATCTATGTTCGGGATCAATCACCAAATACATATATATATGTATATATATATATATATATATATGTATATATATATATATATATATTTTAATATATTTTTTCAAATTATCATTGAACAAAAGATCTTACATTTTATTAGAAGTTTAATATTTTATTGTAAATACATTTTAATTTTAGATGCCCACAAAGTCCAAGTATTAGAAAACTATGGATTAAGGCAACTGGTAGTTAACTAAATACCAAGTAAATCTAGCACAATTTGTTCACAACATTTTGTAGAATACTAAAATAATGGTAAAGTGATCAAATATTATTGTATTTCATTTTTATTGGCAAACTAAATGTTTAATTAAGTAGGTATTTAGTTGTCGTACAAAATAATTGTTCTATTCTTCCTTAAAATGGAATAATTTATGATAACAATGAATTTCTTGAGACTGGTCATTCATTACTAGTTATTATATATAAGTGTTGATTTCTAACTTTTCATAAGTGTTTAATTTTTATTCCAAGTAATGTTGACATGATAGTCATCATTTAGGCTCATATACGTTTCACTGCTGGGCTTGAGCCTCCTCCGCAATAATAGGGAAATTTACCTTACTATACTATACTAGTCAGACAGGTTAGTATAGTTTTCTTTTGAGTTTTTCTTCTCTTGCATAGATGTTATATGCTTACTATATCTCTTAGTTATCTCAATATATTAGGATGGGACATCCGCGGGTAAGATACAGAGTGGTGATTGGTATTCTTATTCCGTCACCACACGGATAATGTTAGTACATTTTTGTTTACAATAAACAAAAATGTACTAACAAGTAGCAGTAGCAGTATATCAAAAAAATTAAATAACAGTTTTGTTTTTAAGTTAAATAATAACCAATAAAGATAAACCGAATTTCAATAAACAATAACATTTTAACATATTTTAAAAATGATATCTGATGCTTACACGAGCATTACATATTGTAAATAAAACTACTTATACTGATTATATCGCGTTTATATTTGATTTAGGATTGTCCGACGTTTCGAATACTTTACACCATTCATGGTCACGGGCGGTCTAAGATGTCTGACGTCCAAACAAGTCAACGTTATTACAGACGTCCATGGCCCCCGTCGCAGAGACCGTGTGAATTCACCCACAGTTGAGCGCCTCCATGCAGTACTACCTTATGTGAAAGGAGTCACTGACAAGATTGACTTCATCTTGAAACGGGCTTCCATAAAAACTTATTTTAAGCCACTCAAGAGGATTAGTCAATTCTTACCACCTGTCAAGTGCCAGATCCCTCTACAAGATGCAGGCAGGTTTATAAACTTGTCTGTGACTGTGGTCTCTTTTTAATATATTTTAATTGTATGTACTGGTGTGTATATGGGAACAATATAATATACAAATCGCTACTCGCTTACGTAATTTATTTTAGCACTTAAATTTTCTGTCACCTATACAGAGTGTAGTGAGGAGTATTTTATTTGCATGATTTTACTGTTAAATTACTGACTTGCATTACAAATAACTTCAACACACACACAAGTAAGTGCTTAATTTAAAGACATTAATATTTTTGTTTCGATAAAACAGGCTAAATAAATATCGTGTAGTATATCGACCATGGCAAGCACTAGCGTACATGTGCTTTTTTATATGTGAGTATACGTTGCCTACAGAACTTAGTTATAGTTTGTGTACCAACTGCAGCTTCGAGATTGATGTGTGTGTGTTATGTTAGTGTGTGAAATTATTGTAAGCATAGACCTTGCATATGTGTTAACATCAGCGGGAGGGAGGAATTCCGCCACGCTGCTTTTCGAACAAAATCAGTCGAATGGCCTTTCTAAAGTATTAATATTTCTGTGACGTTGACCCTTTAACTTGGTGGAAAGTGAACAAAGAAAGATACGTTTTTCTGCTTCCTGTAGTTCGGCATTATTTTCGACGATCGCGGCTCTGTTGCGCCTGAGGGCCGTGGCGACTAAGGCCGTCACCGGCGGGGGAGTGCTGTTGGTGGTGTCCTTGGACATCGCCAACGCATTCAATAGTCTGCCATTTAGCTGCATCAGGGAGGCGCCCCGGTATCACGGGGTGCCAGCTTACCTGAGGCGGCTAGTGGCAGACTATTTGGAGGGGCGCAGCGTTCTCTGCACCAACCGAACAGGGGACGTTGTGCGAACGCCTATGTCGTGCGGTGTCTCACAGGGGTCGGTTCTCGGACCCACCCTGTGGAACATCGGCTACGACTGGGCGTTGCGGGGGAGCCTCCCGCCCGGGCTGGGCGTGATTTGTTACGCCGCCGGCACGCTCGTCACAGCCCGCGGTGGGACGCTAGAAGAGGTGGCAAGCCTGGAGACTCTAGGCACCGAAGAGATCATCAGGCGGATCGAGGCGCTGGGGTTGAGGGTCACCCTGGACAAGACCCTCTTGTTCCATGGGCGCCGTATGAGCCCTCCCATCGGCGCTTCGATCACTGTTCATTCGGTTGACATCAGCATCCGGGCCCATATGAGGTACTTGGGCCTGGTGCTCGACGGGCAATGGTGGTTCCGGGAGCATTTCGGCGCGGCGTCCGCCCTGTCGTGACTTATGCTGAACGTGGGCGGACCGAGCGCTACGTACCGACGGCTGTACGCGGGGGTCATCCGGTCGATGGCCCTGTACAGCGCACCGGTGTGGGTGGGGTTCCTGACCATCCAACTCAGGGCTCTTCTGTGGCGACCACAGAGGGCCATGGCGGTCAGGGCCATACGCAGATACCGCACGGTGGCGACGGAGGCAGCGTGCCTATTGGCCGGGACTCCCCCGTGGGACCTGGAGGCGGAAATGCTCGCCGGCTTGTACCGGCGGGTGTTGCGAGTGCGAGCGGAGGGCGGTGTGGTCTCACTAAGGGAGCTCACCGCTTGGCGCGTCGACGCCCGCCGGGACGTCATTGCCCGTTGGGCAGTCCGGCTGGAGAGGCCTCGGTTCGGGGTGCGAACCGTGGAGGCCTTCCGGCCGGTGCTGATGCAGTGGTTGGAAAGGCGGCACGGGGTGCTCTCCTTCCGGCTAGTGCAGGTATTGACGGGGCACGAGTGCTTCGCCAAGTACCTGCACAAGGTCGTTAGCAGGGAGAGTACACCGTCCTGCCACCACAGCCATTGCGACGAGGACACGGCGCGGCATACGCTCGAGGCCTGCGCCGCTTGGGCAGAGCAGCGCCGTGAACTCGTCGCAATCATCGGTGCCAACCTGACGCTGCCGACTATCGCCAGGGCGATGGTTGGCTGCGTCAGGAATTGGGGCGGTCGCAGCCTTCTGCGAGACGATGATCTCGCAGAAGGAGGTGGCGGATCGCCTGCGCGAGGAGCGCAGCCTCGATGAGGCGATCCGCCGCCGGTGACTGGGGCGGCGTAGGCGTGAGTATTTGCGCCTCATGCCTCCCTAGCCAAGGCCGCGGGTGACGTGACCAGGGATTAGTCCGTCACCCGCCGAGAGGACGACCGCGTGACGTCGGTCGGTGGGAGGGTACCCCAAGTAGGGGGTATTCCGTCGGGCCAGCCACTGATGTCAAGCAACCCTGATCCGGTGGTCGGCCTAACGACGAAGGCGACGTGCATCGTGGGTGGGTTGTGGGTGTGCGTGCTTACGCTTCTCTGTCGCTCCGGACGGAGTGGTGCAAGGAGCACACCGACCGCAGCCCACCCCTAAAAAAAAGTTCGGCATTATTTAGTTACACCACCAACTGGGGACACTCCCAGCGAGCGCATATTTAGTGGTGCTGGACTTATTTACACGCCACATCGAAACAGACTTGAAGCAGACAAGGCATCAAAACTACTATTTTTAAAGTTTAATATTCCCCTACTGAAGTTAAATTATTAATATGAAAAATATATATAATTAACTGTTATTTTTTTAACGGAGAGAAGTATTTTTGTTCGAGAATCTATTTTTTTTGTTTGTTTAGAGTTAGACTATTTAATGGTCTTTTGTAGAAGAATATAATTTTTGTTTGATAATTTAAATATTAAAAATATATCTAAAGACTAAGAAAAGTTTAATAGAAGAATTTAATTTTATTAGTTTCAATTGCATTAAAATTTTGTGTCACAAGTTCTAATAACAATTAATTTTTTTAGCTTTATTAAAGTAAAAGACTTAATTTTATTCTTGTCTGCTTAAAGTGTTAACTGTTAACTCTTATGCAAAATGATTATATTTATACTATAAATACTATAAACTATATAATATAGATATACTATAAACCCTTTGTTATTATGATGACAGCAACTCATATTAAACTTTTATTTGATTTTAATTATAGTAAAAAATCATAGAAGATTATTTTTGTTTGTTTACATTGCATTTAGGCCATTTACTATATAGTTTTGTTTGTTAAATTCTTATGACAATTTGATTGTTAGGCTTCATTGCCCAAAGTTAAATAAATATTAATTGTAGAAGTTTTGTTCAAGAAGATAATTATAACATCAAACTTTGGTAAAAATTCATAGAAGATTATTTTTATTTGATTACATTGCATTTAGGCCATTTAGTATATAGTTTTGTTTTTTAAATTGTTATAAGTTTGATTGTTAAGTTTCATTGCCTAAAGTTAAATAAATATATGATACCAATTGATAAAGTGAAGACCGATAATGTGATTACGAGGTTAAGTTATTTTTATTGCATTAAAAACATAAGAAATTAATGGAATTGGATTTTCTTATATTAACCAACTATTATTACCTACTAAAAAAAATTATATACGCAAAAATATTCGCTTAAACATTCGCAATAATTTCGCGAATACGAATGCGAATATGCAAAAAACATGCGAATATTCGCGAATGCGAATATTCGCGAATGCGAATATTCGTTACATCACTAGTCGGTATACACAACAACGATATATTGTAGCGATTTGACTGCGCAGACCGTTTGTGCAGTTTTGTCTATAGTGTGGACGAAAATCGAGCAGTTATCGTAGACTTGTATACATACGCACTATGGACGTTCGATTATCTGCACAAATGGTCTGCGCAGTCGAATCGCTACGATATATCGTTGTCCTGTATACGGATCTTAATGCGCGCACACGCCACCTGATTCAGTCCTACCAGGATCGATGTGTTGGCGATCTGTCTGGGGCAAACTCGGCATGCGACGCGGCGTGTTCCTAGGCAACATGCAACGCAACGTGTCAGTCTTTCAAGAACTTTTTTTAGAGTGTATATGCGTTATACCAATTTAATGTATGTATGTTTTGCATTTATTTCTCGAAATGACTGACTTGCAATTAATTGAGTTCGTTAAAGGATATCCCGTTCTATATGGCATGAGTTTAGCATCTATACTGTGAGAAATCATGCATGGGAAGAACTAGCCGAGCAAATGAATACACATGGTGAGTTTTTGTAAAAATATTATTTATTATTACAAAACAAACTGACATGTCGTATTATGTTAACTTTTAGGAGAACAACAAGTTCTTAATTTCGTCTACCACGCTTCAGAAATCAAGTTGCCATGGAATGGCGCCTTCATTAGTAAAATATTCCTCAAAATTGTTTCTTTTTTTATTGCCACACGAGTAAACAGCACACCTGATGGTAAGTGATACTGTCCCACATGGACCTTTTTAAACCTGGGGTATAGCTAGGCCGTTGCCTATTGTGAAGAAAATACATCTATTCAACCTCTTTTAAAGAAGGAACGCTCATGTCTTACTGAAAAAGCTTGTTGTGCGGTATTTCTAAGAATTTGATTTAGTGACCAAAGTTTCACTTATAGTTCGACATAAAAGAGTAGAAAATAAACGAGGGCGCCACTATCGTTCTTATAGCAGTGGCGGCTGGTGGGTCATCAAAGTGGTGGTTCACTTTACTTCCTCACTAAGTATTAAGATCAGAAATTGCAATGGAACAACAATTTACGTAAAAATTTTTCTTAATTATTTTTGAACGCATTACATTTTGTAGGTTTACTTGCGAAGAAAAATAGGTATTTTGTTTGTTTTTCACAGTTCAAAAAATATTTATAAAAGAGGGCCTTGGCGGTCCCGCCAATTTATATCAACTTTATTTTAAAAAGTTTTGTTATTGTCTTTAATATAGTCTATATTTATGCTCATTTTCACCCACTAGCAGTATAAGCTACGCAGTATAAAATAGAACTAAGACCAAAATAAAAAAAAAATGGGTGCGTGTACTTATGTACGCGCGTGAGAAGTTATACTTCTTTGGCATCATTAAAAAATAGTTTTTAATTGCATGCAAATAATTAATTACAATAAAATAATAGAAGGATTGGAAAAGGATCAACAAAGTTCAGTTTAATAGTCGTCAAATTTAAACTAAAAGAATCTTAGATTGATCTTAGATATCAATAATTAATATTAAAAATTGAAAATTAATATAAACTCATTTGCAAAAAAAACGGGCACCTAAGCAATGAACCATTTCAAATGTTAATATTTCTTTGTTTGATAATTATAGGTAGTTTTATCCACACAATTTGCTAAATTAATAAGAAAATAATCGTTTTCATCAGTATTTCATAAAATTTAGATACAATTTATGGGAAATAATGCTAAACCTCGCTAGTAGTGTATATTCGCTAGTAGTGCATATGCTCATGAAGTAAAAATAAAAAAGTTTTTTTGTTTGTTTTTCTTTAATAAAGTAAAAGCAGATAAATGTTTAGTATCGAGTGTGACCCCCTCTAGCTAAAATCACAGCTTGAATTCGTCTGGGCATGCTAGCGAGTATATCCCGGATACTTGCTTGCGGAATACGTTCCCACTCCGCAGTAATCACATTCTTCAGCTCTCTGATGGTCTGCGGAGCCGGGTGTACTGATCTCACACGCCGTTTCAGAACGTCCCAGATATGCTCTATGGGATTGAGGTCGGGACTTCGAGCTGGCCAATCCAAACGACGAATGCCGACCTCTTGCACATACGCATTAACATCGCGGGATCGGTGGGCGCGAGCATTGTCGTCCATAAAAATCGAGTCTTCACCTAGAGCGGCCAATGCGGGTTGTGCATGAGAAATTAGAACTTCCGTTATGTATCGATGCCCAGTCAGTGAGCCGTTTTCAATGAAGACTAACTCTGTACGATCCATTGAATTTATTCCTGCCCAAAACATAACAGAGCCCCCACCATAAGGTGTGATTTCTTCGAAACATGCCTCTGCAAAGCGTTCTCCTTGTCTTCTTAGCACTCGCCGACGTCGATCTTCACCGAACAGAGATATCCTGGCTTCATCAGAGAACAAAACCCTATTCCAATCGTCTTGAGTCCATGATTCACAATTTCTAGCGAACCTAAGCCTGTGAACTCTGTGCTCACGGAGTAATTTGGGGCCGCGGGCCGGGCGGTGACTGCGTATATTGGCAGCGAGAAGCCTCCTCCTGACCGTCCATAGACTAATATGCACATTTCTTACTTCTTGGAGGTTGTTCTTAAGATCCACATACGAAGATTTGCGATTTCTCAATGCGCGACTCACAAGAAAACGATCATCCCGTGGTTGGGTACATGGTTTTCTTCCAGAACCAGGCCTTCTCTCGACGGAACCAGTCTCCTGATATCGCTGCCAGGTCCTTTGGACTGTCGAGCGACTAACATTTAGCCTCCTAGCCACGAAACATTGGCTGCAACCCTCTTCAAGCAGCGCGATAATTTTGGTAGCTTTTACCACTTTATCTACCATTTTTGATACAGCCAAACAGCATTAAATAAAGCTTTGACAGTCAAGGATATGAAATTAATCGATAAAAATTGAATAAAAGTTATGAAAGTCGATGTTAACTTCTGGAACTTCGCGCCAAAAATGTAGGATAAAAAGGGGTTTTCTGTAAAAATGAACATCAAATGAAAAATTGAATTTAGAACGTACTTTTTTAAATACCACAGCATTTTTAAAACCGGCCAGTAACGTGTACAAACGATTGAAACCTTTTTGGTATTGTATCTTTTTAAATATGAATGAAAATCAAAACCGCCCGTTTTTTTTGCAAATGAGTTTATTTATATAATAATATATTTAATATATATATTGCAAATATATTTAATATAAATTTATATAATATATAATATATATATATATATATATATATATATATATATATATATATATATATATATATATATATATATATATATATATATATATATATATATATATAATTATTAAAAACAAAATTAAGAGAATAATAAATATATAAGACATAATTGGTACTAAATAATAATTTCACTCAATGAGCGGTTAAGCAGACAACTTCATACTGTTAATTTTGTGTCACAGATGCGCGCGCATCTTAAAATTTCACTCTCATCATTTTTTCATAACGCGCCTAAAGAAGTATAACTTCAAAAAAAAACAATTAATGTAAACAAACCATATTTAACTCGTCACAGATACATCGAAACTATACTTACTGTACTTAACGAGATATCATCAGCGAATTTCGTCTTAAGTCGAGTTCTCTCGGCAATGTTCGGTTCGCCCGTGCGCCGTACGGGAACAGACTCATTTTCAGCATATTTCTATGAACTATCTTCTGTCTCACGCGCCAGGCGTTTTAACTCATTTCTAATTTTCTAATACAAGTTGTATGGGCAGTCCCCGTGCGCTCGCCACAGCGCACGAGATTTTTTTTCAAGGAATATAAGTTTTAATAGTTTAGTAAAGCGCTTATATTGTTTCGTCATAATTTGAAATTTTATTTGTTATATGTTTTTTTTATGTTCAAAGAATAAATATTAATGGTAATTTAAAAATAAATATGAAGTTAAATTTTGTAGTTTTTAAATATTTTGATTTGGTAGTTCAGCGCACGAGCGCATTTAAGGTACAGCCGCCACTGATAGCAACACAGCTAATATGACTAGAATGATTTTGATACTTTGAATCTTTTTTATATTTTTTTGCTTACATGATAATCAAGATATAATAAAAAAAATTAATCTTTGAAGTACTTTTTGACGAAGTTCATAATATGGTCTCATATTTAGTAAAGACGAACGGCCTAGCCACGAACACGCCACAATCAATGGTCGCTTAGGGCGCGTGGCGATAACGAGAACAAATGTACTAAAATGTTCTAGGACGCCACTAGACGGTAACACAAGTGGTTTTTATCGAGCAAATTAGAGCAGTGGCGTGGGGCATGGAGTACGACAGTAACAAAAGTAAGCGTAAACATTTATCTTCCTTCGATAATGTCATATCTGTATACGTCCACCTCGATAGCCGTTATTGCACACTACTTAGATGCACTTAACGGACGTGGCTGGGCCGTAAAAGCGGAGCCCAATATAGTTGTGGGGATAACGTTAGCCGAATTATGGTCATTAGGTCATATAGAACCATAAAACAGCATATACATGTAAAATATGAATGTATTATTCTAACAAATCAAAATCTAAATGTTCTACACCTTCAATATAAGTATCATTACAATTTTGTTGCGATGTACCAGCACTAGTATCAGGGTTTGAATTTTGCATGGAGAGGAATGATGAACATTTTTTTATTGCAAACAGTGTCAAATGAGTACACAGTACACCTGATGGTAAGGCCGAAATCAATTCAATAGGATTCAAATCATAGTGATAAGGTGGCAATCTTACCACCACTAATAAAATGGGCCAATATGGGCACACCATATTGGCCCATTTTATTAGTGGTAGGACCACACTATTGACAGTTGTATATTAACAGCTGCGGGCCGGCCCCTTCATGGTAGTACCACACTCTCGCAGAAAGTCCACATCCGAGTAGTTACTGCGCTTCGTTTGGTGAGCGAAAGAGCCGGCGGCCCAACTTTGTGAGGGTGTTTGCGTGTGGTACGTTTTGGTGATGTCTTTAGTTTCACCGAACCTCATTGCACATATTCACACTCCTTTCACTTTCCTCGATAGGCAGCGGCCTAGCAAAGGTCCATGAGCGGCAGCAACACTTACCATCATGTGTACTGTTTGCTTGTGTGCCACCGTTTGCAATAATAAAAACTATTTCATAAGCTAGTTCAGGCTAATGATGTTTAGCTACTGCTAATAATGTTGGTTTATTTTCATAGTATGATCAAATACCACATTATTCTCTAACAGCCAAGACTTATCATCAACCTAACATACTAATGTTGGAGATTTATTTTTCACTACATTGGCGTAATGTCGCAGGCGCATTGTCCGTTACTATTATTGAGGCCTTTGAGATGTTCAGAATCAGCTTTTCTATCACCCACTTTTTAAAATTCACTCATCATTTCGGACATCGAACAATTTTCCGTATTATACTTTCAGAAACATCTAGAGTAATACAAAAAAGGCATAAATAGAACGTTATTAGAGTACTAATAAAGTAAACAACCAAGCAATCCTTCATAGTATAGACATAAAACTACAAGAACAGAACAGTCCATACACCATTTTGTAGAACTAAATTGGGAAAAAAAGCTAGGCTCTTAAACAGATTATTAAGTCTATATGAGCGACTTTTTTAATTTGAGAGTGCTCCCTCAAATTTTGCATGCGCAGTAACACCAATGCGAAGTGAAGGTATATACCTTTAATAACCGAGGAGTCTCTTTATAGGGCTTTTAAAATTTCATAAACATGTATCAAATTTATTATCGACTAATATAATTTTGTTACTGATAATGTCTCAAAATGATTTAGTTGCGCTACTTTCTTTGTTTACATAATCCTAACTTTAAAATAAAAGCTAAAAATAGAGTAATTACAATTACCATTAAGAATGTCATATACTGAGAGCTTCTTACTATGTATTATGGTTATTTACAATTATTTACCACTATAATTAGCTGTACGTTGAAAGCGCAATCCAAGTTGATCAAGAATTGCCCAGATTGAAACGCCGCTAAACACTGCAGAAGAACTTTATAAATTATCTCTCAAGCTCCACCGCGAATAGGTTTATTCATGATAATTTACATTTTTATCTGTTCAAATAGCCAAAATAAAAAAGTATGAATGATTATTTCGAAAAAGATTTAAACAATCAAAGCACTTTTTTTTTCCTTTTGCTTTTGGGCCACTCGGTTTGAGTATTTGCCAATTACATGTGTAGGAAGCTAAGGAATCTGAATTATTGGTAATAGGAATTTAGGATAGCGGATATAAAGGAAAATCTGGTGGAAATGTTAGGGTATCAAAGGATAAAAATATATGAAAAGATATAGATAAATATTATAATCTGATATTATTGGAAGAGATAAAGGTCGCAAGAAATTTATAAATATCGATATTATTCGAAGCAAGAAGTGTTAGAACGGAAGTAGGAAGAGGTATATTAAGTGAAATCAGAGATGAGAATAATACAGTATGATCATATAAAGAGCAAGAAAATATAATATGGTTAATGTCTCCAATTTCTCCACACTCACATGCGTTAGTTGAAATTATATTTGGTCTAGCTAGATGAATCGGTGTACACATATGACCAAGCCGCAGTCGTATTAAAATTGTAGTGGCCTGTTTTCCAAGTTTTGCTTTAAAAAACCATGGTTTATTTGGAATGTTAGGTTGCACTAGAGAGTAAAGTCTGCCTTTGACCTGACAACTACTCAGCCAAACTTTTTCCCACGAATCTTTTAGATATAAAATAGGTAATGCCGCCAAGTCATTATAATAATTTAAATACGGAAAGGTATCACCATTCTCCACAGCATCATTTGCAAGATTGTCTGCCCTAATATTACCAGGGATGCCAGAATGGCCCGGAATCCAAACAAAAGAAACGTTAATATGTTTTTGTACGCATGTGTAAAGTAACCTTCTAATTTGAATTATAACAGGAGAAATAATTGTACGCGAGAAAGGAAAACATTCTAAGGCTTGGAGTGCACTCTTAGCATCAGAGAACACCACAGCACTTTGAAGTTTCATAAGTAAAATATATTCAACTGCTTTTAATAATCCAAAACACTCGCCTGTGAAAACTGAAGATTCTGGAGGTTAATTTTTTGAACAATATTGTAATTGGAATGATAAACACCTACGCCTACACATCCTATTTTTTCAGATTTGGAAGCATCTGTAAAAATATAGTGCCAGTTCTTCCAGTAAGTGTTAATAGAATGTTTAAAAGAAAGCGGTGCTAACGCATCATATTTTGTAATACCTAAGTTAAGACAAATATCGGGTATCATGACTAAGGATTCAAAAGGTGCACAAAAAAGCGAATGGGATGATGAATGATAAGATGGCGCTTCGAGAGAATTGAATCTCTGATAGCTTTTAATGAGAGTAGGGGGATTTTTATGAGCCCAATATCCGAAGGAAATGATCTGATGTTGAAGTTGTGCAAGTTTCAAACGTAACGGATGTTTAGAATATTGGAAACACCGTAATAAAAATTTGTCGCATATACAGGGTGACTGGTAAAAGATTGTACATATTGAAGGAGGGTATTCAGTAATCGATTCTGATACCGAATATGTAAAAAAAAACGGTACTTAAATTTTGAACCAATTATCTTATAAAGATATTTAGTTATGGACACATCTGAAACAGCTGTATTATAGGTACCTATTTATAGGTCAACGCACTTGAAATAAATAGTTGCGTCCCATTGAACTAGTTAGTAGAATACGTCATGCCATTTCATTGGCCTTGTGCTGAGCCAGCCAATGAGCACGCGCTACCAGTGTTTCCACTATCACGTTGTAGTTTTACCCTAGATTTTTTCATTAATTTGCCCTACATACCCTAATCAGTCTCCAAAAATCCTTGATTTAGGGCGCAAAATTTAAATGAGTTTGAAATAAAACAAAACTTGTTGGTTTGATTTTTATTTTTATTTGCATCTATTAATCAAAGGTAGTAAACATGTAATCATAAAAATAATTCATTTTAATATGTGGAAGAAGTAGATGGTGAACAATATGATGCTGTTGTTGAAGCTGAAGCATTTGGCTTAAGTTTTTTAGCGCCGGGTAAATGTTGAGTACATTTGTCTGTCGGGTTCTTAAATCGAATCTGTCATATTTAGTCTGGTGTGCAACAAACCATTGAGGGTTTCATTATGAAGTTTTTGTCATGGGTTGGGTTGTTTTTTTGAGCCAACGCATACTCCGTCCATTTCTTCCGGGGGTGATGAAAAGGTGACGCAAGTCTCATAACCCTCCCCTTCGCCATTGGGCTGAGTCGCAATCGCAACGTTGGTAGGACGATGTACTCTCTCCTCAAGACCGTGTGTAGGTACTTCACGAAGCAACCGTCCGTCGTCACTACTTACGCCAGTCAGCAAGAAAACACCCCGTGCCGCCGTCCTCAATACTCCAAGAGCACCGGCCGGAAGGCCTTGACGACCCCAACATCATAGCGAGGCCTCTCTAGCCGGACTGCCCAATGGGCAATTTTCCTATACCAGCTGTTAGTATCACACTGAAATATCGACATCTAAACACTGCAATATATTTAATTTAAATTCTACTATCGTGTCTTACACAAAGTAATTTCAGTGAACTTTGGGAGCCCATAGAGGATAACCATTGTTTGTGGTCGGCAAAGTCTATGATAAAATAGTGTTTACTATTTTTATATTCAATTTTACCTCAAATTACCCTAAAACCCTAAAAATATTAAATAGCCCTAAGTCCTATTTTAAAATAGTAATTTCACCCTAAAATAGGGCGAAATCCCTAAAAGTGAAAACACTGCGCGCTACTCCAATTGGGTCCAGTGTGACCAGATCTAGCAGAATTTTGCGATTTTAGCAGAATTCGATCCCTAATTTAGGGCTTAGCAGATTATGTCGCAGATTTCGAAAATTTGGCAGATTTTAGCATAATATTAAAAAGCCTTGCAGGAAAGTAGCAGAATTAGACATTGACTAAATAAATGTGTTTCATTAGGGTAGTTGCCCTAAACATATTTAAAAAATCTATTTTTCTTAAATAGTGTAAGTTTTTTTCTTCTGAACTTTTTCTTTCTTTTTTTTAAAGGCAACGCACTAAGGAAATAGTTCTTGTATTGCTGAGGACTTCACAAACATATAATTAACGGACAAAAATTACATCCAGACTTATAACAACAAGTCGCACAAAGTGTTATCCCGCATGGGATTTGAACCCGCGACACTGGCACAGTAAATGGATGTCTTAACCATTATGCCATCCGTGCACTCAATTTTTGTGCATGTGTGCAGGCAACTGGCAATTCTCATATACATTCTATGTTTAATACATCTTGTGAGCGCATATTCTCTCAATTGAACAGTATAAAAAAATGACGTGCGAAACAAATTTAAAAATGAACATGTTGCTGCAATTCTACATGTCAAACAGGTAGTTAAAGAACAGGGTGAATGCGTAAATTTTACGAGCTATACTCGTTCCAACCATTTATTTTACTTTTGACACATGCTTTAGGACGTAACTGTTTCATTATACGCAATTATTAACTTTGAAACGAGTGAACAGAGAAATATATAAACTGCCCAATAATATTTATATATCTTAATTATTACCCACTAAAGTATTTGCGCTGTAGCATGGTGCGGGTGACAGTTATGGCGAGTTTCGTTTCACTCTTGAAAGTTGCCGCGATTTATAATTATGATCTATTAATTCAGCTGTACCACATCGGTAATATATTAAATCACTAATAACTGTAGTAATAAAGGTATACCTTCCAAATTAAACCCAACTAGAATGTTCTAGCCTACAAATCAAATGAAATTGAAAGAAAAAATAATAGAAGTGCGTATAACGTAACACCAAAGACGTATTTAGTGATGGGATGTACTACTACGAAGAATTGTCGATTAAAAAATAAATAAAAAACAATTTGTGCGCTCAATTTTTTATTGTTAAAAAGTATACAATTATTACATATTTACTTCAATTTTTCATTCAATTTTAATCCTCTTCTAAACTCATATCAGAGTCAGGAACATCGGAATTGTCACTTTCATCATCCGTATCTGTGACGGATATTATTAAAGATGTCTCAATTATGTTATCAATACGGACGTCACGATCCCAATCAGACATAATGTCCCTTTTCGTTTTATTCACCACCTTCGACCAGTCCTTAGGTTGAACGTTACTGATTGCCTCTTGTAACAGGGTCAACATCTTATTTGCCGTAAATGGCGGTGTAGTATTATTTCTTGCGGCGTGACCTACATAAACATAAATGGACTTATGAAAAAAAATATTTAGTTTTTAATCAATAAATTAATTTCAAATATCTAATGCAAAATTTACTCTTGAATATGTCTAATCTGATACCTGGTAATGTTTTTAAATTACATGCTTCGTTCAGAAAGCTGTTACTTTTTCAAAGTATCAAAACGAGAATTGAAATTATAAACATACCTTTTATTTGGGCCCAAATTAGCTCAATAGCGTTATATTGACAATGGTAGGGTGGTGACCTTTTTCTTTTGCCATCTCGTCCAGAGCGTAGGTAGGAGTTGGTGGCTTATGACGCCGTACTAGAGTAATAAGCTCCGTCTTTAGCATACTCATATTTGCTGTATCTCCGTTTTCACTCAGCCACTTCACCAACTCGCTTTTGCGGTTTGATTGTGTTGGAGGTTTATTAAGTTGTACCGAATGGTAGGGTGCGTTATCCATTATTATGGTCATAGGCTCTTTTAAGTTTTCTAAGAGGCCTATGAACCAAACTTTAAATTTTTCGTAGTTCATCTCCTCATGATACTCCGTAGTTTTTTTCGATTTAAAAGCCAGTAAACAATTAGGGACAAATCCACTTGCTGTACCTGCAAGGCAAATAATGAGGCGTTCGCCTTTGCCCTCCGGGACTTTGGTACATGACTGTGCCGTATCGTCGGTCCAACTTTTACCCACTGTGTGGTTAGCGTTTAGCCACGTTTCATCCAAAAACACAACTTTACTCCAATCAACTATGTGTTTAGCCTTCCTTAAAAAAGTACACCTTGCAAGGGCAATATCAGTCCTTTCCATAATAATTTTTCTTTTGTTAACTTTTTTGTAAACAAAGCCAATATCCTTTATAACATTCCGCAACGAAGTAATACCTCCTTTTAACAGTTCAGCTTCTTTCAATGATTTTAGAAGCTTAAGCAACGTGGGTAGCTCCATTCTTCTATAATAATCATAAATGTGATTTCTAATAGCGTCCTTAGCAAATTCATCCAAATCTGTGATTGGCTTCACCTTGGTCCGCTTTTTGTTCGGTGTAGATAATTTATTTTCAGACGTCCCTTCTTGACCAATTTTCTCGCGTGTTATACGCGAAACAGTATTGCGGCCAATATCAAGAGCTTCGGCTACTCGTTCTACAATTCGATTCAGTGGTAACAACGGTCCATTATTTTGTTGTTCTCTTTCAAAGTAGTTTCGGAGGTGAACAACAAACTCTCTAGCTTGACTAACCAAAACAGTATTTTTCGTATGCTTAGGCATGGTTATAACCAACAAATATAACAACAAACTTTAACAAATAAAACAACAAACTATAACAAATAACAATTTAACGAAAACAAACTGATGAAAAATGGATAATACGTGTCACATACAAGGCAGTAGCACTCGTACTGACAGCATCGCACGGGTAAACAAAATGGCCGACTCGGCGATGCGCTACAGAATAAAAATATGCCACGAAAAAATATGAAATACCAGTTGTTTTGAATGCATTTACGAAACTTTTTAAAATTTTTGAACTATTAAATTAATTGAATAATTTGTATGAATATATTTTTTCCTATATATAATTTTCGTGACAATAATAAACAGAACAACATTTATTTATGCTACGAGTATAATTAGTGATAAAAATTTAATTGCGAATCGTCACATCCCTAGTCACCTGGTATTGACATGTGTCACCCGCACCATGCTACAGCGCAAATAGAATAAATACATTATACTCGTTCCAACCATTTATTTTACTTTTGGCAGGTCGAATTCTGATCAATTAGTGTTGTACCAATGTATTACGGATACTATGTTTTGTAATAATCGATTTTAGTCAGGAAGAACTTTTAATCGATTTAACACGGATATTTTATTTTTGCTTAAATACATATTTCATATTATTTAAAAACTTCACTTCTGTAAATATATTTGTTATTTGGGCACATTAATTTTTGCATACCCACTAATTCAGTCCTCCCAAAATATTTTACTTTGTACTTTGCAAAATAAAAAATAACTACTTTATGAAGCATTTTTCCATTAAGCGGAGTCCGCTGCTCCAAACTTTACTTAGAGACAATGGCGCCCTCGTCTGCGGTAGTAAATCACTAATTTTCACTAATTTAATTTTTTTTTAATTTATAAATATTAAAAAGTAAAAAACAGCCAAAACGATATGTCATCGACGAAATGGCAGCAGAATATGGGCATGTTGTAATCAGAATTCCTCCGTACCACTGTCAATATAATCCAATTGAAATGATCTGGGCACAAGTCAAAGGACACGCCGCAAGAAACAATACAACTCCTCCTTTCACAGCAAATAAAATGCTTGAACTTTTAAAAAACGCATGTGCTAGTGTGACGCCTGAAAACTGGGCGAGTGTCGTCAACAAGACAAAAAGTATAATATTCTCTGATTGGGATCGGGAAATTTAATTTGACAACATACCTACACAAGAGTTAATAATAAACACTGCAGATGATTCAAGCGACGATTCGAGTTCGTATGAAGAATCCGACGATTCGTTATAATAAAATAATATTAAAATATTTTGGTTGTTTTATTTTATGTTATAGGTATGATGAGAAGATTTTTATATCTCCCTGATACAATTTTAACGTGTTGCCTATTACAACAATTCAAAACTCAGTTGTCAGCTGACTTAACTGCAAATAAGTGTAATCGATTATTTGCGATTCATTAGTTTGCACCGAATACTTTTGATCCTGTCACTAGATGCGATAGAACGTAACTTTTTTTATAACGGAAATGAATATCACTTAAATTTTATGAATAGAGCTATTTACGGCATATTAATGTATTTAGTGGGTAATAATTAAGATATATAAATATTATTGGGCAGTTTATATATTTCTCTGTTCACTCGTTTCAAAGTTAATAATTGCGTATAATGAAACAGTTACGTCCTAAAGCATGTGTCAAAAGTAAAATAAATGGTTGGAACGAGTACAATATGCCGTAAATAGCTCTATTCATAAAATTTAAGTGATAATTCATTTCCGTTAGAAAAAAAGTTACGTTCTATCGCATCTAGTGACAGGATCAAAAGTATTCGGTGCAAACTAATGAATCGCAAATAATCGATTACACTTATTTGCAGTTAAGTCAGCTGACAACTGAGTTTTGAATTGTTGTAATAGACAACACGTTAAAATTGTATCAGGGAGATATAAAAATCTTCTCATCATACCTATAACATGAAATAAAACAACCAAAATATTTTAATATTATTTTATTATAACGAATCGTCGGATTCTTCATACGAACTCGAATCGTCGCTTGAATCATCTGCAGTGTTTATTATTAACTCTTGTGTAGGTATGTTGTCAAATTAAATTTCCCGATCCCAATCAGAGAATATTATACTTTTTGTCTTGTTGACGACACTCGCCCAGTTTTCAGGCGTCACACTAGCACATGCGTTTTTTAAAAGTTCAAGCATTTTATTTGCTGTGAAAGGAGGAGTTGTATTGTTTCTTGCGGCGTGTCCTTTGACTTGTGCCCAGATCATTTCAATTGGATTATATTGACAGTGGTACGGAGGAATTCTGATTACAACATGCCCATATTCTGCTGCCATTTCGTCGATGACATATCGTTTTGGCTGTTTTTTACTTTTTAATATTTATAAATTAAAAAAAAATTAAATTAGTGAAAATTAGTGATTTACTACCGCAGACGAGGGCGCCATTGTCTCAAAGTAAAGTTTGGAGCAGCGGACTCCGCTTAATGGAAAAATGCTTCATAAAGTAGTTATTTTTTATTTTGCAAAGTACAAAGTAAAATATTTTGGGAGGACTGAATTAGTGGGTATGCAAAAATTAATGTGCCCAAATAACAAATATATTTACAGAAGTGAAGTTTTTAAATAATATGAAATATGTATTTAAGCAAAAATAAAATATCCGTGTTAAATCGATTAAAAGTTCTTCCTGACTAAAATCGATTATTACAAAACATAGTATCCGTAATACATTGGTACAACACTAATTGATCAGAATTCGACCTGCCAAAAGTAAAATAAATGGTTGGAACGAGTATAGTTTAAAACCCTATACAGGTGTATCAGGTTATGAGGCAACTGTTCGAATATGTTGTGTAGTGTGTTTTCAAAAATTCAAAAAGTGATTTCAAAAATGTGTGTCTAAGAGTTAATGCCTTAAATGTTACGTATTATGTAGGCATGTACCGACAGGATACATGTAGGCATTTAAATCTTCGACAGTATAAATAGGTATGAATTGCGCAAATGCTTCAATGGTGGCGTAGATACAAAGGCACCTCGTCAACGGTCATCAGCCGATCAGCTGATTTAAAGCGAAGTTTGTCTGTTTATGCAAGTGTAATCATTGATTTATTCAAATTCTAATGGACATTTAACAAAGTACGAATATGTTGTAGATTAAGTATCACTAACTTTATACATTTCAATCAGATACCACTACTACACGAAAAAGAGATGACAAATTTGAAAATTTTACATGTCACTAATTCATTAACAAATCGTTATTTTGCCTTAATTTTTTTTTTCATGGGTTCCTACCGCCATTGCCTAACTCCCGTTTGACCAGTTGCCCATAACCTGATACACTCTGCATACAAATGTGAATAAAATTTAGAAACTTTTTGTTGATAAACATTTGTAAATATTAAGTTGCGTTTTTCTTTAATATTCGTGCAAATTAAAACTTCATCTATTAGTAGAATTTTAGCATTTATTAAAAAAAAAATAGCAGATTTTAGCAGAATTCAAATGAGTAGCTAGCATAATTTAAATCTGGTCACACTGTAACCTAAAATAACAATTATAATTACGGAATCGTAATAATGTACCTATTTCTAATCCTTGTGTAGCTCCGCACGCTATATTGTTTTTTATGCACGTTCGTTATTATTTTTTTAATATTATGTCAATAACAATTTAGCAGCGATTACACATATGTCATTTTCAACGTGTTCAAGACTTTGGTGAACGGGATTATTTCCCGCGAATGCAATTTGGCCACATAAATCTAGAAAAGACTAAGTGTGATTCAGTATGTTATCATATGTTAAGTGTAGTGTTTTTCGGTTTCTAATGCGCCCTCGTCGTGAGACGTATGGTCGTAACAAGGTACACTGGCAAAACTATTCTTTTGACAAGAAACAAATCACCTTATTTCGGGATTGGTATGAGCTGAGTCTGCAACTTTTAATGGTTTTTATTACATTATTCCTACACTTAGTTTTAATAATTCTAGTAATAAATATAAAAATCTTGACCACAGTTCTAACAAAACTATAATTGTAACGCTATCAGAATCAACGTATCGCCTATAGGGTGACCAACTTTTTAAGAGTCTTGCGACACTAATGTTGTTGATGTTTACTATGTGGTTAATTAATATTGTCTTCTTTTTACATTTTTATTGGTTACATGTGACCATTGTCTATCGTTTCCTTCAATATGGACAACTTTTACCAGTCATACTGTATACTGACGACGTAAATGCAAAGGAGGGTCCACTAACTCAACTTGTAAGGCACTATTTGGAGAAGACTTCATAGCACCAGATATAATTCTTAAAGCTTTGGATTGAATCCCATCCAATCTCTTTAAAGTATTAGCGTTAGACATTAATAGGAATGTACCATAATCAAGGATACTTTGAATGAGTGCATTGTAAAGTAGCTTTAATGAGTAAGGGTGAGCACCCCACCAAACGCCGCAGAGGTATCTTAAAATGTTAAGAGATTTTTCACATTTTGCCACGATGTAGTCACAGTGAGCAATACCAGAAAGTTTCGTGTCTAAAATAATTCCTAAAAATTTTATACTATTTTGTGAACTGATTAAACTACCATTATAATAAATGTTAATAGGTGATGGAAGTCGCGATCTTGTAAATAATACGGCAGTACTTTTATTAGAAGAAATTTCTAAGCCATTGGCATCCATCCAACATTTTAGATTTTTAAGGGAATAAGATAAGCAGTGACAAAATTGATCAATAGATTGGTGCGAATGATATAACAGTAAGTCGTCTGCATATTGAAGTACTCTAACGTTCAAGTCTAGGCAAGATTTTAAATCATAAGTATAAATATTATAAAGAATAGGGCTCAGTATGGTCCCTTGTGGGAGCCCCTTATTTACCACTCTGTATTCATTTAAAGAACCTTCTAAATAAATATGACGATCTAATAAAGAATTCATAATAAAATTCGTAAGAATAACGGGTATATTTAATAATATTAATTTTTTGTATAAAATGGACAGAATAACGTTATCATAAGCAGAAGCAATATCTATAAAAGTGGCTACTAAAGACTCATTGACTGAAAAAGCCAAATGAATATCGATTTCGAAAATACTAATACTATCTATGGTTCCTCTCCCTCGTCTAAATCCAAATTGACTTTCACATAATAAATTATTATTCTCAGTATACCATTCTAGGCGGTTTTTTACCAGATGTTCAGTAATTTTCATGAGAACGGAAGAGAGGGCTATAGGGCGGTATGATAACACGGAAGATGAACTTTTACCAGGCTTCAGTATTGGTAACACTAATTGAGATTTCCACGAAGGAGGTATTTTGCCTGTTATCATAATAGTATTTATCATGTTAAGGTAATAAACAAGAATTTTATTTGTAGCAAGTGAGACAAAAGAATACGGAATACTATCCATACCAGGTGCAGAATCATTTACCTTAGCTAATACGCTCTTAAGTTCAGTAATTGAGAAAGGGGTGTTTAAACCTGATAGATTATTTGAAATTTCCACAAAACATGGAAGCATGACTTTTTCAGGGACAAACGGAGGAGCTAATTTATTTAAAAATTGTGTTTGCAAGTCGGTAGGCAGTGATGTTGGAGAAGATTCTTTGAAAGCAGATCTAAATTTTCTGATATTTTGCCAGACTACAGTAGATGAGATATTAGGAGAGATTGATGAGCAAAATGATTGCCAGCTTTGAAATTTTTTCTTTTTAAATAATTTACGGGTTTCCGTGATGACAGTGGATAAATTTTCAAAGTTTTCATTGGAAGAAAATTGGGAGTATTTTGCTTCTGCTTGTTTGCGTCTGAACAATCTTTAACCCACGACGGCGGAGACGGAATAATACCTAAAGCTCTATTTTTGATAAGGATTAGCTGTTTAACTGTGTAACTATTAGCTGTTTTAATAATTGCCTTGGAAAGAGCTTCCGCACACTCAGATACATTAGCTGACGTTAATTCTGGAAGATGCAATATTTCTTTGTCTAAAGATGTTTTAAAAGTATTCCAATCAGCATCAGCTAATTTATATCTAAGACGAGGAGAGTGAGAGATTGGGCGTGAAGTTTTAAGCGAGGGGAAAGAGACAATAATCGGATAATGATCACTACCATATGAATAAGGAAGACACCTCCAGGATATCTGTGAAGCCAAGCTACTCGAACAGATAGATAAGTCGGGGGCACTAATACCTTCGTGAAGCGCAGAACGCGCTGCTTGTTTGCGTCTGAACAATCTTTAACCCACCACGGCGGAGACGGAATAATACCTAAAGCTCTATTTTTGATAGGGAAGATATCATTAGCTGTTTTAATAATTGCCTTGGAAAGAGCTGCCGCACATTCAGATACATTAGCTGACGTTAATTCTGGAAGATGCAATATTTCTTTGTCTAAAGATGTTTTAAAAGTATTCCAATCAGCATCAGCTAATTTATATCTAAGACGAGGAGAGTGAGAGATTGGGCGTGAAGTTTTAAGCGAGGGGAAAGAGACAATAATCGGATAACGATCACTACCATATGAATAAGGAAAACACCTCCAGGATATCTGTGAAGCCAAGCTACTCGAACAGATAGATAAGTCGGGGGCACTAATACCTTCGTGAGGCGCAGAACGACGAGTACTACATCCCGAATTAATTAAACAAAGATTATGTCTATATAATAAATCTAAAATCAAATTACCAAAATAATTTCATGTACCACCCCAAGAATGATGTTGGCAATTGAAATTTCCAAGTATAACAATAGGTTTAGGTATATTGTACAAAATATTATTAATTTCATTGAATATAACAGACGATGGGCGAGGAATATAGATTGAAACGAAGCAAACATTATTTACAATAGCAGCAATTATAGAAAAATCATTGCTATGTGAAATAATGGGAAAATGTGAAAAATTCAAGTTATGTTTAATGAGCAGGGCAACACCACCATACCCATCAAAACGGTCTTAGGGATGAGCGATATTAGTACAATATCGATATTGACATCGATATTGATATCGATAGGCAAATATCGATAAGTCGATATTATCGGGCACAAAATATCGATATTTTCTAATATCGAAACTAATGGAAAGAAAATTCGCCGGACAAATTTTGATGACTTTTTTTTTTTTTAGGAAATTTCTCTCGATGTTTTAAAATACAGCGGAATTACGACGAAATAAAATCTTCCGGGCAAATTTTGATGCGCTTTTTTTTTTAGGAAATTATTAATAGTTTTTCATCTCATTACAAAAGCTATATCGATATCGTGTTGATAATATCGATATCGTATTCATAATATCGATATGACGATATTTCAAAGTTATAAATATCGATATTGAAATATCGATATTTCGATAATATCGATAAATATCGCTCATCCCTAAACGGTCTTCGCGAAGACAAGCATAACCAGGGGTTTTCGGCGCGAATTTGGAGATGTCATGTTAAGCTCTTGTATTATATTCATTTTTTTAGTGTTTTATAGTGTTATATTGAATAATTTTGCTGATATTTTATGTAATATAATATAATTAAGGTGCTGAAGTGTGGTGAATGTGATATATGAGTGGTTTACGTGTATTTTCGTATTCAACCGAAATTCCCAGAGAAATCATCTAATTAGGTTCTCAGCGCCTAATTAATGATAACGACTTGACTTACTGACGGACAATGCCTGTTGATAAGTTATACAATATGAAGAAGTAAATAATATGTAATGAAATAAGCTACGTAAGACAAGGCAGTATGGTCGAAAAGACTTTAGCCTGCCCGTAAGGGCAATCCAAACAAAAAAAAAAAAAAAAAACAAGCATAACCAGATAACCTAAAATTGAAATCTGGTTTGTTTAAGCCAAGTCTCTTGAATAGCTACTATAAATTTATTATATTTTTTAATTAGATAAATTAAATCAGATTTCGTAGATATGTTGCTGCGACAATTCCACTGAATCATTGTACTGTCCATTGTCGTTTGAAAAGTGAGGTTGAGAAATATCATTATTTGTGAGGGCAGCGTTGGACGGTTGAATAAATTTTGACTGAGAGAGTATTAAGTAATATTATAATCAATTCCTTGATGGAGGAATTGAATAATTCTTCGCTTAGTGGTATGAGAGCGGAACCATTTGTAAAAGTCTTCATATCATAGTCTCTAATAAGAGCTTTATGTGCCCCAATATCATAACCACCAGTTGATTTAACTTCTGGTTTAGGTTTATTTACAACAGTTTTTTTATATGAAGTAGTAACAGGTCGAGATGAAGAGTGAATAGAATTAGTGTTAGACGATTGCGGCAAAATATTAGAAGTTAATAAAACATCAGCATATGAGATTTTCGATATTGGGGCATGTTGTTTAGAGGCTTCAGAGTATAATAAATAACTCTTAGCCATAGTTTCCTTAATTGATTTTTGTCTTTGATATTCAAGACATTTGTTACTTGTTGCCATATGATGACCTTTACATAAAATGCATCGAATATCCTCTTCCTCCATATTACAACTGTCACCAATGTGATCTAAACCACATTTGTAACATCTTGGACGAGATCTGCACTGAATTTTACATGTCCAAAACGACAGCAATTAAAACATTGTATTGTGGGATAAATGTATAGTTCCACAGGAAGAGCATTGTAGCACATGTAAATGTATTTTGGTAATGTTTGGCCATCAAAAGTTACTACTACTGATTCGGTAGGCTTAAGTTCTGTGACATTATTTACTGTAATTTTTCTTTTTAGTCTCCTAACTTTTAGAATGTTACCGCAGCCATAAGGAAGGTTGATATTATTAATGATATCATCTTCTGTATAATCAGCAGGAATACCTCTAACAATACCCATGCGTGTCACTAAGAAAGTTGGAATGAATGCTTTATAATTCTCCCTGTCAAGTAGTGGTGAGCTCAAGAAAGTATTAGCATCATTGTAGTGTTCAAATGCAATAGATATTCTGTTTCGACCTATCCGCTTAAGGCTGCCGTTAACAATATTTTTAAAAGAATTATTCTTTAAAAAACTACCAAATGTGACTGGGTGTAAAGATATATTATCATCAGGACATAAGATTTTCTTCTGAACATGAACAATAAATGGTGAGATATCTGAAGGTTCATATTGACAACAGACAACCTTGCAACTGATGGGGATGAATTAGATTTTAGCTTATTATTATTACTCTCCAGTTGGTTATTTGTATTCTCTATATGGCTAACATTTTGTTGGCACTGTGACTCAGACATGCAGTCACAATCAACATCTTTTAATTTACTAGTACCATGTTTGCGTCGTCACTTGTTACAGTGCCGACAAATATGGTGACGAGATGGCCTTTTGCGTTTAATACCACTGCTGATGCTGGAACAGTCGGTATCCATACTATCCGTGTTCGCAGCATTGGTCAATGTTACATTGTATCCAACGTCGGGCGCGGTGCCCCCCGGATCATCCGGGGGATCCATATTAAGAAAAAAAGACTTACTAAATCACATATAAGATGAGCACTAACTACAGAAATAAAGAACATTCAATTAAATGAACTATATGTACAATAATATTTTACAAAACCACCAGAAAACAATAGTAAATTAAAATTTACAAAAAACTCGCGACCGCCAAACTCAAAGATTCCCGCGCTTCCTCACTTCACTTCTTAGGCTTATGGCAATGCGACTAATTTACGCAATTTCGCCAATGTATGTTATGGACTTACGGTAGTGTCGTAAACAGAGTAGAGTATAGCGGTAATGAAAATTTAGTCGGATTATAGTGCCAAAAAAAATGATAACCAGAGAGATTAATTTAACGTTAAAATCAGATTTGGAACATTATTTAAGGTAAAACAATAGACGATAGATACAAGAACAGTTAAACTAGGAATTAGTAACAGAAATAACTACAACTTAATATTGTTCCTATTTATAAATCGAGAAAGTAATTTAACAATATGCTGAGAGGAGGGGAATGAAAGAAGGCAATTAAAGGAGATAGGACGAGGAATTTCTAGTGGTATACAGTCATAGAGAGAATAACGTAACTTAGGGCAAGAAAAGAAAATATTATTAGCATCTCCATCATCCAACCCACATTCACAAAGTGCAGTACTCCTGATCCTGAGTTTGGCTAGGAAAACCGGTGTGCAGCAATGACCCAGCCTTAAACGGCAAATGGTGGAAGTGGTCTTCTTATTTGCAGTTCGAAACTTAAAAAACCATGGGACACGAGGGATATCTGGTTGAATTTTTGCATAATGCTTACCCTTGGTCAATTTGGAGGTATTCCAGACAGAATTCCACGATTTCAGAAGTAAAGATTTGGTGAAGATGCACAGGTCACGCGAATATATTTGAAAATGCTCAAGAGTACCATTTTGAGTAGCTAATTTGGCGCAAGAATCAGCAGTCTCATTGCCGGGAATACCGGAATGACCAGGGATCCAAGCTAGCACTATATTAATATTTTTGTTGTGGCACTCTAGGAGGGATTCTTTGATTTTGAGGATTATTGGAAAGATATTGGAAGAACAAAAAGGATTCGCAAGGAGGGATTGGAGACAGCTTTTAGAGTCCGAGAAGATGATGGAGTTATTAAGATGGTGAGATTTGATAAACAGCACAGCTTCAAAGAGAGCTATAGCTTCACCCGAGAATACAGAAGCAAATGGAGGACTTTTGAAGTTAAGGCAAATTTTTGAATGAGGGATCCACACTGCTGACCCTACAGCACTATTTTCATTTAATTTAGAAGCATCAGTGAAGACAGAATGCCATCCACTGAAGTCTTGTAGGAGCCGGTCATTAAACATATGAAGAGAGTCATGACAATTTTTACGGATGCCGAAGTCAAGAAGAATATTAGGGCGGAAAGTTAGAGCATTATAAGGGGAGAGATAAATTGAATTCGTTGGAAACTGAATTACCGGGAAGGGAAGTTGAATAAATGTTTTATAGCTATGTAGGAGACATGAAATTTTATCAGAACCTCTCGTTATTTCAAGGAGGTGCTTTAATTTAGGAAGCAGGGGATGATTAGAATTTTGAATTACTTTAAAAATGAATCTGTCCGTAAGAAATTGTCTGCGCAACTCTAAAGGAGGATCAGCGCATTCAACCTGCATTGCATTAATGGGTGAAGATTTCATTGCGCCTAAAATAATGCGCAGACTTTTGGATTGAACCTTTTGTAGTTTATCTAAATTGGATTTATTGCAGAAATTAAGAAGAAAGGTTCCATAGTCAAGGTGGCTGCGAATTATGGCGTTGTAAAGGAGTTTCTGAGTATATGGATGTGAGCCCCACCACGCACCCGACAGGGCACGCAAGATATTTAAATTTCTCTCACATTTCTGAGAAATGTATGAGAAATGATGATAACCCGTCATTCTAGAATCCAACGTGACACCCAGAAATTTAACAGCGTTAGTTTGAGCAATCTCATTATGAAGGGAGATATAGACGGAGGGAATGACTCTTTTTTTCGTGAAAACAACTATGGAACTTTTGGTAGCACAAAGAGATAACCCGTGGTTGTCTAGCTAAATAGAGAGGTAAGACAATGCTAAGTTGGGACGATTGACTGCGTCTTCTATTGATGAGGAAGAAACATACAAGGCTATGTCATCAGCATATTGTAAGATTTCACAGAAACATTGAACGGATTGTTCAAGGTCATATGTGTATCGATTGTATAGAAGCGGGCTTAAAACGGAGCCTTGAGGTAAGCCTTTCCATACAATCCTACGGGGAAGGAAACCAGAATTGGACTTGATAACAACAGATCTCTCCACTAGCAGGTTATGGATAAACTGAACCAACTTTTCGGGTAATTCCAGCTGGTTAAGCTTTCTTTTAAGAATTGGAAGAAGGACATTGTCATAAGCTGCTGTAATATCCAAAAAGACCCCTACTAAATACTTTTTTCCTTGAAGGCAATTTCAATATCCGTAATTAAGATGCTAAGACTATCCATAGTGCCCATTCCTTTTCTAAACCCTAATTGAGTGTTGGCCAAAACGTGTCGATTTTCCGTTAGCCAATCGAGACGGTGTTTTATAAGACGTTCCGAGATTTTGGCCAAAGTTGAGGATAGAGCGATAGGTCTGCGACTATTGGGATCAAGAGGGTCTTTACCAGGTTTAAGAACAGGAATGATTATTTGAGATTTCCATTGATGGGGAACTACGCCAGATTCAAAAAAGAAGTTTATAAGAGAAAGAAAGACACGCCGGGCATCAGAAGACAACTACGTTAGAAAAGAGTAGGGAATACCATCAATGCAAATCAAGGGATAGTTCATTAAAAGAGAACGAGCTGTTAAATTGGGATAGAGAGGGAAGAGGGGAAGGATTACTCTGAATAGAGTGCAGGCATGGGACAAATGGAGGAGCAAGTTTATTTAAAAAGGCCTCTAGCCATGATGATTGGTCACTGGATGAAATGTTTTCGAAGTTGCAGGAACCTCTATATCGTCTTATCTGTTTCCAAATAAGAGAAGAGGAAGTTCTGGGAGATAAGTTTTCACAAAAACCGATCCAAACCTGCCTTTTTTTTTACGGACTAATTTAATGAATTTAGCTGCTGAATGTTTATATTTCAAAAAGTTTCCTACAGTCATGGTTCGATTATATGTTCTCTCTGCCGCCTTCCGTTCGGTCACTGCTTGAGAACATTCAGAATCCCACCAAGGAAGAGAAATTCTAGAGTTCTTTGTTTTCTTTTTCTGAGGAATATGTAGGTTCGCACTGGCGATGATAGCGTCAGTGAAGGTGTCGTAGGAAGGCATAGAGAAAGTTGAGGAGAGTAATCTAAAATCTTTCAGTTTATTGTCGACAGTTTTTGAATAGGATACCCAATCAGCACTAGATAATCTATATTTTAACGAAGGGGAGGGATTACAATAAGGGGAAGTGCTATTTGAAATAAAAATAGACATTAATATGGGAAAATGGTAAGGTGACTGTCGTAAGTAAGAGGGAGGCGGTACCAAGAAATACAAGGAAGTAAAGAAGGAGAACACAGAGAGAGGTCAACAGCACTTTTTGGGTTTTGAGAGGGAAGCGCTCTTCTGGTAGGGGAGCCATCATTTAAAAGACAGAGATTAACCTCATCAAACACATCGAGAAGGGAGGGACCAAACAAGTCAGAGTGGCTATGGCCCCATGCTATATTGTGACCATTAAAATCACCCATGATAATAAGGGGAGGTGGGACAGACGATAAAAGAAGAAGTAGGTCGGGAATAAAGGATGAATTGGGATGGGGAATATAAATAGAAATGAAGGATATGTCAAAGGCTCTGATACCAACGATGTTGATATCAGGCGGATGAGGAGGGAGTTGAATTTGAGTAAAGGAGAGTGAACGATTTATTAATAATGCGCTTCCAGCATATCCATCAGGTCCATCATCTCGTAAACAAAAAAAACCCGGCATAGAAAAACGAGAGTCGAGTCTCAACCATGTTTCCGAAATGGCGATGACTGAAGGAGCAAATTTATTTATTAAGTGGATTAATTCATGCTTTTTAGTGCGCACGCTGCGACTGTTCCACTGTAGAATATTCGCTGGATTCATTACGGGACAGTAAAGAAGTGAGTTTGGAGGCAACGTTGGACCGTAAATGTTGAGGATGAGATGAAATTAAGTCTACCAATAACGACAGAAGTACATCTATCGTATTGTCACCCTGAGGGGCAAACTGACTAAGTAAAGCACATCCATTGGACGTCGATGACTGTGGGGTGCGTGTTATATTATTGTGAGACACTTTGTCATATGATTTGCCTGGTGGAATTCTAGAGCGAGGTGAAGCATATAGTCTTTACGTATGAGTGAGAACTAGGGGAGCGGGAATCTGGCGAACTAGTGGAAATCTGTTTTTGAATGGATTTAGGTAGTAAGGGTTTAGAAAAAAGTTCTTGAGCAACCTCTGAAAAGGATCGGGAAGATGAAGGGAATTGGGCAGAGGCCTCTTCGTAAGACACACATTGTTGAGCCATAACAAATTTAATAGACTTTTGCCTCTCTTGTTCTGGGCAGAATCGGCTTGTGGCAAAGTGACGACCTGAGCAGTGGATGCAGGAGGCAGATGACTCTGGTACCTCACAGGTATCACCGCTATGATCCAGGGAGCAGCAGCGGAAACATCTTGGTTTAGATCTGCATTGAGATTTGGTATGGCCGTATCTGCAGCATGAATGGCATTGGATTGTGGGATAATGATACAATTCTACGGGGAGGGATGTGTAATAAAGAAAGACCCTACCGGGAAGGGTTTGGCCAAGAAATGTGATAACAACCGATTGAGTCGGGACCCATGAGATCTTATCGTCATCTATCTTTTTACTGTTGAGCCTACGTGCTTTTACGACGATACCACATCCAGGGGGAAGGATAAGATCCTTCACAAATTCTTCCATTGACAAGTCTGTGGGGACCTGTCGAACCAAGCCCATTCTAGTTACGTTATATGTAGGGATAGAAGCAGAATAGTTATAGGAGGAAAGAATAGGACAATTAGTAAAATTATTTGCGTCAATAGGCGTGATGACAGTATAAAAGAATCGATGCATTAATGATTTTAGGGGAAAATACATATCAAAAAAATTTAATACGCTACTTTAGATTTATCTAAATAATTGAGATTATTAAGATTTTCAATAAATTAAATCATTAAAATACTGCATTCCGCCATTTTGGCTGAAACACCAATCACAGTGTATTACGTCACGTTAAGGTAAACTACTCTGTTTGTTGTTCTCAGTACTACTGATTACGCATTTGGATTGATTTTTTATTTGTTTACGTATGATTTACCGACTCCACTCGATTATTACAATGGAACCAAGCTTTGTTAAAGCCAACAGCTCAAATTTGCCCAGGATTGATGTATTGTCGGCTGGTGGCAGACTATTTGGAGGGGCGCAGAGTCCTCTACGCCAACCGAGTAGTGGACGTTGTGCGAACGCCCATGACGTGCGGTGTTCCACAGGGGTCGGTCCTCGGACCCACCCTGTGGAACATCGGCTACGACTGGGCGTTGCGGGGGAGCCTGCCACCCGGGCTGGGCGTGATTTGTTACGCCGACGACACGCTCGTCACAGCCCGCGGTGGGACGCTACAAGAGGCGGTAAGCCTGGCGACCTCAGGCACCGAAACGGTCGTCAGGCGGATCGAGGCGCTGGGGTTGAGGGTGGCCCTGGACAAGACGGAAGCCCTCTTGTTCCATGGGCCCCGTATGGACCCTCCCATCGGCGTCTCGATCACCGTCAATTCGGTTGGGATCAGCATCCAGGCCCATATGAAGTACTTGAGCCTGGTGCTCGTCGGGCGATAGTGGTTTCGGGAGCATTTCCGCAGGCTCGTCCTGCGGCTCGTCGGCGTGGCGGTGCTAGTTCCCTGAGGGAGCTCACCGCCTGGCGCGTCGACGCCCGCCGAGACGTCATCGTCCGTTGGGCAGACCGGCTGGAGAGGCCTCGATACGGTGTTTGGACCGCGGAGGCCTTCCGACCGGTGCTGATGCAGTGGTTGGAAAGGTGGCACGGGGTGCTCTCCTTCCGACTCGTACAGCTCTCGACGGGGCATGGATGTTTCGGCAAGTACCTGTACAGGGTCGCTAGGAGGGAGAGAACTCCGTCCTGCCACCACTGCGATTGCGACGAGGACACGGCGCAGCATACACTCCAGGTCTGTGCCGCTTGGGCAGAGCCGCGTCGTGTACTCGTCGCAATCATCGGTGCCGACCTGACGCTGCCGACCATCGCTAGGGAGATGCTCGGCAGCAGCAGGAATTGGGACGCGGTCGCAGCCTTCTGCGAGGCAGTTATCTCGCAGAAGGAGGCGGCGGGTCGCGAGCGCGAGGAGCACAGCCTCGATGATGCGACCCGCTGCCGGCGCCTGGGGCGGCGCAGGCGGGATTACCTGCGTGCAATGCCGCCCTAGCTGAGGCCGCGGGTGACGTGACCGGGTATTAGTACGTCACCCGCCGAGAGGCCGCGTGAGGAAAGACCGACGTCCTCCTCGAGGGGGGGACGTCGGTCGATGGGAGGGTGCCCCGGGTAGGGGGTATTCCGTCGGGCCGACCACTGATGACAAGTAACCCTGCTCCAGTGGTCGGCCCAACGACGAAGGCGACGTGGTGTTCGGGTGGGTTGCGAGTGTTGCGTGCCTCTCTGTCGCCCCGGACGGAGTGGTGTGGAGGCGCGCCAACCGCAGCCCAACCCAAAAAAAAAAAAAAAAAGTATTGATGTCATCAACACATCAATACTTTTTTTTTTTTTTTTTTGGGTGATTTCCTCGATACAAATAAAGAATTTTGCTCGCCTGAGTTTAGAAACGTAAAAACTTCTTTGTAAGTATATTTTTGTTTATCTTTACTACCATGTTTCTAGTAACCTAATCTCTAGTACCAACTTAGATATAATCTAACTCGTTTTGAACTGATGTGAGTTTATTTTATTTTCATAGCTTATTTTTAAATTAAACTTGTCATTGTTTATTCTTGAGGTTAGCTCCCTCACAGCTTTGCGAGCTTTAACCACTTAACTCTTATTATTTTCTTGTTAGGAACATGTACAAATACTTTGTTGGGGGTTTTTATTGATGTATTTTTGCACTGAGGTACTGCACACCACTTATAAACTTTGGATTTCTTTTTTATCACAAGAATTAATTTAATGTATTGCTTACTTTCTTCGCTACACATAGACACAAGGACGTGTTTACCTTAACGTGACGTAACAGCCGACGCCATGACACCGGCGAGCTGTTTTCGCGCTATATATAAAAAATATTGGAAAAATTGTTTTAAACTTCTTTAAACATAAATTTATTACCGAAATATAGGTTTTTTCGTAAATAGTAAGTGTGTGCCCACATTACGGAAAAGGATTTCAAAATCTTTCGTCACGCCTATTGCCGATACAAATTCGACTGATATTTTGTTGCGACACCATCGGGACAAACATTTTTTACTCTGTGAGTAGCTAAAAATTGACCAAATTTAATTGGTCGGATGGTAGTACCAGCTGCGGGATCAGGAGTAGTACGTGCGACATGAACTATGAAAGGTCCTTTATCAACAGTTGAATAAGAATTGATCGTACCCACAACGTATGTGGGATGCGTAAAAACCGTCTGGATAGATGCTACTGCTAGCTCAGGAGATGAAATCATTTTCTTTGCAGGATTGTCATCATCTGGCAACATACGTCTTTTCAATCCAATGCCTGTGGGGCAGGAGTCCATAGTTATGGAGTCTGGAGGATCAGGAGGATCGGGTGCGGGTGGCGGCGCCATCGGATTGTTACCCGGCATATTTGGAGCTACTCTCAAACATGCGGATGGGACAGTCCGGCTCCTCAGTGAACCCCACCAATCACCAAAAACTATTATAATATAGTTAAATTAATCAAACTGAAAAAATTATGATATCTAAAATTATTGAATTGGAAAAAAAAACTAATACTCTACAACTGTTTGTTTAATCTTAATTATTCGGCGAAATTTAAATTGGATTGCTCAATTTCTTCCTCAGATTTGCCTGTTGCATCCAGAGAAATATTTATCTAACAGCAAAAATATGCCGCCGCAGCCATCTTTTTCCTATCTTCCAAGTGAAAAAAAAAAAAAAAACCCGCGATTCCTCTCTCAACTCAAGGAGTTTCGGCGCGAATATGGAAATGTCATGTTAAGCTCTTGTATTATATTCATTTTTTTGCGTTTTATAGTGTTATATTGTATAATTTTACTGATGTTTTATGTAATATAATATAATTAAGGTGCTGAAGTGTGGTGAATGTGATATAAGAGTGGTTTACGTGTATTTTCATATTCAACCGAAATTCCCAGAGAAATCATCTAATTAGGTTCTCAGCGCCTAATTAATGATAACGACTTGACTTACTGACGGACAATGACTGTTAATAAGTTATACAATATGAAGAAGTAAATAATATGTAAAGAAATAAGCTACGTAAGACAAGGCAGTATGGTCGAAAAGACTTTAGCCTGCCCGTAAGGGCGATCCAAACAAAACAAAAAAAGAAAGTCTCTCAACTCAAAGCACTTTGACAGTTCAAGTACCCAATTTGGATGTTGCCAAGAGATGAAAAATTTTAGTTCTCAAATATTTAACTTCTACTCTTTTATGTCACACTATAATTAAAATCTATACAATTCTCTCAAAGGCAGATTTTGGCGGGAATCTAGAAGTGTCATGTGGTGTTCTTGTATTATATTCAATATCTTAGTGTTTTAACGTATTATATTCAATAATCTTGATGGCATTTTATGTAATATATAGCGGCAGAACTGCTGAGGTGTTGTGAATATGATATAAAACTGCTATACATACCTTTTTGTTTCCTCCAAAATTCTCAGAAGATACCCTTAACAGGGGCCATTACACTATTGAGGGCGACACTTTGACTTACTGACAGACCATTACTGACATGAAGAAACTGAGAACTTGAAAAGATAATTATAACTCGACACTGGCAAAAATAGCTCGTATTTGTAGCTGATTGCCAAGACAGAAAAGAAGAAGAAGAAGATTCTGTCAAATTCGCCTGTAGTAAATCACAATCTGAAGGCAAATTATCTGTGCCTAGGTAATTATGTAAACAGCATGTTAATAAAATTATTCGACTATGTCCAGTTGAACTGAAATAGGACCAGCAAAAATACACCATCTTGATCTTTAGATGCCAAAGGCGTTCTCAACTATACGTCGCGCAAGACTAAGCCGATAACAGAATATTTTATTAGATTTATTGTTACAAACATCATCCTTGGGTCGCATTTAATATGATTTCACGGGAAATCTGCAACAATAACATTTGACAATGGTTCAGAATTTACAGTTAAAGGTTTAGGGAACTATATCCATCTTGCATTAATTTCCCAAGACGGTTTTTAGCATTTTATCCCATGTCTATAACTAAGAATCTATATTTTTGATCTACTAACGCCAGTAGTACTATTGAATTTGTACCCATTATAATTCCTATAATTTAGGCCACTATTAATAAGGCAAGAAATGATCACATGTTTTTTTATCTAGTGCCCCACAGTAATTGATGAAATTCCAATAATTTCTATAACCATTTTCCGATTTTTCCCATATTGCAGTTGTAGGTTTTGCATGTGAATTGGACTCATTTTCTCCCAAACTGCATCAAAAACTTCTTGTATTATTTTTCGTATGGTACTGAATCTCATTCTATAGTTAGGGACACGATATCGAACAGAAAGTATCGATACTGTACTCATGAGTAGTATCGAAGAAAAAGTATCGTACTCTATAAAATATCGAAACAAAAGAATCGATACTTAAAAGTATCGATTTTTGAGTACTTTTTCTAGAATCTGTGTCGCAATATGCTTTTTTTTAGAAAATTTGACCGTCGTTTGTGCATATTTCAAGCCACCTTTTAGAAGGTTCATTACGTTTGAACTAGATGGCGTTACCATAAACGTGTGTCGTATAGTCAAGTTTAACGTGAATAATTTCTACAATTTATTCGATACGATGCCTGCCATAAATTATTCATTGAGTAAAAGTATCGAGTACAAAAGTATCGCTTTCGAAAGAAAAGTACTCGATACCTAAAAGTATCGATACCTTTTCGTGTCGCTATCTATAGTTAAATCGCAATGATCTGAATGAACTACTTGTAGCTAAAAATCGGTTGTCTGTAAAGTCGGTTTACTGACCATAGTTGAACGTAATAACGTCATAAAAAAATACTGATGGAATGGTTTCATTTTTCAAAAGAAAATTTTAATTTTATTTGTTTGATAGATATTTTGTATGGATCAAGCCTTAAATGGAACGATTCAGAGCGAGGTAACGGCGCATACGTCATGTTTTTTCGTGTGTGCAGCCGGCTCCATCGAATTATAAGACGTTGTCACGTCAAAACCTGTAACAGAAAATAAATTTCATTACTTTTTGTTTCAGTTGACGAAGTAAAAATTAAAAAGATTAAGAAACTGCTTCACCAGTACATTAAAAACACGTCGCAAGAAAAATGGACAAGCACCAACTCATACAGTTTCTTGGCAATTAGAAAAACAAGTGCGGTTTCTGATACCATATATAGAAGAAAGATCTACAGTTACAAACTTAGGTGATACAAATGATAAAGATTCGACACAAGATTTTAAATTGCAATTTACTGAAGAATTCAGATTCTTGCAGATGCAGACAGTGCAGACTTTCACCTTCTTCCACCATTCTTATGTCTATTCCAAGGACCTCTTCTTCAAGGGCATCTCCTGGAAGAGCATCTATGCCCAATCTTGCTGCATGTTTTACTTACTCAGAGACGTGCAAATAAAATGATAATGACAATAATTTATTAAGAGAAATGGTTTATGTAATGAAAACGTCGCAGGATAAGAGACAGGAGAGAGCAATAATAGATATGGACGAAAATCACTTTTTCTTTTTATCAATGAGTAAGTAAGTAAAAAAGTTACTTGAAACAGACCATTCTGAAATCAAATTTTACGCTTATACACGAATCGCAAGTGAAAATACTAATTTTTTTTATATGCTTTATCATGCAATCAGTCCTTCCGACTATGAGCAGATGTGGTGAGGGATGAATTCGGGTGGAAACATTCCTCATTAGGAATGTATTCCATATCTAATATGGTGACTCAGTTCATATCCCCGAGCTCCAGGATTTTACGTCGCTTCAGTCGACTAATGCAGTCTGGTATTGTGAGCTGAACAGCTAGCTGGTTGGGATGGTTGGGAAAAAATATAAATCTAGACTGGAAGTCTAGAAAAAATATAAATCTAGACTGGAAGTCTAGATTTATATTTTTTTGAGGATGATTTTATTTCTTCCTTCACGGTTGGCATGCTTAGGTGTTCGACTACTTCGGAGTTTCTTATGAACCAGGGAGTATTGCCGACCTGCTTTAAAATATAATTCTGAGCTCTTTGAATTTTATTTATGTTGGAATTGCAGGTAGCTCCCCATAGTTGAATTCCGTAGGTCCAGACTGGTTTTATAATGGACTTGTAGATCAGTAGCTTATTCTCCAGAGACAATTTTAAATTTCTACCCAATAACCAATATAAACCTTTGTATTTGAGGTTGATTTCATTTCTCTTGTACTCTATGTGCTTTTGCCAAGTTAAACGGCGGTCCAGATGTAGCCTCAGGTATTTCACTGAATCACTGTGAGGTAGATCTCTGCCACCAAGGTTAACTGGTGGACATGTTTCTCTGCGCAAGGTGAATGTGACCTGGACAGATTTACTGGCACACACTTTGATTCTCCATTTGTCAAACTAATTGTTTATATCGTCTATCGTCGGCTTCCACGGGATATGTACTAGATGCTAATATCGCCGTGTCATCAGCATAGGTTGCAATAGTAACGGCAGGTGTTTGCGGGCACGTCTGCGGTAAAAATGGTGTACAAGACTGGGCCAAGTACTGAACCTTGTGGTATTCCAGCAAGTATCTCATAGAATCTTGATGTGCAATCAGTTTCCTTTACCTGAAATATTCTATCAGCCAGATAAGACTCCAGTATTCGATAAAAGGTGTGAGGTAGAAGTAATTTGATTTTATAAAGCAGGCCCTTGTGCCACACCCTATCGAATGCCTGCTGCACGTCCAAGAATGCAGAGGAGCAATATTCCTTTCACTCAAGGCTGTTACTGATATGTCTGCATACTCTGTGAATCTGTTCAGTGGTAGCATGTTCTGGTCTAAATCCAAACTGATGGTCTGGAGTTACAGAGTTTTTATTCATTACATGCAGCAGTCGTCGCAAGAGTGTTTTTCCAGGATCTTGGACATAATCGGCAATAGACTTATCGGTCTGTAAGATGATATTTCATGTGGTGGTTTCCCGATTTTATGAACCATGATCACTTGCGAGACCTTCCACAACGCAGGGAAATAATCTGTTCTGATAATACAGTTAAAAAGTGTCGCCAAGTGTATTATAGCTTTCTGGGGTAGTTCTGTTAGCACCTTTTTGTCAATTAGGTCAAATCCTGGTGCTTTATTGTTCTTCATTTGGTTGATGGTTCTCAAAGGTAGTCACTCTGAAAGGTAGTCACACCAGGCGAGATAAGGATCTCGCCTGGTGTGACTACCTTTAGAGGTAGGTTAAGTTGAAAGTCTTGTTGAAGAATACAGTCGATATCGGCTTCACTTGATACAGAGGCAGCTTCATTAGGGATAAATACTTTAGCAAGGTGCTCAGCGAATGCATTTGCCTTTTCTTGTCTTATCTCTTGTAGACAAGAAAATACTAAATAACCGTAAATAATTTCTAAATCCTCCTATAAATGTAACTGCTAAAGAAATAATTAAAAACGTAAATAAACTATAGATTGAAATGAAATGAAATGATGAAATGATTTATTTAATGTTCACATAAAATAGAGTAGATGAGGTGTTCATTATATCTAGCAGTTAGTTCTTCTATTTAACCAGGAAAGGCATGTGAAACTTAAGATTATGATGGGTACAAACAGTGTCATGGCAGGATACCAAGTCTTAATTTACAATTTAAAATAGTCAATTCCCTATTATACACACAAACACATTATACACACATTTCTTTTAAACTATAGAAATTTTTGTCCAGTAACCAGGTTTTTAGCTGTGTTTTAAATTGTTGAAGCGGTAACGATTTAACATACTGTGGTATGCTATTATATATATGTATGCACATGGCGTAACAATTCTTCATGTACATTGTAGTTTTAGGCTTAAATTTAAGTACTAATCTATTTGAGTTTCTTGTATTACGTGTATATTTTTCCCTTGCTGTAACAAATAAATTTTGGTTCTGTTTTACAAAAGTGCTAATTTCATAAATGTATAAACATGGTAAGTTTAAGATGTTGTATTTTTTAAAATAAGGCTTACAAGAAACATCTGGTGCCACTCCAGCTATGGCTCTAATACAGCGTTTTGTAAAACATGGACCTGTACGACGATTGTAAAAACATGGACCTGTACGACGCAGCGGTGTGGGCGGTGTCCCTGACCATCCATCTCAGGGCTTTCCTGTGGCATCCACAGAAACATGGAGGTCAGGGCCATATGCGGCTATCGCACGGTAGCGACGGAGGCAGCGTGCCTCCTGGCTGCTACACCTGGGGCGGACCTGGAGGTGGAGATGCTCGCTGGACTTTAACTGCGGGTGTTGGAGACGCGAGCCCGCGGCAGCATGGTCTCGGTGAAGGAGATTGCCGCTTGGCGGGTCGGCGCCCGCCGAGACGTCATTTCCCCTTGGATAGTCCGGCTGGAGAGTCTTCGCTTCGGTGTTAGGATTGTAAAGGCTTTTCGACCGGTGCTGATGGAGTGGTTGGATCGGAAACACGGGGTGCTTTCCTTAATTCCGACTGGTGCAGGTCTTGACAATCCAACGATCTCTTCAATCTGTAAAATGCCTAAAACGGTGTTGGGAATAGAATATACAATGCCTTGTTGGTCTATTTCTGCACTAGGATCTTCTACCTTACGAGTATGTTCTGTATTAAGTTTAACTTGGCTCAGCATATATTCTTATATTGCTTTCTCAAATGTTTTATCAAAATTGCTAGTTGAGGGCAGTTGTTCTTCTATACTAATATTATAAAGAGGAAAGATTTGTTTGTTTGTTTGTATTGAATAGGCTCCGAAACTCCTGGACCAATTTCAAAAATTCTTGACCAATGGAAAGCTATAATATCAGGAAGTAACATAGGCTATATTTTATCCCAGTATTCCCACGGAATTGGGAGCTACGCGGGTAAAGCGACTGAAATCGAAGCGAAGCGAAGGCGGGTTGCTAGTTAAAAATATTTTCTCCATAAAATATTCCACATTTGAAGTTTGGAAACAATCTAGATGACCTTTCTCAATTAAGACTTCTATCAAAACCGTATTGATTGCAATATTCGTTATAAATATCTGTAGCAAAAGATAAACAATTATCATGATATATTCGATGTAATTAACAAAAAAAAAAGAAACCAAAGTAACTATCGGTAGGGGAGGTAGGGGAGGGACGGGCAGTTGGGAGACGTGGGCACCCCCCTTTTATTCTGATCCGGTCACAGATCTTTTTATTTTCTTAATTTGGTAGTTTACTTTACCGACTGGCAGCACTGTTCATCCATAGACAATCTGTCTTTTCTGCCAGTTGTCAAACACAGACACGTTAGAAGGTTATGCGCTCGTTGGCTATAGGAGAACTTTTTAATTCTATTTGTCTGCTCTAATTAAACTCATCATCATTATTTCAGCCTATCGCCGTCCACTGCTGGACGTAGGCCTCCCTCATGTTGCGCCACAATGAGCGGTCCTGTGCCGCCTGCATCCAACGACGCCCAGCTACTTTCACTAGGTCATCGGTCCACCTAGTGGGGGGCGTGCTACACTGCGTCGTCCGATACGTGGTCGCCACTCGAGAACCTTTCTTCCCCAGCGGTTGTCGGTTCGTCGAGCGATGTGGCCTGCCCATTGCCACTTCAGCGTGCTAATTCTTCGTGCTATATCGGTTACACCCGTTCTTCTGCGGATTTCTGTATTCCGGATTCTATCTCGCAGAGAAATCCCGAGCATAGCCCGCTCCTTAGCACGCTGAGCGACTTTGAGCCTTGATATGAGGCCTACATTTAGGGACCACGTTTCCGTGCCGTAAGTCATCACTGGTAACACACACTGGTCAAAGACCTGTGTTTTCAGACACTGAGGTATATTGGACGAGAAGATCCTCTTAAGTTTCCCGAATGCTGCCCAACCGAGTTGGATTCGTCGGCTGATCTCTTTCTCGAAATTGGATCTACCTAACTGGACTGTTTGTCCTAGGTAAACATAGTGATCGACAACTTCAAGAATCGCATTGCCAACTAGTACCGGTACAGGAATGACATGGGCATTTGACATGACTTTCGTCTTGTCCATGTTCATTCGTAAACCCACTAGTTGGGATACTCTGCTGAGATCATTGAGCATTGTGCCAAAGTCCTCCATGGATTCTGCCATAACGACTATATCGTCCGCAAATCGAAGGTGAGTGATGTATTCGCCGTTAATGTTGATGCCGAGTCCAGTCCAGTCTAAGAGCTTGAAGACATCTTCCAGTGCAGTGGTGAACAATTTCGGAGAGATAACGTCTCCCTGTCTCACGCCTTTCTGCAACTGGATCGGTGTCGTACTCTTATCCCGGATACGGACTGACATTTTGGCGTTCCTATACAAACACTTCAGCACTTCGATATAGCTATAGTCGATTTGGCACCGCTGAAGGGACTGCAGCACCGCCCAAGTTTCGGCTAATTAAACTATTTGATTTATTTTTAATTACAGAAAGATGCCGTTCAAATTCAAAAAGAAAGGTTTGCGACGGGAAATTCCCAAAGATTTGATATTACGAGCCATAGAAGAGGTATCGAAAGGATCAAAAATAAAAACAACAGCTGATAAATATCAAATCCCTAGATCAAGTTTGCAACGGTACCTTAAGGTACCCCAAGATTATGTAAAGGATTGTTCGCATAGATTTATAACATCACAAATTTTCACCGACGATGAAGAAAAAAAATTATCAAATTACATGATAATTTGTTCTAAACATAATTATGGATTAACAAAGATACAAGCACGTAAATTGGCCTATGACTATGCTGTAGCCATAAATAAAACTAATATTCCTGATAACTGGATCAAGAATAAAATTGCATCTAAGGACTGGATAAGGGGATTTTTAAACAGGCAATCTTATTTATCAATACGGACACCAGAAGCTACATCGTTGTCACGTGCAACAAGTTTCAACAAAACGAATGTGGATAATTTTTTTGAAAATTTAAAAACGGTCTTTCAGCGACATCAGTGTGGTCCCGAAGCTATATACAATATAGATGAAACAGGATTGACGACAGTTCAGCGTAAAAAAAGAGTGATTGCATCAAAAGGCTCGAAACAAGTTGGACAAGCAACATCTGGAGAGAGAGGTTCACTTGTCACAGTGTGCTGTGGAATCAATGCTATTGGAAATTCAATACCTCCGTACTTTATATTCCCAAGAGTAAATTTCAAACCCTACATGCTTCATGATGCCCCTATTGGATCAGATGGCTCTACACATCCATCTGGGTGGATGAGATCTTCAAATTTTATTAAATATATGCATCATTTTGTGAAACATGCAAAACCGACGCCTGAAAATCCAGTGTTGTTGCTCCTTGATAATCACGAGAGCCATATTTCTGTAGAAGTCTTAGACTTTTGTGAAGAAGTTGGTATTGTTCTAGTGACCTTTCCACCACACTGTAGCCACAAGCTACAGCCACTTGACTTAACAGTGTATGGACCACTAAAAAATTACTACAATAAAGCTTTAACAGACTGGATGGTCAGCAATCCTGGAAAAACTGTCACAATCTATGATATCCCCAAACTAGCAGCTATTGCTATACCTCTAGCTTTCAAACCACAAAACATACAAAAAGGATTTGAAAAACCTGGGATATGGCCTTTAAATTCAAATATATTCTCAAATGAAGATTTTATTTGCTCTTCTGTCACTGATCGTGATGCACCAGTAATTGCTAAAGCGTTATCGTCCAAAAATGACCCTATAATCCAGCCACTTCAACTGAAGTCCTTCCAGAACAGCCTGAAAGTGAAAATTTAATTGAAACAGTGCCTGTTAATTTAAATAACATTGCTGTCGCTGACTCTTCGTCATTTGCTCAAGACCAAATAACAATTGAAGTTGTAACTCCTGAGACAGTGAGACCTTATCCAAAGGCTGGCCCAAGAAAACTAATTAAAAATTCAAGGAAGAAAGGGAAAACAAGGATATTGACAGACACACCTGAAAAAAGTCTAATAGAATTAGCAGAACAAGAAAGACAAACAAAGAAAAAGGCTAAAAGAGAGATGCAGGAAAAAAAGATTCTTAAAAATTTAGAGAAGAAACAGATTCCTAAGCTTCCGACAGAACTAACATCGAATAGAGTAAAGAAAACGAAAATAAGCAGTATTAGTGATAGTGATGTAGAAAATGTTTTACTCGCTGACAGTTCTGAGGGATCATTTGTTGAAGATACTTCAGAAGAAGATTTAGATGAAGATGATGTGATAATAATTGACAGAAATTTTCAAACAAATGATTTTGTGCTCATTATATTTAATACAAAAAAGACTGTTGTGCACTATGTCGGTCGAATCGAAGACATTAATCATACTATGGCTACAATAAAATTTATGAGGATGAGTAAGATAAGAAACACCTTCTTTTTTCCGGACGTAGATGACATAGCTAGTGTCCCACTAGAAGACATCAAAACTAAACTACCAATACCAAAGACATGTAATAAAACCAAACGTGGTAGCTCTAAGTACACATTTGATACGCCTTTATGGGCTTTAACTAATCTTAGATAAGTTTAGTTTTTCAAGATACGATTTAAGATGTTTTTTATTTGCTGTTAACTTTTATTTTTAGATTTTATTATAAATATAAAGTGTTTTATAGACCATGCCCAAGTCTCCCACAGGGTGTGTCCAAACCTCCCTACCATAGGGAGCATTGGGCACTTTTGACTTAATGTCTAAATTTTCTCATAATCTTGAGACTGATTATAATTTTAAGAAAGTTATTTGTAAAATATCTAGCCAAATGTGTGGTGCAATAAGAACTGGCAATAAATGTTGATTATCTATATAATCTATTTTTCTATGCATTAAATTGTGAAAAAGTGCCCATCCCTCCCCTACCTCCCCTACTCATAAGTCCTTGTATATTTTTATCGTTTTTTTAGTACTAACATTTATGATTATGATCTAAAACTCTAAGGTTAATTGTATAGTTAAATATGCAATCTAATATAATATAAAATAATAACTCATTTCCCGTTTATTCTATTTTTAAATGTTTACTAAAACAACGGCGAATAACCCAGTACAAATGGGCACCGTCAGTTAGGAAAGGGTTAATAACTAACAATGACTTAAAATTGACGAGACAAAATATTTTGCCAGAAGCTCTTCGTAACCAGGGCAGTAAATTCTCTTAAAAAAATATCTACTAATTTTAGCGCCAATTTTAATGTCACGTTTTTCATGTCAGTTACCGGGTGGATATATGGGGACATTAATTAATAATTTAAAATTAGAGACATATTATTGTGCTGGGGCTTATGACCGAAGTCGTACTAGTTTTAATTTGTACTTTATTTTAAATCACGTTTGTAAAGAATCATCATGGTGGCGAAAAATAAGCTTTTTGTGCTAAAACGAGGTAGGTGTTGGTATGGTCCTTTTCAGCTTATGTTCTCACGTACTATTATTTAAAATCTTCAGGACCGTCTTAATATTAACATTAATGAGAATTATCGTAATATTGTTGTTTTTTAGGTGGAAGAATGGAAGAGGTGCACATCGATAAAATCACTTCAAGAATTAAGAAGCTATGTTATGGTCTAAACATGGATTTCGTTGACCCAGTAAGAAGTTATTTGTTTAAATTTATTCCTCTAGATATTCCATATATTCATTCTGTGTTAGACAGATTAAGAATACAATCCACCACCAGTGGTTATCGTAAAAGACGACTAGTGGACATAATATACCGACGTCCTCCCCGAGGAGGAGACGTCGGTTGATTGGAGGGTGGAGTACCCTCCAGGAGTATTGAGTCGGGCCGACCACTGACGTCAAGACAGGGTGGTTCCGGTGGTCGGTCCAACGACGAAGGCGACGTGTCGCGCGGGTGGGTTACGGGTGTGCGTGCTTACGCTCCCCTGTCGCCCCGGACGGAGTGGTGCGAGGAGGGCGCCGACCGTAACTCACTCCCCGAAAAAAGAAGTGGACATAATATGTAGATAACATCTTTGAGAAGAAAATCTCGAGGTGAAATTCTACACTAGCCTGTTTGATCAGCACGGTGTAGTAAATCAAATTGTGGAAGATGCTCAAGGCCAGTAGTACACCCCGTACATGAGGTTGGGTGATGATGAGTTTTGCCATTTAATTGCAGCCTTCATCTTAGTTAAAATATTTTTATTTTTACCTAAGTATTACTTTTAATTTCCGTGTGGTGACGGAGTAAGAATACAATTCACCACCCCCTAACTTACACGTGGGTGATCGTACGAGACGACTAAGGGATATAAAAAGCATATAACATTTATGCGAGAGAAGGAAAACTCGAAATGAAACCCTATACCAACACGTCTGACCAGCGTGGTATAGTAGGTCAATTACCCTTCTGTTATGGAGGAGGCCCGAGCCCAACAGTGGGACGTATATGGGTTGAAATGATGATTACTTTTAAACATGACTTGCTTTATTTTGTAGTGTAATTTGTAGTAAGTAATGCAAATTAAGTTAAGCCTAAGTTACTGGCCACATTTACCAACAAGGTTTTTTTGTGTGTGTTTTTTTGGAGTGGTAGACCACACTGTCGACAGTTATCTGTCTACAGCCGCGGGCCGGTCTGTCTGGGGCAGTACCACGCTCTCGCAGAAAATCGACGTCTGAGTAGTAGCAATTTGTTACTGCGCTTCGTTCGGTGAGCGAGAGAGCCGGAAGCCCAACTTTCTGAGGGTGTTTGCGTGTGGAGGGTTTTGATGGTGCCTTTAGTATCACTGAGCCTCAATGCATGCATTCACACTCCCTTCACTTTCTTCCCGGTAGGCAGCGGCCTTGTAAAGGTCCATGAGCGGCAACAACACTTACCATCAGGTGTACTGTTTGCTCGTTTGCCACAGCTTGCTGCTTCTTGAAAAAAAAAAAAAAAAAAACCCTCATATAAGAATAAAAATAATTTGTATAGTTATTTTCTATTATGATTAGCTTATGTATTTCCATTTATATACACCATAAATAAATAAATTCATACAAATTGGTGTGGTATGCCAATGGTATTTGAGATGGTTGCAATGATGTCATAGTCATGTACAGAGACCAGATGTACACATTTTTTTTTATTGCCGATTGTGGCAAATGAGCAAGCAGCACAACTGATGGTAAGTGATACTGCCACACATGGACCTCTGCAATACCAGGGGCACTGTTAGGCCATTGCCTATTGTGAAGAAAATGCTCATCTTAATCCTCTTGTGAAGAAGAACATCATAGCACTCGGGAAACCAGCAGCAGGTAGTTCATTCCAGAGCCTACACGTACAGGGGAGAAATGATCGCTAGAAATGTACAGTTGAAGACCGTAATGTTTCCAGGTGAAATGATGAACTCTGCTGCAGTGTCGAGTGGTATGTTAATAAAACGGTAACGGTGGTACAAAGTCAAACAGTTTCTCAGAGCACTTTCTCAGAGTAGAGTACACAGAGTGACCCAAAGTCTCTTCGCCACTTAGTGATTAATCTATCAGTAACTGGTGCAGATATTTACAGGTCACGGTTGCTTCGGCAAGCACCAGCATGCGGTTGTAAGGTGGAAATAGGGCAACTGTTTTGCCACCACTGTGATTGCGACGAGGACAGGGCACAGCACACACTCGAGGTTTGCGTGGCCTGGGCAGAGCAGCGCCATGACCTTATGTGGCCAACCGTCACTAAGACAATGCACGAAAGGACCTGAGACAGGGTTGCCTCCTTGGGACCTCTGTCCCGCAGAAGTCGGCGGGTTCGAGAAGGACTCCTCTGCAATGTAACAGTGGTCTGTTTAATGGTAATGAGGGAACACAATGGGTTTTGTGGCTTCACACTGCCTTTCCATCACCCCAGACTATGTCAAGGTGTGTAAAAAAATAAAAAACAGGCGCAGTGAGAGTCGGAATGGGGCACGAAAGGTTCTGTAACATTATGTTTAAAACGGGCAAAAAAATGGCATTGTTGTGTGGGAGCCTCACTTAAATATTTAGTTTATTTTGTTTTTAGTATTTGTTGTTATAGCGGCAACAAAAATACATATTTGTAAAAATGTCAATTGTCTAGCTATCGTGGTTCTCGAGATACAGCCTGATGAGAGATAGACGGACGGACAGACAGCGAAGTCTTAGCAATAGGGTCCCGTTTTTACCCTTTGGGTACAGAGCCCTAAACAGCTCTATGCAATATTTCCTAGGGTTGTATTTCATAGTCGATAGTTTTCCACATCTAATACAAGTGTGGATATATTGTAACTACATATTTAATTGTTCGAGATTGAAGGTGCAAAATAATACAATGTAATAATTATCATAATCAAAATCACAGGAACTAATAAAAATATGATTTTATTTTTAAACATCCTAATCAATTTCTCAGGTGTGTATAACGTTAAAAGTCATTAATGGAATCTATTCTGGGGTAACAACTGTAGAACTAGATAATTTAGCAGCAGAAACTGCTGCTACTAAGACCACTGATCATCCTGATTATGCAATTTTAGCAGCAAGACTGGCCATATCTAACTTACATAAGGAAACACGTAAACATTTTTCAGGTAAAATTATTATGTATGTATTATGTTCTTTACAGCCCAAATATGCACATTATTAGAAGTGAGTTTCTTACTCAGAAAATTTTTCTCCATTTTATACTTCATTCATAATCATGTTATTCTATCAATGCTAATGCATTATTAGAACAGAATTATCTAAAATCTTTCATTTCAGTCTATATACAACCCTCTGTTGAGCATGACACCTTCTCCAGATGAGGGAAATGAACTTACATAACTGTAGTTACACATCGGTCCATGAATCTTGTTGTGAGTCCACTGTTGGATGTAGGCCTTTTCTTAAGAATGCCATTCAGAATAGTTCTGTACCACTTGCAGCTAACAGTTCTCTCAGAGTTTTACGATGTCATTAGTCCACTTGATAGGGCATATCCCACTCTTTGTCTTCTGATTCAAAGTCACTACTTGTGAAACAAGTGTAGCCGATTCGTGCCTAGCCATGATGTGTATTGTGGCTATCAGAAATTAAAAAAAATAGCATTATAGAATCCTGCCTGTATAGAGTTAGATTTACATTGATTTATCTATATTCCAGATGTTATGACAGATCTATACAATATTGTGAATCCACATACTAAGAAGAAGACACCAATGATTTCGGAATACCACTACAATATTATCATGCAAAATAAAGAAAGATTGGATTCGGCCATAGTATATGATAGAGATTTTAAATATAACTATTTTGGTTTTAAAACTTTAGAAAGATCATATTTACTTAAAATAAATAATAAGGTAAGTTCATTTATAAAATTTGTCTTTTGATTTATTTTTATTTATACTGTGGGAACATATGGAAGTCATTAAAACAGGTTAAGAGTAACTTATACCAGACAAGTGAAACTTACAACATCTACTGTTAATGCCAATCTGCTTAGCAAGTGTGGCAAATAAGTCATCTTACATGAAGGCAGATCTGATGGCCAATAGTGGGTGTCAATGATGTGATAGTATAGTTTTTTTGTACTTGGCCTTGGACTACTGAAGCACTGTCCAAATTGTTAGTGAATTAAATGATTGACAAATGCTAAACATAGGTTCAATAAATTCAGTTGTCCTTATAGTTGAATATAGGTAGTTGTATGTTCTTGACATATATTGAGTGAGTAGCAAGACTGTGTATGTCGTCTTTGGGCACAAGTTTGTAATTACATAAAAATTAGATGCATTTTGAACTTGTAACATGTGGATTGATTGCAAATGTATTTATTGAAAATTGTGCAATGCAATGTATTATGATTCAGAGTTAATGAATATTTTACAATACTATAAGTGATGCAATAAATTTGTTTCTGCTTCAACAACAACCTAGCAATTCTGTTAGTTTTTTTGACATTTGTTTCTGTTCACTTTTTATACATTTTGAATGAACCATTACGATATGCGAGGAGAGAATGAAGACCAATCTGCGTCATTATCAATGATGAATTCATCATTTGTTTTTTATCCCGGGTTTCCTACGGAACGAGATCTACGCAACTGAAGTCGTGACATGTTGACTAATTTTAAAAATTCCTTCACCAACGCAAAGCTACATTATCAGTTAGTACCATAGGTATGCTATTTTTTATCCTGGCATTCCCACGGGAAAGGGCACAATGCGAATAAAATCGCGTGAAGTTGACCCATTTTAATACCGAGTTTTGCAATGAAAACTTACATTAACTGTGAGTAACATATGTGGGCAATTTTTATCCTGGTATACCATGAGACCGGGAAATATGCGAATAAAAGTGCTTGATGTTGACCTATTAAAAATCGATATTTCTTCGGGAACGGGAACTACGCGGGCGAAATGGTAGAGAGAAAATATGGTGAGCTTTTGACCAATTTTAGAAATTATTAGGTACATCAATACAAAGCTTCACTATCAGCGACTAAGAAAGGTCATACCTATCATCGTATTTCCACGGGAATCTGAACTACGAGAGTGGGAATAATAATATAATCTAGCTTTACCCACGGCTTCATTCTCATCAAAAACTTTAACTTTCCGAAGGTTGAACTATTGGTATATACCAAGGGAACAAATTATTGGAATAAAAGTAATCAGTGTTAATTTTAGAAATACTCTACCTATCTATGCGACAATGTTCATCCCAATCTGATCAACAGTTTACACGTGATTGAGTAACAAATATCCAAACATCTCCACAAAAAAGATGTTTTATATAAAAAATCAAAATAACTATGAATTTTATTTGCAAGCGAAAAATGATTACCAATCCCACGTGTAGTAATCATTTTCGCTCGCATTTTTTTCTAGAACTAATGCAACATATGAAATTTTAAATCTCAGTTATTTAGAATCTAAGTGAGTCTTCATTGAAGTAACTCATTCCCATAGTGTATTTTCCGTGTGGTGACGGAGTAAGAATACAATTCACCACTCCCTATCTTGCCCATGGATGTCGTACAAGACGACTATGGGATATAATAGGCACATAACATCTGTGCAAGAGAAGGAAAACTCGAAATGAAACCCTATACTAACATGTCTGACCAGCATGGTATAGTAGGTCAAATTCCCACCCATTATGGAGGAGGCCCTAGTCCAACAGTGGGACGTATATGGGCTGAGATGATGATGATGATAGTGTATTTTGACCGTGCTGTTATCCATTCTCCCTATCAGCCGAAAAACCCATCGAGGTCTGCTGCTGCACGTAGGCTTTTAAACTTGGGATAATGCCATAATAGCCTTGCTTTTTTTTAGAGTGGGCTATGGTCTCCGCACCTGCCGTCCGGCTCTGTCCGGGACGGGGGCGAGGTGGCACGTGGCCCCATAATCCACCATAGCTCGTCGCCTTCGTCGTTGGGCCGACGACTGGTACCGAGTTCCTTGTTTTATAATAATCTTGCCTAGCATGGGGTTTGGCAAATATATAATAATTTTTTTTGTGTGTATAGTCATTAGCCGCAGATGGCTTTCACAGCTTTGCCTAAACTATGGGTGAGCGCTGAGGGGTCTTAACCTAGATAATAACACAACGGATCGATCTAGAGCTATCCGCGTGCGCCTCGTCAGTTTTGCCAACGGAGCCACACATATACACTCATTTGCAAAAAAAACGGGCACCTAAGCAATGAACCATTTCAAATGTTAATATTTCTTTGTTTGATAATTATAGGTAGTTTTATCCACACAATTTGCTAAATTAATAAGAAAATAATCGTTTTCATCAGTATTTCATAAAATTTAGATACAATTTATGGGAAATAATGCTAAACCTCGCTAGTAGTGTATATTCGCTAGTAGTGCATATGCTCATGAAGTAAAAATAAAAAAGTTTTTTTGTTTGTTTTTCTTTAATAAAGTAAAAGCAGATAAATGTTTAGTATCGAGTGTGACCCCCTCTAGCTAAAATCACAGCTTGAATTCGTCTGGGCATGCTAGCGAGTATATCCCGGATACTTGCTTGCGGAATACGTTCCCACTCCGCAGTAATTACATTCTTCAGCTCTCTGATGGTCTGCGGAGCCGGGTGTACTGATCTCACACGCCGTTTCAGAACGTCCCAGACATGCTCTATGGGATTGAGGTCGGGACTTCGAGCTGGCCAATCCAAACGACGAATGCCGACCTCTTGCACATACGCATTAACATCGCGGGATCGGTGGGCGCGAGCATTGTCGTCCATAAAAATCGAGTCTTCACCTAGAGCGGCCAATGCGGGTTGTGCATGAGAAATTAGAACTTCCGTTATGTATCGATGCCCAGTCAGTGAGCCGTTTTCAATGAAGACTAACTCTGTACGATCCATTGAATTTATTCCTGCCCAAAACATAACAGAGCCCCCACCATAAGGTGTGATTTCTTCGAAACATGCCTCTGCAAAGCGTTCTCCTTGTCTTCTTAGCACTCGCCGACGTCGATCTTCACCGAACAGAGATATCCTGGCTTCATCAGAGAACAAAACCCTATTCCAATCGTCTTGAGTCCATGATTCACAATTTCTAGCGAACCTAAGCCTGTGAACTCTGTGCTCACGGAGTAATTTGGGGCCGCGGGCCGGGCGGTGACTGCGTATATTGGCAGCGAGAAGCCTCCTCCTGACCGTCCATAGACTAATATGCACATTTCTTACTTCTTGGAGGTTGTTCTTAAGATCCACATACGAAGATTTGCGATTTCTCAATGCGCGACTCACAAGAAAACGATCATCCCGTGGTTGGGTACATGGTTTTCTTCCAGAACCAGGCCTTCTCTCGACGGAACCTCTCCTGATATCGCTGCCAGGTCCTTTGGACTGTCGAGCGACTAACATTTAGCCTCCTAGCCACGAAACATTGGCTGCAACCCTCTTCAAGCAGCGCGATAATTTTGGTAGCTTTTACCACTTTATCTACCATTTTTGATACAGCCAAACAGCATTAAATAAAGCTTTGACAGTCAAGGATATGAAATTAATCGATAAAAATTGAATAAAAGTTATGAAAGTCGATGTTAACTTCTGGAACTTCGCGCCAAAAATGTAGGATAAAAAGGGGTTTTCTGTAAAAATGAACATCAAATGAAAAATTGAATTTAGAACGTACTTTTTTAAATACCACAGCATTTTTAAAACCGGCCAGTAACGTGTACAAACGATTGAAACCTTTTTGGTATTGTATCTTTTTAAATATGAATGAAAATCAAAACCGCCCGTTTTTTTTGCAAATGAGTTTATAATACAATATGCTAGGGTTGACCTAGGGTTGACATATATAATACAATATACTGATAGTTATAAGTTTCCTAGGAGAATACTTTGCCCATTCTTCTGTTGATCTTGCAGCCACTTCTTATGTAAGGGAAAAGTAAGGAGTGCTACCACATGCCATTACATTGTTGAAATTGAAGACATGAAATCGATTTCTGCAAATTAATGAATGGACACAAATGTACACAGTAAACACAATTTTATGTTTTAGGTTGCAGAGAGGCCTCAGCATATGTTGATGAGAGTAGCTATTGGTATACATGGCGAAGATATAGATGAGGCCATAAACACTTACAATTTATTATCAGAAAAGTATTTTACTCATGCCAGCCCAACTTTATTCTCAGCAGCTACTCCGCGCCCCCAATTATCCTCATGTTTTCTTATTAGTATGAAAGATGATAGTATTGATGGTATTTATGATACTTTAAAACAGTGTGCCTTGATTTCCAAATCTGCAGGTGGAATAGGTCTTCATGTTCATTGTATAAGAGCTAAAGGCACTTACATTGCTGGGACAAATGGAGTCTCTAATGGTCTGGTTCCTATGTTAAGGGTGTTTAATAATACAGCTCGTTATGTAGATCAAGGTGGAAATAAAAGGCCTGGAGCTTTTGCTATCTATTTAGAACCATGGCATAGTGACATATTCGATTTCTTAGATTTAAAAAAGAATACAGGTAAGGAAGAAGTTCGCGCCAGGGAACTGTTCTATGCGTTATGGATACCAGACTTGTTTATGAAAAGAGTTGCTAGCAATGAAATGTGGAGTCTCATGTGTCCCCACGAATGCCCTGGGTTAGCCGACTGCTGGGGGGAAGAATTTGAAACATTATATGCGTTATATGAAGTCGAAGGACGTTTTATAAAAAAAGTGAAAGCTCAAGATCTTTGGAAGGCTATAATTGAATCTCAAGTAGAGACTGGAACCCCATTTATGTTGTATAAAGATTCATGTAACAGAAAAAGTAATCAGAAGAATTTGGGCACAATAAAATGTAGTAACCTTTGCACTGAAATTGTTGAGTATACTTCAACAGATGAAGTTGCTGTATGCAATTTGGCTTCAATTGCATTAAATATGTTCGTCAATGAAGATAAAACATATAACTTTCAGAAGTTAAAAGACGTTACGAAAGTTATAACACAAAATTTAAATAAAATAATTGATGTTAATTATTATCCTGTACCTGAGGCTAAAAATTCAAATATGAGACATAGACCTATAGGGATTGGAGTGCAAGGATTGGCAGATGCATTTGTTTTAATGCGTATTCCTTATGAATGTGATGAGGCTATTAAATTGAACCAACAAATATTTGAAACTATCTATTATGGTGCTCTGGAAGCAAGTTGCGAATTAGCAGAGAAACATGGGGTATATGAAACTTATGAAGGCAGTCCTGCAAGTCAAGGCATACTCCAGTATGATATGTGGGATAAAGTACCTACTGACTTGTGGGATTGGGCTGCTCTTAAAGAGAAAATTGCCAAACATGGTTTGAGGAATTCACTATTGTTAGCTCCTATGCCGACCGCATCTACTGCCCAAATTTTAGGTAATAATGAATCATTTGAACCATTCACATCTAACATATATCAGAGAAGAGTTCTTTCAGGTGAATTTCAAGTAGTCAATCACCATCTCTTAAACGATTTAACTGAAGCTGATTTGTGGGATGAAGATATGAAGAATCTCATAATACATCACAATGGATCGATCCAAAAGATCGAATCTATTCCGAAAAAAATAAGAGAATTATATAAAACCGTTTGGGAGATTTCTGTTAAAACTACAATCCAAATGGCTGCAGATAGAGGTGCTTTTATTGATCAGAGTCAGTCTTTTAATATTCATGTTGCTGAACCAAATTATGGTAAATTAACTTCTATCCATTTTCATGCTTGGAAAATGGGCTTGAAGACTGGTATGTATTATTTACGTACAAAGCCTGCCGTTAATGCTATACAGTTCACTGTTGATAAATCTAAGGTAAAGGGTAAAGAAAGAACGAGCCTCACTAATGGTAAATCTGATAATGATGAAGCCAACATGGAAGCTATCGCTTGTTCTTTACAAAACAAAGACAATTGTTTAAGTTGTGGTTCGTAATTATTTTAATGTTGGTTATAACATCGTACTTAATTATTTACAAATGTCTTGTGTTTCTAATGTTCCTTTTTATTATTATTAAGTTAAAACTTTTTATTGTCATATGCACCTAAATAAATCTCTTAAATATCAAGGGTATGGTGGTTTTTTTCAGTGAATATACAGGTGCCTCAGGTCACGGAACAACTAGTCAAACGTTAGAGTTAGGCAATGGTGATAGAAGACACCCATGAAAAAAAATTGAAGTAATATATCGGTTTGTGAATGAATTAGAGCCATATCATCATCGCAGTCCACATGCGTTCCACTGTTGGGCTCGGGCCTCCTCCACAAAGGGAAAGAATGTGACCTATTATACCATGTAGGTTAGACATGTCGGTATGGGGGTTCATTTCGAGTTTTTCTTCTATTGCGCAAATGTTATGTGCATATTATATCCTTTAGTCGTCTTTTACGACATCCACGGGCAGGATAGGGAGTGCTGAATTGTATTCTTACCCCATCACCACACGAACCATATAAAGTTTTCAATTTTCTCATCGCTTTTTCGTGTAAATTTGATTGAAATGTATAAAATCTGTATAAAGTGATACTTCTTTACCTATGTAATTGCCGTTCTGCAGTACTGGCCATTTCAAATCAAAATAATTTTTGTTCGGCTAAGAATTCTAATTTCAAATTAATTTTATTTTAAAACATGGAATTCATTTTCCAAAAGTAGTCATTTGTTTATTGATTAGTGTTACGTTTTCATCGCATTTCAATCTTTTTCGTCATCATGGATACGTTAAAAATTCGAGTAATTATGGAATATGAGTATCGTCGTGGCAGCAACGCGGCACAAGCGGCACGCAACATCAACGACGTTTACGGAGCTAACACTACAAACCAACGCCCCGCATGTTATTGGTTTGTTCACTTCCGTTCTAGAAATTTCGACCTGAAAAATTAACCTCGCGGTCGTCCGAAGACTTTGGTCGACAATGAAGAATTAAAGGCGATTGTGGAAGCCGATGATACACAATCTATGGCTGAATTAGCAGCAGCTTTGGACGTTAGCGTCAAAACAATATTGGTCCATTTGCGTTAAATTGGCAAGGTAAGAAAGCTTGACAAATGGGTGCCCCACGAACTCAATGATCGCCAGCGCGAAGTACGCGTCGAGACATGCCTTGCATTGCTCAACAGACACACAATTGAAGGAATTTTGAAACGCATTGTTACTTGCGATGAAAAATGGACTCTGTTTGATATCGGTGGTCGGATAGGGTCTCAACCTCCTCCTGGACGCACCAGCTCCTCACACGTGCTGCGACATTAGGGCTAGCGAACTGTTATTTCCACCCTACGTTACTAAAAGGGCTGACAACCAGATACTATCCCTTAGTCAGCATCCTATAGTCTATAAAAGGCAACCATCCCGAACAGCGCAGTCCCGCCCCAATCAACCGCCGGCGTTCGATGACGATGAAAAGTCTGAATGTCTGGCGGCCGACCTTGAGCAGCAATGTACGTCGAGTACACAACACACAGACGCGCGACACACCGACACCGTTAACAGCGAAGTGGAACGATGTACATCGCGTACGCGTACCGCAGACGCTGAGCCACAAGAGCCTATACCAACAGCGACAGTGGAGGAGGTTCAGTCGATCGTTAGAGGTCTCCACCCTAGGAAATCCCCCGGTTCGGACGGTATTTCTAATAGAGTTATTAAACTTCCCTCATTCATTATTATTAATATTAACAGCAATTATTAACGCCGCATTAGTCAATCACATATTTCCTAAACAGTGGAAATAAAGCCGTGGTAATAGGTATACCTAAACCCGGCAAGCGACGTACCGAACCGTCAACATATCGCCCGATTAGTTTACTAAACAGTCTAGGTAAAATATATGAGCGCGTACTACTTAGTAGGCTAAGAAAGTGCGCTGAGGATAACAACCTCATCCCGCCGTTTCAGTTCGGCTTTCGCACGCAACACTCTTGCGTTCAGCAAGTACATCGAATAGTAGAGTATACAAGTTATAAACTGCAACGCGGTTTATATACGGGTATGCTTCTATTTGATGTAGAAAAAGCGTTTGACAAAGTCTGGCATAACGGCCTTATTTTCAAGTTAATAAAGCTCAAAATCCCCCACTACTTAGTCATGATAGTTAGGGACTTCCTACTCGAGCGTAGCTTTCGCTACAGAGTGGAAGGTACTTTATCAGCACCGCACAAACTAGAAGCCGGCGTCCCCCAGGGATCGGTGCTCTCTCCAATTCTCTTCTCGCTGTTCACCAGCGACATACCCCAACATAGTAGAATACAAACAGCATTATTCGCTGACGACACTGCCATCTTCTATGCAGGTCAATCTCCCTCAACAGTGACAACCGTTCTCCAAACAGCGGCTACCGCCCTAGCCAAATGGACTAGGAAATGGAGAATCGGTATAAACCCCACCAAAAGCCAGGCGATCATATTTCATAAGGGGATAGATCGCCGCTACCCAATGGCTGAATATCCACAGATAAAGATGTTCGACCAACCCATCCCCTGGACAAGGGAGGTCAAATATCTGGGTGTGACCTTGGACAGACGACTGACCTTCGGTCCTCACATAGGGCGAGTCCGCGCGCGCGCTGCCCTAGTGCTAGGATGGTTACACAGCTTAGTACACGCAAAGTCTAAGCTATCTCTCCGTAATAAAGTTAGATTATACACCGCTTGTATACGTCCTATCATGACGTATGCAAGTGTAGTGTTTACACAAGCGAAGCCACGCAGGCTACATCGGCTACAGGCATTACAGAATAGGTTCATGCGCCGAGCGACGGGAGCACCGTGGTACATGCGCAATGTGGATCTTCACATAGATCTTGGCTTGCCGACCATCAGGCAATTCATGAAACAGTGCTCCCGCCGCTACTTCGACTCTGCCGCGACACACCCGAACCCATTAGTGGTAAGGGCGGCTTCTTACATCCCCGCTAAAATGTCCGCGATTAAACAACCGCGACTAATACTCGACGAACCCGACGACACTATAACGCTCGCCCAGACTGAGGCATACACAGCCCGCGCGGCATTGACAAATAGTAGTAAATATCCACGTTACCGCCCCCGCCGACGGGGAAGGAAGACGTGTCGCGTTAAAATCATAAACGTGGGAGTGCCCACTTTGCCAGCGACCGCCCGAGCCGAGGTCCGTACCCCACAGGGGGTGCCCTCGGGATGGGTCGCTTAACTTTAAGCGGGTTGAGAGCCCTCAGCGCTCACCCACCAGTCCGGGTAAAGTTGTCACAGCCATCTGAGGCTAACAACTAAGTCACACAAAAAAAAAAAAAAAAAAAAAAGCGCAGTCAGTCTGTATTTCAACTCCTTCAAAGTCGGTACGCGTCGGAAAGCAACGTTGTTACCTTATACTAAATCTTACCATATCTCATGTACTATTTTCTATGTGTTTAATTTTAGTTTACAATAAAAGTTTTTTTTTAAAAAACCGTATTTGGTGATCCCGTATAACATTTTGGTGGCAGCAGTGGGATTAACGATCATCCCCACACATAATTATCACCCGAATACGTCTCCGAAACAGTTAGTTATTGTATAGCTTTAGTTATTTTTATCAATTATCATTGTACTATTTCTAAGATAAGCCAACTTAGTTAAACACCGTATTCTTATACGCTTACAAAGTATCAGAATACAAGGCACGATTACGTCATACACTTACCGATAAACATCCGTCAGTACTGTAAGCTAGATTAGTGTGGATAAGACTCTATAAATAATTTTGACTTTATTTAAATTTCAAATTTCCTTCACAAATATCATTTTACGACATTATGGCGACCGCGAAGTTAGACGCTAAGGAAGACCTACTGAGTGCTCATAGAAGCACACCCGGTCGCTCCGAGACCGAGGAAAAGGTTGAACTCAATGTACTCTTAAAATTTATTAAACCATTTGATGGTTCTAGGGATAAGCTCAACCCATTCATCTCAAACTGCCAAAGCGCCTACTCCCTAGCAGACAAACACCAAAAACCCATATTATTCAAATATATACTAAGCCAACTGATAGGTCGTGCTGAAACATCATGTAGCATAAAAGAATTCGAAAACTTCGACCAATTTATAGATTTTCTCAAACAACAATTCGGAGAAAGAAAGCACTATAGTCACTTGCTTTCCGAATTACAAGAATGTCGCCAAGGACAGACAGAAGGCGTTAATCAATTTGCTCTCAGAATCGAAACTTGTCTGGCTAAATTATTAACAGAAATAAAAATCTCAAACCCAACTAAAAAGAAAGAAATAGCCGGCCGTGTCGCAGCAATGGAAGACCTCGCTCTCCACACGTTTACGGGTAGGCCTTCAACCGCGATTATCCCAAATAATAAGATGTCGAATCCCTGACTCCTTGAATGCCGCTATCAATTTCGCAGTAGCAGAAGAGAAACTACTTCATAGCGTAAATAGGAGAATGTTTCAACCATACACGGGATTTCCCGATAGACAGAAGTTTCCACCACGACGCGAGTATCAACCACATTTTAACCGACCACCAGTTCCCCATATTCCCCGTAACGACAATTTTAGAAACGTCAATACGAATGACATCATTTGCCGGTACTGCAAGAACATAGGGCATACAATAGAGAATTGTCGCAAACGACAATACAATAACAACCGAAACCAAATGAACCCTCAGATGACATCCGCGCGTCCTAATAATCCTCCACCAACCTCGGACTTCAACAACCCTAGGAGGACCTTCACTGTCACCCAACCCGATGATAACGGTGTTGATGAAATTGATAACCACTATTTAAACGAGTAAAATTTCTCGACCGGTATCGCTCGAGAAATTACGAACCAAAGACGATACCACAAACCACACTGTATCCTCTGCATCCACTGTATCGAATAATAATTACCAGCATCATACGAATAGTCCGGCGCCTATGATCAACAAACGTTTGTCTCTGAATCCACTGAATCCAATAAACACTCTGAATCCACTGAATCTAATAAAAAATAAATCTACTAAATCAAATACTATTTCTAACAAGGAAAATACTAGAATACATAACCACAATTTAACCACTGAATCCAATACTATTTCAAATCGTGTTCTAACTCAAACTTCTAAATCTGTCTCTATCTCTCCACAAAATCGAAACCAGAAGAATCACGAGATGAGAATTTATGAAATAAACAAGAATTCAGGAAAAAGATACTTACCACATATCATACTTCAAACCCCTGTCTCTCACCAACCACTTTCCTTTTTAGTAGACACTGGCTCTTGTGTATGTTTACTAAAACGGGAATCTATGTCAAAAGTGCCCAAACTATCCAATGCAATAATATCTTTAAAAGGAATCGATCCCGGTGACGATATAACACTAACCATGGGTAGCTTCTATATGCCTATGTTTCAAAATACTCCCTAACTTATATAAACATGAATTCCACGTAGTCGAAGACATCAGTCTAAGCCACGATGGCATAATCGGCAACGACCTTATGAAGAAGTTTGGGTGCCAAATCGATTACAACGAAGGAGTTTTGCGCATAAATGACAGCACGATTAAACTAAACTTCTGCGAACCAGTATACACCATACCTCCTCGCTCAGAATCAGTAATCGAGTGCACTGTAGCAAATCCACATGTTCAAGAAGGAATTATCCTCGACCAGCACGTCTCTGAATCATTATTAGTCGCCAATTGTATCGTTCAAGTAAAGGAAAACAATAGAATTAATATAACAGTAGTCAACACTTCCGAAGAACCTGTCATTCTACACCCTGTGTGCCGAGTGTGAGTTAGACAATAAAAACACGTTAACTCGACGTCCGCGTCCGTTGAGTAAACGTCTTTACGCAAGTATAGACGAAACGCCTGAGTGCGAGTCACCTAGATATTAAACTCTCTCGACAACGTTTACTCACAAGATTTGTGGTTAATTTTTTACGTTTCGTTACGTACTATGGCGATTATTGTCTATTGCGCTGACGTTGCTTGATTATACGACCAAGTTGCAAAACCAGTAACTGTTATATGTTAAACCTTTTTTGGGTGTATATTTAATATGGACGGCTGATGTAATCAGTGTCTTGTCAAAGAAGTCAACAAAATATTGTCTCAAACGACTCTCTATCTTTAAGTTTAAATTAATCACGCTGGTTATTTAATTTTATCAGCAGTATAAACCGACTAAATTTTCCTTACTGCTATACTCTGTTATGTTTACGACACTACCATAACATACATTGGCGAAATAGCGCAAATTAGTCGCATAGCCATAAGGCGAAGAAGTGAAATAAAGAATATACATAATGAGAAGAACCAGCACCACTCAATTTGATATGATGGTGACTTTCATGGAGCAGTAAGTATATATATAAGTCTACTCCTTGTTAATATTTATCTGTGTGCTTGGCTTGGTGCTGTGTGGTAGCGGCTTCGAATACTACCAACCCTTGCTTTGCTCGTGGGTGTCGTAAAAGACGACTAAGAGCCCTAGATCGACCCGGACCAACTCCATGTGGTACCATTTGGGTCAACGATTACATTCCCAAGGAGGGTTGACGTCAGGCAGGCGGCCGGTCATAAAAGTCATTGCCAAAACTTTTTGCAATATGTCAAAACAGATGACATATTGCGTCGACCCCAAGTAATTGGGATAAGAGCAAGATGATGATGACTCCTTGTTAATATTTATCTAACTTTGTTACTTAAAATTGGTCGGCTGAAGTGCATGCAGTGAAAGAGTAAGATATTATCAATTTAACTGTATTTTTGTGTATATTATTGAATCTCCTAATAATCTCATCACTCTCAACACAAGGACTTAGTAATTTACTTAAAAAATGTAGATCTAATCTCTTTCAAATATTGTTATAGCAGAAAGGAATGAGCCAGGACCATCAACTGTTAGACTCCCTGTCTCTTCATATCCATCAAGACCTGCTTCCGTCGGGCAAACCACTCCTCAACGTCGGCGCATGGCACCGCAGCGGATTTGCAGGTGCCCACGGCAACATCTAAGACCGAAAACGGCTGTTGATGTTGAGGTGCAACCTCTTTGTAGGTCGATGCCTATAAGTAAAGCTGGCAGTAAAGAAAGGAAAATAAGAAAAAGGAATATTTTTGAATATTGTATAAAAATTCTGTCGGTGTGTCAAGTCAATGCAAATTATTATTACCTTTGTACAATAACGTATTAAACTTTATTCTATATTTTTAATTGATTTATTTCTACACTCTTTCTGCAAGCGTTCACAAAATCTAAACGCTCTAACAGTTGAAATGGCTCATCAGGCATTTCAGCAGTCTGATGAAGATTGGCGTAAATTCCTGTATGAAAAACACAGGCAGGAACAAGAAAATGAGAGGGAGCACTTACGACTGAGGGCTATAGAGCTCCGGGTGCAGGAGTAATGGCAGGAAATAGCCAAAAAGCACTCGATATTAGAAAAAAAATTAAAATAAACCCCGTTATAACACTCCCTTCCCTCCAATGTGGTTGAGGGGAGTGATGGCTGCTCTAGTAGTTAATTTGTGATCGGGTGCTGCTTGTGGGATCTGGTCCAACCATGATTTCCTTTCCTTTTTTATTTGTAAAACTAAATTTAAAATAAAAATAGTTATATCCCACCTCGAAGGGCATCACACTGGAGCTAAGACTATATGTTGTATATGTAACTGTATTCAAAAGATGGTAAAAAATGACAGACCGCTGAATTTCTTGCCGGATCTTCTCAGCTTGTGGCTGCGTTCCGATCCGGTGGTAGATATTGTATTATATTCAAACAATGTATAAATTTGACAATATGTAAGTGCCCTTATCCGTGTGGTCGCGGAGTAAGAATACAATTCACCACCCCTTATCTTACCCGTGGGTGATCGTACGAGATGACTAAGGGATATAAAACGCATATAACATCTATGCGAGAGAAGGCAAACTCGAAATAAAACCCTATACCAACATGTCTGACCAGCGTGGTATAGTAGGTCAATTACCCTTCCATTATAGAGGAGGCCCGAGCCCAACAGTGGGACGTATATGGGCTGAGATGATGAGATGAAGTGCCCTCAAGGGGCCTATGCAGAATAAATGATTTGATTTCAATTTCAAACTTTATTGCACTCCATAATGTATAAAAAGTCTTTAACAACTAAATCATGTAACAATTATGGACCCTGTAGGGCAGGGCAACAGTAGAAGAGAGGAACATTTTTATAAATTGTTATATTTTTATGATACTTTTACATATATGCAATTTAATAGAAATATTATTATTTGATTATTGTTATTATTAAAATTAATTATTAATTTACATGTGGATGTTTTTATACCTACACCTAGTTAGATGATATCATTTAAATAATCATTGACACTGTAGTAATATTTTCTTAGTAAAAACACCTTTAATTTCTTTACAAAGTCATTGTGTTTCTTCATTATTTCACACAGTTTCACCGTTCCTATGACGGCTCTGCATGTACTGCTTGACTGTTTTCCCAAATAAATGAGTCATGGTTAGCTCCTCCAAATTTTGCATTTACATTAGTTATCATGTAATTACTATCACATATCTGGAAAGATAACATAGGTTTTAGTAATTATCATCATCATCATCTCAGTCCATATACGTCCCACTGTTGGGCTCGGGCCTCCTCCATAATAATTGAAGGATAATTGACCTACTATATCACGCTGGTCAGACGTGTTGATATAGGGTTTTATTTCAAGTTTTCCTTCTCTCGCATAGATGTTATATGTGTTTTATATCCCTTAGTCGTCTCGTACGATCACCCACGGGTAAGATAGGGGGTGGTGAATTGTATTCTTACTCATCACCACACGGAAAGTTGTAGTGATTATACAACTTCCTTATCGCATACCTTAATAGTCTAATATAATAATCTAGGTTTCTACTATGTGATAGAGTGCTGACCTGTCACGCTGGTGGCATTTGTATTCAAAATCAATTAGAAACAAATGGCAATACTTTTTGTTGGACTAGATATATAATATTATAATGAGATGTGGAACGCTCAGTACAGTAAATAATGAAATACTAACTGACATTGTTATGAAGTTGGCTAACACTTAACTTGCACTACTAACACAATATTAATATTATTACAAAGTACACATACTTCCATAAAGCTTCTAATCATTTGATCATATCATATAAATAACACTTATTACCATTTACACATTCAGAGAGTAAAACTGTTTCCGACAAAAGTATAAATGTTCACTCTCTCTTGGTGGACCAAATATATGAAAGTGGCTGCAGTCTATTGCTCCTATCACAGATGGTATTCCATATTTTGTGTATAAAGCTGAAAATAAAAGTAAAGAAATATTTTAGAAAGTGTTGAGATTAATATTTATATTTTTGATACAATAACAAATGACACCCACCGTTGACTTGCAAATTGTCTTTCAGCAATCGTCTGGGGAAATTTAATATATTTTTAATCATGTTGGTGTGATTCAGCGCTTGTGTGACTTCCTCAATATAAACACTGCACATTTTTTGTGACAAGTTTTGGGCTGCACCCACCGGCTGTTGGTAACTTCCACTGGCATAGAAAAATAATGCAGTGAGAACCTGAGGATACAATATATAAATATAGTTGCGTTAGATAGATGTGTAATAGGTCACAGAGTCCGAAGGTCTACTCTCCAGTAGGTTTAGCAAATGGACACATTGTGCTTACCTTAGTTTCTAAGCGTATTCTTTGGGTAGGCCTTAAATTTGTCAACTCTCGAAGTTCATCGCATAAATGAATTGCAGCTCCTTTCGTTAAACGATAAATATTCACTAATTCATTTTCTGTGAGATCTTCCAAAGAATCAAGCAATTCACGACCTTCAGTGCGCATTCTTCGTAGTTCATTGCGCTCATCTTGAGCTGCAGCAAGCAATCTCCTTGCAAAATAATTCCTTGATCTTAAAAATCCATCCATAATGTTATCTTCTCACCAACTAAAACACTCGTGAAAGACTCGGTTACCGCGTTAACGTAAATTAACAATAATACGCGTCGAGAACTGTCAAAAGTAGCGCTCACACTCGCAAAAATAGAAAAACCACAGAGTAAACGGCTGAAATTGACGTTAACTTTACAATACGCGATGGTGAACGTTTACACTTAAAACTCGCACTAGCACAAAATGTTTCAAATACGGTCCGCTAGTGGCGCTGTACTTTTCTTCATACAAATGACAAATTTACGCGCTCGCGGTAGAGCGAGTCATGTTAACGACAAAACTCACACTCAGCACAAAGTAAACAAAATGCTAGAGCAAAATATAATAAAAGTATCAAATTCACCGTGGTCCTCACCAATCTGGGTCGTGCCGAAGAAACAAGATGCCTCAGGAGAACGCAAATGGAGAATCGTAATCGACTATCGAAAACTTAACGACATCACGATAGGTGAAACATACCCCATACCGCAAATAACCGAGATATTAGACCAATTGGGGAAAAGCCAATTCTTCACCACCCTAGATTTAGCTTCTGGATTTCACCAGATCCCTATCTCACCGGAAGACGCTACTAAAACGGCATTCTCAGTGCCCCAAGGACACTTTGAATTTACACGAATGCCATTCGGGCTAAAGAATGCCCCTTCAACATTCCAAAAATTAATGAATACCTGCTTAGCCGGACTTCAAGGGTCGCGATGCTTTGTATATCTTGATGACATCGTTGTCCACTCTCCGGACTTACCAAACCACATACAGAATCTATCAGCCGTTTCGTTTGTTCTGAAACTCCAACCAGATAAGTCTGAATTTCTGCGTAAGGAAGTCGCGTATCTGGGTCACGTCATAAATCAGGACGGAGTAAAACCTAACCCGGATAAGATACAAGCCGTCACCAACTTCCCAGTGCCGAAATGCCCCAAGGACATAAAATCTTTCCTTGGACTTGTCTCATACTATAGAAGATTTATACCTAACTACCTAACTTACTACCTAACTTCTCTAAATTAGCAAAACCTTTAACGTTGCTCTTGAAAAAGGATAACCCATTCTTATGGAAGAATGAACAACAATTAGGATTCGAAACACTCAAGAACACGCTCGTAACATCACCAGTCCTCGCTTACCCTGACTTCACTAAACCATTTATATTAACATGTGATGCTTCGAACTACGCCGTATCTGCCATTCTATCCCAAGGTCCAATTGGTAAGGATCGCCCCATTGCTTTCGCTTCCCGCACACTTAACAAAGCAGAATGTAACTATAGTGTGACAGAAAAGGAATGCCTTGCTATAGTGTTCGGCACAAAAGCCTTACGACCTTATTTGTATGGACATCGTTTCACAATAGTCACAGATCACAAACCGCTACAGTGGCTATTCAATTGCAAAGACCCCGGCTCAAGATTGATCCGTTGGCGCCTTAAACTAGAAGAGTTCGACTACAATATAGTTCATAAGAAAGGAAAAATGAACACCAATGCCGATGCACTGTCACGATTTCCTACATTCCCAATAGACAGCGAGCATTCACCACCACTTGAACGTTTAATGCCCGAACTTAACGAAGAACTCGACAACCTCTTAGAAGACTTAACGGTAGATTTACCATCTCCTATTCCATTCTCATTCAATAACGACGAAGTACTAAATCAAAATAATAACGACTCTAACTCGCCAAACGCGCCTAATACGACACCGAACCGTCCCCAAGACCAAAACGAAACACCGCAACATTTGCCAGACTTTAACGACTTGGGACCATTAGATCTAAGTCCTAGAAGTGAAGACTTAAACCTTAACTTCGAGAACTTGGAAATTCCTTCACCCACAGAATCGCCTAACCAACCAAACATTGATATACACAATGGAAATTACTCCGACTTCTTGAAATTAATTTCAAAAAATGAAACTTCCACAAACACAATACTGAGGGAACACAATGAAACTCTTCTAAAAACTACGTTTAAGACAGTCATCATTCCCACGTCAATAGATCTAGACGAATCAAACCCTTATGTGGCAGAAATACTATTGAACTACGAAGACAAAGACGAAATCATTAGTGCCGAGAAAGAGTTACACTCCTGTCTGAAAGTGAAATATGAAAACAACTATCTATTTCATTTTCACCAAAGTACACTACTTCGATGAATCATCCTACCCAGACATATTCGAGAGCCTTAAACGAGTCAGAAATGAAGTTCTACAGCAAGACCAACCGACAGACATAGCCATTTCCGATTTCAAAGGTCCCTTTGACAAGCATTCATATCCTAAAATATACAACACATTTACCCACTTATTTCATAACACTAAAATCAACATACATGTCCATCTGAATAAGATAGCTTACCCAACATTAAGTGAAAGACAGAAAATTCTACGCGAAAATCACGACATTCCTATAGCAGGACATCTGGGCTCCACACGTATGTATAACAGAATCCATGAGCAGTTTTATTGGAAAGGAATGAGAACGGATATAGAAAATTACGTTAAAAAATGTAAACTATGCCAAGAAAACAAAGCCTTGAGGAGACTCAACAAAGCTCCTATGGAGATAACCACAACGTCTACCGCTCCATTTCAACGTATCTCACTGGATATTGTCGGACCGTTACCAGAATCCGGTACTGCCAAACTAAAGTATATACTCACATTGCAAGACGATCTTACCAAATATTCTGTAGCCTACCCAATAAGAAGTACAACAGCCGAAGAGACAAGCGATTGCTTAATACACTTCATATCCTTATTTGGCATACCTAAATCAATCCTCACAGACCAAGGTACCAACTTCACCTCCGAACTTTTCAAAAATACCTGTCAATTCTTGAAAATCAAACAGCTGTGGTCATCGCCGTACCACCCACAAACTCAAGGAGCCCTTGAGAAGAGCCACTCCATACTCAAGGAGTACCTAAAATCCTTTACTAATGAGAACCAGGATAACTGGCCGAAATACGTCTATACTGCCATACTTACATACAATATTACACCACACACTACGACAAAATTCACACCCTACGAATTAGTAGTTGGTCATAAACCCCTTATACCTAGCTCTCTCTATGGAAGTGAGCCAAACGCAACCTATTCCGATTATATTAAGATGTTACAACACAAACTTAAGTACACGAGACAGAAGGCAATAGACAATATCCTACAATCCAAAGAAACTTCCAAAACTTATTACGACTCCAGAACAAGAACTCCACATAAATACAAACCCGGTGACTACGTTTACCTAAAAAATCATTTAAGACTCAGAAAAGCCTTGTCACCTCTTTGGAAGGGACCTTATAAAATAATACGAGTTCATAGTAATCACACCGTCACCCTCCTTATCAATAGAAGGCATGTAACTCACCATTTCGACCAAATCAAACCCGCGACAACAAGTTAAATTAAATACACCTCCTTCCTATTTCAGCCCTTCAATGAAAGCTCAACCGGATCTTGTCAAGCCCTACCCCACCAACTCCGGCATCTACTTTGAGGGCCTAGGTAAACTAAAAATAATGCATGGTCAATTAAATGTGGTGAGCTACGTGGATATTTCCTATATAAACCCTCATCTTATGAAACTTAACGAAGTCATAGGTACAGTGAGATTTGCGTGTCAACAAACTACCGATTATAACTGTAGAAGTATACTATCTCCACTTGCAGTACGGTACAATGATATCAAGCGTGAATTCGAATCCATATCCCATCTTATTTCAAAACGTGAAAAGCGCGCAGCGTGGTTTGGAGGAATAGGCACCGTATTCAAACACATTTTTGGCACCCTCGACGAGGATGACGCATCCAAATACAATTCCGCTATAGAATCGGTCCAAAACGACGAGAAAACACTCGCAAAGTTAATGAAGGAAAACATTTTAATTACCACGTCAACTCTCGAATCTTATAGACAAACAATTGATAAATTAAAAATAAACGAGGAAACCTTAAATATCGCGGTGAACATGCTTGTAAACCAAATCCATAACATTACCGAAATCTCTAATAAAATAATTTCCGAAACAAAAGTCCATTCCATATTAACTAGCCTCGAGAGCTCATTGCTTACGCTGTCATTTCAACTGGAAGATTTAACCAACGCAATTCTACTATGTAGTCAAAACATCCTACATCCTAACATACTAAGTCCGAGCCAGTTGTTCCAAGAACTTGCGAATAATAATCAACACCTACCTAAAGACACCGAAATTCCTATATCTTTAAGCTTAAATAATATTCATGTAATATTAAGTATATCCACTGTATCATGCTATTATTATGATTCTAAGTTAGTATTTGTATTACACATCCCTTTAGCCACTATGGATGAATTTATTCTCTATCATAATTTGGCGTTACCAACCCCTCACGGGGCTGATGCCGACACCTTTAGCCTTATTTTACCCTCAAGCTCGTATACTGCTATTTCTAAGGATAAGTTAAGTTTTTGTAACCTAGATAGTTTAGATAAATGTAAGACTATAAACTCTGAGTAATATCTGTGCGCAATGACAATGGTACTACTCACGGGAAGCAACCCCACGTGTGAAAGTGAACTATTAACCAAAACAATTAGTGCCATCCCAGTGCAGTGCATTACCAAAACGATAATGGGCGAATTAGACATTTGGAAACCACTCATAAACAATCAGTGGATTTTTGTGCAATCGCGCCCAACTAAAATCTCTATTGACTGCAACGATTCACAATTGCGAGAAGTGATAGTGTCTGGAATCGGCATATTGAACCTTTCTACCCAGTGCACAGTGTACACTAAGAGTACGAGACTCGTATCATCCCTCGAGACATTAAATATAAGTGTTCCTACGCCTAGCCTAGACTTTAATATAATCGATGACTCTTGTTGTCAAATAGATCTTAAGTCTAATAGCCTAAGTACCATGTCCCCTACCTTACTACAAAATATCGATTTAGGCGATTTATCAAAAACCAATCAGAATGATAAATTATTTCCAGAATTGAATAAAATAATAAATCAAGACTCGTTTCTCGTAAGGTATGGGACACACTATACTATATTCTCGTCATTAATTTCGATTATTGTTATTTCTTTCATAGTATTTAAGTTAATTAAGATATTTTTACAATATAAGAAAAAACTAAATATATCCATTATCAATCCAACTCGTACCGACAACGATGACGACACTCATACACGCGAAAACTCCCCAAACTTACCAAGGTTGAGGGAAGTCGTATAAGCCTGTTCAACCCGGAAGTTCGGCTCTTTCCCAAACTTCCATCTTCTGCGGGGGGTTGTTATATCCACCCTACGTTACTAAAAGGGCTGACAACCAGATACTATCCCTTAGTCAGCATCCTATAGTCTATAAAAGGCAACCATCCCGAACAGCGCAGTCAGTCTGTATTTCAACTCCTTCAAAGTCGGTACGCGTCGGAAAGTAACGTTGTTACCTTATACTAAATCTTACCATATCTCATGTACTATTTTCTATGTGTTTAATTTTAGTTTACAATAAAAGTTTTTTTTTAAAAACCGTATTTGGTGATCCCGTATAACAGAACGATAAGTCCACTATCGACCCGCTCTGCTGCCGCACGCACGTTTGCACCGAGCCCCTGTTCAGCAAACAGAGGCCCAGTACCGCCGCCCACTCTTTGACCGCCCGCCCACGGTCATTCGTCCTGGGGGACCCCCACGCCGTGGACTTGGCGTTGTAGTCCCCCAGAACGAAGACTTGGCGCGGTGCCAGTCGCCGTATCGAGGCCCCCAGGATGGTGAGGAAGGCCCCGAAATCCGTCGCGCTCCTGTTAGGGGAGAAGTAAACACCAAGTAGCGTAACCTCTCCCCATTCCGCCGCGACATACCCATCGCCCCTGTCCTTGAGCAACAAGGGCGGGGAATGCCACGACGTGGAGGCGACGATTGACACAGAGCCGTCACTGCTGCCCAGCCAATTGGGCCGGTCAGGCACCACGTACGGCTCCGCGGCTACGGCTGCACCGATCAACCACTCCGCCATGGCTTGCAGGAAAATGTCCTGTGCCTTGGCGGCGTGGTTGAGGTTGGCCTGCAGGAGGTGATAGGATTCGGTCGCCATTAGTGGGCCGTATCCATCACCTCCTCCACGCTGGCGGGCGATCGGGTCGCGCTAGGGACGGGAGCGGCCGGGGTCGTCGGGCCGCTCCGCCCCTTTGGGGCCGAAGCCGGGGGTCTGCACTCATTTCCCCCCATACGGTGCTTGGCGGGCCTATTGTCCGCCGCACACGCGGGGCAGTGGGGAGTTGCGGCGCACGATGCCGCCTTATGCCCGGGTTGACCGCAGCGGAAGCAAAGGTCGCTGCAGTCAAAGCAGTTAGTGCATGTCGGCCGAGTGTGTCCGACCGCCATGCACTTGTAGCACCTCGCAGGCCGGGACTCCAGCACAGTCACCCGCGCCGAGCTCCAGTCCACGAGGAGCCTGCCCGAGCCGGCCAATTGCTTGCTTGCAATTGGCGCGAGTCGGTGCAGCAGGGGCGGTGGCAGCGTCAACCCTCGTTGGTGGCGTCCGTGGCACAGTCGACGGCGGTGGCCCAGTTGTCGCAATCAGCGCGGCCGACGTAAGCCGCGCGAACTGGGCTCGCAGGTCAGCCATTTCTTTGGCCAACCTGCGGTTTTCCTTCTTCACCGCCGCCAGCTCCGTCTCCAGCTTCTTGTTCTGGTCCTGCAGGCCTGATACTTCGCCACTGAGGCGGGCATTTTCAACCTGCAGGACTGCCACTCCTGTGATTGGAGGGTCATTGCACACAGCAGTGGGACCAGCAGCCGCCGCACTAGTGGGAGGGATATCCTCCAACACCCTCAGCATCCTCGCGGCCGCCGCCTCATTCGCCCGCTTGCGAGCCTCGCCCTCCCGCACTTGGCTAGCTGGAGACGGGGTGCTGGTTCTCGCCGTCACCGCTCCGTCACGCCCCCGACGTGTGGATGCCACTTTGGAAGGAGGCATGAGGTCCTCACTCCCCTCGGAGCCAGACCCAGAGCTGCCATCCTTATTGAGGAGGCGCTTCCGCTGCGTCGAGGGGAGGGCCGCTTCCTGGGCCGTCGAGCTGGCCTCGCCCTTCTTGGACGGACCTGCATCAGTGTCCGCACCTGACTTCTCCGCGGTGCTGCCACCTTCGTCATACGACGGCTCTGTGGCAGAGGCACTACCGTTGCTGGATGGAATGTCAGCAGTCTCCAGTGCCTCCTTGCCGCCCGTTGCTGCTTCGCGACGCGCCGTCTGGCGCGCTCCGTAGCAGAGGAGGGTTTTCCCCCTCTTCTCTTCTTTCGGGCCTCCTGTGTCGCCGGGCCTCCGGCTAACTTGGATGGCTCCAGTACGGAACTGCAGTCCGACGAGGCATCCATCTCCTCTGGGCCAGTTTTACTGTAGCATGGCCGGGCTGTAGTGTGGGAACTAGTAGGCTCCCCGCTGTTGGTGGTTTTGGGCGTCTCACCCCTCCTATCTACATCTAAATTTAACGAAGAATCCATTCGGTTCCCACGAGTATGGGAGAAATAAAGGGCGACCCGGGCAGAGATCCCGATACCCGGGCAAGCGTAAATTTGTATCCCAACGCAGGGGGTCCGCAGGTACCCTGGCTGGGGGCGCGCTAACGACTGAACAACCCATCAGCCATGCATCCTCTCGCCGCGCGCCAGAACTTAGGATTCTGGGCGATTGTTTTATAGAGGTTTTCTTCCTTGCGGTCCAGGCGGTAAAGCCAAGACCCTCGCTCCTGAATCTAGGCCTCAAGACAAATGTCCCGAAGTAAGAATCAGGTCTACGATTTGTCGCGGTTGGCAAAAGCCTGCTCAGTCCTCAAACGAATGAGTGACCGGGCCCGTCGAATTTTCGCGTCCAATACCCTCTACAGTTAGAGGGCATGGAGCGAATTTGGGGCATCCCACAAACTGGGCCCCCCCTCGGGCCAGATATTTGCCACGAGCGACAATTCCAGAGAGCAGTCCAAGAAATTGTCGCTCGTGCCCAGGGTACACCACGCGGAGGATTCTGGCATAGTACCCCAGACGTGTTGGTATAGGGTTTTATTTAGAGTGTTCCTACTCTCGCATAGATGTTATATGCGTTTTATATCCCTTAGCCGTCTCGTACGATCACCCATGGGTAAGATAGGGGGTGGTGAATTGTATTCTTACTCCGTCACCACACGGATAGTAGTCCCGTGGGTATGCTGGGATAAAATATAACCTATGTTACTCAGGGATACTGTAACATTCTAATGATGTGTTCGCGCTAAACGCGACGTGTCGTGTGGGTTCGGTTAATTCCGCCTAGATTCGTGCGACGCTAGCGCCGCCGCCATTCTGCATTTTGACATTCTTGAATTGAAAAACTCTCATCAGTTCCACGATGGAGTAGTTCAGCGCCGGTCGTGCCGCGTGCCCGCCATTTCTACAGTCGGCACTTGACATAAGTATCGCGTGACGTTCGGCATTGAGACGCTCGAAAAAGTAGTTGTGACGTATTCTTTCCGTGGTACACGATATCGTTCAGCATTAAAAGACACGACATACGCACGCGAATGTATATATATATGTCGACGCCGGGGTGGGCTTCGGGACCCATTGGACACACATCTTCATTGGGTACCGACATAATGGGTAGCCTCGAGCAGTAATAATAACGGTGCTTAGTTTAACGAGGATTTATTTAAACAATTTACACTAACACTTTACTAACAAACAAAGAAACTACTATGAAATACTCGAACAGACACGTCCGCTCGCTGCGAGCTCCGATCTTAGAATGACTCTCGCTACAACGGCCGCGTCCGAGCAAGACTCGTTTGTCACGATGCCGTGCTCGCGTTCGGTCGACCGCTCGATTCTCCGACACGGTCATCTCTGATGACTCACACGTCCTCGTGTGGATATTCTGTAAGGAACAACAAACGCAGTATTTGTTTGTTCGGCTATTCTGACACGAACTGAATAGTGACTCGTGTCTATACACACACTACACAGTGTACTATTAAACTTAAAAGTCTCTCAGTGTAAACAAACTATTCACAATGATTACTATACCAACTTATCACGAGTAATAATTCAATCTTATTGCTCAACCATAAACAATTAATAGGACACATTGGCTCAACACTGATTGGCGCCGCTTCTACGGCTCATCTCATTTTTGTACCAACAAAAACAAGGGTAATCTCAAAAGCATGCCGTGGCACCAACAACTCATTTCGTTACGCACCAACGTAAACGAAGATCACTTATGCATGCCGTCGCACCAACGACTCATTTCGTTACGCACCAACGTAAACGAAGATCACTTATGCATGCCGTCGCAACAACGACTCATTTCGTTACGCACCAACGTAAACGAAGATCACTTATGCATGCCGTCGCACCAACGACTCATTTCGTTACGCACCAACGCAAATGAAGATCACTTATGCATGCCGTCGCACCAACATCTCATTTCGTTACGCACCAACGTAAACAAGATCACTTGCATGCCGTCGCACCAACGACTCATTTCGTTACGCACCAACGTAAACGAAGATCACGTATGCACAATGATAGTCACCCCCGTGACTATACTAACGCAGTACCAATTATCATCCCTGTGACAATAACGACATCACACATTGTCATCCCTGTGACAATACCAAACACATAGGTCAACGGCAAACCCTCATTTTGTGGGAACCAGTCCCACTAGTGGGATTGGCTCCCGCTGGTCCTTCGCCGTTCAGCCCACGTCATTATGTTGCTGGCATAAACCTCCCCATACAGTCCACTAAGCCTCAACATAACAGCTGGACCTTCGAGCCGGATAGTACCAGTGGTTTAGAAGGCAAAAACAATATAACATAACGGTTAGTGATATCAAAAAGTGTCTAAGAGTCTATGCCTTAAATGTTACATGTAAGGCTCGACCGAGATGGGTTTTTCGTTCTCGGCCGAGACCGAGAGCCGAGACCGAGAACAGACAAAGCGTGAAAACAAACATTTTTAATACTGTTAACTTTTTAATACACTACTAATTGTTTAACAAAATTAACTGTTTTAATAATCAAAGTTAAATAACATTATATTATAATATACGCATAACGCAGCGTATTGAAGAGAGAACCGTGGCTCTAAAGTATTTGCACGTGATTTGTCTATCGGGCACAGCGAAATGACCAAGTTGAAGACCGATGACGACATTGTTATTTCATCCCAGGGTGAAATCTTGGGAGAGGTCGAAAGGTTCTATGGCTGCCCATAGAACTGCTGTATAGATCTTCCCAGAACTCTGTTGCCGGCTTGGTCCAAGATCCCAGATCCAAGCTAACTCGGCACTACACCGAGGAAATCACGGACGCCAGCTTGTACGAGATCAGAATGGCTCTGAAACAATTAAAGAACGGGAAGGCACCAGGATATGACAGAATTACCACAGAACTCCTGAGGGCAGGCGGCAGGCCAGCTCTAAAAGCCCTACAGAAGTTCTTTAATTCTGTCATTTTCGGGGGCGACGTTTCAGAGTCGTGAACCAGGAGTGTGGTGGTGCTGTTTTTCAAGAAGGGCGATAAAACACTCTTAAGGAATTACAGAGCCATCTCACTCTTGAGCCACGTCTACAAATTGTTCTCGAGAGTCATTACGAACCGACTAGCGTGCAAGCTTGACGTCTTCCAGCCCGAACAAGCCGGCTTCCAAAGAGGTTATAGTACCATAGACCACATCCACACGCTACGCCAGATTATACAGAAGACCGAGGAGTATAATCGGCCTCTTTGTCTAGCGTTTGTGGACTATGAGAAGGCCTTTGATTCTGTCGAAACTTGGGCAGTGCTGCATTCCCTTCAGCGGTGCCAAATTGACTATCGATCCATCCAAGTGTTGAAGTGTTTGTATAGAAACGCCACTATGTCAATTCGCATCCAGAATAAGAGTACGAAACCGATGCAGTTGCAGAGAGGTGTGAGACAGGGAGACGTCATCTCTTTGAAACTGTTCACCACTGCGCTGAAAGATGTCTTCAAGCTCTTAGACTGGACCGGACTCAGCATCAACATCAACGGCGAATACATCACTCACCTTCGATTTGCTGACGATATCGTAGTCATGGCAGAATCCATGAAACCCTTGGCACTATGCTCAATGACCTTAGCAGGGTATCTCAACTAGTGGGTCTACAAATGAACATAGACAAGACGAAAGTCATGTCTAATGCCCATGTCATTCCTGTACCGGTTCTAGTTGGGAATGTGATTCTCGAAGTTGTGGATCATTATGTTTACCTAGGACAAGCAGTCCAGTTAGGTTGATCCGATTTCGAGAAAGAGGTCAGCCAACGAATTCAACTCGGCTGGGCAGCGTTCGGGAAACTTAAGAGGATCTTCTCGTTCAATAGTCCGCAGTGTCTGAAAACAAAGGTTTATAACCAGTGTGTGTTACCAGCGATGACTTACGGCACTGAAACGTGGTTTCTAAATATCGGCCTTATAAATAAGCTCAAAGTCGCTCAGCGTGCTATGGAGAGGGCTATGCTCGGTATTTCTCTACGTGATAAAATCCGGAACACGGCAATCCGTAGAAGAACGGGTGTAACTGACATAGCCCGCAGAATTAGCACGTTGAAAAGACAATGAACCGACAACCGTTGGGCAAGAAAGGTTCTTGAGTGGCGACCACGAATCGGACGGCGCAGCGTAGGACGACAAATACAGTCGCAGGGAACCGTTGGATGCAAGTGGCGCAGTACCGTTCCGAGTTGCATTCTTGTGGGGAGGCCATTATATCCAGCAGTGGACGTCTGTAAGCTGATGGATGGATATTATAATATACAAAAAAGCAATTTTTCGGCATACAATTGTCCAGCTTTGCTAAACAGTTGTTCACTTGGTACGCTAGTAGGCGGCGCAGATAAAAACTTATTTGCCGCAAGCTTAAGCACCTTATAAGGTGACGAAAACCAATACTCATAAATATTAGCATTTCTTTGCAGTCTTGGCTCTCTAAGGAAGCTTTCTAGCACTATTTCGATCACAGAGCTTGAACTGTATTCGTCATTGGCCATGGGCTCGTCTTCCAACTCTATCGAATCATGAGCTGCCCATAAGTTGGATTGATTTATTGCAGCCATGTTTGACGAGTTCGTTGAAAATCCCCATGTCGTATCACGAGAATCTGATTCACAATTCAGCTTTCTCACGCACTTACACCAGTCGACTTCGCGGTGCGGCGCATGGCCACGCGCAGTAAAGTTTGAATGCCGATCCGAACAAAGTTACAATCTTGGTCATGACCGAGAATCTCGGCTATAATTAGCCGAGAACCGAGACAGAAAAAAATTTCATTAGGCAGGTTTTTACATAATAAACAACAAATGTTCTACGACTTTTTATAGAAATTAGGTTTTATAGATGAAAAAAAAAAATATTAAAGAAAAAAATGTATGGAGGAAAAAGCGATAAATTTTTTTTTCATGAAGGTTTTACGGAGTGTAGCAGTCCAACCTCAAAATATGTTAAGTGCTAGTGTTATATAAAATTTAAAAAAATATAACGTTCGCGGTCACCTGCGGCCCTGCCCGCAAGGGAGGTTTCAAATATCAACTTTTTTATAGTATATTTCTCTTAATATATTACATTTTTATATATTATTTGCCTTATTTTATATTATTTTGACTCAAAAAAAAATATCGGTTTGGTATAGCAACAAAAATCGTTTTTCTTTTTAAATGTTTATTTAGAAAACCCTTGCTTTAAGGCTCGACAGCAACTGCAATAACAATTAAAAATAAAGTTTTGTTACTTCATCCCTTCCGATGCCAAGGGAGGGATCCCCCAGTATCGGCCCAATGGTAATTAGTCAAATATTTACAAATAAATCGTTTAAAAGGGGGTGATTTATAGAAAATTGGTAATTGGTAGTTGGTTTAAATGTCTTTATTTAAACATAATAACAAGTTTAAATACATGATCTTTACTTACAACTGTATCTACAAATACACTGTCTTAACTTATAATCATATTAACAATGAATCTGAAATATTTTCGCCTTCTAATGCAACGACTTCATTTTCTTCAAGTTCTGCTGGAGCCTCTTCCTGGATTAGTAGTTAAATCGCTTCCGGGTGAAGATCTTGGTGCTTAATTCTTCCTATTTTCCCGATAATCATCTCTCTAGTATTTCTAAATTCCTTGTCTTGTGATTTCAGATATTTTCATATAGTCTTGAAAAGTCTTCATGCAGTATTACCATCGTTGGTAGTCCTCATATCCTTGTTTAACAATATCAATCAATATCCCTGTTTGCTCTTTAAATTCTTGCTGTGTCGCATTCTTCCTGGCTTCCTTTAGATTCTTAGTTTTCGTTTGAGGATTAGTAAATCCAGGAAGAGCCTCCAGCAGAACTTGCAGAAAATGAAGTCGTTGCATTAGAAGGTGAAAATATTTCAGATTCATTGTTAATATGATTATAAGTTAAGACAATGTGTTTTTAGATACAGTTGTAAAGATCATGTATTTAAACTTGTTATTATGTTTAATAAAGACATTTAAACACTACCAATTACCAATTTTCTATAAATCACCCCCTTTTACACTATTTATTTGTAAATGTTTGACTAATCACCATTGGGCCGATACTAGTGGATCCCTCCCTTGACATCGAAAGGGATGGAGTAACAAAACTAAATTTTTAATTGTTATTGCAGTTGCTGTCGAGCCTTAAAGCGAGGGTTTTCTAAATAAACATTGTTTAAAAAAAACCGTTTTTTTTGTTGCTATACCAAACCGTCCCGGCTTCGGCAGGAGAACCAGCTTCCCCTCCTTCCAGTACTCAGGGAACTGCTGCAGCAACCATTGAGCTGCCCAGACGCCAAACAAGTGTCAAACAGTCCCCTGGAGCGTGGTCCCAGGTGCTCGAGGACCAGGGCCAGCACACGGTTTGGAATACTGTCGAGCCCAGGCGCGGTGGATTTGACTCGCATACGCGCCACCGCCGCCCCCATCTCCGGCTCCGTGATGGGCGGAGCACTTTCATCGTCGGCCTCCCGGTCGCTGTCCAGCGAAGCCATGACCGGGGGTGTGTGCTCCGCCCGCCGTGGAAAGAGGTCCTCGACAACTCTGGTGAGAAGGCTGGGCTGGAGAGTCTCGGTGACCCCCACCCGCGGAGCTTGCTCAGCGCCGCGAGATAGGGGCGACCCCAGGGGTCACGCTCGAGACTGTCCAGCATCTCCCGCCGACTGACGTCCTTGGCGGTACGAACGGCCAGCCTAAAGGCAGACCGCGCACTGCGGTAAGCCTCGTACAGCTGGCCCTCCCGCTGAACGTCGCAGTGACGCGCTCGGCTGCGGGTGTAGGACCTCCGGGCACCTGGGGCGGTGAGGACAGCCACGACTGAACGATGGCTACCTCCGCTAAAAGGTACCGGTCCAATCGACCCACAGCTCACCGCGGAAACGCGGGAGCTCCGTCCGTCGTGTGACCCCTGTTGGCCTGCAGGAGGGTCCGGGAGACCTCTATCCGGATGTATCTGTGGTCGGATAGGGTCTCGACTTCCTCCTGGACGCACCAGCTCCTCACACGTGCTGCGACATTAGGGTTAGCGAACTACAAGTCCACTATCGACCCGCCCTGCTGCCGCACGCACGTTTGCACCGAGCCCCTGTTCAGCAAACAGAGGCCCAGTGCCGCCGCCCACTCTTCGACCGCCCGCCCGCGGTAGTTCGTCCCGGGGGACCCCCACGCCGTGGACTTCGCGTTGTAGTCCCCCAGAACGAAGACCTGGCGCGGTGCCAGTCACCGTATCGAGGCCCTCAGGATGGTGAGGAAGGCCCCAAAATCCATCGCGCTCCTGTTAGGGGAGAAGTAAACACCAAATAGCGTAACCTCTCCCCAGGCGCAGAAGGGGTGCCGGGCACAGCAGTCACGGCCGCGGCTGCGTTGGCCGCCACCGGCAGCGGCTGAGGTGCAGCGTTGGTAGGAGTCGGTTCCGCCTTCTTCTTCGCGGCGGGCCCTTTAGGCTTCGGCCCAGCAACGGCCGCAGCGTAGCTCCCTACGCGCCTGCCTTGGCAGGGCAGTGCAGCAGGAGCTGACGCCGCAGCCTTCAGCCTGTCCGCAGCAAGTGGCGGCCTAAGCCGGGGTTCCGGAGGTAGTCTTGATTCCAGAGCCGTCATGCGCGCGTTGAGAATTCTGCCCACAACATTTACTATGGCGCGCATGGTCTGGTACGCCACGCCGTTCACTGCGGGCAGCGGGATCGCTTCGGCTTGTTGCGTCCACTGGGGACTCACCGCAGCGCGAATTGGAGCAACGGGGACGGCGGGGGCGGCGGCAGGGCCGGCGCTTGTCGGCGACGCGGTTCTCGCCATCTGCGCGACCTCGCGACGCAAGTCGGCCATTTGCTTTGCCAACTCGCGGTTTGCCTTCTGCACCGCCGACAGCTCTTTTTGTAAGGTCTTGTTTTTCTCCTGCAGGCCTGAGACCTCACCACTAAGGCGGGTGTTTTCGGCCTGCAGGGTGGCCACATTGGCAGCTTGGGGGTCGCACCTGCAGCGGACTCAGCAGCCGCCGTGTCGGTGGGAGGGATGTCTGACAACACCCTCATCATCCTCGCGGTAGCCGCCTCATTCGCCCGCTTATGGGCCTCAGTCCCCCGTACTGCGCCGGCCGGCGATGGTGTCGCCGACCTTGCCGCCACTACTGCGCCCCCTCGTCCCCTGCGAGAGGCCGGAACTTTGGGATGAGGCATGATGGTGCCACTCCCCTCGGAGGCAGATTCTGAGCTGTTGTTCAGGGGGCCCATAGGGGTTGACCCATGTTCAGGGGGCGCTTCCGCACCTATGAGGGGAGGACCTCCTCCCTGACCGCTAGGGCCACCGTCAAGGCTAACGCCGGAGACTGGGATGCCCCAGCGACGGCCTCAGCAGCCGACGTTCTGCCGCCCTCGGTGTCCGATGGCTCTGCGGCAGTACTGGCGCCCTCGTCAACGGTCGGAGTGACAGCAGCGACCTCTCTAGCCAGCCGCTCCTGCCAACTCGCGTCTCTTAATACTCGAGGCCTTCCCCGTCCCCATGTTCGGGTATTTCTTGCGCTTCTTCTTTTTAGGGGCCTCGAGTGTCGCTGGGCCCTTGGTTGAAGTTGTGGCCTCAAGTACCAAACTAGCAGCCGAGCTGCAGTCGGACGTGGCCTCTCCTTCCTATGTGCCAGTCTTCCTGTAGTTTGGCAAGGCTTTTGGGTGGGAACTAACTGAATCCTCCGTGGTGGTAATTTTGGGCATCTCATCCTTCCTATCTATAACAGGTGTGTGTGAACAATGATCCATCGAGTTCCCACGAGTATGGGAGAAATAAATGTCGACTCGGGCAGAGACCGCGATACGCGGGCAAGCGTACATATGTATCCCAACACAGGGGGTCCGCAGGTACCCTGGCTGGGGGCGCGCTAATGACTGAACAACCCATCAGCCATGCATCCTCTCGCCGCGCGCTAGAACTTAGGATTCTGGGTGATTGTTTTATAGAGGTTTTCTTCCTCGCGGTCCAGGCGGTTAAGCCAAGACCCTCGCTCCTGAATCTAGGCCTCAACTGGGCCCCCCCTCGGATCAGATATTTGCCACGAGCGACAATTCTAGAGAGCAGTCCAAGAAATTGTCGCTCGCGCCCAGGGTACACCACGCGGAGGTTTCTGGCGTAGTACCCCTACTGTTTAGGCATGCAAATGTTTTGTTTTGATACATAGTACTGCTTATCTATAGCTTACATTAGTATGTAGCTACTCAGAGTTCGAGTTCACTATTGTGTAGTCACACTAGTGAACTCGAACTCTGAGTAGCTACGTAAGTTAAATATAATCAAAAATAACAATAAAATAAAGAGGAGAACACTTAAAAATAACATAACATCATCATCATCATGATGATGTTATGTTATTTTTAAAAATAACATTTAAAAATAACATAACATGATTGCTAATTATAAACTAACATCAATTAGGATTTCTAACACTGCATTTATTTATAAATAAATCAGTAAACTGTACTTTAAAATTTCTTACAGTATCATCTTTCATAGATTTAGGTAATTTGGTAAAGATCGTAGGAGCCATAATAATAATATTGTTCTTCAATAATGTAGTTTTAAAACCACTAGTATGGAGCAAATTTTGATATTTAGATGTCATTGCTACATTTCTGAAACGTGTCTCATGTAATGTTGGAAATAGATGAATATTACCTATGTTCAGGTGAATTCAAGAATGGTTTAAATTGACAATTAGATCAAGTAGGAGGCGGTGCAAATAATCTAATGATTTTATTTCAGATTTGCACAAAACAGCTTAGAATACGAGGAATCGTTACGTGTTTACATTTTTTGGAAATTACACATCTTTTTTATTCAATTAGCGCACGTGCTAAATAAACACATATAATATATACTAGCAACCCGCCCTCGCTTCGCTTCGGTTTCAGTCGCTTAAACCCGCGTAGTTCCCGTTCCTGTGGGAATACCGGGATAAAATATAGCCTATGTTACTCCCTGATATTATAGCTTTCCATTGGTGAAAGAATTTTTGAAATCGGTTCGGTGGTTTAAGCGTGAAAGCGTTACAAACAAACAAACAAACAAACATCCTTACTTTCGCATTTATAATATTAGTATGGATATAAACCGCACAGTACTAGTAACGTATTCAGTATGGTAACTAGTTCCCAACTATGACATCGTCTAAGGTAATTTTAATATATCCTTGATTTTTATCATATAATATAACAATATTTTTAATAATTATGAAGTTGACTAATGACGAATCTCTCATTAAAGTATTAATAATCTATTTTGTTAAAGCAAATGGTATTTAAAGGTGTATTTAAGTATATTTATGATCTGTTTATTTTTTTATGAATATAGTAATCAGTAAAACTACATAATTTCAATATTCGATACCAATACCATTTTGAAAATATTATCCGCCCTCATAACGAAAAAAGAAATTGTAAATAATACAGACGGATTTCATCGTGTTTGTATTTGATTTTTGACCGCCCGTTTCCGTGCGTTTTGTTCGTCCGTCACCATGAAGGCTGTAAAGTATTGGAACCGCCGCGTCGGGCAAACAAAAATCATATACATACGCGTTAGAATCCGCAAAATAGTCATTTACAAGTCATTTACAAACTCGCGTAACAATCAGAAATCATTAGGAAAAAGATTTTTTTTAAATTGATGTTTGCAATCAAAACTCTATTTATTATCTTGCCCATATCAACCATTAAGAATGTATGATTAAAAATTATATAATCACAATGCTGCTAGGTTATATTTGCATAGCTATTAAATCCTCTGAAAATGGTATCAATAACGTATCAGTTTTAACATAATGTTGTATAGTCCTAACATTTGATCATCATCATCATCATTTTAGCTCATATACTCGTACATCCGACTACTACGCGTTAGCCACCTCCATAATAGAAGAGAAATAGACCTACTATACCTTGCTCATCAGATGGGTTGGTGTGTGTAGGGTTTTATTTCCTCTCTTATAAAAATATTACAGGCATATTCGTTATAAGTAATATGCATTTTTCGCCACTCATTGGGAAGATAGATGGTAAATTGTATTCTTACTTCGTTACCACATGGAAAGGAGTAGGTAATATATGGAACTAATAAATCAGGAGTACAGGACGTAAGTAAGAGAAGGCAATCCCAAAATAATACCATATACCAACTCGTCTGACCAGTGTGGTATAGTAAGTCAATTTCCTTCCCATTATGGAGGAGGTCCGAGTCCAATTGTGGGACGCAAATGAGCCGAGGTGACAGGGCGTAATATTTACATAATTAATAAATCATACTTAATTTTCATCTTGTATTTACAGGCATTCCTCGTTTTTGGGGTATTGATGGCTTTAATAGCCACCATTTTCGCCCAAGGCTTTGGCGGAGGTTATGGTAATCAAGGGGGATACGGTGGAGGCCAGGGAGGTTTTGGAGGTGGACAACAAGGAAGCTCTGGAAGACAAGGAGGATATGGTGGTGGCCAGGAAGGTTTCGGTGGTGGACAAGGAGGATCTGGGGGTAGTCAAGGAGGTTTTGGAGGTGGACAACAAGGAAGCTCTGGAAGACAAAGAGGATATGGTGATGGCCAGGGAGGTTTTGGTGGTGGACAAGGAGTATTTGGTGGAGCCAAGGGAGGGTTTGGAGATGGACAAGGAGGATTTGGGGGTAGTCAAGGAGGTTTTGGAGGTGGACAATAAGGAAGCTCTGGAAGACAAGGAGGATATAGTGGTGGCCAGGGAGGTTTTGGTGGTGGACAAGGAGGCTTTGAGGTGGATATGGTCACTGAAACTCCATAATGAAACTGAAATGAGCTACATTTACGATTTTTTTTATTGTTGTATGTCTATTTCATTTGATGTAAATAAATATTTATTTGAATGTCATTTGTTTTAATCTTGAACTACATTGGATATCAAAGTTTTCTTTAAAACTAAAAATACGGTTACGTAGATACAGAAACATATTAAACTTGTTCACGGCGTAAAGACACCACTGAATATGAGATACTAAAAAATCGCTACTCTTGAAAATTCTAGTAAGGATAACGAGACGAACTGTTTAAAATGTTAAATTGTCATCGGTCCTCGATAAGTGTGCCAAACTTCGTGTCAATTTGACGTTTTGAAGGAGGTCTAAATCATGTTCAAAGTTTCCATTACATATGCACATGTACTAACGTAAGAATCTAATAAAAGCGTGTTAACATAGCATTTACTAAATAGGCTTCGTTATTATCCTAATGGAATTATAAAGAAAATATGGTAGTTAGATTAACCTATATAATTGGCGTTTCATCGCGACATCTAGGCTCATAAACATCTCATAATTGAACTCAAGAGTTCTTCGTAATAGGAGGAATATTGACCTAGTATATCACGCTGGTAAGACGGATTGGTAATATTGGTTTTTAGTTCGAGATTTCCTTCTTTTGTATAGAACTTATATGCATATTATATCCCTCAAACGTCTTTTATGACGTGGGAATAGTATTCTTACTTTGTCACCTGTCGAAAAATATAAAAATACAGTTATAGAGATTGCCAATAGAAGTTAAAACTTAGAACCTCCGTCTTGTCCAGGGCTACCCTCAACCCCAGGACCTCGATCCGCCTGACAATCTCCTCTGTGCCGAGAGTCGCCAGTTTGCCGCCTCCTCCAGCGTCCCACCGCGGGCTGTGATGAGCGTATCATCCGCATAGCAGATCACGCCCATCCCGGGCGGGAGGCTCCCTTTCAACCAGTCGTAGCCGATGTTCCACAGGGTGGGTCCGAAAAGAATATAGAAAGACAGGATTTAAAAGCGCCATTTCAACTGCGAAGGAATTGGCTGAAGAACTAGAAATTGAACCTGTGTTTAAAGCCACTTCAAGATTTCGATTTGTTAAGCGTCAAGTTGATGAAATTGCCCACAGGCTCATTCTACAACTTCTTCAGGAAAAATGTGAGGTTGAATTTTTCAACTCTCTCTTAGACATTGCTTTAATTGCAGATAATGAAAGGTTTGAACAGTTAAATGTGTACTCGGCATCTTGGTCTTTTTTGTACAATATAAAACAAATTCCTGAAAAACATGATCTTATCAAACACTGTGATGATCTCCAATTGAAATTAACTATTCTCTAAATCAAATATAGATGTTCATATGTTGTGTAATGAACTTGTAAGTCTGAAATCTTTTTTGCCAAATCATAATGTGGTTACCCCTGCTTATATTTTAAATTGTATATAAATGTGGCTTGGATTTTGCCTTTTGACTCTAAGTACTAATAACACTATCAATGTCCCTAAGGATCGCTATTTAATATTCTGTGCAATCTGTGCAATGTATGCGCAGAAAAAATTTCAGGTCATCTGAAAAATGAGATATTGAACCCAACAGATGATACTAGGCAGGTAGATCATGAGGGAAGCTGGTTGGGCCCAAAACGCTGCCTTAACTCACATCAGAGCGATGAAATATAGATCAAGCTGAACATGTTGTATTCGATTGGTAAAGTAAATAGTTTTAAAAGATTATGAATGAATCCAACATACAATAGCGGCGGAGTGCAGCCTCGATGAGGCGCCTACGCCGCGCCGTCGGCGACTGGCGCGGCGTAGGCGCGAATACCTGCGCCTCATGGCGCCCTAGCCGAGGCCGCGGGTGACGTGACCGGGGATTAGTCCGTCACCCGCCGAGAGGCCGACCGTATTCCGTGGGGCCGACTACTGATGGCAAGTAACCCTGCTCCGGTGGTCGGCCCAACGACGAAGGCGACATGCATCGTGGGTGGGTTGTGGGTGTGCGTGCTTACGCCCCTTTATAAAAAAAAGTGTAAAAGCACATTGCCGGCGCGGTGAAATGCTTTCTAAAAATCGAAGTACGCCACGCTATGCAAATACATATTGTCCATTTCGGTAATAAAATAGTCGACGAAATCAATTAAATTGGTTGTAGTTGATTTGCTCATTCTAAACTCGTGCTCACTAAGTACATGACACTCACTAAGTTATTGTTTAACGTATTTGATATACAGACTAGACTGTTTAAAATGTAGCTATAGCCAATGCTGAAAGTGCAGCCCATAATTTACAATTTGAAACCTATACCTGTTCTTGTAACTCCTTGTGGGTTATTTTATTTTATTAGGAAGACCAACAGCTAATAAGAACATTGTAAATTGAACAAGTAAAAACTAAAAGCTAATAATAGGTCTCCACGCTTATGCAGCAATACAAAAACAAGTGACCTGATTATAAAGATAATAGGCAAACAAAAGTTAACAAAAAATAAACAAAAATGGGGAAAGTAACATTAAACATATTTTTTAAAAAATTCCAAACCAAGCATCCGTCTTATCGGTTCCACCTTAGTTACAAATAGGTCAAAATTTAATGTTTTAGTTTGATGATTCAAATAGTTGCCCGCTCGCCACAGAAATGCATTTTGACGATAATTGGTGGACGCTAGTGGAAGATGGATTGGTGTATAGTGTCTAACAGATTTTGTTGGTATATTAAATTCAATTTTAGAAAGAAGATTGGGTTTGTCAATTTATTTTACATAAGGTAGTTATTTTAGATAACTAGATAATTAGATAACTAGATAACTAGATAACTAGATAAGATCACTTTGCTGTGTGGTAGCGGCTTCGAATACTACCAACCCTTGCTTTGCTCGTGGGTGTCGTAAAAGACGACTAAGAGCCCTAGATTGACCCGGACCAACTCCATCTGGTACCATTTGGGTCAACGATTACATTCCCAAGGAGGGTTGACGTCAGGCAGGCGGCCGGTCATAAAAGTCATTGCCAAAACTTTTTGCAATATGTCAAAACAGATGACATATTGCGTCGACCCCAAGTAATTGGGATAAGAGCAAGATGATGATGATGAGTTATTTTAGATAAGGTGGGATACGTGGTAGTTATTTATTGTAAAATTTTAGAGATGTAGTTGTGGCTCCTGTAATACTCTAAAACACTCTTTAATAATATAGACAGGTAAGGAAACAGGTCTAATAAAAGTCACTTTAGTCCGGACGTAAGAATCGTGGGAGACCTAAAAAGAGATGGATGGATTGTGTGAATGGGAATATGCGTGTGAAAGTAGTGAGTGCAGATATGACATGACGGCTGATAGAAGGTTATGGAAGGTAAAAACATGTTGTCCCGACCCCACTTAGCGTGGGACGAGGGCAGGCAAAGATGATGATGAGTTCGCCTGTGACCAGGAACGCTGAAAAGTGTTCGAAATATCGGAAAATTAAAAATAGCATATACAAACGCATTAAAAGCAGTAAATAATTTTATTTCAGCTGTCGCAAGTGTTTCGTAGCATCTAATCTAGAACTAACTAAGTACATATTCGTAATATCCAATCTAGAGAGTATATTATCATTGTATGTAGTGTATTCAGAAAAACAATATCGCGAGAAACGTTGAGCCTTGATAAAATCCAAAAGATTTTTGGCGTCTTTATACTCAACGCGATTTATGAGAGTGTACATGTGCATCTTTATCAATTCTTACGTATCTAAAAGGCTACGGCCTATAGCAAAGTGATGTTTTTTATTGTAAACGGTGGCAAACCAGCTAACTAGCAACATCCATGAGTGTGAAGAAAACAAAGGGTCATACATAGCACGCTTTCACACTGAAAGCGTGCTATGTATGACCTTCAGTAATAGCCGCCCTAGCCGTGACCGCGGGTGACGTGACCGGGGATTAGTCCGTCACCCGCCGAGAGGCCGACCGCGTGAGGTAAGACCGACGTCCTCCCCGAGGGGGGGACGTCGGTCGATGGGAGGGTATCCCAAGTAGGGGGTATTCCGTCGGGCCGACCACTGACGACAAGTTAACTCTGCTCCGGTGGTCGGCCCAACGACGAAGGCGACGTGGTTTTCGGGTGGGTTGCGGGAGTTGCGTGCTTAAGCCCCTCTGTCGCCCCGGACGGAGTGGTGCGGAGGCGCGCCGACCGCAGCCCACCCCACAAAAAAAAATGCTATAATATTTTATTAGCCCTTCCATCAGTAGCATCGTATGATATCAATTTCAGTAAATTAATGCTCTCATTACCATAGTAAACAACATTTTAAACGTTTTCCTGTTTGCGCTCCGATAACTACAGAATTTAATTCGATGATAATGATTCTTCTGCTAAAAGACACAGTAAAAACAATTTTATTGATATAATTGAATGAAACATTTAAATGATAAGAGAACTAGTAATTCCATTTCGTTTTGTTTTGCCACCGTTTGACATTGAAATTTTCGCTTCTAACAAGCTCCTTGTTGTTCTTCAGCCCATATCTATCTTCCACTATTGGTCATGATTGTCCATAAAATTGAAATTAATTCATATATCATGTTAGCGAAATGTGTTGGCGATATAGTTTATTTCGACTGTTCTTTCTTTTACAACAATGCCGTCAACCTGTATCACTCACTCGTTTTTTACGCGCTTAATCTCTTAGTTTGAAAGGCGACTTACTAAAAATCCTAAAATAAGTGTTTTATTAAAAGGGTCACTTTACAAATTTTCTGAAGTCTGGCATTAAAATTTGTGGAAATCCCATACAAACTTCCGTCGGCTAGTCTATGAGATTGGGAAGTAAAAGCTTCTAGTCTTCTTATTTTTTTCTTTTTTATGTACTAATACTAACTTACATATTATATTTTAACTCTGTAGAACCTCAGGGTTCCTCCCTGTAACGAAATCGATTTTTTTAATCACATAAATCTAAATTATAAGAGATATGCAATCATTTACTAAGAATCCTAAAAAGTGTATTGCATTATTTATAACAAGGATATATTAATTTTCAGATTAACATGCAGCCCCTTGTTTATTGGGATGGAGGGTAAAAGTTTCGAGTTTTACATTTGCTTTATTGTTCGTGTACTAATAATAGCTCATATACAAAGTTCCAACTTTCTAGGACCTTAGGTAGTTCAGTTAATCCCTGGCTAATTGACGCGATGTCGGCCCTATCCTGGCTTATGCCGAACATAAACCTAGTGTCGATGGCTGTACGCCAGGGTGGTTGGATCAATGGGCCTGTACAGTGCACTTATGTGGTCGAGTTACCTAACCACTCGATTTAGGGTTTTCTTGTAGCCACAGAGAACTATGGTGTTTAGGTAGGCTTATACGAGGTTATGTACGATATTGACCATGGGTAACGTTGGCTGGAACTGCTCTTTGGGACTTGAAAGTGGAGATGCCTGGAGCCCTCTATTTCTAGCCGGCAATACTTTTTTTAGGAAAATGGTTGCTTCGGCAAATGACTATACTCAATCGCAAGTAGGGAGACGACTCCATCATGCCACCGTTGTGGTGGCGAGGACATGGCGCAGCATACTCTAGAGGTCTGTGTGTCCTGGGCATTTGGAAGAACATTTTATCAGCTCAGCATATCTTCTTCCTTCCATCTTTAGATATATATATATATATATATTATGAAAATGTATTTAATTTATCATCATTATTGTTCATATACGTCCCACTGCATGGCTTGAGCTTCTTCCACAGTAGCAGGCAAACTAACTCGCCACACCACGCCAGTCAGATATGTTGGTATTGGGTATTATTTCGAGCTTTTCACTTCTTGCAACGACCACGACGGGATAGGAGGGGCTGAATTGTATTTCTACTCCATCACCACACGGATAATAATTTACGTTTAACCTTGAGTCAGTTTACTTGCTAGTTATAGAGTCAGTTTACAGTTTTTAATTGTCTTATTGTCTTATCTCGTCCGCATGGTGACGGAGTAAGAAGAATACTATTCACCAGCCCCTCTCTTGCCCGTGGGATCATAAAAGACGACTAACGGCCCGTTCACAACCTTGCCGCTGTAAGCGGCAGCTAAGCGCGGAGCGGTGCACAGTGGGAAAATCGCGTATGTTTCGTCTCAAAACTCCGTATCTCTCAGTTGTTTCAAAACTAAATGAGCTGTAATTTTGCACACATATATACTTGAATGTTTAAAGTTTAAATGAAACTACTTTGATTTTAAAAAATCTGTTTATAAATTAATTATAAAAATAAAATTAAAATACATGAATTATATAAGAAAAAATACAAAATATGCTTGTTTAATTTACATAAAATGGTAGAACATGGTAATAACATATTATAAACGTATACTACACTACTACTACATGCTATATATACTAAAATGGCAGACCAAACTAGAAAAAAAAATTGTAATTTAAACTACTTTTACGGATTATATTGCGTTTGTATTAATTATTTATATATGTATTATATATTAATTTATAAATTTTATTCCATTACAACGACTTTCACCTGAAACGGTTTTGAGACTTTGCTTTGTATGGAGCTTTACCAGCGTGCGCCGCTCGGCACGGCGCGCCGCTCGTCGCTAAGACCAAAGTCGTGACCAGGCCGTAAGGGATTAAAGATCCATATAACATCTACGCAAGAGAAGGAAATCTTGAAATGAAACCCTATGCCAACACGTCTGCCCTCCTATTATGGAGGAGGCTCGTGCCCAACAGTGGGACGTATATAAGCTGAAATGATGATGATAATGACTTGTCTTATATTTATTTATTTCATGTAGGAAAACAAACAGTAACGTGCTAATCGCGACAGTTATGTGCGGACTTCTTTATAAATGAAAATTTTCTTCCTGTGGTCGTCTTAGGCCATCCGCACATGGAGCTACTGCAAAAGTACTAGTTACAAACTCAAATTACGAGTTGCTTGAGCGTCACCGTCCATACATTCTCATTGAGGGTCGCACACGACGCGACTAGTCACCAACCAGTTAAAACGCGTTAGCAACTAATCACGCATGACGCGTCGTGCCGGTCGCCGCGCTACTGGTTACCAGGGTTCTCTGTTTTTGTTGTGAAAAATGAACGATTATTTGTGCAGGAGGTGGAAAAGTATCCATGTTTATATAATTATAAACTCAGATTACTCATGGAAAGATGTTGTCAGATTACTTAACTGATAATCTGCAGTTTACATTATTTCTAATATACGGGTGAATCCAAAACCTACGAAGATTTCTTCGACGTCTATTAAATATAGTGGTAAAATACATTATCGTCGTCATCCTCGCTTGACTCACTCTACATGTTTGATTTTTCCCCTAATATTTCCTCGTTAATCATGTGCTTGTGAGGGCAGAAATTACAGAAGTCACTGAAACCTTGCAATTTAAGTAGCGTCATGTGCGAGGTACAGTTTCTAACTAATTTGTAATTGTAATTACTGATCAGTGCCGTCATTTTTGAGTAGCTCCATGAGCGGAGGGCCTTAGACTATATAAATCTCACTATAGGGGTCAGGCAGCAGGAAATTTACCTTATTATTACACCACGTTCGTCAAATAGGTTGGCATAGGGCACTTGCATCTATGTTACCTGCATATCATATGTCTTAGCCTTTTATTATATTTACCTATAGCCTCTGGTAAGAAAGAGGGACGTGTATTTATTGTATTCTCACTTTATCATCATATAGCACTTCTGTGCTACAGAGAGTTTAACAAGTTATTAGACCTACGCTAGAACTCTGTGTGGTCCGATCAAAAAGCTGTTAATAGAACTGAAGAAACAAATTAAAAAAAGTAAGCTGTCGCTCAGGACGCCTGGCAGATGTGAAACTTTGAAATTATTTTCTACAAGTATATATGATTTATTCATATACTAGCAACCCGCCCTCGCTTCGCTTCGGTTTCAGTCGCTTAAACCCGCGTAGTTCCCGTTCCTGTGGGAATACCGGGATAAAATATAGCCTATGTTACTCCCTGACATTATAGCTTTCCATTGGTGAAATAATTTTTGAAATCGGTTCGGTGGTTTAAACGTGAAAGCGTTACAAACAAACAAACATCCTTACTTTCGCATTTATAATATTAGTATGGATACTTGTAGAAAATAGATTACGACAGGAACTAATATGTAAAGTATTGAATAAAATAATACGATTTCTACTATTATCCTTACTTCCTTACTAATATTATAAATGTGAAAGTAACTCTGTCTGTCTGTCTGTCTGTCTGTTACGCATTCACGTCTAAACCACTGAACCGATTTTAATGAAATTTGGTACAGAGATGGACTAAAGCTTGAGAAAGGACATAGGCTACTTTTTATCGCGAAAAAATGGGTATAAGGGGTTTGAAATAGGAGATGACATTTTGAATGGAAATTCGTCATTTTCGATGATAGAATCATGAATCTTTGTATTAAGGCACTTGATAATATATATATATAAATATTTGTTCTAGCGTTTTGGAAATTTCATTTATATGGGGATGAAATTCAACCCCTAAAAGACAAAAAAGCATAAAGCCGAAACCACTGAGCCTAGAAAAGTATTTTTTTTTACACCGTATTATTTCTTAGGGTACACGAGATGTAGCAAAGAAATCGCGAAAAAATGGGTATAAGGGGTGGAAATAGGGGATGTCATTTAGTATGCAAATTCGTCATTTTCGATGATAGAACCATACATCTTTGTATTAAGGCACTTGATAATATATAAATAAATATTTATTCTAGCGTTTTGGCAATTTCATTTATATAGGGATGAAATTCAACCCCTAAAAGACAAAAAAGCTTACAGCCGAAACCACTGGGCCTAGAAACGTAATTTTTTTGCACTGTTGTATTTCTTGGGGTACACGAGTTCTAGCAAAGAATTTTTGGAAAATCACTCCCTTAAGGGGGTGAAAAGCGTATAGCCAAAACTATTGGGGCTAGGAACGTGAAACTATGTATTTCTGTGTACTGTGCGATTCTCTTTCTTTTGTTGTAAATGAGCGCTAAGAAATTAGTTTTTTAAATTCTATCTCTAAGGGGGTGAAAAATGTATATCCGAAATCAGTAGGCCTAGAAACTAGGGATGTGAAAATATAATTGATTTTTATAATAATCGATTATTAATCGTTTTTTTTTGTAATTATCAATTTTTACATTCAATTATCAAAATAATAGAAAATCGATTATTTTTATAATAAAATTAATCGATTATTTTACAGCAAGATTTTCTAAAAAAAAGAAAGAAGGTCATCACAATACTGCGTCCTAAAAAAAAAGTCATCATAATCCTGTTGGGGGAAAAATCGATTATTTTATAATCAATTATTTTATAATCGATTTATTTTGAAGAACAAAAAATCGATTATTTAAAAAATCGATATCACTGAGCCTAGGAACGATCATTTTAGTACACGGTCGCCTTTCTTGGGTTACCCCATTAGTTTTTCTTAATGCTCGCTTATCAAGATTACTTTGGATCGACGCAATATGTAGGCGGTCCTCTGCCATCGTAGATATAGCAAAGGTTTTTCCAACAACATTTTATGACCAGCTGCCTGCCAGACGACATTGCTGGCTAGATAGCATCACCAATTGGTCCAGGTCAATGTAAATCTTTGTTTTAATAGTATTTTGCGATACCCATAAACAACGAAAGCGTTATAATATTCCTAGCCGCTACCAGACAGCAAGTTAAAATCAAGATATTAATCCAATTTTCTATCTCTAGAAATAAACCAATTTGAAGCGTCTATTTGTTGTCAAAATAATAGGTTTTATTTATGCTCACACAATTATTTGCACGATATCTATGTCTAAAAAACCTGCCAAGTGCGAGTCGGGGTCGCGCACGAAGGGTTCCGTACCATTATCTATAAAAAGAGGGAAAATTGCATTTGTTGTATAGGAGGCCCCTTAAATATTTATTTTATTTTGTTTTTAATATCTATTGTTATAGCGGCAGCAGAAATGCATAATTTGTAAAAAATTCAACTGTCTAGCTATCGCGGTCCTTGAGATACAGCTTGGTGACAGACAGACGGACGGACAGACAGCGAAGTTTTAGTAATAGGGTCCCGTTTTTACCCTTTGGGTACGAAACCCTAAAAACGGCTCAATTTTTTTGTCTGTCTATTCGTTACGAGTAATCTTCAAAACGGCTTGACCAATACTGATAATACTTTACTTTTTTGTTTTTTGTGAGTGGGTCGCGGTCGGCGCGCTTCCGCACCACTCCGTCCGGGGCGACAGAGGGGCTTAAGCACGCAACTCCCGCAACCCACCCGAAAACCACCTCGCCTTCGTCATTGGGCCGACCACAGGAGCAGGTTTACTTGTCGTCAGTGGTCGGCCCGACGGAATACCCCCTACGAGGGGTAGGACTTTGGTCTTAGCGACGAGCGGCGCGCCGTGCCGAGCGGCGCACGCTGGTAAAGCTCCATACAAAGCAAAGTCTCAAAACCGTTTCATGTGAAAGTCGTTGTAATGGAATAAAATTTATAAATTAATATATAATACATATATAAATAATTAATACAAACGCAATATAATCCGTAAAAGTAGTTTAAATTACAATTTTTTTTTCTAGTTTGGTCTGCCATTTTAGTATATATAGCATGTAGTAGTAGTGTAGTATACGTTTATAATATGTTATTACCATGTTCTACCATTTTATGTAAATTAAACAAGCATATTTTGTATTTTTCTTATATAATTCATGTATTTTTAATTTAATTTTTATAATTAATTTATAAACAGATTTTTTAAAATCAAAGTAGTTTCATTTAAACTTTAAACATTCAAGTATATATGTGTGCAAAATTACAGCTCATTTAGTTTTGAAACAACTGAGAGATACGGAGTTTTGAGACGAAACATACGCGATTTTCCCACTGTGCACCGCTCCGCGCTTAGCTGCCGCTTACAGCGGCAAGGTTGTGAACGGGCCGTTAGTCGTCTTTTATGATCCCACGGGCAAGACAGGGGCTGGTGAATAGTATTCTTCTTACTCCGTCACCATGCGGACGAGATAAGACAATAAGACAATTAAAAACTGTAAACTGACTCTATAACTAGCAAGTAAACTGACTTATCAGTTTTATTATCATTAAAGTGTCTCATTTAAGCATTCTTTAAAATTGTTTTTTTTCAGTTTGTCATTGAAGTATCATTCAGCTGTTATCATTGGAGTCCATTACTAACGAAATACAACCAGGAAAACATTTGGGGTAACCATTAGAATGTTAATGAGTGTTATCTAAATGAAAAATTAAAAAATTGCGATGTTATACTAAGTTTATGGTGGAGAAGCTGGCAACATATCATGTTACGCTGTATCTAATGTTTCATCTCAATTACATAGGATCGTAGAACAAAATTATGAATTTTAGTATCTATTAATGAGTGATAGGCATTTGCAGGCATGATTCTAGACAATGTTTGCTCATTAGTATTGCTACGCGTTGTTAATAATATTCACGATGTCATAAAAAAATGTTTACATTTTTTTTTTTGTGGGTGGGCTGCGGTCGGCGCGCCTCCGCACCACTCCGTCCGGGGCGACAGAGGGGCTTAAGCACGCAACTCCCGCAACCCACCCGAAAACCACCTCGCCTTCGTCATTGGGCCGACCACCGGAGCAGGTTTACTTGTCGTCAGTGGTCGGCCCGACGGAATACCCCCTACGCGGGGTACCCTCCCATCGACCGACGTCCCCCCCTCGGGGAGGACGTCGGTCTTTCCTCACGCGGTCGGCCTCTCGGCGGGTGACGGACTAATCCCCGGTCACGTCACCCGCGGCCTCGGCTAGGGCGGCATGAGGCGCAGATAGTTGCGCCTGCGCCGCCCCAGTCGCCGGCGGCGGATCTCCTCATCGAGGCTGCGCTCCACGCGCAGACGATCCGCCGCCTCCTTCTGCGAGATCACTGTCTCGCAGAAGGCTGCGACCGCGTCCCAGTTCCTAACGAAATTCTACCCCTAAGGGGGTGAAACGCAACGGCAAAGTTTGTATGGAAAGAAAAAAATCTTTAGCTGGCTGTCTTGAAATTAAGCATAAATACACTTTAATAAAAATAAATAAACATGTGTTTCAGCGTTTGTCCATTTTCATCCTCTAAGGGTGTAAAATAGGTAGAAAGATGTCAGTTTACTGACTTATCACAGAGCCGAAACTACTGAAGCCAGAAACATGAAATTTTGGCATTAGTTTCTTTGCGTGACGTAGAAACCTACTAAGAAAGGGTTTTTGGAAATTTAACCCCTAGGGGGTAAACCGCAGTAACAAAATTTGTATAAGGAGAAAAAAATATCTACATCGATTTTCTTCAAATTCTCCAAAAATACTCTTTATTAAAAATAAATAAACACGGGTTTCAGCATTTTTTTAATTTTTACCCTCTAAGGGTGTAATCTACACTAATATTATAAAGAGGAAACGTTCCTTAGGAATAAACTCAAAACTCTTGGACGGATTTCAATAATTCTTTCACCATTAGAATGTTACAGTATCCCCGAGTAATATAGGCTATATTTTATCCCAGTATACCCACGGGAACGGGAACTACGCGAGTAAGGCGACTGAAACCGAAGCGAAGCGAGGGCGGGTTGCTAATATGCATATATGCAAGAGAAGAAAAACTTGAAATAAACCCTACATTAACATATCTGACCAGCGTGGTATTTTTTTTTTTTTTTTTGGGTGGGCTATGGTAAGCGCACGCGCGGTCCCGTCCGTCCGGGGCGATGGAAGGACGGCGCGCGGGCCCATAACCCACCCGTACCCACGTCACTTCGTTGTTTGTTGGGCCGACCACCGGAGCAGATGTGACTTGTCATCAGTGGTCGGCCCGACGGAATACCCTTTCGGGTAACCTCACGTCTCGACGTACTGGGACGTCGGTCGCCATCGCGCGGTCAGCCTCTCTGTTGGTGACGGACAATTCCCCGGTCCGATCACCCGCGGCCTCGGCTAGGGCAGCATTAGGTGCAGATACTCGCGCCTGCGCTGCCCGAGTCGCCGGCGGCGGAACGTGTCGCCGAATAGGAGCTCTACTCGCACACGATCCGCCGCCTCCTTCCGTGAGATTACGGCCTCACAGAAGGCGGCGATCGCGTCCCAGTTCCTGACACTGACGAGCATCTCCCTGGCGATGGTGGGCAGCGCCAGGTCGGCACCGATAATCGCGACGAGTTCACTGCGCTCCCCCTCCCACGCAGTACACTCCTCGAGCGTGTGCTGCGCCGTGTCCTCGTCGCAACTGCAGTGTTGGCAGGACGGTGTGCTCTCCCTCCTGACAATCTTGTGCAGGTACTTCCTAAAACACCCGTGCCCCGTCAGCACCTGCACCAGTCGGAAAGAAAGCACCCCGTGCGTCCACTCCATCAGCACCGGCCGGAAGGCCTCGACGGTCCTGACACCGTACCGAGGACTCTCCAGCCGGACTGCCCAACGGGCAATGACTCCTCGGCGGGCGTCGACCCGCCAGGCGGTGATCTCCTGCAAGGAGACCATACCGCCGCGGGCGCGCGTCTCCGACACCCGCCGATAAATGTCGGCGAGCATCTCCGCCTCCAGGTCCCACGGGGGAGTTCCGGCCAGGAGGCACGCTGCCTCCGTCGCCACCGTGCGGTAACCCCAGCTCTGATCGCCATGACCACCGTGTACAGCTGTCGGCACGTAGCACTGGGTCCACCCACATTCGGCATCAGCCGCGAAAGGGCGGACGCCGCGCCGACAAGCCGGGGAACAAGTCGATGGAGATGCTCCCGGAACCAAAAATGCCCGTCGAGCACCAGGCCCAAGTACTTCATGTGGGCCTGGATGCTGATGGTGACCGACTTCACGGTGATCGAAGCGCCGGCAGGAGGCCCGGCGGTACGGAGGCCATGGAAAAAAAGGGCCTCCGTCTTTTCCAGGGCTACCCTCAACCCCAGCGCTTCGATCCGCCTGACAATCTCCTCGGTACCGAGAGTTGCCAGGCGTGCCGCCTCCTCTAGCGTCCCACCCCGGGCTGTGACGAGTGTATCGTCGGCGTAGCAAATTACGCCCAGCCCGGGTGGGAGACTACCTCTCAACGCCCAGTCATAGCCGATGTTCCACAGGGTCGGACCCAGAACCGACCCCTGTGGGACACCGCACGTCATGGGCGTTCGCACAACGTCTCCTACTCGGTCAACGTAGAGGACGCTGCGCCCCTCCAAGTAGTCTGCCACCAGCCGCCTGAGGTACACGGGCACCCCGTGATACCTCAGCCCCTCCCTGATGCAGCTGAATGGCAGACTGTTGAAGGCGTTGGCGATGTCCAGGGACACCGCCAACAGGACTCCTCCGCCGGTGACGGCCTCCGCTACCACGGCCTTCAGGCACAGCAGGGCCGCGATCGTCGAACGCCCTCTCCGAAAACCAAACTGGGCGTCCGAAAGATCCGGCCCGACCCCGACGAGGTGCCGCTCGATGCGGGCAGCCAACACCCTCTCTAGCAGCTTGCCCGCATCATCGAGCAGCACGATGGGCCTGTAGGCCGAGGCCGACTCGGGAGACCGTCCCGGCTTCGGCAGGAGAAGCAGCCTCCCCTCTTTCCAGCACCCAGAGACCTGCCCGGACGTCAAACAAGCGGCGAACAGTCCCCTGAGGCGTGGTCCCCGGTGCTCGAGGACCAGGGCCAGCACACGGTTCGGAATACCGTCGGGCCCGGGGGCGGTGGATTTGACTCGCATACGCGCCACCGCCGCTCCCATTTCCGGCTCCGTGATGGGTGGAGCACTTTCATCGTCGGCCTCCCGGTCGCTGTCCGGCGAAGCCATGACCGGGGGCGTGTGCTCCGCCCGCCGTGGAAAGAGGTCCTCGACAACTCTGGTGAGGAGGCTGGGCTGGAGAGTCTCGGTGAGGGGGGGGGGGGCCCGCCCGCGGAGCTTGTTCAGCGCCGCGAGGTAGGGGTGACCCCAGGGGTCACGCTCGAGACTGTCCAGCATCTCCCGCCGACTAACGTCCTTGGCGGTACGGACGGCCAGCCTGAAGGCAGACCGCGCACTGCGGTAAGCCTCGTACAGCTGGCCCTCCCGCTCAGCGTCGCGGTGACGCGCTCGGCTGCGGGTATAGGCCCTCCGGGCACGTATGCACGCGGCCCGAAGGTCCGCCAATTCTCGGGCCCACCAGGGGACCGCACTCTTCGGGGGCAGATGCCGCACACGGGACATGGCCGCATCGCAGATCTGCGTTAATGCACAGCGGATGCGGCCAGCCTCGACATCCACCCCGTCCGCCTGGGGCGGTGAGGACAGCCACGACTGAACGATGGCTGCCTCCACCAACAGGTCCCGATCCAATCGACCCACAGCCCACCGCGGAAACGCGGGAGCTCCGTCCGCCGTGTGACCCCTACTGGGCTGCAGGAGGGTCCGGGAGACCTCTATCCGGATGTATCGATGGTCAGATAGGGTCTCAACCTCCTCCTGGACGCACCAGCTCCTCACACGTGCTGCGACATTAGGGCTAGCGAACGACAAGTCCACTATCGACCCGCCCTGCTGCCGCACGCACGTTTGCACCGAGCCTCTATTCAGCAAACAGAGGCCCAGTGCCGCCGCCCACTCTTTGACCGCCCGCCCACGGTCATTCGTCCTGGGGGACCCCCACGCCGTGGACTTTGCGTTGTAGTCCCCCAGAACGAAGATTTGGCGCGGTGCCAGTCGCCGTATCGAGGCCCCCAGGATGGTGAGGAAGGCCCCGAAATCCGTCGCGCTCCTGTTAGGGGAGTAGTAAACACCAAATAGCGTAACCTCTCCCCATTCCGCCGCGTCATACCCATCGCCCCTGTCCATGAGCAACAAAGGCGGGGAATGCCACGACGTGGAGGCGACGATTGCCACAGAGCCGTCACTGCTGCCCAGCCAATTGGGCCGGTTAGGTACCACGTACGGCTCCGCGGCTACGGCTGCACCGATCAACCACCCCGCCATGGCTTGCAGGAAAACGTCCTGTGCCTCGGCGGCGTGGTTGAGGTTGGCCTGCAGGAGGTGGTAGGATTCGGTCGCCATTAGTGGGCCGTATCCATCACCTCCTCCACGCTGGCGGGCGATCGGGTCGCGCTAGGGGCGGGAGCGTCCGGGGTCGTCGGGCCGCTCCGCCCCTTTGGGGCCGAAGCCGGGGATCTGCACTCCCTGCCCCCCATGCGGTGCTTGGCGCCGCACACGCGGGGCAGTGGGGAGTGGCGGCGCAGGATGCCGCCTTGTGCCCGGGTTGACCGCAGCGGAAGCAGAGATCGCTGCAGTCAAAGCAATTGGTGCATGTCGGCCGAGTGTGTCCGACCGCCATGCACTTGTAGCACCTCGCAGGCCGGGACTCCAGCACGGTCAGCCGCGCCGAGCTCCAGCCCACGAGGAGCCTGCCTGAGTCGACCAATTGCTTGGCCGACTCCACCGGGCACTGCACCCAGGCAGCACCGACGCCGCCTGGACCAGGGCGGATGGCGCCAATTCGGACGGTGTCCACGGGACACCCAGTTTTCGAGACGATGGCCTCCCGGATGTCATCCACCGTCACGGAGTCTTCCAGACCCGCGACGCGTAGTTCTGCGCACTTTACGGGTCTGGCGATTTTGACGCCACCCTCCTCTGCGAACAGACCCCTCAACTTGGCCGCCATGCTATCGGCCGTCTTGGTGCCCTCGGCTCCAGGGAACTCTAGAATCCGTGCCCCTGTCCGGGCCTTGCGGGTCCTGGCTTCGACGCCTCTTAAATTGGAGACGTCAAGCTCCCGCCGGGCGCGACGTAAGACGGCCTCATAGCTGAGGCCATTTTCGGCCGCCTCAGGCAGCACGGTGATCACCACCGCGGCTGACTTTGGCAGCCGGAGCCTGCGCGACCTTTTATTTGCGGCTCCTGCTTTGGGAGCGGAGGCTTTGGCGGCACTTTTGGCCTCCGCTCTCCTCTTCTGGCCGCGACTTTTTCGGCTGCGCTCGGCTGTCTGCCAACCTTCTTCAGGTGCAGCGGAGGGGCCAGGCACAGCAGTCACGGCCGCGGCTGCGTTGGCTGCTACCGGCGGTGCATTTGCCGGTAGCGGCTGAGGTCCGGCCTGAGCAGGAGCCGGTGCCACCTTCTTCCTCGCGGCGGGCCCTTTGGACTTCGGTCCAGCAACGGCCGCAGCGTAGCTCCCTACGCGCCCGCCCTGGCAGGGTAGCGCATCAGGGGCTGACACCGCGGCCTTGGGCCTGTCCGCAGTAAGCGGCGGCCGAAGACGGTGCTCCGGAGGCAGTCTTGACTCCAGAGCCGCCATGCGCGCGTCGAGCATTCTGCCCACAACATCCACTATGGCGCGCATGGTCTGATCCGGCACGCCGTTCACTGCGGGCAGCGGGACCGCTTCGGCCGGCTGGGCTCTCTGGGGACTCGCCGCAGCGCGAGTTGGCGCAACGGGGACAGCGGGGGCGGCGGCAGGGCCAGCGCTTGTCGGCGGCGCAGTCCTCGCCAGTTGTGCGACCTGGCGCCGCAAGTCGGCCATTTGCTTGGCCAACTCGCGGTTCGCCTTCTGCACCGCCGACAGCTCTTTGTGTAAGGCCTTGTTTTTCTCCTGCAGGCCTGAAACCTCACCAGAAAGGCGGGCGTTTTCGGCCTGCAGGGTGGCCACATTGGCAGCTGGGGGATCGCCACCCACAGCGGGCTCAGCAGCCACCGTGTCGGTGGGAGGGATGTCCGCCAACACCCTCATCATTCTTTCGGCAGCCGCCTCATTTGCCCGTTTATGGGCCTCAGTTCCCCGCGCCGTGCCGATCGGCGATGGAGTCGCCGACCTTGCCGCTACTACCGCGCCGCCTCGCCCACCCCGCCCCCTGCGAGAGGTCGGGACTTTGGGAGGAGGCATGATGGTGCTACTCCCCTCGGAGGATCCCGAGATGCCACCCTCGTTCAGGGGGCGCTTCCGCACCTGCGAGAGGAGGACCTCCTCCCTGACCGCTAGGGCCGCCGTCAAGGCCGACGCTGGGGACTGACTGGCGATCTCTGCAGCTGATGTGCTGCCGCCCTCAGTGTCCGACGGCTCTGCGGCAGTGCTGCCGCCCTCGTCAGCAGTTGGAGCGGCTGCAGCGGCCTCCCTAGCCAGCCGCTCCTGCCTGACCAACTCGCGCCTCTTGACACTTGACCAGCGTGGTATAGCAGGTCGATTTCCCTCCCATAGTGTAGGAGGTGCGAGCCCAGCAGTTGGTCGTATATGGGCTAAGATGATGATTTATCAGCCTCCCACAAATAGTGTAAAGTGGCGGATTAAGGATATATGACACTTTCCGTAAATTCAATTCAGTTGGATTATCAATAATTCCATTATATTGATATGTTTGAGGCCGAGTCCCGAGACCGCCCCAGCTTCGGCAACTTTACGCCATTTGTAGGAGGTTGATAAATCATCTTCATCGTCTCAACCCATATATGTATGGCCCACTGTTGGGCTCGGGCCTCCTCCACTATGAGAGGGAAATCAATCTACTATATCACGCCGGTGAGACGTATTGGTATAGGGTTTTGTTCCGAGTTTTCCTTATCTTGCATAGATATAATATGCATATTATATCTCTTAGTCGTCTTTTACGACACACACGGCTGGTGAATTGTATTCTTACTCCGTCACCGCACGGATAATACTAAAACCAAAAAGGTGGTACGAAGTTCGTCGGGTCAGCTAGTTTATAAATAAATTTGTTCTTCTATAATCGTTTTTTTTTTTCATTACCTTAGCGAAAGCCCGTTTCTTAGTGAATGCCGTTAATCTTTATGTTTAGGGACACTTGGTAAGTTTATCACTATTGCCAGTTCCATTGTATTCTAAAATAGCTTTTGCTCGCGACTTCGCCCGCGTAGATATCATGTGTGGCAGAGGCAGTCACAGATAACTGTGTAGTGTGTCCAGGGTTCCACCGTCTGGTGGGTCATGGGGCCGCGCACCGCCCCTCCGTCGCCCCACGGGGGTGGCCACCCCTAAAAAAGAGTTCCACCGTGTTGCTCTGGGTGATGTAGGCAAGCTAGTGTAGAGAATCCTGATTGCCTGCATCTGCCAGCACCAAGGCGCTCACGGGCAGGGTGGTGCTGTTGGCGGTGTATTTAGATGTCGCCAACTCATTTCTATTCCAAATAACATCCTACTTATTTTGAATTCTTCAAGATTTTATGAATAACTATAGTGGGTTTATACAGGGGCTTCGCCAGAATATCTTAGAAAATAATCCATTAAAGTTGTGGAATTCTTTTTTATATACCTAGTTCTGTTACATATTTAGGTAATTGGTAAAAGACTTATCGACAAGAAAGAGTGTTTAATAAAGTTTGGGATTAAATACATTCATTTCGTTTCAGCTCATATATATACGTGCTGGGCTTGAAACTCTTCCACTACGGGGTTAAATTGATCTAACTATACAACGCTTTTTTTTTTTTTTTTTGGGGTGGGCTGCGGTCGGCGCGCCTCCGCACCACTCCGTCCGGAGCGACAGAGGGGCTTAAGCACGCAACACCCGCAACCCACCCGAACACCACGTCGCCTTCGTCGTTGGGCCAACCACTGGAGCAGGGTTACTTGTCATCAGTGGTCGGCCCAACTATACAACGCTGGTCAGGTAAATTGGTATAGGGTTTTATTTCGAGTCTTTCTTCTCTTATCTTAGCAATATATTATAATTCTCAAATATAATGCAAACAATTATGGCCTCATCCAGATACCACAAGCGACACCCAATCACGAGTTATCTACTAGATGATATTACACTAAGGTTCGATTTACATTACATCTCTCATACTTACTAAATATGTAAGTTAGTACTAACAAAATTAAAAAAAAAATAATACAACCTCTCAGTTTCTTTACGAATCTTCAGAACAAGATGTTCTCTAAAGTCAAAAGCGGTGTACTTATCGAAACTACCTCGTCGCCATTTCTGAGAACCTATTGGCAATACTTAATGGCGTTTATTGACGGATATCTCAGTGACTATCCAAGGAATATCGCCAAAATTGCTTTGAATTCGAGTTGGTGCTCGCAGTTGTTATAAGTTTTCCAGAAGAGTGCAACTAACCATTCGCGTGGTGATCAATTAGCCGGCTTTTACAACTTTCACGGTAATGTAATTTTGGTGGTTTGATCGCAGCCCACATACGTCACACTGTTGGGCTCCGGCCTCCTTCGCAACGGAAGGGAATTTGACATACTATATCATGCTGGTCAGATATGTTGGTATAGGTTATCCGTGTGGTGACGGAGTAAGAATACAATTCACCACCCCCTATCTTACCCGTGGGTGATCGTACGAGACGACTAAGGGATATAAAACGCATTAACATCTGTGCGAGAGAAGGAAAACTCGAAATAAAACCCTATACCAACAGCGTGGTATAGTAGGTCACTTACCCTTCCATTATGAAGGAGGCCCGAGCCCAACAGTGGGACGTATATGGGCTGAGATGATGATAATGAGGGTTTCATTTCGTCTTTTCCTTCTCTTGCACAGATGTCATGTGCAAATTGTATCCCATAGTCGTCTTTTCGCGTGCGCTTACCACAGCTGCGCGCGCGTGCTCTTACCGTAGCCCACCCATAAAAAAAAAACGTCTTTTACGACATCCACTGGCAAGATAGGGAGTGGTGAATTGTATTCTTATTCCGTCACCACACAGAAAATTAAAATTATTAATTTAAGACAGATTATGCCTTGTAAAATGTTTAGAGTCTCTGAGCTAAGACGCGAGTTGTGGAGGGCCAAGCATTATAAATAGCGAAACATATTATGTAGCACCATTGCAACTTCTGTTGTGTAAATATATTTATTGTCTCTAAAGTAACAGTAACTCTTATCAATAATAAAATGGCTGGTTTCAATAAACTAATCGTCTTACTTTTGGTCGTTGCATGTGTAATGATCATTACCACTGAATTGGCTATGGCAAAACAATATTATGTAGAACCCTGCAACGAAGTCTGCGAACGTTCTGATCCAGAAAAGACCAGTTGTTGCAAAGCTCACCGGTTACTCTTATTGTACAAATGATGGGCATATGTATTGTTATAAATAGTAAACTAATGTATTGAAAAAGGTAAGACTGTATTAAAATACGTTTTGTTTCAGTTTTTATAGTGTTATGCCTTTACTTATAAATTGAATTGACATATAAAACATCCAAATGTTGATCCAATTTTTTGTTGATTTGTTGGTCATAATACCAATCTTAATAACATTGACTGTGAATTTGTCAAATGGCTGTAAATCTAACTATGCCTTTTGGCTGACATAGTATTCGAACTTGTGTTCACTACATCATTTCATATCATCTCGGCTCATGCAGTGAGATCATTGCTGAGTTCGAATCCCCTCCACAATAGAAGCGAAATTGATCTACAACACGCTGGTCAGTTTATATAGAGTTTTTTTGAGTTTACCTCCTCTTGCGTACATTTTTTAGGCATAATGCGACGTGCTATACAACCCGGATAGGTTATAGGTGTGCGTGCTTACGCCCCTCTGTCGCCCCGGACGGAGTGGTGCGAGGAGTGCGCCGACCGTAAAACACCAAAAAAAAAAAAATTACAGAATATGTACTCTTCATTCGTCGTACATATTGTATAGAGTTTTTACAATAGTTTTATGCTTGGCCGCCTGTCTGTCGTCAACTCTATTTGGCGATGCTAATGCTGATCAGACGGCATCAAATGAAATTAACCCAGGTTTATCTAAATTTGTGACCAATGCGGTCATAGAGTTTATTTTTTTAAATAAAATTGGTTTCATCATCATCAGCTCATATAGGTCCCACTGTTGGGCTCGAGCCTCCTCCACAATAGGAGGGATATTTACCTTAGTATACCATGCTGGGTATACCATGTTGGTTGGTATAGGGTTTTATTTCAAGTTTACCTTCTCTTGCATAGATGATATATGCTTATTATATCCCTTAGTCGTCTTTTACGACATCCACGGGCAAGAAAGGGAGTGGTGAATTGTATTCTTTCTCCATCACCACAAGGATAATTAGTTTACTTTTAAATATTTTTTTAACCAAATTCCTTATTAGAAATAGTAATATAATTTCAGATTACATAACGTACTTAGATCATTTCAACATCTGTGTTATTAAATTATGTATTCAAAGGGAGAGAACTGCTTAATAAACTTACAACTCCCTTTTCTTCAGTTTATATATGTACATCTCTCATTAAATACGGCCTCATCGACAGTGTTTATGAAAGCTTTACTACGAGAATAATATGGTGGCCAATTTGTTTGTTAGTTGGTTGCACGTTATCCTTCCTTTACAGTGATATTATTTGCATAGATACCTTAAAAGTTTTTGATGAAAACCGCAAGTAATATAGTTCTGATTAATTGTTCCCATTATCACATAATAGCTATAAAAGTTTATGTTTAAAGTTTGCCTTACAAAGTAATTTTCGATTATTTTTCTATATAATAAAAAAAATATAAACGAGGACGTGAATATAATATGGGTCCTATTTGACATTAAATAAAATTTACTACGAATTATATAGTCATTATGCTATTTAATTTAATCTCAGTCCATATACCTCTTACTATTGGACTCCAGAGTCCTCCAATATGGGAATTGACCTACTATAACATGTTGGTCAGACGTTTTTTGATTGATTGATTGATGGATAATTTATTTGCAGAATGTGGGTTAACAATAAAGATAATAATGTCAATAATACAATAAGTTCCATGCCATATCTAATGCCGTCGTCGGTGTGCAAATTACGTAGTCCATTAGACATGTCAAAATAATGTAAATAAAATTAAATGAAGTGATTATTAATTTCTATTGATTAAATATATAAAATGTCAGTGAAGTTAGCATTTGTGTTGGTTTTTTTTTTGGGGTGAGTTACGGTCGGCGCACTCCTCGTACGGGGCGACAGAGGGGCGTAGGCACGCACACCCGTAACCCACCCGTATAGCACGTCGCCTTCGTCATTGGGTCGGCCAGACGTGTTGGTATAGGGCTTCTTTTCGAATTTTCTTCTCTAGCATAGATGTCATATGCATGTTTTATCCTAAAGTTGTCTTTAACGATATCCACAGACAAGAATTGTATTTTTGTAAGCGGCGAATTGTATTTTTACTCGATCACCATACGGTTAATTAAATTTATATGTTTTATGCTTTCAGTAGCTGCGAACGAAATTCATAATAAATGGCAAACTGGATTATAATAATTAATCTATATAACTTCTATATAACCTTCTAATTTTGTTTAATTATTCTGCACAATTAATAAATTTACTTATGCACGCAAATGTGTTTGTTTATCTTGTTAATTCCCTTATCACATTTTCTTTCGTATTTAGAATAAGTATTTTACTATATTATAAGTTATGAAATAATTCACATGAAATCATTAAATACGCAAAAAAGAGTATAAAAATTAGCAAAATAACAAAAATTGAATGTCATCATCATCATCTCAGCCCATATACGTCCCACTGTTGGGCTCGGCCTCCTCCATAATGGAAGGGTAATTGACTTACTATACCACGCTGGTCAGACGTGTTGGTATAGGGTTTTATTTCGAGTTTTCCTTCTACTCTATCACCACACGGAATATACCTAATATTGAATGTAGTTTTAATTTATTTTGTATTAGCAATCCGCCCTCGCTTCGCTTCGGTTTCAGTCGCTTTACTGAAGTAGTTCCCGTGGGTATACCGTCATAAAATATAGCCTATGTTACTCACTGATATTATAGCTTTCCAGTGGTGAAAAAATTTTTGAAATCGGTTCGGTGGTTTAAGCGTGAAAGCGTAACAAACAAACAAACAACCTTACTTTTGCATTAATAATATAGTAGTAAGTATATGTAAATCTATACCAATAAATAAAATTGGAGTGTCTGTTTGTAATGTCAAAATAATAGGCTTTTTTCATGCTCACACGGTTAGTTGCACGACACATATGCCTAAAATAGCAATTAAAAAATTTTTGTCTGTCTGTCTGTTTGTTCCGGGTAATCTTCAAAACAGCTGGACCGATTTCAAAAATTCTTTCACCAATGGAAAGCTATAATATCAGGGCGTAAACTAGGCTATATTTTATCCCGGTATTCCCACGGGAACGGGAACTACGCGGGTAAAACGATTATAACCTATAACCGAAGCGAAGCGAGGGCGGGTTGCTAGTGCGAAATAAATATAATAGTAGTGTAGTAAGGCTAACATATTTTATAGCATTTCATCGATAGATTGCAGTTAGTTATATTTAAAACTAATTGTGTCTTATAAAAATCATAAGAACACAAAACAAAATACGATGAAGCAATAATATTTATTTTTTTGGGTTGGGTGCGGTCGCCGCTCTCCTTGCTCTACTCCATCCGGGACAACAGAGGGGCGTAAGCACGCACAACCGTAACCTACCCGTTACACGTCGCCTTCGTCGTCGGGCCGACCACCGAAGCAGGGTGATTTGACGTCAGTGGTCGGCCCGACGGAATACCCCCTAAGGAGTACCCTCTCGTCGACCGACGTCCCTCCCTCGTGGAGGACGTCGGTCTTTCCTCACGCGGTTGGCGTCTCAGCGGGTGACGGGCTAGTTCCCCGGTCCAGTCACCCGAAATAATTTAGTTGAGAGGATGACGTTTTAGAGTAATCGAGATCCGTAGAACACTAGCTTTTTCTTTTTTTTTTTTGGGTGGGCTGTGTTCGGCTCACTCCTCGCACCACTCCGTCCGGGCGACAGAGGGGCGTAAGCACGCACCCCCGCAACCTGCCTGAACACCACGTCGCGTTCGTCGTTCGAATAGGACAAATTGAGTTGTTCAACAACAACTCAATTTTGGCCTATTATTGATGACGTGGATATCACTGATATGTGGTTTCAACAGGATTGTGCCTGTGATGTCACACATCAAATGAAACGATCAATTTATTGCAAACCAAATTTCCCGATCGCATAATTTCACGAAAATCAGCTGTTATGTGGCCAGCCAGATTGTGTGATTTAACACCACTGGATTATTTTTGTGGGGCTATGTTAAGGACAGAGTCTATACGGAGCCAATCGAATCGATTGCACCCTTAAAACTCAAAATCCGTGATGTGATTAACGAAATAGACCCGCCATTTTGCCAAAAAGTGATTAAAAACTTTGATGAAAGAATCGACATCTCTCAGCGTGGTCGTGGTGGACATTTGCCAGATATCATCTTTCATTCATAATTTCCGAACTTTTCTCTTCGTAATACAATAAAAAATTGAATCATCTTCATCTAAATTTCTTGTTTTATTTTGTTTTAGAAAACAAAGTTCTTGTTGAAAAGCCCTTTATAATAACTTCCAAACCGTCAATTGAATTGAAAAAACTATGGAACATATGTATATTTAATTTTTAACTGAGCTCCCACACCTCGATCTTTGTAACTATATTTAAAAAATGACGCACTTTCATTCAAACTTTCGCACTTCTTTTCTCTTCTTTAGGGGTTAAATTTTCAAAAATCATATCTTAGTGCTCATCTCCTTGTCTGTAAAAGGAACTAGCTTGAATTTACAGGGACCTAATCTCTGTTCTTTGAACTGTGTTGATGGCATCAGTGACGGATTTAGGTTCGATGGCCGTCTAGGCTTAATTTGACGCCCTCAACAAAATAATTCTACTTGTAAATAAAACTACTTTACGGATTCTATCGCGTTTGTATTTGTTTTTTGATTGCCCTACGTTTCGAACACTTTGCAGCGTTTATGGTCACGAACGGATTAAGATGTCTCACGTCCAACAAGTCATCATTATTACAGAAAATTTATAATTATATATCTACCCGATACAGAAAATTAGTTATTAAATATTGACCCATATTTTAACACAAATTCATTGCTAGTGTAAGAAGAAAATGATTCTATATGAAAAAATTGTATTGTTTATGGTTAGTAATTATTTAAAACTAGCAACCCGCCCTCGCTTCGCTTCGGTTATAGGTTATAGTAGTTTTACCCGCGTAGTTCCCGTTCCCGTGGGAATACCGGGATAAAATATAGCCTAGTTTACGCCCTGATATTATAGCTTTCCATTGGTGAAAGAATTTTTGAAATCGGTCCAGCCGTTTTGAAGATTACCCGGAACAAACAGACAGACAGACAAAAATTTTTTAATTGCTATTTTAGGCATAGGTGTCGTGCAAATAATCATGTGAGCATGAAAAAAGTCTATTATTTTGACATTGCAAACAGACACTCCAATTTTATTTATTGGTATAGATTAAAATGAACAATAAATTATATTTAAAACCTAACAATCTAGTATATTACAATATACAAATGCGATAAAATCCGTAAAATAGTCTTATTTACAACCAGCAACCCGCCCTCGCTTTGCTTCGGTTTCAGTCGTCTTCCCTGCATAGTTCCCGCTCCCGTGGGAATACCGGGATAAAATATAGCCTAGCTTACGCCCTGATATTACGCGCTGATTTTTTCTAAAAACTTACGAGCAAAAGCTGTGAAAAAAATTTTTACGATTCTCAGTCTGAAAGCCGATTTTTAAAATAAAAACAAATTTACAATTTTTTTTATATGCTTATTTTAAAACATGCAATCGCCAAATTTGGAGGGAATACGTTATCTTTGCATCTCTGTACTCAGGAATTTTTTCAATTTTTTTGGTTTGGTGCAACGATATGAAAAAAATTAAAAACTGATTTTTTGTTAATTATTTCATATTTCCACTATTTTATACTAAAGATTATTAATGAATTATATTATTCATTTATAATCTTTGTTTAGAAGTATATAATTCCTATTTAAAATATTTTAAGTAAGATCTCAGCATATTAATGCAAAAACATATCGCTGCTTCATTGAGTATCATCCGGACAAAAATGGAGTTAACGGAATTTCGCGCTACTGCTGTGATTGTGCCAATAGTCGGCGTACAGTTGGTTGTTGTTCCCATGTAGCAGCTATTATTTATTACTTATCACACGCTAGATACTTATCAAGGATTGTAAGACCAGCAGAAATTTTAAGTCGCATTTTTAGTAATACCGGGCGCTGTGTAGTTATTAATGAAGACAGCGATGACGATTGATCAAAATATTAACAAATATTTCGATAGCTACATACGTTTTTGATGAATATTTTGATGGACAAATACGTTTTATAATTGTATTCTCTATGCTAAAATATTTGTCTTTTTCTTTTGTAAACTAAGGAGTAGTATAAAGTAGTGGATTTATAAAATAATTACCGAAAAATCAGTTTTAAAATTTTTTCATAACGTTGCACCAAACCAAAAAATTTGAAAAATTCCTGAGTACAGAGATTCAAAGATATACGTTATCTTTGCATCTCTGTATTCTCTCCAAATTTGGCGATTGCATGTTTTAAAATAAGCATAATAAAAAATAATTGTAATTTTGTTTTTTATTTTAAAAATCGGCTTTCAGTCTGGGAATCATAAAATTTTTTTTTTCACAGCTTTTGCTCGTAAGTATTTGGAAAAAATCAGCAAAAAAAATTTTAATTTTACTATTAAAAAAAACAAAAAATAGGTTATTTTTCAATTTCGCGAAAACCGCTTAAGATTAAGAGCTGAAATTTTGACTGAATTATTTTCTTTTGGGTCCAAATTGATCCCCATAGTGCCGACAGAAAACTCGGCTGGGGCCGATTCGACCTGCTTATCTGGCTATGCCCTTTAAGCGGGAACTAATACTACTGCTACTAACTTGCCTTGACGTTGTGAACGAGACTTGTGCTGGATAAAGTGTGTGGGTTTAAACATGAAGATAGATTGATAATCTTTTACTATTTAGTCTAAATAGTAGATAGGCACATCAATACCTAATATACTTATGGTTTATTGTTACTTGCAGAGGGTAATCAGGAGTATAAAACATTCATATCACATAAAAAAATCTATGTAATTTTCAATTCCACTTCATAGAAAGCGAAAGTTTTGAATTTTACCAGATATTGAGCTTGTTATTTGTTTCATTCTTTATTTGGGATTTTTATTCTTTATGAATATGTAAGCCCTATAGTACCCTCAATCGCTTACTGGTCAATAAGGTGCATAAAGTTCAAGAACATATTCTTACTCACATTCAAGGATATATGTACATAATATAAAAATGCTGTAGGTACCTACAGTTAAAATATTAAAACGAATCATTAACGTGTGTGTGTGTATATATTTACTTAACTACAATATAAGTACAGTACATCTTAGGTTAATTTTATAGCTACATAGAACATGTTGTTTAGGTAGCTAGTTATGTGCTTTTACAACATTCGATGACGCTTTTCCATATCAATAGCTGAGTTCCGTGTTTTTGAAATTGTTCTCTTGACGTTACTGAAACAATACATATTTTTAATTAATTTAAAGCGATAAATATTAGGGAAAATATTTTCCAAATAATTGCCTGGCTTTATGTCATATAAATGTGTTTAGGGAGAAAGAATATAATGAACTACCCCCTCTCTTGCCCATCGGTGTAGTAGAATACGACTAATGTTGTCCACGCGAACACGCGTGCGGAGTGGTGAGGTGCGTGCTGAGAGGAAAGAACGGGCGCCGCGACTTGGTCGGACTTTTAAATTTAGTCCCGCTTACTCACTGATGGTCTTTGGAAAACTAGCAACAAGGGATCCAAGTATCACTTAAAAAGAACATACTTTCTAATGTTTCCATGACTTTTGAAGAATTAACAGCTTTATTCACACAAATAGCTGTCTTTCATTTTTGGCTTCCACCCTCTTTATCTTCTGACATAATTCCCGAGCACTTTCTAACCGGGTGGCCACTGACGCCAATGCCATCCTGTGCAGGAGGAATCAGTCGCCGACATCTAAATTCGAAAGAGACCATTCGTAGAGATCTCCATTATATTGTGCACCTGCCAATTTTTAAGGAACCTGAAGAACCTCATCAAAAGTAAAACCTTTCAAGACAGAGAGTGCGTATGGAACAGCGAGGGCAAGTAATGTGTGTGTGGAGAGCCATGACCAGGTGGCGCGACTTGATCGTGGTCGGTTCACTTCGTCGTTACACATTCTATCTTGTTACAAGGCACACTGGTTAATTTTAATATCTTATTGGCATACTAGAGGTTTCAGGGCTAAAAAATCGATCTAGCTAGGTAGACTGACAAGATATCAGTTGGGAAGTTGTCCAGCTTTTTCTTTGCTTTGTTTGAATAACAGCGTGGGATCGAATCTCGGTCTTCTTATTATTCTCTTTTTGTATTTTTTTTAATCATATATTTCTAAATAAGTTCGGCAAAATTACAGAAAAATATACCAGACATTATTTTTTAGTACGTTGATGTTAATGTGTATTGTTCATAACACCCAATCAAGACGCTTAATATGTAGGTAGTATCTATGCAAGGGAAGGAAACTCGAAATAAGCCTATCGCAATTCGTATCTCTTATTGCAGAAGAGGTTCGAGCCAGAAATAGGCGATATATGAGTTGTAATGGTGATTCCAACGTGATTTTACGCACCATTGCTTTTCATTACAATTTATTGTGGTTTTGTTTTTTAACAGAATTGTTTCTTATTTACAACAACCGCACAAGATTTTAACTTTAATATGAATGATATCGAAATCGAAGGTACAGATCGCGAAGTCATCTAAGTAATGATGTCAAGTGTTGCGGGTTTAATTTCTACGCAGCATAGGTCTTTGCGACCATGTGATAGCATCTGGATGTTAGTTGAGTCGATTAATTGTATGTTTGTAAAGTCCCCCACGATACACTGAATCAGTCCTTACTGTGGGATGTAGAAATTAAAAATAATGATCGAACACATTGGTAAACAATACAGATTTTTTTTTGTAAAATGATATTCAATAATACCTTTTGATCCTATTGAAGCATTAACGACAATACATCCTGCCGCGAGAACAAGACGAGTAGCCTGAGTAGTGGTGAGCACGGCAGCATTCGTGTCTTTCTGCGACGATACGGCTGCAGACCTGGTCGCAAGGACCTACATGCGCCGCCATAGCCATCTCAGTGGTGATGATCATTACACACGCAACGACCAAAAGCAAGATGGTTAGTTTATTGAAACCGGCCATTTTTTTATTAGAATAATTGTACTGTTACTAAAGACAACAGAAAATATACTGATGCTGTGCAAAGTATTGAGCTATTTATATTGCCCAATCCATTAATATTAGGATAACTAGTTTGGTGAAATATGTTGATGTACTTCTCTTAAACATGATAACAGAAAAATTTATCTTATTAATCTAAATGTAAAGGAATTTCGACTTAAAAGCCAGTTATTAAGATTGATTTTCATTTATCATGATATGGTATTATAATTTGATGCTAAGATGATTTAATGTACAAATAGTCTCGGCATTATTGATTATCTAATTATCCTTGCCGTGTAATAATTTAAATTTTATCTTGTTTTTTACTCAATGTTTTTATTCAATCATGTTTTTATATGATTTAAAAGGTGCTTTATTTTTACGTTTTATAATTAGGGTACAAGTATGTGTTCAGGAAATGTGTTGTCGCGACTACAAATACTTCTAACTCTTATATTGCTTGTATTTGCTAACGACTAAGTTCTTTACCATAGACCAACTCCATCTGATGCCGTCTTCTTTTTAGGACGATTAAGAGCTTTAAATAGCCCTGGGCTAACTCTATTATATATCCGAGGAGTTATAACGTCAGGCGTAAAATTTTTACCAATACTCTTGCAATATGTACGATGGAAGAAGAGTACATATTATGTCGATCACAAGTAGAGATAAGAGAAAGATGATGATGATGTAGTTGATGAAAATGTTAATGAAAAGGCGCGTTTTAATAGACTTTCGAAACACTGATAAGTACATGTGTCGCAATAATCGAGCAAAGTCGGCCTACTACCGCTACTGAAGAGACCACTCATTGCCGATATACAGGTGGTAAAACTTTTGCTCACAGTAACTATAGAAGTTTCAAATTAATTTCTTTAGGTTATTTTTTTTAAAGACTACTCTTTGCACTAAGGCAATAATCCTTGTATTACAGGGGACTTTACAAACATACAATTAAAGGACACAAATTACATCCACACTCAGAAAAACAATTTGTAGATCGCACAAAGTGTTGTCCTGCATGGGATTCGATATGTTATGCATGCAAAAGAAGGAAATCACGAAATAAACCATATAACAACTTGATCAGCATGGTACAGTAGGTCAATTTCCCTCTGTTGTGGCGGAGGCTCGAGTCCAGCCGTGAGACATAGGTATATGAGCTGAAATGATGATGATATTTAAAATGCTGATTAATTTTCGAAAACTTTAGATATAAGGTAAGGGCACTAGTAACTGACCATGTACCTGTAATTGACCACTAACGCACATAAATCGGCAAAATAAGAAACTACAGCGCATTTTGAAACTCATTCCATATTCAATAGTCGTTGCTGTTATCTAGTCATTGAATCGTGCAAACTACGCTGCCTGTAATTTTTTTTGGTTCCGTACTCAAAGGGTTAAAAAGGGACCCTATTACTAAGACTGCGTTGTCTGTCCGCCTGTCTGTCTATCACAGGCTGTATCTTAAGAACCGCAGTAGCCAGACAGTAGAATTTTTTACAAATTATGTATTTCTGTTGCCGCATAACAATAAATACTAAAAACAAAATAAAATAAATATTTAAGGGGCCTCCCATACAACAAATGCGTTTTTTTGCCCTTTTTTGCTCGATAGCGATAATCGGCAAGTTAGGCACTTGAAATATTTACAAAATACCCAGTAGTATTTTTACTTTAAAAAAAAAATTCCGTGTGGTGACTGAGTAAGAATACCACTCCCTAATAATCACCACTCCCTATCTTGCCCGTGGATGTCGTAAAAGAGGACTATGAGAAATAATATGCACATAACATTTGTGTAAGAGAAGGAAAACTCGAAATAATACCCTATATCAACAAATCTGACCAGCATGGTACAGTAAGTCAAATTCCCTCCCATTGTGGAGGAGGCCCGAGTCTAACAGTGGGACGTATGTGGGCTGCGATGATGATGATGAATAAATAATAAAATTAAAATGAAATAAATTAAATTTTTATGGGTCTCAAATAAAAACAAAATTGTCTATTTTTGCTCGATGTCAGTAAATGGTAATAGGTGAAGGTTACAATATGAAATTTGTGTATCTATTGTTGTCTACCTAGTCAATCGTACGGAAACCTTCGTGCGCGAGTCCGACTCGCACTTGACCGAATTTTTAGTATTCCAAATGCTCCAATTGTTTTTCAAGTGACTGCCCTAAACAAATAATTAACATTTTTTAACGACTGTAAAATTTTGACTCTTTTTAATATATTGACTCTTGTTAATAGTAAATGTTTTTGCTAAAAGTAAATGATTTTTTTTTATTTGCATGGGGTTAATTAAGGTAATGTTGCATGTAAAATATGAAAAAAATTATTATAAAGTCAGTATGTGGGGTGGTCAACAACTGACTCTCAAATTGTAGGTTTAATTATTTTTTTTTAATTTATTCCATCAAGTCACACAACTAGCTTAATGTCGTTAAAAACTTCCGAAGAGCTTAGAAAAAGAAAATTTGATTCGGGTAAAAATTAGGTTAAGTAAATTAGGTTAAGAATTAATAAAATAAGTAAAATTGAAAATTTTGAATAACCCTAGACACAAACTAAAATAATACAAAAAAAAGTATCACGTTCTCTTCAACAGGAATTATTAATAAATTATTATTTAACGACTGTACTAGCACGCGTGAAGCACCTAATCGAGTAATCATATGCCATTACATCACTTTGGAAAAGAGCTGATACTCTTACATTGCTGGATTGATATTAACCAAACAAGAAAAACCGCAAGGAACGTAGCTTTCAAAAGAAAAAAACCGCATCGAAATCAGTCCATTCGTTTGAGAGCTATTATGCCACAGATGGACACACATACGCACACACACAGACAGACAAACATCGACGTCAAACTTGTAACGTGGAAGAAATTTACTCATTAAAACTAATAATAGGTCTTCACCTATGTAATTGCCGTTCTGCAGTACTGGTCATTTCAAATCAAAATAATTTTTGTTTGGCTAAGAATTCTAATTTCAAATTAATTTTATTTTAAAACATGGAATTAATTTTTCAAAAGTAGTCATTTGTTTATTGATTAGTGTTACGTTTTCATCGCATTTCAATCTTTTTCGTCATCATGGATACGTTAAAAATTCGAGTAATTATGGAATATGAGTATCGTCGTGGCAGCAACGCGGCACAAGCGGCACGCAACATCAACGACTTACGGAGAGAGTTTACAGAGTTAACACTACAAACCAACGCACCGCCTGTTATTGGTTTGCTCGCTTCCGCTCTGGAAATTTCGACCTGAAAAATGAACCTCGCGGTCGTCCGAAGACTGGTCGACAATGACAAATTAAAGGCGATTGTGGAAGCTGATGATACACAATCTACGGCTAAATTAGCAGCAGCTTTCGAAGTTACCAACACAACAATATTGGTCCACTTGCTTCAAATTGGCAAGGTAAGAAAGCTTGACAAATGGGTGCCCCACGAACTCAATGATCGCCAGCGCGAAGTACGCGTCGAGACATGCCTTGCATTGCTCAACAGACACACAAATGAAGGAATTTTGAATCGCATTGTTACTTGGGATGAAAAATGGATTCTGTTTGATAACCGCAAGCGCTCAGCAAGTTGGTTGGATCCTGGTTCAGCACCTAAACAATGCCCTAAACGAAAACTTACTTCTAGAAAAGTGATGGTCACTGTTTGGTGGTCTAGCGCCGGTGTGATTCATTACAGCTTCTTACCAAACGGGGTGAGCATTACTGCAGATGTGTACTGTGAAGAACTGAACACAATGATTGAGAAGCTGGCACATCTCCAACCAGCATTGGTCAATCGCTCGTCTCCGCTGCTCCTGCACGACAATGCGCGACCTCATACTGCACAGCAGACGGTCTCCAAGTTGCAAGAACTGGGGTTGGAAGCTCTCCGTCATCCGCCATACTCACCAGACCTTGCGCCTATATACTACTTCTTTTTCCAGAATTTGGATAATTTCTTGGCGGGAAATAAATTCAATACCCAAGAGGCAGTACAAAATGCCTTTAAAGAATTTGTTGCCTCCCGTCCAGCTGATTTCTTTAAAAAGGGCATCATTAAACTGCCGCTGCGTTGGCAAAGATGCATTGATTGCATGAGTGATTACTTCGATTAATACAAATAAAAAATACATGAAAAAAAATCTTTAAATTTTTTTCATACATAACGGCAATTTCATAGGTAAAGAGAAGAGTGAGTAGTAATATATTGAGTCCAAATACGATAATATGTCTACTGCAAGTTTTCCAGGAGTTGGGTTCTCTGGAGACCAGGTTGTAGTACCAGGTCAATGTAACCGTATTGCAAGATCATAACATGAAAGGTATCTACTTATTGAAACTAATCATATCGAAGTTATTTATCGAAGAGTTGGGTACTTTAGAGACCATTCTGTTTGCAGTATCATGTTGAAGTTATCAATTTACCTATATTGTATCAATTTAGCTATACTATACCTGATATCTACTCTTATACTACTGAACCGATATTAACCAAATATAGCTAAGAACCACCGCCAGGAAACTGGCTTTCAAATAAAAAAACCGCATCGAAATCCATCCGTCCGTTTGAGAGCTATGATGCCGCAGACAGATAGACACACACACACACACATACACACACACACACACACAAACACGCACGCACGCTCGCACGCACGCACGCACGCACGCACACAAACACACACACACAGACATACATCGACGTCAAGCTTATAACACCCCTCTTTTTCGTCGGGGGTTGAAAAAAGAAATTCTATGCCCTCAAATGGTCAACTACTTGGTGCTTTTACCTTACAATAAAATTACTTTATTTACGGTTCGTTGGATTTAACTGAGTAAGAGTATAAAAGTTACCACCCCTGCCTTTGTCATGGGTGATCGCAAAGGAGCTAAGGATCGCATAAGACGACTAAAGGACCCAAATAAAATCACACAAAAGATAAGGGCAACTCGAAATACATCATCGTCAGACTATCAATATCCACTATTGGACATAGGCTTATAAAAGCTCCATTGTTGGGTTCCAGCTTCCTATATAAAAGGAGGGAAATTGACGCACTATACCATGCTGGTCCGACAGGTTGGTTTAGGGTTTTGTTTCGAGATTTCCTCCTCTTCCATAGATGTTATTTGCGTATTATATTCCTTATCCCGTCCTTATTTCTTATCCGTCGTCTTTTACGACATGACGGAATAAGAATACCTACAATTCACCACTCCCTAAGAGGGATAATACAGTAAACGCTACGTTTAACAGGTGGTCTACCGGTCGTAGATAGTTCTTTTTCACCAGGGGAGAGCTGCTGCTTATCCCCCTAGCGATCCTTATGCTGACCTTTCTGCCTGTTTGTATTGAGTTTCAGGGTTATTAACTGTTTAATTGAATCCTGTGTAAATACGCTCAGTAAGATGCTAGTTTAGAAATAAATATTTTTTAAACGCGAACTCAAGGTTATATACTTCTTACGTTTAAAGATAAAATTACAGCCTACACATATAAGGAAAACTCGACAAATTAACTATTTTGTCGGCCATGTTTTGAAAAATAATATATAACTCGCAGTCAAGGTCATATTTTGATTTGTACGTACGTGTAATGCATATGTATTAATCAGAATGAACGATGCGCAATAAAAGTGAAGTATAAAATAGATATATATATAGATTTCTAGCGCTAACGCATATTTACGGTAACGCAGATTTTGTTTTTGATTGGTATGTTTTATAGAAAAAAGGGGAGCCGTCGCTGAGAACGCCTGGCAGATGTGAAATATCGAAATTATTTTGTACAAGTACATATCCATAAAAGAAGAGATTAGCCGCACAGCATCAGGGATATGGGAGAACTAATGGGGCCTGTGAGCCTTAAGATTGATTGCTTTGGCAGAAACCCCCGTACGCACGGAAATCTTGAGTTTCTACAACGTCCATTTAGTCTAGAGGTCACTTGTAAATTGTTTAACATATGGTCGCGCTCGTTACGCCAGAGATCTCACTCCCAGAGAATGTAGTGTGCTCATTGTCCATACTGGTGGTCAAATGTGGAACATTGACATAATGGTGAGGGTACGAGATTAAAAGAAAATAAGTTATTCTTGAAATTGCCATGGCCAGTTAGGGATTGGGCCACACAACACACCACACAAGCCACACTTTCTCCATGCGCTTGCGTATACATGGGAAAAATAGATAGAGATGACGGCCTTTTGGTGATGAATCCCATCTCTTCTGCCATTCAGTTAGAAGTTCTTCATAAACAAAGGATTGCGGCACAAACAATCTAGCGATTTTACTACAATCGCGCGATAGAAGGAAATCTGTGCTCACAGTTGCTCTGGTGGTGTAATACATTGAAGCCCGTCTCTGAACCTCCAAGTCAACCGGCAGTACACCCGCGAGTACTGGCATGGCTTCGGTACTAACAGTTCTGTAGGCGTTACATAAGAATATCAAAAGCTAATCGTTGGCTTTGTAATAACTTAGGCGTGCCGTCCCTATGGAAACTCTATCAGCCCAGACAGGTGCAGCGTAACAAATACACCCAAAATATGTGGCCATATATATAGTTTTAACCAAGGTGACAAAAATGCATTTTTCTAATTATTTTATTATATTTAGATAAAACTTAATTCATATGAATATAAAAAAAAATATTTAAAAAAATATTATATATATATACTTATGTAAATAACATATGTTAAAAATACTCAACATTGCTCAACTGTGCAAAACTTACATATAATTTATTTATATTTAGTTTATGTTGAGTATTCTCAACACTATCCAGTAGATGATGATAAAGAAAATAGAATTAAAGTCATAATAAGAAAGAAAAATGTTTATTTCAGGATATGATTATCATGAAAACAGTTTCTATTAGCATCTAGGCACTAGGTTAAATGACATTTAGTAAATTCTATGTTCACAGATAAACTTTTGCATTATTTGGACCTACCATTAGGATGAAAAATCGGAAAATGGATAATGTTGTCGTATCGGACTGGTTGTATTTGGCAGATTATTTGAACAACCTCTTAATCTATTGCTTTTTATTGTGCCCAAACCACCATAACCAAAATACCATAAGTATCGCGTAATAAATGAGTTAATTTAATTTAATTAATTAATTTAATTTAATTAATTTGATGTTCCTATTTAAATAAATAAATAAATAAATAAATAAATAAATAAATTCTAAGGAAATAAAAAAATATATCAAAGTACACTACTGATGAATTATTTTCAATTGCCTTGTAGAGAGACAACATTACTTTAGCTCCAAGTCCCAGAATATCCTCGTGCTCATTAAAAAAATGGCTTCGAAACGTATCTTCTCCCCTAAATGATAGAAAATCATACATAAGGCCAGACATAGATCGAACAAACATTTTGAAACGCCATTTCTTAGGTTTCAGGGCATATATTGACGACGGCTTTCCGCTTTTGTTTCTTTGTGCGGAATCACCATTTCGTCCACACCAAAACCACCCTCTTCATCTAGTTTCAGACAATTTTGATGTATGTTTTCTATTAGTGGCCAAACCTTAAAATACCTGTCATCATTAATTTCGCTATTATTTGAAAATGTAGAAATTTTTTAAATGTTTCTTATTTTTAAATGGCATAACATCGCCTATTGGCTGAAATCTCGACTCCTTCGACCAATAGTCCTTATATGATAGATGTTTATCCGCTCAACTGGCGTGCCACCAGATTCTGGTTGGTCATATTAATGCGCAACTGGCAAGCCGCCAGTATCTGGTGCATAACACCACGATTTAAATAGCTCTTAAAATTAAATAAAAAACTATATTCATCCTTTTCTAACTTATAAGAATCAAATAGAGTATAGTCAAGTGTAGGTTTTTCAACCATAATACAGACACCATTTCATAAAAAATTCTTATACAATCGAGTCGACATTTAGCGGTTAGTCGGGGTCACTTCTCCGTGGTGAACTGTCGTCATCAAAGTGTGTTTTTTTATTGTTATAATTAAGTATTTGTGAAAAACTGCAGCTTACAACATGGATGGGTAAGTAATAAACAATTTTTCAATTAGTGATTGTATCATTATTAGCTTTTTTACACTAAATACTAATTTTATCAAACATCGTTTACCGTCCGCCACAGCAGCGGTTATAGGAGTGAAATGCATTATAATGGGAGTTGAAGGTGGTAATATTGCTGATATGGAGTGAAGTGTAGGCAGTTGTTGTGGTGACTTGTTCAAGGGAAATATTTTTGATATTATGGGTACTAAAGGAACAGCATGTTCATCTGATAAAACAGCCCTGATGCTAACATTATGTGTAGCTGTATCACAATCTGAACTTTCCAGTAAGCTTAAATTTTCGAGTGATGATCGTTTAGGCTTTGGCTATGAACTAACCGCAGAGCTGCTACAGTCAAATTTTTGACGAGGCTTGATAAAAGCTAGCTACTACCACTAGAAAAAGTTGCCCTTTCGGGCGGTATTAGCTGTTCCCATTTTAGTGCAGTCTGAAGCAAGCAAAAAAAGATAAACGTGCAATTACCGTTCCAACAACAAGAAGAAATGTGAAAAATTTATAGAAAGTTTTATCAAAATTCTCACAGAATAGAGTATACTTAACATAACAAACTTTATGTACTTTGTTCTATACCTCGCAATGTTAAGAGTACTCAACGTTTGTACTTACATTGTTTTCACTCATTATTTATCTAACCATCAACTAAAATTTTATGATATATATACTAGAAGTGTTGCTCTGGAAGATGTAGGCAAGCTAGTGTAGAGTAGCCTGATTGCATCAGTCAGCACCTTAGTGAAGTTGTCTCGAACAGACCAGTTCTTTTTGGCAGACGATTGCAGCCTTTTTATGCTTGTGGCTCGTTTTCATTAAGGCGCTCACTGGCGGAGAGGTGCTATTGGCGGTGTATTTAGAAGTCTTCAACTCATTTAATAGTTTGCCAATTTGGTATATCAGGGAGGAGCTATTATCAGGGGGTGGTTCTATACCTAAGCGGCTGTTTTCAGATTATTTGAAGCGGCACAGTGGATTCTGCGTGAATTGCGCATAAGACATTTTGTTAACGCCTATGTTGCACTTCTCCCAGCTGAGGTCGTACTTGCGGGCGATACCACGACAACATAGTTCGCCGCCTGCCTGGGTAAAAAAAAAGTGTTCGAGTAGCCCTGTACAGCCTTCTTTTACTATTCGTTCTACAAACTATAAATTTCACGCTGTATCCTCCACTAAGGAACCTTACAAACATACAAGTGACGGACACTAATTACACCCAGTTTCAGAGCAATAATTTGTCGATCATACAAAAGATTTTCATGCTTTGGAATTGACAATGACTCGGTAGGTTGGTATCTTAACCACTATGCTATCAATGCAGCATCAGTGCAACGCAATCATTGGCGTTGTATGAATTTATTACTTGTGTATTAGAGTGAAAAATATCAAAGCATAATTCATCCCCTATTTTACTTCCTTAGAAAAGAATATATCCTCTGAGGGGTTGACTTTCAGAATAATTTTCTTTTATAATGAGTTTTTTTATTCCGATTTTCAATTAAGTATGTTATGTATTAAGCTGTATAAGTTACTATAGTTTTTTAACTATCCCACGTGAACTATTTAATTTTCCGTGATTAAAAATATCCTAAATGTTGACCAGGGATGTAAGGTCCACCACCATTCAAAATTTCATTTAAATCGGTCGAATAACTTCGGAGATTAGCCCGTACAAACAAATAAACAGACAAATAGACAGAGAAACAAAACATTTGAAAACAGTCTGAATGTGTTCTATTTGACTTCCTAAAATCCTCTGACTCTGTTTTGAGCGTTTTTTTTCAATGTATAGAATTTCGACCTTTACAGTTTTATTATATGTAAGTATAAATATATCAAATATCTATATAGTGTGATGTTTTTGAATATGCACCGAGTTTGTTAAAACAATTTCACAGTCCGTCTAAGGCAAATAATTTGAAATTAAATCTAACGTAAAAAAACATAACTACGCAAATCTAACATAATAGACAATGGGCGTTACTAGCTATTAATGGCAACGGCTACTAACCGTTTATGTGGTGTCAATATCGACATGTATTAATCTTTGCCAAATATCGATATAATACGCGTAAAATAATAGCGATATTATTTCTATTAATGCACGGTTTAACCGTTATAACCTTTCATAGGTCAAACTATAGTGAACACTGCGTAGTATATCTACTAGTGATGTAACGAATGTCGTATTTTGGACATTCGCGGATGCGAATATTTGCTGCCAACATTCGCGAATGCGAATGCGAATATTCAGTATAAACGTGTGGCAAATGACGTTGACCCTTTAACTTGGTGGAAAGTGAACAAAAAAGATCGTTCTTCGGCTTCCTGTAGTTCGGCATTATTTTCGACGATCGCGGCTCTGTTGCGCCTGAGGGCCGTGGCGACTGAGGCCGTCACCGGCGGGGGAGTGCTGTTAGCGGTGTCCCTGGACATCGCCAACGCATTCAATAGTCTGCCATTTAACTGCATCAGGGAGGCGCTCCGGTATCACGGGGTGCCAGCTTACCTGAGGCGGCTAGTGGCAGACTATTTGGAGGGGCGCAGCGTCTTCTGCACCAACCGAACAGGGGACGTTGTGCGAACGCCTATGTCGTGCAGTGTCCCACAGGGGTCGGTTCTCGGACCCACCCTGTGGAACATCGGCTACGACTGGGCGTTGTGGGAGAGCCTCCCGCCCGGGCTGAGCGTGATTTGTTACGCCGACGACACGCTCGTCACAGCCCGCGGTGGGACGCTAGAAGAGGCGGCAAGCCTGGCGACTCTAGGCACCGAAGAGATCGTCAGGCGGATCGGGGCGCTGGGGTTGAGGGTCGCCCTGGACAAGACGGAGGCCCTCTTGTTCCATGGGTGCCGTATGAGCCCTCCCATCGGCGCCTCGATCACCGTCCATTTGGTTGACATCAGCATCCGGGCCCATATGAGGTGCTTGGGACTGGTGCTCGACGGGCAATGGTGGTTCCGGGAGCATTTCCGCAGGCTCGCCCCACGGCTCGTCGGCGCGGCGTCCGCCCTGTCGTGGCTTATGCCGAACGTGGGTGGACCGAGCGCTACGTGCCGACGGCTGTACGCGGGGGTCATCCAGTCGATGGCCCTGTACGGCCCACCGGTGTGGGCGGGGTTCCTGACCGTCCGACTCAGGGCTCTTCTGTGGCGACCACAGAGGGCCATGGCGGTCAGAGCCATACGTGGATACCGCACGGAAGGCGACGAAGGCAGCGTGCCTATTGGCCGGGACTCCCCCGTGGGACCTGGAGGCGGAAATGCTCGCCGGCTTGTACCGGCGGGTGTTGCGAGTGCGAGCGGAGGGCGGTGTGGTCTCACTAAGGGAGCTCACCGCCTGGCGCGTCGCCGCCCCCCGGGACGTCATTGACCGTTGGGCAGTGCTGCGTCGACAGCTGATGGACCTGTCCAGGGTGTACATTGGATGGGACGCGGTAGAGGTCATCGATCACATTGGAGTTACATGCTGCCGCAGATGCCAAATGTTTGGGCACCCCGAAAAGTATTGCCGGGCTAAATCGATGACGTGTGGGAAATGTGGCGAAGATGGGCATAAGAATGCTGAGTGTCAAGCGAATTCCAATATCTGCGCCACATGCAAGAAGCTAAACCGTAAGGGCGCCGCTGACCATACCACGAACTCGCCAGACTGTCCAGCGCGTAAGAATGCCGAGGAAAGAAACATTAACAACACCAATTATGGCCAATAGCTCTTTGAATCTTAAAATCGGCCAGATCAACCTACAGGGGTCAGCGGTTGCCACAGCAGAGCTGCCTGCTATTGCAGGGGAGATGGGGCTGGACATAGTTCTTATTCAAGAACCTTACGCCATGTCCTCTCTCTTCGCCACCGCTGGACGCCCCTTTCCATGGCTCGTCATCGCGGGGGACGGGCCCCCTAAGAGTGGCATAATGCTCATGCGTCCGGAAATTACGTGCGTGGTTTACCACCAATTATCTAATAGCCACTGCGTAGCTTGCCACATCTCCCTGGAAGGTGCCCCCTCCGTTAACATAATCAGCGCATACTTCCAGTACTCTGACGATATCGATCATCACCTCCAACACCTGGGATCGGTCCTGAACGCGATGAAGGGGCACACGACCATACTAGGAATAGACTCAAACGCCCACTCACCGCTGTGGCACTGTTTGCCTCGTCACTATACCGGACGTGGACACGACGTAACGCACCGGCGTGAGATGATGGAGGACTTCATCGCCTCCAGAGGATTGCTGATTCACAACGCCCAGGGCGAACCAGCCACCTTTTCCACAGCCAACGGCGAGTCGAACATAGATCTTACCCTATCCACCACAGGCACTAACATCCAGGAATGGAGGGTACACCCTGATGCCAGCAGTAGCGACCACCGCCTGATCACCTTTAGCTACATCTATGCACGTCAGCCCGCTCCTCATGCGGAACTGTTGGGAGGGCCGAGGCGTTACCGGGAGCGCGGTGTTGGGTGGGGTCGGTTTGAGTCGTTGCTACACGATAGGGTAGGATGCATAAATTGGAGAAAGCCTGCAAGTGATGTCTGCAAGGAGTTCATGAATGTTATTGAGCGCTGTGCTGAGGAAAGTTTAGGTCTCAGCTGTGATAGGCCAAATGTGAGGGGCTACGAATGGTGGTCTCCTGCCTTGGATTCCACAAGAAAGGAGACCAATAAATTGCGGAAGGTATGGCAGGGTTCCAGGAAAAGAGGTCCAGGGTATTTAGAAGAGACTGCAAGATTGAGGTACTACGAATGCCGCAGGAAATATAGAACAATGATGAGGCGGGCGCAAACTGACTTTTTCAGGAGCATCGCAAACACTGGTAACGAGGACCCGTGGGGTGTAGCATACAAGCTGGCAGTGGGGAAAATACGACCCCCTTCAAATATCGTAAGTGGTGCTCGGCTCGTAGAGGGATACGTAAGTACAACTGAGGAATCGATCTCTGCACTAATTGGCGCGCTTTGCCCTGATGACGATCCCCAAAGAGATGACCATTACCATCGCCAGGTACGGACCATGGCGGCATGCGCCCCATCTGGGCGGGATGCGCCCCCCTCATCGAGACAGGTTATTGAGGGTATTGTTAGGCGTTTACCGAATTCGGCTCCGGGAATTGATGGAGTAACCGCCCGCATGCTTAAGCATGCGTGGCGCGTTTGCGGCTCTGAGCTGACGCGTTTATTCGGCAAGTGCATCGAGGAAGGTACTTTTCCCGACGTGTGGAAGGACGGGCAGCTGATTGTTATCCCCAAGGGTAACAGTCGGTCACTGTCTGATCCTAAAGCATATCGCCCGATCACACTTCTCTCGGTTTTGGGTAAGGTCTTGGAGAGAATATTACTACATTGTGCTCCCAACATCTCGCGCAACATCTCCTCTTGTCAGCACGGGTTCAAGCGCGGACATTCTACCGTCACGGCTATCCGGTCCCTTCTGGACACCGTGGCCAACAGTAATTGTAAATATGTGCAGGCAGTGCTCTTGGACATTTCGGGTGCATTTGACAACGCGTGGTGGCCCATGATTTTACTGAAGGTCAAGAACGGGGGTTGCCCGCCAAACATCTATAGGATGCTGGTGTCCTATTTTTGTGGCCGGCGTGCCGGTCTCTTTGCTGGGGGTGAAATCGTGTGGAAACAATTAACCATGGGATGCCCGCAGGGCTCAGTATTGGGACCCTCTCTGTGGAATCTCCTGATGGACGACCTGTTTCGACTCCCCTTACCGGAAGGAGTCAAACTGATTGCGTACGCGGATGACGTAACGGTCATCATCGAGTCGAACTCTCGTGCGGGAGTCGAGGCTCTGGCCTCTACGGTGCTCGAACTGATCACAGCCTGGGGATCTCGTAACAGATTATCCTTCTCTCCCCTGAAATCATCTTCTATGACCCTAAAGGGGAAGATGAGTGGACGACCGCCCACAGTTAGGCTCGGTGGAGAGCCGGTAAGAAGCGTTCAATCAGCCACTATCCTGGGTGTCGTAATTGACTCTAATTTGAGCTTCCGGCTTCATGCACAGTCCATCGGAGAGCGTGCTGCAGCAGCGTTCGGGAAAATGTCGCGTGTCTCCGCCTCATCCTGGGGTATACGTTATGTGGGCCTTCGAATTCTGTACCAGGCTATATTCGTGGCCATTATTACTTATGCGGCTGGATGTTGGTGGAGGCGCACGTCCACTTACATGGTAAGGAGCGCTTTGCTGAAAACTCAGCGACAGGCCCTAATTTTACTCACTAGGGCCTACCGCTCGGTGAGTTCGGCAGCATTGCCTGTTTTGGCAGGGGTACTTCCTGCAGATTTAGAGGTCACCCGTGCTGGTAGGATAGATGATGTTAGGTTTTCTGACCGGGACTGCCCTAAGACAGAGAGAAGCCAAATTTCGGAGGAGCTCGTTGCTGAGTGGCAGCGAAGATGGGCTGGTGAGGAGAAGGGTAGGGAACTCCATCGATTCTTTCCTGATGTTGGTGTTCGACTCAGATCCCCCTGGGTTGAGCCCGACTACCAGTGCTCTCAAATTTTGACAGGTCATGGCTGTTTTAAAAGGAGACTGTATGAAATGAAGCTGTGCCAGAGTAGCCTCTGTTACTGCGGGGAAGAGGATGAATGTCTGGATCATGTGTTGTGGCGATGCCCCTTGTATGATGAAATACGTATGAAGATGTTGGACGGGATTCAACGGATCAATCCTGGACCCATACACTACTGCGAGCTTGTTAACTCCGAGGCCAACTTTCGACGGTTGAGAGACTTTTCGCACCATTGGCATAACATCAGGAGCGGGCTCGAGCTGGCGGAGAAAGGACAGAGTCGATGACGCAGTCGCTATCATCGTGTCGTTCGTCGCAATAGCGACACCCACGCAACATAAGCCGCCCCAGAAAGGGGAGAGGGCTCGGGCAGACAATTTGTAGGGAGTCAAGAAAGTACACGCCCGAAAGAGCACACGCAAGTAAGGCGTGCATCTCCCGTGATTCGGTCCATATAGCCAGGATGGCTGGAGGGACCATGGGCTGGTGGAGGGGTCTGACCGTTGGGCAGTCCGGCTGGAGAGGCCTCGGTTCGGGGTGCGAACCATGGAGGCCTTCCAGCCGGTGCTGATGCAGTGGTTGGAAAGGCGGCACGGGATGTTCTCCTTCCGACTAGTGCAGGTATTGACGGGGCACGAGTGCTACGCCAAGTACCTGCACAAGGTCGTTAGGAGGGAGAGTACACCGTCCTGCCACCACTGCGATTGCGACGAGGACACGGCGCGGCATACGCTCGAGGCCTGCGCCACTTGGGCAGAGCAGCGCCGTGAACTCGTCGCAATCATCAGTGCCGACTTGACGCTGCCGACTATCGCCAGGGCGATGGTTGGCAGCGTCAGGTATTGGGACGCGGTCGCAGCCTTCTGCGAGACAGTGATCTCGCAGAAGGAGGCGGCGGATCGCCTGCGCGAGGAGCGCAGCCTCGATGAGGCGATCCGTCGCCGGCGACTGGGGCGGCGTAGGCGCGAGTATTTGCGCCTCATGCCTCCCTAGCCGAGGCCGCGGGTGACGTGACCGGGGATTAGTCCGTCATCTGCCGAGAGGCCGACCGCGTGACGTCGGTCGATGGGAGGGTACCCCAAGTAGGGGGTATTCCGTCGGGCCAGTCACTGATGACAAGTAACCCTGCTCCGGTGGTCGGCCTAACGACGAAGGCGACGTGCATCGTGGGTGGGTTGTGGGTGTGCGTGCTTACGCTTCTCTGTCGCCCCGGGCGGAGTGGTGCGAGGAGCGCGCCGACCACAGCCCACCACTAAAAAAAAAAGTTTCGGCATTATTTAGTTACACCACCAACGAGTGTCCCCAGCGAGCTCATATTTAGTGGTGCTGGACTTATTTACACGCCACATCGAAACAGACTTGAAGCAGACAAGGCATCAAAACTACTATTTTTAAAATTTAATATTCCCCTACTGAAGTTCAATTATTAATATGAAAAATATATATAATTAACTGTTATTATTTTAAGGGAGAGAAGTATTTTTGTTTGAGAATCTATTTTTTTGTTTGTTTAGAGTTAGACTATTTATTTTTATTTTTTTTTAATTTATTTATTTAAGACAACACCCTGCACTAAGGAAATAATCCTTGTATTGCGGGGGACTTTACAAACATATAATTAACGGACACAAATTACATCCAGACTCAGAACAACAATTTGTGGATCGCACAAAGTGTTGTCCCGCATGGGATTCGAACCCCCGACACTGGCACTGTATGTAGGTCGCTATCTTAACCACTACGCCATCTGTGCAGTCATTTAATGGTCTATTGTAGAAGAATATATTTTTTGTTTGATAATTTAAATATTAAAAATATATCTAAAGACTGAGAAAATTTAATAAAAGAATTTAATTTTATTAGTTTCAATTGCATTAAAATTTTGTGTCACAAGTTCTAATAACAATTAAATTTTTTAGCTTTATTAAAGTAAAAGACTTAATTTTATTCTTGTTTGCTTAAAGTGTTAACTGTTAACTCTTATGTAAAATAATTATATTTATACTATAAATTATATAATATAGATATACTGTAAACACTTTGTGATTATGATGACAGCAACTCATATTAAGCTTTTATTTGATTTTATTTGTATTTTTTATTTATATTTATTGAAGATTATTTTTGTTAACATTGCATTTAGGCCATTTACTATATAGTTTTGTTTGTTAAATTCTTATGACAATTTGATTGTTAGTTAGGCTTTATTGCCCATAGTTAAATAAATATTAATTGTAGAAGTATTTGTAGATTATTATTTTTAGTTTTGTTCAAGAAGATAATTACAACATTAATCTTTGGTAAAAATTCATAGAAGATTATTTTTGTTTGATTACATTGCATTTAGGCCATTTAGTATATAGCTTTGTTTTTAAATTGTTATAAGTTTGATTGTTATGTTTCATTGCCTAAAGTTAAATAAATAAATGATACCAATTGATAAAGTGAAGACCGATAATGTGATTACGAGGTTAAGTTATTTTTATTGCATTAAAAACATAAGAAATTAATGGAATCGGATTTTCTTATATTAACCAACTATTATTACCTACTTAAAAAAATTATACACGCAAAAATATTCGCATAAACATTCGCAATAATTTCGCGAATGCGAATGCGAATATGCAAAAAAATGCGAATATTCGCGAATGCGAATGCGAATATTCGTTACATCACTAATATCTACCATAGCAACGACAAACAAAACCACTTTACCATTACAGTTTAATTTGCCAGAGTTTATGAGAGTTAAGTCTTACGCCAATTTAAATAAGAGCGTCTTTCGCTTTTATCAATATTCGCGAATTGTTGCTTGTTACTAAGCTGCCAGCCAATACCCGCCCCCTCTCTGTTTTGCACGTCAAGAATCACATAGAAAGAAAGATAGCATAATTATTTTGGTTATTAGGCTTATTGATAATCGTTCGGTTATCAACGTAGCGAAACAAGAATCACGGGACCTAAACAATAATTGTTGCGCTATTGTTAGTTGACAACGTCGCGTCGTTGTCAGTTGTTTGTAGCTAGATTACTGATAGCCATTATTAGTTACATCAATCAATACCGATACGATACGTTAGAGGCATGTAACCGTTTTCGGTTACGTTTTGTTATAGCAGACACATGTCTATAACATAACTATATGGCATAATCTGTCAGATTATTAATTTTAAATTAAATATTTGCTAAACTAGTTATTCTGCTGTGGGTGAGGTAAACAATATAAATAGCGAACCGCTGTACAGTCAGAGGTTGTGTATAAATTCTATTCTTTAAGAAAATATTGGACTTGTTCCATCACCGTAATGGCCGCTTTTAATAAACTAACCGTCTTGCTTTTAGTTGTTGCGTGTGTAATGATTATCACCACTGAGCTGACTATGGCATCCCCTCCAGTGTATGCTTGCGGCGAGGTATGCGGCCGCATTATGGCAGAAAGAGACCAATGCTGCAGAGCTCATGGATTCTCAGGCTACTCTTATTGTTCTAACGGCGCCATGCATTGTTACAAATAGACGCTAAACTGGAATTCAAAGGTATCGTTATTTGTTATTATTGTAGAATTTTTATAAATTTGAAGTTGTCTACGTCTTAGCACATTATTCAACAAATAGTTTAAAATACGTGCCGTTATTATACGTCCGAAAATGTAGGTTTATTTTTCTTCTGCCATTTGTGATTAAGGAAGTATCTAACCTAACACCGATAAACGTTATTGCTTTTTGTGAGATTATAGAAGATCCCTGAATACAGCAGTATTACGGGCAGGATAAACTGAAAATCCATAGTAGAGATTGCAACCCGGTATGTTTCTTAAGCCGGCCGAGCCCGGTTGCAATTGTCGCCAACCCGGGCCTGGCGGACCCGGCCGGATTGTATTAGCGATGAAACCTTTAAAGTATTTTATGAAAATTTTCTATAAGTAGCTATATGAATGGAAAAAGACAATGATTCAAGGTTAATATTTATTTCAAACTGGCTTATGAACAGTTATCACAATAATCAGTCTCACTCAAGTCTCAAAATCACACTTAATACATAATTGATTAATTTTACTTATGGACGGAAAAGTAACATTATTCATTTTTATAAGTTTAAACAAGCAGGTCTTTCATTTTACACTTTATGGTGTCTATTTGAAAACATAGTATTAAAATAAGAAACTAATAACACGGCTTAAAGTACTAAACGTGTCATAACAACTTAGATCAGATAGATAGATAAACTTTGGTAGCTTTGGTATAAACAAAACAAATTCTTATCTGCTCAAAGTAAAGTATTATGTTTTTTCTTAAACTTTGGTTATTAAGACTAATGAGTGTTACTATTACTAATTGAGCAAATAGCGACATCTTATAGGCTAGGCTGTAACTGTAAACAACCAAACTTGTATAGTTAACTCAAACTTAACCAACAAAAGGTAACGTAAAATTGGTTACGTTAGGCTTTATAAGTACATATATTATAACAAAACAGAAAGTATATTCTAACTTGCATAAGGCAAAACAATTATTTTTCAGTCTGAAAGAATGGTCTTAAAAAGCTTGCCATTCTTACCGGTGACCGGGCCCGGTAAGAATGGACGGGGCCAGTGGGTGCCTAAAAGGGCACCGGGCCCAGGCAGGCCCGGCCCTGTCGAGCCTGGTTTGCACTCTCTAATCTATAGAGGGCAACTAATCGCATGACCTTTTTTTATGGGTGGGCTATGGTAAGCGCGCACGCGGTCTATTCCGTCCGGGGCGATGAAAGGACGGCGCGCGGGCCCATAACCCACCCGTACCCATGTCGCCTTCGTCGTTGGGCCGACCACCGGAGCAGGGTGATTTGTTTTCAGTGGTCAATCGCATGACCTTAACGTAAATTCTCACTGTGGACGAAGAGGGACAGCAGTAGTGGCACCTATGTGAAGATTATTATTTCTTCTCGGCCTATATAAGTATCATTGTTGGGCTCGAGTCTCCTCCATAATAGGAAGGAGATTATTAAGATTTATTTCGAGGTTGTCTTCGCTCGTATAGATGTTATCTGCATATTGTATCATTCAGTCACCTTTTACGACACCCACGAGTAAAAAAGGGCTACCCCTTGAATTGGCGGGTGACGTGATCGGGGAATTAGTCCGTCACCCGTCGAGAGGCCGACCGCGTGAGGAAAGACCGATGTCTCCCCGAGGGGGGGGGGGACGTCGGTCGATGGGTGGGTACCCCAAATAGGGAGTATTCCGTCGAGCCGACCACTGATGACAAGTAACCCTACTCCGGTGGTCGGCCCAACGACGAAGGCGACTTGCACGTGGGGTGGGTTGCGGGTGTGCGTGCTTACGCCCCTCTGTCGCCCCGGACGGAGTGGTGCGAGGTGCGCGCCGAACGCAACCCACCCCCCAAAACAAAAAAAAATCCCTTGAATTGTATTCTTAGTCCGTGACCACACGGAGAATTATTAATTATGTTAATTTATCTTTGTTTCAGTAATGTCAAGAAACAGAGATTTGACTCAGCTTTTCAAGTGGCAATTATTGCCGATTATTATATAAAAAAATGGATTCATGTACAACAAAAAATAATCAGTTGTTTGAGATTATTTCAATTTATTATAACAATAGTTTAATACAGTAACTGTGTGGTGTTAAATATTATATTATGAAACAAATAAAATACATAATTGTTGTACATTTTATTCTATATGATGTTTTTACATAATATTATACCATAATTACAGCGTGTAATGCAGTGAAATTTATTGCGTTTATACAGAGCACAAGGAAAACATAAAATACATATTAAGGCAAAAATAATATAAATTATTTTACACACTATTTAAACAAATTAGCAAGAACATAAATAGTAATATTCTAATATTCAAATTAGGCGCTAGGTAACAAAAAGAAAAATAAAAAGGATATACAACCTCTTTATTTATCATTCCAAATTACACTACAACACTATAATCAGTTTTATATTATTTGCACTTTTTTTTACCAACCCACTCGCGACACGTCGCCTTCGTCGTTGGGCCGATCACCGGAGCAGGATGACTTGATGTCAGTGGTCGGCCCGACGGCATACTCCTTGAGGAGTACCCTCCCATCGACTGACGTCCACCCCTTGGGGAGGACGTCAGTCTTTCCTCACGCGGTCGGCCTCTCGGCGGGTGATGGCCTAGATCGCTGGTCCAGTCACCCGTATAAATGTGTATACTTGTGGAAACATCAAAAAGAGAATCACATTTATCAATCATTACCAATCAATACACTTTGTGGAGAAGTTGTTACAATTTTATAGAATTGAAAAGTATATCTATATCAAGCGTGCAATAATAAAAGTTTGAGTGCATGTCAAATATCTCATACAATAAAATTAGGTGTCAGGAAATCTGTATTACACAGTAGGTATCTAGTTCACAAATGCATTACAATAAATTAATATACTAACAAGTAGGAATGTGACCTGGAGGGAAAATAATCGATTTTTAAATAATCGATTTTTTGTTTGTAAAAATAAATCGATTATAAAATAATCAATTATTTAAAAAAAAAGAATTGATTTTTTCTGCCAACAGGATTGTGATGACCTTTTTTTTTAGGAAATGTAAGCTTTATTTTCTAATATAGTATGAAAACGATTCTGATGACCTTTTTTTTTAGGAAATGTGAGCTTTATTTTGTAATATAGTATGAAAACAATCCTGATGACCTTTTTTCTTTTAGGAATTCTAGCCCTCAATAATCGCTTAATTTCGAATAGTTTGTTCCAGGTAATCTTCAAAACGGCTGGACCGATTTCAAAAATTCTTTCACCAATGGAAAGCTATAATATCAGGGCGTAAACTAGGCTATATTTTATCCCGGTATTCCCACGGGAACGGGAACTACGCGGGTAAAACGACTATAACCTATAACCGAAGCGAAGCGAGGGCGGGTTGCTAGTTAATGAATACACATTACCAAAATATGCATGTCTAGCTGATTCGGTCGATCATTTCATCAAATATTGAGATATAGGTATATTATCTCAATATAGCGCAGCGCCTTTTTTTTTTTGTATAATTTTAGTTTTGGAGAATTAACGTAAAAATTTATAGTTTTTAGTCATTTAATCAATTTAATTACTAATTAGATCTTTGCCCGAAATCAGTGTCGTAGGTTTCATAATAAACATCACGCAACGGTATTCATTTATTAATGGCAGTTAATTTATATATATGATAGAATAAAGAAATCAGGCCCTAAAATTGTGGTATGCCTAGGGATGAATCGATACTAATGAGTAGGTACTCGTATAGTATCGATACTTTTCAATCAATACTGATTGAGTACCGATACTTAATGACCGGTACAGTATCGATTAAAAGTATCGATACCTAGATAATATCGTTTCAACCTATGGTTGTACAATACTACCTAAAGGGATATTTTTAAAGTTTGATCTCGTGCGCCGACCGTAGAAAAAAAAGGTATCGTATCGAATAAATTGTAGAAATTATCCCTGTTAAATTTGATCTTACGGCTCATAGTTATGGTAACGCTATATATTTCAAACGTAATGAACCTTCTAAAACGTGGTTCGAAAAATTTTAATTCGTTCACAGACCGTCAAATTTCTAAAAAAAGCTCATCACGCCACTAGATTCTAGAAAAAGTACTCGGTACTCGATATTTTGCAGTATCGATACTTTTGTTTCGATACTTTAATGAGTACGATACTTTTTTTCGATACTACTCATGAGTACAGTATCGATACTTTCTATTCGATACGGTATCCCTAGAAACATTGATCGTCGAACATTGATTCTGATCGTCGCGTGGCGTAGGGATGGCGATGCGAGATCGATTAATCGAGGAATCGATTTATCTGGCCCAAAAAATCGATTTTATAAATCGATACGAAGCACTGAATCGATTCGGCGAATCGATACTTTAGCGAAGAAAATCATTCTTCGATTTTTCTCTGGCCATTTGATACTAGTGTTCAGTATCGACTGTAATGTTAGTGTTTTATACTATATTATAAGATAAATAACACTTTCAGATTTCCTAAAAAATAAAAAAAAGCTCATCACAATCTGTCAGGAGAAAGATACCCAATACTTTAAAAGCGATTCTTCGCTGGGTCCGTCGCCACCGTGCGGTAACCGCGTATGGTTCTGACCGCTACAAGAGAGCCCTCAGCCAGACGTTCAGATATGCCGCCCACACCGGTGGATTTTGGCGACGCAGTACAGGGACATCGACCGGATTAAAGCAGCCGGGACGTAGCACTGAATGTTGCGCTGTGAACGGGCGGAGTCCACATTCAGCATCAGCCAAGAAAGGGCGGACGCCGCGCCGACGAACCGCGGAGTAAGTTGGCTAAAATGCTCCCGGAACCACCGTCGCCTGTCAAGCACTAGACCCAGATATCTATTCTACCGGATGCTGATAGTAAACGAATTGACGGTGATCGAGCTTTTTACTTAGGCATTAAATAAACAATAAATACATTTTCATGCACAAGACCGCACTCTGTGGCGTAACATGAGAGAGGCCTACGTCCAGCAGTGGGCGGCGATAGGCTGAAATGATGATGATGAAATATATTTCACTTCAAAGGGTTAAAACAATGGGCAGAATAAAATCGATAAAGCATCTGGGCGACTGATTTATCAACTTCGAGCTGAAACTACTACATTACATTAGAAATTCGGGCCTAAGATTTTTTTGTATCATAGGGACCGCTACGGAAAGATTTTACGGACAGTTTGGTTAGAAAAAATCGACCGTCATCTAATTAAGCACAAACACTCTTCAGTAAAGGCATGTTTATTACACGTATTTGTTAATTTTCATCCCATAACGGTGTACTATTTCCCCTTTCTTGCCCATAGGTGTCGTAAAGGACAATTAAGGCATTATAATACGTAGATAACATCTAAGCAAGATAAGGAAAATCATGATATAGTAGGTCCCTTTCCCTCCCATCGTAGAAGAAGCTCGAGTCCAGCAGTGGGATGTATTTGAGCTGCGATGATGATGATGATGAAGGGTGGGTTTTTGTTCAATTAAAAAATAGCAAAAAAACACACAATAAAATAGACTATGTTCTGAAAATCTGTCCTTTAGGGCACTCATAGGGCGACGCATTTCGCCCTAAGAGTGTTAAGGAGGGTATACATTTTACTTTGGTATATTTTATTCTTTCCATGTGGTCATGGAATAAGAATATAATTCGCCATTCTCTATCTAACCCGTGGATGTCGTAAAAGACGACTGAGGAATATAATACGCATATAACACTTATGCAAAAGAAAGAAAACTCCAAAAACCTATACTATCCTGTGTGACCAGCATAGTATAGTAAGGCCAATTTCTCACTTATTGTGGAAGAGGCCCGAGGCCAACAGTGAGACGTATATGAGCCGAGAGAGATAATTTATTCTACAACATAAATACGTAAATCATTAATTACAACAATCATATTTAACGGAATCGCGTTGTGTATGAGGTTAGTTAAAAGAGGACTGTTTCTCATACAGACTGCAATATCTCGAACTCTTGAAATCAATTCTAATTTCTAATCCGATTCAATTCCAATCTCACCAAACTTATATTTGGTACTCTTGAACAAAATGGAGAGTGAATTCTTCGCGTTTGCCATTGTTATTTTCAGCAAATTTGCCATATTTTTTTAATTTAAATTAATGACGTTATCGCACTCGATCACCACAAAGACCCTTTCTTGAAATTGTGCAACATTAAAGATTTTAAACTACGTCAAAATCACGTCGGGAGTAGCAAATATTTGACTTACTCGACGAGAGTCGAATTCATTTAGTTTAAAAAAAAATCACATTCAAAGTAAGTTTCGCCAACAGTCTGGTAATTATTGCATCCAGAGTTCTGTATAAGTAAGTCCTTTTATACAATATTAATAGAACATAATAGGCGATATACTTTGTATTTTCGAAGATTTGTCTATTGTTGGATGATTTCTCTTGAATGCAGACATTCAATGGCTGGGAGTATGTTAAAACCTCGTAACAATGTTAAATGTATTTTATATTTATTACCGATCAAGCTCCTTAACAAAATGACCAAACATAGTATATTGTATTGCTGCAATGTTTATATCAGGCGTTTATTATAATAATAGGGTCTGTGATCGCTAGATTTTTAAGCACGCACTACGCGGTTTCAAACAGTGCTTTAATGTCACTCACTCTCTTTGTCTACCTCGCTGAATAAAGTTGTAAAAAGTTAAACAGTGCAATTCTTTTTCTTCATCACGACCTAATCGGGTTCGTATAAAGCCCCATCGTTTACAATATATATCTAATATCTATATAGTGCTGATGTTTTTGAATATGCGCAGAGTTTATTAAAACAATTCCACAGTGCGTGTAAGTCAATTAATTTGATATTAAATCTAACGTAAAAAACATAATTACGCAAATCTAACATAACTGTATAGCATAATCTGTCAGATCATTCATTTTAAATGTAATTTTTACCAAATCAGTTATTCTGCTGTGGGTGGGGTAAACAATATAAATAACGAACCGCTGTGCAGTCAGATGATGTGTATAAATTCTATTCTTTAAGAAAATATTGGACTTTTTCTATTACCGTAATGGCCACTTTCTATAAACTAACCGTCTTGCTTTTAGTTGTTGCGTGTGTAATGATTATCACCACTGAGCTGACTATGGCATCTCCTCCAGTGAATGCTTGCGCCGAGGTATGCGGCCGCATTATTCCAGAAAGAGACCAATGTTGTAGAGCTCATGGCTCATGGGGTAAACAATATAAATAACGAACCGCTGTGCAGTCAGATGATGTGTATAATTTCTATTCTTTAAGAAAATATTGGACTTTTTCTATTACCGTAATGGCCACTTTCTATAAACTAACCGTCTTGCTTTTAGTTGTTGCGTGTGTAATGATTATCACCACTGAGCTGACTATGGCATCTCCTCCAGTGAATGCTTGCGCCGAGGTATGCGGCCGCATTATTCCAGAAAGAGACCAATGCTGTAGAGCTCATGGCTTCTCAGGCTACTCTTATTGTTCTAACGTCGCCATGCATTGTTATAAATAAACGCTAAACTGGAATTCAAAGGTATCGTTATTTGTGATTATTGTGGCATTTTTATAAATTTTAAGTTGTTTACGTCTTAGCGCATTATTCAACAAATCTTATATCTTTAAACGAGTAATTCTTGTATATATATATTTTCAGAATCTCGGCAACGGCTACAACAATTTTCATGAAATTTAGCATACTAGAGGTTTCGAGGCCAAAAATCGATCTAGTTAGGTTTTATTTGTAGAAAATGTTGTTTTGTCGGTGTTATTAGGTAATCAATACAATGACACAAATTGTCAACAGAATAGGAATTTAAATTTAACTATCGCCGTCAAGAGTGACAATAGCCCAGTTGGGCAGCTGCCCAGTCGCATTCAAACAGCGTGAAATCGAATCACAGTGTTATTATTATTCTGTTTTTGTAATTTTAGATATGTTTTTCATTATTTCATCATTTTTATTTTTTATTAATATACATCTAAATAAGTTCGGCAATTTACGGAAAAAAATATATCGAGCAAAGCTCAGTCAACTAGATAATAGTTTGAAATACGAGCCGTCATTATACGTCTGAAAATGTAGGTTCATTTTTCTTCTACCATTTGTGGATAAGGAAGTATCTAACCTAACACCGATATACGTTATTGCTTTTTGTGAGAGCATAGAGGATTCCTGAGTACAGCAGTATTACGGGCAGGATAAACTGAAAATCCATACAGGGCAACTAATCGCATGACCTTAACGTAAGTTTTCACTGTGGACGAGGGGGGAGAGCAGTAGTGGTACGTACATATGTGAAGATTATTATTTCTTCTTGGCCTATATAAGTATCACTGTTGGGCTCGACTCTCCTCCACAATAGGAAGGAGATTTTCACGATTTATTTCGAGGTTCCCTTTGCTCGTATGTAACATAACATCTATATTTTATCTGCATATTGTATCCTTCAGTCGTCTTTAGTCGTAAAAGACCCACAAGTAAAACAGGGCTACCCCTTGAATTGTATTTTTAGTTCGTAACCACACGGAGAATTATTACTTATGCTAATTTATCTTTGTTTCAGTAATGTCAAGAAACAAAGATTTGACTCAGCTTTTTAACTGGCCATTATTGTCGATTATTATATAAAAAATGGATTCATGTACAATAAACAATAATCAGTTGTTCGAGATTATTTCAATTTATTATAACAGTAGTTTAATACAGTCACTGTGTGGTGTTAAATATTATATTATGAATCAATTAAAATAATTGTTATACATTTTATCCCATAGGATGTTTTTACACGATATTATACCAAAATTACAGCGTGTAATGCAGTGAATTTTATTGCGTTTATACAGAGCACGAGGAAGAAATACATATTAAGGCAAAAATAATATAAATTATTTTACACACTAGGCAAACAAATTACCAAGAACATAAATAGTAATATTCAAATTAGGCGTTAGGTAATAAAAAGAAAATTAAAAAGATATAAAACCTTTTTATTTACCATTGCACTACAATATTACACTACAACGCTATAATCAGTTTTAATATTATTTGCACTTTTTTTAAGGTTGGGCTACGGTCGGCGCACCTATCGCCCGATTTCGTCCGGGACGATAGAGAGGCGTAAGCACCGCACACCCGTAACCCACCCGTGACACGTCGCCCTCGTCGTTGGGCCGACCACCGGCGCAGGGATACGTCGTCGACGCATTTTACGTAGACGAAACACGACCGTTCATTTTCGTCCATGGACTAGTCGATGGACTAGTTAAATTTATCGACTATAGTCTATCTAATCTAAGAAGTGCATTTTGACAGTTCTTCTTCTTCTTCTTTTTTGTCTTGGCAATCAGCTACAAATACGAGCCATTTTTGCCAGTGTCGAGTTATAATTATCTTTTCAAGTTCTCAGTTTCTTCATGTCAGTAATGGTCTGTCAGTAAGTCAAAGTGTCGCCCTCAACAGTGTAATGGCCACTGTTAAGGGTATCTTCTGAGAATTTTGGTGGAAATACAAAGGTATGTATAGCAGTTTTATATCATATTCACTACACCTCAGCAGTTTTGCCACTATATATTATTTATTTATTTAAATTTCATGCACAAGTACATAGGCAGACTTAATGCCATAGGCATTTTCTTCCAACGAACCTTTGGGTGATGACGAAATATTATAGTAGGTGCCATTTATATTGAAAATTGTTGAGATAACTACTTAAGTCTGTTTATGTTAAAAAAAATATATACCTGTATATCTAAATAACAATAATATGAAAAATAATAAACCGTACATATATTTACATATAATACATACTCATAGAAATATATATATATACAAATACAAATACACATATACCTACATGAATATACACTCGAAAATTTATGAAGAACGATCTGCCAATAAATCAATATAAAACTTACGAACTCTAGATTTGAATGATTCACGTGTTTTGGATTGCCTGATTTCAAGAGGGAGGGCGTTCCACAGTAAAATAGATTGAATGAAGAAAGAAGAATGAACCAAACTGGAGCTATGAGTGGGACAAGAAAGAAGAAGATATTACATAAAATGCCATCAAAACTATTTAATATAACACGTTAAAACACTAAGATATTGAATATAATACAAGAACACCACATGACACTTCCAGATTCCCGCCAAAAACCATTTTGACAGTTGTCAGAGTAAGTTGACTAGGTATGTGAATCAAATAATCGCTATCGAAAATATTTGATTTTAGTGAGAAATCGATATTTATTCTTTTTAATTAAAAATTGGTTTATTTTTTCGACGTTAGTGGCTCACCTGGCGGCTGCCTTTAAGGGTATTGGATTTCTACCAAAAAGTTAGTTTAGATGTTCCTTAATGGTAAATGGTGTCGTTGCTTACAATTCAGCCAATGAAGAACAAAGTGGAATCATGGTTTTGTTTTAAATAAGAATATTTTGAGAATTTAGTCTATTCGATTAATAATATTATTCTAATATTTTTACCCTTTATTTGGATATTCGTTAATTGGAAGTGGTCAAGCACTACTGTATAGAACGCAATGACGTGAAATTGTAACATCGTCAATAACAATTATTATTTTACATGTTGCTTTTATTTTAAATTGGGTTTACAAGTTCAACATTAGATTATTGTACAAGAAAGTAAACCGGCACGTTTATTATATAAATAACTTAATAGTTCTTTAAAATTTAAGATTTATTGTTTGCAATCATGTGTACACGTTTGACCAAAGTTATTGTGTATTAAAAAATGCGAAACGTCAAAATGCACTTCTTAGATTAGATGGATTATAGTTGACGAATTTAGACGGTCTATTCTTTATAGACCTTCGTACTTCGTTGACGCGACGATTATTTCGCCGACAATTTTAGGCTAGATGCATCAATAATGAATAGTCCAAGTAGTAAGTAGTCAATAACTAGTAGGTAGGTAGGTACCATGCTTCACTAAAACAACAAGACGTTTTTATATTATTTACAATTAATGTACACTATTCACAATTATTAAATATTAGTATGTACAAAATAAACTATTATTTACACTCGCAAACATTCAATCAAACTTTTGACTAAAAAGTTACATTAGGTACGTCAATATCAAATCAAAAATAGCGTTATTTTCAACGCAAAATCAACTGCACAGAAAGTTTTACTTCGTCTTCGCACTGACGTCCAATATTATTATCTACTCATATACTCTAAATTTAAAGTTTAATTTTGTTTGCATGAACTAACATTTCAACGAACTGTCGTTGAAACGACAGTCCATGAAAACCAAATTAAACCTTAAATATAGAGCTAATGAGTTGATAATAGGGTATGTTGATCCCTGTAGACGTAGACTGGGCACCGTCGACGGCGCATTATCCGACTATGTTCACATGTCGTCGTCGCGTTGACAGTCTATGAATATAATGTAGACTGCAAATTAGCCGTTCTATCCGTCCACGTTCGACTATAGTCCGTTCATCGTTGATGAACCGTCCATTCGTTTATTGCTTGTCGATGTTCGAATTAACGGGTTCGTTTATTCTACGCTCATCCCTAGTGCAGGGATGACTTGTCGTCAGTGGTCGGCCTGACGGAATACCCCTGAGGAGTACTCTCTCCTCGACCCATGTTCCCCGGGGAACATCGGTCGTCGTTGCGCGGTCGGCCTCTTGACGGGTGACGGACTAACTCCCCGATATTATTTACACTCGCCATGTAGTGACGGATTAAGAATACAATTCATCACCCCTTATTTTGCTTATGCGTATTGTAAAAGACAAATAACGCGTTAAATTTTATTTATCTCTAAGCACCACACTGTCATTAGTCTTCTGTCTACAGCCGCGGGCCAGTCCATCAGGAGTAGTAGTATTATAGATACTCTCGCGGCAAATCGGCGTCCGAGTTGTAGCAATTTGTTACTGCATTTCGTTCAGTGAGAGAGAGAAGGTACTCCTCAAGGGGTATTCCGTCGGGCCGACCACTGACGACAAGTCACCCTGCACCGGTAGTCGGCCCAAAGACGAAGGCGACGTGTCACAGGTAGGTTACGGGTGTGCGTGCTTACGCCCCTCTGTCACCCCAGACGGAGCCAGGCGACGGGGGCACCGACTGTAGCCCACGCCCCCCCAAAAAAAATATCGTATCGAATAAGTTGTAGAAATTATTCATGTTAAATTTGATCTTACGGCTCATATTTATGGTAACGCCATCTAGTTCAAACGTAATGAACCTTCCAAAACGTGGTTCGAAAAATTTTAATTCGTTCACAAACGTTTAAATTCCTAAAAAAAAGCTCATCACGACATAGATTCCAGAAAATGTACTCGGTACTCGATAATTTCCAGTAGCGATACTTTTGTTTCTATACCTTTCTTTCGATACTACTCATGAGTACAGTATCGATACTTTCTATTCGATATCGAATCTTTAGAAACATTTATAGGCGAGGGTGAATCTGATAGTCGCGTGGCGTGGCGATGGCGAAGCAAGATTGATTAATTGAGGAGTCGAATTTTGAGGCCCAAAAATCGATTTTATAAATCGATACAAAGCACTGAATCAATTCGGCGAATCGATACTTTAGCATAGAAAATCATTATTCGATTTTTTTTCTGCCCATTAGATACTAGTGTTCAGTGTCGAATGTAATGTTAGTGTTTTATACTATAAGATAAATAACACATTCAGATTTCCTGAAAATATATAATAAAAAAAGCTCATCACAATCCTGTCAGGAGAAAGGTACCCAATACTTTAAAAGCGATCCTTCGCTGCCTCTGTCGCCACCGTGCGGTAGGCGTGTATGACTCTGACTGCTACACGAGAGCCCCCAACCAGATCTTCAGGGATGCCGCACACACCGGTGGATTTTGGAGACGCAGTACAGGGCCATCGACTGGATTAAAGCCGCCGGGACGTAGCGCTGGCTCCGCCCACATTCAGCATTGACCAAGAAAGAGTAGACGCCGCGGCGACAAGCCGCGGAGCAAGTTAGCTAAAATACCCTCGGAACCACCGTCGCCCATCGAGCACCAGACTCAGATATTTTATCTAGGCCCGGATGCTGATGGTAAATCAATTGACAGTGGTCGAGGCGCATGTATAAGTATGTATTTGCCAAAACAGTCATAACTCGACGAAACCTAATACCAGCTGGCAATATTGCTCTGTGCTACTTTCAATCAACACTAGCCAAAGGGCATCTACAGTCTGAATTACAAATCGAAATCTTTCCAGTGTGCCTACTCAAGGATGATAATATATTGGTGGACGTAGTAGCGTCAAATGCCAGTAGAGTTCGGGTCTTTTTATCCAAATCCCACGGGGAATTCCAGCAGACACTCAATGGCTCTCTGTGGTCCACAGAAAGCCATTGAGTGTCTTCCCCTCAAGAAAATGCTAAGACAACAGTTTTGTTAATGTAACCAGTTAATCCCAGTCTCTTTGGCTATTTAACAAGGTTCACCGTATTCAATAATAAAGTAGCTGAATGGCAGATTGTTGAAAAACATTGACGTTTCTGCGCCGCTAACCGCCTCTACTACCACGGGCTTCAGGCGCAGTAAGGCCGCGATCTTCGAATGATCTTTCCAAAAACTAAATAGGGCGTTCGACGGAATGGAGCCAACCTCGCTAGAATGCTGGTTGATGCGGATAGCCAAGATTCCCTTCAGTAGTTTACTCACATTGAGCCTGTAAAACTTAGAATATCTTGCTCTGTGATTGCCTTTGTCACAAAAGCTCTTTACGCGGACGAAGTCGCGGGTAAAAGCTAGTGTGATATACTACTATAGTCCATAAAATATAGCTTGATCTCTGTGACAGATGTCAACGAAACGGACGAAGTAAGTTTGAACGAACGACATGTTTACAATTTCATTTTGTATCACATATATTTTCATTTCTTTCATGCCAGTTTTATTGTAACTGAAGTGCAATATAGAAACAACAATATTGAAACAATGTTTTAAATACGCACCGCTAGTGGCGCTGTACTTTTTTTCATACAAATAACATGTTTACGCGCTCACGGTAGAACGCCTAATATTAACGACAAAACTCACACTCAGGCCTCTTGATCTTTATTAAATTATTCATAAAAGAAATAAACCCAATACACTACCTATATAAAACTTTCAACATATTTTTACAATTACAACAAACAGTTACATTATAAAATACATAAATTAAATTAATTAAACATTAAAAATACTTTTCCTGAGACAAAAAGTAGTTTTGTAAATGATAATATTATGTACGCATTTTTGTCAATAAACTAAACATATTTATTCATAAAACAGTCGCAATTGATCGATTGCTCTAACGACTGTCCCTATTAGAACAAAAATGATAAATGCTGTAGCAGGAATGCTCCAGCGATGACGATAATAGTGACGTTGACTTTGATTGTACTCCTTTTGAATAATTAAAACAGTCAAAAACAGTTTTTGTTTGAAATAAATTCAAAAAGATTTTCATTGATTGTATTTCAATTATAATAGAAACTCACGATTATAAAAATAAAGAATTTTATCGATATAAAACTACGGACTTCATCGTGAGCGTGACAGCACTAGGGACAACTGTCACAGAGATCGAGCTATATTTTATGGACTATAGTTTCATGAATATATGAACATGCAACTTAGGTTTATTTATTTTATTCCAAAGTATAAGGTAAATATATATACCTAGTACATTTTTGTAATGCTTCGCTCCTTATGAAACCAGTTCAATTTATTATCCTGCTGCGGTGGGGATGTGCATTATAAATAGCGAACAGCTATATGATAACTACACTACAACTGTAACTATTTGTATTATTCAGTCGCTGTAAAAAAGAAGAGTAGTCACTGATTTACATAATATCATGGGCGGATTCACAAAATTAAATGTATTTCTTTTAATAGTTGCGTGTGCAATAAATATATCTAGTGATATGGTAAACGCTCAAGGCACAGTGTATGTTAAAGACTGCACTTGTCCTATAATTATTGTAGAACGCGATGAGTGCTGTAGAGCTCATGGCTATTCCAGATATGCTAGTTGTCCCGCGGGAAAAATGTATTGCTATGTATAATTTCATTAAGAAGAAATGGACCATGGAATGGAATGAGAAGAAGGAACAATAAACTTTAAAATATTTTATGTCAATTGTCATTATTTTTAACTATACTTGTGTGAATAACATTCTTTATTTTTCTATTTAATAAATATAAGAGTGGTATAATTTAAGAGTGGTAGGACCACACTGTCGACAGTTATCTGTCTACAGCCGCGGGCCGGTCCGTCCGGGGCAGTACCACACTCTCGCAGAAAATCGACGTCTGAGTAGTAGCGATTTGTTACTGCGCTTCGTTCGGTGAGCGAGAGAGCCGGAAGCCCAACTTCCTGAGGGTGTTTGCGTGTGGAGGGTTTTGGTGGTGCCCTTGGTATCACCGAGCCTCAATGCACGCATTCACACTCCCTTCACTTTCTTCGCGGTAGGCAACGGCCTTGTAAAGGTCCATGAGCGGCAGCAACACTTACCATCAGGTGTACTGTTTGCTCGTTTGCCACCGTTTGCAATAAAAAAAAAAATATGCATATTTCATCTTAGCTCATGTATGTTCTAATGATGGGTTCGAGCCCCCTCCTTACGAGGGAAAAATAAACTACTACAGCTCGTTATCGGGGCTGGTTTTATAACGAGTTTTCCTTCTCTCGCATAGCTATGCGATAATAACTACAATTATACAACATACAATTATGAATACAATTATGTATATTATATCCCTTTGTCGACTTTCACGTCACCCACGAGCAAGAAAGCGTAGTGAACTGGATTCTTACTTCATCACTATATAGAGAAGTAAAAACTTAATTCATTCAGCAATAATGCCGTTTTCTCATGAAACCCTATACCAACATATTTGACCAGCGTGTTATAGTAGGTCAAATTCTCTATTATTGTGAAGGAAGCCCGAGCCCAACAGTGGGACGTATGTGGGCTGCGATGATGATGAACGGCTCGACACACAGCAATACTTATAATTATATCGATCAATTAATACTACAAACATTTTATTCTTACAAATATACAGGATAATTCTCTTTGTAGCGATAGTTTAAAAACATAATAAAGTGATTCATTCTCAAATTTTAACTCTTAATTTCCTATGGGAGTTGAAGGTCGAACTGCTTACGGGATCACCTGAAGAATGGGTAGAAATAGTAGAAACATATTATTGTGACTGCTATCCCGCCTAATGATTATGGCGCTATTTCCCACAGTAGAAAAAGGAGATTTTTATTTATATTGCAAACTGTGCGAACGAGCAAACCGTACACCTGACCTTTGCAAGGCCGTTGCCTACCGCGAAGAATGTCAAAGCAGTGTGAATGTGTGCAATGAGGTCCAGTGATACTAAAGGCATCACTAAAATCCACCACACGCAAACACCCTCAGAATGTTGGACTACCGGCACTTTCGCTCACTGAATGAAGCGTAGTAACAAATTGATACGGACATCGCTTATCTGCGAGAGTGTGGTACTACTCCGGACGGACCGGCTCGCGGCTGTAGACAAACAACTGTCAATAATGTGGTCCTAACATTATTTTATAGGTCGTCCACATGTTGGCCGAGTGTAGGCGAGCGATGGAGAGCGCCAACGTGTGTACACCCGATTTGCCTTAGTTGGCCAACGCTCGCCGTCGCTCGCCTATAGTTGCGGCACGCTATGATGGCCGTTTTGACATATTACAATAGTGATGTGAAATGTCGATTTATTCTCAAAAAAAAATATATGTAATGAAATCTACAAGTTTTTTTGCAAGTAGTACCTGATTAAAAAGATTTAATAAAACAAAATTATAAATGCTTACTTAATATATTTGAACGATCTGAATATTGGAATGAAAATGAATATACTTACTTATTTGCACACGAAACAAACTAATACAAAAAGAGACCAAAAAAGGTGCCACAAAAGGCTATATTTAATCAGATTCGTCCATACTGCTATTTTCACTGTCGTCACGGCTATCACCACCTACATTAATTATAAGTTCGTTTTCTCAAATATTATCTATGTTCACATCTCTCATAATTTTCCCTTATTAATTTAACAGTTCTATTCACAATCTTTTCCCAGTCTCCTTTAGTCACATGTTTACAATCTTCTTCTAATATTTTAACATCTTTGTTGTGGTAAATGGGAGTTCTGTATTGTGTCTTGCAGCATATCCCTTAATTTGAGCCCACACCAACTCAATTACATTATATTCACAATAGTAAGGCCCTTTCATTTTGAGATTCACGGCGTATAACGAACTCATGCGTCTGACTGTTTAAAACAGTTCTCTGTGTACGTTCGGCCATATCGACGAAATCCACAATGAAAGGCATAAACAGAGTCCAAATTAACGAGCAGTACTGCAGTATCAATATCCGAAATCCAAAGCCAGGTCAATACTATATCACAATCGCAGTGCACACACAGTTTGTACTTTTCGAAGCAATGTCAAGTCGAAACTGCTTTGTTTTGCATAGAGCATTGACGCGAGTTTGCCGGAGGTAGTAGTTGTGTGGCCAGCGATCCAATGTGACGACGTATTAAATTTCATTTTTTTTAATTTTGAATATCGAAAAACAAATGCCGAGTTGTGTGGTAAATAAGTACACCAATAATTATCATCTTATAAAAATAAAAAAATAATGTTCGCGGGACCCTAATATATGTAGTTTAAAATTAATGTAATAAATAAATTTTGTGTCCTAAAATAATGATTCGATAAATTTTATGACTAACTGCACGTCACTATTGACAATAAAGAACAGCAATTTGCTCCTACAAATCTAATTACTAGAAATACGAAACTTCATGAGTGGATAAACGTCAAAACGGCCATCATAGCGTGCCGGTAGTATAGTTGGCCGAGTGAATACAAGCGCCAACCTTTTGACAGCTGATTTGTCTTCACTCGCCATCGCTCCTGATCACTTGCCTCACTTCGCCTCGGTGTCGGTTTTTGTGCACAAATCAAAGGCACTCGTCTGCGCTCGGCCAATGCCGTCCACACGTTGGCCTGCTCGCCATTACACGGTCGACATCCATCGCTGTTAGACGCGTTTAATGTGATAATGTCGCTCAACATAAATGATTATATTTTTAAATTTGCCCCACTACTTCTAGATATGCGACATAAATAATTAGATCCAAGTCACCCTATATGTTACCTATAGTATCAAATGTATCTTCATCATTCATCATTATTTTAGCTCATATACGTCCTACTGTTGGGCTCGAGCCTCCTCCACAATAGGAGAGAAACTGACCTTACTATACCATGCTAGTCAGACAGGTTGGTTTAGGGCTTTATTTCGAGTTTTCCTTCTCTTGCATAGATGTTATATGCGTATTATGTATTATATTCCTTAGTTATCTTTTACGACATCCACGGACAAGATAGGGACTGGTGAATTTTTTTCTTACTCTGTCACCACACGGATATATCTTACATTGTTCTATTACTGTGAATACTCAGTATCAACCACCTTCTTTTTTCCCACTTTACTGCGGTATACACTGAGATAATAAATATTATCTATATACTATCATTATATATAGGTACTATTATATATACAGCATATATATACTATTATATATCTATATGCTATTATTATATAACTATATACGTTCATTAAATAATAAGTCGAAGCTGTAGCGACGTCTATTTCAACGTCCGCAGTGTTTCAGTGCACAATGAACACTGACGGAGGCCAACTTTTTTTTTTTTTTTTTTGTGTGTGTACAGCTGTTGGCCGCAGATGGCCTTGACAGCTTGACGCGGACTATGGGTGAGCGCTGAGGGCTCTCAACCTGGAGAAGAGTATGCTAAGCGACATCGCCCAAGGGCTCCCCCTGTGGGGAACGGACCTCGGCTTGGGGCGTCGCTGGAGGCAAAGTGGGCGTGCCCACGTTTTTAGTAGTGACTTTTGCGCGGCGCGGTTTCGCACCTCGACGGCGAGGGCGGAACCGCGGATATTTATTTGTTAAGGCCTCGCGGGCCGTGTAGGCTCTTTGTTGAGCGAGTGTGATATTGTCGTCCTCTTCGTCGAGGACGTGACGAGGACGTCGGATGGAGGAGATTTTGGAGGGTCTATAGGAAGCCGCCCCAACCACTAGTTGGTTGGGGTGTGTCATGGCAGAGACGGAGGCCAACATGTAGACAGCTCTACAAATACTCGTCTACGTTGGCTACTCGCGTTGGCGTTCACCGTACTCGGCCAACGTGTGGACGCTAGCGCTCGCCTTGTACCTATTTGCCGACGCTCGCGTTGGCCTAGGCTCGGCCACCATGTGTACGGGACATTACATAAGTATTTCGGATTTTGCGACGAGGACACAGCACACACTCGATGTGTGTGCCTCCGTTTTTTTTTTTTTTTTTTGTCTGTGTACAGCTGTTGGCCGCAGATGGCCTCGACATATGTGCCTCCGTTGATCTTAGAGTGATAATATATAGCCTTCTTCGATAAATGGGCCATCTAAAACTGAAAGAATTTTTCGAATCAGACCAGTAGTTCCTAAGATTAGCGCATTAAAAAAAAAAAGCTTCAGTTTTACATATTAGTATAGATTTACACAAGTTATGGGCGGGGAGGGATTGGAGATCAGTCTGCCACCCGTAGGGAAGCCAACTGTTGGAAGGTAATTTCCTGGAACCAAAATTCCTTGATGATCGTTCAGTAGTTTTTTTTTGTAGGATTGAGTTATTTATGCAGGATTAATATTTATCTTCTTTACAATAGAATTTTAATGATGCTATTATTTACACTGCTTTGAGGGCGTAGTAGCTGTTCACGGCAACTATAGACGAAGTTAATGGTGATGAATTATATTCTCACTATGTTAACACACTTTGTCGCTAATTTAAATTGTCAAAATATATACTAATATACTGTGTGTGTGGTGACGGAGTAAGAATACAATTCACCACCCCCTATCTTACCCGTGGATGATCGTACGAGACGACTAAGGGATATACTTAAAACGTATATAACATCTATGCGAGAGAAGGAAAACTCGAAATGAAACCCTATACCAACACGTCTGACCAGCGTGGTATAATAGGTCAATTACCCTTCCATTATGGAGGTGGCCCGAGCCCGACAGTAGGACGTATATGGGCTGAGATGATGATAATGATGATTAACATACTAGCTGACCTAATAGACGTTGTTCTGTTTAAATAAAATAAAAGGAATTCTACTTGAAATCGATAGCAGCGCCACCTCATCATCATTTGCCTGCCTTGTACCACGCTAAGTGGCGTCAGCACAACATGTACTTACCTTCCATAACCTCCTATCGGCCGTCATATCTGCACTCACCTTTTTTATACGCATGTCCTCATTCAGACAGTCCAGTCATCTCTTCTTGGGTCTCCCACGCTTCTTACTTTCAGACTTCCCCTAATATACTCATTTCTTATCTTATCTAACCTTGTGACCCCACACATCCATCTTAGCATACGCATCTCTGTGGCATGCAATCTTCTCTCATCCGTCTTTTTCAATGCCCAACATTCAGATCCATACATAGCAACAGGTCTGATGACACTCTTGTATCTTTTCCCCTTAAGTTTAAGGGGCATCCGTGCATCACCAATTGTTTCCCAGACCTGTCGCCATTTCATCCGTCCTGCATTCATTCTACGATTTACCTCCCGGTCGATGTTGCCGTCATCTTGGAGAAGGGAGCCTAATAAAGATATATCTAATATCTATATAGCATCGATGTTTCTGAATATGCACGAAGTTTATTAAGATAATTCCACAGTTAGTCTAATAGCCCGTACACATGTTGACCGAGCCTAGGCCAACGCGAGCGTCAGCAAATAGGTATAAGGCGAGTGCTAGCGTCCACACGTTGGCCGAGTGCGGCGAACGCCAATGCGAGTGGCCAACGTAAACGAGTGTTTGTAGAGCTGTCCACACGTTGGCCTCGATCAGTGTTCATTGTGCACTGAAACACTACCGACGTTGACATTAACGTTGCTGCAGCTTCGACTATTTATTTAATGAGCATATATATAACTATTATCTCAGTGTATACCGCAGTAGAGTGGGAAAAAAAGAAGGAGGTTGATACCGAATATTCACAGAAATAGAACAATGTAAGATATATCCGCGTGGTGACGGAGTAAGAAAAAAAAAAAAATTCATCAGTCCCTATCTTGTCCGTAGATGTCGTAAAAGACGACTTAGGGATATAATACATAATACACACATAACAGCTAGAGATGAAACCTCGAAATAAAACCCTATACCAACCTGTTTGGCTAGCATGGAATACTAAGGTCAGTTTCCCTCCTATTGTGGAGAAGGCTCGAGCCCAACAGTGGGACGTATATGAGCTGAAATGATGATGAACGATTAAGATACTTTTTGATACTATAGGTAACATATAGGGTGACTTGGATCTAATTATTTACGTCGCATATCTAGAAGTAGTGATGCAAATTTGAAAATATAATCATTTATATTGAGCAACAATATCACATTAAACACGTCTAACCGCGATGGATGTCAACCGTGTAATGACGAGCGGGCCAACGTGTGTACGGCATTGGCCGAGCGTAGACGAGTGCCTTTGATTTGTGCACAAAAACCGACACCGAGGCGAACTGAGGCAAGTGATCACGAGCGACGGTGAGTGACGGCGAGTGAAGACAAATCAGCTGTCCACACGTTGGCGCTTGTATTCACTCGGCCAACTAGGCGAGCGACGGCGAGCGTTGGCCAACTAAGGCAAATCGGGTGTACACACGTTGGCGTTCGCCGTCGCTCACCTGCACTCGGCCAACATGTAGACGCCCTATAACATTACTATGTACATGACATCAAATGTCAGATCATTAATTTTATGTTTTATTTTACCAAATCAGTTATTCTGCTATAGGTGGGGTAAACAATATAAATAGCGAACCACTGTGCAGTCAGAGATTGTGTATAAATTCTATTCTTTAAGAAAATATTGGACTTGTTCTATCACCGTAATGGCCAGTTTCAATAAACTAACCGTCTTGCTTTTAGTTATTGCGTGTGTAATGATTATCGCCACTGAGCTGACTATGGCATCTGCTCCAGTGCGTGCTTGCATCGACGCGTGCGGCCGCAATAAACCAAAAATAGACAAGTGCTGCGCAGTTGATGGCTCCTCAGGCCGCACTTTCTGTTCTAAGGGAATCACGTATTGTCTTTAACGCTAAACTGGAATTCAAAGGTATTTTTGTGATTTTTGTGGTAATTTTATAAATTTTTAGGTTGTCTACGCCACAGCGCATTGTTCAATGAATAGTTTAAAATACGTGTCGTAATTGTAGGTCCGAAAATGTAGGTTTATTTTTAATCGCTTTTATTAGCTTCAGACGTATGTATGTTAGTATGTAACGGAATCTTTGAACACGATTTTGACCCCCTTCAAAACGTCAGATTAACTCAAAATTTGGCATACTTATTAAGGACCGATGACAATTCAATATTTTAAACAGTTTGACTCGTTATCCTTACTAGGATAATCAGGATTAGCGAAAATTCAACTAAAAATGAAAAATAAATAATGATTCAAAAAAACTAAAAATTACGCTTTTAAAGAAAATCCAACAAAAAATAGAAAATAATTCTTTAAAAATTTGATTTAAATATAGTATATATAAGAAAAATATATTTTTTATTGTAAAAAAGCGTGGGGTGCTTTTTAAGATATTATCATAATGATAAATGATCCTTCTACACATATCTGTCAATAAAATATTTATAACTATAGACAACATGCACCCCACGCTTTTTTTACAATAGAAAATATTTTTCTTAGATACACTATTCTTAATTCAGATTTTTTTAAATTTATTTTCTATTTTTGTGGGATTTCCTTTAAAAGCGTATTTTTTTAGTTTTTTTTGAACTATTATTTATTCTTCTTCTAGTTAGTGAAATATTTATCTAACCTAACACAGGTAAACGATATCACTTACATAAGTTCTCACTGCGGACGAGGTGGGAGACCAGTAGTGGCACGTATGTGAAGATTGCTACTTCATATCTATACTAATATTATAAAGCTGAAGAGTTTGTTTGAACGCGCTAATCTCAGGAATCGCTGGTCCGATTTGAAAAATTCTTTCAGTGTTAGATAGCCCATTTATCGAGGAAGGCTATAGGCTATATTATATTTTCAAAAAATTAGGGATCTGTACTAAAAGTCCAATAATGTAACCCAAGGTGTAAAAAAATGACCTGAAAAAATCCTTACATCGCATGTGCTGCGAAAACTATTAATTATAGAGCAAAACAATGTACAACAACTTTGTAGAGCATATAATTAATCTACAAAAAATATTGCAACACTACATGCCTAACTATTGTAGTTATCTCACAATAAGTGTTTTTTTGAATTTTTCTAAATAATTTAAATGCCGTCGCTTAAAAACTTTTTATTTTGCACCTTGGTATTAATCCTTATCAAAATAAATTCATATTCATATTCGTCATATTCAAGACGGATTCTTTTTATAACTTTTTGAATCATTAAATTCGGACATTTCATTCAAAAGATATCGCGATATTAAAATGTAAGTGTTGTAGCCAAATAAGTATTAAGTATTGCGCTGTGGCGGGCGGTCATCACGGGCGAGGAGGTGGTAGCCTCTGCGCGATACCATGCCGCATTCTAGGGATGGCGATCTTGCTAAAAAAGATTATTTTTAGGTAATCTGAAAGTGTTATTAATCTTATAATCGTATATATATGAAAATGAATCTGCGAAATGTATGTACGCGCATAACTTCTGAACGGCTGGACCCATTTTGCTAATTCTTTTTTTAGAATATTCCTTGAAATACAAGAATGGTTCTTACGTAGAGAAAAATTCAAAAACTGCCTAAAAAGATCTAAAAATACACTTTCTGAACTCGCATATAACGAATCGTCGTTATAACACTTAAAAGTCAATTTCAACTTCAAAACCATACAATAAAGTTCAAGTGTTAGTGGAGAGGTTACGGGAAGGCAAAACAATTGAGTGGAGTTAGTATCGTACATACATTGATGTCAAACACAAAATTTTAGATGTTTTATATTTTTTATTTTTTGACATAATGTAATTGATGACTTATTAACTCTCTTTTTCCTTTTCTATCTTGCTAGCTGACCCGGCGTCCCGAATAGCAGAATAAATATTAAAAAACTGAAAAATTGAAGAATCGACTATTAGTCAGTACGAAGTGGCAGGTGGACGGACCGGTGATTAGTCAGCCACCCGCAGAGAGCCCGACCGGGTGAGGGTGACGCCCTGGTCGGCAACACTGCAATGTTGCCGGGGCGTCAAAGGGGACGGTACCCGAAAGAATAAACCGCCGGGCCGGCCACGGATGTCAAGGTCCACCGCGCACCGATGGTCGGCCTAATAGCGATACCCTCCCCATCGCCAATACGGTGTGTTATGGGGTCGCGCGCCGCTCATCAGTCGCTCCGAATCGTAGCTTACAAAAAAAAAAACAAAAACTAAGGCGATACGGAGTTCGCCGGGTAGGCTAGTCAGCTTATATACGTGCCACTGTTAGGCTCGAGTTCGCGTGTTTAGCGTCCGGACGATTCCCTGGGTGCTGGAAGGAGGGAAGGCTGGTGCTCCTGCCGAAGCCGGAACGGTCTCCGGAGTCGCCTTTGGCCTACAGGCCTATCGTGCTGCTCGATGACACGGGCAAGCTACTGAAGAGGGTGGTAGCTGCCCGCATCGAGCGGCACCTCGTCGGCACGGGGCCTGATCTGTCGGACGCACAGTTTGAGTTTAGGAGGGGTCGTTCGACGATCGCGGCTCTGGCCGTGGCGACTGAGGCCGTTACCGGCGGGGGAGTGTTGTTGGTGGTGTCCCTAGACATCGCCAACGCATTCAATAGTCTGCCATTCAGCTGCATCAGGGAGGCGCTCCGGTATCACGGGGTGCCAGTTTACCTGAGGCAGCTGGTGGCAGACTATTTGGAGGGGCGCAGCGTCCTCTGCAGCGACCGAGCAGGGGAAGTCGTGCGAACGCCCATGACGTGCGGTGTCCCACAGGGGTCGGTCCTCGGACCCACCCTGTGGAACATCGGCTACGACTGGGCGTTGAGGGGGAGCCTCCCGCACGGGCTGGGCGTGATTTGTTACGCTGACGACACGCTCGTCACAGCCCGCGGTGGGACGCTAGAAGAGGCGGTAAGCCTGGCGACCTCGGGTACCGAGGAGGTCGTCAGGCGGATCGAGGCGCTGGGGTTGAGGGTCGCCCTGGACAAGACGGAGGCCCTCTTGTTCCATGGGCGCCATATGAGCCCTCCCATCGGCGTCTCGATCACCGTCCACTCGGTCGACATCAGCATCCGGGCCCATATGAGGTACTTGGGCCTGGTGCTCGACGGGCGATGGTAGTTCCGGGAGCATTTCCGCAGGCTCGCTCCACGGCTCGTCGGCGCGGCGTCCGCCCTATCGTGGCTTATGCCGAACGTGGGCGGACCGAGCGCTGCGTGCCGACGGCTGTACGCGGGGGTCATCCGGTCGATGGCCCTGTACGGCGCACCGGTGTGGGCGGGGTCCATGACCGTCCGACTTAGGGCCCTTCTGTGGCGACCACAGAGGGTCATGGCTGTCAGGGCCATCCACGGATACCGCACGGTGGCGACGGAGGCAGCGTGCCTGTTGGCCGGGACTCCCCCGTGGGACCTGGAGGCGGAGATGCTCGCCGGACTATATCGGCGGGTGACGGGGGTGCGAGCGGAGGGCGGTGTGGTCTCGTTAAGGGATCTCACCGCCTGGCGCGTCGACGCCCGCCGAGACGTCATTGCCCGTTGGGCAGTCCGGCTGGAGAGGCTTCGGTTCGGGGTGCGAACTGTGGAGGCCTTCCGGCCGGTGCTGATGCAGTGGTTGGAGAGGCGGCACGGGGTGCTCTCCTTCCGACTGGTGCAGGTTTTGACGGGGCATGGGTGCTTCGCCAAATACCTGCACAAGGTCGTTGGGAGGGAGAGTACACCGTCCTGCCACCACTGCGATTGCGACGAGGACACGGCGCGCCATACGCTCGAGGCCTGCGGGGCTTGGGCAGTGCAGCACTGTGAACTCGTCGCAATCATTGGTATGGACCTGACGCTGCCGGCTATCGCTAGGGCGATGGTCGACAGCGTTGGGAATTGGGACGCGGTCGCAGCCTTCTGCGAGACGGTGATCTCGCGGAAGGAGGCGGCGGATCGCCTGCGCGTGGAGCGCAGCCTCGATGAGGAGATCCGCCGCCGGCGACTGGGGCGGCGCAGGCGCAACTATCTGCGCCTCATGCCGCCCTAGCCAAGGCTGCGGGTGACGTGACCGGGGATTAGTCCGTCACCCGCCGAGAGGCCGACCGCGTGAGGAAAGACCGACGTCCTCCCCGAGGAGGGGACGTCGGTCGATGGGAGGGTACCCCAATAGGGGGTATTCCGTCGCGCCGTCCACTGACGACAAGTTAACGCTGCTCCAGTGGTCGGCCCAATGACGAAGGCGACGTGGTTTTCGGGTGGGTCGCGGGAGTTGAGGGCTTAAGCCCCTCTGTCGCTCCGGACGGAGTGGTGCGGAGGCGCGCTGACCGCGGCCCACCCACAAAAAAAAAAAAAAGGCTCGAGTTTCCTCCACAATAGCAAGGAAATTTACCTACAATATCACGCTGGATAGACGGGTTGGTTTATTGCCAGTTTGCCTTCACTAATATAAATGTTATTTGGATATTGTATCCTTCAGTTGTCTTTTACGACATCCATAAGTAAGAAAAATAATTGTGTGGTTTTATGAAACCACAATAAAAGTGAAACTTTTTTTCGCATTGCAAAAAAACAAATGTGTAATATCCTATACACTAAAGGTTCAGTTGATACGAACGCTGCCATATTGGCGTCTGTCGAGCGCCTTTTGTTTTACCCCTACTCCGCAGCCGACCGTCACGTGACATGCAATAGATCGACAAAAAAGTTTGAGTCGATGTAATAAAAGTTTCACTTTAAAAAGGGCTACTCCTTGTATTGTATTCTTACCGGACCACACGGAGGAGTATTTCTTATGTTAATTTATTTTTATTTTGTTTCAGTAATGGAAAGAGACAAAGATTTAACTCGCCTTTTCTACTGGCAATTATTATCGAATGTTATATAAAAAATGGTTTGTTGTATAAACAATAATCTGCTGTTCAAGATTACTTCTATTTATCGTTACTACTACATTAACTGTATAGTGATAAATATTATATTAATAATCAAATTAAATAATTAGTATATAAATAGATTTATTATTCTATAATCAAAACGTTTTTTATTATTTGCACTTGCCATGTGGTGATGGAGTAAGAATACAATTCATCACCCCTTATCTTGCTTATGGGTATATTAAAAGACGAGAGGGTAAAGGGGCATGCCAGCTTTAAGTTCAGAAGTGCTCAAGAAAGTGTTTCTGGAGATACGTTAGTAACCGTAAGAATAGATCTGGTATCCCATCCATGATGAAGTACCAAGCCACCAGGTCAAGTGCCCCGGATGTGATTTGTAACATGTTCTCTGACTTTTTCCTGTCTGTATTTGAATCGGCTACTCTAGTGCCGTTATCTGGGACCTCGCCCCCGAATGTAGGTTCGAATACCAACATAATTAACAGTTTGTAAATTGAGGAGGATAAAATACTTATGGAGTTGAAATTACTTGATCCATCTAAAGGAGCAGGAGCTGATGGTTATCCAGCTTTGTTTAAGGCCACGGCTAATAGTATTTGTAAACCATTGTACATTATTTACAATAAATTTCTGAGTGAGGGTGTATTTCCTAATGTATGGAAACAGGCCAACATAGTACCTGTACACAAAGATGGGTCACGACATGATGTGGAACAATATAGATCTATATCGATACTGTCAACTTTGTCGAAGCTTTTTGAGAGATTAGTTCATAATGAAGTTTATCTAATTTTGCATAAAATCATCATTCCCGATCAGCATGACTTCGTACGTAGGCGTTCTACTACCTCTAATCTCCTATTATTCTCAAACTTCCTATTTGAAAATATTGACCGGCGCTTGCAGGTAGATGCCGCATATACAGACTTTCGAAAAGCTTTTGACAAGGTTGATCACGAAATTTTACTGTACAAGATCGCGTATAATGGTATAAGAGGGAATTTACTACGTTGGTTCTCATCTTACATAAAAAATAGAACCCAAAAGGTGATCATACATGGTTATGAGTCTTGTCTGGTACTTATAACGTCAGGCGTACCGCAAGGCTCAATTTTCGGTCCATTGCTATTTAATTTGTACATAAATGATATAGATAGATGCTTCAAACACACTAAATTCCTGTTATATACTGATGACTTGAAGGCCTATAGAACTATTCAGAATGAGAGAGATTGTCTCTTGTTTCAGGAGGACTTAGATAGGCTAGCTGAGTATTGTATTGACAATAAGTTGCAACTAAGCATAAATAAATGCAACTCTATTACTTTTAAAAAAAGTAAGTCCTACATCAGAGGTAATTATAAACTTCACAATACATTACTTAGTGAAGTTTCACTGGTGAAGGATTTAGGTGTGCTTCTGGATAGGAGGCTCTCCTTGAGTGAGCATGTGCAGAAAATAGTAAATAATGCTTTCAAAATGTACGGGTTTGTTATGAGGGCATCTACTGAATTCAAGCGGCCTGTTACATACATCCATTTATTTAAATCGCTTGTACGATCGCAGCTGGAGTATGCTGTACCAGTTTGGAATCCGTTCTATTTAAAATATCGAGATGAGATCGAGCGAGTTCAGCGTAGGTTTCTACGTGCCATGCACTATAGATGCTATGGAGCATATCTGTCCTATCTGCAGTTGCTACAGAAATACAATCTTATGTCACTAGAGTGTAGACGCACATTGCTGGAGGCTAACGTACTATATGATATAGTCCATAGCAATTTTGACACAATAGAGCTCACGAGGCAGCTCTGTTGTGCTGTCCCTCGTACTGTGAACAAGCGTAGCGTTCGTGCAGGTACTCTATTCATAGTTAAGTCTTATCGAACAAATTCTGGGCGACGATGTCCTGTTCGCCGAATGGTGGAGACGTATAATAGTAATTTTATCAATATAGATATATTTGCATGCACTAAAGCTAAATATAGAAATGTTATTACTAAACATTTATCATTTAATTAATTGTACTGATTCTATAGCGATGTAGTGGTCATTTGTTTATATTGTTTAATTTGAATTTTTTCATTCTTCGAATTTTACAATTTATCCTTTATATATGCTTTTATAATAATGATCACTTTAATTAATAATAACTGAAATTCTATGCTTTTGTTAATAGTGGTAACGTAAATTATTTTGCATCTTTCTCTAGTGGCAATGTATGTTTAATTTAATTGTTTATATGTGAATAATATAGTTGGCTATAATATTGTTTATATAGCCCTAGGCCTGCATTTATTTGTATTGTGTATATTGTAGCTGTTTATTTTCCCATAGCAAATAAAATAAAAATAGGTGATAGGCTTATTTTTGAATTCAGGCCAAAACTCTTGTTACAGTTGTTTTATCCACATAGCTTCTTGTACAGATGCAGCCAGAGACATATATTCAGCCTCGGTGCTAGATAAGGCAACTGTTTGTTGTCTCTTAGAGCCCCAACTTATAGTGTCTCCCTGAAAAAGAAAAATATATTCTGTGCAGGATCTTCTATCATCAGGTTGACTTCTCCAATCAGCATCACAATAGCCAACTATTTCACTGTCATCCTTTTTGAATGTTAATTTGTAATTTATTGTAGCTTTTAAATACCTTAAAACTCTCTTTAATTCACTCCAGTGTTGAGCTGTTGGTGTGTTATTGTACTTACTCAAAGTGTTTACTATATAAGCTATGTCGGGTCTTGTGCCTTGTGATAAATATAGTAGACATCCGACAGCCTCATGATATGGAATATTTATAAGTACTTCACCTTCATGTTCAGCCTTCTTTAACTGAGTGTTTGGTTCACAAGGTGTATAAACAGGCTTACAATCTTTCATTTTTAAACGATTTAGAATTTTCTCAATATATATTGACTGATCCAATGAAATTTCCTTTTCCTTTTGTATAATTCTAAAGCCAGCACACTGTTTTACTCTTCCTAAATCTTTCATATGAAATTTATTTTGTAGTTTATGTTTTATATTATCCATTGTAGTTTTATTGTTAAAGAAACATGCCAAATCATCTACATATACAGTAATGAACAAAATATCTTCTTTGCTTAATATTTTGTAATAAATACAAGGATCTACATTTGAACGGGATAGCCCAATATCCAACAAAGCATTATTTAGCTTTTTATTCCATTGTCGGCTTGCCTGTTTAAGGCCATATATTGAGCGATTCAAACGACATGCTTTCTCTCCTTGCTCAAAAGATGGCGGTTGAGCCATAAAGATTTCTTCTTTGATGTCACCCTGCAGAAATGCTGACACGGCATCCATTTGGTGTATTTATAGGTTATATTTTGCAGCTAGTCCAACTAGATATCTAATTGAAGAATATCGAACAACGAGTGCATATATTTCATTATAATCTGTTCCTTTCTTTTGTTGATAACCTTTAATGACAAGTCTTGCCTTATGGCGTATAACTTTTCCATTCTCATCTAATTTTGATTTGTACACCCATTTACAAGGTATAATTTTCTTACCTATTGGTTTATCTACCAGTGACCATGTATTATTTTCAATCAGCGAATCATACTCCTCACTCATTGCTTGTTTCCACAAGTGTACTTGTTCACTTTTTAGTGCTTCATCAATGTTTTGCGGATCGCTGTAAAGTAAACTTGGCAATAATTCGGTATTCATACAAAGGTAAGTAGTTGAAGTGTGGTCATAAAGTTCTTTTCGCCGCTGTGGTCTAAGATATAACTGAGATTTTTCAGATGTGTCAATACTTTCATCTGGTAAGTATGTATCATCATTAGGGTCATCATAGTATGATCCTGACTCTGAGTCTGAATTACTAATTACTTCACTTTTAGGTGTCGCTTCAGGCTGCAGTTCAGATAAAGGTAAGTTTATTTTGTTTTCCATTTTATTATTCATATTAATATCCTTTTTAATTTCAGGTTCAGCAGTGGGGACAATATTTCCCTTTATACTTCCTTCCAGAAATACCACATCTCTACTCATTATTGCTTTTTTGCTTTTAGGTTCAATAAACCTATAGTACCTAAACCTTTAGTAGTTTCAGAATATCCAACAAATATTAACTCACTTGATTTTGAATCCAATTTTTGCCTTTTTCTTTCGGTGTATGCACCATTGCTTTACAACCAAAAATCTTCATGTAACTTAAATCAGGTTTTGTTCCTGACCAGGCTTCTTCAGGTGTAATATTTGAGAGAGTTTGTGTAGGTGAGCGGTTTATAACGTGTGCAGCAGTGGCTACAGCTTCTGCCCAAAATTCTTTCTTGCCCCTCCAATGGAAGTAGTTTGCATCAGTCCACACAAGTCGGTGTGAATGAGCTCTAGTAGGTTCTGTGCTCGGGAGCCGCTACTTAGAAAGGGTTGCCTAGATTGTTTCCCTTGAAGACATGTGATACAAGTATAACTTTCCTGTTCTGGTGATAAATGTACTCCAGTGGCTAATTTTGACAATTTATTAACATCTTTCATGTTTAAATGTCCCATACGCATGTGCCATAAGTAACTATCAGTTTCTACAGATGCTGCCATTGCTTGAGATTTGTTCATAATATTTAGTCTGTAGGTATCATTACTAATATTTGCAGAAGCTAAGATTTGCTTATGTTGATTTTGTATCAAACATCCACTCTTGTCAAATCCTTACTAATATTATAAATGCGAAAGTAACTCTGTCTGTCTGTCTGTCTGTCTGTCTGTTACGCTTTCACATCTAAACCACTGAACCGATTTTGATGAAATTTGGTACAGAGATGGACTAAAGCTTGAGAAAGGACATAGGCTACTTTTTATCGCGAAAAAATGGGTATAAGGGGTTGAAATAGGGGATGACATTTTGTATGGAAATTCGTCATTTTCGATGATAGAATCATGAATCTTTGTATTAAGGCACTTGATAATATATACATAAATATTTGTTCGAGCGTTTTAAAAATTTCATTTATATGGGGATGAAATTCAACCCCTAAAAGACAAAAAAGCATAAAGCCGAAACCACTGGGCCTAGAAACGTAATTTTTTTTTACACTGTAGAATTTCTTAGGGTACACGAGCTCTAGCAAAGAAATCGCGAAAAAATGGGTATAAGGGGTTGAATAAGGGGTTTAGTAGGCAAATTTATCATTTTCGATGATAGAACCATGAATCCTTGTATTAAGGCACTTGATAATATATAAATAAATATTTATTCTAGCGTTTTGGAAATTTCATTTATATGGGGATGAAATTCAACCCCTAAAAGACAAAAAAGCATAAAGCCGAAACCACTGGGCCTAGAAACGTAATTTTTTTTTTACACCGTAGAATTTCTTAGGGTACATGAGCTCTAGCAAAGAAACACGAAAAAATGGGTATAAGGGGTTGAAATAGGGGATGACATTTAGTATGCAAATTTATCATTTTCGATGATATAACCATGAATCTTTGTATTAAGGCACTTGATAATATATAAATAAATATTTATTCTAGCATTTTGGAAATTTCACTTATATGGGGATGAAATTTAACCTCTAAAAGGCAAAAAAGCATAAAGCCGAATCCACTGGGCCTAGAAACATATTTTTTTTTACACCGTTGTATTTCTTGGGGTACACGAGCTCTAGCGAAGAGCTTTTGTAAAATCGGGGTGATTAATTAACTAAGGGGGTGAAAAATGTATATCCTAAATCATTAGGCCTAGAAACTAGGGATGTGAAAAAATAATCGATTTTTATAATAATCGATTATTAATCGATTTTTTTAATAATCGATTTTTACAATCGATTATCAAAATAATAGAAAATCGATTATTTTTATAATAAAATCGATTTTCCTAAAAAAAGAAGGTCACAATACTGCGTGCAGTATTTCATACTATATTAGAAGATGAAGCTCACATTTCCTAAAAAAAAGTCATCATAATCCTGTTGGGTTATTTTATAATCGATTATTTATTTTTAAATAAACGATTATATTATAATCGATTAATTAGTTAGTTCTCTTTCTTGGGGAATGTGCCCACTAAAAAAGAGTTTTTGCAATTTTACCCCTAAGGAGGTGAAAAGCATAAAACCGATATCACTGAGCCTAGGAACGATCATTTTAGTACACGATCGGTTTTCTTGGGTTACCCCATTATTTTTTCTTAATGCGCACTTATCGAGATTACTTTGGATCGACGCAATATGTATTCGGTCCTCTGCCATCGTAAATATATTGCAAAGGTTCTTTTAGCAACATTTTATGACCAGCTGCCTGCCAGACGACATAGCTGGCTAGATGGCATCACCAATTGGTCCAGGTCAATGTAAATCTTTGTCGTAGTAGTATTTTGCGACACCCACAAACAATGAAAGTGTTATAATATTCCTAGCCGCTACCAGACAGTAAGTTAAAATCAAGATTTTAATCCAATTTTCTATCTCTAGAAATAAACAAATTTGAAGCGTCTATTTGTTGTCAAAATAATAGGTTTTATTTATGCTCACACAATTATTTGCACGATACCTATGTCTAAAAACCGGCCAAGTGCGAGTCGAGGTCACGCACGAAGGGTTCCGTACCATTATCTATAAAAAAGAGGAAAATTGCGTTTGTCGTATAGGAGCCCCCTTAAATATTTATTTTATTTTGTTTTTAATATTTATTGTTATAGCGGCAACAGAAATGCATAATTTGTAAAAAATTCAACTGTCAAGCTATTGCGGTCCTAGAGATACAGCTTGGTGACAGACAGACGGACAAACAGACAGCGAAATTTTAGTAATAGGGTCCCGTTTTTACCCTTTGGGTACGAAACCCTAAAAACGGCTCAATTTTTTTTGTCTGTCTATTCGATACGGGTAATCTTCAAAATGGCTAGACCAATACTGATAATACTTTACCACCAGGTCTACCAAGGCTTACATAAGGAATAACTTAGGCTATATTTTATCCAAGGCTATATTGACGTGACAACGTCTTATAAATTGGTTTGCCGGGTGACACTTCAAGAAACTGCGTTACGCTCCGCTCACGTTATGCGCTCACAATGAGAGCGAGTGAGAGGCACGCGTCCCTTCCACTCGGGCATGGTTAGCCCGCCTAAGAGCGAGAGAGACAGACATAAAAATTGTATATTTGTATATAAATACGTATGTATGTGTAAAGGTAAAAATAAAATTTTGTTAATATGAAATTCAGTGCGAGATTCTTTGTATAAATTAATGTTTTAAATACAATTCTTTGTATAAATAAATGTTTTAAATTGTTACTATTATTTCATCCTTCTTCCTACTATACGAATGAATATTCACATTAAAATTATTTTACCACTCAAAGTCGTTGTCACGTAAAACTTTCGCCCGTATACCGACTTTACAGCAACCAATATTTTTTTTATCCAAGGCTATATTTTATCCCGGTGTGGCTGAAGCAACTGTGAGAATTTAATCGATTTTAAAATTATTTCACTAACGGAAAGCTAATTTTAAGCGAGTAACATATTTAGGTTTTATTCCGTATAGTGACGGAGTAAGAATACAATTCACCACCCCCTCTCTTACCCGTGGGTGTCGTAAGAGACGACTCAGGGATATATTACGCATATTACATCTATGCAAGAGATGGAAAACTCTAAACAAAACCTTATACCAACCTGCCTGACCAGCATGGTATAGTAAGGTTAATTTCCCTCCTACTATGGAGGAGGCAGGAGCCCAGCAGTGGGACGTATATGAGACGAAATGACGATGAACATATTTAGGCTATTTTTTATCCCAATATTCCTACGGGCCCGGACACAATGCGGGTGAAATCAAGGACATTTAATAGATATAAAAATTAATTTACGAATGAAAATCTACATTATCAGCGAATAACAAATAAAGGCTATTTTCATCCTGGTGTTTGCCCGGAACGAGAACTCTGCGAGAGAAACCGGTGGATGTTGACCAATCTTTAAAATTCTTTCAACAATAGGAAGCTACGTTATCAGTGAGTAACATAGGCAATTTTTATCTTGGATATTTGTATGGGATTTGTTAGTACAATTTTTTTTTCACCTATGTAGACTTATAATATCAGCGAGTAACATAGGCAATTTTTATTTCGGCATTTGCATGGGAATGGGGTCTACGTGGGTGAAACTACGGGAGTTTGATCAATATTATTCTTTTTCACCAATGGAAACCTATCATGGATAATGTATTATCAGCGACTAAGGATGGCCATATTTATCATCGTCTTTCCACGTGAATTTGAACTACAAGGGTGGAAGTAATATTCAAATATAAAAAATTGTGAAGTTATTTGGACCTTTCTTACTCGATCACGCGTAAACTGTTGACCAGATTTGGATGAAAATTGACACACAGATAGAGTATTTCTTAAATTAAGAAATATCATCATCATCATCATCGCAGCCCACATACTTTGCACTCTTGGACTCGGGCCTCCCCCATAATGGGAGAGAATTTGACCTACTATACCATGCTGGTCAGATATGTTGGTATAGGGTTTCATTTTTCGAGTTTTCCTTCTCTTGCATAGATGTTATGTGTATATATCCCATAGTCATCTTATACGACATCCACGGGCAAGATAGGGAGTGGTGAATTGTATTCTTACTCCGTCACCACAATAACACAATAAAAAGAAATATGCAAGCCAACTTTTACGCGGGCGAAGCCGCGGGCAAAAGCTAGTATTACATTATATCCAGCCTTTATTATCTTACTAACAGATAGCAAGTTGGTTGATAGTTCTGGTATGTATAAAACATTTCTTACCTGTATAGTACTGTTGTTTTCTAATTGAATAGTTACATTACCACAACTCTCGACATGCAGTAATTTACTATCAGCAATTTTTATGACTGGAACAGGCGGAGTGGTCTCATCCTCCAGCCATTCTCGATGTATGGTCATGTGGGCTGATGCACCGGAGTCTACATACCAGTTGTAGTTGTCATTCAAGTGCATTGCTGAAAAAGCAGCTATAAAACCATTATCTTTATTTTTGTTATTTTCACACCTGTCTTTTCTATACCAACAGTTTTTACTAACATGGCCATATTTATTACACTGAAAACATCTTGGGCCTTTTGGCTTAGACTGAGACTGCTTTTTAAATGAAGAGGGCTTTTTGTGCGAGTTTGTGTAAAATGCAGACATATCTGGCTGTTTCACTTCCTGTAGAAGTTTGGTTTTTATTAAATCAGCACTAATTTTTACACCCGAACTCTCAATATCCATTATCATTGGTTTGTACATGTCTGGCAAACCTGCCAACATCAAGGTACCGAGCCACTCATCATTAACCTTGAATGAAATATTTCTCAACTTGTGAGCTGATGTCATTATTTTATTGACGTAATTCTCGACGCTATTACTATTCTCTAACGTAGTATTTATAAGGTCTTTTAATAAACCAACCTTTCGTAGTAGACCAGAGTCTTGGAAAGCTTTAGATAAATTGTGCCAAACCTCTTTAGCTGACTGTGCTTCTTGGATGTGGACAAACAGAATTGGGTCTACCAGTAGTATGAGCTTAAACTTGGCCTTTTTGTCCTTTATTTTTTCAGTAGGTCCATTTTCAACAATCTCCCAAAGATCTTCATGCTCGAGGTAAGCTTTCGCGGCAAAATTCCAAGTTGCCCAATTATCGCGGCCAGTGAGCTTCTGAATTAATGTCATTGCGTTACTTGAATTCATTTTCGTTATTATTTTGCACCTGAAAAGCTGAAATAGAAAAACTGGCGACCCCGTGGCAACTAACTCGGTTACGTCTACTTTTATTGTTAATACGCCAACTTTTAGCGAAAATACTACGTACAGGCATTACTGGGCCCATAACCTGAAGAAATAAAAACAGATTTGATAACTTCTTTAAGTATATTTAGATTTATTTCCATTACAAAATGTACGGTGCGCCATTACAAGAATTAACAAGGTAAGAAGGAAGAAAACCGCAGACAACATAAAAGTAGTGTTGCGTATTCGTATAGCAAATAGGGTTGGCGTTCAACTATATCTCAACAATCACGTTGTTAGCCTTGTTATGAGTAGCGGACCGGGCAGTACCCAATCTAGCGCCAGCGCCTTCGATTAGGTTGTATTTAAACGCTATGATTCGCGTCTGCGCTGCCTAACGATGGTCTAAGCGATGGTGTGCACTGATGATTGACGGTTTACAGCGCTATTCTGACCAGGTCTCATAGAGCTCTAACATATCTGCATCGATGCAACCACAATAGAGGCAGGGCGAAGTTGTTTCTCTTTTTGCGACCATGTATACGTATTTGACGAAACAATAATATCTCGACCAAACCTAATACCAGTTGAAAACATCGCCCCGTACCGTTACTCTTCGCCAACGAGTTTAATAAATATCACTCGAGACGTTTTCCACAGAAAAATGTATCATATGCCCAAGCAACGAAAGCACAGCAGCCACATATACAACCACTGGTACACGATACACAATCACCCAAGTGGGAAGACATCGATTTAAATAACAATATAAACAAAATATTAAATATTTTAACTGTGTTTGATCAAAGATTGAAGAACCTAGAAGGTAATGCTACACAAGTACCTAATATAAAGCAAAAATGAATAAAACACTGAAAATTATGGCATGGAATGCAAACGGATTCCTAAAGCATCAAAACGAGCTACAGTCTGTCCTTGCTACCGAAGAAATTGATGTATGCCTCATATCAGAGTCTCACTTTACTAGAGAATCGCATATTTACATTAATGGGTATAAAATATATCATGCTCTGCACCCTCTCAACACTGCGAGAGGAGGAAGTACCCTTATAATAAAGGAAAATATCTACCATTACCTTGAATTTAAATTTGAAGAAGAATTCTTACAAACTGTAGCTGTTAGGGTCAAAACTAATAATACACATCATATCACCATAGCAGCCATATACTGCCCACTAAAGCATGCTTTGAAATTAGAGCAGTCCAGAAACCTGTTTGCAAAATCTTGGTAACACATTTATATTAGGAGGGGACTTCAACGCAAAAAACACATATTGGGGCTCCAGATTAACCAACACTAAAGGTTAAACTGAACTGTTTATGACTATCAAAGAAATAAAATGCAATGCAATTTCAACAGGAAAACCCACTTACTGGCCTATTGATACTCAAAGAACTCCAGATCTGATCGACTTCTTCATTTACAAGAATCTGTCAGCCACATTTCTTAACATACATGAGGGACTGGATATGAATTCTGATCATTCGCCCGTTATATTAATCTTAAGTGAGAGAGTAATACAGAAAGATAGCAATCCAATGTTAGTGAACAAAAACACTAATTAGGAGAGCTTTCAATTAGACTTAAGCAACATTATTAACCTTAAAGTACCGCTCAAATATGAAGAACAGTTACATGAAGAGGTGTCAAAATTTGTGAGAGACATCCAACACTGCGGTTGAAAAAATACACCAGTCTTTAAAATAAAAGTCGCAATTTACAGATATCCACTAGAAATGAGAAATCTTATAGCCATTAAGAGAGTACAAAGACAAAAGTGGCAACAATCTAGATATCCGCCTAACAAAGCAATACTAAATAGACTTACAAAAAGATTAAGTAAAGCAATACAAAATTATCATGATGAAACTACAAATGACTATCTTAGTCAATTAACAAATAGTGAAAAAGCCGAATACTCACTATGGAAAGTCACTAAAAACTTAAAAAAGCCTTATTGTTCATGCCTTACCCATTAAACAAATAAATGGCAAATGGGCCAGAAGTAATGAGCAGAAGGCTACTTTATTTGCAGAACATTTAGAACAAATATTCCAAACAAACGACGAGGAAAGCCCTGATAACTTAGCACCTGATGTCACTTGTCATGATGGCTCGGTTATTACCGAGCAGCAACCAGTTACCGTAAATGAAGACAAAAAAATGATGAAAAACTTGGCTAAAAAGAAATCGCCCGGATACGAACTTATAATTGGTGAGCTGCTTTAAAATCTCCCGCATAAAGTAAGTAGTAAAACTAACAGCCCTTGTAAATGCGACATTTAGACTAAAACATGTGCCTAATATCTGGAAAGTTTCTGAAGTTATAATGATCCCCAAACCAGGAAAATTTCCTCTAGAAGTATCATCATATCATAGTGACTGCACAGATGGCGTAGTGGTTAAGAGAGCAACCTACAGTGCCAGTGTCGGGGGTTCGAATCCCACGCGGGACAACACTTTGTGCGATCCACAAATTGTTGTTCTGAGTCTGGATGTAATTTGTGTCCGTTAATTATATGTTTGTAATGTCCTCCGCAGTACAAGGATTATTTCCTTAGTGCATTTTTTTTTTATTTATTTAAGACAACAGTCTTAAATAAATAAAAAAAAAATTAGTACTGGCATATAGACCAATATCTCTTCCGCCAATTATATCAAAATTATTTGAAAAGTTACTTTTAAGACGATTGAAGTCTATTATAGAAGATAGGAAACTGATTCCCAAGCACCAATTCGACTTCAGAGAGAAACATTCTAGGATAGATCAAAATACATAGAATTACCAACGGCATAGAAAAATCCTAGAAGAGAAAAAAAGTCTGTTCTACAGTGTTTCTGCATGTAGCTCAGGCATTTGATAAGGTGTGGCATAAGGGTCTTATATATAAGATAAGGAAAATGCTTCCAAAGCAATTTGCAGACATAAGAATCCTATCTAACAGAGAGCACATTTAGAATGAGACAAGAAGATGCTTACTCTAGTTTCAGATAAATAAAATCTGGAGTACCACAGGGAAATGTCCTTGGCCCTGTTTTGTAGCTGTTGTACACTTGTGACATTTCAGAAATAAAAAACAATATTATTGCAACCTTTGCAGATGACACCGCCGTCAAGGCAACAGGTGAAACTCACAAAGAAGCCGTAGAGAGAGTACAAACTTTCGCGGGTACCGCACGGTGGCGACGGAGGTGGCGTGCCTATTGGCCGGGAGTCCCCCGTGGGACCTGGAGGCGGAAATGCTCGCCGAATTGTATCGGCTGGTAACGGGGGTGCGAGGGGAGGGCGGTGTTGTTTCCTTAAGACGCCCGCCGATACGTTATCGCCCGTTGGGCAGACCGGCTGGAGAGGCCTCGATACGGTGTCTGGACCGTAGAGGCCTTCCGGCCGGTGCTGATGCAGTGGTTGGAACGGCGGCACGGTGTGCTCTCCTTCCGACTCGTACAGGTCTTGACGGGGCATGGATACTTCGGCAAGTACCTGTACAGGGTCGCTAGGAGGGAGAGAACACCGTCCTGCCACCACTGCGATTGCGACGAGGACATGGTTCAGCATAAGCTCGAGGTTTGTGCCGCTTGGGCAGAGCAGCGCCGTGAACTCGTCGCAATCATCGGTGCCGACCTGACGCTGCCGACTATCGCTAGGGAGATGCTCGGCAGCATCAGGAACTGGGACGCGGTCGCATCCTTCTGCGAGGCAGTTATCTCGCAGAAGGAGGCGGCGGGTCGCGAACGCGAGGAGCATAGCCTCGACGAAGCGACCCGCCGCCAGCGACTGGGGCGGCGCAGGCGCGACTACCTGCGTGCCATGCCGCCTTAGACGAGGCTGCGGGGGACGTGACCGGGGATTAGTCCGTCACCCGCCAAGAGGCCGACCGCGTGAGGCAAGACCGACGTCCTCCCCGAGGGGGGGGACGTCGGTCGATGGGAGGGTACCACAAGTAGGGGGTATTCCGTCGGGCCGACCACTGATCAGAAGTAACCCTGCTCCGGTGGTCAGTCCAACGACGAAGGCGACGTGGTGTTCGGGTGGGTTGCGGGTGTTGCGTGCTTAAGCCCCTCTGTCGCCCGGACAGTGGTGCGGAAGCGCGCCGACCGCAGCCCACCCCAAAAAAAAAAAGAGGGTACAAACTACCATCAACGCCATCACTGATTGGACCCATAAATGGCGAATTAAACTAAATGAGCCCAAATCAACTCATTTTCAAATAAAAAAACAAATTATACACCGGTAGACATTAATGGCCGTATTGTACCATATGAAAATACGGCAAAATACTTGTCACATGTCAAAAACAAACGTCAGGAGTTAGATCTACGCTACTAGAAAATGTACTGGCTACTCGGTAGACAATCAACGAAATCAACAAAGTACTTCTGTACAAACAAATACTTATGCCTGCATGGGCATATGGCATTCAACTTTGGGGTTGTACAAAACGCACCAATGTTGATATAATGCAAAGATTCCAAAACAAAGTATGTCAATGTAAACGCTCCCTGGTATATTAGAAATGAGGACATCCACCGTGGTTTAGGAGTGGACCTTGTTACTAAGGTTATAAAAAATATGCCGATGCATATGAACAAAGACTAATACAACACGTAAATGTCGAGGCTATCCAGCTCCTCTACACCACGGACATAGTAAGGAGACTGAAAAGAACTAAGCCTTTTGACTTAGTTTAGTGAAATTAGTGATAAGCAGTGCAGTGACCGCTATCCTTGAAGAACACAAGAACAAAGTGTATTTTATTATTATTAGAGAGAGTAAGAAAAGTGCCAATGGACACATTCTTTACTCTGTAAGTCTTAGCAAATTAAGTTAGATATAAATTACTTATTAGCCACATAGCTAGATTGTAATTATTATGAGTTACCACTGTTAAGTTATAATATAAATATAAAAAATAGGTTAATTACATTTAATATAATAGTATTAATAATTAAATTAATATACTTCCTAATGGCAGGGGGGAGCCCCCTCGTAAAAGATTAAGAGTAACTGAGCTCGGACGCTAATTGTGGTGGGGCGAGGACTATAAATATAGCAAAGAATGCATTGATACATCAGTGCAAGTTCTTTTGTGACAATATATTCTCTCTAAAGCAACAGTAACCCTTATCAAAAATAAAATGGCGTGTTTAAATAAACTAACCATTTTCCTTTTGGTCGTAGCGTGTGTAATGATCATCACCACTGAGTTGGCTATGGCAGCCACTTATGTGGGACCCTGCGATCAAGTCTGCAGTCGCAGTGACCCAGAAAAGGACGAATGCTGCAGAGCTCACGGCTACTCATATGGCCATGCTTATTGTACTAACGGGTGGATGTACTGTAAATAGTACATTACAATGAAAAGGTAAGTATTTACAGAAATTATCATAATTTATAACTTATACTTACCACTATTGTACAAAAGACTCTTGTAGGAATTAAAGGAAGCCTCCAACTAAGTATCCATTACTCATTTTCCAGACAAAGGGGTATTAGTTGTTCTTCTCTTGCTATTAGATTATTTATTTACGTCCCTTGGATCTTCTACTTCTTCATTTGTATTGGCAATAAGCTGCAATATCTATTCATATTAGTCCTAGTCTCTAAAATTGATTAGGTGCTGACAAACAAATCAATAGTTTCTCTGAGAATTTTGAGAAACATGAAAATGCACACACAATTCACTATTAAACTACATTCACTATACACTTCAGAATTTTGGTCAGACGAGTTAGTATAGGGTTTCTTCCGAATTTTCCTTTTCTTACATAGATTTTATATACATATACGATATGTATATAAAATCTCCCTTAGACGTATTTTACGACACCAACGGGCAAGAGGTGGTGAATAGTATTCCTACTCTGCCACTACACGGAACATCCAATCCCGTCAATATAAATAAGTTATTCCATAAATATTACATATCACAAATTTATTGAAACGTTCCTTTCAGAAACGATGAATAATTCTCTGCGATTTGACTACATAGTATGAAATCTCACAATGAACAACTACGACGACTCCGCTATGAAAACTCAAAATAGTATAGTATAATAATATAATATGCAACAATATATGAAGAGTTAACAGCAAATAAATATAATGTGATCAAAACTACGTGTTCTAATATTAGTTGCAATATTTTATCCAACAGATTTAATAAACTTACCTATACTCAAACATATTTTTCTCTCTATTTCACTTTAATTTTTCATAAATTAGACACACGCATCAATCGATTGAACATATCGATAGCTGGGCCTTCTCTGCAGTGGCAAGTAATTTGACCCACTACTCTACTCTGGTCAGACTTGTTGGAATACGCTTTCATATAGAGTTTTTCTGCTCTTGCATCAGTAGTAACTGTCCCTATATCTCTTAATGGTCTTTTATGAAACCCACAGGCAATTGGGAGTGGTTAATTGTATTCTTACTAATACTAATACTACCGTACTGTATCCTGGACTGCAGTGACACTGCTGGCAGGCGACCCGCCTTGGCCACTGGTGGCGGAGGTGTTGGCGGAAGTGTACCGATTCCGCGCCACAGCACGAGTCAATTGTGAGCAAGTCTCCACAAGGGGACTGGGCAGAGTCCAGGAAGTGGCAGGTACTTACCAGATATGGGGTCTTCGGTAAGTACCTGCACAAAATTGGAAAAGAAGAGGCCCCAGGATGCCATGAGTGTGGCACGGCAATTGACGATGCGCGCCACACACTGCAAGTATGCCCCTCTTGGGGGCCTCAGCGCCATGTCCTGTCTACGGAGATGGGAACAACAGACCTGTCGTTGCCGACCGTCATCACCAAGATGCTCGGCAGCGACAGTTGTTGGTCGTCGATGGCCTCCTTTTGTGAGGCTGTTGTGTCGGGGATAGAATATCATTAGACGATCTCTCCGGCACCCCATAAAAGCGCGGCAGGGGCGGCTGTCGTTTAACTGGGTATTTCGGTCGCTTATGTGGCCGGCGAGTCCTACACCCATTCCCTCGTCTATCACCAACGGGGGGATAGTCCGTAAATGCAGTTCCACAGCGAGAAAAAAAATGTAATGAATACTGAATTAATCCGTGTGGTAATCGAATGATAAAAAAATTTTCTGCCATATTCTAATGTTAATAATTATGTTTAAAATATTAGAGAACTAGCACGAGCTGAGCCAATAGCTTTTTCTGTTTCTCGTTAAAATTGAATTATTTTATGTAAGAAATTCTTTCGTTATCTTTAGTTATGTTTGTGTGTTTTCTATTACATTCAATTGGAGCAGAATAGATGCTTTCTTTTTTTCTGTTCCTGCAGATATATCAAAATTTCAACAAATGAATGTAAGTAGATAACATCCCGTAAAGAAATAAAATCAGTTAGTACAGTCATTTGGTCGAAAAAATAGGGGTTACCTGGAAAGTTTTCTAGGAGTTTTGAAAATTGGCAATTTTATAGATTTTGACGTGCTCTTACCGAATTTCAACTTTGCCACCTCGTATCTTTGCCGCTCGCGCCGCCATATTGGAAAGATAGCGCCTAAAAGCAGTTTTTTGATAATAACTCTTTTCCGATTCATTTTACAGGAAAACACATTTATATAAAATAATTGTAGTAAAAATTTCCTACAATTTATGTCTGTAACTTTTTTCCTAAAATCAATAGTTTCGTCATACGAGCGTCGTAAAGTGTAGTCCAACACACGTTTCGACAATAATTCTCATTTCCACCATGAGGATGTTATATGCATATTGCATCCCTTAGTCGTCTTTTACGACATCCACGGGCAAGATAAGGAGTGGTGAATTATATTCTTACTGCGTCACCACACGGAAATAACGCGTAATATTTACTTTAAACTGATGAGCAGTTTGTGAATTGTAAAATATAAAAATTACACTAAGATTAAATATTGTACTGTAGATTTAAAACCTGGCTGACTATGGTCTGTCTCCGCAGGTATAAAGGAATGCGTTTCTATCTTCTGTGTCAGGCCCCTCCTCTCCCTTCAAAGAAACATCTGACCCTAGCGGAGCTTAATAGATATATTTAGTCTGAGTCATCAATACATGTTATGCACACTGCGCGTTGAGCGTTTACCATATCACTTGATAATGTCGCATTTTTTGATATCGAATCGCATTCGATATCAAAAAATAGTATCAAGTTAATGTTTTTTAATGTTCGAGTCTTATCCGTATGAAGAATATATAAAAACGAATCTCTATTTCCCTTGGTCCTCGCATCACGCATGAACAGACAATATCGCTAATTCTTTTTTGGTTGTGTTTATTATTAATAGCAGAAGGTTCTTATGAAAGAAAAAAATAAAAACGTTGAGTAAAACATTACAAAAGAGAAAACTTAATGACAATTTATAAAAATCGAAGTTGAACAGAATCGATCGAAATCAACAACATAGAATTTTTACCTTAAATTTTATCGGGCTGTATTTACATAATTATGTATAACGTGTCAGTTCATTAAAATTCACAGCAAATCGTTGCTGTTGGATCTTTTTTTTCTTAATTCTACCAATTCAAATTCAATATTTATAGTTAAAACAGGATAACGTCTGTCGGGTCAGCTTTTATGAAATAAAACTATTTTTGCAGTTTTTACCGCATTTGTATTACATTTTTTAAGCATAATTTTTAATAGTTATAATTGAATTGGATCGCTTAAATAGCAATTGGCCTAATTCATTTTGTAAATTGCTTAAACCTATTCACGTGGTAAAGGAGTAGGTAAATTCAAATGACCACATCCCTATTTTACCCGTAGGTATCCTAAAATACGTCTATTTGTTTTTTTTTTTTTTGGGTGGGCTACGGTCAGCGCACCCGCCGCCTGGCTCCACCCGAGGTGACGAAGGGGCTGCGCGCGGCCCCATAACCTGCCGTAGCCTTAACCTTCGTCGTTGCGCCGACCACCGGTACCGAGTCCATTGGCTGCCGTGGTTGACCCGATAGCATACCGCTTTTTTTTTTTGGAGGTGGGTTACGTTCAGCGCACTCCTCGCCCGACTCCGTCCGGGGCGACAGAGGGGCGCAAGCACGCACACCCGTAACCCACCCGTGACACGTCGCCTACGTTGTTGGGTCGACTACCGGAGCACGGTCACTTGTCGTCAGTAGTCGGCCTGACGGCCGTCGGTCGCCTCGACCGACGTCCCTCCTCGGGGATGGAACACCTTCTGGGGTACCCTCTCCTACCAACGGCCAGGATGTCGGTCGCCGTTGCGCGGTCATAAAGGCGTCTACGGGATGATATGCGTATAACAGCGATGCGGGAGAAGGAAAGCTAGCTATAAAATCCTATGCACACGTTTGACTAGCGTGGTATAATAAGTCAATGTCCTTCACACAGTGGATGCGGTCCGCAAGAGTTGGACGGATATGAGGAGAGATGATGACGATGAATTTCAACAGGATTGCATGAATATTAATTAATTAATTAAATTTGTAAATCATTTATATTCTTGTGGAGGATGGAGTAAGAATATGAATTTATCTTGCCCGTGGGTGTCGTAAAAGTCGACTAAGGGATATAATTTGCATATACATCTATGGAAGAGAAGATAAACTCGAAATAAACCGAGTACCAGACTCGTCTGACTAGCATGGTAGAGTAACATACATTGACATCTATTGACCTCCTATTATGGAGGAGACTCTCGCTCAGCAGTGGAGCGTATACGACATGAGTTGATGATAATGATGATAATTACATAATATCGTGCATTTGATGAGGGCGTTTTGGACAACATATGAGTTAAAATAATAATATTATCTTTTTGTAACCTTATCTTCTTTATCACATACGTGTGTGAATGCCCTACTACGTCGTTGACCTATATAAGCAAACGACCTAACGTCCTAACTTGATTTTAAAATTTGACACTTAGTACAGTCATTTGGTATTAAAAATACCAATAAACGCAACACTTTAGTTCGAATAAATATTATCCAATGGAATGCTCAGAGTATTCGACCCAAGCTGTTGATGTTAGAGAGTTTATGTCAGTAGAAAATTCATATAGCTGCTATCAGTGTGACATGGTTGGAGCTTAATAATATTAAACTAAATAGTTATAATATTTTTCGAGGGGACAGAAGTGATGGTTATGGTGGCGTTGCAATACTTACTCACAAATCCATCAAATCGCACGAGATACCGGTAAGATGTTCTAATACTGGAATTGAAATCGTAGGTATTAGAATCTACAACTGTGAGTTCATAGAAAATATCGTCTCATTATATTGTTCACCCTCAGTACGTATCACATTGAGCGATTAGGATAATTTATTTTCGAGGTTTAGTTCTAAAACGATACTTGGCGACTTTAATGGCCACCATACGAATTGGTCTACGAAAATCGACCAGCGTGGTATTCAAATTTTCGATGCATTAGTAGACAATTCATTAATTATTTTAAATGATGGCAACAATACGCGTCTTAAGCTAGTGAATGGGCTATGGCAACAATCTGCGCCAGACATATCTCTAGCATCAATTCAATTCAATTCAATTCATTTAATTTGCTAAAATATGGTTATTACAGGTGTTTACAAGTCGATAGAGTACATCATATTCTGCCCTGTGGGGCGTGCAAATGGTTATATAATATAATGCTATTTTATATTAATTACATGTCAAAAATATAATTTTAATGTCAATAATATAAATTGTATAAAAAAGATAAAAAAAAAATATTTAAGATTTAGTTACAGTTAATTATAAAATTTTTAATGTCCATAGGTATATTTAATGATTTTATTAAATTATAAATGTCAGTTTATATTTCAGTTAATTCGTTCGTCGCTAGATATTGCTCTAAGAATGAATTGGTCTGTTCTCAATGAAAGCTTAGGCAGCGATCATCATCATCATCATCATCATTTCAGCCTATCGCCGTCCACTGCTGGACGTAGGCCTCCCTCATGTTGCGCCACAATGAGCGGTCCTGTGCCGCCTGCATCCAACGACGCCCAGCGACTTTCACTAGGTCATCGGTACACTTAGTGGGGGGGCGTCCTACACTGCGTCGTCCGATACGTGGTCGCCACTCGAGAACTTTTCTTCCCCAGCGGTTGTCGGTTCGTCGAGCGATGTGGCCTGCCCATTGCCACTTCAGCGTGCTAATTCTTCGTGCTATGTCGTTTACACCCGTTCTTCTGCGGATTTCCGTATTCCGGATTCTATCTCGCAGAGAAATCCCGAGCATAGCCCGCTCCATAGCATGCTGAGCGACTTTGAGCCTTGATATGAGGCCTACATTTAGGGACCACGTTTTCGTGCCGTAAGTCATCACTGGTAACACACACTGGTCACAGACCTGTGTTTTCAAACACTGAGGTATGTTGGACGAGAAGATCCTCTTAAGTTTCCCGAACACTGCCCAACCGAGTTGGATTCGTCGGGTGATCTCTTTCTCGATATTGGATCTATCTAACTGGACTGTTTGTCCGAGGTAAACATAGTGATCGACAACTTCGAGAATCGCATTGCCAACTAGGACTGGTACAGGAATGACATGGGCATTTGACATGACTTTCGTCTTGTCCATGTTCATTCGTAAACCTACTAGTTGGGATACCCTGCTGAGATCATTGAGCATTGTGCCAAGGTCCTCCATGGATTCTGCCATAACGACTATATCGTCCGCAAATCGAAGGTGAGTGATGTATTCGCCGTTAATGTTGATGCCGAGTCCAGTCCAGTCTAAGAGCTTGAAGACATCTTCCAGCGCAGTGGTGAACAGTTTCGGAGAGATGACATCTCCCTGTCTCACGCCTTTCTGCAACTGGATCGATTTCGTACTCTTATGCCGGATACGGACTGATATTGTGGCGTTCCTATACAAACACTTCAGCACTTCGATATAGCGATGGTCGATTTGGCACCGCTGAAGGGACCCGTGTGGGGACGGGTTGAGAATACATGTGTCGCCACCCCTTACTTGCCCGTGGGAGTCGTAAAAATCGGCTGAGGGTTCACCAGGAGAGCAGGGCAGCAGCTCTCTCCTGGGAAACGTAAAACACTAATACTGCGATCGCCAACCCGCCTGCCAAGCGTGGCGATTACGGCAATATCATTAATTAAAAAAAAATGGCGTACAACAAAAAAATGGCCCCCAGTCACGGTGGCTCCGGTACTCTACGGGCTCAGTTTGGTGGCGGGCCCAGTAGCGGTAGAGTGGGAGGTGCGAGGAATCTCCGGTAGCGATCCGACTACCAACAAAAACGACCCTTGGCCCTGGTAACACACAACATTCGGACACTCAGGACTGACGAGAGGGTCATCGAGCTAGAAGAGGAATTGAGCAAAATCCGCTGGGACATTGTAGGATTATCAGAAGTGCGAAGAGAGGGCGAGGGCACGATAATCCTCCAGTCTGGAAACTTGCTCTTCTACCGGGAGGGCGATCACCGTCCCAAGGTAGTATAGGGTTTATCGTTCGTAAGTCTCTCGTAGACAACGTGGAGAGGATCGAGAGTGTGTCGACAAGGGTAGCGTACCTTATACTCAGAATTACCAAGAGGTATTCGCTGAAGGTTATACAGGTATACGCCCCGACCTCGACATACTCCGACGACGAGGTGGAGGCATTTTACGAGGACATCTCGAAAGCCATACACGCGTCCAAAACCCACTTCATGGTGGTTATGGGTGACTTTAACGCGAAACTAGGCAAAGGGAGTGATGATGAGTTGAGAGTGGGGAAACATGGATATGGACAGAGAAACCAGAGGGGCCAGAAACTGGCTGATTTTCTGGAGAAGGAAAGCTTCTTTATGATGAATTCCTTCTTCAGGAAGCAGCCACAAAGGAAATGGACCTGGATTAGCCCCGATGGTTTAACAAAAAACGAGATAGACTTCATCTTGTCAGACAAACGACAGATATTCAATGATGTCTCAGTGATCAGCAGGATTAAAACTGGGAGCGATCACCGGATGGTACGAGCCACATTGAATATCCATACAAAAGTAGAGCGGTCACGCTTGATGAAGTCTACACTCCGACCTACATCTGTCCAATACTAGAACCTCGAAAGCTTTCAACTCGAACTACACAATCGCTTCCAATGTCTGGACGAGTGCGAATCTCCGAACGATATGAACAACAGGTTCGTGGAAACTGTCCACGCGGTTGGGTCGAAATTTTTCAAGGCTCACCGCGTTAATAGACCTAAAAAACTTTCTGACCAGACTCTCGAGCTCATGGAGCGGAGACAAGAGATGACGGTGCAGTCTTCAGCCGATTGGTCCAAACATAGGCAGCTAAATAGGCAGATCTCCAGGTCTGTGCGTCGCGATATTCGCTGATTTAATACGCTCCGTATCAAAGAAGCGATAGAGCGGAATCGTGGCTCGAAAGTGTTCGCACAAGATCTGTCTATTGGGCAAAACCAAATGACTAAGCTGAAGACCGACGATGGCACTGTCATTTCATCCCAAAGTGAGATTTTGGGAGAGGTTGAAAGGTTCTATGGACACTTATACAAATCATCCCGGAATCCTGATGTTGGCTTGGTCCAAGATCCCAGATCCAAACTAACTCGGCACTATACCGAAGAAATCCCGGACATCAGCTTGTACGAGATCAGAATGGCTCTCAAACAACTACGTAACGGTAAGGCACCGGGAGATGACGGAATTACGGCAGAGCTTCTGAAGGCGGGCGGCAAGCCAGTCTTAATAGCCCTTCAGAAGCTATTTAATTCCGTTATCCTCGGGGGCGACGTTCCAGAGTCGTGGACCAGGAGTGTGGTGGTGCTGTTCTTCAAGAAGGGTGACAAAGCTCTTCTAAAGAACTACAGACCCATCTCACTCCTGAGCCATGTTTATAAGTTGTTCTCGAGGGTCATTACCAATCGACTCTCGCGCAAGCTCGATGACTTCCAGCCGCCCAAACAAGCCGGCTTCCGAAAAGGCTATAGCACCATAGACCATATCCTCACGCTTCGGCAGATTATACAAAAGACTGAGGAGTATAATCAGCTCTTGTGCTTAGCGTTTGTGGACTATGAGAAAGCCTTTGATTCAGTCGAAACTTGGGCGGTGCTGCAGTCCCTTCAGCGGTGCCAAATCGACTATCGCTATATCGAAGTGCTGAAATGTTTGTATAGGAACGCCACAATGTCAGTCCGTATCCGGGATAGAAGTACGAAACCGATCCAGTTGCAGAAAGGCGTGAGACAGGGAGATGTCATTTCTCCGAAACTGTTCACCACTGCACTGGAAGATGTGTTCAAGCTCTTAGACTGGACTAGACTCGACATCAACATTAACGGCGAATACATCACTCAACTTCGATTTGGGGACGATATAGTCGCTATGGCAGAATCTATGGAGGACTTTGACACAATGCTTAAAGATCTCAGCAGGGTATCTCAACTAGTGGGTTTATGAATGAACATGGACAAAACGAAAGTCATGTCAAATGCCCATGTCATTCCTGTACCGGTCCTAGTTGGCAATGCGATTCTCGAAGTTGTCGATCACTATATTTACCTCGGACAAACAGTCCAGTTAGGTAGATCCAATTTCGAGAAAGAGATCAGCCGACGAATCTAACTCGGTTGGGCAGCGTTCAGGAAACTTAAGAGGATCTTCTCGTCCAAAATACCTCAGTGTCTGAAAACACAGGTCTACGACCAGTGTGTGTTACCAGTGATGACTTACGGCAGGGAAACGTGGTCCCTAAAAGTAGGCCTTATATCAAGGCTCAAAGTCGCTCAGCGTGCTATGGAGCGGGCTATGCTCGGGATTTCTCTGCGAGATAGAATCCGGAATACGGAAATCCGCAGAAGAACGGGTGTAACCGACTTAGCACGAAGAATTAGCACGCTGAAGTGGCAATGGGCAGGCCACATCGCTCGACGAACCGATAACCGCTGGGGAAGAAAGGTTCTCGAGTGGCGGTCACATATCGGACGACGCAGTGTAGGACGCCCCCCCACTAGGTGGACCGATGACTTAGTGAAAGTTGCTGGGCGTCGTTGGATGCAGGCGGCACAGGACCGCTCATTGTGGCGCAACATGATGGAGGCCTACGTCCAGCAGTGAACGGCAATAGGCTGAAATGATGAAGGGACTGCAGCACCGCCCAAGTTTCGACTGAATCTAAGGCTTTCTCATAGTCCACAAACGCTAAGCACAGAGGCCGATTATACTTCTCGGTCTTTTGTATAATCTGCCGAAGCGTGAGGATATGGTCTATGGTGCTTATAGCCTTTTCGGAAGCCGGCTTGTTCGGGCGGCTGGAAGTCATCGACCTTGCGCGAGAGTCGATTGGTAATGACCCTCGAAAACAACTTATAAACGTGGCTCAGGAGTGAGATGGGTCTGTAGTTCTTCAAGAGAGCTTTGTCACCCTTCTTGAAGAACAGCACCACCACACTCCTGGTCCACGACTCTGGAATGTTGCCCCCGAGGATAACGGAATTAAATAGCTTCTGAAGAGCTATTAAGACCGGCTTGCCGCCCGACTTCAGAAGCTCTGCCGTAATTCCGTCATCTCCCGGTGCCTTACCGTTACGTAGTTTTACGTAGTTGTTTGAGAGCCATTCTGATCTCGTACAAGCTGATGTCCGGGATTTCTTCGATAAAGTGCCAAGTTAGCTTGGATCTGGGATCTTGGACCAAGCCGACAACAGGATTTCGGGATGATTTGTATAACTGTCCATAGAACCTTTCGACCTCTCCCAAGATCTCACTTTGGGATGAAATGACAGTGCCATCGTCGGTCTTCAGCTTAGTCATTTGGCTTTGCCCAATAGCGATCATCAAATGATTAAAATTACGTCTCACATTACACAACATTCTAAATCGATTAATAAAAGAAATTTAAAAAAAGCTGACTGGACAGCTTACACCTCCTTACTTAAGGATCTGTTTTTGAATATAGAATTTAATAATAACTTACAAAATTGCTATGATATGTTTATAAATTACATTAATATGGCAGCAGACTTACATATTCCTTATACAAAATTAAACACAAATTCTAATAATAATTTTACACCTAAAGCATATTGGTCACCTGAGCTTTTGAAAGCAGTTGCTGAACGTCGATTGGCACTTAAAAACTTTCGTCGTAACCCGATCCCACAAAATTTACACATTTTAAAAAATAAAATTCGAACGACACAAAAATTAATTCGTAACTCGAAAACTAAATGTTAGCAACAGTTTTGTTCCACCGTAGATCAATCTTGTTCTTATAAACAATTATGGGCTAAAATGAAGTGGCTTAAAGGCTACAAATACAAGTCTCATAGCGTTGACCCTAAATTAGCTAAAGAGTTATTAAATACCTTAACTGCTGACTTCGTCTCCCCCGATACGCCAAAAATTTACTCTCACAATAATATATTAGAAATATCAATATCAATACAAGAACTAGAAAAATGTATTCGTTTAAAAGATACGTCTCCCGGTTACGACAATATTTCCTATTCTATGTTAAAATATTTACCAAATAATAGTAAAATGCTTTTAATATATTTATACAATGATTTTTTATCACAAAGCTTTGTTCCTAAACAATGGAGAGATATAATAGTAACACCCATTCCTAAGCCGGGCAAAGATACATGTAATAAATCGTCGTTACGACCAATTTCAATGATCTCGTGCGTGTGTAAAGTTTTTCATGGCATTTTACTCAATAGATTAGTATGGCACATAGAAAAAAACACATTATTGTCTAAGCACACAACAGGTTTTAGGAAATGTCGGTCCACATTCGATAATCTCTGCAGTTTATCATCTAGAATCCAGCTGGGATTTTGCAAAGAGTATACAACCGCAGGATGTTTCTTAGACATAGACAATGCATACAACAACGTAGATATAATTAGTTTAGTTAACATTTTAGATAATCTTGGCACGGGATCAAAATTTTGTAAGTATATTTGAAATTTCCTTAAAGAACGAAATTTATAAGTTATGGTAGATAATGCAATGAGATGTAGATGTGTACTACTGGAAGAGGCCTAGCTCAAGGTGATCCTTTATCGCCGTTGTTGTTCAATATCGTCACTATTTGCAAAACCCTTAGTTCTATATTTATATCGCAATATGCTGACGATTACGTTGTATATGCTTTTGGTAGAAATATCGCAACAGTTAAGAATAACTTACAGCTGGCGTTAGATAAATTTGTTCACCTACTACATGATATCGGCTTAGAGATCTCAGTGTCAAAAAGCAAATTATTCATTTTCCAATCGGGTTTTCGGAGAGAATCAATAGACATAAATCAGAATGAGACATGAGTCAGAACTGGAGGCGCAAAACAAAACCATCACTTCTGTCTTGTTTAGAGAATTTTAAAACATCTATGCACGTTAGTAAGCAGCTTGAATTATTTTTATCGGATATTTGGCTCAGCCACTTTAGACTATCCAACTCTGTAAGACCTACCATTCCAACTAGCAATAAGCCTAAACAGTGTTATCATTTATATACAATCTCAAAACTATTTGTTTGGACTATATAAAAAATCAATATCCTAATTATTATTATATTTACACAGATGGTTCAAAATGCAATGACAGGGCTGGTGCCTTTTTTGATCCTCAAATAGAGAATTATATTATGCTCAATATCCAAAATTCTAACATCTCTATAATGCATACAGAACTGATTGCTATTTTTAAAGTCATTTCTAATATAGATTCATTACAAGCAGGTAATTACGTTGTATTAACAGATTCCAAAAGCGCATTGCAGCATTTAATCCGGTGCACGTCGAATGTTCGCTGTATCCCTATTGCTTATGACATAGTAAACTGTATGAGAAAACTGGATAAGAAATACACGATATTGCAATGGATCTCTGCACACACTGGTTTGCGGGGCAATTCTCGAGTGGATCAATTGGCAAAACAAGCCACTTCGACGGGCATCCCACTACCACGCTTACCTTACTTTACAGATTTGCTGTACTTAGTCAAAAAGAAGTGTGCTCAAATGTGGAGAGAGTATTTTGACGAAAGATCTCGTACAGTAGAGATATGGTATAAAACCTTACAACCATATCCTTCAAGTTATCTATGGTTTGCAGACTCCAGTCTTTCTAGACAGGATGTCGTAACGGCCCTTAGACTTCGTTCCGGACACATGCCCTTAAATAACTTTGTTTACCTAATGAAGAGGCATTCATCACCTGACTGTAGTGTTTGCGCAGTTAGGGAAGACGTCTATCACATCCTAGTGGAGTGTGTACAGAACGAGGCTGAAAGAAAAGAGTTTGAACTTGAAAAAGATATCTGTTTAAGAACGATTGGAGTCTGTAACAGCATTCTATCTTCGCCTTTATCTGAGGAAGCAAAATTATTATACAATATTGTAAACATAGGTTTAAAACATAGAAATATTTAGCTCATAATTATTTAGTTATACTTATTATTGCATGTTAATTTATTAGGGTGACATGATCACTTTGTGATCAAACCCTACCTTATGGTAAATAAAGATAAAAAAGAAAAACAAAATATCATCCTATCCTATCTATCCATCTGCTAGCCTATAGTCCACTATAGAATATAACCTTACCACTGGGGAAAATTATTTTCCTATTCCCCTGGTGTTACATTAGATAGCGTTACTATTCCTATGGCAAAGGAGGGAAATTTCGACCTTGTTTTCTTAAGACGTCACCACACGCGGCAGTTCATACAATAAATTTTATGTCATTTTATATATTTTTATAATAAATGGGATTGTTTATATTCCCCTTCAAGTTAAGTGGTATGTATCTATTGTATTTCCAGTTTAGTTAATGATACTCTGAATACTTGAAAAAACTTGTTGCTCTATTGGCTATATAAATACTTTGGTCGCTGCGATCCATGTGGCGCTTACTATATTATTTATCCAAGAACATATGCAACTGATTTAAAATTTCATGGTTTTAATACTTGTCGGTTTTATAAAAAAACTTTCTACCCATCTCGGGTTTGCGCGGGTTCTTTATGGAAAATAAAATATAACCTAAGTTACTCCGAGAAGATACGGCGAATGACAGCGGGTCGTATTTATCGTGGCTGTTATAGATAATTTTAAATCATAGCTTGTAATAGCATCGACGAAATACTAGTAGCAGCGAGTGTTATAAGACGATATATCTTTTAAATAAAACTGGCTACTATGTCGCACCTAGTAGTAGCCTCATCATTCATCATTATCATTTCAGCTCAAATACGTCCTACTATTGGGCTCGATCCTCCTCCATAATAGGAAGGAAATTAACCTTACTATACCATACGGGTCAATCGACCTTACTAAATTAGTAGCAGTCTAGGAATTGATAAAAAATAGCGACTGTGGTGCGTCTAGGATGCGTCTAGTACTACAGGGCAAGATTAGTATCTTGCTCTAACTCGTTATGAAGCATGCTATCTACTGCGTCAAAAGAAGGGCCTCGTAAGTTACGTTGCCAAGTCATTCTGTTTATTTAAGACATAAAATATCTAAGAAGTTGTTAGGTTAGCTATTTACATAATAATTTAAGAAGAAAGATCCCTCAAGCAGGGACTGAATGAGTTAACCGACTTGGTATAGCATGGATCTCACAACTTTTTATGGTAGAAGAACTCAGTTGTGAGTCTTGGCTTTTTTTACAAGTTTTGTTTTTGATGGTGTGACTCTTCAACAAGAGGACGGATGTTATCATGTTCTTATCTAAGTAGACCTACGTATTCCAAATGTCTGATCAGTATGGTAAAATCGATCAATTTCTCTTCCATTTGGAGGACGCTCGCACCCAGGAATGAGACATGTACGAGATGCATGAGATGAGATGAAATATCTACGTAGACAGTTATGGCGGAGATAATTGAGAATATAGCAGTTAATTCCTCTTGTTTTTGACGATATGATAGTAAATAAAAAAAAACGTGTGGCACTCGGGGACTGCCGCGGTAAAGCTATTGCATAGCCTTTTTTATCAACTTACGCAATTATAATTATTTATTTATTTTTTATTTATGCAGTATTTTTTTTTTTGATATTAATTCAAGTTATATTATTGAGCATGGTGACCGATAAGAAAACAAATGTACTATATGTATAACAATAAAGGCGGTATGGATTACCACTGCCGTTCGCTGTAGATCGTTGGGACCGTTAGAAAACGCGCGAAAACACTTTTGTGACGTAAGCTACGCAAAGCGGTGGCACGTGTGCGCGCCGAGACGGACGTACGCAGAATGAGTTGACGACTGTACGCTCGGCTGAGCTGCCGCCACCCGCGTACCATGTAGCTCGTACCATCTAGCTACATGGTAGGGGGGGGGTGTGAGGTTTTATTTTCGTTACGGAATTTCTTGATTGGGTCCCTGCGCCAAGCCCGCGATAAAAGCTATGCAGCTTAATTATTTTTTGCAAAAAAGACCCGACTTCAAAACGCATGCAGAGTAAATGAAAAAGATCGTTAATGTAGACAATGTATATACATTTTTAAATTTTTGTTGATTTTTCAAAAACCGCTTGTACTTTTTCGATAAAATTTTTAATGGGACCTTTGGAAAGTATACCCTTCCAACAAAAAATAAATTTTAAAATCGATTGACAAGCGACGGAGTAATGCGTGAATAAACATAAAATAAAATACAAGCATTCGAATTGAGAACCTCCTCCTTTTTTAGAAGTCGGTTAAAAACGAGTTATGATGAAAAAATGGTTATTTATCATAATCCTTCATTCCTTTTTTTCAAATATATAATACAATTTTAAATAAAAGTAAGAATGTTAGCATAAAGAATAGTAATTAAGGACACAGAACATCATGTTTTAAATATATAGTTTATACTTTACTTTATTGAACTATATTTTTAGCTTTTTGTTAAGTTTTAGATCATTTTAATACAGGTTAATACAACAGTCATTAAATGGCGCTATTATAGATAAGCTTTCTGAAAAGCCAAGACCAACATTGGGAATCGATTAGCCAATAAATGAATATCTCAAGACTGATTTGACTTGCCGTGTAGTGACGGAGTAAGAATACAATGTATCACCCCCTATTTTACCCGTAGGTGTCGTAAAACACGACTAAGGGCTATAATATATAGGTATATAACATCGGTGCAAGAGAAGGAAAACTTGACATGAAACTCTGTACCAACACGTCCGAGCACCGTGGTATAGCAGGTCAATTTCCCTCCTATCATGTAGAAGACACGAGCCCAACAGTTGGACGTATATAAGCTGAAATGGTGATTTGAGTTAAATGTAAGACGCGAGACTCTTGCACGCTCAGTCTTGGTCTTGCTTAAGTCTTGCAAGGCCAGTCTTGGTCTTGGTCTTGCAAAAATTAAGCGGTCTTGGTCTCGGTCTCGCATTTCTCGCAAGACCAAGGCCAAGACCGCAAGAACAAGACTTTTTTGGCCAACACTAATACTTGCAGCGTGTGGGGCGCATCGTCAATTGCCGCGCCACACTCATGGCATCCCGGGGCCTCTTCTCTTCCAATTTTGTGCAGGTACTTACCGAAGACCCCATATCCGGTAAGTACCTGCACCATTCTAAATGTAATGATGCCGTGCCTTCTTCTGAGTCAGCGGTGAATTTGCGGCGCAACCGCCACCACAGTACCCCGCTTTGCTACGGGGAACTCTAGCTCTTCTCTCCACCGCCAGATTACTTCCCTTCGGGCCACTTCCTGGGCTCTGCCCAGTCCCCTTGTGGAAACTTGCTCACAATTGACTCGTGCTGTGGCGCGGAATCGGCACACTTCCGCCAACGCCTCCGCCACCAGTGGCCAAGGCGGGTCGCCTACCAGCAGTGTCACTGCGGTTCAGGACACAGTATGGTAGTAGTAGTAGTACTAGTAAGAATACAATTAACCACTCCCAATTGCCTGTGGGTTTCGTAAAAGACCACTAAGGGAACAGTTAACACTGATGCAAGAGCAGGCAAACTCGATATGAAAGCCTATTCCAACAAGTCTGACTAGAATAGAGTAGTGGGTCAAATTACTTCCCACTGCAGAGATGGCCCAGCTATCGATATGTTCAATCGATTGATGCGTGTGTCTAATTTATGAAAAATTAAAGTGCAATAGAGAGAAAAATATGTTTGAGTATAGGTAAGTTTATTAAATCTGTTGGATAAAATATTGCAACTAATATTAGAACACGTAGTTTTGATCATATTATATTTATTTGCTGTTAACTCTTCATATATTGTTGCATATTATATTATTATACTATACTATTTTGAGTTTTCATAGCGGAGTCGTCGTAGTTGTTCATTGTGAGATTTCGTACTATGTAGTCAAATCGCAGAGAATTATTCATCGTTTCTGAAAGGAACGTTTCAATAAATTTGTGATATGATGTAATATTTATGGAATAACTTATTTATATTGACGGGATTGGATGTTCCGTGTAGTGGCAGAGTAGGAATACTATTCACCACCTCTTGCCCGTTGGTGTCGCAAAATACGTCTAAGGGATACGATATGTATATAAAATCTATGTAAGAAAAGGAAAATTCGGAAGAAACCCTATACTAACTCGTCTGACCAAAATTCTGAAGTGTATAGTGAATGTAGTTTAATAGTGAATTGTGCGTGCATTTTCATGTTTCTTACAATTCTCAGAGAAACTATTGATTTGCTCGTCAGCACCTAATCAATGTTAGAGACTAGGACTAATATGAATAGATATAGCAGCTTATTGCCAATACAAATGAAGAAGTAGAAGAACCAAGGGACGTAAATAAATTAATAACAAGAGAAGGACAACTAATAATCTATAATTTTTAACAGAAAAAAACCGACTTCAAACAGTAAACTAATAAAATTTTAAGAATTCCACCAATTTCTCAAGGTTACCATCATCAGATCCTGCTCTGATGACTATGGGACCACCTGGGAAGTATACCCTATCAAACAAAAAAAGAATTTCTCAAATCGGTCTAGGCGTCTTTGAGTAATCGGTGAACATACATAAAAAAAAGTTTCCGACGAATTGAGAACCTCCTCCTTTTTTGAAGTCGGTTAAAAACATCTCTTTGTCTGGACAATGTGTAATGGATACTTATTTGGAGGCTTCCTTTAATTCCTACAAGAGTCTTTTGTTCAATAGTTGTAAGTATAAGTTATAAATTATGATAATTTCGGTAAATTCTTACCTTTTCATTGTATTGTACTATTTACAGTACATCCACCCGTTAGTACAATAAGCATGGCCATATGAGTGTCCGTGAGCTCTGCAGCATTCGTCCTTTTCTGGGTCACTGCGACTGCAGGCTTGGTCGCAGGGTCCCACATAAGTGGCTGCCATAGCCAACTCAGTGGTGATGATCATTACACACGCAACGACCAAAAGGAAAACGGTTAGTTTATTGAAACTGGCCATTTTATTGTTGATAAGGGTTACTGTTGCTATAGAGAGAATATATACTCAAAAAAGAACTTGCACTGATGTATCAATGCATTCTTTGCTATATATATATATATATAATGCTCGCTCCACCACAATTAGCGTCTGAGCTCAGAGACTCAATCTTTTACGAGGGGGCTCCCCCCTGCCATTAGGAAGCATATTAAATTAGTTATTAATATTATTATATTAAATGTAATGGGGGTGGCGCCGAGATGGCCGCAAGAGTGAAACACTCCAAATACGCTTGCCTGGAGTCGGCGTATGATTTTGTCCCTTTTGCTGTTGAGACGGCTGGACCGTGGGGCTCTGAAGCTAAGACACTGGTGCAGGAGCTTGGGAGGCGCCTGCGGGGAAAGGGGCGGGATCCGCGCTCTGGGTGGTTTATTGTCCAACAGGTCTCGCTGGCAATCCAGCGCGGTAACGCAGCCAGTTTAATGGGTACTTTCGGGGCGGGATCCGTACGTGGGGTCATTTAGTTTTTAAGTTTGACTCGTAGCTTCCTTGTCATTTAATATTAATTGACCATATGCAAATTAACAGATAATTGTAAATATCTAAAAGTAAATATTTATTGTATTCTTTTCTGTCATAATATAATAGTTTAAATGTAATTAACCTATAATCTTCATAATAATTACGCACATAAAAGATGTATTGTTCCGAAGATTTCTTGTTATTAAATTTAAATCATAAATATCAGCATGCGATTATTTTTTGTGATAGCAAAAGCAATGTTCAATGTTTGGCTCGATGCGTAACTACAGAAGTGCATTAATTTTCTAAAAACTGGTTGAAAATATTCAACTTTTTCAAGAAGTTACTAATAGGTATATGATATGCCATCAAAAACATAACTTGTAAAAAAGAACTAAGTCTCGCAATTCAGTACTTCTTCCATAAAAAGTTGTGAAATCCATGTTATACCAAGTCGGTTAATTTTTCAGAACCTATTTAAGGGACCTTCTGTATTAAGTTATTACGTAATTGGCTAACCTTATAATATCCTATAATGACTATAGCAATATTTAAAATCTTTTATGTTTTAAATAAATAGGTTGACTTGGCAATCGCAGTAAACAATCTAATTTAATATAATATGTATTACTTGTAAGATACATTATGTTTCCATGTATTTATACAATGTTTGTTTGGTTGTTTAGAAAATTCATGTGTCTAGTTTTATCCACAACAAAGTTATAGGGGTTCGAAAATTGCCTGAACTGTTTTGAGAAAAGAATGGTACGGCGCGCCGCATTTTTACTCGACTTGGCGTGGGCACTGGCGTGATCCCAAGTAAGGCAGATCTGTTAATCTCCTCGAGTATCTTATTTCTTTGCTTTTTTTCCTTTTTCTATTACTGTTAGTGGCAAATGAGCAAACAGCACATCTAATGGTATATGTTACTACTTATTATAGGCCTTTGCTGGGCCGCTGGCTGTGTGAAAGAGAGTAGGTTTGCCAAAGTGAAGAGAGTGTGAAAGCGTGCAATAAGGTTTGGTAATACTGCAGGCGTTACCAAAGTAATGTAACCAAACTTACTGGCTCACGGCTCTACACAGACGTCTGTCAATTGTGTGGTCTTGCCACATAAGACACAATGCTATAAAATGAAATAAATTAGGTATGTATTTGTACGTCGAAATAATGAAAACACTAAGTCTTTTCACTTAGTCACTATCCATGAGAAACATTTGGAACTTTCATATCAGTTCATTTACGTTCCACTGATGGACCTCCTCTGCAATACAAGGGATATTGTCCTACTATATCACGCTGGTATGTGAAGATAATTCTACTAGTAGGCGTAATGTCTAGAACTCAATGTGATAACAGCAAGACCGCCTCGTTTTGTTGTATTTACTCACATATTACATTCCGTTGTGGTATATTCTGTATGGTTACAGAGCAAGAATACAATTCACCACGCCTTCTTGTGGATATCATAAAAGATGACTAAGGGTTATAATATAATATGCATATAACATCTGTGCAAGAGAAGGAAAACTCGAAATAAAACTCTGCACCAAGTACCTTTAGTCGTCTTTTACGACATCAACGGGCAAGATGGATATATATATTTTCAACGGCTATATGTGGTGGAATATACTGTAGTGACGACTTAATAATACAAATAATAATAAGGTTATATTCCTTTTTTTTATAAAGAATAATATGTATAATGCCTCCCTAAAGTAAGGTTCCCTATCTGAGTATAATGTGTGTTTGATTAAAAGTTACATGACAATAGAGAGAGGAGATAGAGGTTTTGACTAAATCTTATATATATAAAAGAAAGTCGTGTTAGTTACACTATTTATAACTCAAGAGCAGCTATACCGATTTGGCTGAAAATTGGTGGGGAGGTAGCTTAGAACCAGGAGACGGACATAGGATACTTTTTATCCTGTTTCTTTTTTTAATGGTGTTTACAAGATTTTGCCAATAACTCTTTTATTCCGTTCGATCGCGTTCCCGTGTGACATGACATAAAATGTCAAAGAGAATACAAGTCACTATGAAACGTAGGATAACAAAAACGCATTTGATATGTAATAACAAAATGCAAATGACAACTAAACGTAAGTTTGTCTATAGTTAAGTATGGTTGAAAATTTGATAATTATAATTTTGTCAGAAATCAATAATCAGTCATTTGGATTCTTTGGATGGACTCATTGAACCATCATTAACTAAGCCGCGACCAAGACGATCAAATCTTTCCCGACAAAGCCGTGATGGTTCTTCCATTGGAGACTATATATTCGGCAATTTAGAAAATATATTTACTAAAAATATTAGGGCGGTACGAAGTTCGCCGGGTCAGCCAGTTCTAAAAAATAAACAACAGTAACTAATCATGATGGCAAATCATAAATAGATTTTATGCTGTTTTAAAGAAAATTTTATCAGTAAGGTCGAAGTTTAGAATCAGAGAGCGAGTCTATTACTGTTTGCTGCCAGGCGGCAGCAAACAGTAATAGACTCGCTCTCTAATGGTGTGTTTAGGGCTCCACTTATCTGAACGTATAAAGGCGTAACACTAAAAATAAAATGTATTATATCATTTTATTACCTGTTGCAACGTACCCATTACATTACATCCACATGTTAGTAAAATAAGCGTGTCCTGAGTAGCTGTGAGTTCTGTAGCATTTGATTTGCTTCAGGTTAGTGCGTCTGCTGACTTGTTTAGACCCTTAGAGAATCTTAAAGGTTTAGATGTAAACATTTATGCGAAAGCGCCCCCTGAACAAGGGTGGTAACTGAAAGTCTGACTCTGAGGCGAGTGGCACCAGCATACCTCCTCCTAAAGTGATAGCCTTTGGTAGGTGACGAGGGGCGTGGTGGTGGCGACAATGTCGACGACTCCATTGCCAGGTTAGTAAAGTGTGCGGAAATTCGCGTCGCAGGTGTGGATGACGATGACTTTGTGACGGTGGAGGACATCTGGCGGCCATTGTCTCAAAACCTGAGTTGACCCTGTCTGGTTTGGCGCCATTTGCCCTGGCCCGGATGTCGTTGGTACTGCCTGGGTACAGCGCCCAGTGGAGTCAGCCAAGCAATTAGCCAGCTGAGGCAGCCTTTTTTTTTTTGTTCACGCTGTGGAATGCATTTACGCACTGTCCCCCGCCAGTGACGGACGGGGGGGGGGGGGGGGGGCTGGTCGTGTGGGACTCACCGACCACATCCGCGGCCGGAATACCCACTAAAACCACAGCGGCCCCTTCCGCGCTTTTACGGGGTGCCGGAGAGGTCATCTGATGACATTCAATCCCCGACACCCCAACGCATGGCCGTCTGGCCACGTCCTGTCATTACTGTTCAGGGCGGTGGGAGTAGGTGGGCATATTGTCGCCTCCTCCTCCCGGGTCGCCGGCGACGAAGCGAGTCAGCAGACGCAAGCGCCTCGCGTTCCCGCTCTGCCACTTCCTTCCTTGATATGACGGCCTCACAAAATGAGGCCATCGACGACCAGCACCTGTCGCTGCCAAGCATCTTTGCAATAAAGATCGGCAGCGAAGCTGAGGCAGCCATAGCTCCTCGTTGGCTGGAGCTCGACGTGGGTAACCGTACTGGAGTCTCGGTCTGCGAGGTGCCTGAAGTGTGTAGTGATCGAGTACACCCGGACGACATATACGAACTGCTTCGACTGCAGCGATCTCTGGTTCCATTGCGGTGAGTTCAGGCTCAAGGCGGCATCATGCGCCGCCACATTTTTTTTTTATGGGTGGGCTATGGTAAGCGCACGCGCGGTCCGTTCCGTCCGGGGCGATTAAAGGATGGCGCGCGGGCCCATAACCCATCCGTATCTACATCACCTCGTTGTTGGGCCGCCCACCGGAGCAGAGGTGACTTGTCGTCAGTGGCCGGCCCGACGGAATACCCCTTTCGGGTACCCTCACCTCCCGACATCCTGGGACGTCGGTCGCCGTCGCGCGGTCAGCCTCTCTGCGAGTGACGGACAATTTCCCGGTCTGATCACCCGCGGCCTCGGCTAGGGCGGCACTAGGCGCAGGTACTCGCACCTGCGCCGCCCGAGTTGCCGGCGGCGGCACGTGTCGCCGAATAGGAGCTCTACTCGCACACGATCTACCGCCTCCTTCCGTGAGATTACGGCCTCACAGAAGACGGCGACCGCGTCCCAGTTCCTGGTTATCGCTTGGTTTATTACCTATCTTATTGATATCTGTCAAGTATCATTATGTTTGAAGTAATCTGTATCCTCACGATTTTTATACCTACCATGCTGGTCAGGCGGGTTGGCAGAGGATTTCATTTTGAGTCTTTCTTCTTTTGTATAGATGTTATCTGCATATTTTAAGCCCTCAGTCGTCTTGTACGACTACCCATTGGCAGGAAAGGGGATGGTGAATTGTATTCTTACGCCATCACCACACGGAACACGTACGTAATCTGTATATTCTTTGTTATTGGATAAAATATTGCGCTGATAAAAGCAAAATATATTACTGTCAGTGATGAGTGCTCAAGTACGACTACTGGATTTGATTGAGAATGTTGGCAGCTTTTCAACCAAAATATTCTCAACAACAGAAGAAAATTAGAAGAATCCTAGTCGACGTGACGAAGTAGGAATAGAATATGGCGTTATACCTTACTCTGCTGTAGCAGTTATTAACTACGACTAAGGGAGTACCAGTGAGAAGAGTAGCAATACTCGTTTGGGAAACCATAGTAACAAATATGATCGTCAATTTGTCTGCTAAACATGGCGATTAAGAGATCACGTCTATCTCCAACAGTAAATGGCAATAGGCATCTAAAAAGCCATATATATAAACTTTTAAAAGTGCTATATTATTATGTATTTATTGTCAATGTTGAGAATAGGCTAACGTAAGGATGTCAAAAACTTTTTATATTTAAAATAAGTATTGAACACCTTATCCCCACAGTCATGTCGGTGAGTACATAGTTTTGCATGGAAATGTCCCATCAGAACACTACTTCGTGTCTTTAGTGTTATCGATTCTAGGTGGTTGTTAACAACCTCTTTATTGAAACTCCCATTAGGAACTGTGATCGGAATTATAATCTGTGGGCACGGCAGTGCCCTCGCCAAGTCGAGCAAAAAAAAAGTCGAGCAAAAAAGAAGTCGGGCAAAACGCAACACTGCCGTAACATACTTTTCTCGAAGCCATTCAGGCCATTTTCGACCCCCTATAACTTCGTTGCTAATAAAACTAGAAGCCTGAATTTTTAGTAACCTAGCAGGTATTGTATACAAATTGTGTATTTTAAATTTCATTCAATTTGAACCAATAGTTTAAGAAATATAACTAGTCAAAATTTCGTAATTTTGTCACTCACTGACTGACTGACCGATCATCAATATTAAAGAGGCACTTCCAGCGGACATAGAAGCTTCAAATTTAGAATACAATTAGTGTTTGGTGTATAAACAAAGGAAAAATTATGAAACATTGAAATTTTTATCCAGTTGCCGAGATACACTAACTGTATAAATAATTTTGTAAACTTATATAAATATATAGGATTACAAAGTTACATTTGCAGTTAATGAAATGTCACTTTGTAAAAAATAAGAATACATTTGTCGCCATCATTGCTTCTCTATGGGAATCGTAACAACTGGCTAAAGACTGCGCAGAGGGCGTAGTGGTTAAGAAACCAACGTACCGTGCCAGTGTCGCGGGTTCGAATCCCATGCAAGACAACACCTTGTACGAACCACAAATTGTTGTTCCGAATCTGAATGTAATTTGTGTCAGTTAATTATATGTTATTGCCGTATGGTGACAAAGTAAGAATACAATTCACCACTCCTCTATCTTGCCCGTGGATGTCGTATAAGACGACTCTGGGATATAATATGCACATACCATCTGCGCAAGAGAAGGAAAACTCGAAATGAAACCCTATATCAACATTTCTGACCAGCATGGTATAGTGGGTCAAATTCCCTTCCATTGTGGAGGGGGCCTGAGCCCAACATTGTGACATATGAGGGCTGCGATGATGATGCGATGTTGAATTATGTTTGTAAAGTCCCCCACAACATAAGGATTATTATACCCGTTGTGCAAGGCGTTGTCATTTAAAAAAAAGATTCAACAGAAAGGAGAGTGGGCAGCAGCTCTCGCCGGGGAAATGTATGATATCTCACTGCGAAACCAACCCGCCTATCAAACGTGGCGATTACGTCATTATTCCTCATATGGCGAAGAAAAATGAGCTCTAGTCATGGCAAGTCTGTTACCCTTGAGCGTCATTGGATGCAGGTGTCACAGTACCGTACTTTATGGTGAAGCATGAGAGGAGTCTATGTTCTACAGTAGATGACGATAGGCTGAATGATGATTGGCATAATAGGTGTAGACAGATATAATTATGTTCAAAGATTACTTGTAAAATGGTCATTCTACTTAATGAAAAAGCAAGAGTGGGACATCTCTTATGAAATTGTACCAAAATCTCCCAAAGTATTAAGCAAACTAAATTGCCTGAAATTTACCTGAAAGATAGAACGCCATCATTAGGCTCGATTGCCATCAAAGTGGAGAGGCGACTAGAGGAGATGTGTTTCAAAAAACCAATCAAATTTCTTTATTTCCACATCTCTCCGCTTAGTTTAGGTAATAGTGACTCAAACGGAAAGGAGAGATGTCTCATTTTTCAGAGAGTGGGCTCTAAGAAAATCCGTTGTTAGTATTCAAAAAGTAGAAGGTACCGGAAAGGAAAATAAGTAGGCCTATCTACAAAAAGAAATGAGATACCGTCAAAAACAAAACTTGTAAAAAAAAGCGAAGCCTCGCAACTAAGTTCTTCTAGCATAAAAAGTTGTGAGATCTATGTTATACCAAGTCAGTTAACTCATTCAGTGCCTGCTTAAGGGACCTTTCTTCTTAAGTTATTACGTAAATAGCTAACCTAACAACTTCTTATAATGACTATATCAATATTAAAGATCTTTTATGTTTTAAATAAATAGATTGACTTGGCAATCGCACTATGTTTAGTACAATTTAATATAATATGTACTTGTGTACGTTACGTGTGAGGTACATTGTGTTTTCATGCGATTGCCAAGTCATTCTGTTTATTTAAAACATAAAAGATCTTTAATATTGATATAGTCATTATAAGAAGTTGTTAGGTTAGCTATTTACGTAATAACTTAAGAAGAAAGGTCGCTTAAGCAGGGACTGAATGAGTTAACTGGCTTGGTATAACATAGATCTCACAACTTTTTATGCTAGAAGAACTTAGTTGCGACGCTTGGCTTTTTTTTTTTACAAGTTTTGTTTTTGATGGTATATACTTTTTAATGTAAATAGTGTATTACTAGTTTTCATAATGATGTCTGAGGTTTATGAGTATTAAATATTATCATATGTTTTTATTCCAATTATTTAGAGTCGACGCGTATAAAGTTATTGACAATAGTTTTATGATAGGGCTGACATCGACTTTCCTTTGGAATGTAATTGTTGACCAGGCGGCATCAGGCGGAGGGAATCCAGGTTGATGTAAAGCTGTTAGTCGTCTTTTAAGACACCCATGGGCAATGATAAGTTGGTTGAATTCTTAGTCACCACCACACATTACTCATGAGTATTGAACATGAAATGAAATCACTTCTACGGCTTTTAATCATAGTCTTCAGATGACGAGCACGTTGAAGCATTTAAGTTTTCCCGAAAACATGAAAATGTATTCGAATTTTCGAATAAATTAATAAAAAAGCAAATTAACAATCATGTTCCTTAGCATAGTTATAATAACTATTAGAACAAGTCCATTTAAGTGTAGTTAATTTCTAAACTACACAAACTGTATTAGTCAAGGCTGTCGTCCTCGAGCGTGGGAACTTTTGATAGAGCACACATTGACATTTTCTACTCACACGGAAGCAACGCTCAGTATTAGTATACACACCCTGAAAACAAATAAATCTAATTTCGATGCTTGCACTAGTACGTATTCATTACGCGCTTGTCTTAATAGGATGTTCAAAATGTCACAAAAATAATGCAATGATTTAGGCATTAGCATATCGCATAGTGACGTAGACGTACCGTAGACAGTGCCATAGTGAATAGCCTTAATAGGCCCATTCGTTAAGCAGTTGAGGTATTTTTTTCGTGTCATTTAATGTAGAGAGTTCCTAAATATTTTTAAAACCGTAAGTGTTCATTTGCGAGTTTTTTAGGGACGCGCCTCTTAAGGAAAACTCTAAGTAGCTGCGCAGGTGCAATCGCTGACACATTAAATAAATAAAAATGATCAGTATTTGCTAAGGTATTTTAAAATTTGTTTACTAAGTATAGGTATAGTGCTTCGTTGTCTCAATTAAATAATTATACTATTGAAATGGTAAGGGATTTGGTTCGAATCTTAAGCCAGGCAGAAATAAAGTTGGGTTTTTCTATAGATCTTATTTATTTTCGACTAATATCTCAATAAAATACTATGGGAGTGCTACAACTTTGGTTACTCCTTCGTTACTATGTTAAAAATAATAAAAGTAATTTCTGCATTTTAATGCATATCCGTGTGGTTACAGAGTAAGAATACAATTAACCACCTCCTGGGGGACCACTGAGGGATATAGGGACAGTTAACACTGATGCAAGAGAAAGAAAACTCGATATAAAAGCCTATTCCAACAAGTCTGACCAGAGTAGAATAGTGGGTCAAATTACTTCCCACTGCAGAGAAGGTCCAGCTATTGATATGTTTCTATCGATTGATGCGGGTGTCTAATTTATGAAAATTTAAAGAGAAATAGAAAAAAAAATGTGTTTGAATATAGGTCCATTTATTAAATCTGTTGGATGAAATATTACAACTAATATTAGAAAACGTAGTTTTGATCACATTATATTTATTTGCTGTTAACTCTTCATATATTGTTGCATATTATATTGTTATACTATACTATTTTGAGTTTTCATAGCGGAGTCGTCGTAGTTGTTCATTCACCGTTTCTGAAAGGAACGTTTCAATAAATTTTTGATATGTAATATTTATGGAGTAACTTATTTATATTGACGGGATTGGATATTCCGTGTAGTGCCAGAGTCAGAATACTATTCACCACCTCTTGCCCGTTGGTGTCGTAAAATACATCTAAGGGATACGATATGTATATAACATCTATGTAAGAAAAGGAAAACTTGGAAGAAACCCTATATTAACGCGTCTGACCAAAATTCTGAAGAGTAGTGAATGTAATTTAATAGTGAATTGCCTGCATTTGCATGTTTCTCAAAATTCTCAGAGAAACTATTGATTTGCGTGTCAGCACCTAATCAATGTTAGAGACTAGGACTAGTATGAATAGATATTGCAGCTTATGCCAATACAAATGAAGAAGTAGAAGAACCAAGGGACGTAAATAAATAATCTAATAGCAAGAGAAGGACAACTAAAAACATTTCTTTGTCTGGACAATGAGTAATGGATACCTATTTGGAGGCTTCCTTTAATTCCTACAAGAGTCTTTTGTTCAATAGTGGTGGTAGTGTTCGGTAAATTCTTACCTTTTCATTGTAATGTACTATTTACAGTACATCCACCCGTTAGTACAATAAGCATGGCCATATGAGTAGCCGTGAGCTCTGCAGCATTCGTCCTTTTCTGGGTCACTGCGACTGCAGACTTGGTCGCAGGGTCCCACATAAGTGGCTGCCATAGCCAACTCAGTGGTGATGATCATTACACACGCAACGACCAAAAGGAAAACGGTTAGTTTATTGAAACCGGCCATTTTATTGTTGATAATGATTACTGTTGCTTTAGAGAGAATATATTGTCACAAAAGAACTTGCACTGATGTATCAATGCATTCTTTGCTACATATATATAATGCTCGCCCCACCACAATTAGCGTCTGAGCTCAGAGACTCTTAATCTTTTACGAAGGTGCTCCCCCCTGTCATTAGGATGCATATTAATTGAATTATTAATATTGTTATATTAAATATAATTAACCTATAATCTTCATAATAATTACATACATAAAAGATGTATTGTTCCGAAGATTTCTTGTTATTAAATTTAAATCATAAATATCAGCATGCGATTATTTTTTGTGATAGCAAAAGCAATGTTCAATGTTTGGCTCGATGCGTAACTACAGAAGTGCATTAATTTTCTAAAAACTGGTTGAAAATATTCAACTTTTTCAAGAAGTACTATTAGGTATATGATATGCCATCAAAAACATAATTTGTAAAAAAGAACCAAGTCTCACAACTCAGTTCTTCTACTATAAACAGTTCTGAGATCCACGTTATACCAAGTAGGTTAATTTATTCAGAACCTACTTAAGGGACCTATATGTTTCTATATTAAGTTATTACGCAATTAGCTAACCTAACAACATCATATAATGACTATAGCAATATTTAAAATCTTTTATGTTTTAAATATATTTATTTAAACTTGACTAGACTTGGCAATCGCAGTAAACAATGTAATTTAATATAATATGTATTACTTGTAAGATACATTATGTTTCCATGTATTTATACAATACTTGCTTGGTTGTTTAGAAAATTCATGTTTCTAGTTTTATCCGCAACAAAGTTATAGGGGTTCGAAAATGGCCTGAACTGTTTTAAGAAAAGAATGATACGGCGTGCCGCTTTTTTGCTCGACTTGGCGTGGGCACTGCCGTAATCCCGAGTAAGAAAGATCTGTTAATCTCCTCGAGTGCTTTATTTCTTTGCTTTTTTACTTTTTTTATTACTGTTGTTGGCAAATAACCAAACAGCACATCTAATGGTATGTGTTACTACTTATTATGGGCCTTTGCTGGGCCGCTGGCTGTGTGAAAGAGAGTAGGTATGCCTAAGTGAGAGAGTGTGAAAGCGTGCAATAAGGTTCGGTAATACTAAAGGCGTTACTAACGTAATATAACCAAAGTTATGTTACCAGAGTTCTGAGGGTGTCTATTTAGACACCCACAGAAAGTTAGGTTGCCGGCTCTTTCGCTCAGACCACTACTCGGACGACGATTTAAGCGACCAGAATACCCACTAAAACCACAGCGGCCCCTTCTGCGCTTTTACGGGGTTCCGGAGAAATCGTCTGATGACATTCCATCCCCGACACCCCAACGCTTCGCCGTCTGGCCACGTCCTGTCATCAATCAGGACGGTGGGAGCAGCAGCGCGTAGCGGCGTTCCCCCCTCTCTGGCCGCCGCCGGCGGAGTGTGTCAGCGGACGCAAGCGCCTCGCGTGCCCGCTCCTCACAGAAGGAAGTCAACGACGACCATCACCTGTCGCTACCGAGCATCTTGGAGATGATGATCGGCAACGACAGGTATTTTATTCTCATTTCCGTTGACAGGACGTAGCGCTGAGGCCCCCATACTGGCATACTTCCAGTGTGTGGCGCGCGTCGACTCTGGACGGTCTTGTTCGCGGGTTTACACAGACGTCTGTCAATAGTGTGGTCTTGCCACATAAGATATAATGCTATTTGTACGTCGCAGCAGCATTAATATTTGTACGTCGAAATAATGAAAACACGAAGTCTTTTCACTTAGTCACTATCCATGAGAAACATTTGGAACTTTCATATCAGTTCATTTACGTTCCACTGATGGGCCTCCTCGGCAATACAAGGGATATTGTCCTACTATATCACGCTGGTATGTGAAGATAATTCTAGTAGTAGGCGTAATGTCTAGAACTCAATATGATAACAACAAGACCGCCTCGTTTTGTTGTCGTATTTACTCACATATTACATTCCGTTGTGGTATATTCTGTATGGTTACAGAGCAAGAATACAATTCACCACGCCTTTTCTCTTGGATGTCGTAAAAGATGACTAAGGGTTATAATATAATATGCATATAACATTTGTGCAAGTGAAGGCAAACTCGAAGTAAAACCCTATACCAAGTACGTTTAGTCGTCTTTTACGATATGAACGGGCAAGATGGATGTATATATTTTCAACGGCTATGTGTGGTGGAATGTACTGTAGTGACGACTTAAGAATACAAATAATAATAAGGTTATAATTTTTTTTTTATAATGAAAAATATTTATAATGCCTACCTAAAGTAAGGTTCCCTATCTGAGTATAATCAGTGTTTGATAAAGGTATGCTTAAAAGCTACATGACAATACAGAGAATTCGCTACAAGCGACAATTCAAAGGAATCTAAAGGACTGTCGCTCGTGCTAAGGGTACACCGGCCTGATGGTTGACTGGCAGCAGTGATCGGGCACATGGGGATGTTTCTAGCGTACTCTAACAATCAAACATGAAACTAAATTGTAATAAAAATAAACCTATTTGTATGTTTATCTATATTTATTAACTGTATACTAAAAAATATTGAAGTAATGAAAATAACACTGGAAGGTGTATTTTTTTATTTTTACAGATTTAATTGATCATACAAATTTGTTGATAATTTGTCATCTGTATTGCATTTTGTTATTGATTCTATTTCTTGTTAGGAATGTTCATATTAGCTAAGTCATTATTTATTTTGATTGTTCACCGCTTCTGAAAAAATTATAAAATAAATAAATTACCTTATTGGCAATTAGCATAAGTTGAATATGAACGAATGTAAAGCATCCAATTTGAAAAGAGACTGCAGTATATATCATGTCGGCACGAATATATATTTAATGTGCTGTGCTGTATATTGCGGTTATAGAGACTACCTCCACTTACATTGCTCGTGGGTATAGTGTAAGACGTCTAAAAGCTAAATATAGACCTGGGCCAACTCCATGTCAATCCGCCTGGTCAATAATTATATTCTCAAAAAGGGTTGACTTCAGGCAGGAGGCCGATTAAAAAGCTACTGCCAAAAGTGTTGCAATATGTACGATGCAGGAAGACTATTGCATCGGGCCTAAGAAATTAAGGTGAGAGCAAAATAATGATGAATATTGACATATCTATACCAATAAATAAAATTGGAGTGTCTGTTTGTAATGTCAAAATAATAGGCTTTTTTCATGCTCACACGGTTATTTGCACGACACCTATGCCTTAAATAGCGATTAAAAAATTTTTGTCTGTCTCTCTGTCTGTTTGTTCCGGGTAATCTTCAAAACGGCTGCACCAATTTCAAAAATTCTTTCACCAATGGAAAGCTATAATATCAGGGCGTAAACTAGGCTATATTTTATCCCGGTATTCCCACGGGAACGGGAAATACACGGGTAAAACGACTAAAACCGAAGCGAAGCGAGGGCGGGTTGCTAGTATGTAATGAATTCAATGGGTGACCATTCTGTCGTGTCCCGCTGATGTCGAGTGAGATGACTAATAAAGGTAAACGGTCCACATTACTGCAAGAAAAGGGAGAGAAAGAGAAATCTAAAATATCTATGCTGGTCGACCCGTTATCATCTTCGTGTGGACGCAGCTTAAGAACAATATAGGCCGCTACCGCTTACTTGCCCGTGGGAGTCGTAAAATTGTCTGAGAGCTCACCAGGAGAACGGGCAGCATTTTCTTGGGAAACTCGTAACACTAACTCCCATCGCCAACCTGTTTGTCAAACTTGAGGAAGTCTATGTCCAACAGTAGACATTGATTGACTGATAAATTGTTGAATATGAATTTCCTTTCTGAAGTAAAATTTTTGGTCAATAATAAAATGCCTACAGTCTGTAAAGAAGAGAATAAATAGGTACTTATTTAGGTTAATGCCTACCTTCTCACTCCAGTATTCTAATTACCTACAGTACATACGCCCGGAAGTACAATAAGCGTATCCTATGTATCCGTGTGCTATGCAGCATTTGTCCATGTCTTTATAAACGTGACTGCATTCTTGGTCGCAGGGTCCCACATAAGTGGCTGCTATAGCCAACTCAGTAGTGATGATCATTACACACGCAATGACTAAAAGGAAGACGGTTAGTTTATTGAAACCGGCCATTATATTATTTATAATGGTTTTACTGCTTGTGTTAAGGAAATATCTTTCCACCACAGAAATTGCACTGTTGCTGTGAAATATTCATCGCTATATATAAGGCGTGCCCCTCCATAATTAGTGTTGTCAGTCAAAAGTGCTGAGCCTTTTTACGATGCACCACCTCGTCATAATGATGATTTCTATATTAAGTAATATATGGATGAAGTGTTATTTTTTAAAAAATACCTACGTTATTGACAAGGTATTTTTTAAGTGGACGTCTCGTATTAAAGAATAAAACTTTAAAAACAAACAACGTACACATATTATTCTCAGATCCTAAGACTTCAATTTGAAACGAGGAAAGAATTTTTAATAATAATGAAATTAACATATACATATTTACGCTACAATAATATGTATAATTTCGATATAATTTAGTATATGGAGCTACTTACTACATATACCAACACGTTATGCTTTTTACACCTACTTTATCACAATTATAATTTCTATATAAATAACATATGAAAGATGTGTTATTTTTTCAAAAATACGGCATTGACAAGTTTTCTATAAAGATGATGTCCTGTATTAAGGAATAAAGCCTCAGTCATTTTTTTTGTGGGTGGGATACGGTGAACGCACTCGCCGCCCGGCTCCGTCCGGGGCGCCAGAGGGGAGGCGCGCGGCCCCGTAACCCACCCGATAGCACGTCACCTTCGCTGTTGGGCCGACCACCAGTGCAGAGTTCCTTGACTTCAGTGGTCGGCCCGACATCCTCAGTTTTTGTTTTGTTTTTTTTTTTTTTTTTAAGACGACACCCTGCACTAAGGAAATAATCCTTGTATTGCGGGGGACTTTACAAACATACAATTAACGGACATAAATTACATCCAGACTCAGAACAACAGTTTGTGGATAGCACAAAGTGTTGTCCCGCCTGGGATTCAAACCCCCGACACTGGCGCTGTAGGTCGCTGTCTTAATCACTACGCCATCTGTGCAGAGGGATTTTACAAATAAATAACGTAGACAAATTATTCCCAGATCCTAACCATTCACTTATGTATTGAGGTAAGAGTTGTTAATAACAATAAAATAAACTCATAATTATATTAAAATAATGTTAATAATTTCAATATCAATCAATATACCTAGTAAGTAGTCCTTTTTTAAAATACACATCATATCGACAAAGCTTTTTTAAATATCTCACACTAAGTAATAAATTCTTGAGTAATCGGTGTCGTCTTTATAATTACTCAGAATAGTAAAGTACTTTTCTGAGTAATAATTTTGTGGAATAGAGAATGAAATGTTAATAAGATTCAATTAATGAAATATACATACAATTATTTCATCATTATCATCTCGGTCGACATATGTCCCAAAGTTGGACATAAAGTGCTCCAAGAGGCAATAATTACAGGGATAATTGTCAAGTTGAGCAAGCGGGATTGCAGTCGCATTCCGTATTAAAATAATAATAACTTTTTTTTTTTTTTTGTGGGTGGGCTGCGGTCGGCGCGCCTCCGCACCACTCCGTCCGGGGCGACAGAGGGGCTTAAGCATGCAACTCCCGCAACCCACCCGAAAACCACCTCGCCTTCGTTATTGGGCCGACCACCGGAGCAGGTTTACTTGTCGTCAGTGGTCGGCCCGACGGAATACCCCCTACGTGGGGTACCCTCCTATCGACCGACGTCCCCCTCTCGGGGAGGACGTCGGTCTTTCCTCACGCGGTCGGCCTCTCGGCGGGTGACTGACTAATCCCCGGTCACGTCACCCGCGGCCTCGGCTAGGGCGGCATGAGGCGCAGGTAGTTGCGCCTACGCCGCCCCAGTCGCCGGCGGCGGATCTCCTCATCGAGGCTGCGCTCCTCGCGCAGACGATCCGCCGCCTCCTTCTGCGAGATCACTGTCTCGCAGAAGGCTGTGACCGCGTCCTAATTCCCGACGCTGTCGACCATCGCCCTAGCGATGGCCGGCAGCGTCAGGTCGGCACCGATGATTGCGACGAGTTCACGGCGCTGCACTGCCCAAGCCGCGCAGGCCTCGAGCGTGTGGCGCGCCGTGTCCTCGTCGCAATCGCAGTGGTGGCAGGACGGTGTACTCTCCCTCCTTACGACCCTGTGCAGGTATTTGGCGAAGCTCCCATGCCCCGTCAACACCTGCACTAGTCGGAAGGAGAGCACCCCGTGCCGCCTTTCCAACCACTGCATCAGCACCGGCCGGAAGGCCTCCACGGTTCGCACCCCGAACCGAGGCCTCTCCAGCCGGACTGCCCAACGGGCAATGACGTCTCGGCGGGCGTCGACGCGCCAGGCGGTGAGCTCCCTTAACGAGATCTCACCGCTCTCCGCTCGCACCCCCGTCACCCGCCGATACAATCCGGCGAGCATCTCCGCCTCCAGGTCCCACGAGGGAGTCCCGGCTAATAGGCACGCTGCCTCCGTCGCCACCGTGCGGTATCCGCGGATGGCCCTGACCGCCATGACCCTCTGTGGTCGCCACAGAAGGGCCCTAAGTCGGACGGTCAAGGACCCCGCCCACACCGGTGCGCCGTACAGGGTCATCGACCGGATGACCCCCGTGTACAGCCGTCGGCACGTAGCGCTCGGTCCGCCCACGTTCGGCATAAGCCACGATAGGGCGGACGCCGCGCCGACGAGCCTGCGGAAATGCTCCCGGAACCACCATTGCCCGTCGAGCATCAGGCCCAAGTACCTCATATGGGCCCGGATGCTGATGTCAACCGAGTGGACGGTGATCGAGACGCCGAAGGGAGGGCTCATAAGGCGCCCATGGAATAAGAGGGCCTCCGTTTTGTCCAGGGCGACCTTCAACCCCAGCGCCTCGATCCGCCTGACGACCTCTTCGGTGCCATAGGTCGCCAGGCTTACCGCCTCTTCTAGCGTTCCACTGCGGGCTGTGACGAGCGTGTCGTCGGCGTAACAAATCACGCCCAGCCCGGGCAAAATAATAATAACTTAATGATTTCTAATGTTTATGCGAATATTTAAAACTGTTCTTACTATACGGCTTTTGTCATAATCGCATTTATATAATTTGTACCTACATATTTTTTAAAAGTATAATCTGTTTAATACAATTTGTAAATTATTTCAATCACCACATCTTATCTTACCATACCATACCATTGTATATCCATATATACTCGTAGGACCAGCGTATAATAAGTCAATTGGCTTTCCACAGTGGAGAAGACCCAGCTGTTGGACTTATATGGACTCAGATGACGATGATAATAATAAGAATACAATTCACCACTCCTTGCCCGTGAATGTTGTAAAAGCCTACTAAAGGACACCCACATAACACCTGTGTAAGAGAAGGAAAACTCGAAATAAAACATGTCTGACCAGCATGGTATAGTAGGCCAAATTGGGACCCAACAGTGGGATGTATATGGCCTGCGACGATAATGATGATTAATATGGTATATCCAAAGATGCACGTGTTTAATTTATAAAAAAGTAAAGGGATATAAAAATATGTTTTAGTATGATATACGTTTATTAAATCTGTTCGATAAATCTTTGTAACTAATATTAAAATATGTTGCATGTAGGTTGCATTGTGAGTGTATTTATTTGCTGTTAACTCTTCATATACTGTTGCATATTATATTATTAAGCTGCTCCATTTTAAGCTGTTCATTGTGAGTTTTCATATTATGTAGTCAATTCGGAGAGAATCATTCGCCAATTCTGAAAACGTCAATTCAATAAATTGATGTTATTATTTTCTTTTATTGCCGGTAGTGGCAGACGCGCAGGCAGCACACCTGATGGTAAGTGATATGCCGCACATGGACTTTTGCAATGCCAGGGACACAGCCAGGCCGTTGCCTACCGTGTAGAAAATACTCTTTTTAAACTTCGTTTCCAATTTCAAATACAGAATAATGACACACATGAAAAGGAGATTTATATAAGTATATTAGCTGAGCCAACAGTCGATGTTCTGTTCAAATGAAAAAAATAATAATTCTCTTTGAAATCGATCGCCGCGCCACCTACCGGGGCCAATTGTGAATCTAAACCATTCTCGAATCCCCTTGAACACACACAAAAAATTTCATCAACATCGGTCCAGCCGTTTAGGAGGAGTTCAGTGACATGCACACGTACACAAGAAACATATATATAAAGACTAGCTGACCCAACAGACGTTGTTCTGTTCAAATCTGTAGAAAAATAAAAAAAATAATTCTCCTTGAAATCGATCACAGCGCCACCTACCTGTTCCAATTACTAAACTAAACCGAATGGTTTGGATGTCCCGAATGGCTATTCCGATGTATATTTGAATTTATATCTATCGGAATGGCCACAAAAATCATCAAAATTGGCGCAGTCGTTTAGAAGGAGTTCAATTACATACGAACAGAAAATCTATACTAATATTATAAAGAGGAAAGATTTGATTGTTTGTTTGTTTGTATTGAATAGGCTCCGAAACTACTGGACCGATTTCAAAAATTCTTTCACCAATGGAAAGCTATACTATCAGGGAGTATCATACGCTATATTTTATCCCGGTATTCCCACGGGAACGGGAACTACGCGGGTAAGACACTGAAACCGAAGCGAAGCGAGGGCAGGTTGCTAGTTTATATATATAAAGATAGAAAAGTTTATATAGTCGAAAAAAAGGTTATATTAGAGAAGTATATATAAGCGTTAAGTTTTCTTAAATTTTCTAATTTTCTGCGCACCTTTTTTATTTTATTTTCGGTAAAGGCCTTTTTTAAAATATTAGAAAAGTTAAAAAAAATGATGGACGAAATCGGTAAAGTCGTTCTCAATTTATGTTATTGTCTTATCCGAACAGTGCCACCTACCAGGTCCAATTGTGAATCTAAACCATCCTCGAATCCCCTTGAACACACACAAAAAATTTCGTCAACATCGGTCCAGCCGTTTAGGAGGCGTTCAGTGACATACACACGTACGCTAGAAATTTATATATAAGATATATATAACTTTAACTAGCTATATTTATAGGTTATTTATTATATTTAGTTAGGTTATTTATTATAGTTATTATATTTAGTTAAGAAATATGATAGGACAATTGATTGAATGCGCTAAATTACGTTTTCCATTATGTGATAGGTTTATTTTCCATGCAGAATAAATATTTGTTGGAACCACAGTATTATTGCTTTGAGTTGGCTTATGATTTATATTCACGTATCGTATTTGCAAACTACTTTGAAGCCCAAGTTATCCTTAAATATAAAAAAAAAAAATCATATATCACAATTCTTACTTAAACATCTAGCATGAATAATAGATAATGTAATTGCAAGAGAAGAAAAACTTAAAACAAGACCAATGTTACTTAGTTGGGTGGTTTCCTTTCATTCACACAAGAATCATTTGTACAATAGTGGTAAGAATAACTTATAAATTATTATAATTTCAGTAAATTCTTACCTTTTCGTTCTAATGTACTATTTACAGTACATCCACCCGTTATGACAATAAGCATGACCATATGAGTGTCCGTGAGCTCTGCAGCATTCGTCCTTTTCTGGGTTAATGCGATTGCAGACTTGGTCGCAAGGTCCCACATAAGTGGCTGCCATAGCCAACTCAGTGGTGATGATCATTACACACGCAACGACCAAAAGGAGAACGGTTAGTTTATTAAAACCGGCCATTTTATTGTTGATAATGATTACTGTTGCTTTACAGAGGATATATTGTCACAACAGAAGTTGCACTGATGTATCAATGCTTTCTTCGCTGTATATATACAGGTATGTATAATGCTCGCCCCACCACAATTAGCGTCTGAGTTCAGAGACTCCGAATCTTTTACGAAGGCCCCATTCCCATTTAAGTTGAACGTCCATAATAATTTTGTACATGATAGATTTATTGTTTCGAAGATTTTTTATTATTAAATTTTAATCACAAATATAAACATATCTTTTCCGATAAGAAAAGTAATATACACTATTTTTCTCGGTGCATTAATTGTCTTATAACTTTTTGCAAATATTCAATTTCTTCAAGACATTGTTATAGGTATATGATATAAGAAAGAACAGGCATGTCAACATCCTACGATGCCTTATTTCTTTGTTATTAAATAAAACGAGACAAAAGTAAAAACCAAAACCCAACTACGATGAAAAATCAGTTATCGGATAAATACGGATGAAGTTATGAGCAAACGCTAATCTATATATATAAAATGCTTTGTCCTGAGAGATAGATCAACGCACAGCCTAAATCGCTGATCGTAGGGACCTGAAACATCAAAGCTGTGTTCTTTGTGGGACGTAGGCATCCTATAAGAAAGGATTTTTAAAAATTATACCTAAGGGGTTAAAAGTTTGTATGGGACAATTTGATTCCTTGGTCCAATCTATTTCAAATTTTGCATAAACATTATTAGAATTAATGAAAGATGTGTTTCGTATTTTATTGAAATTTATTTCCTAACAGGGTTAAAAAGGGGTAGAAAGTTCTTTTGGGGATGATTTGCTTCAAAGTTACAACTATACTCTTTAGTGTTTTTGATTTTAATAACATTATATTTGATACATGTTTGAAAACTCAATTCGATTATATTCAAAAAACCGGCTAATTGCGAGTCGAAGTCGCGCAGGAAGGTTTAATAACATCATATTAAAAACGACAAAAAAAAACTGGCTAAGTGCTAGTCGGAGTCGCGCATGAAGGGCTGCGTACCATTATCTATAAAAAGGAGAAAAAAGTAGCGTTTGTTGTATGGGAGCCACCGTTAATATTTATTTTATTTTGTTTTTAGTATTTGTTATTGTGGCGGCAACAGAAATTCTAAATTTGTAAAAATTTCAACTGTCTAGCTATCGCGGTTCTTGAGATACAGCCAGGTGACAGACACACGGACGGACGGACGGACAGCGAAGTCTTAGTAATAGGGTCCCGTTTTTACGGGGTACGGAACCCTAATCATGTCTACTGAATGGTAACCGTTCTTAAATATCTTCTGTATTTGTTTTTTTTTATTATTTATTTCTGAAATGAATACATAACTAAATATTCTGTGAACATTTCAAGCGCCTACCTGTTGGCGTTATAAATATCGAGCAAAAGGAGCAAACAATGACATTTGTTGTACGAGCCCCCTTAATTATTATTTTACTGGTTTTTAGTATTTGTCATTGTAGCAGCAACAGAAATACATCATCTGTGAAAATTTCAACTGCTTAACTATTATGGTTCATGAGAAGCCTGGTGACAGACAGACGGACGGATAGACGGACAGCGCAGTTTTAGTTATAAGGTCCCGTTTTACCCTTTTTTTTTACCCTAACCCTAAAAAGGTTGAACTCATATAAATGCTTTGTACAATGCAATTCTATACATATATTAAAACTGTAGAGGTTAAGTATATAGAAAAATCGATGACCAAGTTCGACCAAGTGTTAGAAGTGAAATAGAACACATCCAGATTCTTTTCAAATTTTTTGTTTCTCTGTCTATTTGTGGTTAAGATACCAATCTACCATGCCAGTGTCACTGGTTCAATTTCAACGCAGGACGATCTTTTGTGTGATTGACAATTTGTTGCTCTGAGACTGGCTGTAATTTGTGTCCGCCACATACATATATATTTGTGCGGTTCCTTAGTAGAGTGTTCAGCGCGAAATTCATTTGTAGAGTGAATAGAAAAAAAGGTTGTGCTGGGTAATTCGAACACCCTTTTTTGGCTCCAGGCAGCAAACTATGTTGTCGTAGTATCACCCTCGCGCAGTCAGTCTCTCTACGGGTGGCGGATTAATCCCCGATTCAGGCATCCGTGTCTTTGACAAGGGTGGTTTTTTTATTGCTGATGTTGGAAACAGCTCACCTAATGGCAAGTGATACTGCTCATGGACTTTTGCCAGGACGCTGCCTACAGTGTAGAAAATGAAGGGAGTATGACTGCATGCAATGAGGTTTGGTATTACTAAAGGCATCACCAAAACCAACCACATGCAAATACCCTCAGAAAGCTGGGCTTCCAGTTCTCTGGCTTTGGACGGACATTAGATAAATGACTGTCGAGAGTGTGATCTTATTACGTAAAGATAGTCAAGTGCAAGCACTCGGACTAGCCACTGTCCGACGTAACAGCAGTGTAACGAGGTTAGCTTGGAAGATTTTCTTCTTTATTCGCTTCGCCGAGTTCTCACGCAAGATAACTGCCAAGGAGAAGATGGCGACCCCATACCAGTTCGGCAGCTTCCGTAGTGATGCTTGCGATGAATTCAAGATGCTGCTTTACCCAGGCAACACATACCTCAAAAGTATGTCTGCCGTCTCCTGGTTGGAACCACAATTGTGGAAAAGCTTCATGTATTTCCACCTTTAAGTCCCCCGCGAGAGTTCTGGCCTAAGCGCACGCAGCCTCGGTCGACATGGTACGGTATCCGCGTGTAGCCCAAAACAACATGGCTTTCTGGGAACGCTGGAAGAAAGTTATAAGACAAGTATTCAGAACTCGCCCACACAGGTGCACCGTACCTATACGGTGCATCCACTGATTGAACCAGTCTCGCGTACAGCCGTCAACATGTAACACCACGGGAACGACCCGGGGAGTAATTTGATAAAAATGCTCCTGAAAGTACCATGGCCCGTCGAGTACTAAGCCCAAATATTTCATCTGGTCCTCGACCAAATGGAACTGAATTAACGGTGATTGCTGTGCCGATGGGTGTATAGTTACGGGGTCTATGAAACAGCAAATCATTCGTTTTATATAGGGCCATTCTAAGAGGCAGTGTGACTCATCGAATCACCATCTCGATACCGAGTGTGGTTAAACGTATTGCTTATTTAAATTAAGTCCAACCCGGAGAGGGTCCAGTCTCAACTAATGTGCTATACAATCACCCGCTAGTACAACGTCAGTTGGGAGCAGTACAAGTACAATATAGACGTTAGCACAAAGCCTTCGGTGTGCTTCACGCAGATATCACTGCATCGCTACAAATAGTCTGGAATCAACCCCCTTAGGATTAGAAGCACCCCTTGATAACAGCGTCTTCCTGATATAATCAGTTGGCAATCTATTAAATGAGTTGACGACATCTAAATATACCACACACAGCACATCTCCACCAGTGAACGCCTTGATGACAACGGGCCACAAGCATGGAAAGGCCGCGATCATGTGCCAGAAAGAATTGGTCTGATTGAGACAATTTCACTATGGTACTGTTTGATGCGGGTGGGGAAAAACTTTACATTTCATCCCAGTTTATATACGTCCCATAGATGGGACGCCTCTGCAATAGGATGGAAATTAACTTACTATACGAGCAGGTTAATTTAGGTTTAATTTTGGGCTTTCCGTCTCTTGTAGAGATGTTATATGCATATTATATCCCGCAGTCAACTTCTTTGGTACCTACAGACATGAGAGGGAGGGTGGCAAATTCTATTCTGTCCGCATTTTTATACGGAAATACAAATTGTTAATGAAGAAATGAAAAAGATTAAAATTGAGAAGATGAATGTTTTGAGGGATGTTTTAAATATTTAAAATAGCATTCATTGAAAATAACGACAGAATTACAGTAGAAACTCGATTATCCGGTCCTCAATTATACGGATTCATGATTATCCGAACTACCAACCGCGACCTATGTATTGTATCTACAAATCGAATTTATGCATGAACGTGTCTGAAATTTCATGTTTCGCCCGCGCCCCGCGAGATTGCTGTCCCATGCTTTCCCGCCATTTAATTTTTTATTTAACTGTAATGCTTTTTCACAGAGCAGAGGACCAGATATTGATAGCCTAGTTCATCGTTTTTGTAGAAACCAACACTATAAATCGTCTATTAAAATTTCATTTTTCGGTTTCTTCATCATGTTTCGATGTTTACCCCCTTGTCTTCACTATTTAATTTGCAGGTGTACCATAAAATTTAATCTGTATTATTTTTAATATCACTTATCATGGATATACGTACACCATAGTTATCAGTTGACTTACGACCGGCTTCTTCTTTTTTTAATGAAGCAATAATATTTATTTTGTCTTTCAGCGATAACACCAACCATCTTGCGCTTTGATATTTTTTATTATGTACTAGCAACCCGCCCTCGCTTCGCTTCGGTTTCAGTCGCCTCACCCGCGTAGAGCCCGTTCCCGTGGTAATAGGTATCGGGATAAAATATAGCTTATGTTACTCCCTGTTATTACAGCTTTCCATTGCTGAAAACAAACATACAAACAAACTTACTTTCGCATTTATAATATTAGTAAGGATACGTGACACACACGTCACAGCGGAGTGTCAAATACTAACTTAAACAATAAAAAGCGGTAGGCTTGTTGAAAAAATATCGATATATCGATATTTTTTGTTAGAAATATCGATATTTTTAACCGATATATTTTGAGCCGATATATCGATATTAAATATCCAATATCGAAATCGTATCAAAAATGATTTTTTGTTTGTTTGTGTAAATCAAGTCTAGAATTTAGAACCGTAAAAGATAGGAAATATAAAAGTAAAGCATTAACTGCATATGTACATACTCTGTGATTAGTATGTTTTGATTGCGTTGCGATATGTATATATCTCACTTTTATAAGGACAATTATTGTTATTGACAAACATGATAATCGAATTATTCTAATACATATATCCAACTGTCGCTTAGAATTCAAATGATAATTCGTTAAACGAATAGTTTTATATCACTTATTTTTTTCTATACATTTAACTTATTATTAAAAAAATAGCCACAATTCCCCGGCAATTGAAGTGTTTTCGTTTTTAGTAATTTGATCTTAACTAAGTAACGTGTGGCGTCGGGTTAAGAATACAATTGTCACCACCCCTTTCGAGTCGTAAAAATTGTATAAGGGTTTACCAGGAAAGTGGGCAGTAGCTCTCTCCTGGGATATGTATAAAATCTCATTGCTATAAACATACATTATGGACATTAATGACATAGGCTGACCTAAATACTGTATTATTTAATAAACGCATTTTTTTGAAGACCGATATATCGATATTTTTTTTTCGATATATCGACGTCGATATTGATATTTTTATAAATATCGATATATCGAAATATCGATATTTATTTTCATTTCCGACATCCCTAAAAAGTGGCTTACATCAAATGACAATTACCAAATATTTTAAACCAAATTAAATTTATTATTTTATTTCATGGTTATCAAATGCAAATTACCAAATACGATATCGTAAACAAATTATTCCCACATACGTACCAAAGTATTTTATTTCATAATTAACGCTACAATATTTTAGTATTATATAATGTAATCTATGAGAATATGTACATACATATGTAGGCATGGGCGTACCCAGGTAGGGGCAGGGGGGGGGGGGGGCAGCTGCCCCCCCCCCTAGAAGATAAAATGTTAAGAGATGAATTTTCGAAAATCCTTTCTTAGTGCTCTCGTACGCTATAAAGGGAACCCCTGTGCAAAATTTCAAGGTTCTAGCTCTTATATTTTAGGCTCTGCGTTGATATGTTAGTCAGCTTCTCCTTTTATATATATAGATAAGCACCTAGCGTATAAAAAATCTGACTTGAAGAACCTGGGTACGCCCATGTATGTAGGTACATATATAAATACGTGCAAACATCATATGTTGGCAAATGTATCCTTTATAATTTCTTAATAGACATTGATTTTCGTTGATATGTATTCGTCTTTTAATAAACGCATAAAATGATGTACATACTACATATGCACAAAACAAAAGAAGGTTTTTCATACATTCGATTATCCGGATTTGCGATTATCCCAATGCCTAAAGCCAACAATTAGTCTGGTTAATCGAATTTCTACTTTATATGAATAAGTATAGGCTTGAAAAAATTTTTGTGTATTTAGACAATTATATTTAACTGCTACAAGATGAAATTTAAATATTATATAGATAGTATATAACTATATATATTTAAAGATGTGGTAAATAGAATTTCAATTTGGTGAAGGTTATACGCAACTCTGTGACTCATTGTAAAAAATATTTTCTTTTTTATATATAAATACTGGATCTCGCTATGTGGTAGCGGCTACGATTTATAACATTTCATACAGTGCTCGAGGATAAAGCCTTATAACGACCAATAACTAACAATTATATTCCCAAGAAGGGCTGACGTCAGACAGGCCGGTTTTAAAACTATTGCAAAAGTTCTGTGAGAAGAGCACATATTGCGTAGACCCCAATTTATCATTTATTAATATAAATTGCATTTTTATTAAAAAGTCTATTAGTCCTACAAAAAAAAAATACTGCCGATAGAAGTAAAAAGTTAAAATCATTAACAGTTGTTATTTTTGGATATTCAAATTAATTGTTTCATCTTAAATTTTAATTTATAACTAAACTGTGGCACACTTAGTCCGAGGAAAGTGTCATTTCGCCTGGTGACCATTCTTCTTCCTACTTACTTATTACTACTTACTCCCACGGAAATAAGGAGTGGTGGCACACTCTATTCTAATATATCATCACAGACGATCGACGACTGCGGTTAATTCGCAAAAAGTAAATCTGGTTATACCGCAAAAACAGTAAAATTCGTTAGGTTAAAAAACCGATAGGAATATTTATGGGTATATTAAATACTTTTATATCCGGGCGGGGCTTGATCTCAACACCAAACGACATTAGTTGGTGTTTGTCAGCTGTTAGTCATCTCTTACGACACCCACAAGTAATGTGAGGGTTCGTAGTATTTGTAGCTACCATATGCAATGTGAAGATGTTTCTAATAGCAGACATAATATCTGACTCTGTATCTAAAGTATCTGTATGAAAGACAAGGCTACCTCGTTTTATTGTTGTATGGACTCGCATATTACATTGCATTACCTTCAGCAATGAGAGCATAGTGGAACTAAAAATATTAAGATACATATTTTTTTTTATTATTGTTTGATCGCTTTTATTTTTAATTTTACTCTGATCTTCATTGCGTAGTTAGCGTAGAAGTGAAGTATCGATACCACAGTAATAGTACTTATAAAGTAGGTTCGATACTTTCGGAGGACAACTCCTTGTACGCTCCACCTTAGATGGTGAATGATACCTTAGTTAGGCATATTTTGTGTAGTAATGGGTTAAGGTTATGTTATCATTATTATCATTGTTTCAAGTGAAAACCGGTTGCGGAAGTACTATAAGGCAAGGGCAGCTCGCTCCTGCAAAACTCCTAACACCAGCTGCGACCACTGACATTTCTGATAAGTGGGTAATTATGGAGCCTCAAGAAGGAATTTTTCTAACAATGGACGTCAATAGGTGGATGGTTGGAAGGTATAGCGTATTTCATCTTTAAACGTTTGAATCTAATAAGGCATTGTTTTAATTTATACTTGCAGATCTATTTCTTAAAACATGATATAAAAATCATATATTAGATGAAAATTTAAAGTAAAATAAACCCAATGGCGTATATAAAAGTAAGTTTATTAATTTTACATAAAAATATAAATAATCGAAATCAGAAGATAGGCAAGGTCAGTAAGATAAGTATTTCATTTAATATAAAATTTGTTTTATTCATCTAGTTTTAAAATACGGCTAATGTGCTTTATAAATTTGTTCTTTGGTCGACCGTGTCTAACAGTAGACATTGATTGACTGATAAATGGTTGGATAGAGTGCCTCATGTTGTCATGAATTTCCTTTCCGGAGTAAAATTTTTCATCAATAATAATATGCTTACAGTCTGTAAAGAAGACAATAAATAGGTACGTATTTAGGTTAATGCCTACCTTCTCACTCCAAAGTTCTAATTACCTACAGTACATACGCCCGGAAGTACAATAAGTGTATCCTATGTATCCGTATGCTATGCAGCATTTGTCCATGTCTTCATAAACGTGAGTGCATTCTTGGTCACAGGGTCCCACATAAGGGGCTGCGATAGCCAACTCAGTGGTAATGATCATAACACACGCAATGAGTAAGAGGAAGGCGGTTAGTTTATTGAAACCGACCATTATAAATTTAAAATTTTAATTTAAAATCTTTATCATATTAAAATAAGTTTAACTTAATGATTTCTAATGTTTATGCGAATATTTAAAACAATTTTTTCGGCTTTTGTCATATCCGTATTTAATTTATACATATATTCTAAAACATAAATCTGTTTAATTCAATTTGTAAATTATTTCAATCACCACATCTTATCTTACCCGTGGGTGTCGTAAAGGACGACTTAGAGATATGTATGTAATGCGGCATCGATGCAAGAACAGAACAACAGGACCTAAATTCATATACCAATACGTTTGACCAGCGTATAATAGGGCAATTGGCTTTCCACAGTGGAGAAGATCCAGCTGCTGGACTTATATGTACTCAGATGATGATGATGATGAGGATACATTTTTAAATAGCTAATAATGTGCTTTTACATGTGGAGACGGAGTAAGAATACAATTCACCACTCCTTGCCTTTAAATGTCGTAAAAGCCTACTAAAGGGCACCCACATAACACCTGTATAAGAAAAGGAAAACTCGAAATGGAACCCTATACCAACATGTCTGACCAGCATGGTACAGTAGGTCAAATTCCCTCCCATTGTGAAGGAGGCCCGAGCCCAACAGTGGGACGTATATGGGCTGCGCTGATGATAATGATTAATATGTTATATCCAAAAACGTTAAACGCATCAAGCGTTTAATTTATAAAAAAGTAAAAGGATATAAAAAAATATAGTTCAGTGTGTTTGATATACGTTTATTAAATCTGCTCGATAATTTATAACAATTATTAGAATATATTGTTGTTGGTCGCACTATGAATGTATTTATTTGTTGTTAACTCTTCATATATTATTGCATATTATATTATTATACTGTTCCATTTTATATTGTTCATTGTGAGTTTTCATATTATGTAGTCAATTCGGAGAGAATCATTCGCCATTTCTGAAAACATCAATTCAATAAATTGGTGTTATGGACTATTTATAGAATAACTTATGTATGATGATGGGATTGGATATTACGTTTGGTGTCGGAGTAAGAATGCTATTCACCACCCCCTATTTTGCCTGTGGATGTCGTAAAATACGACTAATAATTAAATATGCGTATAACATCTATGTAAGAGAAGGAAAATTCAAATGAAAACCCCCCATAGCAACATGTCTCATAAGCGTGGTATAGGTCAATTACGGATCGGGGATTTAGTCCGGGCACCCGCGGAGAGGTTAGCCTCGCGACGGCGATCGTCGTCCTAGTAGGGGACGTCGAAGGGAGAGGGTACTCCCTCTGGGTATTCCATCGGGCCGACCACTGATGTCAAGTCACCCTGCTCCGGTGGTCGATCCAACGACGAAGGCGACGTGTCACGGGTGGGTTGCGGGTGTGCGTGCTTACGCCCCTCTGTGGCCCCGGACGGCATGTGGTGGGTAGGAGTGCGCCGAACATAACCCACTCCCAAAAAAAAATACAGATCGAATATTTATTGGGACGATAGTAGGTATTATTCGTTCGTGTGATGACGTAGTAAGAATACGATTCACCTTCTTGCCCGTGGATGTCGTAAAAGACGACTTAGGGATATAATAAGCATATACCATCTATGTAAGAGAAAGAAAACTCGAAACAAAACCCTATTCCAACACGTCTGACCAGCGTGGAATAGTAGGTCAATTCCCCCTCTCATTATGGAGGAGGCCTGAGCCCAATAGTAGAATATATATATAGACTTAGATGATGATAGTATTATTGCCTTGGGTTTGAATGTGATTTATATTCATGTATCTATTGTGTTTGCAATTTTGAAGCTCGATATATCCTTTAACGACAAAAAAAGTGTCACCATCCTTACCTAACCATATAGTATGAAATAATCAAGGGACGCAAGCAGATAATATAATATCAAGAGAAAGAAAACTTAAAACCCATCGTCTGGATAATGTGTAGGTAATACTTAGTTGGATGGTTATCTTTTTCTTCTTCATACAAGATTCTTTTGTACCATAGTGGTATATATAAGTTATAAATTATGATAATTTCAATAAATTCTTACTTAGGACAACTAAAACATCTCTTCGTCTGGACAATGTGTAATTGATACTTATTTGGAGGCTTCCTTTAACTCCTACAAGAGTCTTTTGTACAATGGTGGTAAGTATAAGTTATAAATTATGATAATTACAGTAAATTCTTATCTTTTCATTGTAATGTACTAATTACAGTACATCCAACCATCATCATATTGCTCTTATCCCAATTACTTGGGGTCGACGCAATATGTCATCTGTTTTGACATATTGCAAAAAGTTTCGGCAATGACTTTTATGACCGGCCACCTGCCTGACGTCAACCCTCTTTGGGAATGTAATCGTTGACCCAAATGGTACCAGATGGAGTTGGTCCGGGTCAATCTAGGGCTCTTAGTCGTCTTTTACGACACCCACGAGCAAAGCAAGGGTTGGTAGTATTCGAAGCCGCTACCACACAGCAATACAGTACATCCAACCGTTAGTACATTAAGCATGATCATATGAGTGTCCGTGAGCTCTGCAGCATTCGTCCTTTTCTGGGTCAATGCGACTGCAGACTTGGCCGCAGGGTCCCACATAAGTAGCTCCCATAGCCAACTCAGTGGTGATGATCATTACACACGCAACGACCAAAAGAAAAACGGTTAGTTTATTTAAACCAGCCATTTTATTATTGATAAGGATTACTGTTGCTTTAGAGAGAATATATTGTCACAAAAGAACTTGTACTGATGTATCAATGCATTCTTTGATATATATATATATAATGCTTGCCCCACCACAATAAGCGTCTGAGCTAAGAGACTCTAAATCTTTTATGAAGCCCCCACCCATTTAAATATAATGTCCATAATAATTACGTACATGAAAGACATATAGTTTCGAAGATTTTTATTACTAACTTTTAATCACAAATGTAATCATGAGGTTATCTTTGCTGACAGCAAAAGTAATATTCACTATCTGGCTCGATGCCTGACTATAGAAGTGCATCAGTTATCTAAAAACTCCTTGCAAATATTCAAGAAAATATTCGTATACTTAAGAATATATTGTTCTTGAAAAAGAAGTAGTAACAGATATATGGTATAAGAAAGAACATCAATGTCAATCTCCACGGGTGCCTTATTACTTTGCTTTGTTATTTTTTTTTATTGCTGTTGTCACCAACGCGCAAACAGCACACTTTTTTTTTGTTGGACTATGGTAAGCCCACACGCTGCCGATTCTGACCGGGGCGATGAAAGAGCGGTGCGCGGGCCCATAACCCACCCCAAGCACGTCGCCTTTGTCTTTGGGCCGACTACCAGTGCCGAGTTCCTTGTCCTCAGTGGTCGGCCTGACGGAATACCCTTTCATACCTCCTCTCTGCAGGTAACGAACTTAAAATCCCCGGTCCGGTGACCCGCGGCCTCAGCTGGGGCGGCATCAGGCGCAGGCACCCGATTCACCGGCGGCGGACCGTGTCCTCATAGAGGAGTTCCTCTCGTGCCCGATTCGCCACCTCCTTCCGTGAGATAATGGTCTCACAGAAGGTGGCGACAGCGCCTAGTTCCTGACGCTGTCGAGCATCTTCTTAGCTATAGTCGGCAGTGTCAGGTCGGCACCGGTGATTGCGACGAGTTCACGGTGCTGCTCTGCCCACGCGGCACACTCCTCAAGCACGTGCTGCGCCGTGTCCTCATCGCAATCGCAGTGGTGGCAGAACGGTGTGCTCCCCCTCCTCACGACAGGTATTTACCAGTGGGAAGAAAACCACCCCGTGCCGCCGACCCAACCACTCCATTAGCACCGACTCAAAGGCCTCGTACGGTCTGCCTGATACCGTACCAAGGCCTCTCCAGCTGGACTGCCCAGTGGGCAATGACGTCTCGGTGGGCGTCCACCCGCCCGGCGACAAGCTATGAGACTATGCCGCCTCCAGCTCGCATTTCCGACAGCCGCCGGTAAAGCTCGGCGAGTATCTCCGCCACCCCTCCGGGTCCCACGGGGGGGTTCCGGCCAAGAGGAACGCTGCCTCCGTAGCCACCATGCGGTATCTGCGTAGGACCGTGATTGCCCTTGAGGAGAGTCCTCAGACGGACGGTCAGAGACCTCGCCCACATCGGTGCGCCGTACAGAGTCATCGAGCGGATCACTCCCGCGTACAGCCGTCGATACGTAGAGCTGGGTCCACCCAAAACAGCACACCTGATGGTAAATGACACTGGTGCTCTTGGGACCTTTCCTAGATCGCTGCCTACCGTAAAGAAAGTGAAGGGAGTGAAAGCGTGCAGTGAGGTGCGGTGATACTAAAAGGATCACCAAAACTCACCAGAAACAGAAAAGTGGGCAGATAGTTGGGCTTTCGGCTTTTTCGGTTACCGATCGCATTGCAATAATGCAATGTAAGCCTGAACGGACCGGCCTCCGTGTGTAGACAGACGACTATCAGCAGTCTGGTGCTATTAGATACATATAACACTATGCCATTAAAGGAAATAAAATAGGTATGTATTTATACGTCGAAACAATGTAAAGTGTTTTCTCTCAACCACTATCGATCAGAAAAATTGGAAATTTCACTTCAGTTCATTTGCGTCTCACTGATGCGTTTCCTCTACAATAGGAGGGAAATTGACCTAATTATCACGCTGATTGTCCGTGTGGTGACGAAGTAAGAATACAATTCACTACTCCTCATACTCATGAGTGTCGTAAAAGACGTCTAAGAGATACAATATGCAGATAATATCAATGAAAGAAGAACTCAAAATAAAACTCTAAATAGATTCTTGAGTAAAGAGTATTAAAGTTGCTCTTTACTCTTTTGAATAACCATTTGTGGAATGCAGAAAGAAATATTAATAGGTACTAAATTAGCGGCAAAATCATAGATACTTATTAATTTGACCATTGATGTTAAGTCACTCTGCTCCGGTGGTCGGTCCAACGACGAAGGCGACGTGTCGCGGGTGGGTTACGGGTGTGCGTACACCCCTCTGTCGTCCCGGACGGAGTAGTGCGAGGAGAGCGCCGACCGTAACAAAAACAAAAGATGCTTATTAATTTACTTTAGTAAAATTATACTACGAAGTCGTTATCGCTAGCCAAGTAGATTTTTTTTTTGTAATATTTAATGTACATTCTCCATTCTCCTTTTATATTTCATTCCAATTGTTTAAAATAGAACTTAATAACAATGTGAAATATTTTCGTATGTCTTAAAATACTATATCTGGCCCCGCCAAGTCGAGCAAAAAAAAAAAATACATATTATATTAAATTGTACTATGTTTAGTACAATTTAATATAATATGTATTACTTGTGAGGTCCATTGTGTTTTCATGCGATTGCCAATTCATTTTGTTTATTTAAGACATAAAAGATCTTTAATATTGATATAGTCACTATAAGAAGTTGTTAGGTGAGCTATTTACGTAATAACTTAAGAAGAAAGGTCCCTTAAGCAGGCACTGAATGAGTTAATCGACATGGATCTTACAACTTTTTATGGTAGAAGAACTCAGTTGCGAGGCTTGGCTTTTTTTTACAAGTTTTGTTTTTGATGGTATACAATATACCTAATATTATAATAGAATAAAAGGTATTATTATAGTTAAATGCCATCGAAATACCTTGAGAAACACGTTGTGGATGAGACAAGTTTTTAAAATGGTACAGCTGCATAAAAAAGCGGTATAGTGTGGACCAATAGAAATAAAAGGTGCAATATATTTAGTCGTCATATTTTTATTCCTTCTTTCCTCGTGCAATTATATTCTTACACTAACATGTAAGAGTATAATTGAGCATCCCCTTTATAAGGATATAATTCACCATCTCAATGCAAGAGAAGGAAAAGTCAAAATAAAACCCTATACCGAACAGTCCGATAAGCATGGTATAGAACGTCATATTATGGAGGAGGCCTGAGCCCAGCAATGGGAGGTACATGAATTAAGATGACAAATTAAAGGCTCAGAATTACATGTATTGAAATTCGATGTCCAGCTATTCATGCATTAAATATCGATGTTTCACTCTTAGACATAAAGTGCTCTGAGAGGTTTGGCTCCAAGGCTCCCAGAGAGTTTGATGTTTGAGTGTTACACCCATATGAAAGATATATAAAAATGAATCTCTACTTCCTTTGATCAACGTATAACGCGTGAACGTATGGGATAATTTCACTAATTGTGTTCTTTGTATTTATTAATCTTAGTAGAAGATTCTTATGAAAGAAAAAACTAGAATGTCAGTGAAACGTTACAAAATTTGAGAAAAATTAATAACAATTTATTAAAATTAAGTTGAACGGAATTGATGGAATCGAAATCAACAGCATAGAATTGTTACTTTTAACCACTATTTAATTAAAACGTGGCAATACATTAAAATTCACAGCAAATTGTTGTTATTGGATACTTCTTTTATTCATTTTACCAATTAAAATTTAATATTCAGACAGGATAACTGCTCGACGACAAAATTTCTAAGTTTTCACTTCAATCAGCGGACTCCAAAGATTGCTCTGTATTTTTACGTGATGTTATCTGCTTACATCCCTTGATTGATATTTTAAGATATCTGCTGGAACACAAAGAAAGACAGAAAACATTTATTTTGCTGTAATTAAATGTAATAAAAAACACACAAACATAACTAAAGATAAATAAACAATTTATTACATAAAATAATTAGATATGAATGAGAAATAAAGCTCATACCAGTTTTCTCTAAAGGCGCTGATATTCTACTAACGTCCTTACTAATATTATAAATGCGAAAATGAGTTTGTTTGTTACGCTTTCACACTTAAACCACCGAACCGATTTCAAAAATTCTTTCAACAATCTAAAGTTATATTACCTGCGAGTAACATAGGCTATATTTTACCCGATATTCCCACAGGAACGGCCAGTAAGCGAGATTATTCGTACGTGACATCGCTCGATGTTGACTGATTTTAAAAACTCTCTCAGCAATGGAAAGCCACATTATCAGTGAGTAACATATGTAGGTTTGTATCTTTTTTTATTGTAGGTTTTATATCCCGATATTTCCTTGGGAATTGGAACTGCGCGAGTAACCCGTTGAATGTTGATCGATTTCAAAAATTTTTTCTTCAATGAAAATCTACATTAGCGGCGATTAACATATGTAGAGAAAAAAAAAGGCGGGAAGTTTCGAAGAGGACGGCCGCGTTTTTTACTTAAAATTTTTATTATTATTATTATTACCCGGGGGATGAAGTTGCTCGCGTCCGTAGGAGTTACCATCTATCCTGACCCACCCTACACGTGTCCCCCGGGTGGTGCTAAACGAGTAACAACGCCGAGTATCGAGCGGCGGTCAACTAACTCGAATACTCGACCTATCAAAGGCAGGAAATGGCCTCTGATTTTCGAAACACCTTCGAGGCTTGGCTTAATTGTCTGGCTTCCGAGGAAGAAAACCTCGCTACAGAGAAAAATAAAAAAAAAAATAACCTCAATCCTAAGGTGGGCAACGTGCCGAGAGGATGTATGACTGATGGGAAATCAGTCCCTAACGCCAACCTCAGTGGAACGGGCAACCACTGTTGTATTTGCCTTCTCCTGGGAATAGGCGTCACCCCAGGTAGCGACCTTTAATCGTCCTCACTCGTGGGAACAAAATGAATAATTTGAATACCTCTGAAAATATGCTGAAATTAGATAAGAATGACTCAAAAACGTTGACTCAACAACTCTTCCACAAAGGAATGTTTATAAATCGACCAAGATCAAGTTCCTTTAGCGGAACAACAAATCAAAAGAAAGCGACCATTGATCTATCAGATGAAACAGATAAAGAACCTGAAGAACAACAGTTCACAGAGGTGCACTATGGCAAAAGGCAAAGACCCAGTCCAGACGCCATAATGCGTAGCCAAAAACAAACAAAATTGAGTTACTGGCTAGCAGCACCAGCAGTACCGACATCCAACAGTTTCACAGGGCTCGACGATATGGAGCAAGCAGATAGACCTGAAATACGAGCACCAAAATCTATAAGACCCCCACCACTGTTTATTGACAGCGTCAAAAATATCCAACCTTTACAAAAATTATTAGAAGAAATTGCAAAAGGAGAGTATGAAATTAAAGTACTAAGAAGCGACAGAGTTAAAATACAATCAAAAACAGCAGAATCATACTCCTCTATTTACAAAGAACTGAAAGCCAGAGACACAGAATTCTTCAGCTACCAGCCTAAACAAGATCGCAGCTTTAGAGTGGTGCTCAAAAATTTACACGCATCGACGGATAAAGAAGAAATAAAAATAGCTATTGAGGAGCTTGGCCATAAAGTAACAAATGTCTGGAATATCCAAAACTCAAGAACAAAACAGGCATTACCAATGTGGAACATCGAACTGGAATCCCGTGAAAATAATAAAGATATATATAGCGTAAAATCTCTATTACACTGTCGCATATTGTTTGAAGCACCCAGACCTAAGCGAGTAATCCCTCAATGCACCAATCGCCAAGATTATAATCACACACAAAAGTTTTGCAATAGAAAGCCCAGATGCGTCAAATGTGCCGGTTCGCATCACTCTTCACATTGCCCACGGAAAGAAAGATCAAACCAGGTTAAATGCGTCCTCTGCGAGGGAAACCACCCAGCTAACTACAAAGGATGTACAGTCTACAAGGAGCTGTTGAAAGTCCGATATCCTCCCCCAATCACCCAACACAAAAGAAGACGACTTACGAATGTTGAACAAGCACCTACAAATAAAACAACGAGTAACGGAAAATCGTATGCATCAGTCACAAAGGAACTCCCCAAACAACCTACGCCGCAAACCGTTAACGACGAAGATGACAACCAAAAAACCAACGAATTGAAAGCCATTACAGAAACACTTGTCGCCCTGATGAACCAAATGCTAATAATGACCCAAACGTTAAACGAACTAGTGTCAAAAATGTCATTACATTCACAGCACTAAAATTAGGTGTATGGAATGCTAATGGCTTGTCAAATCACTCGGAAGAGTTAAAAATATTCCTTAAAATTCACCACATAGATGTCCTACTAATCTCTGAAACTCACTTCACATCCAAAAGCTACTTCAGGATACCTGGGTACAATATGTACCACACTAACCACCCTGACAACAAAGCACATGGAGGATCTGCTGTACTCATCAGGGCTAACATCAAGCATCATGTACTACAAGACTACTGTAAAAACTATATCCAAGCAACAAATGTCGTAATAACGGACTGGATCAGTGACATTACAGTGTCGGCTCTATACTGTCCGCCGAGATTTACTATCAAGGAAACGGAGTTTAATGACTTTTTTCAATCCCTTGGAGACAGATTTATTGCGGGAGGTGACTATAATGCTAAGCACACGTTTTGGGGTTCTAGGCTTGTTCTACCTAGAGGGCGTGAACTCCTTAAATGCATCCAAAAAAGAAATATGAAAGTGATATCGTCTGGTCAACCCACTTACTGGCCAACAGACAAAAGAAAAATCCCGGATGTTATCGATTTTTGTGTCAGCAAAGGAATTGTAAGTAACAATATATCGTGTCGGAGTTGCTGGGATTTGTCCTCAGATCACTCTCCAATTATAGTAGAACTACACACGACCGCCCAAGAATGCGCCAAAAAATGCGTTCTGCATACCAAAAAAACTAACTGGCCTCTATTTCGAGAGCTTATCGACAAAGCATTCCAGGAACCAGTTAGTCTAAAAACTGAAGACGAAATAACAAAAGCTGTTCTATATTTCAACAACAATGTGCAGGATGCAGCCTGGTCTTCAACCCCACCACTACCACATAGAAGCACGAACAACTATGTAGCGAAACATATATTAGATAAAATAACCCAAAAAAGAAGAATGAGGAAGCATTGGCAGCAAAGCAGAGACCCCGGTGTGAAAAAACAACTCAATTACATCAACAGACAGCTGAAACACATTTTAGACAAGGATCGTAACGACGGATTTCAAAATTACCTCGCTGGTCTAGATGCTACTGCTTCCTCAGATTATTCATTATGGAAAGCCACCAGAAGATTGAAACGGCCTGTTAGTGTTTCTTCTCCTATAAAGAAATCTGATGGTTCCTGGGCACGGACGGACCAAGAGAAAGCCGAAACCTTCTCAGAACATCTCTCAAAAGTCTTTATTCCTCATCCATATGAAGGCTCTCCAGTAGATGCCGCAGAAATTACTGACTATTTGAATACTCCTAAAAATACGGAGGAAATTAGGCCTTTAAAATTTACAAAGACTGAAGTTGCCCGAATCATAAAAAAATCAGACCCAAAAAAGTCACCAGGATACGACCTTATTACAAACCGCATATTACAAGAACTACCCGAATCTGGCATAACTCTCCTGACGTCATTATTTAACGCCATGACTAGACTGCAGTTCTTCCCCCTGGAGTGGAAGGTTGCGCAAATCATAATGCTGCTGAAACCAGACAAACAACCAGAAGAAGCAAAATCATATAGACCTATAAGCCTGCTACCTATCCCGTCCAAAATATTTGAATCTCTACTGCTGCAACGAATTCTACCCATACTCAAAGAAAAAGGACTAATTCCAGACCATCAGTTTGGGTTCCGCAGTAAGCATGCCACTGTCGACCAAGTACACAGACTAGCAAATAAGATCATGGAATCACTGGAGGCAAAGTCTTACTGTACCAGTGCATTTTTGGACATATCTCAAGCGTTTGATCGCGTTTGGCATACAGGTCTGCTTTTTAAATTAAAAAACGCCCTACCAGATCACCTTTACGGAATACTAAAATCATTCCTACAACAACGCCACTTCATAATACAAAGTGGGGAAGCACTGTCTGATCTTTATCCCATACAGGCAGGGGTGCCACAGGGTAGCGTACTGGGTCCCATACTCTACTTACTGTTCACTGCAGATTTGCCGACATCCGAATCACTTACTACTGGGACCTTTGCTGACGATACCGCTATACTAGCTGCACATAGTGACCCAAAAATTGCCTCACAAATACTCCAAGAAGGACTAAATGACATATCAGACTGGCTTAAAAAGTGGCGGATAAGAGCCAACGAAACCAAATCAGTCAATGTTACATTTACTTTGAGAAGAGGATCCTGTCCACCAGTCACACTAAATAACATTGAAGTCCCACAAGCAGATCATGTGAGATATCTTGGATTGCACTTGGACAAAAGACTTACCTGGCAAAAACATATTTTTACTAAGAGGAAGCAACTTGGTATCCAAACAAGAAAACTTTACTGGCTCATAGGGCGAAAGTCTCAGCTTTCTCTCGAAAACAAAATACTCCTGTACAAGGCTATGCTGAAGCCCATCTGGACGTACGGGATCCAATTATGGGGCACCGCATCTCACTCAAACATAGAAATCATACAGAGGTTTCAAAACAAAGCTTTGCGCATGATAACTAACGCGCCGTGGTTTGTACCCAACGAACTTCTACACCGTGACCTAGGAATGCCCACTGTGAAGCAGGAAATCGTACGCTATACCAAGTCCTATAAAGAACGAATCCAACAACACCCAGATAGTCTGGCTCAGTCACTAATGGAGAATCACAACAAAGCGCGACGACTAAAGCGCAAAATACCTCAAGACATAATCCAATCACAGTAAATATAACTACTGTTAGACAATGAGGATGTGACACAGGTCACATACCGAGCAAGCCAGCGATAGCACCAACCAACATACTTCTGAATGTCCCACGAAGGAGACAGATTGTAGTAAATAAAAAAAAAAAAAAAAAAAACAATTATAATATTCTTTTCGTGTATCAGTGGAGTATATTTTAGTTGTATATATATGTTATATTAATATTTTTTCATTATTATCGTAGTTTTAGTGTACAAAAATAGTTGGTAAGTCTTTTTAATCTAAATAATAGTGTAGAATATGAACGAGCCACCCGATCCAGGGGGCACAGTCCCACTGGCAGGGAATTATGTTACAATCTGCTCCGAATCTGGGATGGATACTGATTCATCCACAAAAAAAGAAAAAGGCCATAAGCGAATGCGTTTGCATAAAATGTGCAAACATTGTAACAAACGCAGGAAGCAAACATCCAGCTCTCATACAGATACTGCGTGTGACTGTACCAATAACATTAAACATACACCAGTTGCTACTACTACCAATGATGTTTTAAATACCGCAGTAACGCCACAAACAGGTGCCCAAATATCACCACCAACTCCAATTACAAGACCCGCATATAATTCTACAGACCTAGGACCTTTTGTACTACATGTTCAAAGGCAAAGCGATCAGGCGAATGATGGCGTCACATTCCACCCTATTATGTTTGGCAAATTCTTAAAACGACACTCTTTTAAGAATATTTTGAATGGAAGTTTGAAAAGGATAGGTAGAAATAGGATCTCATTAACATTTAATAATTATTTAGATGCCAATGCTTTTATAGAACATCCTAGTCTTAAAGAAAATAATTTTAAAGTATTTATACCAACTTATAATGTTTCGCGAATGGGTGTTGTACGTGGAGTTCCCATAGATTTGTCACCTGAAGATATTATAGATAGCTGTACTCTTCCTAATGGTTGTGGCAAAATTTTAAAAGTTCGCCGAATAAATCTGAAACAATTAAGAGACGGTGAGATGACATGGATACCATCACAGACAGTAGTTATAACATTTGATGGATAAGTCCTACCAGAACGAATTTATATGTGTTATACTACTCTTACAGTTCAAGTATATGTCTACCCTACAATTCAATGTTATAATTGCTGTCGCTATGGTCATACTAAGCTACAATGTAGATCAAAACCACGGTGCTTTAAGTGTGGCGGTGAGCACTCAGGTGATCTTTGTGAGGCTAATGATGATAATGTGTCATGTTGTCTATGTGGAGGCATTCACTTTGCTATCAATAAAAATTGTCCAGAGTTTAACAGACAAAAGAATATTAAATATACCATGGCAGAAAAATCCATCTCATATGCAGAGGCTAGCAAAGTTCACCCACCACTTTCAAAATCGTATTCAGAGATAGTAGCAACTCCCAAAAATCAGTATACTAAAACTCTTCCAAGCAGACTAAACCCTCAGGTTAGGGCAGGCCAGACTTCAAATAAAAAAACTATTTTTATCAAACCTAAAAGTGCACCTAAACTAGTTAAAGGTTATGACCAGAAGCTCCATCATAATTTAACTAGACAACCCTCACTTTCTCAATCAAATGGAGTTCTTTTAACTGAAAATCATGATGATAATACAAATTTTACTATATCTGATATAATTTCATTATTAAACAATTTAGTACATTCCTATATAATAGAACCGGCCAACGCTGCTAAACTTACAGAAGTAATATCTATATTAAATAACCATAATGGATCACAGATCCATAATTATCCAATGGAACTGCAGGAGTGGAGTCAGTAAAAAGAGTGACATTATATATTTAATTAATAAATATAATCCTTTCATATTTGTGTTAGTAGAGACCTGGTTAAAACCAGGTTCAATCTTTAAATTTCATGGCTTCTCCTGCTTAAGAGATGACAGATCTGATGGGTATGGGGGAGCTGCACTTTTAATTAAAAACTCTTTGTCTTATTCACAGATTCCTATAGTTAACTATCCTACCTTCTCTGCTGTAGCTTGTATCATAAATAAAATCTGCGTTTTATCTATTTACATTCCTAAACCTTCCTATCAAACATTTCAGCACATAAATAGTTTGTTATCTACTCTACCTAGACCCATCATAATCATGGGCGACTTTAATGCACATCATAGGGCATGGGGCAGCTCCCTAACCAATAGCCATGGTGATGACCTTTTAGAGGTGTTAGATAGGCAAAACTTATGTGTGATAAATGATGGTTCACCAACTCGCAGAACTAGCCCTTTAGAAAATGACAGTGCAATTGACCTAACAATAACATCTCCTAGTTTAGCTTCCACTATATTATGGCACATTTTATCCTCCACATATGGCAGCGACCACTTTCCTATATTAATAACTTTACAAACATTTGAGCTAAAAATAATTCCTAAACCACCTCCTCATATGAAGTATATAATATTGGAGGAAAAGTGGCATGAATACAAACAGTATGTGGAAGATAAAATTCAACAAGTTAAACAACTTTCTGAGGATATTTTTGCATGTTCTAACAATCTAACAACTGCTATGACTGAAGCTGCTAATGCAACTTTTCCAATTAAATCATATTTGTATAAGCCATCATCTCCACCTTGGTGGGATTATGAGTGTAGTGTGGCTGTTGCTGAAAGAAAGAAGGCAGAAATAAAATACAATTTAAATATGTCTCAAGAAAACTTTACTGAGCTTACCAACATTATATTGAGAACTAAAAAAATCCTGAAAGACAAAAAGCTCATGGGATGGAGAAATTTCTGCTCAACTATTTCTCCTAATACTAAACCTTCTTGTTTGGCGTAATATAAAACGCTATAGAACAGGAGTTAGTGACTCAAAATTTGAGACTATGCCACATTCTTTGAGCGATAGTTTACTGGACAAATTGGCTCCACCAATAGCACCAGTTCGAGAATTGGTGCTTACACAGACTCTACAATACCCAAATGCATGTCCTTATGGGCTAGACGCCCTCTTTAACTTGGAGGAATTAAAAGGTATTTTATCAGTAACCACTGATACGGCATCGGGTGAGGACGGTATACCATATTCTTTTTTCACACATTTAGGAAATGCAGCTTTAATTTATTTCCTTGACGTTATCAATCGTGTCATAATGACAGGTAACATCCCTTCATCTTGGAAAACTCAAATTGTGTTGCCCTTTTTAAAACCTAATAAAAATCCCAAAGACCCCTCATCTTATCGACCCATAGCTTTATCTCCAGTTATGGGCAAAATAGCTGAACAACTGGTAAAAAATAGAATAGAATGGTTCATTGAGAATCAAAATATTCTATCTAACACACAATATGGTTTTAGAAAAGGTAGAAGTGCAATAGATGGTATTAGCATTTTTGCCACTGATATTCGCTTAGCCTTCTCACAAAATAAGTCTGTGGTGGCTGCATTTTTAGACATTCAGTCTGCATATGATAACGTTCTTATAGATATATTATGTACTAAATTAACTCAAATTAAAATTCCGTTGTTATTAGTTATCTTCATTAAAAATATGCTTTGCGGGCGAAAAATACTTCTAGATTCCTCTGGCCTAGAAAGAATATTATGGAAAGGACTACCTCAGGGTTCTGTCTTAAGTCCACTTCTTTATAATATTTATACGCATGACTTGAGAGCATCCATTAGTAATTCTGTGAATGTATTACAATATGCAGACGATTTACTAATATACTCTATTAACAAATGTAGTCAGTTAGCATCACATGAATTATCATTGGCTCTGGAGTCCTTAAAAGCATGGTTAGATATGCATGGGTTAGAGTTATCGGCGTCTAAAAGCACCGTTGTAATATACAGTCGGCAACGTAATCAGGCCCGCGCAAATATTCGATACGACAGTTCTATAATACCTGAAAAACCTCATACAAAATTTTTAGGAGTCGTATTAGATTCTAAACTTACTGGCCATGCTCACTGTGAATACGTCGTGTCTAAGTGTGAGAAAAACTTAAATATACTCAGATGTCTTACAGGAGTTTGGTGGGGAGCGCACCCTTCTTCTTTAAATATTCTATATAACGCATTAATAAGAAGTGTATTAGATTATGGCACATTTCTATTAGAACCCTGTAGTGTATGGGCAATGAAGAGGTTAGATGGAATACAATCTAAATCTATGCGAATAATTACGGGAGCAATGAAATCCAGCCCTCTCAATGCACTACAAGTTGAATGTGGCGAACCGCCCCTTTACTTGAGGCGACAGTTCTTATCTGACCGATATTTATTTCGCTTATATCAGTCACATAACGTGCTTTTGCCTAAAATTCAACAGTTAACAGTTTTTATTCCTGAATCCTCTTATTGGCATAATAAAATGCTACCTTGTTTAGTAAACAGTTTTAATAAATTTAAAAATCTTTCAGCCCCAGTTTTCACCTCTGAACGCTTAGCTATTTTTCATTGCAATTTTAATAGTCTCGTACATACTCCCACAATTTACTTTAATCTAAACATTAATCGTAACGTTGTTGAAGCTAATAGTGATTTTATCACAATAGTTAACGAGCAATGGCAAGGTTGGCATCAAATATTCACTGATGCATCGAAGCATCATCAATCTGGTAGAGTAGGGGTGGGTATATTTCATAAAGAATTTAATATTGTCGAAAAAATAAAGTTCCCTTCTGAAACGTCCGTTTTCACTGGGGAGTGTTTCGGAATTGTAAAAGCATTGGAATATATTTTAATATTTAAATTAGAAAAATGTGTTATTTTTAGCGATTCTAAGAGTGCCCTACAAGCCCTATTTAAATTTCCATTCAAAGCAAAAACTCATTATCCACTTATTTACGAAGCTCGGCATAAGTTATTTTTGTGCTCAAATGCGGGATTTCATGTCAACTTGGCATGGCTACCAAGCCATTGTGGCATAGATGGCAATGAACGAGCTGATGAAATAGCTAACGATGCCGTGGAATGTGGCGATATCTTTCCATATCGTATTTACCCTCAGGACCTGCTGACACTGCCTGGTGCTTATCTCATGGATTCTTGGGAGAAGGTCTGGGCAGAGTCCAGCCAATCAAAAGGCTCTAACTATAAAATGATACAGTGCTATATTCCAGCGAAACCATGGTTCTGTAGTAGAGCTTTTAACAAGCTGAGACTTGGTAGAAGAGCTATTACAGTCCTAATCAGAATGCGTTTGGGACATACATGCGTACCAGCTCATTTGGCCAGAATGAAAATAAAAACTAATCCACTCTGCAACTGTGGCGAATTTGGAGATCTGAATCATGTGTTTTTTTCTTGTATGTTATACAATCATCTTCCTTTTTATAATACGCTTGTTGCTCTTAAAGTTCCACTTCCTACTAATATTTCTATACTTTTATCTTCCTTAAATCCTATTATTTATGAATGTTTAATTTCCTTTATCATATGTAATAATATTTTTTTATAATCCTATCCTGTATATAGAAATATATCTATATTATCCTCTCCCTGATCCACGATCCTTCTATTCCAAATGTTAAGTAATATTTCATGTATATAAATTAACTTCCCTAATTTTTGAACATGGCAAATGTCTCCGGACGAAGCCAAGAAAAAAAAAAAAAAAAAAAAAAAAAAACATGTAGACTATTATTATTCCGGTTTTTCTACGGGAATGAGAATAACGCGCGTGAAACCGCAGAATATTGATCAATTTTAGAAATTCTTCCACCGATGTAGAGCCAGTTTATTAGCGAGTAACATATTTAAGTTATTTTGTATTACGATATTCCCACGGGAATAGGAACAACGCGAGTGACATAGCTGGATGTTGACCGATTTTAAAAAATAGTTCTTTATTTGAAACATACCTTACCAGCGAATAACATAAGTAATGTTTTATCCCGGTATTCCCACAGGAACGGAGCTTAGGCAGGAAAACAACTGAATGTTGACCGATTTTAAAAATTCTTACACAAGTGTGAAACTACATCATTATCAAGTTATTTTTGAAGGAAAATTGTATACCGGTATTCACTCAGGATTGGAGTTTTGGAAAAGTTAAACCGATGTTGACCGATTTTAAAAATTATTTCCTTACGTGAAACCTACATTACCAGCTAGTGACATAAGCTATTTTATCCCGGCATTCCCACAAGAACGTGGTTTAGACGGCAAAAACTGAATATTGACAGGCTTTAAAAATTCTTTCAAAAGATGGAAGCTACATTACCACCTAGTAATATTCGCAGTGAACATTTTATCCTGGTATTCCTTCAGGATGAGAGTTTTAGCAAGTGAAACCGCTGGATGTCGACCGATTTTAAAATTTATTTTTATTTGAAACCTACATAACCAGAAAATAACAGAAGCTATTTTTATCGCGGTATTCCCACAGGAACAGCACATAGGCTGGCAAACAAATGAACATTGACCAATTTTAAAAATTCTTTCGCAAGTGGAACTTACATTATCACAGAGTAATATATGTAGGTAAAATTAATCCCGGCATTCCCATGGGAATGGAGTATGGGCGAGTGAAACAGCTAGATGTTGACGGATTTTACAAAATTCACAAGGGAAAATACTACGTTAACAGCAATTAAAAATAATATACATACATATAGATTATTTTTATCCCGGTTCTCCCACGAAAACGAGAATAAAGGAAGTCAATCCGCGGGATGTTAACCAATTTTAAAATTGTTTCACCACTGGAAAGCAACATCATCATCCAGCAACATATACAAATATACAGTTTTTATCCCGATATTCCCACGGGATCGGCGACTATCGACAACTAAATCGCGTGCTGTTAACTGATTTTAAAAATTCTTTTGATACGGAATCCCACACCAACACATGTAGGTAAAAGAATCTGTTATAAAAGAGATTGTGCCGCGAGAAAAATGGCAAATTAATAAATTGCCCTCTTTAAGAGGATTCGGTAATACATATGTAAATGCATTAGGCAAAACAGAGGTTTCATTAGTAATTGACAATGTTACAATTCTTGTTGAGACGATAATCGTCCCTGATAATTATTTGAGTTACGATTTGCTCATTGGCCAAACTGCAACAGAACAATCCCACATATGGTTGATCAAATCCGATAAAGATTTGATGATTACCGATAAACGAATAATAGATAATACACGGTTTGTCCTAAGATCACTTATGGCCGTCACGGCTGACGGTTGTATAACTTTGAAAGTATTCACTGATACAAATTTTAGTGGCTTCATTTTTGTTGAAAATGGTTATCGTCCTAACTACAACATAGAGATTGGTATTCACAAGATTAAAAATGGTAATTGCTATTTAACTATTCTAAATTATGATAACAAAGTGATTCAATTTAAATTAAAAAACTAAAAAACACGCTTTTATAGAAAATTCAACTAAAAAATGGAAAATAAATAATAGTTTAAAAAAACTAAAAAAACACTCTTTTATAGAAAATCTAACTAAAAAATGAAAAATAAAATTTGATAAATTTAGATTAAGAATAGTATAAATGAAAAATAAATGTTTATTATTGTAAAAAAGCGTGGGGTGCAGTGTCTTCACTTGTACGTAAGCAAATTATTCTCAGATCCTAAGTGTTCACTTATGCAATGAGGAAAGAATTTTTAATAATAACGAAATAAACACACATTGTAACATTTACAACAACGTTGATAATGCCAATATCAAGCAGAATATGGACGACCTTTATTTAGGGTACCGTACCCAAAGGGTATAATCGGGACCCTATTACTAAGACTTTGCTGTCTATCCGTCCGTCTATCTGTCACTAGGCTGTATCTCAAGAACCGCGATAGCTAGACAGTTGAATTTATTTCTGTTGCCGCTATGACAACAAATATTAAAAATAAAATAAAATAAATATATAAGGGGAGCTTCCATACAACAAACGCGATTTTTTTGCCCTTTTTATAGATAATGGTACGGAGCCCTTCGTGCGCGACTCCGACTTGCACTTAGTCGGTTTTATTCTTTTTAAATGGTAGATATTGTATTGTGTTCAAACGATGTAAAAATTTGACAATATGTATTTGCCCTTAAGAGGCCTATGCAGAATAAATGATTTGATTTGATATACACCATATTGACAAAGTTTTTTTTTATAAATATTGTATCCCACACTAAGTTATAGATCTCTTATATATATATATATATATATATATATATATATATATATATATATAAGAGATCTATAACTTAGTGTGGGATACAATATCTATATCTCTCAGAAAAGTAAAGTACTTTGCCGAGTAATCATTTGTGGAATGGCGAAAGAAATGCTAATAATTTTGAATTAGTGAAGTAAACATTATTTATTATATCATCATCTCAGCCCACATATGTCCCAGTGCTTTTTTTTGTGTTTTGTCAGGCTGTGGTGCGTGCGCAGGGCGGCGTGTGACTCCATAACCCGCCTTATTCCCTCCCCTTCACCATTGGGCCAACCATTGGTACTAAATTTTGGACCGAAGGCCCTTTTGGGTAGCCCTCACTCCCCGCCACCCCCTAGCGCGTCGCTCTCACACTGTCATCAGGCGCAGGTGTTTGCAAACTACTTTGAGGCACGATCTCCTGCTTAAATAAAAAAAAAATCAATGTGTCACCTTCCTTACTTAACTCTATAGTATGAAATAACCAAGGGACGTAAATCTATCTATATATATATATAGGAGAGGCGGGTTTTGCGAGCGATATATTGACTCATCACCATATCTCTGGAATCATAAGGCGTACAGACTTGAAATTTGGTAGAAATATTCCTTTTGTCGAGTAGAGGTCAGCTAAGAACGGATTTTACGAAATTCCACCTGCAAGGGGTGTTGCGGGGCTTTAACAATAATATGTGGGCCGAAGCTACTGGAGCTACAGAAATGAAATTTGGACCGTAGTTTCATTTCGTGACGTAGGCACCCACTAAGAAAAGATTTTTTGAAATTCCACCCCTAAGGGGGTGAAATGCAACGGTAAAGTCTGTATGGAAAGTGAAAAAAATCTTTTGCTACTGTTTTCAAATTAAGCCCAAATACTCTTTAATAAAAATAAATAAACACGTATTTCAGCGTTTGTCCATTTTCATCCTCGAAGGGTGTAAAATAGGTAGAAAGATGTCAGTTTACTGACTTATCACAGAGCCGAAACTACTGAAGCCAGAAACATGAACTTTTGACATTAGTTTCTTTGCGTCACGTAGAAACCCATTAAGAAAGGATTTTTTTAAATTCAACCCCTAGGGGGTGGTAAACCGTAGTAACAAAGTTTGTATAGGGAGAAAAAATATCTACATCGATTTTCTTCAAATTCTCTACAAATACTATTTAATACAAATAAATAAACACGAGTTTCAGCATTTCTTAATTTTCACCCCTAAGGGCGTAAATAGGTATGAAAAAGTTGGTCGACTAACTCATTAACGCCGAGCTGAAACTACAGAAGCTAGAAACATGCAATTTTGACTGTAATTTTATTTTGTGACGTAGGGACCCATTAAGAAAGGATATTTTGGAATTCAACCCCTAAGAGGTGAACCGCAGTGGCAAAGTTAGTATGAGGAGACAAAAATCGTCATTGATTTTCTTCAATTTTTGCTTAAATACTCTTCATTCATGATTTGTTTCATCATTAAAACCCTTATACATCCCACTGTTCGGCTCGAGCCTCCTCCATTATGAGAGCGAAAATGACCTACTATACCATGCTGGTCAGACGTGATGCCATAGGTTTTAGTTTCGAACTTTTTTTATCTTGCATAGATGTAGTATGCATATTATAATCCCTTAGTCGTCTTTTATGACAGCCACGGGTAGAAGGGGTGGAAAATTGTATTCTTAATCCGTCATCACACGGCAAATACTCTTCAGTAAAAATGAATAAAGAGCAATTGTCAATTTTTAGAGAGAACGAAAATCTAAACCCTTCGTCTGGCCAATGTGGAATATTCAGTTTGGTGGTTACCGTTCATTCAAACAAAAATCTTCTGCAATAGTGGTAAGTATAAGTAAAAAATTATGATAATTTCAGTAAATTCATACCTTTTTATCTTACACTCCAATGTCTAATTACAGTACATCATCCCATTATTACAAAAAGCATGGACTGAGTAGCCGTGAGCTCTACAGCATTCGCTCTTTTCTGGGCCAATACAACTGCAGGCTTGGTTGCAGGATTCCACATAAATACCTGCCATAACCAAATCAGTGATGATCATCATAACACACGCAGCGATCAAAAGGAAAACGGTCAGTTTATTGGAACCGGCCATTTTATTGTTGATAAGGATCAATGTTGTTTAGAGGGAATATATGGACACTAGAAGTTGCACTGTTGTAACAAAGCATTCTTCGCTGTATATAATGTTATTCCCCCCACAATTAGGATCCGAACTCAGAGACTAAATCATTCAAATTGAAAAATAAAGTCCATAATAATTACGCATATAAAAATGTATTTTTTATTATTAAACTAGATAATTCTGTGAACTTTGTATTGCCTACATTTATTTATCTAATAGTGTCTCTCTTTGCACGTCACGGATTAAGCATTGTAATTAAAATACTTATATCAACAAATGAGTACTTACATACCTATAATTTTCTTCGGTAATTACCAGTTGGGGCAATTTAGTCCTCGAATACCTGCTATTACGCTTCAGGATAATGCAACGCTTGTTTAGCGATTCCTGAGTGTTCGAAAGAGAGAAGGGGTGGCCAGTGCTCTTACGCAAATTGGGACGAGCTCTGCACTTGGCAGTGGCCTATAGACTTATCCTGCTGCTGGGCAATACGGACAAGCTATTAGAGAGAAACCAGATTGCCCGCATCGCCCACCGCACCTTAGTGTCACTTAGTAGTTTGATTTTTAGAAGAGGCATTCGACGATTGGGGCCTTGTAATCGCCAACGGATTCAATGGTAGCTCGCATTCAACCGTACAGTTGTGTCAGTGACGTACTCCGGTAACACTATAACTGAGACAGTTATTAGCAGACTATTTGCAGGGGTGAAGCATCCTCTACATAGACCGATTAGAACGTTGTGTGAACGCCTATGGCGCGCAGTGCTCTACAGGCTTAGGGCCAAATGTGTTCAATATCAGGTACGTCTGCGAGGTAGCCTTCTTTTCAGGCTAGCTATGATTTTTTATATCGATGCTCATTACAGCCCAGGACGTTGGAAGAGGCAGCACACATAACCATTCTCGGTATCGAGGAAGCGGTCAGGCGTATCAAGGACCTAGGCTTAGGATGACCCTAAATAAGATGCAAATCCCTTATTCCATGGCTCCCACAAGGATTCACCTGCCGGTAACTCTGACCATTATCAGTTTGATCCCCATTAACAAGAAGCTGCTAACGCATTTGCCTGTTATTTCAGTTCAGTTTTCCATATTAATATTCCAAGGTTAGATCCTTAAATCATTGAGAATACAGCAATGGAGTCAAGATATGTGTCCAAAGTTAGTATTCAGCATATTAACTTTGCTGAATTGAGACAAGCAGTCCGTAATTTGAAATTACGGACGGGAATCAGCTGATAATGTACCAACTTTTTTAGTAAAGGGTGGTAGAGAAGATATATACCGTGTGGGCTGAGCAGCACCGTGAAGTCTGGGGTAGTGCAGGTGCGAGTATCTGCGCCTAATGCCGCTCTAGCCGAGGCCGCGGGTGACTGGACTGGGGATTTAGTCCGTCACTCGCAGAGAGCCTGACCGCGCGAAGGCGACCGACGTCCCAAAGGGGCATTATCAAGAGGAGAGGGTACCCCGCGATCGGGGTATTCCGTCGGGCCCACCACTGAAGACAAGGAACTCTGTGCCGGTGGTCGGCCCAACGACGAAAGCGACGTGCCACGGGTGGGTCATGGGGCCCCGCGCCGCCCCTCCGCCGCCCCGAATGGGGCCGGGCGGTGGGTGCACTGACCATGGCACACCCCGTAAAAAAGGGGGAACGTCGAGAGGAGAGGATAACCCGCGATCGGGGTATTCCGTCGGGCCGACCACTGAAGACAAGGAATTCTGCGTCGGTGGTCGGCCCAACGACGAAGGCGACGTGCCACGGGTGGGGCCCCTCTGTCGCCCTGGACGGAGCCGAGTGGCGGGTGCGCCGATAATGGCTCACGCCTAAAAGAAAAAAAAAATAAAAAAAAAAAAACAAATAAGGATGTATATGACAGAAAAGAGAGATGGTAGGTAATTCGCCATTGATGGCATTGGAAATCAAGACTAAATAATATATGTAAGTCATATAGGAATATTATGTGTTAATTTGTATTACCCCATAGTGTTACAGGTAACGCATTCTACAGCATAGTAGTTTTTACAATAAAAGACTTACCTATGAAATTTGTGTAGTGTATTGGTATCTTTAATTTCAAATATTCAGATGATTTCAGGGATCTTGTATATGTCATGCAAGTACTTTAATTGATCTTTAAGATAGAAGGGAGTCATTGGATTAAATAAAATGTTATACAAGAACGTAAGTGCATGAAAATTCCGATGAATGCGAAGTGGTAGCCACTTGAGCTTTTGCCAAAACTCAGAGATGTGATCATATTTGTGCGGCTCCATAACCTACCGTATATTGTTCCCATCGCCTTAGTGCCGATAACTGGTATCGATTTCTTGACTTCCATGGCCGGCCCGAGCTGCTATCACCCTAAAATATAAAGATGTTTCTAATAGCAGACACAATATCTGACTCTGTATCTAATGAAAGACAATAAGACTACGTCGTCGTTTTACTGTCGTATGTACTCACTTATATATTAGGTACGTTGCGTTATAAACCTTCAGTAAAAAGCACACAGTGAAACTAAAAATATCAAGTTATATTTGTTGTAGAAATAAGTAAATAAGTGCGATGAAAGCACTTATTTTTAAATACTTTGATTTTGATTGCATAGTTGGCGTAGTAGTGAAGTATCGATACCACAGACCACAGTAAGAGTGTAGTAGGTTCAATACTTTCGGAGGACAACTCCTTGTACAATCCACCTTAGTTAAGTGATGAATGATACCTTAGGTATATAATACCTATCATTTATGTAGTAAAAGGGTAAGGAAACAATGTATTATTCTAGTTTTCAGTGACTGTCTTAATAACCAGCTGAGGAAGTACTATAAGCCAGGGTCAGCGCTCTTCTGGAAAACTTCTAACATCAGCTGCGACCACCGCCCTTCCTGATAAGTGGGCAATTATGGAGCCTAGAAAAGGCATTTGTCTAACAGTGGAAGTCAATAAGCTGATGGTTGGAAGGTAAAGTGTATTTTAATTTTAAAAATTGGAATGCTTTTCTTGAATTTCTTAAAACATGATAAAAAAAAAATATTTGAGGAAATTAACAGAAAATAACCACTACATATTTCGTATATATAAGTTTATTATTTTTACATAAAAATATAATTTAGTATAAGAATTTTTTGATTCACCTAGTTGTAAAATATGGTTGATGTGCTTTATAAATTTGTTGTCAGTTCGACCATCTATTACTGTATTGAATTTGGTAGTGGACACCTGTTCTTCTTATACCGATTAGTGAGGATTCCCATTGTATTAAAGCCCAATGTGTTTATGAAAATCCTTTGCAATTCCTGAAAAATATAAAATAATTAACTGTGAGCATTAATGTTGGTGGCGATGGATTTTGATGGTTTAATGATGACAGGCAAGGCACATACATAATGTATATTAAAACTTTGCCCCATTTACATTTTCTATTACATATATAGATAATTTATAAACTACTGTAGTGCCGACGTAAAAACACAGTTTGTTTTTTCCTGTTCTATGGGTGCCGTAAAAGACGACTTCACTATGAAAGCAGATCTTGCAAAAGAAGAACATTTTAAACAAAACTTATTTTAATGCACTTGGTCAGCGTAGCACATTAATTTTACCGTCTGCTATGAAAGACTAAAAGAAGCACCTACTAGTGGGACATATATAGTAGGTAATATTGGGACGTAAAATATTTTCTAAAGAAGAACTTTATTGAGTTTGTTTTCTCTTTTAATACCTAATTTGACTATATAGGTAACGGAAAGCTTCATCGCAATGAAATTTACTTAAATATCTTAAATTATTTCTTACACAGAAAATTCCCTGAGATATTCTATTATAAAAAATAAACTTAATAATATGTGATCATGATCTAATGGATTTGAATACTAGGTTAGGCAAAAACATTATTGAATTTAATGCAATTTTGATGGCAATTTCATCACCCACCCACACAACATACATAAAAAAAAAGTTTCCGACGAATTGAGAACCTCCTCCTTTTTTGAAGTCGGTTAAAAACATCTCTTTGTCTGGACAATGTGTAATGGATACTTATTTGGAGGCTTCCTTTAATTCCTACAAGAGTCTTTTGTTCAATAGTTGTAAGTATAAGTTATAAATTATGATAATTTCGGTAAATTCTTACCTTTTCATTGTATTGTACTATTTACAGTACATCCACCCGTTAGTACAATAATCATGGCCATATGAGTGTCCGTGAGCTCTGCAGCATTCGTCCTTCTCTGGGTTAGTACGTGAGCAGACTTGGTCGCAGGGTCCCACATAAGTGGCTGCCGTAGCCAACTCAGTGGTGATGATCATAACACACGCAACGACGAAAAGGAAGATAGTTAGTTTATTGAAACCGGCCATTTTATTGTTGACAAGGATTACTGTTGATTTAGAAAGGAAATATTTTCACAACAGAAGTTGTACTGATGCATTAACACATTGTTCGCTATATATAATGCCAGCCCCCCTCCACAATAAGTATCTTAGTTCAGAATTTTCAAACGTTTTACTGAGTATTATCCTGTTAATACTATTTACATTATTAATAACCTGTATCTGCGAATTCGTTAGCTACGTATTTGAGTGTGATATTTTTCAGCACTTGACTGTGTTATCTAGCTGCACCTATTGTGAAAGATATTCGACAGATATAGACGTGTCTGTTAATAAACCTCATCAAATATTGTTGCTGGGGTCTTAGACATGGCCTTACTCCGAGGTGTATAGCGTTGTGTCAACAAGTCCATCATACTCGTGACTTCTGGAGAGCGTGTATTGTAAAATTATTAGGACGAGTCTCAGGTTTCTGTACTACGTTTGGTACAAGGAACCCGGTAATGTGCTCAATGGCGAAGGGAAGGGAATACGGTGGGTTACAGGGCCGCGCTCCGCCCTTTTGCCACCCCGAGGAGATGTTGTGTGCGCTGACAATAGCCCACCCTAAAAAAAATACTAGACTTTAAGATAAAGTAATGATCATAATTGATCTCAAGGTAACTTTTTTTTTTTTTTTTTTATTGCAAACGGTGGCAAACGAGCAGACAGTACACCTGATGGTAAGTGTTGCTGCCGCTCATGGACCCCTACAAGGCCGCTGCCTACCGCAAAGAAATTGAAGGGAGTGTGAATGCGTGCATTGAGGCTCGATGATACCAAGGGCACCACCAAAACCCTCCACACGCAAACACTCTCAGAAAATTGGGCTTCCGGCTCTCTCGCTCACCGAACGAAGCGCAGTAACAAATCGCTACTACTCAGATGTCGATTTTCTGCGAGAGTGTGGTACTGCCCCGGACGGACCGGCCCGCGGCTGTAGACAGATAACTGTCGACAGTGTGGTCCTACCACTCCACTAACTTTGCAAATTAATAAGCAATATCTGGTTGACCGAGCTTCGCTCGGAATATTTTTGTTGTATTTTTGTCGAATTTTTAGATGTATATTAATAAAAAATAAAAATTAAATAATGAAAAAAATATAAAAAAATACAAAAAGAATAATAATAACACCGAGATTCGATCCGACGCTGTTTGAGTGTAAAAACAAAAAGCGAACTCGATCACTTCCCAACTGAGCTACCGTAACTCTTGACATTTACAACGAAATTTGAATTCATATTCTTTTAAAATTTAATGTCATTTATTGTTATGCTAAAAACACCGACAAAAGAGCATTTTCTATAAATAAATCCTAGCTAGATCGATTTTTTGGACCCGAAACCTCTAGTATGCCAAGTTTCATCAAAATCGTTGGTGCCGTTTCCGAGATCCTGAATATATATATATATATATATATATATATATATATATATATATATATATATATATATATACAAGAATTGCTCGTTTAAAGGTATAAGATATATCTAATTAGTATAATTTACTAACACGTTTTCTATTTAATGATAACTTAGTGTGAATTTTTCTCTTTCAAGTATTATTATGTTCGTATTATTTGTTTATTATCCCTATAGTGACAAGGTGAGAATATAATGCGTCGCAAAACCTTTATTATCACTGATGTCGTAAAACTTTGTACTTATATCATCATCATCTCAGCCCACATATGTGTCACTGTTGGGCTCATAGGAGGGTAATTGACCTACTATACGACGCGGGTAAGGCGTGTTGATGTAGGGTTATATGCCGAGTTTGCCTTCTCTTGCATAAATGTTGTCTGCATAATATATGCCTTAGTGATGTTTTACGACATCCTCGGGCAAAATAGTAGTGAATTGTTTTCTTACTCTATCAGCACATGGAGTTGGAAACAATTCACCACTCCCTATATATAATTTTCTGTTTTTTTTTTTATGATAATACCGTGCTCTAATGAAATAACGTTTGGGTAACTTAAGAGGATCTTCTCTGCCAATATTCCGCAGTGTCTGAAAATAAAGGTTTATAACCAGTGTGTGACACCAGCGATGACTTACAGCATTGAAACGTGGTCTCTAAATGTCGGCCTCATAATAAAGCTCAAAGTTGCTCAACGTGCTACGGAGAGGGCTATACTCGGTATGTCTCTACGTGATAAAGTCCGGAACACGAATATCCGTAGAAGAACGGGTGTAACCGAGATAGCCCGCAGAATTAGCACGTTGAAATGGCAATGGGCAGGCCACATCGCTCGTAGAACCGACAACCGTTGGGGAAGAAAGGTTCTTGAGTGGCGACTACGAATCGGACGGCTCAGTGTAAGACGACCCCCACTAGGTGGACTGACGACATTCTCAAAGTAGCAGGCAACCGTTGGATGCAAGTGGCGCAGGACCGTTCCGAGTGGCATTCTCGTGGGGAGGCCTATGTCCAGCAGTGGACGTCTGTAGGCTGATGGATGGATGGATGGATGGAATGAAATAATCCTTGTATTGTGCGGGAATTTATTTATGAACACATAATTGACGAACACAAGTTACATTCAGACCCAGAACAACAATTTGTGGATCGCATAAAGTATTGTCCTGCGTTAAAATTGAACTCATCACACAGGCACGACAGATTGGTGTCTTAACCATATACTATAACATCTATAGTTCTGCTCTAGCAAGTGTGGTATTCATTCATCCTTTATCTCAGCCTATATATATCCCACTGTTGGGCTCAGGCTTCCTCCATAATGGGAGGAAAATTGATCTGCTATTCCACGCAGACGTGTTGGAATAGGGTTTTGTTTTGAGTTTTCCTTCTCTTGCATACATGGTATATGCTTATTATATCGCTTAGTCGAATTTTACGACATCCACGGGAAAAATAGGGAGTGGTGAATTGTATTCTTATTCCGTCATCACACATGAAATAAATAAATTTTACAAACCACTTATGCAATATACAGGTACAGTCCGCCGATGACCATTAACGCTGTAAAGTGTTGGAAACGTCGGTCAATCAAAAATCAAATACAAACGCGATAAAATCCATAAATTAGTTTTATTAAGAGTGGTAGGACCACACTGTCGACAGTTATCTGTCTACAGCCGCGGGCCAGTCCGTCCGGGGTAGTACCACGCTCTCGCAGAAAATCGACGTTTGAGTAGTAGCGATTTGTTACTGTGCTTCGTTCGGTGAGCGAGAGATCCGGAAGCCCAACTTTCTGAGGGTGTTTGCGTGTGGAGGGTTTTGGTGGTGCCCTTGGTATCACCGAGCCTCGATGCATGCATTCACACTCCCTTCACTTTCTTCGCGGTAGGCAGCGGCCTTGTAAAGGTCCATGAGCGGCAGCAACACTTACCATCAGGTGTACTGTTTGCTCGTTTGCCACCGTTTGCAATACAAAAAAAAAAAATTTATAAGATACAAAACTGTTAGTAATATGGAAGAATACTAGTCGTTTTGTTCTAAGTACTTTCATGAATCAAGTACTTTTGTTCATTTGATAATAAAATTAATGATTTTAAAGAATGCTGTGCATATCTAAATCGACTGTGGGCTAAGAATACAATTCACTACCTTCCATCTTACCGGTGAGTATCGTAAAAGTTGAAGAAAGGATATACAAAGCATATAATGAACAGCAAAAGTTCGTTCAAAAACTCGAAATAAAATACTGCTACGCTGGTCAGACGTGTTAGCATTTTTTTTTTTTTATGGGTGGGCTATGGTAAGCGCACGCGCGGTCCAATCCCTCCGGGGCGATGAAAGGACGGCGGAATACCCTTTCGGGTAACGTCACCTCTCGACGTCCTGGGCCGTCATCGCCACGCGGTCAGCCTCTCTGCGGGTGACGGACAATTCCCCTGTCCGATCACCCGCGGCCTCGGCTAGGGCGGCATTAGGCGCAGATACTCGCGCCTGCGCCGCCCTAGTCGCCGGCGGCGGAACGTGTCGCCGAATAGGAGCTCTACTCGCACACGATCCGCCGCCTCCTTCCTTGAGATTACGGCCTCACAGAAGGCGGCGACCGTGTCCCAGTTCCTGACGCTGACAACCATCTCCCTGGCGATGGTTGGCAGCGCCAGGTCGGCACCGATAATTGCGACGAGTTCACGGCGATCCCCTCCCTCCCATGCAGCACATTCCTCGAGCGTGTCTTGCGCCGTGTCCTCGTCGCAGCTGCAGTGGTGGCAGGACGGTATGCTCTCCCTCCTGACAATCTTGTGCAGGTACTTCCCGAAGCAACTGTGCCCCGTCAGCACGAGACGTGTTAGCATAGAGTTTCATTTCGAGTTTTCCTTCTCTTGCATGTATTTTATCTACGTATTATATCCTTTAGTCATCTTTCACGACACCCACGGCCGTCAAGTGAGGTGATGGTGAATTGTATTCTTACTTCATCACCACACAGATCATTCCACTTGACATACATTGCCACTTGAGCTTTTGCCGAAACTCAGAGTTGTGGTAATATTTTTGCGGCCATATAACCTACCGTATAACGTTCCCATCGCCTTTGTACCTCGGCGTACTGTACTGTACAGAGGGGCTTAAGCACGCAACACCCGCAACCCACCCGAACACCACGTCGCCTTCGTCTTTGGGCCGACCACTGGAGCAGGGTTACTTGACATCAGTGGTCGGCCCGACGGAATATCCCCTACCACAGTAAGAGTCTAGCAGGTTCGATAATTTCGGAGAACATCTCCTTGTACGATCCACCTTAGTTTGTGTCGTAAAAAGTTAAGGAAATAATGTATTGTCATAGTTTTCAGTGACTGATATAAGAATCGCCTGAGGAAGTACTATAGGGCAAGGGCAGCGCGCTCCTGGAAAACTCTTAACACCAGCTGCGACCAACGACTTTCCTGCTAAGTGGGCAATTATGGAGCCTTGAGAAGGCGTTTGTTTAACATTGGAATTCAATAGGCTGATGGTTGGAAGGCATAGCGTATGTTATCTTTAAAAATTAAAATCTAGTTAGGCATTGTACTAGTAAAGCGTATATAATTGACGACCAATTTCTTAAAACATGATGTAAATAAATCAAATATTAGAGGAAATTAAAAGAAAATAAACACTATTTCGTAAATATAAGTTTATTAATTTCACATATAAATATAATTAATCCATATCAAAAGACATAGGTATTTAATATAAGACTTATTTGATTCACATAGTTTTAAAATATGGCTAACGTGTTGTATAAATTTGTTCTCAGTCCGACCATGCATTAAATTTTGTATTGGACACAATACAAAATTTAATGCATGGTTAATCTTGGTTTCATCTTATACTGATTATTGAGGATTTCCATATTATTAGAGCCTTTGCAATTCCTGAAAAATATAAAAGAATTAACTATGAACATTGATCTTAGTGGCGATGGATTTTGATGGTTTAGTGATAACAGACAAGAAACATGTATCATGTATATTAAATCCTCGCCCCATTTACATTTTCTATTGAATATATAGATAACTTATAACCTATTGTAGTGTCGGCGTAAGAACCCATTTTGTTTATCCTGTTCTATAAATGTCGTAAAAGACGACTTAGTCTTGCAAGAAAAGGAAATTTTAAACCAAACATTCTAATATACCTAGTCAGCGTTGCATATTAATTTTACTGTCTGCTATGAAAGACTAAAAGTAGTACCACTAGTGGGACATATGTAGTAGGTAATATTGGGATGTAAAATATTGTCAAAGGAACTTCATTAATTTTGTTATTTCTCTTAATACTTAATTTGACTACATAATTCTTTTAATATCTAATTTGACTACGTAACGGAAACCTTCATCGCGATGAAATTTACTTAAATATCTTAAATTATTACTTAGAGAGAGATATCTCTGAGATATTGTGTTTAAAAATATCAACTTTATAATATGTGATCATGAAGTAACGAATTTGAATACTATTAGGCAAAAATATTATTGAATTTTATGCAGTTTTGAAGAAAACCTTATCCGCCAGTTTGAAGTTTACAATTGTGGCGGGCAGCAAGCAGCAATAGACTAGCTTTCTAATGGTGTGTTCAATCTCAATCCGAGCCCTACAGTTGGACATACATGTCCAACTGTAGGGCTCGGGCCATCTTCACTATGGGAAAGAAACTGACCTATTATATCACGCTGGTCAGACGTGTTGGTATAGGGTTTTGTTTTGAGTTTTCTTTCTCTTTCATAGATATTATGTGTATATTATATCTCTTAGTCGTCTTTTACGACACCAACGGGCAAGAGAGGGGGTGGTGAATTGTTTTCTTACTCCGTCACTACACGTAAATGGTGTGCTTAGAGTTCCACTTATCTCAACGGGTATAAAAGCGAGACACTAAAAAAAAAAAGTAAACGAATTTTTGTATTTTCTTACCTGATGTAATGCACTATTTACAGTACATCCACCCGTTAGTACAATAATCATGGCCATATGAGTGTCCGTGAGCTCTGCAGCATTCGTCCTTCTCCGGGTTGGTACGTGAGCAGACTTGGTCGCAGGGTCCCACATAAGTGGCTGCCGTAGCCAACTCAGTGGTGATGATCATTACACACGCAACGACCAACAGGAAAACGGTTAGTTTATTGAAACTGGCCATTTTATTGTTGATAAGGATTACTATTGCTTTAGAAAGGATATATTTTCACAACAGAAGTTGTACTGATGCATTAACGCATTGTTCGCTATATATAATGCCAGCCCCCCCTCCACAATAAGTGTCTTAGTTCAGAATTTTTGAACGTTTTACTGAGTATTATCCTGTTAATACTATTTACATTATTAATAACCTGTATTTGTGAATTCGTTAGCTACGTATTTGAGTGTGATATTTTTCAGCACTTGACTGTGTTATCTAGCTGTACCTATTGCGAAAGATATTCGGCAGATATGAACGTGTCTGTTAATAAACCTCATCAAATGTTGCTGGGGTCTTAGACATGGCCTTACTGCGAGGTGTATAGCGTTGTGTCAATAAGTCCACCATACTCGTGACTTCTGGAGAGCGTGTATTGTAAAATTATTAGGACGAGTCTCAGGTTCCTGTACTACGTTTGGTACAAGGAACCCGGTAATGTGCTCAATGGTGAAGGGAAGGGAATACGATGGGTTATGGGACCGCGCTCCGCCCTTTCACCACCCCGAGGGGATGTTGTGTGCGCTGACAATAGCCCACCCTAAAAAAAATACTAGACTTTAAGATAAAGTAATGATCATAATTGATCCCAAGGTAACTTTGCAAATTAATAAGCATATATCTTATTAGTATAATTTACTAACGTGTTTTCTATCTATTGATAAAAGAGTAAGACATATGTACTTAGTTTGAATTTTTTTGTTTATTATCCTTATAGTGACAAGGTGAGAATACAATGCGTCACTAACCCTTTATTACCATTAGTGTCGCAAAACTTTGTACATATCATCATCATCTCAGCCCACATAAGTGTAACTGTTGGGCTCAGCCTCCTTCATAGGTGAGAAATTGATCCGCTATACCACGCCGGTCAGACGTGTTGGTATAGGATTATATGCCGAGTTTGCCTTCTCTTGCATAAATGTTGTCTACATAATATATCCTTTAGTGGTCGTCTACGATATCCTCGGGATGGATTCTCACTCTGTTACTATACGAAGTTGATTACAATTCAGCACTCCCTATATATAATTTTCTGTTTTTTTTTTTATAATGACAACACTGCATTAATGAAATAATCCTTGTATTGCGGCACGATTTATTATGAACACAATTGACTAACACATATTACATCCAGACTCAGAACAACAATTTGTGGATCGCAAGTATTGTCCCGAGTTTTTTTTTTTTTTTTTTTTTATTGCCAACGGTGGCAAACGAGCAAGCAGCACACCTGATGGTAAGTGAAACTGCTGCACATGGACCATTGCAATACCAGGGGCACAGCCAGGCCGCTGCCTACCGTGAAGGAAATACTCTTCTTAAACCTCGTTTAAAGAAGGACATGTCATAGCGCTCGGGAAACACAGCAGCAGGTAGTTCATTCCAGAGCTTGCACGTACGTGGGAGAAATGATCGCTGGAAACGTACAGTTGAAGACCATAACGTTTGCAGGTGAAATGGATGAACCCTGCTGCGATGTCGAGTGGTACGTTGGTAGAATGGTGACGGTGGTACCAAGTCAAACAGTTCCTCGGAGCACTCCCCGTGAAAGAGTCGGTAGAGTACACAGAGTGACCCAAAGTCTCTCCGCTGCTCCAGCGACTCCAATCTGTCCGTAAGATTGGGATCCCCGACGATTCGAACAGCCCGTCTTTGCAGGGAGTCAAGTGGGTCTAGCTGATATTTGGGCGCACCTGCCCAGAGATGTGAGCAGTACTCCACATGAGGACGAACTTGTGCTTTGTATAGCACAAGACGCTGTCTCGGTGTGAAGTACCGCCTGGCTCTGTTCAGGACGCCCAACTTTTTGCTTGCCAATTTGGCTTTGTCCTCCAAATGACTCCCAAACTGCACTTTGCTCGATATTTTGACGCCGAGAATCCCAATACTCTCAGAAATTGGAAGAGTTACTCCTTGGAACTGAGGCGCCATGACAAATGGGTCCTTCTTTGCAGTGAACGCGCAAACTTGTGTCTTTGTGGGGTTGAACTGGACTAGGTTCCGTTCACCCCATTCCGAGGCCCGCCCCAGAGAGCGCTCGACTTCAGACACAAGTTGAACCCTTCTTTCCTAAATACTCCGAGGGATATTCCGTTGCTCAGTGTACCGCTCATCACCCGTACTGTCATCCGCATAGCAACGCATATTCTCGATAGAGAGCATGTCATTGATATGCAGGATAAACAACGTCGGGGAGAGCACCGAGCCTTGTGGTACACCAGCATTAATGGTCATGGTATCGGAGCAGGAGCCATCTACGACGACTTTTATACTCTGACCATCCAAAAAGCTGGCAATCCAATTACAGAGTCCCTTGGGGATTCCGTATGATGGTAGCTTCGATAGAAGTGCCCTGTGCCAGACCCTATCGAACGCCTTTGCGATATCTAGGCTGAACGCCAGCGCCTCACCCTTGCCCTCCAAGGCCTCTGCCCAACGGTGTGTGAGGTACACAAGAAGATCACCAGCCGACCGACCATGACGAAAGCCGTATTGGCGATCACTGATAAGCTGGCGATCCTCAAGGTACTGCAGAAGCTGGCGGTTTATAACCTTCTCCATTAAACCGTTAGAATTGAACGGCACAGGCACGGCAGATTGGTGTCTTAACTATTATACCGTCTAACTATAATGTATATACTTCTGTTCTAATAGGTATGGTATTCATCTCAGCATATATACATCCCACTGTTGGGCTCAGGCCGCCTCCACAATTGGAGGGGAATTAATCTACCAATCCACGCTGGTCAGACGTGTTGGAATTTGATTCGAGTTTTACTTCTCTTGCATAGATGTTATCCATACTAATATTATAAACGCGAAAGTTTGTGAGTATGTGAAGATGTTTGTTGCTCTTTCACGCACATACTACTAATTGAATTTTGATGAAACTTCACAATAATATAGCGTACATATCAGAATAACACATAAGCTATATTTTATCAAGATATTTTCACGGGACGAGGAACTGCGGGTGAAACCGCAGGGCGCTGCTAGAATGCGTAGTATAACCTTTAGTCATCGTTTACGACATCCACGGGCAAGATAAAGAGTGATGAATTGTATTCTTTTCCGTCATACAATACAATCAAAAATCAAATACAAACGCGATTAAATTCATAATTTTATTTACAAGGTACTAAACTGCTAGTAGTGTGGCCCGACTACTCCTTTACTACTCGTTTTTAATACGCTTTTATTAGCTTCAGACGTATATATGTTAGTATATTAGTATGTAACGGACTCTTTGAACGTCATTTTGGCCCACCTTGAACAAATAGAATTTATTTAAACTTTGCACACTCGTCAAAGGCCCATGACAATGCAATAATTCGGTCAAAATGGGTGAATATCCTGATTAGATTTGCGAGGATTTAGAAATTTGTAATCGTATCTTTTGCAGAAGAGCAAGGGAGACAGAGCTAGTCTGCGAACTACGCATGTACGCATGCGCGAAATTCGAAACTTCTGTCATTCAGTCTGTCAGCTTGTAAGCGTGTTTTTTAGTTTTTTAAACTATAATTATGTTCTAAATACTTTAATTAATCAAGTACTTTCGTTCATTTGATAATAAAATGTATGATTATAATGAAAACTGTGAATATCTAAACCGACGAAGGGCTAAAAATACAATTCACCACCTTCCATCTTACCGGTAAGTATTGTAAAAGTTGAATAAGGAAAATAATGAGCATAACAGCAAGAGTAGTTTGCTATTTGAAATAAAATACCACAACACATCTAACCAGAGTGGTATAGTAGGTTAATTCATCTGCCATTGTGGAGGAGGCCCGAGTCCAACAATGGGACATATTTGAGTTGATATGATAATTAATTCATTAAATATTGAAGAAAGTAAAGAAAACAGTAGTAAATTAAATTTAGAATATGATTTTGGATGGGCGTAAGAAGCGTGGGTGACCCAAAAAGAGATATATAGATTGTGTTAATAAGGATGTGCGTATGAAAGCAGTGAGTACAGATATGATGGCTCTAGAAGGTAAGAATAAGTCGTGCCAATGCCACTTAGTGTGGGATGAGGGCAGGCAAATGATAGTGTGTGTATTCCATTGTTATTAGTATCAAATTAATTTCTATTATTCTTATCATAAAATTATACATTTTTTTCTTGTGGTGACGAAGTAAATATAACGTCATCATCGTTATCATTCTGACCATCGCCATCCACCGCTGGACGTAGGCCTCCCTCATGTTTCACCACAAAGTGCGGTCCTGTTCTGCCTGCATCCAATGACTCCGAGCAACTTGCATTAGATCGTCGTTCCACCTAGAAGGGAAGCGTCCTACACTGTGTCGTCCGATACCTGGTCGCTACTCGAGAATCTTTCTTGCTCAACGGTTGTCGGCTCGTCACCTTTCGTAATGGTAAATATATAATTATGTAGTTTAAGTAAATAGGTAGTGATAAGTATTGTAAAAATCTAATACGTCAGTAAACATTATAATAGGAAGGCATATTTAAAATAAAATCTTATCCCAGTCTGCCTCCCTAGCAAGGAATGCTCATCGTCATAATCATCTTAGCCCACATATATCCCTCTGTTGAGTTCATGCCTAATGGAGGCATTATAGAAGGGAATTTGACTTACCTACTATATACTACGCTGGTCAGACGTGTTAGCATTTTTTTTTCATGGGTAGGTTATGGTAAGCGCACGCGTGGTCCTTTCCGTCCTGGGCGACGAAAGGACGGCGCGCGGGCCCACAACTCACCCGTACCCTCGTCACCTCGTTGATAGGCCGACCACCGGAGCAGGGTGACTTGTCGTCAGTGGTCGGCCCGACGGAATACACTTTCGGGTACCCTCACCTCTCGACGTCCTGGGACGTCGGTCGCCGTCACGCGGTCAGCCTCTCTGCGGGTGACGGGCTAAATTCCTCGGTTCGATCACCCGCGGTTAGCATCGGGTTTCATTTCGAGTTTTCCTTCTCTAACATTGATGTTATCTACGTATTATATCCCTTATTCACCTTTCACGACTCCCACGGCCGTCAAGTGAGGTGATGGTAAATTGTATTCTTACTTCATCACCACACAGATCATAGAGAGCAATAGAAACTTAATTTTCTTCAACTGATGTAGTCACATGCTTAACAGAGGAAGAAGAAGTTGGTACTTATTTAGAACACTAATCGCGGTCATCCTAGAAGTTTTTCTGTGATTTTTGTTGGTGCTTAGACTAGTACACTTTTCGCAATAAAAATACATACTTATTAGGCATTCTCCATATGGGAGAAAAGCCATAATCACTTGGCAGGTGACATAAGTTTTCCAGAATAGCGCCTTTTCTTCTAGTGATCATTTATTTGATTATTACTCTCACGGGAATGTAAGATAGATAGATAGTTCTTTATTTGTACACCAATTATAAGAATACCTTAAATATTATTATAACGAAACGATCTCTTCCAAGCAACCTTAGGATGGATATGACAGAAAAGAGAGATGGTAAGTAATATGTTACTGATGGTGTTGGAATATTGGAAATCAAGTCTAAATAATATAAGTCATATATAAATAATTTGTATGAACCTATTACTGTAGAAATTAAACAATATATAATTAATATTATATAATGTTGTAAAGAGTGGTAGGACCACACTGTCGACAGTTATCTGTCTACAGCCGCGGGACGGTCCGTCCGGGGCGGTACCACACTCTCGCAGAAAATCGACGTCTGAGTAGTAGCGATTTGTTACTGCGCTTCGTTCGGTGAGCGAGAGAGCCGGAAGCCCAACTTTCTGAGGGTGTTTGCGTGTGGAGGGTTTTGGTGATGCCCTTGGTATCACCGAGCCTCAATGCACGCATTCACACTCCCTTCACTTTCTTCGCAGTAGGCAGCGGCCTTGTAAAGGTCCATGAGCGGCAGCAACACTTACCATCAGGTGTACTATTTGATCGTTTGCCAACGTATGCAATAATAAAAAAAAAATAAATATTAACCTTTACAGTAAGAGACTTACCTATGAAATCTGTGTAGTGTGTCGATATCTTTAATTTCAAAGTAAGGAAATAGTAAGCTGCGTTCTCCTGGTGAACTCATAACACCAGCTACTACCACCAACCTGCCTGCTAACTGGACAATTATCCTACTCTTACTCTCCAAATTCTCCAAGCGCAAAAGTTTTTGAGTATGTACATATATGAAGATGTATGTGAGGATCTTTGTTGCTCTTTCACGCAAAAAATACTGAATGGATTTTGATGAAACTTCGCAATAATATATCTTACATATTAGACTAACACATAGGCTATAATTTATTCCGATATTTCCACAGGAAGGGGAACTATGCGGGTAAAACCGCAGGTCGCTGCTAGTTAGATTGTACTTGCTGACGAATTTCTTACATCATGATATAAAAAAAAATCACATTAAAAGAAAAATAAACACTATTGCGGTATATACAAGTAAGTTTATTAATTTATACATATAAATATAATTAGTCGAAATCAGAAGACATAGGTATTTCATTTAATATAATATAATTTGATTATAAAATATGGCTAATGGGCTATATCAATTTGTTTTCAGACCATCTATTATTGCATTGAATTTGGTATTGGAGACCTGTTCTTCTTATACTGATTGTTGAGGATTTCCATAGTATTAAAAGCCAATCTGTATATGAAAATCCTTTGCCATTCCTGAAAAATATAAAATAATTAACTGTGAACATTGATGTTAGTGACGATAGATGTTGTTGGTTTAGTGATGACAGACAAAAGACGTACATCATCTATAGAGATAATTAAAAAAAGCTACTATAGTGATGGCGTAAGAATACAAATTGCTCTTTCCTGTTCTATGGGTGTCGTAAAAGTCGGCTTAGCTATGAAAGCAGATTTTGCAAGAGAAGAAAGTTAATAAAACTCTCTCTCCAAATTTACTTAAATAATGTTGTTAAGTACAACATATTTAAGTAAATTTGGAGAGAGATTTTTTGTGATGTTTTATTATAAAAAATAAACTTAATAATACATGATCATGACATGATTGATTTAAATACTGGATTAGGCAAAATCATTATTGGATTTTATGCAATCTATACCAATAAATAAAATTGGAGTGTCTGTTTGTAATGTCAAAATAATAGGCTTTTTTCATGCTCACACGGTTATTTGCACGACACCCATGCCTAAAATAGCAATTAAAAAATTTTTGTCTGTCTGTCTGTCTGTCTGTCTGTTTGTTCCGGATAATCTTCAAAACGGCTGGACCGATTTCAAAAATTCTTTCACCAATGAAAAGCTATAATATCAGGGCGTAAACTAGGCTATATTTTATCCCGGTATTCCCACGGGAATGGGAACTACGCGGGTAAAACGACTATAACCTATAACCAAAGCGAAGCGAGGGCGGTTTGCTAGTTTTGAATAAAATATTATCATCCAGTTCAAAGTTTAGAACCGTGTTGGGCATCAACCAGCAATAGACTCGCTCTCTAATTGTGTGTTTAGAGTTCCAATTATCTCAACAGGTATAAAAGCAGAACACTTAAAAATAAAAATAAACATTTTGTTATTTTCTTACCTGTTGTAACGTACTATTTACAGTACATCCACCCGTTAGTACAATAATCATGACCATATGAGTGGCCGTGAGCTCTGCAGCATTCGTCCTTCTCCGGGTTGGTACGTGAGCAGACTTGGTCGCAGGGTCCCACATAAGTGGCTGCCATAGCCAACTCAGTAGTGATGATCATAACACACGCAACGACCAAAAGGAAAACGGTTAGTTTATTGAAACCGGCCATTTTGTTGTTGACAAGGACTACTATTGCTTTAGAAAGGATATATTTTCACAACAGAAGTTGTACTGATGCATTAACACACTGTACGCTATTTATAATGCCAGTGCCCCACCACAAGAAGTATGTATCTAGGTTCAGAATTTTCAAACTTTTTATAAAGCATTTTCCTGTTAATATTATTTACACTATTAACGACCTGTATCCGCGAATTCGTTAGCTACGTATTTGAGTGTGATATTTTTCTGCACTTGACTTTGTTAATCTACCTGTACCTATTGCGGCAGTTATTGGGCAGATATGGAAGTTTATGTTAACAAACCTCGTCAAATATTGTTACTGGAGTCTTAGACATAGCCTTACTCCGAGCTGCGTAGCACTGTTTCAATAAGCCCACCATTTAATAGGGGTAGGATCACACTATTTACAGTTGTCTGTCTACAGCCGCGGGCCGGGCCATCCGGGGTAGTATCATACTCTCGCAGAAAATTTACGTCCGAGTAGTAGCAATTTGTTACAGTACCTCGTTCGGTGAACGAGAGAGCCGGCAGTCCAATTTTCTGAGGATGTTTGTTTGTGGTTGGTTTTGATGATGCCTTTAATATGCCTGAACCCCATTGCGCACATTCACACTCCCTTCACTTTCTTTACGATAGGTAGCGGCCTAGCAAAGGTCCATGAGCGACAGAATCACTTACCATCAGGTGTACTGTTTGCTCGTTTGCCACTATTTGAAATTTAAAAAAAGATACTGATTTCTGGAGTGTGTGTATTGTAAAATTTTTAGGACGATTCTTAAGTTTCTGTCCTGTGTTTGCATACATGAGAGCGAGGAGGGTATAGACTAACTGATTTCCAGTCGTGAATATCCGCTGCTATGGAAGACTGGCACAACGCTGCATAACCTGCGGTGCTTTTCCTCCCTGCTTATTGATGATTGGTCGGAATTTATACCTTGCTTTTACTAAGGTAAACCTAGAACTTTTTTCGTTCGGCTATTGTTCGGCCTCACTACCACTACCAGCAGTTCAAGGCGACGGAAGGGCGCACTATTCTTTTTATAAAATCGGTAATCCATACATACATATGTAACGTCTAAATAATTTTTCTTGTCCTTTTCAAGCGATTCTTTTCCTCATTCTATTGATGAGGTATGCCAATATTTAATATGTAGGTATTCAATTTAGGACATTTCTGTTTAGAGATTTTGTGTGAGTATTTTGTGAGGTGATGGATTAAGAATACTTATCACCAACCCCTATCTCACGCGTGGTTGTCGTAAAATATGACTTATGTAAGTAAATAAAATCTATGCAAGAGAAGGAAAATTCGAAAAGTCTGACCAATCTGGTGAAGTAGATCAATTTCTTCCTATGATGGAGGAGGCTCTAACCCGGACTTGTAGGACCTGATATAATGAAATTCAGGAGATTTTATTTTTGGGTTGGGCTACGGTCAGTGCAACCGCCGCCCGGCTCCATTCGGGGTGACAGAGGGGCGGCTCGCGGCCTCGTAACCCACCCATAACGTACGTCGCCTTCGTCAGAATTCAGGAGACTTGAAGACAACTCTTTAATGGTACTGTATACGTGTATAAAATGAACGGTATACGAGTATGAAAATTTTCAAAAAATGATGAAGTGAACATTAATATCCATTGTATAATATATAGACCTTTAAGGACTTAATCCTTGTATTAATCATCATTATCATTTCCTCCCTAAGCCTCCCTCATGTTACGACACGGAGTACTTATGTACCTGTGCCGCCTGCATCCAACGAGGCCCAGCAACTTTCACCAGGTCGCCGGTCCACCTAGTTCATCCTACACCACGTCGTCCGATACGTGGTCGCCACTCGAGAACCTTCCTTCAACGGCGCTTGTCGGTGCGTCGAGCGATGTGGCCTGCCCATTGCCACTTCAGCATGCTAATTCTTGGTGCTATGTCGGTTACACCCGTTCTTCTGCGGATTTCCGTATTTCTATTTCGCAGAGAAATCCCGAGCATAGCTCGTTCCATGGCACTCCGAGCGACTTTGAGCTTGGTTATGAGGTCTATATTTAGGGACCACCTTTCCGTGCCATAAGACATTACTGGTAACACATACTGGTCGTAGATCTGTGTTTTCAGATACTTAGGTACGGTGGACGAGAAGATCCTTTTAAGTTTCCCGAACGTAATATTCTACTAGCCTCGTTTTAAAGGCCATCAAAGTTTGTTGTATTATATGTTGACCTGGAGAACGCGGATTATTATTAGTCGTGGGAAAATTACAGCGAAATATTATATTTAAAACTTTAGAAAATACACTCTATAATATTTTGTGTCACATTGTGAACTCCTAATTTAATAAGCTGATTTTAATGATACTTTGTATATTATTTGTAGTTTGAGACTTGGACTTGAGGTAAGCTTTGTTTTACTTTAGCTGCGCCTCATGACGCCCTAGCCGAGGCCGCGGGTGACGTGACCGGGGAATTAGTCCGTCACCTGCTGAGAGGCCAACCGTGTGAGGAAAGACCGACGTCCTCCCCGAGGGGGGGACGTTGGTCGATGGGAGGGTACCCCAAATAGAGCGTATTCCGTCGGGCTGATCACTGATGTCAAGTCACCCTGCTCCGGTGGTCGGCTTAACGACGAAGGCGACGTGCATCGCGGATGGGTTGCGGGAGCGCGTGCTTACGCCCCTCTGTCGCCCCGGACGGAGTGGTGCGAGGAGCGTGCCGACCGCAACCCACCCCAAAAAAAGGCTTTATTTTACTTGAAAAAAAATTGCATTTTTTTATATGAGCACGATTTTATACAACTTAGGCAAATGATATGCAGATAATATCGATGCGAGATAAGGAAAACTCGACATAAAATCCTATGCGAACCCTAACTGAAATCTTAGATGTGTTTACTTTGCTTTTAATATCACTCGCATTTTCCTGTTGGCTAACTTTACCGTCATCAAATTGCTCGTTACTGCAATTCCTGCATCGGGTAAATCCACATAACAAAAACTAATAAAACTATTAATTATGCTAAAATATTCAAATACACTTTAAGATAAAATTATGTTCATAATTAATTCAAGGTTTACAAATTTATACGCACACATATATTAGTATAATTTCATCATCATCATCTCAGCCTATATATGTCCCGCTATTGGGCTCAGGCTTCCTTCATGATGCGAGGCCAATTGACCTACTATTCTACGCTAGTCAGACGTGTTGGAATAGGGTTTTGTTTCGAATTTTCCTTCTCTTGCACAGATGTTATATGCTTATTATATCCCTTAGTCGTCTTTTGCGACATCCACGGACAAGATAGAGAGTGGTGAATTCTATTCTTACTCCTTCACCACACGGATAGTAGTGTAATTTATTAGCATGTGTTCTGTCTATTGATAAAAGAGTAAGACATATACTTAGTTTCAATTCTTCACCTTCAAGTATTATTTTTCGTGTGCTAACGGTGTAAGAATACAACTCACCACCCCCTATCTTGTCCGTGGGTGTCGTAAAAGACGACCAAGCTATTAAATATGCACATAACGTCGATGCAAGACAAGGGAAACTGGAAATAAAACCCTATACTAACCCGTTTGACCATGATGGTACAGTAGGTCAATTTCTATCTATTATGGAGGAGGCTCGAGCTCAACAGTGGGACGTATATGACCTGAGATGATGATGAAGTATTATTATGTTTATATTATTCGTTTATTCTATTATCCTTATGTTGTCAGAGTGAGAATACAAAGCATCACTTTCCCTTTATCAACACTAGTGTTATAAAACTTTGCTCATACACGTCCAACCGCTGGATTCGAGCTTCCTCCACAATAGGAGGGAAATTGACCTTACTTATACCATGTTGGTCAGACAGGTTGTTTTATGGTTTTGTTCTGAGATTTTTCTTCTCTTGCATAGATGATAACATCTAAGCATGTAAGCATGCATACATATAAGCATATTTAATCCCTTAATCGACTTTTGCTACACCCACAGGTATGATATGTTTATTATACCCCCTAGTTCTCCTTTACGACATCCACGGGCAAGATTAGGATTGGCTGAATGGTATTCTTATTCCGTCACCACACGGACTAATTATAATATTTAGCTATAATCCTAATATGCTATCAAGAGTGGTGTAGTAGGCCAATTTTTTAAATGTGTAGCTTATGTGCTTTCCCAAGAAAAAGAAGAAGTCCTTTTGTGAAACTTATAAATATAGAATACAGAAGAACAAAAAAGAATTATATTTATTCATAAAATCATCTATCGTAATACTTTCAGCGAAGAAGATATTCATCTCTCATCTTATCACTCATATATGTCCTAAAGCTGAGCTGGAGCCTTATCCGCAATAGAAGGGTAATTAACCTAATACCAAGCTAATCGGAATTGTGGGCCCAGTTTTATTTTGAATTTTCTTTCTCTTTTATATATGTTATACGCATATTATATCTCTTAGTCGTCTTTTACGACATTCACGGAAATAGTGGGTGGTGAATTGTATTTTAATTGTATTTTTAAGAGTGGTAGGACCACACTGTCGACTGTTATCTGTCTACAGCCGCGGGCCGGTCCGTCCGGGGCAGTACCACACTCTCGCAGAAAATCGACGTCTGAGTAGTAGCGATTTGTTACTGCGCTTCGTTCGGTGAGCGAGAGAGCCGGAAGCCCAACATTCTGAGGGTGTTTGTGTGTGGAGGGTTTTGGTGGTGCCCTTGGTATCACCGAGCCTCAATGCACGCATTCACACTCCCTTCACTTTCTTCGCGGTAGGCAACGGCTTTGTAAAGGTCCATGAGCGGCAGCAACACTTACCACAGGTGTACTGTTTGCTCGTTTGCCACCGTTTGCAATAATAATAATAATTTTATTCCGTCTCCACATGGAAAGCCAATATTATTTATCATATTATAATTATAGGTGTAAAATAAATACAGAAATCTTCATTAAATATATTTATCTTATATCTTTAAACGAGCAATTCTTGTATATATATATATATATATTCAGGATCTCGGAAACGGCTCCAACGATTTTGTTGAAACTTGGCATACTAGAGGATTCGGGTCCAAAAAATCGATCTAGCTAAGTTTTATTTATAGAAAATGTTGTTTCGTCCGTGTTTTTAGCAAAATAAACAATGACATTAAATTTTAAAAGAATATGAATTCAAATTTCGATGGCAACGTCATGAGTTATGATAGCTCAGATGGGAAGGTGACAGGTTTTAATTTTGGTATTTTTTCAATCAAACAGCGTCGGTTCGAATCTCGGTGTTATTATTATTCTCTTTTTGTAATTTTTTATATATTTTTCATTATTTATTTTTCATTTTTAGTAATATATATCTAAATAAATTCGATAAAAATATGCCGAGCGAAGCTCGGTCAACCAGATATTATATTTTATAAGTAGTAATTTATTTAACCTATTTTTCTTTTATTTTTGTGGTGGCTACGGTCACCACATCCGCCGTCTGGCTCCGTCCAGGGCGACAGAGGAGCGGCTCGCGGCTCCGTGACCCACCCAATAGCAAGTCACCTTCATCGTTGGGTCGACCACCGGTGCAGAGGTGACTTCAGTGGTCGGCCCGACGGAATACCGCGAGGGAGTACTCTCTCCCATCGACGCCCCTTTCCCGGGACGCCAGTCACCCGCAGCCTCTGCTAGGGTGGCATCAAGCGCAAAGTTTTTTATCCTTTGCCGTAATGTCCCCATTTGCCATTACCCCAGCCACTCCATGCCGGTCCATTCTCACCACTATAGATCCTTAAGCTAGGGTATACTCCATAACTTGCATAGCGACTAACGGCCAACCCTGAAGTAGGTGTATCTCGTGTTTTGGAAATAGTCCCATAATTGCTTCCAATAACTCCAGTTCCTACACTACTCGGCGCATATTTCCCGTAGATTCCTGACAGACTGAATGTTAGAGGTACTTGGATGTCGCCAGCTCCGACACTATAATGTAAAGACCGAATTGGCGGCCAAAATAATTTCGCTTTTGGCATTTGTCTTCTCTCTCTTGAATTTTCTTTTCCTTTTGACTTCATTAGACCTATAAAACATTTTATTAATAATTTTTGTTTGTTTGATTGAGGTGACATTTTATGAATAAGGTTATATTTTTTTGATCTGGTAATAAGTTCGATTTTCACGAGTCTAATGACATCTATTTATGGATATAGACTTAAAAAGGTGGAAAAATGACTTTTGACGCGAATGTCAAAATGTCATGTAGCGCTTTTATATTCTTTTCTTCTTCTTCTTCTTAGTTAATGGCAATGAGCTACAATAATATGAGCTATTGGTGCCAGTGTCGAGTATATTGATTATTATTCACGTCTTTAAATTATTTTAGTGTTTTAAAGTGTTATATTCAATAATTTTGCTGATATTTTATGTAATATAATGCAGATAAAATTCTGAAATGTAGTGAAAATGATATAATAGTGAATTACGTGTATTTTGACATTCTTGCCCAAATTTCCTGAGACACATGACTTGGATATCAGCACCAAGTCATGCTAACGACTGACTGAAAGACTAAGACTAAAGACGTGAATAATAATCAATATACTCGACACTGGCACCAATAGCTCATATTATTGTAGCTCGTTGCCATTAACTAAGAAGAAGAAGAAGAAGGTGGAAAAATGTCATGATTGTCACGCCTATTTAGTGGTTTGGTGGCAGTTAAGTTTCTTGCCGATTACTCAGCAAGTTTTTAGGGTTCTGTAACTGAAGAGTAAAAACGGGATCCTATTACTAAGACTTCACTGTCTGTTCGTCCGTCTGTCCGTCCGTCTGTCAGTCACCAGGTTGTATTTTAAGAACCGTAATAGCTACACAGTTGAAATTTTTACAAATTATGTATTTTTGTTGTCGCTATAAAAACAAATACTAAAGACAAAATAAAATAAATATTTAAGAAGGGCTCCCATACAACAAACACGATTTTTTTGCCCTTTTTATAGATAATGGTACGGAAGACTTCGTGCGCGACTCCGACTCGAACTTACTCTTTTTACTATTTCCACGGGCAATTAAACGTAGGGTAAAATTACACATTGGGTACTAAATGCTCTATGGTAGCTAATTAAAAATAGTACCAATTATATCCCAAGTATTTCGGTTCGATATATACTCTTCGGCTCAATAAATACTCTTCTTTCATTGTAGATATTGCTATAGTTTTGCTATTAATTTTTGGTTCAATCGCCCGACGTTGGGGATGTAATTATTAACTTGATGGCATCAGATGTCGTCGGCTTTTACGATACTTATGAGCAATGTAAGGGTTGATAGTATTCGTAGCTACCACACAGCCTTGTTGCCTTGCCTGAGATGGATAATGTTATAATTGGCACAATGAATAGTAGTGCTTAGCATGGTCGATGGCCCTATACGGTGGATCTGTGTGAGCAAGGTCCCTGATCGTCCATCTTAGAGCTCCCTTTTGGCGACCACAGAAGGCTATGGTGATCAGGGTCATACGTGGATACCGCACGATGGCGATTGAGGCAGAGTGCCTGTTGACCGGGACTTCTGCGTGGGGCAAGGAGATGCTCGTCTGACTCTACCGGCGGGTATGGGAGACGCAGGCAAAACGTCGTATAGTCTCGTTAAGCGAGATAGCCGCTTGGCCCCCGTAACCTCATTGCCCATTTCGTAGTCGGGTCCTCGGTACGGTCGTTATCTAGCTTTGGAGAGAGTTGATACCTGATATAGTAACTTGTTGGGCTGGCCACGAAATTCAAGAATTTGGTACTAGTGATCGGCTCAATAGCGAAGGGGAATACGGTGGGCTATAGGGCCAAGCGCCATTCTTTCGTCACCCCCCGGAGTGAATGCAAGGCGTGGGTGCTGACCATAGAAAAAACTCAAAGAAAAAATCTTTTTATTTAATGATTTATAGTCATCATCATCTTGCTTTTATCCCAATTATTTGGAGTCGACGCAATATGTCATCTGTTTTGACATATTGCAAAAAGTTTCGGCAATGACTTTTATGACCGGCCGCCTGCCTGACATCAACCCTCCTTGGGAATGTAATCGTTGACCCAAATGGTACCAGATGGTGTTGGTCCTGGTCAATCTAGGGCTCTTAGTCGTCTTTTACGACACCCACGAGCAAAGCAAGGGTTGGTAGTATTCGAAGCCGCTACCACACAGTACTGTAGTATATTATAAATATGAATAAATGTCGTTATATGTATAACTAGCAATCCGCCCTCGCTTCGCTTCGGTTATAGGCTATAGGTTATAGTCGTTTTACCCGCGTAGTTCCCGTTCCCGTGGGAATACTGGGATAAAATATAGCCTAGTTTACGCCCTGATATTATAACTTTCCATTGGTGAAAGAATTTTTGAAATCGGTCCAGCCGTTTTGAAGATTACCCGGAACAAACAGACAGATAGACAGACAGACAGACAGACAGACAAAAATTTTTTAATTGCTATTTTAGGCATAGGTGTCTTGCAAATAACCGTGTGAGCATGAAAAAAGCCTATTATTTTGACATTACAAACAGACACTCCAATTTTATTTATTGGTATAGATTGAAGCATACATTGTTTCTAAGGTCAATCTGCTTTTATGCAGGTTCAATTTTCTTTATCTGTGTTTACTATATAGGAGGAAAATAGTCTCAAAATATATTTTATATAATATTTACATATATATCGACATTTAAGAAGTTTTATCGGAGGTCATGATACTCTTGTGTCTCAATAAAACAAGGCCTTTGATAGGCCTCTGATTATATAACGTCCTTATCTTATTAAAACGTGTCCTATAAAGCACGGGCATTGTATGTGGTGCGAATTGTTATTGTGAAAAGTAATTTTATTAATTTATTTTAAGTAGATATTTTTTTTAAGAAATACATTGCTCTGCTCTAAGGAAAGAAATTCTATATAACGGGGGATTTCACAAAAAAAATACAAATCTCGCCCAGACTTAGCCCAGGAATTTGTGGATCACATAAAATGTTGTTCTACATGGGAATTTGGCATGATAGATCGATATCTCAACCACCACACCATATACGCGGTCAAGTTTTAACGGTGATAAAAAAATATGACGTGAAAACTGCCATATCTAAGAATTCTATGGCCGTCACCGGTGGGGGAGTGCTGTTGGCGGTGTCCCTAGACATCGCCAACGCATTCAATAGTCTGCCATTCAGCTGCATCAGGGAGACGCTCCGGTATCACGGAGTGCCAGCTTACCTGAGGCGGCTAGTGGCAGACTATTTGGAGGGGCGCAGCGTCCTCTGCACCAACCGAGCAGGGGACGTTGTGCGAACGCCCATGTCGTGCGGTGTCCCACAGGGGTCGGTCCATCGCTAGGGCGATAGTCGACAGCATCGGGAATTGGGACGCGGTCGCAGCCTTCTGCGAGTGATCTCGCAGAAGGAGGCGGCGGATCGTCTGCGCGAGGAGCGCAGCCTCGATGAGGAGATCTGCCGCCGGCGAATGGGGCGGCGCAGGCGCAACTACCTGCGCCTCATGCCGCCCTAGCCGAGGCCGCGGGTGACGTGAGCGGGGATTAGTCCGTCACCCGCCGAGAGGCCGACCGCGTGAGGAAAGACCGACGTCCTCCACGAGGGGGGGACGTCGGTCGATGGGAGGGTACCCCACGTAGGGGGTATTCTGTCGGGCCGACCACTGACGACAAGTAAACCTGCTCCGGTGGTCGGCCCAACGACGAAGGCAAGGTGGTTTTCGGGTGGGTTGCGGGAGTTGCGTGCTTAAGCCCCTCTGTCGCCCCGGACAGAGTGGTGCGGAGGCGCGACGACCGCAGCCTACCCACAAAAAAAAAAAAAAAATCTAAGAATTCTATGAAAATAATAGAAAATTATATTTTACTAGCAACCCGCCCTCGCGTCGCTTCGGTTTCAGTTGTCTTACTCGCGTAGTTCCCGTTCCCGTGGGAACACCGGGATAAAATATAGCCTATATTACTCCCTGATATTATAGCTTTCCAATGGTGAAAGAATTTTTGAAATCGATTCGGTGGTTTAAGCGTGAAAGCGTAACAAACAAACAAACATTTCGCATTTATAATATTAGTAAGGATAAATTATTTCGCGCATGCGTAGTCCGCTCTATATCTATCTCTACTCGCTCTATATCTCTTTTTCTTATGCAAAGGATACGATTAGAAATTTCTAAATCCTGGCGAATCTAATCAGGATATAAGCCTATTTTGATCAAATAATTGCATTGTCATGGGCCTTTGACGAGTGTGCAAAGTTCAAATAAAATCTGTTCGTTTAAAGTGGGGTAAATTGACGTTCAAAGATTCCGTTACATACATACATACGGTGAAACTAATAAAAGTGTGTTAATTAATATTTTTGAAGTTATGAAAATTCATGGTTTGGAGAGCAAATTAAGCCATTATTTGTAATTAATATGTGTAGATGTGTATCTACAAGAATCGAAAAGAAGAGTCAGTATTCTGAGTGAAGGCTCATATCCCAGTCAGTTAAAAAGACACGGCGTGGAGATGAAATGCAGTAGTGTACGCTTCTATTGCCATTTGGAAAGACCACCAGTACTGAGTGTTTGTCTTTGGTAAAGATTCTAAGCCCCGGTCTAATGTTGTCGTCTTTTGGTTATCTTTTCACATTTAGTTTATGAAAATCAGATAGTAGATCCTCCTGGGTTGGTCACGGATATCAAAGGGTTACCAGTGGTTACCCCAATGTCAATTGAGAGGGAACGTGGTAGTTTAAGCGGCCACCAATCAGTCGCCCAAAAAAAAATCTTATAAAAAATTATATGCAGACACTGATTAGATTAGAATATTGATATCGTCATCAATGCTATTGAGAATATATAAAGGGTAATGATACTTACTATAGTCTTGTCCATATGGTGTAGAGGTACTGGTATTTCTTGAATAATTACTAGGAAACCATGACCATAGATTAGTTGTAGCGATATCACCTCTAATGTCCGTTAATGGAGGTCTCGGTGATAAATAAAGAGAGGGGTCCAGTACAACAGTCGCCACTGAGCCAGTGAATACGCAATAGAGAATCCCCACCTGTAAAAGTTAATTATTTTAATTATTTTAAGAGTGGTAGGACCACACTGTCGACAGTTATCTATCTACAGCCGCGGGCCGGTCCGTCCGGGCCAGTACCATACTCTCGCAGAAAATCGACGTCTGAGTAGTAGCAATTTGTTACTGCGCTTCGTTCGGTGAGCGAGAGAGCCGGAAGCCCAACTTTCTGAGGGTGTTTGCGTGTGGAGGGTTTTGGTGGTGCCCTTGGTATCACCGAGCCTCAATGCACGCATTCACATTCCCTTCACTTTCTTCGCGGTAGGCAACGGCCTTGTAAAGGTCCATGAGCGGCAGCAACGCTTACCATCAGGTGTACTGTTTGCTAGTTTGCCACAGTTTGCAATAAAAAAAAAAAAAAAAAAAAAAAGAATAGACCGCCTTGTATTAACTCTAGATGTCGTTAGACTACATATATAGAATAGATCATTAACATCTTTATATCATCAGGTCATATACACTCTAAAATAAAAACTACCTACTATATCTCGCTGGTCAGACGTGTTGGATTGTAGCTCGAGTTTTCATTCTCTTTCCTTCCCTTTCTTTTTTGTCTTTTACGACTCCGTCAACACACAAATACATAGAACGTAAAAAAATAAAATTATTCAACAGGTATGTAATTAAATAGTTAATCTTTATATATATATACTAGCAATCCGCCCTCGCTTCGCTTTGGTTATAGGTTATAGTCGTTTTACCCGCGTAGTTGCCGTTGCCGTGGGAATACCGGGATAAAATATAGCCTAGTTTACGCCCTGATATTATAGCTTTCCATTGGTGAAAGAATTTTTGAAGTCGGTGCAGCCGTTTTGAAGATTACCCGGAAAAAACAGACAGACAGACAGACAAAAACTTTTAATTGCTATTTTAGGCATAGGTGTCGTGCAAATAACCGTGTGAGCATGAAAAAAGCCTATTATTTTGACATTACAAACAGACACTCCAATTTTATTTATTGGTATAGATTTCTTGTGTATGTGTATATCACTGAACTCCTCCTAAACGGCTGGACCGATAACGATGAAATTTTTTATGTGTGTTCAAGGAGATTCAAGAATTATTTAGATTCTCAATTGGACCCGGTAGATGGCGCTTATTTGAACAGAACAACGTCTGTTGGGTCAGCGAGTTTAATATAAATTAATCTACTGCACAGACGGCGTAGCGGTAAATATACTGACCTACAGTGCCAGTGTCATGGGTTCGAATCCTACGCAGGACAACACTATGTGCGATCCGCAAATTGTTTTTCTGAGTTTGCATGTAATTTGTGTTCATTAATTATTTGTTTGTAAAGTCCCTCGCAATACAAGGATTATTTCCTTAGTATAGGGCGTTTGTATTCTTAAAAAAAAAATATGATGAGGTAAGAATCCGTGATCCCAGTAGTCATGATGAATCATTATCATTATCATTATCCTGCTATTAACAGTATTATTTGTGATCGACGCAATATGTACTTTTCCTCCGTCGTACATATTGCAATAGATTTTGCAATAATTTTATGACCGGTCTCCTATCTAACAGCAATCATCCTTAGGAATGTAATTGTTGAGCAGAAGCCAAGAATCTATCAGATGTAGCTGGCTTAGATAGGAATGCGAATAATGTTTGAGATCAAACACCGATGTCCAAAAAGCATCGCCCTGAAAACATCGATGTTTTTTAGAAATCTATGCGATGAGCTTTTTTGTAGCATATTTTTACATATTTGCGTGATCTAAAGAGCTTTTTTTTTGTTTTTTAGTTATTTGGAAACAAAGTAATAAATTGTTACGCAGGCTCTGCTAAAAGTACCATACATTTTATATCATGCAGGCAAAACATCGATGTCAAAACATCGTAATCGCAAAATAACATCGATGGCAAACATCGATGTTTTTTTATTGAAACGTCCATGTTTTAGAAACATCGATGTATCGTTTGCATCCGTAGGGCTAGGTCGATGTAAAACGATTTAGCGATATCTAAAAACATTGTTAGGGTTGGTAATTGGTACGGCGACCGACGTCCAAGGACGTCGAGAGGTGAGGGTACCCGAAAGGGTATTCTGTCGGGCCGATCACTGATGATAAGTCACCCTGCATCGGTGGTCGGCCCAATAACGAGGTGACGTGGGTACGGGTGGGTTATGGGCCTGCGCGCCCTCCTTTCATCGCCCCGGACAGAACGGACCGCGCGTGCGCTTACCATAGCCCACCCATATAAAAAAAAAGAAATAGTTGGTAATTGGTAGTATTCGTGGCCGCCACCACACAGTAAATGGTTCATGATAGATTTTTAATAATATGAAAAATTAGTACGTTGAAATGGTGATGAGCAGGCCACATTGCTCGACGAACCGATAACCGCTGGGGAAGAAAGGTTCTCGAGTGGCAACCACGTATCGGACGATGCAGTGTAGGACGCCCCCCCACTATCTAGTGGGGGTCCATATGGACCGACGACCTGATGAAAGTTGCTGGACGTCGTTTGATGCAGGTGGTACAGGACCGCACTCTGGGGCATAACATGAGGCCTACGTCTAGCAGTGGATGGCGATAGGCTAAAATGATGATATGAAAAATTAAAGGAAAAAACCTTTTTTTAAAAACAACCTTTTATTATTTGTTAATAAAATGATCTATAAAGTTAAAAATCCAGGTCCATCATCAGATCAGCTCTATATCACAATAATATTGCACTGTCATCGGATTTATACATGTATGCAAAATTTCAGCTCAATCAGTAACTGGGAAGTAGGGCTTGCAATCCCGCAGCTTGAATGCAATATCGGTATTTGCGGGACTACGAATTCTCAATCCCGCGGGATCTCGGTATTTGCGGGATCCCGCATATCGAGTATTACACATAAGTATTTACATTTATACAAAGCAAAAAAAAAAAAAACAATGAATTAATCAATTCCACATTTATTTACGTACATATTACTATTAATATGAGAGCAATCAAATTACACCGCTTTTTTTCCCTCACAAAAACAGTAACAAATACTGAATAAAAATAAATCAAAACAAAACAAATCTTCTTCAAAAAATACACAACGAAAATTAAAAAATCACCCAATAATTTTAAAACTGTAAATTTATATAGGATATGTTACTGTTTGAGTTTGAGAGTTTCTTAAGTTTGAGGTTGCAGGCACACTTTTTTCAGTCCCACAAATCCCGCGGATCCTGCATCCGTAATCCCGCACCATGCGGGATTAGAAAATGGCGCGGGATCCCGCAATACCGAGATCTCGGATTCGGATCTCGGAGATTGGAAGCTCTACTGAGATGTGGATCAAATTTAACTTGCAAGATTTGATTACAGACAACGGAATAGGTGAAACTAAATAAAAGCTTGTAAAAATTAAGGATCTCGATAATACAACATGGAAGATCATAATTTCTTTTCTGTACAATGGAAACAAACTATAAGTAGGTATAGTTTATTGTGTGTATATACAGGGTGTAACAGGTTATGGGGCAACTGGTCAAAAGGGAGCTACGCAATGGTGGTAGAAACCCATGAAAAAAATTTGAACTATCGAAGCTTTACATGCCTACATGTATTTTGTCTGTACATGCCTACATAATACGTAACATTTAAGGCCTAGACTTTAAGACTCATTTTTTTGAAATCACTATAACTTTTATGTTATATTGTTTTTTGTGTAATGTACATTCTAATTACAATCTATGACCGTTAAACTACAACATACTCGAACAGTTGTCCCATAACCTAATACACCCAGTATATAAAAAAAAAGTGTGTGTGTTCTTATGTACGCACGTAAGATCCATCCTTCACGTTATCTTACATTTGTAGAAAAAATGACACTAATAAGAGAAAAAAGGTTATTTAATACATTGGAAGTTTTATTGTATCGTAAAATCTAGTTGACATTTGTAACCGTATGCCCGTGCATCGTAAAATTTACTCTTAAGATTTTTACCTAACACGTCAAAAGAAGTACAACTTCAAAAACATTGATTGTGAAGTATGAAGGTATTGCGTTGTTGATTCATAATATGAATTGGCGAGAAAATGCTGTGGGTAAATGATTAACAGGTAATTAAGTATGAAATATGTGTGGTCAGGATAATGAGTAGTCGATGAATGAAGTAATTCATTTAATGAACAAAGCCGTACTAGTATGTAATAACCATAACAAATTGATCGTAATAATTGTTTGAGGAAGTTATTGAGGAAAACGTTTATTGCACGTTGCTGTAGGCATATTATTGATATGAATATTAACGGACAATAACAAATAATAATTTATACAGAAAAGATTATTACGACATGACATGGCTTTGAGATCACACGTATCTTAGACAAAACACACGCCCTCGTTTCGTTGCTTTGCTTAGGATATTACGGTACGTGACTGCAGTCCATAAGGCCTCGGTTTCGATGCCCGTACCGACCAATTTTTATAGGAACAAATAGACTAAGTTATTCCTTATATTCTTGACCTGGTAATAAAATATAATCGAAATCGAGCTGTTTTGAAGATTACTAAACAGATAAACAAATATTAAACCGGAATTTAAACGTAGGTATCTTACAAATAACAGTGTGACCATGAAAAAACGTACTATTTTGATATTACAAACAGACACTTCAATTTATTTGTGTAGACTACTTTTATATACACAAAGTTTTGGATACAGTAAATAATACTGGCTCGCTCTAAATGAATTGATTGATTAATAACATATATAGAGACTGAAAATTTAATAACACAACACTAACTGATGGTGTAGTGCTTGCTATACCAAATTAAATTGTAAAGGGTGTCGATTTCCGTGAACTCGTCGCGATTATCGGTGCCGACCTGGCGCTGCCGACCATCGCTAGGGAGATGCTCGTCAGCGTCAGGAACTGGGACGCGGTCGCTGCCTTCTGTGAGGCCATTATCTCACGGAAGGAGGTGGCGGATCGTGTGCGAGTAGAGATCCTATTCGGCGACACGTTCCGCCGCCGGCGACTCGGACGGCGCAGGCGCGAGTATCTGCGCCTAATGCCGCCCTAGCCGAGGCCGCGGGTGATCGGACCGGAGAATTGTCCGTCACCCGCAGTGTGGCTAACCGCGTGACGGCGACCGACGTCCCAGGATGTCGAGAGGTGAGGGTACCCGAAAGGATATTCCGTCGGGCCGACCACTGACGACAAGTCACATCTGCTCCGGTGGTCGGCCCGACAACGAGGTGACGTGGGTACGGGTGGGTTATGGGCACAGAAAAATTAATATTTCTGTGGTTATGGGCCCGCACGCCGTCCTTTCATCGCCCCGGACGGACAGGACCGCGCGTGCGCTTACCATAGCCCACCCATAAAAAAAAAAAAAAAAAAACCGTGTCGATTTAATGTAGGTAATTTGTTTTTTGTTAAATACATGTTTGTAAAGTCCCCCACAATATAAGAATAAATACCTTAGTGCACAGAGGTGTCTTTTTATAAAATGCTAGCAGTGCCCGCGGACTCCGTTCCGCGTTAGAAATATTTTTGTCCGGCCCGTTTGTCCCGCGTAATACTTCAGGTTAAAAGTTCGGGATAAATAAAAATTATGATTGATATACGTTGATGAAAATTACGCAAATAAAAATTACGATGATAGACGTTTAGGAGGAGTTCAATGACATACACACATATAAAAGAAATGTGTATATAAAGATAAAAAGATATAGTTTTATTTAAAACAGATATATCTACTTCAAGGAATTCTATTTTTATTTTGCTGTTGGATCAGCCAGTGCCCGTTATGTCCCGTGATAACTTTTGAACTATATCAAGAGATAAGTGTTATTTATATTTTAGATTCTGTGTAGTAACAGAAAAACAACACAATGGTCATCACCTCTTCCTTATCCATGGTTTCCGTAAAAGACGATTACGAAATTTAAGCAAATATTATCATTGCAAGATAAGGCAAACTCGATTATTTTGAGTCTTTTAAGCTTATAACTGTTCTGGCTAATGCGATGAACGCTCGTGCCTCAAAGAGGGACGTATATGGTCGGCAAAGAAGAGTAGATACGTATGTATAACAACACACTAATTGCATAGGTACTCTATGTACAATATGGAGACAAGATGCTTATGATAGTTGTTATTATTATTGCTTGTTGGTATACGCAGTTATGGCTTAAAAGTTGATATAATAACCGATTATTAATCGTAAGGGATACGGCAATAATAACAATGAAAATGCAGGTAGAGTTTTGCCATCGGGCCGACCACGGAGGATAAGGTACTCGGTACCGGTGATCGACTCAACGACGAAGGCGACGAACTACGGTGCCCGGCCTTGGACGGAGCCGGAAAGAAAAAAAAAAACGGCAGAGTTTTGCCGTGTTGTGACGTACCTATAGCATTAGTGTCATCGTCTTCGTTTCAGTTCATACATTAGGAGGTAAATTGACCAACTGTTTTTTTAAAGACAACACTCTGTACAAAGGCAATAATTCTTGTATTACGGCGGACAAGAAACATATAATTAACTAACAATATTACATCCAGATTCGGAACAATACTCGTTGTGGATCGCAAAAAGTGTGGTACTATAGACCGGTCTGGCACTATAGATCTTAAGCACTACACTTTTCCTTCTCTTAAAGCGATGTTATCTGCTCGTGTCCCTTAGTCTCCTTTTTCGATCAACCACGGGAAAGCAAGGGTTGTTTACTATGGTATTCTTTCTTAGTCACTACAGCGATCATGAACATCTGGATGACCGAGATATTTTTTGTTAAATTATAATAAAAAAATTAAAAGAGAAGAAAAAGAGGGCCGGAACGAGAACTTTTGCATTAAGCGACGGCTTCATTTCCCTACTGAGCTATTTTTATTCTTGGTGATTGTGGCTAAATTTAACTTCATTAAAATTTTGAATAACCTCCGATACAAACTAAAATAACAATATTAGGTTCTCTTAAACAAGAACTGTACTGGCACGCGTGAAACACTTCATTGAGTAATCATATGCCATTACATAGTTTTGGAAAAGAGTTGATACTTTTACACTGCTGGATCGATATCAACCATACATAGCTAAGAACAACCGCAAGGAAACTTGTCTTTCAAATGAATGAAATCTGCATCGAAATCGGTGCATCCGTTTGGGAGCTATGATGCCACAGACATACACAGCCAGACAGACATCAACGTCAAACTTATAATAACCCTCTTTTTACGTCGGGGGTTAAAAACCAATGAACAAGTTTAAAAAAGCTATTAAGAGTAGACTTTGTAGTAAAGGCAAAATTTCGCAATCATCATCATTGCTGCGCTCGGGCCTCCTCCACAATGGGAGGCAATTTGATCTACTATACCATGCTGGTCAGACATGTTGGTATAGGGTTTTATTTCAAGTTTTCCTTCTATTGCACAGATGTTATATGTATATTATATCCCTTAGTCGTCTTTTACGACATCCACGGGCAAGATAGGGAGTGGCGAACTGTATTCTTACTCCGTCACCACACGGAAACTTCGGATTACTTAGATGATAATATAGAATAGTTATGAGCAACTCCTCATTCAGCAATTTATTATATTGTAATTGTTGCAGCTTTATGGTACTCCTAATTTATTATATGAACTCACAGGTCTTTTTTTCATCATCATCATCATCATCGCAGCCCACATACGTCCCACTGTTGGGCTCGGGCCTCCTCCACAATGGGAGGGAATTTGACCTACTATACCATGCTGGTCAGACATGTTGGTATAGGGTTTCATTTCGAGTTTTCCTTCTCTTGCACAGATCTTATGTGCATATTATATCTTAGGTCTTTTTTTTATTAAGTAACAATAAAGAAAAAGATCTGTGAATTCATACAATAAATTAGCGAGTCTTGTGATTGTACAGCGTAACGTGTTATGCCTGACGAATATTGGTTTTGATCTTTTTTAACATTTTTACTATAGTTCGTAGTTTATGGTTTAGTCATGTTCACTGAATAAGGTTCTACTTGCGGTAACTACGTGGGGCGGGTCGCTCCCTTCCTTCCAATGTGGTTGAGGGGAGTGATGGCTGCTGTAGTAGTTAGCTCGTTATTGGGTGCTATTTGTGGGATCTGGTCCAGCCGTATATTCTTTCTTTTCTTTAATTTTTTTCTTGGTACTAAATTGATACAAGTATACAATTTGTTGTACGAAGTATACAATTATATATGTATATTTAAAAGTTAAAAACAAAATGACAGCTCGCTAAGTTTCTTGCCGGATCTTCTCAGTTTGTGGCCGCGATCCGATCCAGTGATAGATTATTGGATTGTTTCTAACCATGTATAAATTTCACAATATGCAAGTGCCCTTAAGGGGCTTATGCAGAATAAATGATTTGATTTGAAATACTGACAAAATGAGATTTTTACTAGATAAAATCTCGCCTCGTTTCCGAAAATTCATTTTTAGTAAATTTATTTAAATCGGCTGTTTCTGCAATATGTATTCTTCTTTCATCGTACATATTATAAAAGTTTTAACAATACCTATGACTGGCCGCCTGCCTGAAGTCAACCCTCCTTGGGAATGCAATTCTACTTTCAAGTTTATATATTCAAGAGCTTTAGTTTTAAATCGTCTTTAACAACATCCATGAGCAATCTAGGTGTTGGTAGAATTGGTCTATATATCGTAAGTTCTTTACAGTATTGGCGGCTTCTTGAATTCATTATGCGACTCACAAATTGTTGTTCTGTGTATAATTTGGGTCCGTCTTTATATTTGTAAAGGCCATCGCGACACCAGGAGTTATTCCTTAGTTAGCGTGGTCCTTGAAATAAAAAGCGTGGATCGATATTACCTTTTAAACACGCTTTTATTATTAACCGACTTCAAAGAGGAGGAGGTTTCTCAATTCGACCGTAATATATGCTTTTTTATGGTTGTTCGCGGATAACTTCGTCGTTTATAAACCGATTTTGATGATTCTTTTTTTGTTAGAAAGGGTATACTGCCCAAATGGGCCCATGAAAATTTTATAGTTTTTGAAAATCAACAAAAATATAAAAATGTATCTTCATTGTCTACATTATTGAAGCCGGTTTCTTATTTTTTTGCAAAAAATAATTATTAGTTTCACCTGTATGTATGTATGTAACGAAATCATTAAACTTTATTTGGCCCCACTTTTAACGAACAGATTTTATTTATACTTTGCACACTCGTCAAAGGTTCACGACAATGCAATAATTCGATAAAATAGGCAAATATCCTGATTAGATGCGCCAGAATTTAGAAATTTCTAATCGTATCCTTTGTATAAGAGCAAGGGAGATAGAGCTAGTGTGCGAACTACGCATGCGCGAAATTCGAAACTTCTATGATTCTTCTATTCGGGCCGTCACGCGTCAGCTTGTAAGCGTGTTTTTTAATCTATAATTTTCTATTATTTATCTATACCAATAAATAAAATTGGAATGTCTGTTTGTAATGTCAAAATAATAGGCTTTTTTCATGCTCTCATGGTTATTTGCCTCGTTTATTTACCTATGCCTAAAATAGCAATTAAAAAATTTTTGTCTGTCTGACTGTCTGTTTGTTCCGGGTAATCTTCAAAACGGCTGCACCGATTTCAAAAATTCTTTCACCAATGGAAAGCTATAATATTAGGGCGTAAACTAGGCTATATTTTATCCCGGTATTCCCACGGGAACGGCAACTACGCGGGTAAAACGACTATAACCTATAACCGAAGTGAAGCGAGGGCGGGTTGCTAGTCTTTATATATAAATGTCTTGCGTACGTGTTTATGTCATTGAACTCCTCCTAAACGACTGGACCGATGTTGACGAAATTTTTTATGTGTGTTCAAGGGGATTCGAGAATGATTAAGATTCACAATTGGACCCAGTAGGTGGTGCTTTATTTGAAGAGAACAACGTCTGTTGGGTCAGCTAGTAGCTTTTACAAAAACAAAAGATTAAGTAATGTCTGTGAAACTTTATCTTAACTAAATAACTCACGTCATTTTTATTATCATCGAATGTCAATTGACCTTGATTGATCTTGACAAATAATGAAGCTTGTTTATATTAAAAAACTATTATCTTAATGCGGCTTATAAATAAATTTTCCGTCAAAGGCGCACTTGGTTAATGATGCACATTAATTATACCCAGTTTTGTTTAATTATTAGATGTAAAATTTAAATCTCATTAGGAAATATTCATCATCATCATCATCATCATCATCATCACAGCCCATATACGTCCGTACGTTGGGCTCGGGCCTCCTCCATAATGGAAGGGTAATTGACCTACTATACCACGCTGGTCAGACGTGTTGGTATAGGGTTTTATTTCGAGTTTTCCTTCTCTCGCATAGATGTTATATGGGTTTTATATCCCTTAGTCGTCTCGTACGATCACCCACGGGTAAGATAGGGGTGGTGAATTGTATTCTTACTCCGTCACCACACGGAGATAGGAAATATTAATTAGAGTAAATTGTTTAATATGAATCACCGGGATTTCTATTGTAAAGAATATGTGATTCATTTCTTTATGCTTGCACCGTGAAGGTTTTACTAAAAATTATATACAACTTACTATTTCTTAAATATACAAATTATTTAATTAGGGGCCTAAGTAATGAAATAATTAAATGTTAACTCACCAACATTTCGAATTTCTATAATATTTAAAGGCTTGGGAAGTTTATAACTGCACCACACAAAGAAATATACAGTACTAAACAACATTGTAGAACTTTTAAAGTTATGTAATATGAAAGGCTTTCTCCCACTCACATTTAGAAACCTTCAAATTTATCCCATGTTCAAGGACGACTTCTTAGTTTAAGCCGAAGTGAATGACCCGTTTAAGGTTTGTACCACGATATGAATTTTGATCGACTATTTTCTACAAGTCATAACATTGATAGTATAGCGCTACATTTTAATATTATTATCATGTTAATAGTGTAATAGTAAAATTAGTAATTATTATCAATGAAGTAATGTTTTCAATGATATTGAGTATCGATTTCTACTACTATTACTACGAGTAAGATATGATTTCCAATAGAGCAACTGTAACCTTTTTAATATTAAAATTATAAACATAATTAAAAGATATAATCAGAAGTAAGGTCGGAAGAAGGGAACTAAACTGATTTTATTTTTAGTTCTTAAACTTCAAATATTGAATTGAAGAAATTTTTGTTTCATTCTTTCGTATGGTGACGGTGTAACAATATAGTTCAATAGCAATATTATGGCCATAGATTTCGTAAAATACGACGGATATAATATGCAAATAACATCTATGGGCTTGTACATAAAACTGCGATAAGACGACGCATGGTAAAAACCTGCGAGCTCGCACGTCGTTGAGGCCATTATGGCGCGTACCGGATGTTCCTCGGACGCCGTCCGCATTGGAACCATCCGCCCTGGTCCGGGCGGCGTCGGTGCTGTCTGGGTGCAGTGCCCAGTGGAGTTGGTCAAGCAATTGGCCGACTCAGGCAGGCTCCTCGTGGGCTGGAGTTCAGCGCAGGTAACCGTGCTGGAGCCTCGGCCCGCGAGGTGTTACAAATGCATGGCGGTCGGGCATACCCGACCGACATGCAAAAACTGCTTTGACTGCAGCGGGCTATGTTTCCGTTGCGGTCAAACTGGACACCAGGCGGCATCGTGCTCTGCGGTGCCCCACTGCCCCGCGTGTGCGGCAGGCAATAGGCCTGCCAAACGCCGCATGGGCTCTGGGGACTGCAGACCCCCGGCATCGGCCCCAAAAGGGCGGGGCGGCCCATCGATCGGGCCAGTCCCCGCTCCGAGCGCGACCCGATCGCCCATTAGCGCGGAGGAGGTGGCGATGGATACGAACCGTTAATGGACCCCGTATCCATCCGTCTCCTCCAAGCCAATCTCAACCACTCCGCCGGTGCGCAGGACGTTTTCCTGCAAGCCATGGCGGAGTGGTTGATAGGAGTAGCCGTAGCCGCGGAGCCGTACGCGGTGCCTGACCGGCCAAATTGCAGCAGCAGGGACGGTACCGTGGAAATCGTCGCCTCCACGTCGTGGCCTTCGTCGTCTCTGATCCTTAGGGACAGGAGCGTCGGATACGTCGCGGCGGACTGGGGAGAGATTACGCTCCTTGGAGTATATCTCTCCCTGCCTGGAGAGCGACTGATTTCGGGGTCTCCCTTACCATCTTGGGAGCCTCATTACGGCGATTGGCGCCGCGCCAGGTGTTCGTTATGGGGGACTTCAACGCCAAGTCCTTGGCGTGGGGGTCCTCCTATACGGACGACCGAGGACGGGCGGTCGAGGACTGGGCGGCGGCACTGGGCCTCTGTTTGCTGAACAGAGGCTCGGTGCATACGTGCGTGCGACATCAGGCCGGGTCGATAGTGGACCTTTCGTTCGCTAGCCCTGATGTCGCCGCACGCGTGGGGAGCTGGTGCGTCGAGGAGGAGGTTGAGACCTTGTCGGACCACCGGTATATCCGGATGGAGGTCTCCCTGATAATCCCGGCGCCCGATAGGGGTCACGGCAGCCATCGTTCACTCGTGGCTGTCCTCTGCCAACCAGTTGGACGGGGTGGACGCCGAGGCTGGCCGCATCCGCAGTGCGTTGACGCAGATCTGCAATGCGGCCATGCCCCGGGTACGGCGTCTGCCCCCGAAGAGGGCTGTCCACTGGTGGTCCCGGGAGCTGGCCGATCTCCGGGCCGCGTGTATTCGCGCCCGGAGGGCCTACACCCGCAGCCGGCGGCGCCATCGCAGCGCGGAACTGGAGGGCCAGTTTTACCAGGGCTATCGCAATGTGCGGTCGGCCTTCAGGCTGGCCGTCCGTTCCGCCAAGGACGCCAGTCGGCGGGAGATGCTGGAAAGTCTCGACCGTGACCCCTGGGGTCGCCCCTATGGCACGGCGCTGAGTAAGCTCCGCGCACGGGGCTCACCCCTCACTGAGACTCTCCAGCCCAGCTTCCTCACCCGGGTCGTCGAGTACCTGTTCCCACGACGGGCGGAACACACGCCCCCGGTCATGGCGCCGCCAGACAATGACCGGGAGGGCGATGGTGGCAGTGTTCCGCTCATCACGGAACCGGAGATGGGGGCGGCGGTGGCGCGTATGCGCGGAAAATCCACCGTCCTCGGGCCCGACGGTATTCCAAACCGTGTGCTGGCCCTGGTCCTCGACCATCTGGGTTCCCGCCTCAGGGAGCTGTTCGACGCGTGTTTAGTGTCCGGGCGGTTCCCTGGGTGCTGGAAGGAGGGGAGGCTGGTTCTCCTGCCGAAGCCGGGACGGCCTCCGGAGTCGCCATCGGCCTACAGGCCTATCGTGCTGCTCGATGATATGGGCAAGCTACTGGAGAGGGTGGTAGCTGCCCGCATCGAGCAGCACCTCGTCGGCACGGGGCCCGATCTGTCGGACGCCTAGTTTGGGTTTAGGAGGGGTCGTTCGACGATCGAGGCCCTGTTGCGCCTGAGGGCCGTGGCAACTGAGGCCGTCACCGACGGGGGAGTGCTGTTGGTGGTGTCTCTAGACATCGCCAACGCATTCAATAGTATGCCATTTAGCTGCGTCAGTGAGGCGCTCCGTTACCACGGAGTGCAAGCTTACCTGAGGCGGCTGGTGGCAGACTATTTGGAGGGGCGCAGCGTCCTCTACGCCAACCGAGTAGGGGACGTTGTGCGAACGCCCATGACGTGCGGTGTTCCACAGGGGTCGGTCCTCGGACCCACCCTATGGAACATCGGCTACGACTGGGCGTTGCGGGGGAGCCTCCCACCCGGGCTGGGCGTGATTTGTTACGCCGACGACACGCTCGTCACAGCCCGCGGTGGGACACTACAAGAGGCGGTAAGCCTGGCGACCTCAGGCACCGAAGAGGTCGTCAGGCGGATCGAGGCGCTGGGGTTGAGTGTGGCCCTGGACAAGACGGAGGCCCTCTTGTTCCATGGGCCCCGTATGGACCCTCCCATTGGCGTCTCGATCACCGTCAATTCAGTTGGGATCAGCATCCAGGCCCATATGAAGTACTTGGGCCTGGTGCTCGACGGGCAATGGTGGTTTCAGGAGCATTTCCGTAGGCTCGTCCCGCGGCTCGTCGGCGTGGCGTCCGCCCTACAATGGCTGATGCCGAATGTGGGCGGACCGAGCGCGGCATGTCGACAGCTGTACGCGGGGGTCATCCAGTCGATGGCCCTCTACGGCGCACCGGTGTGGGCGGGATCCATGACCGCCTGACTTAGGGCCCTTCTGTGGCGTCCACAGAAGGTCATGGCGGTCAGGATCATCCGCGGGTACCGCACGGTGGCGACGGAGGCGGCGTGCCTGTTGGCTGGGACTCCCCCGTGGGACCTGGAGGCGGAAATGCTCGCCGACTTGTATCGGCGGGTGTCGGGGGTGCACGGGGGGGGGGGGGCGGTGTTGTTTCCTTGAGCGAGCTCACCGCCTGGCGCGTCGGCGCCCGCCGAGACGTCATCGCCCGTTGGGCAGACTGGCTGGAGAGGCCTCGATACGGTGTTTGGACCGTGGAGGCCTTCCGGCCGGTGCTGATGCAGTGGTTGGAAAGGCGGCACGGGGTGCTTTCCTTTCGACTCGTACAGGTCTTGACGGAGCATGGATGCTTCGGCAAGTACCTGTACAGGGTCGCTAGGAGGGAGAGAACTCCGTCCTGCCACCACTGCGATTGCGACGAGGACACGGCGCAGCATACGCTCGAGGTTTGTGCCGCTTGGGCAGAGCCGCGTCGTGAACTCGTCGCAATCATCGGTGCCGACCTGACGCTGCCGACCATCGCTAGGGAGATGCTCGGCAGCATCAGGAATTGGGACGCGGTCGCAGCCTTCTGCGAGGCAGTTATCTCGCAGAAGGAGGCGGTGGGTCGCGAGCGCGAGGAGCACAGCCTCGATGATGCGACCCGCCGCCGGCGACTGGGGCGGCGTAGGCGGGATTATCTGCGTGCCATGCCGCCCTAGCCGCGGCCGCGGGTGACGTGACCGGGGATTAGTCCGTCACCTGCCGAGAGACCGACCGCGTGAGGAAAGACCGACGTCCTCCCCGAGGGGGGGACGTCGGTCGATGGGAGGGTGCCCCGGGTAGGGGGTATTCCGTCGGGCCGACCACTGATGACAAGTAACCCTGCTCCAGTGGTTGGCCCAACGACGAAGGCGACGTGGTGTTCGGGTGGGTTGCGGGAGTTGCGTGCTTAAGCCCCTCTGTCGCCCCGGACGGAGTGGTGTGGAGGCGCGCCGACCGCAGACCACCCAAAAAAAAAAAAAAAAAGCTCGCCCGTCGCCTCGCAAGAAATTGCGAAAAAATACGACCAGTACGGTTGTTGGTCGTCGAAGGCATCGTATGGGAATGGTCATCTAGACGCCTTGCCGCACGAAATCGCATCGCAGCAATTCGTGTCGCAACTTTTTGCGTTGCGAATTCGCATCGCTTCGCATCGCAGTTTTATGTACAGGTCCTATGCTAGAGAAGGCAAACATAAATGCCTATGTCAACACATCTGAACAGCGCGATATAGTAGGTCAATCACCCTCTTATTGTGGAGAAGGCTCGAGCCCAGCAGTGGAACATATATGAGTTGAGATGACAGCTTTTTATTTTTACTTTCACAAAGACCCTGCGATAAATAATAACTCCTTGTATCGTAAAGTATTTTACAACAACATAATTAATAGATTACATACATAACCCAAGTCAAAAGAGACATTTATGATTGGCACATAGTATTGTTCTACAAGGTAATTTTACAAATGAATTTCCAATAGGCGATAATTTTCCGTGCGGTGACGGAGTAAGAATACAATTCACATCTTGCCCGTGGATGTCGTAAAAGACGACTATGTACATAACATCTATGCAAGAGAAGAAAAAGTCAAAATAAAATCCTATACCAACATATCTGACCAGCATGGTATAGTAGGTCAAATTCGCTCCCATTGTGGAGGAGGCCCGAGCCCAACAGTGGGACGTATGTGGGATGCGTTGATGATGAATAGGCGAATTGTTTTAGTCCACCAGCCACCTTTCTGTGCAATCCTCGAATTTATATTATCTCAAAGTGATAAGTAGAGGTATAAAACACCCATGTTTTATTATACATCTAATAATCTAGAGATTCATATTTAGAATTTGACTAAACAAATATCAGAGGTATCTGCGAAGTATAAAAAAAAAAATTAACCAATTCGAATTTAGAAATTGGTCGTTAGTCTCGCTCCTATCGTATACAGCAAAACCGTGTTATAGTTTATCAGTTTTTGTAAACAAATAATATAAGATATAACAAATAAATAAACACCCAAGATTAAATGAGGAAAATAGTGAACAAATAGCGATATCAGATTAGTTCACTATTTTCCTTAAAAGTTTACCTACTCGTTTGTAAGTAATGTTATTAATACGTCTTATGTATAAAGGATATAATGAAAATAAAATTAATAACGTAGGTATCCATAATATTATTCGCATTGTTAAAGAATACTGACATTGAACGATATTTTATTCTAATTTAAACACTTAAGAATGGAATTGAGGAAAACTTTTTCGGAAATTCGTTTTGGTAAACAAGTTTTCGAGAGTTGTTTTATAAATTTTGATGTTAAGATATATATTATTTTATGATCAAATTAAGTTGAAAATATCATAAAAATCTAGTTTTTTTTAATATTTACCTATTTAAAATCAAATTTTGGAGTCATTGAACTAACGCTTTTTTATTTAATATAGACCGTTGTCAGATTTCCGTAGCCCAAAAGCTGGCTACCATATTTTTGGATTAGATCATATGTCAAAATATTTAAAAAAGAAAGACCCGGCATATCAAGTGTCATAGTTGTTCATGACAACAGGGTTCCGTGTTCACGTGTTTTAGGAACATTTTTATAAATCCTCTAGATTTTATTTAAATAAGTAATTACAAACACATAAATTGGTGGAGAGGTCTTTCGTGTGGTGATGAAGTAGGAATATAATTTCTTCGTTTTCCCCGTGGGTGTGGTAAAAGACGGATCAGAAATAATATGCATACAGCATCTGGAAAAGGAAAAATAAAATCCTATAGCAATACTTTGACCAGTATGTTTCAGAAAGTCAATTACCCTCCTTCAATATAGGAGGTCTGAGCCCAACAGTATGAGCTGAGATGATGATGATGAAATTGGTGAGGAAGTGTTAACTGATTAAGACTAGTAATCCATCATCGAACAGAAATTGAGTATATAGTTTATAGGACCTCGCACCCAACCTGTTCGAATGCATTCTGTAGATGAAACTGGACTGTAATTCAACCTGAGCTATTAAATTATATAGCATATATTTTTAGCAATACATGTTTCTTTGTCATCATTTTTTTTTATAATAAATTGCCTACATGTTATCCCTTTAACATATTCATTGAAATATACTTCTAGGCAAGGGTATTTTTTAATTTTTTTTTTATTTTCGGCTGAGCGAACCGGGGATTTTAATCCATCACCCGCAGAAGGCTAATGGCGACCGACGTCCTGGACGTCGAGAGGACAGGGTACCTAGGAAGGTCTATCGGGCCGACCACTGAGGACAAGGAACTCGTCACCGGTGGTTGGCCTAACGATGAAGACGACGAGCTTCGGGTGCATTATGGACCCGCGCGCCGTTCTTTCGTAGTCTTGGACGGAATGGACGGCATGTGGACTGACCATAGTCCACTCAAAAAAAGGCAAAGGTCTTTTTACATATTTTAAAGAAGAATTCTTTCTTCTTTTTACATATCATTTGCCTGCCCTCATCCCACGCGGAGTGGGGTCGGCAAAACACGTTCAGTCTTGAACCCATGTTGTAAGAGAGATACGGCTATTTATTTAATGGCCGGCCGCCTGCCTGACGCCAACCCTCCTAGGGAATTTATGTTTATGGGAAAAAGATGGGACATGGCGGATGAATATGGGGATATAGGAAGGAGGCACGACAGCAGCAGCTGAAGCAGTCCGGGATCGCGCGCCCGTAGTGGCACTAATCAGTTGACGGACAGACAACTGGTAGTAACACCCTCTGAATATTTTTACATAATAATAATTCTTTATTTACACGTCATATAGGGTTTTCCGTGGGATGATGAGTAGAAATACAATTTACCATCCCCTATCTTACCCATGGGTATAGTAAAAGACGAGCAAGGGATATAATATTCATATAAAATCTATGTATGAGAAGGAAAACTCGACATAAAACCCTATGCCAAGACGTTTGGCCAGCATGGTACCATCACCATCATCATTACTACCATTTCAACTTATAAGCATCTCACCACTGGGCTCGAGCGTCCTCCATATTGGGCGGGAAAATGATCGACTTGGCCATGTCAGTCCCTTAGTCGTCTTTTACGATATCCACGAACAAGAAAGGGGGTGGGAAACACTATTTGCATTCCGTCACCACATAGAAAACTTTTATGATTAACTTTAGTTTCCTAGCTTATTATTGTTGCATCAGTAAAATAAAATTTGCAAAGTTTAATACAAAGTGGAAATCCTTACTAATATTATAAATGCGAAAATTTGTTTCTTTATTACGCTTTCACGCTTAAACCAACGAACCGATTTCAAAAAATTCTTTCACCAATATAAAGTCTATATAAGTTACTCCAACTTAGGCTATATTTTATACCGGTATTCCCACGGGAACGGGAACTATGAGGGTAAGGCGACTGAAATGGAAGCGAAGCGAGATCGGATTGCTAGTCGACTATAAAGAAATAAATAAATTTTATTTGTTTTTTTTTATAGTCTAGCCGTATAGTCTAGCCAAGCATAAGTAATGACTCTGTTTACACGAGTATTAAACATCTATATAAATAAATACAATTGAAGTGTTTGTTTGTAATGTCAAAATACTGGGCTTTATACATACTCACACGGTTATTTGCACGACAGGCATAGCTGTCAGCTGTGTAAAAATCAGTTTAATTATTTTTTTGACTGTCTGTTTGTTTGAGGTTCAAAACGGCTGGACCGATTTTGATAATATTTTACAACCAGGTAGCTGTCTATATATGGAGTAACTTAGGCTATATTTTATCCCGGTATTCCCACGGGACCGGGCACTATGCGGGTAAGGCGACTGAAACCGAAGCGAAGCGAGGGCAGGTTGCTAGACTATATATAAAAAATGAATGTTTGTCTGGATGTCCTTTATAGGATCGTAAATTATGCATTTGATCATGTGATGGTTATCAGCAAAGTGTTGTATCTGAGCCCACGAAGGTTTCTGAGTTGGTACAACCCGACCTGGTGGCATCGATAGGTGGCGTGGTGATCGATTTCAAGGAGAATTACTTTTACTATTTTTTTAGATTTGAACAGAACAACGTCTGTTGGGTTATCATCATCATCGCAGCCCACATACCTACGTCCCATTGTTGGGCTCGGGCCTCCTCCACAATGGGAGGGAATCTGACCTACTATACCATGCTGGTCAGACATGTTGATATAGGGTTTCATTTCGAGTTTTCCTTCTCTTACAGAGATCTTATGTTCATATTATATCCCTTAGTCGTCTTTTACGACATCCACGGGCAAGATAGGGAGTGTTGAAATGTATTCTTACCCCGTCACCACACGAATGACTCCGTCAACACACGGATCTGTTTAGTCAGCAACATAAATAAAACTATTTTTACGGAGGACAGTCCTGCCATGAATATGAACGCTGAAAAGTGTCCTAAACATCTCGAAATCAAAAATCAAATACAGAGGCGAAAAATTTCATAATTAAAGTTTTGTTTAATAAGTAGTTATTGTTTTTTGTTCATAATAACCCACAGCTAAGTTTTCCTACTTGCTCATTAGAACAAATCATCTAAATTACTATACCTACAGGAAAACTGATAAGGAAAATAAATAAAATAATTGCAAATATCTGACGCACTCTTAGTAATGTTTCATATTGTTAGCATGCATAAACAAAGATGTGTAGAATACAAAAACATTCATTTCAATATTATATTTTAAAATTAATGTTTTTGTATTCTAAGCATCGTTGAATTAGCATTTTCAAATTTTATTGACAGACATGAACAGATTTCTTAAAAATGCTGTAACGGGATGAAATTTTTATATTTATTAAGCGTACAAAATCGGATTGGAGAATTATCTAGCTCTTCGACCTTATTTTAAGCTTAAAATGAATTGCGGGTGACCGGATCGGCGATTTAGTCCGGCACCCGCGGAGAGGTTAGCCTCGCGACGGCGATCGGCATCCCAGGAAGGGTACGTCGACGAGAGAGGGTACTCCTTTATGGTATTCCGTCGGGCGGACCACTGAAGTCAAGGAACTCTGCCCCGGTGGTCGGCCCAACGACGAAGGCGACGTGCTACATGGGTGTGCTACGGGGCCGCAGGCTGCCCCTATGTCGCCCCGTACGGAGCCGGGCAGCGGGTGCGTTGACCGTAGCCCACCCCAAAAAAAAAAACAAAAACAACAAAAAGCTTAAAATTGATTCTTAAATAATAGAGTCGGTTAATAATTGCCGTAAATTGATTAAAAGAGTAGGTACTTAAGAATGACTCGGATTCAGCATCAATATCAGCGATGCACTCATCGCTTCATCTTTGATTTCTAGGTGGTATTGCCATTATTCCATTGGCATACGTAGTGGTGGGTATCGTAAAAGATGAAGATCTATGTTAAAGAATTAAAATTTTAAATAAAATCATATGCAAGCCTGTCAACCAGTGAAGTATTGTTGGTACATTTTTCTTCTTCGCCTCCTGCTTGTGGAGGAGGCTCTAAGCTCGAGCCCAGTAGTGAGATGAATATGAGCTGAGATGATGATGTTGATTATCAATATAGTAGAATCCATGGAGGACCTCGGTACTGTATTCAATGATAAGGTCATTGTTTCCCAACTAGGGGATAGATATACAAATGATAAATACCGAGTAAGTACGAGTCGGAGTCGCGCACGAAAGTTTCCGTAACATTATCTATAAAAAGGGCAAAAAAATCGCGTTTATTGTATGACCTCCCCCTTCAATATTTATTTTATTTTGTTTTTAGTTTATAGCGACAACAGAAATATATAATTTGTAAAAAATTCAACTGTCTAGCTATCGCGGTTCTTGAGATACAGTCTGGTGACAGAGAGACGGACGGATAGACAGCGAAGTCGTAGTAATAGGGTTTTATCTTTTATCCGTTTTATCTTTTGGGTGCGGAACCCTAAAAAAGAGAACAGCTTACTATTCAACTTGGATAGGCAGTATTTGGGAATCTTAAGAGGATCTTGTCATCCAATATTCTTTAGTGTCTGAAAGCACAAATTTCTACACATTCACGTATAAGTATGTGTTACAGAACCGCGATTTGTGGCCTTCGTCTTATGGGGGAGGCCTTTGTCCTTTAGGAGGAAAACGTTTAGTGAAATGTTAAATGACAATGGCTAAACTTGCGGTAAATTAATTTCTTTTTTATTTAATCTATAAATAATGTTTAAATTATATTTCAAGTTTGCTTTTCAAGTTTTTAACTGGTTTAACAAGAATTAAAGAGGAAAATAAGAAAGATACGATGTCTGCGATGAGAATTGTAGTTGTAGAGTTCCATAGAAATGATAAAAATATCTTAAAGTTTTTTAGATATTTATTTTTTATAGTTGTACTCAGACCAACATTACGGCATGTAATTCACTAAGAATGTCTATTATCTGGATCTTAAAAATTTCGTGACAAATGCCTGAACCAACCTTTTCCGTGTGAGGAATACAATTCATCAACCCCTGTCTTGCCCGTGGATGTTGTAAGCTGCCGAGGTATATATTACGCATATAGCATCATACAAGAGATGGCAACCTCGAAAAATCTCCTCAAGTCCATCAGTGGGGTGTATATGAACTGAGATTTATTTATTTATTTAAGGAAACTCAACAGCTTTTTAACATACACAGTTTCACATATATAAATATGCAAACAGACTCAGCTGTTTGCATTAACAATAAACAGAGCCAATTACAGAGTTCCACGACAAGACAATTTAAGGTGATAGATACATCAATTTGTTAGTTACAATAATTATTCAAAAAAATTAAGAATAACAGATTAAAAAGCAAATAATAAACAAAATCAATAAGAAGAATAGAAATATATACATGTATACTTACAACCTATTCTTGGATTGTGGATTGGTGGTTAGGTCTCAAAGAATATGTTTTTTGAAACTATTTTTGGGCAACTGGAATATGTCAACATTGTCAAACCTGTTATTATAAGTGCGAATTATTCTTGGGATAACAGAGTTACATGCATAAGTTGTGCGCTGATGAGGTACAGTAAACAATGGAGTGTTCCTGGTTCGTTGCCTAGGCGTATTAAAGCTTATACAAGATACGAGTGATGGGGAGTCAAAACTACCGCGTAAAATGTCGAACAGAAGGCACATATCCTGCATTATACGTCTATCAGCAAGCGGTGTTAGTTGATAGTGCTTACAGTCGTTAACATACGTATCGTGGCGTCTATGGGTTTTATAATTCAGATGTTTTATGAATAGTCTCTGAATACGCTCTATTTTTTCAACATACGCCATATACTGAGGGCTACCACCTGGGACTACAGTACTCCAAGATACTCCGAACGAGGGCGTAGTATAACTGTTTTTAAGGTACTGGTAGATGATGATGATGAAGCTATTCCATTATACTATCATACTTGGTTTTCCTATTTGTTTTTCCTATCTATACTAATCTACATTATAAACATTATAAAGAGCTATGCTTGTAATGACAAAACTGAAAAACTACTGTGCCAATTTCAAAAATTCTTTCACCATTGGAAAGCTACATTATCCCTGAGTAACATAGGCTATATTTTATCTCGGTATTCACACGGGAACGGGAACTACGCGGGTAAGGCGACTGTAACTGAAGCGAAACGAGGGCGGGTTGCTAGTTAATATTATAAGTATGAACGTTTAGAGTAAGCATTAACGTTGTTACTCATTTAAATCAAAGTACAGAACTATATTTCTAAATTTGCCATCCAATTAATCCAGTTTAATGTATCCAAAGTTATTCAACTCGATTCATCCAAGGCAACCTAATCAATCCAAACGAATCCAACCGAATTCAACCTTTTAAATTAAAAACATACATACCCGTCTAGGGTCTACAGTACGTTGAAAGACTATCTTGATGATTTATGATCTTAGCGGTTACGTGAAGCTACATCAGCCAGTTAGTTCTATTTTATTTTCTAATAGGTTAGTTTTCAGAATTTTATAACGTCTTTTTCTTTTATTGCCAAGGGTGGTAAACGAGCGAGCCGCATACCTAATGGTAAGTGAAATTGGTAAGGATCCCTGCAACACCAGGGCCACAACCAGGCCGCTACCAACCGTGAAGAAAATACTCTTCACAAAACTCGTTTAAAGAAGGACATGTCATAGTACACGGGCAACACAGCAGAAGATAGTTTAATCCAGAGCTTGCACGTACGTGGGAAAAATAATTGTTAGAAACGTACAGTTGAAGACCATAACGTTTCAAGATTCATTTTACTATTGAATTAGAAGTACACTTCATGGCATAGTAATTGCTCACGCATGTCAGAGTGAAATGTGTTCGATTCCCACTCCCGGCCAATTCAGTACACGGCGTTGTTCTTAAAAAAAGTGTATATATTATTAATATACAGAACCCGTAGATATAGCACCTTATTTTAATCATGTCTCACTGGATGTGAAAAAAAAACTGTGTCTGCACACTGGTTTTTATATTAAAAAATAGTTCAACATGTACATATATGTATGTTAATTTATGAATCCTGTTTATAGCTTTGAATTCAAAGGACAACATAAAAAGAAGGCGTGGTCTTTTACAATATTCATTTAAATTTAATTTGAAACGGTGATCATGTTTTTGAATATTAATATGTTTTGAAGGGTTTACGATAGCTATTGTAATTTATAAGCTTCGTTTTAATTAAAAACCGGTTTATCATTCACCATTATCAACTTTTTCAAACAGTTATTACTAGCGGGGAGACTTTTCTATGGCATTTTCGTGGGAAGGCCATGTCCAACAGCGTATGTCTACAAGCTAATAGATGGAACATTAAGGTTGTCGCTTCTATCATGTTAGTTTTTATTGCCTTTTAAACGCATATACCTCCCACCATTGGATCGCCACCGGTAATAAAATGGAGGGAATGTTATATGGTTTTATTTCAAGTTTTTCTTTTTTTACTGTTATGAGAAGAACATCTACATGTTACATATATAGCTCTAGCCTGGACTTATATGGTGACGTGACCGGGGATTAGTCCGTCACCCGCCGAGAGGCCGAGCGCGTGAGAAAAGACCGACGTCCTCCCCCTCGACGTCGGTCGGACGCTTACGCCCCTCTGTCGCCCCGGACGGAGTGGTGCGAGGAGCGCGCCGACCGCAACCCAACCCAAAAAAAAAAAGCCTGGAGGTATATGATATGATGAAATGTAATATAATGAAATAATAAATAAAAAAATATAAACAGCACTGACATGAAATTTTGTTTAGGATTATTATAATAGAAAACGTGAACACGACTAATTGTGTGTCGTGAAAAGGCTGCTATTTTATCTCTATGATATCCACTGTATTATAACATCCTGCCTTAAAGAGATAATGCACTAATGATCACGTTTTATAGGTAGATTGCCCATCAAAGTTTGTATTATATTATGTATTACATGAAAAACGCTGATTTTTACTAGCCATACTTTATGACGATTTTCTAATAAGTGTACATTATTGTGTACAAAAATTTCGTGTGACGTTTGTCCGCGATGAACTTCTAAATTAATAAGCCGATTTTAAAGATATTTTGTATATTATGTGCAGTTTGGGTGGTGGCACTAGAGACTTGCTTTTATCGTAATTTTTAATATTTTTATATGAGAAACCTATTTTTTTGCAAAACGCTGGCAAACGAGCAAACAGTGCACCTGATGATAAGTGTTGCTGCCGCTCATGGACCTTTGTAAGGCTGCTGCCTACCGTGAAGAAAGTGAAGGGAGTGTGAATGCTTGCAATGAGGTTCGGTGATACTAAAGGCATCACTAAAACCTACCACACGCAAATACCCTCAGAAAGTTGGGCTTCCGGCTCTCTTGTTCACCGAACGAAGCGCAGGTACAAATTTCTAATACTCGGACATCGATTTCCTGCGAGAGTATGGACATTGGACGGACTGGCCCGCGGCTGTAGACAGACAACTGTCAACAGTGTGGTCCTACCACTATAAAATATACGACTTTGGGACTTTAGTCCGGCACCCGCAGACAGGCTGACCGCGCGACGGCGACCGACGTCTCGGGACAGGGACGTCGAGAGGTGAGGGTACCCGGAAGGGTATTTCATCGGGCCGACCACTGAGGACAAGGAACTCGGCACTGGTGGTTGGCCCAACTACGAACGAAGGTGACGTGAAAAAAAAGGACATTGATGCAATACTAATACTCGACACAAAACCCTATGCCAAAAAGTTTGACCAGCGCTGTATAAGTAGGTTAATATTCCTTCCACTGCGGACGAGGCCCGAGGCTACAGTGGGATATCTGTAGGCAGAGTGATGACGATACCAGTAATTAATGGACAGATCTATTAATAAGGCATGATATAGATGAATATGTGATGTTCAATTGTATTATCTGTTTTATGAAAAATATTTTCACGTGTGGTGATGGAGCAAGAATACAATTCAACACCCCCTTTCCAGCTCGGGGGTATCATAAACGACGACATAGGGATAAAAACGCATATAATATCTATGCAAGAGAAGGTAAACCCGAAATAAAATCTTTCACCAACACTTCTGACCAACGTGGATCATTTGTCCTCCCATTATGGAGGAGCCTCGAACCCAACAGTGGGACATATCTGAGCTGTGATAATGATGATGAAAAATATAATCCACTATTTATTAAATATATAACACACTATCTCAATTATATAGTAATTTTAACTTTTAGAATTTCACTTACTATTTACCGTTATAAATTCCGAAACCAATTGAGTTTTACAAAAAACCCTACTATGTCATATTACAAATGTTTTAAGTTTCTATGATGCTTATATCTTGCTGTTGAGTTGGCCATCGAATGATTCAAAATGAATAGTGTTTTCAATCCTAAGATATTTTACCTAGTTTGTGGGCGCCCTAGAATCAGTAATATTATGTGTAGTAGTAATTTATAATGGAAAAAAAATATGACGTGGAAAGCATATTGAAGATTTCTATAAAAACTAATATTTTGAAGGTTCGAAAGTACACTACCATTTATTAATATACACATTTACAACAATCGAAAGAAGAGTCAATGTTTTGAGAGTTTATGTTCCAATCACATAAGAAGTGACGGCATGAAGCGCCATAACATGTCTTAGGTATTGTATTTTTCTATTATCATTTGGGGCGACCATCACTACTGAGTCCTTGTTGTTGATAGAGATTCTAAGCCCTGGTCTAATATTATTGTCATTTAATTATTGTTATCCATTTAGTTTATGAAAATCAGATAGTAGATCCTCCTGGGTTGGCCACGGATGTCAAGGAGTGGGTACCAGTGGTCAACCCACCGGCGGTGGATTCCAAAATAAAGATTTTATTACAAAAACGGTGGGACGTCCACGAGCCGAAATGATTACTACTTCTAGGTATTCATGGAGTCGTAGCTTATTTTGTATACTTATTCAGACTTTTTAAATGATAACTACCTCTAAATATAGATTGGTACAAATGATAAATGGCCTTTTTTTGGGTAGGTTACGGTCAGCGCATCCGCCGCCCGGCTCCATCCGGGGTGACAGAGGGGTGGCATGGGGTGATCCTCCTAATGATAAATAGCCTTCGAGTTTGCCTTTTTTGTTGACGCTGTGGAAATGTATTTACGCATTATCCCCCACCGATGACAGAGGGAGGAGGGTGTGACACGCTGGTCACCACGCGACGAAAATACTCACTGAAACCACAACGGACCCAATCCCTCCGACATCCATGGGTTCGGATCACCTGGAGGAGTTGCGAATATTTGCATTTCCTCCTCCCTAGTCGCCGCTACAAACTTCGATGGGCAATTCACATATAAAACGTGACTATTAGTACATTATCTTTTTCAGGGAAGATGATATAATACATAGGATATCAAGGCTCTCTTGATCGATGATTTCATGATCATATATAAATATTTGTTGGTAAAACTCCTCTTAAAAATATCAGGCTTTTCACGATATATGATATTCGTAATAATTTTGTGTTCATGTTTTCTATTATAACAATCCTAAACAGAACTTCATGTCAGCGCTATTTACTATTAAATAGTACACTTGAAGGAATTTCACTATATCATATAAGTCCAAGCTAGACGCTCCTTTATAATATCAAGAAATTGTCGTACTTCACCAGACTAGTTAGACGGGTTGCTATAGTGTTTTATTTGGAATTGGCATGGATTTTATTTGCTTATTATATCCTTTAGTCGTCTTTTACGACAATCGATAGGGCGAATTGTATAATACATATATATGTATAGATTGCTGTGTGGTAACGGCTTCGAATACTACCAACCCTTGCTTTGCTCGTGGGTGTCGTAAAAGACGACTAAGAGCGCTAGATTGACCCGGACCAACTCCATCTGGTACCATTTGGGTCAACGATTACATTCCCAAGGAGGGTTGACGTCAGGCAGGCGGCCGGTCATAAAAGTCATTGCCGAAACTTTTTGCAATATGTCAAAACAGATGACATATTGCGTCGACCCCAAGTAATTGGGATAAGAGCAAGATGATGATGATGATGATGATGATGTATAGATAATCAATATTGAAAAAAGAACAATGCGCCCTTCTGTTGCCTGATAAAACTGGTAATGAGATCAAACAATAGTCAAATCAAAAATGTTCTAGGTTTATATTACTGAAAACAAGGCTTTAATTGACACCAACCATTAATAAACGGGGAGGGAAAGCACGGCAGGTTATGCAACCTCATATCACCCTTCCATAGCAGCGAATGGTCACGACTGTGGAGCAGTCAGTCTATACCGACCTTATTTAGCCAAACAAAGTACAAAAAGCTAAAGAATCATACTAATAATTTTACAATACGCCCTTTCCGAAAGTCACCAATATAGTGGACTTATTGATTAAACGCTATGCACATCGGAGTAACCATGTCTAAGACCCCAGCAACAATATTTGATGAGTTTTGAACAGAAACTTCCATAGCTATCCTATATCTTTCGCAATAAGTACATATATTTAACACAGTTTGATAAAAAATGCTAAAAATATTACACTCGAATACGTAGGTCGTTACCTATTCGCGGATGCAGGTTGTTAATAATGTAAATATATTAACAGGATAATACTCAGTAAAACGTTTGAAAATTCTCAACTAAGACACTTATTGTGGAGGGAGACTGGCATTATATATAGCGAACAATGTGTTAATGCATCAGTACAACTTCTGTTGTGAAAATATATCCTTTCTAAAGCAATAGTAATCCTTGTCAACAAAAAAATGGCCGGTTTCAATAAACTAACCGTCTTCCTTTTGGTCGTTGCGTGTGTTATGATCATCACCACTGAGTTGGCTATGGCAGCCACTTATGTGGGACCCTGCGACCAAGTCTGTTCACGCACTAACCCGGAGAAGGACGAATGCTGCAGAGCTCACGGACACTCATATGGCCATGATTATTGTACTAACGGGTGGATGTACTGTAAATAGTTACATTACAATAGGTAAGAAAATAGTAAAATTGGTTTATTTTTTAGTGTCCCGCTTTTATACCCATTGAGATAAATGGAACTCTAAGTGACGGAGTAAGAATACAATTCACCACTCCCTATCTTGCTCGTGGATGTTGTAAAAGACGGCTATGGGATATAATACCTATGCACATAGCACTTGTACAAAAGAATGAAAACTCGAAATGTAACCCTATACCAACATGTCTGACCAGCATGGTATAGTAAGTCAAATTCCCTCCCGCTGTGGAGAAGGCCCGAGCCCAACAGTGGGACGTATGTGAGCTGCGATGATATATGTAATAGAAAATATAAATGGGACGAGGTTTTAATATACATGATGTATGGGTCTTGTCTGTTATCACCAAACCATCAAAATCCGTTGCTACTGATTTCAATGTTCATAGGTAATTGTTTATATTTTTCAGAAATTTCGAAGGATTGGAGGAGAGAGAGGACTTTATAAATAAATTAGGCTTTAATAATATGGAAATCCTCAATAATCGGTATAAGAAAAACAGGTGTCCAACTCAAAATTCAATGCAATAACATATGGTCGAATTAAGAACGATTGATATAGCTCATTAGCCATATTTAAAACTTCAACAAATTCAACTTCAACTTTTACATCAAATGAGTCTTATTTTAAATGAAATACCTATATTTTCTGATTTCGATTAATTATATTTTTATGTAAAATTAATAAAATTACTTATATATACGCAACAGTGTTTATTTTTCTTTTCATTTCCTCTTGCATATGGTTTTTTATAACATGTTGTAAGAAATTGGACTGCAAATATAAATTAATACAATATCTTGCTAGATTCCAATTTGTTTAAACATAAAATGAGGATAAAAAGGGAAATGGTAAAAGGATTGCCGGAAGAGGATAAAAGGAGATAAAACCGGTTAAGTGAGAGTCGGAGTCGCGCATGAAGGGTTCCGTACCATTGAAAATACCTGTGAAAAGGGCAAAAATTGCGTTTGTTGTACGAGAGCTCCCCTTAAATATTTATTTTATTTTGTTTTTAATATTTGTTATTATAGCGGTAACAAAAATACATAATTTGTAAAAATTTCAACTGTCTAGCTATCGCGGTTCTTGAGACACAGCCTGGTGACAGACAGACAGCGAAGTCTTAGTAATTCCTAGTCCCGTTTTTACCCTTTGAGTACGGAACCCTAAAAAGGCCATCAGCTTTCAACCATCAGCCTATTAAAATTCACTGTTAACATATGATCTGGAGTCCCTCGTAGCAGGGCGAATCGTAGTCGCTAGTTTACTACTTTTCTAGAACGTATAAAACATTATATTCAGTGGCAACTCGATTAGTCGGCCCTCAGTTATACGGATTTGCGATTATCCAGACTACCAATCGCAACCAAATTCAAAACTTGTAAGTACACGTAGGATTCGATTTCCTTGTGGTGACGGAGTAAGAATACAATCCAACACTATCTACTCTCACTCTCTCGTAGTTTTCGTAAAAGGCGAGCAAGCGATATGATATGCCGAAAACCATATTACAAGAGAAGGATAACTCTATACCAGCCCGTCTGACCAGCGTGGTATAGTAGGTCAATTTATCTTTCATTGTGGAGGAGGCTCGAGCCCAGCAGCGGAATGTGTATGAGTTATAATGAGGATGACATGACGAATTAATGCAAGCATGAAACGTGGCGGAACTGGCACTATTTTCTCGAGCTTTGCGTAATTTTATACACATTAATTGAATTATTGTCACTGAATTATTATTATTTTGTGTAATGCAAAGGAGTTAATTGAAAATATTTTTTTTTCGATTGATCATCATTATCATCATCTCAGCCCATATACGTCCCACTGCTAGCGCGTATATGGGCTGAGATGATGATATATGACGTGTTGGCATAGGATTTTGTGTCGAGTTTTCCTTCTTTTGCATAGATATTATGTGCATATTATATCCTTTTTTTTTGGGGGGTGGGTTGCGGTCGGCGCACTCCTCGTACCACTCCGTCCGGGGCAACAGAGGGGCGTAAGCATGCACACCCGCAACCCACCCACGGTGCACGTCGCTTTCGTCGTTGGGCCGACCACCGGAGCAGGGTCACTTGACGTCAGTGGTCGGCCCGACGGAATACCTCCTATTTGAGGTACCCTCCCATCGACCGATGTTCCCCCTTCGGGAGGACGTCGGCCTTTTGCTCACGCGGTCGGCCTCTTGGCGGGTGACGAACTAATTCCTCGGTCACGTCACTCGCGGCCTCGTGCTAGGGCGGCATGAGGCGCAGGTATTCGCGCCTACGCCACCCAAGTCGCCGGCGGCGGATCGCCTCATCGAAGCTGCGCTCCCTGCGCAGGCGATCCGCCGCCTTCTTCCGCGAGACTACTGCCTCGCAGAAGGCTGCGACCGCGTCCCAGTTCCTGACGCTGTCGAGCATCGCCCTGGCGATGGTTGACGCTCGCACCCCTGACACCCGCTGATATGAACCGGCGAGCATTTCCGCCTCCAGGTCCCACGGGGGAGTTCCGGCCAACAGGCAATATTATATCCCTTAGTCGTCTTTTACGACATCCACGGGTAAGAGAGGGGTTGGTGAATTGTATTCTTACTCCGTCACCACACGGATAATAGATTAGTTTTTTCTATTAGTTTATATTTATTTGCACTTTTTAATTTAAATATATTTTTTTACTTAAAATTAGAGATTGATGCGTCATTTGCCGAACGCTGAGGCCGATCGTGCTTCTCTATTGCTTGTTCCGCGCTCTAGCTTGCGGGCTCGGTTCTAGCAGAATGTGATAATGCATCATACTTTTTCTTGCGTGTAACCGGCGTTTAACGATTTATAAGACGATATCACATCAAAAATAAAAAAGCACTAACAAATAATTATTTGTAAATAAAATTACTTTACGGATTTTATCACCTTTGTATTTGACTGCGATCATGGTCACGATAAACGCTGCAAAGTGTTTGAAACGTCGGGCAATCAAAAACCAAATACAAACGCGATAAAAGCAGCAGTTTTATTTACAATGCGTAATAATCGTGTAAACATCAGAAATCATTAAATTATTATTTAACAATGAATTTACCCACTCCTACTCCACTCCCTGTCTTGCCCGTGGATGTCGTAAAAGATGACTAAGGGATATAATACGCATATAACATTTATGCAAGAGAAGCAAAACTCGAACTAAAACCCTATACTAACCTGGCTGATCAGCATGGTATAGTAAGGTCAATTTTCCTCTTATTGTGGAGAAGGCTCGAGCCTGACAGTGGGAACATTTGGAAAAAAGGTATCCAGACTGATTAATCTGATTATTTATTTGTGTACTGTACCGAAATGTATGAGTAAAGGCAGACAAAATGTGCGATGCAGAAGGAATCATTAGCGCCGTCCTTTATAATTCGTTTCTTTATTGGCGCGGGTTATAAGTACCCTATGGGACTTATACTGAGTAAAGGATTTATCATTCTTAACAGTATGAGTAGTTTTAATTAAATCATCTTATATTAAAAACAATTTTGTTACTTAAAATTATACAAAAATATACTATTATTAAGCATAGTCAAGTTTGTCGTTGTTTGTCAACTTTGACTGACATAGACATATTTGGATTTCAAATAAAAGCGCCTGCATGGCACTAAACAGTAATCCGACAGAATAAAAATTGTTCTCTTAAACTATATATTTTATTTGTTGAATAGTTTAATGATAGCACAAGCCTTAAGTGTGAAGACAATTACGAGTTCTCAACCAACTTTTTACTAAAAAATAACAGTATATTTTCTTCGTCAATGAGCTGACGACAAATAAGTGTCAAGTAGAAATTAGCAACGATTATACTTAGCATATTTTTGTAGTGAAAACTTCTTTAGGCGCATTGAGCACATTTTGTAGGTGAACAAAAATCATAGAACTAAGAGCATGAAACTTGCATCATCGTCACCCCACGCTTCCCTCCCAATCGCCATTGGGTCGACCACTGTTACCAATTCCTTGACATCCGTGGCCAGCCCGGCGGGTTATCCTTTCGGGTATCGTCATATAAAGAAGACATCCTCAGCTGACATAATGTTTCTTCGATCAAGTAGAGGCCAGGCGTTGTACAGAGATTTTAAAGAATGAATAAATAACATGGCAATAATGCATGGCGAATGAAAGAGAAACAAAAGGCGAATAAAACTACGGATTTTATCGCGTTTGTATTTGCTTTTTGATTGTCCGGTATTTCGAACACTTTACAGCATTTATAGTCACGGGCGGACTAAGATGTTTGACGTCCAACAAGCCATCCTTATTACAAATATTTATAATAATCTACCCGCTATACAAATCAGTTATTAAATTTTGACCCACATTTTAGTTCAAATTTATTGCCAGTACGAGAAGAAAATGATTCTATATGAGAAAAGTATATTATTTATGGTTAGTAATTATTAAATTTGTAGTAATTATTATGACAGTTTATTAGTTTAAAGCCAAAAAATCTAATATACTATCACCGGATGAAAAAAAAACCGGCACGGAAAAAATCCGGCAAGAAAACTCAGGAGAGAATCAAATACAAACGCGATAAAATCCGTAAGGCAGTTTTATTTATTATGTTACACATAATAAATACTCGCGTAAACATCATAAATCATTACAAAACGGGAAATTTAATGAACGGGTTACAGAAATATTAATACTTTAGAAAGGCCCTCGCTCGTATTCTGTACTAGAACCAGTGTCGTCGCATTTCTCCCTATACCTAATGTTAACCTTAACACATACGCAAAGTCTATACTTACAACAATTTCACATACTAAAATAACACACACTCGCATCAATCTCGAAGTTGCAGTTTATACACAAACTATAACTAACTTCTGTAGGCAACGTACACTCATACATGAAAAAAGCACGTGCACGTTAGTGCTACCTCAGTGTTATCGCGTTGCCTGGTGATATCGCATTGAACACAGTACATTGCGCAGTTGCTCAAATAATAAAATATGACATCCATATATGGTAGACGATGTATAACGAAAATATTTGACTCTATTTGCGATTTTTATCGTTGTCTTTAAACGATATAATTATAAAATTAACAAATACCATTGTATTAATAAGCTTTTGGACTTAGCGATGAAAAGAAATTTCTTCTTGGACGACACTACACTACTGACTTCTTTTTCGACACGTTATAACAGCACAAGACGCCATATTTTTCTTTTTTTGTCAGAGTTTCGTTCAAGATCACTATATGAGCGCGACTATTAGCCGGTAAAACGAATTTCGTCAATATTGTGAACAATTGCTGCCTGTCGCGCCCACAAGGCCGTTCTCTCTTATTAGTTTTTCTGGGGAACGGATCATTAAACTACCACTAGGATAGTACCGGCTGGCTCGACGAAGCGACCCGCCGCCGGCGACTGGGGCGGCGTAGGCGCGACTACTTGCGCCTCATGCCGCCCTAGCCGAGGCCGCGGGTGACGTGACCAGGGAATTAGTCAGTCACCCGTCGAGAGGCCGACCGCGTGAGGAAAGACTGACGTCCTCCCCGAGGGGGGAACGTCGGTCGATGGGAGGGTACCCCACTAGGGGGTATTCCGTCGGGCCGACCACTGATGACAAGTAACCCTGCTCTGGTGGTCGGTCCAATGACGAAGACGACGTGGTGTTCGGGTGGGTTGCGCGTGTGCGTGCTTACGCCTCTCTGTCGCCCCGGACTGAGTGGTGCGAGGAGTGCGCTGACCGCGACCCACCCAAAAAAAAAGGGATAGTACCGACCTACTCAACATAGGTAAGAGAGTAGGTCGTAGAAATGATGGATACTTCAATGGATGAGTGACTTATATAGTAAGTACCTTCTTGTCCCCTAGACAGTTATACAGATGTTACAAATATATTTTTAAATGTTTTTCAAACAAAGTTACGGAATAAACGGACATAAATAACACCCAGAATAATCATTTATGTTTCATACAAACAATTATTAATGAAATTAAGTTGCAATTATCTAGTCCTTTATATGTAGGTACATAAGTACAAACGTGTGAAGGCTATAAAAACCGAAGAAGTGGAGTTATGGGAAATTTATAATACAAAATTTTTATAAGAAAACTTGTTTTATACAACATTAAACTAATATCCTTAAAGGAGCAATTCTTGTAGATTTATATTTTCTATATATTTAGAATCTTCCATGAAATTTGGTATGCAAGAGGTTTCAGGAGTGATAAATTCTGGGACGCGGTAGCCGCCTTCTGCGAGGCAGTGATCTCGCGGAAGGAGGTGGCGGAGTGTGTGCGCGAGGAACACCTCCATGAAGACTCCATCCCTCGCCGGCGACTCGGGCAGCGCAAGTACGAATACCTGCGCCTAATGCCGCCCCAGCCGAGGTCGCGGGTGACCGGACCGGAGATTTTAGTCCATCATCCGCAGAGAGGTCTGCTTCTCTGCTGATGACGGACTAAAATCTTCGCGCGACGGGTACTGACATCCCGGGACAGGGACGTCGATAGGAGAGGGTACCCTCTCAGGGTAATCCGTCGGGTCGACCATTGACGACAAGAAACTCGGCACAGATGGTCAGCCCAACGACGAAGGCGACGTGTTACGGGTGGGTCATGGGGCCACGCGCCGTGCTTCTGTTGGCCCGGACAGAGCTGGGCGGCGGGTACGCTGACCATGGAACCCCAAAAAAAAGGGTGATAAATCAATCTAACTAGGTTTCATCTATAGAAAATATCCTCTTGTCTTTTTAGCGAACCGATTTCAAAAATTCTTTCACCAATATAAAGCTACTTAACAGCGAGTAACATAGGCATTTTTGTCCCGATATTCTTACGGGCAAGGGATTTACGCTGGTGAAACAGCTGCATGTTAACCGATTTTAAAAATTCTTTCACCAATGGAAAGCAACATTATCATTATCATTTAACTTCGTACCACCGTCACCATTCTACCAACGTACCACTCGACATCATAGCAGGGTTCATCCATTTCACCTGGAAACGTTATGGTCTTCAACTGTACGTTTCCAGCGATCATTTCTCCCACGTACGTGCAAGCTCTGGAATGAACTACCTGCTGCTGTGTTTCCCGAGCGCTATGACATGTCCTTCTTTAAACGAGGTTTAAGAAGAGTATTTCCTTCACGGTAGGCAGCGGCCTGGCTGTGCCCCTGGTATTGCAAAGGTCCATGTACAGCAGTTTCACTTACCATCAGGTGTGCTGCTTGCTCGTTTGCAACCGTTGGCAATAAATAAAAAAAATAAAAACAGTCATATATGTAGGCAAATTTTGCCTACGTGAACCTACGTTATCAGCAAATTACATATGTAGGCTATTTTTATCGCGATATTACCACGAGGCCGAGAATAATGCAAGTGAAACTGCGAGATGTTGCTCAATTTCAAAAATTCTTTCTCCAATGGAAATCTACATTATCAGCGAGTGATATATGTAGATTGTTTTTGTCTTGGTATTCCCATGGGAACAGCACAATGTAAGTGAAACCGCTGGATATTAATTAAATTCTTTCACTAATGGAAAGCTTAGTAGCGAGTAACAAAGATATTTTTTTATCTCAGTATTGCCATGGGAACGAGGTTGATTCGAGTCAAACAGTCAAATATGTAGATCTGGACAGCTAAATTATCATCAAATAACGTAGGTTTGCCATGTTATCCCGGTATTGTCACGAAAACGGGGACTATGCAAGTAAAATTGTGTGATGTTCATTGATTTTAAAAATTCTTTTCATGTGGAAATCTAAGTCATCAGCAAGTAACACATGTAGGCTATTTTTATAACAGTATTCCTAATGAAATGAGAAATGCACGATTGAAACCACTGGATATTGACTGATTTAAATAATTCTTTCACAATGGAAACCTATATTATCAGTAACAGTAACGTAGGCTATTTTTATTCCGGTATTCCCACGAGAACGTAAATAACGTGAATAAAACCGTGGTATGAGCAATTTAAAAAAATTACCAATGAATAGCTACATTATAAGTGAATAACATATGTAGGTTCCTTTTATCCTGGCATACCTTCGGACAGTCACCTATGCGAGTGAAACTGCTGGATGTTGATGTATATTAAAAATTCTTTCACCAATGGAAAAAGCTACATCATGAGCGAGTCAGATAGACATTTTTTATCCCAGTATTTCCACAGGAACAGAAACTGCACGGATGAGATCGCGAAGAGATCGAAATATATCGAATCGAAAAAATCGAATTTCAAATTTTCACCAATGTACCTATAATTACATTGTCATCGAGTAACATGTAAGCAGTATATTAACCCGGCATTCTCACGGAACTACGACTGAAGAGAACTAAGCGATAGGCTGCAGGAAGAGGAGGAAGGAAGTACTTGGGCCTGGTGTTCGACGGGTATTGGTGGTTATGGGAGCATTTCCGGCGGACCTACTGCTATGTACCGACGGTTGTACGTGGAGGTGGTCTGGTCGATGGTCCTGTATGGCGCAACGGTGTAAGCGGTATTCCTAACTGTCCGTCTTAAGGCTCTCTTGTGGTGACCATAGAGGGCCGTGGCAGTCAGGGTCATAGGTGAATATCTCATAGGAGCGTGTCTACTGGCCGGAACTTCTCCGTGGGACTTAGAGGCGGATCTCCGTCTCCGCCTCTGAGCCCGGCGACTCCACCGGCGCACCGGCGAGTGTCAGCGATGCGGATGATAGATGGCACAGCCTCACCCAGCGAGATCGTCGCTTGGCAAGGAACGGCTGTTGGAACGTCACTGCCCGTTGTGTAGCGCGGGATGTCACCTCTAGGAAGTCATCTTGCGCCGCCGGCGTCTGGGGCGGGTCGCCTTAGCCAAGGCTGCGGGTGACTGGAACGTGGAATAGTTTGTCACCCGCAGAGAGGCAGACTGCGTGAGGGCCACGCCTCAGCGGCACTATTTTTGGTTGCTGTTGGGACGTCGGCGAAGATTGGTACCCGAAACGATAACAAGCTAGGACAGCCAGGGACGTCAAGGTTTCGGTACCAATGGTCGGTCCAGTAATAACAGGGAGGGAAGACTGCGGCTTATGGGATCGCGCGCCGTCTTTTTATTGCCCCGGATGGAACGGACAGGGTGTGTCCACACCATAGCCTATCATACAATAAAAACCTATATTATTTATTCTATGCGTCTATCCGTATTACGATATTGTTTTTAGAAAAGTGTTACCTACGAATACTGTCATTAGAAGGTTTTAGTTGAGTTTTCCTCTCAAATTTATTACTTAATTTATAACTAAGGAGTGATCTAGTGAGATATCCATAGGATAAAAGGTATGGTATCATATATGAAATAAAATAAAATGTTTACAAACTAAACAATTTTAATTCAAAATCCATGTCACATTAATCGAAGTGTCATTACATTGCAGTTTCAATTAGTTAACGTCCCCAACCATGGTGTCTGTGGTGGTGATGATGATGATGGTGGTGACCTCTATGATGATGATGATAACGGGACTCTGCTGTCTCCAGGGTTTCAACTGTGTCAGGTAGCGCTACGGGTTGGCTCACAATAACAGCAGCGTTTACCAAAGCATAGAGACTGCACACCACGAGGGCGAAAATTGCGAACTGAAAAGATAAAATTATAGATAGAAAGAGAATGCATGACATCTGACAGAGTTGTGTGGAAGAAGAGGTCATATTGCGTTGACCCCAAGTAATTGGATTAAGAGCAGGATGATAGTGATATTATCATCCTTTTACAAAAAATTTCATTTACGGCAGTAGCATAATTCATGCCGTAAATTCATTTTATTTTCTGTAGTTTTGCCACCAGAGTAAACAATCATATCCGTTTTTCATTGTAAAATAATCTTTATATATATACTAGCTGACCCAACAGATGTAGTTCTGTTCAAATAAAATAACAAGAATTGTCCTTGAAATCGATAGTAGCGCCACCTACCGGATCCAGTTGTGAATCTAAATCAATTCGTTTAGGAAAATCTTGCCCTAAACGAAAACTGACTCAGATAAAGTTACTTGTGAGTATTTGGTGGACTAGCGCTAGTGTCGTTCACTAAACCGTTCACACCTTTCTAAAATCTGACCGAACGATTACAGTAGATATCTATTGTCAGCAACTGCAAACCATGAAGGAACAACTAGCTGCTAAACAACCAAGATTAGTCAATCGCCCTAGGCCACTGCTACTTCCCGACAACGCAAGACCACACACTACACAGCAAACAACCACTAAGTTAGATGAGCTACAATTGGAATGTCTGCAACAGCCACCGTACTCCCCGAACCTAACTCCAACAGATAACAAATTTTCCGGAAATTGCACAACTTTTTACAAGGAAAAAAATTCAACTCCTATGAGGCAGTCCAAACCGTCTTCAAAGAGTTTATCAATTCTCGCGACCCCCATGGTTTTTTTAGTAAAGGGATCAATGAACTACCTATGAGATGGCAAAAGTGCATATATAAAAAGGGTGCATATATATTAATTACGTATATTTTACAAAAAAGAAAATTACTTTGTATTCCTCCCGTACAAAACGCCAATTTCATATGTAAGGACCTATTACTAATACCCCTCACAGGATCAAACAAAATTAGCAACTATAATATCTACTACAAATAAAACTGCCACTACTAAGACTACAACAATAAAGCTCTATATCATAACATACAATAATAATAATAATAATAAAACCGCAGGGCAGCTTGTGGCGTGCTGAATGTGAGTGGCGACACTGCGGTCCTGAATGCCCCAGAGAGTCGGCCTCGTATCCAGCTCGCCTTTATTGGCTGGCTGGAGTGGAAACCGAAGAGTGCCCGCAGGATTCTCAACTCTGATTGCCTTAAACGGCTGGTCAGAGAGGGGTCGCCAGAGCTATATGCTCGGGGGTGGAAGTGTCATTTTCAAGGGCATAACTACGGGGAAACCACTGCGATGGTGAAACCGGCGCCGCACCGCTCGACACCCCAAGCTACTTGCACCAATGTTGCCCTCCTGTTGCCCGTATGGCCTGTGTGCCTGTGGCGACCGTTTGGGGGGGCCCATTCAGTGAGTTGGCGAGTCACCGTCTGCCAAAGTTCAAGACGATAAAGGTATTGAAGGCAGACGACAGTTTTTCAATCAATAGTTTCATTTAATCCAATCCATCAAACCTCATAACCCCATAATCTGGTTTTAGATATCATAATTGTACAATAGTTTTACACCTACCGTTGGCAGTCCACGAGTATTGTGTGCAGACGTGGAGTGTCATCGGTAGACGTCCCATCCCATTTTTAGATTAAATTTCTCCAAAGGCCTCTGCGTGTTGGATCCATATCCCCATATAAGCCTTTCAAAGGACCGGGTATCTTCCCTAGGAAGATCCCGTGAACAAGGAGATACATTATAATAATAATAATAATGCCGACTGAATCGAGGGAGTAGCGAACCGATATACATCAGGCGGGTAATATTTCAGGGTGACAGTTTGAGTCCTCTTTGGTTCTGCCTAGCAATGAATCCTCTCAGTACATTACTAGAGCATTCAGGGCTAGGCTGTAGGTTACGAAGAGGTGGTCAAATAATATCTCACCTGTTTTACATGGATGACCTGAAATTATTTGCACCAAATAGCACACAGCTGGTAGAATTGCTAAAAGTTACTGAGACTTTTAGTAATTCTATCAGCATGGTGTTTGGTGTAGATAAGTGTGCTATCATGCATGTAAAGCAGGGAGAGGTAGTGGAGGTTGATAGAGGTCAACTCGTCGATACTCCACAATTTAGGCCGCTTCGCGTGACTGATACCTATAAGTACTTGGGTATGTCACAGGCTTTAAACATCAATGAAGCGGACATGAGACAAGTGTTGCGAGAACGCTTCTTTGGCCGCCTGAAGAAGGTTTTAAATAGCCTTCTGTCTGGCGGTAACAAGGTGCGTGCCTACAACGCTTGGGTCATGCCGATTCTGATGTACTCCTTTGGCATACTCAAGTGGACTCAAACCGAATTGGACACCCTGGACAGAAAGGTCCGCACGCTGTTAACATCGCACAGGATGCATCATCCTCGTTCATCAATAATGAGGTTGTATATTCCGCGAAAATGTGGGGGACGAGGCTTTCTAAACGCTAAAGCCCTCCATAATCGTGAAGTATGCAACCTCAGGGATTATTTCCTCAAGATGACGAGTGGTGTGCATCTTGATGTGATGAAAGTGGATATCGGGCTCACCCCGCTTGGGTTGGCGAAAGAGAACTGGCGTAGACCAGTAGTACTAAGCACCATAGATCGCGAGAATGTATGGCAGAGCAAGGAGCTGCATGGCAGGTTCTACGGAGCCCTACATGCCCCGGAAGTAGACCTTTCAGCCTCTGTGACCTGGTTACGATTCGGTAATCTTTTCGGAGAAACCGAAGGTTTTGTCTGTGCAATTGCTGACGAAGTTATTAAGACGAATAACTACCGGAAATATATCCTGTGGGATGGCACGGCTGATATTTTTCGGGTGTGCCACAGACCAGGCGAGTCCCTCAGACATATCGTTACCGGCTGTTCACGTCTTGCTAACGGCGAGTACTTGCATAGACATAACCAGGTAGCCAGGATCATCCACCAGCAACTTGCTTTGCGGTACAAACTTGCGAGCGTAGAAGTGCCGTACTACAAGTATGTACCAGAGCCGGTTCTCGAAAACGGCCGAGTCACATTGTACTGGGACCGATCTATTATCACTGATAGGACTATTGTAGCCAATAAGCCAGACATCGTGGTAATAGATCGGCTAGAGCGCCGTGCAATGATTGTTGATGTCACTATTCCGCATGACGGGAATCTCGTGAAGGCTGAGAAAGATAAACAAATAAAATATCAAGACTTAGCTCACGAGATTGTCGACATGTGGGATGTGGACACGGCAATTGTTGTACCGATAGTCATTTCGACCAATGGGATAATAGCCAAGAGCCTTGATCAACACCTAAAGAGGCTCGCGTTAGGTAGTTGGATTGCGGGTCTGATGCAGAAGGCGGTATTACTGGACACGGCGCGCATAATGAGGAAGTTCCTCTCTTGTAGCCCTAACCACCGGCAGCTTGGTCCTTGTATTCGCTGCCGGTGGGTCAATAGGCTTTTTATATTTTTAAATATTTTATTTTTTATATCATATTTAAAAATGTATTAGGTAGTTTTTAAGTTGAATAAATGTAATAATAATAATAATAAATATATATATATATAAAAGGAAGCCGTGTTAGTTACACTATTTATAACTCAAGAACAGCTGTACCGATTTGGCTGAAAATTGGTGAGGAGGTAGCTTACAACTAGGAGACGGACATAGGATTTATCCCGTTTTTTTTAATGGTGTTTACCAGATTTCGCCAACAACTCTTTTATCCCATTCGATCACGTTCCCGTGTGACGTGACATAAGATGTCAAAGAGAACACAAGTCACTATGAAACGTAGTATAAAAAAACACATTTGATATGTAATAACAAAACACAAAGGACAGCGAAACGTAATTTTGTCTATAGTTAAGTATGGTTGAAAATTTGATATTTATAATTTTGTCAGAAATTAATAATGAGTAATTTATATTCTTTTTGAATCATCATTAACAATGCCACGACCAAGACGATCGAATCTTGCGCGACAAAGCTGTAATGATTCTTCCATTAGAGACTATATTTTCGGAAATTTAGAAAATACATTTACGAAAATATTATGGCGGAACGAAGTTCGCCGGGTCAGCTAGTAATATATAAAAATAACATTATAATTAGATTATCATCAGTGTAATAACGTAGCAAGATATAATTTACCAATACCTTTCTTACCCGTGGGTGATCGACATCAATAGGATATAGTGCCTATCTGTCCTGCAGATAATATCTATGTAAGAGAAGGAATTATATTTCATGTCGATGTGGTGACGGAGTAAAAATATAATTTACCCTTTCCCCTTTCCCCTTTCTTGCCTGTAGGTGTTGTAAAAGTCGGCTAAGGGTTATAATATGTAATGGAAATGGCAAACTCGAAATTAAACCCTATAATAATATTTGACCAGCCTGGTATTACTATACCATGCTAGTGAAATGTAATAGTAGGTTAATTTGACTCTTGTTGTAGAGTAGGTTCTAGCTCAGCAACGGGGCGTAAATGAGTTGTGATGGTGATGATGAATGGAAGGAAATACTCGAAATAAACTCCTATATCAATCCGTCTGATCAGCGTAGTACAGGTGAATTCCCCTTCTACTGTGAAGGAGACTCGAGTCCAGCAGTGGGATACGTAATAATTAACGTAATTAATAACTAATAACAGTTACATAGTCTTCAAAGACTTCAAAGATCGACGATATGGTCCGGGCCAACATTCAAATTCCTCAAAGAAAAGAAGAAATGTACTTGATTAAATAAATCTTTATAGTCCCAAATATTTGAAACCCATTCATTCAAAGTATAAAACAAATATAATTAATTATTATAATTTGAACAAATTAAAGTCCGTGTGGTGACGGAGTAAGAATACAATTCACCACTTCCTATCTTGCCCGTGGATGTCGTAAAAGACAACTAAGTGATATATTATGTACATAAGATCTGTGCAAGAGAAGGAAAACTCGAAATAAAACCCTATGCCAACATGTCTTACCAGCACGGTATAGTAGGTTAAATTCCCTCCCATTGTGGAGAAGACCCGGGCCCAACAGTGGGACGTATGTGGGCTGCGATGATGATGAAAGTTATTATATTAACAATATTAATAATAAATACGTGTAAGCTATCTGTCGCAGCAAAATGGCGGTCGTTGAAAATTCATTATTTCGCACTTGTCACGGTGTAAAAATATAACTTTTATACGAGTAAATTTATAGCAAAGAGTTGATGGAATTTAAAAAAATAACTAGCCTAAATCCATCTATTGATAATGCCGCGTCGAATATTGGTCCCATTTTTTTTTTTTTTTGTGGGTGGGTCGCGGTTGGCGCGCCTCCGCACCACTCCGTCCGGGGCGACAGAGGGGCTTAAGCACGCAACTCCCGCGACCCACCCAAAAACCACGTCGCCTTCGTCATTGGGCCGACCACTGGAGCAGCGTTAACTTGTCGTCAGTGGTCGGCCCGACGGAATACCCCCTATTGGGGTACCCTCCCATCGACCGACGTCCCCCCCTCAGGGAGGACGTCGGCCTTTCCTCACGCGGTCGGCCTCTCAGCGGGTGACGGACTAATCCCCAGTCACGTCACCCGCGGCCTCGGCTAGGGCGGCATGAGGCGCAGATAGTTGCGTCTGCGCCGGCCCAGTCGCCGGCGGCGGATCTCCTCATCGAGGCTGCGCTCCTCGCGCAGGCGATCCGCCGCCGAATATTGGTCCCATGCCGATCGGTCCAGTAGTTTTTAAGTTAATCGCGGTGGAAAAAAAAACATTTCAGATTTATTGAAAACACGAAACCCTTCCATCCTATGCTAACCAACGTTTGGTTAGCATAGGATGGAAGGGTACCCCAAGTAGGGGGTATTCCGTCGGGCTGACCACTGACGACAAGTTAACTCTGCTCCGGTGGTCGGCCCAACGACGAAGGCGAGGTGGTTTTCGGGTGGGTTGCGGGAGTTGCGTGCTTAAGCCCCTCTGTCGCCCCGGACGGAGTGGTGCAGAGGCGCGCCGACCGCAGCCCACCCACGAAAAAAAAAAAAAAAGAGCATAGGATTTTACTTTGAGTATTATTTCTTTAAAAAAGCCTGTAACTAGAAATAAAAATTTATATTTTTTGAAATTAATAAATATACAGTGTTTAGGTACTTACATATTTCATGTTGTTAGCTTGTGCGATACTGATTCGGAGCTTTTACAGAGCCAATGTTTATATACCAGTAACTTTAGAAACTTAACAGGATAAACATAAAGGTTTCCTTAATCGAAATATAATTTGTTTTTTTTTTTAATTTGTTTTTTGTTATTAACAACATAATTAGATGTGTATTGCACGTATATTACCTTGATCATTGTTTTTGCATTATACAAAGCACCGTTTGAAGTATGGGTATGGTGTTCGCCGGTCACATAAGCGAACGAAATACCCATTAAAACTACAGCGGTCCCTTCCACGCTTTTACGGGGTGCCGGAGAGATCATCTGATGGCATTCTATCCCTGATACCCCAACGCTTGGCCGTCTGGCCACGTCCTGTCATCATTCACGGCTAAGTCGGAAGACATCGATACACAGATGAGATATATCGCATCGAAAAAAATTGATGTTTTTTCGATGTGGGCACCCCTAGTCTGGACGCATACCGTCCGTTCCTTCAGGTGAATACGAAATGGCAGCGCACAGCTCCATAATCCACCGTATCCTTTTCCCTTCGCCGTTGAGCCGACCACTAGTAACGAGATCTTTATCCACTTCTAAAGTAAACTTTTAAATATGAAAATTTCTTTTCTGATGTTTACGTGATTAGGACTTAGTCCGTCCGTTATCATGCATGCTGCAAAGTGTTCGAAACGTCGGGCAATCAAAAATCAAATACAGTCCCGATAAAATCTGTAAAGCAGTTTTATCTAAAATGAAAATTTATTTTTGGTAGTTATACTTATGTAGGTAACCGAAAAAAGCGAGTGAAATTGTAACTATATAGGTAACCGAATTTAGCGACTGAAATACTAACCAATCTTAAGAGCCAAAGAAGGCACAGTTACAGTTATTTACTCAAAATGAGAAGAGTAAGTGTTATGGCAATAGTTATAAGACCAGCCCGCTGTAGTTGTTGACTTGACAAGTCGGCATCAGTTACAGTTGGCTCAGGTCATCATTATCCTGACCTCATCCTACGGCGTATGTGTGTGTGTATGATCGGCACAATGTTCTTGCCTTCCATAGTCTCTTGTCAACCGACATATCTGCACTCACTACTTTCATACGAATATTCTCATGCACACTCCCCATTCATCTCTTTTTGCGACTCATCACAATCGCAGTGATGGCAGGACGGTGTGCTCTCCCTCCTGACGATCTTGTGCAGGTACTTGGCGAAGCTACCATGCCCCGTCAGCACCTGCAAAAGCACCCCATGTGACCGCTCCAACCACTTCATCAGCGCCGGTCGGAAGGTCTCGACGGTCCTGATACCTTACCGAGGCCTCTCCAGCCGGACTGCCCAACGGGCAATGACGTCTCTATAGGCGGCCATCTCCTTGATGGAGACTATGCCGCCTGCGGCTCGCGTCTCCGACACCCACCGGTAAAGCTCGACGAGCATCCCTGCCTCCAGGTCCCACGGGGGAATTCCGGCCAAGGGGCACGTTGCCTCCATTGCCACCGTGCGCTAACTGCGTATGGCCCTGATCGCCATGACCCTCTGTGATCGCCACAAGAGGGCCTTCAGATGGACGGTCAGGGACCCCGCTCACACTGGTGTGCCGTACAGGGCCATCAACCGGATCACCCCCGCGTACAGTCGTCGGCACGCCTGGGTCCGCCATCAGAACCATACATAGCCACAGTTCTGATGATACTCTTGTATATTTTCTCATTAAGTTTAAGGATATAATCTTACATATTTCCCCGAACTTATTAAATAAGGAAGTCAGCCACTTCCACTCATCCGCTTTCAAAACTTTCCATACCTATATGTCTAATATCTGGGCCAACCGCTTTACATTTTTTCTTACTCTGGACAGCCATTCTTACTTCATCTATACCTCTTTTAACGAACCCATATTGGTAGGTAGATCCACTTTTTTCCGCTACAAACGTTCACCTCGTACATTAATTTTTGCTTTTGTAGCGACATTCTTTTTTAAAACACAGATTATAACTCTTCCATTATTATCTTTAATACATTTAACTTCGACAATATCTCTAACATTCTTTTATCCCGCTTTCGCTAAACGGTTTATGATACCTACATACCACGGTATAGTCTGTCTTGGACCCTAGCTCTAATAATCGTAACACCTTTCTTACCCTTCTTCTTGCATTTCATATAGGCCATTCTTTTCTGTTCTTTCAAAGCTGGGTTATCATCATTCACAGCTTTTCATTCTTTGAAAGCATTCTTCTTTTCTTTCCAAACGTTTTGGATACTATCATCCTACTACCGTATATCTTTAGCAATCATTTCTTTACCTTTCGTCTCGCACATTCATTAACTGAATTATTGCTCATTCTATTTTCCATCTCTACCATTTTGTCAACCATTCTCTTCCAAAATTCATGCGCACAATCCTCTTTTTCTATCATCATACACCACTTAATTATAGGTGGGGGCTTAGGTTTAAATTTAGCTATCTGTTCTGTGATTTTAATTTCCAGTAAAAATAGGCAATACTGGGAAGTTAAAGGCTCACCCGACATTACTTGGCAATCCACGGTTACGTATATGTGAATGATTGTAATTATTGTCGTAGAAGACTAAGAAAAAAATAATCACTCTGGGTTAGATGTTTTCCACTTTTATATGTTGTCAGATGTCAGACAATAGAAGGGAAATTGAATTAATGGCGTTTTATTTTAAAGTTTTCTTTTCTTGCGTAGATGTTATATGCATATTTAATCCCTTAGTCGCATTTTACGACACTCACGGGCAAGAGGGGGATGTTGAATTGTATTCTTACTCCGTCACCACACGTACTAAAAAAAAAAGAAATAGCAATATTCTTAAAATATTATGCCATCATTAAATACGGATTAATTACAACTTTGCTATGTCTTCAAAGTTAATGGTCGAAATATAATAAAATAAAAAAGTAATAAATCTATACTCCATACTTACTACTACTTACTAATATATAAAGCGGAAGAGTTTCTTTGTTTGAACACGCTAATCTCAGGAACTACTGGTACGATTTGAAAAATTCTTTCAGTGTAAGATAGCCCATTTATCGAGGAAGACTATAGGCTATATATCATCACGCTAAGATCAATAAGAGCGAAGCAACAATGAAAAATATTTCAGAATCGGGTTTATTTCCTTTTGACAGCTTCCGCTGTGTGCACTACATAAACGGTTAGGTTTCGCAAAAATCGTGTGTAAAAATTGTATTATTTAAAAATATTTTCACCTTCTACGCAAACAAAGTCACAGATTAAAACTAGCATTAGCCCAAAATCACTGTTACACGCGGACGATATTGCGGACATAAGCTAGTTAAGAATAAAACTGAATTTGTTTCGATCAAATTCAATTACATTTTGGTAATTTTGATTTTTTGTTCATTATATAAAATGATTGACTCGTGTCTTTATTACTTGTTATGTTCAATTCATCACGTGTTAGTCACAAATATAGGTATTTTTTATATTTATCTAAGCCACGCTCACATTGCATATTAATATATACTCCCTCCATCTACCCATTTTTTATTAAAAAATCTTATCCCCGAGAGTTGTAAAAGGGCATAATACGCATATAACATCTATGCAAGAGAAGGAAAACTCAAATTAAAACCCTATACCAACACGTCTGACTAGCATGGTATAATAGGTCTATTTCTCTCTTTTTATGGACTCAAGCCCAGAAGTGGGACATACATATATATATAAGAGCTGAGATGATGATGAATCGCAATTGATTTTATAAACATATAATTAACCAAAACAAATTACATAGAGGCTCAGAACAAACACTTGTGGAGCGCAAAAAGTATTATTGCATGGGTGCGATACCCATGAATGACACTGGCAAGGTGCGTAGGTTTCTTAACCATTACGCTATTCGTGGAGTGTATTTATTCATCAGACTATTTACCTTCATTGATGGAATTAGGAAGAGAAGGGATAATACCATTGTTGTTAGGCTTGGTGAGCGGGTTGATAATCGTAGTTTTTGTTGAATTTCAGAGGATGATGATAATACACTATATTGGTTCACGTTCTACTTATTCTACCGCTCGTTTTATAACTCCCATGGTCAAGTACGGATTGGCAAAAGTTTGTATTCTTAATACGTCATCACACAGCCGTAAGTGGCAAATATTCTGTGAGTGGACCGGGGAGTTAGACCGTCACCCGTCGAGAGGCCGACCGTGCGACCACGTCCGACGTCCTCCCCGAGAGGGAAACGTCGGTCGAGGAGAGGGTACTCCTTAGGGGTATTCCGTCGGGCCGACCACTGACGACAAGTCACCCTACACCGGTGGTCGGCCCAACGACGAAAGCGACGAGCCACGGGTGGAATACGGGGCCGCGCGCCACCCCTCTATCGCCCCGGACGAAGGCGGGTGGCGGGTACGCTGATCGTAGCCCACGCCAAAAAAAAAAAACACAAAAAAAAACAGGTTTGGATGGCGAGTAAATTCAGGTAAGTTGTGATCGACACGGTCAGATGAAGTATTTACGTTAATACTACATCTGTAGCTGTGTTACTGTCACTAAACCTGTGCTGAATGATGTCAAAATCAGATGAATGTAAAGAGTTTTAATTTATAAATTTTAATTTAAGATTAAATAATTAATTTGAAACTCCAAATATTCAACTATTTGTTCATAGTTTTAAGTTTTCACTTGTATCGGCAGTTCTCCTGACCACTTTCTAATGTGGGGCATGGACTTCAGCTTGGGGCGTGGCGAGATAAATTTTTTTTGTGAAGTGCTCCTAGCCGCAGATGGCTCTGACAGTTTGACGCGGGCTATGGGTGAGCGTTGAAGGATCACAACCCGGCGGCGACGTAACGCCACACGTGGAATATATGTACTATACGTAGTAGTGTGTCAGTAAGATGGAACGATGCAATGTCGTGCGTAAGCGGCTATGCGCTGAATTAATTATGATACCATGCTGGTTAGATGTGTTGGTATAGGGTTTTATTGCGAGTTTTTTATATTAGGTCTGTACCTATGAAATTGCCGTTATGTATGAAAAAAAAATTAAACGACTTTTTTTCATGTATTTTTTATTTGTATTAATCGAAGTAATCACACATGCAATCAATGCATCTTTGCCAACGTAGCGGCAGGCTAGGCTACATGGTACGCGGGTGGCGGCAGCTCGGCCGAGCGTACGGTCGTCGAGACGTCGATATTCTGCGTTCGTCCGTCTCAGTGCGCACACGTGCCACTGCTTTGCATAGCTTACGTCAAAAAGTGTTTTCGCGCGTTTTCTAACGGTCCCAACGATCTTCAGCGGATGACTGTGGTAATTCAAACCGCCTTTATACCTATAGTACATTTGTTTTTTTATCGGTCACCCCGCTCAAAAAGTGTAACTTGAATTAATATCAAAGAAAAATTTGAATTAATATCGAAGAAAAAAAAATACTGCATAAATAAAAAATAAATAAATAATTAGGTATAATTGCATAAGTCGATAAAAAATGCTATGCAATAGCTTTACCGCGACAGTCCCCGAGTGCCACACGTTTTTTTTATTCCGGTATTATACAGGTACGGGAACTACGCGGGTAAGGCGACTGAAACCGAAGCGAAGGAAGGGCGCTTTGTTAGTGTAGATATAAAATGAAGGTAAATTTGGCCCCTGTTATCAAGAATAAAAACCGGCTAAGTGCGAGTTGGAGTAGCGCACGAAGAGTTCCGTACCATTATCTATAAAAAATCGCATTTGTTGTATGGGAGCCTCCCTTAAATATTTGTTTTATTTTGTTTTTAGTATTTGTTGTTACAGCGGCAACAGAAATACAATATTTGTAACAAAATCCATTGTCTAGCTATCGCGGTTCTTGAGATACAGCCTGGTGATGGATAGACAGCGAAGGCGTAGTAATAGGGTCCCGTTTTTACCCTTTGGGTACGGAACCATAAAAACTAGCTATTTATTAATTGGAACGTCGAGCAGTCTGATCCGAACAGCTCTAGTTCAATCTTTAGCTCTCCCTTTTTACTATTTTTGACTTATTTAAATTTCCTTATTATTTTATCAATTATTTTTTAATATCTAAATACGTTTTCCAAGTAAACAATTTACAAAAATAAATACCGAGCTAAGCTGCTGTCATCCAAATATTGTCTTATATAAAAGCAATACATGATATATATTTTATTAGCGGCACCAATAGAAGTTGTTCTGATCAAATAAAATAAAAGCGCCATCTACCGGGTCCAATTGAAAATCTAAACTATTCTCGAATCCCCTTGAACGTGCACAAAACATTTAATCAACATCGATCCAACCATTTAGGAGGAGTTCAGTGACATACATACGTACACAAGAAATCTTAATATATATAAATTACGTGTCACGTTGTTTGTCCGCGATAGACTTCTAAACTACTTAACCGATTTTAATCAAATTTGCACACCATGTGCAGTTTGATCCAACTTGAAAGATAGGATAGCTTACATCTTAATTTATAGTCGCAATATTATTTTATTGCAAATTATTTGACTATTATTTGACATTCACAATTATCATGGCGATATCTGTTGACTGGATTGAGTAATTAATTAATAGATGACGCTGCTATGTCAAACCTACAAACGTGGCATATACGATTTTAACTTGCTTTTTTACATAGATGCCATTTGTAAAAAATATGACGACCTCCATGACAGATGTTCTCCTACAGTTCCACTTAAATAGTTTAATAAAATGTAATATAACAAAAACATTAGCCACAGCAACGCGTGGCCGGGTCTGCTAGTTTATATATAAAGATTAGTAGCTATATATTTCCTAAGAAAGGTTCAAAAAAACTATTGCTAAAAATTTTGCAATATGTACCTGCTATGAAAAAGTACGAAAGAGTGTATATTGAGTTAACCCCATGTTGTTAGAATAAGAGCAAGGTGATGATACAAGAAACATACAAACAGTTCTAGTACTATCTTCTGTCCAAAATTGTAGATTAGATTAAAAGACTTGTATACTTTTGCATATATTTATAGAGTTTCTTTATCAACAATAACGCCGCAAAAAGGCACATATATGTTTATTACGATCTCGGGAGTTAGTAGATTTCAGGGCCGTGTGTATTCGCGCCCATAGGTCCTATACCCGCAGCTGGTAGCGTCACCGAGGCCTTAAACGGGAGGGCCATCTGTACAAGGCTTGGCGCAGCTTGTGGTCTGCCTTTAGGCTGGCCGTCTGTTATACCAAAGACGTGAGTCGGCAGATACTGGACAGTCTCTCGCGCGATCCCTATCGCACAGCACTGAGCAAGCTACGCGCGCATGGCCTCCTCCTCACCGAGACTCTCCAGCCCAGCCTCCTCATCAGAGTGCTGGAAGACCTCTTCCAACTCCTCCTTGGGCTGGGCGTTGCTACGCTGAGGATACACATATCACATCCCAGCGCAGGAGGTTAGAGGACGCCTGGTAACTTTTGGCACTGAAGAGATTGTTAGGCGGATCGAGGCGTTAGGGTTGAGGATGGCGCTGGTGAAGATGCAGACCTTACTGTTTCATGGATTCCGCATCGGTCCATCCTCCGGCGCCTCAATCACCATAAAGTCGATTCCCAACAGTATTTTCGCCCGTATGAAGTACTTGGGCCTGATGCTCGACAGGCATTGGTGGTTTCGGGCACATTTCCGTCGATTTGGGCTGCCAAATGTGGGAGGACCGAAGTACCGAAGGTTGTACGAGGAGGTGGTCTGGTCGATGGTCTAAGTGTGGGTGGCGTCCCTGACATACGTCTTAAGGCTCCCTTGTGGTGACCATAGAGGGCCATGGGGGTTAGGGTCATACGCGAATACCGCATGATAGCGTATCTGCCGGCCGGAACTACCTCGTGAGTTCGGTTGGCCCGCTCGTTTAACCCTACCGGCAGGTGTCAGCGACGCGGGCAATGGATGGCACAGTCTCATCCAACGAGATCGCCGCCTGGCGAGGGATGCCTGCCGGGACGTCATTGCCCATTGGGCAATGCGGGGGATCACTTCCAGGAAATCATCTCGCGCCGCTGGCACTTGGGGCGGGTCAGGTGGGAACAGCTGCGACTGATGTCACTCTAGCCAAGGCTGCGCTTGACTGGAACTCGGAATAGTCCGTAACCCACAGAGAGGCTGACTGGGTGAGGACCACGCCCCAGCGGCACTAATTTTGGTAGCTGACGGGACGTCGGCGAAGAGTAGTACCCTAAAAGATAATAAGTTGGGCCGGTCACGGACGTCAAGGATTGGGTACTAGTGGTCGGTCCAATAAGGACGGGAAGGGAATACGGCTATTTATGAGATCGCGCGCCGTCTTTTTATCGCCTTGGATGGAACGGACGATGCGTGTCCACAACATAGCCTGCCACAAAAAAAGTGCTACCTACAAATACTGCTATTAGGAGATCTTAATTGAGCTTTTTTTTTTCTCAAATTTGTTACACTGTTGATAGTTATCTGTCTACAGTCGCGGGCCGGTCCGTCCGAGGTAGGACCACACTCTCGCAGAAAATCGACGTCTGATAGTAGCAATTTGTTTCTGTGCTTCGTTCGATGAGCAAGAGAGCCGGAAGCCCAACTTTCTGAAGGTGTTTGCGTGTGATGGCTGTGATGATTGTGATGGTGTGTTTGGTATCTTTAGTTTCACTGAATCTCATTCTTCACACTTTCAAGGCCGCAGCCTAGCAAAGGTCCATGAGCGGCAGCAAGACTTACAATCAAGCATACTGTTTGCTCGTTTGCTACCGATTGTAATAAAAAAAAAACTTGATTGATGACTAAGGAGTCATATAGTGAGGTCCATAGGATAAAAGGTGTGGTATCATATAATCATCTATACATCTATACAAATAAATAAAATTATAGTGTCTGTTTGTAATGTCAAAATAATGGGCTTTTTTCATGCTGATATAGTTATTTGCGCGATGCCTATGCCTAAAACTGATTTAATTTTTTTGTCTATATGTCTATCTGTTTGTTTTGAGTAATCTGGAAAATGGCTGGACGGATTTTAATAATATTTTACTATCATGTAGCTGTCTATATAAGGAGTAACTTAGGCTATATTTTATGCCGGTATTCACATGGGAACGGGCACTACGCGCGTAAGGCGACTGAAAGCGAAGCGAGGGCGGATTGTTAGTCTATACCAATAAATAAAATTGGAGTGTCTGTTTGTAATGTCAAAATAATAGGCTTTTTTCATGCTCATGCATTATTTGTACGACACCTATGCCTAAAATAACAATTAAAAAAATTTTGTCTGTCTGTCTGTCTGTATGTCTGTCTGTGCGTCTGTTTGTTCCGGGTAATCTTCAAAACGGCTGGACCGATTTCAAAAATTCTTTCACCAATGGAAAGCTATAATATCAGGGCGTAAACTAGGCTATATTTTATCCCGGTATTCCCACGGGAACGGGAACTACGCGGGTAAAACGACTATAACCTATAACCGAAGCGAAGCGAGGGTGGATTGCTAGTATGAAATAAAATAAAATGTTTACAAACTAAACAATTTTAATTCGAAATTCATATCACATTAATTGAAGTGTCATCTTACATCACAGTTTAAATTAGTTAACGTCCCCTACTATGTTGTTTGTGGTGATGATGATGATGATGATGGTGGTGACTACTATGGTGATGATGATAATGACGGGATTCCGCTGTCTCCAGGGTTTCAATTGCGTCAGGTGCAGGCGCTACAGGCTGGCTCACAACAACAGCAGCGTTCACTAAAACGTACAGACTGCACACCACGAGGGCGAAGATTGCAAACTGAAAAGAAAAATATATAAATAGAAAGAGAGTGAATGCAAATATGATATCTGATAGGATTGCCTAGAAGAAGAGGACATATCAGGCCACATCGCTCGACGAACCGACAACCGGTGGGGAAGAAAGGTTCTCGAGTGGCGACCACGTATCGGACGACGCAGTGTAGAACGCCCCCCCACTAGGTGGACCGATGACCTAGTGAAAGTTGCTGGGCGTCGTTGGATGCAGGCGGCACAGGACCGCACATTGTGGTGCAACATGAGGGAGGCCTACGTCCAGCAGTGGACGGCAATAGGCTAAAATGAATGAATGAATACTACTATTATTTTAATCATCAATATTTTTTCGTCTTCGTTTTTTATATCATTGTATGTCAAGCATGTAACTATAGTGTTCAATAAATCTTATTTTCTTTCTTTCTTTCTTTCAAATATGATATATAAAAAAATAAAAAAAAAATAAAGAAAATAAAAAACATATCAATGTTTAAGGCTTGATTACAAGGGAACGACTCGTCCTACGTTAATTTATTAAGAGAGCTTTTTTGTAGGGAATTTAATTTCCTTCAAAGATATGAAATGGAAAAATTTTTAAATTCATGATGTCCGAATTTTGTGTGAAAAATTCAGTAGCTGTTCAAAAATCGATAATCATAATGATGCAACTCTTAATATTAATATTAAGGGCTCAAGTTTTCAGAATAATTTTCTTTTGTCATCATGAACAATATTTTCACAGTACCGTTAATAAAAAAAATTGTTCGTTTTTTTTGGCCCAGTCTAATAAAGTATACATAGTTATGTGGAATTATAATGCCAGTATAGACTGCATTAGAGAATTCCTCTCCACAGGAAGTTAAAAACAAGCATTATTAAACAAAATAATTAGGTAAAACTACTACCAAGTGTATCATGTATTGCTTATTTCCCGAACATTGCAATAAATAAGACATGTAGTCTTTGTTAATGTAATTGAATTTTTTCATTATGGTAATTGGGTAAAAGTTGACGTAAGTAGAAGTAATCATTACTTCTATTTACGTGATATAGTTGAATCTTGAGATTCATATATATCACGTTGGTTAGAATAGAGTTTTATTTCGAGTGTTCATTCTCTAGAAAAAAAAAGGCTTATTCCTTTTTTTTTTAATTAAAAGTCAATAAAAATAAATATTAACTAGAAATAGAAATAAATATTTTAATAAAATGTATAATTTAACAAATATTTAAATAAAAATTAGTATATTTTTAAATTAATTAATGTGCAGTGTTTATGTACTTACATATTTCATGTTGTTAGCTTGTGCGATACTGATTCGGAGGTTCTACAGAGTCAATGTTTATATACCAATAACTTTAGAAACTTAACAGGATAAACATAAAGGTTAATCAAAATATAATTTGATTTTTTTTTCAATTTGAATTAGACTTGTATGACAGGTATACATCTTGATATTTGTTTTCGCATTATACAAATCGCCGTTTGAAGTATATATTTTTAATAGTGCTAGCGTGACTAGCAGTGACTAAGTAATTTAATATATAAAAAATAATAACAGAAAGAAATGAAAAAGCATACTTTTTTATCATCATTATCATTTTGCTCGTACTACAATCACTTTGGGTCGACTTAATATGTAGGTTTCTTTTATAGTGCATAGGTATTGTAAAATAATTGTCTGACCCGCCGCACAGTGGGTCAAAAGCAAGATTTTAGTGACTTAGGGACCAACTTTGGTTTTTTATTTTTTCTTAGTGCGGATGGATAGAGCTCGTTAACGTCAACAATAATTGCCCTTAGAAGATTTTTCCTAAACTTGATAGTTTGGGCAGGAAAAAATATTTTGTTTTTTTTTGTATGGAGCTGATCAGATAAAGTTAAATTTCTGCTAAGTATCATTAGATCCCGCTTTTAAACCTTTTGTTCCTTAAACCTTGTCTAGTCTACTATCATTTGATGCTATGAACATGTGCATAAAGTTGCAATTCTCCGAAATAATTGGATCAAAAAAATGAAAAAATGTATTAATATAAAAAGCTTTATTTTTATTTTCTTAAGTTATTTTAAGTTAAGTTAAGTAATTTAATATGGATTAGTAAGTGTAAGCACGTAATAATACGCATAATTACTTAACAACTAATAATAATACATTTAAAAGGTTCCTAATTAGCTTCTAAAAATGTGTGAATATTTATATCTAGATTTCTAATTGTCCGTTTAATGACTGTAATTAGTTTAACCTTTCATATTAAAAAAAATGTGTTGTCACTTTTAGCCATTACTGTAAATTTAATGCGGATGATTAGTTAGTGAGGGTAGTAGAAAAAAAATCTATTACTGGAAGCATAAAATTACCATATTTATTATATATTAGCTAGTATTCGTTTATTCGTACTACTACTAACATCTCGTGACTGTGATCGTCCCTTTTACGCTATAATGGAGAGTTTAGTGAACAATTTAGATTTATTTATGATTTTAAGAGATCAGCAATCATTGTCGGATAGTAAAAAACTTTTCCAATTCCTACAACATAAAATCAATGCGGCAGAAGAGAACAGTGCTAAGCTCTAATAATTTTGTACGCGATATTGTTCAAATATAAGTGCAAGATGGGAACGAAGTAGTCGCACATTATCACAGTTTATAAGAAAAAATGGTAGTTGGTTAGAACGTGCAATAATCTGGCCCGAAGGAGTGATACCTGAAGCTGTGAACACTGAACAGGAAGGAGTCGAGATTTGTGATACTGATAATGTTGAAAATTTACCACCATCTACAACAAAATCTTCGACATCTACATTTACACTTGGAAAACCTTTCGAAGAATTGGGCTCCAGGCAAAAACGAAGATGCGTAGAAGAAATTAAAAAAATCGCTTTCGTTATCCCCCGATGAAGTGAAAGCTGCTACAATTGCTAGTTTAAGAAACACCGGAAATGAGGATGTAGGAAAAATAATTAACCATTTGTTAAATCATCCAGAAGATCTGGAAAAAATTAAGGAGTGTTTAAGTACAAGTAAAGCGAAAAGTAGTACATATTCACCCTGTCTTTATTAGTTTTACTTAAATTAAGTAGGTGGCAGTATATAAACCTAAGAGAGGCAGCAAATGAAAATGGGTCTGACTTATATCCTTCTTATTATAAAATTAAACAAGCGAAGTCAATATGTTATACAGGGAAAGAAGATATAATTATAAGTGAAGAAGGAGCTGCTATTAAACTGCAAGCTTTACTCAACTTGACAGTCTCAAGACTTTTAGATATAATTGCTTTGGATTTAAACTCGGCAACAGATTTTCTGCTTATAAGCAAATGGGACTTTGATGGAGCCTCGGGTCAAAGTAATTACAAACAAAAGACTGAAACAGAGTTTGATGATTCATCTATTTTTATGGGCAGTCTAGTTCCTATTAGGCTCCAACACTGTGATGGAACAATTGTTTGGGAAAACGATCGACCTTCATCGACTTTCTATTGCCGTACGATTATGTTTAAATTTATCAAAGATACGCAGTCAACAGTGGCAACTATAAAAGCTGGCATAACAGAAGAAATAACTTTAAAAATAACTTCAGCCATCAAGAATCAGTCAAGTTGAAGTTAAGCATCAATTGCTCATGACAATGATAGACTGCAAAATAACCTCGTATTTGTCATACACATCCTCAGCTGTCTGTGATATTTGCAAAGCAAAACCGATAGAGATGAACAATTTGGAATCACTTTCTCATAGAGAAAGCAACGAAGAAATGTTCCAGTACGGAATTTCATCTTTACATGCCTAGATAAGATGCATGGAATGCTTACTTCACATCGGTAAATATTTCTTACTTCATACTTTATTATCTTGTTATTTTATGCATCCTGTGACATTATTTTTCTAAGTGACATTTTTTTTAACTGCAGCTTATCGTTTAGAGTTTAAAATATGGAGTTGCAGGGGGGATGACAAAGAAAAAATGTCGTTCAGAAAGAACGCTATACAGCAGGCATTTAAGAAGGACTGCGGCTTACTTATTGATATAGTTAAGCAAGGAGTAGGCACAACCAATGATGGCAATACTGCCAGAAGATTTTTTAGAGATGCAGAAACAACAGCCCGTATAACAGGAATTAGTAAAGATTTAATTGAAAGGTGTCATGTGATTCTTCAGACTGTTGGATCTGGAGAGAACGTAGACCTAAGTAAGTTTTCTGATTTTTGTAAAGACACTGCAAAATTGTATGTACAGTTATATCCCTGGTATTATATGCCTTCCAATGTAAAAAACATAAATTGTTAGTACATGGGACGGATATAATTAAGGAGTTTGGTGCCATACCTATAGGTAAACTGTCGGCAGAGGCAGCGGAAGCTCGCAATAAAGATTTTCAGAAATATAGAGGGAGCCATTCTAGAAAGGTAAGTAGAACGGCGACAAATGAGGATATTTTAAACAATCTTCTTTTGTCGTCTGATCCAAAGATCACAAGTCTAAGACCTCGAATGGTAAAACAACATAGAATGGTTTTCTCTCCAAAAGTCAAAGAGTTTTCCCACAGAAGCCGATATAGATTTTATTAATGTCGATAATTTACAAGATAATAATAGCGATAGTGAATAAGGATTCTAAGTTTTTTTTTATTTTAGTTTGTGTTGTACTGGTATCTTGTTAGTTTTAAGTTTACTTTTGTTAGTAATAAGTTACGTTTCCCTTTATTAATTTGTTAATTATATATTTGTATTATTATTATGTACCTGTACTTACTATTCAGTATTAAATCTAATTTAAAAGAACATTTTATAATCTAATTACAGTCATTAAATGGACAATTAGACATTTATAGATAAATATTTACACATTTTTAAAAGCTAATTAGGTACCTTTAAAATGTATTGTTATTAGTTGTTAAGTAATTATTCGTATTATTGTGTGCTTGCACTTACTAATCCATATTAAATTTAACTTAAAATAACTTAAGAAAATAAAAATAAAGCTTTTTATATTAATATAGTTTTTTTTTTCATTTTTTTGATCCATTTATTTCGGAGAATTGCAACTTTATGCACATGTTCATAGCATCAAATGATAGTAGAATAGACAAGGTTTAAGAAACAAAAGGTTTAAAAGCGGGATCTAACGATATTTAGCAGAAATTTAACTTTATTTGATCAGCTCCATACAAAAAAAACAAAATATATTTTTCTGCCTAAACTATCAATTTTAGGAAAAATCTTCTAAGGGCAATTATTATTGGGTCGCGGGAGTTGCGTGCTTAAGCCTCTCTGTCGCCCCGGACGGAGTGGTGCGGAGGCGCGCCGACCGCGGCCCATCCACAAAAAAAAAAAAAAAAAAAAGGGCAATTATTATTGACGTTAACGAGCTCTATCCATCTGCACAAAGAAAAAATAAAAAACGAAAGTTGGTCCCTAAGTCACTAAAATCTTGTTTTCGACCCACTATGCGCCGCTTGCCTGACGATTACCCTTATGGGGAATAATAATTACTGTTATAATTTCATTATTATCTAGTAGAAATGGTTTACGAATATAATAATGCAATATAAAGTCTAGAAATATTAGTTTACTTCTACAAAAGCAGTCGCGTTGAAATTTTAGTTTTACTGACAGCTAAATTTATGTGGAGTTGATCTGCTCAATAGATTTTTCTGTGGAGATCATAGACAGATACAGTGACCACGTGTTTATATAGATGCTACATAATATCCTTATTATGTAGTGCAGTGTATTAAACAAGACATTTCATGTTTTTAAATGTAGGACGACACTATAATTTTTTTTTGGGCGGGCTTGGTCTTGACCCCTCTGTTATATCTGGGGTGACGATAGGGCACTGCGTGCCTCCACCATAGCCCTGACATGACATCTGTGGCTGGCCCGGCGGTTACCCTTTCGGGTACCTTCGACGTTACGGCAACAAGACAGTCACGTGAAATACGGTTAAGTGAAACTAAAGGCATCACCAAAACCCACCACACGCAAACACCCTCAGAAAGTTGGGCTTATGGCTCTCCCGCTCACCAAACGCAGTAACAAATTGCTACTACTCAGACGGCGATTTTCTGCGAGAATGTGGTACTACCCTGGACGGACCGGCCCGCGGCTGTAGACAAACAACTGTCAACAGTGTGGTCCTACCACTAAACGCGTCTGCTCACGTGACGATAGAGAAGTACGGCAGGTTATGTGATTCCACGCGGTCGTTTCTGCCACCCCGGGCGGGGAAAAAGGGTTGGTAGTATTCGTAGTCGCCACCACAGAGCAATATCCTTAAAATTTTTAATTACAACCTTGTGCTGTCTTTTCAAAGTTAAATGTCGAAATACAAAAAATAAAAATAAGTAATAAATTAAAGATAAACCGAACTTGTCTTGAGTAAATTCAATTATATTTTATTAATTTTAATTTTTTGTTCATTATTTAAAATGTTCTCGTGTCTTAACTTAATTACTTGTTATGTTCAGTATCACGTGTTAACTACAAATATAGATAATTATTATATATATATATAATTATTATACATAACCTTGTAGCATATTAGTTGACTAATCTTAACATATAATGGATGGTCACCCTCTACATATTCAACATCATCATCATCGCAGCCTACATACGTTTCGTTGTTGGGCTCAGGCCTCCTCCTCAACGGAAGGGAGTTTGACACCATGCTAGTCAGACATGTTGGTATAGGGTTTTATTTCCAGTTTTCCTTCTGTTGCACAAATGTTATGTGCATATTATGTACCTTAGCCGTGTTTTACGAGATCTACGGATAAGATAGGGAGTGATCAATTGTATTCTTACTCCGTCTCTACACGGAAACCACCACCTCTACATATTATTGTTATAAAATACTTAAGGGAAATTACCAATTACAAATATATGATTTTTATTTGGGGTGGGCTACGGTCAGCGCATCCGCCGCCTGGCTCCGTCCGGGCCGACAGAGGGGCGACACGCGGTCTCGTAACCCACCCATATAGCGTCGTTGTCGTCGTCGTCTTTGTCGTTAGGGCGACCATCGCTGCAGAGTTCCTTGACTTCAGTGGTTGACCCAACAACAAATCTACACTTAGAACTTCATGTCATTGTGAGGTATGGTCACTGAAAATCTGTTGAATATCATATGCGTAACAATTCAATAAGTATAATCTAAACGATGTTCTAACATCTATACCAATAAATAAAATTGGAGTGTCTGTTTGTAATGTCAAAATAATAGGCTTTTTTCATGCTCACACGGTTATTTGCACGACACCTATGCCTAAAATAGCAATTAAAACATTTTTGTCTGTCTGTCTGTCTGTCTGTTTGTTCCGGGTAATCTTCAAAACGGCTGGACCGATTTCAAAAATTCTTTTACCAATGGAAAGCTATAATATCAGGGCGTAAACTAGGCTATATTTTATCCCGGTATTCCCACGGGAACGGGAACTACGCGGGTAAAACGACTATAACCTATAACCGAAGCGAAGCGAGGGCGGATTGCTAGTCTATACATATAATAAAACTGTAGAGGTCGAAATTCTGTATACATTGGAAAAAAAAGGCTAAAAATCGAGTCAGGGGGGTGTTACAAGTGAAATAGAACACATCCAGATTGTTTTAAATTTTTTTATTTCTCTGTCTGTTTGTCTGTTTATCTGTTTGTACGGGCTAATTTCGGAAGTTATTGGACCGATTTAAATGAAATTTTGAATGGTGGTACCTTATATTACCTTATATTTTTAATCCCGGAAAATTAAAGAGTTCCCGTGGAATAGGTAAAAAACTATAGTAACTTAAATAGCTCTGTACACAACCTACTTAATTGGAAATTGATATAAAAATATTAATTATAAATGAAAACTGTTCTGAAAATCCACCCCTCAGAGGATATATTCTTTTTTAAGGGTGTAAAATAGGGAAGGAATTGCTTTGATATTATTCACTCTCATACACAAATAATAAATTCATACAACCTCAATGATTAATTAACTGCACTGATATCATATTGGTTAAGATATCAACTTACCATGTCAGTGTCACGGGTTCAATTTCAACGCCGGACAATTATTTGTGTGATCAACAAATGTTGCTGGGTAGAGTAAACTAGATAGTAGTAAACTGAATCTAATTTGTGTCTGTCACTTATATTTTTGTGAGGTTCCTTAGTAGTGAGTGTAGTGGGCGAAATTCATAGTTTGTAGAATAACCAATTAAAATCGGTCAAGTGCGAGTTGGATTCGCGCACGAAGGGTTTCGTACCATTAACTAGGTAAACAACAGTGGGTACACAAATTTCATATTGTAACCTTCACCTGTTACCGTTTATCAAAACATACCTATGTTGCCAAAATCGAAGGAGAATGGACAAAAGACCATCCTGAACTTGAGGTCTCACCATCTGGATGTCATTCAAAGAGACTCCAGTGGAAGTATGACTACTGGCATTAAAGACCGCTCTAAGCTTAGTGGTCCTACTGCATTGGCGTAGAACGCCATGATGTGGAATGAAATGAGAATTAATTATATTTAATTGAGTACACTCCGACATATGACCAAGGGATATATATTCTAACATAAATTCTTTATACATTTTATCTAATACTGGTTGAGCTTTATTCCTACGCTCTAAGGAGAGAAAACAATGCTTAGCGCGTTGGTAGGAGTTACCTAACAAGTAACAACGCAGGACTTGCTTTAATTGGTATTTTAACGCAAAATCGACCGTCGGCTAAACGAATAGTGTTTTTTACAAAATTATCTTGACAGTTCTTCTTGAGAATAATGAGATAATGACTTAGGGCTAACTTCCTCGAGTTGCCAGAACCGCGTGAGTTGGGTTTGAATGTCATCACTCTGGTCAGAGGGATTCTTTTTTAAGAAATTACACTTATGACGACTCGATGAGTTCGAAAAATAAACGTTATTAATAGGTCCGGCAACTAACCAACCAAGTTTTGATTCGAACAACATTGGTTTACCTTTGCCTAATTTAATTTTTCCGAACCTAAAATATCCCAAAACATGTCTGCACCTACAATTAAATCGAAATCGGCGGGCGAGTAAAATTTAGGGTCAGCTAATATGATATCTGATGGAATATTAATATTCGTTAAATCTACACATCCGCTAGGAACACAATCCGTAATAGATGGCAAAATAAAATATCGAATATTATTCGAGAACTGTTCATTCAATGATGCGATGCGCACAGAACACATTTCTTTTGTTTGTGTTGAAATATTATTAATTCCTAAAATTGATTGATTTATGTGGTCAACAGGTAAATTCAGTTTATTAAACATACATTGCGTGATTAAACTCGAAGTACTGCCGCTGTCCAGAACAGCGCGAGCAATGTGTACGCGATTGTCTATACTATATACTTTTATCAAAGCCGTAGATAGTAGGACTCCTGCATAGATTCACGATCTCTATGCGTGCAATTTACACTTGCAGATAACGTTAAGTTAGTCACGGGCATGGACGGCGAAATAGTCCAGCTATCCCCTGACGTGTTAACAACTTCATTATATACTACGGGCTTCTGCATACATGATATATGAGTTACATGTATAATTGTATTGTGTTTACGCCTACAAATCTTACACCCTTGTCGTTTACAACGGTTAGCGAAGTGACCACTACTAAAACAATTAAAACATACCTTTAGTGAAGGAATTAATTTTAAACGTGCTTCATTATTTAATGCTAAGAATTTACAACAAGTGTTAAGGTTATGTTCAATACTTTTACACATCGGACAGGGATATTTAGTTATTTCAGCTGAACGTGACGTATTCTCAGTGGTGTTATCTTGTACGGCAACCATCGTCTTATGTTTCAAAGATTGTTTTGAACTCGAACTATTGTGTACTTGATGTAAATTACGTGATAAGTCTATTGTTTCAATTAAATCGGCACGATTACGTAAAAAAAGTGATAAAACATTCTAAAGTGATAGGATCATTGTTATTTAATCTATCTTTATGCTCCTCCCAGTTTCTAAAGGTCCTTGAGTCTAGCTTATTTGTGACAATATAAATAATAAGTGTATCCCAGTGCTTTACAGGCTCTCCAAGGGATTCTAATGCAAGTAATTTTTTATTTAAATTATCTAAAAGACGTTTTAAATTAATGGAAAATTCCTTCTTGACCGGTTCCATATTAAATAAAGCAGAGACATGATTATGAATTAGCAAACGTTTGCCATCAAACCTGTCACAAAGAAGCCTCCAGGCAGCCTCATAATTATCGGCACAAAATTGAATTGACTGTATAACCATTGCAGCTGTACCCTCTAATGACGTCCTTAAATAATGGAATTTATTTATATCGTCAATGTCATTATTTGAATGTATAAGGCTAGAAAAAGTATCATGGAACTCCAACCAGTTCTCATATGCACCACTAAACTTAGGCAGCTGAATTGTGGGTAGCTTAACGAGCTTATGCTTACTTTGCGAACTTTTTAAGCTAAAATTATCTTTATCGCTAGAATAATGATTTATTATATCCTGAGCTTTAGCAATCAACCTATAATAGCTAGATTCGAATTCATTTCGCTCAATTGTATGCATATCTAAATTATCACTAATACATTCAATTTTTAACTGCACTTCATCATATTGTTCGAATACTGAATTAATCTTACCTATTCGTAATTGCAATTCGGTGACGTCAGTGGAACTTCATCATCATCATCATCTCAGCCCATATACGTCACACTGTTGGGCTCGGGCCTCCTCCATAATGGAAGGGTAATTAACCTACTATACCACGCTGGTCAGACGTGTTGATATAGGGTTTTATTTCAAGTTTTCTTTCTCTCGCATAGATGTTATATGCGTTTTATATCCCTTAGTCGTCTCGTACGATCACCCACGGGTAAGATAGGGGGTGGTGAATTGTATTCTTATTCCGTCACCACACGGAAAAGTGGAACTTAATGAGGAAATATTTAAACCATTTAAAAATGTAGAAAAAGCCGTTAGACATTTTAAATAAAACTACTTTACGGATTTTATCGCGTTTGTATTTGATTTTTGATTACCCGACGTTTCGAACACTTTACAGCGTTCATGATCACGGGTGGACTAAGATGTCTCACGTCCAATAAGTCATCGTTACTACAGAAAATTTATAATTATCTACCCGGTACAGAAATTAGTTATTAAATATTGACCCACATTTTGATACAAAATTTATTGCCAGTGTAAGAAGAAAATGATAAGCGCGCAAGATATATAACATCACTAAATTTCTTGAAGAGATGCCGAGACCATGACCTCATTCCTACGTGTGTAAGGATTCCTTGCAAGAAAAACATACGTGGAAGCGCTAAGATCTTAGAACAGGCGAGTAAAAAGTTATTGCAGACAGTAATTCACGAGACCCGATCCGATCTATACAATATTAACCGTGAAATCGAGAAAAATTCTAGTGTGATTGAGTTAGTTTTAACGACAGCCGAATTTAAAAGTTGCATCGAACATCTAGGTAAGCGCGAAATAACTAAATATAATAGATGCAAAAATAAACACGTTACAAAATTTGAAAAATTATGTAACAACAAATCTCGCGTTGAACATGGAACGCAGCACGGGGACGGAACGCGCCCGTCAACCATAGACTCTTACGCAGACCGCGCTGTCATAAATCTGTCAACACAACATTTAGTCAACACCGAAATTCAAGTTATATCGAAAGGTCTAAATTTTGCTGTAACACCTACGCGAATTCCTTATGAAGAAATAATTTGTGCTGTCGAAGATGTTCTGATTAAAAATACCGTGCCAAAGGAAGATATGGAGGCTATTCGGCAGGACGTCTCGTCCTTATTGCGTCGTAGCGGTCTACCTAAAAATAATCTTCCAAAACAACAATATTTAGCCTTAAAAAACCTACGGAATAAATCAGATATCGTCATCCTGCGCGCAGACAAAGGAAACGCGACCGTGGTTATGAATACGTCGGATTATAATGATAAAATTAACCAACTATTGTCGGATGAAACAACGTACAAGAAGGTCAAAACAGACCCCACCAATGTCGTTCTAAAGAACACAAAGAAACTAATAATAAAGTACTCCGATACATTACATCTAGACGTGAAAAATCTAATACCACCATGCGTCGAACCACCTAAATTATATGGGTTGCCCAAGATACACAAATCAAATGCACCACTGCGACCAATAGTAAGTCAGATCGACATGCCGACTGCCGACATGCCGACGTGTGCATTTGCGAAAGACTCTTACCATTTTGTCAGTGAAATTAAAGATCATCATCTCGCTGACAATGAAACTATGGTCAGTTTTGATGTCACATCACTCTTCACCTCTCTACCTGTGGAGGATTGCATCAAAACCATATCTAAGAAGCTATCTGACAATAATATGCCATTGGGATATGCGGAACTGTTACGTCAATGCCTAACAACTGGCTATTTAATGTGGAATGATGACTTCTACAAGCAAGTAGATGGAGTGGCTATGGGCTCGCCGGTCTCCCTGTCGTTGCCGATATATTCATGGAGGACTTCGAGGAGATGGCCTTATCAAGCTCACCGGTCACACCCAGGTTCTACAAGCGGTACGTAGATGACACTTTCACAATATTACCCACAGACAAAATAACCATATTCCTAAACCATCTTAACTCCATTAATCCAAAAATTCAATTCACTATGGAACTGGAGTCAAATAACTCTTTAGCCTTCTTAGACATTTTGGTTATATGTAACCCTAATAACACCTTGAGTCATACAGTGTATCGTAAGGCAACACATACAGACAGATACTTGAACAGTGATTCTCATCATCCCCCTTCACAGTTAGCTACCGTGTGTAAATCTTTGTTGCAGAGAGCACGAGGAATCTGTGACGATGAACACCTGGCTGGGGAGCTGCAGCATGTCAAGCAGGTGCTACGTGCAAACAAGCTGCCAGTTCCTCGCCCCCGTCGCAGAGACCGAGTGAAACCACCCACAGTTGAGCGCCTTCCTGCAATACTACCTTATGTCAAAGGAGTCACTGACAAGATTGGCTACATCCTGAAACGTTCTTCCATTAAAACTTATTTTAAGCCACTGAAGAGGATTAGCCAATTCTTACCACCTGTCAAGTGCCAGATCCCTTTACAAGATGCAGGAGTATATAAACTTCACTGTGACTGTGGTCTCTCTTACATTGGACAAACAAAGAGATCGATAAGAACTCGGATCAAAGAACACATAGCCGATGTGAAGCACCGCCGGGACACTAGGTCTGCAGTCTGTGAACATAGTCAGGACCGCGCCCACCATAACATCAGGTTTGATAAACCACAAATCCTCGCAAAAGAACACCAATACCTGCCTAGAATGGTACGCGAGGCTATTGAGATTAAAAAACACAAACATTTCAATAGAGAGGATGGCTGGGTGTTACCATCAAGCTGGGATCCTGTTATAAACATTATTAAAAACAAGTCCAAAAAGACCACCACAAGACTGCAAGACACCGTGAGCTCATATTGTATAGATTTGACCCACAATAATAATAACTAAAGATAATTTTATAAATTAAAACCTTTTAGTAACATAAAGTAAGCCGCCTTCAAAATTAACTTTAATTTAGCATCATGTCACCTGAGTTTTCTTGCCGGATCTTTCTCAGTGTAACCGTGTTCCTATCCGGTGGTAGTACACTAGATTATTAGTTAGTTTTTAAATATAATTACTATTAATTTTAATGTTTAATTATTACTAACCATAAACAATATAATTTTTTCATATAGAATCATTTTCTTCTTACACTGGCAATAAATTTTGTATCAAAATGTGGGTCAATATTTAATAACTAATTTCTGTATCGGGTAGATAATTATAAATTTTCTGTAGTAACGATGACTTGTTGGACGTGAGACATCTTAGTCCACCCGTGATCATGAACGCTGTAAAGTGTTCGAAAAGTCGGGTAATCAAAAATCAAATACAAACGCGATAAAATCCGTAAAGTAGTTTTATTTAAAATGTATAATACTCGCGTAAACATCAGAAATCATTATGTAAGCTGTTAGACGTCCTTTATAACTGCCTCGTTTTTTAATTAAATCTCTTTCTTCAGACAGTCTGGGAAACAAGTGTTTTATCAACCTGTAATTATAATGATGTCTATTAATGCACATTTTTAACTAGGCGTTTAAATTATTAATACACGTACGTAATATACTCGATAAATCTTCAAGACCCATATAACTGCTAGTTTTCTTTCTTCTAATATTTAAATCCGGTAACGAAGGCCATGTATAAGCTTCAGGGCGCTTTTAGTGAAGTTTAACTTCAGGAAGATTGAATAAAACGGCGATATAAATGGTTTTTTTATATTGAATTAAAATGAGTACATGATACAGCGGCGGAGCGAATGTAATGAGTTTATATAATTTTAAAATTAACAGTTGAGTTAAAATTTGACATATTGGGGTAAATTTAGAAACGTTCCGTATATTAACGTAAATGAGGTTCGTTCGTAAACAATAAGATTTGTGCAAGAGGAGAAAAATTCGAAATTAAACCCTATACCAATATGTCTGACCAGCATGGTTGTAGGTGAAATTCCCTCCCACTGTGGAGGAGGTCCGAGCCCAATAGTGGGACATATGTGGGCTGCAATGATGATGAGCAACAGAAAAGGCTCTTGGTGCAGTTCGTGGTACTTCTCTTAAAAGAAATATTCTGGTATATTTGCTGATATTCTGTCAACATCTCGTATATAGATTTTAAAAATATTTATCAAAACTTAACTAGTAGGTATCTGAATGTAAGTGTTTTTGTATATCTGTATGTAAGGATGTAATTAATTTTGAATATTTTCCTTAAATATATAATATAAATATAATAATATATAGGTAGGTATGTTATTGGATTTATAATCATTTTTCCCGATACTTTAAACATCTTTTAGAGTTTATGGTCACGAGGACTGAATATACTTTTTACTTTATAAATCAAAAAGTATTAAATTCAACAGACATAGGATAACGAAATTGCGCATTTGGTAAGTGTTGTGTCAATCTTTCTTTTAAATACCGAATTTGAATATTTCGGGGTTGGTTTGAGCCCAGCAGTGGGCTGGACGTGGGCTGAGATGCTGATGACGATGAAAATTAATGTTAAATTTTATAAAACTGGTCTGGCTGACCCAAAAAAAGTTTGGCACAGAGATTTACGTATTATGAAAAAATGGTTTCCTTTGTCACAATTTAGTTGTAAATTTTATCATAATCATATGTTTATATTTATATAGTGATGATTTTGTGATTAGCTAATTCATTATAGGTAAATACTAGTGATGTAACGAATGTTAGAATTGAGACATTCGCGAATGCGAATGTGAGTGCGAATATTCATCTTCAATATTCACAAATGCGCATGCGAATACGAATGTTGGCTTTCAAATAAAGCGCGTGCAAAATATCATACGGGTTTGACATTTCGTACCAGCCATTTTTAAGCCAAATATAGCCAACGTTAACCGTTGCAAGTTGAATGAATGAAACTAGTCAGGTTCACTCGAAAATACTCGTTGTAATTTGAGATTCATCATCGTTATCTCAGCCCATCGAGAGCCTCGTCCCACTCTTTTCTTGTCACAAACCGGATCATATAAGCTTGTAATCGGCCGGAGCGGAGCCGCTAACTATTTCACATAGAACGGTTGGAAGAGGTTTGAAAGCGGATGTGCTCGGAGCCGGTCGGATATGCTTGGAGCCGGTCAGATGCGCTCGGAGCCGGTCGAATGCGCTTGAAAGCGGTCGGATGCGTTCGAACGGCTTCGAAGCCGGGTGGATACACTACAAAGGCAGTACCAGTACTCCGTGCAGTCCAAGTTTTGTTTTCGGTGTGTTAACGTGTGCTTTTTGAAACATGAATTTAGATAGCTTCGATGAAGAAATATGTATATTTGTTAGTAAGATAACTTGAAGCAGAACAAAACCAACGAAAGGGCAAGGTTCCGTTCAAATGTTGCTATCAAAATGGCAGTCGGCGTGGCGCGCACACAATTGGAGCCGATCGGCTGCGTGAGCGAAAAAGAGCACGCATTCGAAGCCGATCGGCTGCGCGAGCGAGAAAGATCACGCAATCGCAGCCGGTCGGCTCCTCTTATTATTTCACACGAAGCGCCTTCAAGGATTCTTAATGACAAAAGAAGTGCACATGTAAAAATAAACCTTACTACAATCACTCAAAACTCTGTTTCCAACGTGATAAAAATCTACTCTCCTCTCCGAGCCGGTCTGTGTGAACGGACCCTAAGTGTTCCATAATAATTTTTATTCAAATATTATAAGTAAATAAAAATAATAAATATTATCAGTTATAAACATTATCATTGCATTCTATAATTACATATATAATTTCCTTTTAATTTGGCAAAAACATACGCCAAACATTCGCATCGTTTCTTGCGAATGCGAATGCGATTGCGAATGTCAAAAATATATGCGAATATTCGCGAACGCGAATGCGAATGCGAACATTCGTTACATTACTAGTACATAATTATAATGAATAAGCTAAATCACAAAATATATGAAAACAAAACAAAATAAAAATTGATTGCAAAATCAAAACGTTAAAATTGAAGAAGGAAAAATGATTTAATAGGGCGTCTACATGTTGGCCGAGTGCAGGCGAGCGATGGCGAACGCCAACGTGTGTACACCCGATTTGCCTTAGTTGGCCAACGCTCACCGTCGCTCGCCTAGTTGGCCGAGTGAATACAAGCGCCAACGTGTGGACAGCTGATTTGTCTTCACTCGCCGTCACTCGCTCATCACTTGCCTCACTTCGCCTCGGTGTCGGTTTTTGTGCACAAATCAAAGGCACTCGTCTACGCTTGGCCAATGCCGTCTACACGTTGGCCGAGTCGTCATTACACGGTTGACATCCATCGCGGTTAGACGTGTTTAATGTGATATTGTCACTCAATATAAATGATTATATTTTCAAATTTGCATCACTACTTCTAGATATGCGACGTAAATAATTAGATCCAAGTCACCCTATATGTTACCTATAGTATCAAAATGTGTCTTCATCATTCATCATCATTTTAGCTAATATACGTCCTACTGTTGGGCTCGAGCCTCCTCCAAATAGGCGGTAAACTGACCTTAGTATTCTATGCTAGTCAGACAGGTTGGTATAGGGTTTTATTTCGAGGTTTCCTTCTCTTGCATATATGTTATATGCTTATTATGTATTATATCCCTTAATCGTCTTTTACGACATTCACAGACAAGATAGGGACTGGTGAATTTTTTTCTTACTCCGTCACCACACGGATATATCTTACACTGTTCTATTTCTGTGAATACTCAGTATCAACCACCTTCTTTTTTTCCCACTTTACTGCGGTATACACTGAGATAATAGTTATATACGCTCATTAAATAAATAGTCGAAGCTGCAGTAACGTTAATGTCAACGTCCGTAGTGTTTCAGTGCACAATGAACACTGACCGAGGCCAACGTATAGACACTTCTACAAACGCTCGTCTACGTTGGCCACGCGCGTTGGCGTTCGCCGCACTCGGCCAACGTGTAGACGCTAGCACTCGCCTTGTATCTATTTGCCGACGCTCGCGTTGGCCTAGGCTCGGCCAACGTCTGTACGGGACTTAAAAATAAAATGACTTAAACGGTTTTTTGTAGACGATCAAGTTTAGTGACATTTAAAAATCGGTACTGTGTTATAACCGTTCATCGCTACACTGTATAGATAATGTAATGTTTTTGCCCAAATTGAAGACCACATAATCAGTTTCTCTATATATATATAAAAGATAAAATAATATAAGATAAAAGACCCATGCGAATATTTCGCGCCATTAATAAAGGATATGCCGCCCTAGCAGAAGCTGCGGGTGACCGAACCTGGGATTTAGTCTGACACCCGACGATTAGCCTCGCGACGTCGATTGATGTCCCGGGAAGGGGACGTCGAACGGAGAGGGTACTCCCTCGGGGTATTCCGTCTGGCCAACCACTGAAGTCAAGAAACTTTGCATCGGTGGTCGGTCCAACGACGAAGGCGACGTGTTATTGGGTGGGTTACGGGGTTGCGCGCCGCTCCTCCTTCGCTCCGGACGGAACCGGAGGCGGGTGCGCTGATCGTAGCCAACCCCAAAAAAAACAACATTAATAAAGGATTTATTATGTAATATAGTTACGTAATAAATCCTTACTACCTTTTACTAGCAATAGTACAATTTATACACTTTTAGGAACCTGCGTTATTAAAGTTAGTAGGTACAGGAAAAGAGAATTAATTGCAATCAGATGTCATAATACATGTAGTTTTTGGACAGTAGTACATTAATTTAGAGTTAATTATATTTTTTCGTCATCACAGGGAGAAATATTTTTCAAAATGGCGCACTAAACACAATATTGATGCAATATTTCTCTTTTTTCGGCGGGCTGCGGTCTGGACACGCACCCTACATTCCGTCTATATTTGCTGTCGAACATCATCCTAGCACTTCTTGCAGCTGAGGCTTGTAGTAGTAGGGTTGGGCTACTGTGGGGAGATATTGCCGGTGTCTTTGAATATTGTCAAAGCATATGGAAATGCTCCGTTGGCACGGGGTGACCATATGCTTGAAGTAGCCGGTGGCAGATAATCTAGAGGGCTGCAACTTCGTCTACGTGAGTGAATATGCGAAAGCTCATGCCGTGCGGTATCTCGCTGAAGACGATGCAAAACACTGGCTACAATAAGATATTGTGGGGTAGCCTTACCCCGGGATTGGGCATTATCTACAATTGACACCATGTACCAGAACTCCACCAAAATGGCGTTATAAAGGTATGTGACCGCACCATATAGGTACAGTTTTCAGGCCCATCAGAATCTAAGTCCAGATGGAATATTTGGGCCTGGTGCTCGACGGCTGATAGTACTTTCGGAAGCATTTTCATCAATTTACTCACTGGCTCATGTTCATCTAGCCCTGGCCTACGGTATACTGCGTAGTTGCAGGGTGGATCGGTCCTAGAGCGGAGAGTAGTCTTCCTATGGGTGCATCAATGAGGAATGCTATCCGCAGGTCACAGAGGTCAAGGAATAGGTACCAGTGGTCAGCTCGAATAGTGATGGAGAAGAATACGTCAGGTTATGGGGCGGTACAGTATTGTTGCGGTACCGAAAGTACTTCAAGGCTAGCTGTCAAAAAAAGAGTGTTCAAGCTGACTTGGGTTTCTGTTTATTTTACAAGTTATATCGCTTCTTATGTTCAATTTTTGTTGTATAAAGAGGTGAAGTTATATATATCGATAAGAATTACCAGATTGCCGACGGAACTTACTATGAAAAGGTCACATAGAACTCTCGGTTTGAGAAACAGTACATTCTTAACTAACTCATACAGCTGCGCGAGCTCGATAAATATGATTTTCGTTATTTATGTTATAGATTGAAAAATATTCAATTTACTTGAATTGATTTACAATTTATTTTACACGTTTATGAAGAATAAAAAAATCGCGTCAATTCTCATTGCCTTCTCATTGTTCCCTACTTTTATATTCTAAATTACAATATACGTGTGTTCGTAAATCGTGTTTTCCAAATTGAATCTTGGAACTGATTGATCGATTTTATGGTATTTTTTGTGCTAACGGCATCACGTGAATGGTTTTTACCTTAAAATAAGTCAATAATATTATGATCATCTTATCTCATATGCATTCGTCCCATTGCTTGGTTAAAACCTCCTCCACAACAGCAAAGAAATTGACATCCTATATCATAGGTTGATATAGGGGAGCTTTCCTTCTCTTGCATATCTTCATCGTCGTTTTTTTTTCTTTGGGGTTGGGTTGCGGTCGGTGCGTTCCTCGCACCACTCCGTCCGGGGCGACAGAGGGGCGTAAGCACGCACACCCGCAACACACCCACGTGCACGTCGCCTTCGTCGTTAGGCCGAGCACCGGAGCAGGGTTACTTGTCATCAGTGGTCGGCCCGACGGAATACCCCCTACTTGGGGTACCCTCCCATCGACCGAGGTCTCCCCCTCGGGGAGGACGTCGGTCTTTCCTCACGCGGTCAGCCTCTCAGCGGGTGACGGACTAATTCCCCGATCGTCACCCGCGGCCTCGGCTAGGGCGGTATGAAGCGCAAGTACTCGCGCCTACGCCGCCGCCGCCCCAGTCGCCGGCGGCGGATCGCCTCATCGAGGCTGCGCTCCTCGCGCAGGCGATCCGCCGCCTCCTTCCGCGAGATCACTGCCTCGCAGCAGGCTGCGACTGCGTCCCAGTTCCTGACTCGCAGAAGGCTGCGACCGCGAATCTTAATCGTCGTTTACGATACCCAGGCGCAAGAAAGGGGTTCGTCGCATCACAGCCCATATACGTCACATTGCGCTTGGGTCTCCTCCACAATGGGAGGGAATTTGACCTACTATACCATGCTGGTTAGACATGTTGGTATAGGATATCATTTCGAGTTTTCCTTCTCTTGCACAGATGTAATGTGCATATTATATACCTTAGTCGTCTTTTACGACATCCACGGGCAAGATATGGAGTGGTGAATTGTATTCTTACTCCGACACCACACGGCGGTTCTTTATTTTATTTTTATTTTCCAAATAAAGATATTAGTTATAATTTTTTATTTATTTATAACACGCGCTACTAAACAAATGTATCATAAATGGCGGCCATAATCATTTGCTCTCCCTCGCACGTTATGTCTGTCTTTACTCACACACGTCTTTACTTATACACAAATAATCAGATTAATCAGTCTGCATCTGCTCTTTCTAAATTCATTGTTAAATTATTATATGTTACTGTTTTTTTATATTCTGTTAACATTTTTAATTTGTTATTGACCTTCGTTGTTGTTTCTTCTGAATATAATCGTTGATTGTAATAAAATTATCTTCTTATTTTACTAAGAATTTGTAATAATGCAGTGGTATAAAGTTATTAAAATAGATAATATACGTACTAAACACCGACCAATTTTATCAATCGCACTTATACAATGACTTTCGATCAATATTCAATATAACATTTTAATTCGGTAGGTACTCAGCCTTAATTTATATACGTTCTGATCTGACGCTGCTGACCATCGCTAGAACGATGCTCGACAGCATCAAGAACTAGGACGTAGTCGGCGTCTTCTACGAGACAACTGTCTCGCAGTGGCTGCGGAGTGGGTCCGGGAGGAATCCCTCTACCTTGACATGCTCTGGCACCGGTGCGTTGGGCGGCGCAGGTGCGAGTACCTACGCCTGATGCCGCCCTAGCCGAGGCCGCGAGTGGACTGACCGGGGATTAGTCCACCACCCGTAGAGAGGCTGACCGCGTGTGGGCGGTTCTCCGGTAATACTGTCTTGTTGCTGGGGCGTCCAATGGGATGAGATCCGAAAGGGTAACCCGCCGGGCCGGCCACGGATGTTAAGGAATGTGTATCAGTGGTCGGCCTAATGGTGATGGGGAGGGAATACAGTTGATTATGGAGCCGCACACCACTCATCTACCTATCTTGCCCCGGACGGAATGCGGGGCGAGATAGCCTAAAAGTTATGTTCTAGACAAGTATAGAAACCAACCTTCTTTGCAACTTTGATTAGCACTTGTTGGCTTTTTAAATACTTTGCTTACTATTTTATTACCAAACTAGCAACCCGCCCTCGCTTCGCTTCGGTTTCTATCGCCTTATCTTCGTTGTTCCCGTTCCCGTGGGAATACCGGGATAAAATATAGCCTAGTTTTTACTCCCTGATATTATAGCTTTCCATTGGTGAAAGAATTTTTGAAATCGGTCCAGCCGTTTTAAAGATTTCCCGGAACAAACAGACGGACAGACAGAGAGACAAAAAAAAATATAAAGTGTATTTTAGGCATATGTATAGTGCAAATAACCGTGTGAGTATGAAAAAAGCCTATTATTTTGACATTACAAACAGACACTCCAATTTTATTTATTGGTATAGACAACAAGGCCAATATAAAAAAAAATATTATCTATCTGGCAATCCTGTTTTGCTGACATTTCAACCTGTTCTTACAAAACAGTAACCATCGTCTTAGACTTGTTTCTTTATTGGCGTGGGTTTTGCACATAAAATGTGTATTATACACATTTTTGTATGTTTTCACAAAAGGCGATACGATAATAACTGCTACATCATTAATAGGTATCGTAATTTTAAAACATACTCGTATAATTATTTTGTACATTGTCATCTAACTCTTCCTAAACGGCTGGACTAATTTGGATGAAATTTTGTGTGTATATTTTAATGGCTTCTTGGATAGTTTGAAAACACGATTGGAGCCGGTGGATGACGTCGCTGCCTTTACGTCAATAAATTTGATTTGCAATACAATTAATAAAATTAAAAATTTACATATTTATACGCTACGCTAGTATAATTATAAATTTGGCTTACGTGGTATAAATTTAGGTGACGGAGTGAGAATACCATTTACACTCCCTATCTTGCCCATGGATGTCGTAAAAGACGACTAAGGGATAAAATATGCATATAACATCTATCTATGCAAGAGAAGGAAAACTCAAAATGAAACCCTATATCAACACGTCTGACCAGCATGGTATAGTAAGGTCAATTACCCTCCTATTGAAGAGGAAGCTCGAGTCCAACAGTATAGGAGTATGTATAGGAGCAGAAATCATGATGATAATGATTACGAAAATTATCAAAATGAGTTAAAAATTTATTTCCATAAGATTTTTTCTAAAAAACGATAACATTTTTTTGAAACTATATTATGTGCTTATTTTAATGTTTTTTATTTTGGTTCTTTAACGCCTAAATCCGTGACCGCCATATCCTCCATGACCCTCATATCCACCATGGCCGCCATGTCCGCCATGTCCGCCGTGTTCACCATAGCCTCCATGTCCACCATGTTCGCCGTGGTCGCCATGTCCGCCATGTTCACCATAGCCTCCATGTCCGCCATTTTCACCGTGGCCGCCATGACCGCCATGTTCACCGAAGCCTTCATGTCCGCCATGTCCACCGAAGCCGCCATGCCCACCATGTCCGCCATGTTCACCGAAGCCGCCATGTCCGCCATGTTCACCAAAGCCTCCATGTCCGCCTCCGTTACCACCATAATATTGGGATGCCGCGGTGTCTAGGTCTGGATTATGACCTTCTATAGTTGATCCATATACGCAGCTGGCGAATGCCAAAACGCAACAAACTGTAATCTGCAAGAGAAAAAAAAAATTGGTATTTATTTCCTATATTTACTTTTTCATTACATACATTAATTAGTCTTTTATTTATTTAGAACTAGCAACCCGCCCTCGCTTCGCTTCGGTTTCAGTGGCCTTACTCGCGTGGTTCCCAATCTCGTGGGAATACCGGGATAAAATATAGCCTGAGTTACTCCCTGATATTATAGCATTGGTGAAAGAATTTTTTAAATCGATCCAGCCGTTTTGAAGATTACCCGGAACAAATAGACAGACAGACAGACAAAAAAAATATAAAATGCTTTTTAGGCATATGTATAGTGCAAATAACTGTGTGAGCATGAAAAAAGTCTATTATTTTGACATTACAAACAGACACTCCAATTTCATTTATTGGTATAGAAGAAAGAATAGTTTATAAAGATAATCCTTTAACAAAGTATATAATTATATAATAGAAAGGAACACGTAATTTATGTTTGAGATGTATCAACCAGGACCCCATTTCACGTGCCAGATTGCAAAGTCCTGGCGCTGATTTTCAAATGGACTCTGTGGGTGCTGTTACGAATGCCTATAAGGCATTATATATGTTGCAACAATAAAAACCTTACAAAATATTACATTTAAGGTTGTGTTTTGGACAGGCTATCGTCGTATATATCGTGTATGATACACGGCGTCCATTCCGTCCGGGGCGACGTAAGAGCAACGCGCGATCCCATATTCCCTTGGTTTCTTCCTTCTGACTTGTTGAAGCACGAATGCTTTGGTAAATACTTACACACGGTCCCGTAGAGGAAGAGGACATCTCATTGCTACCTTTGCGATTACAATGAGGGCACGGTGCAACACACGTTCGACGTCTGCGTGGCCTAGCCAGAGTTGGGCTTTGAACTCGTCACAATCATCGATGCTGATTTGATGTCACAACTATCGCTAAAACGATGCTTGATAGGGTCAAAAATTGGGACACGCTTACCACCTTCTGCGAGACAGTCGTCTCGTAGATGGAGGTGACGAAGCGGCTTCGAGAGGGAGTCCTCTACAGTGACAAACTTCGCCGCCAGCACATTATGCGCGGCGCAGGTGCACTTGTGCGTGATGCCGCTCCAGCCAAGGTCACGGTGGACAGACCGGGGATGAAGCGCCACCCGTAGAGAGCCTACTACGTGAGGGCCACGCCTTGGCAAGACTGTTTTTGTTGACGGGCGAAAAGGTAATCCGCCGGGCCGGCCACGAATATCAAGGAATCGGCACCAGAGATCGGCGCAATGGTGATGGGGAGGGAATACGTTAGGTTGTGAGCCACACGCCACTCTTCTATCGCCCTGGAAAGGTTTCATGAGATATGTCCAGACAATAGTTTACGCTAAAAAAAGAAGTTATGGGATTGCACGCCATTCCTTCCGTCATCCCGGACGGATCCAGCGGGGTGTAACTATAGTCAGTCTTAAAAACAGAGTGATATCTTTCAAAGAACAATATAAAAATAAATATACAAAATGTAATACTTTATACTACTAATATTTTATACACAAAATATTTTATAAATTACTCACCGCCTTCATCCTGCCAATGTGGAAGTTCTAGTTGAATAATATTAATTTCGAATCTGTCCTATTATTTATATAAATTTGCTTGAAGGTCTTAAGGGTAATAAACTAAATTTTTTAATTGTTATTAATTTTGTTCACATATCCAACAGGTTTTCTATGATGTCATGTAAAATACTATTTTTTTTTTCTAAAAGATAAATAAATATCTAAAGATGTTGCGGTGTGAGACATAGGAATGTTTAAAAAAATATACCTATATAGCATGTTCGCATTTTTTCTATATGAATTAAGTCCTAAATCATTGTTCTGTTTGGTGATAAGTTAATAATACAGTATCAACACGCCTTTCCTTTCTAATTATCATCATCATCAACTAATTTACGTTCCACTATTGGGCTCGCGCCTCCTCCACAATGGAAGCGAAATTGATTTAATATACTTCGCTGGCCAGATGAGATAGAGTTTATTTTGAGTTTTCTTTTCCTACCCAAATAATTTATAGGTGAATTGTATTCTTACTTCCGACACGAAAATCCCTTTTTATGCAAGTCATAAGAATAGGCTAAGGAATAAATAGTAGAATACATAGAAGCGATCTTTTAAAAAAATATTAGTGTAATTGCATGCAACCACATACATAGATTTTATGTTCAACTTGTCACTAAGCTAGAAAGAGTTCATTGATCTATAATAATTTATGACTATGTAATCAATTTGTATTATAAGCTCTCATAGAGAACTTTATAAACAGTTTCGGATAAAAATATATTAATATTTATATAGAATTATAAAAAAGCAAACATCATTTAAAAAAAATCGTTAATTCAGCTCATATACATCTCACTGCTGAGCTCGACCATCCTCCACAATCGGAGGGAAATTCACCTACTAACTATGCTGGTCAGATAGGTTGTTTATAGGTTTTATTATTGAGTTTTCCTAGTCTTGCCTAGATACAATATCAATATTATATCCCTTTCTCGTTTTCCATGTACAAGATAGGAGGCGATGAATTGTATTCTTACTCTGTCAGCACGAAAAACATATGAATAGGGTCTCATTTCTAGTTATCCTTCTCTATTATGGATGTTATATGCGTATAAAATGCCTTGGCTGTCTTTAATGACACTCACAGGCAACATATGGTGATGAATTATATTCTTGCTCCGTCATCACACGGAAAGTAAACATAAAAATAAATAAAACAATAAATTTAATCATCATCATTTCAGTTCATATACGTCCCACTGTTGGGCTCAAAACTCTTCCACAATAGGAGGGAAATTGACCTTTTTATAATTGCATGTTATATCCCTTAGTCGTCTTTTACCACATCCACGGGCAGGATAGGGAGTGGTGAATTGTATTCTTACTCCGTCACCACACGGAATATAATTTAATTTAATATATAAGTATAAACATTACCTAATTAAATAAATTAGATACGTAGTATAAACATATTGTATTACTTTGAATTACCTTTTTTAAATTTGTTTATAAGATTTACATATAGGTATAAATTAATTAATTAGGAAGACATATTTATATGTTGTGTTTACATCTTTTCGTAAATAACATAATTAGTTATTTATTGTAATAAGTTGTCTCTGACTAGATTAATATAGTGGCGTAAACATGATCATTAACCATGAGGATATATTATAGTTATTCGAATTGAAAAAAACCAATAACGCAGTACGGAGTCTCTAAACATAAATAAATACAAAGAGTCTACTGTAATCTACTATTAATAACTACCACCTTTTTTAAATGTCAGTTCATCGTTAACGTTTCTAATGTCCCCTATTGGTAACACAATGTCTTAGAATAATAACGTATAAAAGGTTAGTGTCAGTACTTAAGCGATCAAAAACATGAAGCCAAAAATACTATATACGTGCAAGCGATTACACACGTACCTACACACGCACACCACTATACAATATAGTTGCCATGCGTACGCCGTGACCATGTACACTATGGAACGGTCCGACGGAGGCTTCAATAGGCTCCAATTTGGATGCTTCATTTTTTGTACTCGTAACCTTCTAAGTATAATGTATTCCGTGTACTGACGGAGTAAGTAAGAGAGTAAGTGGAACCCTATACCCACTTGACTGATTAGCGTGGTAATAGTTGGTTAATTTCAACAATATTGTGGAGTAGACTCGAGCCCAGAGCCCAGAGCCGTTCTGTGTGGTGACGGAGTAAGAATACAATTCACCGCTCCCTGTCTTGCCCGTGGATATCGTAAAAGACGACTAAGGGATACATTACGCATATAACATCTATGCAAGAGAGGGAAAACTCGAAATAAAACCCTATACCAACCTGTCTGACCAGCATAGTATAGTAAGGTTAATGTCCCTCCTACTATGGAGGAGGCTCGAGCTCAACGGTGGGACATATATGAGCTGAAATGATGATGAAATGATGAGACTCGAGCCGATGGTGCTGAGGATAATACCGAAGAACGTATTCTATAAGTAGAATGTAATCCTTACTAGTATTATAAATGTGAAAGTAAGTTTGTTTTTTTTTGTTACGCTTTCACGCTTAAACCGCTGAACCGATTTCAAAAATTCTTTCACCACTGGAAAGCTATAATATCAGGGAGTAACATAGGTAATATTTTATCCCGGTATTCCTACGGGAACGGGAACTATAATACTATATATCAACAGATAAGGCGTCTGAAACCAAAGCGAAGCGAGGCCAGGTTGCTAGTATTTATATATTACGAATATGAAACCTTATATTACTCGTGAGTGTCTTAGAAGACGAAGCATTTTTCACCGACCTGCGCCAAATTATCTGATGCCATTAGGTTGACAATAATATTTCTAAGGGAGGTTGACGCTGGGCAGGCGGCCAGTCATAAAACTATTGCCAACATTTTTGCGATAGGTACTAAGAAAGGAGAGTACATAATTATTGAGTTGACACCAAGAAATTGGGATAGGAATAGGGATGATAATAATGATGATAATGATTAAAATTTATTAATATTACGGTTTTCATCTAAAACATCTATAGGTGGGGGTGAACCAGATCATTGACGTGGCGTTAACACCACGCTTAAATATAGAATAAAAAAATTTAAAAAGAAATACGTATGTACACATTTATGTAACGAAACTAAAACCTGTTTTAGAATTTTTCACAACGCCATCTAGTGAGCTCAAAATAAGTTATTACTTATTTAGTATATATATATATATATATACTAATGAAAATAAATTTATTGAATAAAAATCATCATTTTCTGGAAAAAGTCATAATATTTTATTAATACTTTATGCCATATTAGTTCCTGTCGTAATCTGTTTTTTTATGCATATATACTTGTACAAAATAATTTAGATGTTCCACATCTGGCGGGCGTCCTGAGCAGCGGCTCATTTTTTTTTTGTTATATGGAGGATATACTATAAGCAGGGAAACTACTTTTATATTTTAACATTAAGTATTAGCTTAATATATCAGCTTAATATCAACTTAATATATGTTTTTTTTTGCGGAATAATAGCACAATCTTTTTTTGTAATATATTATTAAAGATTTGTGTGCGTTTGTCCACCGATGTTTCGACGAACCGTAACTGTATAGATTTTAAAGAACTGAAGTGGTGAGATATAATGATAAATTGGAAAATAGATTGATTTGTAGTCAAGTAATACTCAGTCGGCACCTATACCTTCCTTACTACCTTCCTACCTTCTGTCTGAAACAATTAGCACAAAATCATCGAGTTTAACACTGCACCCGACAGAGACAATAAGCAAAGCATATCTGTTGTTAAGTTAAACTAAAAATGCTGCATAGGTAAGTGAATTGCATATATATGAACTCTGCCTATACTCTACGAGCATATGATAATAACATTACATTAGAACTAAAAAATTATGTAAGATGAGATTTTCTTTAATATTGAAAAAAAAATCAAAGGCAGTGCTTAGACTTATACTGTATTTTTTTTTATTAATTTGAACAGCCTATGCTTATAATTGTATACATAATTATACGCAAAGAGCGTTGAAACTATATGTAATTAGTTATCAATAATACACTTCCATGCACGTCTCAGACAAACTACTAAATTAGCATTGTTGACGAATTAATTTAATGCGCAGGTTTAATTGGTAAAAATAATATAAGTAACACAGTCATCGCGGAGAATTTTGCAGAAGTATTTAATAATGGTGTCAAAAATATGTTACCCCAGTGAAGAAAAAAGCTACTGACAGAGGATGTGCATGTGTTTAAAAGTGCAAATGTTACCTTGAGACTCAAAAAAGCCACAACAGCAGCTATTGAAAAAATTATCACATCATTAAACCCACAAAAAGCACCAGGAATTGATAAAATTAGAGCAACCGACATACAGAAAATTTGTAAAAATATTGCCCCTGTAATAACCAAATTCGTCAATGCCACTTTAGCAGCTGGAAAATACCCCAATGAGCTAAAGACAGGATTAATAAGACCTATTCCTAAAAAAGGGAGTCGACAGGTATACGCAAACTATAGACCAATAACAATACTTTCCACTATTAATAAAATTGTAGAAAAGCACATTTCGAAACAAATATATGAATTTTATAGTGCGAATAACGTCATTAGTACAAAACAATTTGGATTTCAACCTCGAAAAAGTACTACACAATTACTTTCATCTTTTACTGATGCTATATATGATCACCTTAACAATAAAAAACATATCTTACTAGTATTTGTGGATTATAGCAGGGCTTTTGACACACTTAGACATGACCTATTACTAGAAAAGCTAGAAGCATGTGGCATTAGAGGTTCACTCCTAACATGGTGTCAAAACTATCTTAATAGTAGATCATACTGCATTAAGGTGGGTGATGCTTATAGTGGTATGGTACAGATCACAGAAGGTACAGCACAAGGCTCGGTTCTTGGACCACTGCACTATATTACCTATGTCAACGAATTGGCAAATGTAATAAAAAATAGCGATATGTACCAATTCGCGGATGACACATGTCTAATAGCTGCTGATAATAATATATCTTTAGCTCTAAAATGTTTACAAACAGACTTCACGTTACTAAACAAATGGTCACATGATGCGGGACTAGTACTCAACGCCAGCAAAACAAAATGTGATGTACATAAGCACTAGTCAGAACAGAAAACCGCAGCAACTTAGGCTCATCGCTCATGATCACAGTTGTCTCCATCTAAATAACGTATCACAATGTAATTGTAAATCTATAGACGTGGTATCTGAACATATGTACTTAGGTCTTATCATAGACAGCCGCATGAAATGGTCAAGTCATATAAATTATGTATGTGACAAATTGCGCGCTATCCTTGCTAAACTCACGCTTGTCAGAAACAAAATACCCTATGACATCCGACTTCTACTCTACAAAGCTCTAGGTGAATCGGTAATATCTTATGGACTTAGTAGCTACGGTCGCACTTATAAAACTCACCTTAATCTAATATATCACATTCAAATCCAAATATTAAAGCAAATTGTACCGCTAAAGATAAAAAAACAATATCAGTCAGACTATGCGCAACTTTTCTCTCATTGTAAACTCATTCCGATACATGAAAAAGTAAAACTAGCACTACTTTCTGAAAATTATTTTAATGACTGTCTTAAGAAATACAACACTAAACCTAATATGACACTACGTAATACTTTTACAAAACTAATAATACCCACATTTAAAAACTTTTTTGGTCAAATGTGTGTTAGTCATATCATACCGGTACTAATTAATAAATTACCACCGGAATTTAAAAAAAGAGTTACACCAAAAAACTTAACTCACAAATTAAAAAAACATTACATTGAAGAAATAACACTCACTAATCAACATATATTTAATAAATAGAAAAGGAAACATGCTGTATCTGTGTCACATTAATATTAATATGTAATAACTTGAGGGTATATCTATGAAGATGTGCGGGCTCACTGCTTGCCGCCGTTATGTATAAGTATTCTTGTAAATATTGTCGACGTTTCCTAGGTGTACAGATAAACCTAAACTGGTTTTTGGCTACACCTTTTAATAGAATTTAAGCACTTGATGTACTAATATGAATAAATAAATAAATAAAATAAATAAAAAAAAATTAGTTATCACAATAGGGCCTATGATCCTATGGCTCATACACGTCCTATAACTGGGCCTGAGACTCTTCTACAATAGAAGAGAAATCATCCTACTTACCTACGATGGTCAGATGAGTTAGTTTACACCTTTGTTTCCAGTTTTAATTCTTTTGTGTAGATACTGTATACATATACAGGAAAACCCGTTTAAGACGATTTCGCAGGGACCCGACCAAAAACGCGTTTTAGGCGGGGAAGCGTATTATGCGGGAAAGGGAAAAAAACGTGCGGTCGTACGTGCAAACAAGCTACCAGTTCCTCCCCCCCGTCGCAGAGACCGAGTAAAACCACTCACAGTTGAGCGCCTCCCTGCAGTACTACCTTATGTCAAAGGAGTCACTGACAAGATTGCCTACATCCTGAAACGCTCATCCATTAAAACTTATTTTAAGCCACTGAAGAGGATTAGCCTATTCTTACCACTTGTCAAATGCCAGATCCCTCTACAAGATGCAAGAGTATATAAACTTGACTGTGACTGTGATCTCTCTTATATTGGGCAAACAAAGAGATCCATAAGAACTTGGATCAAAGAACACATAGCCGATGTGAATCACCGCCGTGACACTAGGTTTGCAGTCTGTGAACATAGTCAGGACCGCGCCCGCCATAACATCAGATTTGATAAACCACAAATCCTCGCAAAAGAACATCGATACCTGCCTAGAATGGTACGCGAGGCTATTGAGATTAAAAAACACAAACATTTCAATAGAGAGGATGGCTGGGTGTTACCATCAAGCTGGGATCCTGTTATAAACATTATTAAAAACAAATCCAAAAAGACCACCACAAGACTGCAAGACACTGTGAGCTCATATGCTATAGATTTGACCCACAATAATAATAACTAAAGATAATTTTATAAATTAAAACCTCTTAGTAATATAAAGTAAGCCGCCTTCAAAATTAATATTAATTCAGCATCATGTCACCCGAGTTTTCTTGCCGGATCTTTCTCAGTGTGGCCGTGTACAGATCCGGTGGTAGTATACTAGATTATTAGTTAGTTTTAAATATAATTACTATTAATTTTAATGTTAAATAATTACTAACCATAAACAATATAATTTTTTCATATAGAATCATTTTCTTCTTACACTGTCAATAAATTTTGTATCAAAATGTGGGTCAATATTTAATAACTAATTTCTGTATCGGGTAGATAATTATAAATTTTCTGCAGTAACGATGACTTGTTGGACGTGAGACATCTTAGTCCACCCGTGACTATGAACGCTGTAAAGTGTTCGAAGCGTACGGTAATCAAAAATCAAATACAAACGCGATAAAATCCGTAAAGAAGTTTTATTTAAAATGTAAAATAAACATCAGAAATCATTATGTTTATCTTTAGTCATCTTTTTCAACACCCACCGACCGGTGGAATTGTTTCCTTGTTTCATTACCACACAAAAACGTATATATTTTTCTAATTTGTTACATTCAATTATAAACTGAGGCCAGGACGAGGTCGATGTGTGTGTGTGTACTTGGAATCTAAATGTACGGGAAGCTCACCAAAGGACCCGGACTTTTTACGTCTGATTAACTAATAGGATGATCCTGCTAATCCTCTCCGAGAATATGCACCAAAATCGAAAGATTTTTAAAAGCTACTTAAAAATTTTGTCAACACAACTAAGAGCAGATTATTATTGATATGTTAGCTGAATAACGAGCGACTAAATCTTTATATTGTATATAAATCTTCTGTTCGTTTGTTTATAATTGAACTCCTCCTAAACGGCTGGACCGATTTTGATGCATTTTTAATATGCTTTAGTGGATTCGAGAGTGGTTTAGATTAATAATTGGATCCGGTAGCTGGCGCTGCTATCGATTTCAAGGAAAAATCCTTTTATTTTATTTGAACAAAACAACGCCTGTTGGGTCAGCTAGTATTTTTGTAAGTTTTAAAAGGCGATAAGTTGAGTGAAATGCGACGCGTGGCTCTTTTGCATGTGCGAGAAGGATTGGTAATCACGATGGCATCACTTGCCTTGATCTTGTTTGAGCCTCGATTATTTGATCTTGTTTCAAATGACGTAGAAGGATAGGGTGTAACAATGGAAATATATGGAATTTTAGGCTATTAGTATAATATCGAAATTAACTAATTAGGATGATAACTTCTCGGAGACCTTTGGTGTAGATTGCGGGGTGATACTGGGGGATCTGACGTCAAGGCTCGGCAGTCTGTTTGTAAATCACCTCATGGTGGCATGCGTGTTAGATGCAGCATGAGTGGATTATAACTAATCCAAGCAAGTAATATAGTGCTGCTAGGTCCACCGGCAAAGGTAATGCTATAATAGTATATGAAAACTGTACGGCCGGAATTGGCCTAAATATACAGGGTGTATCAGGTTATGGGGCAACTGGTCAAAAGGGAGCTAGGCAATGGTGGTAGGAACCCATAAAAAAAATTGAACGAAAAATATGGATTCGTTAAGAAATTAGAGACATGTAAAGTTTTCAATTTTGTCATCGCTTTTTCGTGTAAATCTGATTGAAATGTATAAAGTCAGTGATACTTAATACGCAACTAATTCATACTTTGTTAAATATTCATTAGAAATTGAAGAAATCAATGATTACGTTCACATAAGAAAAATAAACTTCGCTTTAAAACAGCTGATCGGCCTATGAGCGTTGACCGCTTGCCGTTGTACCTACATGTCACTGAAGCGTTTGCGCAATTCTAGGTATAAATGAATGAAATTATACTATCGAAGCTTTACATGCCTACATGTTTTCTGTCTGTACATGCCTACATAATACGTAGCATTTAAGGCATAGACTCTTAGACACATTTTTTGAAATCACTATAATTTTTATGTTATATTGTTTTTGTGGAATGTATATTCTAATTACAATCTATGACCGTTAAACTACAACATACTCGAATAGTTGTCCCATAACCCACACCCTGTATAATGCACAAAAATGAAAATGTACAAAAATGGCCTCGGTGGTAAATGTTGAGGCAATGAAACCATATTAGTTTTAAATGACTTATCTATAGGAAAGGTATCCATTTCAAGAATTTAGGACATTTTCTCGTTAATGACCAGAGGAAGTCGAAATATCAGGAGCGGAGCACTTTAGCGGTGCAAAAAAATATGTTAGCCCAAAGGTTCAATATAGTACAAATGATATTTTCTAAGGCGTATTACCAGAGTCTGTACATGTGTAATCTATTGGTGAATTATGCAAAGGGATCGTTGAAACTTCTTAGGCGTTAAGTAACTCTTTATTGAGACTGTCTCATTATTGCAGTGCATCAGAGATACAAATGATGCAATATTTGTGCAATATAATGCCGGAGTTATTGTAATTATACGTCTACAAATCACATTGCTTTTTGAGAGGGTGAGAGTCATTCAAACCTGATTTTTGGCGACTATAGTCAGGTGAGTTTAGTCATCGATTGTAAAACAGGTTATTCAAAGGTGTTGGTGGTGTTTTTAGTAGGTACTAGGTAAGCAACATGATATGAATAAATTTCTATTTTCCGTATGGTGACGGAATAAGACTATAATTCACTACTTCTCTCTTGCTTGTGGGTGTAGTAACAAGAGTTATAATCTGTTGATGGTAGCTGACAAGAGATATAATCTCATGCATATAACAGCTATTGAAATGTGGTCCCTAAATGTAGGCCTCATAACAAGGCTCATAGTCACTCAGCGTGCTATGGAACGGGCTATGCTCGGGATTTCTCTGCGAGATAGAATCCGAAATACGGAAATCCGTAGAAGAACGGGTGTAACCGACATAGCACGAAGAATTAGCACGCTGAAGTGGCAATGGGCAGGCCACATTGCTCGACGAACCGACAACCGCTGGGGAAGAAAGGTTCTCGAGTGGCGACCACGTATTGGACGACGCAGTGTAGGACGCCCCCCACTAGGTGGACCGACGACCTGGTGAAAGTTGCTGGGCGTCGTTGGATGCAGGCGGCACAGGACCGCTCTTTGTGGCGTAATATGAGGGAGGCCTACGTCCAGCAGTGGACGGCGATAGGCTGAAATGATGATGATGATGATATAACAGCTATGCAAAAGAAGGAAAACTTGAAATAAACCCTTATACCAACACGTCTGATCAGCATGACGTAGTAGTAGGCCAACTTCTCCAGTACTGTGGAGGAAGCTCGAGTCTAGTACTAACTGATATAAGCTGAGATGATGGTGAAAACTCTATGGATTTCGTTGTTCAAAATAAATGTCTTATTATTATTGTAAAGATTTCTTAAGAGGTTTATAATATTCAAGTAGTAAAGCTTATGTAAATAGCAGATATTACTAGTTTTAATTACTTTTCATAATTATATTTTGAATAAATTAGAGATACTTTGTTTCTTGTTTATATTTTTTTATAAGTCTGTTAATATAAAGATCGTGTAGTGTGTAATTTGGGACTTGTTACGCAATAACGGATTCATATATGTATGTTTATTTTTTTGCATTTTTTGAAGGCCGTTTTGAAGTCCCAATTCTATGATTTCTCATCCGATTTTGATTGGATCATAATGCTATTAGCTCGATATTATATAAGGGATAATTTGTCGATCTCAAAGGAGAGGGGGTTCTCATTAAATTTAGAAATTAAATAAATCAATATAATAATATAATTAATTATATTTAAAATGAAAATTAATGTGTGATATTTGCTAAAATAAAATTTTAATAAGATAAAATGTAATGAAATTAGTATAAAATTTAAGTATAATTGATAATATTATAAAATTTAATATAGGTATGCTATTTGTTTTTTAATTTATTGTAAAATTTGCATGTGTAATGAGAAATAATAAAAGGCTTATTTATTTATTTATTTAATTTGTCGATCTAAAATTAACGGATGAGCTCGTTAAAGTACCTATGTATATATAAAATTAGTAAAAGGTTTTTCATGTTAAACGGTTTTATTGAAAATCGTGTAATGTATAACCTAACCTAACTAAATAGAATTTGCAATAATATTCACAAATACCTGCGTAGTTCACGTTCTCGTGGAAATATCAAGATAGCACATATGCAATATAGGAGGCTCGAGCCTGAAGGACTTCAGCTTTTTAGGAATTCATTTTCAAGCGTTTAATTTTGATTTTATTACTCAAAGTTGCAATTAATCAAATCACATTAAAACACAATGTACCTCACAAGTAACGTACACAAGTCCATATTATATTAAATTGTACTAAACATAGTGCGATTGCCAAGTCAATCTATTTATTTAAAACATAAAAGATCTTTAATATTGATATAGTCATTATAAGAAGTTGTTAGGTTAGCTATTTACGTAATAACTTAAGAAGAAAGGTCCCTTAAGCAGGGACTGAATGAGTTAACTGACTTGGTATAACATAGATCTCACAACTTTTTATGCTAGAAGAACTTAGTTGCGAGGTTTGGCTTTTTTTTTACAAGTTTTGTTTTTGATGGTATCTCGTTTCTTTTTGTAGATAGGCCTACTTATTTTCCCTTCCGGTACCTTCTACTTTTTGAATACTAATAACGGATTTTACTTAGAGCCCACTCTCTGAAAAATGAGACATCTCTCCTTTCCGTTTGAGTCACTTCTACCTAAACTAAGCAGAGAGATGTGGAAATAAAGAAATTTGATTGGTTTTTTTAAACACATCTCCTCTAGTCTCCTCTCCGCTTTGATGGCAGTCAAGCCTAATGATGGCGTTCTATCTTTCAGGTAAATTTTAGGCAATTTAGTTTGCTTAATACTTTGGGAGATTTTGGTACAATTTCATAAGAAACATGTCCCACACTTGCTTTTTCATTAAGTTGATTGACCATTTTACAAGTAATCTTTGAACATAATTATATCTAAGTATCTGTCTACACCTATTATGCCAATCATCATTCAGCCTATCGCCATCCACTGAAGAATATAGACTCCCCTCATGCTTCACCATAAAGTACGGTACTATGACACCTGCATCCAACGACGCTCAAGGGTTGCTGCTCAAGACTTGCCATGACTAGAGCTCACTTTTCTTCACCATATGAGGAATAATGACGTAATCGCCACGTTTGGTAGACGGGTTGGTTTCGCAGTGAGATATCATACATTTCCCCGGCAAGAGCTACTGCCCACTCTCCTTCCTGTTGAATCTTTTATTTTAAATGACAACGCCTTGCACTAAGGGAATAATAATCCTTATATTGTGGGGGACTTTACAAACATATAATTCAACATCGCATTATCATCGCAGCCCTCATATGTCCCACTGTTGGGCTCAGGCCTCTTCCACAATGGGAGGGAATTTGACCCACTATACCATGCTGGTCAGACATGTTGATATAGGGTTTCATTTCGAGTTTTCCTTCTCTTGCGCAGATGGTATGTGTATATTATATTCCAGAGTCATTTTGACAAAATTACGAAATTTTGACTAGTTATAATTCTTAAACTATTAGTTCAAATTGAATGAAATTTAAAATACACAATGTGTATACAATGCTTGCTAGGTTACTAAAAATTCAGGCTTCTAGTTTTATTAACAACGAAGTTATAGGGGGTCGAAAATGGCCTGAATGGCTTCGAGAAAAGTATGTTACGGCAGTGTTGCGTTTTGCCCGAATTTTTTTTGCTCGACTTGGCGGGGACACTGCGTGCCCCCAGATGTAATATGCAGTTTTTTTTGGCGACTGCCAACATTGGATTTGTATTTTTTTCTAATGTTTATATTATTGTACTAGTCCAACTCTTTTATTTGATACCCATATTTACGGCGTTGTTATATTTATTGCAAAAAAACACGTAAACCGCCATTTTGTTTGCGGCCATATTAGATTTGCATTTTAAGTAATCATATTTTTGAATCATTATACAAGTCAACTCTTTCAATTGATGCTTATATTAAGGGTGTCGTGAGAAATATGTAATCCCACATTTTACAGCGGGTGCCATATAGGCCATAATACTAAATTCTTAAAATTTTGTTGCTGTCAGAACTAAATACGTGTTCCCGTTAAAAACTTTATATATTATATAGAGGCGTAGCAGACTTTTGTAATTTTTGTATAACAAAATATTTAAGTAGTAGCAATATTAATACATGGCATATTGCTTTTATACACACACAGGCGTAAAAATATCTACGACAATGAATCAAAATTAATAATTATAGAAAAGCCTGCATGCACGAAAATTTTCTCAAGTTGCTACAAGGTTCGTATAATATACTACTCCAGAGGTGACTTGCCAACTGTTTAACATATGGTCGCGCTCGTAACGCCAGTGATCGCACTCCCAGAGGATGTGGTGTGTTGATTGTTCATACTGGTGGCCAATTTATCCCTCTATAAATTTTTAGACCTATGGCATTAAGATTTACAGCAGTCTCATACAATCTTCTATCTCTTAGTTTAAGGAGTTGGAGATTAAGATCTGAGTTTTAGATTTCTGATAGACAAGCTGAGATTACTTACGAAGGTTGAATCGAATGCAGTTGCTTTAGATATGAAAAATTACCTTTATATAATTCACTCGCCTGACGGATTAGCATAAGGTTATTTCAAGTTTCCTTTGCCTAGATGTTATCTGCTTGTATCCATAAATTGATTTTATCATTTCAAAATTGTCACCTTTGGCAAGCGGTTGAAGATGATTGCAGTTACAATACAACGATACTAAGATTCCAAGAGAGTATCGCTGTTCAAACTGCTCATGGTAATTCCTTTACCAGATTTTTAAGACTCATAGATAAGTAAGAAGTTATACAGCGTAAGAATAATACGTCAGCATAATATGCTGATTATGGAAATACATTATGCTAATCTTTTCACACGTAGAATGCTGAATGCGCACTCTATTTTTTACTTGTAAATAAATATGTCTTCCGTGTGGTGACAGAGTATGAATACAATTCACCACCCCATATTACCCGTGGGTGATCATACGAGACGACTAAGGGATATAAAACGCATATTACATCTATGCGAGAGAAGGAAACCTCGAAATAAAACCGTATACCAACACGTCTGACCAGCGTGGTATAGTTGGTAAATTACCCTTCCATTATGGAGGAGGCCTGAGCCCAACAGTGGGACGTGTATGGGCTGAGATGATGATGATGATGAAATTTGTAAACAACGATAACTATGATTTAATACTTAATAATTATGATTTGCATTTTATTTATTTGGTTTGCTACTACTTAATACTAGTACTTATATTTAAAGAAAAGATTACATTCAATTATAAGTAAACGTTACAGGCACAATATCTACCTATAGACAGTAATGTGAAGGATTACAAGAGTTATCATATTCTGTATAAGAAATAAAAATGATGACTCACAAAATCTACAGTGTTTTTACTATTTTGTGGAAGTAAGTTAGAGAATCATCTAGAATTTACATTTAAAAGTTTACTCATGCGAGAAATGGGTGCAGTGGAGCCCATAACAGTTCTTAGTGGTGAATAGAGAGGAGTGATGTATAACCGAGGGAATCTACACGGCACTTTAAATTTAAAATTTGCCAGTAATTGATTTGAATGATTCAGTAGAAATCTTCACATACTTCCGGCTTTCGGTAGGTAATTGATTGTAAATCCTGTCCCACTGTTGGGCTCGAGCCTCCTCCACAATGGGAGGGAAATTGATTTACTATATTGCGCTGGCCAGACGTGTTGGGAGAGGGTTTTTTTATTCGAGTTTCCCTTGTCGTCTTTTACGATATCCTCAAGCAAGTAAGGGGTTGGTGAATTGTATTCTTACTGCGTCACCACACAATTGATTGTAAATGGTTAAAATGAAATAAATCATCGGTTATAATATATCTATAATATTATTATAATTAATTGCAACATCAAAAAAACTATATATAAGTACAAATCACTTCATCACAGATATCAATACCGGTTTTAAGAAGAGTGAATTTAATTAAATTTTAATTGATTTTAATAACTTATTTAACGTCCCCAGCCCCAATGTCCTCTACCATGACCATAATGTCCATGACCATAGTGTCCGTGACCACCCCAGTGATCGTGGTGACCCCAGTGACCGTGGTGACCATGTCCATATCCACCATGATGCCAGTGGGATTCTGATGGCTCGAGTAGTTCTGCAGCTTCGCCTGGGACTAACGCATAAACAGTTGGTGGACCTGCTCCAGCTGGTAGCGCCATTACGTATGCAGCGCATACACACACCAGTAAACCAATAGTTAAGAACTAAAAAAAAATATATTATTATTATTTAATAATGATATCTGATGGTCACGCGAGCACTACTCATTGTAAATAAAACTACTTTTACGGATTTTATCGCGTTTGTATTTGATTTATGATTGCCTGACGTTTCGAATACTTTGCAGCATTCATGGTCACGGGCGGACTAAGGTGTCTCACGTCCAACAAGTCATCGTTATTACAGACATTTATAATATCCTTCATATTCCGTAAAAGTAGTTTTATTTACAATAATATTTTATATTTTTACAATTTTGCGTGTACTGATGGAGTAAGAATACAATTCACCACCCCCTCTCTTGCCCGTGTGTCTCGTAAAAGACGACTAAGGGATTAAATATGCGTAAACATCTATGCAAGAAACGGAAAACTTGATATAAAACCGTATACCACCACGTCTGACTAGCATGGTATAGTAAGTCAATTGTCTCCTATTTTGGAAGTGGCTCGAGCTCAACAGTGGGTACGTATATGAGCCGAGATGATGAGTTAATGATTTTGTTATGCATTTTAACAAATTAAACATGATTAATGATTGTTATCTAGAAATTCGTACCATAAATTTCACTGTGACCATAATTATAGAACTTATAGTTGGTAATTTTAAATTATATTAGTAAAATCATCATCACAGCTCATATATGTCCCACTCCTGGGCTTGAGACTCCTTCACAATAAGAGGAAAATTGCCCTTATATACCATGCTGGTTAGACGGCTTTTAATAGGGTTTAATTTCGAGTTTTCATGCCCTTATATGTATGTTATCTGCATATATCGCTTAGTCGTCTTTTACATCAGCCACAGAGAAGAAAAGGGGTGTTGAATTGTATTCTTACTCCGTCACCACACGAAGTTAGATTATATTTATTTTTACATTTAAATATAATACATCAAACTTTGCGTTAATGAAATAATCTTTGTATTTCGAGGCACTTCACAGAAATACAGCTAACAGACACAAATTACATTCAGGCAAAGAACAAAAATTTTTGACGCGTACAAAAATATTGTCTTGTATGGAAATTGAACTCATGATACTTGGCAAGGTAGATCGATGTCTTAACCACTATGCTATTTGTGCTATCAAATTTATAAGTATTATAAATATAGTGATATTTAAGCTCAAATTAGACAAATAAAAAAAAATAAAAATATACACATATTAATTATATTTGGGTATTATTTAGAACACAACATGTTTCCCTATTTGACTATTAATTTATAACGGAAAAGTTTAAAAACTATTATCCTAGCAGCCATAGACTAGGAAAATCTTAGCCTTTACGACATGTGTTAGAAATAAAATATCAAATATTTATCGTCATCATCACTTTAAATCACACGCATACCGCTGTTGGGGTCAAGCCTCCTTCACAAAGGGAGAGAAATCGACCTACTACACAACGCTGGTCAAACGTGTTAGTTTAGGGTTTCACTTCAAGATTTCCCTTTCTCGCATAGATATTACATGCATATTTAATACCTTTCGATACCCACGGGCAAGGGTGGTGTGTTAGTTGTATTCTTACTCCGTCACCTCACGGAATCACATTTTAACACCGCAGTACTTTTAAGTATTTGTAATTATTAAACTATAGTATAATAACACGGAGTTAAGAAATTTTAGTTTCTAACTAGCATCGAATATACACGCTTTTTTTTAAAATTAACTCAATGTGCGTATAAATTTGGTATACATTCCTAATTTATCCACGATATTATAGGTTGTGATATCGTTAAAGATTTTCTTACCGTTTTCGTATAAACTCCAATATCTGGTTGACCAAGCTTCGCTCAGAATATTTTTGTCGAATTTATTTAGATATATATTAATAAAAAATAAATAATGAAAAATATATAATAAATTACAAAAAGAGAATAATAATAACACCGAGATTCGATCCGACGCTGTTTGAATGCCAAAAAAACCACTATCTATCGTAACTCATGACGTTGACAACGAAATTTGAATTCATATTCTTTTAAAATTTAATGTCATTATGTTTTACTAAAAACACGAACAAATCGATTTTTTGGACCCGAATCCTCTAGTATGCCAAGTTTCAAAAAATCGTTGGAGCCTTTGCAGAGATCCTGAATATATATATATATATATATATATATATATATATATATATATATATATATATACAAGAATTGCTCGTTTAAAGATATAAGATTTATTATGTAATCGGTGTTTGCCTTTAATTAGATGTTTCGCTACCGCTTGTATTGTTTATAGGAATCTGCGTAAACAATTGTTAGTAAACCAAATCAATAAATAACAAAAATAAAATTGCGCCATTAAAAATGGAATGAAACGTAAGAGACCGAATAATACATATACAACATTAAATAATATTATTTATTACGCGTTTTATAATATTTTTTAAGTACCTATGATAATAACAAGTCGTATGGTGACAGAATAAGAATACAATTCAATACCTCTTGCCCGTGGTTTGTAAAAGACGACTAAGGGATATAATATGCAAATAAAATAAGGCAATTACGATATTAATAATTTAAATTTAAATAATTTAAAAAAATAAAATTAAGTAGTATAGTAATCAATTTTCCTTAATGCATAAAAAATTTTAAAAATATTGTCAATATTATATGTAGTAATCGACTAATGTTTAAAAAAGTATACCTGCCTAAGGCAATTCTAACAATATCGATAATTACGGATATATTGAAATAGTAAGACATAAAATAAAAAAAAAATCCGGTATGCGGATTTTACGCGCCTAAATTTGAATTTACTTTGAGATTAATTAGAATTAAAAATAATTATAATATTTTGCCGTGTGGTGACTGACGGAGTAAGAATAAAAATTATCACTGTAGAGGAGGCTCGAGCCCAACAGTGGGACATCTATGATCTGAAATGATGATAATATTAAAAAGAATTTTAAAAAATATATTTTTTTTTATTGACCTAATTTTATTGAATTTCTAAATTGTTGTTATATTAGCCTGAATATGTTCTTTGATATGACACAGTTTCACTATTTTTATTTTAATATAAACAAATATTAGATGAATATAAAATATTAAGAACTCACAGTCTTCATTGTCTTGTATTCCAATGTACTAATGTTGGTGGTTGGAAATATTTGCTTATATATACACACCAATCGAACCAGCTCTGCCCCTGTGACTAATATCATGTAAATAACAGGTAAATAATTTTAGTTACATAAATTAAAATGCAAATTTTAATAAAATTTTGACTCTTTTGTTCGTTTTTATTTATTACGTAATATACGATGGGAGGGTTCAGCAGTTCAACTTTTTAAGACTCCTGCGTATGTAAGCAGTGGTTTTACATCCTAATCATAATACGTCAGCATACGGCAAAACATATAATTTTACATTATGCTACCGTTTTCACATGTTGGGTACCCATTTAATTTTTCATCTACAGTAATATTATAAAGAGGGAAGATTTGTTTGTTTGTTTGTATTGAATAGGCTCCGAAATTTCTGGTCCGATTTCAAAAATTCTTTCACCAATGGAAAGCTATAATATCATGGTGTAACATAGGCTACATTTTATCCCGGCATTTCCATGGGTTTGGAAACTACTCGGGTAAGGCGACTGAAAAGAGCGGGTTGCTCGTTTATAAATAGATATGTAAATAACGTTAACTATGATTTGAATTTCAGCTCACGTTTTGCTGTTGCATGCGTGCTGCTGCTATTTGACTTGAGCCTCCTTTACCGTAGTAGGGAAATTCACCTACTATAACCACACTGGTCAGATGTGTTGATATAGGGTTTATTTCGAGTTTTAGTTCTCTTGCATAGATGATGTATGCAAATTTAAACCCTTAGTCGCGTTTTACGACACCTACGGGCAAGAATGGGGGTGATGAATCGTATTCTTACTCCGTCACTACACAGAATATCTATTATTTAATACTTATCACTTAGAATAATAACGTATAGAAGGATAGTGTCAATACTTCGAACTTTCAAAATTTGAATCTAAAAATACTAATGGCGCGCCGACGATTACACACGCACACACGCAAACCACTATACAAATTATGAAATCAAATTTTGTTTTAATTAACATTAATTGTCGAAATACTTTTAAAAGTAACATTAAAAACCTTTTTAAGTTTTTGTGTTGTGACACATATGTGCAGTACAATGACTTGTACATTACGGAACGGTTCCGGCGTAAGCTCCATTAGGCTGCAATTGAAATGCCTCACTTTTTGAGCGTGAACTTACCTTCTATACGTTATTATTCTAAGACTTATCATTATGATTCAGTAGAAATCTTCACATTCATACGGCTATTGGGCAGCAATGGATTGTAAATCATCATCATGGTCATTTCAGCCTATCGCCGTCCACTGCTGGACGTAGGCCTCCCTTATATTATGCCAGAAGGTGTGGTCCTGTGCCGCCTGCATCCAACGACGCCCAGCAACTTTCACTAGGTCTTCGGTCCACCTGGTGGGAGGGCATCCTACACAGCCCGCATCGATCTCGTGATTCGATGTTAGAACACGAATGTAAAATACAGACATCGCAGTGGAACTACTAGATCTAGATAGGTACTACGTCGAGTATTAGGTATGCATTAAATCCTTACATAAGACAGCTCTGTATAATTTGTGTTCGTTTATTATATATCTCTATGCGCCCTGTGACGTAACGATTTATTTCTTACTAGCTGATGCCCGCGACTTCGTCCGCGTGGTTTTTAATCTATTCAATATATTTAAAAAATCATTATGTTTAGTTTTTATTTTCACAATGGTTATTTTTAATTACGATGCTGCACACCTATTATAAAACTTCTTTATAGACGACATTAATTGTTTTTTCTGCTGGGGTTAAAATAAATAAATTATCAGCATTACTGACTCGCGAGCAGACCACGTAGAGCTGGCCGTGGGAAAAACAGTTAGACCTTAGATCGACACCAGTAGTCCTTAACGTCTGACCTTGGAACTTGTTTATGGTAATCGCAAAGCAAGCAGCTACGGGAAATTGTGTGCGTTTAAATTGGAAGGGGAAATTGTTCGATATCAGTGGTATTCGTGGTATGAAAACAGTTTCACCGGAACCACAAATCCCATGAAAATCTCAGCCTCGATGATGTTCCTTACTGTGAACTACTCCATCCCCAGCAACTTGTCCCAATATTTTTTCATTTATTGCAGCAGCTTGATTATTTTTTGGAGTGAGGATGAGTATAGCACGTTCACATAACCAAGAATTTTCTTGATGTGGTATACACGAACCATCTCCGTATACTGAACTAATTAGTTCGTCTTCTGACGAATCGACTCGATCAAGTGTTTCTGGCAGAGTCACTTGACCGTTTTCTTCAAGGAGGAAGCCGTTGCCGATTTCCATTAGAATATCAGATAATTCTTAGCATCTCGCATATTAATTGTGAGGGTTAACTTTTGCACTTGGACCATAGATAAGAACGCTTCAGTGCAGCAATGATCTCATTGGCTTTAGTCCCTCTAGTTTTAACAGGCAGAGTTTGCCGAATATCCCCAGAGAAAAGCAATGTAATATTCCTCATTGGCTTTTCATTACGGCGAATGTCGCGGAGAGTTCGATCCACGGCCTCTTTTTTTTTTTTTTTTTTTTATGGGTGGGCTATGGTAAACGCACGCGGTCCTGTCCGTCCGGGGCGATGAAAGAACGGGGCGTGGGCCCATAACCCACCCGTACTCACGTCACCTCGTTGTCGGGCCGACCACCGGAGCAGATGTGACTTGTCATCAGTGGCCGGCCCGACGGAATACCCTTTCGGGTAACCTCTCACCTCTCGACGTACTGGGACGTCGGTCGCCGTCGCGCGATCAGCCTCTCTGCGAGTGACGGACAATTCCCCGGTCCGACCACCCGCGGCCTCGGCTAGGGCGGCATTAGGCGCAGATACTCGCGCCTGCGCCGCCCGAGTCGCCGGCGGCGGAACCTGTCGCCGAATAGGAGCTCTACTCGCACACGATCCGCCGCCTCCTTCCGTGAGATAACGGCCTCACAGAAGGCGGCGACCGCGTCCCAGTTCCTGACGCTGACGAGCATCTCCCTGGCGATGGTCGGCAGCGCCAGGTCGGCACCGATAATTGCGACGAGTTCACGACGATCCCCCTGCCATGCAGCACACTCCTCGAGCGTGTGCTGCGCCGTGTCCTCGTCGCAACTGCAGTGGTGGCAGGACGGTGTGCTCTCCCTCCTGACAATCTTGTGCAGGTACTTCCCGAAGCAACCGTGCCCCGTCAGCACCTGCACCAGTCGGAAGGAAAGCACTCCGTGCGTCCGCTCCAACCACTCCATCAGCACCGGCCGGAGGGCCTCGACGGTCCTGACACCGTACCGAGGACTCTCCAGCCGGACTGCCCAACGGGCAATGACTTCTCGGCGGGCGTCGACCCGCCAGGCGGTGATCTCTTTGATGGAGACCATGCCGCCGCGGGCGCGTGTCTCCGACACCCGCCGATAAATGCCGGCGAGCATCTCCGCCTCCAGGTCCCACGGGGGAGTTCCGGCCAGGAGGCACGCTGCCTCCGTCGCCACCGTGCGGTAACCCCGTATGGCCCTGATCGCCATGACCCTCTGTGGTCGCCACAAGAGGGCCCTAAGACGGACGGTCATGGACCCCGCCCACACTGGTGCGCCGTACAGGGCTATCGACCGGATCACCCCCACGTACAGCTGTCGGCACGTAGCACTGGGTCCGCCCACATTCGGCATCAGCCGCGAAAGGGCGGACGCCGCACCGACAAGCCGGGGAACAAGTCGATGGAGATGCTCCCGGAACCAAAAATGCCCGTCGAGCACCAGGCCCAAGTACTTCATGTGGGCCTGGATGCTGATGGTGACCGACTTCACGGTGATCGAAGCGCCGGCGGGAGGCCCGGCGGTACGGAGGCCATGGAACAAAAGGGCCTCCGTCTTTTCCAGGGCTACCCTCAACCCCAGCGCTTCGATCCGCCTGACAATCTCCTCGGTGCCGAGAGTTGCCAGGCGTGCCGCCTCCTCTAGCGTCTCGCCCCGGGCTGTGACGAGTGTATCGTCGGCGTAGCAAATTACGCCCAGCCCGGGTGGGAGGCTTCCTCTCAACGCCCAGTCGTAGCCGATGTTCCACAGGGTCGGACCCAGAACCGACCCCTGCGGGACACCGCACGTCATTGGCGTTCGCACAACGTCCCCTACTCGGTCAACGTAGAGGACGCTGCGCCCCTCCAAGTAGTCTGCCACCAGCCGCCTGAGGTACACGGGCACCCCGTGATACCTCAGCCCCTCCCTGATGCAGCTGAATGGCAGACTGTTGAAGGCGTTGACGATGTCCAGGGACACCGCCAACAGGACTCCTCCGCCGGTGACGGCCTCCGCTACCACGGCCTTCAGGCGCAGTAAGGCCGCGATCGTCGAACGCCCTCTCCGAAAACCAAACTGGGCGTCCGACAGATCGGGCCCGACCCCGACGAGGTGCCGCTCGATGCGGGCAGCCAACACCCTCTCCAGCAAATTGCCCGCATCATCGAGCAGCACGATGGGCCTGTAGGCCGAGGCCGACTCGGGAGACCGTCCCGGCTTCGGCAGGAGAACCAGCCTCCCCTCTTTCCAACACCCAGGGAACTGCCCGGACGTCAAACAAGCGTCGAACAGTTCCCTGAGGCGTGGTCCCAGGTGCTCGAGGACGAGGGCCAGCACACGGTTCGGAATACCGTCGGGCCCGGGGGCGGTGGATTTGACTCACATACGCGCCACCGCCACCCCCATTTCCGGCTCCGTGATGGGCGGAGCACTTTCATCGTCGGCCTCCCGGTCGCTGTCCGGCGAAGCCATGACCGGGGGCGTGTGCTCCTCCCGCCGTGGAAAGAGGTCCTCGACAACTCTGGTGAGGAGGCTAGGCTAAAGAGTCTCGGTGAGGGGGGGGGGGGCGCCCGCGGAGCTTATTCAGCGCCGCGAGGTAGGGGCGACCCCAGGGGTCACGCTCGAGACTGTCCAGCATTTCCCGCCGACTAACGTCCTTTGCGGTACGGACAGCCAGCCTGAAGGCAGACCGCGCACTGCGGTAAGCCTCGTACAGCTGACCCTCCCGCTCAGCGTCGCGGTGGCGCGCTCGGCTGCGGGTGTAGGCCCTCCGGGTACGTATGCACGCGGCCCGAAGGTCCGCTAATTCTCGGGACCACCAGGGGACCGCACTCTTCGGGGGCAGACGCCGCACACGGGGCATGGCCGCATCGCAGATCTGTGTTAACGCACAGCGGATGCGGCCAGCCTCGGCATCCACCCCGTCCGCCTGGGGCGGTGAGGACAGCCACGACTGAACGATGGCTGCCTCCGCCAACAGGTCCCGATCCAATCGACCCACAGCCCACCGCGGAAACGCGGGAGCTCCGTCCGCCATGTGAGCCCTGCTGGGCTGCAGGAGGGTCCGGGAGACCTCTATCCGGATGTATCGGTGGTCGGATAGGGTCTCAACCTCCTCCTGGACGCACCAGCTCCTCACACGTGCTGCGACATTAGGGCTAGCGAACGACAAGTCCACTATCGACCCGCCCTGCTGCCGCACGCACGTTTGCACCGAGCCCCTGTTCAGCAAACAGAGGCCCAGTGCCGCCGCCCACTCTTCGACCGCCCGCCCGCGGTCATTCGTCCTGGGGGACCCCCACGCCGTGGACTTGGCGTTGTAGTCCCCCAGAACGAAGACTTGGCGCGGTGCCAGTCGCCGTATCGAGGCCCCCAGGATGGTGAGGAAGGCCCCGAAATCCGTCGCGCTCCTGTTAGGGGAGAAGTAAACACCAAATAGCGTAACCTCTCTCCATTCCGCCGCGACATACCCATCGCCCCTGTCCTTGAGCAACAAGGACGGGGCGTGGAGGCGACGATTGCCACAGAGCCGTCACTGCTGCCCAGCCAATTGGGCCGGTCAGGCACCACGTACGGCTCCGCGGCTACGGCTGCACCGATCAACCACTCCGCCATGGCTTGCAGGAAAACGTCCTGTGCCTCGGCGGCGTGGTTGAGGTTGGCCTGCAGGAGGTGGTAAGATTCGGCCGCCATTAGTGGGCCGTATCCATTACCTCCTCCACGCTGGCGGGCGATTGGGTCGCACTAGGGGCGGGAGCGGCCGGGGTCGTCGGGCCGCTCCGCCCCTTTGGGGCCGAAGCCGGGTGTTTGCACTCCTTGCTCCCCATGTGGTGCTTGGCGGGCCTATTGCCCGCCGCACACGCGGGGCAGTGGGGAGTGGCGGCGCACGATGCCGCCTTATGCCCGGGTTGACCGCAGTGGAAACAAAGGTCGCTGCAGTCAAAGCAGTTAGTGCATGTCGGCCGAGTGTGTCCGACCGCCATGCACTTGTAGCACCTCGCAGGCCGGGACTCCAGCACGGTCACCCGCGCTGAGCTCCAGCCCACGAGGAGCCTGCCTGAGCCGGCCAATTGCTTGGCCGACTCCACCGGGCACTGCACCCAGGCAGCACCGACGCCGCCCGGACCAGGGCGGATAGCGCCAATTCGGACGGTGTCCACGGGACATCCGGTTTTCGAGACGATGGCCTCCCGGATGTCATCCACCGTCACGGAGTTGTCCAGACCCGTGACCCGCAGTTCCGCACACTTGACGGGTCTGGCGATCTTGACGCCATCCTCCGCAGCAAATAAACCCCTCAGCTTCGCGGCCATGCTATCGGCCGTCTTGGCGCCCTCGGCCCCAGGGAACTCTAAAATTCGAGCTCCTGTCCGAGCCTTGCGGGTCCTGGCTTCAACGCCTCCTAAATCGGAGACGTCAAGCTCCCACCGGGCGCGACGTAAGACGGCCTCATAGCTGAGGCCGTTCTCGGCCGCCTCAGGCAGGACGGTGATCACCATTGCGGCTGACTTTGGCGGCCGGAGCCTCCTGCGCGACCTTTTGTTACCGGCTCCTGCCTTGGGAGCGGAGGCTTTGGCGGCGCTTTTGGCCTCCGCTCTCCTCTTCTGGCCGCGACTTTTTCAGCTGCGCTCGGCCGTCTGCCAACCCTCTTCAGACGCGGCAGGGGTGCCAGGCACAGCAGTCACGGCCGCGGCTGCGTTGGCCGCCACCGACGGTGCATTTGCCGGCAGCGGCTGGAGTCCGGCCTGAGCAGGAGCCGGTGCCACCTTCTTTTTCGCGGCGGGTCCCTTGGGCTTCGGCCCAGCAACGGCCGCAGCGTAGTTTCCTACGCGCCCGCCCTGGCAGGGTAGCGCGGCAGGGGTTGACACCATGGCTTTCGGCCTGTCCGCAGCAAGCGGCGGCCGGAGTCGGGGCTCCGGGGGCAGTCTCGCCTCCAGAGCCGCCATGCGCGCGTCAAACATCTTGCCGAAAACATCCACCATGGCGCGCATGGTCTGGTCCGGCACGCCGTCCACTGCGGGCAGCGGGACCGCTTCGGCCAGCTGGGCCCTCTGGGGACTCGCCGCAGCGCAAGTTGCCGCAACGGGGACGACGGGGGCGGCGGCAAGGCCGGGACTTGTCGGCGGCGCGGTCCTCGCCAGCTGCGCGACCTGGCTCCGCAAGTCGGCCATTTGCTTGGCCAACTCGCGGTTCGCCTTCTGCACCGCCGACAGCTCCTTTTGCAGGGCCTTATTCTTCTCCTGCAGGCCTGAAACCTCGCCACTAAGGCGGGCATTTTCGGCCTGCAGGGTTGTCACATCGGTAGGTGGGGGGTCGACACCTACAGCGGGCTCTGTAGCTGCCGCGCTGGTGGGACGGATGTCCGCTAACACCCTCATCATCCTCGCGACAGCCGCCTCATTCGCCCGCTTTTGGGCATCAGTCCCCCGCACATGGCTGATCGACGCCGAAGTTGCTGACCTCGCCGCCACCACTGCCCCTCGTCCCCTACGAGAGGCCGGAACCTTGGGAGGAGGCATGATAGCGCCACTCCCCTCAGAGGCGGACTCTGAGCTGCCACCCATATTCAGGGGGCGCTTCCGCACCGTCGCGGGGAGAGCCTCCTCCCCAACGTCTAGGGCTGCCGTCAGGGCCGATGCCGGAGACCGGGATGACCCGCCGACGGTTTCAGCACCCGACATGTCGGCGTCCGACGGCTCTGCGGCAGTACTGCCGCCCTCGTCAGCAGTCGGAGTGGCTGCAGCGGCCTCCCTAGCCAGCCGCTCCTGCCTGGCTAACTCGCGCCTTTTGACGCTGGTGGCCTTCCCCGTCCCCATGTTCTTTCTTTTCTTCCTCTTTTTAGGAGCCTCTATTTTCGGCGGGCCCTCGGCTAATCTTGGAGCCTCAAGTGCCAGACTAGCAGCAGAGCTGCAGTAGGACGAAGCATCTCCATCCTCTGTGCTAGTTTTGCTGTAGCATGGCAAGGCTTTAATGTGGGAACTAGAATTTCCGTCCCTGTGGATGGTATTGGGCGTCTCACCCCTCCTATCTGCAACGTCGTTTGAGAAACAAGTATCCATAACAGTTCCCATGAGTATGGGAGAAAAGAGGTCGACCCAGGCAGAGATCCCGATACCCAGGCAAGCGTACATTTGTATCCCAACACAGGGGGTCCGCAGGTACCCTGGCTGGGGGCGCGCTAACGACTGAACAACCCATCAGCCATGCATCCCCTCGCCGCGCGCCAGAACTTAGGATTCTGGGTGATTGTGCGGTCCAGGCGGTTAAGCCAAGACCCTCGCTCCTGAATCTAGGCCTCAAGACAAATGTCCCGAAGCAAGAATCAGGTCTACGATTTGTCGCGGTTGGCAAATGCCTGCCCAGTCCTGAAACGAATGAGTGACTGGACCCGTCGAATTTTCGCGTCCAATACCCTCTACAATTAGAGGGCATGGAGCGACTTTGGGGCATCCCACAAACTGGGCCCCTCCTCGGGCCAGATATTTGCCACGAGCGACAATTCCAGAGAGCAGTCCAAGGAATTGTCGCTCGTGCCCAGGGTACACCACGCGGAGGTTTCTGGCGTAGAACCCCCCGATCCACGGCCTCTACGGCTTTTTTATTTACCACTGCGCATTCTTCCCAAACGATTAGACAGCAATCCTAAAACACTTTAGCTTTGTCACAGTTGCGAGTTAATGAACACGTCGGTGCTTCATTGCTCTCTAAATTGATTGGAATTTTAAACATAGGATGAGCCGTCTTACCGCCAGGAAGCAATGTGTGCATCCACATTCCAGACGAAGTCACTGCCAAAGCTATTTTATTCCGTCTCCGGATTTCGAATCGCATCTCTCTGTCGGTGAAAGTCTCCGAGGCGTGAGATAACATATGACGTTCACGATCAGCGCTCAGTCGTGAGCTTCTATCAGTAAAAGACTCTGAGGCGCGAGAAAGCGTATTCCGATCACAATTAGCGCTTAATCGCATCTCTCTGTTAGTGAAAGTCTGCGAGGAGTGAGATAACATATGACGTTCACGATTAGCGCTCAGTCGTGAGCTTCTATCAGTAAAAGTATCTGGGGTGCGAGAAAGCATATTCTGTTCACAATTAGCGCTTAATCACATCTCTCTGCCAGTGAAAGTCTCCGAGGAGTGAGATAACATATGACGTTCACGATCAGCGCTCAGTCGTGAGCTTCTATCAGTAAAAGTCTCTGAGGCGCGAGAAAGCGTATTCCGTTCACAATTAGCGCTTGATCACATCTCTCTGTCAGTGAAAGTCTCTGAGGAGTGAGATAACATATGACGTTCACGATCAGCGCTCAGTCGTGAGCTTCTATCAGTAAAAGTCTCTGAGGCGCGAGAAAGCGTATTCCGTTCACAATTAGCGCTTGATCACATCTCTCTGTCAGTGAAAGTCTCTGAGGAGTGAGATAACATATGACGTTCACGATCAGCGCTCAGTCGTGAGCTTCTATCAGTAAAAGTCTCTGAGGCGCGAGAAAGCGTATTCCGTTCACAATTAGCGCTTAATCGCATCTCTCTGTCAGTGAAAGTCTCCGAGGAGTGAGATAACATATGACGTTCACGATCAGCCCTCAGTCGTGAGCTTCTATCAGTAAAAGTCTTTGAGGCATGAGAAAGCGTATTCCGTTCATGGTTAGCGCTAAGTTTGTTGTATGGAAGCCGCCCCTTAAATATTTATTTTATTTTTAGTATTTTTTGTTATAGCGGCAATAGAAATACATCATCTGTGAAAATTTCAATAGTCTAGCTATCACCGTTCTTGAGACACACAACCTGGTGACAGACAAACGGACGGACGGACGGACGGACAGCGAAGTCTCAGTAATAGGGTCCCGTTGTTACCCTTTGGGTACGGCACCCTAAAAACAGCAGTAATTTTAAGAAATGCTATCTAGATTTATTTCATATCCACCAATTTATTTCATAAAATAGAATTCGACTATAACAGTATTTTCAAATTCACATATTCACAATATTTTTATAACCCAATAATAAGAATAGCAATTAGGGATTCAAAAAAAACATAGATGTTTTCAAACATCGATGTGTTTTGTATCGTTGTTGAAGAACGATGTTTTATCATACATAGAACGTCCGTGTGGTGACGGAATAAGAATACATTTCACCGCTGCTTATCTTGACCGTGGATATCCTAAAAAAAAAGCTAATCAAAATTTGTCCGAAGGATTTTAATTCTTCGTCGTAACATCGATGTCATCCCGCTGTTGTTAAAATATCCGACAAATTTCCTAAAAAAAAAGCTCATCAAAATTTGTCCGAAGAATTTTATTACTTAGTAACATTGATGTTCGATATTTTTCTAACATCGATATATGGTTGATAAACATCGATGTATCGTTCATAAATATCGATATCCTAACATCGATATTTTTTATGAGCGATGTTGCATCCCTAATAACCAAAGCGCGAGATAAATAAAATTACAGAGCCATCTGCTGTTCATTTAAAGAACCAAATAAATCATTCATTTTATTACTTTGTAGCTAAACTAAATATTAACTAATGCAAATATTATTTTTTTACATCACAGGTGTCTTTAATAGTTATTTTAACTACATGACTAAAGTGATTATATATAGTATGTAAATTTCCCTTCCACTGTAGATTGAGAAGAGAGATTGACAATTAAAAATTAAGACTCAGGCCCTGAGGTGGGACGGGACGTATATGAGCTAAGCTGCTGAACCTAATATGTATTAAGTAATAAAAATATTTTTCTAACATCACCAATAAATAAAATAGTTATTTTGAATTAACTCTTCAAATGACATAAACGGAGAGCGGTGGCGCGGCGATTTTAAAAATTTAAATGACGATAACTTTTTTCCTGACGTCAGATTTTAATAAAACAAAGACTAAATGTTGCCCTGAATTGGGCTTAATCTACTTATGAAAACTGCGAAACAATCCGTTCAGTAGTTTTCGAGATTAGCGCATACATACGTACAGACATACAGACAGACAAAAAATTCAAAAAAATATTTTTTGTGTTCCATTCGTCTTTTTTTAACGCCCTACATTCATTTTTTAATAAATTTATCAAAAGTACAGACACGCGATTTCTACTCATTTATTATATGTATAGATAGTCCATAAAATATAGCTTGATCTCTGTGACAGCTGTCCCTAGTGCTGTCACGCTTACGATAAAATCCGTTGTTTTTTATCGATAAAACTCTCTATTTTTATAATTGTGATTTTCTATTATAATTATAATACAATCAATGAAAATCTTTTTGAATTTATTTCAAACAAGAACTGTTTTTCGACTGTTTTAATTATTAAAAAAGAGTACAATCAAGGTCTAAGTCAGTATTATCGTCATCACTGGAGCGTTCCTGCTAGAACATTTATAATTTTTTGACAAATAGGGACAATCGTTAGATCAATCGATCAATTACGACTGTTTTATAAATAAATATGTCCAGTTTATTGACAATAATGCGTACATGATATTATCATTTACTCTGAGACGTAAAGTAGTTTTTTAATGTTTAATTAATTCCATTTATGTATTTTATAATGTAACTGCCTGTTTTAATTTGTTGAAAGTTTTATATAGGTACTGTATTGGGTTTATTTCTTTTATGAATAATTTAATAAAGATCGGTTATCGATTTACGTATATCGACTGTCCCATCTCTTTTTTATTTTCAGTCCAGTATTACCTTGTACGTGCGGTAGTGTATTTTATGTATAAAATGTTAACTAGGTATTTCAGTACTTACGAGGTATATTTTAGGCATGAATATTAATATTTTTATATTTATAATATATTGCAATTCAGTTGCAATAAAACCGGCACGAAAATAATGAAAATATATTTGATATAAAATGAAATTGTAAACATGTCGCTCTTTCAAACTTACTTCGTTGGTTTCGTTGACATCTGTCACAGAGATCAAGCTATATTTTATGGACTATAGTGCGGATGGCCGTCGAGGATTGTAAATGGTTGAAATAAGAGTGGTAAGACCACACTGTCGACAATTATCTGTCTACAGCCGCGGGCCGGTCCGTCTGGGGTAGTACTACACTCTCGCAGAAAATCGTGCCTGAAGCCCAACTTTCTGAGGGTGTTTGTGTGTGGAGGGTTTTGGTTGTGCCCTTGGTATCACCGAGCCTCAATGCACGCATTCACAATCCCTTCACTTTCTTCGTGGTAGGCAGCGACCCTGTAAAAATCCATGAGCGGCAGCAACACTTACCATCAGGTGAACTATTTGCTCGTTTGCCACCATTTGCAATAAAAAGAAAATGAAATAAATACTCTGTTGTTTTATTGTGATTTATATTAATACAGTACAATAATTTTTATATTAGGTATTACAATTAATTGTAATAAAAAGAAACAAAAATATATGTTATAAAAATTTGTATTGTACAAGGCATCATCACAGATATCAAGACCAATTTTAAGAAGAGTGAATTTCATTAAACTTTGATTGAAATTAATAAATTATTTAACGTCCCCAACCCCAACCATGGCCTCTGCCGTGACCGTGGTGACCGTGGTGACCGTGATGACCGTGGTGACCATGACCATGTCCACCATGATGCCAACGGGATTCTGATGGCTCGAGCACTTCTTCAGCATCTCCGGGGACGAACGCATAAACAGTTGGTAGTCCTGCGACGGCTGGTAGCGCCATTACGTATGCAGCGCACACACACACCAGTATACCAACAATTAAGAACTAAAAAAAAATAATATATATTATTTTGTGTGTGTGTGCTGTGTGGTAGCGGCTTCGAATACTACCAACCCTTGCTTTGCTCGTGGGTATCGTAAAAGGCGACTAAGAGCCCTAGATTGACCCGGACCAACTCCATCTGGTACCATTTGGGTCAACGATTACATTCCCAAGGAGGGTTGACGTTAGGCAGGCGGCCGGTCATAAACGTCATTGCCGAAACTTTTTGCAATATGTCAAAACAGATGACATATTGCGTCGACCCCAAGTAATTGGGATAAGAGCAAGATGATGATGATGATGTATTATTTTTTATAAACTAAATACAACAGATATATTATTATGCATTTTTATCTCTGGATGCAAAAAGAGGGATGTTATAAGTATGACGTCGACGTCTGTCTGTTTGTGTGTGTCTGTCTGTGGCATCGCAGCTCTGAAACGGATGGACCGATTTCTATGCGTTTCTTTTTTCATTTAAAAGCCAGTTTTCTTCCGGTGGTTCTTAGCTATGTTTATTTGGCCGCGGGTGACGTGACCGGGGATTAGTCCGTCACCCGCTGAGAGGCCGACCGCGTGAGGAAAGACCGACGTCCTCCCCGAGGGGGGGACGTCGATCGATGGGAAGGTACCCCAATTAGGGGTATTCCGTCGGGCCGACCATTGACGACAAGTTAACGCTGCTCCAGTGGTCGGCCCAACGACGAAGGCGACGTGGTTTTTGGGTGGGTCGCGGGAGTTGCGTGCTTAGGCCCCTCGGTCGCCCCGGACGGAGTGGTGCGGAGGCGCGCCGACCGCGACCCACCCACAAAAAAAAAGCTATGTTTATTTAATATCGGTCCAGCAGTGTATCAGTATCAGCTCTTTTTGAAAATGATGTAATGGCGTATGAGTACTCGATTAAGTCCACGCATGCCAGTATAATCGTTACACAATTAATTAATCATTCCTGTTCAAAAGAATGCAATACTTTTTTATTATTTGTGTCAGGCTTATTTAAATTTTTATAATTTTACTTGTACATTTAAGTTAAAAATGATTATTTCTGGAATGCAATCATTCTACAAATAATCATGTTTAACTTGATATAAGTTAAATTGTCAGTAATTTGACTATAGACATAATGATAGAACTGTAGTTGGCAATTTTATATTATTATACTAGCATCCCGCCCTCGCTTCGCTTCGGTTTCAGTCACCTAGTTCCTAGAAGTTCCTTGGGATGTATAAGAGTCGAAATGATGAAACAAGTGATGAACGAATAGTATTTATGCAAAAATTAAAGAAAACCGATTCAAACTTTGCTACTGCGTCACCTCTTAGGGGTTGAATTCCAAAGTAGCCTTTCTTAATGGGTCCCTACGTCATAAAATAAAATTACGGTCAAAATTGCATGTTTTTAGCTTCAGTAGTTACAGCTCGGCGTTAATGGGTTCGTCAACCAACTTCTTCATACCTATTTACTTTCTTAGAGGGTGAAAATTAAGAAATGCTGAAACTCGTGTTTATTTATTTTTATTAAATAGTATTTATGGAGAATTTGATGAAAATCGATGAAGATTTTTTCTTCCCTTACAAACTTTGCTGCTGGGATTTACCCCTTAGGGGTTGAATTCCAGAAAATACTTTCCTAGTGGGTCCCTACGTCACAAAATAAAACTGTGTTTCAAATTACATGTTGCCAGCTTTAGTAATTAAACACGTGTTTCAGCGTTTGTCCATCTTCATCCTCTAAGGGTGTAAAATAGGTATATAGATATCAGTTTACTGACTTATCACAGAGCCGAAACTACTGAAGCCAGAAACATGGACTTTTGACATAAGTTTCTTTGCGTGACGTAGAAACCCACTAAGAAAAGGTTTTTTGAAATTCAACCCCAGGGGGTAAACCACAGTAACAAAGTTTGTATAAGGAGAAAAAAACTGCATCGATTTTCTTCAAATTCTTTAAAAATACTCTTTAGTAAAAATAAATAAATACGTATTTCAGCATTTTTAATTTTCACCCTCTAATGGTGTGAAATAGAAAGATATCATTGCCGACTTATCACAGAACCGAAACTACTGAAGTCAGGAACTTTTGACATTAGTTTCTTTGCGTGACGTAGAAACTCACTAAGAAATGATCTTTTGAAATTCAACCCCTAAGGGGGTAAACCGCAGTAGTAAAGTTTGTATAGCGAGAAAAAAAAATCATCTATTTTCATGAAATTCTCCACAAACACCCTTTAATAAAAATAAATAAACACGTATTTCAGCATTTTTAATTTTCACCCTCTAAGAGTGTAAATAGGTATAAAGAAGTTAGTTGTCTTACTCATCAACGCCGAGCGGAAACTACTGAAGTTAGAAACATGCAATTTTAGCCGTAATTTTATTTTGTGACGTAGGGACCAACTAAGAAAGGGATTTTTGGAATTCATTCCCTAAGGGGTGAAAAAAATCTTCATCGACTTTCTTTAAATTTTGCATAAATACTGTTCATTCATCATTTTTTTCATCATTTCTATCCTTATACATTCCACTGTTGGGCTCGAGCCTCCTCCATTATGAGAGGGAAATTGACCTACTACACCACACTGGTCAAACGTGTTGGCATAGGTTTTAATTTTTCTTCTCTTGCATAGACGTTATATGCATATTATAATCTCTTAGTCATCTCCTACGACAGCCACGGGTAAGAGAGGGGGTGGTGAATGGTATTTTTATTCCGTCACCACACGGAAAATACTCTTCAGTAATAATGAATAAACAGCATTTGTCAATTTTTACCCTCTAAGGGAACTAGGCGGGTAAGGTGATTGAAACCGAAGCGAAGCGAGGGCGGGTTGCTAGTATATATATTTATTTATTTATTTAAGACAACACTCTGCACTAAGGAAATAAACCTTGTATTGCGGGGGACTTTACAAACATATAATTAACGGACACAAATTACATCCAGACTCAGAACAACAATTTGTGGATCGCACAAAGTGTTGTCCCGCGTGAGATTCGAACCCCCGACACTGGCGATGTAGGTCGTTATCTTAACCACTACGCCATCTGTGCAGTCAATATATATATATAGATTAGTTAAGTCTTCGTTATAACTCATATACCTGCCATTCATGGATTCGAGCCTTCTCCACAATGGAAGGGAAATTGACCTATTATACCATACTGGTCAGACATGTAGGTATAGGGTTTCATTTCATGTTTTCCTTCTCTTGCGCAATTTCCTCCCGACTTGATAAGAATGAATAAAAAATTGGTAAAAATGAATGTGTGCATGACTAAGGTAATACAAGCAATATCAATAATTACAGATATACAGTACTAATCTCTACAAATAAATAAAATTAAAAACTAAACTCCCTATACAAATAAATAAAATTGAAGTGTCTCTTTAATGTCTGGTAATGTCAAAATAACACAGTTTTTTCATAAGATTTCACGAGATTATTTACACGTTACCTATGCCTAAAAAACCGCGTTAAAAAGTTTTGTTTGTCAGTCTGTCTGTTTGTTCAGGATAATTTTCCAAACGGCCAGACCGATTTTAAAAATATTGTACTACTAGGTACCTATCTATATATCGAGTAACTTAGGCTATCTTCCTCTCAATAAGCCCCTAGAAAATTTTGCTCAGTACGGCAATCGAACCCGAGATCTTATGGACTTCAGTCGCATATCATATTTTAGAAAATAGTGGAGATTTAAAATACCGTGCCGAAATTTAGTGTTGCGATTAATTAAAATTAATAATTAAAAAAGAAAGATTGTATTGCTGCATTTTTAAAATTTTCATTATATTAGCCTGATTACGTTCTTTGATATGACAATGTTTCACTATTTTCTATACCAATAAATAAAATTGGAGTGTCTGTTTGTAATGTACACACATACACTCACATACGCACACGTGTACATAAATATGCATAAACACAAACACACACAAACACACTCATACACATGTCTCAACATTTATTGCAGATGTCTCAATATTTATTCAAAATAATATAATTAAAAAATTAGGCCTAAGTTCAAGTAGATCGTGGTTAAACTGTATGGACAGGTTAACTTGAGGGTAGTACGCAATAAATCGCTGCCACTGCATTGAAGTGATAAAATTAAACTACCTTGTTAAATGCCCACAAGTTATCATGTCTATGGAAGCTAATGTTAATATTAAATTAATGCAAAGCTGTTATTTAGTAATTGCAATTTTTTAGCTTTTAAGTGTACATATCTGTTCTTGTGATGCGTGGACAAGTGTGGAGACTAACGTCTAAGATACAGGCTTGGCCTAGTTTAGACGTTAAGTCTCATCTTGGATTATTTTCAACAAATTATACTACTAATGTCAAAATAATAGGCTTTTTTCATGCTCACATGGTTATTTGCAGGCCTCGGTTCGGGGTGCGAACCGTGGACGCCTTCCGGCCGGTGCTTATGCAGTGGTTGGAAAGGCGGCACGGGGTGCTCTCCTTCCGACTGGTGCAGGTTTTGACGGGGCATGGGTGCTTCGCCAAATACCTGCACAAGGTCGTTAGGAGGGAGAGTACACCGTCCTGCCACCACTGCGATTGCGACGAGGACACGGCGCGCCATACGCTCGAGGCCTGCAGTGCTTGGGCAGTGCAGCGCTGTGAACTCGTCGCAATCATCGGTACGGACCTGACGCTGCCGGCTATCGCTAGGGCGATGGTCGACAGCGTCGGGAAATGGGACGCGGTCGCAGCCTTCTGCGAGACAATGATCTCGCGGAAGGAGGCGGCGGATCGCCTGCGCGAGGAGCGCAGCCTCGATAAGGAGATCCGCCGCCGGCGACTGGGGCGGCGCAGGCGCAACTATCTGCGCCTCATGCCGCCCTAGCCGAGGCCGCGGGTGACGTGACCGGGGATTAGTCCGTCACCCGCTGAGAGGCCGACCGCGTGAGGAAAGACCGACGTCCTCCCCGAGGGGGGGACGTCGGTCGATGGGAGGGTACCCCAATAAGGGGGTATTCCGTCGGGCCGACCACTGACGACAAGTTAACGCTGCTCCAGTGGTCGCCCCAACGACGAAGGCGACGTGGTTTTTGGGTGGGTTGCGGGAGTTGCGTGCTTAAGCCCCTCTGTCGCTCCGGACGGAGTGATGCGGAAGCGCGCCGACCGCAGCCCACCCACAAAAAAAAAAACATGGTTATTTGCACGACACCTATGCCTAAAATAGCAATTAAAAATTTTTTGTCTGTCTGTCTGTCTGTCTGTTTGTTCCAGGTAATCTTCAAAACGGCTGGACCGATTTCAAAAATTATTTCACCAATGGAAAGCTATAATATCAGAGCATAAACTAGGCCATATTTTATCCCGGTATTCCCACGGGAACGGGCACTACGCGGGTAAAACAACTATAACCTATAACCGAAGCGAAGCGAGGGCGGGTTGCTAGTTATATAAATATAAATGAATATTATATAAATATAAAATATTAAAGGAACTCACAGTCTTCATTGTCTTGTATTCCAATGCACTAATGTTGGTGGTTGGAAATATTGACTTATATATACGCAACAGTTGAACCAGCTCTGCCCCCGTGACTAATACCAGTTAAATAACTGACATTTTAATCATATAAATCAAAATGCAAATTTAATTAAATTTTTAACTTTTGTGCTCGTTTTTATTTAGTGCGTAGTATAAGATGGGAGGATTAAGCCACGACTTAGTTACCGCTCACTTAATAATACATTATACCTAATACTAATGCCAGGTTTACTTGTATTCCATTATTTTAGTTTAGTGAAATTGTAAGCTCGAACCTGGTATGGAATAATATATCGTCCTAACAAAGGCTACAGTCATTGTAGCCATTATTAAGACGATGGTTGACAGAGACAGAAATTAGCAAGCGGCCGCCACTTTTTGTGATCACATGATGCCACGTCAGGAGACTTCTGAAAGATCGTAATCTCATGGAAAAAGGCGGTTGTGTAGGTCAGAGAGGATAGCTTCTAAGTTTACTCAAGGGGGATATAACGTTCGCCTTCGATTATGGAACTCAATGTTGCTCTTCCGAAATGGCTCAGGTGGAGCGTTGTCCGAGCATAGCTTACGAGTGAATGAAATAGAAAGAAATAGTCAACTCAATTTACATTGCTGTAAAGTCAACTCAATTTACATTGCATCTAAATTCTACTCGATTTAGGTTGCATGCAAAGTCAACTCAATTTACATTGTATGCAAAGTCAATTCAATTTTCATTGCATATAAAGTCACCTCGATTTAAGTTGCATGCGAAGTGAAATCAATTTACATTGCATGCAAAGTCAACTCAATTTACATTGCATGTAAACTGGATTTAGGTTGCACGCGAAGTCAACTCAATTGAAATTGCATGCAAAGGCAACTCAATTTACATTGCACGCAAAGTCAATTCAATTTACATTGCATGTAAATTCACCTCGATTTAAGTTGCATGCGAAATGAACTCAATTTACATTGCAGCAAAGTCAACTCCATTTACATTGCATGCAAAGTCAACTCAATTTACATTGCATGCAAAGTCAACTCCATTTAAATTACCTGCAAAGACAACATTTTACTTTGCGTGTAAATTGAATTGACGGAAAGGACAACGGTTTCTATTGATTTTTTACGCGATTAACTCTTTATGGGCATTATTCGGATGAGTTGGCGAAGAAGTTGTACCGGATTTTCGGTGTAAGCCATCGTGTACTTGCTAAAACAGCTTGATGTTGCTTCCGTCAACCGTCTTTACCGGAGTATTCTGATCCTATTCGTTCTTTTATTCCCTATAAGATGGGCCACCATTCCTAGTAGCCTCGATAGGCTATGGGGTCTTGACCTGGCTCGTTAAAAAACAAATACCGTTCGCATTCGATTTTATGGCTCAACAATGTTCACCCTGTGCGGTAAGATGAAGAGTGGTTCAAGCATAGCTCACGAGTAAATAAAAATGAAAACGTGCCATGTCAATTGAATTGATTTCTGATTTATTCCTGTGTATTGTGCCACCTGCATCCAGCGACTCCCAGCAACTTTCACCAGGTCGTCGGTCCACCTAGTTTGGGAGCGTCCTTCACTGCGTCGTCCGATACGTGGTCGCCACTTGAGAACCTTTCTTCCCCAGCGGTTGTCGGTTTGTCGAACGATGTGGCCTCCTCATTGCCACTTCAGCGTGCTAATTCTTGGTGCTATGTCGGTTACACCTGTTGTTCTGCAGATTTCCATATTACGGATTCTGTCTCGTAGAGAAATCCCGAGCATAGCCTGCATGCTGAGTGACTTTAAGTTTGGTTCCATACCGTAAGTCATCAGTGGTAACACACACTGGTCATTATCAGTAATGACTAGGCGTTGTATCAATTAAAAAAAAAACGTATGAAAATTCACCAATAGTAATGAAGTAAAACTTTTCAATTAAAACATATAAAGTTTAATGCGTAGTTTAATCAGGCTATTCCCAGCTTTTTTGTAGCTTTAATTCTATATGATTTATTAAACAATAAAAAAAATTAAGACCTCACGGAGTTTACCTTGATCGTTAATAACAAAATCCTGTATGACAATTGAACTTTGGAGGTAAAATATTATGATAATCTATATTATTATTATAAAATTAAAGAGTATTTTTGTTTGTTTCTCTGAAATAATCTCGGTCACTAAACTCCTTCATTAAAAAGCACTCGGATTCCAAAAAAAATGAGTTAGGCGTATCAAACATTTTGTGCAGTCGCCGTTGCATGGTGTCTACTTTTTTTTTTTGAAGGTGGGTTACGGTCGGCGCACTCCTCGCTCCACTCCGTCCAGGGCGACAGAGGGGCGTAAGCACGCATACCCGTAACCCACCCGTATAGCACGTCGCCTTCGTCGTTGGGTCGACCACCGGTGCAGAGTTCCTTGACTTCAGTGCTCGACCCGACGCAATACCCCGAGAGAGTACCCTCTCCCGTCGACCTGCATGGTGAATACTGGGATAACAAACATTGTAATTGATGTATTGTAGACGTTATTGCAACCGTGTGATTATAGAGAAAGAATACAATTAACCAACCGCTCTCTTGTCCGTAGATGTCGTAAAAGACGACTAAGCGATGCAGGAGAATGAAAATTTGTTATACCTGTAAAACAATATTCTAACACGTCTAACCAGTGTGGACTAGTAGATTAATTCTTTTTCCGTGGTGGAGTAGACTTGAGCCTAAACATTGGGACTTATAAAGGCTCAGATGAAATGAATGAGATGTAATTAATGTTGATAATGTTTCGAATGCTATGGCGCTGCATGGTAGTGGCTGCGAGTACAGATTTTGTTTTTTGAAGGCATGAAAACCTAGTCCCCAAATTTGGATCTCATAACCAAGCTCACAGTCGCTCAACGTGTTACGGAGCGGGCTATGCACGAGATTTCTCTGCGAGAAAGAATCCGAGATACGAAAATCCAGTAGAAGAACGGGTGTTACCGGCACGAAGAAGTGGGAATACCCATTCCTAGGATATATTTCTTGGCGAACCGACAACCGCTGGAGAGAAAGGTTCTCAAGTAGCGACCACGTATCGGACGACGCAGTGTAGGATGCCCCCTTAGGTAGCCCCGCTAGGAGGACCGACGACCTAGTGAAAGTTACTGATGACCGCACTTTATGATGAAACATGAGGGAGGCCTACCTCCAGCAATGGACGGTGATAGGCTGAATGAGGCCAACTCCATCTAATACAGTCGGGTCAACAATTACATTGGCAAGGAAGTAAGGCAATCGGCTATTGCAATATGTAGATATTAATAGACGGAGTACATATTACGATGGAAGAGAGTACTTATTGCGTCGACGACCCCCATTAATTGGGATTAGAGCAGCACGATGATGATGATGATGATATGTAATTTTTTTTTTGGGGTTGGTCTATGGTCAATGCACACGCTGTCCTGCTGCGTCCGGAGCGACGAAAGGGCGGCGCCTAGCCCCGTAACCCATTCTATCTCCTTGGTTGGCGACGTGGTGTTCTAACAAATAACATTAAAATAACTATTTACTGCTTCTCATAAATGGATAAATTACTAGGTAATTTATCCATTTATGAGAAGCTGCTGGTAAAGCTAGTGTATTATAATTTTCCTTATTAATTCTGTTTTATATCATTTTTTCATTTAATTCATATTCAAATTAGCAAAAATTAGCTGTTTGTAGTGCTCGGTGGTTAAGCTGATAACATGTTCAGTGACGTGGGTTCGATGTTCGTATTGAATATGTTTAATAGTGTATATTGAAAGCTATTTTTGGCGAATAAAGCATGCGCTCTATAAAACCAATTGATCCGATAGTTGCCTAACTATGAAGTGAACCATTTCATCATTATCGTGTCAGCCCATAGACAACCCATAGTTGGGCTCGGGCCTCCACCATTATGAGAGGAAAATTGACTTACTTTTTTTATTGTTAGCTGTGGCAAAGTAGCAATCAGTACACCTGATGGTGCCGCTCATGGAACTTTGCTAGACCGCTACCTACCGCAATGAAAGTGAATGGAGTGTGAATGCGTGCAATGAAGTTTGGTGGTACTAAAGGCATCATCAAAACCCACCATACGCAACATCCTTAGAAAATCGGGCTACTATACCACGCTGGGTAAACGGGTTGATATAGGGTCTTATTTGTAGTTTGCCATCTTTTGTTATATGCATCTTGTATCCCTTAGTCGTCTTTTACGATATTCACGGACAAGATAGGGAGAGGTCAATTGTATTCTTATTCCGTCACCACACGGACAATAGTCTTATATTATAGTACTAGCAACCCGCCCTCGTTTCGCTTCGGTTTCGGTCACCTTACCCGCGTATTTCCCATTCCCATGGGAATACCGGTATAAAATATAGCCTATGATAAATATATATATATATAGCTAGCTAGCTAAATATAGCCTCCAAGATGTTATAGCCTTCCATGGGTGAAACAATTTTTTAAATCGGTTCGGTGGTTTAAGCGTGGAAGCGAAATAAACAAACAAACTTACTTTCGCATTTATAATATTAGTAAGGATGGTACGGAACCCTTTGTGCGCGACTGCAACTTGTACTTAGCCGATTTTTTGAATAAAATCCAATTCAGTTTTTTTATTTATTTTACATTAGACCAAGGAATCACATTGTCCCATACAAACTTTGCTCCGCTTTTTTACTCTGTTAGAGGTATAATTTATAAAAATCCTTTCTTATTGGATGTCTAGGTCCCACAAAGAACATAGCTTTCAAGATTCAGGTCTCCATGATCAGCGGTTTAGGCTGTGCGTTGATCCATCACTCAGGACCAAGTATTTTATATATATAGATAAGGATAATAGTTTTACATTTGATAAAAAGCTTATATTATCAATGAATAATACTAATGTATTATTAATTGGTAACAAGCTTTTATATTACATTAAAATATTCATATTATACCTTCATCTCAGCCCATATACGTCCCACTGTTGGGCTCGGGCCTCCTCCATAATGGAAGGATAATTGACCTACTATACCACGCTGGTCAGACGTGTTGATATAGGGTTTTATTTTAAGTTTTCCTTCTCTCGCATAGATGTTATATGTGTTTTATATCCCTTAGTCGTCTCGTACGATCACCCACGGGTAAGATAGGGGGTGGTGAATTGTATTCTTACTCCGTCACCACACGGAAAACTTTATATTATTATTATACCTTATATTACTAAAATTGGAATTTAAATATTGGTAATATATTTTATATTACCAGTCTTTTAAGATTCATCATTATCATCGCTCATTTCAGCTCCTGTACGTTCCACTGTTGGCCTCGGATCTCCTCCAAAACAAGAAGAAAATTGACTTACTATACTACACTTGACAGGTTTTATTATGAGTTTTCCTAGATATTATATGCACATATAGCCCCATAGTCGTCTTTTACGACATCCATGGGCAAGATTTGGGTGTGGTGAATTTTTAAACCGTCACCACACGGAAAAGATTTCAAGATTATAACATGACGAAAAGGAAAATACTACGATAACATATAATTAATGTATGTGTTCGATTTACCACAAATCATTTTTTTTTTATTATTTTCAAGAGTATTATTTCCTCATAGTTTTGTTTTGTTGTTTTGCTTGGATACTTATGCTACTACGATATCTGTACAGTAAGTTAATAACCGGTAAAATTTTTAAAATCCTAATTGTTATTCATAAATAAAACAATTTTTTTCCTTGTTTAGACGGGATAAACATGTATTCTTGTGTTTCCACACCCTTTTCTTACCAGTACATGTCGTAAGAGATGGCTAAAGGATTATAATGTTTACTAGAAACCCGCCCTCGCTTCGCTTCGATTATAGGTTATAGTCGTTTTACCCGCGTAGTTCCCGTTCCCGTGGGAATACCGGGATAAAATATAGCCTAGTTTACTCCCTGATATTATAGCTTTCCATTGGTGCAAGAATTTTTGAAATCGGTCCAGCCGTTTTGAAGATTACCCGGAATAAACAGACAGACAGACAGACAAAAATTTTTTAATTGCTATTTTAGGCATAGGTGTCTTGCAAATAACCGTGTGAGCATGAAAAATTTTGACATTACAAACAGACACTCCAATTTTATTTATTGGTATATATGTACTAGCTGACCAAACAGACGTTGTTCTGTTCAAATCTGTAAAAAATTGTAAATTTAATTCTCCTTGAAATCGATCGCAGCGCCACCTACCGGTTCCAATTATTAATCTACTCGGCTATTCTGATGGATATGTGAATTCATATCCATCGGAATGACCAAAAAAAAATCATCAAAATTGGTCCAGCTGTTGAGAATGAGTTCAATTACAAACACACGAACAGAAGAATTATATATATATAAAGATAGAAAAGTTTATATAGTCGAAAAAAAGATTACATTAGAAAAGTATATAATATAAACGTTAAGTTTTCTTATTTTTTTAAATTTTCTACGCAACTTTCTTATTTTGTTTTGCTGTAGACTTTTTTTTAAATATTAGAAAACTTAAAAAAAAATGTTGGACGAAATCGGTAAAGTCGTTCTCAAGTTATGTTATTGTCCTGCTCGAACAGCGCTACTGGGTCCAATTGTGAATCTAAACCATCCTCGAATCTCCTTGAACACACACAAAAAATTTCGTCAACATCGGTCCAGCTGTTTAGGAGGAGTTCAGTGATATAACACACGTACGCTAGAAATTTATAAATAAGATATTATATCTGTACCACAAAGAAAAAACTCGAGATAAAGTGCTATACCAATCCGTCTGGCTTGAGTAGTATCATTCATTCGCCGTCCACTGCTAGACGTAGGCCTCCATCATGCTTCGTAACACGCGGTCGGCGCGCCTCCGCACCACTCCGTCCGGGGCGACAGAGGGGCTTAAGCACGCAACTCCCGCGACCTACCCAAAAACCACGTCGCCTTCGTCGTTGGGCCGACCACTGGAGCAGCGTTAACTTGTCGTCAGTGGTCGGCCCGACGGAATACCCCCTATTGGGGTACCCTCCCATCGACCGACGTCCCCCCCTTGGGTAGGACGTCGGTCTTTCCTCACGCGGTCGGCCTCTCGGCGGGTGACGGACTAATCCCCGGTCACGTCACCCGCGGCCTCGGCTAAGGCGGCATGAGGCGCAGATAGTTGCGCCTGCGCCGCCCCAGTCGCCGGCGGCGGATCTCCTCATCGAGGCTGCGCTCCTCACGCAGGCGATCCGCCGCCTCCTTCCGCGAGATCACTGTCTCGCAGAAGGCTGCGACCGCGTTCCAATTCCCGACGCTGTCGACCATCGCCCTAGCGATAGCCGGCAGCGTCAGGTCCGTACCGATGATTGCGACGAGTTCACAGCGCTGCACTGCCAAAGCCCCGCAGGCCTCGAGCGTATGGCGCGCCGTGTCCTCGTCGCAATCGCAGTGGTGGCAGGACGGTGTACTCTCCCTCCTAACGACCTTGTGCAGGTATTTGGCGAAGCACCCATGCCCCGTCAAAACCTGCACCAGTCGGAAAGAGAGCACCCCGTGCCGCCTCTCCAACCATTGCATCAGCACCGGCCGGAAGGCCTCCACGGTTCGCACCCCGAACCGAGGCCTCTCCAGTCGGACTGCCCAACGGGCGATGACGTCTCGGCGGGCGTCGACGCGCCAGGCGGTGAGATCCCTTAACGAGACCACACCGCCCTCCGCTCGCACCCCCGTCACCCGCCGATATAGTCCGGCGAGCATCTCCGCCTCCAGGTCCCACGGGGGAGTCCCGGCCAATAGGCACGCTGCCTCCGTCGCCACCGTGCGGTATCCGCGGATGGCCCTGACCGCCGTGACCCTCTGTGGTCGCCACAGAAGGGCCCTAAGTCGGGCGGTCATGGACCCCGCCCACACCGGTGCGCCGTACAGGGCCATCGACCGGATGACCCCCGCGTACAGCCGTCGGCACGCAGCGCTCGGTCCGCCCACGTTCGGCATAAGCCACGATAGGGCGGACGCCGTGCCGACGAGCCGCGGAGCGAGCCTACGGAAATGCTCCCGGAACCACCATCGCCCGTCGAGCACCAGGCCCAAGTACCTCATATGGGCCCGGATGCTGATGTCGACCGAGTGGACGGTGATCGAGACGCCGATGGGAGGGCTCATAGTGCGCCCATGGAACAAGAGGGCCTCCGTCTTGTCCAGAGTGACCCTCAACCCCAGCGCCTCCATCCGTCTGACGACCTCCTCGGTACCCGAGGTCGCCAGGGTTACCGCCTCTTCTAGCGTCCCACCGCGGGCTGTGACGAGCGTGTCGTCGGCGTAACAAGTCACGCCCAGCCCGGGCGGGAGGCTCCCCCTCAATGCCCAGTCGTAGCCGATGTTCCACAGGGTGGGTCCAAGGACCGACCCCTGTGGGACACCGCACGTCATGGGCGTCCGCACAACGTCCCCTGCTCGGTCGGTGCAGAGGACGCTGCGCCCCTCCAAATAGTCTGCCACTAGCCGCCTCAGGTAAACTGGCACCCCGTGATACCGGAGCGCCTCCCTGATGCAGCTGAATGGCAGACTATTGAATGCGTTGGCGATGTCTAGGGACACCACCAACAGCACTCCCCCGCCGGTGACGGCCTCAGTCGCCACGGCCCTCAGGCGCAACAGAGCCGCGATCGTCGAACGACCCTTCCTAAACCCAAACTGGGCGTCCGACAGATCGGGCCCCGTGGCGACGAGGTGCCGCTCGATGCGGGCAGCTACCACCCTCTCCAGTAGCTTGCCCGTGTCATTGAGCAGCACGATAGGCCTGTAGGCCGAAGGCGACTCTGGAGACCGTCCCGGCTTCGGCAGGAGCACCAGCCATCCCTCCTTCCAGCACCCAGGGAACCGTCCGGACGCAAAACACGCGTCGAACAGCCCCCTGAGGCGGGGTCCCAGGTGTTCGAGGATCAGGGCCAGCACGCGGTTAGGAACACCGTCGGGCCCGGGGGCGGTAGACTTTGCGCGCATGCGCGTTACCGCCACCCCCATCTCGGGTTCCGTGATGGGCGGAACACTGTCGTCGTCGGCCTCCCGGTCAGTGTCTGGCGGAGCCATGACCGGGGGCGTGTGTTCTGCCCGCCGCGGGAACAGGTCCTCGATGACCCGGGTGAGAAGGCCGGGCTGGAGAGTCTCGGTGAGGGGAGGGCCCCGCGCGCGTAGCCTATTCAGCACCACGCGATAGGGGCGTGCCCAGGGGTCACGGTCGAGACCGTTCAGCATCTCCTGCCGACTGACGTCCTTGGCGGAGCGGACGGCCAGCCTGAGGCCGACCGCGCATTGCGGTAGCCCTCGTAAAGCACGGCCTCCCGCTCCGCGAGAACAACAAAATTAGCTCCTGTGCCTCCCGAATCTACGCGCATAGCAACTTTCACCAAGGAGTCAGTCCAACTGATTGGAAATAAAATGAGTATGACATATCTTTCATATCTATATTTTATATGACATATCTTTCTGTGTGGCCACAAAGTATGAATATAATGCACCACCCCATAAAACAAATACAGCTGTAATACCCTGAACTTACGCGATAGGCGGGACCGAGTGATAATCGCGTAAGTCGAATTCGCGTAAGTTGGGATTTAATTTTGCTTATATTAAATGTACAAAAAAATTGGTTATTTGGAACTAGTTCCAAGAAGACAATAATTTTAAAGAATATGGTTAAAATATTATACATAAAATAACTGAAATTTTATGACTAAAAAGTAAATCTAAGGCTTGAGTGCTCGAATAGAAAACCGTGTATCTTTGAATTCGCGTAAAACGGGGTAGCGTAAGTCGGGGTATTACTGTATTTCATTCTAGATCTAGTAAAGAGCTACAGTTGTATTATTTTTATAAAAAAAATATCATCATAATCAATACAGTCTTTATTTGTTCCACTTTTAAGCTCGGCTCTTGTCTATTGTGTAAGGGAAATTCATGTACTATTCACTGTTTTTTTTTTATTGCCAACGGTGGCAAACGAGCAAGGAGCACACCTGATGGTAAGTGATACTGCCGCACATGGACCTTTGCAATACCAGGGGCACAGCCAGGCTGCTGCCTACCGTGAAGGAAATACTCTTCTTATGTTAGACGTGTCACCATGACGTATTTATGTTAAGTCTCTTGCAATGATGTTATTTGTACCGTACACATCCACAAAAAAAAGAAAAAATATATTTTATTTGTACAGAAAATAAATTATATTCAAAATTAAAAAAAAAAGAATTGTTTGATTATGATAATTAATGAAATGAAGTAAGAAAATTTAATGGATTTTTTTAAAATATATCATATATCGCTAATGGCAAAAGACTTGTAGCTACAAAATTACGTTGCATAAACTTGCATAGATATGTAAGTTTTATGCAAATAAACGTGTTTATCTATTTTATTATATCATTAGAAAGAACGAACAATGGATATTTGAATACAACTGTTGAGAACACATTTTTGTGAGATAAAGACATAGGACTATAAAACAAGTGTGTGTGTGTGTGTGTGTACTTATTTATACACGTGGGACCCTTTATTTATTTGGCGTAACAAGATAAAGATCATTCTAAAATTCTATCCTTCGCGTCATCCATCCACATTTGTAGAAGAAAAACGACATTAATAATAAAAAAAGAATTTAATACATTGGAATTTTTATTATAACGCATTATCTAGTTAGCATAGTTATGTGACGGTATGCGGGCGCATTATAAAAATGTTGACTAGCTAACTTCGGGGTGTTGGTTTTTCATGGCGGTGGGCACGCGCGCATCCTAAAAATTTACTCTCATCATTTTTAGCATGACAAAAGAAATATAACTTCATACAACTCTTCTAACAGCTGCGGTAGCAGCGTGCTCGAGTTTTTCCCATCCCTCTAACTTGTGCTCGAGGAGAGTAATAGCTACTCTGTCTAGTAGTTAACTCTTAAACGGGTACCGTTTGTAGGATCTGGTCCACTCATAACATTTTGTATTATATTTTTGAATTACATAATATTGGGGTTCGAAGGGCATTACACTGGATCTAATAATAACGAAACATGTTATATCAATTTTATATAAAAGAAATAATACACAAACACACAGAGTTTTTTGAAAAAAACTACGTGTCATGTTTGGACTTCTTGAAATTGATCAAATCAATGATTACGTTCGCATAAGCAAGACAAACTTCTATGACCGTTAAACTACAAAATACCCGAACAGTTGCCCCATAAAACTTGAACTTCCAATCTGGTGGTAGTTTATTTGTTTATTTTAAGTTTAAAATGTTAAAAAATTAAGTACCTCTGCGGGCTTATAGATAATAAACTGTTTTTTAAATTTTGCTCTTAGAAGTATTTTTGCCAGATCAATAAGCTATTATTAAAAAATGATTTACGACTTGTAGCTAAATATTTTTAATTTTTTTTTTTTTTGTGGCCGGTGGGCCGCGGTCGACGCTCCTCCGCATGACTCCGTCCGGGGCGACAGAGGGACAACTCCCGCGACCCATCCAAAAACCACGTCGCCTTCGTCGTTGGGCCGACCACTGGAGCAGCGTTAACTTGTCGTCAGTGGTCGGCCCGACGGAATACCCCTAATTGGGGTACCCTCCCATCGACCGGCGTCCCCCCCTCGGGGAGGACGTAGTATAATAAATATTTTTAATAAACCCGATTTGCATAATATTTGTGATATTGCCGTATAAACTCCCAAAAAAGTTAAGACGTATTTGAGACTTACTCTTCGACATGATATATTGATTATAGATGACATACATTTATTGAAGTTTTCATAAATAGATGTCAAATGCTAAAATAGTAATTTTAGTATTGGGCCATGCCATAATAAGAAGAAAGATGCCCTACATTACATGGGCCCCGCAACGGTCCACTCGCCGGTGCCTCGATCACCATCAATTCGGTTCCTATTAGCATTCGAGCCCAGTTGAAAGTGTAGGCGGGGTCCTTGACCGTCCATCTGGGGATTCTCTTGTGGCGATCATAAAGGGCCATGGTGATCAGAGCCACTCGCAGATTCCATACGGTGGTAACGGAGGCAGTGTGCCTGTTCACCAGGATTGCCTCGTGGGTCCTGGACGCGGACATGTTCACAGGACTATATCGGTCGGTATCAGAGACGCCAGCTGGCACACATAGCACGATGGGCATCTGACGGGGCAATGCTCGTCGTGATGTCATTACCCGTTGAGCAATTCTGCTGAAAAGGCCTCCGTATAGTGTTTGGACCGTCGGGGAGGGACTATAATTGCTGTGTGGTAGCGGCTTCTAATACTACTAACCTTTACATTGGTCATGGGTATCGTATAAGACGACTAAGAACTTTAAATCGACTTAGACCAAATCCATCTGATGCCGTCTGGTCAACAATTGCATATAAAAAACTATTCCCAGTAATTTTTGTAATATAGTAGCATTAAAGAGAAATATATATTGCGTAATCCCCAAGTACCTAATTGAGATAAGTGGAGGATGATGTTGACGAATTATAGTAACGCTTATAGTATACGTTTTCTTAGAGATAGAGATATTACTTGATATATTAATTTTATTCTACAATCTATATCTAAAAACTAAATATCGCCTTATGTTAATCATCATAAATTATCAAATCGCACACAATAAAAACACGACGAATATAATATCAATAATAGGAAATATTAATTCTAGATTTATTGTCATGTTTTGTGATTATTACATAAAATAATACTATAATAAATACCAGTTTAACAGTCGTCATTCTTTTGCATTTATTCTAATGCTCGCTGATCCGATAGACGCTATTTTGTACAAGTTTAAAAAGAAATATAAATAGAATTCCTTGAGGCACCGCGCGGCCCCATAATCCTATAATCCACCATATTCCATCCCCTTAAACATCATCCACTAAACCGACCACTATTACCGAGTTCCTTCGTCCCAGCATCAGATGATCAAACGCACTGTTTTTGTTAGTAGGAAGCCATTTTCATATTATTACATATCTAAAAAAACCGGTTTGGGGTATGTACCCTAAACCGTTTTTGCAACCGATGTCGGTTGCATGATTTCTATAATGGTAATTGAAACATTATTGTATTTTGTAATCATAGGCTAGCGACTTACCCTCGTTTCTCTTCGAATTTTAAATCTCTAATAACTTCTAAAATATTAATTTTAATGATATACTGTAGAAAGTAAAACTTATCTATATTAAATGCACCACGTATTTAATGCATTTAATTGAATAAGGAATAATACTGTATGGTTTAAAATATTTGTATAAATAACTTACTATTGTTTTAGTAATCTTAAAAAGGTAAACATGGCACTGATATACAAAGTAGTGGCAGCTACGAGTACCCTTGGCCATCACATTACACGTCATCGGCCATCACATTACACGTCATCGGCCATCACGTTCGTGGGTGTCATAAATGACTAATAGTTTTAGAGTATTATTGATTTTACGTTTGATGACGCAACTTCTTAACATCATTGGCCACACAGAGGTACCTAGGTGGAATTGGCATAGTTTAGAGTGAAGTTCTTAGTTGTCTTTTACAAAACCCACCACTAATATTATTTGAAAACATCTGTAGATATTTTATATGTATGTATGTATATGAATATAGTTGTGCCGCAATTTACATAACTGAAAATTAAGTTTTGGAATAAGCAGCAGAAACATTTTAAAAGGTTTAAATTCTCATACTAATATAGATTTAAGTCTTACTAACTTTTTGAGTCTTAGTTACTCCAATAAACAATATTATTATGTATCTCCGATTCACGGCTATCTTCCAAGGGAAGATACCCGTTCCTTTGAAAGGCATACATGGGGATATGGATCCAACACGCAGAGGCCTTTGGAGAAATTTAATCTTAAAATGGGATGGGACGTCTACCGATGACACTCCACGTCTGCACATAACACACGTGGACTGCCAACGGTAGGTGTGAAACTATTGTTGATTATGGTATCTAATATATGATTATGGGGTTGGAGGTTCGATGGACTGGTCTAACTTAATGCTATTGATTTAAAAACTGTCGTCTGCCTTCAATACCTTTGTCGTCTTGAACTTTGGCAGACGGTGACTCGCCAACTCACTGAATGGGCCCCCCTAAACGGTCGCCACAGACACACAGGCCATACGGGCAACAGGAGGGCAACATTGGTGCAAGTGGCTTGGGGTGTCGAGCGGTGCGGCGCCGGTTTCACCATCGCAGTGGTTTCCTCGTAGTTATACCCTTGAAAATTACACTTCCACCCCCGAGCATATAGCTCTGGCGACCCCTCTCTGATCAGCCGTTTAAGGCAAGCCAGAGTTGAGAATCCTGCGGGCACTCTTCGTTTTCCACTCCAGCCAGCCACTAAAGGCGAGCTGGATACGAGGCCCTGGCCGACTCTCTGGGGCACTCAGGACTGCAGTGTCGCCACTCACATTCAGCACGCCACAAGCTGCCCTGCGGTTTATTGGCTTTCCTATACATCTTGTGATACATTTTTTCTTTTATATCAAAAGAACTTGAGAGCCATATAATGTTCCTCCGAGGTTTGCGTTAGTCTCATGGTGAGATAACGACTGGCCCAGAGGTTATATTATTATTATTATTATATACTCACAAAAAATTAAATTGCAATTTCGCATTATGTAACGTTAACAATTCTATTGTTTTTAATTACTTTATATCGTAAATTATATGTTATTGAATAGAATTTCTGTGTGGTGACGGAGTAAGAATACAAATCACCATTCCGTATCTTGTCTATGGATGCCGTAAAAGACGACTAAGAGTGCCTAGTAAGCATATAACATCTATGCAAGAGAAGGAAAACTCGAATTAAAACTCTATACCAACCTGTGTGACCAGCATGGTATAGTAAGGTCAATTTTCCTCCTATTATGAAGGAGGCTCGAGCCCAACAGTGGGACGTATATGAGTTGAAATGATGATGATGATGATGAATAGAATTTTGTCGATTTTGACAGACTCTGAAATTCAAACCATATACCAAATTATTAGTTTTATTCCTAACTAGCAACCCGCCCTCGCTTCGCTTCGGGTTTAGTCGTCTTTCCTGCGTAGTTCCTGTTCCCGTGGGAATACCGGGATAAAATATAGCTTAGGTTACTTCCTGATATTATAGCTTTCCATTGGCGAAAGAATTTTTGAAATCGGTCAAGCCGTTTCGAAGATTACCCGGAACAAACAGACAGACAGACAAAAAAAAAATAAAGTGTATTTTAGGCATATGTATAGTGCAAATAACCGTGTGAGCATAAAAAAAGCCCATTATTTTGACATTATAAACAGACACTCCAATTTTATTTATTGGTATAGATAGATTATTATCATCATCATTATTCAGCTTTTCGCCATTCACAGCTTTTTTAGGTCCTAACCATAACGATCAGCATACATGCCGTTCATTCCATTTCGCTGCCTCCTTTCGCAAGACCATTGCTTCGCAGAATATTTTGACCATTTCGCAGTTCCTATCGAGCATCGTCCTAGCGATTAGCTCAGAACCGATGATTGCCATGAGTTTATGTCACTGCTCTCCCCACGCGGCATACACTTTGAGCGTGTTGTGCCGTGTCCTTGTCACAATCGTGGTAGTCTCTTTTTTATTTTATTTTTTTTATGAGTGGCTATGGTAAGTACAAACGCGGTCCATTCTGTTCGGGGCGACGAAAAGACGGCGCGCGGGACCATAATCCACCCGTACCCACGTCGCCTTCGTCGTTGGGCCGACCACCAAAGCAGGGTGACTTGTCGTCAGTGGTCGGCCTGACGGAATACCCTTTCGGGTACCCTCACCTCTCGACGTCCCTGTCTCTGGACGTCGGTCGCCGGCGCGCGGTCAACCTCTCCAGGGGTACCAGTACGCCATACAGGGCCCTCGACCAGACTATCCCCGCGTATAGCCGTTGGCACGTAGCCCGACGTCGGCCCTATTCAGCACGAGCTAAAGTGCAAACGCCACACCGACAAGCTGCGGAGCAAGTCGACGGCAATGCTCCGTCGACCAGTGCCCACACCTCGATCCGATTGATAATCTCTTCTGCACCGAATTACTAGGCGTACCGTCTCCTCTAGAGTACTACCTTCTCTAACGTTCCTCCCCGGGTTGTGTATCAATGGCATAGCAAATTACGCCCAGCCCCTTGAGACTACCACCCAATGCCTAGTCGTAGCCGATGTTACACACTGTGGGCCTTAAAACTGATCCCAATGGGACACCGCACTACATAGAAACGCCCCATTCACTGCCGGACGGATTGCCTAATGCTTCATTCGCATTCATTGAGTTTCAAAAACTTTCATCAAGTCTTGGGGAGGCGTCCAAAATTGAGTCCGATACGTGATCGCCACTCGAGAACGTTCCATTTTAATGTTTGATTGTAACCCCATTAGATAAAGAGCTATGACCTCAAGCAATAGACAGGAATACGCATCCCTCCATCCCCTGATTGATTAATTGATTAAATGTTAATTCATATTACCTAATAGTCTATGACTATTTTAGTATAGGAATATTTTGTTTTACTATTCTCGTGTTTTAATTCCTTTCCCGGCAGAAGTATAATTTTATAGAGCAACTAGCAACCCGCCCTCGCTTCGTTTCGGTTTGAGTAGCTTTACCCGCGTAGTTCTCGTTCCTGTGAGAATACCGGGATAAAATATAGCCTATGTTACTCCCTGATATTATAGCTTTCTATGGGTGAAAGAATTTTTGAAATCAGTTCTGTGGTTCAAGCGTGAAAGCGTAACAAACAAACAAACATCCTTACTTTCGCATTTATAATATTAGTAAGGATGTCATGATCTCCATGACATGTCTCTATAGTGTAATGTTTGTTAGGAATAATTGTTTATTAGGAATGTTTTTTTTTTGACAAATCCATGATTTAGAGAGTATTTATAATTTTAGTATTAACAATTAACTGCTGGGCTCGAGAGTCGTCCACAATGGTAGTGTAATCGAATTATCATGCAGGTCAGACAGATTGGTGTAGGGTTTTATTTCTAGTTTTCCTTCTCCTGTATTGCTTTTATATATATATATATATATATATATATATATATATATATATCTTAATCGTCTTTCACGACATCTACGGGCCACATAGGGAGTGATAAATTATATTCTTAGTCCGTCACCATTCAAGAATATTATAAGAAAAAAATAACAAAATCCGGCAGTAAATCGTCGAGTGCCGTGGTTAGGAGAAAGCGGGGAAGGAATAGAATGTACCTAATATTATGATTAGTTGATTTGCATCTGCCTGTCATCTGATTATTGTATAAAAACAAGCACAAATATGTTGAACGATTTGAAGTTGAGTTAGTCATAGGTTTTTTATTTATTACCAGAAGATACATTAAAAACCGGTTGAACAAGATTTTCAAGTTAGTTGTGTTATGAAGGTTGATTATGTTGACTAGTAAATCCCCAACATTAATAATAAAGGCGTTAAAATATGAATCAATTTTTTTGTTAGCGTTAGTGCGTTTGTTTTATAAAGGGAATATATAAAAGAGGTTATTGGGATTTTTAGTTCTTACAATTTATAATAAAAGACCAAATTCGCCCCTAAAGAAAATAATTGCGTTTTTATTTTAAATTATAAAAAGAAAATAACAATAAGTTGTATTTATGGCTTTGCTTGTGTGAGAATTAACTTTTCCAAAGTCGAAATTTTATCCCAAGGGATATTGCCGAGATAAAAAATACGGTTTACGCATGATTGAGTCAAATAAACATTCGAACATCTTTACAAACTTCACATTTAAAATAAATAATTTTCTTTTTGCGTAGTTGAGATTTTCATGGAAATAAGATGATAAATCTATATTTATCCAACAAATATTTTTGGTAATCACTGATAATATAGGTTTATATTGGCGAAAGAGTTTTTAAATTGGCCAAATTGCCGTAGTTTCATCAGAGTCCTGCGGGAATACCCGGATAAAGCGTAGCCTATGTTCGCCGTTGATATTATAGTTTTCCATTGGTGAAAGAATTTTTGAAATCGGTCACTTTCCTGCCATTTCACTCCCCTAGTTCTCGTTCCTGTGGAAATACTGACTAAGAACTGCACAGATGGCGTAGTGGTTAAGATACTGTCCTACCGTGCCAGTGTCGTGGGTTCGAATCCTACGCGAGACAACATCTTGTGCAATCCACAAATTGTTGTTCTCAGTCTGGATGTAATTTTTCTTCATTAATGGGGGTATTCCGTCGGGCCGACCACTGACGACAAGTCACCCTGCTCCGGTGGTCGGCTTGGCCCAACGACGAAGGCGACGTGTCACGGGTGGGTTACGTGTCACTTCGTGCTTACGCCCCTCTGTCACCCTGGACGGAGTCGGGCGAGCAGTGCGCCGACCGTAACACAGCCCCCCCCAAAAAAAAACAAAGCCCAAGGATTATAACCTTACTGCAGAGTGTTGTCATTAAAAAAAAAAGAAAATAAAAAGAAATTAAAAAAAGAAAATATACCGGTTTAAAAAAAATCTATGTTTACTCGCTGATAATGTAACATATTGGTGAAAACATTTTCAAATTGCACGCCTGGCCACCCGTGTAACACTCACTCCTGAGGGAATATCGAGATAAAATATAGGCTATATAATTTCCTGATAATATAGCTTTCCATTGGTGAAAGAATTTTTGAAACCTTAACAAACAAACTTACTTTTTCATTTCTAATATTAGTTAGGATTCAGAGCAACTATTTCTGAATTGACGACCTGGTGGATGTTTGACCTGGCGCTATAACTTCGTATGGGAGTTCACTATTAAGATAATCTATCAAAGTTTTAATCTTGGCAGTCAATCACATATAAAAATAATAAATACGCTTGTATTAATTGCAACGTTTGTTTATGAGCTCGAAAATGAGGTACTTTGCATACGTATAAACATAATGTTTTTTCCTCCATTAGTTTATTTCAGAGCTGATGGACCATTTTTCTTTTGGGGGTGGAGTAAGAATATAGTTCACCGCCCCGAGGAGCTACTCACCGCCTCCTATACTGTGTCTATTTTTTTTTTTTAGGGGTGGGCTACGGTCAGCCCACCCGTCACCCGGCTCCGTCCGGGGCGACAAATGGGCCGTAAGCTCTCATACCCGTAACCCACCCGTGACTGACGAGTCACGGGTGGGTTACGGGTATGAGCGCAACGCGAAGGCGACGGCCTTCGTCATTGGGCCGACCACCGGTGCAGGGTGACTTGTCGTCAGTGGTTTGCCCGACGGAATACCCCCTGAGGAGTACCGTCTCCTCGGGGAGGACGTCGGTCTTCTGCACGCGGTCGGTCTCTCGGCGAGGGACGGGCTAACTCCTCGCTCCAGTCACCCGCAGCCTCGGCTAGGGCGGCATCAGGCGCAGGTAATTGCGCCTGCGCCGTCCCAGTCGCCGGCGGCGGTTCGCGTCATCGAAGAAACGTTACTCGCGCACGCGCTCCGCCGCCTCCTTCCGCGAGACTACTGCCTCGCAGAAGGCTGCGACCGCGTCTCAGTTCTTGACGCTGTCGAGCATCGACCTGGCGATGGTCGGCAGCGTCAGGTCGGATATTGTGGCTGTATGACGTTGTACAAGACTATGCGTTAATATTATAAGGATAACATCTATGCAAGACAAGGATACTTCGAAATAAAACCCTATACCGAGCCATGTGATCAGCATGGTAAAATAGCTCAATTGCCCTCCTATAATGGAAGAGGTTCGAGCCCAGCAGTGGAACGCATTGAACGGCAAATGTGTCCTAGCTTAACAAATGGCAACGGCCTGACGTTACCGGCAGTCACTTTTACAGTGGTTGGCACCGACGGTTGTAATTTCTATATTTTTAAAAAGATAACCTCATGCACTAAGGTATCCTTGTATTATTGAACTTTATAAACATACCCTAATTTATAACAATAATCTGTAAATCGCACAAAGTATGGTTCTGCGTGAGTATTGAATCCATGACACTGGCATGTTAGGGCAGTTTATTAACCATTACGTCATTTGCGCAGTCAAAGTAAAAAAATGCCTGGAGGCCCCCACATTCCGATTACGAGAGGTCATTTCAATAAGAAGGTTTTACAAATAACGAAGAATGAGTGATCGTCCTCCAGCTAAGCAGGCCCCGCAATTTGCTAGGCGAGAAGCAGATGCTTCTGATGGGTAGATACTCCTGACTGCATTTCTGACACCCGATAAGTCTAAAGTCCTTTGTGTGACTTTTAGTCAAAGCGCAATATGCTTCAGTGGATACTGCGCGTTATCCGAGTACCTATATAATCTTCATTCCGTTACAGAAGGTTAGGAATCCCGCTTTCAATAATAAACTGTCTAAATCTATGGGTCGATTCACCTCTGGGTAGAAATCTCAAGTAGAATAATGACAGCGATGAATTACAATAACGACGAAATAAATATTACTATTTAGCAATCACACTTGGAGCATTTCAAACCATGGTAGTCCATATCCATGGTTATGAAATAACCACCCTCTCTTACTATGTTACCAGCATGACTCGCAGCAGCAGTTTGCGCAGCAGATTCATCAATCAATTATGACTTACAGCAGAGACTTGTACAATATATGGGTGATATCTTTAATAAAATTGGATCACGTGAATACGCCCACAACATTTGTTATTTTAGTTTGGTAAAAAGGCATTTAAAAGGCATTAATATGATTTCAGCAAAATCTAAATTTAAATTAACTGGTGAGTGCTTTCACTTTTTATCGCAATTAAAACATTTTGACTTACCACTTTTTTTTTATACAGCCTTGCACTAAGGAAATCATGCTTGTATTGTAGGGGACTTTACGTTTGTAAAGTCTACTATATAATTAACGGACAAAATTTACATATACACGTAGAACAAAAATTTGTAGATCGCACAAAGTGTTGTCCCGCGTGGGATTCAACCCCTGACACTGGGATGGTAAGTCGGTATCTTAACCTATACTATCTGTGCAGTCAAATACTTCATAAATCGTCGAACGATAGTTTCTAATAGCGATAAAGAACTATAAAAACTTCATCATCATCATTTCAGCTTATATACGTCCCACTGTTGGGCCCGAGTCTCCTCCACAATAGGAGGGAATGCTCCATGCTGGTCTGACAGGTTGGTATAGGGTTTTTATTTCGAGTTTACCTTCTTTTGCATAGATGGTATATATGCCTATTATTTCCATTAGTCGTCTTTTACGACATCCACGTACAAGATAGGTAGTGGTGATTTGTATTCTTATTCCGTCACCACACGGAAGAAAAAAAAACTTCTTAGCAGATATTTATTATTAGCGGTCATCATATTGCATTTTCAGCCAGAATACCCGTAATAATAATAATCTATAACCGATGGTGAAACCGGCGCCGCACCGCTCGACACCCCAAGCCACTTGCACCAATGTTGCCCCCCTGTTGCCCGTATGGCCTGAGTGTCCGTGGCGACCGTTTGGGGAGGCCCATTCAGTGAGTTGGCGAGTCACCGTCTGCCAAAGTTCAAGACGATAAAGGTATTGAAGGCAGACGACAGTTTTTCAATCAATAGTTATTAGTTTAGCCAGTCCATCAAACCTCCAACCACATAAACAGTTATTAGATACCATCATCACACAATAGTTTCACACCTACCGTTGGCAGTCCACGTGTGTTATGTGCAGACGTGGGGTGTCATCGGTAGATGTCCCATCCCATTTTTACATTAAATTTCTCCAAAGGCCTCTGCGTGTTGGATCCATATCCCAAGGGATATTGCCGAGATAAAAAGTACGGTTTACGCATGATTGAGTCAAATAAACATTCGAACATCTTTACAAACTTTCACATTTAAAATAAATAATTTTCTTTTTGCGTAGTTGAGATTTTCATGGAAATTAGATGATAAATCTATATTTATACAACAAATATTTTTGGTAATCACTGATAATATAGGTTTATATTGGCGAAAGAGTTTTTAAATTGGCCAAATTGCCGTGGTTTCATCAGAGTCCTGCGGGAATACCCGGATAAAGCGTAGCCTATGTTCGCCGTTGATATTATAGTTTTCCATTGGTGAAAGAATTTTTGAAATCGGTCACTTTCCTGCCATTTCACTCTCCTAGTTCTCGTTCCTGTGGAAATACTGACTAAGAACTGCACAGATGGCGTAGTGGTTAAGATACTGTCCTACCGTGCCAGTGTCGTGGGTTCGAATCCTACGCGAGACAACATCTTGTGCAATCCACAAATTGTTGTTCTCAGTCTGGATGTAATTTTTCTTCATTAATGGGGGTATTCCGTCGGGCCGACCACTGACGACAAGTCACCCTGCTCCGGTGGTCGGCTTGGCCCAACGACGAAGGCGACGTGTCACGGGTGGGTTACGTGTCACTTCGTGCTTACGCCCCTCTGTCACCCTGGACGGAGTCGGGCGAGCAGTGCGCCGACCGTAACACAGCCCCCCCAAAAAAAAACAAAGCCCAAGGATTATAACCTTATTGCAGAGTGTTGTCATTAAAAAAAAGAAAATAAAAAGAAATTAAAAAAGAAAATATACCGGTTTAAAAAAAATCTATGTTTACTCGCTGATAATGTAACATATTGGTGAAAACATTTTCAAATTGCACGCCTGGCCACCCGTGTAACACTCACTCCTGAGGGAATATCGAGATAAAATATAGGCTATATAATTTCCTGATAATATAGCTTTCCATTGGTGAAAGAATTTTTGAAACCTTAACAAACAAACTTACTTTTTCATTTCTAATATTAGTTAGGATTCAGAGCAACTATTTCTGAATTGACGACCTGGTGGATGTTTGACCTGGCGCTATAACTTCGTATGGGAGTTCACTATTAAGATAATCTATCAAAGTTTTAATCTTGGCAGTCAATCACATATAAAAATAAAAAATGTCCCTACCCTACCCTACCCTATTCCGTCACCACACGGAAGAAAAAAAAACTTCTTAGCAGATATTTATTATTAGCGGTCATCATATTGCATTTTCAGCCAGAATACCCGTAATAATAATAATCTATAACCGATGGTGAAACCGGCGCCGCACCGCTCGACACCCCAAGCCACTTGCACCAATGTTGCCCCCCTGTTGCCCGTATGGCCTGAGTGTCCGTGGCGACCGTTTGGGGAGGCCCATTCAGTGAGTTGGCGAGTCACCGTCTGCCAAAGTTCAAGACGATAAAGGTATTGAAGGCAGACGACAGTTTTTCAATCAATAGTTATTAGTTTAGCCAGTCCATCAAACCTCCAACCACATAAACAGTTATTAGATACCATCATCACACAATAGTTTTACACCTACCGTTGGCAGTCCACGTGTGTTATGTGCAGACGTGGGGTGTCATCGGTAGAGGTCCCATCCCATTTTTACATTAAATTTCTCCAAAGGCCTCTGCGTGTTGGATCCATATCCCCATGTAAGCCTTTCAAAGGACCGGGTATCTTCCCATGGAAGATAGCCGTAAAATTGAGAGATCTATAACATTTCTTATTCTTGAAAATAACATCTTAATACTTGTTTGTAATATTTTTGTACTCGAACCCTTCGAATGATTAGGTATATAAAATCACTTACCGTGTTTATTCAGTAAATATTGTTGCTGAATTTAAATGCGGTTGTTACCGTATTTTATTTTGTATAACAATGTTCTTGTATTTTCCAAGGTGGTTTTGATGAAAACAAACTCAAATAAGTTTAAATAATAGAGTTAATTTGGTTTTTATTTCCTACATACGAGTATTTAAAAACATTCTGTCTGGTGGAAGCTATGAATACTATCATGTATAAATATTGCTAGTGGATTTCATAAACCATTAACACGTTTTTTTTTTTTTTGTGGGTGGGCTGCGGTCGACGCTCCTCCGCACCACTCCGTCCGGGGCGACAGAGGGGCTTAAGCACGCAACTCCCGCAACCCACCCGAAAACCACCTCGCCTTCGTCGTTGGGCCGACCACCGGAGCAGAGTTGTCTTCTTGTCGTCAGTGGTCGGCCCGACGGAATACCCCCTACTTGGGGTACCCTCCCATCGACCGATGTCCCCCCCTCGGGGAGGACGTCGGTCTTTCCTCACGCGGTCGGCCTCTCGGCGGGTGACGGACTAATCCCCGGTCACGTCACCCGCGGCCTCGGCTAGGGAAACCATTAACACGTTAACCGCCATGTCGGGCTATAAGTCCGACAAATAAATGTATCATTCAGACCTTGTCGGACTATATGAACGGCAAAACATCTAAACCTAATTCAAATTTTCGTCGAACCCGTCGGTCGAACTTTCAACGATTTCATCTAAACAGTGGACCCCGCGTGGGCTCCAAGAGCATAAAAATCACATATGCAGTGAAATTATGCAGTAAAATTATTACATTCAGACTATGTCGGGTCATATATCCAACATAAAGTATGTACAATTGAGTAAATATAAGCTATGTAGTTACATAGTTATAATGTTATTTAGAATTGATTTTCAGTACCACCAGCAACTAATTACCTACCATCTCCCTTCTCTGTTATATTATCCATCCTAAGGTTGCCTGGAAGAGATCGCTTATAGCGATAAGGCCGCCCTTTGTACATTCTAGGTTATAATTATTATTTAAGTTTTCTCGTAATATGGTGTACAAATAAAGTATTATCTAATCTAATCTAATCTATGTAAAAATGTGGGAAGGTGTTTTCAGGCTTTTCTACACTATATTGAATAAAAAGCTGCAAAATGTTTTTTTTACGATTTCTCAAAATAGACTATGGCAGTTAACGTGTTAAAAAGTTTACATAGTTCTCGGCCAACTCCATCTAACGTTGTCTGCTCAATAATTACATACCCAAGGAGGGTTGACGTCAGGCAAGGATCATAAAACTATTGCACAAACTTTTGCAATATGTACGATGAATGACGACTACATATCGCATAGTATCCAAATAGTTGAGATATGGATAGGATGATGGTAATCATGACATTTAAAATCATATGCTCATATATATATAAACTTAGAAACTACAACATATTTTTTACGACATTTATGACAAATATAAATGTAGCACGTAGGCTTTTAAGCCAAGATTTTTTAAATTAGTCTAACATAATTAAATGCTTTCTAAAGTGAATGTATTGTAAGTAATTATATTACATATAATTACTATATTTAATATATTTATATTACATATATTTAATAGTGGTAGGACCACACTGTCGACAGTTATCTATCTACAGCCGCGGGCCGGTCCGTCCGGGGTAGTACCACGCTCTCGCAGAAAATCGACGTCTGAGTAGTAGCAATTTGTTACTGCGCTTCGTTCGGTGAGCGAGAGAGCCGGAAGCCCAACTTTCTGAGGGTGTTTGCGTGTGGAAGGTTAAGGTTATGGTAGTGCCTTTGGTATCACCGAGCCTCAATTAACGCATTCACACTCCCTTCACTTTCTTCGCAGTAGGCAGCGGCCTTGTAAAGGTCCATGAGCGGCAGCAACACTTACCATCAGGTGTACTGTTTGCTCGTTTGCCACTGGTAACAATAAAAAAAAATATAGTCAGAATGCTCTCAATCAATTATACAATTACTATAAGTGAAAAGACTTGTAAGTAGCTAACAGAGGTATTAACAATTAGTCTATTTAGATATAACTAGCTGTAAGTCTTCCATAATGTACAAAATAAATAAAATAAAATAAATTAGCATCACAATTAGTAAATAACTAGCTTTTTAAATAAAATGCTTTGATGAAGTTAATTTTTGATGCTTTAATGAAGTTAATTTGAAGTTAATGTTGTCGCGGTAGATGTAAGATGGAACCCATTGCAACAAAAATATTATATCTCGATATTACGAATGTGTATTATATTGTACACTTTATATTTATATTAACAATTTGCTATCTATTGAATCTTCTAATATATGCCAACCGGTCTCTAAATTCGATATATATTTCAATTCCATCTATTTTGGAACATGTCAATCTATGGTGCAATCGTCGTCTCAGCTCATATACATACTCGTATATCCCACTGCTGCGCTCGAGCTTCCTCCCTAATGGGAGGGAAATTGATCTACTGTACCCTGCTGGTCAAAAATGTTGGTATAGGGTCTTATTTCAAGTTTTCCTTCTCTTGCACATATCTTATATGCATATTATACCTTAGTTGTCTTTTACGACATCCAGGGGTAAGATAGAGAGTGGTAAATTGTATTCTTACTCTGTCACCACACGGAAAAGTGCAATCATCAACCTAATATTTTTCAAACTATGTCTAGTACCTTAAATATTTTGTCAACGTTTCACGTTTTAACACATTTTTAAATCAATAGCTCAACAAATTCTCCGGTTGTGCAGTCTCAAGCTTAACAAGTATGATATTATATTAGACAGTCTGCAAGTTACTTATGAAGTAGTGAATTTATACGGACCTTTTAGCAAGTAGATTAAAATTTCGTGTCTTTAGGTGATACCTACGCCTGATACCTGCGCGTATCCAATTGCAGAGCAGCCAAGGATAACACTTCCATTATATGCCAGTCCAGCGATCGCAATGCAGCCAGAACCCACTCTTTCGATATATGCCTGTACGGCGATTGTGTTATGGTAATCGTTGCATGCGTCCCCCGTTTCTCGAGTTACTACTTTGATAATCCTTATCTTCCGGGACACTAGTTGGCCTAAACCCTATCATCCCGTCTTTTCTTAATCTTTACCTTCCACTCCTATCCTACTTCCTTTGATTTCTTTCTACTCCATCTATCTATCTATCTAAGGGCTGCCGTGCCGATAAATGCGCTACTAGAACAAAACTAGTTATTAGCGTGACGATTGTCCTAGGACTTGGTGACCTGAGAATATGGCTAACATTACCCCAGAATACGGGGTTCCACTAGGATGGACAGTCCAGTTTCCTTACTTCTCGTGGGATCGCGATGAGTTTGCAACTGTACGAATAGCGGCGGCGTGGTTCGTGACACGCCACGTCTCGTTTCCACCGGGGGCGAAAAGTGACAGAGAGCCGTTTTGCTGAATGTAAGGGGAGGAACAAATTAGAAAACAGATGAAGAAGAATAACAAAAGTTCTCTCTTAATATACTCTGGCGGCCGATCCGCCAGAGTTTGCGAGAAAGTACAGAGTTTTACTACAAATTTATCATCTCTTGCATAGATGTTGTATAATATTCGTGAGTCGTCTTCTACGAAACCCATAGGCCAAATAGGGGCCGAGAAATTGTATTCTTACTCCATCATCACATGGAAGATCTGTTCAGTTATCGTTGTTTAGCTATGACAATATGTCATTATTATTATTAACGAATTGTTTCTATTTCTAAACCTAATTATGTGGGCTTGTCTAACTAAGATATTTAACGATCTATGATTACAAGTTGTTAGACACTTAATATGTGGTTTGTATCTATTAAAAGTAATACAATATATTTTATTTACAAGCACTTACAATGTAAGTGATTCTGTATTACAAATGTATTGCGCATTTTGTTAGCTAAGAAGCAAAAACGTTAAGAAAATTCCTTTATTACTTCTCAAACAGGAAATGGACACAAATTCACTTAGTTTGGTGTGTGAGAAAGCTGAAAGCCCAATTTTCTGAGGGTGTTTATTTTGGTGATGTCGTATGCCGATGCTGATGATGAGTATCATCGAACCTCATTACGCGCATTCACGCTCCCTTCACTTTGAAGATGGGTATCTAGCGGTCTAGCAAACGTCCATGAATGGCAGTATCACCATTAAGTGTGCTGTTTGCCATCAACAGCAATAAAAAAACCACCCTGGTCAAAGACGCAGATAGCTGAACCGGGGATTAGTCCGCCACCTGTTTTTTTTTTGAGGGGGCAGAGGGCGTAAGCACGCACACCCGTAACCCAACGTGACATATCGCCTTCGTCATTAAGCCGACCACCGATGCAGGGTGACTTGTTTCCGGTGGTTGGCCTGACGGAATACCTACCCCCTGAGAAGTACCCTCTCCTCGATCGACGTCCCGCCCTCGGATTAGTGCACCACCTGAAGAGAGATTGACCGCGCGACACCACGATAATATACTTTACTTCTTGGGGTCGCCACTATGCAGTGGATCACACACATCAAGGAGGCATAAATCTGCCGGGTCGGTTACGGTCTGGCAGATTTATCCGTCCGCTACGGTCGGACGTCAGGGGATAGGTACCAGTGGTCGGCCCAATGGCAATGGCTAGGGAGCATGGTAGGTTATAGGGCCGCATGCCGCACATATTTCGCCCCATACAAATTCGGCGGGATGTGTTCAGGCCATAGCCTATTCCGCGCTGACCGTAACCCATATCAAAAAAAAAAGACCATACTACCTACTATAAAAAACATACTCAATGGAAAAGAGAAGATGTTAACTATTCTGTGTTTACTTCACCATGACACAGAAAAATCTATTCATCATTATTTATCATTAGCAGCACGCACGCAGCACACACGCAGCACGCACGCAGCGCGTACGCATCACACACGCAGCACGCACGCAGCATGTACGCACGCAGCACGCACGCACGCAGCACGCACGGACGCAGACATTTAAGTCCGACTGTTGGGCTCGGGTCTCCTCCATCAAGGCAGGAAATTGACTGACTATAACACGCTGGTCAGATATACTGATATATGGTTGCACATCAAGTCCTTCCTTCTTTTACGACATCTATTGGTAAGGGTGGGTGCAATGTATTTTTACTCCGTCATTACACGGAATAAAAAAAAGAGCATGCGTACAAACTATGTCAGAAGTGAAACTTCTTTGGTCCCACGAGTTTTTGTCAATGGTAAATAAAAATTCAATAATCTGGGGGCACGGCAATGCCCCCACCAAATCGAGCAAAAAAAAGGCGGGCAAAACGCAACACTGCCGTAATATACTTTTCTCGAAGCCATTCAGGCCATTTTCGACCCCCTATAACTTCGTTGTTAATAAAACTAGAAGCCTGAATATTTAGTAACCTAGCAGGCATTGTATAAACATTGTGTATTTCAAATTTCCTTGAATTTGAACCAATAGTTTAAGAATTATAACTAGTCAAAATTTCGTGATTTTGTCACTCACTGACTGACTGACCGATCATCAATATTAAAGAGGCACTTCTAGCAGACATAGAAGCTGCAAATTTAGAATACAATTAGTGTTTAGTGTATAAATGAAGGAAAAATTATGAAACATTGTAATTTTCATCCAGTTTGCGAGATACACTAACTGCATAAATAATTTTGTAAACTCGTATAAATATATAGGATTACAAAGTTACATTTGCAGTTAATAAAATGTAACTTTGTAGAAAATAAGAATACATTTGTCGCTATCATTGATTTCCTATGGGAATGGTAACAACCGGATAAAGAATGCACACATGGCGTAGTGGTTAAGATACCAACGTACCGTGCCAGTGTCGCGGGTTCGAATCTCATGCAAGACAACACCTTGTACGATCTACAAAATGTTGTTCTGAGTCTGAATGTAATTTGTGTCGGTAAATTATATGTTCCTTCCGTATGTCCGGTGACGAAGTAAGAATACAATTCACCACTCTCTATCTTGCTCGTGGATGTCGTATAAGACGACTATGTGATACAATATGCACAAACCATCTGTGCAAGAGAAGGAAAACTCGAAATGAAACCCTATATCACCATGTCTGACCAGCATGGTATAGTGGGTCAAATCCCTCCCATTGTGGAGGAAGCCCGAGCCCAACAGTGGGACATATGAGGGCTGCGATGATGATGCGATGTTGAATTATATGTTTGTAAAGTCCCCCACAATATAAGGATTATTATTTTCTTAGTGCATGGCGTTGTCATTTAAAAAAAAAGATTCAGCAGGAGAGTGGGCAGCAACTCTTGCCGGGGTAATCTATGATATCTCACTGCGAAACCAACCCGCCTACCAAACGTGGCGATTACGTCCTTATTTCTCATATGGCGAAGAAAAATGAGCTCTAGTCATGGCAACTCTGTTACCTACCCCTGAGCCTCATTGGATGCAGGTGCCACAGTACCGCACTTTATGGTGAAGCATGAGGGGGGTCTATGTTCTACAGTGGACGGCGATAGGCTGAATGATGATTGGCATAATAGGTGTAGACAGATACTTAGATATAATTATGTTCAAAGATAACTTGTAAAATGGTTAATCAACTTAATGAAAAATCAAGAGTGGGACATGTCTAATGAAATTGTGCCAAACTCTTCCAAAGTATTATGTAAACTAAATTGCCTGAAATTTACCTGAAAGAAAGAACGCCATCATTAGGCTCGATTGCCATCAAAGCGGAAAGGAGACTAGAGGAGATGTGTTTCAAAAAACCAATCACATTTCTTTAATTCCACATCTCTCCGCTTAGTTTAGGTAGAAGTGACTCAAACGGAAAGGAGAGATATCTCATTTTTCAGAGAGTGGGCTCTAAGATAATCCGTCGATGGTATTCAAGACGTAGAAGGTACCGGAAAGGAAAATAAGTACGTCTATCTACAAAAAGAAATGAGATACTTTAATGAGAGACCTTTTTGATGGTATTAATTTATCAAGAAGATCATAATATTCACACAAAAAAATGCATGCAATGTATCAACACGCTTGCTTTATATTAAAGCTTTCTAATACGCAGGCGCAAACATTTGTATTAAACACATACTAATAAAAACACGTAGAACGCTCAGAACTAGAGCAAGATATAGATATATTGACTATTCCACTACACAGGAATACATATGGACAATGCTTAGTAGACGATAGTGGAAATGTGTTCTATCTCATTCTCTCGCCGGCTGAATCTATAGGATTCATTACGTGTTTGTATCTCTATTGAATGACTCGATGAAACGAAAAAGCGAGTCTTTTTCGTTTCATCGAGTTTGAAATCTCAACGATTCTAAAGAAATCTCAACGATTCTAAAGAAGTCTCACTTCAAAAATATTAATAGGTAGATGATATGGTGGTTTCTTATATTATAATTCAAAAAGAAAACAACTTTATATATTATAAATTAGCATTATGTATTAATAGTTGTATAAGATTTCATCACAGATATCAATACCATTATCGGGTTATTTTAATTACTACATTAAATTATGCTTAACGTCCCCAGCCACCTCCATAGCCAAAGCCGCCGCCGTACCCAAAACCACCCCCATAACCTCCTCCGAAACCACCTCCGTAGCCCCCTCCGTATCCACCCCCATATCCACCTCCATATCCGAAACCGTGACCGCCTCCATAACCGCGTCCTCCATGATGCCAATGTTTACGCCAATGTGTTTCTGCTGGCTGGAGAAGTTCGTCATTTTCTACAGCAACTGTCTCAGAGGCCGCAGGTTGTAAGTCGACTACTGCCGGTAGCGCTGTCACGTAGACGGCGCACGCAAATACCATCAAACCAATACAGATGAACTAAAAATTTGTAAAATTAAATTATTATATAATATCATCATTATCATTGCTCATACATATCCACTGTTGGGATCGAGCCACCTCCACAATGCAAAGAAAATTGGCCTACTACACCACGTTGGTCAGGCGGGTTAACGAGTTGGTCACGTCATATTCGTGCTCCATCTCTTGCATAGTTGTTATATGTATAATATATTCCTTAGTCGTTCTTTAATACAGCCACGGATAGCATAGGGGGTAGTAAATTGTATTCTTACTATGTCACCACACGAAATCTTTACTAATATTATAAATGTGAAAGTAAGTTTGTTTGTTACGCTTTCACGCTTAAACCAGCGAACTGATATCAAAAGTTCTTTCACCAATGGCAAGCTATAATATAAGGGAGTAACATAGGCTATATTTTATCCCGGTATTCAGATGGGAACGGGAACTACGCGGGTAAGGCGACTGAAACCGAAACGAAGCGAGGGCGAGTTGCTAGCAATAATAATAATTTAGTCGTATATCTGTGCAAATTCTCTGTCATGAATGAGTAAACAAACGATGGTTCTAGGTGATATTTTTAAAATCGTTTCATCATCATCATCTCAGTTCAAATACGTCGTCATCAAGCAGTGGAACGCATATGAGCTGTGATAATGTATATTAAGCTAATTTCACTCATTAGAGACGACTGTCTCTCCTTTATATGACCGCAGATACTGGGTATAGTAAGCTAATTTCACTCATTAGAGACGACTGTCTCTCCTTTATATGACCGCAGATACTGGGTATAGTTAGCTAATTTCACTCATTAGAGACAGTCCTTTATATGACCTTTATACGAGAAACCTTCGTCTTATTTAAATATGGCTTATCTATTAATATACAATAAAATATCTTTTAATAAATTAATGTCGATTTTTATGTTTTTGTTTAACTTTAATAATAAACTTTAAAATGGTTTGTGATGGCTACAAATGTCAGAAAGAATTTAAATAAATTTATTAAAAAAAAATATAAATTAAACAAAAAAGGTGTGATTTATAAGCTTGTAAAAATTAAGAAACCATGCAGCCAGGTTTACAGTGGTAGCATTTATAATTAATTATTTTTAATCATATTAAAGATAGTGCTTGTGTAGTGTTGCAGTGCTAAGTGGCAAAGTACACTGCTTTTAAGTTTTGGGTTGCACTTAATATCTTCGCATAAAATTCGAAATGCGTCACTTGGGACATCGGTTATTAGAAGATAATTTTTGGGCCCAAATATTCCACAAAAGTATATTAAATAGTTTGTCGCCTTATGTGACATCTGTGGGCAAAGACACGTTATACATAATCTCCACTTTATATGTCCAAGTACTAGGCTCGAACTTTCTAGCTAATTTGATGGAAATTATGTTACTATACCACTATTGTCAGACATGTTGGTATAGGGTTTATATTGAGTTTTCCTTTTCTTGCATAGTACATCTATGCAAGTCCTTTACCTATCTCTTACGACACCCACATGCTAGGGTGTGGCGAATTGTATTATCAGTCTGTTACCACACGGAAAAATAGCACGATTTATATCCAAAAATGACATTGACAATGTCTCATAAGAGTTAATTATCATTAATTTGTATTCCAATAAACATTTTGTTAATTTAATAAAAATTAAATAAAAACAATTAAGAAAAGAAAACAACTCACAGTCTTCATTGTCTCGTAATCTGTGAACTAATGTTGGTGGTTGGTAGTAAGTACCTATATATACACCAGTCAGACCAGCTCTGCCCCTCTGACTAATCTCAAGTAAATAACCGGCACTTTATTCATATAATTAAAATGTAAATAAAAAAGTGAAAAAATTTTGACCCAAACACTTTTTAAGTATCAAATCAATAGTACGTCGATGCGTTTATAAGTTTATTGAACTACAAATTATTAGTAGAATATATAACTCATAGTATAAGCAATAAATAATAATATTTTAATAGTATTTCAATTCAGGTATTACAGCGAAGGGTAGGGGGATGCTAATTGTCTTATTTGACAACGTGTGCAAAGTTCCAAATAAATCAATGGACTGGCAGTATGTACTTGTAAATTGAATTGCTAAATTCCGTTACTTCTATGTATATATACGTACTATGATATATTGATATGTTTGAATACTCTATTACAATAGAAAATGTATAAAAAATTGTCAATGTTACTGCAGAGAAAATCAATATTCTATTGCAGGATGTACGGCTTATTACGCAATTTCGTTGAGCTGGTTTCTATTTGTCATAGTTGTTTAATATATAGTATAAATGTTCTCATGTGTTAGCATATGTATGTATGTGTGCATGCGTATGTGTTTCATTATACAAAAAATATATTATAATTTATATTATTATCCACGTTATTATATATTATAATTTATATTATTATCGACGTTATTATGTAGAGAACCGGATCGCCTAATTATCATAGACTATAATTGAATATTTTGATAAAACTAAACTGTATATTTTATGATTCTGTGCAAATTTGACTGACTTTATAATTCTATATGAATTCCACTCAGACTAATGTTGTATATATGTCTTATCCAAGTGAAGACGTATAACAATACAATGTACTACCACATCATGTTTGCCTTTATTGGATTGTAAAAATCTCATTATAAAAGTCTGTACACCTGGAGAATTTGCAGCAGCATTCTTCTGGGAATCTTTTGTATTAATATCAATGGACATCATCAACTTGCCAAATGTCTCGATTAAGATAATATTTGGTCTAGAGAAGATCTTTATCTCTATAGGCTGACAAGATCCTAAATATGTTTGTGGGGATGGAGTAAGAATACAATTCACCAACCCTTTTCTTGCTTGTAAATACTCTAAAAAACGATTAAGGGATATGCAGATAACAACTATGCAAACTATGCAAGAGAAAGAAAACTCGAGGTAAAACCCTACACCAACACGTCTGAAAAGCTTGGTATAGTGGGTCAATTTTACTCCCACTTTAAAGGAAGTCCGAGCCCAGCAGTGAGACGCAAATGGGGTGATATAGTTTTCCAAGAAGTCATTTGATAGTGAAAATAGTGATGTTATGAAGATGCCGCTGAAGCACTCATTAAAACTATAGTTATTAAGATATTTAGAAATAACTGACACTGGGCATTAACAGACTGCGCATACGGCGTAGTAGTTCAGACCTAAAATATGTGGATAATAATATGTGCAGTCCAAAAACTCTTATTTTGAGTCTGGAAGTAATTTGTATCCGTTATTTTTAAACTTGTAAAGTCCCCCGCGATACAAGGACTACTTCTTTAGATCTTAAAAATATGAATAAAAAAGTATTTTATCGTTATCACGATTTCATGCTACGGAAATGTGAAAAAAAATTACATTTATTTTTCTGGAACAACTTGTATCCTATTTTAATAAAAAGGAGCAAAATATAAACTTGGTATATATTATCATGATCATTATCTGATAATGTTTATCCATTCTGTAAATATTTCCAATTAAATTTCTATAGAACTATACATTTCTACACGTTTTTATTGAAATTGAGATTTTTTTTTGGGCTGGGTTACAGTCGGCGCGCTCCTCGCACCACTTTGTCTGGGGCGACAGAGGGGCGTAAGCACACACACCCGTGGCTATAACCCACCCGTATAGCACGTCACCTTCGTCTTTGGATCGACCACCGGTGCAGAGATTGAAATTGAGAATTGACCGTTGTACACGTGTACCTAACATATAAGTTTATGGCAGTCTTATTTTTATATCCGCTTAATTTTTAAATATCAATTTCAAATAGGATAAAACTTTCTACGGGCTCATCTTTGAAACCTCGCAGGGAACCATTGGATCCAAGTGGCCCGGACCGTTCTGAGTGGCAGTTAGTTTACGTTTTTTTATATTGCAAAACGATGGCAAACGAGCAAACAGTACACCTGATGGTAAATGTTACTGTCGCTCATGGATCATTGCTAGGCAGCTGCCTACCGTGAAGAAAGTGAAGAGAGTGTAAATGCGTGCAATGAGGTTCGATAAAACTAAAGGTAACACCAAAATCCACCGCACGCAACCACCCTCAGAAAGTTGGGCTTCCGGCTCTCTCGCTCACTGAACGAAGCGCAGTAACAAATTGTTACTACTTGGACGTCGATTTTCTGCGAGAGTATGATACTACCGTGAAAGGACCGGCCCGCGGCTACAGACAGAAAACTGTCAACAGTATGGTCCTACCACTATTAACTAACTAACATTGATGTTTAAGTAGATGTTATGGCATGAATAGATTTTTATATCCGCGTAAAAAAAAAACTGAAACCAAGATCATGCTAAGTCATAATCATTGCATCATAATTTATCTATTGCTTACGAACTAAGAATAAATAATGAAATCTGGTTGACCGAGCTTTGCTCGGTATATATTTTATGTATTTTTGCCGAATTTATTTAGATATACATTAATATAAAATAAAAAGAATAATGAAAAAAATTGCAAAAATTATAAAAAGAGAAAAATAATAACACCGAGATTCGAGCTTACACTATTTGAATGCGACTGGACAACTTCCCAACTAAGCCATTATCACTGTTGACGGCGACGGCTAAATTTGAATGGGAATATATATTACAGTAACATTTTATGTCATTGTATTGATTAGCTAAAAACACCAACAAAACAACATTTTCTATAAATAAAACCCAGCTAGATCGATTTTTTGGCCCCGAAACCTTTAGTATGCTAAATTTCATGAAAATCGTTGGAGCCGTTACAGACATTCTGATAAAGAAATATAAGTATATATATACAAGAATTGCTCGTTTAATGATATAAGATAATAATTTACATTAATATTCGCTCTTCAACGTCCTTCAAAACAGAAGAGAAATTGACCCAACATATCACGGTGGTCAGACGTGTTGGTATAGGGTTTTATTTCGAGTTTATCAATTTTTTAACGTATATATACATATATCTCCAATCAACTTTTATGACATCCTCAGGCAAGATAACGGCCAATGAGTTGTATTTTTATTCCATCATCACACGAAATAATTTTTGTAGCAATCAACAATAAGTTGACCATAAAAAATCCATTAATAGAAATTAATTAACCGCAACTAAGAGCACAGTATAATTATTAAACGTCGGCAATTATTAACATAAAATTGAAATATTTAAAAAAACCCAGTGAAATTGCCCTGATATTATTATACATATTAAATGCCAATTATAACGGTATTTTATTTTGACGATTCATAAAATAATACATGAAGGTTTTATAGAATAAGAATGTGTTAAATTAATACTTGATTGTATCGAATTTAAACGAAATAATAATAGCTAGAGCTTTACCGGGTGGTGACGTAGTAAGAATGCTATTCACCACCCCATTCATTCATCATTTCAGTTCATATAAATCCCACTGTTGGGCTCGAGCCGCCTCCATAATAGGGAAATTGACTTTACTATACCATGCTGGTCAGACAGGTTGGTATAAGGTTTTGTTTCGAGTTTTTCTTCTCTTGCATAGATAGATGTTATTTGCGTATTGTATTCCTTAGTCGACTTTTACGACATCCACGGGCAATATAGGGAGTGGTGAATATGTTATCGGAAATGTATGTAATTTAGGAATTGTATACAAATCTTAGGAAATTTATACAATTTCGAAGCTATTTAGGAAATGTATAAAATATTGTTTCAAAAACTATTTGATACATTAATGTCCTATGAAATGTGTCCAATTCCTAGGAATTATATATAATTCCAATATAGTGTTAGGAAATGTATAAAAATAATGCTTTCTGTAATAAAACACGTTTTTAAATGAGAATAATAATTTTTATTAAAGCACTCGTTGTGACAACAAAGTTCAGATAACAATCATATCGTAAAATATAATAATCTTTTAGGAAATGTATAGATTTCCTAGGAAATGTGTCTAATATAATTTATTTTACTAATTTCCGTGCGATTTTACGAATTACACACATTTCTTAGGAATTGTATACAATGACGGACTACATACATTTCCGGTAACAAATACATAAAATATCTATGCAAAAACACATACAATGTCTATGAAAAAATGCAATACTCGAAATAAAACCCTATACTAACCCGTCTGACCAGCGCAGTATAGTAGGGCAATTTAACTCCTGTCCAGGAGGAGCCTCGAGACCAGGAATGGGACGCCTATGAGCTGAAATGATGATGATGATGATAATACTAGCTCTGTACTGTTTCTGGATAATGGACAATACAACCAACACATACAATAAGTTATTTATTTCACGGATATCAATAAAAATTATTGAAAGAAGATAAGAACATGAAAGACAAGTGAAAGATAAATAACTGTACCGACCCTTCTGACTCATATGATTTAGTTTATCCTATTAGATAGTTTATCCCATTACAAAGAAACCTTGTGCCTAACAGAACAGAGAATAACATTTTTTTTTAAGACAACACCCTGCAGGAAGGAAATAATTCTTGTGTGTTTTTTTTTTGGGGTGCGTTGCGGTCGGCGTGCTCCTCGCACCGCTCCGTCCGGGGCGACAGAGGGGCGTAAGTACGCACACCCGCAACCCACCCACGATGCACGTCGCCTTCGTCGTTGGGCCGACCATCGGAGCAGGGTTACTTGTCATTAGTGGTCGACCCACGTCCCCCCCTCGGCGAGGACGTCGGTCGACGTCGATGGCCAGATTGAAGCGTAAAGATTCAGCGTAAGCAGAAAAAGTGCAATTGTTAATATGTTTTTTATTCAATACTCTTTTTTTTTTTTTTTATTGCAAACGGTGGCAAACGAGCAAACAGTACACCTGATGGTAAGTGTTGCTGCCGCTCATGGACCTTTACAAGGCCGTTGCCTACCGCGAAGAAAGCGAAGGGAGTGTGAATGCGTGCATTGAAGCTCGGTGATACCAAGGGCACCACCAAAACCCTCCACACGCAGTCACCCTCAGAAAGTTGGGCTTCCGGCTCTCTCGCTCACCGAACGAAGCGCAGTAACAAATTGCTACTACTCAGACGTCGATTTTCTGGGAGAGCATGGTACTGCCCCGGACGGACCGGCCCGCGGCTGTAGACAGATAACTGTCGACAGTGTGGTCCTACCACTCCTCAATGAAGACTCATGTGAAGACGAGACTATTTTTTGTAAATGTTTATTTTTTTTGACAATCAATTAACAACTTCACACTACGTTTGTGGTTTATTTTTTACAGCCAGTATTAGTGTTAAAGAAACATCAAAGTTTGTTGACCTAACAATAACTCTAAAGAAACAAGTGGGGAATTCTACATATATCAATTGAGTACTTGATAATTTTGAAATAATGTTTAAATATAAGGTAAAAACTGGTGAAAATGTTGTTTTGACTTGTCATTTATGAGGGTTTTTTGAAGGACAAATATTGTTTTTATACAAAGATGTACTTATGGTTTGAATATATAATATCTGGCTGACCGAGCTTCGCTCGGAATATTTTTGTCACATTTATTTAGATATATATTAATAAAAAATAGATAATGAAAAATATATAAAAAATTACATAAAGAGAATAATAATAACACCGAGATTTGATCCGACGCCGTTTGTCGCCGATGTCAAAAATAAAATGAAACTTGACTACTTCGCCACTGAGCTATCGTATCTCATGACATTGATGGTAAAATTTGAATTCATATTCTTTTAAAATTTAATGTCATTATTTTGTCTGCCAAAAACACTGACAAAACAACATTTTCTATACATAAAACCTAGCTAGATCGATTTTTTAGGCCCGAATCCGTTTCCGAGATCCTGAATATATATATATATATATATATACATACAAGAATTGCTCGTTTAAAGATATAAGATTACAATGAATAAAAATATATTTTCCGTATGGTGACGGAGAGTAAGAAACAATTCATTACCCCCTATCTTTTGCCTCCGCTCCCAAGGCAGGAGCCGGTAAGAAGAGGTCGCGTAGGAGGCTTCGACCGCCGAAGTCAGCCGCGGTGGTGATCACCGTGCTGCCTGAGGCGGCCGAAAACGGCCTCAGCTATGAGGCCGTCTTACGTCGCGCCCGGCGGGAGCTTGACGTCTCCGCTTTAGGGGGCGTCGAAGCCAGGACCCGCAAGGCCCGGACAGGGGCTCGAATTTTAGAGTTCCCTGGGGCCGAGGGCGCCAAGACGGCCGATAGCATGGCCGCCAAGCTGAGGGGTCTGTTTACTGCAGAGGATGGCGTCAAAATCGCCAGACCCGTCAAGTGTGCGGAACTGCGGGTCACGGGTCTGGACGACTCTGTGACGGTGGATGACATCCGGGAGGCCATCGTCTCGAAAACCGGATGTCCCGTGGAAACCGTCCGAATTGGCGCTATCCGCCCTGGTCCGGGCGGCGTCGGTGCTGCCTGGGTGCAGTGCCCGGTGGAGTCGGCCAAGTAATTGGCCGGCTCAGGCAGGCTCCTCGTGGGCTGGAGCTCGGCGCGGGTGACCGTGCTGGAGTCCCGGCCTGCGAGGTGCTACAAGTGCATGGCGGTCGGACACACTCGGCCGACATGCACTAACTGCTTTGACTGCAGTGACCTTTGTTTCCGCTGCGGTTAACCCGGGCATAAGGCGGCATCGTGCGCTGCAACTCCCCACTGCCCCGCGTGTGCGGCGGGCAATAGGCCCGCCAAGCACCGCATGGGGGGCAGGGAGTGCAGACCCCCGGCTTCGGCCCCAAAGGGGCGGAGCGGCCCGACGACCCCGGCCGCTCCCGCGCCTAGCGCGACCCGATCGCCCGCCAGCGTGGAGGAGGTAATGGATACGGCCCACTCTAATGGCGGCCGAATCTTACCACCTCCTGCAGGCCAACCTCAACCACGCCGCCGAGGCACAGGACGTTTTCCTGCAAGCCATGGCGGAGTGGTTGATCGGTGCAGCCGTAGCCGCGGAGCCGTACGTGGTGCCTGACCGGCCCAATTGGCTGGGCAGCAGTGACGGCTCTGTGGCAATCGTCGCCTCCACGTCGTGGCATTCCCCGCCTTTGTTGCTCAAGGACAGGGGCGATGGGTATGTTGCGGCGGAATGGGGAGAGGTTACGCTATTTGGTGTCTACTTCTCCCCTAACAGGAGCGCGACGGATTTCGGGGCCTTCCTCACCATCCTGGGGGCCTCGATACGGCGACTGGCACCGCGCCAAGTCTTCGTTCTGGGGGACTACAACGCCAAGTCCACGGCGTGGGGGTCCCCCAGGACGAATGACCGCGGGCGGGCGGTCGAAGAGTGGGCGGCGGCACTGGGCCTCTGTTTGCTGAACAGGGGCTCGGTGCAAACGTGCGTGCGGCAGCAGGGCGGGTCGATAGTGGACTTGTCGTTCGCTAGCCCTAATGTCGCAGCACGTGTGAGGAGCTGTTGCGTTCAGGAGGAGGTTGAGACCCTATCTGACCACCGATACATCCGGATAGAGGTCTCCCGGACCCTTCTGCAGCCCAGCAGGGGTCACACGGCGGACGGAGCTCCCGCGTTTCCGCGGTGGGCTGTGGGTCGATTGGATCGGGACCTGTTGGCGGAGGCAGCCATCGTTCAGTCGTGGCTGTCCTCACCGCCCCAGGTGGACGGGGTTGATGCCGAGGCTGGCCGCATCCGCTGTGCGTTAACGCAGATCTGCGATGCGGCCATGCCCCGTGTGCGGCGTCTGCCCCCGAAGAATGCGGTCCCCTGGTGGTCCCGAGAATTGGCAGACCTTCGGGCCGCGTGCATACGTGCCCGGAGGGCCTACACCCGCAGCCGAGCGCGTCACCGCGACGCTGAGCGGGAGGGCCAGCTGTACGAGGCTTACCGCAGTGCGCGGTCTGCCTTCAGGCTGGCCGTCCGTATCGCCAAGGACGTTAGTCGGCGGGAGATGCTGGACAGTCTTGAACGTGACCCCTGGGGTCGCCCCTATCTCGCGGCGCTGAGCAAGCTCCGCGGGCGGGGCCCCCCCCCTCACCGAGACTCTCCAGCCCAGCCTCCTCACCAGAGTTGTCGAGGACCTCTTTCCACGGCGGGCGGAACTCACGCCCCCGGTCATGGCTTCGCCGGACAGCGACCGAGAGGCCGAAGATGAAAGTGCTCCGCCCATCACGGAGCCGGAAATGGGGGCGGCAGTGGCGCGTATGCGAGTGAAATGCACCGCCCCGGGGCCCGACGGTATTCCGAACCGTGTGCTGGCCCTGGTCCTCGAGCACCTGGGACCACGCCTCAGGGGACTGTTCGACGCCTGTTTGACGTCCGGGCAGTTCCCTGGATGCTGGAAAGAGGGGAGGCTGGTTCTCCTGCCGAAGCCGGGACGGTCTCCCGAGTCGGCCTCGGCCTACAGGCCCATCGTGCTGCTCGATGATGCGGGCAAGCTACTGGAGAGGGTGTTGGCTGCCCGCATCGAGCGGCACCTCGTCGGGGTCGGGCCCGATCTGTCGGACGCCCAGTTGGGTTTTAGGTGAGGGCGTTCGACGATCGCGGCCCTGCTTCGCCTGAAGGCCGTGGTAGCGGAGGCCGTCACCAGCGGAGGAGTCCTGTTGGCGGTGTCCCTGGACATCGCCAACGCCTTCAACAGTCTGCCATTCAGCTGCATCAGGGAGGGGCTGAGATATCACGGGGTGCCCGTGTACCTCAGGCGGCTGGTGGCAGACTACTTGGAGGGGCGCAGCGTCCTCTACGTTGACCGAGTAGGGGACGTTGTGCGAACGCCCATGACATGCGGTGTCCCACAGGGGTCGGTTCTGGGTCCGACCCTGTGGAACATCGGCTACGACTGGGCGTTGAAAGGAAGCCTCCCACCCGGGCTGGGCGTAATTTGCTACGCCGACGATACACTCGTCACAGCCCGGGGTGGGACGCTAGAGGAGGCGGCACGCCTGGCAACTCTCGGCACCGAGGAGATTGTCAGGCGGATCGAAGCGCTGGGGTTGAGGGTAGCCCTGGAAAAGACGGAGGCCCTTTTGTTCCATGGCCTCCGTACCGCCGGGCCTCCCGCCGGTGCTTCGATCACCGTGAAGTCGGTCACCATCAGCATCCAGGCCCACATGAAGTACTTGGGCCTGGTGCTCGACGGGCATTTTTGGTTCCGGGAGCATCTCCATCGACTTGTTCCCCGGCTTGTCGGCGCGGCGTCCGCCCTTTCGCGGCTGATGCCGAATGTGGGCGGACCCAGCGCTACGTGCCGACAGCTGTACGTGGGGGTGATCCGGTCGATGGCCCTGTACGGCGCACCGGTGTGGGCGGGGTCCCTGACCGTTCGTCTTAGGGCCCTCCTGTGGCGACCACAGAGGGTCATGGCGATCAGGGCCATACGGGGTTACCGCACGGTGGCGACGGAGGCAGCGTGCCTCCTGGCCGGAACTCCCCCGTGGGACCTGGAGGCGGAGATGCTCGCCGAAATTTATCGGCGGGTGTCGGAGACGCGCGCCCGCGGCGGCATGGTCTCCATCAAAGAGATCACCGCCTGGTGGGTCGACGCCCGCCGAGAAGTCATTGCCCGTTGGGCAGTCCGGCTAGAGAGTCCTCGGTACGGTGTCAGGACCGTCGAGGCCTTCCGGCCGGTGCTGATGGAGTGGTTGGAGCGGACGCACGGGGTGCTTTCCTTCCGACTAGTGCAGGTGCTGACGGGTCACGGTTGCTTCGGGAAGTACCTGCACAAGATTGTCAGGAGGGAGAGCAAACCGACCTGTCACCACTGCAGTTGCGACGAGGACACGGCGCAGCACACGCTCGAGGAGTGTGCTGCATGGGAGGGGGATCGCCGTGAACTCGTCGCAATTATCGGTGCCGACCTGGCGCTGCCGACCATCGCCAGGGAGATGCTCGTCAGCGTCAGGAACTGGGACGCGGTCGCCGCCTTCTGTGAGGCCGTAATCTCGCGGAAGGAGGCGGCGGATCGTGTGCGAGTAGAGCTTCTATTCGGCGACACGTTCCGCCGCCGGCGACTCGGGCGGCGCAGGTGCGAGTATCTGCGCCTAATGCCGCCCTAGCCGAGGCCGCGGGTGATTGGACCGGGGAATTGTCCGTCACCCGCAGAGAGGCCGACCGCGCGACGGCGACCGACGTCCCAGGACGTCGAGAGGTGAGGTTACCCGAAAGGGTATTCCGTGGGCCGACCACTGACGACAAGTCACATCTGCTCCGGTGGTCGGCCCAACAACGAGGTGACGTTGGGTACGGGTGGGTTATGGGCCCGCGCGCCGTCCTTTTATCGCCCCGGACGGACTGGACCGCGCGTGCGCTTACCGTAGCCCACCCATAAAAAAAAAAAAAAAAAAAAAACCCCCTATCTTGTCCGTAGGTGTCGTAAAAGATTTAATATGTATCTACCATCTATGCAAGAGAATAAAAACTCGAAATAAAACCATATTAGCAATTCGTCTGACCAGCTTGTTAATGTAGGTCAGTATCTCGGGACCTACTATAGCCTACCAGAGAGCATAAAATCTAGAATATAAATATAAAATCACAATCATTTTTAATTTTTATATTCTTACAAGAGGTTACAGTTACGTTCAAATGAGGACTATAATCATTATATAAAGTATTATTGCAAGTGTTATAGACGTTTGGCTAAATTACCCCCTCATATGTGGGTATTCTCTGCTTCTTTAGCAGAGAATGCAAGAGACTGGAATAAATACTGTAGAGATAAGAACTCTTCATAGCATGTGTGGCGTAACTCTGAAAGATAAATTTAGAAATAATGTTATTAGAGAGCACTGTGGTGTGAATTAAGAAAGAGTAATAATCAAAAAAACGTAGAAAATATCAATGAACAGAGGTTGACGAATTAAGTACACAAAGCAATTGTGAGTAGGATAAACACAAAGGGAAGATCACGTCGTATGTTTCTAGATCAAATTGTAGATATGTCGGTGAAAGGCGTAACCGCTAAGTATGCATACAGCAATGAGTATTTTCGTGTGGTGACGAAGTAAGAATACAATTCACCACTCCCTATCTATCCCTATGGGATGTAATATGCACATAACATCTGTGCAAAAGAAGGCAAACTCGAAATGAAACCCTATACCAACATGTCTGACCAGCATGGTATAGTAGGTCAAATTCCCTCCCATTATGGAGGAGGCCCGAGCCCTACAGTCGGACGTACGTAGGCTGCGACGATGATGATGATGAATGAGTATGAATAAAGCGATGTAGTAATGGCAGGATTGTGTCTTGTGGTACTCCATATAAACTACGGTTTCTGCCTACCCCTTTGGGAAACGGGCGTGAGGCTATGTATGCATATGTACTGGACTAGTTTTAACTGATTCATTAATGTTGTCTTCTTAGATTTTACCATTCAGTTGATGGTTGAGATACCGTTTCAGTATCGTACGTTTGATTTTCAGCAGGACCATACTTAAAGCGAGTTTCAAACTACGCTATATACACACACCATACCTACATAAAATATAGTACAGTACAATGTGAACGTGTCTTTAACAATGTATGGTGCGCGATATTGTTGTGCTATGAGCTATATGCTATTTTATTATAGCGTAGTCTGAAACCCGCTTTATGCAATCCACAATATATTTTTTGATTGTGGGTGCCATTTGGATGATTATATGTTTATAAAGTCCCCCGCCCTACAAGGCTTATTTCTTTACTGTAGGGTGTTGTCTTTTTATTAGCTTATAGTTTAATATTCATCATCTCAGTTGATATACGCTTCGCTGCTACCTCGAGCCTCCGCCATAGTAGGAAAGAAATAGACCTAGTAAACCACGCTGGTCAAATGTAATAATGCTATCTGCTTGTATCTCTTTGTCGTTACCCTCTTACGCTATTACCACATAGACAGTTATTTACTACACAGAAAGGTGTTACAATTTCAAAATAATATTATTAAAACTTGACTATATTATTGTTTTGTAATCATAGCATACTATGCGATCATTATGTTCGTAACAGGCTGTTCTTATTTTAGCCGTAACATCATTATTTTGAAAATATTTTGGATTATTTGTTGTTATAGTAATTTTTTTTGTATCAGTTTGAGAAATATTTGTCCAAGTTGAACGTGATCTATAATTTTCTGTTGCTATTTTTGATATTTTATTTAACGGTTTCTTTATCATATGATCAGCAGGTTTATTATTTTCAAATATATTGTTTGATTTATTAGTTAAAGTTTCATTATGTATAATGATATTATTATCTTTGGTGTTTATGTTTTCAACATCGTCTTCATTAACCTTTAATAAAGCCATTGTTGACCTTGTTGTAGTATTAGGATTTGCTTTGGTTGTAATGTTTATATCTGTTAGTTTTTTTGTAGGCATATGTGAAAAAGGTGGTGTGACTGCTATTGGTTTAGGCTCGTTTGTCGTTATTGCTGATATAGATACTACTGATAAATTGTTTTTGTTTATAGTTACATTCTTTGTATTTGCGGCTTTTCGTGACCATACATCTTTAAAATTTGCAAATTTTGTATTACTTGTTTCAACAATTACAGCTTCTCTGAGTATATTTTTCGTTATTAAATTTTCTTGTAAGCCTTTGGTACTAAGTGATCTTTTCACGTATCCACATTCAATTCTTCCACCGCGTAAAGTACATCCATTTCCTAAATCCACTGATTTTTCCTCGTTATTATAATCTTTATTTTTATTATAACCACATAAGATTCTTCTGTTAGTATATCTACAAATGTTTCCATTAAATATATAGCCTTCATACTCGGTATTATCTAAACTACCTTGAGTACGTATACTATTTAATACCAAACTATTAGACAAATAGTTATCTGATAATGATTCATCGTCGTTAAATAATGTTTTGGTTTTAAAACTGAGACTCATCAAAGGATCATAAAAATATTGCTCCAGTTTTGGTAAAGATTGAATCATTGATATAATTTCAGCAGTTTCCAGTAATACCTATCAAATACAATAAAAAGTACACTGTAATTAAATCCACTGTAATTATTATAGATAATTATTGCATCGAATTACAAGAAAATTGTTCTTGCTTCACAATTATTAAACCGTATTAAGTGATTTTTGTATAACTAATAGCACCATCACTTTAGTAAATTTTTATTAAATCTTTACTAATATTATAAATGCGAAAGTAAGGATCTTTGTTTGTTACGCTTTCACGCTTAAACCACCGAACCAATTTCAAACATTCTTTCACCAATGGAACGCTATAATATCAGGGAATAACATAGGCTCTATTTTATCCCGGTATTTCTACGGGAACGGGCACTACACCGCGGGTAAGGCGACTGAAACCGAAGCGAAGCGAGGGCGGGTTGCTAGGTTAATTATATTAGCCTCTTTAATTGACTTTTATATATAAGATCATAGATATTTATGTTAGTTAAGATTGATGATTTTGTATTCCTCGAAACATATATTTCTAATTTCTAGAAATTATCAAAAACTATTTTAACTAAATCATAATATGTTCAAAATGGCAATTTCCTCACAATATCACTTTAGTGGCGTCCTTAGAATTAAATCATAATGGTTTTTTTTTTGGGGGTGGGTTGCGGTCGCCGCGCTCCTCACACCACTCCATCCGGGGCGACAGTGGGGCGTAAGCACGCAACTCCCGGAACCCACCCACGATGCACGTTGCCTTCGTCGTTGGGCAGACCACCGGAGCAGGGTTACTTGTCATCAGTGGTCAAATCATAATGGTGACGGAGTAAGAGTACGATTCACCACCCATATCATACGCATCGGGCTCGTAATGGACGACTTAGGGATCACATTATCTTAACCCTTTACCACCCCAGATGGGTTGGTAAAGGGTTCTACTTCGAGTGAGTTGGTAAAGGGTTTTACTTTGAATTCGAAAAAATAGACCTACTATACTACGCTGCTGCTGAGCTGTAATAATGATGATGATATAGATATTTTCTAAGTGGTAGTGTTAGTAATACCTAGATCTGTTAAGACAATTTAAATATAATTAAAAATTTCATCACTAAGATTTTCATAGCCAACATGTAATATCTTTGATGCAGAGCCCTTTCTAACATTAAAAAGAGATACATTTGGTTTAAATATGTATATTACTTTTAATAAAATTGTTTAAATGTATGACTATGTATAAAACAGCGTCTTACCAATAATAAGGTTGACATTTTAAATAACTATTTCGGTGATTGGCAATTTCAAAGTTGTGTTTCAGTTGACTACACGTAATTAAAATCCTCAATGATCTTGAAAGTACTGACTGTAAAAAAAATAAAATGAATATTTAGAAAAAAATACGATAATTTAGTGATAATTATCGTCTTTGCTCCTCTAACCAAAATGATAAAATATCGTTCGTTATTAACAAAATTTAGTGAAACGCTCACACCGTTTGGAGAAGATATCATCAATAATAGTATAAAAAGAGAAACCCAAAGAGCAATCAAGGAAGAAATTATAAAGGTTTCTATGATATAAAAAAGAATAACGATGAAAAATAGACAAGATTCCGAAAAAAAGACAAGATTCCGCAGTGTGAAATATGAGTGTTTGAGAGGAAAGCACATCATGACTAAAAATAATTACAACAATAAAAAGTCGTTGACGAGATTCTAAATGATGCAATGTAAATCATAAAAACATTAGCGGGTAACCCAATTTTCTAAGGGTGTTTGCGTTTGGATTGTTTCGGTGATGCCTTTAGTATCATTGAACCTTATTGCACGCATTCATATTCCTTTTACATTCTTGATAGTAGGCAGTAGCCTAGCTAAAGTCGACGAACGGCAGTATCACTTAACATCAGGCGTGTTGATTGGTCCTTTGCCACTGACAGAAATAAAAACAGAGACAACAGACACCTCGTCAATTAAACATTGAGCTATATCATAGCGTTAAATGCTTTCAGAAAAAAAAATTGAGTTAAAATCGGGATATAAAGTCATTTCACATTACAAAGAAATATTTCATAATAGTAACAATGGAAGTAAAAAATGATTATTGATTTATTATCTTAACGGTATCCACGTAATTTTAATTAAAAATTGTAAAGGCCATAACGTAAATACATGGCATGTTACTATTTTGGAACAATGTCTATATGCATAGATTTATATTGGTGAGTGCTTTATATTGTAGTAATAATGCTGTAGAAGTACTTATTGTATTCTAAAATTATTTAAGAATCGAAAAAATCAGTTAATATGGTAAATTTTTGAAAAGTTCTTGGATATTTTTCAGCTATCTTTCACTGTGCAACGAATAGTAGCAATAATAATAAATATAAATACCATCATCACACTATCGTTTTACACCTGCTGTTGGCAGTTCTCGAGCATTATGTGCAGACATGGAGTGTCATCGGTAGACTTCCTATTCCAATTTTAGATTAAAATTCGCCTAGGCACTCTGCGTGTGTGATTCATATCTCCATATAAGCCTTTCGAAGGACCGGATATCTTGGAAGATCCCATGAAAGTCAGTGATGCATAATAATACATACACAATTTTACATATTGATAACTAAATAATTATCTATTTATTTATGTTTTTTAACCTGGAACGAATACAATAGTAATCTAAATCTAAATAACTACTATATTAATCTAAGATATCCAATATTTTCCATATTAACAACGTGGTTTAAAACTCTTCATTTAGATATGTTTTAATATAGTATTGAAGCTTGTTGTCATTTCGGTTTTCTATAATTCTATATTCTAATTATGCCCACAGTTTTACTCGGAGGCAATATGCAGTTATCTACATATACGCAGGATGTTACATTTTTTGAGCCAAAAGATATGTGATAGCAAAATTTAAATTACCACCTTGTCGTGGGATATGTAAAAGCCAACTAAAGTATCATCAAGAAAACGGATGGTAGCATTCTACTGAGGCAATTTAAAACACCAAAATTAAATACGATTACTAGTTCGCCTAACAAACGTCGCGATCATTATCTCCTCTTGTGGAGGGAGACCTATGTACAACAGTAAAAGTCGATGGGGTAATGGATAGATGAATGGATGAACAGGTAATGTTTTACTTAAATGCGTGTTAGATGCTTCAACGTCAGTAAGTAATATAAGTGCAAATATACATAAACGTAAATTTTTACAATTATGGTATATAAAGAATTAGAATTAAAATAAATGAGATTATTTCTTTACTTAAGAAATAGCTATGCGAAGGAAATAATATAATCTTTCCTATATACAATCATACCTTTTATCCAAATGAATTGTTACAGAAATGCACAATTTTATGGTACGTGTTTGCAGTAGAAAAATGTATGAGCTTCAACAGTTTCCGTAAACAAATGAATCCATTATTAAGCAATAGTCGTCGAATTAACAGTGAGGAAAAAGTTGATTCTACCAATATGCCGATTAAGATTGGAAATCGTTGTTGTCCATATAACTTTGACTCAAAGTTTTGTAGGATAGTTGACGATAGATTGCTCTGTGGATATAATAGGAATGTCGGTACACTAAATAGTAAAAATGCTATTATAAAGTTATCAGATGATTGTAGGTTACGGGGAGACAGATTAGAGTGTGGATATGAGCATAGTCCATTTAAAAATATTCGAAGGCCTCCGGTTTGGGACAATCCACCTGATCCTGAGAAATCACCAAGCAAGGAACATGATAATTCCGTCGTCTACGAAAATAATATGATTGAAATATTAAAAGCATCGACTAATTTCCAAAATCTTAATAGCACAAGGAATCCGCAACGAGTTACTCAATGTATGGAGACGGAAAATACTCGCATCTTTTGCCAGCCTATATAGTTGAGTTTTGCTTAAATGTATTAAATACATGGATAATATCAAAGTAAGGGTTAAATATAATAATCTATGCTAAATTTTATTGTAGTACAGCTTTATAATATTAATATTGTCAACATAAAACTTTCAACTGCAGACAGGGCCGGGATCTTCAATTTTAAACATTAAATTTTCACGAGAGCTACATAAATTGATAATTTAATTTTACATACAATTTAAATAATGTTTTATTATTTTTAAGAACTTTGTAATTTATTATTATACATAAGCTGATCCTAATCCATATCATGGTCCCCATTATCCTGTCATAATCCTGACCCATCATCTACTATGATTATAGTTATTTTTTCATGCATTCTCTTTATTCTTTAACGGAGAATGTTTTATAAAGCTACGATACTTGATACAATTATCGGTATCTCTTAACGCTATAGTAATCTTTATATATGTCATGTAAAAATAACGCCAAACAGGATAGTTCATTTGAGGGTCTCTTTATTTCACGTACGTGTAAAATCTGGAACAAAGTATTCGCTACTGGGTTAGTAGATTGTTGTGTGTAGATTGTAAAAATGTTTTTTATTTAATAAAATTTGAGTGGGACACTTATCTCACAGTAAGCAGTGGTTCAGAGTTAATGGTTTGGTTATAATATATTTGAGAAGAATAAAATTTTCTCATGGGAATGCTACAGCTCGATAACTATTATCTCTTCAAGAAGAAAATTTGCAATATGTAAACCGACTACTGTTAATACATCATTTACGCAAAGGTATTACAATTTTAGAAGGGGCATGTTGTTCAATAAATTAAATAAAGCAATCAATTTAACAAATTGCTCTAAAGCAGATTGCATAAATAAAAATTTACAAGTGGCTTCTCAGCTGAGATTATTCTACTACGGAAAAATTACTTGATCTATTAATACAATAAATTATTAATACTGCAATATATACATATATGTTTTATTATTTTATTTTTATAGTAAGTACATTTTGAATATATTTATTTATTATATATAATAAATAAATGTTATGAGTATGACATACATACGCACACACACACACACTCACAGAAACACGCGCGCGCGCACACACACATATACGCACACACACACGCGCACACAAACACGCGCACACACAGGCGGGCGCGCCCGCACGCATGCTTAAGTACGCATTGCTGCCCTGTTGATTTTGCTACTTAATAATACAGACAGGGGGCCTGGAGTACTAAAACACGGGCCCAGGCTTAGTTTAGACTCCAGATCTCCTACGAATAACATAATCGTGTTAATTTAATTGTAGTTACTATCTTGTTGTACTGTTAATGTTATTAGTGGAGATGAATAAAAGTTATACCATCAAAAACAAAACTTGTAAAAAAAAGCCAAGCCTCGCAACTGAGTTCTTCTATCATAAAAAGTTGTGAGATATATGTTATTCCAAGTCGGTTAACTCATTAGGCAATTTAGTTTGCTTAATACTTTGGGCGATTTTGGTACAATTTCATAAGACATGTCCCACTCTTGCTTTTTCATTAAGTTGATTGACCATTTTACAAGTTATATTTGAACATAATTGTATCTAGGTATATGTCTACACCTATTATGCCAATCATCATTCAGCCTGATGCCGTCCACTGTAGCACCTAGACCCCCGTCATGCTTCACCATAAAGTGCGGTACTGTGGCGCCTGCATCCAACGACGCTCAAGGGTAACAGAGTCAGAGCTCATTTTTCTTCGCCATATGAGGAATAATGACGTAGTCGCCATGTTTGGTAGGCGGGTTGGTTTCGCAATGGGATATCATACATTTCCCCGGCAAGAGCTGCTGCCCACTCTCCTTCCTGTTGAATCTTTTTTTTAAATGACAACGCCTTGCACTAAGAAAATAATCCTTATATTGTGGGGGACTTTACAAACATATAATTCAACATCGCATCATCATCGCAGGCCTCATATGTCCCATTATTGGGGTCGGGCCTCCTCCACAATGGGAGGGAATTTAACCCACTATACCATGCTGGTCAGACATGTTGATATAGGGTTTCATTTCGAATTTTCCTTCTCTTGCACAGATGCATACCATCTATGCACAGATGCATATTGTATCCCATAGTCGTCTTATACGATATCCACGGACAAGATAGAGACTGGTGAATTGTATTCTTACTTCGTTACCATACGGAAAGAACTTAAAATTAACCGACACAAATTACATTCAGACTCAGAACAACCATTTGTGGATCGTACAAGGTGTTGTCTTGCATGGAATTCGAACCCGCGACACTAGCACGGTACGTTGGTATCTTAACCACTACGTCATCTGCGCAGTCTTAGCCGGTTGTTACGACTCCCATAGAGAAGCAATGATGCCGACAAATGTATTCTTATTTTTTTACAAAGTTACATTTCATTAACTGCAAATGTAACTTTGTAATCCTATATATTTATATGAGTTTACAAAATTATTTATGCACTTAGTGTATCTCAGAAACTGGATGAAAATTATAATGTTTCATAATTTTTCCTTCATTTATACACTAAACACTAATTGTATTCTAAATTTGAAGCTTCTATGTCTGCTAGAAGTGCCTCTTTAATATTGATGATCGGTCAGTCAGTCAGTAAGTGACAAAATTACGAAATTTTGACTAGTTATATTTCTTAAACTATTAGTTCAAATTGAATGAAATTTAAAATACACAATGTGTATACAATGCCTGCTAGGTTACTAAAATTCAGGCTTCTAGTTTTATTAACAACGATGTTATAGGGGGTCAAAAATGGCCTGAATGGCTTCGAGAAAAGTATGTTACGGCAGTGTTACGTTTTGCCCGACTTTTTTTTGGTCTACTTGGCGGGGGCACTGCCATGCCCCCAGATTATTATTATTATTATTAACGACGTTACCATACTGTTATTAATACCTAGTACTATTTAATTTTTGTTTACCATCAGATGATTTCTTTGTTCGTTATTTATATTAAACAAAAATATCTATTCCATCCATCCATCAGCCTACAGACATCCACCTCTGGACATAGGCCTCCCCACGAGAATGTCACTCGAAACGGTCCTGTGCCACTTGCATCCAACGATTCCCTGCGACTTTGAGAATGTCGTCAGTCTACCTAGTGGGGGGTTGTCCTACACTGCGCCGTCCGATTCGTGATCGCCACTCAAGAACCTTTCTTCCCCAACGGTTGTCTGTTCTACGAGCGATGTGGCCTGCCCATTTCAACGTGCTAATTCTGCGGGCTATCTCGGTTACACCCGTTCTTCTACGGATTTCCGTGTTTCCAATTTTATCACGTAGAGAAATACCGAGCATAGCCCGCATATGCCAGAGAAAAGTACTCAAAATTAAACTTTATATGAACCTGTCTGACCAGCGTAATATAGTAGATCAATTTGCCTCCAATTGTGGAGGAGGCTTAGGTCCAATAGCGGAAAATATATGAGCCATGATGATGAGAATATTGACATTTTATAATATTTATTTTTATACGTTTCAAAGGAATATGTACATTTTTTATGAGAACGCCTTATAAACTATTTTGAGCAACTTGCGTATTTAGCTTATGCCGAACGATAGTATAATTTATAACGTAAAAAAAAAATAAAGATTTTTTTATGTCAAGGGTATTAGGTATTAGTGTCATCTCAATTGATACACGTCCCACTGCTGGGCGCGAGTCTCCTCTCCGATAGGAGAGAAAAAATCACCTACTATTACCATGCTGGTCAGATATGTTGGTATAATTTTCCTTCTCTTGCACTATGATTTATTACTATATTATTATATCCCTTAGTCGTCTTTTACGACATTCACGAGTAGGTATGATAGGGGGTGGTGAATTGTATTCCTACTCCGTCACCACACGGTAATTAAGAAGTGTAAGTGTATTTCTTATATATAAATTTCTAGCGTACGTGTGTATGTTACTGAACTCCTCCTAAACGGCTGTACCGATGTTGACGAAATTTTTTGTGTATTCAAGGGGATTCGAGGATGGTTTGGTTTAAATTCACAATTGGACCCGGTAGGTGGCGCCGTTCGGGCAGGACAATAACATAACTGAAGAACGACTTCACCGATTTCGTCCATCTTTCTTTTTAATTTTTCTAATACTTTGAAAAAGACTTTTACGGAAAAAAAAATATGAAATTTGCGCAGAAAATCAGAGAATTTAAGAAAATTTAACGACTAGGTATCCAGGTTATTTATCCATACTGCAACTAAACGGCTGGATGGATTTTAATGAATTTTTGTGAATGTTTTCAAGTGGGGACCTGGATAATTTGATACACAAATCAGCCCGGCAGATGGCGCTGCAATCGGACAGTCCCTATTACTGCTGTCGATTTCAAGGCGAATTCCTTTTATTTAATTTGAACAGAACAACGTCTGTTGGGTCAGCTAGTCTTTATATATATACAGGTTGTCCCTAAATTAAACGTCCAACGGAAAGTGGATGGTAGATGACTTTATAACAGCTATGAAAAAAAAAAATCCATGTCACTTTTTTTTTATATGAGCATACTACTAAAAACGGTGAAAAATCAGACCTTGTACGATATTTTCAAGTACTATAACGACAAATAGGCTAATTTTGGCATCGGATATTTCTTGTTGGAAGCGCAGATAACTGCACTATCGACCACAAGTACAATTAAAACTAGACATGTTACAATAACATAAAAAATATACATTTGTTATGGCTATTACTTAATTTTTTCGAAGAAAACGTTACTCATTTGACTTTAACACACCACCCCGTAAAAAAATGTACGGTAACCATAATGACAAGTAATTTCAAAAGTTGGCCAAATTATTCATTATTCAAAAATGGTATAATACCTTCTAGATGTTATTGTAACTTTTAGAAAGAATAGAATAGATTTTTTATGAATTTACTTAAGATTTATCCATACTAAATTCCATGAAAAAATTTCGTAAGCTACCTATTTGATGGTTAGTATAGTAATACAGATTGATCCACCAGCTGCCACCAACATTCACTGACTGAAATTTATGTTTGTGATTTGGGAATCTAACACTAATCTTCTTTATCTTTATATATATATTTCTTGTGTACGTGTGTATGTCATTGAACTCCTTTCAAACGGCTGGACCGATGTTGATGAAATTTTGTGTGTGTGTTCAAGAAGATTCGAGAATGGTTTAGATTCATAATCGGACCCAGTAGGTGGCGCTTATTTGAGTAGAACAACGTCTGTTAGGTCAGCTAGTCTTATATATAAATTTCTTTTGTACGTGTGTATGTTACTGAACTCCTAAACGGCCGGATCGATGTTGACGAAATTTTTTGTGTATGTTCAAGGGGATTCGAGGATGGTTTAGATTGACAATTGAGCTCGGTAGGTGGCGCTGCTTTTATTTTATTTGAACAGAACAACGTCTGTTGGGTCAGCTAGTAATGCATAAAATACTAATGACTTCTGATGTTTACGCGAGTATTATACATTTTAAATAAAACTACTTTACAGATTTTATCGCGTTTGTATTTGATTTTTGATTACCCGACGTTTCGAACACTTTACAGCGTTCATGGTCACGGGTGGACTAAGATGTCTCACGTCCAACAAGTCATCTTTACTGCAGAAAATTTATAATTGTATAATTTATATTTTACGTTACTGCAGAAAATTTATAATTGTATAATTTATATTATAAATTTTCTGCAGTAACGATGACTTGTTGGACGTGAGACATCTTAGTCCACCCGTAACCATGAACGCTGTAAAGTGTTCGAAACCTCGGGTAATCAAAAATCAAATACAAACGCGATAAAATCCGTAAAGTAGTTTTATTAAAAACTTAAAATACTATTTCCACCCTTAGAACAAAGGGAATGCAATGAAATAGGAATTGCAAATCAAATTTATTAAATAGAAATTATGAATCTAATTAAGAATCCCTTGTGTAATTAAAATGAAACGAACGGGACAAAGTGAGCAGGTATTGGCTCACATGCATATCTAGATCCCACAGGGGAGATTGCAGTTTTACACGTTTTTCAGGTGAAGGCAATGTATTAGTGATTGCTTATCGGTTTTTAGGACATCCACAGGATAAAGGAATTCTTAATATATAGACAATATATTTATAGCCAGACACCATATGAGCTCTTGTTAAAAAAAAATACGAAATCTTTTCTTATGATATTGGTATTATGAATGATTTTCCTACATTACTATACTCAAACTCGTGAAGATTATCATCATCATTATCTCAGCCCACATCAGTCCCACTGTTGAGCTCGGGCCTCCTCCATAATGAGAGGGCAATGTACTTACTAAATCGCGCTGGTCAGACGGCATAGGTTTTTATGTCGAGTTTTTCTTCTCTTGCGTATATATCATCTGCATTTTATATCCCTTAGTCGTCTTTTATGACATCCACGGGCATAAGAGGGAGTGGTGGATTGTATTCTTACTCCGTCACTATACGCATAAACTCATTACTCATCATTCATCATCATCATTTCAGCCTACTGCCTTCCACTGCTGGACGTAGGCCTCCCTCATGTTACGCCACAGAGTGCGGTACTATGCCGCCTGCATCCAACGACGCCCAGAAACTTCCACCAGGTCTTAGACTTTGTCGTCCGATACGTGGTCGCCACTTGAGAACTTTTCTTACCCAGCGGTTGTCGGTTCTTCGAGCGATGTGGCATGCCATTACTACTTCAGCGTGCTAATACTTCGTACCCTGTCGGTTATACCCGTTCTTCGGCGGATTCCCGTATTTCAGATTCTATCTCGCAGAGGAATCCCGAGCATAGCCCTCTCCATAGGACGTTGAGCGACTTTGAGTTTGGTTATGAGGCCTACATTTAGGAACTACGTTTCAAATTCGTGAATAGCGAGTTAAATTACAAACAGTTACTTAAATAAGAAATATTACCTTAAATGAAAGTAAAACCAATTTCCTACATTTAATAAAGCTATAATATTACAATGGTAATAAACATTTCAGTCGTTTACTACATACTAATTAAGATAAGTTCAAATTACACAAAAAGTACACATTAAAATACTGTTAATTAATTCAGTAGGCACTTTTACATTCCATTAGTATATCCTGCTAACATTTCGTCTTCAGCAAGCATTGAAAAAATCCACTTTAACATTCTCGATTCGTGGTCATCTTTAGGAAAAAAATAGTCTAAAAGGTCCATGAGAGCCGATGCCATACCCCTCTTTTCATTCACACTTGAACCGCTACGCGTCCAGATTTGAAACGCCTCGCATGTTGTATAAAACATTATTAGCGATAGTATAGTTGCAATGAAACTTTTCTGCATTCTTCTGTAAATAAAAACATAGTTATTTGTTAAAAAATCATTGAATATGTCACTAAAAGAGCAGGTAATTTTACAACGTACAGGTCTGTACGTATAGTAAAAAGATGGGCCTGTATTGTGGTGATAGAGTAAGAATACAATTCATCGCCATTTCTTGTTCCTAGGTGTTGTAAAAGTCGACTAAGGCATTTAATGTGCAGGTAATATATAAGCAAAAAAATGAAAACTCAAAATAAAACATGGTAAGTTAATGTCATTTCCATTATGAAGCAAGCTCGAGTTCAGCAGTGGGACATATACTAATTGAGATGATGATGAATATATATTATAGGTATTGATGAAAACTAATATGGCTACTATTTATTACAGTAATAGAATCCAAAACAATAATTTTTAAAATATCTATATTTCGGCACCACGTAAAAACTGATCCTTAAAATTATACCTATGCAGTTTTCGACGATCTATTGCTAGCTAGAATTAGAGCTCTAGCTAGATTAATATGTTAGAACATATTGATCTCAAAATAATTATCATCTATCATCATGTAATCAATAAAAGCGAAGCAATAGGCAGAACTAGTTGTTTTTTAAGGCACTAACTAACTAGTCCTTGTATTTCGGGGGTCTTACAAATATTCAATAAATAGACACAAATTATATTAACATATTTTGGATCGAACAAAGTATTGTATTAGGTGGGAATTGAATTAATGACATATGACCTGGTAGATCGTTATTTTAACCACTAAACCATCTGTGCAGTAGATAAATATTTTTGTACAATTTATTACGGTTTGTCAATTCACACAGCAAAAGTTATTGAATATCTTCTTGAGAATTTTCGCAACGATCATATCTGTTGAATAAATGCTAGGTATTCAGCAACTTTCAAGTCTTCCTAACAGATTACCGACGACTGCACAAATATAGTACAGTTTCCTTATTGAGAGCCACGAGTTCGATTCTCAGGCTGTACGACTCTATGTGCGATATACAAATGATCGTCTCCAATCAGAGTGAGTTGTTTAAGCTTGCTTATTATATGGTTGTAAAGTTCCTTATTCCATGTGGTGACGGAATAAGAATACAATTCGATGTCGTAAAACACGACTAAGAGTTATAGTAAGCATACAACATCTAGCGCAAGAGAATGCAAACTTGAAATAAAACTCTATACAAACCTGTCTGACCAGCATGGTATAGTAAGGTCAATTTTTTTCCTATTATGGGCTCGAGCCCAGCAGTGAAACATGTATGAGCTGAGATTATGATGAGAGTTTCTTAATTCTCCCTCCTTCTTAGTTCCTATTAGTCCCATTGCACGGGTTCGCTTCAGCTGAAGGACAACCTACGTTGTGCTGGTTAGACAACCTTGAGTGGAGTTAATTTCCAGTTTTCTTTTCTTACTATGATGCTGTACTCAACTTCATTAATAGATGCCTATAATACTTATTTCAGGTTTTATGATAAGTATTATAGAGCATAAAAACGATGCTAACTAGCTTGTGGGACTAATTGGTATTCTATGACAAGTTGATGCATCATTTCATCAACATTTCTGCCTATATACGTCCGACTGTAGGGCTCGAGCCTCCTCCATTATGGGAGAGAATTTGACCAACTATACCACGCTGGTCAGACGCTGGCGGTGTTGGTATAGGGTTTCATTTCGAGTTCTTCTCTTGCTATGTGTTATATGCATATTATATCTTTTAGTCGTCTTTTACGACACGTATGGGCAAGAGAGAGTGATGAATTGTATACTAATTTCATCACCACACGGAGAATGCATCCGCATGAGATGTATCAGTATGATGTAACTTTTTGCCCTTTTTTGTTATTAGTTTAGGTTATGGTCTGGACGCAATCTGTCTAGGGCACGGAAAGGTGGCGGGCGATCCTATAACAACACATCCCCTTTGACCCTATTACCATTGGACCGACCACTGTTACTGATTCCTTGACCTCAGTAGCCAGCTCGCTATATAACTTATTGTCTTTGAGTGAATTTCAAATCCTTATATATTCAGTGAAGTTGAAGCCTTCATTGTACCTGAAGTTCTTTTACGTAGCCTAATTGTAAAGTTGTGTGGTGACGGAATAAGAATACAATTCATCACTTCCTTTCTTGTCAGTAGGGTATCCTAAAAGACGACTAAGGAAACAAATATGCCTATAATGTGTACGCAAAAGAAAGAAAACTCTAAATAAATACCTCTGATTCGCGTGGTGTAGTATTTCAATTTACCTCATATTGTGGGTGAGGCTCAATCCCAACAGTGGGACGTATATGAGCTGAAATGAAGAATTATAATCTCAATGTCTTAATTTCGGTATTTTTTTTTTTTTTCAAATTGCTTCTATGTATTTGTATTATAAGAAAATCACTAGTCGTATTTACAAAACAAATAGACAACATTTTTGTCACCAATCCTTTATTATTACACTGATGATGTCAGACATCTTAAATAACTACCGGATTACGTAGATGAAGTAAATAAATATGAGTACATTGAAGATTTCTTTTACATATGTATTAGTTACTTAGGTAATTAGTGTAGTTTGAATAATGATATTATATTCCCCGTCTAGGGACGGGTTTAGAATAGAATGAATCATTAACTGTTACAATATCGTGGCAGTCGGAAAAACCGGTTAAAGGAACATCATAGTGGTAGGACCACACTGTTGACAGTCGTCTGTCTACAGCCGCGGGCTGGTCCGTCCGGGGTAGTACCACACGCTCGTAGAAAATCGACGTTTGAGTAGTATTAATTTGTTACTGCGGTTCGTTCGGTGAGCGAGAGAGCCGGAAGCCCAACTTTCTGAGGGTGTTTGTATGTGGGTTTTAGTGATACCTTTAGTATCACCGAATCTCATTGCCCGCATTCACACTCCCTTCATTTTCTTAGCGGTAAGCAGAGGCCTTGCAAAGGCCCTTGAGCGGCAGCAACGCTTACCATCAGGTGTACTGTTTGCTCATTTGCCTCCGTTTGTAATAACAAAAAAATCAAAGGAGTGGAAAACAGTGGGTTCCTAATCAATTTGTAACACCAACTATGGTTATCAACGCGCCTACTAAACAAAGATATTATCAGATAATGTCTCCCGTCTATAGTAGGTAATGATAGATGCAAAATCGGCGAAATTATAGTAAATAGTTACAGGGCGTGTTCCATCGAAACGTCTCCCTTAAAATCAATAATGCGAGTCACAATTTGATTATGATATGTAACGATATTAGCATATCTATACCAATAAATAAAATTGGAGTGTCTTTTTGTAATGTCAAAATAATAGGCTTTTTTCATGCTCACACGGTTATTTGCACGACACCTATGCCTAAAATAGCAATTAAAAAATTTTTGTCTGTCTGTCTGTCTGTCTGTTTGTTCCGGGTAATCTTCAAAACGGCTGGAACGATTTCAAAAATTCTTTCACCAATGGAAAGCTATAATATCAGGGCGTAAACTAGGCTATATTTTATCCCGGTATTCCCACGGGAACGGGAACTACACGGGTAAAACGACTATAACCTATAACCGAAGCGAAGCGAGGGCGGGTTGCTAGTTGGAAATAAAACTTTACGGATTTTATCGCGTTTGTATTTGATTTTTGATTGCCCGTCGTTTTGAACACTTTGCAGCGTTCATGGTCACGGGCGGACTGACTAAAATCATATGCCAATACGTCTGACCAGCGTGGCAATTATGCCAATTAAACTCCTATTGTGGAGTAGGCTCGTACCCAGCAATGGGACAGGTATATGAACCGACATGATGATGAGATAATATATGGATTTATTATCTTATGATACCCTCATTTCCCGTAGGTATCGTAATATATAACTAAAGGATAACAGCAGATAACATCTATGCAAGTGAAGGAGAACTCAACATAAAGCCCTATGTCAACACGTTTGACCAGTCCGGTGTAGCAGGTCAATTTTCCTTCTATTATGGAGGACACCCAAGTCCACAAGCGTACTTAATGAATTATGAAATGATAAAGACAACACATCACTATTCCTAGAAATGTACTGTTCTATATAAAATGTTATGAAGGAATGAAAGTAATTCTTATGTATAGTAACTTGTTTATAATTTTTTAACTAAATGAATATAATTATAATTTAGGCCAAAACTATAATAATGTTTTGTGGATAGCGCTAGAACTTGGGATATGTTCTTATCTAAAACAATTAAATCATTACACTATTGATAACTAATATTATAAATGCGAAAGTGAGGTTGTTTTGTTACGCGTTCATGCCTAAACCATTAAGTATAAAAAAATATTTAACCAATGTATTTGATCCCGCTATTCCCATGAGAACGAGAACTACGCGGATGACCTTTCCTACCCAAAAAAATTTGCACCGAATATTTTTAGTCTTATCTTTTTTTTTAAGATTATTAGGGAAGGTTTTATACCTTCTCTAATAATCTTAAAAAAACCTTTTATCGCAGACTGCAGTACAAATACAATTAATCTATTTGAAACAAGTTACGCAAGCATTTGTAATCTGTTATGTACTTTTTAAATCATAGCCAAGCGCATAAGTGGGTTGTGATCTGCATATTATATGTAGTTTTAATATTATTTTAAAATACACATGGTAAAAAGTTTACGTAACAGTTGGCCTCTTTGTTTGTTTAGTAATATTTTTTAACTTTCACATGTCAGACGTAATTATAAGATTCTGCAAAAAATCTTGACTTTGATTGAATACGTTAATGCTTATACCGACAGCGTTTCATTACCATGAGTCCCAATATTATATCACCTAGTAACTAACTTTTTTAAATCTATATATATACAAACGAATGTTTGTATGTATGTCCTTTATAGAATCGTAAACCATGCATTTGATCATGCGATGATCTTCAGCAAAGTATTGTACATGAGCCCATGAAGGTTTCTGAGTTAGTACGACCCGAACTGGTAGAACCGGTTGGTGGCGTAGTGATAAATTTTAAGGAGAATTCCTTTTACTATTTTTTTTTTAATTTGAACAGAATAACGTCTGTTGGGTTAGCTAGTATTGTATATATTTTAAAAAGACTTTTAAATCAAACTGAATTTTTGAAGATGGAAAAAATTATGAGATTAAATTTTTACGATGCGCGCGCACACCGTCACAAAAATTCGACTGCAGTCGAAATTTTGTGACGGTCGAAGTCGGCTAATCAACATTTTTTATCATACGTAATGCATGCTTGTAATGTATTAAATACCTTTTTTCTATTATTAGTAGAGTTCTTTCTACAAAAGTAGCATAACGCGAATGATACAATTTTCAGAAAGATTTTTAGCATGTTACGCCAAAGATATTATTAAATAATATAATTTCTTATGTGCGTATATATTTTTTTTTAGTTTTACAGATTTACTCATTCCGACAATAAATCCTTATGATATTATATATAAATAGATATATATATATCTATAAATAGATATATATATATAGATAGATAGATATATATATAAATAGATAGATAATATATATAAAGTTTGATATACATTTTTTAGAGCTAAAATGCTCCAACACTTGTATTATGAGATGACTTTAACAGAATACAAATTACCCTCCAACTTAGGACAATAATTTTTTATTATCACAAAGATTTGATCTGCAAGAAAATCAAGCGCATGAACCTATCATGCCTGGGCGGAAGCTACATTTAAATACGCGAGAGCATGTCAAGTGAAGTCCAAGCAAAGAAAATTGGTGAGCAGGGTGTGTAAGTTTATACGGACCATTTAGAACTAGTTTTGACCCTTTCATAATTCAAAAATTATTTAACAGAAACACATTAAACGTTACTTAGGTACATTGTTATAAGTTCTAATAAATGAATTTCAGGATTGTCTACCGAACTTAGCACTCCCTTTATATCTCATTTCTTTAATCTGTGAAGTCGACAACTATACCACGGTAATATAATCTACCAGTAATCCAACTTCATGCAAAGGGACGAAACGCGAGCTATACCTACGCGCCTCGATCTCGGCATGCGCTCGGCATGTAGACAGTCGCGACTGTGCTGCAGTGACGAACGAACGGGTTGTTTTTTTAATAATAATTGCGCAAATTTTTCACTAAAATACATAATTATACATATATTTAATATGACAAGTAGGGTATATTGTGCTGTTTTTGGCTCCATGAATTGGTCAATAACGAATCCAGAGATAACTTTTTTTTAGATTACCTGAAAACTCTGAAAGGTAAGATTATAAAATAATTTTACTTACTAGTAGGTAGGTACATAATGTGTGTCGTTTTAATTTCCTTTTATCTCCCGAAAAAAAGTTGTCTGGATTAATAAATAAAGTGAATAAAGTGATTTTATTTGTTTATATAAGAAAAGTATATACAAAACTAAATGGAAACACAAAGTAGGCAAATGTAATTAAAATGCTGGAGGCGGGCAGCCCTATCACATGTTTACGTTTAGGTATTTAATTCAAGGTTACGGCCGAGATACATTACTGGATAGATGACTATACTGTGACTATACTATAATTATCATAACATTAAACCTATAAATAAAACAATTTATACGGATTTTATAGCGTTTATATTTGATTGTTGATTGCCCGACGTTTCTAACACTTTTCAGCATTCATAGGCAGACTAAGAGGTTTCACCTCCAACAAGTCAACTTATCAAAAATCAAATACATACGCGAGAAATTCGTAAAAAAATCAAATACAAACGCGATAAAATTCGTAAAAATATTTATAAAACTTTGTGAAGTTGACTGTACTTATTAACATAGATCGCTATGGTTGAGATATGATCAAGATATTGTATGTTATATTATTGTTCTTTTCTAGTTGTTTGATTTGATTGTATTATACTTAGCTGCAATTCTATAGCATGCCCGTCTTCTGTCTATTGAGCGGACCATTAATATCATAAGTATTTAAATTCAGCATTCATATTATGGTACTAGGTCATCATCTAATTTTTTCAGGCCATATATACTGCCCAGATGACTACACAGATGGCGCAGTGGTACGATACTGACTTACGGTACCAGTGTCGTGAGTTCGAATCCCATGCAGGACAATACTTCGTGCGATACACAAAATGTTGTTCTGAGTCTGGATGTAATTTGTGCCCATTAATTGTATGTTTAAAGTCCCCCACAACACCAAAATTATTGCCTTAGAGCAGAATGTTGCCTTAAAAAATATATACCACTAGTAGACCCGGCCACGCGTTGCTGTGGCTAAGGTTTTTGTTATATTACATTTTAGTAAACTATTTATGCTATTGAATTGTAGCTTATATAACACGTTTGTAGGTTTGACATAGCAGCGCCATCTATTAATTAATTACTCAATCCAGTCAACAGATATCACCATCTGTTAAAATCGTTTGGAGTTAACAGATAATTGTGAATGTTAAATAATAGACAAATAATTTGCAATAAAATAATATTGCGCCTATAAATTAAGATGTAAGCTATCCTATCTTTCAAGTAGAATCAAACTGCACATGGTGTGCAAATTTGATTAGAATCGGTTAAGTAGTTTAGGAGTCCATCGCGGACAAACAACGTAACACGTAATTTATATATGTGTACTAGCAATCCGCCCTCGCTTCGCTTCGGTTATAGGTTATAGTCGTTTTACCCGCGTAGTTCCCGTTCCCGTGGGAATACCGGGATAAAATATAGCCTAGTTTACGCCCTGATATTATAGCTTTCCATTGGTGAAAGAACTTTTGAAATCGGTCCAGCCGTTTTGAAGATTACCCGGAACAAACAGACAGACAGACAGACAAAAATTTTTTAATTGCTATTTTAGGCATAGGTGTCGTGTAAATAACCGTGTGAGCATGAAAAAAGCCTATTATTTTGACATTACAAACAGACACTCCAATTTTATTTATTGGTATAGATTAAGATTTGGCTCAGGCCTCCTCTTTTCATGAGAGGGAATTTGAGAGGGTGTTAGCATTAGGTTTTATTTTGCGTTTTCCTTCTGTTGCGTTGAGGCTATCTGCATGCCTTAGTTCTCTTTTACGACACCCACGGGTAAGAGAGGGGTTAGTAAATTGTGTTCTTACTGCGTCACCATACGGATGTGGTACTAGGTACCTGGCTTTGATTTTAAGTTCCTTTTCTTTAGCGAACGTATATTTACTACTAGCCATAGTCTTCCTCAATATAAGGAGAGACATTTATCTACTATACCATGTCGTCAGATCCAGATATTACCAGACCAGCCCGAAAAAACTCTTTTGTTTTTTTTTTGTAGTAATGTTACCTACTTAAATTTATTAGTCGTCCTTTATAATAATACCAGGGCCTCGTATCCAGCTCGCCTTTAATGGCTGGCTGGAGTGGAAACCGAAGAGTGCCCGCAGGATTCTCAACTCTGGCTTGCCTTAAACGGCTGATCAGAGAGGGGTCGCCAGAGCTATATGCTCGGGGGTGGAAGTGTCATTTTCAAGGGCATAACTACGGGGAAACCACTGCGATGGTGAAACCGGCGCCGCACCGCTCGACACCCCAAGCCACTTGCACCAATGTTGCCCTCCTGTTGCCCGTATGGCCTGTGTGCCTGTGGCGACCGTTTGGGGGGGCCCATTCAGTGAGTTGGCGAGTCACCGTCTGCCAAAGTTCAAGACGATAAAGGTATTGAAGGCAGACGACAGTTTTTCAATCAATAGTTTTTAGTTTAGCCAGTCCATCAAACCTCCAACCCCATAAACAGTTATTAGATACCATCATCACACAATAGTTTTACACCTACCGTTGGCAGTCCACGTGTGTTATGTGCAGACGTGGAGTGTCATCGGTAGATGTCCCATCCCATTTTTACATTAAATTTCTCCAAAGGCCTCTGCGTGTTGGATCCATATCCCCATGTAAGCCTTTCAAAGGACCGGGTATCTTCTCTTGGAAGATATCCGTGAATCAGGGAGATACATAATAATAATAATAATAATAAAACCTCTGGGCCAGTCGTTATCTCACCATGAGACTAACGCAAACCTCGGAGGAACATTATATGGCTCTCAAGTTCTTTTGATATAAAAGAAAAATGTATCACAAGATGTATAGAAAAGCCAATAAACCGCAGGGCAGCTTGTGGCGTGCTGAATGTGAGTGGCGACACTGCGGTCCTGAGTGCCCCAGAGAGTCGGTCAGGGCCTCGTATCCAGCTCGCCTTTAGTGGCTGGCTGGAGTGGAAACCGAAGAGTGGCCGCAGGATTCTCAACTCTGGCTTGCCTTGAACGGCTGGTCAGAGAGGGGTCGCCAGAGCTATATGCTCGGGGGTGGAAGTGTCATTTTCAAGGGCATAACTACGGGGAAACCACTGTGATGGTGAAACCGGCGCCGCACCGCTCGACACCCCAAGCCACTTGCACAAATGTTGCTCCCCTGTTGCCCTTATGGCCTGTGTGTCTGTGGCGACCGTTTAGGGGGGCCCATTCAGTGAGTTGGCGAGTCACCGTCTGCCAAAGTTCAAGACGATAAAGGTATTGAAGGCAGACGACAGTTTTTCAATCAATAGTTTTTAGTTTAGCCAGTCCATCAAACCTCCAACCCCATAATCATATATTAGATACCATAATTAACAATAGTTTTACACCTATTGTGGCAGTCCGCGTGTGTTATGTGCAGATGTGGAGTGTCATCGGTAGACGTCCCATCCCATTTTTAGATTAAATTTCTCCAAAGGCCTCTGCGTGTTGGATCCATATCCCCATGTAAGCCTTTCAAAGGACCGGGTATCTTCCCTAGGAAGATCCCGTGAACAAGGAGATAATAATAATAATAATAAGCCCCCTAAAATCTTACCTTACGTCCGAGTCGAACACCTGATTCACGTGGGGGGCGGACACGCGTACAAAAGTAACTTACGTGGCTAACAAGGCAAAAGTAACCCTTATATGGAGATGAATAAGAAAGTTTATAATTTACGGTCGCTTCCTGGAGGTCGCCAGGGCACATCTAGAGCCGATGCTGGATGTCACAGTATGGGTAACATCGGCAGTGCGGGGCTGAGCAGGCGGGCTCTCACCGATAAGAATACTACAGCCGGTCGTCATGAGCTGAACAGGCGGACTCATAACGTAGAAACTACAGCCGATTTCCTGAGCGACGATACTACATCACTTTTTTCATCAATCCCTTCGTCGGTCCCATCACATGCTATAAGTAATTTAAACGATTTGACTACTAGTTCGCCTGACAGTGTTGTGCAAGATGTCAATTTTGACAGTCACCTTGCACCCACTTTGGGCACCAAACGCAGACGATGGACACCTGAAATGAATAAGTTCATATTGCGTACCTATCTTTTACTCACTATACTCGATACAGACATAAAAAATTACCTTGAACCGTTGTACCTAAAATTTATAGAAAAATACCCTAATATGAATGTAATTCGCCAAAGATTAGGAGACCAGCGTAGAGCTATAATGCGTAACAAACTATTACCGCAAACAATAATAGATAGAATATATAATGAAGTTAGACTAGAATTAAGTCAATTACAATTTGCCTCTTACACTCAACATACACAAGAAAACCTAATAACACAAAGAGAAACACAATCACAAACATCAGTGATACCAAAAACGCAAAACACACTAACACGAATGAGATGGACAAACGAACATAACGAAGCAATAATGCGATCGTACTATCGCACCACTAATCTAGGCACTAATGAGACTTCATACAGAAAACTAATGCATGCCGACATCATCCATAGTTACCCACCTCTAGCGCACCTTAGTGAACAACGAATTGCTGATCAGAGAAGAGCTATAATAAATAACAAATACATAAGTGTAGACAGATTAAATATAATAAAACAAGAAATAGTCGCAGAATTCGAATCAACTAATAACAACTCTAATAACTCTGAGGAGCGTAACCTTTACTCTAATGAATTCCCTAATCACCAAGAAAATGACAATCAAGATATTCAAATGGAAACCACAAGCAGAGCAGATGTGATTCAAGGAATATCACAGTCACATCAAGACATAGATTCAGACAGATATAAAGAAATAGATGAAACGTTTCAACAAGCATTGCAATATTATAAAAATATAGAGCCCACGTGTAGAACTTACATACCCAAACAAAAACCATCCAAAAATCTCTCCAGAATAATTAATTATCTCAATATGGTAACTTTAAAAGAAAATATTACTGAAGATTCTGATTTCTTCAGCTTACAAACAGCTATATATTGCGCAGCCTGGACAGCTGCTAAGGTTAATGGTGCGAAATTGACACTACAAATCGGAACAGACCAACTACATAACAGAAAACAATATAAGCCAAAATGGCAGCAAAGACTAGAATTAAAATTACAAGATATACGAAAAAAAATAGGTCGTTTGACACAATTCATTCAAGGCAATAGAAGTAAGAAAATAGTTAAATATATGAATAACATTACAGAACAATTCAAAGCACACACTTCACACGAAGAACCAAACACACAAAATGTTCATATACTGGATACACTTAAACAGAGACTGTCAGTTATAACAGGTCGATTAAAAAGATACAAATCATGCACATTGAGAAAACAACAAAACTCACCATTTATCGTGAATGAAAAACTTTTCTATCGCAACATTAAACAAAACACTATGCATCTTACCAATTATTCAAATGATAATGATAGTACTAAAATTTCTCCCGAAAAATTAAAGGACTTTTGGTCAAGAATATGGGAAAATCCTCTGCAACACAACACTCAAGCTGAATGGATACAAACAGAAACTACTAACAACATAGAGACAATGTCATACGAGTGTTTACCGTCCGAAATATTCCAAGAAGTGCTCCGTCATTTGCATAATTGGAAATCACCCGGGTCAGATTATATTCACGGCTACTGGTACAAAAAGTTTACATCTATCCACAATTACTTATACAAATACATAAATATTTTCATTCAGGATCCAAATATTGTACCTTCATACTTAACCATGGGTAAAACTTATATGATTCCAAAAGACTCCACAGACCTTTGCGATCCAGCTAAATACCGACCTATTACATGTTTACAAACCTTGTATAAAATTATTACATCATGCATAACTAAAATGCTATATAATCACAAAGAAACTAATAAAATCTTAGCCGAACAACAGAAAGGGTGTCGAAAATTTAGTCAAGGTTGCAAAGAACAATTAATCGTTGACTCCATTATTTTAAAAAAAGTTCAGAAAACAAAATCCGATTTATTTAGTATGTATATTGATTACAAAAAAGCATACGACTCAGTTCCTCATTCTTGGTTGATAAAAGTATTAGAAATTTATAAAATTCACCCTACTATAATATCCTTCCTCAAAACTATCATGACTAAGTGGTCAACAGTCCTAAATTTATCTACCACGACGAAAACAATAGAAACAGATCCCATCCAAATACAGAGAGGTATATTCCAAGGAGATTCACTTAGTCCCCTCTGGTTTTGTCTGGCATTAAACCCTCTTTCTTACATGTTAAACGCCACCCCATACGGTTATCCCTTAAGACTTATAGACCACAGTAATATCAATTTACGACAAACTACATTAAATCATTTACTTTACATGGACGACATCAAACTTTATGCTAAAAGTGAAAACCTATTATATGATTTAGCTTATTTAGTAGAACAGTTTAGTGCAGATATAAAAATGAAGTTTGGCATTGATAAATGTAAAATAAATTCAATTAAGGCAGTCAAAAATTTTCAACATAAACACGTCATGACTACAGGGGATGAAATAGAACCATTAGATGAAGAGGGAGTATACAAATATCTAGGATATGAACAATCATTACTTATACATCATAAAGACATAAAACTCAAACTAACACGACAATTCCAACACCGATTAAATACTATACTAAAAACACAATTAGATTCCAGAAACACAATTAAAGCAATAAACACATTTGTTATACCACTACTTACCTACTCCTTTGGCGTTATAAACTGGAACAAAACTGAGCTCAAGAACCTACAAAGAAAAATCAATACCACTATGACAAAGTTTCGGAAACAGCACCCAAGAACGTGTTTACAACGAATAACACTGCCTAGAAAGGAGGGTGGAAGGGGTCTAATAGATATTTTAAATTTACATAGAAAGCAAATAGTAACCCTTCGACAGTATTTCTTCAGTAAAGCTCATTCGTCAATAGTACACAAAATAATAATTCTAAATGACCGTAAGCTATCGCCACTTAATCTACAGAATACTACAGAACCAATAAACGAAGAGATAACAGACGAAAAAGCCAAAATTGCTGAATGGAATAAAAAGTCACTACATGGGAGACATCGCCAAGATCTATGCCAAATTAATGTCGATAAGAATGCGTCGAACGCGTGGCTTAAAAGAGGCGACCTCTTCCCTGAAACTGAAGGTTTCATGATCGCCATCCAAGATCAGGTTATTGAAACCAGAAATTATCGGAAACACATTATTAAAAATCTGAACAATGATAATTGCAGAAAATGTAATAGTTCACCGGAAACCATACAGCATATTACAGGAGCATGTAAGTCGATAGTTCAGACTGATTACAAGCACAGACATGACCAAATAGCGAATATCATACACCAAAAACTTGCACATCAGTATAAATTCATTGACACTATTATTCCTTACTATAAATATAAACCTGAAACAGTACTAGAGAACTCCATAACAAAATTATATTTTGACCGAGCCATTCTTACTGATCGGACAGTTCATTACAATAGACCTGATATTATACTAATAAATAAAATCACTAAAACAGGATACTTAATAGATATAGCTGTACCAAACACACACAATCTACAGACAACAATAGCCGAAAAACTAACAAAATATATTGATCTTAAGGACGAAATTATACGTCTATGGCACCTACAGAGCGTCACAATAGTTCCAATTGTTCTCTCCACTACAGGTGTTATACCCATACAACTACACCAATCCCTAACTACACTTAACTTACCAACAAATACTTACCAGCTCATGCAAAAAGCAGCAATATTGAATACATGCAGAATAGTTAGGAAATTCCTACAGATTGATTCAAATAATGCACAGTTACATAATTATATATCATCAGCAATAAATACCTCTCAATCTCAATTAGGCCCTAGTTCCACTAATGACCACTTGGCTTAGGTCCGTGCCATTAGTGTTAAAGTACCGGTTAACCGAGATAAATAACAGAATAAAAATAATAATAATAATAATAATTATAATAATAAAAACCTCTGGGCCAGTCGTTATCTAAACCTCTGGGCCAGTCGTTATCTCACCATGAGACTAACGCAAACCTCGGAGGAACATTATATGGCTCCCTGAATTCTTTTGATATAAAAGAAAAAATGTATCACAAGATTTATAGGAAAGCCAATAAACCGCAGGGCAGCTTGTGGCGTGCTGAATGTGAATGGCGACACTGCGGTCCTGAGTGCCCCAGAGAGTCGGCCAGGGCCTCGTATCCAGCTGACCTTTATTGGCTGGCTGGAGTGAAAACCGAAGAGTGCCCGCAGGATTCTCAACTCTGGCTTGCCTTGAACGGCTGGTCAGAGAGGGGTCGCCAGAGCTATATGCTCGGGGGTGGGAGTGTCATTTTCAAGGGCATAACTACGGGGAATCCACTGTGATGGTGAAACCGGCGCCGCACCGCTCGACACCCCAAGCCACTTGCACAAATGTTGCTCCCCTGTTACCCTTATGGCCTGTGTGTCTGTGGCGACCGTTTAGGGGGGCCCATTCAGTGAGTTGGCGAGTCACCGTCTGCCAAAGTTCAAGACGATAAAGGTATTGAAGGCAGACGACAGTTTTTCAATCAATAGTTTTTAGTTTAGCCAGTCCATCAAACCTCCAACCCCATAAACAGTTATTAGATACCATCATCACACAATAGTTTTACACCTACCGTTGGCAGTCCACGTGTGTTATGTGCAGACGTGGAGTGTCATCGGTAGATGTCCCATCCCATTTTTACATTAAATTTCTCCAAAGGCCTCTGCGTGTTGGATTCATATCCCCATGTAAGCCTTTCAAAGGACCGGGTATCTTCCCTTGGAAGATAGCCGTGAATCGGAGATAATAATAATAATTTTTATTTCGGACAAGTAACATCCATAGAAGGTTAGTAAATACAATCTTAAAAACTATATTAGTACAATGTATAATATTTATTTGGCAACGAGTTTAGTATTCGTCTGGCATCGACGAATAATATTATAAATAATAGGCGACTCGTACCTTCTCGCTATTGTCCTCAGTATGGAGTTGGGGCTGGCCCGTACCCTGCAGATTTCTGTCAGGGAGGCAGATTTCTGTCTGCAGAGCAGGGAGGCAGATTTCTTTATGACATTTACAGGGTGGCTACCTTCATTCCAACTCTTGCATGTCCCATTACTGGGGATCGAGCCCAGCGGTGGGACAAAGAGCGAAGTTGACCTAACATACCACGCTTCTTTTTAGGGGTGGGCCATTGTCAGCCCACCCGGCGCCCGGCTTCGTCCGGGGCGACGGAGCGGCCCCATGACTCACCGGTAGCCACGTCGCCTTCGTCGTTGGGACCTAATATACCATGCTGGCTGAACGTGTTGGTAAAGTATCTTATTTCGGGTTTTCCTTCTCTTTGCATAGATGTTATTTGCATATTTTATCCCTTAGTCGTCTTTTACAGCACCCACTGGTCAGTTAGGGAGGGTCACCAAACGGAATGGTAAGGTTTATTTAATAATATTTTACTCCATTCTTATATGGCAATAGTTGTTTTAGGTTAATGGCTTTCTTTGATACTCTCAATGATCAAACCGGCTTTAATGCTCTCATAAATTTGGAAGCATTTGAATTTTATTATATCATTATGTAGTTGTTACTACGTTACTAACGAATTATTTCGACTTTAATAACAAGTTTTACGTAATCGTCGTTGAATATATTTTTGTAAACAAAATTTTGAATCTATATATAGAATCACACAAACACATATATACACCGCTTGTTTTTGAGAATAGCGAGTCAGAAAAAAAATACTGATTTTAGAGACAGACATTTTTTTATTCTGTAAAAATGTCTTAGTGCGTACCATATTATTTATGACATAATTTTGAATTACGTAGATATTCTCGCGAACCATCGATAAATATATAAGAATAAGTAAACATGTTTTCAGCATTAGTAATATGACCTAATACGCCCCTAACACTGCGAAATCGTCACAGTTCATATATGTCCCACTGCTGGGCTCGAGCTTCCTCTACAATAGAAGAGAAATTGACCTACTGTACCACGCTGGTTAGACGAGTTGGCTTATGGTTTTGTTTCGAGTTTTTCTTCTCTTGTGTATTATTTATTTTTAAAATACAAGCCGGCACTAAAAACTATTCTTATATTGCGGAGAAATTTACAAACATATAATTTAACAGATACAATTTACAGCCAGACTCCAAAAAAAAAAAAAATTATGAAACGCACAAAGTATTATTCCGCATGGGAATCGAAGCCATGATATTGACACGGTAGGTGCTCTAAACCATTAATCCATCTGTGCACTCCCTTAGTCGTCTTTTACGACAACCACGGATAAGAAAGAGGGTGGTGAATTGTATACTTACTCTGTCACCAAACGATCAAAAACGCTTCTAAAAAAGTACGATTCGATTTCACCACAAGGAATTTTGAGCCAAAGTATATTATATGATTTAAAATTATTCACTTTTAAAATACTTACGTAAGACAAAGTATAGCAATAAATAGCTAAGTAGATTTAAAAAGTAAATCTTAGCTAATTAATTTTAAAGATATTTTCGCAAATTCGCCAAATTCTCTAAATCGTATGGAGTGTCCTTTAATTATTATCTTTATATACATAATAAAACTGATTTTAATAACAATAAATCAACCAATAAATATTTTTGGAAAACTTATAGTCTAAATAAATAATATATTTATACATACGATTAAATAGAAAAGTACAACGTCCTTAATTTACACTTCAAACTTAGCCACGAAAGTTAACCATAGCCACATTATCAAATAATACACAAGACCATTCTTTTAAAAACAATGATTGGACAGTAACGTCTGTCTTACAACTGTTTGTTCGTGTGTAAATGATAAACAAGTAGCTCCCTACTACCTACTGCAATACTTTCTTTACGGTAGGTCTCATTTCATCACGCATGCTAAGTGTACAATTGTACATACTAAGTAGATATAATGAAAATGTATTATTTTAGTGGATGTATTGTTATTCTATTACTGTCAGAATTGAATATATATCATGGTTAATAAAAAGAATAAACACGTGTATTGAATATATATCATGGTTAATAAAAAGAATAAACACGTGTATTGAATAAAAAATTGTGGTGGATGTATGAAGAATTAAATGCGGTGTTACTTTCATTTTAAAGCATACTCCAATTGTGATAACTATATATTTGTTTAGTAATTTTGACGTTGATACGTAGAGGTATAACAATCTAGATGTTATTTTCGTAGAAATTGTAACTGAAATATTTACATGTAAAAAGATTTTAGTATTGAAATTATCTTGAGATTGATGCGTATTAGAATTTTTATAACGGAAAACTCTCAAGTGCTGAGATGGATTACGTCAACCTGGATTGCACGCCGGGGCTTCACGGACGCCGCTACTTACTCCTCTTGATGATGAGCATCGGATATGTTTGAAACTCGGAACGACGTAATCGATCTCAGCGTGAAAGTATTTTGCCTTTATAGGTATTCTAATATGTTACAAGATATTTCATTTAATCATTTTTCATTTCATCTTATGTTAAGATTGATTTTTCAAAGGCATCTTGACGTTAATCAGCTATTAAAAGCTGTATTAGGTAGAAAACGATCTATGAGTTTGTTTGTTTAATACGATTTCACGCCTTAATTAAAACGCCTATTCAATCCATCGTCTTAAAACTTTGCATATACATTCTCAATGGATTACATACATGCTTTACATCACCGGGGCCAGTTGGCCCAGGTTTTTGCAAAGGCCACTATTTTTTTAAGAAACACTATAAAGCGGACAGTTAAAACATAGTTTTATTGGAAGGATATATTTTTTTTTATAAATAAGTGTCTGTAGGCTATTTATGGTGATGAAGTAACAATATAATTCACCAACCTCTCGGCCGTGGGTGCCGTAAAAGATGACTAAGGGATGTAATATGGAGATAGATAACATTCATGCAAGACTAGGCAAATTCGACCTAAAACTCTATGCCGACGCGTCTGATAACGCTGTACCTATTTTTTCTTATTTTTTTTTCACGCCGTGGAAATGCTTTTACGCATTATCCCCCGCCGGTTACAGACAGGGGAGTGTGTGTGGGACTCGCCGGCTTTTACGAGGTGCCGGAGAGATCGTTTGACAACATTCTATCCCCGACATCCCAACGCTTGGCCGTCTGGCCACGTCCTGTCATCATTCAGAGCGGTGGGTGGAGGAGCGCACAGCGGCGTCTCCTCCTCCCTGGTCGTCGCCGGCGGAGCGAGTCAGCGGACCCAAGCGCCTCGCGTGCCCGCTCCGCGGCCTCCTTCCTTGTCATGACAGCCTCACAGAAGGAGGCCATCGACGACCAACAGCTGTCGCTGCCGAGCATCTTGGAGATGATGGTCGGCAGCGACAGGCTTGTTATTCCCAGTTCCGTTGACAGGACGTGGCGCTGAGGCCCCCAGGCGGGGCATACTTCCAGTGTGTGGCGCGCATCGTCAATTAGCGCGCCACACTCATGACATCCTGGGGCCTCTTCTCTTCCAATTCTGTGCAGGTACTTACCGAAGACCCCATGTCCGGTAAGCACCTGCACCATCCTAAATGTAAGGCTGCCGTGCCTTCTCCTGAGCGATAACGCTGTACCTATAGTAGGTCAGTTTATCTCCTATTATGGAGGAGACCCTCAAGACTTATATGAGCTGACATGATGATGATGGTTTTGTATTAGATAATTATGAAACAAGAGTTATTTTTGCATTTTCCCTGGTTAGACTATACGATTTATAATCCTGCACGATTATTATAAATGCACTTAGCGTATACCGTGACAAATAAGTGAAATCATGAATAAAAGTCTTCTTGTGTAATAGGGATATATTTCACATATGTATGTTAAGACTTTCGTTTTATTCGTGCCTTAAGATTTATCATCCAATCCTGAATAATAATGTCAACGTTTTAAAATTATTTATTACGGATTTTATTGATTTTTTATTTTAATTTTGTAAGTATTAATCTGAAATATGTGGACACTAAAAGCAAATTTCAATGTGACGAAAGTAGTATAATTAAGTGTAAGTTAAAACAGCTAAAAGAGAATAAAATGTAACGGACATTATTTTTGAAATAAAATAAAATAAGTTAAAAGTTCTTTATATAAATTTAATTTCAATATAAGTCACTGCTGTGTGGTAGCGGCTTCGAATACTACCAACCCTTGCTTTGCTCGTGGGTGTCGTAAAAGACGACTAAGAGCCCTAGATTGACCCGGACCAACTCCATCTGGTATCATTTGGGTCAACGATTACATTCCCAAGGAGGGTTGACGTCAGGCAGGCGGCCGGTCATAAAAGTCATTGCCGAAACTTTTTGCAATATGTCAAAACAGATGACATATTGCATCGACCCCAAGTAATTGGGATAAGAGCAAGATTATGATGATGAATTTCAATATAAGTCGCATTTCTAGTATAACTAAAATCATGACCACTGAAATCAATGTACTCTGCACCGGTGGTCGGCCCAACGGCGAAGGCGACGTGCTATATGGGTGGGTTACGGGTGTGAATGCTTACGCCCCTGTCACCCCGGACGGAGTTAGGCGAGGAGTGCGCCGACCGTAACCTACCCCAAAAAAAAAATTTACTAAAATCATTTCAGCTCATATAATATGTTCCACTGTTGGGTTCTGGCCTCCACCTTTATGAGAAGGAATATGATCTACTATACCACGCTGGTCACGTGTTGGACTAGGACCCTATTTTGAGTTTACCTTCTCTTGCATTGATTTTATAAGCAAATTACGTCATTTAGTCGTCTTTTACGACACCCACGGGCAAGAAAGGGGTGATGAATTGTATTCTTACTGCGTCACCACATTGCAAATACTAGATTAAAATTATAACAATGTTCAATTAATTTAAGATTTAAAATAAAAAACCTACACATTTTTTATAATTAAGATGTTGAGAAAGTATATATTAATGATAAAATTAACACATCAGTTCATAATAATCTATTATTATCATACTAATTATTAGTCCTAGACTATTTTTAATTAAACTATAATTGTTCTGCTTCCCTATTAAACACCTTTATTATTTTAAAAATAGTTCGTAATTTTATTTAAAAAAATGTAATTTAATCATTTTAATACATTCCCTGTGGTGAGCACAGTTCGCTACTCATAATTGTAGGTGTCGTAAAAGATGACGAGGGGATGTAATAAGGTAAATTCGAAGTAAAACCCTATACCAATCCGTCTGACCAGAGTAGTTCACTAGGTCAATTTCCCTGCTATTGTGGAGAAGGCTTGAGCTCAGTAGTAGGACGTATATGAGCTAGGATTATGATGATAATGCTGTATACTCTTGTAAATGTAAACTTGCACTCACATAGAAACACAAAAAAAACAAATTCTATGGATTTTATTGCGTAATTTGAAGTAGCAAAAATTAAAACTGAATTAGTATATTATTATAGTATAGATATTAATACTTATTAGACTAGAGCATGAGTATGGATTATCCGTGTGGTAAGCAATTCACCACTCCTTATCTTACCCGTGAATATCATAAAAGACGACTAAGGAATATATAAATATTACGCAAGAGATGGCAAACTCGAAATAAAACCATAGGGTTTTAGTGGTATAGACCAATCTGCTGATCAGCATGGTATAGTACGGTCAATTTCCTTTCTATTGTAGAGGAGACTCGAACCCAACAGTGGGACGTATATGAGCTGAAAGTTATGAATGAATGATAATACGTATGGATGTTATCATTTGCTAATATACATACAGTTACCTCAATCTCTGAATAAATTTATTATTTACAGTTGACCAAACGATTAATTCAAATCTAAATTGTTAGAATAACTAGTTTTATGTCCATGTCCATCCAATTTGCATAATTAATTTGGTTTAATTTACTCGTCGTTTTTCCGCTGGGGAAGAAAGGTTCTCGAGTGGCGACTACGTATCGGACGACGCAGTGTAGGACGCCCCCCCACTAGGTGGACCGATGACCCAGTGATAGTTTCTGGGCGTCGTTGGATGCAGTCGGCACAGGACCGCACATTGTGGCGTAACATGAGGGAGGCCTAAGTCCAGCAGTGGACGGCAATAGGCTGAAATGATGATGATGATGATGAATTTACTCGTTTAATGTAACCGTTTATGTGAATAATACATAATTCATGTTTTCAATTGGGTTTGCAATTAGGAAAATACTATATACTTACATACATACCTATTCATACCTCTTTCCCATAGGGGTAGGCAGAGACCACTTCCCTCCACTTGCTACGATCTTGACATACCACTTTCACCTCCTCCACACTCATTAATCTAATGCATGTACTTCGATTTAGCGTACTTTTAACCTGGCCTTTCATAAGAACGTCCCCGATTTGATCCTGGAATATCCGCCTTGGTCTTGCCCTTTCAACACTTTCCACGTTCGCCCTATAAATTTTCTTTGTCAATTTCCTTTGATTCATTTACTCTTCATGACCACACCAATACTGCACCATCTTGCTCTTATTCAAATTATATGGAGTAGACTCAATATGTAGGTACTTTCTTTTTATAGTCAACTAGCAGACCCGGCCACGCGTTGCTGTGGCTGATGTTTTTGTTATATTACATTTTATTAAACAATTTAAGTGGAACTGTAGGAGACATCTGTCATGGAGGTTTTTACAAATGACATCTATGTAAAAAAGCAAGTTAAAATTGTATTTGTCACGTTTGTAGGTTTGACATAGCAGCGCCATCTATTAATTAATTACCCAATCCAGTCAACAGATATCGCCATCTGTTAAAATCGTTTGGAGTTAACAGATAATTGTGAATGTCACATAATAGACAAATAATTTGCAATAAAATAATATTGCGACTATAAATTAAGATGTAAGCTATCCTATCTTTCGAGTTGGATCAAACTGCACACGGTGTGCAAATTTGATTAAAATCGGTTAAGTAGTTTAGGAGTCCATCGCGGACAAACGACGTAATACGTAATTTATATATATTAAGACTAGCATCACGTCCTCGCTTCGCTTCGGTTTCAGTCGCTTTACCCACGTAGTGCCCGTTCCCGTGAGTATACCGGGATAAAATGTAGCCTATGTTACTCCCTGATATTATAGCTTTCCATCAGTGAATGGATTTTTGAAATCAGTCCGGTGGTTTAGGCGTAACAAACAAATAAGTAAACTTACTTTAACATTTATAATATTAGTAAGAATATTGCAAAAGTTATTGGCAATAGTTTTATGACCAGACGTTAATCCTCCGTCGATATAAATACTTTAAGGGTTGGTATTTGTAGCCGCTACTATACAATCATACACCATTATCCTTAAAATAATTTATATCATCATACCCTTCAATGTTTTGATGATCACCATTAGAAATAAGAATCTTCAAGTAGGGGGACCATGTTCGGTAAGATTGTTAAAAATTTCCTAAGCGATTACTTTTTTTTTTTATTGCAAACGGTGGCAAACGAGCAAACAGTACACCTGATGGTAAGTGTTGCTGTCGCTCATGGACCTTTACAAGGCAACGATGAGCATGTAGACAACGGTCTACCGCGAAGAAACTGAAGGGAGTGTGAATGCGTGCATTGAGGCTCGGTGATACCAAGGGCACCACCAAAACTCTCCACACGCAAACACCCTCAGAAAGCTGGGCTTCCGGCTCTCTCATACCTCTCTGCTCTCTCATTTATATATATATATACTAGCTGACCCAACAAACGTTGTTCTGTTCAAATAAAGCGCCACCTACCGGGTCCAATTGTGAATCTAAACTATTCTCGAATCCCCATAAACACACACAAAATATATCGTCAACATCGGTCCAGTCGCTTAGGAGGAGTTCAATGACATACATACGTACAAAAATATATATATATATATATATAAAGACTAGCTGACCCAACAGACGTTGTTCTGTTCAAATAAAATAAAAGGAATTCTCTTTGAAATCGACAGCAGCGCCACCCATCGGCTCCAATTGTCAATCTAAACCATTCTCGGATCCCCTTGGACACACACAAAAAATTACATCAACATCGGTCCAGAATATACATATAAAGATAGAATGCTATTTCTAATACTAATTTTCTAGTGATCCAGATTATAATATAATTTCAGTTATTACAACTGTATGTTGAGTCATAAAGGTGAAATCGGTTGTCTAAAATTAGAGTGATTACGTAAACATTCGTATACGTAACATACCTTTAAGTTATTTAACATGATAATTATATAAAAGAAAATTCTGTTGCTTGATTGTGTGATTATCAAATGATTGTTTTAAGTTTGCTTGTAAATTGTCCGTAAATTATACGTACCTGAAAACTCTCATGACATAAATAATTGTTCTTTTGTATGGGATATTTAAAAATAAGAGTGTTCTTTTTTTACGCGAGGCCTCCGGTAAATTTTTCCTAATGGGGAGTGGTATGGAAAATTGGGAGACAAGGTAGTTAGTCCGATAGCATATGGTGCAGTTTTATTAAATGTGACTTAAATATGACAGTATAATACAAACGTCTTTGCTTTTACCTATATACGTTCCACTTTTCTTCTTTTACTAAGATCCTAAAGGATGTAAGCAGACATCCTTTAATCATCATTTCAGACACCTACGCTAAGAACAGGGGATATGAATTGTATTATTACCTCGCTCGTGAATTGATATAGGGACCAGTTAATAAGATTTAAAATATAATATTGAGTGAGTTAATCACTAATCATGGGTGTTATAAAAGACGACTAAGGGATTAAATGTACATATAAAGGCAAGAGAAGGAAATCTCTAAATATAACCTTATGCCACACGTTTGACCAGCGTAGTTTAGTAGGTCAATATGCCTCTCATTGTGGAGTATGCTTGAGTTCAACGGTGGAACGTATATAAGCAGAAATAAAAATGAATGAGTTAATCAGGTCAAGATTTTATGAATTGTTAATGACATATTTTAATGAAGTTTCATGAGTATACTGAAGCAACATTGAATTACGAATACAATAAAAACCCTTGAAAATAATACCTTAGCGTGCTAAGATAGAGGCCGATAGATTACTGTTAATAAACATAAAACATCCCATTATTAATAAAAAGCCAATTTAAAGTAACAAACTCAGTATTAATTTCACTTTTATCGTAACACTTATTGCAGCATGACATCTAAGGTATTTTTCGTTGTTTAATATTAAAGTGAAAATGCGCATAAAATTAAAAATCAATATTAGAAAATGGTAATAATATTCAAATAAAGTTTCGTTTTGATATTAGTGACTTCCAAATTGATTGAAATATGTTGTTTCATTAAAAAAAAAACGTGTGTATACTTATGTACGTACGTAACAAGTAATGCTCCTTTGGCGGAATATTTCTAAAATATTTCTAATATTCTTTTTAAGAATTTTATCCTTCGGGCTATCCTACGTTTGTAGACAAACCGACACTAAAAAAAACGTATTTAATCAATTGAAAGTTTTATTTATATAGCATTATCTAGTTGATACGTGTGACAGTGTGCGTAAATAATATTGACTAGCTAACTCCAGGGTGTTGGTTTTTCGTAAAGTTGTGCGCGCGTATCGTAAAAATCTGCTCTCATCATTTTTCTGTCACGCACCAAAAGAAATATAACTTCAAAAATTAAAATCAATATTAGAAAATAATGATGATAATGACTTCTGATGTTTACGCGAGTATTACATATCTATACTCTATACTAATATTATAAAGCTGAAGTTTGTTTGTTTGTTTGAACGCGCTAATCTCAGGAACCGCTGGTCCGATTTGAAAAAGTATTTCAGTGTTGGATAGTCCATTTATCGAGAAAGGCTATATTATATTTTCAAAAAAATTAAAGATCCGTACTAGAAAGTCCAAAAATGTAACCCAAGGTGTAACAAAATGACTCGAAAAAATCCTTACATCGCGTGTGCTGCGAAAACTATTGATTATAGGACAAAACAATGTACTACAACTTTGCAGAACATATAATTGTCTACAAAAAATATGACTACACCATATGTCTAACTATTATAGTTATCTCACAAAAAGTGTTTTTTTTTTGTAAATAATTAAAATGCCGTCGCTTTAAAAACTCTTTATTTTGTATCTTGGTATTAATCCGTAATAAAATAAATTACTTCATATTTAAGACGGATTCAATACCTTTCAAGAACTTTTTGAATTATTAAATTCGGACATTTTATTCATGAGGGTCGAGGGGGCGGTGGCCTCTGCGAAATGCCTAGAAATAAACCTCAACTTTCTCGACAGTCTGCCACTGCAAAACGACTGCGACTTATGCCCAGCAATGAGACAGAGGATGAAAATAGGTAGAGGTTGGCTACTCAACGAGAAATAGCTGAACGAAACCGCGCTAGAGAAACAAGCGTTGAACGAACACAACGTTTGGCTTCAGAAACAACTCGAACTTCGTCAAATCGACAACGGGAATCAAGTGCTGAACGTTCTCAAGTTTTAAAATAAATAAATAAATCCTAAAAGTCACTACACCCCCCAAAGTCACTTTTCCACTCGGACGAAGTCGCGGGCACTGCTAGTTTTAAATAAAACTATTTTACGCCCTTTTATCGCGTTTGTATGTTTTGAACACTATACAATGTTCATGGTCACGAGCGGACTATGAACGCTGCAAAGTGTTCGAAACGTCGGGCAATCAAAAATCAAATACAAACGCGATAAAAACCGTAAAGTAATTTTATTTACAATGATGATGATATTCAAATACAAATTTTGTTTTGATATAAGCGACTTGAAAATTATAATTACATACAAATTTTAATTGATTGAAATCTTGTCATTAACGGCACATTTTTTATTTTCAGATAATATTAATGATTATTGGCATGCAGTGGTTCGAGATTAGTGGAACTCCTTTATTCCAAAGTTTAAGTTTTCATAGAGGCTTCGAGATAAATTTTAAACCATTACCGAAGGAGCCATTCGCATTCATAAAAGAGAAATGGTCACCATTTGGTGTATTTGGCAAGAAATTTAAAATAGAAAAAAGAAGTCTGGACGACATTGTGCCCGTAACACCAAACCCAGTACAAAGACCAGTTGCACCTGTGTTTGAACACATTGATGAAATAGAACAAATTGGTACAGGACCTTTGCTAATAGTTCCTAAAGCTCCTCTTGTATACCCTTCCAAAAGACCACCACCCATACCTCATCATGTTCTAATAGCACAACCATCAGGTGCCCCTTTACCAATTGCTATGCCTATTATTGTAAGCGATTATCCACCTATCCCATCTAAACCTCAAATAGTTCCACCTATATCTACAAATATGGTTATAATTCAACCTACTAAAGTTGTAAATAATCACGTATTACCAGCCACAGGGTTTTATACTGATGTCTCTCATGTGACCTCAGTAAAAGATCACATTAATATAGTAAAACCTGAACCTTCAACAGGTGATCAAGCTGTTCCGATTGAACCTTCTCCTCCTGTGCCGTTAGCGTCACTAGTACCCGAACCTGGTGTCTCTGTAACTCCAATTCCTGTTCCTGCTGAAGTAATTCCACCTATTGCTGAACCAATTCCTCACCCTGTTGAAGTAGTTCCACCTCATGCTGAATCAATTCCACCTCCTATTAAGCCGATACCACCGCATGTTGAACCAATTCCTCCTCCTGCTGAATCAAATCCAATTCCTGTCGAACCAAGTCCTCCTTCTATTGAATTAGTTACCCATCATGCTGTACCAGTTCCACTTCCCGCTGAACCTATTCCACCCCCACCAAACTCTGAAGTAGTTATTTCCCCGCCCCCACCTAAGCCTATTGCACCTCCTATTCCACCTGAAACTCCAGAACCATTACCACCAAAACCAATAGAGGAAGATAAAAAAGAGATTCCTCCCGCAGTGTCAGCTGAAGCTCCCAAAAAAGAGATTCAACTAAAAGATAGTACGTTTATAAAAGGTTCAAAAATGGCGTTACAATTCGGGACAGTATTTTTAACACTAATGGCACAATTTTTGGACAGTGCTCGTGCAAGCATTGATATAATGACTAATCCGCCACCGCAATTTAAATATTAAAATCTTGGATCAGTGAATGGCTTCCGGCGGTACACACGTTTTGTGCCCATTTTACTAGCATAAGTGGTCATATTACCTTTTTGCTTGCTTAACTGGTAATATCTACACACACCTCGCGCTAGTGATATATTTTACCGAAATTTGATCTACATCCAATTGATCCACGGTATAGGAACCGGCTCAAAACCACCTTAAGATACATCTGAATGGTATTGCTATCTCAAGGCGCTCGTCAACTGTGAGTGCAGATAAAAATGTAGCACAGGCTAATAGAGATCAACAAAGTAATAGAAATTATAAGTAATACAATTATTTGTGTTATTGTATTATATTGTTTACTAGTTGACCAAATAGAGTAGGTTTTGTTAACATAAATAAATACAGAGAGTATTTCATTTGTGATACAAAATCATCTAGATATTCACTCCAATACAAATCACTAAAGCCACTTAACCGCGTATACATGTATGAAGTTAATGTATGTATAGAAATTAGATATACTGTAATATTTTGTATTTTATTGATTAAATAAATCTTTTTGTATGCAATATATGTATGAAATGCTCAATAAATTGGTAGTTTACGTTGAATTTCCAACAGTTCTCACATTACACAGGCTGCTACAGAAAAACAGCAGAATTGTAATGAGTACAGATCCTTTTACTCGCTTACGGGTAGGAGACTACAGCTCTTACATCAATCTATTGTGTAAATTAAGTTGTGCAAACGTTTCCCCTTACGAGGGAGAAATAGGCTATTTCTTTTTCTTTCTTTCTATGTGAGAGATGTGAGGGAATTCAGAAAGAAAATAATGAGGATTGATATAAGCTAAATAAAACTCAGTTTTACAGATGTTTTTATTACAGCTACAATAATTTATTAGTACAATAAATTAAGAAAACTATTTAAATATATTTTAATGGTGTAATGATGATCATCATATATAGATGGCTCATGTATATTGAGGTTTTATATCTACAATAAGATGATTTCTATACAGGTCACCTAACCCACCGAAGCGACCAAAACCGCCTAGTCCAGGCTTGCCTGGTTTACCACCTAAGCCGCCCAAACCACCTAAACCACCTAATCCGCCAAAACTCGGCTTGCCTCCAAAACCAGGTTTACCGAAAGGTTTGCCGCCAAAGCCAAAACCCAGTCCACCAATACCATCCAAAGGCCCAAATTGCGCAGTAACCACATGCACAAATGCTATTAAGAAGATGGTGGATATTACAATCTGAAAATAATAATAACGATATTTTAAATTAATTCTTACACAGTATGTATTTATTTTAATATAATTATCACAATTTATACCAAATATAAAATGCATGTAACATTAATGGCGTCGCCGTTGTCGTCGGCTCAGCTCATACATGTCCCACTGCTGTGCAAGAACCTCCACCTCCGTAGGAGAGAAATTGAACTATTATACCATGCTGCTCAGACATGTTGGCATAAGGTTTTATTTCGTGTTTTTCTTATCTTGTACAGATGTTAACATATATGTAAGAGAAGGAAAACTCAATATGAAACCCAATTTTTTTTGAGTCGACTATGGTCAGCACACACGCTGTCCATCCGTGGCAATATCTCTCCTATTGTGAAGGAGGCACGAGCCTAGAAGTGGGACGTATATGAGTTGAGATAATGATCCCTCTTTAGTCCATATACTTAGCTTAGCTACTTAAGCAAACTGGTCAGGCGGAGTGGTGCAAAATTTCATATCGAGGTGCAACAGAAGGTGCAGTAATCTTATTTGCTAACACTACTTATTTGGCCTTTACTACATCTTTACAACATGAATGGAAGGGGTGGCAAATTGTCTTCTTATTTTGACGACATATATACGGCAAATCTTTAAATTCTTTAAACTAACAAAATAAATATCCATATTAAAATATTCTAATTAAAATTTATTTCTAATGTATACGCGAGTAAATTAAAAACAAAACTATTATTACCCTATTTACCCTACGCCTTTATATACATACATACATATACATAAATAGACACGATTATTAGTAAATTTTCTTAATATTTTTAAAATAAATAATCAATGTAATATTATAGTTCGCCCGTGAACATAAGTACTGAAAAATGTTCGAACGTTAGGCAATCGCAAATCAAATACAAGCGCGATAAAATCCGTAGAATGTTTCTATCTATCTGGCGGACACCCAGTTTGGGTTTAGGAAGGGTCGTTCGACGATCGCGGCTCGACGATGGCGACTGAGGCCGTCACCGGCGGGGGAGTGCTGTTGGTGGTGTCCCTAGACATCGCCAACGCATTCAATAGTCTGCCATTCAGCTGCATCAGGGAGGCACTCCGGTATCACGGGGTGCCAGCTTACTTGAGGGAGCTCACTGCCTGGCGCGCCGAGACGTTATTGCCCGTTGAGCAGTCCGGCTGGAGAGGCCTTGGTTCGGGGTGCGAACCGTGGAGAACTTCCGGCCGGTGCTGATGCAGTGGATGGAAAGGCGGCACGGGGTGCTCTCCTACCGACTGGTGCAGGTGTTGACGGGGCATGGGTGCTTCGCCAAATATCTGCACAAGGTCGTAAGGAGGGAGAGTACACCGTCCTGCCACCACTGCGATTGCGACGAGGAGACGGCGCGGCATACGCTCGAGGTCTGCGCCGCTTGGGCCACGCAGCGCCGTGAACTCGTCGCAATCATCGGTGCCGACCTGGCGCTCCCGACTATCGGTAGGGCGATGGTCGGCAGCGTCAAGAATTGGGACGCGGCCACGGCCTTCTGCGAGGCAGTGATCTCGCAGAAGGAGGCGGCGGATCGCCTGCGCGAGGAGCGCAGCCTCGATGAGGCGATCCACTGCCGGCGACTGGGGCGGCGTAGGTGCGAATACCTGCGCCTCATGCCGCCCTAGCCGAGGCTGCGGGTGACGTGACCGGGGAATTAGTCCGTCACCCGCCGAGACGCCGATCGCGTGAGGAAAGACCGACGTCCTCCCCGAGGGGACGTCGGTCAATGGGCCCTGACGGAATACCCCCAAGGGGGGTATTCCGTCAGGGCGACCACTGATGTCAATTAACCCTGCTCCAGTGGTCGGCCCAACGACGAAGGCGACGTGCAGGTGGGTGGGTTGCGGGAGTTGCGTGCTTACGCCCCTCTTGTCGCCCCGGACGGAGTGGTGCGAGGAGCGCGCCGACCGCAACCCACCCCAAAAAAAAAGAATGTTTTTGTTTCAGATATGAAATACTCTCATAAACATCAGAGATAATAATTACAGTTAGCTGTGAATATTTACTCATTTTAATTTTAAGGATTTAAGATTAATTTTAATGTAATAAAAAAAGGAGAAAAAGGAGCTACATATTAAAGTGGCTACAATTGAGTAGTGCTATATATGAGACCAATATAATGATTTCTGATGTTCACGCGAGTAATACACATTGTAGGTAAATGAAACTATTTTTATGGATTTTATGGCGTTAGTATTTGATTTTTAATTGCTCGATGTTTCGAACACTTTAGAGTCCGCTCGTGACCATGAACGCTATATAGAGACTGTACGGACCAATATTTTTGTTATCATACTGGTATATATACCTACAATTTAAGAGATGTGATAAGCTAAGAGCAACACTTATTATTCATGACTAGTAGAATAAATATTTTATGACTATAAAACCAATTAAAAGAGCCGTTGATTTTGAAATATAAAATATATAGTATAAATGATTTTATATTTTTGCTTTCAAGATATCCACATAATGCCTGGGGTTTTACACTACGGCTTATTCACAAACTTATGTGGAATTAATTTTAGTATATAAATAGCAAGAAATAAAGGAGGATTGCTTACTTTAGACACTGCCATTTTGATTTTCTGCACAAACTGACGTTATTTTATCGAGATGCCTTAAATATATTTATTTTGTAGGATATGGGGTTACATTTTGAATGTAAATATATGTATCTTTATAGTAGAAAGTTGTACTTTCTTTTTTAAACGCCTTTTAAAATATTGAAATAATATTTTAGATTTAATTTTAAGTATGGTTATTAATTATGTCTATATGATGATAAACTTTAAATATTAATATTATGAATTAATCGCAAAACGTTATATAAATCATTTCGTATAAATCCTTTTAGAATTTTCATCATCATCATCATCATCGCAGCCCAGATACGTCCCACTGTTGGGCTCCGGCCTCCTCCACAATGGGAGGGAATTTGACCTACTATACCATGCTGGTCAAACATGTTGGTATAGGGTTTTATTTCGAGTTTTCCTTCTCTTGCACAGATCTTATGTGCATATTATATCCCTTAGTCGTCTTGTACGACATCCACGGGCAGGATAGGGAGTGGTGAATTGTATTCTTACTCCGTCACCACACGGAAAAGAGAATTAGAATTTTACTGTTTCATAAATTCGTTTTATGAGAATTCCATTTATCTATTCATTCATCCGATTGTAGACGGCCATTGTTGGACGTAGGCCTCCCCAGGAGAATGCCATTTTGTTGTGTGACTTGCATCGCATAGCGCCCTGCAACCTTCAAGATGTCATCAGTCCACCTAGTAGGGGATCGTCCTACGCTGCATCATTTGGTTTCTGCTCGCCACCCGAGAACCTTTCTTCCCCATCGGTTGTCGGTTTGACAAGCCTGCCCGGCTACGGTCAGTGAACCCGCCGCCCGGCTCCATCCGAGGCGACAGAGGGGCGGCGCGCGACCCCATAACCCACCCATGTAGCACGTCGCCTTCGTCGTTGGGCCGACCACAGTGCAGAGTTCCTTGATTTTAGTGGTCGGCCCGACGGAATACTCTGAGGGAGTACCGTCTCCCATCGACGTCCTCCCGGGACGCCGATCACCGTCGCGGGGTAACCACTCCGCGGGTGCCGAACTAAATCCCCGTCCGATCATCACAGCCTCTGCTAGGGCGGCATCAGACGCAAAATTTAACTTATGATAGTCAAACGATCTTTCTTTTGTCAAAGAACTATAGCACCATATATGCTGTGAGATTTAATTAAATTAAAGTCTTTCTTTTTCAACCCTAAACTAACCCGTCTTATTAGCATGATATAGTAAGCATTCTTCTTCTTTTTTTTGTCTTGGCAACCAGCTACTAATACCAGCTATTTTTGCTAGTGTCGAGTTATAATTTTCTCTACAAATTATTAGTTTCTTCATGTTAGTAATTGTTCGTCAGTAAATCATATTGTCGCCATTAACAATGGTATGGCCACTGTTAACGGTATCTTCTGAGGATTTCGGTGGAAACAAAAAGGCATGTGTTTGTTTTATTGCAAACGGTGGCAAATGAGCAAACAGTACACCTGATGGTAAGTGTTGCTGCCGCTCATGGACCTTTACAAGGCCCTTGCCTACTGTGAAGAAAGCGAAGGGAGTGTGAATGCGTGCATTGAGGCTCGGTGATACCAAGGGCACCACCAAAACCCTCCACACGCAATCACCCTCAGAAAGTTGGGCTTCCGGCTCTCTCGCTCACCGAACGAATTGCAGTAACAAATTGCTACTACTCAGACGTCGATTTTCTGCGAGAGCGTGGTACTACCTCGGACGGACCGGCCCGCGACTGTAGACAGATAACTGTCGACAGTGTAGTCCTATCACTCCTAAAATGTAAATCTTGTAAATCATGTAAATCACTTTTACATGATAGTCACTACATCTCAGTAGTTATGCCGACTCATATTAAATAAAATACCATAAAAATTATTTAATATAACACGTTAAACCACTAAGATATTGAATGTAATGAAAGAACGCCACATGACACTTCCACATTCCCGCCAAAAGACCATATAGTAGGTTAATTTTCCTCCTATTATAGAAGAGGCGACATATATGAGCTGAGATGTTGATGAAAAAAAGAGCGTGCGTACAAAGTACGCATGTCAGAAGTGAAACTTCCTTGGTGCCACATGCTTTTGTCAATGTTAAAAAATAAATAAAAAATAAAACTAACAACAGGTATACTACGCGCATGCATTCGAGTGCCACACATTTACTCTCGCTCTGTCTCTTTGTATTCCCCCTCCCCAGGAGCGTTGAACGTTTAACGCAACAGTACTTTCATACCCCCTCCATGGTAGCGTTAAGCGTTTAACGCAACCTTTTTAGAAGTCGCATTAGATGTTTCACTTCAAAAAAAAAAAATAGTAGCAGGTATACTACGCGCATGCGTTCGAGTACCACGCATTTACTCTCACTCTGTCTCTTTGTATTCCCCCTCCCCAGGAGCGTTGAACGTTTAACGCAACAGTACTTTCATACCCCCTCCATGGTAGCGTTAAGCGTTTAACGCAACCTTTTTAAGTCGCATTAGAAGTTTCAATTCAAAAAAAAAATAGTAGCAGGTATACTACGCGCATGCGTTCGAGTACTACGCATTCACTCTCACTCTGTCTCTTTGTATTCCCCCTCCCCAGGAGCGTTGAACGTTTAACGCAACAGTACTTTCATACCCCCTCCATGGTAGCGTTAAGCGTTTAACGCAACCTTTTTAAGTCGCATTAGAAGTTTCAATTCAAAAAAAAAATAGTAGCAGGTATACTACGCGCATGCGTTCGAGTACCACGCATTTACTCTCACTCTGTCTCTTTGTATTCCCCCTCCCCAGGAGCATTGAACGTTTAACGCAACAGTACTTTCATACCCCCCTCCATGGTAGCGTTAAGCGTTTAACGCAACCTTTTTAAGTCGCATTAGAAGTTTCAATTCAAAAAAAAAATAGTAGCAGGTATACTACGCGCATGCGTTCGAGTACCACGCATTTACTCTCACTCTGTCTCTTTGTATTCCCCCTCCCCAGGAGCGTTGAACGTTTAACGCAACAGTACTTTCATACCCCCTCCATGGTAGCGTTAAGCGTTTAACGCAACCTTTTTAAGTCGCATTAGAAGTTTCAATTCAAAAAAAAATAGTAGCAGGTATACTACGCGCATGCGTTCGAGTGCCACGCATTCACTCTCGTTCTGTCTCTTTCTATTCCCCCTACCCAGGAGTGATGAATGTTTAACGCAACAGTGCTTTCATACCCCTCCATGGTAGCGTTGAACATTTTACGCAACCTTAGTGGAAGTCGCATTAGAAGTTTCACTTCAATATATAAATATATAAATATATCTTAATTTCGTTTATAAAACATTTAACAAGTTAAAATTCATTCATTATTTTCATTACAGCTCACACACGTCCCACCGCTGGGCCCGAACCTCCTCCACAGTAAGAGAGAAATTGACCTTACTACACCATGCTGGCCAGACAGGTTGATATAGAGTTTCAATTCGTCTTTTCCTTCTCTTGCATAGATGTTATATGTGTATTATGCCCCTTTGTCTTCTCTTACGACATCCAGGGGCAAGATAGGGAGGGATCCGCTCCACGCAGCTACCGCAAGTAGATCCTTCAGTGAGCATGACCAACACCATAGTATGTTACAAACGGTGAAAATTATAAAATTTCGTTAGGCAAAACACGCTACCCTTTACAATATAAGTTAAAGAGGAAACAGTATATTTAAAATATGAAGGAAATTGCTGAATGAGGAGACGAGATTTTATAATAAGCTTTTTTACAAAGTCTATTCTTAATGGCTTTTTAAAATTTTCATTGGCAGATCTCAGATATCTCTGGGTAATCTATTGTAGAAGCGTATAAATTGCCCTATGAATGATTTGCTAATTTTTTGGAGATATAATTTAACATGTATGTAACAATAATTTATTTTAAATAATATTGGTGGTAATCATCATCTCAGCCTATACACTATTAGGCTCACGCCTCCTCCTCCAAAATGGGAGAGGAATTGACCTATTATTCCATGCTGGTTAAACTTGTTGGAATAAGTTTACTTATAGGTACTAATAAAAGACAAAGAAGAGAATAAAAAACTTTATTTACAATTCATCAAAACTTGATTCTTAATAGCCAAAACCACCTGGGCCACCGAAGCCTCCGCCAAATCCAGGTCCACCCATTCCAGGTCCACCAAAGCCTGGGCCACCAAATCCATTAAATCCAGGGCCTCCAAACCCACCATATCCAGGGCCACCAAATCCAGGACCACTATAACCGCCAAAACCAGGTCCTCCGTATCCATAAGGATTACCAAAACCGCCATAGCCTATTATACCTCCAGCAACAATAGAGACCAAAATGGCCATGATGATGGATAAAGGAACGATCTGCAAACATGTAATTCATTTCAGATCATATAGATCCCACTGCTGGCCTCGACCCTCCTTCACAGTAGGGAGGAAATTGACCTTAGTAGGTCAATTTATCAAGCAGGTTAATTTCCACGCTAGTCAAGCATGTTGATGTAGGGTTTCATCTCGAATTCTTCTTCTTTTGCACAGATGTTATATGCATTTTTAATCCCTAAGTCATCTTTTACGACACCCACGTGCAAGAGAGAGGATGGTGTATTGGATTCTTACTCCGTCACTACACGGAATGTAAATCCTTAATCCATAATAATATTATAAATGCGAAAGTAAGTTTGTTTGTTTGTTTATTTGTTTGTTTGTTTGTTATGCTTTCACGCTTAAGCCGCTAAACCAATTTCAAAAATTCTTTCACTATTGGAAAGCTATAATATCAGGGAGTTACATAGACTATAGTTTATGCAGATATTCCCACGGAAACTGGAACTACGCGGGTAAGGCGACTGAAGCCGAAGCGAAGCGAGGGCGGGTTGCTAGTCAAATATAATTATCCTTACTACTATTATAAATGCGAAAGTAAGTTTGTTTGTTTGTTACGCTTTCACGCTTAAACCACCGAACCGATTTCAAAAATTCTTTCATAAATGGAAAGCTATAACATCAGGGTACTCCCTGATGTTACTACATAGCCTATGTTACTACATAGGCTATATTTTATCCCGGTATTCCCACAGGAACATCGTTCGGGTACATCGTTCCATCCATCAGCCTATCGACCTCCACTGTTCTCCGATTTCCCTATCTATAGATTAAGACACAATCGCTACAAATGACAATCAGGTTCACAAACATCGTTGGTACAATCAATTAGGCAGCCATTGCTGTTGTCTATTCTACAGAATAATGTGACATTTAACAGAAGATTAATTTTAGACAGAGAGCTAGAGGGAGATTACATACACAACCCTTTCTATTGATGCCTTTAATTTATCTTAAGTGGATTGAAAGTATTGACTGATCATGAACCTTATCCTATTATGAGAACTTCCATTTTCGGGTGTAGCACTCACATGTATTTATAAAGTACTAGCTGACCCAGCGAACTTCGTAACGCCATAATTTTTTTTTTTCGTAAATACACTGTCTAAATTTCCAAATATATATTCTCTAATGGAGGAACCATTACGGCTTTGTCGGGAAAGATTCGATCTTCTTGGTCTCGTCATTGTTAATGATGATTCAAAGAGAATACAAATGACTGATGATTGATTTCTGAGAAAATTATAATTATCAAATTTTTAACCATACTTATCTATAAACAAAATTACGTTTAGCTGTCATTTGCATTTTGTTATTACATATCAAATGCGTTTTTGTTATCCTACGTTTCATAGTGACTTGTATATTCTCTTTGACATGAGTTTCGGTGCGAATATGGAAACGTCATATTTATCTCTTGTATTTTATTCATTTTTTTAATGTTTTATAGTGTTACATTGAATAATTTTGCTGATATTTTATGTAATATAATACAGTTAAGATATGTTAGGAATGTGATATAAGAGTGGTTTACGTGTATTTTCATATTCTACCCTAATTCCCAGAGAAATCAAATAATTAGGTTTATAACGGCTAATTAATGGTAACGACTGGACTTACTGATGGACATGACTATAAATAAGCTATTCTATATAAAGAAATGTTAAATAATATGAACAAAATTGTATCAGACTTGGCTGTATGGTTTTTGATTCCTTTGCCCGTCCGAATGGACAAACAGAAACAAAATAAAATATATTTGACATTTTATGCCATGTCACACGGGAACGCGATTGAACGGGATAAAAAGTAGCTCATTGCCATTAAGAAGAAGAAGAACGGGATAAAAAGTATCCTATGTCCGTCTCCTGGTTCTAAGCTACCTCACCACCAATTTTCAGCCAAATCTGTACAGTCGTACTTGAGTTATAAACATAGTAACTAACACGGCTTTCTTTTATATATATAGGTATCGTGAAGTTCACTAGTGTAAAGATAGTACTTTGTTCACAAATGTAATATTTTTAGATTTATTGCTGTTTCATGTAACATAAGACTTTTTAATGGCCGGTAATATTATAAGATACAATGTATAAATAGTGATTAAGCTTCGACGCTTAAGCTTCTATATATCGGGTGACTGGATCGGGGAATTAGTCCGTCACCCGTCGAGAGGCCAACCGCGCGAGGAAAGACCGACGCCCTCCCCGAGGGGGGGCCTCCGGTGGTCAGTCCAACAATGAAGGCGACGTGTCACAGGTGGGTTACGGGTATGCGTGCTTACGCTCCTTTATCGCCCCGGACGGAGTGGAGCGAGGAGAAAAAAAACTGCCATATATAAGAATATCGCGTTATTTTTTCTATCCTAATAATGGATGTCACTACAGTTTATCTTATCACGCCTTGAATATAAATAATTTCTAAGGTAGGACCTAATTGCAAGTAATAAACCAAAAAAAAAAAAATTAGGTTTCTCCCGGCAACTAAATTTATTGTGACTTAGAGAGCCGAAACCCTGAGTTAAATAAGGCTTCGGCTTATAATAATCTGTTAAACGGCGTTTAAAATTTATTTTAATTTTGTTTTCTATTCTCTACCGTATTTAGTTTTTTTTAGTGCATTGGTTTCAAATTGTCTTTTTTTGCAGTCGAGTTTTTATTTTTTAGTTATGAATTTTATTTTGAACATATTAGTGTCCCGGCACAGTCTTATGAACAATGTAATTATTTTAAATTTTGTTTAATTAATTTGATTTTTTGAGCGGTTATGGTAAGCAAATACGTCATCATCTCCATCCGGGGTTGCGCAAGCGTAGCGCGAGGCCCCTCCCCGTTTTCCCTTCCCTTCGCCATTGAGCCAGTCACCGGTACCGAATCCTTGAACCGTGTTCAGCCCGGCAGGATACCCTTTCGTGTACCATCCCTAACCGACACTTTTACCTGGGCGTCGCCTTCACTTGGTCAGCCTATCTGCGGGTGAGGAACCCTGTTCTTTCCATGTTATTTATTTTGAGAGACTATTTTTTTACTAACTCCCTTTATAGTAAGGTAAAAAAAAATATAGTTGAAAGTTATTAATAAAAAACTATTAGTTGTGCTGTCTCAATTGATTTAATAATTTATTATTTTTAAGTTATTAAATAGTTATTTTGGTAACAGGTGCAGAATACAATGTCATAAGAATGATCACTATTACATTACACTTCACTGTGAGGCCCGCTAAGATCATCAAGAGAGACATAATAGTAACTTCCTGGCAAACATTTAACATTACTTACTATCGATATTTCTCCAACCACTCATGGCGTTTATGACATTATGCCAATTCGAAAGCCATATGTCGAACACTATAAATCAATAGACTGATGGATAAATAAAAAGAAAACTAAATCAAACAATATCCGATTATTACTCGTGTATCTTAATAGACTAAAAATGTTGTGTGGCTGCGCTTATCGTAACTGCACGTCTTCTTATTTATTGACTAACTAGTCAATTTTGCTTTATGTCTCCCGTATTGTGTAGGAGGGAAGTGGAATCAATCTCTTCCAACTCCTCCTATTTAACTTTTTCTAATTAAATTTGTTGCGGGTCCCAAGACAATTAAAATAATTTCCCGGGACTGCTTGAGGGTCAAACCTCGATGTGATCTATGGAGACCATTGTGGATCCTGGCTTACAGGAGTTACAATGGTGGGAATGTGTGGTGGGATTAGTCCCAAAAAAGACTAAGTCGGTTACAATCGCTTTTTTTCTTATGGTTGTCGGGAGAGGTAACTAGGGACGTAAGTAGATAGATAACAGGCAAGAAGAAAATCCCAAAATATAGCTATATTGCAACCCTTTTTTTTTTGTGGGTGGGCTGCGATCGGCGCGCCTCTGCACCACTCCGTCCGAGGCGACAGAGGGGCTTAAGCACGCAACTCCCACAACCCACCCGAAAACCACGTCCCCTTCGTCGTTGGGCCGACCACCGGAGCAGGGTTAACTTGTCATCAGTGGTCGGCCTGACGGAATACCCCCCCTACTTGGGGTACCCTCCCATCGACTGACGTCCCCCCTCGGGGAGGACGTCGGTCTTTCCTCACGCGGTCGACCTCTCGGCGGGTGACGGGCTAATCCTCGGTCACGTCACCCGCGGCCTCGGCTAGGGTGGCATGAGGCGCAGGTAGTTGCGTCTACGCCGCCCCAGTCGCGGTATATTGCAACCCTGACTGTTAAGTATGTTGTAGCAGATCAATTACACCCCCATTATGAAAAAAACTTGTACCCAATAAGATTACATATAACATTTAAGAATAAAAAGAAAGCAAACATATTCAACAAATCAATATTTTTTTTTTTTTTTTTTGGGACTAATCCCACCACACATTCCCACCATTGTAACTCCTGTAAGCCAGGATCCACAATGGTCTCCATAAATGACACCGAGGTTTGACCCTCAGGCAGTCCCGGGATATGACTTTAATTGTCTTTAACAAATCAATATACAATAACAGCCGGAGTCTGCATTGTAGTAATTCTACTGTTAGCTTACGAAACTAACAAATTAATTAAAAGTTTCAACAACAATCCCGAGCGCATATGTAGAATAGATTATATGTATATTCAGTAAATTTTAAATTAAAAGTTTCAGTAAATATTTCTTATACAAACAATTTAAAGCGCACGAAAGTAATCGTTCTAATTTTTAAAAAATATTGTTTGTCCAGTGATTTTGGTACCATCAAGAATCTAATGAAATAGTGTTTATTAAAATCTGTTGAATCGTTAGTTACGAGCTGTCATTTGTACACCGTACAGGTCAAATACATTAACCTTTTGAATTTCGTTACAATGGGCTATTAAAACGTATGCATTAATAATATTCATATATAATAGAAAGTAAATTAATAAAAGATGATAGATAAATAGGATATTTTACCTGTGACATTATAAGGCTTCAATTATAAAACAATAAGTCTATTAGAATATAAAGGATAAACTGATTGAATTTGTAAAGGATGCGGTTTAAATATATATGGGCAAAGCTAAAAATTAAATAATTTTCACACTTAGTTATATTATTTGATGTTACTCAACATTTACTAACTTAAGTGTTTTAGTGATCATGCGATTTACGAATTCAAAATAAAAACTAGTTATAATTATATACTCAGCTTTCATGGATTATTTTAAGGATTAACAAATTAACTAGTGAATATAGAACTATTTATCAGTTAATAAATTATTGTGGTATATATGTTAACACGATTTTCCTCTCCCAGTTATTGGAATTGAAATCCAAGTAGTTTGTTAAATAAAAATTTCCGTGTAAAGCCTCGCGTTGTGGTATTCACACGTCCATTTTGAGTTAGCGTTTATCAAAATTACAAATGTTAATAATATTTACGTAAACACTTTGAGAATCACTATTGTATATAAAAAATATAGATATGTAAATAAGAATTCGCGAAGTTTCACGACTCTGTGTGACTATTAATGGCAGAAGAGAAAAAATGTTTGTGTAAGATATTGCCGTAAAAATATAGTATTTTATGGCTTTATACTTAAAAGGTTAGACGGAGATGTAACATTCCTATATATCATCTTGTAACTTAATCTTCTCATATTATAGAGATATATGTAAGTTAAAGTCTGAGCTATTAATGAGAGAATTATCGCCGAAAAAACTAATTATGCTCACCTTTGAGCTTGAATTCCAACAAGGGGGACAATTCTTATTTTCTGAATAGATCATAAAATCGAGATAAGAAATAGAATTAAAATTTTTTACAAGCGAGTTTCCCGTCTCATTCCCGATCAGTCAGTCGTTATTTGAGAGCCAGACTTCAAGAAATTTATGGCTCAGCATCTCCAGAGCAGACATACAAAAGTTTGATTAATAAAACGATTTCAATCTATTCGTATGACGAGAATTGCCTTCTTATGATGATCAGTAGTGGCATAATTCTACCTTTAAATTAACGAATCAGACAATCTTAAATGTGTATTTAACAACTAGTATCTTACTTGCCTTATTGAGAAACTTATAACATCAAATGTAATCGCCAATCCCCCTTTTGATGTTATCATTCCTTTGATAGAGTATGTTCTACCTCCTGCATATATTTCTTTTCATCATTGATCAATCCTCTTATTACTGAGCATATAACACTATAAGGTTAAAAGTACAACTCATCAAAATGTGGAAAAACAATTCATAAGTGTCTCTTTTATATAAGAATCCTTTCTCATTTCCGCATAGGGTTTTCCTTATCTTGTACACCTGTACAAGTAATTTAATATTTATTTAATATTTATTAAATAAATAGATAGACCTAGATTGACCCGGACCAACTCCACCTGGTACCATTTGGGTCAACGATTACATTCCCAAGGAGGGTTGACGTCAGGCAGGCGGCCGGTCATAAAAGTCATTGCCGAAACTTTTTGCAATATGTCAAAACAGATGACAAATTGCGTCGACCCCAAGTAATTGGGATAAGAGCAAGATGATGATGATGATTTATTAAATAAATATTAAATTACTTAATAATCTTGGGCATCACAGGGAATAGTAAATTGACGGCGATCGGCGTCCCGGTAGGGAACGTCGACGGGAGAGGGTACTTGCTCGGGGTATCTCGTTGGGTCGACCACTGAAGTCTGCACCGGTGGTCGGCCCAACGACGAAGGTCACGTGCTATACAGGTGGGTTACGGGTGTGCGTGTTTACGCCCCTCTGTCGCCCCGGACGGAGTCGGGCGACGGGTCGTAACATACCCTCCCCAAAAAAAAAGGGATGGTGAATTATATTCTTACATTGTTATCACACGAAAAATCAGATGGTTTAAATAGCACATGCTATTATATAGCTAATGTATACAATTATTGCTGCGCTGCTATTCTTAATATATATAAATTACGTGTCACGTTGTTTGTCCGCGATGGACTCCTAATCTACTTTTTTTTTTTTTGGGGGTGGGCTGCGGTCGGCGCGCCTCCGCACCACTCCGTCCGGGGCGACAGAGGGGCTTAAGCACGCAACACCCGCAACCCACCCGAACACCACGTCGCCTTCGTCGTTGGGCCAACCACTGGAGCAGGGTTACTTGTCATCAGTAGTCGGCCCGACGGAATACCCCCTACCCGGGGCACCCTCCCATCGACCGACGTCCCCCCCCACGGGGAGGACGTCGGTCTTTCCTCACGCGGTCGGCCTCTCGGCGGGTGACGGACTAATCCCCGGTCACGTCACCCGCGGCCGCGGCTAGGGCGGCATGACACGCAGGTAATCCCGCCTGCGCTGCCCTAGTCGCCGGCGGCGGGTCGCATCATCGAGGCTGTGCTCCTCGCGCTCGCGAACCACCGCCTCCTTCTGCGAGATAACTGCCTCACAGAAGACTGCGACCGCGTCCCAATTCCTGATGCTGCCGAGCATCTCCCTAGTGATGGTCGGCAGCGTTAGGTCGGCACCGATGATTGCGACGAGTTCACGACGCGGCTCTGCCCAAGCGGCACAGACCTCGAGCGTATGCTGCGCCGCATCCATGCCCCGTCAAGACCTGTACGAGTCGGAAGGAGAGCACTCCGTGCCGCCTTTCCAACCGCTGCATCAGCACCGGCCGGAAGGCCTCCACGGTCCAAACACCGTATCGAGGCCTCTCCAGCCGGTCAGCCCAACGGGCGATGACGTCTCGGCGGGCGTCGACGCGCCAGGCGGTGAGCTCCCTCAGGGAAACAACACCGCCTCCCCCGCGCACCCCCGACACCCGCCGATAGAAGTCGACGAGCATTTCCGCCTCCAGGTCCCGCGGGGGAGTCCCGGCCAACAGGCACGCCGCCTCCGTCGCCACCGTGTGGTACCCGCGGATGATCCTGACCGCCATGACCTTCTGTGGACGCTGCAGAAGGGCCCTAAGTCGGGCGGTCATGGATCCCGCCCACAACGGTGCGCCGTAGAGGGCCATCGACCGGATGACCCCCGCGTACAGTTGTCGACATGCCGCGCTCGGTCTGCCCACATTCGGCATCAGCCATTGTAGGGCGAACGCCACGCCGACGAGCCGCGGGACGAGCCTGCGGAAATGCTCCCGAAACCACCATCGCCCGTCGAGCACCGCGCCCAAGTACTTCATATGGGCCTGGATGCTGATCCCAACCGAATTGACGGTGATCGAGACGCCGATGGGAGGGTCCATACGGGGCCCATGGAACAAGAGGGCCTCCGTCTTGTCCAGGGCCACCCTCAACCCCAGCGCCTCGATCCGCCTGACGACCTCTTAGGTGCCTGAGGTCGCCAGGCTTACCGCCTCTTGTAGCGTCCCACCGCGGGCTGTGACGAGCGTGTCGTCGGCGTAACAAATCACGCCCAGCCCGGGTGGGAGGCTCCCCCGCAACGCCCAGTCGTAGCCGATGTTCCACAGGGGTCGGTCCTCGGACCCACCCTCAACACCGCACGTCATGGGCGTTCGCACAACGTCCTCTACTCGGTTGGCGTAGAGGACGCTGCGCCTCTCCAAATAGTCTGCCACCAGCCGCCTCAGGTAAGCTGGCACTCCATGGTAACGGAGCGCCTCCCTGACGCAGCTGAATGGCAGACTATTGAATGCGTTGGCGATGTCTAGGGACACCACCAACAGCACTCCCCCGCCGGTGACGGCCTCAGTCGCCACGGCCCTCAGACGCAACAGGGCCTCGATCGTCGAACGACCCCTCCTAAACCCAAACTGGGCGTCCGACAGATCGGGCCCCGTGCCGACGAGGTGCCGCTCGATGCGGGCAGCTACCACCCTCTCCAGTAGCTTGCCCATATCATTGAGCAGCACGATAGGCCTGTAGGCCGATGGCGACTCCAGAGGCCGGCCCGGATTCGGCAGGAGAACCAGCCTCCCCTCCTTCCAGCACCCAGGGAACCACCCGGACGCCAAACACGCGTCGAATAGCTCCCTGAGGCGGCGACCCAGCGTCTCAACCTCCTCCTCGACGCACCAGCTCCCCACGCGTGCGGCGACATCAGGGCTAGCGAACGAAAGGTCCACTATCGACCCGCCCTGATGTCGCACACACGTATGCACCGAGCCTCTGTTCAGCAAACAGAAGCCCAGTGCCGCCGCCCAGTCCTCGACCGCCTGTCCTCGGTCGTCCATATAGGAGGACCCCCACGCCACGGACTTGGTGTTGAAGTCCCCCAGTACGAACACCTGGCGCGGTGCCAATCGCCGTAACGAGGCTCCCAAGATGGTAAGGGAGACCCCGAAATCAGCCGCTCTCCAGGAAAGGGAGAGATACACTCCAAGGATCGTAATCTCTCCCCAGTCCGCCGCGACGTATCCGACGCCCCTGTCCCTAAGGATCAGAGACGACGAAGGCCACGACGTGGAAGCGACGATTACCACGGTACCGTCGGTGCTGCCCAGCCAATTTGGCCGGTCGGACACCGCGTACGGCACCGCGGCTACGGCTACTCCTATCAACCACTCCGGCCTCATGGCTTGCAGGAAAACGTCCTGCGCTCCGGCAGTGTGGTTGAGATTGGCTTGGAGGAGACGGATGGATACGGGGTCCATTAACGATCCTTATCCATCGTCACCTCCTCCGCGCTAACGGGCGATTGGGTCGCGCTCGGAGCGGGGGCTGGCCCGGTCGATGGGCCGCCCCGCACCTTTGGGGCCGATGCCGGGGGTCTGCAGTCCCCAGAGCCCATGCGGTGTTTGGCAGGCCTATTGCCTGCCGCACACGCGGGGCAGTGGGGCACCGCAGAGCACGATGCCGCCTGGTGTGCAGTTTGACCGCAACGGAAACCTAGCTCGCTGCAGTCAAAGCAGTTTTTGCATGTCGGGCATACCCGACCGACCCGCTATGCATTTGTAACACTTCGCGGGCCGGGGCACGGTTACCCGCGCTGAACTCCAGCCCACGAGGAGCCTGCCTGAGTCGGCCAATTGCTTGAGCGACTCCACTGGGCACTGCACCCAGACAGCACCGACGCCGCCTGGACCAGGGCGGATGGTTCCAATCCGGACGGCGTCCGAGGAACATCCGGTACGCGCCATAATGGCCTCCCGGACGTCCTTCACCGTCACGGAGTCGTCCAAGCCTGTCAGGCGCATCTCTGCGCACTTGACAGGCCTGGCGATTCGGACACCATCCTCTGGCCCGAACAGCCCCCGCAGCTTCGAAGTCACACTATCGGCCGTCTTCGCGCCCTCGGCCTCAGGGAACTCGAGAATTCGAGCCCCTGTCCGGGCCTTGCGGGTCCTAGCCTCGACGCCTCCGATGTCGGAGACGTCCAGCTCCCGCCGGGCGCGTTTTAGGACGGCCTCATAGTTGAGGCCCCTCTCAGCCGCCTCAGGCAGCACGGTGATGACCACCGCGGCCGTCTTCGGCGACTTGAGGCCCCTGCGCGACCTTTTCCCCTTTCTGACGGCTCCTGCCTGAAGAGCGGCGGCCACGGCGGCACTCTTGGCCGCCGCTCTCCGCTTCTGGCCGCGTGCCTTCCTGCCCCGCTCAGCCACCTGCCAACCCTGTTCGAGTCTGGCAGCAGCGCTGAGCGCAGCAGGAGCGGTCGCGGGTGCACTGGTCAGTGCCTGCGGTGCAGCCGCTGGTGCCGGCCGCGGCCCGGCCTTGGCGGGAGCTGGCACCTTGCCGGACTTCTTGGCCCCCTTGGGCCCAGCGGCGGCCGCAGCGTAGCTCACCACGCGGCCAACCTGACAGGGCAGCGGGGTGGGAGCCGACGCTTGCGGCCGCCTCGCTTTGTCCGCGGCGAGCGGCTGCCGGAGGGGTGATTCAGGCGGAAGACGATCCGCCACGGCCTTGATGCGCGCATCCATCATCAGCTCCAGCCTGGCGAAGATGACGCGCATCGCTCCCTCAACGGCAACGGCTCTGCCGCCTTTTGGGGTCCGTCGCGCTTCTTGGCGGTGCCCACGGCCGGCGCAGGCACCACTGGCGCGGGCGGCGCCACGGGCGCAGTCGACGGGCCCGCCCTCTCCGGCGCGGCCCGTTTCGGCGGCGAGGCCGGCGTCGGCGGTGCGGCTGGCCTTAAAAGTGCGAATTGAGACCGCAGGACAGCCACGTTCTAAACTACTTAACCGATTTTAATCAAATTTGCACACCGTGTGCAGTTTGATCCAACTTGAATGATAGGATGGCTTACATCTTAATTTATAGTCGCAATATTATTTTATTGCAAATTATTTGACATTCACAATTATCTGTTAACTCCAAACGATTTTAACAGATGGCGATATCTGTTGACTGGATTGAGTAATTAATTAATATGCTATGTCAAACCTACAAACATGTCACATACCATTTTAACTTGCTTTTTTACATAGCTGCCATTTGTAAAAAAATATGACGACCTCCATGACAGATGGTCTCTTACAGTTCCACTTAAATAGTTTAATAAAATGTAATACACTCATTTGCAAAAAAAACGGGCACCTAAGCAATGAACCATTTCAAATGTTAATATTTCTTTGTTTGATAATTATAGGTAGTTTTATCCACACAATTTGCTAAATTAATAAGAAAATAATCGTTTTCATCAGTATTTCATAAAATTTAGATACAATTTATGGGAAATAATGCTAAACCTCGCTAGTAGTGTATATTCGCTAGTAGTGCATATGCTCATGAAGTAAAAATAAAAAAGTTTTTTTGTTTGTTTTTCTTTAATAAAGTAAAAGCAGATAAATGTTTAGTATCGAGTGTGACCCCCTCTAGCTAAAATCACAGCTTGAATTCGTCTGGGCATGCTAGCGAGTATATCCCGGATACTTGCTTGCGGAATACGTTCCCACTCCGCAGTAATCACATTCTTCAGCTCTCTGATGGTCTGCGGAGCCGGGTGTACTGATCTCACACGCCGTTTCAGAACGTCCCAGACATGCTCTATGGGATTGAGGTCGGGACTTCGAGCTGGCCAATCCAAACGACGAATGCCGACCTCTTGCACATACGCATTAACATCGCGGGATCGGTGGGCGCGAGCATTGTCGTCCATAAAAATCGAGTCTTCACCTAGAGCGGCCAATGCGGGTTGTGCATGAGAAATTAGAACTTCCGTTATGTATCGATGCCCAGTCAGTGAGCCGTTTTCAATGAAGACTAACTCTGTACGATCCATTGAATTTATTCCTGCCCAAAACATAACAGAGCCCCCACCATAAGGTGTGATTTCTTCGAAACATGCCTCTGCAAAGCGTTCTCCTTGTCTTCTTAGCACTCGCCGACGTCGATCTTCACCGAACAGAGATATCCTGGCTTCATCAGAGAACAAAACCCTATTCCAATCGTCTTGAGTCCATGATTCACAATTTCTAGCGAACCTAAGCCTGTGAACTCTGTGCTCACGGAGTAATTTGGGGCCGCGGGCCGGGCGGTGACTGCGTATATTGGCAGCGAGAAGCCTCCTCCTGACCGTCCATAGACTAATATGCACATTTCTTACTTCTTGGAGGTTGTTATTAAGATCCACATACGAAGATTTGCGATTTCTCAATGCGCGACTCACAAGAAAACGATCATCCCGTGGTTGGGTACATGGTTTTCTTCCAGAACCAGGCCTTCTCTCGACGGAACCAGTCTCCTGATATCGCTACCAGGTCCTTTGGACTGTCGAGCGACTAACATTTAGCCTCCTAGCCACGAAACATTGGCTGCAACCCTCTTCAAGCAGCGCGATAATTTTGGTAGCTTTTACCACTTTATCTACCATTTTTGATACAGCCAAACAGCATTAAATAAAGCTTTGACAGTCAAGGATATGAAATTAATCGATAAAAATTGAATAAAAGTTATGAAAGTCGATGTTAACTTCTGGAACTTCGCGCCAAAAATGTAGGATAAAAAGGGGTTTTCTGTAAAAATGAACATCAAATGAAAAATTGAATTTAGAACGTACTTTTTTAAATACCACAGCATTTTTAAAACCGGCCAGTAACGTGTACAAACGATTGAAACCTTTTTGGTATTGTATCTTTTTAAATATGAATGAAAATCAAAACCGCCCGTTTTTTTTGCAAATGAGTTTATAACAAAAACATTAGCCACAGCAACGCGTGGCCGGGTCTGCTAGTTGTATTATAAAATTACCGCTCATTTTATCGTATAATTTTAATTACTTGAATCAAATTAAGACCGCGAGTTCCAGAATATTAAACGGAATGTGCCGATGTTTTTCATTTAATTGATATTTATAGTTTTGTTGACTAGAACAAATTTTTAATTATGTTTTGTAGGTATTTTTATCACAATTTTGTTACATTGAATTATTAGGAAGTTAATGACTGTCTTCATATAGATATTTAATGACTATCATTGTAATTCGTCTCGAACGAATTAGTTGTTTATAAGGATTGAATGTTGTTGTTTTTAGTTTGAAGATGATAAGTATGACTGCTTTATACACAAAGCTGAAATAAATATAACCAAGGTGAAGAAATCGCATGTATCTCTGCTGGTCACAATTTTTTTCGTTTGTTAGTTTCAAGATAGTGTTTAGAATAACAGAGTTGAAGCGGACCTTGGTCACAAATGCAAATCTGAGATTCTTTTTTTATTTTTCACATTTTCATACCTTAGGTACTGAACTTCGTGTGGTGACGGAGTAAGAATGCGATTCACCATCCCCTGTTTTTCGTGTGTAGTAAAAGAAGACTAAGGGATATAACATGCATATAATATTTGTGCAAGAGAAGAAAAACTCGAAATAAAACCTTATACTAACCCGTCTGCAGCGTGGTATAGTAGGTCAATTTTCCTCTCATACTGAAGGAGGCCCGAGCCCAACAGTGGGACGTGTATGGGCCGAGATGATGATATGATGATGAACTACTGAACTGATTTACTTGATATTTTACATATACATTATGAAAAACACAGAGGATGAAAATCCTTTTCAAAAAGTGCAGTTTCTTCTCCAAAAGGTACCTTTAATAGGTAAAAAGCATTATGCCCAAAATGTTAAGAAATCATTGACGAAATCTACAATAACGCCCCCTGAAGCCGCGGGTATAGTTAGTAGGTAATAAAATTGTAAATAAGTAAAAAACGGAATCGTTACCAGTGGTCGACCCAATGGCGATACGGCAGGTTATGGGACCGCACGCCGCTCATCCATGGCCCGGGGTGGATTGGACGGAGCGTATCTATACCATAGCTTACCAAAAAGAAGACAGCATTATTATTTTTTATTGTCAATGGTGGCACACGAACAGGCAGCACACCTGATGGTAAGTGATACCTACTGCTGCACATGGACCTTTGCAATATGATGGGCACAGCGAGGCCGTTGCCTGCCGTGAAAAAAATACTCTTAAACCTCGTTTAAAAAAGGATGTTTCATAGTATAAAGGTAATTAGATTGAAATTTGAACGGAATAACGATGTTACGTTAGCCAGGCCCAACGACGAAAGCGACGTGGTGTTCAGATGGGTTGTGGGTGTGCGTGCTTACGCCCCTCTGTCGCCCCGGACGGAGTGGTGCAAGGAGTGGGCCGACTGCAACCCACCCCAAAAAAAAAAGCTATTACATATTGATATTTAAGCACGTTGGAACCCGTGATTCTAGATAGATTTTTTTGACTGGCTATGGTCTATACACACGCCGTCCATTCTGTCCAGAGCAACGCAAGGATAGCCTGTAGCCCCTTAACCCACCGTATTCCTCCCCCTTTGCCAATGGGCCGACAATTGGTACCGAGTTCCTTGTCGTCCGTGGCCAGCCCGGCGGGATACAGGCCATTATTATTTCAACGTGCTTATTCTTCGGCCTATGTCCATAACACCCATTTTTATATAGATATCCGTATTCCGGATTTCGTCATATAGACAATTCTGAGCATAGCCCTCTTCATAGTGTGGTACGCTGAGCGACTTTAAGCAATCTTAAGAGGTCGGCATTTAGAGATCATAAGTCATCGCTCACACGCTGATTTTAAATCTCTATTTACAAATCGCAGTATATGCAAATAGAGATTTAAAATTAGAGAGGATCCTCCCAAGTCTTATTTGAATTATACATAGGTAGGTATATAGTATATTATATTTTATTTATTATACACTCATTTGCAAAAAAAACGGGCACCTAAGCAATGAACCATTTCAAATGTTAATATTTCTTTGTTTGATAATTATAGGTAGTTTTATCCACACAATTTGCTAAATTAATAAGAAAATAATCGTTTTCATCAGTATTTCATAAAATTTAGATACAATTTATGGGAAATAACGCTAAACCTCGCTAGTAGTGTATATTCGCTAGTAGTGCATATGCTCATGAAGTAAAAATAAAAAAGTTTTTTTGTTTGTTTTTCTTTAATAAAGTAAAAGCAGATAAATGTTTAGTATCGAGTGTGACCCCCTCTAGCTAAAATCACAGCTTGAATTCGTCTGGGCATGCTAGCGAGTATATCCCGGATACTTGCTTGCGGAATACGTTCCCACTCCGCAGTAATCACATTCTTCAGCTCTCTGATGGTCTGCGGAGCTGGGTGTACTGATCTCACACGCCGTTTCAGAACGTCCCAGACATGCTCTATGGGATTGAGGTCGGGACTTCGAGCTGGCCAATCCAAACGACGAATGCCGACGTCTTGCACATACGCATTAACATCGCGGGATCGGTGGGCGCGAGCATTGTCGTCCATAAAAATCGAGTCTTCACCTAGAGCGGCCAATGCGGGTTGTGCATGAGAAATTAGAACTTCCGTTATGTATCGATACCCAGTCAGTGAGCCGTTTTCAATGAAGACTAACTCTGTACGATCCATTGAATTTATTCCTGCCCAAAACATAACAGAGCCCCCACCATAAGGTGTGATTTCTTCGAAACATGCCTCTGCAAAGCGTTCTCCTTGTCTTCTTAGCACTCGCCGACGTCGATCTTCACCGAACAGAGATATCCTGGCTTCATCAGAGAACAAAACCCTATTCCAATCGTCTTGAGTCCATGATTCACAATTTCTAGCGAACCTAAGCCTGTGAACTCTGTGCTCACGGAGTAATTTGGGGCCGCGGGCCGGGCGGTGACTGCGTATTTTGGCAGAGAGAAGCCTCCTCCTGACCGTCCATAGACTAATATGCACATTTCTTACTTCTTGGAGGTTGTTCTTAAGATCCACATACGAAGATTTGCGATTTCTCAATGCGCGACTCACAAGAAAACGATCATCCCGTGGTTGGGTACATGGTTTTCTTCCAGAACCAGGCCTTCTCTCGACGGAACCAGTCTCCTGATATCGCTGCCAGGTCCTTTGGACTGTCGAGCGACTAACATTTAGCCTCCTAGCCACGAAACATTGGCTGCAACCCTCTTCAAGCAGCGCGATAATTTTGGTAGCTTTTACCACTTTATCTACCATTTTTGATACAGCCAAACAGCATTAAATAAAGCTTTGACAGTCAAGGATATGAAATTAATCGATAAAAATTGAATAAAAGTTATGAAAGTCGATGTTAACTTCTGGAACTTCGCGCCAAAAATGTAGGATAAAAAGGGGTTTTCTGTAAAAATGAACATCAAATGAAAAATTGAATTTAGAACGTACTTTTTTAAATACCACAGCATTTTTAAAACCGGCCAGTAACGTGTACAAATGATTGAAACCTTTTTGGTATTGTATCTTTTTAAATATGAATGAAAATCAAAACCGCCCGTTTTTTTTGCAAATGAGTTTATTATAATTAATTACATTATATATTATAATTCATATAGGGACTATATGTGAATTATAGATTTTTTGGTGCTTTACTGCCCCATCAGTATCATAGTTTTATATAATTATTTTTATTGTTAATTGTAAGTAAAGTTGGTAAGTTAATTTCATGAATATGAAATAATCTGCTGCAGTACAGAGAAAGACAGTGGAATTAATTTTTCAGCTAATATTTATCTTTTTGGAGCCTATCTATCAGCTTATCGACGGACGTTAAAATTTTCCCAATTGTACTGCATTCTCCGTGTGGTGATTGAATAAAAATACCATTCACTACCCCTTATTTTACCCGTGAATATCGTAAAAGACGGCTAAGGGTTATAATAAGTACAACATATATACAAGAGAAAGAAAACTCTGAATAAAACCCTATGCCAACTTGTTTGACCCGTGCGGGTATCCTTCTATTGTGGAGGAGGCTCGAGCCTAATGGGACTTGTGTGAGCTGTTATGATGACGATGACTGTTATTTATTTTCATTGTATTCCCTCAGCTGGTTTTGATAATTACTATGTATACATCATCATCATCTTGCTCTTATCCCAATTACTTGGGGTCGACGCAATATGTCATCTGTTTTGACATATTGCAAAAAGTTTCGGCAATGACTTTTATGACCGGCCGCCTGCCTGACGTCAACCCTCCTTGGGAATGTAATCGTTGACCCAAATGATACCAGATGGAGTTGGTCCGGGTCAATCTAGGGCTCTTAGTCGTCTTTTACGACATCCACGAGCAAAGCAAGGGTTGGTAGTATTCGAAGCCGCTACCACACAGCACATTGATAATTACTATGTATACAAATAAATAAAATTGAAGTGTCTGTTTGTAATATCAAAATATGTACTAGGCTTTTTTCATGCACACACGGTTATGTGCGCGACACCTATGCCTAAAATGCAGTTTAAAAATTTTGTCTGTCTGTTTGTTCAAGGTAATCTTGAAAACGGCTGGACCGATTTTGATAATGTTTTACTACCAGGTAGCTGTTTATATAAGGAGTAACTTAAGGTATATTATATCCCGGTATTCCCACGGGAACGGGTAATTCCACTGAAACCGAAGCGAAGCGAGGGCGGGTTGCTAATAGGTAAGTAATAAAAAGATGTGATATATTGTATTTATAACCCCTCCTCATACGGGAGAATGTTCAAACCTCGGTATCATCCTTGGAAATTACGGTAGGAAAGTATAGTATTAAGTAGACTAGAGTTGCCGAGTGGTCGAAATTCGGCCATGATTCATTTAAATTATTTTTCTGCTACGCAATTTTCTTTTAAGTTTATTTATGTATAATTGTACATTGAGCAAGCTATATTTCACTAATCTATATATATAAAAGAAAGTCGTGTTAGTTACACTATTTATAACTCAAGAATGGCTGTACCGATTTGGCTGAAAATCGGTGAGGACGTAGCTTAGAACCAGGAGACGGACATAGGACATTTTTATCCAGTTCGATTGGGTTTACGTGTGACGTGACATAAAACGTCAAAGAGAATACAAGTCACTATAAAGCGTGGTATAACAAAAACGCATCTGACATGTAATAACAAAACGCAAATGACAGTTAAACGGCGCTGAGTATGATTCGTGCGCGGCATAATCCGAGACTAGATTTTCGGTAATTTAGAAAATATATTTACGATAAAAAATTAAGGGGCTACAAAGTTCGCCAGGTTGGCTAGTAACTAATAAATAAGTACAAATGTCTATTAGATATTGTCATCATAATTATTATGGTTTGAGGTTCAGTTCGACCAGATATTTTAACCGTAAACATAAGTGTATAAGCGTTCATTTTTAACTATAGTCTTTGAATAGGTGCTCAGTTACCTTAGTTCACAACTATGAATGTGAGAGACTATTTTCTGTGTAGTGACGTAGTAAGAATACAATTTACCATGCCCCCTTTTGCCCGTGGGTGTCGTAAAAGACGACTAAGGCACATATAACATCTATGTTAGAAAAGGAAAACTCGAAACAAAACACTTGACCAAAATATCTGACCATCGTGGCATAGTAGGTCAATTTTCCTCCCACAATGGACAAGGCCTGAGCCCAACAGTGGGACATATATGAGCTGAGATGGTGATGATCATGATCTAACATAGTTTTATTTGATTCATTAATAATACGAAATATTTATTCACAAATGTCTTTATTTATACGTGGTACCCTAAAAATGCATTTCGTTCATGTATTTTTTTTTATTATTGTATTTGTATTCATATCCAGTTTCAGCGCCCGTAACCTCGTTGACCTCCACCATAACCTCCTTGTCCTCCGCCATAACCTCCTTGTCCTCCATATCCTCCCTGGCCACCAAAACCGCCTTGATTACCGCCGCCATATCCTCTGTTACCGCCACCGAAACCTTGATTTCCACCTCCTTGACCACGGCCGAAATTTCCTTGGCTACCGCCGCCTCTTCCATAGCCTTGGCCTAAGGCTACTGCCATGAGAGCCATCACAACTACGAAGATGAACAGTGTCTGAAAAGTATAACAAATAAAAAATATATTATATTAAAATAAATTTATTCTAGAATATATATATATATATATATATATATATATATATATATATATATATATATATATATATATATATATATAGATAACTTTTTGTTAATTTGGCATTTGACCTGGTAAGATTTTCATATTTTGATTTAATAATTTATTATAATTGTACTTATCAAAATTCCATTAGTAAGAGGAAGTTTCTAAAACTTCTAAGGAAACTTTTAATTTCCATTAAGTGCTTTCTATGATAGAAATGTATTAAAAAATCAAATATATACGAAATTAAATCTTAAAAATTTAAACTAACATATTTCACGAAACCCACATCCCATGAAAACATAAATGTGAAAATGGGAGCCACGTTCAATATTTTGATAATTATAACGTGGTTATCGTTCTTTATCACCGATAACTTCTTAAATTATAATTATATACACACATATATATATATATATATATATATACATACACACACACACACACAAACACACTCACACTCACACACTCACACACACACACACACACACACACATATATGTATATCAAATCATTGCATATTCTGTTACCTATTTTTTATTGATGTCAAATATCTATAGACGGGGTGAACCTGATCGTTGACGTGGCGTTAACGCCACGCTTAGATATAAAAATTAAAAAGAAATATTGTGTAACGAAACCATAAAGCGTTTTAGAATTTTGTACAGCGCCATCTAGTGAGGTCAAAATAAATTATTATCTATAGTATATACTAATGAAAATAAATGTTTATTGAATAAAAATCATCAACTTCTGGAAAGAAATCATAATGTTTTATTAACAGTTTACGCTAAATTAGTTCCTGTCGTAATCTGTTCTTTCATGCATATAAACTTGTACAAAATAATTTCAAAGTATCACATCTGCCAGGCGCCCTGAGTGACGGCTGACTTTTCTTTAATATTTTTTTACGTAAATTTGTGCCATCCTTCACGACATACGAGATAGTGAAACCAATTTATATGATGACAATTTTTGGATAATAATCCAAGAATATTCAATCAAAGTTGGTTTAAAATCATTTACAAAAATAAATTGCGGATATTGTTTAATTAAAACGTAGACCAAATTATGGATATAGAATATAATGAATAGGAAGAGTTACAGTTCTGAATTCCATCAGCAGCGTGTTCCTTTTTTGAATTACATCCATTGGTCTATTGTTGTCTACTATTGGACATAAGGCTTCTCTACTGAGTGAAGGGTTTATGCTACGCTTCGTAGGTTTCTCATTGACGATCTAATTTTTATAAAGAACTAGCTGACTCAACAGACGCTGTTCTGTTCACATAATACAAAAAAGAATTCTCTTTGAAATCGATAGCAGCGCCACCTACCGGTGCTAAATATTAATATAAAACATTCTCGAATCCACTTCTCGAACACACTCGAATACACACAAAAAACATCAAATTTGGGCCAACCGTTTAGGAGTTCAATTACAAACAGGAACAGAAGATTTAAATATATAAAGATTTTGAAATTTTACTACCATCTACCGGTTACAAAGTTCTAAAAAAAGTGCTTAATTAAAAATCTAAATTTTTTCAAATTTATTTTGTATACTTTTCATTAAAAAAATACCGTAAAATGAATAATATTGCTGTATCAATTAAAAATTCTTTAAATTTTATTTAGAAAGAGAATGGAATTACCTATAAATGACAATTTCCTGGCCGATTATTATTAGTTATTATTAAAGCAAAAGTAAATTGACTGTTACATAATTAGTGCACTCAACCATTCAGAATTTTCTAACCACCTTCTACGATGATGTACTGGCTTGATAATTAAAAAAAAAAACTCCAGTGTTCCTGTCATATTACTCGTTAACCATATTAATCGTTTGAAATTGCTTCACATAATATGTATATTAATAGATAGTTATGTATACTTGTTTGTATATTTCATATACGAAATATATACCTTGTATAAATAAATAAATCATTATAGGATAAAATGCTCACAAATTACATAAGAAATCGATTTCGTATTTGAAACAGTTCTCATTCCTCTGACCTTTAAGAAAATCAAATCACATCCACACTCTAAACAACTGTTAATACAAAATATGACAACTTTAAGCAACTATGTGAATTATTTAAATAAATGTTCCGTATCAACCAACATAAATGGTCAGTTTAAAACATTAAAAAATATATATGTCAGATACACATTGATAATTCACTTATAAATAATAGATTAATGTAATTTAATAGTACAGTATATTGATGTTACCTTAGCTGATGCCATAATCACGAACTATACGCCACACAAAACTGTCAGGACTGACAGCCTTTCTGCCTTATATATGAATAATATAGTTCCCAAGATCGTTAGATTTTCCGTTTCACACTAATTGGAACATCAAATCTTTGTGTTTACTAACATGTACCTATATAACAACGATGATGATATAACAAGTATAGGTAAAGATTTCTTAGTAAAATTGTTGTTAAATTGTGGTAGATTCTATTTTTTTATTTAACTGCGACCTTGAGGTAAGTATCCTATCCATACATAGTCTCATTCATTTTAGCTACGTCCCAGTGCCGGGCTTAAACTTTCTCCTGGATAGGAGTGAAATTGCCTACTATACCACGCTAATCATTAGCCACAACCTTCATAAATTAGCCTCATTCATTTTAGCTTATATACGTCCCACTGCTGGGAACGCATCTCCTCCTGGATAGGAGTGAAATTTTCTACTATACGACGCTGGTCAGACGGATTGATATAGGGTTTTATTTCGAGTTAACTTCTCTTGAATAAATATTGTATGCGTGTTATATGCCTTAGTCGTCTTTTACTACACCCACAGGCAAGAGACGGGGTGATGATTAGTATTCTTTCTCCGTCACCACACGGAAAGAATTTTTATTAGCAACATTAGCCTATTGTCGTCTATTATTGATAATATAGGGAATATTGCTACAGTTGCTAGGCTTAGTAGGCGGGTTGGCGATCGCAATTTGTGTTATGATTTTCCCAGCGAAGCGTATCTCTCCTGGTGCTCTCTCTACTGGGAATATAAAGGATGGGACATATTGTATGTATATGACATTGTATTCTCAATCCGACACTAAATGCCCTATACTTATATTTTTACAATTGACAAAAGAGGAGAATTAAGTACTTAATATAGTTTTCGTCTTAATGGTTTCATTACATGGATTTACTACAGCAGAAAAGTGAAGAATTGTAATCCGCCCATCCATCTACTAGTCTATCACCATCCAGTTTTGGACATAGTTCTTCTCAATAGTTGCCACATTTGGTAGATGGTTTGGCAATTTCTAAAGAGATTGCTGCTTATCATTGTGAGTTCTCAGCCATTTTGTACGACTCCCATGGGATAGTAATATGTCATGAGCTGTAGAATTTATTCAAATCAATTAAAATGAATGTCAAACATTTGTAATAACAAATCTACCTTACAAATCATTTAGTTCTTTCTACCTTGGTACTATAAATAATTGAAAACATCGGCAACAATGATTCTAGAATCATTTTCTTCTTACACTGGCAATAAATTTTGTATCAAAATGTGGGTCAATATTTAATAACTAATTTCTGTATCGGGTAGATAATTATAAAATTTTCTGCAGTAACGATGACTTGTTGGACGTGAGACATCTTAGTCCACCCGTGATTATGAACGCTGTAAAGTGTTCGAAACGTCGGGTAATCAAAAATCAAATACAAACGCGATAAAATCCGTAAAGTAGTTTTATTTAAAAATGTATAATACTCGCGTAAACATCAGAAATCATTAACATCGGGTTAACAAAAACATAATTGAGTGCGGTAAAACCCGTAATGGGTAATTTTATTTTTTTTACTTATTTAAAGATGAGTTACTTTCAGTATATTTCCGAAGGACACCTTGGCCTTATTTTCTCTGTTCTGAAGTAAACACATTAAAACCATATTGTAATGTAGTGTTAGAACTAAGGGTACAAGACTAAGCAATATTAGGTATTTCAGCTTGAAATTTTCCGTGTGATGAAAGAGTAAGAATATAATTCACCACCTCTCTTGCTCGTGAATATCGTAAAAGACGACTAAGGGATTTCATATATACATATGTAGACGACTAAGGGATTTAATATATACATACGTATAATATAAATGCAGAAGAAACAAAACTCGCCATGAAACCCTACACCAATACGTCTGACCAGCGCGGTTTAGTAGCTCAATTTCCCTTCTAGGGAAAAACTCTTCTTCTTCTTGTGTAGGAGGAGGTCCGTCCAATAGAGGGACTATGTCGGCCGAGATTAAATTATGAAGCTTGAACTCAAACGTGCCTTAAAGCATTATTGTTTTGTTGGTGATTTACATTCCATAACTCTTCAGTGAAGATCAAAGTTCGTAATTATGATTTGAAGCGACACTCCGAGTTAGATACCATGCGTGATGAATTAAAACTTGAATACCTGCAGCAATTATTTATAATTGCCATAATAATGTGCCTATATGCTCGTAAAGTATTGTCCCGTCCTTGTCCTCCTTCCTTGTGGATGTTCTTTAGTATTTTTTTTTATTTTTTATTCCTTAGAGAATTTTTTTTTGTATTTTTTTTGGGGCCGAACACTAAAGTTAAGGAACTCTGAACCGGTGGTGGGCCCAACGACGAAGGCGACGTGCTACATGGGTGGGCTACGGGGCCGTGCGCCCCTCTGTCGCCCCGGACGGAGCCGGGCGGCAGGTGCGCTGACCGTAGAAATCCCAAAAAAAGAGACATATTTTTGTGTTAACACCCTGCCCTAAGGAAGCACTAAGAGCTTTACCTAGCAAAGGCTTTACCTGGGCAAACTCCAGTTGACGCCGTCTGGTCAAAAAAAAATAGCGGTCACGTGGACTGCCGGCAGAAGTTAAAACTTTCACTTACCTAACGTCAACACTTTTTGGCAATGTATTATTTTTGAAGTGAAAACTTTGGTAGGGGAAAATTTTATGGGTTCGCGTCACCTACATGCTCATGACTGGCGCACACATTATGCGCTATGCGCCCTAGATACTTTTTGTATAGGAGAAGTCCCGCGCGCTCGCGTCACCGACATGCTTATAGCAGTATATCTATCTATAGCTATACAGCTGACGTATTTGACGTCCTGTGTATTCCCCGTCCTTACTAATATTATAAATGCGAAAGTAATTTTGTTTGTTTGTTTGTTAAGCTTTCACGCTTAAACCACCGAACCGATTTTCAAAATTCTTTCACCGATGGAAAGCTATAATATCAAGGAGTAACATAGGCTATATTTTATCTCAGTATTCTTACAGAAACTGCGCGGATAAAGCGACTGAAACCGAAGCGAAGCGAGGGCGGGTTGCTAGTACTTTATAAGTGAAATTGAAAGGGTTTAGTGAAAAGTTCAATGTGTATTTACTGTGCATTGTAGAAATAGTGTTTTTGTTTGATTATTATTATTTCAATTGAACTGTGTTTATTTATATTTTATCATTATCTTGTACAGCCCGTAATATATTTGAATAGTAAAAAAACATATAAACATGCATATAATTGTTGCTCGAATTCTCAATAGATGTAAAAACCAAATTGATGTTGATAATTTTAATTCAAATATGGAATTTCAAATTTTAATACTAACAGTTCTAAGTATTCACTTCTATCGGCAGTCTCTATAACTGCCATTTTTATATTATTCGACAGGTGACGGAGTAAAAATACTATTCTCTCGTCATTAAAAACGACTGAGGGATATAATATGCATATAACGTCTATACAAGAGAATGAAAACTCGAACTAAATTTAACCAGCATGATACACTAGGTCAAAATCCCTCGTACTACGAAGAACGCTTGAGTTCAACTATGGGACGTGTATGAGCCAAGATATGGTGATGAAACGCCAATTACATAGATTAATCTAACTGCCATAGTTTATTTATAATTCCATTAATAATGAAGCCTAGTAAATGCTATGTTAAAACGCTTTTATTAGATTCATACGTGTGCCTATGTAACGGCAACTTTAAATATAATTTAGACCCACTTCAAAACGTCGAATTGACTCGAAATTTGGCACCCTCATCGAGGACCGATGATAATTTAATATTTCGGTCAGTCCCGTTATCCTTACCAGGATTTGCCAGATTAACGGTTTTTTAGTATCTGATATCCGGTAGTGTCTTTGCACTATAACCAAGTTTAATTTGTTTGTGTATCTACATAAGGGTGTTTTTAGTTTTCAAACTACATTTTTTATAGTAAACGTAGTTCAAGATTATATAAATAAGTTATATATAATAAGATAAAACAAATAACAATTAAGTAAATATTTATTTACATCAAATGAAATAGTTATATAACAATAAAAAATGTCGTAAATGCTGTCATTCAGTTGTCATTTCAGTTTCATTATGGAGTTTCAGCGACCGTATCCACCTCCAAAGCCTCCTTGTCCACCACCGAAACCTCCTTGGCCACCTCCATATCCTCCTTGTCCCCTTCCAAAACCTCCTTGTTGTCCACCTCCAAAACCTCCTTGACTACCCCCAAATCCTCCTTGTCCACCTCCAAAACCTCCCTGACCTCCACCAAATCCTCCTTGTCCACCTCCAAAACCTCCCTGGCCTCCACCGTATCCTCCTTGATTACCATAACCTCCGCCAAATCCTTGGGCAAAAGTGGTGGCTAGTAAAGCCATCAGTACTCCAAGAACGAAGAATGTCTGTAAATACAGGATGAAGGTTAGATCTGATTTATAAATACGTAAATATTACGTCTTATCATCGCTTCAAATACGTTCCACTACTAGCAGTCCAGGACTCAAGCCTCCTTCATAATGGGAGGGAAATTGACCTACTATACTACACTGGTCAGATGAGGTGGTACAGTGTTTTCGAGTTTTCTCTCTCTTACTTACGTCCAGTACGCCTGATTTATTAATCCCATATGTTACTCCTTTCCATTACATTAGAGGGAGTTTGAAAATTGCGCCAGTGACGGAAAAGTTAAGGAGTGAACGCCTGACATGGTATGGACATGTGATGAGGCGGGATGAAAGTAATGTTCTAAGAAAAGTTTTGGGTATGAATGTTGAAGGCTAGGGATAAATGGAGAACGAAGAGAAGGTGGATGGACTGCGTGAGTCATGACATGGATAGTCTGGGAGTGACTGCAGAGATGACGTCTGATAGAACCAAGTAATTGAGATAAGAGCAAGATGATGATGATGTTACACCATTCCATGTGGTGACTGAGTAAGAATACAATTCACCAGCTCCTCTTGCCCGTGAGTGGCATGACGATTAAGGTGAGTCGCCTCTTATGCATTTTATAACAAATATGTCTATAATTACAGCACAGGTACAGTAGGTCAATTTTCCTTCTAATGTGGAGGAGGGTTGCGTGCAGTAATGGCGAATATATGAGCTGAAATGATGATGATGATGATCAAATATTATGATTAATACAACAATATATTAAGACTGATATTTCGTACCATTATTAGAAGATTTAAATATAACCAAGCAACGATATTATATAAGAAGGAATTATTATAAAAGTAAGAAACCTCGAAATGAAACCTTATACCAACATGTCTGACCAGCGTGGTATAGTGTGTCAAATTTCCTCCCATTGTGGAGGAGGCCCGAGCCCAACAGTGGGACATATATGGGCTGCAATAATGATGATGAACAATATGTTTATATGCATTTATATGTTCTTAAAAGTTGACATAGATAAAAGAATAAATTTAATTTGGATTGAAAAATATTTTCAAATAATTCCTTTTTTTGTTATAAGAGCAGATAAAATTTTAAAAGGATTAGTCCTTTTAAAGATGTTGTTTTTCACGTCTATAGTCTTAGGACTATAGACGTGAAGAATAAATATTATAACTCGACACCGACATCCATATCTATAACAGATTTACGAAGAAGAAGAAACATAGATCTTCAACATGGCATTGGTTTCAAACATTAAAAATTATTTTGTTTTGCTAATGCAGTATTATATTTCATAAAAAAAATAATATATAAAGGCATCTCTTAATGATAAAGATTCTTAATTATTACTTTAAATGGTATTCGCTTTAATAACATGAATTAGAAATACTTCAATAACAGATTCATCATCATTCATCATCATAATTATTAAAAATCTTGATATACACGATAATAATCATAGATATATTAAAATTACCTTAGACGATGTCATAGTTGGAAACTAGTTACTATACTGAATACGTCATTAGTATTGTGCGGTTTATATATGTCATGTGTGTTTATTTAGCACGTGCGTTAATTGAATAAAAAAGACGTGTAATTTCCAAAAATGTGAACACGTAATGATTCTTTTATACGTATTATAAATATCACTCTATCCGTCTGATTGTTTTGTCTTCAGCTAAAGTAATTTACTTATTTGAAAATGTATTTCATCATCATCACCACAGATCATAGACGATTCTTTGGACTCGAGCCTCCTCCACGATGGGAGGAAAATTGACCTACTATACCACGCTGGTCAGACGTGTTGGTATAGGGTTTTATTTCCAGTTTTCCTTCTCTTGCATAGATGTTAAATGCATATTATATTCCTTAGTCGTCTTTTACGACACCCACGGGCAAGAGAGAGGATGATGAATTGTATTCTTACTCCGTCACCACACGGAGGGAAAATGTAATTTAATTTGGAAAATGTATTTATTGTTTGAATTTATTTACATAAATTAACTAGCTGATCCAATAGAACCTGTTCTATGCAAATTTGAAATAAAATCATTAGATTAATTGCACCGCCTCCTACTTGATCTAATTGTCAATCTAAACCATTCTTGAGTTCACCTGAACACAGGTGAAAATATCATCGAAATCGGTCCACATATACATGTACAAAATAATTATATAGGTAAACAAAGATATCCTAGATAAGCTTTGACGATCTGGGTCAATTAAATACCAAGAAATGTGTCATTTATTCATAAAAATTTTCAGAAAAGGAAACTCTAGACGAGCGGAGCCACTGACATCTATACCAATAAATAAAATTGGAGTGTCCGTTTGTAATGTCAAAATAATAGGCTTTTTTCATGCTCACACGGTTATTTGCACGACACCTATGCCTAAAATAGCAATTAAAAAAATTTTTGTCTGTCTGTCTGTTTGTTCCGGGTAATCTTCATAATGGCTGGACCGATTTCAAAAATTCTTTCAACAATGGGAAGCTATAATATCAGGGCCTAAACTATGCTATATTTTATCCCGGTATTCCCACGGGAACGGGAACTACGCGGGTAAAACGACTATAACCTATAACCGAAGCAAAGCGAGGGCGGGTTGCTAGTAGCTAAATAAAATCCAAATTAAATTATACCAGCCGTTTTGCACATTCGTACATGTTCATACACTAAAGTGTTTGTTTTTTTATAAATTACTAACGACTCGCTCGCGTTTTGCGTCGTTTCCAACCGCTTTAGCCCTGCATTTTAAATCTGCAATAATTATCTGCTATGATATGGCGTCGGGTTTGAGTCCCGGACTGGGCACATCTTTTTGGGGTTTGCCTGAAAGGAAAATAGCCTAAGTTACTCCTTATTTATACAGCTACCTATAGCTAACAATAGTAAAATATCAAAATCGGTCTAGCCAGACAGACAAAATTAATGAAAATATATAACCGTGGGAGTATGAAAAAATCTATTATATTGACATTACAAACAGATACTTTAATTTAATTTATTTATATAGATGACGGTATTCTATGTTTTGGGTAAAGTATACAATGGATCAAAACCCTGTAACGCATTACTGCTTGATATCGTGCAAGATCTTCAGTGACTCCACGACAGCTTCAAATTGTATAAGGCAGGCCTATGGTATTTTTATTTTGTTATTTTTTATAGCAAACGGTGGCAAACGAGCGAAATGTACTCCTGATGGTAAGTGCTGCTGCCGCTCATGGACCTTTGCAAGGCCACTGCCTACCGTGAAAAAAGTGAAGGAAGTGTGTATGCGTGCAATGAATTTCGGTAATATTAAAGGCATTACTAAAACCCACCACATGCAAACGCCCTCATAAAGTTAGGCTTCCGGCTCTCTCGCTCACCAAACGAAGCGCAGTAACAAGTTACTACTGCTCGGACGTCGATTTTCTGCGAGAGTGTGGTACTACCGGCTGTTAACAGGCAACTGTCAATACCGTGGTCCTACCACATGGTATCTCTCGCCAGAATATCGGATTTTTAAAGTACATAGCTGTCAAGTTTTGACTTCAGTCTTTGAGATGTTGTTTCATCTTATTAGAGTCATTAGATTTAGTGGATATAGGCCTGTGATAGTTATTATACAAGTTCTTCTTCATTATTATACTCAACTCATCTCATCATCATCATCATATAAACCCACAAAATATCCCGCTGCTGGGCACGGGTCTTCCCAAGAGAACTTATAACAGGTCTTGGGGGAATTAGCATAATCATCACGCCTGCCAGGCGGATTAGCGATCTCGGTAAGTTAGAGTACACAGAATAACGCTGCTGGCCATTTTCTGGTATAAGAATCTCTTAGTCGCCTATGACACTCACAGGAAGAGATAGGGTGATATCATTCTGAAGCCGGTACCACACAGCATCTATTACAGAAAATTTGAACTATTTGAAGATCTTATTATGGAATAAAATGAGTGTATTCGTCGGTATTTAATCTCTTAAATTTATCTGGCTCTGTCTAATTATCATTACCGCCACTATGGTGGTTTCGTGATGACGGTATGAGGCGGTTTGATGATTACGTTCATTCTTCAGTTGTTAGTCGATTCTTAAGGTAAGCTTAATGGCTAGATACAAAGTTTTGCTGGCTTTTACTCTATGATATGTTACTATACAATTCAATTGCAGCAAACAATATACATATATTTAATTAATACACATATTGCTAGCATATTGCCCCACGGCTTTATCCGTGTAATGCCCGTTCCCGTGTATATACTAGGAAAAAAGCATATGTTAATGGATCGCATTAGCTTTCCATAATTCTCCTTTGCATAGTGGAAATACTTAATTTAGTTTTATAAATTGGTTCAAGGGTAGCAAACGAGTTTGCATAGGCTTTGCTATATATAAATTTAAAAGATTGAAAAAAAAAATCCATTCAAATAAATATTTATTTACATCAAATGGAATAGATATACACAATCAACAATTTCCTAAATGTAGCTCATTTCAGTTTCATTATAGAGTTAGTTTCAGCGACCATATCCACCTCCAAAGCCTCCTTGTCCACCACCAAACCCTCCCTGCCCACCGCCGAATCCTCCTTGTCCACCTCCAAAGCCTCCTTGTTGTCCACCCCCAAACCCTCCTTGACCACCCCCAAAACCACCTTGTCCACCTCCAAAACCTCCCTGGCCTCCACCGTATCCACCTTGATTACCATAACCTCTGCCTAATCCTTGGGCCGAAGTGGTGGCTACTAAAGCCATTAATACTCCAAAAACTAGGAATGACTGTAAATACAAGATGAAAATTAAGTATGATTCATTAATTACGTAAATATTACGCTCTGTCACCTCGGCTCATTTGCGTCCCACAATTGGGCTCGAGCTTCCTCCATAATGGGAAGGAAATTGACCTACTATACCACGCTGGTCAGACGAGTTGGTATATGGTTTTATTTCGGGATCCTTACGTCCTGTGCTCCTGATTTATTAGTTCCATATATTACTCCTTTCCATGTGGTAACGAAGTAAGAATACAATATACCATCTCCTATCTTCCCCGTGAGTGGCGTAAAATGCATATTACTTATAACGAATATGCCTGTAATATTTTTATAAGAGAAGAAATTAAACCCTACACATACCAACCCATCTGATGAGCAAGGTATAGTAGGTCTATTTCGTTTCTAATATGGAGGTGGCAAATGCGTAGTAGTTTGAAGTATATGAGCTGAAATGATGATGATGATCAAATGTTAGGCCTATACAACACTATGTTAAGACTGATACGTATCATTATTGGAGGATTTATTGGGTATGCAAATATAACCTAGCAACACTATGTTTATATACTTTTTTAATCATATATTCTTAAAAATTGATATGGGCAAGATAATAGATGGAGTTTTGATTGCAAACATCAATTAAAAAATAATCTTTTTCCTAACGATTTCTAATTGTTACGCGAGTTTGTAAATGACTATTTTGCGGCTTTTATCGCGTTGGTATTTTATTATTTTTTGCCCGACGGTTCGAACACTTTACGGCGTTCATGATCACGGGCAGATAATACGTACGGGAACGGGCGGTCAAAAATCCAATACAAATACGATAAACCCCGTTTGTTTTATTTACAGTTTCTTTTTTTGTTATGAGGGCGGATAATATTTTCAAAATGGTATTGGTATCGAATATTGAAATTATGTAGTTTTACTGATGCAGCATTACTATATTCATAAAAAATATAAAGAGATGAATACTCTTTATGATAAATATACTTAAATACTCCTTTAAATAAATACCATTTGCTTTAACAAAATAGATTATTAATACTTTAATGAGAGGTTCGTCATTAGTCAACTTCATAATTATTAAAAATATTGTTATATTATATGCTTAGAATAATAACGGATGGTGTCAATATTACAAACGTTTGAAACTTGAATCTAAAAATACTAATGGCGCGCAGATGATTACACACGTACACACGCACACCACTATACAAATTATGAAATCAAATTTTGTTTTTATTAACATAAATCATCGAAATACTTTTAAAAGATGTGAAAAAAATGTGTCAATTATTTATAAAAATCTTCAAGCACAGAAATTCTATCCAAGCAGAGCCACAGACATGACTAAGTAAAATCCAAATCAAATCATACCAGTGGTTCTAAATGGTTAATTATGCTACAAAGGACAAAGCACATTCTTAATTATATTAAGGGGTTATTTTTTTTTAAATTACTATTGCCCCGGAATCTATTACCACTATGAAGGTTTTCGCATTTCCATATTCCGGATTCTATCACATAGAGAAATATAGAGCATAGCTCTCCCCATAGCACGTTGAGCGACTTTGAGCTTTATTACGAGGCCGATATTTAGAGAGCACGTTTTTGTGCTCTATGTCATCGCTGGGACAAATAATGTATAATTTATAGTAAGTTTGAGGAACACTGGCTAGGATAATACAAGTGTTAATAAATGCAGATTAAATTATGATGTTTGTACTAGACAAAAAAATGTACCTAAGTCCATATTCGTAGAATTTGCGAATGTGTTATTAATATTTATAAAAAAATTATACTTTAAATTTGCTCATTAAGGTGACCTTTTTGTGGTACTTACCGATCAACTATTACTGGATTATAATGTAGTCATAAATAAGCTAGAAAATCAAATAAATTAGTGTATACACTTATCATCATCATCATTCATCATTTCAGCCTATCGCCCTCCACTGCTGGACGTAGGCCTCCCACACGTTACGCTACAAAGTACGGTCCTGTGCCGCCTGCATCCACTGATGCCAAGCAACTTTCACCAGGTCATCGGTCCACCTAGTGGGCGGGGGGGTCCTACACTGCATCGTCCAATGCGTAGTCGCCACTCGAGAACCTTTCTTCCCCAGTGGTTGTCAGTTCGTCGAGCGATGTGACCTGCCCATTGCCACTTCAGCGTGCTAATACTTGGTGTTGTGTCGGTTACACCCGTTCTTCTACTGATTTCCCGTAATTCAGATTCTATCTCGCAGAGAAATGTCAAGCATAGCACGCTCCATAGCTCGCTGAGCGAGTTTGAGTTTGGATAAGAGGCCTACATTTAGGTACCACGTTGCTGTGCCGTAAGTCATCACTGGTAATATACACTGATCGTAAACCTGTGTTTTGAGAGACAGGTATGTTGGACGAGAGAGAGATACACATATACTAAAGGTTTTTTTTAAAGATAACGTCCTGCACTAAGGAAATAATCCTTGTATTGCGGGGGACTTGACAAATAAATAATTAACGGACAGAAATTACATCCAGATGCAGAAGAACAATTTCTGGATCGCACATAGTTTTGTCTTGCGTGGGATTCGAACCCGTGACCCTGGTACGGTAGGTCGGTATCTTAACCACTACGTCATCTGTATTGGATTTATATCAGACTAGCAACCCGCCCTCGCTTCGCTTCGGTTTCAGTCGTTTTTCTTGCGTAGTTCCCGTTCCCGTGGGAATACGGGGATAAAATATAGCCTAATTTACGCCCTGATATTATAGCTTTCCATTGGTGAAAGAATTTTTGAAATCGGTCTAGCCGTTTTGATGATTACCCGGAACAAACAGACAGACAGACAGATAGACAAAAATTTTTTAATCTGTATTTTAGGCATAGGTGTCATGAAAATAACCCTATTTATTTATTTATTATTTTGACATTACAAACAGACACTCCAATTTTATTTATTGGTATAGATTTTATTTCATTTTCTTCTGTTAGGGATTACACGAAGAATTTTTTTTATTGCTATCGGTGGCAAACGACCAAACAGTACACCCGATGGTAAGTGTTGCTCCCGCTCATGGACCTTTGCAAGGTTGCCCACCATGAATAAAGTGTGAATGCGTGAAACGAGGTTCGGTGATATTAAAGGCATCACCAGAACCCACCACATTCAGAAAATTGAGCTTCCGCCTCTTTCGCTCACCGAACGATGCGCAGTTACACATAGCTACATTTAGCATTTACTCGTGTATTTTTGAAATGTTCTAGTAACGCCCTTTCCAATGAAACCAAACACGTTGTATTTATCTGAAATTTATTTATTAACAGCACTTTATGAGCGCGAAAGAGCGCTAGTTCAGATTCAGTGACATCTCATATAGCCCACAACCAGCAGACAATCAAAACGCTTCTAACGATACATGTGTACCAGTTCTAATCAGTTGAAGAGCTATGAGGGAACAGATGAACATACATAACCAGTTAAATTCATAACCCTCCTCCGGCCGTAGTGGGGTAATAAGAATTCGAAATCTTTATAAAAAATCTCTAAGCTAAACCTGAGAAGCTAATACAAAGAAAATGTTTTATACTTTAATTAGTACATACAATTGAGTTCGTAGGATATAGGGATAAACAGACAATGTGAAAAAAAAATAAAAAGTTATCTTTTTATCTTCAAATTGCTAATAATTTTCTGGCAGGCACTTGATATTTAAATCTGGGACTGCCGACTATCGACCACTGCATCAGTAACTATGACACGGTCGCCGCCTTTTGCCAAGCAGAAGAAGGCAGTAGAGTGGCTCCGAACCGAGTCAGACCACATGACACACTCTGTTGTTAGCATCTGGCCGGGCGCAGGTGGAAATACCTGCGCCTGATACCGCCATTCCTGAGATCGCGGGTGACTGGATGGCTATCAAGGATTAGGTATCAATACGGTGGGTTATAGGACCGCGTATCGCCCTTTAGTCATTCCGGACGTAACATCCAGCATGTGTTTATATCATAGCTCGTCCAAAATCCAAAATAAAAGGCACTCGATGTTTAATAAAATAAGCTGGAATATAATTCACTGTAACGATGGATTGCTAATCACATGCTAATGTCACGTCTTATTTATTTGAGATTAGAGAAGATTAAAGAGAAGGTGAATAAACTGATATGGATGGACAGCGGTTGAACAAATATATGACTTTTGATAGGGTTATATAGAAAAAAACGATATATTGCGTAGACCAGAAGTAATTGGGATAAGAACGGGATGATAATGATGAGTTTAATATATATTATTATTGAGGCTTTCATATCAACAATATGTTACCTTTCTCATCGTTTGCGTAAACCTTAAAACCAAAACAATATGCGGGTGACCGGACCGGGGATGAGTCCGTCATCCGCAGAGAGGATGACCGCGCGACGGCGGCCGACGCCCCGGGAAATGGACGTCGAGAGGAGAGGGTACTCCGCAGGGTATTCCGTCCGGCCGACCGCGGAGGATAAGAAACTCGGTACCGGTGGTCGGCCCAATAACGAAGGCGACGAGCTACGGTGGGTTATGGGGTCGCGCGCCGCCCCTTTGGCGGGCGGCGGTTGTGCTGACCATTGCTCACCCCAAAAAAAACCTGACAATAAAATAAGATAAAAATCAATAGTAATAGAAAGAAAATATTGTTTTAATTTTTTTTGTTTAATAACATTTTTGCACAATCATATAATAATAGATTTCTTACATTATTAATACAACTTATCTTTTTCCTGTTTCTTTAGATTATAGTTATAATTATTATTATAATAATGTGCGTACGGCTTTGGAATTGATTGATATAGTGGTAAATCATCATAAGCAAAATATGGAAAGGTATAAAATCCTTGGATGTATGTAGGTGCAATATATGGCTTTCTAGTTGTGCCAAAAATATAGTATTTGTCTTCGTATTTTGATTGTCCTTTTATGGGCTTCAGTCGATCTTCATAAGGTCCCAAAACTGGTTGCCAATTGTTAATCTCAGATAAATATTCACTGTTATAACTTGAACATATTACCCCACTTATTAATAGTGCAGTTAATAAGTAAAATACTGAACGCATTGTGCTTTACGCGTGTTATCTAAACGACGACTTTATTTTAATATACTATATATGTTCGTTCTGAACGGTATTTAAAAGAAGGAACCTATTAAAATTATCAGTGCAAAGAGTAATAACTAGCAGTTACTTCATTTTGTAATACCCCATGTCCTATTTTAATTACTTTTAGTCAAATCACTGGTGGCAAAAAAATGCAGTGTAAAAAAACATTAATAATTTTAAGCGACTAGGCATCGATTTCCCTGTGGTGATGGCGTAAGAATACAATTCATGACCCCCTGTCTTGCCTGTGGGTATTTTAAAAGATGACTAAGGGATATATAATGCATTTAACATCTATGCAAGAGAAGGAAAACTCCAAAGAAAACACTATGTCAATACGGTTGACCAGTGTGGTATAATAGGTTAATTTCTCTTCCACAATGGTGGAGGCCCTATAGCATGACGTATATGGGTTGAGACAATGATGAGGCATCGGTTGATAATTTCATTTCAATACCGTGATACATAGATTTTTTTTTATTGCCATTGTCGGTGGAAAAGCAAAATGCCTACCTGATAAGCGCACTCTCCCGTCGCTACCCATCGTAAGCTGCGTCTAGGGCTCTCTCTCACTCATCGAACGAAGTTCAGTAGCAAATGACTACTATTGAGGAGTTGATATTTTACTAATGTTGTTCCACTCCGAACGAGCCATCCTATTTAGGGCTGTGGGTAGGAAATGATCAGCAGCGTTGGCGTACCACAAGAAGCCAGCCTTCTACATAGCCCGTTTATCTTCTTTAATCGTTCAAATAGGCACGCTACCTTCGTCGCCATCGTGCGGTATATTCGTAATCAATAACTGTGTCTGCGACAGCGTTTGTTGTGACCTGTTTTTGATGCTATCCATACTAATATTATAAATACGAAAGTAGGTTTGTTTGTTTGTTTATTTGTTTGTTTGTTTGTTACGCTTTCACGCTTAAACCACGGAAACAATTTCAAAAATTCTTTTTTCAATGGAAAGCTATAATATCAGGGAGTAACATAGGCTATATTTTATCCCAGTATTACCACGGGAACGGGAACTACGCAGGTAAGGCGATTGGACCCAAAGCGAAGCGAGGGCGGATTGCTAGTATTTTATAATTTAAATTAAGCTTATATGTTATTGCAGTATGTAAATTAATATCACCTCAAGTTTTATTAAATTCAGCGCAATATTTCAGTTTTGATTTAGGAACAAATTAATAGGCAGATATACCGATATACAGAGTGTATCAGGTCATGGGGCAACTGGTCAAAAAGGAGCTAGGCAATGGTGGTAGGAACCCATGAAAAAAATTTGAACGAAAAATATCGATTTGTTAAGGAATTAGAGACATATAAAATTTTCAATTTTGTCATCGCTTTTTTGTGTAAATCTGATTGAAATGTATAAGGTCAATGATACTTAATACGCAACATATTCATACTTTGTTAAATGTTCATTAGAAATTGAATAAATCAATGATTACGTTCGCACAAGACAAACTTCGCTTTAAAACAGCTGATCGGTCTATGACCGTTGACGGCTCGCCGTTGTACCTACGTGTCATTGAAGCGTTTGCGCAATTCTAGATATGAATGAATGAAATTATACTGTCGATGCTTTACATGCCTACATGTATTCTGTCTGTACATGCCTACATAATACGTAACATTTAAGGCATACACTCTTTTTTTGAAATCACTATAACTTTTATGTTATATTGTTTTTTGTGTAATGTACATTTTAATTACGATCTATGACCGTTAAACTACAACATACTCGAACAGTTGCCCCATAATCTGATACACCCTGTATAGAGAGAGCGACAGATAAACAGTCAGAAAGTGGCAACAGAAGTCAAAACTTAAAGTTGTGAGTAGTCATTTTTGGATTGATCGTAAATTAAAATTTGTAAAGTATAACTTTTTACGTTTATCGGGTTTTGATGTTCGCAGACAGATATATCGTTAGCATTAGCTATGTTGATAACGTCTTACATGAATTTACTTCCAATTTAAATGTGGCTAAAGAAGTTTTCACTTCAATAATCCGAAATCATCGGAATGTTTTCTGTCAGTGCTTCTTCTTAATACATTCTTAATACACACAATATATTTTTTTTTATCTTCATCGTCTCAGCTCATATACGTCCCACTGTTGGGCTCGAACCTCCTCCACTGTAGGAGGGCAACCGAACACGCTGGTTAGACGTGTTGCCGTGGGCTTTGCTTCGAGTATTATTTCTCTTGCATAGATGTTATAAGCACATTATGTCCCTTAGTCGGCTTTTACGACACCCACGGGCAAGAGAGGGGATGGTGAATTGTATTCTTACTCCGTCACCATACGGGCTTTTTCTGCATATAAAATGTAATATCAGGTTGACCGAGCTTCGCACGGAATATTTTTTTTTGTATTTTTGTCGAATTTATTTAGATACTAGCAACCCGACCTACGCTTCGGTTATAGGTTATAGTCGTTTTACCCGCGTAGTTCCCGTTCCCGTGGGAATACCGGGACAAAATATAGCCGAGTTTATGCCCTGATATTATAGCTTTCCATTGGTGAAAGAATTTTTGAAATCGGTCCAGCCGTTTTGAAGATTACCCAGAACAAACAGACAGACAGACAAGAAATTTTTAATTGCTATTTTAGGCATAGATGTCGTGCAAGTAACCGCGTGAGCATGAAAAAAGCCTATTATTTTGACATTACAAACAGACACTCCAATTTTATTTATTGGTATAGATATATTAATAAAAAATAAAAATTAAATAATGAAAAAAATACAAAAAGAGAATAATAATAACACCGATATTCAAACCGACGCTGTTTGAATGCCAAAGCAATACCTACTAAAAGAAAACTGCACTACTTCCCAACTGAGCTATCGTGACGCTGACAGCTACTACGCTACTCCTGACGTTGACAGCGAAATTTGAATTCATATTCTTTTAAAATTTAATGTCATTGTATTGTTTTGCTAAAAACACCGACAAAACAACATTTTCTATAAATAAAACCTAGCTAGATCGATTTTTTGGCCTCGAAACCTCTAGTATGCCAAGTTGCATCAAAATCGTTGATGCCGTTTCCGAGATCCTGAATATATATATAAGAATTGCTCGTTTAAAGATAAGTTTCACCTCTCCACCATTTAACTATAGGTGTAGATGAGGCAATGAAATATGAGAATGTATTAATAATTACCCTATATTTAAGATTGTGTTGACTGGAAAATACGTGTTACTATCTGTTAATAGTTAATTGCACTTGCGTTTTGTTGTAAGTATTACTAGTTTAAGTCGTGGTTCTATTAATTCTTCATAGAATAGCTAGACTATGACCAAGCTGTAATTCTTCTTCTTATCTCATATATTCACGTCCCACTGCTGAAATTGATCCTCTATTGCTATAGAAGAAAAAAATACTTATTATACCATGTGTATCTTTTGTTTTGTTTTAGAATAAAATTAAAAAAGGATCAGACGAAATTTTGGACATTTGTGTAAATAATGCATGGATGTTACGTTGTAGACATGACAAACAAATAAATATAAAGAATAAGCAAGACTGCTTAAAAGACTTTCGCTGCAAAGTCTATGTTGGAGTTCTGTAACGTGACTAATACAGTCACGTGTCTGTGAAAGATATGGATTGTTTTCCTGAAAAGAAAAAGAATAAGAATGGGATAGCCGCGAGGCCTCATGATGATGTGCCATTCATAAATACGATGACTGGCCTCATTTAACCAGGTACTAGACATGTTGATCTGTAGAGGAGATCAAGCGAGTACAGAGTGCACTAAATTCAGACTGCATTTATGTTATGTTAAGGATAGGAACTGATTTATGTCGTACCCCAGGATTTAGTTGTATGGCGCAATGTATACTATAACTAAACATATATATTTTTTATATTTTTCTTAGTTGTTTTATAGGCCTAATAAACTATTAAACAGTAATTTAATTTTATTTGAAAAATAATTTGAGACATTAAGGGAATGTCCCTTAATGTCTCAAATTTTTGAGACAATACATAAAGAATTTTTGAGACATTACATAAAGAAGTTATCGAACACTGGCTTTTTTTGAAGTGAATACTTCTTTTGACGCACTGCACATAGCTTTTTTCGTAGGCTGTAAATGAGGCTGATAAGTTACATTCTGAGGGGAAAGGCTCAATCGGATAAACTCGGGATCGCCGAATATACTAGAGCGAAAAGCACATTTTTTCGTAGGCTGTAAGTGAGGCTGATCCGTCACGCTCTGAGGTGAAAGGCTCGATCACACATACTTGGCAGCCCGAGTTCACCCGAGCAAGAAAGATACGGACAGCTGCTCTTCATTGCTGTGTTGCCACGATATTAAAATTATATGTAATAATTGTTATTACTATTTTTTAACCATTATTCAATAGTTTTTAATAATAGTATATATAGTAGTATATAGGTAGTTAGTATAGATACCTAACAATAATTATTTATACTTAATAAACATTTGGCTCCACTGTGAGGTTAGTATATATACTTAGTGGTTTATCGTGCTAACAAAAAATAATAACTTTAATTTCTGACTTGTTTTTATTTATCCCACTTCAATCAAACAACTCTTCAGCTTTATATTTGTATAAGATTATAGAATTAACTATATTTTAGTATGTTTTTTAAAATAGTACCTATATAGTAGGAAAAAGTTCGTAGATTACTTAATGTGATCAAATTATCTTCGTACATGATTGTGTAAGATTGTGGGGATCGAAAACGTCAAAATGTTGGTTGAGTGACTATGAAATCCTTACTAATATTATAAATGCGAAAGTAAGTTTCTTTGTTTGTCTGTTTAATACGCTTTTACGCTTAAACCACCGAACTGATTTTAAAAATTCTTTCACGAATAGAAAGCTATAATGTCAGGGAATAACATAGTTTATATTTTATCCCGGTATTCCCACGGGAACTACGCGGGTAAGGCGACAGAAACCGAAGCAAAGTGAGGGCGGGTTGCTAGTCTTTCAGCATATAAATTTTCTATTCGTGTGTTTGTAATTGAACTCCTTTTAAACGGCTGGACCGATTTTGATGAATTTTTTTGTGTGTGTTCAAGTGAGTTCGAGAATAGTTTAGTTTAATATTTGGACCCGGTGGGTAGCGCGAACGATTTCAAAGTGAATTTCTTCTACAATTTTTTTTTTATTTGAAGAGAACAATGTCTGTTGGGTTACCCAGTACCTAATACATACTCGTATTTTTTGGAAATAAAATAATATTTCATTTTCTAATGCTGTATTATTATATTGGCATACTTAATCAGTTACAATATTAATTTACGCTTAAGGTTTTTTCATGAAATCAGAAGGATTTGAAATTATCCACATAACGTTTCTGTCTTTTACCAATTTTTCAAATGATTCTCTATTCATGCTTGAAAACATTGCAAACGAATCTTTTGAGCCATCTTTGTTTGTTTCAGGACTTTTTGTTCCAGAAGATTCTTCAGTGGAAGTTGAAGTTTCGGGTTTTGTAGTTGCTGCTCCCTCACTGTTGCCACCAGGTAAGTATTTCTTAAAACTGCCCATAATATCTGTATTTTTATTTATTATGGCATTTTCTTCCACGATTTTACTAAAAGACCCCACTTCAAACGGTAGAGCTGGTTTTTTTGAGTCTCCCTGAGAAGATTCTGTACCTTTTCCAACGCTACCAGACGCTGTTGATGTAGCGGTTGCTTCAGTCGTCTCATCTCCCTTTTCACTACGTTTCACTCGCGGTAATGAAGCCGCAAGCAATGTGTCAATCAAGCAGAAGAAAAGAACAGCGCGCAAAATATTAACCTGTAATTAAAATCAAAATAAATATTACGTTACATTTTACGCATAAAGAAGCGGACTTAAAATGTTTTGGCCGGGAATGACAAAAAGAAGAATGAACTGTCTGAAATGAAAGTCCATTCCCAAAATCACTACGATATCAGTGAGATTGTTGGTGAATTTCATGCCCCAGATTTGAACCAGAATAAATAAAATGTGATACCATTTACCACCTACATCATAATAATGATACAGAATCTACCAATTTCTCTTACACCAAATTTCATAATTATGTGGATTTCAGGGCAGGAGAGGATGCAAAAAAAAAGGTGAATACATTTATTGAAGCATGTGTATAGCAAGAGACTAAAATGTGTCTGACAGGACTATACAGAAAAATATTTATTTTAGGAACATAAATTTTAAGTTTTAGGAACTCGTAGTATCAAAGGATAAACAGGATAAACATTTTTATTGGTAATATACAAGATTACAAGTCTGTTCTGTCTGTTTGTTCTGATTACATAATTGTCATTTACATAAAACTATTGTCATTTCAATAATTTAGCATTTTATAAAAACAAAAGGAAAACTAAATAAAATAAAAATAAATAGAAAATGTTATTCACAAGTGATAATTGACCTATTCATTAATTCGTCAATAGTATAAAAGGCAAGGTAGTTTCATTTTGTGACGTAGGCACCCATTAAGAAAAATTTTTTTGAAATGCCGCCCCTAAGGGGGTGAAACGAAATGGTAAAGTCTGTATGGAAAGAAAAAGAAATCTTTAGCTACTGTTTTTAAATTAAAAACAAATACTCTTTAATAAAAATAAATAAACACGTGTTTCAGCGTTTGTCCATTTTCATCCTCTAAGGGTGTACAATAGGTAGAACGGGAATTACTCGCGAGTAAGGCGACTGAAACCGAAACGAAGCGAGGGCGGGTTGCTAGTCTTGATATAAAATTTAGGTTTTTAGACAAAGAACTAGTGATGATTATTGAACTGAACTATTCTCTCACCATATGGATAGTATACGAAAGGATTAATTGTATTTTACAATACACATATTACAATGCGATGTTATTAAAGGGAACCTTACCTTGAAAGCCATGGTTGAAGTCTGATGAATAGGTCTGTTCATTTTAGTTTTTATACTATTTTATTATCTCTTTCTGTGGACTTATCATACATTTTATAAGGTAATTAATAGTTTATATTGTTCATTACGTGAATTTGTTTTAATTGTATTTGATTAGAATAATGTTACTAGCCTTAATGTTCCCTGTTACTCAGGGTCTATAAACTTGATATCAATATTTTTATATATGCTATTGATATGCCAAAGTGTTTACGTAGCCAAGACACAGATGTTTGGTATAGGTTACTTTTATATCGTGTATCGCGAATTTGGACTCGCTGCCCAACCTTTGATTGTGTTGACAATGATTTGATTTGAATACTGATTAAGTATAAAAATAAATGATATGATTTGAATATTGCCCGCTGTAATATAATGAAAATTAGAAACAAAACTGTTACACAATGGTAGGGTTTGGTTTTATCGGGGAGTTAGTCCGTCCCCCGCCGAGAGACAGCGTGAGGAAAGACCGACGTCCTCCCCGAGGGTGGGAGGTCGGTCGATGGTGGGGTACTCCTTAAGGAGTATTCCGCCAGGCCGACCACTGACGTCAAGCCACCCTGCTCCGGTGGTCGGCCTAACAATGAAAGCGACGTGTCGCGCGGGTGGGTTACAAGTGTGCGTGCTTACGCCCCTCTGTCGCCCCTGACGGAGTGGTGCGAGGAGTCCGCCGACCGTAACCCAGCCCCAAAAAAAAAACCTTTGATTGTGTTGAGAATGAAATAAATGATTTGATTTGAATACTGAATAAGTACAAAATATAGACTGCTAGGGTTTGGTATTATGGCCAGCCTTTACTCAAAAAAGGGATTTGGTATTCAATGAGATTTAGAATTATGGTCTGGTACACAATAGCCAGCGCTCTATCAATCAATCGACATACATTGTTAGACATAAGCCTCCTAACGAAATTAGATAAATACCATAATCGTCATTCAATCGTTATTTGGATATTTGGCAAGCGAGTTGACAGGTTCTGGTTGCTGTTATTACTTTCTCAGAAATACACTACCTATCCACTCCTCTGGCGCTTCTTTAACCGATTTATGCGACTCGAGAAATTAAGATGTGACATTGTTTTCTTAACTGTCACTATACGGACAGATTAGATTAATTAGTTGTAGGACCACACTGTCGACAGTTATCTGTCTACAGCCGCGGGCCGGTCTGAGTAGTAGCAATTTGTTACTGCGCTTCGTTCGGTGAGCGAGAGAGCCGGCAGCCCAACTTTCTGAGGTGTTTGCGTATGGAGGGTTTTGGTGGTGCCTTTGGTATCACCGAACCTCAATGCACGCACTCACACAAAAATTGCAAATTTTTAATTCTGAGCAGAATTTAAACAACGTCATACTATCGACCTTTTTATAAGTTTTAACCGAGCTCTGATAGTTTTCTATAATTACAAAATTTCGATTTCGTAAAGTTTGATTTCTGTGTGGTGATAAATAAGAATATAATTCACCATTCTTTACCTTGATGTCGTAAAAGACATAATGGATGTAATACGCCTATAACATTTATTAAAGAGAAAAACCTGTGTGACCAGCATGATATAATAAGTTCAATTTCTCTCTTATTGTGGAGGTGACTAGAACCCAACAGTGGGACATATATGAGCCAAGGTGATGATGATGAAATTCTAATATTATAAATACCAAAGTAAATTTGTTTGCTTGCTACGCCTAAACCACTAAAATGATTTTAAAAAGTCACATTATCAGCTAGTAACAAAGGCCCTATCCTTGTATTCTCGCGGGAATAGGAACAATAAAGGCGAACCGCGGTGAAATTTGTTATTATAAAATTAAATATAGGTATATGTATAGATACTAAAACGATTTAATTTGATTAGGTATATGCTTCTTGACAGTAATGTAACAGAATCGTCTCTACCTATAATAATACAAAGAAATCGAAGCATTAAGAATACAATAAGTGACAATGAGAATCTGAAAAATGAAACTCTAGACAAATGTGCAATCAATATCAAATAGAAATTTCCTTCTAATGTGAAGAAAACTTATGCCTGGAAGTGGGATATATACAAACTGAAAAATTACAAGACACACAGCAACGCCTACATTGAAAATACATGCAACATTATTTTAAAATGATATAGCTATCTCAGAACACGCGCTTACATTTTATCATCTCTGCGTCACCTAGGTAGACTGGTAGAGAATCCCTCTGAAATAAAGTCCGTCATTGTACTTGTTGCATGAAGTTTAATAAATAAAAAAATAAAAACATTAAATAAATGTGAAATTAAAATACAGCAGATTTATTTTTAAATAATTTTAGCGTTGAGTTAGATTATCCAGCAAACTCATACACGTTCCACTGTTAGGCTAGAGCCTCCTTCACTATAGGAGAGAAATTGACCTACCATGCTCGTCAGAAGGTATAAGGTTTTATTTCAAGTTTTCCTTCTCCTTCATAGATCTTATATATATATATATATATATATATATATATATATATATATATATATATATATATATATATTTACCCTTATTCTTTTAGGATACCCATGGACAAGATACGATGGTGACTGATATTATTATTTTTTTTTTATTATTGATAATGGCAAACGAGCAACTTGATAATAATTGATACTATCGCGCATGAATCTTTGCAATACCAGGAGTACAGTTAGGCCCCTGCCTACCGTGAAGAACGTGGTCTTCATAAGTCTCGTTTAAAGAAGGATATGTCATAGAGATATTATTCCGTAACCACATGAAATATGATGGTAATTTTTATCCGCTGCTTATTATCATCATAATTTCAGTTCATATACGACCCACTGTTAGGCTCAAGCCTTCTCAAACGTGTTTGATATAGGGTTTTATTTTGAACAGCAACCCGCCCTCGCTTCGCTTCGGTTTTAGTCGTTTTACCCGCTTAGTTTCCGTTCCCGTGGGAATGCCGAGATAAAATATAGCCTAGTTTACGCCCTAATATTATAGCTTTCCATTGGTGAAAGAATTTTTTAAATCGGTCCAGCCGTTTTGAAGATTACCCGGAACAAACAGACAGACAGACAGACTGACAGACAAAAAAATATAAAGTGTATTTTACGGGGAAAATACACGGTTATTTCTTATATACTTAGCATAGTTAATTAGTTACTATCTTGAATACTTAATATTTCTCTTAAGAAGTAATTCGGCGCGCCTATATCCTCCTAGGGAAAGAAATATCAAATAAAGCAGGCGCATTCCGCGGGTGTAGTACAAGATAATTAAAGGCCTGTAATAAACATTTAATAAACGTTCCGTATGGTGACGGAATAAGAATACAATGCACCACTGTGGATGTTGTAAAAAACGATTGAGGGATTTAATGTACATACCTATAACATCTATACAAGAGAAGGAAATCTATAAATAAAACCCTATATCTACTATATAAATAAAACTATGAATTTTTTCGCGTTTGTATTTGATTTTTGATTGCCTGAAGTTTCGAACACTTTATAGCGTTCATGGTCACGGACGCGAGTGTTCGAAACGTCGGGCAAACAAAAATCAAATACACACACGATAAAATCCGTAAAGTAGTTGTAATTACATTGTGTAATACTCGCGTAAATATTAGATATCTATACCTACCTGTTTGACCAGCATGGTAACGTCAGTTTCCTTCCTATTATCAAGGAAACTCGAGCCCAGCAGTGGTATGTATATGAGTTGAGATGATAAATAAATATGAAGAGTGCAACTAGTAAACTAATACCAATCCATCACGTTGTCATATGAAAACCTGTTCGAAAATCTTGGAATTATAAACTATTTTTTGTCCATTGTAAATGAGGCCCGCGTTTAATGTTAGGACGAATCATCAACATTAGCTTGACCTCATACCACGCCAAGTATGATCCGCGCAATGTGTCAGTTATCTTTCATTTATTTCGTGTGGTGATGGAGCAAGAAAATAATTCTTCACCTCCTTTCTTGTGCGTGGGTGTCGTATAAGACGACTAAGGGATATAATATGCACATAATCTTCTTGAGAAAAACTCGACATATAACCCTACCAATACATCTAACCAGCGTGGTTACAATAGGTCAATTGCCCTGCCATTGCGGAGAAGGCCAGATCCCAACTGTAGCACTTCTGTGAGCTGTGATAAAACTGTTGTCGGCCGTCATATTTTCTTACTTCATTCATACCCCTATCAAAATTTAAATAATCCATCCATTTTTCTTTGGGTCTTTTGCGAATCTTACGTCTATCTACATTCGTTATGTGGTATGAAAACGTATGAGGTCATTGTACATTACCAACAAATTAATAGTGAATTATTTTTTAAAGTATATTATAAAAAAGTGATATAATATGCGTATGACAGCTATGCAAGAGAAGGGCAAACTTGATATAAAACATTTACCATCCTGTCTGACCAGCCTACTATAAAATAGGTCAATTTTCCTTCCATTACGTAGGAGGCTCAACCTCAACATTGAGACACACACACACACACACACACAAACATACACACACATACACACACACGCACACGTGCACACACACGCACACACAACACACACATACTCGCACGCACACTCATAGATTTTTGTTTTCTTTTTATTATGATTATTTACATTGTATTCCCCTACTGTAGTCATTGGTTTGTATTTATTTATTATAAAATATGTCTTTTGTAATGGAGAGGACACTGGCTCCCGCAACACAGTATACAACTAGTGTAGGAGCCAGAGATTCCCACATATCTATGTAATGATTTTATGATAATAAATGAAATGAAATGAGACGTTTATGAGCTGTGATGAATAAAATGAAATAAAACCAGCAGTTGTGGTGGCTACGAATATCACCAACTCGTATATTGCTTGTGTGTTTCATAAAAAACTACTAAGAGCTACTTTGACATGGACAATCTGGTCAACAATTACATCGCCAATGAATATTGACGTCCGCCAGACGGCCGGTCACAAAACTATGGTCAATTTTTTTACAATCTTAATATATGTAAATTACGTGTCACGTTGTTTGTCCGCGATGGACTCCTAAAGTACCTAACTGATTTTTATTAAATTTGCACACCGTGTGCAGTTTGATCAAACTTGAATCAAACTTAAAAGATAGGATAGCTTACATCTTAATTTATAGTCGCAATATTATTTTATTGCAAATTAATTGTCTATTATTTGACATTCACAAATATTTGTTAACTCCAAACGATTTTAACAGATGGCGATATCTGTTGACTGGATTGAGTAATTAATTAATAGATGGCGCTGCTATGTCAAACTTACAAACGTGGCATATATGATTTTAACTTGCTTTTTTACATAGATGCCATTTGTAAAAAAATATGACGATCTCCATGACAGATGTTCTCCTACAGTTCCACTTAAATAGTTTAATGAAATGTAATATAACAACAACATTAGCCACAGCAACGTGTGTCCGGGTCTGCTAGTTTACTATAAAATAAAAGAACATTTTCAGTCAAATAATTGGGATTTTTTTTTTTGGGTGGGCTGCGGTCGCACTCGCACCACTCCGTCCGGGGCGACAGAGGGGCGTAAGCACGCACCACCCGCAACCCACCCGAAAACCACGTCGCCTTCGTCGTTGGGCCGACCACCGGAGCAGGGTTACTTGTCATTAGTGGTCGCAAATAATTGGGATAACAGCAACATGATGATAATGATTAAAATCATCGTCATCTCATCATCTCAACCCAAACATGTCATGCTGGGCTCGGGCTGTCCCCACTTTCAGATTTGTTGGTATAGGGTTTTTTTTTAATTGCAAACGGTAGCAAACGAGCAGTATACCTGATGGTAAGTGATGCTGCTGCTCATCAACTTTTGTTACGCCGCTGCTTATCGTGAAGAAAGTGAAGGGAGTGTGAATACGTGCACAAAAGGTTCGGTGATACTAAAGGCATCACCAAAATCTAACACACGCAAACATCCTCAGAAAGTTGGACTTCCGGCTCTCTCGCTCACCGAACGAAGTGCAGTAACAAATTACTACTCAGACGTCGATTTTCTGCGAGAGTGTGTTACTACCCCGGATGAACCGGCCCGTAGCTGTAGACAGAACTGCCAACAGTGTGGTCCTATCATTATAAAATAAAATAAATTTGTTTCAAGTTTTCCTTCTTGCATATGTATTATATGCACATTATATCCCTTAAGCATCTCTTACGACACTCACGAGCAAGAGTGGGGGTGGTAAATTATATTTTTACTCCGTCACCACATGGAATATTTAAAATAAAATCACATTATTCAATTGCTAGAAGATAAAAATATATTTATTTATTATTTTCATTATTAGTATTATTGCATTTAATGTTTACTGCCACTGAGCCAGCTGGTGGGTACTACCCAAAATGTTTTGACGTTATTAAACAAGCCAGTAGGTACATTCTCGGGTACTACTTTTTCAATTTTACCAGTCCAAGAATTTATATCTATTGGCAATGATGGTATATTAGAGCTTGCCTGCGTAGTTTCAGCAGTTTCACTGGTGATAGAAGATGCCTCAGTGACAACAGTAGTTATCGTAACGATTTCTGTAGTTGGTTCTTCCTCCGTTGCACCACGTTTCATTCGTTGGAGTGATGCCGAATGAAATGAGTCAATCAGACAGACGAAAAGTATTACGCTCAAAATCTGGATCTGTAATTATCAATGTGTGCAAATTAATAATTTATATTTTAAAACTAACACCCATTTTTAATAGTGATAATTGTTTTAGGTTTCCGTGTAGTGAGTAAGGGTACAATTCACCACCCTGTCTTGTCAGTTTGTCGTAAACAGGGACTAAGGGATATAATAGGCATATAATATCTATGCAATAGAAGGAAAACTCGAAATAAAACCCTATACCAACATGTCTGACCAGCATATTGTAGTAGGTCAATTTCACGTATGTTGTAAATGGGTTCTAAGGGATATGACAGGCATATAGTATCTATGCAAGAGAAGGCAAACTCGAAATGAAACTCTATACCAACATATCTGACCAGCATGCTATAGTAGATCAATTTCACTCTTATTGGGCAGGAACCTTGAGCCCAGCAGTAGGACGTGTATAAGCTGAACGGAGACGACGAGACTGATCGAAACATATATACTAATTAGATTTGCAATTTTACAAAAAATATTAATAGCGCATTTACAAAAAATTATATAAATTTTCAATATTATAATAACAAACCTTTTGTTTAAAGATACCTTACCTTGAAAGCCATGTTTGAAGTTTTATGAATAAGTCTCTTCGTTTTCCATTTTATATAATTTTCTTATCTGTTTTCATGGACATAATAATAACTTAAGGATATTTCAGGAGCAATTAGCATTCTTGATAAAATTAATATACGTTTATCACCAGTTACTTCGACATCCGCAGCCCTATCATTTCCCGTTTAAAGGGAAACAACATTGAGGAAAATTGCATCGCCAAAGATAAATTGTAATCAAGTCTAAAACTTTTGCTATAATTTTTGTTAAACATCATCACCCCTTTCTTTCTTTATGGGTATCTTACAAACCGACTAAAGAAATAAGTACTTGGTATCTGTACGGCACCTGAAAAAATTATATTTGAATGTGATCCGTCTATAAATTAAACTGCTACTCATTCTCTTTGTGAGTAAATTAAATGGCTGATAACAAAACGTATTCTTAACCAGTCACCACACAGGCATCCAAATCCTCGCGACGGTGACCGACGTTGCGGAAAGGGGTCGCCGATGGGAGAGGGTACCTCCTCGGGGTATTCCGACCACTGAAGACAAGGAACTCTGCACTGGTGATCGGCCCAATGACAAAAGCGACGTGCTAACCTACCGGTTACGGGGCCACGCGCCGCTCCTCTGTGTCCCAGGATGGCGCTGGGCGGCGGGTGTGCTGACCGTGGCCTAACCCACAAAAAAAGAAAAGGCTTCCAGATAACTCGGCATCATCATCTTGGTTCATATACGCGCCATTGCTGGGCTGGAGCTCCTTAACAATGGTAGGGAAATTGACCTTATACCATGTTAGTCAGACAGGTTGGTATAGGATTTTATTTCGAATTTCCATCTCTTGCATAGATGTTATATGTGTATTATATCCCTTAGTAGTCTTTTACGATATCCACAGGTAAAGGAAAACACGACAAAAAACCCTAAGCCAATACGTCTGATCAGCGCGGTAATAGTAAGATAAATTTCCCTCTTATTGTGGAGGAGACTCAAGCCCTGTAGCAAGACGTATATGAGCCGAGATGATGAGATAATGAAATAGGAATAATAAATTTGTGTACTATTAGGTAGACCATGATCACAATTCATTTGTAATTGTCCGCATTAAATAAAGTGATGGCTTCTTCTTCAGCTTGTCGATAATAACACTATTCATAATTACTGTTCATATACGGCCGGCTACTGGGCTCAAGCTTCCTCCACATTGGGAGGGCAAATAGGGCATTTGCCCTCCAGACAGTCACATCAGTCAGGCGGGTTGGAATACGATTTTATTTTTATTTTCTTGCATAGTTATTATATAACTAGCAACCCGCCCTCGCTTCGCTTCGGTTTTAGTCGTTTTACCCGCGTAGTTCCCGTTCCCGTGGAAATACCGGGATAAAATATAGCCTAGTTTACGCCCTGATATTATAGCTTTTATATGGTGAAAGAATTTTTGAAATCGGTTCAGCCGTTTTGAAGATTACCCGGAACAAACAGACAGACAGACAGACAAAAATTTTTTAATTGCTATTTTAGGCATAGGTGTCGTGCAAATAACCGTGTGAGCATGAAAAAAGCCTATTATTTTGACATTACAAACAGACACTCCAATTTTATTTATTGGTATAGATATACAAGATAATCTTTAGTCGTCTCTTATGGGCAAAAAAGGGCATGGTGAATTGTATTTTTACTCTGGTACCACTCGGAAGTCCCACTATTAGACATAATTATCTTCTAGAGTTATAAAATATTCGAAATATTACAGCACGTTGGTTCTATGGGATAGTTCTTTTTTATGCGCTTAGCTGTTAGCCGCAGATTGCTTTAATAGCTTTTCTCCGACTGCGGGTGAATTTTGAAGGTTCTCTACTGGACAAACCTTTAACAGCATCGGCTAGGGGCACCTCCTGCAGGGTACGTACGACCCTCGGCTTGGGTGTCAAAGACGACGAAGTCGTCATCTCCACGTTTCATTTATTGAGTTTTAAGCGCCGTGATTGGTTTGTGCTCCCAAGGCGGGGCAGTGCAGAGGTTATTTGGGATAGGTAGTTTGTTAAGCTTTATTTTATCATTGTTATTATTGATATTTATATATTACCATTGATATTCATTATCATCATCATCTCACCCCATACAAGTCCCACTGTTCGGCTCGGGTCTCTTCACAATGGAAGGAAAATTGACCTACTATACCGCGCTGGTCAGACATCTTGGCATAGGGTTTTATGTCATGTTTTCTTTCTGTTCTATATCTAATATCCATTATCTTGATTATATATTCCTTAGTCGCCTTTTACGATATCCACGGGTAAGAGAGGGGTTGGTGAATTGTATTCTCACTTCGTCACTACACGAAAAATTAATATTATTAGCTTATTTTACGTATCTTAGACACATACGGATTAGAAAGGAGTACTGAATTATATGCTTAGTCAGTGATCATGATACATTTGATAATATAAGCAATCAATTCTAGTGAAATCAAAAGTATTTTATGAATTGATTTGATAAAATGATTATTGTCACGTAGCGCTAACAACGAAAATACATATAAAAATTGGCCAAGTTATGTCTGTTTGTTTGTATCACATAATATTTTTTTCTTATTTCCACGCATTATTTACATTTTTGTAATAGTTTAGAACTTTGAGTCAATTTTTGTGTTTGTAATGCCATTTTTAAGATTATATTGCCCCACAAAGAAGTTAGTAAATATTTTTTTCTTGCAAAGATTTTACACACTTTGTAAAAGAATCTTTTGAAGGTATATTTATCAGTGTGTAAAATCGATGCTGATTTACAAATGTATACATAATTATTCTATACGAAATGCGATATATTCGTACGAGTATTTTAATACCCATATATAACTAGAGACCATAAATACTATACAGACTGTGAAAGTATGATCACTAAGTTTAGTGTAAAAAACAGGAATAGCATCCAAGTAAACCTGTGTTTAGCGCTAGTAATAAGTAATCTAAGATACTCTATAGATACAACGCGTATCAAAACTGTGAAGATTCAGTATTTTTGTTTGAAGACATTATAATAGAAGTATCCGTACGAGTTGGTACTTTTCCTATTTCAGAACAAAATGAATCAAAAATTAATATCAATATTGTTATTGGTAAGTTTATTTCTGTAGTATATATATCACTTATACAAACTTATTACTTATCAACTTTTTCATATTATGTGTCTGTATAAATTATAACAGAATACACCTTTAACTCATTCGTCAATGCATCGACCACCATCCATTTGTCCATCTACTCTTAGACATAAGTCATCGTAAGAGGAGGTATATTGCCATATTTGCCACGCTTGGCAATCGGATGACGATAGCATTTAGTGATATGAGTTGCCCAGAAGTGTGATGTGTAATTTTCCTGATCTTTCAACTAGTTTTTAGGTATTCCTAACTCGTCACTATATACGCTATGCCTTTATCTTGAATTTAAATATAATCTCACTTGCTTCAAATTAGACTGTGGAGTCTAATACCAAACAAGACAGATGTTTATTTAGATCGCGAATAGTTGTTTTCAGTTAAAATTTTTCTAACCCCTGACACAAAAACAAGGGGTTATTAGCTTAACGAATGAACCGATTGCGAGGCAGTTTTTTTTTATTATGCTTCAAAGTTAGCGTGAGCGCGAGCTAGCTACAATTTATATTTGTTTTGTCATTTCAAGGGCATGAGTTCTTTAATTAGCTGCTTTTAATTTATTTTTATTTCTTTTATTATTGCAAACGGTGGCAAACGAGCAAACAGTATACCTGATGGTAAGTGTTGCTGCCGCTCATGGACCTTTACAGGGTCGCTGCCTACCGCGAAGAAAGTGAAAGGAGTGTGAATAAGTGCATTGAGGCTCGGTGATACCAAGAGCACCACAACCCTCCACACACAAACACCCTCAGAAAGTTGGGCTTCTGGCTCTCTCGCTCACCGAACGAAGCGCAGTAACAAATTGCTACTACTCAAACGTCGATTTTCTGCGCGAGTGTGGTACTACCCCGGACGGACCGGCCCGCGGCTGTAGGCAGATAACTGTCGACAGTGTGGTCCTACCACTCTTCCATAACTGTCGACAGTGTGGTCCTACCACTCTTTCTCTCTCTCTTTCAAAGATATGTGACCTAATAATTGCAACTTTATACATAATTATGGTACCACTAAGCTATTCTGATGATGAAGCTTGGAGATAGAATATTAGTTTGCCTATTAATAAACCTATCAAGTTTGAGCTTATTGGATGGACTTATTGATTGGATCTTAACTAGTTCTCATTTTTCATGATGAAAAGGATTTTAGATTTTCTTTTGGGGTGGGCTTTCATCAGCGCACCAGCAGCCCGGCTCCGTCCGGGGCGACAAAGGTGCGGCGTGCGGCCCCATAACCCATCGTAGCACGTCGCCTTCGTCGTTGGGCCGACCACCGGTATCGAGTTCCTTGTCCTCAGTGGTCGGCACAACGGAATGGATTGGTTTAATTGAAAACTATTATTATAAATATGTGTGATATAATTTCTTTTCAGCTTGTTCTTATTGATCTCTTTTCTACGTTGGAATCAGAACCAAATTATGTTGGTACGAATCGTCCACGCTCACGAAGAGATATATGGTCAGATTTAAACCGTTCCTGGATTAATTTTCGAGACCAAGTCAAAGATAAAGCGAGTAGTGCTGGTAGCGACATGAAACATTGGTTTTATAATGCAGGCGAGTGGTTTCGCGGTATATTAAAATAACAATATGCATCTTTGTTATATTAATCTATATTAACACTCATTAAATTCAATATCATCACTATACAGACTTTTTAAGAAGACGATTTTCACTATTCTATTTGACAATTAACAGTCATTTGAGAGTCAGTTTAACATCTGTACTACGTTCTTGAGCGCAACAATAACTGAATTGGATCCCTTATTATAATTATAATACAACTAACTGACCCAACAGACGTTGTTCTGTTCAAATAAAGCGCCACCTACCGGGTCCAATTGTGAATCTAAACCATTCTCGAATCTCATTGAGCACACACAAATTACTTAAATTACTTAAATCCAGTCAACAGATATCGCCATCTGTTAGAATCTTTTGGAGTTAACAGATAATTGTGACTGTCAATTAATTATAGACAAATAATTTGCAATAAATAATGTTGCGATAGTCGCAACATTATTTAAAAATTAAGATGTAAGTTATCCTATGTTTCAAGTTGGAGCAAACTGCACACGGTGTGCAAATTTGATTAAAATCGGTTAAGTAGTTTAGGAATCCATCGCGGACAAACATCGTGACAGGAGATTTATATATATAAAATTATAATATTACATTTTTTTTTTTACATAATTTGTATACACATAATTTCTAAATAACCTAGATCCTTTTTTTCTTTCTGCGTTCTATTTAGTATAATATATTATTACCTATGTATTTACCTACTCATATTTATTAAATACTATTATTCAGAGCTAGATAGATCTTTATTTGTAAAAATAATTTTAATACTCATGTTTATTCTGTAATAATTTATTATTATTCTATGCCTTTTATTCTTTTGTTTGGGGTGGTTTGCGGTCGGCGCACTCCTCGCACCACTCCGTCCGGGGCGACAGAGGGGCGTAAGCACGCACACCCGCAACCCACACGCGCGGCAGGTCGCCTTCGTCGTTGGGCCGACCACCGGTGCAGGGTGACTTGACGTCAGTGGTCGGCCCGACGGAATACCCCCTAATTGGGATACCCTCCCATCGACCGACGTCCCCTCCTCGGGGAGGACGTCGGTCTTTCCTCTCGCGGTCGGCCTCTCGGCGGGGGGATTATACTATGCCTTGCCACCTGTAAGGCACATAATAATAATAAATTAGTAATAAAAGTTTCGTTGATTCTAATAATTTAATAAATAAAATAAATAAATAATAAATTTAGCTCACGAGGTTGTCGACATGTGGGATGTGGACACGGCAATCATTGTACGGATAGTCGTTTCGACCAACGGTCTAATAGCCAAGAGTCTCGACCAACACCTTAAGAGGCTCACGTTAGGAGGTTAGATTGGAGGTCTGATACAGAAGACAATGTTGTTGGACACGGCTCGCATCGTGAGGAAGTACCTCTCTTTGGAGCTCTAACCACCGTCGACTTGGTCCCTGTATTCGCCGCCGCTGGGTTAAACGCTTTTCATATTTTTAAATATTTTTTATTTAATATTTAAAATGTATTTAGTAGTAAGCATATTAAATAAAGATAATAAACAATAAAATTAAAAAAAATATAGTCCTCATAACCAAGTTCAAAGTCGCTCAGCGTACTATGGAGTGGGTTATGCCCGGTAATTTTCTACGAGAGAATTGTAATTTCGAAGAAGAATGGTTGTAATTTCTACAGCACAAGGAATTAGCACGCTGCATCAGCACGAGCAAGCTACATCGCTCGACAAACCGACAACCGCTGGAGAAGAGACGTTCTCGAGTGGCGTCGTATAAATCGACGCAGTGTAGGACGCCTCGACCGACAAACTCGTGAAAGTTGCTGGGCATCTTTGGACGCAGGGCAAACAGGACAGTACTTTGTGGTGAAACTTGAAGGAGGCCTACGTCCAGCAGTGGATGGTGATAGCTTGAATGATGATAATGAAAATGTATTACACGGATTCAATGATATTTACGATAGATATAGTGAAAATCAAATTACAAATAATGAAATTCGTGTAATTAATCTTAATGAATTTGTGAGAGAACGTTTAAATTAAATGAAAGGAATTGTTACTAAAATGTAATTTATTCAATAATTATAATGCATTTGTAAAATGTAACTTATTTAATGTAAATATATTTAAATTTAAGGACATTAGAATATTTGTTAATAGTTATTACATGTAAATATAATGTAAAGTTGTTGGTTGTAGTTTATTTTTGTATAACAGGTATTATTAAATTAAAATACGTAAGCATTTTTTTTTCTTATTACCATGTATGGCAAGGTAGGTTCAGCCAATTGGGGTTATCATTTCCTTTCATTATATTACAATTTAACTCGTTGCTCAATGTTTTTTGTAAAATTTTATTTGGTTTGTGATGATTGCGGATAACTGAGTAGTGACTTATGAGAAATGGTAACTATCAACTAGTTAGTTGCAGAAGTTAACCAGTTATATTATTTATTATAATTATATATTACAATTTTCCGTGTGGTGACGGAGTAAGAATTCACCACCGCCTCTTTGCCCGTGGGTATCGTAAAATAGCCCTAAGCGATATAATATGCATATAATTCGGCCTAATTCTAGACTCGACGATGGAGTGGCAAACGCAGATCACTACCATATCACATAAGGTCACAGGTACGCTTCGCTCGCTATATCGCTTGAAGAACTTTCTGCCAATAAATACCAAGACAGCGCTGGTTCAAACCTTAATCCTTCCTATCATCGATTATGCTGATGTGTGCTACCTCGACCTGAATGCAGATCTACTCAATAAACTGGACTATCTTCTCAATAATTGCATTCGATTCGTTTTTAACCTTCGTAAATTCGACCATGTCTCCTCATTTCGCTCTCGTCTTAATTGGTTACCGATTAGGCAAAGACGAAGCTTGCGAACTCTCTCTTTACTATACTCTATTTTAAACTCTCCTAATGCTCCCCCCTACTTAAAACTTCACTTTCAATTTTTATGTACCACTCACGACCGTAATCTTCGTTCCTCCAAAAATCTTATTCTTCACTGTCCTTCTCATTCCTCTAATCTAGTACACTCTTCGTTTTATATCCAGGCTATTCTTCTCTGGAATGCGTTACCATTAAATATCAGAATGGCCGCTAGCCGTGATGGTTTTAAAGCTATGGTAAAACGTCTATACCTAGACTTTCTGACGGAGTCAACTCATCAATGATGGCTCTCCTCTACTTTTAATAAAATTTATATGTATGTATATGTATGTTTATTTATGTATATATGTATTTCTATGTGTATATATATATATATACATATATATATATATATATGTATATATATATATATATATATATATATATATATATATATATATATATATATATATATATATATATGTATTGTTTTTGCTATACTTGGATAACCAAATTTTACAAATTACCCCTTACAATGTATTGCACCTGCCTAAATTATTTCTGCTCCACCCGTGGTTGACTGGCAGAAAATGCCTAAGGCATTAAGTCCGCCATGTACCTTATTTTTGTGTGCTAAAGTTTAAATAAATAAAATAAATAAAATAATATCTTTGCTTTTGGAAAACTTGAAACAAAATCCTATACCAACATGTCTGACCAGCTTGGTATAGTAGGTAAATTTCTTTCCAGTAATGGTGGAGAACCGAGCCTAACAGTCGGACGCATATGGGCTAAGATGATGATATAAATTCATCATCATCATCATCGCAACCCACGTACGTCCCATTATTGGGCTCGGGCTTCCTCCTCAGTGGGAGGGAATATGACCGACTATACCATGCTGATCAGGCATGTTGGTATAGGGTTTCATTTAAAGCTTGCCTTCCCTTGCACATATGTTATGTGCATATTATATCCCATAGTCGTCTTTTACAACATTCACGGGCAACATAGGGAGTGGTTTTTTTTTGGGGTGGGCCACGGTCAGCGCATCCGCCGCCCGGTTCCATCCGGGGAGACAGAGGGGCGACGCGTGGCCCCGTAACCCACTCATATAGCACGTCGCCTTCATCGTTGGGCCGACCACCGGTGCAGAGTTCCTTGACTTCAGTGGTCGACCCGACAAGATAGGGGGTGGTAAATTGTATTCTCACTCCGTCATCATACGGAACGATATAAATATAGATATAAATTATTTAAAATTAATTACTTCTAAATATGCTAACGCCCGACTTTTACAAATTGGCTTCCAAGCTTTTCGAAAAGTGTTTGATGGTTATGTTCGAACAGTTGCATTACGTAAATACCGACTTTAACCATCTCATTTCGTAAATGTTTCATGGTATTTACTGCTACATTGTCTTCTGTAGATAACTTATTACACTCTGATGAGGTTAATATAAGTAACATATGTATCTGAAATAAAATAATAATAAATTAAATTGTAGTTTCATTATAGGTACATAGTGGGATTATGAAGAAAAATGTTATGCGTGCGGTGACGGAGTAAAAATGCAATTCTATATCGCCTTTCTTCAAGGCAAAGAGAGATCACCTAAACCACCGATATCAGGAACTCTACTGTCTCTTAGGTAATAGATCCAAGCTATCAATGGAAAACAAAATCCTAACATATAAAGCCATCCTCAAACCAATTTGGATATATTGTATTCAACTCTGGGGCAGTGCCAGTAATTCTAACATAGAAATCCTCCAACGCTTCCAAAATCTAGTTTTAAGAGCTATTTCTAAAGCCCCATTGTTCATAACCAACAAGAAAATCCATCAACATCTAGATGTCTACACCATTAAACAAGAGGCCGACATTCTGAGCAAAAGTTACAGAAATCGCCTTAAGCATCATCCTAACCACCTAGCCCAGAAGCTCTTGGAAAACAGGATAACTCGTCGTCTGAAAAGGCGGTCTATAATGTCATAGGAACAGACTGACAAAAGTAGGTATCCTACCAATGAAGGAGGTTTCCTGTTGACTAATGAGGACACGTCACTGGACATGTCTCTCACACCGCCAAGTTACGTACAGACCATCTGCTTAAAGTAACCAAACGGACATATACTGATTGCAGATAATAATAATAATAAAAAAAAAAAAAAAATATCGCCTTTCTTGCCTGTGGGTGTCGTAAGGGACGACAAAGGGATTAAATATGTAAATAACATCTGCGCAAGAGAAGAAAAACTCTAAATAAAACACTATACTTACATTTATATTTATCCACCCGCTATAGAAATTAGTTATTAAATTTTGACCAACATTTTAATAATTATGACAAATCTAATATACTACCACCGGATCGGAAGGCGGCCTCACTGAAAAAGATCCGGCAAGAAAACTCAGGAAGGGATGATGCTGAATTATTATTAATTTTCAAAGGCGGCTCACTTTATCTCACTAAAAGGTTTTGGATTTATAATATAATCTTCAATTATTACTACTAGTATGGGTGAAAATATCTATACAATAAGTGTTCACACAAGTATTTTGCAGTCTTGTGGTGGACTTTTTGTTTTATTTTTAATTGTGTTGTATTTTTATTATTTTATATTTTCCCTAAATATTGCCCTTTTCAAATAGAATTTTTGCAATTTAATTAAATTAGAAGGAGGCCATTAAATGTGCCAAAAACTTCAGATTCCAACTTAGTAGTAATAATACAACATGAAAAACTTAATCGATTACTTTTTTGTTTAGATATATATAGCAGATTTTTGCAAATTTTAGTGCTTTATTCTCAATGCTATTAGAGTATGCAAGCCAAACGAATTCACATAGTCGTATTCATAAAATAGGTGAATCTAATGAAATGTACAAGCTACTTTTTTGTACTGGTTTTATATACGTACCTACTAAAATTTTATATATGAACTAGCAATCCGCCCTCGCTTCGCTTCGGTTATAGGTTATAGTCGTTTTACCCGCGTAGTTCCCGTTCCCGTGGGAATACCGGGATAAAATATAGCCTAGTTTACGCCCTGATATTATAGCTTTCCATTGGTGAAAGAATTTTTGAAATCGGTCCAGCCGTTTTGAAGATTACCCGGAACAAACAGACAGACAGACAGACAAAAATTTTTTAATTGCTATTTTAGGCATAGGTGTCGTGCAAATAACCGTGTGAGCATGAAAAAAGCCTATTATTTTGACATTACAAACAGACACTCCAATTTTATTTATTGGTATAGATTTCAATGATTTATATGTCCAATAACTATTTTTATTCATACTTACAGAACAGAACAATATTATACAGCAAACATCCATTATTCATAATTTTCACTAAATAATCCACACGATTAAAGGAGACGTTTACAATTTACGTATTCTTGACAATCCATTACCAGTATACTAGCAAAAATATGTAACAATTTTATGTTTTTTTTATTATGATACAAAAGAACTATTGAATAATAGAATTATAGATTTATCTTATAGTATTTTGAAATATAAAAACAAGTAATCAGGCTTTTGTTATATCTGATCAGTGGCTTGTTTAAATTTGAATGCTTCATTGTTAATGGAGGACGTTAATATCTTTACAGAGATTACAATAGAATGCGACAGTCGACACATATGCTATTGATACGTGAGAGTATATTAAACAATAACATATTCAATGTTTTATAATAGCAATATTTAGCTGTGTGGTGGCGGTTACGAACACTAATGATCATTGCATTGCTCGTAGGTGTTATAAAAATTACTGAAAGCTTATCACAGACCTGGGTCAGCTGTATCTGATTTTGTCTGGTCAACAATCACATTCACAAGGATTGTGAGGCAGGTTATAAAATTATTGCCAAATTAATTTCAACCTAATGAATATATTATTTTTTATTTTTTAATATTAAATTTGCTATTATAATTTTGTTCTTGCAATGGCATTTCGTGTGATGACGAAGTAAAAATAGAATTCACTATTCCCTATCGTGCCGGTTTGTGTAGTAAAAGACAATTAAGCGATTTATACATGGCGTACATTATAAAATGACGATTTTTAAAATTCATAGTAACCCTGTGATCATCATTATCATTTCAGCTTATACACGTCCCACTGTTGGGCTAAAGCCTCCTCCACAAAAGGAGGGAAATTGACCAACTATACCAGTCAGACGTTTTTGAATAGGGTTTCATTTAGAGTTTTCTTTCTCTTGCATAGATGATATATGCATATTTAATACCTTAGTCGTCTTTTACGACAACCACGTATAAGAGAGGGGGCAGTGAATTGTATTCTTACTCCGTCACCACACGGAAAACCCTATTTAAATAAAAGATAAGATAAGATAAGATAAGATAAGATACATCTCTGTACTTACCACATTATATGCAAATAAATAAATAAATAAATAAGTGAAATACAATAATTGAGATTGGGGATGTGACTTCGAAGGAAAATAATCGATTAAATCGATTTTTTTATTTAAAATAAATCGATTATAAAATAATTGGTTTTTTCTCCCAACAGGATTATGATGACCTTTTTTTTGTTTTAGGCAATGTGAGATTTATTTTCTAATATAGTATGAAACACTGCACGCAGAATCATGATGGCAGTCTTTTTTTAGGAAATCTGGCAGTGATTTTATTTTAAACAAAAAAGCAAATACTAAAATAAACGATTAATTTTAATATAAAAAATAGATTTTTTATTATTTAGATAATCGATTATCAAAATCGATTATAACAAAAAAAAAGATTAATAATCGATTAATATAAAAATCGATTATTTTTCACAACCCTAATTGAGATGACGTTATTGTAAATCTAATATGCCGGACGTCACAACGATTTATTATTTTTATAGAAAATCCTATGATATGGGTATCAAATGAAAGGGCTTAATGAGCGATACACAAGTGAAATGATATCGTTCTTAATCTAACATATTTTTTAATTATAGCCCAAGATCTGAGACCCATTTTTACAAGTGATTATTAACAAGCTAATGTGTCATTACTTCATTTTGATGAGACGCCCAAATTTTTCTCTGCAAACAATTCGCAATGCTACCACAGCTAATAGATAAAATATAAAAAAAATACTAAAAAGAATGTCAATTTGACTATTCTCAAAAATATATAGGTACTGATTTTATTTTGTTTAATCTCAGTATAATGAACTAAAAGAAAATAAGCGATGTTAAATATAATAAAAATGTATAAATAACTAATTGACCCAACAGACTTTCTGTTCAAATCTAAAAAAATAGTAAAAGGAATTGTCCTTTAAATCGATCGCGCTGCACCTATCGGTTCCAATTATTAATTTAAATCATTTTCATATCCATCGCAATAGCTATGAAAAAAAAACATCAAAATCAATCCAGCCATTTAGAAGGAGTTCAATTACAAACACACGAACAGAACATTTATGTACGTGTATAAAGATAAAGAAATATGTACAAACTTATGATTTTTTATGTTTATGCGAGTGTTTCAGTTTAAAAGTAATACTATTTTCACATTTTCACCTATGTTACAAGGCATCTTATGGCTTGGCATAGTCCTTTTGTGGACATGAATGTTTGAACGCTGAAAAGAATTCAAAACGTCAAGAAAGCACAAATCAAGTCACGCGGTAAAAGTCCTAAAGTTAGTTTTATTCCAATGAGTAACCTCCCTACTAGTATTTTCAAATGAATCATAAAGCTTACTCAACATTTTGAAATAATAATGTACTACTAGTGTAATTTTAAGTTAACCTTGTCATCTCCGGAGGATGTCCATTACTCAATTTAGGCATCAGAGCCTAAATTGAATGTGTGGCCAAAATCTTTCAACATTTTATTGTATTAAAATAAATTATCTACGTATTTTTTTAAAATCACAATTATATTTGATTTGCTTTTATATTTTAGTAAAGTACGGTTCAATTTTATATTCAAGTGAGCAAGAAAGTTGATAAATATGGAAGACTGTATGGATGGAAAAGCCGAGTTTAGTTGGGAATAGGTGGGATTACAACAAAAAGGTTTTCTGAATAATAAATAATAGGCAATATTGCAAATAGGTTCGAAAATAAATTGTTTGTATTGTTTCTTTCTTCTCGGCCACATGCGTTACGTTGTTAGGCTTAATACATTGGCCTTCCATATTACTTTGACCAGATGATTTAGGCTTGTGTATTTGGGTTTTTCCTTTAATAGTGCTGTCTACTTCACTAGTTGTCCCGTGCCTCAGTAACGGGATCCGCGTAATACTTTTGTATGGTGATGGAGTAAGAATACAATTCACTACTTTCTTCTTGCCCGTGGATGTTTTTTTTTTTTATTGCAAACGGTGGCAAACGAGCAAACAGTACACCTGATGGTAAGTGTTGCTGCCGCTCATGGACCTCTACAAGGCCGCTGCCTACCGCGAAGAAAGTGAAGGGAGTGTGAATGCGTGCATTGAGGCTGGATGATACCAAGGGCATAACCAAAACCCTCCACACGCAAACACCCTCAGAAAGTTGGGCTACCGGCTCTCTCACTCACCGAACGAAGCACAGTAACAAATTGCTACTACTCAGACGTCTATTTTCTGCGAGAGTGTGGTACTGCCCCGGACGGACCGGCCCGCGGTTGTAGACAGATAACTGTCGACAGTGTGGTCCTACCACTCCTAAAAGATGACTAAGGGATATAATATGCATATAATATCTATGTAAGAGAAGGAAGGAAATAAAACGCTATACCAACCTGTCTGACCAGCATGGTATTGTGAGGTCAATTTCCCTCCTTTTGCAGAGGAGGCTTGAGCCCAATAGTGGGACATATATGAGCTAAAATGACGAAGAATGATGAATACTTTTGTATTTCGGGATTCATGGTCCCAAAAGTAACAAGATCCTTCCGTAAGTAAGAACGCTTAAAAGTATTCGAAATTTTGGCAAATTAATAATTATTCCCAAAGGCAATGAAATCGATACACATATTATTTTGTAAAGATAGATTCTACTTTGTTGGTGGCAAACTTCAATTCTGAGGAGTTAAATTGACACTCAGGATTGAATAACCATCTGTGCTCGAATCCGCTCTAGCCGAGGTCGCGGGTGGACGGCCGGCGATTACACCGCCACCCGCAAAGAAGACGACTTTGAAGGCGACGCCCCGGCACACACTGCGCGGTTGCCGGGCGTCAAAGAGGACGGTACCCGAAAAGGCCACCCGCCGCCGCCGTGCCTAACTAAATTTAATACTAATAAACTATGGCGTTCAATAATTTTGAAATAAATCATTTTTAATATATAAAGATCGTAAAGATTAAATTTTATTTTATTTTTCATCTGTATATATTTCAGTCATCATTTAGAAAAACCGTGCGAAAGAGTAGGGTGTTATTATTATTATTATTTCATCATCATCATCAGCATAAGAAATAAAATAACACAAAGGGCAAGTTTGAACTCCACTGGCATGTACTTACCCTGTGCGTCATAGTCTATTGTCCTGTAATTTTCTCTCCTCGTTTGATTACTGCGACAAACGTGCGTGTAAAATCAAATCAGATCTTCCTGTGATTCCATTGTGCTTGAATGCCCAGTAGATACTGATACGTTGAGCAATAGCCATTGTTGTATTGCGACCGATAATCCACAGGCATCATTGTATACGGATAAATTACTTATCGATACTGATATAGTTTATTTGGACAACTGAGGGAATATTGAAACATTGCGATGGATTTTCGTTTGACTATTTTTTTGTATTTCGTAAGTAGATTATTTTCAATTTATTTTATTTGGATTAAAATTAGACCATGTACATTTATTCTACTATGATTATTTTTGATTCATTATCATCATTACTACGTCCCACGACTATTTTCTTTTTTTTTATTGTCAACGGTTTTTTTTTTGGGGTGGATTGCGGTCGGCGCGCTTAAAGGAGGATGGTTGCTAAGCTTGAGCCTTCTCCATAGCAGAACATACTATACCACAATTGTCAGACGGGATGATATACGGTTTTATTTCGAGTCCTCTTTCTCTTGCATAGATGGTATATTTGAGTCCTTAGTTGTCTTTTACTACACCCACGGCTAAAATAGGGGGTGGCGCATTGTACCTACTCTTACTTAGTTACCGCACGGGTTGTGGTGGTGTCTTGTTATTTGCCCTATCAAATTTCATTCTATCGAAATTAGGTTGAAACAACTATCCAATGTTCTTTCTGATCTGAATTTGATAAAATAAAACTTCGAAAACAACTTCAAAAAATGAAAAATAAGGCGGTTTATGTTTACTCAAAATTATAAGGTGAACCCCGGTGTGAAATTCTAGTTCTCTTTGAGATAATTCCTCATTATGATCATTATCATCGCAGCGCACATACGTCCCACTGTTGGGCCCGGGTTTATTTCACAATGGAATAGGATTTCATTTCGAGTTTTCCTTCTCTTGCACAGATGTTATTTCGTCGTAAAAGACGACATCCATGGGCAAGACAGGGAGTGGTGAATTGTATTCTTACTCCGTCACCACATGAAAAGAGGATAGGAAAAATAATTCCTAATAAGAGTCATTGCGTTGCGCGATAGGTGGTGACTAATAAAGTCCCCCCATCCGCCCCCCTTCCTCCTATATATTGACATTCATGCCCATTCATAGTAGCCATCATGCGTTCCCACTCATTCCATCGGTCCTGAAGCTACTAAGAGTAAGACAAAGAATATACTGTGTAATATAGGTATTCTATATTGGATTCGCCGGCTTGATATATATTTATTATTTATGTATTTATGAATTTGTGTCTTTAACGTGACGCATTTTTATTTCACCAAATCTACGATTTAAAGAATTTTCACTTTAAAAATTCAGATAATTTAAACATATCACCAAAATAGAGAAGAGATACATGACATATGAAATTCATTAGATAAGAGAAAAATTGGCAATAAGAGCCATGCTGCAAAGATTTTTGCCGGCGGCTATAAATGGCCGACTCGCCTTAGGCACACTCTAGCAGAAAATCGACATTAACATAGTAGCAATTATTTACAGTGTTTTGATTGCGAAAAATGGAAGACAAAAACCTACTTTACAGCAGGCAATCAACTATACTGCCTATTCGTCTGCCAATAAAGACAAAAAAGAAACACAGTCAAACAAAGTCTGGGTTAATTTAAAAAAAAACTACCGCGCTATTAAATATTTATTACACTATTCATAAGTGCACCTCTTACATTTGCATAATTAAAAAAAATAAATTCATAAGGACCTTTGTTGCAGTGTAGTAGCGGCTACGTCTACTACCAGCCCTTAAATCGCTAGTGGATATCGTATAAAACGACTAACAGCTTTACATCGACCTAGGCCCACTCTCTAGTCATAGTGTCTAGAATTACTCACCCAAAGAAGGTTGACGTCATGCAGGTCTTAAAATTATTACGAATAACTTCTGCAATATATACCCTAGAAGAGAATTATTAGATATTGCGTCGGAGCCAAGTAATTGGAATAAGATCAGAATGATAATGATGATTCGAAATACTTTTGTAACTGCAATGCATCGAGATACCTTACACGACTTTTTATAGCGTATAACATCGTTGGCAAAATCGATTTGTTCTGGTTTGGTACTAATAATAATTAGTTGTAATTCCCAGTTAATATCAAACCTGCAGTCAGTGAAGTGAAGTATTCCTTCTCCCGCAAGGGTGTTGATGTCTGATTTATATTAAATCAATCTCTATGGTTGCTGAGCCAATGAACAGCGCAAGGATGTTACGTATAATTAGGTCATAAATATATAAGCAGATTTTATATTCAGAATTGTCCGATTCTAATAATCTAATCTATATATGGTAGGACCACACTGTCAGTCTTCTGTCTACAACCACGGGCGGTTTGTCCGGAGTAGATCCACTCTCTCACAAAAAATCGACGTCCGAGTAGCAGCAATTTGGTACTGCACTTTGTTCGGTCAGCAAGAGAGCTGGAAGCCCAATATTCCCAAGTAGGAAGGATGTTCGGCGTATGGTGTTTCGGTGTTGCCTTTAGTATTACCGAACCTTATTGCACACTTTCACCCTCCCTTCACCCTCCCTTCACGCTTACCATCAAGTGTGCTGTTTGCTCATTTGCCACCAATATTAATAAAATAAAAACCTGAATTTCCGTGTAGTGACGGAGTTGAAATACAATTCACCGCCCCCTATTTTACCCCTGGGTGTCATAAGAGACGACTAAAGTATCAAATATCAATATAACATCTATGCAAAAGAAGGGACGATCGAAATAATCCTTATACCCATCCTGACCAGCGTAATGTAAGTAAGTCAATATCCCTCATATTAATGATGAAGTTTTAAATAGTGGGCCGTAAATGAGCTGAGATGTTGATAAACTGATTAAAATTTTATTTATGTTCTAGATGCTCATAGTAGTAGTAACAGCGATGCCTTCAAATAGCATGGATTCAATTCGGGAGAAACGCGATGTTATGGACACGATGAAGAACGCGTGGGGTGAAATGGTAAAATCCCTGAGTGATGCAAGTGATGCTGTTATACATGTATTTAAACCAACAGAAAAAAGTGTTATTGATAAAATGGCAGATGGTATAAAAAGTATAGGCCAATAATATTGGATCACTTAACAGCTTTAAAAATATTATTTATATATGCTTATTGTAAATTGGTTGTGTTATTAAAGCATATTTGTGTGAATACATTTGATTTTATATAGAGTTAAGAATTGTATACAGTTTTTTTTTTTTTCAATAACTATCGTGAAAATAATGTTATTTTCTTACTATATGAAACTGTAATGTAATTACATTTTAATTTTACCTATTAACTAACATTTTATTTATTGCTATTTTAAATTAATAAGAATTCACTTGGTGTTTCATACAGTTTTGATAAAAAGGATACTTTCAAGAAAGTCACTTTAAAGAAAGGTCTATTCATTCCGTTCCTTAGTAAGACTCAGCTTGTAAGTGGGTTCATAATTAGTGTGCTTACTCTTAAATCTCGATTCAAATCCTAAATTCAATCACAGCTCGAATTTTAGCAATTTGGTTCTCTTGAAAGTGACACTAGCGCATGATTGGACTCGAAATATTTGCCGAAGTGATTTGGACGTATACACTAGAGTTTAAAATCATTAATGTTGCACAATTTTAAGAAAGCGTCTTCGTGATGATCGAGTTCGGTAACGTTACTAATTTAAAGAAATAAAATACAGCACATTTGGTGAAAATAAGAACGGCAAACGCGAAGACTTCATTCTCAATTTTATTAAAGAGTACCTAATATAAGTTTGGTGAAATTAGAATTGAATCGGATTTGAAATTAGAATTGATTTTAAGGGTAAGCCCAAGTTTGCTGAGTTATAATTTTATTTCGCGTATTATGTGAGATTGTGGAAAAAGTTTTGGTACATATCATAAAAAATTGCCGCAATATTTGGAGAGAATATTGAATGATGATATACGTTAAAAAGATATTGTAGTGTATCAATTCATTCTCTAAATTGCATCTGTAGTATGCCGAGAAACTGGTCGCATTAGGACTGAAATAATATTCAAGTAAATATATTAGACTAATTTATTAGATTAGAAACTGCTTATCACAGCTAATTTGGAAACACCTTTAATTTTTTTATGGAGGGGGTGGGCCATGGTCTTCTCGCTCACCGCCCAGCTCCATCCGGGGCGACAGAAGGGCGTCTCGCGGCTACATGACCCACCCTTGGCACGTCGCCTTGGTCGTTGGGCCGACCACTGGTGCAGATTATCTTCAATGGTAATCTACAAACACCTACAAGTACGATGATTATCAACAGACACAGAAAAGAGGTAAGGTGGTTTTGAGACTCCTATGTTTGTTAGATGGCTCGAAGTCGCTCAGTGTACCGAGCGAGTTCTTAATAGAAGAAATTTCTTGGGGTGACAGGGTAAAAATACATTTTACATCCCCCTATCTCACCCGTGGGTGTCGTAAGAGCTGACTAAGGGATGTAATATGCATATATGTAATATCTATGTAAGAGAAAAAACTCAAATCCTATCTCAACACGTCTGACCAGCGTGGTATTATAGGTCCATTTTTCTCTTATTGTAGCGGAGACTTGAGCCCAGCAATGAGATGAATATGATCCGAGATGAAAATTAATGATGAATTTTAGAAAAAAGAAGAAGAAAGCAAAACACCTAATGATTTATTGGACATTATAGTTCATATATATACTCAAACGCTCACAAGATAAAAGACGCTAACTTACATACAAAAATAGTAATAACTTACCATGTTTTTATAACGGACTAAAAAGTGTTTTTTTTTTTCATAGTTTTTCATATTTCCATGCATCATCAGAAAGTTTAAAATCAATTACTAAATTCCAACCGGACAGACATACAAGAAAGCGATTCAATAAAAAAAGTGACATATAGAAAAGAAGGCGAAAGTTTTCAATTTTGCCAATCAATTTTCAATGTTGTGTTTATTGTTTCGTGTGAATCTGATTGAAATGTATAAAGTCAGTGATACTGGATTTATAACATATGTTATAAATCCAGTATTACACAGTCCAGTATTACAGGCAACGGCACCAACGATTTTGATGAAACTTGGCATACTAGAGGTTTCGAGGCCAAAAATCGATCTAGCTAGGTTTTATTTATAGAAAATGTTGTTTTGTCGGTATTTTTAGCAAAACAATACAATGGCATTCAATTTTAAAAGAATATGAATTCAATTTTCGGCGTCAACGTCATGAGTTACGATAGCTCAGTTGGGAAGCTGTCCAGTTTTATTTTAGTATTGTTTTGGTATTCAAACAGCGTCGGATCGAATCTCGGTGTTATTATTATTCTCTGTTTGTAATTTTTTATATTTTTTTCATTATCCAATTTTATTTTTTATTAATATATATCTGAATAAATTCGACAAAAATACAACAAAAATATTCCAAGCGATGCTCGGTCAACCAGATATTATATATATATATATATATATATATATATATATATATATATATATATATATATATATATATATATATAAGATATAAGATTATATATTTTTTTTACATTTGCAAGTGAAAAGGATTACTTGCCTACATGTCCATACTTACTTATTATTCAAACTGGATGTACACTATACAAAAATACGAGCAAAGAGGATAGTTGCTAATGGTCAGCCCAATCGACGATAGAGCAGTTAATGAGGCCAATAAATCGATCCAGCTAAGTTTTATTTATAGAATATGTTGTTTTGTCGGAGTGTTTAGCTAATCAATACAATGACATAAAATGTCAATAGAATAGGAATTTAAATTTCGCTGTCGCCGTCAAGAGTGATAATAGCTCAGTTGAGAAGTTGTCCAGTCGCATTCAAACAGCGTGAGATCGAATCTTGGTGTAATTATTATTCTGTTTCCGTATTATTTGATATTTTTTTTTCATTATTTCATCATTTTTATTTTTTACTAATAAATATATATGTATATGTAAATAAGTTCGTCAAAAATACAATTTAAAAAAAACATACCGAGCAAAGTTCGATCAAACAGATATTATAAATTTTTAATTTAGTATCCTAAAATCATTTGAATATCTAAAAATAGCAACTGTTTTCTTCAGCTTTAAGTTTTCACTTTTGTCGCCAGTCCTAATAATTGTTTTTTATTCCTTTTATCATAGACTTTACAGAAATCTTATTCACAAGTTGAGCTTACTCAATCAACGTCAATGCTATAGGAAGTCTAATCAAAAAGACTGATCCTATTTTTTGGAGACTCAAAATATCACTCCTATTTCTTTCCTACATGTATTTTGTAAGACGACAAAAGGGCCTAAGTGGATAAGATCACTGCCAAGAAACCTTATCGTAGAAATGTGCTAACGTGGCTCATCAACATATAAACTTTCAATCAATTTATCATATAATCAGCTGATCTTAATATATCGATTTCTCGGTCGTTATGGATGAGTTTACTATTAGGACGTCTACAGGCTAACAAAAATAATTATGAGATCCAATCCATATAATCCATATCCATAGTGGTGTAGCGTCTGTCACGTGTCTTTTTTACATTGAAAAGGGAAGGACTGTAAGTGTCATTTTGCCAGCGCTAGCTTGCCTGACACTAACTGCTGTGTATTTTGAATACTGTCCATTTTTATACTATTAGAGTCATCATGATAGCTCATATACGTCCCATACTGATGCTGCTGGTTAGTATAGGGTTTTATTTTGAGTTTTCCTTCTCTTGCATAGTTATTATATGCACAAGATATCTTAGTCGCTTTTTACGATACCCACGGGCAAAAGAGGGAGTAGTGAATTGTATTCTTGATCATCATCATCGCAGCCCACATACGTCCCACTGTTGGGCTCGGGCCTCCTCCACAATGAGAGGGAATTTGACCTACTATACCATGCAGGTTAGGTAGGTCAGACATGTTGGTTTTTTTATGGGTTGTTTATATGGTAAGCGCACGCGCGGTCCATTCCGTCCGAGGCGATGAAAGGACAGCGCGCAGGCCCATAACCCACCCGTACCCACGTCAACTCGTTGTTGGGCCGACCACCGGCGGGGTGACTTGTCGTCAGTGGAGACATGTTGGTATAGGGTATCATTTCCAGTTTTCTTTCTCTTGCACAGATGTTATATGCATATTATACCCTATAATCGTATTTTACGACATCCACGGGCTCTTGCCCGAGATAGAGTGGTGAATTGTATTCTTAGTCCGTCACCACACGGAAAAATTGTATTCTTACTCCGTCAAAACACGGCATTTTATTGGATCATAAAATTATATTATCAACCGAGTATTTAAAACTAGTTGGATTCAAACGCAAACGGTTTAAAGCACTTAATCGGGTTTTACGACACTAAGGCGCAACGTTCATTTTATTCGTATTTATGGCCGTTACTATATGCTATACCTACTAGCAAACCGTCCTTGCTTCGCTTCGGTTGCAGTCGCCTTACCCGCGTAGTTGCCGTTCCTGTGGGAATACCGGGATAAAATATAGCCTATGCTACTCCCTGATATTATAGCTTTGCAATGGTGAAAGAATATTTGAAATCGGTTCGGTGGTTTAAGCGTGAAAGCGTAACAAACAGACAAACTTACTTTCATATAATATTAGTAAGGATGCATAGCGTTGAAAAACGATGATAGATCCTATACTCTCGTATAGATGTTATTCGTATCTTATATCCTTGAGATGGCACTTTTAAACGTCCCACTGACTGAGCAAAGGGAGGGCCTTTTGTTTTTTTGCCCCCAGTGGAGGAGGTCAATTTCCCTAAATTGACCTCCTCCTCGCTGGTTAAGGGTTTTATTTTGAGGTTTCCGCGTCTTGCATAGATTTTATATGCATTTTATATTCATTATTCAACTCTTACAGCATCCATAGGCAAGATAGTGGGTGGTAAATTGTATTCCTACTCCTTCACCACACGGAAAAGCCAATATGAGTAATATTTAAAACAACATCCTTATACTTTAAAGATACTTTACAAGTAATTCATAAATAATGAACAATGAGTAACCTTTTAAAGTAACATCAATGAAAATACAATGAATGGAAATTCATTATTTACCTATGTCTTTTTCAACAAGTGCAGTCAAGTTGTTGAGAGTTTCTCGTTTGTAGCAATATATGAGCCGGATAGAGTTTTTCTTTTTTTTTTAGGGTGGGCTATGACCAGCGTACCCGACAGCCAGCTCCTTCCGGTGCGACAAAGGGACGGCGCGTGGCCCCACAAGTTACGGTAGCTCCTCTCCTTCGTCGTTGGGCCGTCCACCGACTTCCTTATCCTCCGTGGCCGGCCCGACAGAAAACCCTGTGAGGTACCCTTTCCTTCCGAAGTCCAGGATGTCGGTTGCTGTCGCTCAGTCAGAAGTTGCGGGTGACGGACTAATTCCAGGTCCGGTCACACGCAGCCTCGCCTAGGGAAGCCGGATAGTGGATAGTCTAGGGTATTATCACATCCTTGTAGAAAAACGATGTCTAATTAAATGAAATTTTTAATTTTCTTTCATTCTTCTTTCCTTCTAAGATCAGATGAGTTACTTGCACATCGGTGGATGTGCTTCAAAAACAATAAAAAAACATGTTTTTTTCTCTACTAGGAGTATATGTTTTGATTTTGCTTTTACGGTAATTGTATCATTGACTCCAATTAAGAAGCCGCCAGATGCTAAATTACTTACGTCTAGTAGGTACAGATGTTTAATATTTATACCATTTCAAATAAAGAGGAATATAAAATGAGTTTTATGAAAGGATAATTTGATTTTTAATTAATTAATTTTAAGATTCAGAACGCATTTACTTTCATTGATGAATATATTATAGCATTAGATCTGAGTTCACTTAGAGCACTTAATTAAGCGAAGGCCATTTGAAGCACATTAGTTAACAAAATAATAAAAAGTTTTATAAATAAATTAATAATCATATTTAATTGATGGGGCTATGCTCGGGATTTCTCTGCGAGATAGAATCCGGAATACGGATATCCGCAGAAGAACGGGTGTAACCGACATAGCACGAAGAATTAGCACGCGGAAGTGGCAATGGGCAAGCCACATCGCTCGACGAACCGACAACCGCTGGGGAAGAAAGGTTTTCGAGTGGCGACCACGTATCGGACGACGCAGTGTAGGACGCCCCCCACTAGGTGGACCGATGACCTAGTGAAAGTTGCTGGGCGTCGTTGGATGCAGGCGGCACAGGACCGCACATTGTGGCGCAACATGAGGGAGGCCTACGTCCAGCAGTGGACAGCGATAGGCTGAAATGATGAATGATGATGATTTAATTGATACCATAATCTATGTGCTGACGGAATAAGAATACAATTAACCACCCACTTTCTTGCCTGTGGGTGTCGATAAATATGACTCATCATCATCATCGCAGCCCACATACGTCCCACTGTTGGGCTCCTCCAAAATGGGAGGGAATTTAACCTACTTTGCTGTGCTGGTCAGACATGTTGGCATAGAGTTTCATTTTTAGCCGAGGCCGTGGGTGACGTGACCGGGAATTAGTCCGTCACCCGCCGAGAGGCCGACCGCGTGAGGAAAGACCGACGTTCTCCCCGAGGGGGGGACGTCGGTCGATGGGAGGGTACCCCAATAGGGGGTATTCCATCGGGCCGACCACTGACGACAAGTTAACGCTGCTCCAGTGGTCGGCCCAACGACGAAGGCGACGTGGTTTTCGGGTGGGTCGCGGGAGTTGCGTGCTTAAGCCCCTCTGTCGCCCCGGACGAAGTGGTGCGGAGGCGCGCCGACCGCGGCCCACCCACAAAAAAAAAAAAAAAAAGAGTTTCATTTTGAGTTTTCCTTCTCTTAATAATATTAATAACGGATTGTTATATGCAGATAACATCTTTACGAGAGAAGGAAAGCTCGATATAGAACCGGTTGGTACAGACCAACCCGCCTGAACTGCGCGGTATAGTTGGTCCATTTCCCTCCCATTGTGGAATGGTTTAGAGCCCAGCAGTGGGACGTATAAAAGTTAATGATGAAAATTTTATTATGTAGTTATTACATCAGCTTCAAATCTTCATTGAGGTTTCAAAATTTTCTTTTCAGTGTATTAAAATAATACTAGTGTATATAGACAACATATGCTTAAGCTAATAGGAAAAATGACATTGATAATATAGCAGAGGCTATCGTAAGAACCAGTTTAATCCATATCGGCTGTCGCTTACGTAAAAACCAGTATCGACATATTATTGCCACGGGCATAAAATTGATAGTAATGTCGTTGTAACATTTTATATGAGTATATTTTATTGAGTTTCAGTATACTTTTTATATTTAAAGGAGTTTTATAATCATAGGTAATAAACCTGCCTTTCGATGCAATTTTTATATGTACGAAATAGCGCTGTTATCGTAATAGTAAATGCAATTACATTTTTATAAAACTACATACCTTGCGTTAAAAATTATTTACTAAATTAACTATAAATTTTATTATTAAGAAATACATAATACGGTAAAGGTTATTAACTTTTAGTCATGTTAGTTTGATGTCTGTTGCTATTGTTAAACAGTTATGTATCAAAACATTTGATTGTATATAAATTCAAATTTGGTTTAATAAAACGCTTATAAAATATGTTTAATTTTTATTAGTAATATTAAACCTACTTATATCATAGTGTAATGTGTACAAATACTTTTTCGTTTTTCTTATATTAATAGACTATGTATAGTTTACACTTGACTATGATGTCTTGCAGGGGAGTCGACTTCGTATATACCATCTCTATAATGTACGTCAGTATCACCTTCATTAAGCATTTCAATCAATTTATCAGTACTAGGGTGTGAAATTGGCACGGGACTTTCTGGATAATCCGGTCGTTTTTTATATTCTTCCTCTTTCTGTTTATGTCGTGAAGGCAATACAAACATACCAACACTCATTTTATCTTTTTTCTCAGGCTCAACCTCCTCACTTTGATCAAGTATATAATTCCTTCGTTGTAAATCTGAAATATCCCGTTGGTAAAGTTCGGATTTGTGTTTCTCTCTGACAAACATACAATATGCTATCCATGCTATAACTAGTAGAGCCTGAAACCAAAACAAACGTACATACAGTTAGGTACAATATTCGAATGCCAATTTATAATCAAAGTTCAAATGTATTAAGTATGCTAAACGCTATATCACGAATAAGGCTGTCAAAGACAACGAAGTTATGGCGCAAAATAAATGAAAATAACTCACCAAAATCAGAGCGACGATAAAGCCAGTGATATACAGACTCATTTTTAAAAAGTATTTTGTGTTTTTCGTTGTCGATAATACTAGATAGTGAGACGAGTGTTGCAAACGAGGTTAGATTGGAACAGCCGCGGAGGCGAGTGGTCCCGTCGTCACATTCAATTAATAAGAGTATGAACTACGCGCTCCGCTTTTAGTCCGTGATGTCATTAACGTTGATTAAGTCGCCACAAAGATCACAATAGGATTCTATTTGATAGTAACGACGTCTTAATTTGGAAAAGACTACAAAGAAACTGACAACGTCAACAGGTTTTGCGCAGTTTGTATTGAATATTTTTCCTGTTTAAATTTCCTTGTTGTAGAAAGTCGTGAGTTGTAAATATGCTAAAATATTTACCGGTTATGACGTATTTTACTGGGAAAATAACATGACTGGTGATGTATTTTATTGTTACGTAATTTGTTGAAATCATTTTAATATTATTTAATTCATTAAATACTCTCAGTTGGTTATCCTGTGTGTTTAAAGTTTGCCGCTACGTAATTCGATTTTCGTTCCAAACTATTTTTTCTGTGGTGACACAGTTCACCATTCTATCTTACACGTGGTTATCATAAAAGATGACTCAGGGATATAGTATGCATATATATATGTAGAATATCTGGTTGACCGAGCTTCGCTCGGAATATTTTTATGGAATTTATTTACTATATATTAATAAAAAAAGAAAAATATATAAAAAATTACAAAAAGAGAATAATAATAACACCGAGATTCGAACCGACGCTGTTTGAATGTCAACAAAATCAAAATTAGAGCCTGTCAACTTCCCATCTGAGCTATCGTAACTCATGACGTTGATAACGAAATTTAAATTCATATTCTTTTAAAATTTAATGTCATTGTTTGTTTTGCTAAAAACACGGACAAAACAACATTTTCTATAAATAAAACCTAGCTAGATCGATTATTTGGACCTGAAACCTCTACTATGTCAAGTTTCAGCAAAATCGTTGGAGCCGTTTCCGAGATCCTGAATATATACGAGTATATATACAAGAATTGCTCGTTTAAAGATATAAGATAACATTTTATATGCATATAAACAAGTTTAGAAAAACTCGTAATTAAATTCTATATCAACACGTTTGACCAGCATGGTATGGTAGGTCAATTTCCCTCCCAATTTGAAGAAGACTCGAGCCCAGCACTGGGGCATATGTATGCCAAGATAATGATGATTATGAAAGAAATTTCAAAAGTGAACCTTTGCATATATAACATGACAATTCCACATATTTATTGGGTAAAGACTTCATTTTCCTTGTGGTGACGGAGTAAGAATACTATTCACCACCCCCTAACTTACCCGTGGGTGATCGTACGAGACGACGAAGGGATATAAAACGCATATAACATCTATGCGAGAGAAGGAAAACTCGAAATAAAACCCTATACCAACACGTCTGACCAGCGCGGTATAGTAGGTCAATTACCCTTCCATTATGGAGGAGGCCCGAGCCCAACAGTGGGACGTATATAGGCTGAGATGATGAAAGACTTCATTAGTCACGAATTTAAATAAATGAATGCGTTACTTCAGAGTCATAAATTTTCATCATATCCCTTAGACGCCTTTTAGAATATCCACTGGCAAGATATGGAGTGGTGAATTGTATTCTTATTACGTCATCACACGAAATAATAAAGTATATGGATATATTTATTCCGTTAGTTATTTGGGCATTGTACCTGTTTATAAGTAATAGCAATGTCAACGTATAATAATTGCTCTTAAAATTTCAAATTTCTTAGTAGTGTAACAAATGTTTGTTTTATGATTTTTTAATTTTTCTCATCTTTCTTTCTTCTTTTCAACTCATATAAGTCCCACTGCTGAGCTTGATCCTCCTCCTGGATAGGAATGAAATTTAACCTACGATACTACACTGGTCAGACGGGTTGCTATAGGGTTTTATTTTTTTTTATTGTAGTCGGTGGCAGCGTCGACAGCGTCTTGTGCTATACAAAGCACAAGTTTGTCCTCATGTGGAGTACTGCTCACATCTCTGGGAAGGTGCGCCCAAATATCAGCTAGACCCACTTGACTCCCTGCAAAGACGGGCTGTTCGAATCGTCGGGGATCCCAATCTTACGGACAGATTGGAGTCGCTGAAGCAGCGGAGAGACTTTGGGTCACTCTGTGTACTCTACCGACTCTTTCACGGGGAGTGCTCCGAGGAACTGTTTGACTTGGTACCACCGTCACCATTCTACTAACGTACCACTCGACATCGTAGCAGGGTTCATCCATTTCACCTGGAAACGTTATAGTCTTCAACTGTACGTTTCCAGCGATCATTTCTCCCACGTACGTGCAAGCTCTGGAATGAACTACCTGCTGCTGTGTTTCCCGAACGCTATGACATGTCCTTCTTTAAACGAGGTTTGAGAAGAGTATTTCCTTCACGGTAGGCAGCGGCCTGGCTGTGCCCCTGGTATTGCAAAAGTCCATGTGCAGCAGTTTCACTTACCATTAGGTGTGCTGCTTACTCGTTTGCCACCGTTGGCAATAAAAAATAAAATAAAAAAAATAAAAACGAGCAAACAGTACACCTGATGGTAGGTGTTGCTACCGTTCATGGACCTTTGTAAGGCCGCTGCCTACCGCGAAGAAAGTGAAGGGAGTGCGAATGCGCGCAATGAGGTTCGGCACCACCAAAACCCACCACACACAAACAACCTCAGAAAGTTGAGCCTTCGACTCTCTCGCTCACCGAACGAAGCGCAGTAATTGCGCAAATTGCTACTACTCGTATGTCTATTTTCTGCGGGAGTGTGGTACTACCCCGTATGGACCGGCCCGTAGCTGTAGACAGCTACCTGTCAACAGTGTAGTCCTATCACTCTGATTTTGTTTCGAGTTTTCCTTCTCTTGCATAGATTTCATATGCGTTTTATATCCCTCAGTCGTCTTTAACGGGTAAGAGACAGGGGGTGGTGAATACTATTCTTACTCCATCACCACACGGAAATTTTTTGACATATTTGTAGTAATTAATGGTAAATCTATACCAATAAATAAAATTGGAGTGTCTGTTTGTAATGTCAAAATAATAGGCTTTTTTCATGCTCACACGGTTATTTGCACGACACCTATGCCTAAAATACAGATTAAAAAATTTTGTCTGTCTGTCTGTCTGTTTGTCTGTCTGTCTGTTTGTTCCGGGTAATCTTTAAAGCGGCTGGACCGATTTCAAAAATTCTTTCACCAATGGAAAGCTATAATATCAGGGCGTAAACTAGGCTATATTTTATCCCGGTATTCCCACGGGAACGGGAACTACGCGAGTAAAACGACTAAAACCGAAGCGAAGTGAGGGCGGATTGCTAGTTAAGAATACAATTCACCACTCCCTATTTTACACGTTAAAGACGACTGAAGGATATTAAACGCATATAAAATCTAGGAAAACTCGAAATAAAACCTAATAGCAACCCGTCTGACCAGCGTGGTATAGTAGGTCAAATTTCACTCCTGTCCAGAAGGAGGCTCAAGCCCTGCAGTGGGACTTAAATGAGTTGAAAAGAAGAAAGAACAAGTGAACTATGAACGTCATAAAAGACAGCTAAGGGGCATAATATGGGCGAACCACTGAAGTCACTCTGCACCGGTGGTCGGCCCAGCGACGAAGGCGGCGTGCAATAGGGTGGGTTACGGGACCGCGCGCCGCCCCTCTGTCGTCCCGAATGGAGCCGGGCTGCGGGTGCACTGACCGTAGCCTACCCCAAAAAAAGGGACATAATATAACATCTTTGCAAGAGAATATAAACTCGAAATAGAACCCGTCTAATCAACGTGGTTTAGTAATCACTGGTAGGTTGGAGGGTCATCTTCCCTCCTCTTGTGGTGGAGGCTCGAGCCCAGCAGTGGGATGCATATGGGCTGATTTGTGATGCTAAAATAATGGACATAACTTTATATTTTAAGTATATTATATCAGTTGACTCCGCTTCAAGTAAAAAAAAAAACGACTAAGTGCGAGTCGGAGTTGCGCCCCCTAGCTGAGGCCGCGGGTGACGTGACCGGGGAGTTAGTCCGTCACCCGCCGAGAGGACAACCGCGTGAGGAAAGACCGACGTCCTTACCGAGGGAGGGACGTCGGTCGATGGGAGGGTACCCCACTAAGGTGTATTCCGTCGGGCCGACCACTGATGACAAGTAACCCTGCTCCGGTGGTCGGCCCAACGACGAAGGCGACGTGGTGTTCGGGTGGGTTGCGGGTGTGCGTGCTTACGCCCCTCTGTCGCCCCGGACGGAGTGGTGCGAGGAGTGCACCGACCGCAGCCCACCCCCAAAAAAAAAGTTGGAGTCACGCACGAAGGGTTCCATACCACTATCTTTAAAATGGCATTTTTTTGTATGAGAACCCCCTTAAAGATTTATTTTATTTTGTTTTTAGTATTTGTTATTATAGCGGCAACAGAAATACATAATTAGTAAAAATTTCAACTATCTATCTATCGCGGTTCTTGAGATACAGCCTGTTGACAGACAGACGGACGGACAGACAGTGAAGTCTTAGTAATAGGGTTCCGTTTTTACCCTTTGGGTACGGAACCTTAAAAACAATAAGTTTTCTTGAAATTGAGCACAGCGCTACACGTTGATCACCTTTTTATGTGGCACACTATCGATAGTCGTTTGTCTACGGCAGCGGGCCGGTCCGTCTGGGTTAATACCACTGTCGCAGAACATAGACGTTTGGGTAGTAACAATCCAGATTTACATCTATCTAGTACTGTGCCTAATTTTGTTACTCCCTCTACTGTTAATTAATTAAAAACTGATACTATACGGACAATACGATCTCATGATATAAGATAATTCAATGATAATAAGTTAAGTCTAATGATACAGCTTCTCCATTTTTCTCACAGCTATTTTAAGTTCTGTTAGGCAGCTAATGGAGGTCAAATTGACATACTATACCACGCTGATCAGATGAGTCGGCATAGGGTTTTATTTCCAGTTTTGCTTCTTATCATTACGTTATCTACTTACACCCTTTACTCCTATGTAGCGCGGTGTAGAGTGTCAACAATCTCTTATTCGGAGGCTAGACCTCTGCAGTGGAATTTAAATGGTCTGAGATAATATGGCATTTATTATTTATTCATCATTCCTTGTGGTGACGGAATAAGAATTTAATCCACCATCCCATATTTTGCTCGTGTTTGTCGTTAAGTACGACTAAGGGATATACTATGCATATAACATCTGCGCAAGAGAAGGAAAACTCTAAATAAAACCCTATACTAACCCGTTTCACCAGCGTGGTGATGAATGATTCATCATCATAATTTCAGCTGATACACGTCGCCTTGTTCGGCTGGAGCCCCTTTCACAATAGGAAGGAGGTTGACCTACTTTACCATGTAGGTCAGATGTGTTGTATAGGATTAAATTTCAAGGTTTTCTTTCTCTAGTGTAAATGTTATATGCATTTTTATTCCATTAGTCGTCTTTAACGACACCCACAGGCAAGCAAAATATATATTATTACATTAAGCAAATTCATAGATGCAATACGAAATATGTCCTAAACTGTTTAAATAAAAATATCGATTTCAATTTTTTATTTATAAATAGCTAAATAAATTCTGGTTATTTCATACTTAATTGCTTTTTGGCTCGTGTACTGTTAACATAGTCCACTAACACACTAATGTAATTATGAAATATTATGTAATAGTAAAAATTTTGTATGCTTTTTTTTATTTTTTTTTTTTATTGCAAACGGTGGCAAACGAGCAAACACCTGATGGTAAGTGTTGCTGCCGCTCATGGACTTTTACAAGGCTGCTGCCTACCGCGAAGAAAGTGAAGGGAGTGTGAATGCGTGCATTGAGGCTCGATGATACCAAGGGCACCACGAAAACCTTCCACAGGCAAACATCCTCAGAAAGTTGGGCTTCCGGCTCTCTCGCTCACCGAACGAAGCGCAGTAACAAATTGCTACTACTCAGACGTCGATTTTCTGCGAGAGTACGGTACTACCCCGGACGGACCGGCCCGCGTCTGTAGACAGATAACTGTCGACAGTGTGGTCCTACCACTCTTAGGCTTTTATGCAAAATAATGTGATATGAATGAATATCCGTGTGGTGAAGTAGAAGTACTATTCACCACGCCCTATCTTGGCTATGGGTACCGTAAAAGATGATTAAGGGATATCCGTATAAGAGAAAGAAAACTCTTTAACAACTTGTTTGACAAGCTTGATATTATATTTAATATTGGTAGTACCACACTGTTGACAGATGTCTGTCTACAGCCGCGGGCCGATCCGTCCGGGTAGTACTACACTCTCACAGAAAATCGACATGCGATTTTTTTTTTTTGTGTGTGTATAGCTATTGGCCGCAGATGGCCTTGACAGCTTGACGCGCACTATGGGTGAGCGCTGAGGGCTCTCAACCCGGAGAAAAGTATGCTAAGCGACATCGCCCAAGGGCTTCCCCTGTGGGGAACGGACCTCGGCTTGGGGCGTCGCCCACGTTTTTAGTCGTGACTTTTGCGCGGCGCGATTTCGCACCTCGACGGCGAGGGCGGAACCGCGGATATTTATGTGTTAAGGCTTCGTGGGCCGTGTAGGCTCTAAGTTGAGCGAGTGTGATGTTGTTGTACTCTTCGTCGAGGACGTGACGAGGACGTCGGATGGACGACATCCGAGTGGTAGCTATTTGTTACTACGCTTCGTTCAGTGAGCGAGAGAACCGGCAGCTCAATTTTGTGAGTGTGTGTACGTATAGGAGATTCAGTGATGCTTTTAGTGTTACTGAACCTTATTGCACGCATTCACACTCTCTTCACTTTCTTCGTGGTAGGTAGCGGCCTTGCAAAGGTCCATGAGCGGCAGCAACACTTACCATCAGGTGTACTGTTAGCTCGTTTGCCTACGGTGGGCAATAAAAAAAATACTGTAGATGATTTTCCTTCTTATTATTTAAAAGGTTCAAGTTCTGCAGTGACAGTTATAAGAGCTGAGATGATAATGATAACTGAGAAATATACCTAAGATTATAACGGTAGTAAACTCAAAGCTTGTAAAGTATAGAATAGGTGTTGCAAATAAAACTATGGATTTTATCGCGTTTGTATTTGATGTTTTTCATGTTTGTATTTATCGGGCGGACTCATCTTAGTCTACCAGTGACCTGTAAAGTGTGCGAAACTTCGGGCAATCAAAAATCAATTACAAACGCGATAAAAGCCGTAAATAAATTTTATTTATAATGAGTAATACTCGCGTAAATAGCAAAAATCATTATAGAAGAGGTAATTCGGTCTCACCTTAATAATAATTTTCAAAGTATTGAATTTATAAAAGGGAAAATGTGTTAGCTTTTTAAAATTTGCCTCAAGGCTAAAATGACGGTGAAGGGTTAAAGCGTTAAGCCTGATAAAAGTAGAAGTTTTTCACCTTGCAAAGTACTACAGTTTGACATTAAAATTATAGCCACATAATAGTTATACTTGTACATTATAAATAAAACTACTTTACGGATTTTATCGCATTTGTATTTGATGTTTGATTGACTGACATTTCTAATACTTTGCAGCGTTCACGGTCACCGGCGGACTAAGATGTCTCACGTCTAAAAAGTCATCGTTAAGTCAGACTCTGTAGTAGTTTTATGTGTAATGCTCTCGTAAACATCAGAAATTGTTATACATACTTATATTCAGTAGCTAGTATCCATTTTTCAATAAGGAAACATGAGATAAGTATAAAAATGGCATTCAAAGGCATGAAATAAAATACGTATGACAAGATTTTTTATTTATTTATTTGGTTCACTAACAGATTGTTTACACAGATACTTAATAATATACATATTAAAATACAAATGGCTATTTAACATCTAATAAATAATTTAGGTAACCATAAAGGTAAACACCACATGCACATTAAATTATATGATTTTTTGAGCAGACAGAAAACATAAATCTTAAAAGACTACCCTGCACCCTTTACGATATATCAGACAATAAATAATGTTATGGGTCCTTCCGTATGGTGATGGAGCAAGAATACAAGTCATCACCCCCTATCTTGCCCTGGGTGTTGTAAATGACAACTTAGGGAAATAATATGGATATAACATCTATGCAAGAAAAGGTAAACTCGAAATGAAAACCTATATCAACCTGTTTAAAAGCTTGATATAGTAGGTCAATAGCTCTCCTATTGTGGAGGAGGCTCGAGCCCAGCAGTGGGACGTCTAAGAGCTGAAATGGTGAACGAATAAAGTTTTTTTAAGGATCCAATAAATTTGATATTGCAGTTAATGAAAACTACATAAAAATACATTCATGTATTTAAATTAAATATTTTTCTTTACATGTGGTGACGAAGTAAGAATACAATTCATCACTCCTAATTTTGCCCGTGGATGTCGTAAAAAACGACCAAGGGATATAATACGCATATAACATCAATACAAGAGAAGGAAAACTCGAAGTGAAACCCTATACCAACCTATCTGACCAGCATAGTATAGTAAAGTCAATTTCCTTCCCATTGTGGAGGAGGGTCTTCAACTTTTATATACATATTCTCATTCGTACCTTATATCCAAGCATTAACTTCTTGGTATCATCGCAAAATATATTTTTAGGTACATATGAAAAAAAGAAGGAATCGCATCGAATTATTAGTCTGGGTTTTATCCTCAACGGCTTGTCTCTCATCAACGTTTTTAGATGTTTATATTATTGGTACTTTAAATAAATGTTGTTAACTTTTTGTAAATAATTCAAAAATGGAAACATAATTCTTTATTAATTTTTATTTAACGATATTTTTGTGATAGATACTTTTTTTATTAATTACGAACGATGGTAAGCGAGCAAACAGTACACCTGATTGTAAGTGTTGCTGCCGCTCATGGACATTTGCTAGGCCGCTGCCTACTGTGAAGAAAGTGTGTTGAGTTTGAATACGTGCAATGAGGTTCGGTGAAACTAAAGGCATCACCAAATCCCACCACACGCAAACACCCTCAGAACTTTGGGCTTTTTTTTTTGGGGTGGGTTGCGGTCGGCGCGCCTCCGCACCACTTCGTCTGGGGCGACAGAGGGGCTCAAGCACGCAACACCCGCAACCCACCCGAAAACCACGTCGCCTTCGTCGTTGGGCCGACCACTGGAGCAGGGTTACTTGTGATCAGTGGTCGGCCCGACGGAATACCCGAATACCCCGAATAACCCGAATACCCGGGGCACCCTCCCATCGACCGACGTCCCCCCCTCGGGGAGGACGTCGGTCTTTCCTCACGAGGTCGGCTTCTCGGCGGGTGACGGACTAATGCCCGGTCACGTCACCCGCGGCCTCGGCTAGGGCGGCATTGCAGGCAGGTAATCCCGCCTGCGCCGCCCCAGTCGCCGGCAGCGGGTCGCATCATCGAGGCTGTACTCAGAACTTTGGGCTTCCTGCTCTCTCGCTCACCGAACGAAGAGCCTAACAAATTGCTACTACTCAGACGTCGATTTTCTGAGAGAGTGTGATACTACTCCGGACGGACCAGCCCGCGGCTGTAGACAGGCAACTGTCAACAGTGTGGTCCTGCCATTAACACATTTTATCATCTTAACTCATACAGGTTTCATTTCTGTGCTCGAGCCCGAGCTCTTTCATAATGGGAGGCAAATTGACCTATTCAAATTCAAATCTTTTATTATGCATAAACCCCGCGGGGGCACTTACTTATATGGTCACTTTTTTACATTTTACCTTACATTACTACCGGATCGGAACGCGACCGCACTGAGAAGATCCGGCAAGAAACTCAGTGGGCTTGTCTTTTTTTTATTCATTTACTATTTTTTTTAAATAAGATAATATACAACAACATGTCTATTAATAGCTCCAGTGTGATGCCTTTCGAACCATCACATAATACAGTTATTAAATATAACGAAAAAGTACCATGGCTGGACCAGATCCCGCAAGCGGCACCCGATCACGAGTTAACCACTAGAGCAGCTATCACTCCCCTCTACCACAATGGAGGGAAGGGAGTGACCCGCTCCTCGTATTATAAGCTGACTATGCTCGCTGATAAAATGTATTAGTACAGAGTTTTATTTTGAGTTTCTTTCCTTTTCTTTTACCTTTTTTCCAGTGACGTTATCTGCTAGAAGTTCTTAATCGTTTTCGACGATCACCCACAGAAATGGAAAGGGTGAGGACTAATGTATTGTTATTCGTCACTACAAAAATAGATATTTATGAATGATATCATAATCATAAAAATTTTAAAATAAATAGATAGATATTAATACCATCAAAAACAAAACTTGTAAAAAAAGCCAAGTCTCGCAATTGAGTTTTCTACCATAAAAAGTTGTGAGATCAATGTTATACCAAGTCGGTTAACTCATTCAGTCCCTGCTTAAGGGACCTTTCTTCTTAGGTTATTACGTAAATAGCTAACCTAACAAATTCTTATAGTGACTATATCAATATTAAAGATCTTATATGTCTTAAATAAACAGAACGAATTGGCAATTTCAGCCTATCGCCGTCCACTGCAGAACATAGACCCCTCATGCTTCACCATAAAGTGCGGTACTGTGGCACCTGCATCCAACGACGCTCAAGGGTAACAGAGTTGCAATGACTAGGGCTCATTTTTCTTTGCCATATTAGAATAATGCCGTAATCGCCACGTTTCGTAGGTGGGTTGGTTTCACAGTAAGATATCATACATTTCCCCGGCAAGAGCTGCTGCCTACTCTCCTGTTGAATCTTTTTTCTTTAAATGACAACGCCTTGCACTAAGGGAATAATAATCCTTATATTGTGGGGGACTTTACAAACATATAATTCATCATCGCAGCCCTCATACGTCCCACTGTTGGGCTCGGGCCTCCTCCACAATGGGAGAGAATTTGACCCACTGTACCATGCTGGTCAGACATGTTGATATAGGGTTTCATTTCGAGTTTTCCTTCTCTTGCACAGATGGTATGTGCATATTATATCCCATAGTCGTCTTATATGACATCCACGGACAAGACAGAGAGTGGTGAATTGTATTCTTACTTCGTCACCACACGGAAAGAACATATAATTATAATTAACCGACATAAATTACATTCAGAATCAGAACAACAAAGTGTGGTCTTGCATGGGGTTCGGACCCGCGACACTGGCACGGTACATTGGTATCTTAACCACTACGCCATCTGTGCAGTCTTTAGCCGGTTTATACGATTCCCATAGGGAAGCAATGATGGCGACAAATGTATTCTTATGTTTTACAAAGTTACATTTTATTAACTGTAAATGTAACTTTGCAATCCTATATATTTATATAGGTTTACAAAATTATTTATGCAGTTAGTGTATCTCGGAAATTGGACGAAAATTACAATGTTTATAATTTTTCCTTCATTTATATATTAAACACTAATTGTATTCTAAATTTAAAGCTTCTATGTCTGCTAGAAGTGCCTCTTTAATATTGATGATCGGTCAGTCAGTCACTGAGTGACAAAATTACGAAATTTTGAACAGTTATAATTCTTAAACTATTGGTTCAAATTAAATGAAATTTGAAATACACGATGTGTATATAATGCCTGCTGAGTTACTAAAAATTCAGGCTTCTAGTTTTATTCACAACGAAGTTATAGGGGGTCGAAAATGGCCTGAATGGCTTCGAGAAAAGTATGTTACGGCAGTGTTGCGTTTTGCCCGACTTTTTTTTTTTGCTCGACTTGGCGGATAACAGCAGGAACAATTTTGAAACGTTTTTATTATAATTTTTTATACGAATGATTATTGATGCTTACGCAAGTAGCGTTGTCGCAAGCATTGTTATGATAATCACAGCTTATACTCGTCTCACTGCTGGGCTGGAATCTCTACCATAACAGAAGAGAAGTTGTCCTACTATACCACGCTGGTAGGCCGGCTTGGTGGAGGGTTTTGGGTCGAGATTTCCTTCCCTTGCAATGCTGTTTTCCGCATACCATATCCGTTAGTTTTTACGACTTCCGAGCGGGGGTGGTGAATTGGATTTTTACTCTATTATCACATGGAAAAATCTACTATACTGAACATATAACTATTTTCATGTATTTTATCAAATTTGTACGTATTTCACAATATTTTGGCTTTAAACACGGTGGTCCTACCGTCCTTATTTATGGCCCTAACGCTGAAGAACGAAAGTCGACATATTCGAAACGTCGGGAGAGTAAAAGCCAAATACAAACGCGATAAAATTTGAAAAAGTAATTTTATTTCATACATTTTTATTATAAACTAGCAACCCGCCCTCGCTTCGCTTCGGTTATAGGTTATAGTCGTTTTACCCACGTAGTTCCCGTTCCCGTGGGAATACCGGGATAAAATATAGCCTAGTTTACGCCCTGATATTATAGCTTTCAATTGGTGAAAGAATTTTTGAAATCGGTCCAGCCGTTTTGAAGATTACCCGGTACAAACAGACAGACAGACAGACAAAAATTTTTTAATTGCTATTTTAGGCATAGGTGTCGTGCAAATAACCGTGTGAGCATGAAAAAAGCCTATTATTTTGACATTACAAACAGACACTCCAATTTTATTTATTGGTATAGACTAGCAACCCGCCCTCGCTTCGCTTCGGTTTTAGTCGTTTTACCCGCGTAGTTCCCGTTCCTGTGGGAATACCAGGATAAAATATAGCCTAGTTTACGCGCTGATATTATAGCTTTCCTTTGGTGAAAGAATTTTTGAAATCGGTCCAGCCATTTTGAAGATTACTCGGAACAAATAGACAGACAGACAAAAATTTTTTAATCTATATTTTAGGCATAGGTGTCGTGCAAATAACAGTGTGAGCATGAAAAAAGCCTATTTTTTTGACATTACAAACAGACACTCCAATTTTATTTATTGACTAGCAACCCGCCCTCGCTTCGCTTCGGTTATAGGTTATAGTCGTTTTACCCGTGTAGTTCCCGTTCCCGTGGGAATACCGGGATAAAATATAGTCTAGTTTACGCCCTGATATTATAGCTTTCAATTCGTGAAGGAATTTCCGAAATCGGTCCAGCCGTTTTGAAGATTACTCGGAACAAACAGACAGACAAATTTTTTTTAATCTATATTTTAGGCATAGGTGTCGTGCAAATAACCGTGTGAGCATTAAAAAAGCCCATTTTTTTGACATTACAAACAGACACTCCAATTTTATTTATTGGTATAGATACGATAGATAATATTTGATAGCGCAATTATAATTTTAATATACAAATTCTTTCTCGATTCATTTGATATTATTAACGTACATATGTCATGAAATTTCTAAGAAATTTGTTTGTTGTTATTAACTCACACGTATAGTAATCACGCGTATTATTTGTTTACATTTTCGCATCATCAATGTTGGTAATAAGTCACGTACATATAAAATATTATTGAATTAGGTATAGATGCGTCAATTACATATAAATTATTATTTAAGGTGAAATATCCAGTTTGTTAGACTTTGAGTTCGTTTTTTTTTTGTACCTTGGTATGATAAAATGATTTTTTTTACTATTTTATCTCAGAAATCATACAGATGTAAAAGATTGTTGTTTATTTAAGTTAGTATCATAAAAGGTGTTAAACATTTATAACTTGGCATTAGTGTTGCCCAAATGCAAGACCAAGACGAGACTTGGACCAGTCTTGGTCTTGGTCTTGCAACAGCACACCTGGTCTCGTCTTGGTCTTGGTATTGCACACTCGAGTCTTGGTCTTGGTCTTGGTATTGCAGCAAGAGTCTCGCAAGTCTTGCAGGTCTTGCAGTTGGAATAACGTAACAGTCATTTATCATGACAATGAAAAATCCAACTAAATTAATCAAATATCATCCTATCCTATCTATCCATTTGCTAGCCTATAGTCCACTATTGAATATAACCCTTACCACTGGGGAAAATTACTCTCCTATTCCCCTGGTGTTACATTAGACAGTTACTACTCCTATGACAAAGGAAGGAATTTCGACCCTGTTTTCTTAAGACGTCACCACACAAGGCAGTTTATACAATAAATTTTATGTCATTTAACATTCCCTCTTTCCAACAAAAAAGATTTTTTCAATTTGATTGGCAAGCGACGGAGTTATTTGACCACTGACGAAAACCCTGCTCCGGTGGTCGGCCCAACAACGAGGCGACGTGGGTACGGGTGGGTTATGGGCCCGCGCGCCGTCCTTTCATCGCCCCGGATGGAATGAACCGCGTGTGCGCTTACCATAGCCCACCCATAAAAAAAGCGACGGAGTTATGCACGAAATAACATAAAAAAAAATACAAACATTCGAATTGAGAACCTCCTCCTTTTTTAGAAGTCGATTAAAAACGAGTTATGATAGCTAAAAATGGTTATCTATCATAATCATCTATTTCTTTTTTTTTTCAATACGTATTAAATTTCAATTCAATACATATAAAAGTATTCTTTAAGTAAAAATACAAGGAAGAATTTTAACTTAAAGAATACTTTTTTAGGATACAGAACGCCATCTTTTAAATATATAGTTAATACTTTACTTTATTGAACTATATTCTTAACTTTTCGTTAAATTTAAGGGATCTTCCCTTTGATACAGGTTTTTACAAAAATCATTAGATGGCGCTATTGTAGATATTAAGTCAAAAGTAATATTATGAATGCTGTAATCATGGATTTGAGCAGTTGATCTTCCAAATCAACTCTTCCGATAAAATATTCATCTTACTATAGGCTACGCAAGTCAATTGGCAAACACAGTATGAAAATTTTACTCATGAGACTAGAAAGTTAAGCGTAATGTGATTGGGAATAATACAAGTGTAGTTATTATGTTGTGCCAAAAACTGAATTTAGATCATTCGATTTTTGTTTATATTTTCTGTATAAAAAAATATTGTATTCCAAAATATGTATATTGTACCGCTACCTAATATTTTTAGGTAGGTACTTATGCCATATTGCTATTGATTACGGTTTTACTTTTGTTGTTATATTAGTACAATTTACTAGATAGCACTATTATAAAAAACCTCTCGAGAATATTGGAGAAACAGTAGTAAGAAAGTATAAATCTTAGCAAAATGTACTAAATTCTTTATTAAGTTTTTTACCAGTGAAACCTCTGCCTACCTAATATTTTATCACAATAAATTGTATTTTTACATCACTGTCGCTATGATATCTAGTAACTTATTTTGCGTAGTATAACACAAGTCTAATAGCTAATAGTTAAATAATTTATAAATAGGCAAGACGGTATGACGAACGGGAGCAGGGAAGGGGGACAGGGGCACCGATGGCACGGCGATCGCATCAGTCGCTCCCATTATTTTTGCGATGACTCCTACAATATAAAATACAACAAATGAAATAGGTACCTAAACTTTCGTCAAGAATTACTCTAGCTATTGGTGAAAATATCATAAAATCTGTGTAGTATTTTTGAGTTTATCGCGAATACACAGACACCCACCGGAGGACTTTGTTTTAAAATATTTAACAATTTGGCGCGTATAAAAGACTTAACGGACAAACGTTCTTACTTGTTAAGTTAGGTTAGATACTTACCTATCAACTAAATAGATATATAGTTCTGTCTTTATTTAAACTCAGTTCTGCCGAGGTACCTACAATGTGTTACAGTAGTTATGTCGTGAAGTATTTTTAACTACGGGCCGTAATATATATGGACGTTATATTAATAATACGTTATATTAATAATATTAGGCACTCAGATTACCGACTTCTGCAGGAATAGGTATGAGTCATAACACTTTGCTAACCAGTGTGCCCAACATGGTACATGGACCTGATGTTGTTGGATGCTCGACAGCGTCAGGAACTAGGACACGGTCGCAGCCTTCTGCGAGGCAGTAGGTAGTCTCGTGGAAGGAGGCGGCGCAGCGCATGCGCGAGTAACGTCTCCTCGGCGACGCGAACCGCCACGGGCGACTGGGGCGGCGCAGGCGCGAGTATCTGCGGCTGATGCCGCCCTAGCCGAGGCCACGGGTGCCTGGACCGTGGAGTTAGTCCGTCACCCGCCGAGAGGCCCGACCGCGTGAAGAGAGACCGACGTCCTACCTGAACGGGCTGGCGTCGGTCGAGGAGAAGGTATTCCGTCAGGCCGACCACTGACGACAAGTCAGCTCCGGTGGTCGGCCCAACGACGAAGGCGACGTGTGGCAGGTGGGTTGCCGGGTTACGGGTGTGCGTGCTTACGCCCCTCTGTCGCTGCGGACGGAGCCGGACGAGGAGTGCGCCGACCGTAAAAAAAAAGGTATACAAATTAGGAAATCAAAATTTGTTTTTATTAACATAAATCGTCGAAATACTTTTAAAAGTAATGTTCATACACTTATTATGCTTTTCAAATGTGTTGTGACACCATTTGAATAGACAAACCGTCACAATTAGGTACCTATTTTTTTTAAGAGTTGCATACGGACGTGCAGTACAGTACAGTGACCTTGGGAGAGAAATTAACCTACTATACCGCGCTGATCAGATGTGTTGGAATATAGGGTTTGTATCGAGTTTGCCTTTCTTGCATAAATATTACATAGCTGCATATCATATCCCTTAGTCGTCTTTTACGACACCCACGGGCAAGAGAGTAGATGGTGAATTGTATTCTTACTCCGTCACCACATGAATGAAATATGCTTAGGAGTACCTACTTAAAATTATTTTACTGTAGGGTTCATCGTGAATTTTGAGATCAAAATTGTTCAATCTCTATCAATGAAATGGATATAGGTACATATAATTTTATTCGACATCCATCCAGATAGTTAGGTATATACTTGTATGTATTTGAGCAGGCGTACGTACTTTTTATGCTACCTACCTATATCCTAAACCTATAGGAATGTATAAAACGATTTTCTAACTCGAGTTGCTCTAAACTCGAATTAACCTCTCCCTAACTGGAATTGGTTTGGTGTAAATAAATGAAGAAGTAAGCACACAATTGACGCTCCCAATCTGTCTTATTCCTATGCATAGTGATAAAATTTTTGCATAGAGATTAAACGGTACCTACGTACGACGAGTTCAATTCAATTTACTTGAATTTCAACTCGGATTAAGTATGTTACCTATGCTGAGTTAATTAGGTATGTTTACATTTCACCAATTACTCAAATAACGTTCACGTATAGGTATAATTGTTTAAGGGCATTCAAAATCGAAGCCCAATTAGAAGTAGGCCGGTAGGTATAATAATTTATGTTAATTCCGGGGTCATTGCCGTCATTTTATTTCATGGTTTTATGTCCGTCTGGTCTCGACTTACGCTGCACTCGAGCGGACTCAGCGCTACGTGCCGGCAACTGTACACGGGGATGATTTCATAGCACTGTACGGCGCACCAGCATCTTTTGGGACCGCTTTGATAAAAAGTATGATTTACAAAAACAGAAATGACAATCTATTTTGTGCCTACATAATAAAAGATATAGGTAAGAAAAGTATCTTTGCATGTAAATCATTTACATCGTGTTTTTATTTTTCACTTAATCGACGTTGATATACTTATAGGTACTAGGAATGTAAGTATAAAAAAATAATTTGAGCATATTGTTTATGTCAAAACGCTTGTAGAACTGTTATTTTAGTTTTTTGTATCAGATCCTCAACATGGTCACGTTATAGGTATCATCATTATCAGAGCTCGTATATGTCCCACTACTGGGCTCGAGTCTCCTGCATAATTCATGAGAAATTGACATACTACCACACTGGTCAGACGGGTTGGTACCTATAGGGTTTTATTTCAAGTTTTCCTTCTCTTGCACAAATGTTAAATACATATCACATCCCTTAGTCACCTTTTACGACATCCAGGGGCAAAATAGGTAGTGGTGAACTGTATTTTTATTCCGTCACCACACGGAAAGTTATATATATTGTATGTAATAATTGCCCGTAAAATAGTTGTCTCGTTTTAACTGCCAATAGATAAAACGTTACGCACAACGCGGCATACACAAGACTTTCATATACCTAATCAAATAGTCATATACTTTGACTGTGTATAGGTAATCTAGTTAGGCACCGTGGTATGCCATAATAATCTCGAAACAAAAATTATCAAGTTGAGTGATATGACAAGCGATTGAATTACAAATTAAAATATTTTTTGTGTATAGGGTTAATAAGTCAAGTACCTACCTAACTTGACCTATTAATTCAATATAATAATTTCATCCATTCATCTGCCTATTGGTGACTACTGTGCAGTGGGCTTTAGGCCTCTCGATAAAAGCGATGATGATGATGAGATTATGACGATAAGTAGGTTCGTCATACTAAATGTTATGTAATACTAAATAGGCTTTTAATTAAATAATAATATTTATATGTATTTAGTACAAAATAATTTAGTATGTCGATCAGCATAATATAATGACTTCCTCTTTTATTTAAAACCACCAACCCGCCCTCGCTTTGCTTCGGTTTCAGTCGCTTTACCCACGTAGTGCCCGTTCCCGTGGAAATACCGGGATAAAATATAGCTTATGTTACTCCCTGATAATGATATTATAGCTTTCCATTGGTGAAAGAATTTTTGAAATCGGTTCTGTGGTTTAAGCGTGAAAGCATAACAAACGACTAAGCTTACTTTTGCATTTATAATATTAGTAAGGATTTCTTCAAATTTTATTTTTAAATCAAAAAACGTATAGGTAATCTAACAACTAACAATAAAAAAAATATGGACACAGAAATACTTGATACCAAACCGATGATGTTTTAGATACTTACCTATGATCACTTTCAACTACTACTAATATATTAAATGTCCGCGCCCTTTGACTTGAAGGCTTGAAAGACGGTTTTAGTAGGTATTCGTTGACTTTAATAAAGAAATTTAGCACGTGTAAGGATTTAACCGACAAACGTTGTTAAATAGATATACCTACCTATCTATTAGTTCTGTCGTTATTTAAATGCAGTTGCGCTTAGGTCCTTATCAACTCAAAATGTGTTGCATTACCTAATCATACCGTGGAATATTACTATCTATGGCATATGTGTATAAACGTTATACTAATCATCTCAATACATAAATTTTACGGTTCAATAGATCATAAATTATTTCGTTTGTTTAAATAATTTGACAATTACAATTTAAAGTCGGATTTATAAATAACACACATATGTAGAAGATAAATAAGAAATTGTACTTTAAATTTAATAGGTATTATACGTTCTGTGTGGCCTAACGTGCGCGAACACTATGCTGGCATAGGTCATCATAGGCCACATGCAGGCAGGGTATAATCGGACCTTAGTTTTCAAGGACATCTTTGACCTTGAGTAGGTAGGAGGCGGCCCATCACAAAGGCTGAGCGCGCGCGGACTTGCCTTATGTGGGATATGAAGGCGAGTCGACTATCAAGGTTTCCCTGCTCCACGAGCCAGGTTTGCCGAAGAGAGTGAGGGGGGTGATACTGTGCGGACGTCACAAGTGGTCAGCTCGTTTAGTGAAGATTATTAAAATTAAATATTCTGGGATTTTTAATGTAGGTATATGCCTAGGTAATTCATAAATTAGGCCCTCATGCCATATTTTATCGAACGCTTTCGCTACGTCTAGAAAAAGTACACCCGTGAATCGGTTCTTTATAAATTGACCACTAGTGTATTCTCCTATTCTATGGCCCTGCTGGAACAGCAGGCGTAACTCGCGCGTTTATACCTACACACGCGCTCTGTAACTCGCGCGTTCACGTTTAACCATGAACATTATCCCATTCAAATAGGTAAAAATACTAAACTACCTAGAAAATAGGTAAAAATATTTTTCATAGTGGGACTTATTCTCCTACGAAGAAGAAATACGTTTTAGCTGTTATTATTACCTATACAAACCGCTAAGTTTCATACCTACGTAATAAAATTGATAATTGTTTTTGGTTTGTTTCGTTTGTATACATACAATTACGTAGCTGGATGTGAAATTTGAACTTACTAGGTCATCTGGAATTGGGCTGAGTGATCTATATGGGTATATCTATCAGTCAGTAAGTCATAGAATAACGATTTTTGGACATCATTTTTTTCATTCCTTTCAGCTCATATACGTCCCACTGCTGCGCCCGAGCCTCTTCCACAATAAGAGGGCAATTGAACTTATTATACCATACTGGTTATACAGGGTGTAAGGGGACCGCTCCCGAGAACAAAGACAGGTGATAGTACTAGTCCTACTTGTGATGATTGGCTAGAAAAAAAATCGATTTGGACGAAAAATATTTTTATTTGTCACAAAGGTTTTTAGTTTTTTTCACACTCCACCGTCTATACAAAATGCAATCTATACAAAAGTTAATATCATATGGTCTAAAGGTCAGTCACCGTGCGCCCTACGTCACTGTGTAGGCACCCAACGCTCGCGATTTTGTGACACTGTACCTGTCTGGTGTGTAATCGTAGTAGTATTATTAATTAATAACAGAGTTACATGTCGTTTATTCGTATTAAATCGTAATAATAGGTAAAACAAAATCATTTTAGGCATAGTAGCTCGAAGCTCGCTCGCTCTCGTGCGCTCGCGTACGTAGGTACTTATAACAAAATTATTACACAAAAATGTGTTACAGTTATGCAATAATGATATTTTAAGGAAAAGTTCGGTTCGGATTGCAATTAAGAAGAATTTATGTTTTTATTTTATTGAATAATACTATAATAGTATGATTCTATATCATTAACTGAGTAAGTACATACGTTTCGGGAAAATAGCGGATTAGATTCCAGTGTATATGTAGGTATATCTACTTATTTACGTCAAGAGAAGTAGTAGTCATTTTAATTTATATGCCATTAACCATATCGTATAAAAATATGGAAAGAAATGTCAAGGTACTTAGGTAATATAGTAACAGCACAGCTCCCACAAACTCGCCGCGTGGACAAAAAATATAGGTGGATATAGGTACCTACTTACCTAAGTACCTAGGTAAGTTCGGCCACAGAAATACTGACCGCATGAGGTTGACGCCGCGGCGATTGAATGCTGGTATCGTCGACGAGGCAGTTTACGAAAGGGTAAATCAAGGAATCGGTAGGTACCGATAAACATTGATATATGTACTAGCTAGCATAACCATAAATATATCAATGCCGGTGGATCGCTCAATTAATAATGGGCGCAAAATAAGTTGAGTTCTAGCGGTCACACGTCGCTCTTACGTCATTGCAGATGATTCAGATAAAGAGTGACTTACCCGCGCACTAACTTATGATACCTATGCATACTTACAAATTTACGACTTATAGCTACCTACTTATTTCATTAGAATAGGTAGGTAGGTACTTGTTTTATTTTGAAACTATAGATCTCGGCTTGTTTACAGAGCTATGTTCTATTCAACATATTCACTCGAATATATCTATTCACCTACAAGGACAAAGAGTCATACTGCATTACAAGAGATACCCATACCTAACAGTTGCGCAATAAAAAGGAATGTGCTAATGACGATATTTATACCTATAATTCTACCTACCTACCTCTAGATATATTTAATACTAGCTGTTCCACCAGCTTCGCTTGCTTGACTCACCTATCTATATAATGCTATTATTTCGTTTAAATACCCATATCGCCCCCTGGCATTAAAAATAATATCACTATTTATAGGTATGTAGGTAATATCCACAACATACCTTCTTCAATCACAATTTGGTTACCTATCTAATTAGATAGTTGCCGTAACAATGGCTACTACGGACAACGCTATTGCCGAAAATTTTGTCCGATTTGTTAACCTTAATAGACACTGCTCCGGACCAATTTACCAATATGTCGCAGTGTTATGTATTAGAGCCTAAAACTTTTCTGGATAAACAGACTATCTGACAAAATAACATTCTTTTGGAATACAACTGGTATTTTCTGAGATTAGGGCGTTCAAATAAACAATTTCATCCGATGTATAATAAGTAGGAGGTATAATAGTTTTTAATAAATAATATACCTATGAAGAGGGTCACCAAATGTATGATATTCGTCGTCATCGTCACAGCTCATAAAAGTGCCACTGCTGGGCTTAAGCTTCCTTCCAGTAAGAGGAAAATTGATCTACTATACCACGCTGGTCAGACATGTTGTTATAGGGTTTTATTTCTAGTTTCACTTCTCTTGCACATATGTTATATACACAGGATGTATCGGGTTATGGGGAAACTGTTCGAGTATGTTGTAGTTTGTAGTTCAACGGTCATAGATCATAATTAGAATGTAGGTATATTACACAAAAACAATATAACATAAAAGTTATAGTGATTACAAAAAAAACATGTTTTACGCATTATGTAGGCATGTAAAGCTTCGACAGTATAAATAGGTAATGATTTGCGCGAACCTTTCAATGGTTACGCAGGTACAAAGGCCACTCGTCAACGGTCGTCGAGCGATCAGGCAGATTTACTTAATCTGCCTTACTTAATCTTAATCTGTCATTGACTTTATACATTTCAATCAGATTCAGAGGAAAAAGCGATGAAAAAATTAGAAACTTTACATGTCCTCAATTCATTAACGAATTGATATTGTTATTTCAATTTTTTTTAATGGGTTCCTAACACCATTGCCTCGGTCCGATGTGATACGACATTCACGGGTAAGAATGGTGAATCGTATTCGTACTCTGTCCCTAAACGGAAAATTATTACATTGCGATCATTATGTACGCATAACGATCTACGCATAATAATTCTTTTTGCAAGTGTGGGTGTTATTTATGTAGATTAATTGTAGGTATATTTTTATGTCCAACAGTGAACGTCGTTGGGCTAATGAATAAACGGATATATAAATATGTATAATGGCCAAGAGCACTCTCGTGTGAAACTTATCAAGAATAACTCACGGGTGACGATTACGATATTTTTGTCCTTAAGCCTTTCCGAAGAGTCATTCTGAAAAGCCAACACCAACATTGGGAATTGATTGGCCAATAGATGGATATCTCAAGACTGATTTGACCTGCCGTGTAGTGGCGGAGTAAAAATACAATTCATCACCCCCTATTTTACCTGCGAGTGTCGTAATAGACGACTAAGGACTATAATATATAACATCGGTGCAAGAGAAGGAAAACTTGACATGAAACCCTGTACCAATACGGCCGATCACCGTGGCCATTCCCCTCCAGCCACGGCCGATTTCCCTCCTATTATATAGAAGACACAAGCTCAACAGTTGGCCGTATATAAGCTAAAATGGTGATTTGAATTAAATGCAAGACCGCGAGACTCTTGCAGGCTCAGTCTTGGTCTTGCTCAGGTCTTGCAGGGCCAGTCTTGGTCTTGGTCTTGCAAAAATTAAGCGGTCTTGGTCTTGGTCTCGGTCTCGCATTTCTCGCAAGACCAAGACCAAGACCGCAAGACCAAGACTTTTTTGGGCAACACTACTTGGCATAATACTTTGAATTGGTAGATATCTCAAAAATCATAAAGATATAAAAGATTCCAAACGATGATTGTTTATTTATTAACATATAATGCTTGTTTATCCAGGCAGTTTATGGACTATTGAATTACAGAACATAATCCGCCCGTGACTATGAACGTTATAAAGTCTTCGAAACGTCGGGCAATCAAAAATCAAATGCGTATGCGATAAAATCCGTAAAGTAGTTTTATTTGGGCCGACCACTGACGACAAGTTAACGCTGCTCCAGTGGTCGGCCCAACGACGAAGGCGACGTGGTTTTTGGGTGGGTCGCGGGAGTTGCGTGCTTAAGCCCCTCTGTCGTCCCGGATGGAGTGGTGCGGAGGCGCGCCGACCGCGGCCCACCCACAAAAAAAAAAAGTAGTTTTATTTACAATATGTAATAATAAAAATATAAAACCGCAGGGCAGCTTGTAGCGTGCTGAATGTAAATGGTGACTCTGCGGTCCTGAATGCCCCAGAGAGTCGGCCAGGGTCTCGTATCCAGCTCGCCTTTATTGGCTGGCTGGAGTGGAAATCGAAGAGCGCAGTACTTTCAACTTTGACTTGCCTTAAACGGCTGATCAGAGAGGGGCCGCCAGAGCTATATGCTCGGGGGTGGAAGTGTCATTTTCAAGGCCATAACTACGGGGAAACCACTGCGGGGCTCCGTTTATCGGAGACTTGCGATGGTGAAACCGGCGCCGAGTAAGCCACTTGCACCAATGATGCCGCTTGTTGCCCGTATGGCCTGCGTGTACTATTTTATTATAAGAAAAGAAAGATCTACTCATTAAAAAAATAATGTAAACGTTATTGGTGAGTATCACAAATACATCATTATCATTAATCTTATAAATAAAATGAATTGCGTAGTGGTTAAGATAGCGACCTACAGCACCAGTGTCGGAGGTTCGAATCCCACGCGGGACAATACTTTGTGCGATCCACAAATTATTGTTCTGAGTCTGGATGTAATTTGTGTCCGTTAATTATATGTTTGTAAAGTCCCCCGCAATACAAGGATTATTTCCTTAGTGCAGGGTGTTGTCTTAACTAAATAAAAAAAAAAATTGTATGAAGCCGCAAATATAGGTATATTAAATAGAACGATTTAACAGAGGTATTAGTTGTATATATTAATCTTTGTGGTGACAATGTGGTCGCCTTTGTTACCACAAAGAATTCATTGTGTTATCTCCTATAGTTCATCTAATCTAAGAAGTGCATTTTGACGTTTCGCATTTTTAATACACAATAACCTTGGTCAAACGTGTACACATGATTACAAACAATAAATCTTAAATTTTAAAGGCCCTTTAAGTTATTTACATAAATAACGTTGCGGGTGACTTACTTGTACAATAATCTAATGTCGTAAAACGAAAGTCGTAAAACTGATTTAAAATAAAAATAACATGTGAAATAGTAGGTAATTATTATTGACGATGTTACAATATCACGTCATCACGTTCTATACAGTATTGCTTGCCAACTTCCAATTCACGAATATCCAAATAATCGGTAAAAATATTAGAATAATATAATTAATCGAATAGACTAAATTGTCAAAATATTTGTATTAAAATAAAACCGTGATACCACTTTGTCATTCATTGGCTGAATTGTAAGCATCGACACCAGTTACCATTCAAGAACAACTAAACTGACTTTTTGGTAGAAATCCAGTACCTCTAAAAGCACCCGACGGGTGAGCCACCGACGCAAAAACCCAAGATTTCTTGAAGGAAGCATGTTCCAAAGTCACAATGGATGACGGAATCAAAGTGGTGGAGATAACAAAAAATATATATACCTATAATGGATGATATTAACAGAGATGTCCATTTCGACAATTTTATTGATAATGAAATAATTATTAATGTTTGCGACGATATTACTTCAAGTAATAGTAGTGATTCTTCAGAAAGTTTGGCTTCCGGCTCTCTCGCTCACCGAACGAAGCGCAATAACGAATTGCTACCAATTGGACGTCGATTTTCTGCAAGAGTGTGGTGCTAACCCGGACGGACCGGCCCACGTCTGTAGACAAACAACTGTTAACAGTGTGGTCCTATCACTATTAAAGTTTTTTTTAAGTTGTTTCATAATTAGTCTATAACTACAACTAGTCTCTCTTGCCATAATTAAATGGAATTGCATAGTGTTCTATTTCAATTCTTATTATTTAACTAGCAACCCGCCCTGTTTTAGTGGTTTTACCCGCGTAGTTCCCGTTCCCGTGGGAATACCGGCATAAAATATAGCCTAGTTTACGCCCGTTACGATATTATAGCTTTCCATTGGTGAAAGAATCATTCAAGAATCACTGGTGAAATCGGTCCAACCGCTTTGAAGATTACCCGGAACAAACAGACAGACAGACAAAAATTTTTTAATCTGTGTTTTAGGCATAGGTGTCGTACAAATAACCGTGTGAGCATGAAAAAAGTCTATTATTTTGACATTACAAACAGACACTCCAATTTTATTTATTGGTATAGATTTTAATCCTGCATGTAATATCGACTTACATACTTTAATTCGTAATTTTCGATGTGGTGGTAGAGTAAGAATACCATTCATCACCCCCCTCTCTTACCTATGGGCGTTCTAAAAGACGACTTAGGGATTGTATTATACATCTTGATAATACTCGATATAAAACGCTATACTAACCCGTCTGATCAGCGTGGTATAGTAGGTCAATTACAGTACAAGTCAATTACAGTCAAGTACAGTAGGACAATATATATACGAAAATATATTATATGTCAAAAAAAATATCGCTAACTTTAAGAGATATTGTGACATTCATGAAATGAATACTCGTAATAAGGACAGATTAGTTGTACACACTACTCGTCTCCAAAAAGTTAGCAAATCATTCATGGGGCAATGTATACGCTTTTACAATAGATTACCTAAAGATATCCGAGACCTGCCTATGAAAAAGTTTAAAAAAGCCATCAAGAATAGACTTTGTAAAAAAGCTTATTATAAAATCTCGGATTATGTAGATGATAATACAGATTGGTTGTGAGCAGCTCCTCATTCAGCAATTCCCTTGTTATTTTAAATATACTGTTTGTGAATGTACTATTAACTTTTATTGTAAAGTGTAGCGTGTTTTGCCTAACGAATTTTTGTATTTTCAGCGTTTGTAACATATTGTGGTGTTGGTCATGCTCACATAGGGATCTACTTGCGGTAGCTGCGTGAAGCGGGTCTCTCCCTTCCCTCCATAGTGGTTGAGGGGAGTGATGGCTGCTCTAGTAGTTAACGCGTGATCGGGTGCCGCTTGTGGGATCTGGTCCAGCCATAATCGTTTAAATTATATTAAGTGTCTTGCGGTTCGAAGGGCATCACACTGGAGCTAGTTCTTACAAAATATGTACACAACTGTATAACTAGTAAGAAGAAAAAAAAATTAAAAATAATGACAAGCCCGCTGAGTTTCTTGCCGGATCTTCTCAGTAGCGGTCGCGTTCCGATCCGGTGGTAGTATATTCTTTTGTAAACCTGACAATATGTAAGTGCCCTCTCGGGGTTTATGCATAATAAAATAATTTGAATTTGAATTTGAATTTCCTCTCCGATGTGGAGAAGGCTAGAGCCCAGCAGTGGAACGTGTATGAGCTGTGATGATGATGACGAAACTTTAATGATTTTTTTAACGATTTATCTTCATCATCGCAGCTCGTCGTCCGTACTCTCGCTATATAGCTAATCCGGCACTGTATTTAGTATAGAATACTACCAGGCCTTACTTTGCTCGTGGTCGTCGTAGAATACGACTAAGACCTTTACATCGACCTGGGTTAACTCTATTTAATGTCGTCTGGTCAACGATTACATTTCCAAAGGGAATTAATTGATCTTAAGCAGGCGACCGGTCATTGAACTATTGCTAATAATGTTTGTATCAATGTATGATAAAAAAAGATTATGTATTGCTACGACTTCAAGTAATTAGGATAATAGATTAAGTGGCTGCCTAGTATCTTCGATGTGCGTGTATGTACACGACAGCGCCCTGGGAATTACGTTAGAAATAATATCTATATAAATAAATAAAATTGGAGTGTCTGTTTGTAATGTCAAAATAATAGGCTTTTTTCATGCTCACACGATTATTTGCACGACATCTATGCCTAAAATAGCGATAAAAAATTTGTTGTCTGTCTGTCTGTTTATTCCGGGTAATCTTCAAAACGGCTGAACCGATTTCAAAAATTCTTTCACCAATGGAAAGCTATAATATCAGGGCGTAAACTAGGCTCTATTTTATGCCGGTATTCCCATGGAAACGGGAACTACGCGGATAAAACGACTAAAACCGAAGCGAAGCGAGGGCGGGTTGCTAATTATAAGTAAAATTGCAAATTTTGAATAACCACCGATACAAATTAAAATAATATAGAAAGAAAGTATCACGTTCTCTTCAACAGCAATTATCAATTGATTATCATTCAACGACTGTACTGACACGCGCGAAGCACCTAATCGAGTAATCAGACGACATTACATTTACACTTTGCAAAAAAGTTGATACTGTTACACTGTTGCACCGATATTAACCAAACATCACAGAACCACCGCAAGAGAACTGGCTTTCAAAAGAAAAAAAACTGAATCAAAATCGGTCCATCCGTTTGGGAGCTATGATGGCACTGATGGACACGCAAATGTAGACAGACAGACATCGACGTCAAACTTATAACATCCCTCTTTTTTCGTCAGAGGTTAAAAATAACATTAATCATAATATTCTCCGTGTGGTGATGGAATAAGAATATAATTCACCACCTCCTTTCTTACCCGTAGGTGGCGTAAAATATGACTTTTTTTTTTGGGGTGGGCTGCGGTCGGCGCGCCTCCACACCACTCCGTCCGGGGCGACAGAGGGGCTTAAGCACGCAACTCCCGCAACCCACCCAAATACCACGTAGCCTTCGTCGTTGGGCCGACCACTGGAGCGTAAAATATGACTAAGGGATTAAATATGTTTATAATAATTCCGTGTGGTGACAGAGTAAGAATAGACCATTTCCTATCTTGCTCATTCATGTCGTAAAAGACGACCAAGGGATATAATACGCATTTGTGTAACAATAGGTGTGATACGCATATAGCAAGAGAAGGAAAACTCGAAATAAAACCCTATACCAACCTGTCTGACCAGCATGGTATAATAAGGTTAATTTCCCTCCTATTGTGGAGGAGGCTCGAGCCCAACAGTGGGGGGTATTTGAGCTGAAATAATGATGAATGATGGTGATGAACATCTATGCAAGAGAACGAAAACTTGAAATGAAATCCTATTCTATCACGTTTGACTAGAGTGATATAGTAGGTCAGTTTCCCTCCTATTATGGAGGTTCAACAGTGGGACGTATATCTATGAGTTGAAATGATGATGAATAAATAATATTTTAGATTTATTATTTTGTATTTCAATATATTTTATTTATAACTTGCTGACCCAACAGACGTTGTTTTGTTCAAATAAAATTTTGATTGACAGCAGCGCCACCTACCGGGTCCAATTGTGAATCTAAACTATTCTCGAATCTCCTTGAACACAGACAAAAAATTTCATCAACATCGATCCAGCCGTTTAGGAGGAGTTCAGTGACATACACACGTACGCTAGAAATTTATAATTAAGATATGGAATCTATACTAGCACATTTCACATTTAAAAACTACAAATTAATACTTTCAGTCTGAGTAATAAAGTAGTACGTAGTAACTTTATCGTTATATGGGGTCACGGCCTTAATCTATGATTAAATATTTAGTCTTCGTTACTTATTTAGATCAAATAATAGATGAGAGATAATTGTATATAATGAAGAGATATACTTTGGAGTGTCATGAATAATGACAAAATAAGTAAAGAATGTATAACAATGTGGTGATGGATTAAGAATACAATTGTCCACTAGGCGACATCCACGGGCAAGATAGGGATGTCTTGCCGTGGATGTCGTAAAAGACAACTAAGGGATGTAATATGCATATAACATCTGTGCAAGAGAAGGAAAACTCGACGCAAAGCTCTATTCCAACATGTCTGTTCAGCGTGGAATGGTAGGTCATTTCTCCTCCTATTGTGGAGAGGTCTGACCCCAACAGTGGGGCTTATGTAGGCTGAGATGAAGTAATGTACATATTTTGTAAAATGTAAGAAGTTGCTTGTATTTCATGATAAAAGCGTGTATACCGAGTGAGAGAGAGAGAGACAGAGAGAAATTAATATCACGAAGACTGTTTTAGTCGTGAATCTGGAAGGGTCTATATAAAAAAAGACTCGAAAAGAGTATGTAACTGTTGTAAGAAGGCTTGTTCATTACATTAAAATAGATAGTTAAAGAACACAGTGACAAAATTTAATAAAAGTCTCTTGAATGGCAAAACATGTAACGTTAGCACCTAGAAACCCTGTCTAAAGCTGGATGCTGATATGCTGGATGCTGTTCAGCCTAGCATTTCAGACTTATTAGTATGATAATATTGGACGATTATTAAACATTTATATTCAAAATTTGTTAAATTAAAAACTTTCGTCTTAGCAAGTATGTAGTTTGAAATTGCTAACCTATTTTAAATCAGAAAGACCCAAAAAAGCTACTTTATTAATTGCATTAGAAATAAAGCTTATCTATAAGTAAAATATTCCATAGACTGTATAAAAATCTAACTTATAAATATGTATGTAGTACATGTCAATTAGATTGGATCAAGGAGATGTTTCTGAGAACGCACCGAATGGTCAGCTGGTTAAAGAACTTGACCTACTTGTTTTATTGAAGAGGTCATAGTATCTTTATCGTATAATACAGCTTGTAATACTTTGACAGTGCATTTACATATTTATATATTACTAGCCAACCGCCCTCGCTTCGCTCTGCGGTTTTAGTCGTTTTACCCGAGTGGTTCCCGTTCCCGTGGGAATACCGGGATAAAATATAGCCTAGTTTACGCCCTGATATTATAGCTTTCCATTGGTGAAAGAATTTTTGAAATCGGTCCAGCCGTTTTGAAAATTACCCGGAACAAACAGACAGACAGACAGACAAAAATTTTTTAATTGCTATTTTAGGCATAGGTGTCGTGCAAATAACCGTGTGAGCATGAAAAAAGCCTATTATTTTGACATTACAAACAGACACTTCAATTTTATTTATTGGTATAGACTAGCAAACCGCCCTCGCTTCGCTCTTCGGTTTTAGTCATTTTACCCGCGTGGTTCCCGTTCCCGTGGGAATATCGGGATAAAATATAGCCTAGTTTATACCCAGATATTATAGCTTTCCATTGGTGATAGAATTTTTGAAATCGGTCCAGCCGTTTTGAAGATTACCCGGAACAAACAGACAGACAGACAAAAATTTTTAATCTGTATTTTAGGCATAGGTGTCGTGCAAATAACAGTGTGAGCATGAAAAAAGCCTATTATTTTGACATTACAAACAGACACTCCAATTTTATTTATTGGTATAGATACAGGATTAAATATAACACCACTCGATAGATTTTTGTTTATTTTCATGTTAAGCATTGCCTTGGAACAACCAAGGTGATGCATAATATGAAAATGTACACTCACAGCATCTCTGGTATTTAGTACTAAGGTCACGATGAGCTATGTGTTTCACAGCTTATTGACAAACTAAAAAGCTTATTGATGTGAAATATCTATAGGCGAGGATGAACGTAACCGTTGGCGTGGCGTTAACGCCACGCTTGGATATGTACATTTGTGTAACGAAACTATAACCTGTTTTAGAATATTATACAATAGCGTCTAGGGAGCTTAAAATAAATTATTAACCTAAACACAAAACAATAGTGTATACTAATGAAAATATATGTATATTGAATAAAAATCATCATATTCTGGAATAAAGGTAATATTTTAATATTACTTTATGCCTTGTTAGATCCTGTTGTAATCTGTTCTATTATGCTTATATACTTGTAGAAAATAATTTCTATGTTTCACATCTTTTGTGCAGGGTGACTTGTCGTCAGTGGTCGGCCCGACGGAATACCTCTTGAGAAATCAACAAAAGTGGTAGGACCACACTGTCGACGGTTATCTGTCTACAGCCGTGGGCCGGTCCGTCCGGGGTAGTACCACACTCTCGCAGAAAATTGACGTCTGAGTAGTAGCGATTTGTTACTGCGCTTCGTACGGTGAGCGAGAGATCCGGAAGCCCAATTCTCTGAGGGTGTTTGCGTGTGGAGGGTTTTGATGGTGCCCTTGGTATCACCGAGCCTCAATGCACGCATTCACACTCCCTTCACTTTCTTCGCGGTAGGCAGCGGCCTTGTAAAGGCCCATGAGCGGCAGCAACACTTACCATCAGGTGTACTGTTTGCTCGTTTGCCACCGTTTGCAATAAAAAAAAAATACCCTCTCCTCGACCGACGTCGTCCTCTCGGGGAGGACGTCGGTTTTTCCTCACAATATTTCACATCTTCCAGGCGTTCTGAGCGACGCCTCCCTTTTTTATTACCACTAGTCATCATTCATCATTATTTCAGTTCATATACGTCCCACGATTGGGTGCCGAGCCTCCTCCATTATAGGAGAAAAATTTGCCGGCTATACCACACTGATTAAACATGTGGGTTATAATTTAAAGTTTTCCTTCTCTTGCATAAATATTATATTTAATCCCTTTGTCTTTTTTTTGACACCCACGAACAAGAGAGGGGATGGTGAATTGTATTCGTATTCCATCACCACACGAACAAATTTACTATTAGTATACATTGTTGAGTCCAGTAAAGATTGTTGTTAAGGTTTTCTCTTTAGAGTGCCTGGGCTTTCGAGTAAAGTCATGTTTTACATTCTTGTTGGATTAATTATGACTTTTCGGTAAAAAACCAAGCCACTCTCGTGGTTCAGTTATTTTGTACAACAAATTTGACCTTTAATTTCTAAATAACTAGGCAATAGGATCCCCCAGCAGAAGCTAGAATGCGTTTACATTCGCAATATTTCTTCTGAAATTACTTCAACGTCGAAAATTATAACGAAAGCAACCACCGGGGTACAATTAGAAAATAATTTTATATAAATGATTTATGATGCTTACGTGAATTATACTTATTTGAAAGAACACAATTCTTATAGATTGTATTATTGTATTTGTATCTAATTTTAGATTTATCGACGTTTCTAACACGTTTCTGTTTACATGGCTACCACGAAAGCCATAAAAATAGCATTATTTTTTTATAAATGTTAACATATTTGATCAATTAACAAAGACGTGATTATAAATAAAATACTAAATAGTTGTTTTAAAATACACAGCATAAATTAAAATCGCATTTCTTTATTTTATGCATTTTTTTATAGTAGGTAAGTGCTAAATAAAGTCCACTGTTGGCAAGTGTTAAATAAGCGGCCATGCAACGGTTTTAGTAATATTGCAGATCTTAACATCAACACGCTAATTTTTTGAATGAATTCAATCTTTATGAATAGCATAATAGATTTGAATAATTTATTAGTTTTTTATCAGTTATTCAACATATTTCTTGAGCTTAGATTATGAGGCGTAAAAACTAAATGGCCTTAAAACCTTAGAAATTATTTTCAGATATATGTGAACCGCCTAATGATGTAAGTAATGTTGAATATTGGCTTCCTTACGAGGGGAAAATATCATAATCACCATATTTGGCATGCGGGTTGACAGTCACAGTTAGTGCTATAAGTATCCCAAGACATCGCTCACTCCTTCATAACCCCTACGGGCAAGTAAATGGCGGCGATACATTATCTGGGGGCACGGCAGTGCCCCCGCCAAGTCGAGCAAAAAAAAAGTCGGGCAAAACGCAACACTGCCGTAACATACTTTTCTCGAAGCCATTCAGGCCATTTTCGACCCCCCATAACTTCGTTTTTAATAAAGCTAGAAAGCTGAATTTTTCATAACCTAGCAGGCATTGTATACACATTGTGTATTTCAAATTTCATTAAATTTGAACCAATAGTTTAAGAATTATAACTAGTCAAAATTTCGTAATTTTGTCACTCACTGACTGACTGACCGATCAGACCGAGAGGCACTTCTAGCAGACATAGAAGCTTCAAATTTAGAATACAATTAGTGTTTAGTATATAAATAAAGGAAAAATTATGAAAAATTATAATTTTCATCCGGTTTCCGAGATACACTAACTGCATAAATAACTTTGTAAACCTATATAAATTTATAGGATTACAAAGTTACATTTGCAGTTAATGAAATGTAACTTTGTAAAAAATAAGAATAAATTTGTCGTCATCATTGCTTCTCTATGGGACTCATAACAACCGGCTAAAGACTGCGCAGATGACGTAGTGGTTAAAATACCAACGTACCGTGCTAGTGTCGCGGGTTCGAATCCCATGCAAGACAACACCTTATACGATCTACAAATTGTTGTTCTGAGTCTGAATGTAATTTGTGTCGGTTAATTATATGTTCTTTACGTATGGTGACGAAGTAAGAATACAATTCACCACTCTCTATCTTGCCCGTGGATATCGTATAAGACGACTATGGGATATAATATGCATATACCATCTATGCAAGAGAAGGAAAACTCGAAATGAAACCCTATATCAACATGTCTGACCAGCATGGTATAGTGGTTCAAATTCCCTCCCATTGTGGAGGAGGCCCGAACCCAACAGTGGGACATATGAGGGCTGCGATGATGATGCGATGTTGAATTATGTTTTTGTAAAGTCCCCCACAATATAAGGATTATTATTCCCTTAGTGCAAGGCGTTTTCATTTAAAAAAAAAGATTCAACAGGAAGGAGAGTGGGCAGCAGCTCTCGCCGGGGATATGTATGATATCTCACTGCGAAACCAACCCGCCTACCAAACGTGGCGACTACGTCATTATTCCTCATAAGGCAAAGGAAAATAAGATCTAGTCATGGCAACTCAGTTACCTTTGAGCGCCGTTGGATGCAGGTGCCACAGTACCGCACTTTATGGTGAAGCATGAGGGGGGTCTATGTTATACAGTGGACGGCGATAGGCTGAATGATGATTGGCATAATAGGTGTAGACAGATACGTAGATATAATTATATTCAAAGATTACTTGTAAAATGGTCAATCAACTTAATGAAAAAGCAAGAGTGGGACGGGACGTGTCTTATGAAATTGTACTAAAATCGCCCAAAGTATTAAACAAACTAAATTGCCTAAAATTTATCTGAAAGAAAGAACGCCATCATTAGGCTCGATTACCATCAAAGCGGAGAGGAGACTAGAGGAGATGTGTTTCGAAAAACCAATCAAATTTCTGTATTTCCACATCTCTCCGCTTAGTTTAGGTAGAATTGACTCAAGCGGAAAGGAGAGATATCTCATTTTTCAGAGAGTGTACTCTAAGAAAATCCTTTGTTGGTATTCCAGAAGTAGAAGGTACCGGAAAGGATTTAAAACATAAAAGAACTTTAATATTGATATAGTCACTATAAGAAGTTGTTAGGTTAGCTATTTACGTAATAATTTAAGAAGAAAGGTCCCTTAAGCAGGGACTGAATGAGTTAACCGACTTGGTATAACATGGATCTCACAAATTTTTATGGTAAAAGAACTTAGTTGCGAGGCTTGGCTCTTTTTTACAAGACTTGTTTTTGGTGGTATATTTTTAACTCGTTATCACACGGGAAAAGTCAAATTTATGTGAAACTCAACACTTGGTATTTTTTTACTATCTAAACGATGACAGTCCACTTAGAAACACTGTCAAGTCTTAAATACTTTACTGACGTCAAGTCACCCTGCTCCGGTGGTCGGTCCAACGACGAAGGCGACTTGTCACTGGTGGGTTACGAGTGTGCGTGCTAACGTCCCTTTGTCGCCCTGGACGGAGTGGTGCGAGGAGTGCGCCGAACGTAACCCACGCCAAACAAAAAAAATTACTTCATATTTTTGTTAGGAAAAAAGAAACAAATGTTTTTTGGTACGTACAAAATTTAATGCTGATTTGATGTCAGTTTATAAAACATTTGGTAAATTAAATCAGATGATACATTTAGTTTGCCTGATACATTTAGACTATAGTTTTTGTGATACATTAAAATTTATCTTTCATAAAATTCTATCTTTAGTTAGGTCCCGGTCCATCACGTGGTTGTATATTAGGTCCTGAAAAAGATTATATGAAATTATCATCATCATCCTGCTCTTATCACAACTATTTGGGTCGACGCAATATATGGAGTATACATCCTTCCTAATACACTCATTTGCAAAAAAAACGGGCACCTAAGCAATGAACCATTTCAAATGTTAATATTTCTTTGTTTGATAATTATAGGTAGTTTTATCCACACAACTTGCTAAATTAATAAGAAAATAATCGTTTTCATCAGTATTTCATAAAATTTAGATACAATTTATGGGAAATAATGCTAAACCTCGCTAGTAGTGTATATTCGCTAGTAGTGCATATGCTCATGAAGTAAAAATAAAAAAGTTTTTTTGTTTGTTTTTCTTTAATAAAGTAAAAGCAGATAAATGTTTAGTATCGAGTGTGACCCCCTCTAGCTAAAATCACAGCTTGAATTCGTCTGGGCATGCTAGCGAGTATATCCCGGATACTTGCTTGCGGAATACGTTCCCACTCAGCAGTAATCACATTCTTCAGCTCTCTGATGGTCTGCGGAGCCGGGTGTACTGATCTCACATGCCGTTTCAGAACGTCCCAGACATGCTCTATGGGATTGAGGTCGGGACTTCGAGCTGGCCAATCCAAACGACGAATGCCGACCTCTTGCACATACGCATTAACATCGCGGGATCGGTGGGCGCGAGCATTGTCGTCCATAAAAATCGAGTCTTCACCTAGAGCGGCCAATGCGGGTTGTGCATGAGAAATTAGAACTTCCGTTATGTATCGATGCCCAGTCAGTGAGCCGTTTTCAATGAAGACTAACTCTGTACGATCCATTGAATTTATTCCTGCCCAAAACATAACAGAGCCCCCACCATAAGGTGTGATTTCTTCGAAACATGCCTCTGCAAAGCGTTCTCCTTGTCTTCTTAGCACTCGCCGACGTCGATCTTCACCGAACAGAGATATCCTGGCTTCATCAGAGAACAAAATCCTATTCCAATCGTCTTGAGTCCATGATTCACAATTTCTAGCGAACCTAAGCCTGTGAACTCTGTGCTCACGGAGTAATTTGGGGCCGCGGGCCGGGCGGTGACTGCGTATATTGGCAGCGAGAAGCCTCCTCCTGACCGTCCATAGACTAATATGCACATTTCTTACTTCTTGGAGGTTGTTCTTAAGATCCACATACGAAGATTTGCGATTTCTCAATGCGCGACTCACAAGAAAACGATCATCCCGTGGTTGGGTACATGGTTTTCTTCCAGAACCAGGCCTTCTCTCGACGGAACCAGTCTCCTGATATCGCTGCCAGGTCCTTTGGACTGTCGAGCGACTAACATTTAGCCTCCTAGCCACGAAACATTGGCTGCAACCCTCTTCAAGCAGCGCGATAATTTTGGTAGCTTTTACCACTTTATCTACCATTTTTGATACAGCCAAACAGCATTAAATAAAGCTTTGACAGTCAAGGATATGAAATTAATCGATAAAAATTGAATAAAAGTTATGAAAGTCGATGTTAACTTCTGGAACTTCGCGCCAAAAATGTAGGATAAAAAGGGGTTTTCTGTAAAAATGAACATCAAATGAAAAATTGAATTTAGAACGTACTTTTTTAAATACCACAGCATTTTTAAAACCGGCCAGTAACGTGTACAAACGATTGAAACCTTTTTGGTATTGTATCTTTTTAAATATGAATGAAAATCAAAACCGCCCGTTTTTTTTGCAAATGAGTTTATTATAAATGTGAAAGTAAGTTTGTTTGTTGGTTTGCTAGGTACGCTTTCACGCTTAAACCACTGAATCGATTTCTAATTATCATTCACTCCTGGAACGCTATAATATCAGGGAGTAACATAGGCTATATTTTATCCCTATATTCCCACAGGATCGGGAAATACGCGGGTAAGGCAATTGAAAACCGAAGCGAAGCGAGGGCGGGTTGATTGCGGGTCTTATATATTTCAGAAGTTATTTGTAATAGTTTAATGACCGGTCGCCTGCGTGAAGTCAACCCGCCTTGGCAATTTACATGTGCAATAGACGATATCAGATGGTCCAAGTCAACGTAAAGCTCTTAGTCGTCTTTTACGACACCCATGAGCAATGGAAGGGTTGGTAGTATTCGTAGCCGCTAGCACACACTACGATGACTATAATGATTAAAATTATCACAATGATTAATATATTGATGAATAATTTAAGCTTTTTTAAATAATTTTCTGCTTGCCTAGCTCTACTTCTATTGGCTTCAAAATAAAATTTGCGTATCTAGTAGGTGGATATTTTTATTTTCAAAAGTTTATTTTACTATGCAAAAATTATATTAGCAACTCATCTGTTGTTCATATATGCATAGTGATATTACAAGCATAGCCTGCTAATATTTTTTCCTTATCAGATTTTGCACCCTTGAAGATTTACCTCACCACAATTTCATTACCATTACCAGCATACTAGTACCATCTATACCAATAAATAAGATTGGAGTGTCTATTTGTAATGTCAAAATAATAGGTTTTTTTCATGCTCACACGGTTATTTGCACGACACCTATACCTAAAATAGCAATTAAAAAATTTTTGTCTGTCTGTCTGTCTGTCTGTTTGTTCCGGGTAATCTTCAAAACGGCTGGACCAATTTCAAAAATTCTTTCACTAATGGAAAGCTATAATATCAGGGCGTTAACTAGGCTATATTTTATCCCGGTATTCCCACGGGAACGGGAACTACGGGGGTAAAAGGATTATAACCTATAACCGAAGCGAAGCGAGGGCGGATTGCTAGTTTTATATAAAATTTTACATTATACTCCATCCATCCATCCATTGTAGCTCATAAAGGTCTCACTGTGGGGCTCGATCCTTCTCCATAATAAAAGAGAAATTGATCTACTACCACGCTGTTGAGACCTGTTGGGATAGGATTTTATTTCGAGTTTTCCTTTTCTTGCATAGATGTTATATGCATATCTCTTAGCCGTCTTTTACAATATCCATGGATAAGACAGGCGATGGTAATTTGTATCCTTACTCCGTCACTACACAGGCAAACTTACATTATATAGGATCATAAAAAAAATTGTAAAATTGATATATCATTTTATTGGACTGATCTAAATGTCATCATCATCGCAGCCCACATACGTCCCACTGTTGGGTTCGGGCCTCCTCCACAATGGGAGGAAATTTGACCTACTATACCATGCTGGTCAGACATGTTGGTATAGGGTTTCATATCAAGTTTTCCGTCTCTTGCGCAGATGTTATGTGCATATATCCCATAGTCGTCTTTTATGACATCCACGGGTAAGATAGGGAGCGGTGAATGGTATTCTTAATCCGTCACCACACAGATAAAAATCTAAATGTATTCATTCTATATCCATCATCATCATCATTTTACCTCATATGTGTCCCACTATTGGGCACGAGCTTCCTCCACAATAAGAGGGAAATTGATCTGCTATACCACGCTGGTCAGACGTGTGGGTTTCATATCAATTTTCTTTCTCTTGTATATATGTTATATGCATGTTTAAAGATGAATCCCTTAGTCGTCTTTTAAGCTATCAACGGGCAAGAAAGGAGATGGTGAATTTTATTCCTACTTCCTCACTACACCGCATATTCTATATTACAAACAGTTATTTGAGAAGTTTTTATTCCTTTTTTTATATATTTTTATGTTAATTTGTAACGAAGAAAAGTAATTTACCTTGTTGTCCATCCACGACGTTCACTGAAAAGTAAATATTATTAATATGTAAACTGCGGCATTTGCAAATAATATCTAAGGACAAGGCATATAGACAGAGGTTAGTCTAAATCGATATTCAATTTATTTTAATCCTTGCTAAGAACATGTATCTCAAATAACAGGTTATTTTATACTCTCTGTCAGATTTTTATAATATTTTGTATTTATAAGTATAAATATAATTGAAAGATATTCTTACTTTAAATTTATTCTCTGAACATTTTTTTTTTCAGGCCATATACATCACACTGTAGGGCACAAACTTCCTCAAGTATGTCTCAAATAGGTAATCTTTATGCGCTAGAGAGTATACATTTTTTTAAAAGACAATAAGCATCCTACATTAAGTTAAAAATATTTTTATATACATGAATTTAAGGGACGCAAATTACAGCCATATTTAGGAAAAGAATTTGTGGGTAGAACAACTACGTACGAGCAAGCCTTGGAATGAACTACCTGATGCTGTGTTTCCCGAGCGCTATGACATATCCTTCTTTAAACGAGGTTTAAGAAGACTAATTTCTTCACGGTAGGCAACAGCCTGGCTGTGGCCCTGGTATTACAAAGGTCTATGTGCGGCAGTATCACTTACCATTAGGTGTGCTTGCTCGTTTGCTACCATCGGCAATAAAGAAAAATGCGTGGGGACACACGGATGGCAGCTCGATATTTTAAATACTATGCCATCTTTACAATCATATTTATCAGTTATATGCTTCACCCTTCACTGTTAGACATAGGCTTCGTCACGAAAATAGTGGTACTGCCATAATCGCAACGCTTAGAAAGCACGTTAGCACTTGTAGTTGCCGTTTTGACTTTTCCAAAAGAGAGGTGCCATCCATTCTCCTTTTAGTGTTATTATATTTGGTTTTTATGATACATTACATTCTTAACCTTGATAGGTTGGTGAATTTGGTGATCCAAATTCACCTTTCCATCTTCTTCTATTACTCATTCTAAATGAGAGCTTCATTCTATCCAGCATGTTAATAATGATTACTGCTATATCTGATTGGGGAATCGAATCAGAATATTTGTGGTAAGCTGTTGCACTTTTATTTCAATATATTAACAAACTGACTATATAATAATTTGCAACGTACCTTGATTACCACCGTCGACAACGCTAACTGAAAAGTAAATAGAAAATGAAGGTAGAATATTATTATTTTTTAAAAAGATTTTATCTAACCTAAGTACAATACGATCATGTTCTAATGAAAGAGCTGTGTATTAAATTTGAATGTCTTCTGATTGGACGAATATTACGATTTAACATGCTGGAATTTATTTAAATTCAACGTTTAGAAAAGACATTTAAAACGCGACAAAAAAAGAAAAAATATATATGTATTCGTCAGTTTTTTGTCGCCTACTCTTAGACATAGGCCACTATATCATCATCATCATCTTGCTCTTATACCAATTACTCGGGGTAAATATAATATAGGTATTCCTTTTCCATCATCCATTTTGTCAGCAATAGTTTATGATCAATTGTTGACCAGACGCCATCAGATGGAGTTAGTTTAATTTGGTGTAAAACTCAGTTCTCTTTTACGACATCCACTAGCAATGTAAATCACGAGCAATGTAAAGGTTAATGCTATTTGTAGCCGCCACAAATGCCATAGTCATTACGCTTATCAGTCAGGTTGAGCATTGCCGTGGTTATTACAAGTCTTCCAGCAAAATGCTGCCGCAAAATTGCATACAATTTTGCGGCAGCATTTTGCTGGAAAACTCCACTAGAACTAAAACTATCCATAGATAGCAACAGAATAGATTCTGTTGTTATCCATACAATTTTTAAATGTAATAAAGCAAGTAAGGAGTGGTGATAAATTGGATTCTTAATTCATCATCACATGGATTGGATATCTATTTTTGTACCTTTACGCAAATATTAAGTCGCTTAAGGGTTGGAATTAATTATGATCATCAACACAGCTCATAGCCTCCTCCATAAAAGGAGGAAAATTGACCTTAAATTTTTTTTCTTTTGCACAGATGCCCTATGCATATTTTATTTCTTAGTCGTCTTTTACGATACCTACGGACAGGATTGAGGGGGTGGTGAATTGTATTTTTACTCTGTCACCGCACGGATTGTATGGTCCTTTAGTTGCTGTTAATACATGATCTTCTATCGATACGATACGATACTTTCCGTGTGGCAACGAAGTAAGAATAGAATTCACCACTCCCTATCTTGCCCATGGATGTCGTAAAAGACGACTAAGGGATATAATATAAGCACATAAGATCTGTGCAAGAGAAGGAAAACTCAAAATGAAACCCTATACCAACAAGTCTGACCAGCATGGTATAGTAGGTCCAATTCCCGCCCGTTGTGGAGGAGGCCCGAGACCAATAATGGGACGTATATAGGCTGCGATGAATACATGATCATATGATCTGGTAGGTGTAATGTAATAATAAATATTTAGTCACCTTGTTTGTCTGTCATGTACGTAATAATTTATTTAAATAAAATTTGCTTAATATACTTACTTTGTTGATCAGCGTCAATAACGTTCACTGTGAATAAGTAAAAATAGTAAATTAGTAAAAAGGCTTTATAAAAAATAAAATGAGATAAAATCGAATAACGTATTTGGAATTTAATTGCAAAGGTCATGGTTTATGTTTATCGTAGATTGATATTGATTTCGTTACCGATCTTTATATGGGAATGAATGAGATCATATTGTTATTGTTATATTATTGTTATGATATATCATTACTGTTATAATTGTCGATATAGTTTCTATATAGTTACATAAAAAATAATGTTTCAATGTCGATTAGAGACTCTGAAAGATTACCAAAAAAATGCAATAAGATTCGGTAGGTGAGGGTACCCGAAAGGGTATTTCGTCGGGCCGACCACATAGGACAAGGAACTCGGTCCTGGTGGTCGGCCCCATTTTCATTTTCGTCATTACGAAGGCGAGGTATCCCGCGCGCCGTTCTTTCTTCGCCCCGGACGGAATGGACGGTGTGTGCACTTACCATACCCATAAAAAAAAAAGATTCGGTAGGTGACGCTGGTAAAATACAAGTAATTCCATTTTTATTTTTTTTTTTATTTATACAGAAAAGCATCTGTTGGTTCAGCATTATGCCGACCAGATTTTCGATGACAAAATGAGCGGCAAAATATGGTATATATAAATATGGAGGAATCGTATAATCTTGTAATTGTTTTATAGGCTAAGTAATTAAAACTAAGCATTCCGTAAGTTTGTTTTGGCAATTAAAGCTTGTTTTTATTACATTGTCTAAATTAGTATTATTAAATATTTTGACGTTACATATTTTAATAGACCTCTTAATTGCAAGAAACGTATTAACTCTTACACTGCAAGTTATCGTTGGCAGTAATTTATTAAAACGCCAACTTTATCAATTATCAGGTGGATTATAGAAACCTTTTTGCATTATTATACTTATATTTTACCTATTTATCAACAAATCTTATACATTATGAAAAGGTAACGCTAATGGTAAAGGTAATGCTAAATAAGTGGTGCGATGTTAAAATGCCAATGAATCTAAATAAATATATTTAAGGCACTTTCTTTGTTCGCATAGCTAATTTGTATATAAATAAAAGTGTGTCTTACCTCCATTAGGAGCACCTGTAACAAAAACATTTCTTATTATGTTTATGTTCAGACTTTTGGATCTCAATTATTTTGCAATGATATCAATAGAAAATCTGGATTATGTATTCCCCTGCTATCTTGTTGGGCACGCACCTACTTTTGAGGCTTCAGCCTCGTTGAAGTCTCAGTATATTAATTCTAATTAAAATAATGAGTTGAGGTAGTGTGATAATTTAATTTATTGCTAATTCCTAAACAAATTTCAAAGCCATTCTCATTGATTGTATTGTTATAATCTTTATATAAAACTTTCTTGTGTACGTGTGTATGTCACTGGACTCTTCCTAAACGGCTGGATGGATGTTGATGAATTTTTTTGTGTGTATTCAAGGGAATTCGGGGATGGTGTAGATTCACAATTGAACCCGGTTGGTGGCGCTGCTGAAAATTTTATTTTATTTGAACAGAACAACGTCTGTTGGGTCAGCTAGTATACATATAATGTTTTTTGACAAATTATAAAATGATGTCTCTACATTATGTGCAACTAATTTTTTAAGTTTGTACATTCCTTTGACGTACAGATCTTATTTTACGGATGACTTTACATCCATCAGGCCGAGACGGCTACTGTTACAAATAGGCCTTCCTGAAAGAATACCACTTAAATCGGCAGGACCGTTTTAAGTATTCGTAATGTTATCGAGACTAATTTGTATTGATTTGGAGCAGTGCTCTTATCGTCCGGCAGAGGCACTTCTCGAAATCGCATAGAAATTTATCTCTATTACGATACAAATACCCAAATATTCGTCCTAAGCGCACAGTACAAAAATCGTAACCTATAGCTGTCGAACCAAAATAGACTAAATAAAAACTGTAATTTACATTCCCAAAATATCGAACTAGAGAATAAACAAATACAAATAAAATAATAAGAAAATTTAAAATAAAACTACAGAACTTCGTTTTAAATTACACGCTTGACAGGTGTGGTATAAAAGGCCAGCAAGGACGAAGACCTCGACCGACAGTTATGTAATTAGAAGGCTTTAGACTGCACAGATGGCGTAGTACCTAGTTAAGATACTCGCGCTACTGTCGTGAGTTCGATTCTCATACAAGTCAATATTTTCTTTGGTCCAGAATTTGTTGTTTTGAGTTTGAATGTAATTTGTGCCCATTAAATATGTTTTAAAGTCAGTGCAGGGTGTGTCTTCAAAAAAAAAAAAGAAAGTTCTTACCCTGAGGCGCTGCTACTGTCATGGCGATTAGGCCAATGCACATAAACAAGACCTGCAACAAATAAAAAATAATCTTTAGTTTCCAAAATCTATTTCTCTTTTGCTTCATGGTTGACACGAAGGAGGTGAGATTCTTTATTGTTCAAAAGGAAGGAAGGCCAAGAAGCAAGCGTCCAAACCAGAAATCAGATTTTATTTTATGTTTATTTTTTACATTAACTTTTTTTAGCCTTACGCTCGTTGGACATCTATGACTACACCTACACAAAAGAAAGGGTTTGTACTCGTTAATCCGATACTACATGGATAAAGTAAGCTAATGTTCATCACCATTTATCAGCATTTTGCCATCCACTACTGGATATAAAGGTGATAGGCAAAGGAGTTAACGACCGCAATCGAGCAATGTTTTATACATTTCACGGGTCGCACACGGGAAGATAAGCAAGAAGCTAAGGTTCAGCGATAAGAAAATTATAATAACACTGTTTATTACACAGTAACAACAACCGAGTTATTTTTTTATTAATTGTATCGCAATAACGTGAATATATTTATGATGCATATCTTATATCTTTAAACGATCGATCTAAAAACGAGCTAGGTTTTATTTATAGAAAATGTTGTATTGTCGGTGTTTTTAGTAAAACAATACAATGACATTAAATTTTAAAAGAATATGAATTCAAATTTGGTTGTCAACGTTATGATTTACGATAGCTCAATTGGGAAGTTGTCCAGTTCTCTTTTGTTTTGTTTTGGCAGTCAAACAGCGTCGGATCGAACCTCGGTGTTATTATTATACTCTTTTTGTATTTTTTTATATTTTTTTCTTTATTTAATTTTTATTTTTTATTAATATATATATACATATATATATATATATATATATATATATAAATAAATACGACAAAAAGACAATCAAAATATACCGAGCGAAGCTCGGTCAACCATATATTTTTATTTTACACTAATAGTACCTATCAGTTTTAAAAATTATATTTTGCTGGAATAAATATACACTAATTATAGAGCGCAAAAACGAATAAAAATTAAATTATATTTAAGTAACAAAATTAAATTATAAATATAAAAAGTTATAATGAAGGAGGAAAGGATAGACATACCTTACTACGAAAACTTTTTAAATCTAATATAAACAAACCTAACTACTACGAATATTAAATTGGTATAGCTATATGTATTTCTTTCTACATAGATTTGCTTAGTATTTCGTATTTAGTTTTTTTCATTATATTTCTGTTCTAGTATTAAATTTTGTCTACTTCAACTTTGTAATATTATAAAAACAAAAAATATAAACACATTCAATATAAATCTTAAATTGCATTTAAACAAAACCTGTTATTAATAATGTAAGATGTCAACTAAATGGTACGAAGATAAAAGAGTATTTTAATATTTTAATTACACAAAAAATTAACAATTAGTCTTCCAAAGTATTTTTCTATAGCTTTCGCTAAAACAATTTAAATGTATTTTAATAGTTAACCTAGATGAACCTTTAAGATGTCTTAATAAATGAAAACAAATAAAAGTTGATTGACAACATACCAGTAACTTGTTCATGATGAAAATATTACTCTTGGTTTCTTGTAAATTTATAAAATATAACTGCCTAGTAAAAATAGATTTTGTTCTTTTATACGCGAACATTACCAATATTTATTTACTCGCATTGAAAACAATCAGATAACCTATGACCGTTTATTTGGTTTTAAAACAAAATCTCATTAATTATGCGGCCATCATTTGCAGATTATGTAGGTATATTTATTTAGTCACAGAACTCTACTTAATATCTGATTTTATAATGACTTATTGATATAGGTAGATTCTCAGAAAAAAAAAGTAAGCCGTCGCTCAGGACGCCTGGCAGATGTGAAACATCGAAACTATTTTGTACGAGTAGAGACACGGTATCAAATATGAAGTATCGATACTGAACTCATGAGTAGTATCGAAAGATAAGTAACTTACTGATTAAAGTATCTAGTACTTTTACTTACTTTATCTTTAGGTATCGAGTACTTTTCTTTCAATACCGATACATTGCATTCGATACTTTTAGTCAATAAGTACTTTTTAGCAGGTATCGTATCGAATAAATTATCCATTTTAAAATTGACTTTACGGCTTATATTTATGGTAACGTTATTTAGTGCAAAAGTAATTAAACTTCCAAAATGTAGCTTGAAATACTTTCATCCGTTCACAGACGTTCTTTTGCACGATAGGTGCAATTTATAAACCAGAAATAGCGGCATCTATCGAGCTATGCAGCATCGAGCACGAAGTGCGCGATTTAGGTAACATAAATAGTGGCATCTATCGAGCTAACGACCAACTCTCAGACCAATATATTGAATATTTAATAAAGAAACCTTTAATCCTGTAATGATAATAAGACAAGCTATTTAATTATTTAATTATTAAGCTATTTAATTATTTAAATTATTTTAGCGTTATTGGTCCTTGCAATTTTACAAATTGCAAAGTTTACAAATTTTAAATGAAATCTGACTGTTTTAAGTGAGTCAAAATCCAATTCCTAAGAAATCGGTGACATACAAGGAAATAAATATATAAAAATACAGCTGAAACTAATAAAAGCCTATAAAAACGGTTACCCATTTTTCGTAGCTGAAAGTAAACTAAATCCCATACCTACTGGTATATTTATATTATGAAGTTATTATACATTAATTTATAAAACAAGTAAATATGCATAAAAGAACAGATTACGTCAAGAACTAGTATAGCATAAAGTATTAATAAAACATGGCGATTTTTTCCAGTAAAAGATAATTTTTATTCAATAAACATTTATTTTCATTATAGGTAACAATTTACTTTGGGTTCACTAGATGGCGTTGTACAAAATTTTAAATCGCACCATGGTTTCGTTACAAATTTAGATATGTATATCCAGATATTTATTTTACAGTAAATTAAGAGGGGACCGCAAGGCGTGGCGTCAAATCGCCACGCGACGATCGCGGTCACCCTCGCCTATAGATGTTTCACATCAAAAAATATATTTTAATAATAAGGTAGTGATGTGCCAACTCGGAATAAATTAAACTCGATTTGACCCGAGTCAAAATTTACGTAACTCGGGTTCAACTCGAGTTACGTAACTCGAGTTGACTTTATTGAAAAGTGAATGATTTTTTAGAATTTTCACTAATATATTCCCTCAGCCTTCCATAAATAATTAAAAAAATTTGATCAGACTAATAATATTTTTGTTAATTCTTTTATTTTTTATATTACTTATTTATAATGTAGGTATTAGGAGAGTAATATACTAACTAAAATAAAAAAATGGGTGCGTGTACTTATGTACGCGCGTGAGAAGTTATACTTCTTTGGCATCATTAAAATATATATATATATAATTATTAAAAACCAAATTTAGAGAATAATCTAAATAAACAAAAAAAAGAAAAAAAAATATATAAAAAAAATAAAAAAAAGAAAAAAATAATAAAAAAAAATTAAAAAAAATAAAAAAAAAGAAAAAAGAAATAAAAAAAAAACAGTGATCAGAGGTGACGAGCGTACCAACATGCGCGACTAATATCGAGGTTCAATTTCTATTTTGTTGGTAGCTTTTTTTCGAGACTTAATGAGCGGTTAAGCAGACAACTTCATACTGGTAATTTTGTGTCACATAATTAAAATTTCACTCTCATCATTTTTTCATAACGCGCCTAAAGAAGTATAACTTCAAAAAAAAATAAAAAAAATATATATAAAAAAAAAAATAATAAAAAAAAAAGAAAAAAAAAACAGTGATCAGAGGTGACGAGCGTACCAACATGCGCGACTAATATCGAGGTTCAATTTTTATTTTGTTGGTAGCTTTTTTTTCGAGACTTAATGAGCGGTTAAGCAGACAACTTCATACTGTTAATTTTGTGTCACATAATTAAAATTTCACTCTCATCATTTTTTCATAACGCGCCTAAAGAAGTATAACTTCAAAAAGGAAATTATTGTGTAAAATCGAATCATTTATTTATATATTTTTGGCTTGAATTTTAAACCTTAGATGCTTAATTTATTATATTTTCGCGAAAAAAATATATATTACGAAATGAGGTGTGTAAAATACGAGAAAAATATTAAAAAAGACTGCAATATTTAAAGGTCATTTTTTTATTGAAAACAAGTTGTTATTATTTTTGATAAAATATGAAGCAAGCTCTTAAAAAAAAATAAAAAAACGTTATATAGTGAGGAAAACCCTAAAACAGTTATTAATTCGGTCGTGACAAAATGAAATATGGCATTTCTCACACATGACTATTGTTATTTTACATTGGGCATATTTACACTAACTTAATTAAAGCGTTATCACCAGAATATTGCATTATTTTATTTGGCACAGTAAGACGGGTTGGGGGTGTGCTTCAACCTTTTTTAAGGAGGCTCCACATTCAGTGTGGTTGTGGATTCCAGTGACTGCTATGAATCGACCGAAGCACTCGTATTACTTTCATTGTTGATAATGTAGTCGGACTTATGTTTCTTTCTTCGATGACAACACTTGGATGCTTATTTTTAATGTGGTTTAATAATGTGGTCGTGTTTCCATTATATTTGAATGAAGCTTTACACTCTTTACATGTAACACGACCACTCACTGGCGATTCAAATACATCCCAAATCAAAAATTTTCTTTTAGGACCTGGCATTTTTCAAAATTCCTTTCGTGTGGTGACGGAGTAAGAATACAATTCACCAATCCCTATCTTGCACGTGGATGTCGTAATAGACCACTAAGGAATATGATAGTTTGCAGATCAAAACCACTAAGGGATCTGATATGCAGATAAAATCTATGCAAGAGAAGTAAAATTTAAAGCCCTACGCCAACACGTCTGACCAGAGCGGTATAGTAGTGGGACGTATGTGAGCTGTGATAATGATGATGATGATTTTTCAAAAATAGAACGTATAACACGAAAATCTACAATAATAATCTGCATTTTAAAGTGGTTTACTTGGTGGTGGTCAAATCTACCTAGTCATAATGTGACACTTATTTGTTATGAATGAATATATTCTCAAATGATCGGCAAACTTCGCCACACATCGGTCCCATTCGGTTTTCATACTCGAGTCTGAGAATTGAACTCGAGTTGGTTCGAGTTAAGCCCAACTCGAGTTAACTCGAGTTAGTTACTCGAGTCGACCATCACTATAATAAGGCGATGATCCTTTTTGGTCAAGTATCTCAAATATCCCACTGCCGATGTCAAAGTTGATTTTGATATAAGTTTAACATGAGATACTCACTCTATTTTTAGAATTTATTAAGTGAATGTGAACTGAAGTATTGAAACGGGGAGACCAAGGTGGACGTTCCACGTCTAAATCGGGGACGTCTTTAAGAAAGGCCAGATTAAAATTAACCTAAACCGAAGAAGATGCATAAGGAGATTAATGAATGCGGAGGAGGCGAAAGTGTTATGTCAAGATCGTAGCAAGTGGTTTTTTTCATAGGGGTAGGCAAAGACCACTTGTCTACCACTATGAAAAAAAGGGAAGAATGTGTATTTTTTTAAAATAGTCTATTACTTGTCTTTAGAAGCAAAGTAATACAGTTGTGGAAAGTGGGCAATCAAACTGCTTAATCTGTCATCGTTATTATAGAAATTTTAATCTACCCGTACACTATTAATGGTAATTAAATTGGAGCCACACTTTTGATACAAATTCATTGCCAGTAGAAAAAAATCTTTATGTAAAATCATTCTTTTATCGATAAATATCGCTTTTGGTCAGTTATTCTTTAACATTAAATTTATATTAATTAATACAACTAGTATAACCTCTCTGACCAGGATTGTATAATAAGGTCAATTTACCCCCTATTGTGGAGGAGGCTCGAGCTCCGCAGTGGGACGTATATGAGAAATATGATGATGAGGCCATTACTAATGATTTTTGATATTTACACATATTATAACAAAAAAACCGGATTTTATCGCGTTTGTGTTGATTTCCCGACGATTGGAACACTTTTTAAGGTTCATAGTTCCGGGAGGACTGAAAGTATTTGTAATGCATAATTTATTAATTTAAATTTGACAAATCTAATATGTTTACACCAGAACGTGGTCGTACTGATGAAGATCCTTAAGAAAACACATACTAGTTATTAACTTTTGTGAATATCTATGAAATAAAAATACGTTCATATTTTTTTAAAGACAAAGCCTTGCCCTAACGAAATAATTCTTGTGGGACTTTACAAACATAATTAACGGACACAAATTACATCCAGATTCAAAACAATAGTTCGCCATTGGTAATAGTTTATTTTTTTATTGTGGTAGTACCTACAATAAGCGCTTATTGTGTAAGAAAAAAAGCCTTGTAATAATAAATATATGTCTTAATAAATAAATGCTTATTTTAATGCCATTTTTCTTGGGGTGGGCTACGGTTAACGCAGCCGCCACCCGGCTCCGTCCGGGGCGACAGAGAGGCGGCGCGCGGCCCCGTAACTCACCCTATAGCACGTCGCCTTCGTCCTCGCCCACCGGTGCAGAGTTTTTTGACTTCAGTGGTCGACCCGATGAAATACCCCGGGAGAGCACCCTCTCCCATCGACGTCCCCTTCCCGGGACGTCGGTCCCTGTCGCGAGGTCAGCCTCTCTGCGGGTGACGGACTAAATCCGCGGTCCGTTATTTTAATGCCATAATAGATATTTGTGTAACATATTGATATATATTGATACTAGCTGACCCGGCGAACTGCGTACCGACATAATTATTTTCGTAAATATATTTTCTTTTCCGAATATATAGTCTCTAACGGAAGAACCATTAGGTACAGCTTTGTCAGGAAAGATTCAATCGTCTTTGATCGCGGCATTGGTAATGATGATTCAAAGAGAACACTAATTACTGATTATTGATTTTTGAAAAAATTATAATTATCAAATTTTCAACCATACTTAACTATAAACAAAATTACATTTAGTCTGTTGTCATTGGCATTTTGTTATTACATATCAAATGCGTTTTTTATCCTACATTTCATAGTGACTTGTATTCTCTTTGAAATGAGTTTCAGCGCGAATATGGAAATGTCATGTTAAGTTCTTGTATTATATTCATTATTTTAGTATTTTATAGTGTTATATTGAATAATTTTGCTGATATTTTATGTAATATAATACAGTGAAGGTACTAAAGTGTGGTAAATGTGATTTAAGAGTGGTGGAAAATACACAATATATATTAATTGATTTCTCAGGGAATTTCAGTAGAATATTTTCATATTCTACTGAAATTCCCTGAGAAACCAATAATTAGGTTTTCAGCGCCTAATTAATCGCAAAGACTTGATTTATTGACGGACATTACAAGCTATTCTATATAAAGAAATGTTAAATAATATGAAGAAAATTATATCACAATTGGCTGTATGGGCTTTGATCCCTTTGCCTGTCCGAATGGACAGAAACAAAAAAATCTATTTGACATTTTATGTCACGTCACACGGGAATGCGATCGAACGGGTTAAAAAGTGGCTCATTGCCATTAAGAGGAAGAAGAAGAACGTGATAAAACGTATCTTATGTCCGTCTCCTGGTTCTAAGCTCACCCATTTACACATCCTCACCCATTAAGCCCCACCCATTTTCAGCCAAATCTGCACAGCCGTTCTTGAGTTATAAACTTAGTAACTAACACGACTTTCTTTTATATATATAGATATTTATATTGATATTGACATCGGCTTTTTTAGCATAAACACTGGCCGGAATACCATACGCCATTCAAAAGCGATAACGGTATTATATGATTGAACCAGGTGTTTGGATAATTAAGAATATTGACGCTTCATATTAACTGCTATATACATTCGTAACAACTGCGACCGATGATTTAATATGCCCTTCAAATCATGGATTTCTCGTTATCATTTTTATGGGCCTCTATTTCATGGTTTCTTGACTATGTTATTAATTATAGTTAAAAAATAACAAATATTTTCGACTTAAACAACATCATCATCATCAACTTGTTCTTATCGTAATTATTTAGGGGTCGACTAATTATTTAAGTAACCCTTTTTTCATAGAACATTTTGCAAGAGTTATTGGCACTAGTTTTATGACCAGCTGCCAAATCTTATTTCTTGTCAGGTATACGTCTGACTGACTACCGGCTGACTGACTTCCGTTTGCTGACGGAGTAAGAATACAAATCACCACTCCCTTTGCTACCCGTGGATGTCGTAAAAGACAACTAAGGGATATACATATAACGTCTATGCAAGAGGAGGAAAGCTCGAAATAAAACCCGTCTGACCAGCAGTGAGAGGTGTATAAGCCGAAATGATGAAAAATTATGGTGATACAGAAAATGATACAGGGTACCTTTTACTCAAAGAAGAAGGAATAGTAGAGTGGTGTTGCTGATGATTTGCTGTCTGTAATTATAAAATGGTTGGCTTGTCCAGAATAGTATTACACACTAGTAGAAAATCGACGTCAAATTATTAACTGTGTTTCGTTTGCGTCACACGCTATGGTAGGCAGCGATTTGGCTTTGCTTCTGCTATTGTACTATAAGCTCTTGTGTTCATCGGCTGCCAAAGAAAAATTAAAAAAGGCAAAAAAATGTTCGTGAGCAAAGAGAATGAAGTTAATAAAAAAAACACAACTCCTAAAAGTGGTATACCGTGTGGTTTGAACCCGAGGTCTTTGGCTAGCAGCCTCATTGAAATTATTTATTATGCATAAATGTTAGGCAAGGGCACATGTTGTCAATTTCATATTTTATATCAATATGAATGAAATAATCTATCACTGGGTCGGAACGTGGCCACAACCAAGAAGATCCAAGGCAGAAACTCAGCGAGCTCGTGTTATTTACTAAACTATTTCTTTTGTATAAAATTGCAAACATGTTTAGCAATTAGCTCTAGTATGATGCCCTTCCAAACATGATATATATATTTTTTAGTCAAAATGTTATGAAAAAATTATGTCTAGATCAGTAGGTATACTTAGCATGAATATTTGCCTCAAAGTATTCTTGGCGTTATCGAGGCCAATTTGTACGAGATTTGGAGCAGTACCTTTATTGGACGATAGAAGTACTGATCTGATAGAAGTACTGATTCTAATTATTTATGATATATGAGACCTCGGCAAGTGCACTTACTTATTTTTAAAGTGCACTTATTTTTATGAAATTATTATAATGAACTAACCACCAGCTTGGAACGCAACCACAACAAAGAAGATCCAACCAAGAAATTCGGCGGGCTTGTGTTATTTTCTAATTTGTTTCTTTTATATAAAATTTTAAACATGCTTAGTAAGTATTAGCTCCAATATGATTCCATACGAAATATGACATATTTCTCAAAACGTTGTGGAAAAGATTATTGCTAGATCAGTAGAGTTAGCAGAAAGATTTGCGTCGAAGTATTTGTTGCGTTATCGAGACCAATTTGTATGGGATTTGGAGCAGTACCTCTATTGGACGATAGTGCTACTGCTCCTAATCCATATAAATTAGTTTCGATAACGTTACGATTACTTCGATACAAATATTCGTGCTAAGCCCAAAGATCTTACACCCGTTAACGAGTTAACTGTTGGAGTAGCCATCGTTGAGCCTATTGGTGGTATTAGTCTGTCGTTACTCTTTATATTTTAAGTAATATAACACTTCTATTTCTATCTTACATGATAACGGGTTAAGAATACAATTTGTCACTACTTATTTTTCCATGGAAGTGGTAAGAACCAGTTAAGGGTGTACTGGGAGAGTGTTCTTTTGGAATATTCTTAAAACGAAATGCCATAATCAACTCGCCTACCAATCATGGTGATTATGAGATACCTCATTCGCGGGCAAGCCTATGTCCAATACGATGTCATCTCATCACGATCATCTTATATTCATCCAACTACTAGGCTCGAGCCTCCTCCACAATAGGAGGGAACTTCATCTACTACAACATGGTATGCTGATCCGATAGGTTGGATAAGATTTAATTTGAAGTTTTCTTTCACTTGCATAGATGTTATATGCATATTATATCCTTTAATCGTCTTTTGTGACAGCCACGGGCTGGACAAGGTGTGTGCGGATGACTGTACCGGGGATTAGTGCGTCACCCCCAAAGAGAATCGCCACGCGATGGCGATCTGCGTTCGGGAAAGGGACGTCGATTGAAAGGGTACCTACAGAATATTCTGTCGGGCTGACTACAGAGGACAAGGGAGCCGGTACCGGTGGTCGGCTCAACGACGAAGGCGAGGAGATACGGTGGGTATGGTATGGGGTCGCGCGCCGCCCTTTCGTCGCCCTGGACGGAGGCGGACAGCGGGTGTGCTGATCATATCTCCCCCAAAAAAAACACAGTGTGTATTAAAGTGTAATTTTACTTCATCACAACACGGATAATGAAATATTATTGCGAAATTTACAGAATCGTTGTATTAGTTTCTTCAATAAAATAGTTAACTCTCATAAATTTGATAATGTGCTATTTGTTTACACTTTATCTGACCGATATCAGTCTACTTAAAATTTTGCGAATTTGACCTCTCTTAAACATAACATAATAATTTGAGGAATCTTGTTTAAATGTTATCGTTTATCATGTATAAAAATACAATAGTTATAGAGTTATTATATAGTAATGGTCAAAGTTCATTCTAATCTAATTAAGCGTGCGTATTGTACGCTTCAACGTTTTCGCACGTACGCACGCACTCTCACTCTCGCATTCACTCACTTTCAAACGTATTCTTCTAGGAAACGTATAAGACTTTATTGCAATCTCCAAAAGTGGCCATTCTGGCAATAACCATTCCAACCAATAACCGCGATGTATGGTATTTTATGGAAGAAACCTACTTATAGACCCACTACGAACAATTTTTTTATGGAATCGACTATAATTCATTAAAGTATTATATATGTTTGTGAAGTCCCCCGCAATACAAGGATTATTTCCTTAGTGCAGTGTTTGTTTTCGGGAAAAAATATTCTCAAATACAATTCTAATTTAATAATATAGATATCATAAATATTTACATTTCTATACGTTTGCGTAAAGTTGATTTGTACTTCTAAAATTGTGTCACATATGTAACTAGCTGACCCAACAGACGTTGTTCTGTTCAAATAAGTGCCACCTACCGGGCCCAATTGTGAATCTAAACTATTCTCGAATCCTCTTGAACATGCACAAAATTTCATCAACAGCGGTCCAGCCGTTTAGGTGGAGTTCAGTGACGTACACAAGAAATATATTTCTATTATTAGTGTAATTTTTCCTACAAACGTAGGATAACGCAGAGGATAAAAATTTTATCTTGTTACTCCAAAGAAGTTTAACTTCTTACATGCGTACATATACACACATTTTTATTCAAATATTATCAAAGAAATCATTTTCAAAGAAAGATAAAGATATGAACATCATTAGTATATAAACATATGTTAAAGCTGTAAAATAAAAGATTGAAAACAACGTAAAATTATTAAATTATTATTCCTTTGTAACTATAAAAAACTTCTGTAATCAATAAAAAAATAATATTACCTAAATAATGACAAATAAATATTGATGAAATGTATGATGAAGTGCCGTACACCAATCAGATGATTGGTTGAAGGCTAATGTGCTTTAGTAGAAGTAGGTCTGTATCCTGATTCGAGAGCCTACATGTCCCACTGCTGGGTTTGAGCTTCTTCGTCAATAAGAGGGCAATTAAGCTAATAAATCATGCCGGTCAGACGTATTGGTATAGGTTTTATTTCGAGATTTCCTACTCTTGATTTTATGTATCACTTTTTTTAAACCTGACTAATCAGAAAAAATTTATACACAGTGTATTTACGGCGGTGCGTCCGGGGAGTACTCGCAGAGAATTGACGTCTGAGTAGTAGCAATTTGTTAACTGCAATTTGTTCGGTGGGCGAGACAGTCGGACGTTCCACTTTCTGAGTGTGTTTGCTTGTGGAGGGTTTTGATGATGCCTTTAATATTACCAAACCTAATTGCAGGCATTCACACTCCCTTCACTTTCTTCTTTATTCACAGTAGGCAATCATCAAAATTTCATTAGCGGCAGGCTCACTTACCATCAGGTGTGCTGTTTACTGCCACCAATAGCATTAAACCGGCAAAGAATTAACGTATACAAATATTTAAATTTAGAACAATATTTGCGGACCGCCTTTGGAATTGTCCTGCATGGGGATCAAACCGACACGACATGAAAGTTCAGTACTTGGACCGTTACACCATCTGTGCAGTATATAACTTTTTAAAGGCAACAACTTGCACTAAGGAACTAATCCTTGAGCCTTGTGGAATTTTAAGAGCATACAGTTAATGGAGACCAAAATACATTTGGACTCAGAGGAACGATTAATTGAAGGCACAAAATGTTGTCCCACTCAGGTATTGAACACATGACAGTGAGTACGGTAGACATCTTAACTAGTATGCCATTTGTGTAGTCAAATTGCTGTGTAATTAAAACTAAAATCACTTAGTAACAAAACACGGATGCATTGAATAAAAATTTCTTTAGAAGTACTTCTGTATTTAATCTGGGTAAACACTTTATTTATTTAGTTTATATTTATAAGAAAATACCTATGACTTGTTCTAGTCGTTTTTGCTGCACATTCTTATTAGCATCGTCTGCAGACTTTGAACGCTTTGGGTAGTTTTATATCTATAAAAAATTATGAACACGTCAATTGATTATTGACGTTTTATATATATAGTAGTTTTTAGTTATCCGCATGGTGATTAACTATGAATATAATTCACCATTATTTAATTTGCCAGCGTGTGGTAAAAGACGAGTAACGTTTACATGATTTTTTAGCTAATATACTATAACAAAAGGAACTCGAAAAATGTTCACACCTTTGTAAATATTTACACCTTTAAAAAGTTGAACTATTATTTTAAGGAAACAAACGTGAAAGTGACCGGGATGAAGTGTAGTCTATGTGTTGGCCTGGGAAATACCCAATCTATATGACAATTTTTATCCATATCCAATCAACAGTTTACGCGCGATTGAGTAACAAACGTCCAAACATCATCACAAACTTTCACATTTATAATATTACTTCCACTAACGTTGTTCTGATTTCCGCGGCAATACGGTGATAAGTATAGCTCTTCTTTTTATAAGACTTTCTTAGTCGTTGATACTCTAGTTCTAATGATGAGGAAGAGTATATATAATCGTATTCGTGAAAGAATTTTTTAAATTGGCAAAATTTCAAGCGTGTTCACCCGCGTAGGTGTCGTTCCCTTGGGATGATATGGGATAAAACATACACTGTGTTACCTGCTGATAATATAGTTTTCCATTGGTTAAAGTTCTTTTTTTTAAATTAGCTAAACTCTTGCGGTCTGTCGCGTAGTTTTCGTTCCCGTGAGAATACTGGGATAATAAACTGCCTACATGTTACTCGGTAATAATGTAGCTATCTATCTATTGGTGAACATTTTAAAATCGATTGAATCTCTTCGCAGTTTCACCCATGCTATCTCTGTTCCTGTAGACATACCGGGGTGAAAAATGTCTATATTACCCACTCATGATGTAGTCATTGGTGAAATAATTTTTAAAATGGGGCATCATGTAGCGGTTTTACTCGCGTAGTACTCTTTTCCCTGAAGTTACCGGGGTAAAAATCCTACAAATGTTATTTGCCAATAATATGGCTTTTCATTGGTGAAATAATTTATAAAATAGTTCAACATCAAGCGGTTTCACTCGCCCAGTTCCCGTGTCCAAAGAAATGTCGGGATACAAATGTTGCTGATTATATAGCTATTGTTATAAGAAATTTAAAATTGGTCATCCAGCGGGTTTTTTCGCGTTATTCTCGTTCTTGTGGCAATACGCGTATAAAAATAGCCTACATGTATTAATATTAATGTTTTTTTTTCAAATATATGTAATAGGGAATATCGGGATAAAAATGCTTATGTCATTCGATGATAATGTAGCTTTCCAATAATGAAAGAATGATTAAAATCGGTTACATTCAGTGGTTTCGCGCAGTACCTATTCCTTTGGGAATTTAATTATCCGGTTTAATTTATATCCGATTAGATCTGTTCCTGTCGGCATATCAGGTAAAAAAAATGGCCTACATATGTTACTCGTTGACAATATGATTTTCCATCACTGTTTTTTTTTTAAATTGGTGAATATTACGTGATGTTCGCGTGATTGAATTGTTATTTTTTGTGATAGTAAAATGGACCATAAAAATTTTTAAAATATCATTATATACACAGCATGTTGAATTGTAGATAAGACGTGAAACGTGTTCCAGTTGTGATAGAAAAACTTATTGTTGCGTTCGTACTTAAAAGGCAATGAAGAATCCGATGAAATCTATTCCAAAAGCAAAGATGCTACTCGATGGGACTTCACATAAGCTTATTATGAACTGATGAGTATGTGCTAATGGTTATTATGAACTAATGAGAAGTTGTCCGTTTGGTGACGAAGTAAGAACTTATCTTGCCCGTGGATGTCGTAATACGACTAAGGTAATACCTATATATATATATATAATATCAATGCAATATAATAATATAAGGACTCCTTTGACCAGCGTTTGGATTGCGGATTAGTCGGGTGATAATTCCCAATGTCAGCCCAGATGTATCCCGACCTAATTTTTGAAGTATTTAAAACTTTTAGCGATACCATATTCCATAATCAAAAATGAATACTTTCAGCAAGATTCAGCACTGAGTAATAGACTTTTATACATAAGTGTGTGACTAGAAAAAAATGTGTACACCTTACAAAATTATAGATGGAGATTAGGCTTAATTTAGGCCTGGTATTTATCACACTGATTTTGATTTTTGTGGGTTTTTGTAAACTGAGTGATGATGAAGTAAGAATCCAATCGACGACAAGTTACCCTGTTACCTCGGTCGAAGAGAGGGTACTCGTCAGGGGTATTCCGTCGGGCCGATCACTGACGACAAGTTACCCTGCACCGGTGGTCGGCCCAACAACGAAGGCGATGTGCCACGGGTGGGTTATGGGGCCGCACGCCGCCCCTCTGTCGCTCTGAACGGTGCCGGATAGCAGGTGTGCTGACTACTGTCATCCCCACCCCAAAAAAGAGTACAATTGACCACCCCCTTTCTTGTGTCGTAAAAGACAACTAAGGCATATGACATACAAATAAAATATATTCAAGAGAAGAAATAAAATAAATACTACACCAACCTGTCTGGTGAGCGTATAGTTAACTGGTAACGTTAGGTATTTTTTTTTTTATTTTTTTATGGGTGGGCTATGGTAAGCGCACGCGCGGTCCCGTCCGTCCGGGGCGATGAAAGGACGGCGCGCGGGTCCATAACCCACCCGTACCCACGTCACCTCGTTGTTGGGCCGACCACCGGAGCAGATGTGACTTGTCGTCAGTGGTCGGCCTGACGGAATACCCTTTCAGGTAACCTCACCTCTCGACGTCCTGGGATGTCGGTCGCCGTCACGCGATTAGCCTCCCTGCGGGTGACGGACAATTCCCCGGTCCGATCACCCGCGGCCTCGGCTAGGGCGGCATTAGGCGCAGATACTCGCGCCTGCGCCGCCCGAGTCGCCGGCAGCGGAACGTGTCTATAACGTTAGGTATAGTAGGTCAATTTCACTCTTACTGTGGAGGAGACTGAAGCCCTACAATGGGACGTTGCAATCATTGCTATTTTGTTGCTAAACATTGCAGTTTCTAAGATGATGAATTTGTTATACCTACAAACAAATAAGGGTTGGTGAAATATTTATAACATTAACACACACCATTATAAGCATTCTATATTGTGTGAATATCATTCATTCATCCATCCATCCATCCATCCATTAGCCTATATATGTCCACTGTTAAATAATAATTTTTGTCTGCTATCCTTGCATATACTGCAAGTGTTTTTCATGATACCGACATTATATGCATCATACCGTTGCTCACTGCAACTGACGCAATTATACGGATACCCACATTCATATTTAATTATTCTTGTGATGTTTTTAAATGCTTAAGTGGTGTTGTATAAAATGTTACAAAAATATGACATATGTGATTGTATTGGAGGATACTGTCTTACCGTGATACAGTCTTGACTAGTACGGAAGACTGTGTGAACCTAGTGCAACAACCTAATGTCTTTTCAGTTTTATTTGTATCGCGCAATCATCATCATCATCATCATTCATCATTTCAGCCTATTGCCGTTCACTGCTGGATGTGGGCCTCCCTCATGTTACGTCACAATGTGCGGTCCTGTGCCGCATGCATCCAACGACGCCCAGCAACTTTCACTAGGTCGTCGGTCCACCTGGGCGTCCTACGCTGCGTCGTCCGGTCCGCGCAATGTAGCATGTAAAAAAAAAAGACTTGGACATGGGCACCCCCATGAGAATGCCACTCGGAACGATCCTGTGCCACTTACATCGAACAGTTTCCTACGACATTCAAGATGGCGTCAGTCCACCTAAAAGGAGTTCGTCCTACGCTGCGTCGTCCGTTTCGTGGTCGCGACTCGAGAATCTTTCTTCCTCAATGGTTATCGGTTCGACTAGCGATAAATGCCATTACCAACCCTTTTCTATCCGACAGTTGGACAGTGGACGTCGAGAGTGCGGTACTAGCCCGGATGGACCGGCCCGCGGCTGTGGACAGATAACTGTCAACAGTTTGGTTCTGCCGCTATAATAAAATTAATTAATTTAAATCAGAAAAGATCGCTGTGTAGTTGTGAATACGAATACTACCAACCTTTACATTGCTTATGAGTGTCGTAAAAATTTCACAATATATACGATAGAAGTATATAGTTCACATTATTAGTGAATTATTTTAAGTGTCATTTTAAGTCTTAATCAGAGTTCAATGTATTATAGTTATTCAAAGTCAATTAAATTTTAATAGTCTACAAATTTTAAAATACACACTGCATTTTTATGAATTTTGAGTAATAATTAATGTAAAAAAGAAAAATATACACACTCAAGTATTTGGGATCAGAACAGGATGATGATGGTTTAAACAAAAGATTGTTATAAGCATTTTAAAATACTAAGTAATGATTTCTCGCTTAAAGTTTGAAACACTAAAATTAAAATACATTAAATAAATCCCGGTGCAATTAGCAGTGAGGGATAATATTTTATAAGTCGTGCACTGTCCTTCTTTCGCCCAAGACCGAGGTCACCCGAGTACAGCATGTCGAAAAGGCTTAAAAGTCGAAACCTTAGGATTATTAAAATATACATATTGAGATTTTACTTTATATTCATTTACAATTTTTTTTTAAGTGTCCTTATGAATAAATCATATCGCAATGATTTTACTAATATACACTTAAAGAACACAAATTACATTTTTATTCACGAAAAAATATTTTTGGGTTGATCATAAGACACACGCAGAATGCTAACACTATGTTCGCTGTTACATTCTAACCTTAAGACAAATTATGTAATAGTATAGTTATATAAAATTATTAAAATTTACTGAGAATCAATATGTTCAATTATCACGTTCGTTAAAATTATTGTGCTGTACCTTTAAAGTGTAAGTTTACACGTTTCATTGTCACGATGACACTCAACTACCATGTAAAGAACGCGTCAGCGTTGTTTTCAATGCTAATCCGCATGTTTACATTTGATTTCCTTGTATATAAGCATAATATATAAAGAAACAGATATTGTGGGACTGCAGTAGTATCAGGACTAGAGACCAAACCGCTTGAATAGTAAGTGTTAACCGTAATGTCATATATTTTGCTTTTATATAATACTTATATTAAATTCTCAGTAATACCACTTATCACCGAGCTTTTAGACAATTATACGCAACTTCACGTGATTCATTGAAATATGGGCAATAGCTTAGAAGTAATAAAATCAATTTTGGTCGGACAAAGTTCATATCATGTATCGGTATCTGTCACTTCTAGAATAGTGGTATTTTCATGTCAGAAGCCTTCGGGCGACTTAGACAACTTTTACACGTTGAAACCAGTAACCATATGATAAAATGTTGAGGACATAATTTGACAGTAAATGTAAATCATTGTTAAGATTCCATTGATCTTAGTTATAGATAATATTTATAATTTATACTATAAACCCTTGACCGATTTAAAGGTCAAAACAAGGCTTTCCATTATTTGGGGCTGTTGTTTTAGTGTTGTTTAGATTAATATGTGATGTTTACATTAAAACGTCTTAGTTTTTAAACACGATTATACAATAATAATTTCTTAATATATACTATCCAATCATCTATCATTATCGATAACGATGTCCACTGTTGGACATAGGGCATCGCACGAGAATTCCAAAATATTTCATCCCTAAAACGATGCTGTGCCGTATCCTTCTAGGAAGAGGTCGTCTTAAACTGTATCATTCGATTGACAGTCACTTGAGAAGATGAAGAACTTCCTCAACTATTATTGGTTTGTCAAGCGACCTGGCCTCCCTCATGCTAATTCTTGGTGCTATGTCAGTTATACTAGTTTTTAATGGATTACCAAGCCAATTTTATTATGTAAAGAAATCCCAACTAAATTAAGTTCTAAAATAATACTATTGATACGGCTTTTATCACGTGACTTATTATAATTGTTAGCCGCAGATGGCTATGACCACTTTACCCGAACTGGTGGGTGAACGATGAGGGCTCTCAACCCGATAACAATACAATTTATAAACCCCTCTCTTAGCTGTGGGTGTAGTAAAAGACTACGAGATATTATATACCACATACCATTTATGTAAGAGAAGGAGAACTCGTCATAAAACCCTATGCCAACACGTTTGACCAGAGTAGTATTGTAAATCAATTTCTCTTCTATTATGGAGGAGGCCTAAGCTCAACAGTAGGACTTATATGCACTGTGATTAATATATTATTATAAAGGATTTTTAACGTTCTTTTCAGATAAAAATGAAGTCGTTCCTTGTTTTGTTTGCTCTTCTTGTGGTGGCATACTCTGAAACCTATGATACTCGCTATGATGATTTTGACGCAGCAGCCTTAGCAGAAAATACAAGATTACTGAAAGCTTACGCCAAGTGTTTCCTTGGACAGGGACCATGCACTGCCGAGGGAAATGATTTTAAAAGTAAGTCGCTATTGACATAATCACATTAAATATCTTTTAATATTGAAAGATTCGTGCGAATACTTCATACTGTAAAAATATTAAAAAAACAAAAATAGTAGCATTATTTAAAATTTGTACATTTTTAAACTATAATTATTAGGTTTACAGTTACTATGTAACTTTTTGAAAATATCGTAAAGTTTATTAGGATTTATTACAAACATATATACCACTGTAACCTCGTAAAAATATTTTTATATATTTTGATAAACATACTTTTATAAATGTTGATATCATCCGAAAGATCACTTATTGTTTAAAGGAACCATTTTTATGTTTATATTCTTGCCAAATAAATATTACAGAAAAGTAAATATAAAAAAATGAATATGATTAATATGGCGTACCAAACATCAGGAGATATGTCAGAAACACAAAAGGATTTGAGTAATTACCATTATAAGTTTTAATAACATTGTATTAAATAGTAAATGATAATGTAAACACGGGTGGTACAGCTTTAATTTTTGTACTAAACGTACTAGGCAATGGCACATTATCCGGTTGCCCAGGTTAGTAATACAAAGTATTGTGCCTCACAACTACAAGAGTAACCATTATCCGCTATTTATTCGAATTATTGACGACGTATATTTTTGATTTCGATGAAATTGATTTCGAATCTCTCTTTAAGCTACATATCACAATAAGAATATGATATATCTCAAATTACTGTGGTAAAAAATATTTCTTATCTGCTTTTTATAATTTACCGTATATATTCTAAATCCATCCCCAAATTTAGAAGCCAACTTGTTTTGGACTATTTGCTTCTGACAAACGAAGTATGCATAGCAGCAGAATTAAGAGGATACTATGGGCATTCCTACATAGGAATGCCATATACTATCCAATTACCACTGAAGTCAAGGAACTCTGCACCGGTGGTCGGCCCAACGACGAAGGCGACGTGCTATATGGGTGGGTCACGGGTGTGCGTGTTTACGCCTCTCTATTGTCCCGGACGGAGTAGAGCAAGAAGTGCGCCGACTGTAAGCCAACCCAAAAAAAAAAAAACTATTCACTTAACTGGGGGTCTTGTATTGGATTTGTATAAAATATTTGTCCGATCAAACAAAGGCTTGTTCTGAATCTGGTTGTAATTTGTGTCTCTAATGGATGGATAAATGAAATGCCGATTAGACTGTGGATATATCGTAGTAAACTTGACTGCACAAATGGCGTAGTGGTACAGTGGACAATACTTTGTGCAGGGATATTTCCGTAGTATCGGGTGTTATCTTTATAAAAAATGTGCTATATCTGAGAGAACATTAAAAATATCCGATCTAATGAGTTTACCTAATATTGATTAACGTATATTAAAATTTATCAGCATGCGAATAAAAGTGTTCTTTATTATTTACGTTATAAAGGATAAACATGAACTATTAAAACAACAACTATTACAAACTAAATCTTTACTTAATTTTTTTTCACAGAAACTATCCCCGACGCTTTAAGAACAAATTGCAATAAATGCTCTCCCAAACAGCGTGTACTCATCCGTACTGTAGTCAAGGCATTCCAAAGCAAGACCCCTGATCTTTGGGAAGAACTAGTAAAACAGGAGGACCCAACTGGCCAGTACAAAGAGGCTTTCACAAAATTCATAAACAGTTCTGATTAATTATTCCAAAGATTCATGAGTATAATTGAAATAATAATATGTAAAAGTATTAAGAATATAATTTGATGTATAAACTTAAATTTTAATATTTATGCTTACTTTTAAGGTTACCATAACATAAAAAAGGGTTATCTGATTCATCATAAAACATTCCCACTACAACATCACAGTATTTATTATTTTGCTTTTAAAGTAATGCAGAGAATTTAACATGTATACATTTAAATTATAATAAATTGTTATTGTTATTATAAGAGGCATTTTTATTTATGAATATCATATTAACTATTTTGTTATATGTAACGGCCTTACTCAACTACTGCAGTCACTAAAGTTTTAAAAATAACGTGCCGAATAAAAGCAAGCCAAAAATGACTTCACGTTCATTCAAGCTACGAACTCGAAATATAACAAAATTAAAACTAATATTATAAATGCGAAAGTAAGTTTGTTTGTAGCGTAACAAACGCTTTCACGCTTATTCCACCGAACCGATTTCAAAAATTCTATCACAAATTTTTGAAATCGGTTTGAAATCGGAAATATTATAAATATCAGGGAGTAATATAGGCTATATTTTATCTCGGTACTCTAACGGGGATGGGAACTTCGTGGGTAAGGCGACTGAAACCGAAGCGAAGCGAGGGCGGTTTGCTAATAATGAAATAAAAGCTTTACTTGTGAAAATCTATCTTCTATTTAGGCTATTGACAAATCAATGGTGTTTGGATGTTTGTACTGTTTCTGACATTGGCGTGGACCATACTCGGAACTGACGACTCACTTTCAGGCGAACTAATCGACCATCTGCCACCAAAGACTTCAAGATATTTGGAATGCTTGCTTTAATCTATATATATATAAAAATGAATCCCTGTTTTCCTTGGTCACGCCATCGCGCGTGAATGGCTGGACCTATTTCATTAATTCTTTTTTTCTTGTATCTATTATTGTTAGGAGAAGGTTCTTATGAAAGAAAAAAATAAGAAAATTGCCCAGAAAATTAGAAAATTTAAGAATACTTAACCATCATATAAAATTATTTCTAATCTAACCGCTTTGGACAATATAAACTTTTTTAATGTAACCTTATGACGTTTAAATATCGTCAAAGAGGATGTAAAAAAACTGAAAATTGTTTAAAATAGATGCTTCGGTTGAAGTTATTTTATTAATAAAATACATGTAACAATGTAAAACAATTAATTCATTATTTCTTACAGAAATGATGTAAGAAAACTGAATTTCTTAGTGCACATCAGGGTAGGTAAGTTCAGAGCCATCACGCCTAATATAAAAAGTCAATTTAATATGGAGTTTTGGTAATTAAGATACATGTTACTAATATAACAAGTGATATACTTAGTTATTAAGAAGAATATAATAGTTTTCTTTAATTTACAGTTGAGTTTTCGTTTTTGAAAATGCCAGCAATTAGACGTACAAACTTAAGTTGTAAGTATTGGGTCAATGAACGTTGTATGCCAATATTGCAAGGCATTTAAGTTTAAAAATTAAGGTCCTGGATTGTGTTGTGCGAGTGCAATTGACGCCATTGGTACCGCCGTCAGAGCCATTACATTCATTGGTTTCATACGCATAAGGAAAAAAAATAAGTATGTTGTATATAGGAATTAGAATAATAAACATTTTTTTTAATTCAATTCGAATTCAATATTCATAGTTAAGACATGACAACGTCTGTCGGGTCAGCTAGTTATTTACATAACACAATCCAAATATACAATGTGCATGTTTGTTAATATATCTTGTTTACAATCTAAAGCATCTCTGTAGGTAACTGTTGTATCTTAATTAGGTTGACTGGGAAACGATTAGGCTTTATTTTATTGACATAAGGTATAATAAGTTTTTAATAATAGGCCTGTTAACTTTAATTTTCTTTTTATTGCAATTTTTTGTCTGTAGTTTTAGTTTTAAAAAGGCAATAAACTATCATTATTTATTATTTTATATAGATAGTCTGTAAGTTGATAGCCGATTTCGGAATGTTCGATAAGGTGAAGATCAAGTAACCGACATTTGTGAATAAAAATTAAAGTTCTATTTTTTCTATTGTTTATGACTCACCCCGCCCAATGTCTTCAGGGTAACAAATGAGCAGCGTGCGACTACATAATCTACCATGTTCGCTCTCCATCGCTGACGACTGGTACCGATTCCTTGACATCCATGGCGGGCCCGGCAGTTCTGTTCGTTTTAATATTAAATGCATTAGCGATGTGTAAATAAGACGTAATTTCATTGTTTCCATGTATATAGTTTGTTTGTGTAAGGGTTGAGCATGCTCCAGTGATTTGTTGGATGATATCTGACCGTCTGTGAAATTTATCGTCAGCTGCTTTAAGATCTTTTATTATATATTTCTTGTAATTTTTAGTATCGGTCCTGGTCCTAGATTGCTATCAAAAGGGTTTCCATAAACAGATAACTAGGTATTTGTGTGTCATCTGTTATAAACTTGCGAGTCATTATATGTATAGTGTATTTCATTATTATTATATTGTATCTCCGTTTTCAAAAGATTTTTCTAGGGAGGATACACGGTGACACGACGGCATTGTCCTGGGCAGTCCGGCTGGAGATGTCTTGGTACGGTGTTCGGACCTTCCGGCCGATGCTGATGGAGTGGTTAGGTCGGCGGTACGGGATGCTTTCCTTCCGACTGGTGTGGGTCTTGACGGGAAACGATTGCTTCGCCAAGTACTTGTATACAGTCGTGAGGAGGGAGAGCATTCCGTTCTGCCACCATTTCGATTTGACGAGGACACGGCGCAGCACATACTCGAGGTGTGTGCCGCGTGGGCAGAGCAGCGCCCTGAACTCGTCGTAATCATCGGTGCCGACCTGATGCTGCCGACCATCGCTAGGAAGACGCTGGACAGCGTCAGGAACTGGGACGCGGTCGCCGCCTTCTCTGAGGCAGTCATCTCACGGAAGGAGGTGGCGGAACGTGTGCGAGAGGAACTCCTCTACAGCGACACGATCCACCGCCGGCGACTCGGGCGTCACAGGCGCTGGGATGGGACGTCTACCGATGACACTCAGCGTTCGCACATAACACTCGTGGACTGCCAATGGTAGGTGTACCTATATCGTAATGATGGTATCTAATTTCTAATTATAAGGTTGAAAGTACGGTGGACTGGTTTAATTGAAAACTATTAATTTTTAATCTGTCATCTGCCCTCCATGCCTTGCATTATATTAAATGGTGGCAGAGGGTCGCTCGTCAACTCACTAAAGGGGCATCCCTAAACGGCTGCCATAAATACGCAAGCCATACGAGTAACAGCGGGCAACATTGGTGTGAGTGACTAGGGGTGCTGAGCGATGCGGCGTCGATTTCACCATCGCAAGTCTATGATAAACGGAGACTCAAAATGGTTTCTCCGTAATTATACCCCTAAAATTAAATTTTTACCCCCCAACATATAGCTCTGGCGATCCCCCTCTGATCAGCCGTTTAAGGTAAGCCAGAGTGGAGAATCCTACAGGCACTCTCCGGTTTCCACCCCAGCCAGCTAATAGAGGTGAGCCGGGTAGACCAACTCTTTTGGGCATTCAGGACTGCAGTATCGCCACTCCCATTCAACAGACCACAAGTTGCCCTGCAATTTTTTGGCTTTTTGTCAAAATTTTTATTGTCATTTGTAATCTTGGTATACATTTTTTCTTTTATATTAAATATCTTAGCGAGCCGTATAATTTAAACAAAACTACTTTATGGATATTGCGTATACTTCATAGCGTTTATGGTCACGGGCGGACAACACCCGTAAACGCTGTAAAGTGTTCGAAACGTCGGGCAATCAAATATCAAATACAAACGCGATGTTTAACATTAAAGATAATTTTTTATGTAAGTAGTATAATGTTCCTCCGAGGTTTGCGTTAGTTTCATAGTGAGTAACGACAGGCTCAGTCATTATTATTATTACTGATACCTTTTTCCAGAATAAAATCCTGTGATTGGCTTGCCCGTCATGAAATCCTATATCACTAATTTCTTATTTACTTTTGTCGACATCTTTGTATATTTGCGGTGGCATCGTTAAAACTTCTTGGCTTTAGCTTATTATCCCAAATCTCATATAACTTTATCGTAGTTCATATTTAACAATCATTTACTACCAATCTAGATAGGTTGGTATAGATTCAATTGGCCTTCTATTGTGGAGGAGGCTCTCGAGCCTCCTCCACAATTCCCATATGAGTCAAAATGACGATGAAATTTTAGTATTACAGATCTAGACAACTCGGATAAAATATTATGTATTAATTTGGTAATAGATAATGCGCGTGCGATAAGGCTATATGTCAATAATTAAGGATGATACTAATCTCATAACATTACGAAAAGTGGTATTTGTTTAAGTCAGTAAAAGCACACACTTTTTTCATATTAAATATATTTCCTCTAGTTTTCTTGCAGTTACAGACTAGTATTGATTTTATGAAATTAGAATAAGATAAGAAATATGAAGTGTGGAAGCGTATGCTCTTTGATCTGACCGGTAAGCAGGCGTGGTACGTAAGTTCCTCATTAGATAGTACCAAACTGTTATTCATAAATTTTGTAGTTAACTTTTACGGTATGTAACATAAAAATATTACTGTGAGTATAATGTTTGCGATATAAAGAAAGTGTGAGAACATAAGTATTCTCTGAGGACTGTATAGATACACAGCCCTAATAATATTGAATAATATTTCTAGTGCATCAACAGGTGTTCTAGGTTAATGATGTGACTTTTTAAAATGACCTAAACGCAAGATTTTATCTTGGTATAATTTAAAAAACCTGTACTATAAATTACTAGTCAATTATTGCCCGTAGCTAAAAGATATCTTGCTATATATTGACATAGTAGAGTTAAATATGATTGGTAGATATATAGACAGGTTGTCATTTGACCAATCACATTGCAATTTGTTTTAATTAAAAATAGAAAACAAGTTAGAATATCAATTAGAAATTAATTTATAAAATGGACACAGCTTTTGATTTAGTTTGCATTAATGTATTTTGTGGCACGGTGCTCTAAATGTAAGTTATGTTTCTATTTCATGTTGATAATAACGGCTATTTATGTTACAAAATAGTTAAAATAGCAAAATTTAATAAATCTGCATTTAAAATTCTACAGTAATCTGTTTTTAAAACATTTATACTTAATATGTAAGATTTATAATCAATATTTTAAAGATGGTAAGAGTCCAAGTGTAAATAATAAAATTCAAAATTGTAACTTCAAAATTATACCAAAGGTGTTTTATTCTCAAACATTTATTTCTTATTAATTTATTTTCGAATTTATAAAAATCTGTTTCTTTTTGTTATTAAATTATCAATTATTACGTTTATACATTTATTTTCTTTAAAATAATGTCAATTCTTATAGTGTTGTCGGCTGCACATCCATTAATTACTCTGTTGATATGGTTAGTAGTATTACCTTATATAGCTTGAACCTTTCATATTACACTGGCTAGCTGACGTAAATATAATTAATCGAAATAAACCAGTACCTCGTAATGCTGAGATGCTTGTCTTACAAAAAACTCTTAAATCTTCAACCATATTACAATTACTTTATTTTTAGGTGACCCCGCAATAAAAATATATATCCTTGCATCAAAAGGGACTTAACTATACAATTAATAAACAAAAATCACCGCCATACTCTAAAAGAATCATTTGTGGATCGCACAAACTCGACTTGCATGGTGATTGAATCCACAAACTCGACACGGGCTTTGGTCCTTAAGTTCCTTAAGGTCCTTCGCGATCTGTGCCGTCAATATTTTATGTTTAATCAAGTTCCTCCTCATCATAGACATATATGCCATACTGTTGAACTCAAACCTCATCTATTTTGAGAGGAAATCGACATCCTACACCACGCCGGTCAGATTGGTTGGTACAGCGTTTATTTCGAGTTTTTCTTCTCTTTCATAGATGTTGTATGCATATTATAATCATTGAGTCGTCTTTTACGACACCCACGGACAAAAAAGGGGGGTGGTGAATTATTTTCTTGCTTTATCACAAGGAATAATAACAATCAGGTTAATCATATATAAAATAAATAGCCTTTTTTATGAAATTTATTGCTCTTTAAATTTGTTAAATGAAAAAATATTCGAATCCTCAAAATCAAATTGTAATAAAATCTGCAAGTATAGTGTTAATTTTTCTGTTTCATATTAACACTAGAAAGTCGGGAAAATCTATTTACCTACAAAGACGGCGACCGGTCAAACGACTCCTCCAATTTATTAAATCTTTTTTTTTTATTTTAACTGTTAAAAATGGTAACTATAGTAATAAAACAGGGTTTAATTATAATATTTATACACATATTTTACATTTTAACATTTTGTTTACATTACAAGAGCTGCAAAGTGGCTTTTTACAAGTGTCGCAGACTTTATTAGTTTTATTTTTGCACTTTTGTACATAACATTCTCGCCTTTTCCGAGTTGCCGGATTTTGAGTAGAAGATCGAGAAGTAGAAGGTGTAGACTCTTCAGGCAATTGTTGGGTTCCAGAAAGTCCAGCATCGATTTCTACTTTGGCGCAAAGTTCACTTGCTAAACTCATTATGAAATTTCTTCGTTTTATGTTGGTACCTGACATTTTTTTTATACAAAATGAAAGAATTTATCCCTGCTAGGTCTAGTATATTAAAAAAAACCTGTACAGGCCACCTTCGAGATGCCGCTGTGATGAATGATGAATCCTCATCTTCGATGAATCTCTCATCCTGCCCTGTTCATAGTTCCTACAATCGTAGTGCGTTTTGCGAGCAAGATAATTGCCAAGCTTACCGATGTAAAAAAGTTGTCAGTAGTTATATTTCGGCCAGTATTTGCAAAAGGTTCCATGAGACGCATAAAACGGATTCACCAAGGCTTTGGTTTTGTGGCCTGCATTTCATCCTTTCCTAAATAAGGAAAGCCGTTGAGCACAAACTTTGAATCCACATCGACACAAAGCCAAAATTTTATTCCAAACGTTATCAGGCTTGTTAGTAATGTATTGAAGAAACCTGCATCTAACCTTAGTAGAAAAGAGTTGTTCGTCTACAGTAATATTAGTGCAAATTTGTCTTGTTGAAGTCGTGAACTTCTTTCAAATCTGTGATCAAATCGCAAAAACTTCATAATTTCTTTGTATCTGTCACGAGGCATAACTTTGAAAAAAAATTGACTCCCCAAGTTTTACTCCATAGCTTATTTACTGGAATATTTTTTGCACCATAAGCACCTCGAGCATAGCAAATAGCGATAAAACTTTCTAGCTGTTCCAAAGTTAGTATCCAATATTTGTGGCCTAGTTGCCTATTAGCTTCTTCTTGAGTACATTTCTGAATATGTCTCAATATAGATTCATCAATCACAAGCCTCCACGAATCTAATATACTTCCCGTGAAATTTCTTCTTGCATATGAGGTAGGCCCTGCTTGCTCAGTTATGATATTGTGCCATGCTCGGCGACCACTTTGATTTGACTCCACTTGAAGTGAACACGACGTACCGTCGGTAGCGGTGATAAGACCTTGAAGCTCAGAATCATCTAAACTATGACTCCTGCCTCGGCCTCGACCACGAGCACAGCTACGACCATAGCCACGAGAACTCGAACTGTGAACGTTCTGTAAAGTTTCAAGAGGTACCTAATCTTCCAGATCACTTTCTCGAACTGAAAAGTGATACCGCACAATCATCGTCACTACCGCGTTCTGCGCTTTCAGAGCCACAATCCGATTCATCTTCACGAATGTTTTGCAAGATTGAAAGTATTTCTTCATCCTGAACCCTTCGAGTAATTTTTCACAAATTACAATAATTTCGACTAAATTCACGGGCAGTCGAAATAATACTTACTTCTTTGACTAACAAACTATAAACAACTGATAAACGTACCTAATTTATGTTCTACCCTCTCACATTGCAATTATAAACACTTATAGGATCTCAGCGGTCAAATGATTGCCGCCGTCTTTGTCGGTATATCAAGATTTTAAATATATAAACAAAAGCGATCTGAGTTATTTTCAGACATAGTTTCATTTAACTACTAATATTAATGAAAGTCACAAAGTTTCAGTAGGTACGTTAAGTCAAATGGTTTGTCAATTATTCAACATTTAAATTCAAATTGCAGTCAAATGACTGCTCCCGTCTTTCTAGTGTTTAACTAGCAACGCCCTCTTCCCGTGATAATATTGGGATAAATTATAGCCTATATGTTATTCTGATATGTAAACCATATTATTATGAAGTTTGATCAAAATTCATCCACTAGTTTTTGCGTGAAAGAGCAACAAACATCTTCACATTCTCACATCCTCACATACAAACTTTCGTCTTTATAATATGTATTAGTAAGATATAATGGACATAAATAAAAATAAATATCTTTCTATACCTTTCTCTGTACACATTCCTAAAGCATTTATTTACAATTATTATAGATACTCCAGGGAAAATTAAAAAAAAAATGTACTCTTGAACTCTTTTGTTGAGAAATGTGGTCGAAAAATTCTCCGATGTTTTTTATACTTAGTTATCGTGCAAATCTGAACGGAGTAACTGGTAATGTTGCAAATGCGAAGGTCTTCGTGTAAATATATAAGCTTTTTGTACTGTAAAGCATTATTTTAGTAAAGCCTGGAATTGAGGCAGGTTACATTCATATTTTACACACGCTGCGCATTATTGTAAATTAAACTATGTCTAAATTTCTCTAAATATCGTTTTGATAAATATATGGGTTAACATTTCTTTTTTTTTTTTATTGAAACAACACATTTGAAGGTTACGACGTTTTTCTGTTGTATTTTTTTGTTGAGTGTGGTATCCACATTATAATTTTCCCATTTCATTCTAATTTAATGACTAAATTCTACTCAAAACATGCGCTTTTCACACAATTATTAATGCTGGACGGATAAGATTATGGGTAAATTTTACGCCATCTAACTGAGGTATCAAAGTTGACAATGTAGTCATTAACATAATACAAATTTTTTGCAACTTTCATAATCCCACGAACAATATTACATTATTGAAAGTAGTATCTGCTACTAAACAATACCTACCATCAAAAAAATATATTTGATGAAAATTTACATAAAAAAGATTACTCTGTTTCTTATTTTTTGTTATGATGCGGCATCTGATTACAAAAAATAAATTGGCTGTCACCTTTCTTTGCTTCAAATTTCATTCACCTGAAGAACAATTCTTGCTCTCTATTTTTTTTACAGTTAGGAAATACTTGTAGCTTTTTTATAATTATAAAAAAGTTATCAATATTATCTTTTTTATCATCAAATCCCAAGCCTCACTCTCTCCATAACACACTAACATGACACAGTGTAGCCCTTAAATGTTAGACATGTAAGGACCACGTTTCAGTATCAAGAATATTAAACGTACGTTATTTTTTAACCATTATTTAATCTTATAAATATCTTTTACAGTTGCCTAGACAATTATATGCGGCAATATGCAGTGCGTATACGTGCTCCTGGTCGTGGCAATGGTAGTTAAAGCTGGCTGTCACGAAGATGTAAATATTGACGAACTTCTATCTGAGCCTGAACAGCTACAGGCTTTTGTAAATTGTTTCTTGGATAAAGGGCCATGTGATGATGTCGCTGCTTCTTTTAAAAGTTAGTAGCTTTAATACATTATAAGATTATTGCTATACAATTATTATAAAGGAAAATTATTTTTGATCCGCGAGGTAACATAGTAAGAATACAGTTCATCCTCTCTTACCCGTGGGTGTCGTAAAAGACGACTAAGGGATAATATGCAAATAACATCAACGTAAGAGAAGGAAATTTAAAATAAAGTCCTATGTCAATACATCCGTGTCAAATCTTCTGATATGCAGATAATATGTATGGAAGAGTAGGAAAACATAACATAAAACCCTATGCTAAAAAGTCTGACCAGCACAGCATAGTAGTGTAGAGTTCAAAAAGTTCCATTGTGGAAGAGGTCAGAGTCCAAGAGTGGGCTTTATGGGCTGAGATGATGCTGATGGTAATGCAAATTATTACGTAAATATTTGTCCTGTTTGTTATCGATATAAAATACATGTCTACATGTCACCAGCGCCGTATATAAGGTCAATTTTTCTCCTATTTTGAAGAAATCCCAAGCTTTACAGTGAAATTTATGTGGCCTGAGATAATGATGATGGTGATATTTTTTTTTACTTCAAATGTTTCCCATATTTTATAGCATTAGCAAATCTAATAAATCTGTAAATATTATAACTTAATATTGATAAGTTCTATGTAATCTTTTCAGTATTATTTTATTTTTATTTGTATTATTTGAAACAAAAAAGTTAAGCCTACGTATATAAGCTACCTTCATATATCAATTATTTTAAATTATTATGTGTTGGTACTTCATACATTTTGATTTCGCTATTTTTTCTAATAACGTAGGGGATAAAATTTTTAGAACGAGTTTTTTAGAAATATTTTTTATTTTGTTACGCCAAACAAGCATAACTTCATGTACTTACATACATACATAAGTACCTACACACACACTTTTTTTTATACCATTTTATCTTTGTATTCAAACGTTTAAACTAAATCACATATTGAGATATTAATAACTTATTAACTTTTCATATTATTTTTTGCTTTTTCAGAGGATGTCCCCGATACAATTAAGTTCGCATGCGATAAATGCACGCCTGGAGAAAAACACATAGTAAATGCGTTTATCGTTGGTTTCAAGAAATCACCACAGGCTTATGAGGAGTTCCTAGCTAAATACGATAAGGAAGGAAATAATGTTGCCAAATTGGAAGCTGCCGTTGCTGGATTTTAAGAATGATTAGTAGTTTATATACAATTTAAAATTAAATCTAATAATTGGTTTTTCATAAGTTTATTTATTAAAATGTGATTGAAATATTATTTGTTTGTTCATGATTTGACTTCCAAAAAAGATACTAAATTTATGTTATCTGTATATATTTACTTATCTATATATAATTATCATGCATCATAATTTCAGCTCGTATATGTCCCACTGTAGGGCTGGAGCCTCCTCCGCAATAGAAAGGGCAGTGACCTACTATAACACGCCGATCAGTCATTTTAAGTACGTTTTAGGTTACATATAGGGTTTTTTTTCGAGTTTTCATTCTCTTACATGGATGTTATATACACGTATAATCACATAGTTATCTTTTACAACACCCATAAGCAAAAAAGGGGGTGAATTGTATTCTTATTCCGTCACCACACGTATAACTTTTATTGGCGACATTGTTTTTCTTTTTGTCTAAAATAATTATCATTAATTTTGACAATTTTACATTAGTTTAATCGATGTTGTGCTATAGTTACTTCGTAGAAGATTTGCAGGATAGTGCTTTAGAGGTTAGACATCAAGTTTTTCATGAAGAAAATTAATGTTTTCACATGTAAATATCGTTCACTAAATAATAACATCTATTCATCAGTCATCACAGCTCATATACGTCCTACTGCTGAGCTCGAGCGTCCTCCGCAAAGGGAGGAGAATTGACCTAATATATCATTCAAACGAGTTGGTGTAGGATTTTATTTCGAATTTGTCTTCTCTTGAATAGATATTATATGCGTATCATATCCTTTAGTAGTCTTTTATGACACCCACGGGCAAGATAGGGAATTCTGAAATATACTCCGACACTACAGGGACATTGTTTTGTTTACCACAACTATTTATATTCATTCATCATTCATCATCATCATGATTTCAGCTCAGATGCATCCCACTATTGGGCTCGAGTCTCCTCTACAATAGGAGAGAAATTGACCTTACCAGCCTATACCAACTTGTCTGATCATGCTGGTCAGACAGGTAGGTATAGGCTTTTATTTCAAGTTTTCCTTCTTTTGGATAGATGTTATATGTATATTATATCCCTTGGTTGTCTTTTAAGACATTCACGGGCAAGATAGGGAGTGGAGAATTGTATTCTTACTCGGACACTACACGGAACTATTTCTATCATCATCATCATCATCTTGCTCTTATCCCAATTACTTGGGGTCGACGCAATATGTCATCTGTTTTGACATATTGCAAAAAGTTTCGGCAATGACTTTTATGCCGGCCGCCTGCCTGACGTCAACCCTCCTTGGGAATGTAATCGTTAACCCAAATGGTACCAGATGGAGTTGGTCCGGGTCAATCTAGGGCTCTTAGTCGTCTTTTACGACACCCACGAGCAAAGCAAGGGTTGGTAGTATTCGAAGCCGCTACCACACAGCACGGAACTATTTCTATCATAATTAATTAATTATTATTATGCTATTTATCGATTATTTTATCATCATTCAGCCTTTCGCCGTCCACTACTGGAGTAAATCCTCCCTCATATTTCGCCACAAAGTGCAATCGTATGATAGTACGAGATCTGACTGCAGGATCATTACGTTCATCGCGTACATAATAAAATTCAGATTCTTATTTACCTTTAATGTTTAACAGCTGGCAGCCCTAATTTGCGGCCATTTGTTTACAGGCAGCCATCATATTTAAAAAAAATAGCTTTTATTTGACATTAACACCAAGTGTGTACGTCATGAACGTATAAATACTCCAAAATATTACCTGTTTAGACCTGGCTGCCAAGTAGCAGCGCGCAAATGTGCAATGGCACTCATCGATTTTAGAATTCTTTACATACATTGCTATGATGTGGATGATATTTTATTTAAAAAACAAGTGAACGTAATTTTATTCCAATAATTTATTAACAAAAATTTAATTAAAATTACTTGCGGCCACTTATTGACTGGCAGTCTGTTATCAATGTATTCTCCTAATCATAAATGTATGTAAGAATCTGAGTTTGATTATGTACGCGATGAACGTAGTGATCCTGCAGCCGGATCTTAGTCCATGAAGAGGTAATGCCGTGATTGCCAAACTTGGCAGAGCGGTTAGCGATTGCAGTAAGTTGTTATAGGTTTCCCAGGAGAGAGCGGACTCTCTAATTCAAAAAAATAAATATTCTAACTGTTGTATCACAATATATATACGAAAATATATTATATGTCAAAAAAAATATCGCTAACTTTAAGAAATATTGTGACATTCATGAAATGAATACTCGTAATAAGGACAAACTAGTTGTACATACCACTAGTCTCCAAAAAATTAGCAAATCATTCATGGGGTAATTCTCAATCACCGTCCATTCGGTTGAGACCAGCATCCAGGCCCACATGAAGTATTTGTGCCTGGTGCTTGATGGGCATTGGTGGTTTCGGGAGCATTTCCGCAGGCTCGTCCCGCGGCTCGTCGGCGTGGCGTCCGCACTATCATGGCTTATGCCGAATGTGGGCGTACCGAGCGCTGCATGTCGACGGCTGTACGCGGGGGTCATCCGGTCGATGGTCCTGTACGGCGCACCGGTGTGAGCGAGGTCCCTAATCGCCATACTCAGGGCTACTCTGTGGCGACCACAAAGAGCCATGGCAATCAGGGCCATCAGGGCCGGCGTGCCTGTTGACCGGGACTCCCGCGTGAGACCTGCAGGCGGAAATGCTCGCTGATGTGTATCAGCGGGTATCAGGCGTGCGAGCGGAGGGCGGTGTGGTCTTTTTGAGGGAGCTCACCGCCTGGCGCGTTGACGCCCGCCGAGACGTCATTGCCCGTTAGGCAGTCCGGCTGGAGAGGCCTTGCTACGATGTCTGGACCGTGGAGGCCTTCCGGCCGGTGGCTAAAACGGCGGCACGGGGTGCTTTCCTTCCGACTGGTGCAGGTCTTGACGGGGCATGGATGCTTCAGCAAGTACCTGTACACGGTCGCTAGGAGGGAGAGCACACCGTCTTGCCACCACTGCGATTACGGTGAGGATACGGCGGAGCATACGCTCGTGGTTTGTGCCACCTGGGCAGGGCAGCGTCGTGAACTCGTCGCAATCATCGGTGCCGATCTGACGCTGCCGACCATTGCTAGGGCGATGCTCCACAACGTCAGGAACTGGGACGCGGTCGCAGCCTTCTGCGAGGCAGTGATCTCTCAGAAGGAGGTCGAGGGTCGCGCGCGCGAGGAGCGCAGCCTCGACGAAACGACCCGCCGCCGGCGACTGGGGCGGCGCAGGCGCGACCTGCGCATCAAGCCGCCCTAGCCGAGGCCGCGGGTGACGTGACCGGGGAATTAGTCCGTCACCCGCCGAAAGGCCAATCGCGTGAGGAAAGACCGACGTCCACCCCAAGGGGGGGACGTCGATCGATGGGAGGGTACCGCACTAGGGGGTATTCCGTCGGGCCGACCACTGATGACAAGTAACCCTGCTCCGGTGGTCGGCCCAACGACGCTTACGCCCCTCTGTCGCCCCGGACGGAGTGGTGCGAGGAGTGCGCCGATCGCAGCCCACCCCAAAAAAAAAAATGGCTGGACCGATGTTGATGAAATTTTTGTGTCTTCATGGGGATTCGAGAATGGTTTAGATTCATACTTGGACCCGGTAGGTGGCGCTTTATTTGAACAACGCCTGTTGGGTCAGCTAGTGTATATATAATATTTCTTGTGTATGTATGTATGAAACTGAACTCCTCCTAAACGTCTGGATTGATATTGACGAAATTTTTGTGTATTCAAGGGGATTTGAGAATGGTTTAGGTTCACAATTGGAACTGGTAGGTGGCACTTATTTGAACAGAACAACGTGTGTTGGGTCAGCTTGTATAATATAAAATTAATCTCATACTCAAGGAGGACATTCAAAGCCGGTACAATTTAATAATGTTATTTATTATGATATCTTCATCATCAATTACTTGGAGTCGAAGTAATATATATTCCTCTTCCATTGTACACATTGGAAAAGTTATCGTCAATAGTTTTATGACTGACCACCTGCCTGATGTCGACACTCCTTGGGAATGTTATAGTTAGCCAGACGACATAAAATGGAGTCGATCCAGGTTGTTATGTCGTCTGGAGAGCTTAAGCTCTTAGTCGTCTTTTAAGGCGATCAATATTGTAATAGACCTAAAGCCTGTGAACCTCAGACCTTCGTGGTTTTATTAAAGCTGAAAGTTTCTCAGCGCATGCTCCCAACATAGGTAGGAACGGTGGCCCATTATGAAGTTTGGGTTATAGTGGCTTTGGCAGATAAAATGTACTAAAGGTGTGTAAAATACCGAACTAGTTTTGTCAAATTATTAAACGTGATTTTTTGACATTACCTTCAGAACGTTATTAAAAATCACATTATTCATTGCCAGACACTTAACATCGTAGCAGCCCCTTGCCAGACACCCTTAACGTTCATGAAATTATAATTCTACTTAAGTTATAGTATATAAGCTGATTTTTATATATAATACTTGGGTAATGAGTAGATGATGTTTCCTCAGTAGCCAGATATTTTTCATAGTTATAACCCCTAGCCAGACAAACATGTAGGGTAGCTGTAGGAGCGAGCGCGAGACAGTAGATATATACATGGGTGGGTGAGAGTGAGATGCGTTTATATTCTTTAGTATTTAGTACATGCTTATAGCAGTTAAAATAATATTATATGCTATCTTCAAATATTATTAATTTAATATTAATTATAAGAATAATATTATTAATACTATTACTTGCGTTATAATGTAATAGCTGATCTTATATATAATACTTGGGTAATAATTAAATGATGTTTCTTGAGTAGCCTGATATTTTTCATAGTTCCAACCCCTTGGCAGATAAGCAATGTAAATGTTAAGTATGTATATATATATTCGTGATAAGAATGACTTATGCAATTAAGCTTTTTTGGCAGATTTATATAACTAATAATCTATGTAATAAATTGTATAAAATTTCAATTTATTCTGTCAATAACTGATTAAAACCAAAAGCCAAATAATATAGTTCTCAAATATTTAATTAAAGATATATTAATTACACTGCAAGTTATTATAAAGGATAAAAAAACAGATTGATGATATTACTTATTATTATAGTGTATAATAGGCAATTTTTATTTATTCGTTATCATAATGATGATCAATGTTGTCGTTTTCATTTTTTATCATTTTTGTCTTTTATTTATTCATTATTTCATTAGGCTTGTGAATGATTTATAACATTCTCTGTGATAGCCACCCTCTGTATATTCACGTGAAAGAATGATATTATTATATTTAAAAATATCTTTTTGTCGCAATTTTAAAATTAATTCACATTTTTCAGTCTCGTCAGAAAATAATATAATTTTCCACTGCTTTTGTTGCAAATAACACAAATTAATGTATAGTTGTCACAAAATAAGAGGCCCGTTTTGACACTTGGTCTTACCGATGTATTTAGTGATGGACCATACGACTCAGTACTCGATACTCACGATAAATCGAATCAAGTTTATATGAGTATATAATCGATTTAAATATGTATTGTAAAGTGCATTGGATTAAAGTTCTGATTTGAAAATTTTACTTAAACTGTGATATTGTAGATATTTTGAAATGATACAATGTTACGAATGGTAATTTTTCTATCATTTAATATTTTTGTTACAATAACATTCACTCAATCACAAAAATATCGAGAAAAAGTGAATCTTCAGTCAATCATTTTCTTAAGATGATGAGCCAAAATTGTCAGTTGAGCTATCGTCACCCATATAATATATATTATTTCATTTTCATATTGTCAATATTGACATCTCAAATTTTCAGTAGGAATCACTACACAGCTGGTGAAATTCTGTAATTAGTTGGTGTAAATACAAATTCAAATTAATAACACCGGCCAAGTACGAGTCCGCCTTAAAAATATATCTTGATCGATTTATTTTTCCTTAACCGATTATTAATAGTCTGTGGTCAATATGAAAAAAATCGTTATGCCACAGCACTTAGGCCAGTGGGCGGTACCCGTCAATGAAAAATATAATTACCTTCAAAACATTTCGATCGGTAAAAAATAGAAAATTTCTTGGGCGTGAACTGTCAAAACGGGCCTTTTATTTTGTGACAACTATAATACGCATGATTTATTTATTAATACAAAATCACTTTTATTTAAAATGTCACATAAATTGTTACATGCGCAGTAAAAATAAAACTGAATAGAAATAACAACTGCGCGGTCAGGGATCGCAATAGACCTTTTTTTTATGGGTGGGCTATGGTAAGCGCACACGCGCTCCATTGCGTCCAGGACGCCACGTCGTCGTCGTTGGGCCGCCAATGCCGAGTTCCTTGTCCTCAGTGGGCGGCCCAACGGAATAACCTTTCGGGTACCCTCACCTCTCGACGTCTCTATCACGGGACGTCGGTCGCCGTCGCGTGGTCAGCCTGTCTGCGGGTGATGGCCTAAAATCCCCGGTCCGGTCACCCACGGTCGCGGCTAGAGTGGCATCAGGCACAGGCACTTGCGCCTGTGCTGCCCCAGTCACCGCTGGCGGAACGTGTCACCGAAGAGGAGTTCCTCTCGCGCACGATCTGCCGCCTCCTTCCGTGAGATGACTGCCTCACAGAAGGCGGCGACCGCGTCCCAGTTCCTAACGTTTTCAAGCATCTCCCTGGCGATGGTCGGCAGCGTCAGGTCGGCACTGATGATCGCGACGAGTTTACGGCGCTCCCCCCACCCACGCGGCACACACCTCGATCGTGTGCTGCGCCGTGTCCTCGTTGCAATCGCAGTGGTGGCAGAATGGTGTGCTCTCCCTCTTGACGATCTTGTGCAGGTACTTGGCGAAGCTACCGTGCCCCATCATGGCAATAGAGCTAACTTGCCATCTCACTTGCTGCCACCCATGTATATACTGTCTCGCGCTCGCTCCTACAGCTACCTTACATTGCTTTTCTACCAAGGGGGTGGAACTATGAAAAATGTCTGGCTACTGAAGAACCATTATTTAATTATTAAACAAATATATATAAAATCAGTTGTTACGTAATAATTTAAGTATAGTATTAATAATATTATTCTTATAATTAACTAGCAACCCGCCCTCGCTTCGCTTCGGTTTCCTTACCCGCGTGGTTTCCAATCCCGTGGGAATACCGGGCTAAAATATAGCCTAAGTTTCTCCCTGATATTAAAACTTTTCATTGGTGAAAGAATTTTTGAAATCTGTTCAGGCGTTTTGAAGATTACCCGGAACAAACAGACAGACAGACAAAATAAATATAAAATTATTTTTAGCCATGTGTATAGTGCAAATAAACGTGTGAGCATGAAAAAAGCCTATCCATTTTGACACTACAAACATACACTTTCTGTGTGGTGACGGAGTCAGAATACAATTCACCACTCCCTATCTTGCCCGTGGATGACGTAAAGGACGACTATGGGATATAATATGCCCATACCATCTGTGTAAGAGAAGGAAAACTCGAAACGAAACCCTATACCAACATGTCTGACCAGCATGGTATAGTAGGTCAAATTCCCTCCCATTGTGGAGGAGGCCCGAGCCCAACAGTGGGACGTATGTGGGCTGCGATGATGATACAGACACTTCAATTTATTTATTGGTATAGATTGTCATTCAACGATTAAGTATACTGGCATTCGTTAAGCACGTAAAAATGTAATCATACGCCATTACATCACTTGGGAAAAGAGTACTCTTACACTGCTGGACCGATATTACCCAAACATAACTAAGAACCACCGCCAAGTAGCTGGCTTTCAAATAAAAAAAAAAAAAACCGCATTGAAATCCGTTCATCCGTTTGAGGGCTACGATGGTACAGACAAACATCGACGTCAAATTTATAACACCCCTCTTTTTCCGTCGGAGGTTAATAACTTACATTTGTAAACTCGTGATATCTTTCGAATGGAATATTCAAATTGAATAATTAAAAAAGTTATATAATGGTATTGAAGCAGTCTTAAATATGAAGTCATTTATTTTGATAAGGATTAATACCAAAGTATAAATAAAAGAGCTTTTATAGCGGTGGCATTTGAATATATTTTTTAAAATGAAAAAAAGTGAGCCGTCGCTCAGGACGCCTGGCAGATGTGAAACATCGAAATTATTTGTACAAGTATATATGCATAAAAGAATAGATTACGACAGAACTAATATGGCAAGAAGTATTGAATAAAATAATACGATTTCGATTATTATTCGAAATATTACACAACAATAAAATTAATCCGCCGCAGAGCCGCATCGCTCCTTCTCCTTCACACACTTGTACGTAGTTCAAAGGGATCGGCTAAGAAAGTGTGATCTTGGAAATAGAAATAGCGACATCTATCGAGCCACTAAGTACTAGTATCGAAGGACAATAATCAGTATCAATTGAAAAGTATCGATACTTAACAATCGAATCGTTTTGAAAGCATTGAGTACTTTTCATAGAGCCTATCGGATAATTTCTTGCCGGGATTGTTTGTGATGAGCTTTTCTTCTTTGGTAAGTTTGAGAGAATGTAATATTTGCTACTGAGTATTAGTATTGTAGCAGTAATGAGTATCAATTGACAAATACTGAAACTTACTGGTATCGAATAGTTTTCGAAGGTTCGAGTACTTTTCATACAGCTTATTGGATACGTTTCTCGCGGGATTGTTTGTGATGAGCGTTTTTTTTTTGGTAAGTTTGAGAGAAAGTAACATTCTATAATGAGTACTAGTATCGAAGGAACAGTAATAAGTATCAATTAAAAAGTATCTATACTTACTGATATTGAATCACTTTCGAAGCATCGAATACTTTTTAGGGAGCCTATAGGATACGTTCTTGACGGAATTGTTTGTGATGAGCGTTTTTTTTTTTGGTAAGTTTGAGAGAAAGTAACATTCTATAATGAGTTCTAGTATCGCATGAGCAATAATCGGTATCAATTGAAAAGTAACGATCTTTACTGATATTGAATCGTTTTCGAAGCATCGAGTACTTGTCATAGAGCCTATCAGATCGCGATCGCGGAATTGTTTGGGATGAGCTTTTTTTTACCAAGTTTGGGAGGAACTAAAAAGAACTATAAGTGTGATGTTTGAAGTGATGGTAAAATGTAGAATTACTCGGCATTATTATAATGCCATATCACATTACTTCGCGAAGCACTGTTTCGTGCATGTCTACTTGATAAGTCTATAGCGTTTGAATGAAATCTAACCGATTGGGTAAAAATTGAGTTCAAATGGGTCAAATAAATGAAAAAGTGCCATGTAGAAATTAGAAGATCGAATTAGCGACATCTATCGAGCCAAACCTAAATGTCAACTACAAAATATATTTTATAAAGAAATCTCTAATCCTGTGATGATAATAAGACAAGCCATCTAAATTATTTTATCGTCATTGGGTACCTCGTTAAGTCTACAAATTTTAAATGAAATCCAACTCTTTAAAGTGGGTCAAAATACAATTCCTAGGAGTCGGTAACATATCTATATCTATACCAACAAATAAAATTGGAGTGTCTGTTTGTAATGTCAAAATAATAGGCTTTTTTCTTGCTCACACGGTTATTTGCACGACACCTATGCCTAAAATAGCAATTAAAAAATTTTTCTCTGTCTGTCTGTCTGTCTGTTTGTTCCGGGTAATCTTCAAAACGGCTGGACCGATTTCAAAAATTCTTTCACCAATGGAAAGCTATAATATCACGGCGTAAACTAGGCTATATTTTATCCCGGTATTCCCACGGGAACGGGAATTACGCGCGTAAAACTACTATAACCTATAACCGAAGCGAAGCGAGGGCGGGTTGCTAGTAAACAAATAAATATACAGCTGAAACTAATACAAAGCCTATAAAAAGCGGTTGTCCAGTTTTCGTACGTGAAAATAAGGTAGGTATGGTATACTTATGTTAGGAAGTTATAAAATTATACATTATTTTATAGAACAAGTACATACGCATAAAATAACATATTACGACAGGTATTAATATAGCATAAAGTATTAAGAAAAATAAAGTTACGATTCTTTTCCAGAAAATGATGTTTTTTATTCAATAAACATTTATTTTCATTGGAATACATTATAGGTAACAATTTACTTTGAGTTCACTAGATGGCGTTGTACAAAATTTTAAATCGCACCATGGTTTCGTTACAAAAATGTAGATATGTGTCCAGATATTTATTTTATAGTTAATTAAGAGCGGACCGCGAAGCGTGGCGTTAAACGCCACGCGACGATCGCGGTCACCCTCGCCTATAGATGTTTCACATCAAAAAACGCCTATTGTAATAAAACTATAATAGACACATGCTGTCGAGATATTTTTTGTAGATAATTATATGTTCTGTAAAGTTGTAGTACATTATTTTGTCCTATAATCAATAGTTTTCGCAGCGCACGCGATTTAAGGAAGATTTTTGGTAATTTTTTAAGTTTTTTGGTAATTTTTTCACACCTTGGGTTACATTATTGGAGTTTTAGTATGGAGTCCCTAACTTATTTGAAAACTTTATATAGCCTATGTTCACCGATGATAGTGTAGCTTCCCAACAGTGAAAGAATTTTTCAAATCGGTCCAGTAGTTTCGGAGCCTATTCATTTCAAACAAACAATCAAATCTTTCCTCTTTATAATATTAGTATAGATAATGAATATTAAATTTATAATATTTGATGATAGCATATAATATTATTTTAGCTGCTATAAAAATGTACTAAATACTAAAGAATATAAACTCATCTCACTCGCACCCACCCACGTATATCTACCGTCTCGCGCTCGCTCCTACAGCTACCCTACATGTTTGTCTGGCAAGGGGTTACAACTATGAAAAATATCTGGCTACTGAGGAAACATCATCTACTCATTGCAAAGCATTGTCAATTTCATTACTATGCTGATGATGTCCAGATATATTATAGCTTTAAGCCTGTTAATACGCATTTGGCAGTGACGCAAATTAATGAGGATTTATGTAATATTTACAATTGGGCTCGTCGCAACTCATTGATGCTGAACGCTAAAAAAACTAAATACATGGTTCTGGGTAGCAAAACACAACGTCAGCAAATTTTCAACCATGATCTTATTTTGTGTGTTTACAGTGAACGTATAATACGTGTTAATGAATCGCGCAATTTGGGTGTAATTATGGATGACGAGCTTCGTTTTGAGAGGCACATTGCGGAGGTTGTGAGGAACTGTTTTTATCGCTTGAAAATTTTATATAATATACGCAAATATATAACCACAACTCTCCGTGAAACGCTAGTGGAGTCCCTCATTTTGTCCAAATTCAGTTATATGGATGTAGTCTATGGTCCTCGCTTATTAGAGAAAACCGCAAACCTCATACAAAGGGTACAAAATGCATGTGCAAGATTTTGTTACGATATTCCTCTAAGAAGCCATGTAAGTCCTTACCTGAACCAATATAACAGCCTCAAAATGAAGGCGAGAAGAGACATGCACCTGGCCACATTACATAATCGCTTACATAAAACTACTGCTTTCCGTGGCAGTTTTAAATATAGTGCTACTAAGTGCTGGAATAATTTACCACCACCTATACGGAAATTGACTGGTATTCACTCTTTTAAAACTAATCTTAAATGTCTCATGATAACACAACAAAAGTCTAGTTCTTAGCCTATTTTGTAGCGGTTTTTTTACGGAGTGGGAAAATTCTTTCCGTATTTCTTGATAATATGATGCTTAATTATTATTATATATTTTATATTATTTTATTATATTTAAATTATCACATTAATTTGAATGCTCTATATTAATCATTTTGACATCTTTTAATAGCATACTAACTTATTAAATGATATATCTTTTTATATACATATATTACTTTAATTTTATTTATTTTTTTATCACTGCAAAACTTGATACAATCAAGTTACAAAAATATCAGTGTTCACTGAGTTCTTCTGATCATTCAGAAATGCAGATTTTAAAGTGTTGGTTTGATTTGGCTGTTATTGTTGTTGTTACTAATATGACTATTTACAATTTTGTATAATCTATGAACCTATTAAATGTAGCTCTTCTGTACTTGCACTTCTTGTGACCTTTAACTTAGATTAGTTGGCTGCAGCTGAAAATCAACGCTGCAAATTTATGTAGCATAATGCTGAGCTGTTGCCTTTTGGACACTAATATTTGATATTTAATTTGTATATTCTATGATTATTTTAATCTTCAATACTTTTTCGTCTTCGTTTTTTTATATCATTTCTGTAATTATATTTCAAATGATTGATTATCTAGTTTATGTAATTAAGGAAATAATGATGATTCATGAATTTCTATGTCAGACATGTAACTATAGTGTCCAATAAATCTTATTTTCTTTCTTTCTTTCTTTCTTTCATTACCCAAGTATTATATTATTATATAAAAATCAGCTTTTACACTATAACGTTAGTAGAATTATAATTTCATGAACGTAGGGTGTTTGGCAAGAGGTTGTCACGATGTTAAAAGTCTGGCAATGAATAACAGGAATTTTAATAACGTTCTGAAGGCAATATAAAAAAATCACGCTTAATAATTTGACGAAAATAGATAGAATAGGTATTTTACACACCTTTAATACCTTTTATCTGCTAAAGCCACTGTAAAACCCAAACTTCATAAAGGGTTACCGTTCTTACCTGTTTTGGGAGCATGCACTGACAAACTTTCAGCTTTAATAAAATAATGAAGGTCTGAAAATAAATATTAAACTACTATTATAACATCACTTCCTTCATAGGAGGTCTATTCTTTATAACTTTATGTATAGCTAAATTGATGTAATTTTTAAAAACGTTTCTAAACAAACTGTAGACGACATAAAAAGTGTGATTATAGATGTATAATGTAAAAATTAGGATTACACATGTTATGTGCTTTTAGAATTATAGGTATAATAGAGTTGATAAATAAAGTTTAGAATTAAAATTATTTTGTACTAGCAACCCGCCCTCGCTTCGCTTCGGTTGTAGGTTATAGTCGTTTTACCCGCGTAATTCCGTAGGTGTCGTGCAAATAACCGTGTGAGCATGAAAAAAGCCTATTATTTTGACATTACAAACAGACACTCCAATTTTATTTATTGGTATTGATTTATGGTTTTTTTGTTGTTGATCTATGTTCGATCATTAGTTCTGGTAGCAGGGTGACATGACGACTCATAACCCATTATTTGCTTTAGAAGTTTATAACGTAGAATGAGTAAAATTCTGATGGTACAAGATACAAAGTTGTGAAAACTTGGAGGTGGTGATAAATTAATAATGTAACGCATCACTTTTGATGTAAAACATCTATAGGCGAGGGTGAACCTGATCGTTAGCGTAGCGTTAACGCCACGATTAGATACGTACATTTGTGTAACGAAACCATAACCTATTTTAGAAATTTGTATATAGCCATCTAGTGAGCTCAAAATAAATTATTAACCTAAACACATACCTATAGTGTATACTAATGAAAATAAATGTTTATTGAATAAAAATCATCATTTTCTGGACAAAAATCGGAATATTTTATTAATACTTTATGCCATAATAGTGCCTCTCGTAATATGTTCTTTTATGCATATATACTTGCACAAAATAATTTCGATGTTTCACATCTGCCCGGCATCCTGAGCTACAGCTCCCTTTTTTTCTTTTCCTGTGGATCTTATAAGACAACTAAATTATCCCTTAATAAGAATAAAGCAGATAGGACCAACAGAAATACAAGGAATCTCGAAATAAAAGCGTTTACCGGCTGGCCATGGACATCGAGGCTTCCGTACCAGTGATCGGCCTAATGGCGAAGAGGAGTGAATACGGTGGGTCGGAACACCCCGGACGGAAAGGACGGCATACCTCCAAAGCTTACAAAAAGAAAATTAATACTAGTTGCCTTTGTTATAGATTATGTTTAAATCTTTAAATTCTGTTATACAATAGCCAAATAATCAGCATCTATTCGTAATCAGATAAATTGAATAGAATTCGTTACTTCGAATGAATTGACGTTTAAATAAGGATGTGTCTGAAATTTAAAAATATGGAATTTAAAAATATTCAATAATAATATATGTTCTTGAGATTTTATAATTAGATAACGACTCTATTCTGCTTCTATAGAGTTAAATGTTATTAACAAGTCTGAATTTTGTTTAGTATCCTAATACTAATAGCTTGGTTTTTTTATTTACCTTGAGCGATCCAGTACGAAATAAATGAATGTTTTGTTTGAAAATCGTGATGGATAATATGACTAGTGAATTTTTAAACTTGTTTTTATTGGCTGTAATTAAAATTTCCTGCACTTGTTTTTTTAAAGATTACTTCATAAGGTGATTTTAAAAAAATTGGTAAATTCTTAATGATCGTAACAGCAGTGGACGCCTTGCCTGTGAAATATTTTAAATTAATAGTATATAATGAGAATGTATGACATAAGCATTAAACTAACGTTAATATAGCTCTAGCTTGCCTCGCGAAGCCATCCATCTAGAAGTTATGTGTGGCGTCTCCGTTAAATATAATTCTCAATATTTGTATAGTAGGATAAAAAATATTAAAGAAAAATTTACCACACCTTTTTACAACCTTAGGGAAGGCTAATTTTCAGAAGCTTGTGTACTAACGAGTGCGTATATCATAAAAAAAAGATGTTGTCTAACACTTATTTGTGATAATTTTTTTTTTTTTTATTGCAAACGGTGGCAAACGAGCAAACAGTACACCTGATGGTAAGTGTTGCTGCCGCTCATGGACCTTTACAAGGCCGTTGCCTACCGCTAAAAAAGTGAAGGGAGTGTGAATGCGTGCATTGAGGCTCGGTGATACCAAGGGCACCACCAAAACCCTCCATACGCAATCACCCTCAGAAAGTTGGGCTTCCGGCTCTCTCGCTCACCGAACGAAGCGCAGCAACAAATTGCTACTACTCAGACGTCGATTTTCTGCGAGAGCATGGTACTGCCCCGGACGGACCGGCCCGCGGCTGTAGACAGATAACTGTCGACAGTGTGGTCCTTTTTTTTTTTTTTTTTTTTTTTTATGGGTGGGCTATGGTAAGCGCACGCGCGGTCCAATCCGTCCGGGGCGATGAAAGGACGGCGCGCGGGCCCATAACCCACCCGTACCCACGTCACCTCGTTGTTGGGCCGACCACCGGAGCAGATGTGACTTGTCGTCAGTGGTCGGCCCGACGGAATACCCTCGGGTATCCTCACCTCTCGACGTACTGGGACGTCGGTCGCCGTCGCGCGGTCAGCCTCTCCGCGGGTGACGGACAATTCCCCGGTCCGATCACCCGCGGCCTCAGCTAGGGCGGCATTAGGCGCAGATACTCGCGCCTGCGCCGCCCGAGTCGCCGGCGGCGGAACGTGTCGCCGAATAGGAGCTCTACTCGCACACGATCCGCCGCCTCCTTCCGTGAGATTACGGCCTCACAGAAGGCGGCGACCGCGTCCCAGTTCCTGACGCTGACGAGCATCTCCCTGGCGATGGTCGGCAGCGCCAGGTCGGCACCGATAATTGCGACGAGTTCACGGCGATCCCCCTCCCATGCAGCACACTCCTCGAGCGTGTGCTGCGCCGTGTCCTCGTCGCAACTGCAGTGGTGGCAGGACGGTGTGCTCTCCCTCCTGACAATCTTGTGCAGGTACTTCCCGAAGCAACCGTGCCCCGTCAGCACCTGCACCAGTCGGAAGGAAAGCACCCCGTGCGTCCGCTCCAACCACTCCATCAGCACCGGCCGGAGGGCCTCGACAGTCCTGACACCGTACCGAGGACTCTCCAGCCGGACTGCCCAACGGGCAATTACTTCTCGGCGGGCGTCGACCCGCCAGGCGGTGATCTCATTGATGGAGACCATGCTGCCGCGGGCGCGCGTCTCCGACACCCGCCGATAAATGTCGGCGAGCATCTCCGCCTCCAGGTCCCACGGGGGGGTTCCGGCCAGGAGGCACGCTGCCTCCGTCGCCACCGTGCGGTAACCCCGTATGGCCCTGATCGCCATGACCCTCTGTGGTCGCCACAGGAGGGCCCTAAGACGGACGGTCAGGGACCCCGCCCACACCGGTGCGCCGTACAGGGCCATCGACCGGATCACCCCCACGTACAGCTGTCGGCACGTAGCACTGGGTCCGCCCACATTCGGCATCAGCCGCGAAAGGGCGGACGCCGCGCCGACAAGCCGGGGAACAAGTCGATGGAGATGCTCCCGGAACCAAAAATGCCCGTCGAGCACCAGGCCCAAGTACTTCATGTGGGCCTGGATGCTGATGGTGACCGAATTCACGGTGATCGAAGCGCCGGCGGGAGGCCCGGCGGTACGGAGGCCATAGAACAAAAGGGCCTCCGTCTTTTCCAGGGCTACCCTCAACCCCAGCGCTTCGATCCGCCTGACAATTTCCTCGGTGCCGAGAGTTGCCAGGCGTGCCGCCTCCGACAGTGTGGTCCTACCACTGCAATTCAATATGAAATCAAGTAAAAGTATAACTGCTAAATCTAATACCCTTTTTTACACCATTATATGATGAAAATTAACAAATGCTGAAATATGTTTTTATTTATTTTTATTGAAGAGTATTTTTGCTTTATATGAAAGTAATGGATATTTTTTTCTTTTATACTTTCTCAGCTATAGAGAGAAATTACTGTCATAAATGCATGTTTCTATTTTCAATAGTTTCGGCTCAGCGTAGATGTCAGTCTATCAGCTTATTTATATTACAGCACTAGTTAACGTATAAAAGTTAATCTAAGTTAAGTGATAATACTACATTTAAAATGTATGTTAAATGATATGACTCATGGGATATAACCCACGTCCTTTTAACATACATCTTAAATGTAGTATTACGCGGGTGACGTGACCAGGGAATTAGTCCGTCACCCGCTGAGAGGCCGACCGCGTGAGGAAAGATCGACGTCCTCCTCCCCGAGGGGAGGACGTCGGTCGATGGAAGGTTACCCCAAGTAGGGGGTATTCCGTCGGGCCGACCATTGACGACAAGTAACCCTGCTCCGGTGGTCGGCCCAACGACGAAGCGACGTGCATCGTGGGTGGGTTGCAGGTGTACGTGCTTAAGCCCCTCTGTCGCCCCGGACGGAGTGGTGCGAGGAGCGCGCCGACCGCAACCCACCTCCCAAAAAAAAAAAATGTAGTATTAAGATTCTTTTCAAAAAAGAATCCCTCGCATTAAGGACTTTAAATTGTGGATCACAAAACATATTGTTAAGAAGCATGACTTATATTCTACTCGTAACAATTTTGTATTAGTCGCACGTGGAATTATTGAGCGTGAATATTGTGACCTAGATTAATTTGATGCCAAACTTTGAAGCGATATTGTCTTCTTGGTAAATTCCTTAGCTTTTTTATATTTCTGACAATACTTTCCTAGATATTAACTGAGTGAGCTGATAAATAAAGACACAGTTCAACATCTTCTTTCTTGTGGGGATGTCATAGAAGACGACTAAGGGATATAGTATGCATACTACGTTTGTCTATGTAAGAGAAGGAAAGCTCGAAATGAAATACTGGCGGGCCTGGTATAGTAGGTCAATCTTCCTCCTATCACGGAGGAAGCGCATGCTCAGCTGTACGATGTAAATGAGCTGAAATGATGATGATGATGAAAATGAACAATGAAGTTAGGAATTCCAACAACGGAATTTGGAAATTTAAAATTGTTTCTCATATAAGTATACTTTCAAATTAAATTTCTTGATATTTATATTAGAACATAGTTTTTCTCATGTCAAAAATAACATTGAATAAAATTTATGCAAGTTTTTGTAAGCTTATAAACTAAAGTATATACTTAAGCTCAATTTTGACTATGCATAGTTATTAAACGTGATTTAAATTATTATTACTATATCATACTAGGGTATATAAAGAGTTTTTGATGGAATAGATTATTACTTGCTTCAAAACCTTCCACGTAATTGGTAAGTGTTATTGAATTAATTGAAATTAACGAATATTAAACATTTAAATTATTTTTACTTGTCGGTTAGCTTATTATGATAAATTCTTAACACCATGAGACTAACCTCGGAGGAACATTATATGGCTCCCTAAATTCTTTTGAAATAAAAGAAAAAATGTATCACAAGATTTATAGGAAAGCCAATAAACCGCAGGGCAGCTTGTGGCGTGCTGAATGTGAGTGGCGACACTGCGGTCCTGAGTGCCCCAGAGAGTCGGCCAGGGCCTCGTATCCAGCTGGCCTTTATTGGCTGGCTGGAGTGGAAACCGAAGAGTGCCCGCAGGATTCTCAACTCTGGCTTGCCTTGAACGGCTGGTCAGAGAGGGGTCGCCAGAGCTATATGCTCGGGGGTGGAAGCGTCATTTTCAAGGGCATAACTACGGGGAAACCACTGTGATGGTGAAACCGGCGCCGCACCGCTCGACACCCCAAGCCACTTGCACCAATGTTGCTCCCTTGTTGCCCGTATGGCCTGTGTGTCTGTGGCGACCGTTTGGAGGGGCCCATTCAGTGAGTTAGCGAGTCACCGTCTGCCAAAGTTCAAGACGATAAAGGTATTGAAGGTAGACGACAGTTTTTCAATCAATAGTTTTTAGTTTAGCCAGTCCATCCAACCTCCAATCCCATAAACAGTTATTAGATAGCATCATCACACAATAGTTTTACACCTACCGTTGGCAGTCCACGTGTGTTATGTGCAGACGTGGAGTGTCATCGGTAGACGTCCCATCCCATTTTTACATTAAATTTCTCCAAAGGCCTCTGCGTGTTGGATCCATATCCCCATGTAAGCCAGGTAAGGACCGGGTATCTTCCCTAGGAAGATCCCGTGAACAAAGAGATACATTATAATATTTATAACTAACATTCTAACAACAAATTGTAGTGTCGCATTATATTCTTTAAAATTTTATGATTATTGATCTTAAGATGATTGAAGTTCATAAATATCTGCCACTGGCCCGTTTAATTGGCGGAGTGGGGTAATACGACAATTTTGGGACTCCTCGCCAGTGCCAGCCAGATTGGGCCTTACATCGTCCTGACCGATCTAAGTAGGATGTAATAGGCCCTGCCCGTTCAAATCTTTAAAAATTGCAGATCCAAAAACTATATTCGATAAATGGGAACAGACATGTCGTGTATTATTTTTTTGTAGTCTGTCTCTATTCGCAACCACTGTAGTTTCATTACGAATTTAATGTTACTATTACATTGATGGCACAATTTGAATTCATATTCTTTTAAAATTTAATGTCATTATATTGTCTGCCAAAAACACTGACAAAACAACATTTTCTATACATTAAACCTAGCTAGATCGATTTTTTGGGCCTGAATCCTCTAGTATGCCAAGTTTCAACAAAATCGTTGGAGCCGTTTCCGAGATCCTGAAAATATATATATTTACAAGAATTGCTCGTTTAAAGATATAAGATAATATTTCATCCTCCTTCATTGATACTTATTATTGGATATTGGGCTTGCTAATAAGTATAATGCTCTAATCACTTCAATTAGCAGACATTCTTATAGGAAACTAATAACTAAATAAATAACCAACTAATATTGCCCATCAAGCCGCCTACCAAGCGTGGTGTTTAGGGCGGTATCTCCATTAGAGATATCTATGTCCTGGCTAATGTATAGAATTAAATGCAGATATAATTATTACGGTTAAGTGTTTACTTATTTTTAGAGCAATATGAAATTTGTCATCGCGCTGTCGTTCCTTCTGGCGCTGGCTGCTGCCGAGTTTTACAGCAATGTAAATGATAAGTTTGATGTTGATGCCTTAGCCAAAAATCCTGAAAAGCTGAAAACCTTTGTAGGATGCTTCTTGGATACCGCACCATGCACTGATGTACCTCCTGCTTACATAGGTAAGTACAAAGTTCTTTCTATTTCTTATTATTTTTTTTTTATTGCAAGCAGTGGCAAACGAGCAAACAGTACACCTGTGGTAGGTGTTGCTGCCGCTCATGGACCTTTACAAGGCCGCTGCCTACCGCGAAGAAAGTGAAGGGAGTGTGAATGCGTGCATTGAGGCTCGGTGATACCAAAGGCACCACCAAAATCCTCCACACGCAAACACCCTCAGAAAGTCAGGCTTCCGGTTCTATCGCTCACCGAACGAAGCGCATTAACAAATCGCTACTACTCAGACGTTGATTTTCTGCGAGAGTGTGGCACTACCCCGGACGGACCGGCCCGCGGTTGTAGACAGATAACTGTCGACAGTGTAATCCTACCACTAGTCGGTTATTTCATTGTATCACAGCCGATTCCGTGTGGTGACGATGTAAGAATACAATTCACTACTCTCTCTCTTGTCCATGTCGTGAAAGATGAATAAGGAATTAAATATGCATATAATATCTATACAAAAGACAGAAAACTTAAAATGAAACCCTATACCAACCCGCCTGACCTGTAGGTTAATTTCCCTCTGAATATGAAGCAGGTTCGAGCCCCGCAGTGAGACGCATTGAGCTGTGATGATAAGATCTATGCAAGAAAAAGACAACTTGAAATAAAACTAGATGCCAAAACGTCTGACTAGCGTGGCGTGTTAATATCTTCCCTATTTGGGAGTAGACTAGATAAAATCTAGCAGTAATGTGACGTGTCAATGCTGAAATGATGATAATGACCACATAGGAAAAATTAAATAAATATTTCCAATGTGGTGTGCTGGATCTTAAAAACCAGCTGAGTAGACTAGGAAAATGGTTACCGCCACTGTGTTGGAGAATTTGTTTCGATAACATATATGCGATTATTACAAACCCGACTGCCAAACGTATCTCATATAACATTATTACCAAAAGCCAATGCCCTACAGTGGATAAACAGACAGCCAGTCTATATGCTGAAGGATGGAAGTGAAAATATAATAATAATTTATTTATTTTACCATAATAATCCTTACTAATATTATAAATACGAAAGTAAGGATGTTTGTTTGTTACGCTTCCACGCTTAAACCACCGAACCGATTTCAAAAATTCTTTCACCAATGGAAAGTTATAATATCAGGGAGTAACATAGGCTATATTCTATCCTGGTATTCGCACGGGAACGGGAACTACGCGTGTAAAGCGACTGAAACCGAAGTGAAGCGAGGTCGGGTTGCTAGTATTCCATAAATATATGGGTATCTCTGGCTGGTACACTAGTTGTAAACTGTGTTACTGTGCAAATAACTAATTTGCTAAAATCACGAAATGGGATTATACTAGCTGACCCAACAGACGTTGTTCTGTTCAAATAAAACAAAAGGAATTCTCCTTGAAATAAACAGCAGCGCCACCTACCGGGTCCAATTGTGGATATTAACCATTCTCGAATCCCCTTGAACACACTCAAACAATTTTATTAACATCGGTCCAGCCGTTTAGGGAAAGATCAGTGATATACACACGTACACAAGAAATTTATATATAAAGATTAACATTATATTGAACAAAATGCTGTTGTCAAAAATTTTTTAAAAACTATTTTATATTCATATATTATATATTTTACAATTTGTAATTCGTCTTAATCTTGCATTTGTTACGATAATCGCGCAAAATCATACTGTCTTAATAGGTAAGGATATATGGTTCACCTTGTTCCCATTTGTTTTTGTTGTGTCCGCCAGTTATTTCATTGAACTCATCTTTTTTACAGAGGATATTCCCGATGCTGTCCGAACTACCTGCGCTAGGTGTAGCCCGATACAAAAAGTTCAACTTCTTAAATTCTTGAATCACGCGCAAGCCCAGTTACCGGAAGAAACAGAAGCATTCAACAAAAAATATGATCCTGAAGGAAAATATATGCCTGCTTTGATAGCTGTTCTCACTGCATAATTTGAACTGTATACATACAACATATATACTATGCAATTTTATAAAGAGAGAGAGAACCTATTTTGGGCTTTTATTTCATATTTATTGGTATAGATTAGCAACCCGCCCTCGCTTCGCTTCGGTTTTAGTTGTTTTGCTCGCGTAGTTCCCGTTCTTGTGGGAATACCGGGATAAAATATAGCCTAGGTTACTCCCTGATATTATAGCTTTCCATTATTGAAAGAATTTTTGAAATTGGTCCAGCCATTTTGAAAATTACCCAGAACAAACAGACAGACAGACAAAAAAAAATAAAGTGATTTTAGGCATGTGTATAGTGCAAATAACCGTGTGAGCATGATAAGGATAGATAAAGATAAAACTGTTTTATTGACACTTAGCTTAAATTTAGATATTACAGTAAGTCGAATGAAATATAAAGGTTTTATAAGAAAATTAAAATAATAGCTAAACTTAACTGTAAATACAACACAAAGAAGAAAAACAAAATATGATAAGTGTCAATGAGGTTCCCATTCAGCAATAATGCTACAGTGCAATTTGCTACACTGCAACGCTGATTTTCAATGGGTACCTTAATGACGTACGAATTAATCAAACGAACAAAAAGCCTAAGCGACAAGATAGCAGTTACATAAATATACAGATACATAATAAGAATTTAATAAATAAGAAGTATATTTTAATAACAATTTAATACAAAAGAAGAATGTAATTATAAGAATTAGGTATATTGATTGGTTTTAGCCAAAAATATTACTATGTTGAACATCATTCATAGTTATGATATATCATTTAATTTAATCACCGAGTCCCGAATATAAAGTCCAAACGTGTAGCCACAATTTTATAAATATATGTCACATATTTTGCTGCTTTTTAAGATGATATCTTTTAAGGTATAATTTAAAAGAAAATTTGCTAGTTTTATTTTGACACGGTGGGGGAATAGAATTCCAACACTTAGTTGCAGCAAATTTGAAACATCCCCTGAAAGCTGTAGTTTTAAATCGCGGTATAGATAGCGGATAGGTTACGGATCGAGGTGCATAATTAGAGTTGTCATGACGCCAACTGAGTTTGTCATATAGATATCTAGGCAATTTACATCTAATAATACCAAACAGCAAAGTTGCAAGATGAACTTCGCGTCTGGCTGTCATTTTTAAAGCGTTGGCATCATTAAGTTAAGGTGTTACGTGGTTACGGCGTGGAATGTCAAAACAGAACCTTGCACAAGCGTTTTGTACACGTTGTATGAGCTTCTCAGTTCGCGAAAAAATACATGGACCGTATACAATATCACAATAATTAAATTTTACCAATATTAGGCTCTCAACCAATCGTTTTCTTATTTCGACACTAAGATATTGCCTAAGTTTGTATAATAATTTTAATCTATAAAAACAGTTTTTTACTATATTATTAATATATGCTTCAAAGTGTAATTCAGGATCTAAAATTAGCCCAAGGCTGTTCGCTGATTCAATACGGGCAATTAACTTACCCATTAACTTTATATCTGGGTTCGCTGATAAAATAGATTTTACTTGCTTTTTGCTTCCCACTATAAGATATTTAGTCTTATCAGGGTTTAAGACAAGAGAATTCTGGTCAGACCATGTTACTATTTTTTCAAGCTGTTCATTGATCTTGCTTTCAGCTGACAACGTTTCACTAGGTTTGAAAGACAAATATACTTGTGTATCATCTGCATACATATGATATTTGCACTCTAGTATAAAGTTAACTATATCCGCGCTATAGAGGATGTATAATAAAGGCTGCAAAGATCCCTGAGGAATACCTCTAGTTACAGGCTCTATTGTTGAACATATGTTGGAACCATCATCTGCGTGTATTTGCACGTACTGCGTTCTATGTTGCAGATAACTGTTAAACCATTTAATAGCATTTACATCGAAACCATAGTATGCTAACTTCGACAATAATAAGGATATATTTATTGCATCGAATGCCCTGGAGTAATCGAGCAAAGTAAGTATTGTACCTTCGCCACGATCTCGGGCTTCTAAGATATTATTTACAATGTCAGCCAAAGCAGTGGCTGTGCTACGTCCCGACCGAAATCCTGATTGCAAATCAGGTAAAATATTGTTCTCCTCTAAGTATGCTATAACTTGAGTGTAGACCACCCGCTCTAGCACCTTTGATAAACACGGGAGAATATTAATGGGTCTTAAATCTTTAAAATCTACTGGATTACTTTTTTTTGGTAATGGGTGAACAATTGCACAACGCCATGAATTCGAAAAACTGTTAGTGGCTATAGATTTATTTACAATGGCAGTTATCGCTTTTAAGGATTGTGGGAGTGTTAATTGCACCATGGTTTTAGTTATACCATCAATTCCTTGTGCATTTGTAGAAATATTGTTTATTATTTTCATGATAGTTTCACTTTCTACCTCCTTTAATGTAAATGTAGTAGATCCGTGTTTATGGTACTCAAAATATGATAGTTGGGAAATGGTAACATTAGGATTGCCTGGTACATTTAAAAAGATCTTGTTTAACTCTTCTGGATTACGTAGGTGAATTGGAAGAACAAAGTCATTGCATTTAAATTGTACATGCTGTTTCAGATTATGCCATAAAGTTTTACTATCTTTTAAATTATTATTAATGTATTTAGTGAAATATGCTGTCTTTTCACAACGCAAGGCATTTTTAGCTAAATTTCTAAGTTGAATGTAGTAGTCTTTATGGTGATCTTGTTTTGTGGACCGATAACGTAACCTTGCTTTATTTCTCAGTTTAAACATTAGTTTTATATTGTGTGTTATCCATGGAGTAGGAGGACTTTTAAAAGTTTTACGAATAATTGGAGCATGGATGTCAAATAGTTGTATAACATTATTACTAAAACAGTTCACCATTATATTAACATTCTCTAAGTCATATATAGAGTCCCATTGAATTAAGTTCAGATCCCTTTCAAAATCTTGGAATACTATATTGTTAATAGCGCGATATAGGATATTCTTAGGTTTATCTATATATTTTTTAAATAAAAATTGACATGTTATAAATGAATGATGCCCTAGGTCATTATTACTATCTACTATTAAGTTCCTGTACTTAGAGTCAGTACAAATTATATCGATAAGCGAGCAGTTATCACCTATAAAATGAGTAGGTTGGTTGACAATTTGTCTGAGATTACTATAATTTAAAAAATCTATGAGTTTCTTCGACTTTGAATTACATAAATCTAAAAGATTGACGTTGAAATCTCCAAGTAAAATAATATTGTCATATGGTGCAAGTGCGTTAACACTTTCTGTCATAGCGTCAAGGAATTTATTTAAATCCAGCCACGGTGGACGATACGCTGTACCAATAAGTATTTTTTGTTTGCATAATGTTACCGTCATCCATAGTTGCTCTATGTCATCTTGCTGCGGATGTGGTTTAATTCGCACGTGTAGACCTGTTTTTATATAAAATGCTACTCCTCCTCCTCGTCCCCCACGTATAGACACGTGGCGCGGTACATGTTTCAAGTGATAGCCTGAGACAATAGGTGCTAGACCTTCTTCACCAGCTCTTAACCATGTCTCATTAATAGCTACTATATCTGCAGAGTGATGGTTCATTGCTATTAAGAATTCATCTTGAAAGATAAAAGATAAGAGCCTATTATTTTGACAGTACAAACAGACACTCCAATTTTATTTATTGGTATAGATATATGTAAGGTAAACTTGGAAAATACTACATTTATTTAAGAAATTCTTTCATAATCTAGACACGTGGAAGCGTGTAGAGCCAAGTTCAAGCTAACAGAAAGGCGAGTGTACAGTGTGTAATAATTACAGGAACTATTTGACGTCCAATCGTGCGATATAAGTTCATTATTGAGAGCTTCGTAATCGCCTTTTCGATATAAAATTTTTTCGCACTATTTAATTTTAATGGAGGAATTAATATGTCAATAGCATTGATAATTAATGAAGGATGAAAAATATCCTCCGGTATCAGTGGGCTGTCGCATCTCAAAACATCGATTGGAAAATTAGTAAACAATAAGTCCAGTGTGTGATTATGCGAGTTTTTGGTCTTATTATATTGTTTTAAACCATGGTATGACATTGTATTTATGAGATGTGGTGCAGTGTTTTGGATATCAATTGAGACCTTTTTTAAGACTAAAGAACGATCACCAGACCAGTCAATACAAGGTAAGTTAAAGTCACCAGCTATTAAAAAGATCATTGGAGTTTTGAGTAATTATACCTTCTAACATATCTAAAAAACTTTATATGCGATCGGATATCATTTTATCCAGCGGCATATAAACTACTGCGACGTGCCAATTGTGATTAGTTGCGAAGCAACGAGCGGGCATAGTTAACCAGATGTACTCGAGCGTGGGCACCGCCCACTCGAGTCGCAGTAGTGCCTGCAAGCGCGGCGCGCATGCTGCCATTACTCCGCCGCCAAGGGAACCACGATCACGTCTGAATATGGCGTATGTGTCGTTACATAACTCGGTGTCTAAAATACTATCATGTAACCATGTCTCTGTAAACATAAGTATATCGCTGTTAGACGACAATATATTATCATAAAAATATTAGTTTTAGTGCGTAATCCTCACACATTCTGATAAACAAATTGTAAATAATCTTTATTAGTCATTGTTTTATAGAATACTGCATTTAATTATGAATACAACTTTTATATTGATTGTAGCAAGAATTGAATGAGCGAGATAGTCGTAACGTTCAATGTAAAGAGAAAATGAATAAGGTTGGCTACATCTAGTTGTAGCCAGCATAAAGAAGGCTATACCTAGTTTTAACCAAATGAAATCGGCTACACCTAATATTAGCCGTGAACAAATCTGTTACACATAGGTTTAACCACCGAAGTGCGGCTACATCTATTTTTAGCCAGCTAGAACTAGGTGTAGCCGCACTTCGGGTATTAGCCGTAACATATACAACAACATAAAATATTTTATAACAACTGAAAACATTATTTCTTCTTATAACTTAAGATAATATATTAAAGCTTAAGGTTTGACTTGGCTCGATGGCTATTTTCTACCAGCAGGCAAAATTTTTGGTAGAATGAATTAAGAACTTACAACATTATAACTGGCGCAGGCTATCATTCCTATATTCGAACAGGAAATCGGCTTACGTTTGCTGCACAAAAAATGTTTAATTTTTCATTAAAAGAAAATTTACAATTGATGCCGCATATAAAATTCGATGAAACTGTAGTCAAAAGGAAAGAATCGGATTGTTATCTCGGCCTTATCTTGGAAAAAATCCTTTATTGAACTTTTTTTTTTTTTTTTTATAAAGACAACACCCTGCACTAAGGAAATAATCCTTGTATTGCGGGGGACTTTACAAACATATAAATTAACGGACACAAATTACATCCAGACTCAGAACAACAATTTGTGGATCGCACAAAGTGTTGTCCCGCGTGGGATTCGAACCCCCGACACTGGCGCTGTAGGTCGCTATCTTAACCACTACGCCATCTGTGCAGCATATTAAAACTGTAAGTGAAAAAGCGAAACGAAATTTCTATGCACTTACTAGAATATCAACGTCCACTTTCGGGATTCACTTTAATACGCTTAAAACTATATCTATATGGCCACATATTTGGGGGGTATTTGTTACACTGTACCTGTCTGGGATGATAGAGTTTCCATAGGGACGGCACGCCTTAAGTTTTAGTTGTTTAAGTCAACGATTGGCTTTAATATTCTTATGTAAAGCCCACAGAATAGTTAGTACCAAAGCCTTGCTAGTACTTGCAGGTGTACTTCCGGTTGACTTGGAGGTTCAGAGACAGGCGTCAATTTCAAACCACCAAGGAAACTGTGAGCACGAATTAGCTTCTACCGCGCGACCGTAATAAAATTGCTAGACTGTTTGCGCCGCAATCCGTTGTTTACGAAAACCTTCTAACTGAATGGCAGAAGAGATGGGATTCATCATCAAAAGATATATTAGTATTTTTGTCATGTCACGCAAGCGCATGGAGAAATTGTTGCTTGAGGTTGACCATCGTGTGGCCCAATTCCTAACTGGCCATGGCAATTTCAAAAGGTAGTTACTTTCTTTTAATCTCATATCCCCACCATTATGTCAATGTTCCACATTTGACCACCACTATGAAGAATCGGCGCGCCACATTCTCTGGGAGGGCAATCTCTGGCGTAACGATCGCGACCATTTATGAAACAATTTGCAAGTGACCTCTGGATTAGTATATTATATGGACCCTGTAACAAATCGAGAAAATTTCGGTGCGTTCCGGCGTTTCTGGCATACCTACTATAGCAATCAATCTTAAGGTTCACATATAGGCCGCCGTCAAGCTTCCCCATATTCTTGGTGATGTGCGGCTGTGCTTATCGTAACTGCACGTCTTCTTATTTATTGACAAACTAGTCAGTTTTGCTTGTCTCCCGCATTGCGTAGGAAGGAAGTGGAATCAATCTCTTAATCTCTTCCATCTGCTCCTGTTTAACTTTTTCTAATTAAATTTATTATAGGTCCCAAGACTATTAAAATCATTTCCCGTGATTGCATGAGGGTCAAACTTCGGTATGATCTATAGAGGTACCATTGTAGATCCTAGCTTACAGGAGTGACTATTATATAGTGGGAATGAGTGGTGGGATTAGTGCCAAAAAAAAAATATTCGAACTAGCCAAGCCATACCTTAGGTTTCAATATTTTATCTGAAGTTATAAGAAGAAATAATATTTTCCCTTGTCATAAAACATTTTATGTTGTTCTAAATAAATTTCAGGACTGACTATTGAACTTAATACCCATCTAGATCTCACTTCTTTTGTCGTTGAAATTAACAACCAAGACATATATCATAATATTGAACTTGGCTCTCGTTTTACATTTATGGGATAGTAACCCTACATTATTTCGAATGATCAGCGAGCAATAAGAAAATTCTCTTTCGTAATTATTCCCCTAAATACGATAATTAATAAATTACTGTTGTATGAAAAGTCATACTGACTGAAACTACACATAAATTAATTTATCAATCTTAGCGTTTGACTTTATAAATAAACAAATATTATTTTATTAGCTTTCCTTGACACACTCATTTAATGATTACGGCAGGTGCTGATGGAGTAGTTAGATCAGCAATCGGCCGGCTGGCGCAGGCCGGCATATCTGCACCTGGCGCCGTCCTAGCCGATACCGATGGTGGCTGGATCGCTGAATAGTCCATTACCTGCATAGAGGCTGATCGCCTAAGGGCGACGCGTGAAGCCCAATGGTGTCAGAGAGGGACAGTATCCGAAAGGGTTTCCCGCTGGGCTAACCACTAACGTCAAGGATCTGGTACCAATGGTCGGCTTTATAGCGATGGCGAAGAAACACGCCGGATTATGAAGCTGCGTACAGCCCTTTCGTGTGTTCACATCATAGGCTGCCAAAAAAAATAACTTAAAATGCCGTCACACCGAACGTTTTGAAAAGGGGGTAAGCAAGACCGTAGTCCATCAAAATAAGTTAAATGATCAATTGTATGTAGACAACTGATATATTGTATGTTATTCATCAATATTTATTTTGGCTCATATACGGCCCACTACTGGGCTCGAGCCTCCTCCATAATAGGAACGAAATTGACCTTACCTGGCTGATCAGACAGATTGGTATAGGGTTTTGTTTCGAGTTTTCTTCTCTTACATAGATGTCATATGCGTATATACCTTAGTCATCTTTTACGAGACCCAAGGGTAAGAGAGGGAGTGGTGAATTGTATTCTTACTCCGTCATCACACGGAAATGTTGTATGTAGTAACCATTAATTTCTATTATCAATAAAAAAACATCTATTCTGTTCTATATATTATATAAATATAAACTCTTTGACTATTTGGAATAATTTAATTTAGGTTAAAATTATGAAAGAACTTAAATCAGTGTAATATTTTCAAGTTTATCTTAAACATGTATCAAATAAAAACAGATCGGCGCTATGGCGCTATAGCAGCTAACAAAGCAGGCAGGTATTTTCCTTCAGGATCATGTTTCTTGTTGAATGCTTCTGCTTCTTCCGGTAACTTCGACTGGACGTGCTCCAAGAATTTACGAAACTGATTTTTTTGTATCGGACTACACTTAGCACAGGCATTTCGGATAGCGTCCGGCACATTGTCTGTAAAAAAATATAAGTTTAATGATAACTGGCGATTGTAAGAGAAAATAAAATAGACCCTTTCTATAAGATTCTATGAATTTGACCTCCATTATCGTAATAGTTAAGATTACAACGAATTTCTGGATAAAAAATTTAAAGTAGTCGACGAAAAATTTCTTGAAATTCAGTAATATGTAAAAATAATTATATTTACCAACCCTATTATGTCACAGCAACTATTTCGCACTAGTTCGTATAAGGTTTTACTTCGAATTTTTTTTCCCTTTCAAAAATGAGTTATTTTTGGTTTGTTTTTTTAATACTACACCGACAATTAAGAAAATGATTCATACTTCGGGGACTTTATAGGAAAAAAAAATCAATATGTACAATGTGCCCTTTCATTAGGGTAAAATATGCCCTTTCATTACTGTAGATATCTTAAGAGTACGGGGCGTAAGTAGATATAATCACTACGAGAAAAGGAATTGACTGTGATACAAAGAAATAAGAAGTGCAAAATAATTTGTACTTACCTATGTAAGCAGTAGGGACGTCAGTGCATGGTGCGGTATCTATAAAGCATCCTACGAAGATTTTCAGCTTATTAATGTCGGCGGCTAAGGCATCAACGTCAAAATTGTCATTTTCATTACTGTAAAACTCAGCAGCAGCAAAGGCCAGAAGAAACGACACCACGAAGACAAATTTCATATTGCTCTAAAACAAGTCAAGATTAACCTTGATTAAAGTTTCTGTCTTAATGATCTGCATTTAATTTCATCCAATAAATATACTGCCCTGATCACCACGCTTGGCAGAGGGTTTAACTGGCGATATTAGTTTATTAATTTCTAAGGAGAATGCCGCTGCCCATTCTTCTGGTCAACCTAACACCAATGTACCCGCTGAGCTAAATGATTACAGCATTATCTTTATTAGAGGGCCCACTATCCAATAATGAACATCGATAAGCCGACAGGTGGATGAAATGAAAATAAAGATAGTAACGCCGTTAGTGAAACTAAGAAGTACTGGATGAATACGAGAATAGATATCATTCATCATTTCTACTCATATATCATCCCACTGTTGGGCTCTAATAGTTAGGCTAATTTCCCTCCTCCATAATATGAGGGCAATTAGCCTTTTAAAACTACGCTGGTCAGACGTGTTGGTATAGGGTTTTGTTTCGAATTTTTCTGCTCTTCTATTATATCCCTTAGCCGCCTTTTACGACACCCACGGGTAAGAGGTGGTGCATGGTATTCTAACTCCATCACCACAAAGAGAGAATGGATATACACTACAGAAAAATAACAATACGCAGCATTATCTTGCCATTTATAGAATAGAGTTCCTGGTTTTACTGTTTTTGAAGGTTTAAACGGTCGTAGTCAGCTACAAGCCTCTCGTACTGATCGGCACGACACAAGGGCGGCAAGAAGTCTCAAAACTAACTGTATTACTCCTTTTTGCCACCAGAAGCTATAAGTACAATGACTTTAATAAATAAACTGGCATTGGAAATTAAAATCGTTTTTATGATTAGCATTCGCAAATTGCAAAATATAACGTGAAACTCTAATTGATTGTATAATAATGGTGATTAATATTATTATTACAATAATATTTTCCCGTGTGGCGACGGAGTAAGAATACAATTCACCATTCCTTTTCTTGTTCGTGAATATCGTAAAGGACAACTAAGGGACTATAATATGCATACGACATTTATAAAGGAGAAAACAAACTTGAAGTAAAACTTTGTTTCAACCCGTCTAACCGGCGTGGTATAGTAGGTCAATTTCCTTCTCATTTCGAGGGAGGCTCGAATCCAGTAGTGGGACGTATATGAACTGTGATGTTTATGAATGTCTTTAGAATGTTGCTATTTATCGTAATGCCTGTTACCCAACAAGTGAAAATAATATTTATCTCTTAGAATAATAACGTATAGAAGGATAGTGTCAATACTGCGAAGAACGTTCGAAACTTGAATCTAAAAATACTAATGGCGCGCAGATGATTACATACATAAACGCGCCCACCACTGTACAAATTATCGCGTGAGGAAAGACCGACGTCCTCCCCGACGGGGGGACGTCGGTCGATGGGAGGGTACCCCAAGTAGGGGGTATTCCGTCGGGCCGACCACTGATGACAAGTAACCTTGCTCCGGTGGTCGGCCCAACGACGAAGGCGACGTGGTTTTCGGGTGGGTTGCGGGTGTTGCGTGCTTACGCCCCTCTGTCGCCCCGGACGGAGTGGTGCGAGGAGCGCGCCGACTGCAGCCCAACCCAATAAAAAACCAAGAAAAAAAACTGTACAAATTATGAAATCAAATTTTGTTTTTATTAACATAAATCGTCGAAATACTTTTAAAAGAAATGTGAAAAACCTTTTTAAGTTTTTCAAATGTGTTGTGACACCATTTAAATGCACAAACCGTCATAATTACCTATTTATTTTTTAAGAGTTGCGTAAGTATGTGCAGTACAATGACTTGTACATTACGGAACGGTTCCGGCGTAAGCTCCATTAGGCTCCAATTGAAATGTCTAACTTTTTGTGCGCAAACTTACCTTCTATACATTATTATTCTAAGATTTATCTTTATAATTCAATTTAAATTGATTCAAAAATACTTACCACTTGGCTGGAAGTTTTTGAAACAAGTAATTATCTATGCACTCGATAGCTCTTTATATACCTTGCTGTGATATAATACTAATAAATAAAAACAAGTGTAATAATCACGGACAGTTGAAATTATTCTTAAGTTCTTAAGTTCACATTGTAGGTTTATAACGACACAAGAAGCCATAAATTTAATTGAACGTTATTATTAAAACAAACAAAAATTGTTTGAATAGAAGAAGTTCTCTGGCGAGTTTCACACGGTAATTAGATTTAGTATTAATAAATTCATTAAAACAAAGGTTATATGAACAATATGTAACTATGTTTTGACAATTACTTTTTGTTCATAATAAAACAGCGATAGGTAAGCCGACTCATATACTCTTGTGCGGAATATAAACCAGTCGTACCATTCTATCATCTCAACATCTATACCTTACCATACAAAGTGATTATAATTACCAATAGAAAATATTTTGTTATAACATCCATCACCATCCTTTTCATCCATCACCACTCTTCCCAATCATTGCCACTAATCCCAATACATTTCACTTCACAAATTATAAATGATATAAAACTAGACAGTTCACCCTATACAAATGCTTACTGCCTATTCACAAAACGTATATACAATTCGTTAGGTGACTCAATTCACCTTTTATATCCTTCTTGCCTTCGGATCGCTTAACTGAACGTGAGAACTATCTTCAACAATTATTAATAAAATGGGAATTGATAATATTTTTCTATGAGAATATACTCGTAATTAACACCAGAGTTACACAGAGAAAGAAAGATAATAAGTATAAGCGTCACTGCCAGTATAGATACACAAACAATAATAAATTACAGACAATATAATTTGCACAAAATTTAAAGCAGTACATAAAACAATAATTTCATCATCATCATCATTTCAGCCCATCGCCGTCTACTGATGAATGTTAGCTTCCCTCATGTTACGCCACAATGTGCCGTCCTGTGCCACCTGCATCCAACGGCGCCCAGCAACTTTCACCAGGTCGTCGTTCCACCTAGTATGGGGGTGTCGTCCTACACTGCGTCGTCCAATACGTGGTTGCCACTCGAGAATCTTTCTTCCCCAGCGGTTGTCGGTTTATCGAGCGATTTGTTGACGAGCCTGCCCATTGCCACTGTCGGTTACATCCGTTTTTCTGTGGATTCCCGTATTCCGGATGCCATCTCGCAGAGAAATCCCGAGCATAGCCCGCTCCATAGCACGCTGAGCGACTTTGAGTCTTGTTATAAGGCCTACATTTAGGGACCACGTTTCCGTGCCGTGCCATAAAATAATAATATTATATAATTAAAAATTTTATACGGCGCCATTTGTTAGATGCAGGCAATAAGTAATTTATGAACATTATACTTTTAATAGATAAGATCAAACTTACATCACTCAATACGTTGTAGTAGGTACCTACTCAAAATTAAAAACCTTTGGTCCGTCATCTTGCTGTACTGCTTGAGATATGAAAAATCTTCGGTTTTGCATTTATATTAAAAAAAAAACTGTATAAAAACTATCCTATCTCTCAAGTTGGAACAAAACACACATTTATAAAAAGGAAAGTTAAAATCGGATTGTTAGTTTAGGAGTTCATTTCAGACCAACATCGTGACACGGGAATTATATATAACTAGCTGACCCAACAGACGTTGTTTTGTTCAAATAAATGCGATCTATCGGGTCTAATTATGAATCTAAACCATTCTCGAATCCCCTTGAATGCGCACAAAAAATTTCATCAACATCCATTCAGCCGTTTAGGAGTTCAGTGACATACACACGTACCTACACAAGAATTATTATATGTCGCAGCGTCACTACCTCTGGCACCATATCTTAATAGTTTTTAAGAATCAATCGATTACGGAAACGTCAAGTATTATACTTGGGTGTGTTCGATACAACGTTGGCAATGATTTTTGATGTTTGTTGTTTGACCGCTAACGTTTGAAATATTACCGAGCTTTCGTTATTGAGAGCGGTCTGTTGAATACTCAATTGGGAACGAGACTCAAGAGCGATCGGTCGTTGTTGCTGCCACGTGGTATCAAATTCACCGCGTTTCCTAAACTCTTAATTTATCCGTCGGCTTACGTAATAATTAGTTACAATAAAAAATTGTGTTAACGTTAATTATTGAATATAGTTTAAAAGTAGCCATCCGAAGTATTATTTTATTCCACCGCAATGTGTGACCCATCGGATCGGATCGGATGCAGCACGGCCCCAACCCTCGATATCTATACCAATAAATAAAATTGAAGTGTCTGTTTGTAATGTCAAAATAATAGGCTTTTTTCATGCTCACACGGTTATTTGCACGACACCTATGCCTAAAATAGCAATTAAAAAATTTTTGTCTGTCTGTCTGTCTGTTCCGGGTAATCTTCAAAACAGCTGGACTGATTTAAAAAATTCTTTCACCAATGGAAAGCTATAATATCAGGGCGTAAACTAGGCTATATTTTATCCCGGTATTCCCACGGGAACGGGAACTACGCGGGTAAAACGACTATAACCTATAACCGAAGCGAAGCGAGGGCGGGTTGCTAGTATATATATAAAAATAGAGACATGAAAATACATCTCACGGGTTGAGAGCCCTCAGCACTCACCCACCAGTCCGGGTAAAGTTGTCACAGCCATCTGAGGCTAACAACTAAGTCAAACAAAAAAAAAAAAAAAATGAAAATACATTATTTTAATTAAATAAACGTTACATAAGCTACTATTATACGATACTCGCACATATGTACATTATATTATGTCCACTCTGTGTCAAAATGTTATGAGTGATTAACCTGAGAATTACATCTTCTTCTCAGCTCACATACGTGCCACTGCTAGGTTAGAGCCACCTCCACGATGGGAGGGAAATGGATCTACTATAGCTACTACGTTGGACAGACAGGTTTGTATAAAATATTATTTCAAGTTGTCCTTCTCGTGTTATGTGCATTTGCTATCTCTTAGTCATCTTTTACGACATCCACGGGTATTATAGGGGATGGTAAATTGTATTCATACTCTGTCCCCATACGGACGTAATAACTATTATAATGAGAACTATTATTATATTATTAATGTAAAGACATAATAAAAGAGAATTAATAACGAAAAATTTTAAATAATAATATGTAATAATAATGAATTTATATAAGAAAATAAATTACTTAAAACGCAGACGTACTGTTTTTATATTCAATAAAAACTTAAACTCGTTAATATTAAAATCATCGGTATATAAAATATGTATTGTTTGCTTTGAAATGGTCTACATTTTGAGTACATTTAATTTTCTATGGCCGAGTCTAAATATATACACCTAAAATCGTATATGTCGGCGTTGCGCCAGGAATTAGGTTGTCCATATTAAAATATCGAATATGTAATCACTGTATTTATTAGGAGTTATTGCTGGAGAAGTGAGTGAAGTAAAACTGTCCTCTATTCTAATCTTACAATGTTTTTAGAACCTCCGCTTTACAATGAAACGGTCTAGTCTTAGCAACTACAATTACTTTTTATAACAAACAAATAAAACAACTATTAAATAAATATCGGCATATAGCTAAATAATAATGATAAATATTCTAATGCATTTAACATAATTCCAAATAGTCAATTTTACACAACTTATTGTTCTCATATATTGTTCAACAGACGGCGCTGTAACTATAAATAAATTGCATTATTTATTGTGTAAAAACAACTAAACATGGTTACAAATAATTACATTGATTCTAATCGATTTTAATTTAATCAACTATATAAATATTTAAACAACTAAATCAAATATATCTAGAAATACATTCAAAAAGTGTCTTTTAAATATCATAGCATGATAAATAGCAGTGTTGTTACTACAAATAGTTATTAAAATATTAGTTGCAAATATTTCAAACACGTTTATAACTATAATTGATAACACATACATCAACAATTTACAAATATTGCCGATAGAGGGCGATATGCGCCCGTATATACATAGTAAAAGTTTTTGGTAAGGTAAAAAGTAAAAGGTTTCCTATACAAAATAAAGTTTTATGAGTGGCCGTTTGCCTGACGTCACCTCTCCTTTGAAATATAATTGTTTATCAAACGACATCATAATTATTTTCTATATGAACATTTATTTCAAAATTTAGTAAATTTTTGATTCGTCCGATGATTGAGCTTATTCAAACCTCATCAAATACTACTACATATACATTTAAGAATTACTTATATAACAAGGTTTAGACTACACGTGAGCAATATGGTTGAAAAATCATAATTAATATTATCTATCACGATTTTAAAACAAAGTATTGATTTATTTCATAGTCATTTAATCCGGGTAAAAAAGACGTCCATTAAGAGCGTTATCGGTAATCGGCACTTCTCGCATTTTTGGTTTTTTGCTACGGTCCGATATCGACGCACACTAATGCACTACACACACGCGAGTTCATAGAATGACCAGTCTTGAGCCTTGGCGCTTATAATAATCAATCTCTAATATATTCTTCGGAGAAGTAGATTTTCAAAAATCAACATGATGTAAATTTTAAAATTTTTAATTAAAAACCAAATCTCATAACAGTAAAACGGTTAAAATTGTATTTTTAATATGCAAAGTACAGGAAATAGTAAAATATAGGCACAGAGTATAACTTACAAGTAGACCCTCAGACGTGTGGGTCGGGGATTTCCATGATTTTTGGTGGGGTGGTAGAGGGGGCACGAGGGTATCACAACTACCAAATATTAGGGTCAACTAGGCCCTCGTTAAAAAGATTTTAAGGGTCAAAGTTGGATGGGTAATTTATGTACTAGAAAAATTCAAAGTCGAATCGCCAACAAGCGGTAATCTCGTGGTAACGTGCTCGCCGGCGGGAACTCTGGTCTCGGGTTCGAGACTCGACAACTTATTTTTTTTAAATTATCACATTAATGTGTAATAATTTTAAGAAAATAAAAAAACCCCAATCGACGTCCCTATCCCGAGACGTCGGTCGCCGTCACACGGTCAGACTCTTTGCGAGTGACACACTAGTCCCCGGTCCGGTCACCCGCGGACTCGTCTAGGCCGGCGTGCGCGCGGATACTCGTATCTGCGCCGCCCGAGTCGCCGGTGGCAGGGTCCGGTCGGCACCGGTGATTGCAACGAGTTCACGGCGCCGGGCGGCAGAGTCCGGTCGGCACCGGTGATTGCAACGAGTTCACGGCGCTTCTCTGCCCACGAGGCACACACCTCGAGCCTGTGCTGCGCCGTGCTCACGTCGCAATAGCAGTGGTGGCAGGATGGTGTGCTCTCCCTCCTAACGAGCTTGCGCAGGTACTTGGCTATCGTGACCCATCAATACCTGCACCAGTCGGAAGGAATGTACCCCGTGCTGCCGACCCAACCACCCCATCAGCACCAGCTAAAAGGACTCGACGGTCCTGATACCGTATTGAGGCTTCTCCAGTCCGATTGTCCAACGAGCAATGGCGTCTCGGCGGGCGTCGACCCGCCAGGCGGCAATCACCTTGATTGAGGCTATATGTGGCTCGCGTCTCTGATACTCGCAGGTAAAGCTCGGCGAGTACCTCCGCCTGCAGGTCCCACCGGAGAGTTCCGGCCAAGAGGCACGCTGCCTCCGTGGCTGCCGTGCAGTAGTCGAGTATGGCCCTAGTCCCCATAGCCATGGATGTCTAACAAGTCCAGTCAGAGATTTAAATCTACCCACTACAGAAATTAGTTATTAAATTTTGATCCACACTTTACTACATATTTATTGCTAGTACAAGAAGAAAATGATTCTCTATGAAAAAATTATATTGTGTATGGTTAGTATTATTAAACATTAAATTTGAGTTAGCTGATAATCTGCAGAAGATGAGGCTGCATAAATGTTCCGTTCGGATTTTTGATGTGAAATATCTATAGGCGTGGTGAACCTGATCGTCGCGTGGCATTAAAAGCGGCTTTAACGCCACGCTTTGCGGTAACGACTTCAAAATAATTTTGATGTTTCACATCTGCCAGGCGTCCTGAGTGACGGCTCACTTCTCTTTTCGTTTACTCTTTTGAAACTATAAGTACCTTACAGTTTTGTCGTGTGTTCTCAAAGTCCGACTTTACACCACCTGCATACGGCCTATCATGACCTATGCCAGCGTGGTGTTCGCGCACGTAAAGCCACACAGGATCCACAGGCTACAGACACTACAAAATCATTTCATGCACCGAGCTACGGGAGCACCGTGGTTCATACGAAACGTCGATCTCCACATCGACCTCGAACTGCCGACCATCAAGCAGTTTATGAAACGGTGCTCTCAGAGCTACTTTGACTCTGCCATGACACACCCCAACCAACTAGTGGTTGGGGCGGCTTCCTATAGACCCTCCAAAATCTCATCCATCCGACGTCCTCGACGAAAAGGACGACAATATCACACTCGCTCAACAAAGAGCCTACACGGCCCGCGAGGCCTTAACAAATAAATATCCACGGTTCCGCCCTCGCCGTCGAGGTGCGAAACCGCGCCGCGCAAAAGTCACGACTAAAAACGTAAAAAGATTCTATATTATTCTTTATAGAGATCGCATGAAAGTAATTAAAAGAATTAGGTAGTAATAAATACTTACGAATCAAAACCGATCAGTCGCAGTATACGCTCAAGTTCGTATTGTCGTCTTTTACGCTGTGAGCGGAGAGCTCGAGCGACGTGACCCTGCTCCGTTGAGCGCCAAGGCGCGACTGGCTTACGGGTTTTTTTTTTTTTTTTTTTTTTGTGTGGTACGCTGTTGGCCGCAGATGGCCTTGACAGCTTGACGCGGACTATGGGTGAGCGCTGAGGGCTCTCAACCCGGAGAAGAGTAAGCTAAGCGACATCGCCCAAGGGCTCCCCCTGTGGGGAACGGACCTCGGCTTGGGGCGTCGCTGGAGGCAAAGTGGGCGTGCCCACGTTTTTTGTAATGACTTTTGCGCGGCGCGGTTTCGCACCTCGACGGCGAGGGCGGAACCGCGGATATTTATTTGTTAAGGCCTCGCGGGCCGTGTAGGCTCTTTGTTGAGCGAGTGTGATATTGTCGTCCTCTTCGTCGAGGACGTGACGAGGACGTCGGATGGATGGCTTACGAATAATTATGCCGTTCAATTTATGCCGTTTAATTTAATTACGAGGGTGACTATTCGTATTTCAATTTGGTTTTTTTTTTACTGCTTCTGCAATAGTCGAACAAATAGTGGATATTTTTTTAAATATTCCAAGGTTAGTATTATTCACAAAATTAAATGTTTTACAGGAGCCATTTTCGTCAAATTAATCTTAAGGAAATATTTTTTTTTTTAGTTTTAAAAGGAAGAAATCTTGAATTTCATTTTATACATACCCAAGAACAGTAATTTTCCTAACATCTACAATTTTTTTCGAGCTGCCACGACTTATCGTTTATTCGTACCTGAACTTCAAAACTCAGCGTTTTCGTAAAATCTCATTAACTTAAGTTCAAAATACCCTTGCCTTTTAATAAAATAGTTACAATATTGAGTTATAATTCTGTACAAGCACAATATAAAGATGTGTTTAATGTAGTGGTTATATAAATTTTTAGTAAGCTATTATGATGAACGAGTAACCAGTCCTCAAAAAACCATATTTTTGGGTTTACGGCCGCTTATTACCGATAACGCTCTTAACAAACTACTATTAAATCGTAATTAGATTTAATAAAAACGTTTAGTTATAAAGAAGGATAATGTAGTAGCTATTAACATGTATGCTAATCAGGATATCTTAAAAACGATATTGATTGAACCTAATAATTATTTTAATTTGGGAGGCAAATTCATTACGATAAATCCATCCATCCATCCAATTATCGTGTACTGTTAGACGAAGTCTTCCACATAGGACATGTATTACCTTAATCATTACGTTACTAGACAGATTGGAGATAGTACCATTGACCACTCATCTAGTATGCCCTCAACTAGTTTTTACGAGACCCACGGCCAAATTGTATCCCTAACTATGACCTTCCTGTGACTTAGAATAAAGAAAATTCCCACATTGGTGAAGTGCTATAAGTATGTGACTCCTGTAGATTATATAATAATTTTTTTCGCAGGCGCTACGGCTTAGCTATATACTACCCGGATTCCCGGGGTAGAAGTAGGATAACATGGTGCTTCACATCTGAAACTAAACTTTATGTGCCGACAGACGTATTAGACCAAGGGAACAACTAAAAGAGAGAGAGTTGCAACACTACTTTCCCGGAACACGACATTTGACACTCCATGTTACGTTAATATTGTCTCGTATGCTCTTACTCTTAACTTAACCACTCAGAGTCAATGCAAGTCAAATGTTATGTCATTATTATTACCATTACATATATCTGTACTAACGTACTATTTTTGTACCCTTACCTTGAGAATACAATAAGGTTTTAACTGCAGGTTTGAAACTTTTAATTGATATATATGTAAACACATACTAAAAAAGCCCGTAAAACAATTACTCTTTTATCGTTTACTCGCTACGACTTTGAGTGGGAATAATTTGACTTCTTATGACACAAGTTTATTAGACAGAAATGGTATAATAGGTCAATTTCATTCTTGCTTTAATATACATGTTTGTCACGTATATGCGCTGAAAAAAAGATAAATAAATAGAATAATATAAGTATCATGAACTAATTTAGTGGTAGGAACACACTGTCGACCATTTACAGCCTTAGGGCGGTCCGTCCGGTGTAGTACCACAGTCTCGCAGTGAAATCGATGTCTGAGTAGAAGCAATTTGTTACTGCACTTTATTCGGTGTGCGAGAGAGCCGCAAGCAATTTTTTGAGCTTTTTTGTATACGGTGGGTTTTAGTGTCTTATCACCGAACCTCATTGTATGCCTTTCACTTTATTCACGATAGATAGCGGCCTAGTAAAGGTCCAGGGTCCACTTACCATTGAGTGTATTGTTTGTTCATTTGCCACTAACAGAAATAATTGACAGCGTATTCCAAAGATATATAAATCAAATTGAAATTAGAACACTTTCGTCTTATTTGAATTAATATTAGCCTCTCATGTCCTTTCTTAAAAATGAATAATATGTAATGCCCGAGACTTCACCCGCGTGAAAATTAACTGTTCCAAAGTTGAACTATTGTTCTAAATAAATGCCTAGATAAATATTCTGTCTTCTATATTTTCTTCTATCTAAGAAACACTCTATTTATGTACCAATTTGCATCCAAATCTGGTCATTAACAAACATCCAAACATCTTAAAAACTTTCACATAATATTAATTCTACCTGTGTAGTTCAGATTCCGGTGGAAATAAGGTGATAAAGATAACGTCTCTTAGTCGCTGGTAATATTGTCTGCTATCGGTAACAGCATATTAAAATCGGTCAATTCCCGTAGAATCATTCGCTTAGTTCCCCTGCCCGTGAGAATACCAGGACACAGAATTGCCTAAATATTTTATTCGCTGATAATGTAGCTTTTCATATAGTTTGAACAGCATGATATATTAGATCAAAGTCATTCCCATCATAGAGGAGCCACAAGCCCAACAGTGAGACGTATGTATATGGACTGAGAACGGCTTAATTAAACGCTTACTACGATGAGAGACCACCTTAATTTCTAAAAAAAACATCAACGCTTTTATAGTTTCATTTCGATATATACATATTTTATAAGAGTAGATACGAAACAAATTAGCAAGAACTAAATAATGATGTAACATAAACACGCTAACCTTTACACGTGCTTCTTAAATTTAATTTTTTACCTACCTAATTTTCTGAGTTGGGTCTAAGCTATATAAAGATAAGGTGATTTCACAGAGTATTAGTTGCTACTAGGCACTTGTAGTTGGTAAGTTCAAGTGATTTTATATAACATAGCAACCAATCCTAAAGCTCAAATGTAGGCCCCTTAAGCTCTATTAAATCCGTGTTGTTCTACTGCTGCACTTCACGTAGTTGTATATCCTCTTATCTACTAACTTATTAGTCAATTTTGCTTCATGATGCCCGCTTTGCATAAGACGAAAGTCACTCACCAACTCCTCCTGTTTTTTTCTTTTATAATTAAATTTGTTGTAAGACAATTAAAAAGCACACACACCCGTAATCCACCCGTGACACGTCGCCTTCGTCGTTAGGTAAGAGGACGTCCATCTTACCTCGCGCAGTCGGCCTCTCAGCGGGTGACGGACTAACTCTCCGGTTCCTCGTGCACACGCTCCGCCGCCTCCTTCCGCGAGACAACTGCCTCGCAGAAGGCTGCGACCGCGTCCCAGTTTCTGACGCTGTCGAGCATCGCCCTGGCGATGTCGGCACCGATGACTGCAACGAGTTCACGGCGCTGCTCTGCCCAAGCGGCACAAACCTCGAGTGTGTGCTGCGCCCTGTTCTCGTTGCAATCGCTGTGGTGGCAGGACGGTGTACTCTCCCTCTTAACGACCGTGTGCAGGTATTTGGCGAAGCTACCATGCCCCGTCAAAACCTGCACTAGTCGAAAGGAGAGCACCCCGTGCTGCCGCTCTAACCACTGCATCAGCACCGGCCGAAAGGCCTCGATGCTCCGCACACCGAATTGAGGCCTCTCCAGCCGGACTGCCCAACGGGTAATGACGTCTCGGTGGGGGTCGACGCGCCAGTGGGTAAGTTCCTTCGACGAGACCACACCGCCCTCCGCTCGCACCCCCGACATCCGTCGATACAAACCGCCTAGCATTTCCGCCTTCAGGTCGCACAGGGGAGACCCAGCCAAAATGCATGGTTCCTCCGTCGCCGCCATGCGGTATCCGCGTATGGTTCTGACCGATATGGCCCTCTGTGGTCGCCACTGAAGAGCCCTGAGTCGGACGGTCAGGGACCCCGCCCACACCTGTGCGCCGTACAGGGCCATAGACCGCATGACCCTCGACTATGACCCCCCCGCGTACAGCTGTCGACACGTAACGCTCGGTCCACCTACATTCGGCATCAGCCAGGATAGGGCGGACGCCGCATCGACGAACCGTGGAGCAAACCTGCGGTAATGCTCCCTGAACCACCAATGCCTATCGAGCACCAGGCCCAAATACTTCATATGGGCCCGGATGCTGATTTCAACCGAATTGACTGTGATCGAGGCGCCAATGGAAGTACCCATACGGGGACCGTGGAACCGCCGCTCCTCAGTGTCGAGAGTCGCTAGGCTTGCCTCCTCCTCTACCGTCCCACCGCGGGCTATGACGAGCGTATCGTCGGCGTAGCAGATTATGCCCAGCCCACGCGGGAGGCTTCCCCACAACGCCCAGAAATTCAACCTTTAAAGGGGTAAACCGCAGTAGCAAAGTTTGTATAACGAGAAAAAATTCTTCAATGATTTTCATTAAATTGTAAACTAAGACTCTGTAATAAAAATAAATAAACGCGTGTTTCAACATTTTAAAATTTTTCACTCTTTTTTTTTGTGGGTGGGCTGCGGTCGGCGCGCCTCCGCACCACTCCGTCCGGGGCGACAGAGGGGCTTAAGCACGCAACTCCCGCAACCCACCCGAAAACCACGTCGCCTTCGTCGTTGGGCCGACCACCGGAGCAGGGTTACTTGACATCAGTGGTCGACCCGACGGAATTGGGGTACCCTCCCATCGACTGACGTCCCCCCCTCGGGGAGGACGTCGGTATTTCCTCACGCGGTCGGCCTCTCGGCGGGTGACGGACTAATCCCCGGTCACGTCACCCGCGGCCTCGGCTCTCGGTTCTCCTCATCGAGGCTGCGCCCCTCGCGCAGGCGATCCGCCGCCTCCTACCGCGAGATCACTGTCTCGCAGAAGGCTGCAACCGCGTGCCAATTCCCGACGCTGTCGACCATCGCCCTAGCGATAGCCGGCAGCGTCAGGTCTGCACCGATGATTGCGACGAGTTCACAGTGCTACACTGCCCAAGCCGCGCAGGCCTCGAGCGTATGGCGCGCCGTGTCCTCGTCGCAATCGCAGTGGTGGCAGGACGGTGTACTCTCCCTCCTAACGACCTTGTGCAGGTATTTGGCGAAGCACCCATGCCCCGTCAAAACCTGCACCAGTCGGAAGGAGAGCACCCCGTGCCGCCTCTCCAACCACTGCATCAGCACTGGCCGAAAGGCTTCCACAGTTCGCAACCCAGACCGAGGCCTCTCCAGCCGGACTGCCCAACGGGCAATGACGTCTCGGCGGGCGTCGACGCGCCAGGCGGTGAGCTCCCTTAACGAGATCACACCGCCCTCCGCTCGCACCCCCGTCACCCTACGATACAATCCGGCGAGCATTTCCGCCTTCAGGGCCCACGGGAGAGTCCCAGCCAATAGGCTACCTCCGTCGCCACCATGCGGTATCCGCGTATGGCCCTGATCGCCGTGACCCTCTGTGGTCGCCACAAGAGGGCCCTCAGACGGACGGTCAGGGACCCCGCCCACACCGGTGCGCCGTACAGGGCCATCGACCGCATGACCCGCGTACAGCTGTCGACACGTAACGCTCGGTCCGCCCACATTCGGCATCAGCCAGGATAGGGCGGACGCCGCATCGACGAGCCGTGGAGCAAACCTGCGGCAATGCTCCCGGAATCACCAATGCCTATCGAGCACCAGGCCCAAATACTTCATATGGGCCCGGATGCTGATTTCAACCGAATTGGCTGTGATCGAGGCGCCGATGGGAGTACCCATACGGGGACCGTGGAACCACCGCTCCTTGGTGTCGAGAGTCGCTAGGCTTGCCTCCTCCTCTAGCGTCCCACCGCGGGCTATGACGAGCGTATCATCGGCGTAGCAGATTATGCCCAGCCCGCGCGGGAGGCTCCCCCACAACGCCCAGAAATTCAACCTCTAAGGAGGTAAACCGCAGTAGCAAAGTTTGTATAACGAGAAAAAACCTTCAATGATTTTCTTTAAATTGTAAACTAATACTCTGTAATAAAAATAAATAAATGCGTTCTTCAGCATTTTTTAATTTTTCACTCTAAGGTGGTGGTGTAATCTACACTAATATTATAAAGAGGAACGTTGTATAATTATTTCGTATGTTTACGCGAGTATTATACATTTTACTTTGCAGCTGCAAGGTTTCGAAACTTCGGGTAATCTAAAATCAAATACAAACGCGATAAAATCCGTAAAGTAGTTTTATTTAAATAGGAACGTTGTATGTTTGTTACGAATAAACTCAAAAATTATTGGACGGATTTCGATTATTCTTTCACCATTAAAATGTTACAGTATCCTTGAGCTATATTTTATTGATAAGTTATATTTTATCCCGGTATTCCCACGGGAACGATAACTATGCGGGTAATGCGACTGAAACCAAAGCGAAGCGAGTTGCTAATAAATAAATAAATGAATTATAACAATCAAAAAGATAAACAATATTTAATTAACGTTTTACTTGTTCTCTAGAGCAATATGAAGTTCGTGTACGCACTGTCATTCATCTTAACTTTGGCCGTTGCTAAGGCTTATGACGAAGGTAACTTTGACATTGCTGGTACCATCAACGACGACGCCAAGCTAAAAGTCCTTGTAGGATGTATTTTGGACACCGCACCTTGTGATAGCATCCCTGAATTCCCTGCCAGCTTCAAACGTAAGCGTATAGCATTTTTCTTTTATAATAAACTAAGTGCCACAGTTATTTAGCTGACATAAAGACATTCACTATTGGAACTGTGTAACACTAAATAGCATTCATGTTTTATGTTTTGCGATAATGTATATGTTTTTCTCATTGTTATTGTAAAATCCAACAAATATAAATATGAGTCATCATGGTAACATGACATGCTTTAAAATGTACAAACATAAATTAAATGGCACACTATGAATTTGATTTAAATTAAACATACGTTTTTATTTCAGCTGACCTGATGGAGGCTTTTCAGACTGACTGTATTAAGTGTACTGATACACAAAAAAAATTGTTTAGCGATTTCTTAACAATCATGAAGGATAAATTCCCGACGGAATTAGAAGCAATCATCAAGAAATATGACCCGGAAGGAAAACTTAACCCCGCTTTGCTTCAATAAGTGTTTTATCGGATGTACTTAGGGTTGCCACCTTTTTTTCGTGTAAATAAAGCACATTGGTTAATGAAATTAGAAAAATAAAGTACATTGTGCCAATATAAAGTACGATTGATTTTATTTCATAATTTTCGTCAAAAACATAATTATCACAAATAGACATCTGCACAGCATCTTTGCCCTATTTATTTAAGTGAAACTAAATAATATATTGTACATCACATGCAAATCTCTCCATATGAACGCTGCCGTGGCAGAAATCGCCATTAAATATGTAACTATTTTATACAAATTAAAAAAAAATGTCTTTAGTTTTTATCTCAAGAAATCAGTTCCTACGAATTAAAGTATTTTCACGTACTTTATCCCCTACATAAAGTATAAAGTACAATTAATAAAAATAACGTACAATACTTTATAATAAAGTACTGCCACCCGTACTTTACCCTAGATGTAATAGAGGGACACGGAAGAAATGTCATTTCCTCGATTGCCCGACAGGTTTATTTCACAAATTTGCGATTATTCTCACAATCCTGATTTTAGGTGGTAGGACCACTGTACGAGCCAAAATTGCTCACACAGGGGTTTACGTACTATAAGTACTACTACATAATTGGGTTTTTGATTTTTTTTTTTTTTGTAATAAATGGAAAGATCATATTTAAGTTTTATAACAAAATTATTTTTTTTATTTATGTTTCGCAATAATTCAAAAGTTAAATCAAAATAAATATTTTTTTTGAATCCAGTGACGAAAACACGCCGACAGCTTCGGAATAAATCCAAACGCGTGTGACGTCATAATGTTAGTTTTCACTCATTGCAATTTCTACAGAGATAATAAGTACAATGTTTTGATTTATTGAATTCTGCTGTCATTGTTAAATAATTAAATATAAGTAACAAAAATCGTTTTTTAGCAGTAAATTACCAATATTATTGACAACTCATGGGTAATAGCTGTATTATACACTGTACTGTTTATAAAATAACTTTAACATTATGACGTCACAAATCAGTCTTAGCGCGTTCATTGTCACGTAATTTTTATTCAAATTTTGATAATTTTTAAATGTTTATAATTAATTGAAAAAATCTTTTGTAAAGTTTTCTGCACTAAATATCAATATTATTATTAATAAAGTTTTAAAATAGGTACATAAATTTTTTTTTTTCGAAAGCCCCATTAATTTTTTTTTTTGGAACTAATCCCACCACACATTCCCACCATTGTAACTCCTGTAAGCCAGGATCCACAATGGTCTCCATAAATGACACCGAGGTTTGACCCTCAGGCAGTCCCGGGATATGATTTTAAATTGTCTTGGGACCCACAACAAATTTAATTAGAAAAGATTAAAGAGGAGGAGTTGGAAAGAGAGATTCCACTTCTCTCCTAGGCAAAGCGGGAGACAGGAAAAACAAAATGACTAGTCAGCCAATAAGTAAAAAGGTGTACAGCTACGATAGCGCAGCAGTACGGCACCACGGATACGGAAGAGCTTAACGGGGCCTATAGGTGAGCGTTAAGATTGATTGCTACAATAGGTATGGCAGAAACGCATGAACGCATGGAAATTTTCTCGAGTTGCTACAAGGTCCGTATAGTATACTACCCCACAGGTGACTTGCAAAGTGTTTAACATAAGGTTACGCTCGTTTTGCCAGAGATCGCACTCCCAGAGAATGTGATGTGCTGATTGTTCATACTCGTGGTCAGATGTGGAACATTGACATAATGGTGATGGTACGAGTTTAAAAGAAAATAATTTACTTTTAAAGTTGCCATGGCCAGTTAAAAATTGGGCCACGAAGTGGTCAACCTCCAGCCACACCTTCTCCAGGCGCTCCCGGATGCATGGAAAAAATAGATAAAGATGACGACCTTTCGATGATGAATCCCATCTTTCTTGCCATTCAGTTAAAAGTTCCTCATAGACAATGGATTGTGGTGCAAACAATCTAGCAATTTTATTTCGGTCGCGCCCATTTATTTATATAAACCAGTCGTAAACAATCATCCATAACGCACAAACGTGTGTTGTATTACTATTAACGTTACGAAAGGTGCGACTCACGTACCTAACTTAAAGTAGATAATAAACAGTTCTATTACATACATACTACAACACAACTAAAACCGGGGTATCGTAAACTACGAAAAACCCCAAACAACCACATTGTCGACAGTCTTCTGTCTACAACTACGGACCGGGCCGATCCGTCCGGCGTAATACTACATTCTCGCAGAAAATTAACATATAAGTTTTATTTGTTACTGCACTTTCTTGGGTGAGCGAGACAACCGGAACCCCAACTTTCTGAGAGTGTTTGCGTGTGCCACCACAGGCATGTATTGGGGATGCCTTTATTATCACCAAACCAATGGCACGCATTCATACTCCCTTCACTGTCTTCACGTTAGGCGGCGACCTAAAAGAAGTCCTTGAACGGCAGGGTTACTTACTATCCAGTGTGTTGTTTGCCACCAGCAGCAATAAAAACAAAATAAATTCTTGAATGACCTGATTTTATCACATAATAGGATAGATATAACCTATCTATTTATTCATATATCTAGAAAAAATATTGACGCCATAATGAAATAATTTTAACACAATTCGCGCTCAAGAAGTCCATTTGAGCATTCAATTTTCTTATTCTTCAATTCCGAATGTAATTTTCATTAGAATCTGTATTATTTTTATTAAAAATATTTTTCAAGACGAATATTTGTTGATTCTTTTGTTGATTAATTAATTAAATATAAAAATAGTGAGTTAATATTTCACTCCTCCTGTATAGGAGTGAAATTTGACCTATTATACCACGTTGGGCAGATGGGTGGGTTTAGGTTTTTATTTTGAGTTTTCCTTCTCTTGCATAAATTTTATATGCGTGTTATATCCTTCACTCCTCTTTTACGACGTTAGGAAATTAAGAAATAAATACAGATGCGATGGAATCCTTAGAAATACAATAGAATTCATATATAACGACTTCGCTTATAACGACTTCGCTTATAACGACGGTTACGTTTTTAACGACGATAATGTTTACTCAAGTTAGGTTTCATAGTTAGGTACTGAGAAAATATAACCGTTTAGTGCGACTCCGGTTTAAACGACAAACTGCTTATAGCGACCATTTTTTTGTGATAATACGTCCGGTTAAAACGACGCGCAATGTTTTGTTTATACAACCTACGCACCAATACTTCGGCGCCCCAACTTCATCCCGCCCCGCGCGTTTCACCTTTCCTTATTGGCGCGCGTAAATCACAGTTAGTGTTTGTCACTTGTTATGAAAAGTTCTTAAAGCTCGACAAAATGAGTTCTGTGAAGCGAAAGTGTTTTACAATTGAAGAAAAAGTGCAATATTATACCAATTAGAAGGCGGTGAATCAAATGTAACCCTCGCGAAAGAGTTTGGCGTGTACATAATTATGTACTCGTAGGTTAGGTACTTATGTACTTAAGAAATAATCCTACCGTTTTGTACGTCATCCGGCTAGTACGACATAGTATCGCCGGCCCCTTAAAGGTCGCTATATCCAGATTCTACTGTAATTTTATTTCAAGGTATTAGTTTATTAAAAAATACAAACGAAATAGTAAAATGTAAATTATGTAACAATAGAGTGTAGAATGAAGGCGGCAAGGGCGACGATAATGAAGACACACGTTGTACTTTCTAATTTGTAATTCACCTTACAGCTTTTCAATGGGAATGCTTTAAAATATCCTAACTGGAGGTATTTATACATTCACGTGGCTCGAGCTAATACTAAATTCACACACTTAATTGATAATATCTTTATATATAAATTTCTTGCGTACGTGTGTGTCACTTAACTCCTCCTAAACGGCTGGATCGATGTTGATGAATTTTTTTGTGTGTTCAAGGGGACACAAAAATGGTTTAGATTCACAATTGGACCCGGTAGGTGGCGCTTTATTTTATTTGAACAGAACAATGTCTGTTGGGTCAGCTAGTCTTTATATATATTTCTTGTGTACGTGTGTATGTCATTGAACTCCTCCTAAACGGCTGGACGAATGTTGATGAAATTTTTTGGGTGTGCTCAAGGGGATTCGAGAAAGATTTAGATTCACAACTGGACCCGGTAGATGGCGTTGTTTGGACAGGACTATAACATAACTTGAGAGCGACTTTACTTATTTCGTCCATCTTGTTTTTAAGCTTTCTAATATTTACAAAAAGGCTTTGCCAAAAAAAAGAAAAATAAAGTTGCGCAGAAAATTAGAAATTTTAAGAAAACTTAACCACTATATAAACTTTTCTAATGTAACCTTTTTTACGACTAATCTTTATATAACAGGATTATGTAACATTAAATATACCTATTACGGCGGAAGTTGACACGCAGACGCGTGTCAACTTCCACCGTATTCATATTGATACGTCTGTATCAATATGATGACATCATAAATCAGTGAAATAAGAATCTAATACATGTGGTAAAAAATAAGGATTATAGGTTTGATTAATCGGAATAGTGTAAGAATGTACCGAGGTCTATAATAATAAGCACTATTTAATAGTCGCTCCGGAAGCTGACAAGCGGAAGGCGCCCATTGTATGAGAATATGAGAATTACATCAACTTACAAAAATATTACTCAACTATTTACTTAATTATAAAACATAAGAAGTCCTTGAACTACACAAGTATAAAACTATAAACAAGTCGGTTAATAATTAAGATGTACCCAAATTAGCCGTACATCCGTACGTGTGAGACCGGAAGTACTACTTGATAACAAGAGATATAATAAGATAATAACAATAACGACAGTTCCACAACCTTCATGTTTTGTGTATTTGTAATTATTTATAGCTGGATCCAAATTCAAACAAAATAGTAAATGAACTTACCTATTCAAAGTCATCGTTATTACAGAAGATTTATTATTATCTACCCGTACAGAAAATTAGTTATTAAATATTGACCCACATTTTGATACAAATTTATTGCTAGTGTAAGAAGAAAATGATTCTATATGAAAAAATTATGTTGTTTATGGTTAGTAACTGTTATCCATACTAATATTATAAATACGAAAGTAAGGATGTTTGTTTGTTTGTTTATTTGTTTGTTTGTTTGTAACGCTTTCACGCTTAAACCACCAAACCGATTTCAAAAATTCTTTCACCAATGGAAAGCTATAATATCAGGGAGTAACATAGGCTATATTTTATCCCGGTATTCCCACAGGAACGGGAACTACGCCGCGGGTAAAGCGACTGAAACCGAAGCGAAGCGAGGGCGGGTTGCTAATTTTAAATAGCTTTCCACTGGTGAAAGAATTTTTGAAATCGGTTCGGTGGTTTAAGCGTGAAAGCGTTACAAACAAATATCCTTACTTTCGCATTTATAATATTAGTATGGATGTGTAATGCTCGCGTCAACATTAGAAACCATTACGAATTGTAAAAAATTACATACGAAATAGTAAAATCTAAAGTACATAAAAAATAAAACTTTCTTAAGGATTTTATCGCGTTTAGTATTTGATTTTAATTTACCCGACGTTTCGAATACTATACAGTATTCATGGTCACGGGCGGACTAAGATATCTCACGTCCGTCAAATCATCGTTATAACAAATATTTATTTATATCTATCCGCTATATTTTTTTCATTTCTAATTTTTCTGTGTGGTGATGGAATAAGAATACAATACACCACTCCTTATCTTCCACGTAAATGTTGTAAAAGGTGACTTTTTTTTTTGAATAATTAAATCCGATACCCACATGTCTTCAGCGTCATCTTTTACGACACCTACGGCTAAGATAGGGGGTGATGAATTGTATTCTTAGTCCATCACCACACGGAAAACGAACTTGATAATTTATGATTTGGATCCACTAATATTAATTAGTATGTAGTTGTGAAATACTTACCTTACTCATAATATGCGAAAGTATGTTTGTTTATTTTTTGTTTGTTACGCTCTCACGCTTAAACCACTGAACCAATTTCAAAAATTCTTTCACCAATGGAAAGCTTTAATATCTGGGAGTAACATAGGTTATATTTTATCCCGGTATTCCCATGGGAACGGGAACGACGCGGATAAGGCGACTGAAACCGAAGCGAAGCGAGAGCGGGTTGCTAGTCTATACCAATAAATAAAATTGGAGTATCTGTTTGTAATGTCAAAATAATAGGCCTTTTTCATGCTCGCACGGTTATTTGCACTATACATATGCCTAAAAATCACTTTATATTTTTTTCTGTCTGTCTGTTTGTTCCGGATAATCTTCAAAACGGCTGGACCGATTTAAAAAATTCTTTCACCAATAGAAAGCCATAATATCAGGGAGTAAACTAGGCTATATTTTATCTCGGTATTTCCACGGGAACGGAAGCTACGGGGATAAGGTGACAGAAACCGAAGCGAAGCCAGGGCGGGTTGCTAGTTATAAATAAAACTATTTTTACGAAATTTATCGCGTTTGTATTTGATTTTCAATTGCCCGACGTTTCGAACACTTTTCAGTGTTCATGGTCCGCCTTTGACCATAAACGCTGAAAAATAGTACCATTTATAGAAAAAAAAAATATTTATAATACACTTACACTATAATTCGTAATAATACTTTGCCATCAATAATTGGCTTAAACTAAAACGTTGATATATCAAAGCGGTTAATTTGAAACGTATTTTATACATTGAAGAGAAATATAATGAACTAGCAACCCGCCCTCGCTTCGCTTCGGTTTTAGTCGTTTTACCTGGGTAGTTCCCGTTCCCGTGGGAATACCGGGATAAAATATAGCCTAGTTTACGCCCTGATACTATAGCTTTCCATTGGTGAAAGAATTTTAGAAATCGGTCCAGCCGTTTTGAAGATTACCCGGAACAAACAGACAGACAGACAAAAATTTTTTAATCGCTATTTTAGGCATAGGTGTCGTGCAAATAACCGTGTGAGCATGAAAAAAGCCTATTAGTTTGACATTACAAACAGACACTCCAATTTTATTTATTGGTATAGATATCAAGTTTAGATTTACAGCATAATGCTCCATTATCTTTAATCTAAAATTATATTCCTTTTCGGTAAAACTTGTGGACTTATTTACAGTACTTATGAATATTTGGACCTAAAAATATCATCAATTTAAACATTTAATTTTCATCAATCTTACTTATAAATAATAATTGATTTAACCGAGGAAAATCGTATAAGCAGTCTATTATTTGCGTGAAAAATCACTTAGCATCATTAGGGATTTTTCCAATTGGGTAATAATTCATCTTAATAATTCAATCATTTATGTTAAGACAAGTAAAGCTTAAAAAAGTGAAGGTTATATTATCTATCACGTTTTTAAAGCAACATAATGATTTATTTAACAGTCATACAATACATTTAGAAACAAACGTCGATTAATCATCTAATATTAAACCATATTTAGATTTGATAAAATCATTCAGTTACAAAAAAGGTAATACAATAATAATTGTTACTATACATACGAGTACTAAAAAATATACTGATTAAACATAGTAATTATTTCACTTTGGAAGGTAATTCCATTATGAAAGATTAATCTATCTATTCAACCATTCATCAGCGTTAAGCAATAGAAATAGGCTCCTTCGTGTAGAAGGAATACAACTCCCACGCTTATTGAGCTGGTTAACGATCCCAATCGGTGTCGTAATGTCCACAGAAGCACTATTAGCCATTCCACTGGTGCTTCATTAGCTGCAGCATCTACTGCGGCTGGTAACTTGGTCTGCATGGTCTCTAAAAATTTGCGAAGGTTTTGTACTACATTATAAATTGCACAGGTATTCTGAATAGCCTCTGGAATTTACTTTAGGTAAATACGTGTTTGTTAAAAGATTTTTAGATAAATTAGAATTATAAGGTACCAATATAATTTTTTTCCGTGTGGTGACGGACTAAGAATACAATTCAGCACTCCCTATCTTGCTCGTGGATGTCGTAAAACACGACTAAGGGATATAATATGCATATAACATCTATGCAAGAGAAGGAAAACTCGAAATAAAACTCTATACTAACCTGTCTGACCAGTACGCTATAGTAAGGTCAATTTCCTTCCAATTGTGGAAGAGGCTCGAGCCCAACAGTGGGACATATATGAGCTGAAATGACGACGATGATGATGAATATAAAAATTAGTCTATACAAACCACTCTCCTATATTTAGAATAAGCCCGAATAAGCAGGATTCCAACTATGTTATAGTAATATAGACAACATCCATCAATACCTTGTTAGACAAGAAGAAGTCATATCTGTGAAACTATTCACTACTGCGCTAGAAGATGTCTTCAAGTTTTAAGCTGGACCGGATTCGGCATCAACGTCAAAGTTAAATACATCACTCGCCTTCAATTTGCTGACAATATCGTAGTTATGGCATAATCCCTGCACGACCTTGGCACTATACTCAATGACCGCAGCAGGGTTACACAGCACACAGCTAGATGCTCTGTGATGAAAATCATGTCTAATGCCCAAGTCATTCCTGTACCGGACTTAGGAATGTGATCTTTTAAGTTGTCGATCGTTATATTTACCTAGTACAAACAGTCCAATTAGGTAGATCCAATTTCGAGAAAAAGGTCAGTCAACGAATCCAACTCGGCTGGGGGGCGTTCCACAGTGTAATATTCCGCAGTGTCTGATAACAAAGGCTTATTAACCAGGGTAGACATATGATCTCTATACGTAAGCCTTATAAAGAGGCTCCAAGACTCAAAGGCTCAAAGTCTCAATGTACTATGAAAAGGGCTATGCTCAATAATTCTTTACGTAATAGGATCCGGCATACAGCAATCCGTAGAAAAACGGGTGTAACCAACATATCCCGAAGAATTAGTACCTTGAAATTGCACTGGGCAGTACACATCGCTCATGGAATCGACGACTATTGGGGAAGAAAGGTTCTCGAGTGGCGACTACGAATCGACACTATGTGGGTTGACCCCCAATTAGATGGACCGATGATATATTAAAAGACGTAAGAAGTCGTTCGGTGCAGGTGGCACAGATCCGTTCTCAATGGCATTTTCGAGGAGACCTATGTCGTATAGGTTTGATAATGATCACTTAACAAGGCTCTGCTTACGGTAGCTAAACAGGACGGGTCTCTTCCTTCCCTACAATGTGGTTGAGGGAGTGATGGCTGCTTTAGTAGTTATTTTCTTTCTTTTTTAACTTGTAATAAATTTTGAAAATTATGTACATGGTCAGTGAAGCCAATACTACATGTTGTTTACATAAAATTTTAATTAAAAGATATTTTTATAAAATCAGACCACCGAGTTTCTTGTCTAATGGAGTACTCAAAAAGTAGCCAACAAAGCATAGACAAGCGTAAACACAACGTAGACCAATTTCATTTACTTATCTAAAAAACAACTCATAAGATATGATCATTATACCTCTTTTATCTACCTACAGGTTCATCATCATTATCATCACAGTTTATATACTTCTCACTGCTGGGCCGAGTGTAATTACAGAAAAAAAAGGAAAAGGAAACTTAGTCAGTCAGGCGGTTATGCTTGTTCGTGCATTTTTATTGCTGCACCTGATTAATGTTTGGTAGGACATTGTTTGAAAAAAAATTTGGAAGTACCATCATAGTGTTTTCGACTACGATTGTGGTGGACTTGAAGGTAATAGATGAAAGATATTACTTATGATTTCTCGATTCGCAAAGATAAGATAGTATCAGGTCCTCGCCTAATTCTTTAAACTTGTATGAAATAGTTCACTAGATACTGTGAATATCGTGTAACTAAAACTATTCCTATATTATGAAAAAATATCTTTGCTGAAATGCATCTTATTTATTCTGACTTCATATGCAAAAGAAATAATCACAGAGAATATAAGACTCGAAACAAACGAAAAAGAAAAATCCTCTTTGTCAATAATATTGGTAGACATCATCATTATAGAAAGGGCCAACCATAGTGTAGATCATAGAGTAATACTATATATTGGAAATAGAGAGCCCACTCGCGTTTTTTTGACATCGCTAATATCAAAAGAAAGCGCCATCTATTATCTTAATCAATAATTATTTCGTACCCACACAAAGACATTCTTGACACACACATACGTCTCACACACACACATGCGTCTTTACGTGTGTGCATTCTATTATCCTATTCGTAGAATTTTAAGCACGCTCTATATCCTAAGTACTGAATTGCTAATACTTAGCAAATCAACAACTACCTATAAAGAAATAGTCTCGAGCGCGAATTCAAAGTGCCCGTGACTTTTAGCAGTTACAATATTCATTAAATCGTACATTGATATTACCGCTTGCTTTACTACTTGAAGCAAAGCATCGCGGGCAAATCTGTGTATGTAATACATAGCACACAATCAACTATCAACAACGTTGGTCCATAGAAAGTGATATTCTGCCGAAACTGTTATATTACAAAGTGGACGACAAAAATTTAGAGAACGATAAGGAATACGAGGATGACCAGACGATTTAAACTTACTAGTGTTTCTTTATTCTAAATTATTTGTTATCGTAGCTAGAATTTAATACGAATTGCGATAGTTGATAAATTTTCTTAAAATGCAAGTATGTAGTGAAAATAATAGCCTCAGATAGTACAATAATTAGAACATTTCTGAAATCACAGGACGCAATTTTATATTATGGGCCATTTCATTAAACATTGAAATCTAAAGACAATTTACATATATGAAACATTCAATTTATTTTTATACATTGAATGAGTTAGGCTACAGAACGTAATTTAAATAATATAATATGTACATCGATATATGTAAACATTATTTGAAACTTAAAGATTACATGGTAAAACCAAGATTGTTGTTCAAATTAATTTCTTTGCTTGAAATACTAACAATCAATTAGCAATATAGTAAAATAAGAGAAAAATAACATCACAGACGTAATACGAAATATACACGATAATAATAGTTTTAGGTAGTAGTAGTACTAGTAACAGAAATATTTAAAAATAAATCTAAAATGTAAGACAGAATTTCAGATATAATGTGGTAAATATATTAAAATGGTTTTGGCAAATTATGACAACTTATTAATATTAGGGATTAAAGTATGAAATTTCCGTTTCATACCGATAAATTAAAACCATTTTCTTGTCCTTAAAGCAGATTTCTTTAATCAAAGTATCTACACTCGTTATCAACACATTTCTGCTATCTAATTTGAAGATCATTTAAACCTTTGCAATAGTATTCTGGGGTCCTGGACTCCACAAACTGTGTGAAGGTATTTTGTACTACTTCCTCGAAAGAATTTTTTTTCCGCGCAGAAAACTGTCCAAATCGCGGCAAAAATGGTAGTCTGTTAGGGCGAGGTCTGGCGAGTACGGAGGATGATGTACGGTTTCTAACTATAGGTATTGTAGTGTTAAAGTAGTTTCTCAAGCCGTATGAGGTCTTGCGTTATCATGGAGCAATAATGGTGCAGATCGATTGACAAATCGGGGCTGTTTTACTCTGAGTTTCACCATCAGTGTTCGGAATTCTGCAGCAGTAGACACCTATGTTTATTATTTGACCAGATCTGAGGAAGCTGTAGTGAATAACACCATGTAGTGACCACCAAACCGTTACCGTCACATTTCTATGGGTAAGATTCGCTTTAGGGCATTGATGTAGCGTTTGAACTGGGGTCAGCCATTGTGTGGTTCGCTTGCGATTATCATAAAGAATTTGTCTTCACTTTTTTCGTTGTTGTTAAAGGGTATTTTCTTTATCGCTATTCTATTCCTGCAAAAATAATATTTTATGTCAACTAACTTATTTTGGCTAATCTAAATCAATTGATCTTCATTGTTGGCATTGACAATTATAGCCTTCTTGATCTCGAAATCAACTATACCTACAACTAAACCTAACTATAACTACTCGATCAGTCCACTTATTAATTCTATTGTCTCACTTACGAACATGCGCCCGCAAGGAATATTTAATATAGAATTTCATGTTGGATTTACCTTCCCTTAGAGTCTAGATATCTAGATAGACTACATGCCATATGCTTTAGTGGTCTTTTAGAATATCCACAGTTAAGAGATGAATTGTATTCGGACTCCACCGCAAGTTAAAATTAAATAACTTTAGAGGGCTAATTTTAAAATACCTTTCATTTGTTTGGTTACTTTGCTCATACTATAGTTGTGCACTCTTTTAATGATCTTAGCAGCAAAAATCTCTGTAAGTAATATACCTTTTACATTATGTAGTATTAACTAATTTCAAAACGTGTGTGTATATATTACACATTGTTAAATGTTATACTTTTTTTTGTTAATGCAGTGGAAATGCATTTACACACTGTCCCCCGCCAGTGATAGCCGAGGGGGTGTGTGGAACTCGCCGGTCACTGTGCAACCGGAATATCCACTAAAACCAACAGCGGTCCTTTCCGGGCTTTCACGGAGGGATGGTCTATCGACATTCGATCCCCGACACCCCACGCAAGGCCGTCTGGCCACGTCCTGTCGTCTTTCAAGGCTGTGGGAGGAGATGCGCATATTGCCGCCACTCCCTCCCTGGTAAACGCCAGCAGAAAGTCTCATGCTTATTAGAATAGAATTTTAAAATTACACTTTATATTATTTATTATATATGATAGAAGTCAAACTCAGGATCTAAGGTTTTTTAGCCCCAGCTTAATACAACTAAATAAAATAAGTAATCAATAACTGATATTTTTTTCGTGTGGTAACAGAGTAAGAATACAATTCACCACCTCCTATCTTACCTATGGATGTCGTAAAAGACGACTATGTTATATATTTAATATGCACGTAACATCAGTGCAAGAGAATGAAAACTCGAAATGAAACCCTATTTCAACATGTCTGACCACGGTACGGTATAGTAAGTCAAATCACCTCCCACTATTTAGGACGGCGCCCAACAGTGGGACTTAGGTGCATTATGTAACTATCCTATTATTCATTCATTCATCCGTCCGATAGCCTGTTCGTGTCCACTATGACACTTGTTACACGTGAGTCATAAGCCTATTGAAGAGGCAGAATAATGTAATTGTTACACTTGGCTGGCCGTTTGTCAGAAGTAGTTGTTATTTATAAGCTTGCCAGCAGTTTGCTGCTCATTGATCTGGGGATCCCTCAGCAGATTTTTGTGACTCCTATATGAAAATAGAAAGTGGGGAAACATTATAATCTTAACCCATCGCCAGAAATGTTACTAAAAATAATAATATTATCTCGTCATTATTATTTCAATGCTCAATCTTCAGTCGTTTTGAACATAGACCCATATACATGTTATGTGTAAATATTTAACAATTACGTTAATTTTATGCTTATTTGAAAAAAATGTTAACAACCTTATTTATTGAAATAAATACCTGCCTTAGTTACATTTAATTCGGATAGAACATTAATTCCAGTTTTTAAGATTGACTCTTGCGCTATACAAGAGTTCTGTTTTGCAGCAATTGTAGTGCCTGAAATAAGACATATATATATATTTATTTACGTCTTTAAACTGTTAATTGACAATGATAGATTCGACAAATTTATCGTTTCTTGGAGCCTCGTAAAATGTAAATAAAAAATTATGTACTAGTGTAGAGCTTTACTCACTAAAAACCTAACAGTGGGACTTGACAGTAATTAAACAACCCACTCTCTGAGAACTTACAGAAAGATTGGATTTTTTTACGAAAATATAGTAGTTTGTATTTTCTCTTCATCTGTTTTTTGCAAGATTTTCAACTCAGACATGTCTTAAAACTGCTGATCTGAGTGTAGGTATGGTGTGCCGTTGGCGTGTATGCTGATAGTGTGTATGCCCATGGCAACAATTTGGGCGATCCTTTCAGTGATTTCACGAGTTAACAGTTACCAAAATCAAAACAGTGGTGTTGAAGGCACATGACAGTTTTGAGTTAAACCAAGTCCATTGTAAGATTCAATTCAGTTTACAATACAGTACAACAGCAATTTTACAGCTGTCGTTGGGAGTCATCGAGTGTTGTGTAAATGTGGAATGTCATCAGTAGACGTTCCATGCCATTTTTATATTCAGCTTTTTTAAAGGATTAACGTTTTAGACCTATATCTTCATATAAAGCTCACATAATATCGGGTGTCGTCGACTCCTTGATGATCCCATTGAAATAAATGGAGATATATAATAATAACAAGTACAAACACTGTGTGGTAGCGGCTTCGAATACTACCAACCCTTGCTTTGCTTGTGGGTGTCATAAAAGACGACTAAGAGCCCTAGATTGACCCGGACCAACTCCATCTGGTACCATTTGGGTCAACGATTACATTCCCAAGGAGGGTTGACGTCAGGCAGGCGGCCGGTCATAAAAGTCATTGCCGAAACTTTTTGCAATATGTCAAAACAGATGACATATTGCGTCGACCCCAAGTAATTGGGATAAGAGCAAGATGATGATGATGAACAAGTACAAACACATACTAGTGAAACTAGCACACATTATTCATGTATATATAATTACCTAAATGGACTGCACTTGATGTAGAAGGCTGTTATTTTTCTTCGGTAATAATGAAATTCTTCGGTAATAATCGGTAATAATTTCTTCGGTGATAATTTGCTATGTAACATTCAAAATCTGAAAATTATTTATCGATCGTGAGTAAATACACATAATAAATCTTCTTAATAAAGCAGGTCAAGATGCATAATGTGTTAATATTTTATATTTAAAATAATATATTTATTTATTACATTTAAAATGTTTAGTTATTACAATAACACATATGCCTAACTATGTCATTTCTTATGGTTTAGCTCAAATATTTTACTTAGTTATTAATACATTTCGCTTTCCATTCTTGCCATATTTATTAATGAAAGTATAGACTGCAAAAGATTTTTATTATTGTAGATGTACGTAAAATAGATATAATAGAGAGAAAATTCCATGAATAGAACAGCAAATGTCGTGTGGTAAGAATACAATTCACCACTCCCCATCTTTCCCGCGGCTGTCGTAAATGACGACTATGGGATACAAATATAACATTTATGCAAGAAAAGGAAAACTCGAAATAAAACCCTATGCCAACATGTGTCAGGGAGGGGCTGAGATATCACGGGGTGCCCGTGTACCTCAGGCGGCTGGTGGCAGACTACTTGGAGGGGCGCAGCGTCCTCTACGTTGACCGAGTAGGGGTCGTTGTGCGAACGCCCATGAGGTGCGGTATCCCACAGGGGTCGGTTCTGGGTCCGACCCTGTGGAACATCGGCTACGACTGGGCGTTGAGAGGAAGCCTCCCAACCGGGCTGGGCGTAATTTGCTACGCCGACGATACACTCGTCACAGCCCGGGGTGGGACGCTAGAGGAGGCGGCACGTCTGGCAACTCTCGGCACCGAGGAGATTGTCAGGCGGATCGAAGCGCTGGGGTTGAGGGTAGCCCTGGAAAAGACGGAGGCCCTTTTATTCCATGGCCTCCGTACCGCCGGGCCTCCCGCCGGCGCTTCGATCACCGTGAAGTCGGTCACCATCAGCATCCAGGCCCACATGAAGTACTTGGGCCTGGTGCTCGACGGGCATTTTTGGTTCCGGGAGCATCTCCATCGACTTGTTCCCCGGCTTGTCGGCGCGGCGTCCGCCCTTTCGCGGCTGATGCCGAATGTGGGCGGACCCAGCTCTACGTGCCGACAGCTGTACACGGGGGTGATCCGGTCGATGGCTCTGTACGGCGCACCGGTGTGGGCGGGGTCCCTGACCGTCCGGCTGAGGGCCCTCTTGAGGCGACCACAGAGGGTCATGGCGGTCAGGGCCATACGCGGTTACCGCACGGTGTCGACGGAGGCAGCGTGCCTCCTGGCCGGAACTCCCCCTTGGGACCTGGAGGCGGAGATGCTCGCCGAGATTTATCGGCGGGTGTCTGAGACGCGCACCCGCGGCGGCATGGTCTCCCTGCAGGAGATCACCGCCTGGCGGGTCGACGCCCGCCGAGGAGTCATTGCCCGTTGGGCAGTCCGGCTGGAGAGTCCTCGGTACGGTGTCAGGACCGTCGAGGCCTTCCGGCCGGTGCTGATGGAGTGGTTGGAGCGGACGCACGGGGTGCTTTCCTTCCGACTGGTGCAGGTGCTTGCAGGGCACGGGTGTTTTGGGAAGTACCTGCACAAGATTGTCAGGAGGGAGAGCACACCGTCCTGCCACCACTGCAGTTACGACGAGGACACGGCGCAGCACACGCTCGAGGAGTGTGCTGCATGGGAGGGAGAGCGCCGTGAACTCGTCGCGATTATCGGTGCCGACCTGGCGCTGCCGACCATCGCCAGGGAGATGCTCGACAGCGTCAGGAACTGGGACGCGGTCGCCGCCTTCTGTGAGGCCGTAATCTCATGGAAGGAGGCGGCGGATCGTGTGCGAGTAGAGCTCCTATTCGGCGACACGTTCCGCCGCCGGCGACTCGGGCGGCGCAGGCGCGAGTATCTGCGCCTAATGCCGCCCTAGCCGAGGCCGCGGGTGATCGGACCGGGGAATTGTCTGTCACCCGCAGAGAGGCTGACCGCGCGATGGCGACCGACGTCCCAGTACGTCGAGAGGTGAGGTTACCCGAAAGGGTATTCCGTCGGGCCGACCACTGATGACAAGTCACATCTGCTCCGGTGGTCGGCCCAACAACGAGGTGACGTGGGTACGGGTGGGTTATGGGCCTGCGCGCCGTCCTTTCATCGCCCCGGAGGGACAGGACCGCGCGTGCGCTTACCATAGCCCACCCATTAAAAAAAAAATAAAAAAAAAAAAAAAATGCCAACATGTGTGCCGAGCATGGTATAGTAGGTCAATTTCTCTCTTAATGGGGAGGAAGCTCGAGCCCAGCTGTGGCACGTTTATGAGCTGATAAGACGACGTAAAATAGCATACAAAAAAGTTGAATAATCATTTATCTCTTTTTATACCATTATGGTGTTTAGTGGGTCACGGACAGCCTAACAATTGCATAGATAGCGTAGTGGTTAAAACACAGGCCATGTATCGTATATTTGATTTTTACGATCTTCGACTATACTTTGTGTGATCCACAAATTCTCGCTGAGTCTGGGTGTTAATTACACCCATGTTGTTTTTGTGTTACATAATTTTGTTGTTCCTAAAGAGGGCATCTTTAATCTTCTGTAATACGATAAAGCCTTTATTTTTGTTTTATGTTAGACTATGGTCTGGATACATTCCGCCCAGTACGTCCAGGGCGACAGATGGATGGGGTGTGGCCCTATAATCTACCATATTTCCTCCGCAATATCATTGGGTCGACCACGGGTGTCGATTCCTTGACATTAGTGGCTGTCTCGGCGGTCACGGTAAGGCCATAGAAGTTCAATGCAGGTACCAGGATGGCAGAAACTTAAGCTCTTGGACTAACATATCAGTCAATCACCTAAAAAGAATCTATTGCTACATTATTACGTTGGAATACTATTCCATACTAACCAGACACTGTAGGGAGTGTCAAAACATTCAGTCGACGATTTCAATTTTTGAAATTGTCTGATAAATGAATATCGCACACCATTTTCTTCTTAAGAAGTTCCAAATCCACATCCTTCTCTAGTTTGCCCTGGACTCTTTGTACCCATTTTTAGAATCGTTCTGGATATTTTTCAGGATTCGGGAAATGGTAAATCAAACTGAAAAAGTTAAACAAAAGCCATTTCAGTATGTAATATGATAATATTTGAGATTTTTTGCCTAAAGATTTTTTCTGATCTTTAAAAAAAGGCTTTAAATATGAGTACATATAATAATTATAATAAATGAATACGAAAACAGATAATTTTCGGGTAAATGGTCTACTGCTATAAACAGGTTTTTCCACAGAATAACTGAAAGATGGTATTTAGTGGTGTACGTCTAACAGTTTCCTATGACTTTCATTATTCATCCATCAGCCTATAGACGTCCACTTCTGGATATAGCCTTCCCCATGAGAATGCCACTCGGAACGGTTCTGCACCACTTGCATCCAACGATTCTTTCCAACGATTCCACCTAGTGGGAAGTCGTCCAACGCTGCGTCGTCCGATTCGTGGTCGCCACTCAAGGCTTTCATTAATTCTACGATTAATTAATCATTAGTCCTCTAGATCAACCGTTTAACTTACATGGAACCGGTAGATTCTTGGTTCTTACTCGGAAACTTTTAATGCTCAACGGTAGGTTATGTACTCTGAGCGAGTCATGCCACTGCCAGAGTTCTTAAGTATGTTAATGCCACTTCTTTTTGTAGGGATTCATCATCATCATCATCTCAGTCTCACTACTAGAATTCAGAATCCTCCACGATTGCGGGGAAATTAACCTATTGTACCATGCTGGTCAAACAGAATGGAATAATATTTTATATTAAGTTTTTCCTTACCTGTATGGACGTTTTAATAGAAGAAGAATGAAGTATATTACAAAATTTTAAACACGCCCATGACACGGACACATTACACGGAACGTAATGATTTCATAATTTCTGTAATGTAAATACAATCTACTTAGAATTAAGAAAATATGTTCTGTTGAATAAACATAAAGTAGGTACTTACAGGAGTGAGTGAGGGACAATCAAATGAACATTTTTTTAACATGTTTTAGGCCGTCGTTGGGCAATAAAGTTTTGATCTCTATAATTTTTATACCAGCCCACAAAACTTATACTACGCCAAATTTTCTATTCTTCTTCTTCTTGTGTAATGACAATCAGCAACAATTATGCCAGTGTCGAGATACAATATTTCACATTTTACAAAATTTTCACATTTTTAGTCACGTCACATAATATAGTCGCTAAAATTTTTATTAATTTCAATTTCAATTTTACAATATACTAAAAATTACAATTGACAGCGTCAAGGCATCTGCAACTTTTTAATTAGAGAATAGAGAAATAGTGGGTACTTTACAGTTCGATGGAGGTTACATGAGAATAAACTAAAACTATGTAGGTACTTTGGTTCCTTAAAATGATTATCGATAATAATTATTTTGTATTAAGTATGTTGTTAGTAAATTCTTATTGAATAAAATAAACATCAATAAAATATCAGTTATTTAATTTATTTTATTCAAAATATATATTTATATGGGACATCTAGTGACATTTATTTACATTATTAATGTCAAATGAAATAGAAACAATTAGAGTTCAAAACTAGATAGCGCTATAATATAAAACGACTGTCCCCCTCCCCCTGGTGTAGATATTATCATTCTAAATTTCACACCGCGTAAAGTCCTTGACGTTTAACAAGATTCTTCGTACTCCGTATACAAGTGTAGCGCTGATTTCTTGCTACAATTATCACAGTACATACCTATAAAATAAAAGTGATTTGAAAGCAACATAAGATTGATCTGTTTTACGCGAGAAAACTTTTTAGGGGGACCTACCGGATGGCTAGAAAGGTTAAACCGAATACCCAGTGCATGTTATCTACTTCCTACCAAAAATATTTTCAAGCTACGTACGTGTGGTGACGAAGTTAGAATAAAATTCACCAGTTACTCACTACAGTCTTTTAAGGAATATAATCTGCATATAACAACTATGCAATAAGGCAAACTCGAAATAAAACCTTATACTTACCGATCCGTTTGACCAATATTGTATAGTAGGTCATTTCCTTCCCTCTCACGAGGGAGGCTCGAGCCAAAAACTGAAACATGTAAGAGAAATATTTAAAGAATTACAACCTTAAACTAAAGGTTCATCAATCTATAAAAAGCACAAAGCCTACAATTTTTTAAATTAATATTCAGATAAATAATACTTATTGAATTAGAGACAGCACAGACAAATTAGGACTAAATAGCTATGTAAAAAACAGAGGCTAATCGTTATATGTATGTGTTAAATTTAAGTTTGTATTATATGTACATGCGGTTCAAGTATTTTTTCTAAGTCTCGTCTTAACAAGGTATATAAAGACGAACTGATTTTACATATCATTAGTTGCTACAAGTTACTTATAATTGGTAAGCTTAACTGATTAAACTAAAATATCATTAATGTATCATATTGTCTATTGTCCGTGTGGTGTCGGAGTAAGAATAAAATTCACCACTCCCAATCATACCCGTGGATGTTGTAAAAGACAACTGAGGGATAAAGAGAGGTAATCCAAAATAAAGCTCTATACTAACCTGTCTGACCAGTATGGTATAGTAAGGTCAATTTCGCTCCTATTATGAAGGAGGCTTGGGTCCACCGGTGGGACGTATATGAACTGAAATGAATGTATTTTACCACGTACTAGGCTCAAACTTTCTACATATTAGTAGCTAACCTACTAGACTAAGGTGGTCAGACGGATTGGTATAGGCTTTTATTTCGAAATATTCTTTCCTTGCCAAAATGTTCTGTATATTACGTCCCTTAGTCGTCTTGGCCGCTACCCACGGTAAAGAAAGGGATGGTGAATTCTACCATACAAAAATGATATCACATTTCGTCATTATCACCATCATTTCAGCTCATTCTAGGACTATTGGACTCATTCGTTGTCGAGCAAAACATTTTTTTTTATTAATTATGTTTGCTATTAAGAAATTCTCAAATTTGTTATTAAGGATTGTGCGTAAAACCAATATACAGCAAAATATTTATTCGTATAAAATTAATAAACATGCTGAATACGTTTTCGGTTATACCGTAAGGGAAGCTTTGCCAAGTTGTAGTATGCTGCTTCATATTGTATTATTAACAGTAAGAAACGATTCATGCCCCGGAGTTTTGGTTAAGTAATATGCAGCTGAGTGAGCAATATACATTAATTTTTCTGCGCTGCTGGTATTAACAATTAAATTTCATTAGTAGCATTATCATATAAAACCATTGGGAATTTCTGTGACCTTGTTTCCAAAATAGATAATGCGATAACTTGGATGATTACTTATTTTTTTTTTAATATTTCACTGGTTTTCTAGAGCAATATGAAATTCGTGTTCGCACTGTCGTTCCTTTTGGCTGTGGCCGTTACTAATGCTTATGACCAAGGTAACTTTGACTTTGCTGGCGCCCTCGCTGATGACGCTAAATTGAAAGCTCTCATAGGATGTCTCTCGGATACCGCATCTTGTGATGGCATCCCTCCCAGCTTCAAAGGTAAGCATATAATATTTATTTTTTTTTTCCTTAAGACAACACCCTGCACTAAGGAAATAATCCTTGTATTGCGGGGGACTTTACAAACATATAATTAACGGACACAAATTACATCCAGACTCAGAACAACAATTGCTGACGGGGCACGGTTGCTTCGCCAAGTACCTGCTCAAGATTGTCAGGAGGGAGAGCACACCGTCCTGCCACCACTGCGATTGCGACGAGGACATGACGCAGCACACGCTCGAGGTGTGTGCCGCGTGGGCGGGGAGCGCTGTGAACTCACGCAGGGAGATTCTCGGACAGCGTCAGGAACTGGGACGCGGTCGTCGCCTTTTGTGAGGCCGTAATCTCACGGAAGGAGGCGGCGGATCGTGCGCGAGAGGAGCTCCTCTTCGGCGACACGTTCTGCCGCCGGTGACTCGGGCGGCGCAGGCATGAGTACCTGTGCCTGATGCCGCCCTAGCTCAGGCTGCGTGTGACTGGACCGGGGAATTTAGTCCGTCACCTGCAGAGAGGCTGACCGCGCGACGGCGACCGACGTCCCGGGACGGGTACGTCGATAGGTGAGGGTGCCCGAAAGTATTTCGTCGGGCCGACCACTGACGACAAGTCACCTTGCTCCAGTGGTCGGCCTAACGACGAAGGTGACGTGGACACAGGTGGGTTATGGGCCCGCGCGCCGTACTTTCATCGCCCCGGATGGAAAGGACCGCGTGCGCGCTTACTATAGGCCATCCATAAAAAGAAAAGGTATTGTTGGTCAAATTCCCTCCCACTGTGAAGGAGGCCCGAGCCCAACAGCCCACTGTTGCCCACATATGTGGGGTGCGATGATGATGATGATATTTAAATTTTATGGTCTATTATAAATTTGATCAAGTTTTTTTTTCAGAGAACCTCCCCGAAGTTTTCCAGACTGCATGCAGTAAGTGTACTGAAGATCAAAAAGTTTTGATTGGTAATATCTTCGTTACCGTGCAGAAAAAACTACCGACGGAATTAGAAGTACTGAACAAAAAATATGATCCGGAAGGAAAATATGGTCCCGCTTTGTTTGCTGCTGTAGGTGCTCAATAACTATCTTATTATACCAATTAACGGGTTACCGTAATGATTCCTCTTTTACTATGACCCAACCCGCTAATTAATGTTAATAAAATGTTTTTGTTTTTAAATATGTCGTGTGTTTTTTAATGACTTCAATATCTTTTTTTTTTTTTTTTTTTCACGCTGTGGAAATGCGTTTACGCACACTCCCCCACCGGTGACAGACGGAAGAGTGTGTGGGACTCACCAGCCATTGCGTGACCGGAATACCCACTAAAACCACAGCGGCCCCTTCCGCGCTTTTACGGGGTGCCAGAGAGATCGTCTGATGACACTCGATCCCCGACACCCCTACGCATGGCCATTTAGCCACGTCCTATCGTCATTCAAGGCGGTGGAAGGAGTTGCGCATATCGGCGTCTCCTCCTCCCTAGCCGCCGCCGACGGAGCGAGTCAGCGGACGCAAGCGCCTCGCGTCCTCGCTCCGCAGCCTCCTTCCTAGTAATGACGGCCTCACAGAATGAGGCCATCGACGACCAACACCTGTCGCTGTCGAGCATCTGTGAAACGACGGTCGACAACGACAGGTCTATTCCGAGTTCCATCGATAGGACGTGGCGCTGGGACCCCCAGGCGGGGCAAACTTCCAATGTGTGGCGCGAATCGTCGATTGCTGCGCCACATTCATGGCATCCTGGGGTCCCTTCTCTTCCAATTTTATGCAGGTACTTACCGAAGACCCCGTGTCCGGTAAGCACCTGCACCATCCTAAAGGTTAAGTTGCCGTGCCTCCTCGTGAGCCAGCGGTGGAGATGCGGCGCAACCGCCTCCACAGTCCCCTGACCTGCTATCGGGGACTCCAGGTCTTCCCTCCACCGCCGGATGACTTCCCTTCGGGCTACTTCTTGTGCTCTGCCCAGTCTCCTTGCGGAGACTTGCTCGCCGTTGGCCCGCACTGTGGCGCGGAACCGGTAAACCTCTGCCAACCCCTCAGCCACAAGCGGCCAAGGTGGGTCGCCTGCCAGTAGCGTCGCCGCAGTCCAGGACACTGTACGGTAACCCCTAATAGCCCTCACCGCCATGACCCTCTGCGGTCGTCGCAGGAGGGCCCTATTGCGGGCAGTAAGAGATTCCGACCATATAGGGGCACCATACAGCGCCATGGCCCGCACGATTCCGGTGTAGAGCCGCCGATAAGACGACCCAGGGCCACCAGTATTTGGCAGAAGCCTTCCCAGTGCCGCAGCCGACTTAGTGAGCCTCGGAACGAGCTGGGCAAAGTGTAACCCGAAGTTCCAATTTCTATCGAGGTGCAGGCCCAGATATTTCATCTGAGCCCGCACAGGCACGGCAACTCCAGACACACTGATGTGTGCTCCTCGGGGGGGACCCCGACGCGGGCCATGGAATAAGAGGGCCTCAGTTTTGTCCAACGAGACCCTCAAACCCAGCATTCCAATCCGGTCAACGACGAGCGCTATTCCTTCCTGTGCCAACCGGGAGGCTCCCTGGAAGTCAGCCCTCTTCACCGTGATGAGAGTGTCATCCGCGTAGCAAATAACCCCCATTCCGGGAAGGAGCCGACCTCTCAGAAGCCAGTCAAATCCGATGTTCCACAGGATCGGCCCGAGGACCGAACCCTGTGGAACGCCGCACCCCACCCGATGGCGATGAATGCGCCCGTCGCCCCCCTCCCAGAGCACATGTCTTCCCTCAAGGTACGCTTCCAGCAGCCTCCGGAGATACGGAGGCACTCCATGGTACCGAAGCGCCTCCCTCAATGTCTCGTGTGGGAGACTGTTGAAAGCGTTCTTTATGTCGAGCGAAACTGCCAGGAGTACTTCCTTGTTGGTCACTGTTTCAGTGGCCAAGGACTTTAGGGCGGCCAGCGCATCAATTGTGGAGCGGCCGCCTCTAAATCCATATTGATTCTCTGACAGTCCCGGCCCAACTTCCTCGAGGTGCTGGATGAGACGATCCGCAAGCACTTTCTCGAACAATTTAGCCGTCTCATCCAGCAGCACCAGTGGTCGGTACGCGGAAGGGGAGTCGACTGAGCGACCTTCCTTCCGCAGCAAGCATAATTTACCGCACTTCCATTGCTCCGGAAACTGCCCGGACCCCAAACATGCGTTGAGCAGTTCCCGGAGCCCATCCTTAAGGTATTGCGCGGCGATACCGAGTACGAACCCCGGGACGCCGTCGGGACCGGGCGCCTTTCTCTTTCCGGAAAGGCGGGAGAGAGCCGTTTCCATTTCAACATTGGTGATGGGTGGGATTGGAGTCTCCACTTCCATCACCGACCGAGGAGCCATTCTGGGGGGAACGTGTCCCACAGACTGCGGGAACAGCTCCCCCATTAATACCGACAGGAAACCCGGGTCCATCGATTCGATAATGGGAGCGCCACATGCGCGAAGCTTGTTCCGCGCCCGCTGGTATGGGCGCCCCCAGGGATCTCTATCGAGGCCTGCAATGAGCTCCTCGTGTGCCCTCTCCTTTGCCCGCTTGATGGCCAGCTGCAGAGTCTTTTTCTTGGTCTTGTAGTCGGTCCGCAGCCGACCCTCAAGGGCATCGTCCCGGTTGGCTCGTTGACGGCATCTGACATAGGCACGCCGCGCCTGATTAGAGACCACCCGGAGATTAGCAATCTCGGGTGACCACCAGTATACTTGACGACGCGGCGGCCTCCTCAAAGACCTCGGCATCGCTGCATCACACACTGCCTCAAGGGCCCTTCTTATTTGGCCAGCGAGCCCCTCCACACTTGTTGCCAGCTGTCCTATCACACCCCAGCGCTGTACTATGGCAGACTCCCGGGCCATTTCCAAATTTAAATGACCAATGGCCCACTTTGGGAAACGGCCTCTTATTCCGCGCCGGGGCCCTAGTGGTCCTCGAGGGGCGGAGATCTCAAAACGTATATAACGGTGGTCCAACAGAGTCTCCACCCCTTCTTCCACTCTCCAGTCACTCACCCCACGAGCGACACCGGGTGTAGCAAATGATAGGTCTACAATAGACCCACCCCGATGCCGCACGCATGTGTGGACTGTCCCTCTGTTAAGGAGAGACAGACCGGAGAGTAAGGACCACTGTTCGACGGCCGCGCCCTTAACATTTGTCGTGGGGCTCCCCCACGCGCGAGACTTCGCATTGAAGTCGCCGAGTACCACAATTTTTCTCGGCGACTGCCGGCGGACCGCGGCACTGACAGAGTCCAAGAATAACTGAAACTCCGCTAGGCCGCGGTTGGGGGAGAAATAGATTTCAATAATGGCGTAATCTCGCCACCCCACCACAATGTAACCATTGCCCCTCTCAAGAGGAGAGAGGGGAGGCCCGGCGCATCCTCTGGACAGAACAGCTACGTCTTCTCTGAGGTCCCCTACCCAATTGGGTGAGAGGGGGACAAAATAGGGCTCACTGGCCACGGCTATGTCTATGTCCCACTCCGCCATGGACTGTACAAATAAATCTTGAGCCCCGGCGCAGTGGTTTAGATTTGCCTGGAGGAAGCGTACTCTGTCTCCCATTAAGTGGACATTTCGGTTTCCTCCTGAGCTCTGCAGCTACTGCTTGATGCGGTGGTTCGGGGTCCTTGAGCCACCTTGCCTTTCGATGAGGGGGCTTTGCAAAGCCTTCCCCCCATTATGTGCTCTGCTGGGCGACCAGCGGCGGCGCACACCGCACAGCGTGTCATGGCAGCCGCACATGTAACTGACTTATGTCCACTGCCACCGCAACGGAAGCAAAGTTCAGAGCGGTCGACAGCGGACGGGCATAGCGGGGCTGTGTGCCCCAGTTCCAGGCACCGGAAGCACCTCAATGGAAGGTTTTCGAGCACCTGAACGCCAGCCGAGCTCCAGCCAACCAGGAGCCTTCCTGCATCAGCGAGCATTTTAGCGGCGACAACAGGGCAGCGCACCTTGACCATGCCCATGCCGCGGGGTCCACGCTGGATTTGTCCAACCTGGACTTCCGCGGCATCACAGCTACATGTGCGGGCTACTGCTGCCCGTACCTTCTCTTCGGTGGCGGAGTCATCCATTCCGGTCACCCGGATATCAGCACGTTTGACAGGGCAGATGACATCCGCCACACCTACTAGCGCCGTGCGCAAATTGGTGGCCAGCTGGTCAGCAACTTCCATTGACTGGGACTTGTGCAATTGCAGGACCCTGGCCCCAGTCACAGAGCGCCTTATTTTGAGACCCTCCTTAATACCCATCTCCTGAAGATTGACTCCCTGCTCGGCGCGGAGCATGGCGTCAGCATATGTAACCCCCTTTTTTTCAGCCTCTGGCTGCAGTTTCACAATTACAGCTGGGGAGCGGGGGGCGGCAAGTGCAGCCTTTAGTTTCCTTTGCGCCACAACAGTCGGGGCAGGAACTGTGGATGGCGCAACAGTCGCGGGGATGTGTGCAGGAGGGGAAGATTTTTTTTTCTTCCCCTTCTTCACTACGGTTGCCCAGCTATCCGTAGTCACCGGGTGGACCGACGGAGTGACTGCCAGAGTACCAGGGGCCGCCTGGGCAGAAGACGCTGGTGGAACCGTAGGGACGGCGGATGTGGCCATAACAGACGCTGCGTTCTTCCGTTTGTCGGCAGCTAGTGGTGGACGGTTCACCTTGGCGGGGAGAAGGCGATCCTCCAATCCCGCAAGCCGGGCGTTCACCATCTCCCCAATGGACCTCACGATAGAAGACTTGAGTTCCTCTATGGTGTCCGCTTCCATTAGAGACGAAGAGGCAGTAGCCCTCATCGCTGAAAATTCCCGGCGATAAGCTTTAAGTTCCGCCTTGAGGGCTTCGACTTCCTGGCGCTGCCTGATATTATCTGCTCTCAGTCGGCGGGTCTCTTCTGTCTCCGATTTTGAGCACAAACTGTCAATAATGGCTTGCATCTCTGCTGCTGCATCCCTTAACTTCTTTATGTAAGGACCCTGTAGGTGCCCAGATTTCCGAGTAACTTCCAGGATTATTGCTGCATTACGGCCCCCACGAGCACGTATCTCCTCCGGCCCTATGGTAGAAAGGTTCTCCGTGGTGGGACACTCCGAAGCTGAGGTATCCGCTGAATCCAAGCGTGGTGAATCTAGAACTTCTTTGCGGAAGGCCCGGCTTCTAAGCACACGTTCGTACTCAATTTCCTCAGCCTCGGCGTCTCTATTTTTGAGGTCCACCTTGGCACGTGTGAGTCCTGTGTTATGGCCCCTTTGTACTGCCTTACCTCGACGTGAGGTATTAACCTTAGATTTGGGTTCCACCTCAGTATCAGATCCCAAATACTTTCGCCCAGAGTTAATGACTTCAATATCTGGTTGACCGAGCTTTGCGCGGTAAGTTTTTGTTTGACCTCTATTTGACCTTCAGGGGTCACCTTGATACATTTTTGTACGTAACTTTTCCGTTCTTTTCATTTCCGATATCAAAAATAGGGGCTTCCCATTTAAAAAAAAAACAAAGTTGATCTTAAAATAACCTTGAAAACGAAGTTCAAGGTCAAATCCAAGGTTACCATGACATACGTCATTAAAAATTTCGTTTGACGTGTTTTTTATATTTCGATCAAATAATCCCCCTCCAAGATAATCAGGGGTTTCCATACTTTTGCCCCGCCCTGTATATATATATATATATATATATATATATATATATATATATACAGGGCTATACTAGCAACCCGCCCTCGCTTCGCTTCGGTTTCAGTCACTTTACCCACCTTGTTCCCTTAGAAGGTAAAAATTAACAAATGCTGTTTATTAATTTTAACTGAAGAGTATTTTCCGTGTAGTGACAGAATAAGAATACAATTCACCACCCCCTCTCTTGCCCGTGACTGTCATAGGAGACGACTAAGGGATTATAATATGTTTACAACATCTATGCAAGAGAAGAAAAACTCGAAACTAAAACCTATGCCAACACGTTTGACCAGCGTGATATAGTAGGTTAATTTCCCTCTCATAATGGAGGAGCCTCGAGCACAACAGTGGGATGTATAAGGGTTGAAATGATGAAAATAATGATGAATGAACAGTATTTATGCAAAATTTAAAGAAAGTCGATGAAGATTTTTTTTTCACCCCTTAGGGAATGAATTTCAAAAAATCCTTTCTTAATGGGTCCCTACGTCACAAAATAAAATTACGGTCAAAATTGCATGTTTCTAGCTTCAGTAGTTTTCGCTCGTCGTTGATGAGTCAGACAACCAACTTCTTTATACCTATTTACACCTTTAGAGGGTGAAAATGAAAAATGCTGAAATACGTGTTTATTTATTTTTATTAGTGTTTGTGGAGAATTTCATGAAAATCGATGAAGATTTTTTTCTCGCTATACAAACTTTACTACTGCGGTTTACCCCCTTAGGGGTTGAATTTCAAAAAAAAAAAAAAATCCTTTCTTAGTGCGTTTCTACGTCACGCAAAGAAACTAATGTCAATAGTTCATGTTTCTGGCTTCAGAGTAGTTTCGGCTCTGTGATAAGTCGGTAAAGTGACATCTGTCTACCTATTTTATACCCTTAGAGGATGAAAATGGATAAACGCTGAAACACGTGTTTAATTATTTTTATTAAAGAGTATTTGTGCTTAATTTGAAGACAGTAGCTAAAGATTTTTTTCTTTCCATAAGGACTTTGCCGTTGCGTTTCACCCCCTTAGGGGAGGAATTTCAAAAAAATATTTTCTTAGTGGGTGCCTACATCATAAAATGAAACTACGGTCCAAATTTCATTTTTCTAGCTTCAGTAGCTTCGGCTCACCCTGTTCCCTTATATGTTTATTATTGTGAATGCCCCCGCGACACCCTTTGTAGGTGGAATTTCGCAAAATCCCTTATTAGCTGACCTCTACTCGACGAAAGGAATACTCGTGCCAAATTTCAAGTCTGTGCGTCTTATGGTTCCAGAGATATGGTGATGAGTCAATATATCGCTCGCAAAACCCCCCCTCTCCTATATATGGGTATATAGATATGTATAAGAATTGCTCGTTTAAAGATATAAGATTAATTTTTTCATCATCATCACAGCTCATACATACGTCCCACAGTTAGGCTCTAATTTCTTCTACAATGGGAGGGAAATTACCTACTATACCGCGCTGGTCAGATATGTTGGCATGGGATTTTAGTGGGGGTTTTCCTTCTCATGCATGGATGTTATATGCATATTATACCCCTTAGTCAACTACAACACTCACAGATAAGGAAGAGGGTTGTGAATTGTATTCTTACTCGAATAAGAATAAACTTCACTTTTTTTTAATTTAATTAATTATTTATTTAATTAGTTCTTTAACACCATTATAACCTTAATCCTTGTCTGACCAATTTCATGGCAAAATAATCCGCATAGACAGCGTATTTCAACTCTCTTTAGATAACTATATCATATATCTATTTCTAGATTATGTATGTCTACTTACGTGTGAGGATGGGGCAGAATATGAATCACCACTCCTTTTCTCCCCGTATATCCACATATACCACCATCATTGGTCCCACCCAATGATGGTGGTCGAGGTACGATGGCGGGGCCCCGGGAATAAGTGTTTCCGTTTTATTTAGGATTACTCTAAGCCCCAGCGCCTTAACATGCCAAGACACGCCTGACCACCTCCTCGGTACCGAGCGTTTGCAAAACCTTTTTCTTGGTTTACAGAGACACTGCATCTTTCTAAATGGTTTACTATTAACCGTCTCAGTTATAGAGGCATCCTGTGATACCAAAATCGCTTCCCTGATACAGCTGAATGGTAAAGTATTTAATACGTTGGTGATATCCAAAGCTCGCCTCTGCCGGTGATCAAACAGCAACCACAGCCCTCAGCAAGGGCGCGATCGTCTAACACTTCTAGATATGGAACTGGTAGTCTGAAGAGTCGGGGCCAACCTCACTGTGGGCGATGCGGGCAGTCAGACTTTTCTACGATATCTTTCCTGTATAGTCCATCAGTACGATAGGCCTGCGGGGCGTGGCTGAGTTCGAAGAATCTTCCGACTTCGGGAGGAGTACCAGTTTGTCCTCCTTCGGGCAGAGTCTCAGTTTCCCCTCTCCCATCTGACTGAGGCGTAATTCCATGTATTTGAGGACTAATGTCCAATAATTGGTAATGACCGAAAAAAAAATTGAGTCGATACTTATTTGTTGACATTAAAAATGACAAAGCATTATATATTTTAAATATATAATGCTTTGTCCGTGATGTTTTTTTTTTTTTTTTTTTTTTTATTGCCAACGGTGGCAAACGAGCAAGCAGCACACCTGATGGTAAGTGAAACTGCTGCACATGGACCATTGCAATACCAGGGGCACAGCCAGGCCGCTGCCTACCGTGAAGGAAATACTCTTCTTAAACCTCGTTTAAAGAAGGACATGTCATAGCGCTCGGGAAACACAGCAGCAGGTAGTTCATTCCAGAGCTTGCACGTACGTGGGAGAAAAACAAAAGACACAAATATATTATACTAGCTGACCCGGTGAACTTCGTACCGCCATAATTCTTTTCGTAAATATATTTTCACAATTTCCGAAAATATAGTGTCTATAGCTGTTATTTACTTTTTGATATTACATGTCAGATGCGTTTTTGTTATACCCATGGAAGTAGTAAGTACTACGTACAACGTTGTACGTAGTACTTACTACTTCCATGGTTATACCACGTTTCATAGTGACTTGTATTCTCTTTCACGTTTTATGTTACGTCAAATGGGAACGCGATCGAACGGGATAAAAGTATCCTATGTTCGTCTCCTGGTTCTAAGCTACCTCTCCACCAATTTTCACCCAAATCTGTACCGCCGTTCTTGAATTATAAATAGTGTAACTAATACGACTTTCTTTTATATATATAGATATAAATAAATTTATCTTATATCTAAATAAATTTAAGTGATACGAAGTTCACTGGGTCATCTAGTAGTCTTTACTAGTATTATAAGAAGAAAGATTTGTTTGTTTTGAATAGGCTCCGAAACTACTGGACCGATTTCAAAAATTCTTTCACCGATGGCACGCTATAATATCAGGGAGTAACATAAACTATTTTTTATCCCGGTATTCCCACAGGAATGGGCACTACACAGGTAAGGCGACTGAAACCGAAACGAAGCGATTACGAGTTGCTAATTGTTTATAAAGCAAGTCAAACTACTTTAAAAAACAATACTACTTACATACATTACCCATCACGAATGTTTAATATTGATTGATTTTATATTCATTAGAGGCATGACTAAGAAACTCATTAATATTATATAATTAGGAAAGTAAAAAGTGACCTTCTGTTCTAGTAACGAGCATAGTAGACCATATACTAGATAGAGCCATTGTGCGTAGATGCTAGAGTAGTCTAGATAATGAACTCCTAATATCAAGTGTTGTTGGTTCGAATCCGATGTAAGACAGTTATGTATTTGTTTTATTTACGATTGGTTATTCTTATTCTGGACATTATTTGGGTTCATTAAGCGTATATTTGCATAATCATCCACGACACAATTTTTTTATGCTTAGAAAGAGAAAGAAAGAAAGAAAAATAATTTATTACTCTTTTACGAAAGGAACACCTACAAGAACATAATAATAAAAGTACAATAAGATAAAAACTATAACTAACAAAAAAAAAGAAAAAGAGAAACAACGAAAATAACAAAAATTACATAAAGATCTGGTCTCCTTCGCAAAAGAGCAAAGGGATAGCTGCTCAGCATAATGCTGAGGTATCTACTCAGTAAATACCACAACGCTGATATTCTGCAGCGTCCTGCGACGTTCGTCAGCGATGTACACGTAGCAGAGTATAAAAGACATTGGCGAATTATAAGTATCTCTTTACAAATAATATATTGCAATAATAACAAATATAACAATAATCTAACTTAAAAAACATATATAAGAATAATAACAAAATAAAGGATAAGATCGTCTTAAAATTACGTAAATGAACCAAGAAAAAATTAAAAAAAAAAAAAAAAAAAAAAAAGATATATATTTTAATCTGTGGCATTACCTGTGATGTGATTTTGCTCTATCTGTAAGCGAATATTTACTCGTATATCTGTATATTATTATCAGATTTGTTAGCTGTATAAGTGTAGTTATAATTAATGGTCGACAATTATAATGATTAGTGAAAGTTATAAGGCAAATCAAATGTGACTTTTAAATATGTGTGGTGAAAATATTATCAACGTAATGTGGCTAATTATTGACAAGCCGTATTACACGATTGACCAAGAGAACCCCGTTTGTGGCAGCACACTGCTGGATGTATCGAATCATTGCTACCATGCTAAGGATATAAAGGTATGCTTAATATGTATATATAATTCTGCATTTGTTAGACAGCATAAATGTACACATTTGTTTAATAAATGAAGAAGAAAAGAAAGATAAATAAAGGAATGGTTTTTAAATTTGGTTTTGTATAAACATGAAGTGTTTTTTCAGGTTATTTATAAAGCTTTGCTTTGTTTTTAGCTGGCGCAGTGGAGGAGATAATATGTTCCAGCAGTGTGTTGCAGCATATTTGAAGCTTCCCCTGAAGGCAGCGGTCCTATATTTTGGCACTATAAGAGGATGCACCGTAGAACGGACTGGGTATTTACATTGGTCTACTTTCCAGTATAGTTTATAATACAAGTATTTAGGGCTTTGAGTGGCAATGATACTATAAACAAAACTGGCGAAATGTATCTTTCTCCTAGAGGTCATCTTCAACATATTGTGTTTATTTAAATATGGAGTTACATGATTTCTTTTAGGTATCCGGAAGCAGAAGCGTGCACAGGCATTTTGGATTCTTTGTATCAGGCACTCTGTTCTACTTAGTATACATGGTCCATATACAATATCACAATAGTTCAGCTTGGATAAGATGAGACTATTGGATAATTGGACTCTTAAGCGTTCACTGATATAGTCACGTATTCCATACAAGACCTTTAGTCTGTAGAAACAGCTCTTGAGCACATTGTTAATATGTTTTTCAAAACTTAGCGCTGTCTTAAGTTCAGATGACGGATGATGCTGATGCCGAAACTTTATCGATATTTATTTCAGCTCTATCTGAGCCTTCTCCTCGATAGGAGTGAAATTAACCTACACTAGTCGGACGGGTTGACAAGATGCCCGTGGATGTCGCAGAATGAAGGGGTTGGTGGTTAGTATTCTTACTCCATCACTACACGGAAAGCATTACATTAGTGATATTTTCTATTTACTTTGCCCATATTAATTAAAATGCAATATGACATTTTTGGAAATCATTTTATTGGTGTTTCCCACTGCAGACAGTTTTCGGACTATATCAATAAATCGCCCAAAATAGTTAACTAACTCTACTTTTACTTTCTAATCAGTAACAATATACTACTGCGTTTCATCCGGTCAAAGAAAGTGAAAGGCCCAAAGCCCCTTTACTGTCCTAATATCATTCCCTTTTATCCTTGCCCTTCTCTGCGGTAGGCAGTGACTCACTGTAGGCGGAGTGTTGCTTAATGAACAGCGTAATCACTTACCATTAAGTAGCTTGCATCCATACTAATATTATAAATGCGAAAGTAAGGATGTTTGTTTGTTTGTAACGCTTTCACGCTTAAACCACCGAACCGATTTCAAACATTCTTTCACCAATAGAAAGTTATAATATCAGGAAGTAACATAGGCTATATTTTATCCCGGTATTCCCACAGGAACGGGAATTACGCCGCGGGTAAAGCGACTGAAACCGAAGCGAAGCGAGGGCGGGTTGCTAGTTTACTATAAATGAATTTGAAAAAAGTATACAGTGTTTCTAAATTTACAGAATTGACACTGACAAATCGTGACGTTTATTATTAAATCAGATGATTCTTATAAAAGTAGATTATTGCGTCTAATACATTATCAGTTCAATGTATTATACATTGCGGTCCTTACAGTGCATGAGTAGTTTAAAAACAAGGAGTGTTCATTGCACCTTATTGCCTCTCCGTTTACATATTACAAACTCATATCACTAGATTGTGGGATTCGTAGTAAACAACTTACGCTTTTAAATGAGACAATGATATATAAAGATAGATTATTTGCATTACTACAAGATCAGATAAATTAATTAAGCTAACAAATATGTAAGTCAATTTACCCGATTGTGATTATCTATATAGTAGCGTGAAGCAAAAACTTTGTACTCCTTTTTACGAAAATTACGTGGACGGACATGTATGAAATTTGGCACGGTTGAAGTATAAGGAGAAGCGCATAAAACTAAAATTTTATACAATAATGGATTAGAAATACATTAAATGCATTAAAAAAGGCATTACGCACACTACAACACAATCGCTACACACACACACACACACACACACACACACACACACACACACACATGCACGTTTGTCAGTGTGTTGCGTAGCAACGCTTATAGACTTTTGTTAACGGTTAAAATCTCTGGTCGAATTGATTGTCAAACAATCATAATTATGATGACAATGTCTAAATATTTGTGCGTATATATTAGTTATTAGTGAAATATAGCTTGCTCAATTTACAATTATACATAAATAAAATTAAAGAAAATTGTGTAGCAGAAAAATTTATTAAAATGAATTATGGCCGAATTTCGACCACACGCCGGCCACTAGTCTATATAGTAGCGTGAAGCAAAAACTTTGTACTCCTTTTTACGAAAATTCCGCTGATGGATAAGTATAAAATTTGGCACAGTTTAATTATATATTGAGAAAAATTGAATAAAACTAAAAATTGATATAATGATGCATTAGAAATACATTAAATTAATAAATAAAAACATGACGCAAACTACTTCACGACGTACCACAGTACGACGTACACGCTTTTGTTCTGATTAGTCTCTGGTCGAACTGAATGACAAGCTATCATAATTATGATGACAATGTTTACTACATATACTCATATATTAGTATTAGTGAAATACAGCTGCTCAATATACAATTATAAATATATATTTATATATGAGGAAACACGTATATATATTTACATTTTAGAAAATTGTGCAGCAGAAAAATAAGTTTCAATGAATCATGATCGAATTTCAACCACTTGGCGACCGCTAGTATTGAAATAATAGATCAAAGAGCTAACGATGGCACTAAAAATCTATTTCACAAAGAAGATGGCGTTCATACATATTCGTGTAGTCTTCAGATATTTTCGGTTTAGTTTTTAATAAATATCAAATTCTTAAAATTCAGAAATGTTTAACCTTTAGAAGTTTTACTTCAACTGAGTATCACATTTCAGCCCATATACGTTCCACTTTTTGGCTAGGGCCTCTTTCATTATGGGAACATAATTTATCTGCTGTTACCACGATAATCAAACACCTTGGCTTTATATAGGGTTTTTCTTCTTCTGTAATGATCTTGTCGGTGTATTAGATTATTACATCTCTTAGTCCTCTTTTACGACACCCACAGGTATCTCTGATCTTTGTACATTACTTATAAATATATATTATGTACGCATGTTTCCAATAATGATGATGATATATGTACATATAAATACATAAGTATAAAAACGCCAATTCTTAAATTAAATTCGAATACTTATGACCTTGTGATACCTATTATATACATACTAGCAACCCGCCCTCGCTTCGCTTCGGTTTCAGTCGCGTTATCCGCGTAGTTCCCGTTCCCGTGGGCATACCGGGATCAAATATAGCCTATGTTACTCCCTGATATTATAGCTTTCCATTGGTGAATGAATTTTTGAAATCGGTTGGGTGGTTTAAGCGTGAAAGCGTAACAAACAAACAAATAAACAAACAAACAAACTTACTTTCGCATTTATAATATTAGTAAGGATATTATAAGTAATAAATCATAATACATTTTATTAGTTGTAAGTAAAGTTATAGGCTAGCATGACAACCACTAGAGTTAAGGTAAAGGATCGAGATAAATTTTTTGTTATTATAAAAATGTTTTCCATGTAGTGACGGAGTAAGAATACAGTTCACCATCCCCTTTGTTGCCCATAACTATCACAAAAGATGACTAAGTGATATGAGATGCAGATGTTAGAGAAGGAAAACTCCAAATAAACCTCTTTATCAACCCGTCTGACCAGCGTAGTATAGTAGACTAATTTCATTAGTGAAGTAATACAATAAATAGCGAAGACATGGTATATTTTAAGTATCATTTTATTAACATTGTTAAGTAGCCGGATCGGGCGACCGTAGAAATCTGCTGGTAGCACGCTAGACATTCCAAAAATTCATTTAATGAGCACCTATAGCTACAAACAAAGCGTGACCATATTTTCCTTCAGGATCATATTTTTTGTTGAGTGCTTCTAATTCTGTAGGTAGTTTACTCTGCACAGCACCCAAGAAATTACGTAGCAATTCTTTTTGTGGATTAGGACACTTACTGCAGCCTGTCTCGAAAACCTCTGGGAGGTCGTCTGTAAGAAAACATACCTTTCATTTAAATCGAATTCATAATGTACTCTAAAATTTATAAATTTTTATACTTTAAAGAATATCAGATATAGAGATATGGTCTTGTATTGAGTTTTCCTTCTCTTGTTATTGTCTCTTAGTCAATTATCATGAAACCTATGGGAAAGAAGGAAATAAAGAACCGTTGCATTCTTATATATTTTTGCATGTAAACTTCACAAGTATCATACCCAAAGTTAAAATATTAAATAGACGTTAACCTAGAGTCAGAAAAAATAATACATAAAACAAAAATAAAGGATTCATGGAAGTTGATTGAGAATTTATAAAATCGTAAATATCCTGTAATTCCTGTACAATAAAAATTACAAATGCAAAGATTGTGTGTAACACTCTAAGTCATAAAGCCCGCTGTCCTGAAAGTCCTTCAAAATTGTGTTATACCACTACTACTTGGATAGGCTATAGGCTAAATTTTTTCATACTATCTTTGAGCAGACTATAGTCCATAAAATATAGCTTGATCTCTGTGACAGATGTCAACGAAACCAACGAAGTAAGTTTGAACGAGCGACATGTTTACAATTTCATTTTGTGTCAAATATATTTTCATTCTTTTCGTGCCAGTTTTATTGCAACTGAATTGCAAGTAAGTAAGTAAGAAATTTATTTGCTAGAATCACGGTACAAATTAGGTGTTACAGTTGTTTACTGAAGCAATTACATGATTCGCCAGAAGCTGGCATGCATATTATTTTAATTTTAAAATTGCGTGCACAATATTTTTCAAAATATAATTTATACATTATTAAATTAACATGGAAATTATAATATAGAGAATTATGATAATTATAATTGAGAAGATAATATACGTAATGTCATATTCTAAATGTGCATTATGAATGTCAGCTTTAATAATTAATTAAGAAAAGAAAAAAATTATAATAATAATGTCAGATTCTAAATTGCTTTCAAAATATGTCATTCATCATTGTTTATAAAATATTTGTCATTTAAAAAGTCATATATTGTATAATAGTATTTTTCAATTAGTATTGATGTCAGTTTTCTTTTAAAATTATTTTTAGTGTCCTCCTTTAAAACATCAGGTATTTTATTGTATATAGTAGTGGCCATACCAAAAATGTTTTTTCTTAGCAGAGCAGTATTGTACCCCTTATTATATATATAATATATTATAAATATAAAAATATTAATATTCATGCCTAAAATGTACCACGTAAGTACTGAAATACCTAGTAAACCTTTTATACATAAATGACGCTTACGCACGTACACGGTCATACTGGACTGAAAATAAAAATGAGATGGGACAGTCGATATACGTAAATCGATAACCGATCTGTATTAAATTATTCATATAAGAAATAAACCGAATACAGTACCTATATAATACTTTCAACATATTTTTTACAATTACAATAGACAGATACATTATAAAATACATAAATTGAATTAATTAAACATTAATAAACTACTTTTCGTCTCAGAGTAAATGTTAAAATTGTGTACGCATTATTGTCAATAAATTAGACATATTTATTTATAAAACAGTCGTAATTGATCGATTGATCTAACGACTGTCACTATTTTGGCAAAAAATGATAAATGTTTTAGCAGGAACGCTCCAGTGATGACGATAATAGTTACCTAGACCTTGATTGTCTAGACCTTTTGAATAATTAAAACAGTCAAAAAACAGTTTTCTTTGAAATAAATTCAAATTGTAATTTATATTTTATTTTTTTTTTATTTTTATTTTTTTTTTATTTATTTTTTTTTATATTTTTTTTTTTATTTATATTTTATTTATACAATTGTATTTTAATTATAATAGAAAATCACAATTATAAAAATAAAGAGGTTTATCGATAAAAAACTACGGACTTTATCGTAAGCGTGACAGCACTAGGCACAACTGTCACAGAGATCATCCTATATTTTATGGACTATAACAACAAGTATTGTAGAACTGTCATTCACAATATCACATGGTGTACCATTCGTATGAGATAAACAATCGGCACTTTTTGTAAGAGATTTTGTATAGCTCTGAGGCCTGAGTGTGAGTTTTGTCGTTAATATTACACGTTCTACCGTGAGCGCGTAAACTGTCATTTGTATGAAGAAAAGTACAGCGCCACTAGCGGTGCGTATTTGAAACAATGTTTTAAATACGCACCGCTAGTGGCGCTGTACTTTTTTTCATACAAATAACATGTTTACGCGCTCACGGTAGAACGCGTAATATTAACGACAAAACTCACACTCAGGCCTCTGGGATCGAAGTAATATCATTACAGTACTGTTTTTCGTGTGGTGACGGAATAAGTATACAATTTACCAACCCCTCTCATATGCGTGAGTGTAGTAAAAGACTACTAAGAGATTATTAGAATATGCAGATAACATATATGAAAGAGAAAGAAAACTCATACTAAAACTCTATACAAATCCGTCTGACCAGTATGGTATAGTAAGGTTAATTTCCCTCCTAACGTGGAGGAGGTTCGAGCGCAACATTGGGACGTATATGAGTTAAAATGATGATGATGATTATGGTGATCATGACTATAAAATAAACGTATATATATATATATATATATATATATTCCATTTGTAAAAATAAATAACTATTATTTTTTTTACCTCCTTCTATTTCCATACTATCGAGTACAGGTTTTCTACACCACACAGACCAGAGTAACGTTTATTGGGACGTCGGCCAATGGGAGGGTACCCCACGTAGGGGGTATTCCGTCGGGCCGACCACAGATGTCAAGTAACCCTGCTCCAGTGGTCGGCCCAACGACGAAGGCAACGTGGTTTTCGGGTGGGTTGCAGGTGTTGCGTGCTTACGCCCCTCTGTCGCCCCGAACGGAGTGATGCGAGGAGCGTGCCGACCGCAGCCCACCCCTTGAAAAATAAAAAAAAAATAAAAAGAGTAGCGTTTATTTTCAATTTTTATTCTCTTGCAGTGAAATAATGTACTTATTACACTTTGTGGAGCTAAGAACCGTTGAGAAAAACATGTACATTATGATAACACGTAAATTATGAATGCAGTTTGCTGTTATATAGTTACAATAGTGAATGCCATGAATTTCATAATCAACGAATAACTATAGCCCTTGCTAAAAATGCATTTGAATATAAAAATAATATATGCTTACTTTTGAAGCTCGGAGGGATGCCATCACAGGAAGAGGTATCCACAAGACATCCTAGGAGGGCTTTCAGCTTGGCATCATCCTTGAGTGCGCCAGCAATGTCAAAATTACCTTCGTCATAAGGCTTAGCCATGGCCAAAGCCAATACTAATGACAATGCACACACGAGTTTCATGTTTCTCTAGGAAAAAAAGATTTTTTTTTTTAATTGAGATCTTACTGCGTCATCACAGAGATTATGAATAACACTTACAAAAACACTAATTTTATTTCTTGAACTAGCAACCCGCCCTCGCTTCGCTTCGGTTATAGGTTATAGTCGTTTTACCCGCGTAGTTCCCGTTCCCGTGGGAATACCGGGATAAAATATAGCCTAGTTTACGCCCTGATATTATAGCTTTCCATTGGTGAAAGAATTTTTGAAATCGGTCCAGCCGTTTTGAAGATTACCCAGAACAAACAGACAGACAGACAGATAAACAAACATTTTTTAATTGCTATTATTTATATCAATCAACAAATCATCAACAAATTATTTATATCATCAATTACTATTATATTTAATTGCTATTTTAGGCACGGTTATTTGCACGACACCTATGGTGTCGTGCAAATAACCGTGTATTTGTTACATACATATTTAGTCCTAGCTTGTTTGTATTCTCTACATTTCAATAAGTATAGGTATATTAATATTATTAAAAAAAATGTAAAATCATTAATACTTTTTATCAATTGATGAGGCCTTGGATCGCAGTCGTAGTTCTTTCAAAGCATTTTAGTGCTTATTTAATGCTCTAATATTTTTATACTTATCAGTTCATATTTACCTTCTAATTATTTGTTCGGTATCAAACATTTTTATTATAATTTTAATAATTCATTCACAGTTCACACTTTCTGTTTGGTTCGCGGTTGGCTCGGGGCCGGCCGCGTCGGCCGGCTCCAGGGTTGTTTTGTTTCGCCCTTTTTGGTTTCCCTTCTTGCTCCGTGCGTTGGAACTAGCTGTCGCGTTGGCACATATATGTTATAATTGCTACGCCTTTTGTTAGCCCTGAAATCTTAGTAAATATAATATCGCGCGCCACCATTTTGTTTTGTGCCGTTGACGTACGCGATTTGATTAGAACTGTATATTTGTGAACATTTAAGTTGTGTGTGCAAATAACAAGCCCGAAGCCCTGATTTTTACGAGACTGCTGTCATCACCACGCCTTTGGATACTCAGCTAAGTAACCCCTCAATTGGGTTCTATTTATCTGGCCAGACCGAACGCCGAGTCAGGTTACGTTGTAGCTGTTGTAGGTACCGCACCTACGTGTAAGTTGTAGAATAGTAGTCTTTGTTTAATACGTTTAACATAACTTTAAATAGCCTTGTGTAATCGCAAACCACGGTTATTACCCATTTTATTTCCCTCACTGACCTGGTGTTCCCTTCCACTGCGCATCCTAGGTCAGTAGGGGACGGTAATGAACATTATTAATTATTTATACTGTTGGATTTTTTTGGGTGGGGCGACAGAGGGGTGGCACACGCGGCCATATAACCCACCCGTAGCCCGTAGTATAATTGTTTGTCTTCATTGGTCGGCCCGACGGAATAAACTGAAAGCGTACCCTCTCCTCTCGACGTCCCTTTCCCGAGAGGTCGGTCGCTGTCGCGTGATTAGCCTCTCTGCGAGTAACGGACTAATATCCCCGGTCTGGTCACCCGCGAACTCGGCTAAGGTGGCATCAAGCGCAGGTACTCGTGCCTGCGCCGTCCGAGTCGCCGGCGGTGGACCGGTCGTCGTGGAGGCGTTCTTCACGCGCACGATCCGCCACCTCCCTCGTTGAGATCTCTCGACCATGTACAGGTATTTGGCGAAGCAACTGTGCCCCATCAAGATCTGCACCAGTTGGAAGGCAAGCACCCCTCGCCGCCGACCCAACGACTCCATTAGCATCGGCCGGAAAGCCTCGACGGTCCGAACACCGTACCGAGGTCTCTCCAGCTGGACTGCCCAACGAGTAATGACGTCTCGGCGGGCGTCATCTCGCCAGGCGGCAATCTCCTTGGATGAGACGACGCCGCCTCCGGCTCGCATTGTCGACACTCGCTAGTACAACCCGACGAGTATCTCCGCCTCTAGGTCCCACGGGGGAGTCCCGGCCAACAGGTACACTGCCTCCGTCGTCACCGTGCGGTATCCGCGTATGGACCTAATCGCCATGGCTCTCTGTGACGCCAGGATAATTGTATTGTTAGTGGTAGGAAATCGATGTCCGTGTAGTAGCAATTTGTTATTGCGGTTCGTTCGGTGAGCGAGAGAGCCAGTAGCCCAACTTACTGAGGGTGTATGCATATTGTGGGTTTTAAGAATGCCTTTAGTATCATCGAATCTCATTGCAGGCATTCCCACTGCCTTCACTTTCTTTGCGGTAGGCAGCGGCCTTGCAAAGGTCCATGAGCGGCAGCAACACTTACGATCCGGTGTACTGTTTACTCGTTTGCTACCGTTTGCAATAAAAAACGGTCATATACAATGCGATAATTGGGATACTATTTAGTCAAATGACCATAAAATATACCTTGATCTCTCTGACAGTTGTCACCAGTGCTGTTATGCTTACGATGAAGTCCGTAATTTTTTATCGATATTTTTAACTCGTTATTTTTATAATTGTGATTTTCTATTATAATTGAAATACAATCAATGAAAATCTTTTTGAATTTAAATCAATTCAAAACTGTTTTTTGACTTTTTAATTATTCGGAAGGAATAATTAAAAAAGGCCAAAAACACGGGAAATCACGATCAACGTCACTATTGTTATCATCACTGGAGCGTTCCTGCTAGAAAATTTATATTTTTTTGTTACAATAGGGACAATCCGCGAGTTGACTATTTTCCAAAAATTGTTTTAAACACTTTATATGGTCAAATTAATACCAGTGGTACGATAGTTATTTATTATTACACCTATAAATGCAATAAAAATGCAATTAAAATTTAAATTAAAAATACACTACAAAAACGCGGCATTATGGTCACGTGGCAACGTGTGATGTCACTGTTCAAATCAAACTGAAGTTAGCTGAAGTTACTGTGTACACAACTACACATATACAACTGCGTTTCGCAAAATTGAGTTCTGAAATATTCTGAATCTGAATACTAAATTTAATTATTATCAATCCTGTGTTGTGCCTTGTTGCGGGAGCATTTCTATAAAGACGCCAACAAAACCATTCTTGTCCCGATTAAAACAGAAATTCGGAATAAGTGGTTAAAACTTGCTCGAATAAACGTAGCAGATTTTATCAGTGAAATCAAACTTATTTTTTTGTGAAGATCATTTTGATGTAAGTAATAAACTATTCAGTATCTACACCTATATTGCCAGTGAAATGATTCTATTAAAATAGGCAACCTTTTATGAGATTGTCATTTGAGTAAATACCTATTATAATCACAATATTATATTCATGTTTCAGCTCCCTAATGACATGGAGAACTACATGGAATACCATTTGTTAGGTTCTGTGAAGAGGATACCAATAAAACCTAAGTGTTTACCATCAAAATTTGCATGTCAACCTAATAGAAAGAAGCAAACTACAACTACTCTCAAAGATGTTTGTTTAAAGAGACAGAAAGGTATTTGTTGAACATCATTATGAGATGAACAAGAAAAAAAACCGAAGAAGTTTATACAAGCAGTGGACATTTGCCAGGACCTTCAATGACAGGTATTAAAATCAATTTATACCACTCTCCGGAAACAATACTATCCTTGTAAAAGCAGTCATTTATCTGTTACTATCTAAGAGAAGGACAAACCAATAAAAATGTTATATTAATTTATAATATTAATGTAATACATTGTAGTGTTGGGCAATCCTGCCCGATCCACCAAAGTCAACAAATAAACTAATCCAAGCATATATTTCTAAAAAGTATAGAAGTAAAGCCAGTCAAACTCATATTAGTAAATAGAACTCTGTGCCTTCACCCATAAGAATTAAGAAAGTAAATATTGTGGTATCTCCTTTTAAAAAAATATCCCCAAGTATAACCCAAGTCAGGTGCTAAGAAAGTTAACTTTTATAGAGGAAGAAGCATCTGAGAGTGAAATTTTGCTGCTCCATCCATGCCTGCCTCTTCTGCATCCTTGTTGAGTTCCAGTCTGGTGGTAGTTTATGTTTTTGGATAATTTAGTTTTGTAAACTTGACAATATTTAAGTGCCCTCTCGGGGTTTATGCATAATTTGAATATCTATGAAAAGGAAGAAAGGATTACACTTATAAGCCACTGGTTTTTCTTGTTTTTTAGGTAACATTAATGTTATTGTTGTTTTTGTGTGTGAAATAAAAAAGTTAAAATTACTATAAACTTTTATTTAACATTAATAGGTAATTCTAGTACTTTGATGTAGTGAGGGATATACCTATTATATTATCTTTCCAAAAAGTAATAACTTTTAATAGGTACTATATTTTGTGCGTAGGTTTCATCATAGTCAACTTCTATTATTTGTACATTGTGATTATTGTGGAATAAGCTATCAGCAACACAATAATAGCACTTTTTAACCCCAGTGATGTACATCTGCATCTGAACCTGATAATAATATTTCTGTTATTTTTCCACACTGCACAAAGTTTTTAAGTTTGGTCACTAGATAGACATTTTATTTCTATTAAACTGCCGTTGTTGCATATACCATCTGGTGAGGCAGCCAGTATCAAATTTGCCTTTAAGAACAAACCACATTTGTTGATGTTTGTGCCTAGTAAATTGCCCGCAATCTCTCTCACTTTGTTCTGCAAGAACAAAAATCCGAATTAGTAGCAAAATATTCTGCTACCTCTGCTGCTACGTCTATTTTGGGTAAATTCATACTGTCGGCCTTTTCAAATCCCTTTTCCATTGCTTATACAATTTTACTTAATAATACTTTTAACACATTTCTTATATCGTCAATAGTAAAATTATAAATTTATTAAAGGCTTTGGCAGAACCATCAGCCTAGTAAAATTATAAAATAAGAATAATTAACCTATAACAATAACACTTAGACACTTAGGCTTGTTGAAAATTATCGATATTTTTAATCCGATATATTTTATCGATATTTTTAGTTCGATATATTTTAACCGATATATTTTAATTCGATATACATAGGTATAAATTTATCGGTATAAAATATCCACTACCGAAAAAGGGGTCAAAACGATATATTTTTTATTTATGTAAAATAAGTCCCCAAAATACAAAACTGTAAAAGATAGAAATAAAAGGAAAACAATAACTGTATTGTGTGACTAGTGTGTTTTGATTAGGATACGTTTATAATATAGGTTGGGTTAGGTATGTTATGATTACGTCCGTCACTTTTAGCAAGAATAATTATTAACAAAAATGACAATCGAATTATTCCAATGTACTGTCGCTTAGCATTCGAATGATAATTTGTTAAAAACTAATGATTTTTTTCACTCATTTAAATTATTAAAAACTAGCAGCGCCCTGCGGTTTCATCCGCAGATCCTCTTTCCATGGGAATATCGAGATAAATCATAGCCTATGTGTTATTCTGATATGTAAACTATATTATTGTGAAGATTAATCAAAATCCATTCAGTAGTTGTTGCGTTCAAGAGCAACAAACACTTCACATTTTCACATAAAACTTTCACGTTTATAATATTAGTAGGATTATTTTATAGGCATTGTGTTACAGGAAATCATAGTTAATGTAAATAAGTGTTTTCGGTTTTAGTGATTTGCTCTTAACTAAGTAACGTAAATCATGAGTCACATTCAAAGACTCGTCGATATATTCCAACAGTTGCACCCGCGTAATGTCCGTTCCCATGGGAATACTGGGATAAAATATATCCTAAGTTACTCTTTATACAGACATAGTTGTCTTCTGATAGCTCAATATTATCAAAATCGTTCCAGGCATTTTGAAGATTACCGGGAACGAGTAGAAAGAAAATATTTAAAATCGTTTTAGTCATAGATATCGTGTAAACAACCATGTGAACATGTAAAAATCTATTATTTTTACATTACAAACAACAGTACAATTTTATTGCGATAAAATATTGGCTAAAAGATAGCGTTTTAGTTTTATGATATTATTCTAATTTTTGCCTAATAAAAGAATACTCAAAAAATAGCTTAGTTTTGTTGAATTTTTGTAAATTGTAATAATATACATTTTATACAAACATTACTATAGACATTATTGACCTAGGTTGAACGAAATAATTTATTTCTTAAACGTATTTGATTAAAATTTGACAGATAAATCGATATTTTTCTCAAAATATCGACGTCGATACTGATATTTTTTATAAATATCGATACATCGATAAATATTTTCTCTACTGACAGCCTTAATCACATAAACACACACATACAAATGTCAATGTGTGTTTACGTGTAAAATAGTGACGACACGCTTGCCGATTGGCGTTTACTATCACGTGACTCATAGGTAAAAATATTAATTTTTCCGACTTAAAAATATTAAAAATCATAAAATATTTTTTACATATTTGTATCGTTTTAGGCTTTTTATCAATAATTCACTATTATTATATATTCAACTTTGATTTTTAAAGATACTGTCAACTCGCGGATTGTTAGATCAAACGATCAATTGTGACTGTTTTATGAATAAACACATGTTTAGTTTATTGACAATAATGCTTACATAATATTATCATTTACTCTGAGACAAAAAGTAGTTATTTAATCTTTAAATAATTTATGTACCTATACCAATAAATAAAATTGGAGTGTCTGTTTGTAATGTCAAAATAATAGGCTTTTTCATGCTCACACGGTTATTTGCACGACACCTATGCCTAAAATAGCAATTAAAAAATTTTTGTCTGTCTGTCTGTCTGTTTGTTCCGGGTAATCTTCAAAACGGCTGGACCGATTTCAAAAATTCTTTCACGAATGGAAAGCTATAATATCAGGGCGTAAACTAGGCTATATTTTATCCCGGTATTCCCGCGGGAACGGGAACTACGCGGGTAAAACGACTATAACCTATAACCGAAGCGAAGCGAGGGTAGATTGCTAGTTTTATAATATAACTGTCTGTTGTAATTGTAAAAATATGTTACAAGTTTTATATAAGTATGAATAATTTAATAAAGATCGGTTATCAATTTACGTATACCGACTGTCCCATCTCTTTTTTGTTTTCAGTCCAGTATAACCTTGTACGTGCGTAAGCGTCATTTATGTATAAAAGGTTTACTAGGTATTTCAGTACTTACGTGGTACATTTTAGGCATGAATATTAATATTTTTATATTTATAATATATTATATATATAATAAGGGGTACAATACTGCTCTGCTAAGAAAAAACATTTTTGGTATGGCCACTACTATATACAATAAAATACCTGATGTTTTAAAGGAGGACACTAAAAATAATTTTAAAAGAAAACTGACATCAATACTAATTGAAAAATACTATTATACAATGTATGACTTTTTAAATGACAAATATTTTATAAACAATGATGAATGACATATTTTGAAAGCAATTTAGAATGTGACATTATTATTATAATTTTTTTCTTTTCTTAATTAATTATTAAAGCTGACATTCATAATGCACATTTAGAATATGACATTACGTATATTATCTTCTCAATTATAATTATCATAATTCTCTATATTATAATTTCCATGTTAATTTAATAATGTATAAATTATATTTTGAAATGTATTGTGCACGCAATTTTAAAATTAAAATAATTTGCATGCCAGCTTCTGGCGAATCATGTAATTGCTTCAGTAAACAACTGTAACACCTAATTTGTACCGTGATTCTAGCAAATAAATTTCTTACTTACTTACTTGCAATTCAGTTGCAATAAAACTGGCACGAAAAGAATGAAAATATATTTGACACAAAATGAAATTGTAAACATGTCGCTCGTTCAAACTTACTTCGTTGGTTTCGTTGACATCTGTCACAGAGATCAAGCTATATTTTATGGACTATAGTCTGCTCAAAGATAGTATGAAAAAATTTAGCCTATAGCCTATCCAAGTAGTAGTGGTATAACACAATTTTGAAGGACTTTCAGGACAGCCGGCTCTATGACTTAGAGTGTTACACACAATCTTTGCATTTGTAATTTTTATTGTACAGGAATTACAGGATATTTACGATTTTATAAATTCTCAATCAACTTCCATGAATCCTTTATTTTTGTTTTATGTATTATTTTTTCTGACTCTAGGTTAACGTCTATTTAATATTTTAACTTTGAGTATGATACTTGTGAAGTTTACATGCAAAAATATATAAGAATGCAACGGTTCTTTATTTCCTTCTTTCCCATAGGTTTCATGATAATTGACTAAGAGACAATAACAAGAGAAGGAAAACTCAATACAAGACCATATCTCTATATCTGATATTCTTTAAAGTATAAAAAATTATAAATTTTAGAGTACATTATGAATTCGATTTAAATGAAAGGTATGTTTTCTTACAGACGACCTCCCAGAGGTTTTCGAGACAGGCTGCAGTAAGTGTCCTAATCCACAAAAAGAATTGCTACGTAATTTCTTGGGTGCTGTGCAGAGTAAACTACCTACAGAATTAGAAGCACTCAACAAAAAATATGATCCTGAAGGAAAATATGGTCACGCTTTGTTTGTAGCTATAGGTGCTCATTAAATGAATTTTTGGAATGTCTAGCGTGCTACCAGCAGATTTCTACGGTCGCCCGATCCGGCTACTTAACAATGTTAATAAAATGATACTTAAAATATACCATGTCTTCGCTATTTATTGTATTACTTCACTAATGAAATTAGTCTACTATACTACGCTGGTCAGATGGGTTGATAAAGAGGTTTATTTGGAGTTTTCCTTCTCTAACATCTGCATCTCATATCACTTAGTCATCTTTTGTGATAGTTATGGGCAACAAAGGGGATGGTGAACTGTATTCTTACTCCGTCACTACATGGAAAACATTTTTATAATAACAAAAAATTTATCTCGATCCTTTACCTTAACTCTAGTGGTTGTCATGCTAGCCTATAACTTTACTTACAACTAATAAAATGTATTATGATTTATTACTTATAATATCCTTACTAATATTATAAATGCGAAAGTAAGTTTGTTTGTTTGTTTATTTGTTTGTTTGTTACGCTTTCACGCTTAAACCACCCAACCGATTTCAAAAATTCATTCACCAATGGAAAGCTATAATATCAGGGAGTAACATAGGCTATATTTGATCCCGGTATGCCCACGGGAACGGGAACTACGCGGATAACGCGACTGAAACCGAAGCGAAGCGAGGGCGGGTTGCTAGTATGTATATAATAGGTATCACAAGGTCATAAGTATTCGAATTTAATTTAAGAATTGGCGTTTTTATACTTATGTATTTATATGTACATATATCATCATCATTATTGGAAACATGCGTACATAATATATATTTATAAGTAATGTACAAAGATCAGAGATACCTGTGGGTGTCGTAAAAGAGGACTAAGAGATGTAATAATCTAATACACCGACAAGATCATTACAGAAGAAGAAAAACCCTATATAAAGCCAAGGTGTTTGATTATCGTGGTAACAGCAGATAAATTATGTTCCCATAATGAAAGAGGCCCTAGCCAAAAAGTGGAACGTATATGGGCTGAAATGTGATACTCAGTTGAAGTAAAACTTCTAAAGGTTAAACATTTCTGAATTTTAAGAATTTGATATTTATTAAAAACTAAACCGAAAATATCTGAAGACTACACGAATATGTATGAACGCCATCTTCTTTGTGAAATAGATTTTTAGTGCCATCCGTTAGCTCTTTGATCTATTATTTCAATACTAGCGGTCGCCAAGTGGTTGAAATTCGATCATGATTCATTGAAACTTATTTTTCTGCTGCACAATTTTCTAAAATGTAAATATATATACGTGTTTCCTCATATATAAATATATATTTATAATTGTATATTGAGCAGCTGTATTTCACTAATACTAATATATGAGTATATGTAGTAAACATTGTCATCATAATTATGATAGCTTGTCATTCAGTTCGACCAGACTAATCAGAACAAAAGCGTGTACGTCGTACTGTGGTACGTCGTGAAGTAGTTTGCGTCATGTTTTTATTTATTAATTTAATGTATTTCTAATGCATCATTATATCAATTTTTAGTTTTAAGAATTAAGAAAGTAAATATTGTGGTATCTCCTTTTAAAAAAATATCCCCAAGTATAACCCAAGTCAGGTGCTAAGAAAGTTAACTTTTATAGAGGAAGAAGCATCTGAGAGTGAAATTTTGCTGCTCCATCCATGCCTGCCTCTTCTGCATCCTTGTTGAGTTCCAGTCTGGTGGTAGTTTATGTTTTTGGATAATTTAGTTTTGTAAACTTGACAATATTTAAGTGCCCTCTCGGGGTTTATGCATAATTTGAATATCTATGAAAAGGAAGAAAGGATTACACTTATAAGCCACTGGTTTTTCTTGTTTTTTAGGTAACATTAATGTTATTGTTGTTTTTGTGTGTGAAATAAAAAAGTTAAAATTACTATAAACTTTTATTTAACATTAATAGGTAATTCTAGTACTTTGATGTAGTGAGGGATATACCTATTATATTATCTTTCCAAAAAGTAATAACTTTTAATAGGTACTATATTTTGTGCATAGGTTTCATCATAGTCAACTTCTATTATTTGTACATTGTGATTATTGTGGAATAAGCTATCAGCAACACAATAATAGCACTTTTTAACCCCAGTGATGTACATCTGCATCTGAACCTGATAATAATATTTCTGTTATTTTTCCACACTGCACAAAGTTTTTAAGTTTGGTCACTAGATAGACATTTTATTTCTATTAAACTGCCGTTGTTGCATATACCATCTGGTGAGGCAGCCAGTATCAAATTTGCCTTTAAGAACAAACCACATTTGTTGATGTTTGTGCCTAGTAAATTGCCCGCAATCTCTCTCACTTTGTTCTGCAAGAACAAAAATCCGAATTAGTAGCAAAATATTCTGCTACCTCTGCTGCTACGTCTATTTTGGGTAAATTCATACTGTCGGCCTTTTCAAATCCCTTTTCCATTGCTTATACAATTTTACTTAATAATACTTTTAACACATTTCTTATATCGTCAATAGTAAAATTATAAATTTATTAAAGGCTTTGGCAGAACCATCAGCCTAGTAAAATTATAAAATAAGAATAATTAACCTATAACAATAACACTTAGACACTTAGGCTTGTTGAAAATTATCGATATTTTTAATCCGATATATTTTATCGATATTTTTAGTTCGATATATTTTAACCGATATATTTTAATTCGATATACATAGGTATAAATTTATCGGTATAAAATATCCACTACCGAAAAAGGGGTCAAAACGATATATTTTTTATTTATGTAAAATAAGTCCCCAAAATACAAAACTGTAAAAGATAGAAATAAAAGGAAAACAATAACTGTATTGTGTGACTAGTGTGTTTTGATTAGGATACGTTTATAATATAGGTTGGGTTAGGTATGTTATGATTACGTCCGTCACTTTTAGCAAGAATAATTATTAACAAAAATGACAATCGAATTATTCCAATGTACTGTCGCTTAGCATTCGAATGATAATTTGTTAAAAACTAATGATTTTTTTCACTCATTTAAATTATTAAAAACTAGCAGCGCCCTGCGGTTTCATCCGCAGATCCTCTTTCCATGGGAATATCGAGATAAATCATAGCCTATGTGTTATTCTGATATGTAAACTATATTATTGTGAAGATTAATCAAAATCCATTCAGTAGTTGTTGCGTTCAAGAGCAACAAACACTTCACATTTTCACATAAAACTTTCACGTTTATAATATTAGTAGGATTATTTTATAGGCATTGTGTTACAGGAAATCATAGTTAATGTAAATAAGTGTTTTCGGTTTTAGTGATTTGCTCTTAACTAAGTAACGTAAATCATGAGTCACATTCAAAGACTCGTCGATATATTCCAACAGTTGCACCCGCGTAATGTCCGTTCCCATGGGAATACTGGGATAAAATATATCCTAAGTTACTCTTTATACAGACATAGTTGTCTTCTGATAGCTCAATATTATCAAAATCGTTCCAGGCATTTTGAAGATTACCGGGAACGAGTAGAAAGAAAATATTTAAAATCGTTTTAGTCATAGATATCGTGTAAACAACCATGTGAACATGTAAAAATCTATTATTTTTACATTACAAACAACAGTACAATTTTATTGCGATAAAATATTGGCTAAAAGATAGCGTTTTAGTTTTATGATATTATTCTAATTTTTGCCTAATAAAAGAATACTCAAAAAATAGCTTAGTTTTGTTGAATTTTTGTAAATTGTAATAATATACATTTTATACAAACATTACTATAGACATTATTGACCTAGGTTGAACGAAATAATTTATTTCTTAAACGTATTTGATTAAAATTTGACAGATAAATCGATATTTTTCTCAAAATATCGACGTCGATACTGATATTTTTATAAATATCGATACATCGATAAATATTTTCTCTACTGACAGCCTTAATCACATAAACACACACATACAAATGTCAATGTGTGTTTACGTGTAAAATAGTGACGACACGCTTGCCGATTGGCGTTTACTATCACGTGACTCATAGGTAAAAATATTAATTTTTCCGACTTAAAAATATTAAAAATCATAAAATATTTTTTACATATTTGTATCGTTTTAGGCTTTTTATCAATAATTCACTATTATTATATATTCAACTTTGATTTTTAAAGATACTGTCAACTCGCGGATTGTTAGATCAAACGATCAATTGTGACTGTTTTATGAATAAACACATGTTTAGTTTATTGACAATAATGCTTACATAATATTATCATTTACTCTGAGACAAAAAGTAGTTATTTAATCTTTAAATAATTTATGTACCTATACCAATAAATAAAATTGGAGTGTCTGTTTGTAATGTCAAAATAATAGGCTTTTTCATGCTCACACGGTTATTTGCACGACACCTATGCCTAAAATAGCAATTAAAAAATTTTTGTCTGTCTGTCTGTCTGTTTGTTCCGGGTAATCTTCAAAACGGCTGGACCGATTTCAAAAATTCTTTCACGAATGGAAAGCTATAATATCAGGGCGTAAACTAGGCTATATTTTATCCCGGTATTCCCGCGGGAACGGGAACTACGCGGGTAAAACGACTATAACCTATAACCGAAGCGAAGCGAGGGTAGATTGCTAGTTTTATAATATAACTGTCTGTTGTAATTGTAAAAATATGTTACAAGTTTTATATAAGTATGAATAATTTAATAAAGATCGGTTATCAATTTACGTATACCGACTGTCCCATCTCTTTTTTGTTTTCAGTCCAGTATAACCTTGTACGTGCGTAAGCGTCATTTTTCCATAATATGTTTACTAGGTACCTATTTCAGTATTTACGAGGTACATTTTAGGCATGAATATTAATATTTTTATATTTATAATATTTATAATATATTGCACTTCAGGTGAAATAAAACTGGCACGAAAAGAATAAAAGTATATGTGATCCAGAGTAAAATTGTAGTAAGCAAGTCCAAAGTAAAAGTGTCGCTCGTTAAAACTTACTTCGTCGGTTTCGTTAACATCTGTCACAGAGATCGAGCTATATTTTATGGACTATAATCCACCAACTTAAATACGTTGTTTACCCTATCGCCAAACTTGATACGTTAAAACTTACCGGCTTTGACTTAGTCCCTAAATGTAATTTATAACTTCTAATCATCTTTGTCGGTATTATAATTATGTATTTGCGATTGCATTTTGCACGTAATTCTAAAATAAAATAATTTGCATGCCAACTTCTGACGAATCATCTAATTGCTTCCTTAAAAAAAAAAATATAACGCATAACTTGTAGCTTGATTCTGGCAAATAAATATTTTACTTTTTAATATTTTTCTCCCGGACAATCGTCTGTTGCCCTGTTACATGTAACTTCAAAACAAAATGATTGTGTTATCATTCGTAATCAGGTAGAAATTATCGAAGCCAACTAAAATATTTCTTTATATACAACATACAAAGAAATATTTTAGTTTGTTTTTATATTTATAATCACCATCATCATCACAGCTCATGTACGTCCCACTGTTGGACTCGGGCCTCCTCCGCAATGGGAGGGAAATTGATCTAATTTAACCACCTTTTTTTTATGGTCGGCGCACCCGCCGCCCAGCTCCGTCCGGGGCGACAGAGGTGCGGCGCGTGGCCCCATGACCCGTGGCACGTCGCCTTCGTTGTTGGGCCGACCACCGGTGCAGTGTTCCTTGACTTCAGTGATCGGTCCGACGAAATACCTCGGTCGCGGAGTGCCCTCCACTCTCAACCTTCCCCCTCGGGGACGTCGGTCACCGTCACGCGGCCGGCCTCACCACGGGTGACAGACTAAATCCCCGGTCCAGTCACTCGCAGCCTCGGCTAGGGTAGTATACTACGCTGGCGCTGGTAAGAGGTGTTCATATAGGTTTTATGTCGAGTTTCCCTTCTCTTGCACATATGTTATATGCATATTAAAACCCTTAGTCGTCTTTTCGACACCCATGTGCAAGAAAGGGGTGGTGAATTCTTGCTCCGTCATAACACGGACCTCTATTTATAATATCTCTTAATATTTATTCTATAATAGACTAAATACGCCTGTGCATGATATGCTCTAATATCCGTGCAAAATCAGAGCAAGTCGCAAATAATTTATTATCTCCACGTGTGATGATAGGTTAAGGATATAATGCAATGAGTAGCGCCGTGATCTCGTCGCAATCATCGGTGCCGACCTGACGCTGCCGACCATCGCTAGGAAGATGCTCAGCAGCATCAGGAACTGTGGCGCGGACGCAATCCGCCGCCAGCGACTCAGGCGGCGCAGGCGCGAGTATCTGCGCCTGATGCCGCCCTAGCCGAGGCCGCGGGTGACTGGACCGGGGATTTAGTCCATCACCCGCAGAGAGACCCACCGCGCGACGGCGATCGACGTTCCCGAGGGTGAACGTCGAGAGGAGAGGGTACCCCGTGACCGGGGTATTCCGTCAGGCCGGACAGACAAGTTACTCTGCACCGGTGGTCGGCTCAAAGACGAAGGCGAAGTGCCACGGGTGGGTCATGGGGCCGCGCGCCGCCCCTCCGTCGCCCCAGTTGGTGCCGGGCGGCGGGTGCACTGATCATGGCCCAACCTTAAAAAAAAAAGAATACAATGCGATATATTCATTTCAGCAACTCATAACTTCGAGGGAAATAGGGCAGGTGAGTAGGTATATTATGTGTGTGTGTGTGTGTGTGTGTGTGTGTATTTTCTTATTCTATTTGATCAGATGAATAAAAAATTAAAATTAAAGTGCAACGTAATCTCAAATTTAACAAGTACATGTGAAGAATTAAACATATATGTACTTTGTTTTACGCAGACCAATTTAGTAGAAATTTCCATCTAGTGTTAATTGAATATTTGATTTATTTTATAATAAATATGGGTTGATGAATAGGTATTTCAATCGTCGCCACTGGACTGAAGTCTCCGTGATATCATAATCTCTCTGTTCTTATTCCAATTATTCGGGGTCGACGCAATATATCCTCTTCTTTTTTTTCTCTTTATTGGATAAACAAACAATATCACAATAAGGTTTAAATAAATTGTTTGAAGCTATACAACATAAATAATATTGATACCTACACCGTTTACCACAGATTCAACAGATAAATTAATATATTAGAAAGTCGTACATGTTAAGTAAGAGAAGTAGGCGAATTTTTTTTTAATTAATTTATATCTTCATGCAGTTTCTTGAAAATCATTTTTTTATATAGGTACAATTTTACTACTCGTGTTAATGTCAACTAACCGAAATTATTGTTAAAAGTGTCAAGTGCGCGACGAATCGGTGTTCCATTGCCTGCATTGGTACGTGAGGTACGTATGGCGAAGGGTTGCCTCGTACGGCAGGTTCGAGTGTACGATCTGTAGGCCTACTCTTGAAATCAATTCTAATTTCGAATCCGATTCGATTCCAAACTCACCAAACATATATTTGGTACTCTTGAACAATATCGAGAATGAATTTTACGCGTTCGTCGTTGTTATTTTCACCAAATGTGCCATGTTTTCTTACTTTAAATTGATAACGTTATCGAACTCGATCACCACAAAGACGCTTTCTTGAAATTGTGTAACATTAACGATTTTAGACTACGTCAAAATCCCGTCGGGAGTAGCAAATATTTGACTTAATCGACGAGAGTTGAATTCATTCAGTTTTTTTTCTTTTTATTGCAAACGGTGGCAAACGAGCAAACAGTACACCTGATGATAAGTGTTGCTGCCGCTCATGGACCTTTACAAGGCCGTTGCCTACCGCGAAGAAAGCGAAGGGAGTGTGAATGCGTGCATTGAGGCTCGGTGATACCAAGGGCACCACCAAAACCCTCCACACGCAATCACCCTCACAAATTTGGGCTTCCGGCTCTCTCGCTCATCGAACGAAGCGCAGTAACAAATTGCTACTACTCAGACGTCGATTTTCTGCGAGAGCATTGTACTGCCCCGGACGGACCGGCCTGCGGCTGTAGACAGATAACTGTCGACAGTGTGGTCCTACCACTCCTGTTTTAGAAACGTTTAGAAACGTTCCACCTAATTTGATTCCAATCGGGCGCTAGTGTCGCTTTCAAGAGTACCAAATTTGCTCAAATTCGAGCTGCGATTGGATATAGGATTGGAATCGAGATTCAAGAGTACACACTGATCAGGATGTTATAGAAAATTTTCTTCACAATATCAGGACAGTCGTATTTGTTATGACAGACATCGTAAATATACATTGCTTACATCTGTATTCTCCTCGATTTAAGGTCTTAAAGGTTTATTTTTGTAAAAGAGTGGGGTAAGACAAATAAGCATAACTACACTTAAAATGTACACAATGATGAAAATTCTTTTGCACGCGTTCAAGAGAATTAGAGTATTTCGCGTAAAACGGGGTCCCAGATGGATACACCACATTCCATCTGTGAGCAAATCAAGGACTTATGACGATGCAATATGTTTGTGACCGTTGGAAATAATTGCTTGCCCGTAAAACAAGGCCATACATTTTATAAGCCTTACTACAAAAATTAATAATATGTGTATCTAATGTCAGTTTAGCATCCAACGTAACTCGATCACAAATAGTCTGCACTCTGTTAAGACAACGAGCACCTATTGTGTATTTGAACGTTTTCTAGTAAATGCAACAACCTTACATTTGTCAAGACTCAGTTGCATTTTATTGGTGTTGCAGTAAATAGTAAATCTATCTAAATCTTGCTGAAACTCGCGCTGATCATTGAGATCCTCAACAGTTCTATAAATTTTAAGATCATCTGCATACAACAGAAACTTGCAGTGTGTCTGATAGGGAGAATTGACGGTGATCGAAACGCCAGTGGCAGGACTGATACGGAGCCCATGGAACAATAGAGCCTCCGTCTTGTCCAGGGCTACCTTCAACCGCAGCGCCTCGATGCGCCTGACAATCTCCTCAGTGGCGAGAGTTGTCAGGTATAGCGCCTCTTCTAGGGGCACCCCCCGGGCTGTGACGATTGTATTGTTAGCGTAGCAAATTATGCTCAGCCCAGGTGGGAGGCTCCCTCTCAACGCCCAATCGTAGCCGATGTTCCACAGGGTCAGCCCCAGAACTGACCACTGTGGTACACCGCACGTCATGGGCGTCTGCACAATGCCTACACGGTTAATTTTGAGCCTTAGAGAATTACCAGAATGTTGCCAATGTAAGTCTGAGACCGATTAGCTATGTAACTCTCTTATGCAATGCAACAGACTCGGATAAATTCCAGCACAGTCTTGCTTTTACACGAAATTAGAAAATTTACCTAATTGAACGCCTTTTCAAAATCCGTATATACGGCGTCGACTTGACGCTGTTTTCGAAGATAATTATCGATTATAATCGTTATAAAAATCGATTATAGTCGTTATAAAACTGGTTGATGTAGTAGATTGGTAACGAAACCATGCTGACTGTTACTAATGATATGACGTAAATAGATAAATATGACGCCATAAAACAGTTCTTCAAAAATTTTTACAAACTGTGAAATAATCGATATTGGTCTATAATTAGTCACATTACTCATACTACCAGATTTATAAATAGGACCAACTGTAACTTTTGTAACTTTCCATAAGTCTAGAAAAGTACCTTCTATAAGAGATTTATTATATATTATGTGTAATGGCTTGATAAAAGCATCAATAAAGATTGGAGGTAGGCCATTTTATCCGGCCCTCTTGCTTAAGTCTATATTTTTAATGCTTTCTTTTATTGCGTCTTCACTAATGTAAAACGAAGACGTAATTAATTTGAACTTATATCACTAGATAGATCGTATTTAAGTTTTCGGTTGACGTCAACCAAAACCTTCGCTCAGTGTACGCTGCTCTACTACCTGCTTCTACATGGTCACCATAATATACTTGTTTAGAAACGCCTCTATTAGTTGTACACCGTACAACGCTGTGTAACGCCTCTAACACTGAAAGAATTTTTCAAATCAGATCAGCAGTTCCTGAGATTAGCGCTTTCAAAAGAAATAAACACTTCAGCTTTATATATAGTATGGATATAGATTTTAAATTTATTCTTAACTGTTATCAGTATCCCTAGTATGCTATCAGTATTAGGAAATAAATAAAGTAAATAATAATCAGGCGGTATATTTGAAACAATCAATTTATTAACATTAATAAACAGCCGGATCGTGCCACCGTATAAATCTGCCGGCGGCCCACTAGACAGTCCAAAAATCAGTTAATGTGCACCTATAGCGGCAAGCAAAGCGGGGCCAAATTTGCCTTCAGGGTCATATTTTTTGATAAATGCTTCTGCTTCTGTCGGTAGATTAGTCTGCACAGCACCCAAGAAATTACGAAGCAATTCTTTTTGTGGTTCAGGGCACTTAGCACAGCCAGTTTGGAAAACCTCTGGGAGGTCGTCTCAAAGAAAACGTACCTTTCATTTAGATCAAATAAATAGTGTACTACAAAATATAAATTCTTTCGAAGTTACGGCCTGTTGAAAATTGCCCAAAAATTTGGAATTTTTTTTTGATCCCTTAATTTTTCCAGTAGTTTATATATTTTTAAATTTTTAAAAAATATCAATTATTGGCATACGATTTTATTACGAGTATTCCTTCTCTCTTTTCTCTCTCTTTCTGTGTGGTGACGGAGTAAGAATACAATTCACTACTCCTTCTGCCCATGGGTGTCGTAAAAGACGACCAAAGGATTGCAAAAGCATATAACATCTGTGCAAGAGAAGGAAAATTCGAAACAAAATCCTATACCAACACGTCTGACCAATGTGGTAAAGTAGGTTAATTTTCCTCCCACAGTGAAGAAGGCTCGAGCCCAACAGTGGGACATATATGAGCTGAAATGATGATGATGACTCCTTCTCTTGCTGATGATTCCTTCACCTTCAATGCTGTTATCTTTTTACATGCCTTAAACATATATAAATATAGCCACGTAGAAGGAAGGTGTCCTGAGGATTGTATTCTTATTCTGTCACTATACAGTATAGCAAGCGATTGAGTTATTGCAAAATATAAAATTACCTATATATATATATATATATAGGAGAGGCGGGTTTTGCGAATGATATATTGACTCATCACCATATCTCTGGAACCATAAGGCGTACACACTTGAAATTTGGCAGAAATATTCCTTTCGTCGAGTAGAGGTCAGCTAAGAACGGATTTTACGAAATTCCACCTGCAAGGCGTGTTGCGGGGGCGTTAACAATAATACACATATAAAGGAACAGGGTGAGCCGAAGCTACTGAAGCTAGAAAAATGAAATTTAGATAGTAGTTTCATTTCATGACGTAGGCACTCTATAACAAAGATTTTTTTGAAATTCCACCCCAAAGGGGGTGAAACGCAACAATAAAGTTTGTATGGAAAGAAAAAAAATTCTTTAGCTACTGTCTTCAAATTAAGCACAAATGGTCTTTAATAAAAATAAATAAACACGTATTTCAGCGTTTGTCCACTTTCATCTTCTAAGGGTGTAAAATAGGTAGAAAGATGTCAGTTTACTGACTTATCACAGAGCCGAAACTACTGAAGCCAGAAACATTAAATTTTGACATTAGATTCTTTGCGTGACGTAAAAACCTACTAAGAAAGGGTGTTTTGAAATTCAACCCCTAGAGGTTAAACCGCAATAACAAAGTTTGTATAAGGAGAAAAAAAAATATACATCGATTTTCTTCAAATTCTCCAAAAATACTCTTTAGTAAAAATAAAGAAATACGTGTTTCAGCATTTTTTAATTTTCACCCTCTAAGAGTGTAATCTACACTAATATTATAAAGAGGAAACGTTCCTTACGAATAAACTCAAAAACTCTTGGACGGATTTCAATAATTCTTTCACCATTATAATGTTACAGTATCCCCGAGTAATATATGCTATATTTTATCCCAGTATACCCACGGCAACGGGCACTACGCGAGTAAGACGACTGAAACCGAAGCGAAGCGAGGGCGGGCTGCTAGTATTTGACTAAACTACGCATTTTCACTTTACACCAAATTATATTCAAAATTCATCACGTTGATACAGATTGTTCTCATCTTGAGTCATCAACATCATTACAGCTCATATGTGTGCCCCACTACTGGGCTGAAGCCTCCTCCACATTGGGAGCAAGATTGACCTATTATACCACGCTGGTCAGGAGTTCGAGTTTCCTTCTCTCAATCCTGGGTACCGCCCTCGCTTCGCTTCGGTTTTAGTCGTTTTATCCGCGTAGTTACCGTCCCCGTGGGAATACCGGGATAAAATACAGCCCAGTTTACTCCCTGATATTATAGCTTTCCATTGGTGAAAGAATTTTTGAAATCGCTCTCGCCGTTTTGAAGATTACCCGGAACAAACAGACAGACAGACAGACAATTTTTTTTTAATCTGTATTTTAGGCATAGGTGCCGTGCAAATAACCGTGTGAGCATGAAATAAGCCTATTATTTTGACATTACAAACAGACACTCCAATTTTATTTATTGGTATAGATTAAGATAAGAAGTTACATTAGGTAAAATAATCACGAATATAAATATTTTATTTATAAAAACAAATGGCTTTTATCTAGATTACCTTTTTTATCTGATAAAAGCATTGAGCATCTCGTAAAAGTTGGGCATACCTTGGTCCTTCTGCAGACGAGGTGAATTACAATATTACACCATGCTGGCTAGACTCGAGTTTACTTCGGATTTTCTTTCAATTGTAATGGTATAATCTGATTATTCCATTTAGTTGACTGAACAGATGGTGTAGTGGTTAAGATACCGACCCACCGTGCCAGTTTCACGGGTTGGAATCCCACGCAGGATATTACATTGTGATATCCACAAATTGTTGGTCTAATTCTGGATGTAATTTGTATCCGTTAATTATATGTTTGTAAAGTTCCCCGCAATACAAGGATTATTTCCTTAGTGCAGGGTGTGTTCTTTAAAAAGGTATTCTTAAAGGCAGAGGTTTACAAGACCTGTGAGAAAAGCATGTATAGTGTGACAACACGTAAAACATGGATGCCTCTTACTTTTATATACTTAAAATTGTGAATGCCCTCATCTTAACTGAATAATTGTGGTACATGGTTAATATACAATAAAAATGAACGTGTGTACAAAGTACGCATAGCAGAAGTGAAACTTCGTTATCCTTTGTCCCTTTGTCCTTTTGTCCCGTTGTTCCTTTGTCTCTTTGTCCCTTATCCTTTTATGCCTTAATCCCTTTATCCCTTTATCCTTTTATCTCTTTATCCCTTTATACCTTTATCCGTTTATCCCTTCATCCCCTTAGCCCCTTATGCCCTTACCACCTTATCCCTTTATCCCTTATCCCCTTATCCCTTTATCTCTTTATCCCTTTATCCCTATATACCTTTTTCCCTATATCCCTTTATTCCTTTATACCTTTATCCCTTTATGTCCGCTTAAACGACATGATATCCCTACTCCACTGGAGAAAGTACTCTTTATTCGAATCGACCGTAGTGGGGACGTGAAAAAGATGGCGCGTAACGAAAAAATGTGACGCGTAACTGGAAAATGTGACGGTAAATTTTTTCCAACGCCGATAAAGAAGTTTCACTTCAAAAAATAGTATACTTACTTTTGAAGCTAGGAGGGACGCCAGTACAGGGCCCGGCATCTACGAGACAATCTAGAAGAGCCTTCAGTTTGGCATCGTCTTTCAGTGCACCAGGAATGTCAAAGTTACCTTCATCGTATGGCTTAGCAACGGCTAAAACCAAGACGAACGACAGTGCGAAGACGAATTTCATATTGCTCTGGAGAACAAATGAAATAATAATTAAATATTGATTAATAATTACCTATATATAATATTATTTATTACTTACATATATTTAATGTGAATAAGGTCACAAAAGCCACAATAATATTATGCGATAAATACCGCTAATGAAATTAACGTATTAATACCAGCAATACGAAAAAATCTATCGTCTTTTTCTTATTCGATCACGCGTTATTTCACAAAATTAAAACCGCTGAGAATAAAAGTTTCCGAGTCATTACTATGAATAAATAAACCCAAACACAAAGACTATGATAATTTCTAATGTTTACGCGAGTATTACACATTGTAAATAAAACTACTTTACGGATTTTATCGCGTTTGTATTTGATTTTTGATTACCCGACGTTTGGAACATTTTGCAGCGTGACCATGAACGCCGTAAAATGTTCGAAAAGTCGGGCAATCAAGAACAAATACAAACGCGATAAAATCCGTAGTTTTATTTACAAAGACTATAATGTAAATAATGTTAGTTAAATCAATTTATTAAGACTTACCACTACTTATGGCCAATAATTTATTAAAACGGACCTCAAGTTTGATATTCAGATCTCATCTCACTCTTGCAACGAAAATTGCAATCTGTAATATAAAATAATAAAATAAAAATATTTTTACTGATTTTAATAATGCTACTGTTACCATCACTGAAAAGTGTTCTAAACATAGTAAATAAAAGTATTTTATGGATTAGGGATTCGTAAAATAGTTATATAACATCAGAAATCAGTGTTATAAACGTCGAGAAAGTAACAGTCAAATACAAAAGCTATAAAATACATAAAAATAGTTTTATTTCGTATATGTAAATAATAACAGAAATTCTTATAAAATATTATAATGATATTATAGCTAATATATATATATCAGTTATATAAAATAAAATTAACTTACCAATTACAAGTACCTTGTAGCAACTAATACTATGTAAAATCAATTCGGCTTTATATACCTTGATCAGACGAGACGCAGAAAAAATACCTGAAGCTCATGTGCAATACATACTTAAAGTTAACTAATTAACATCTGTTTGTTACATATCTATTTAGTCCTAGTTTGTATGTGTTCTGTCTTTAATACATTTCTTTTTTACATGATAAATATTTTATAGTGTTGGTGATTTTTACTAAATTATTGAGGCCTTGGATCGACAGAGATCATGGCTAGAGGTAATCGGTAGACCTCCATTAAGCTGATAATTATATTTGTGACTATTTCAGGTTTTATTGTTATTTTTCATCGTAGTTCATATACGTTCCATTGTGGACCTCGAATCTCATCCAGAACGGTAGTGAAATGAACCTGATGTACCACGCAGTTTCTTACAGATTGCTAATAGGTATGTAAATCTTAGTCGTCTTTTATGAGTCCCACGGGCAAGGATACGGCGATTGTTTTAAGGTAGATTTCACGATGTTACCTCATCAATAATTAAGAGACGCGGAAAACTATTGAGTTGCCTCACCTTGTATTCTTAACCCGTTACTACAAAGAAAAATTAAAGTCCACAAAATAATAAAAGAACCATTGTGATTTGGAATGTATAATTATTTTCAGCCTAAATATCACCTTGAGTGCAATTAACAACGAACAATTTTTGGACGGAAATAAGTTCATACAAAGCAAGTAAAATGAGTTTCAAAAACTTCAACTCATCATGAATTTTATATAAATCGCTGGTTGATTTTCATATGCATATAAGTAATTTGATAAAAAGTGACTAGAAGAAACGCCTTCAATTTATATAACTAAAAGAGTATCTTTCTGTTCTAGTAGCGAGCGTAGTAAAGGGAACTAGACAATAGGTAGGTAATCTGATTGTGTAGATGGTGTGGATTTTCAGATAGCGCTCTCCTCCTGCTGAACATTGTGATTCCGATCTCTACAGATCACAGCTCATTGTGAAACTTATTGATACAAAATATTTTTTTTCATCAGTTATTATTAAATTTAGGATAGTTATTATAGATATTATGACAATTTATTAATTTATATCATACAAACCCAATATGTGACTATAGGATTGGAACACGGCGACACTAAGAAATATCCGGCAAGAAAACTTAGACGCCATAGTACTAATTATTAACTTTTAAGAGGCGGCTTACTTTACCTTAGTAAACATTTAATAAGTAATCTTTAACTATTATTATAGATCAAATACATACAAAAATGTTCACAATGTCATGCAGTCTTATGGAGGTGTTCTTGGTTTTATTTTAATTAAGTTTATAACAGGATTTCAGCTTGGTGGAAACATCCAGACATCTTCCTTATTGAAATTTTAATATTACTCAGTTTCAATAGAGCTATTTTCGTCAAACGTAAGTATTCTTCAGCGAAGATTTGAGGTTTATCAGACCTGTTGTAATAAGGGATTCAGTCCTGACTGTGTTCATTGCAGACTTATTCATTCAGTTTAATGCGTATCAAAGAATAATCAGTTGTTAAAAACAACAACTTAACTTGTTAAAGCTTTTTTAAAGTTACATATATACAACCGTGTGGTGACGGAGTAAGAAAAAAAATCATCTTTTCCTATCTTACCCATGGATGTAGTAAAAGACGACTAAGGGATATTTTACGCATATAACATCTATGCAAGAGAAGGAAAGCTCAAAATAAAACCCTACACCAACCTGTCTGACTAGCATGGTATAATTAGGTCAATTGCCCTCCTATTGTGGAGGAGGTTGAAGCTCAACAATGGAACATATATGATTTAGATCACATATGTATGTATGTTAATGATGATAATAAAATGACATTTATACAGCCCGTGCAATCTGAAGCTGTGAGTTTCTAAATATGTTAGGCCGTTCGTTACTCCTTCATGAGTAAACCGTTATATAAATTTGAATGAAAAATGGCACATAGATTGACCATTTGGATTAAGAAAGGATATTTTATCCTTAAGTGTTTAACGTACATTATAATAATCCATTACACAATATCATTCAAATGAATATCTTAGGAGTTATTACAAAATTTAACGAGTTAAAAGTTGCTAAAATTCATTCAATTTTCTTCTCACGGACTCTTCCGTTTTTACACGTAATCAGGCATATGTTATCAATGTTAAATAAACCTTTTTTTTTTTTGTGGGTGGGTCGCGGTCGGCGCGCCTCCGCATCACTCCGTCCGGGGCGACAGAGGGGCTTAAGCACGCAACTCCCGCGATCCACCCAAAAACCACGTCGCCTTCGTCGTTGGGCCGACCACTGGAGCAGCGTTAATAAATAAACCTTTAATAAAATCTTTATGGCTATACTAGTAGTATCTGATTGATTTTGATACCTTTAAAAAGGTTAAATTTCAAAATGACAACCAATTTAGTATAATGCTTTTCCCCATCATTTTTCATTTATTCTTCTATCTGTCATAATAATTGAATCACGTTACATTTTAATACTTATTACAAATAAGGTGACAATGGAACGCAAGCCTTTAAAACCATTTGTGACGTTTTATGGAGCTAATGTAGTATCAGTATGAGTAACACAAAATTGGTTTGGTTGGTTATACTTTTTCAATCCGAGAATTTTGATCTCAAAGATGCATCTCGCTTTGGTCGCCCTGTCACTGATAAAATGGATGACATTTTTGAAAAAGTGTGGTAAAATTGGCATGTCCGTACGACGTAGCTGAAGATCTGTGAATTAACCACAAAACAATGTTAACCCAATTGAAAAAACTGGGTATCCAAAACAGCTCGATATTTGGATGTCACACGAGCTTACTAAATGAATCCTAATGAACCGTATACTCATTTACGATTATTTATTTAAACATAATAAAAGCGAACCGTTTTCGAAGACATTGATACTGCTGAAGAAAATTGGATTACGTACGATAAGAACGTGCAAAATAGGTGGTCAAAAGTCAGACAGACTTCTAACTAGCAATAATGTGATGCCGTGTGTATGGTGAGATTGGAAGAGTTCGATCTCGATTCGGATTTATACTGCCAACAAATGATGAGATTAATGCAAGAAAATGAGAGAAAGGGGCCAGAATTAAACAACAGAACAGATAGCACAGAGTTTTTCATCACGATAAAGCTAGACAACATACATAGTTATTATTATTTAAAAGTAATTAAAGTTAGAAAAATGGCTTGTAAGGTTTTTTAGCATTCTAAATAAAATGCTAAAAGACTTTTCGTATATCTGTATGTGCATACAGGCGCACATTTTCTTATACTATTTGATCAGAGATAAGGAATAAAATCAATGTGCACTGTAATCTCAAATTTAGCAAGCACATGTTAAGAATTAAACATATATGTACATATGTGTTTTTTGCAGAACAATTTGGTGGAGATTTCAATCTAGTGTTAATTGAATATTTGGTTTATTTAAAAATAAATATGGATCGATGCGTATTTTAAACATCATAATCATCCTTCCAACTTATACTTAGTCTGGCTGTAAATACTGTTACAAATAAAATATTAATTTGAATTTGGAATCTGTCATTTTTACATTATTTTTACAACATTTTGCGATATTAAAATAGAGTGGGGTGATAAAGAGAACCGAATCGCTGTGATTGCATTGTATAAAGTATGTATGAAGCCAAATTCAATTTTTAAAACTCTCCATACGCTTGGTATTAGTAAAATGTATGTGTACCGGGCTATTAGTAGGTACAATGAGACCTCCTCTATTTGTGACAGAAAAATATCTGGCCGTCCACGTAGTGTTCGTACGCAAAAGGTGGTCAAAGCAGTAAGGGAAAGAATTCGAAGAAATCTTGTCCGAAAGCAAAAGATTTTATCTCGAGAGATGAAGATAACACCTAGAACCATGTCATATATTTTAAAAGATGACTTAGGGCTTGCAGCCAATAAGAGACGTGCTGGTCATTTCTTAACCGATAATTTAAAAAGAATAGGGTGGTAATACCTTGGGCAGTGCTGCCGTCCCTTCAGCGGTGCCAAATTGACTATCGATACATCGAAGTGTTGAAGTGTTTGTATAGAAACGCCACTATGTCAGTTGACATCCGGAAAGAGAGTACGAAACCGATCCAGTTGCAGAGAGGTGTGAGACAGGAAGACTTCATCTCTCCGAAACTGTTCACCACTGTGCTGGAAGATGTCTTCAAGCTCTTAGACTGGACTGGACTTGGCATCAACATCAACGGCGAATACATCACTCACCTTCGATTTGCTGACGAATTCGTAGTCATGGCAGAATCCATGGAGGACCTTGGCACTATGCTCAATGACCTCAGCAGGGTATCCCAACTAGTGTGTCTACAAATGAACATGGACAAGACGAAAATCATGTCTAAAGCCCATGTCATTCCTGTACTGGTCCTAGTTGGGAATGCGATTCTCGAAGTTGTGGATCATTATGTTTACCTAGGACAAGCAGTCCAATTAGGTAGATCCAATTTCGAGAAAGAGGTCAGCCGACGAATCCAACTCCGCTGGGCTACGTTCGGGAAACTTAAAAGGATCTTCTCGTCCAATATTCCGCAGTGTCTGAAAACAAAAGTTTATAACCAGTGTGTGTTACCAGCGATGACTTACGGCACTGCAACATGGTCTCTAAATGTCAGCCTCATATCAAGGCTCAAAGTCGCTCAGCGTGCTATGGAGAGGGTTATGCTCGGTATTTCTCTACGTGATAAAATCCGGAACACGGTAATCCGTAGAAGAACGGGTGTAACCGACATAGCCCGCAGAACTAGCACGTTGAAATGGCAATGGGCAGGCCACATCGCTCATCGAACCCACAACCGTTGGGGAAGAAAGGTTCTTGAGTGGCGACCACGAATCGGACGGCGCAGCGTAGGACGACCGCCCCACTAGGTGGACTGACGACATTCTCAAAGTCGCAGGAAACCGTTGGATGCAAGTAGCGCAGGACCGTTCCAAGTGGCATACTTGTGGGGAGGCCTATGTCCAGCAGTGGACGTCTGTAGGTTGATGGATGGGTGGATGGATGGAGGGTGGTAAAATCAAAATAACTACTGAAGCGGTAGGCAAAGGAAGGTCCAAGAAAAATTTTGTTTACGGATGCGATTTTTTTTACAATTGAGCATACTTTAACAAGAGAAATGACACTACTTTACGGATTTTATCGCGTTTGTATTTGATTTTTGATTACCCGACATTTCGAACACTTTACAGCGTTTCTGCAGTAACGATGACTTGTTGGACGTGAGACATCTTAGTCAACCCGTGACCATGAACGCTGTAAAGTGTTCGAAACGTCGGGTAATCAAAAATCAAATACAAACGCGATAAAATCCGTAAAGTAGTTTTATTTAAAATGTATAATACTCGCGTAAACATCAGAAATCATTATAAAAGAAATGACCTTATTTATGCCCAAAGCGCTAAGGAACCTTTTCTTTGGGGTGGGCTACGGTCAGCGCACCCACCATCCGGCTCCATCCGAGGTGACAGAGGGGCGGCGCGCGGCCCCGTAACCCATTGGTGGCACGTCGCCTTCGTCGTTGTGCCGACCACAGGAGCAGGGTGAATTGTCGTCAGTGGTCGGCCCGACGGAATACCCCTGAGGAGTACCCCTGAGGAGTACCGACCTTCCCCTCTCTGAGATGACGTCGGTCGGTAGTCGTCGGCACTGATGATTGCGAAGAGTTCATGACGCTGCTCTGCCCAAGAGGCACAAACCTCGATTGTATACTGCGCCGTGTTCTCGTCGCAATCGCAGTGGTGGCAGGATGGTGTATTCCCTCCTAACGACCGTGTGCAGGTATTTGCCGAAGCTATCATGCCCCGTCAACACCTGCACCAGTCGGAAGGAGAGCATTCTGTGCCGCCGCTCTAACTGCTGCATCGGCACCGGCAAAAAGGCCTCGACCGGCCGGAGTGCCCAACGGGCAATGACGTCTCGGCGGGCGTCGACGCGCCAGGCGGTAAGCTCAACGAGAGCATACCGCCCTCCGCTCGCACCCACGACCTCCGCCGATACAAACTGGCGACCATTTCCGCCTCCAGATCCCATGGGGGAGTCCCGGCCAACACGCATGCTGCGATCGTGACCACCGTGCAGTATCCGCGAATGGCCCTGACCGTCATGGCCCTCTGTGGTCGCCCTTTTTGGGCGACCCGAGCCCTGAGTCGGACGTCAGGTACCCCGCCCACACCGGTGCGCCTTACAGGGCCATCGACCGGATGACCCCCGCGTACAGCTGTCGACACGTAGCGCTCGGTCCGCCCACATTCGGTATGAGCCAGGATAGGGCGGACGCTACGCCGACGAGCCGTGGAGCAAACCTGCAGAAATGCTCCCGGAACTACCAATGCCCGTCGAGCACCAGGTCCAAATACTTCATATAGACGCGGATGCTGATTTCAACCGACTTGACGGTGATCGAGGCGCCGATGGGAAGGCTCATACGGGGCCCGTCGAACAAGAGGGCCTCCGTTTTATCCAGAGCGCTTCGATCTGCCTGACGATCTCCTCGGTATCTCTAAGGAAGCTTAGCAATTAGTCGACAGAGTGCAACATGGGCATTATCCGACTCTAGTGATGGTTTGGTTGGGTATTACCTATGAAGGAGTGACTGAGCCATACTTTTGTGAAAAAGGTATCAAAGCATCGGCACAAGTGTATCAAGATAATATTCTTGAGAAGGTAGTGAAGCCCCGAAGGTAGCAACACCATGTTCAATAACCGAGATTGGTCCTTCCAGCAAGACTCGGCGCCGGGTCATATAGCTCGGTCTACACAGTCTTGGTTGGAAACGAACGTTTCGGACTCCATCAGAGCTAAAGACTGGCCGTCGTCTAGTCCCGATCTTATCTGCTGGATTATGACTTATGGTCAGTTTTAGAGAGTTAGGCCAGCAATAAAGGCCATGATAATTTGAAGTCCCTAAAACAACCCATACGATGGGCAGTGAAGAATATTCCCATGGAAAGAGTGCATGCTTCTATTGACAACTGGCCTCAACGTTTAAATGACTGTATTGCAGCCAATGGAGACCACTTCGCATAAGCTTTTTATATAATATTTAAAATTTATTTATATTTAGATACTAAGCTAACACACTGTAAAGGTAGCAAATGTTATTTGCATAGAAAAGAAACAATTCTTTGTTACAGTATTTATGGCAAGACTAGGTATATATGCCACTATTGGGCTCAAGTATCCTACATATCATTATCTCTCTGTTCTTATTCCAATTATTTGGGGTCGATGTAAAATATTCAAACCTACAGACAAACAACTCTTTGATAGGAGTGGATATATTATCCTCTCTTTACGAACAACTCTATTAGATGTCATCAATGCGTTCACTCTCTTTCAATCCACATCACCTTTCGCGCAATCCATCCATCTCTTCTTCGATCTTTCCCTATCCCTTTAGTATTCAAGATACTATATACATTACATACTATACTTAACACTTTTCACATAATTATCTTTACTTTGTCTCATCACATGTGCATACCACTTTTGTCACTTGCGTAACTTTCATACCTTCTTTTATACGTTCATACCTTATATCCATCCATCTCAAAATTCGCATCTCTGCTGCATGTAGTCATCTTTCGTTCCTCGCTTTTGTAGCCTTAACATGCTGATCCATATAAGGCCCGAAGATATTATAGATTTTACTATGAAATTTTGGGGGCACTATAAAGTCGCATTTAGAATTCGTAACCTGCTGCCATTTCGTGCATTTCACATTATTCTGTGCTTCATCATACGATCTATTGATTTGGATAAGCGAACCGAGATATCGAAAATTGAAGCTTACTGGTAGATCCAAAGATAGGGGTGACATCTCTAGATAGATATCTGATCTAAAGATATCCATGTCTCTATTCTGTTTTTATGTTGCTGATTTTCAAGCAAATATTCTCCATTTAAAACGCCACATTTCCAGCGTTATGAAGTCCATCTTCGCCTATGGAAACAATGTCATTAATGAATAGCGTGTACCAAGGTTCTTCTACCTGTATTTCTGATATTAAAGTGTTCATTATCAACAGTAAGAGGTAAGGACTTAACGCTCACCCTTGGTGCACAAACCTCAACATTGAAATTATCGACAGCTAATCTTATGTACGATCTACATCGCCGGGACATGGCACCGACTAATCCTACACACTTCACATGCATATTTTTCCCTTTCAGGGCCTTCCACAAAAATCTTCTTAGTATTCTGTCGTATGCCTTTTCAAGGCCAACGAACTCCGTATGCAATTATTTATATATACATGTGTAATAAACACAGGTCAGATACGTTAATTGTATATTGAATTTATTTCGAGTGTTCCTTCTCTTGTATAGATATTATCATAATCATCATCGTCATTATCGCAGCTCACATACGTCCCAATATTGGGCTCGGGCCTTCTCCTCAATGGGAGGTAAATTGACCTACTATACCATGCTGGTCAGACATGTTGGTATAGGGTTTTATTTCGAGTTTTCCTTCTTTTGCACAGATGTTATGTGCGTATTATATCCCATAGAATATATTATATTGCGTATCATATCCCATCCATCCCTCTTACGACATCCACGGGCAAGATAGGGAGTGGTGAATTGTATTCTTTCTCCGTCACCACACGGATATAATAGATATTATATGAAAATTATATCTCTTAGTCGTAATTTACCATACCGTCAGATGTAAAACTGTATTATTGTGTATACAACACACCGAAAAAGTATTTTCAATCATTCTAATTGACTGATTGATCTGAAATTCGGTACACGTCTTCCTTTCTGAAAAAAAATACCATCATCGCCCTGCTCTTATATTAATTACTCAGGGTCAACTCAATATGTACTCTTCTTTTATAGTATATATTTTAAATCTATCTATATTTAAATCTATATAGATGAAAAAGCCGGAATTCGAAAATCTTTAGAAGACGAGTGTGATGACAGCCCAAAGAATTACCTCGTGGAAATGGCTATAAGCAGGTCACATCGCTCGTTGAACTGACAACCGTTGAAGAAGAAATATTCCCGAGCGGTGACTACGAATCGGAGGACGCAGTTTAGAACGACTTGAAAATCGCAGAGGACAGTAGAATGCAAGTGGCACAGGACCTTTCAAGTGACTGCTCCTGGGGAGGTGTATATCCAACAGGAGACATCTATGAACTGATGGATGGATTGCAAACGTTGCCAATTTTTTTATAACCGGTCACCTGCTTAATGTCAACCCTCCTTGGGATTGCAATTGTTGACCAGATGATATAAGATGGAGTTGGCTCATGTCCATGTAAAGCTTTTAGTCGTCTTTTAAGATACCCAAAGGCAATATAAGGCATGCCGTATTCGTAGGAGCTATAACATATATCACTATAAAAGATTTTATAACACAAAAAGAAAAGTGTGGAAATATGACATAAAAATATTCTACTGATGAACAGTTCAGTATTTACGACACAAATTTTCTCTTCATTGTTGAAGTAGCCCTTACTTAGTCATAAGATGTTATGGGGAATAAAGTATACCCCGTTGCACCATCAAGGGTTCTTAATCTTTGGTGCTGAAATTGGTCCAGTGTACCACCTTTTTCCACTGTTTGTACCGTTACCATATGAGTACAGCATATAATCTATAATACACACATACGATGATGTTAGCTAAAAATTAAAAACTATATCCATAACGCTATTTTTTCATCACAGAAAAGTAAGGTAAGGGTCGGGTTATGATGCTATTAGAAAACAAAATAGACAGATAGAAAAACAAATAGACAGTATATTTGAAAAAATCAATTTATTAACATTAATAAGTAGCTCGATCGGGCCAGCGTATAAATTTGGCGGCGGCCCAATAAACGGTCCAAAAAATCAGTTAATGAGCACCTATAGCGGCAAACAAAGCGGGTCCATATTTTCCTTGAGGATCATATTTTTTGTTGAATGCTTCTAATTCTGTCGGTAGTTTACTCTGCACGGCACCCAAGAAATTACGCAGCAATTCTTTTTGTGGTTCAGGACACTTACTGCAGCCAGTCTCGAAAACCTCCGGGAGGTCGTCTGAAAGCAAACGTACCTTTCGTTAAGATCAAATAAATTATGTACTCTAAAATCTATATGTTTTACATGTTTCAAACATCACATATTGGCATAAGATTTTATTACGGTTATTCCTTCTCTTGCAATCATCATCATTTCAACCCATATACGTTCCACTGTTGGGCTCGAGCCTCCTCCACAATAGGAGGGACATTGACCTACTGTAATCACGCTGGTCAGACGTGTTGGTATAGGGTTTTATTTCAAGTTTTCCTTCTCTGTCATAGATGTTATTTGCATATTATAGCCCTTAGTCGTCTCTTACGATAGCCTCGGGCATGAGAGGGGGTAGTGAATTGTATTCTTACGCCGACCCTACACGGAAAATATTATCTTGCAATACTGTTTTTTTTTTGTCATTCATTTATCAATTTTCATGATACCCACGTGAAAGGAGGGTTTCCTGAGGATTGTATTCTTACTCCATTATATTACAGTAATACTTTACGTTACATTACAGTATCGATTGTGTAGTTACAAAATATAAGACTATATTTGACCACACTCCGTATTTTCCCTTTACACTAAATTATGTAAATAAAATCACGTAGAACAAAATTCAGAATGTGATTATTCTCATTCTGTGTATTATTGATAATTATGTGAATATACATTACAATCAGAATCAAAATTTGATTATTTTCATTATTCTGTAATTCAACGTATTTTATATAATCTATGTGACATTAATTAAAAAAATAGAAATACGAATAAAAGACCTACAGAAAATTATTGAGAATTTATAAAAACGTAAATATAAAACTAGTTGTCGTCCAAGTCCTGTCTTGTAAAGATAGCAATGGAATAGATTATGTAACACCGCTTGTTTTTTGGCAGGCAAGATTTACTAACAATCTTTTTGAACGGCGTACGAACGAATACTGTAGAATCGACATCCGGAACAACTCATAGTATACCACGTGTGTGAAGTAGGCATAGGCACTTCTTGTATAAGATATAATAGAGCAATAATATCGGGAGTGGAAAAGAGACGAGGATAAGTAGCATACTACACCATGCCGCCTAGATTCGAGTATATTTCGTATTATACTTCTCTTGTTGTGGTATAACCTACTTATTCACTTAGTTGGGTTTATCAAAACTACAGACCTGAGAAAAGCATGTATATTGTGACAACACATAATACATGAATGCCACTTACTCTTATATACTTATAATAGTAAATGCGTTCATATCAGTTGAATTAATCTGGTACATGTTCGAAACACCGTAAAAAATAGTATATACTTACTTTTGAAGCTGGGAGGGATGCCATCACAGGATGCGGTATCCACAAGACATCCTACGAGAGCTTTCAGCTTGGCATCATCGTTGAGTGCGCCAGCAATGTCAAAGTTACCTTCGTCGTAAGGCTTAGCAACAGCCAAAGCCAAGACAAACGACAGTGCGAACACGAGTTTCATATTGCTCTAGAGAAGAAGTGAAATGTTAATTAATATATAATATTGTTTATTTTTGTATATATTTAGTATGAATAAGATCACAGAAGTCCACCATAATATTAAGGTATAAATAATGCTGATGAATTTCAGTTATTAATATCAGCAGTTGTGTAAAAGCTGCCGTCTACAACTTATGCTATCACTCGTTAATTTTTGAAATGAAAACTGCTGGTAATAAAAGTTTCTAAGTGACGATTAAGTATAAATAAACCAAAAAACATAAACTATAATATAATTTGGAGCGACAAACTACGAGATATTTTAATGACTTAGCAAAATATTTTGCCTAACGACATAAGCAGAAAACTCAACATGTAATTTTAATTTCATATCCTCTATATAGAATTTTCATTGTTTCCGACCGATTTCAGACTTCGTCTTACTAATGCATAATATAAGCAAAATCACGCATCTTAGTACAACTAAACAATAAAAACTATGCAAATAAGATTATTTTTACGGATTTTAATGGTGTTTTTATTATTGCTGAAAAATGTACGAAACGTCGAAAAAGTAACTGTCAAATACAAATGCGATAAAATGAGTAAAAATAATATTATTTTATAAATATGTATAAATAACTACAAAGGTTCTTATGAAATATTATGATTTATATTTTAGTTTAATCAGGTACATAAAATTAAATAAACTTACCAATTACAAATATCTTGTAGCAACTAATATTATGTAAAATCAATTCGGCTTTATATACCTTGATCAGGCGAGACGCAAAAAAATGCCTGAAGCTCATATGCATTACAAACTTAAAGTTAACAAATACATATAAAGATTTGAGAGACGTGTTTGTTACATAGGTAGCTATTTAGTCCTATGTTGTATTGTGCTGTATTAATATATGTCTTATTTAAATAAAAAATCTGTTACAGCGTTGGTATTTTTACTAAATTAATGAGGTCTTGAATCGAAAGAGATCATGGGTAGAGGTCATCGGTAGAAATCCATTCAGAGTTGATAATTATATTTGTTGTATTATTTCATTTCTCAGTTCACTTTCTATTGTGGAACTCTAATCTCATCCAGAACGGGAGTGAAATTAACTTCCTATACCATGCTGTTTCTTACAGATTGGTAAAAGATATAGGTAGGTTCTTATTGATGTAAGAATAAATCGATATATTATGTATATTCTCAACTTGCAACCCGCCCTTGGTTCGGTTCCAGTTGTCTAACCCGCGTAGTTCCTGTTCACGTGGGAATACCCTGATAAAATATAGCCTATGTTACTCCTTGATAGTATATCTTTCCATTGGTGAAAGAATTTTTGAAATCAATTCGGCGGTTTAAGCGTGAAAGCGTAACAAACAAAGTTACTTTCGCAATTATAATATTAGTAAGGATAAACTGTAAACTGTTGTTGGAAGTTATTAAAAGTAGCGCATAATGATGATAACGCAAATGAGGAAACAGTCTAAAAAAATACCGGCTCATATAATTTATTGTCTTACGGCTGGGGCGGCGCGCACCGGACATATTTATATTGTTAATAATATCTTTGAAGATATTTGTTTAAACTATATAGAGTAAAGGGCACAAATATTCTGCATTCAATTTTCGTTCTAAAAAACATATTTATAAAGATATATATTATTACCATATGGTTAGCCCATATGGTAAGCTTCACAAAATTAAATAATTTTAATCCACAATTTTAACAGTAAAACCAGTTATTGAGTTATCCGTTGGAGATAGGCATATGCTATCACGGAGTTTTTTATAGATTTTGATACGTTCTTTAATATTATAGTACATTGTTTTGTTCTATCCTCAACAGTTTTCGTAGCGCACGCGATGAAAGCAATTTTTTTACAACTTTTTACAAGTTAAAGTAAAGATGCGTAATTAATTTTGGAAATTATTATAGCCTATGACACTCCACGATAACGTAGCTTTGTATTGGCGAAATAATTTTGAAAATTGGTTAAGTAGATCCAGAGATTACCCCTTACAACTTCACAAACTCACAAAAGTTATCTCTTAAAAAAAAAGTTTAGATATATTTTAAAGAGAAAATTTTTAAGAAGTCGTCTTTTACGAGTCTAACGAGACAGGATATGGTGATGGTTATAAGATAGGTTTCACAATGTTATAACACCCATGATTAAGAGACACGGCAAACTCTTGAGTTGTTTAACTTTGTATTCTTAACCCGTTACTATAAAGAGAAATTAAAGTCCACCAAATAATAAAAGAACCATTGTGATTTGAAATGTATAATAATTTTCAGCCTAAATATCACCTTGAATGCAATTAATAACGAACAATTCTCTGACGGAAATAAGTATCAAAAACTGCAACTCATCATGAATTTTATATAAATCACTGATTGATTTCCATATTCATATAAGTAATTTGGTAAAAAAGTGACTTGAAGAAACGCCTTCAATTTATATAACTAAAAAAGTAAAAAGTGTACTTCTGTTCTAGTAGCGGGCGTAGTAAAGGGAACTATTACTATTATTACCTATTTTCTAATAGCTAATCTGATTGTGTGGATTTTCAGATAGCGCTCTCCTCCTGCTGAACATTGCGATTCCGATCTCTACAGATCACAGCTCATTGTGAAACGCATTGATAATTTTTTTTTTTCATTAGTTAATATTAAATTTAGGATAGTTATTGTAGTTATTGACAATTTATTAATTTATACCTGACAAACCCAATACGCGACTATAGGATTGGAACCCGGCGACACTAAGAAATATCCCGTAAGAAATTGGTTACCAATTAGACAAAGACGAAGCTTGGGAACTCTTTCTTTACTCTATTCAATTCTTAACTCTCCTAACGTCCCTTCCTATTTGGAACCAAAGTTTCAATTTCTCTTCACCACTCATGACCGTATTCTTCGTTCCTCCACAAATCTTCTTCTTCACTGTCCCTCTCAATTTTCTAGTCTTGTGCATTCCTCCTTTAATATCCAGGCTATTCTTCTTTGGAATGCATTACCTCTAGACATCAGAATGGCTACTAGACGTGACATTTTCAAGGCCAAGGTTAAACGACTCTACTTAGATTTTCTGGCGGAGTCAACTCATCTGTGACGGCTTACATCCATTTTTATGTATATATGTGTATATATAAGTATATATATTTATATAGTATATATATTTATATAGTATATATATATGTATTCATATTTATATATTGTATCATTTGATAATCATATTTTGATAAATTCTGGTTATTCTCAACTATCTGTATTGCACCTGCCTTAAATTATTTCTGCTCCATCCTAGGTCGACTGGCAGAGAATGCCTAAGGCATTAAGTCCGCCTTGTACGTTTTTTGTACAAAAGCTTTAAAATAAAATATTAAATAAAACTTAGATGCCATTTACTAATTACTAACTTTTAACAGGCGGCTTACTTTACCTTACTAATCATTTAATAAGTTACTCTTTAACTATTATTATAGATCAAATACATACAAAAATGCTCACAATGTCATACAGTCTTGTGGAGGTTATTCTTGGTTTTATTTTAATTAAGTTTATAACAGGATTTCAGTTTGGAGGAAACATCCAGACTTTATTGAAATTTTAATATTACTCAATTTAAATAGAGCTATTTTCACCAAATATAGGTATTCTTCAGCGAAGATTTGGGGTTTATCAGACCTGTTATTATAAGCAGAAATATACCAGTTCCGCGCCATATCGCGAGTCAACGGCGAGCCAGTCTCCACAAGGGGATTGGGCAGAGTTCAGGAAGTGGCCCGAAGGGAAGTCATCCGGCGGTGGAGGGAGGATCTAGAGTCCCCCGTAGCAGAGCGGGGGACTGTGGAGGCGGTTGCGCCGCATCTCCACCGCTGGCTCAGGAGAAGGCACGGCAGCCTTACATTTAGGATGGTGCAGGTGCTTATCGGACATGGGGTCTTCGGTAAGTACCTGCACAAAATTGGAAGAGAAGAGGCCCCAGGATGCCATGAGTGTGGCGCGCTAATCGACGATGCGCGCCACACACTAGAAGTATGCCCCGCCTGGGGGCCTTAGCACCACGTCCTGTCAACGGACATGGGAACAGCGGACCTGTCGTTGTCGACCATCATCTAGAAGATGCTCGGCAGCGACAGCTGTTGGTCGTCGATGGCCTCCTTCTGTGAGGCTGTCATTATAAGGAAGGAGGCCGCGGAGCGGGCACGCGAGGCACTTGCGTCCGCAGACTCGCTCCGCCGGTGGCGACCAGGGAGGAGGAGACGCCGTTATGCGCTCCTCCTCCCACCGCCCTGAATGATGACAAGACGTGGCCAGACGGCCAAGCGTTGGGGTGTCGGGGATAGAATGTCATCAGACGATCTCTCCGGCACCTCGTAAAAGCGCGGAAGGGGCCGCTGTGGTTTTAGTGGGTATTTCGGTCACTTATGTGGCCGGAGAGTCTCACACACACTCCCCTGTCTGTAACCGTCGGGGGATAGTGCGTAAATGCATTTCCACAGCGTAAAAAAAAAAAAAAAAGACCTGTTAGTATAAGGGGTTCAGTCCTGACTGTGTTCATTGTAGACTTATTCATTCAGTTTAACGCGTGTCAAAGAATAGGTAATCCGACGTTAAAAACCACAACTCAACTTGTTAAAGTTTTTTTTAAAGTTACATTTATACATCCGTGTGGTGACGGAGTAAGAATACAAATCACCTTTTCCTATCTTACCCGTAGATGTAGTAAAAGACGACTAAGTGATATAATACGCATATAATATATATGCAAGAGAAGGAAAACTCATAATAAAACCCAACACCAACCTGCCTGACCAGCATGGTGTAATTAGATCAATTGCCCTCCTATTGTGGAGGAGGTTCAAGCCCAACAGTGGCACATAATCATACGAGCTGAAATTATCTTATATCTTTAAACGAGCAATTCTTGTACATATATACCTATATATATATTCAGGATCTCGGAAACGGCACCAACGATTTTGATGAAACTTGGCATACTAGAGGTTTCGAGGCCAAAAAATCGATCTAGTTAGGTTTTATTTATATAAAATGTTGTTTTGTCGGTGTTTTTAGCAAAACAATACAATGACATCTTATATCTTTAAACGAGCAATTCTTGTATATAATATATGTTCCACTGTTGGGCTCAAGTATCCTCCATATCATTATCTCGCTGTTCTTATTCCAATTATTTGGGATCGACGTAAAATATTCAAACATACAGACAAACACCTCTTTTTTATGTGGTGTGGGCGATGGTAGGAGGGGATATATTATCCTCTCCTTCCAAACAACTCTATTAGATGTCATCACTGCGTTCACTCTCTTTCGATCCACATCACCCTTCACGCAATCTATTCATCTTCTTCGGTCTTTTCCTAACCCTTTAGTATTCAAGATACTATATACATTACATACTATACTTAGCACTTTCCACATAATATTATTTTCACTCAGTCTCATCGCATGTCCATACCACTTTTTGTCACTTGCCTAACTTTCAATCCTCCTTTTATACGTTCATACCTTATTTCCATCCATCTCAAAATTCGCATCTCTGCTACATTTAGTCATCTTTCGTTCCTCACTTTTGTAGCCTTAACACACTGACTTAGAAGAGGCCCTAAGATATTATAGATTTTACTATATAATTTTGGGGGCACTATAAAGTCGCATTTAGAATTTGTAACCTGCTGCCATTTTGTGCATCTCACAACATTCTGTGCTTCATCGGACGATCCAGTTAGCTATTGATTTGGATCAGCGAACCGAGATATCAAAAATTTAAGCTTAATGGTAGATCCAGAGATAAGGGGTAACATCACTAGATAGATATATGATCTAAAGATATCCATGTCTCTATTCTTTACGTTGCTGATTTTCAAGCAAATTTTCTCTATTTTAAAACATACACACCACTTTTCCAGCAGTGTGTAGCCTATCTTCACCTATGGGAACAATGTCATCAATGAATAACTGATAATCAATGATACTTCTTCCCGTATCTCTGATGTTAAAGTTTTCACTATTAACAGTAAAAGTCAAGGACTTAACGCCCACCCTTGACACACAAACCTCAAGATTGAAATTATAGACAGCTAATCTTATATACAATCTACATCGCCGTGACATGGCACCGACTGATCTTACACACTTCACATGCATATTTTTCTCTTTCAGTGCCTCCGAAAAAAATCCAATAGTGAACATCTATGAACTGGTGGATGAATTGCAAACATTGCCAAGTTTTTTTATAACCGGTCACCTGCACATTGTCAACCCTCGTTAGGAATGCAATTGTTGACCAATTGATATATGCTGGAGTTGTCACAGTTCTATGTAAAGCTTTTAGTCGTCTTTTAAGATACCCAAAGGCAATATAAGGCATGTTAGAATTCGTAGCAGTTACAGCATATCACTATAACATACTTTTTAACACAATAACAAAAGTGTGGGAATAAGCCATAAAAATATTCTACTGGTGAACAGTTCAGAATTTACAATACTAATTTCTCTCTCCATTGCTGAAGAAGCCCTTGCTTAGTCATAAGTTGTTGTGGGCGATAAAGTATACCCCGTTACGCCATCAAGGGTTCTTAACCTTTGGCGCTGAAAGTGGCCACCGTGTACCGTCTTTTTCCACCGTTTATACCGTTACCATTTGAGTACAACTCATAATTTATAACATAGACAATGTTAGATAAAAATTACAAACTATATATTTTTTATCACAGAAAAAGTAAGATAAGGGTCTGTTAGAAAACCAAATAGAAATATAATATAAAACATATAGACAGTATATTTGAAAAAATCAATTTATTAACATTAATAAACAACTGGATCGGGCCAGCGTATAAATTTGGCGTCGGCTCACTTATCGGTCCAAAAGATCAGTTAATGAGCACCTATAGCGGCAAACAAAGCGGGACCATATTTTCCTTGAGGATCATATTTTTTGTTGAGTGCTTCTAATTCTGTAGGTAGTTTACTCTGCACGGCACCCAAGAAATTACGCAGCAATTCTTTTTGTGGTTCAGGACACTTACTGCAGCCAGTCTCGAAAACCTCCGGGAGGTCATCTGAAAGAAAATGTACCTTTCATTAGGATCAAATAAATTATGTAGTTACTCTAAAATCTATAGGTCTTTACATGTTTCAAACATCACATATTGGCATAAGATTTTATTACAAGTATTCCTTCTCGTGCAATCATCATCATCTCAACCCATATACGTCCCACTGTTGGGCTCAAGCCTCCTCTACAATAGGAAGGACATTGACCTACTATAACCACACTGGGCAGACGTGTTGGTATAAGGTTTTATTTCGAGTTTTCCTTCTCTTTCGTAGATATTATATGCCTATTATATCACTTAGTCGTCTCTTACGACAGCCACGGGCATGAGAGAGGGTGGTGAAATGTATTCTTACTCCGTCACCACACGGAAATACTCTCTCGCAATACTGTTTTTTTTTTGTCATTCATTACCTAATCAATTTTCATGAGACCCACGTGAAAGGAGGGTCCTGAGGATTGTATTCCTCTCCGTTACATTACAGTAATACTTTACAGTATCGATTGTGTATTTACAAAATGACCACACTCCGTATTTTCCTTTTACTCCGAATTATGTAAATAAAATCACGTTGAACAAAATTCTGAATATGATTATTCTCATTCTGTGTATTTTTGTATAATTATGTGAATATACAAAACAGAGTCAAAATTGGATTATTTTGATTATTCTGATGCCGATTACTAAATTACAAGAAATACATAACAGCATAAATCACTTAGGTACTTGCTCAAAATACTACCTTAAAAAGCCATTACGTAATATTTTGTGCGACAAAAATTAAACTTGTATCAGTTTTGTCGCCATTTTGATAGAGAGACCAATGAAAGTGCTTTAGTGCTTCCATCTAGTTTTGAACTAATAATGACTATGCTGTTCGGTACATAATGTTGCTTTGTTTAGGAGATATTGATATGTCCGAAATTACGAAACCATCCGATATTCGGTTCCTTACCCCTATATACTTACTTTTGAAGCTGGGAGGGATGCCGTCACAGGATGCGGTATCCACGAGACATCCTACGAGAGCTTTCAGCTTGGCATCGTCGTTGAGTGCGCCAGCAATGTCAAAGTTTCCTTCGTCGTAAGGCTTAGCAACAGCCAAAGCCAAGACAAACGACAGTGCGAACACGAGTTTCATATTGCTCTAGAGAACAAGTGAAATTTTAATTAATATATAATATTGTTTATTTTTGTATGCATTTAGTATGAATAAGACCACAGAAGTCCATCATAATATTAAGGTATAAATACTTCTGATGAATTTCAGTTATTAATATCAGCAGTAGAGTAAAGGCTGCCATCTATTGCTTATGCTATTACTAGTTAACTTATGAAATTAAAACTGCTGGGAATTTAAAGATTCTGAATGACGATCAATTATAAATAAACCCAAAAACAAAGGCTATAATTTAATGTGGAGCGACATACTACGAGATAGGTATATTAACGACTTAGCAAAACAATTTCACTACCGGAATAAGCACAAATTTACTCAGCATGTAATTTTAATTTCATATCGTCTATATAGAATTTTTCAATGTATACCAATTTCTGACTTTATCTTATTAACAAGTTTGAGAATTTCTTGATAGCAAAATCAATTTGTTAAGACATTTTTGCCCAATAATTGATTAAAAACGGACCTCAAGATTAAAATTCATATCTTAACTTAATACAAATAGACAATTAAAATAATGCAAATTAGATTATTTTTACGGATTTTAATGGTGCTATTTTTATTATCGCTGCAAAATGTCCGAGACGGCGAAACAGTAGCAATCAATACAAATGCGATAAAATGCGTAAAAATAATTTTATTTTTAGCTATAAATTTACTTATTAGCTATAAATAATAATATTATGATTATGTTTTAGTTTAATTAGATATATTAAATAAATTAAACTTACCAATTACAAGTACCTTGTAGCAACTAATACTATGTAAAATCAATTCAGCTTTATATACCTTGATCAGGCGAGACGAGACGCAGAAAAAATGCCTAAAGCTTATATGCATTACAAACTTAAAGTTAACAGATATACATATAGATTAACATGTCGCACCTTTATTCATAAACTGAATTAAAACAAAATTTCAATTTTGTGTGAAATCGCATTTAAAGCTTGACATATTTAAATTGATAACTTCAAAAAATTATAAAAAAAATAAATAGATGGACTAGGTATTTTACAAAAAAAGATAACGTAATTAGTAGTAAGTAGTAGGTAGCGTAATTAGTGTATTAATGGAATAAGATGCAAAATTATACTATCTAAAGAAAGAAGACATCTTAGGGAACAGTTTAAAAATAAGATCGTACTTATTTCTCTTTTCACTAAAATATGCACCTGAATAATTTTGATGTAAACGGAGTAATTCGAAATATTGCAGTTTTATATTAAACTGTTCTTGTAAAAACGTGAAATATTTAGGTATTTTGCAATATAGAGATATCGGCAGAAACTGTCGAAGGGTTAATTCCTAATTAGTACTTTCTTAGTTTTAATTCTTAAATTGTACAGTTGTTTTTAAAAAATAAAGAAATAGCTTTCTGTTAAGCATGACATTTATTATTGTAAAAAGGGTTGTTTTACTCTTTTAATTATTATTCACTTAATCAATGTAATTACTTATATTTACAAATAAACAGCTACTAATTAGTATTAAAATAAAACTTATTAAAATGATAAATGAAAATTAAAGCAGTCTTTATAAAATCTTCTCAAAAGTTGTTCTTCTCAACTGTGAAGATTTTTCTAAAACACTTTCTAAAACTTTAAAATAAAATTAACAAATATAAAATATTAACTTGAAATCTTCTGAACTATTTCATCATCGTCATCATTTCAGCCTATTGCCGTTCACTGCTGGACGTAGGCCTCTCTCATCCAACGACGCTCAGCAACTTTCACTAGGTCATCGGTCCACCTGGTTAGGGTGTCCTACACTGCGTCGTCCGATACGTGGTTGCCACTCGAGAACCTTTCTTCCCCAGCGGTTGTCGGTTCGTCGAGCGATGTGGCCTGCCCATTGCCACTTCAGCGTGCTAATTCTTCGTGCTATGTCGGTTACACCCGTTCTTCTGCGGATTTCCGTATTCCGGATTCTATCTCACAGAGAAATCCCGAGCATAGCCCGCTCCATAGTACGTTGAGCGACTTTGAGCCTTGTTATGAGGCCTACAATTAGGGACCACGTTTCCGTGCCGTAAGTCATCACTGGTAACACACACTGGTCGTAGACCTGTGTTTTCAGATACTGAGGTAGGTTGGACGAGAAGATGCCCTTTAGTTTCCCGAACGCTGCCCGACCGCGTTGGATTCGTCGGCTGATCTCTTTCTCGAAATTGGATCTACCTAACTGGACTGTTTGTCCTAGGTAAATATAGTGATCGACAACTTCGAGAATCGCATTGCCAACTAGGACCGGTACAGAAATGACATGGGCATTTGACATGACTTTCGTCTTGTCCATGTTCATTCGTAAACCCACTAGTTGGGATACCCTGCCGAGATCATTGAGCATTGTGCCAAGGTCCTCCATAGATTCTGCCATAACGACGATATCGTCTGCAAATCAAAGGTGAGTGATGTATTCGCCGTTAATGTTGATACCGAGTCCAGTCCAATCTAGTCTAGAATTACATAGATCACATTGATCCTTTTTTGGTTTAAAAAAAGACAGATTACACTCATTTGTAAATATTTTATAGTAATTTATCAATGTACCTGCTTGTCTATTCTCTTTTTATTGTTCTTCTTTGAAATCTTTGTATAAATCTTTAATAGTTTTATTACCTTCTATGTATGCCTTCATTGTAGAAGTTCGTAAATAATGTAATTTAACTTTGGGGATAAAATTAATGTGTTTTACAATAGCATTACGTATGTCGGAATCAATTTTCTTGTGATTTGTATACTTTCCTCTCAAATCATTGAATGAAGTCATTTTTATTAATTCTGTTTTGCACAGTGAATATTATGCGATCTGTAATATCTAACGTTGCTTTATAAAAAGTTTTACAAATTCTGATCGTTGTGCCATCTACTTTAAAATAAAATGCTTTGTTGTTATGACTTAGTCTTTCAGCATTCGTATATTTATATCTAGGTTCAACATCGATCATATTCGCATTTATATAAGCCCTTTGCTTTGTTAAATTACCCAAATCCCAAAAATTTTGAAATAATTTCTAAATCAATTGCTGTGGTACATTACCTACTTGTTTTTTATTTTTGCTTTATATATTTTTACTTCGACGACAGAAATCGCGATTAAGATAATGATCCGCCAAGCTCAATATTACGGGTTCGATTTCCATTGAGGACAATACTTAGTGGGATTAACAAATTGTTCTTCAGAGTCTGAATTCGTATCCGTTAACTGCATGTCTAAAAAGTCTTCCGTTAGTGCAGGGTGTATATATTTCAAACAGATCAACAACAAATAATAACATAAAAATAATCGAAAATATTACTACAGCAGTACTTACCTCGTGATCGTTATTCTTATCACTAATTAGTAGTATTATTATACTTGTATTCTACTATAGTAGTTTCGTTATTTTCTGCCGTATTTTCTATAATCAGTCCTACAATTTTTCGAGCTCCAGAAGGCATTCTAACGCCAAAATAATACCTTAGAATCCGATATTGTATTCGTAATTGTATCAATAGTGATATAACTACAAATAGTATAAAACATGTATTTAATACATTTAATATTAAACAGAAATAAATATTAAAATAACTAATTTTCTGATAATTTATAGTACAATACTGAAGTAAAACTTAGTTATTAAAGTTTTGTATAAATGTTTTAATGTTAAACTGCATTAATACAAAATGATGCCATAATTCTACAATTTAATTTATTAAAAAATGAATTAAATCATATTGTGTTAATAAAAAATATATGTAATTTTCTATTAAAATGAAATAAGTATGAATACATGCAGCTTTTGAATAAAGCAAAGTATCGACATGTACTCACGAGTTAATGGAAAAGAGAACGACAATCTTTTATCTCTGTCATTTATGTCGTATCAATTTTTCTGTTAGATTGTACGTATTCTACTGACGAAGTTATTTTAGTTTTTATTGAAAACTCGAAAAACGTAAATTTTGAATTAATTCAGTTTATGATTAAAGGTGCGATGTGTTTGTTACATACATATGTATTTAGTCCTAGTTTGCATGTGTTCTGTCTTAAATATTTTTTTTTTAAATAAGAAATCTGTTACAGCGTTAGTATTTTTACTAAATTAATGAGGCCTTGGATCGAAAGAAATCCATTCAGAGTTGATAATTATATTTGTGACTGTTTCAAGTTTTATTATTATTTTGTTTCTCAGTTCATTTTCCATTGGGACTCTATATAATCTCATCCAGAACGGGAGTGAATTTATCCTCCTATACCACGCTGTTTCTTACAGATTGGTAAAAAATATAGGTAGGTTCTCATTGATGTAAGAATACATCGATATATGTATATTCTCAATATCTTATTCGTCTTATACGAGTCTAATGAGCCAAGATATGGCGATGGATTTGAGAGGTTTCACGGTGTTATATCACCAATGATTAAGAGACACGGCAAACTCTTGAGTTGTTTCACTTCGTATTCCCAACCCGTCACTACAAACGCAAATTGAAGTGTACCGAATAATAAAAGAACCATTGTGGTTTGGAATGTATAACCATTTTCTGACTAAATATCACCTTGAGTGCAATTGACAACAAACAATTATTGGATGGAAAGAAGTTCATACAAAGCAAGTAAAAATAGTTTCAAAAACTACAACTCATCATGAATTTTATATAAATCACTGATTGATTTCATATTCATAAAAATAATTTGATAAAAAAGTGGTTTGAAGGAACGTGTTAAGTTTATTTAACTATAAGAATAAAAAGTGTCTTTCTGTTTTTGTGTCGGGCATATTAACTACTAGATAATAGGTACACTGGTTGTACCGATGGTGTGGATGTTCAGATAGTCCTCTCCTCCTGCTGAATGTTATGATTTCGATTTCTACGGATCACTTTTTCTGTTTATCTGTTTGTACGGGCTAATATTTGAAGTTATTCGACCGATTTAAATGAAATTTTGCATGGTGGTACCTTACGTGGACCGGGGGGTCAACATTTAGGATACCTAATCACGGCAAATTAAAGAGTTCCCGTGGGATAGTTAAAAAAACTATAGTAACCTATACAGCTTAGTTCACAACCTACTTAATTTAACCTTAAAAAAGATTTTTGTTTTTCAGAAAATCACCACTTCAGAGGATATGTTCTTTTCTAAGGGTGTAAAATACTGTATGAAATTTGCTTGAATTTTTTACTCTAATACACAAGTAATAATTTCATACAACTTCAATTATTAATTAACTGCACTGATAGCATAGTGGTTATCATACCAACCTATCATGCTAGTGTCACAGATTCAATTCCAACGCTGGACAATTTTTTGTGTGCTCGACAAATTATTGCTCTGAAACTGGGTGTAATTTGTGTTCAGAGGGTGTAGCATGAAATTCATAGTTTGTTATCATTAATTTTTCAGCTCATACACGTCCCACTGTTGGGCTCGGGCCTCCTCCACTATGCGAGTGAAATTGACCTACTATACCAGGCTGGTCAGATGTGTTGGTATAGGGTTTTGTTTCAAATTTCCTTCTCTTGCATACATATTATACGCATATTATACAAATTATCTGGTTGACCGGTATATTCTTTTTGTATTTTTGCCGAACTTATTTGGATATAAATATTAAATATCTGGTTGACCGAGCTTCGCTCGGAATATTTTTCTCGAATTTATTTAGATATATATTAATAAAAAATAAAAATTATATAAAAAAATTACAAAAAGAGAATAATAATAACACCGAGATTCGAACCGACGCTGTTTGGATGCTACAAAACTCAAAATTAAAATCGGCTGTCTCGCAACTGAGCTGCCGTATCTCTTGACATTTACAACGAAATTTGAATTCATATTCTTTTAAAATTTAATGTCATTTATTGTTATGCTAAAAACACCGACAAAAGAACATTTTCTATAAATAAAACCTAGCTAGATCGATTTTTGGACCCGAATCCTCTAATATGCCAAGTTTCAACAAAATCGTTGGAGCCGTTTCCGAGATCCTGAATATATATATATATATATATATATATATATATATATATACAAGAATTGCTCGTTTAAAGATATATGATAAAAATAAAATGATGACATAATGAAAAAAAATATAAAACTTATAATAAGAGAATAATAATAACACCGAGATCAGATCCCATGCTGTTTGAATGCCAAAAAAAAACAAAAAAAACTGGACTACTCCCCAACCGAGCTATTGTTACCCTTGACGGGGACAGCGAAATTTGAATTCTTATTCTTTTAAAATTTAATGTCATTTTATCGATTTGCTAATTTGCTAAAAACACCGATTAAACAACATTTTCTATAAATAAAATCTAGCTAGATCGATTTTTTGGCTCCGAAATCTTTAGTATGCTAAATTTCATCAGAATCGTTGGAGCCGTTTCCAAGATCCTGATATATGATGATATATACAAGAATTGCACGTTTAAAGATATAAGATTGATCGTCTTTTACGACACCCGCGGGATAGAGGTGAGGTAGTGAATTGTATTATTTCTACGTCATCACACGGAATATCTTTAACAGAATATAATAGTTTGTAAAATGAATAAATAAAAGAAGCCTGAACATCACTCATATAGACCCTTTTTTGAACCCAGGCAGCAAATTATGATGTTGTAGTATCGCCCGCGCTCGGTCAGTCACTCTACGGGTGGCGGACTAATCCCCGGTTCAGTCATCCATGTCTTTGACCAGGGTGTTTTTTTATTGCTGTTGTTGGCAAACGAGCAAACAGCACAGCTGATGGTAAGTGATACTGCTCATGGACTTTTGCCAGGTCGCCACCGTATGTGAAAGTAGAATTGGAATAAGGCGACAATAAAAACATTCGACAAGAAAAATCATCCTTACTAATATTATAAATGCGAAAGTAAGGATGTTTGTTTGTTTGTTTGTTACGCTTTCACGCTTGACCACCTAACCGATTTCGAAAATTCTTTCATGATTGGAAAGCTATAATATCAGGGAGTAACATAGGCTATATTTTATCCCGGTATCCCACGGAAACGGGAACTAAGTGGGTAAAGCGACTGAAACCGAAGCGAAGCGAGGGCGGGTTGCTAGTAGGCCATAATACTAATTATTGACATTTTTAAAGCGGGTTTACTTTATTTTACTAAATATCGTTATCCTTACTTCGTTCTGGCCGGAACTCCCCCGTGGGACCTGGAGGCGGAGATGCTCGCCGACATTTATCGGCGGGTGTCGGAGACGCGCGCCCGCGGCGGCATGGTCTCCATCAAAGAGATCATCGCCTGGCGGGTCGACGCCCGCCGAGAAGTCATTGCCCGTTGGGCAGTCCCGCTGGAGAGTCCTCGGTACGGTGTCAGGACCGTCGAGGCCCTCCGGCCGGTGTTGATGGAGTGGTTGGAGCGGACGCACGGGGTGCTTACCTTCCGACTGGTGCAGGTGCTGACGAGGCACGGTTGCTTCGCGAAGTACCTGCACAAGATTGTCAGGAGGGAGAACACACCGTCCTGCCACCACTGCAGTTGCGACGAGGACACGGCGCAGCACACGCTCGAGGAGTGTGCTGTATGGGAGGGGGATCGCCGTGAACTCGTCGCAATTATCGGTGCCGATCTGGCGCTGCCGACCATCGCCAGGGAGATGCTCGTCAGCGTCAGGAACTGGGACGCGGTCGCCGCCTTCTGTGAGGCCGTAATCTCACGGAAGGAGGCGGCGGATCGTGTGCGATTAGAGCTCCTATTTGGCGACACGTTCCGCCGCTGGCGACTCGGGCGGCGCAGGCGCGAGTATCTGCGCCTAATGCCGCCCTAGCCGAGGCCGCGGGTGATCAGACCGGGGAATTGTCCGTCACCCGCAGAGAGGCTGACCGCGTGACGGCGACCGACGTCCCAGGACGTCGAGAGGTGAGGTTACCCGAAAGGGTATTCCGTTGGGCCGACCACTGACGACAAGTCACATCTGCTCCGGTGGTCGGCCCAACAACGAGGTGACGTGGGTACGGGTGAGTTATGGGCCCGCGCGCCATCCTTTCATCGCCCCGGAAGCACTGGACCGCGCGTGCGCTTACCATAGCCCACCCATAAAAAAAAAAAATCCTTACTTCGTTACTAATATTATAAATGCGAAGGTAAGTTTGTTTGTTACGCTTTCACGTTTAAACCACAGAATCGACTTTAAAAATACTTTCACCAATAGAAAGCTATAACATCAGGGAGTAACATAGGCTATATTTTATCCCGGTATTCCCACGGGAACGGGAACTACGCGGGTAAGGCGACTGATAGTGAAGCGAAGCGAGGGCGGGTTGTTAGTTGAATAATAATTAAATGCTTACAGTCTTGCAGTCTTGTGGTGGTTCTTCTTGATTTTATTTTTAATTAGCAACCCGCCCTCACTTCGCTTCGGTTATAGGTTATAGTCGTTTTACCCGCGTAGTTCCCGTTCCCGTGGGAATACCGGAATAAAATATAGCCTAGTTTACGCCCTGATATTATAGTTTTCCATTGGTGAAAGAATTTTTGAAATCGGTCTAGCCGTTTTGAAGATTACCCAGAACAAACAGACAGACAGACAGACAAAAAAATTTTAATTGCTATTTTAGGCATAGGTGTCGTGCAAATAACCGTGTGAGCATGAAAAAAGCCTATTATTTTGATATTACAAACAGACACTCCAATTTTATTCATTGGTATAGATTAGGTTTATAAGAGTAAGAATAGCTCACCCCGCTTACCTCTGGGTGTTGTAGAAAACGATTAAAGGATGTGATGTGTTGATAAATATCTATGCAAGAGAAGGAAAACTTGACACAAAACCCTTTGCGAAGACGTCTGACCAGCGTGGTATATTAGAACAATTTCCCTTCCATTGTGGAGGTGGTCCGAGCCCAACAGGGGTACTTATTTGGGCTGAGATGATGATGAGATTGCTTTTTTAAGGTAAACTATTAAATCCCTACAATATGAAGAAAACAACACAATACAGAAGGTCCTACTAATATTTTAAATGTAAAATTTATGAACATGTTAGAATAACAAACAATCACACGAAAACAGATGAATAGATTGGTATGATAAATATCACAGAGAGATCATTTTCTGGATTGACATCGGATATCTTTTATCCCATAATGTCTTCACTTGGCATAATACTTAGATCATCTTTTGGAAGGCCACTTTTTTCGCGGCCAGATCGCCGACAGAAGGTGATCTATACCAATAAATAAAATTGAAGTGTCTGTTTGTAATGTCAAATTAATAGGCTTTTTTCATGCTCAGACGGTTATTTGCACTATAGGTACATATGCCTAAAAGTTGTTTTATTTTTTTTTGTCTGTCTGTTTGTTCCCTTAATCTTCAAAACGGCTGGACCGATTTCCAAAATCCTTTCACCAATGGAAAGTTATAATATCAGCGCGTAAAAAGCGCGTAACTAACCTATATTTTATCCTGTTATTCCCACGGGAACGGAAACTACGCGGGTAAAACGACTAAAACTGAAGCGAAGCGAGGGCGGGTTGCTAGTTTTCTATAAATGAAACAAAACATACCTAACACTTTAAGAATTTATCTATCAAAATCTTGTTATAGACATATATTTAATTAGACCGATTCACATGAAATTGTTGGAAATCTGGGCGTTCCACTATTTTAATTATATCTTAAAAATCTTTGAAACAAATATCTAAATCGTCTATGTTTATGTCATACTCAAAATTTCATATCCTACATAAATTAATATTTAATTTGTTAAGGAAAGGAAATAAGTTAGTATTATAGTTAATTTAATTTGATTTAATTTAATATAATGTAATTAATTTGATTTAATAAGTGTTATTGTGATTTAATTTGATTCAATTTAATATGTTTGATTTAATTTAATGGTTTAATTATGTCACTACTAAACACTAGTTTTAAAGTTTTTATTCATACTAACAAAATATGAAATTTAAACAATTCTGAAATAAATAATAACAATTATTATTATTACATAACATCTGTTGATGAAAATTAGCAATTAAGAATTTATAACACTTTCACAAGTGAATCTATTGATATGATATTTCATATCATCATCGTTTCCGCGTATAGGTCCCACTGCTGGGCTCAAGCATCTTTCAAACATACACAAATATATGTATTCACGCCTCTTTACTATGAGGGTAGGCAGAAACCACTTTCCTCCACTTGCTACGATCTTGACATACCACTATCGCCTCCTTCACATTCATTAATCTCCTCATGCATCTTCATCGGTTTAGGGTAGGTACTTATAATCTGGCCTTTCATAAGAACATCCTCGGTTTGGACGTGGTACATTCCTCTTGACCTTCCCCTTCCAACATTTCCATTCACAATCATTCTTTAAAAATAGGATGGAAATTGACTTACTAAACCAAGCTGGTATGACGGGTTAGTATAAGTTTTTATTTCGTACTAGCAACCCGCCCTCGCTTCGCTTCGGTTATAGGTTATAGTCGTTTTACCCGCGTAGTTCCCGTTCACGTGGGAATACCGAGATAAAATATAGCCTATTTTACGCCCTGATATTATAGCTTTCCATTGGTGAAAGAATTTTTGAAATCGGTCCAGCCGTTGTGAAGATTACCCGGAACAAACAGACAGACAGACAAACAGACAGACAGACAAAAAATTTTTAATTGCTATTTTAGGCATAGGTGTCGTGCAAATAACCGTGTGAGCATGAAAAAAGCCTATTATTTTGACATTACAAACAGACACTCCAATTTTATTTATTGGTATAGATTTTCCAACTCTTGGATAGATGTTATTTGTATATTATATCTCTTAGTCGACTTTTACGATACCCACGGGCAAGAAAGGAGATCACGTATTGTATTCTTATTCAACCACCACTCGGCACATTAATCTACATATATAGATCATCATTTCACCATTTCAGCTCATATACGTCCCACTATTGGGCTCGAACCTCCTCTACAATAAAAGGGATATTGACCCTACTATAAAATGCCAGTCAAACAGGTTGGTATAGGGTTTTGTTTCGAATTTCCTTCTCATAGCATAGATGTTATATGCGTATTATGGAATAGGCGATAGGTGCACTATGGGATGTCCATAGTCGTCTTTTACGACATCCACGGGCAAGATAGGGAGTGGTGAATTGCATTTTTACTCCATCACCATACGGACAATAGATCAATATTATCTTCATACGCCTAATTTTATCACAATATTCTTAGAATCGACACATTATATATTTTTTCACAGGCGCAACTGAATTTTGGTTACGTTTTAAAGCATAAATCGGCAGAAGAAATCAGCAGCTATATAGTCTCTTCTCTATTATTTTCATTTTCTCTTTTAATATAGAACTATATTAAAATTTTAACATTACTAAACTAGATTCTATATATCAATTGAGGACGTGCTTAAAACTAAAAATTAGGCGTCTCTTTTTTTGCTACTTTGTCTGTTATTGGTGTTACGATTTTACATATAAAAGTTATCTATATATCACGCTAACGCAATATGAATTTAAATATTAATTTTTTGGAAAATTTTACATATGGTAATATGTATATACAGACAAATATATATAACGGCCGTACTCATATGATTACCTGATTAGAATGAATATATAACTCAATATTCGAGGTCATTTACTTCCCACTGCTGAGCTGCTGAGCCTATTCCACAATAGGAGTAAGTCAACATATTGTACCACACTAGTCAGACGTGTTGATATAGTTGGTTGAAATATAATAACTCAATTGTCTCTCTCATATACGTCCGTCATATCTCGGCTCATATACGTCCAACTGCTGGGCTTGAGCCTCTTCTGCAATAGGAGGGACATTGACCTTACATGCTGGTCAGACTGGTTTAAATATTGAGATTTATTGATGATATGCACATAAAAAGGCTGCAGTTTCTATATGGTGAGGGAGTAAGGATACAACTCGCCATCTCTTACCTTGCCCATACGTATATCGTAATAGACGGCTAACATGTTTGAAAGTAATGTATTATGCAGCTCAAGTCCCTAAGCCCTACTCCAGCTAAAATAAAAAAGCAGATGACCTTTAAACGCCTGAACATTCTATAAATATCTTAGAATAATAACGTATAGAAGGATAATGTCCATACGTAAGCCATCAAAAATATGAAGCAAACAATACTACATGCGTGCAACCGATTACACACGTACACACGCACACCACTATACAAATTATGAAATCAAATTTTGTTTTTATTATCATAAATTGTCGGAATACTTTTAAAAGTAATGTTAATGTACATTTTATGTTTTTCAAATGTGATGTGACACCATTTGAATGCACAAACCGTCATAATTGCCTATTTATTTTTTAAGAGTTGCGTACGTACATGCAGTACAGTGATCTTGTATTGTACGGAACAGTTCCGGCGCGTAAGGCTCCAATTGATATGCTTCACTTTTTGTGCGCAAAGTTACCTTCTATACGTTATTATTCTAAGATAAATATATTAAATATTGTAGATAAGGAGTAGGTACCTTGATCATAACAGTTTTCAAACAAATAAATCGGCATCATAATGGTCCTTTCCTTTAGGAGTTACAGCACGTGAAACACGCCGTAAAACGCCGCTGTATGCCGTACACAGACACGTGAAACATACAAAACTCTTTTTGCGTCAGAGTTTAAAAATATATTAGGCCATATTAGGATTCTATTTAATTACGATTTCAGATTTATTTTTTGAACCGACTACCTACTAATCATTAATGTTAGAAATTAGGTACATATTTCAAAACTGACATTGCCAAATATTCATTAACTTCAACAAATAATGTAATTATAAAGATATACAGGCCTTGCAACAAACGTCTTAAATTAAATACGGATAATCTGGGGGCACGGCAGTGCCCCCGCCAAGTCGAGCAAAAAAAAAAGTCGGGCAAAACGCAACACTATCGTAACATACTTTTCTCGAAGCCATTCAGGCCATTTTCGACCCCCTATAACTTCGTTGTAAATATAACTATAAGCCTGAATTTTTAGTAACCCAGCAGGCATTGTATACACATTGAGTATTTCAAATTTCATTCAATTTAAACCAATAGTTTAAGAATTATAACTAGTCAAAATTTCGTAATTTTGTCACTCACTGACTGACTGACCGATCATCAATATTAAAGAGGCACTTCTAGCAGACATAGAAGCTTCAAATTTAGTTAGTGTTTAGTGTATAAATGAAGGAAAAATTATAAAACATTATAATTTTCATCCAGTTGCCGAGATACACTAACTGCATAAATAATTTTGTAAACTCATATAAATATATAGGATTACAAAGTTACATTTGCAGTTAATGAAATGTAACTTTGTAAAAAATAAGAATACATTTGTCGCCATCATTGCTTCTCTATGGGAATCGTAACAACTGGCCATCAAAGCGGAGAGGAGACTAGAGGAGATGTGTTTCGAAAAACCAATCAAATTTCTTTATTTCCACATCTTGCCGCTTAGCTTAGGTAGAAGTGACTCAAACAGAAAGGAGAGATGTCTCATTTTTCAAAGAGTGGGCTCTAAGAAAATCCGTTGTTGGTATAAAAGAAGTAGAAGGTACCGGAAAGGAAAATAAGTAGGACTATCTACAAAAAAAAATGAGATACCATCAAAAACAAGACTTGTAAAACAAGCCAAGCCTCGCAACTGAGTTCTTCTACCATAAAAAGTTGTGAGATCTATGTTATTCCAAGTCGGTTAACTCATTCAGTCCCTGCTTAAGGGACCTTTCTTCTTAAGTTATTACGTAAATAGGTAACCTAACAACTTCTTATAGTTACTATACCAATATTAAAGATATTTTATGTTTTAAATAAATAGATTGACTTGGCAATCGCACTATGTTTAGCACAATTTAATATACTATGTATTACTTGTGAGGTACAGTGTGTTTTCATGCGATTGCCAAGTCATTCTGTTTATTTAAAACAAATAAGATCTTTAATATTAATATAGTCACTGTAAGAAGTTGTTAGGTTAGCTATTTACGTAAAAACTTAAGAAGAAAGGTCCCTTAAGCAGGGACTGAATGAGTTAACTGACTTGGAATAACATAGATCTCACAACTTTTTATGGTAGAAGAACTCAGTTGGGAGGCTTGGCTTTTTTTACAAGTATTGTTTTTGATGGTATAATATTTATTCCGTGTGATGACGGAGTAAGAATACATTTTACCAACCCTTCTCTTGTCCGTATCGTAAGAAACGACTAAGGGATACAAATAACATCTATGCAAGAGAAGGAAAAAACACTATGCCAACCCGTTTGATCAGCGTCATATAGTGGGTCAATTTTATTCCCATAGTGGAGAAGGATCGAGTCGAACCGTGGCACGTATATGGGCTGAGATGATGATTATTGATATATTTAATACATATATAGCTGACGTAGAATAGAGTAAATTAATTAACATTTTCATTGTAAATAAAACTATTTTACGGATTTTGTCGCGTTTTTGTATCGGGTTGTTCATGGTATCAGAAGCCCTCAGCGCTCACCCAACAGTCCGGATAAAGCTGTTACAGATTTGCGATTAATAACTGTAGTCATATAAAAAAAGAGGATCGTTGATGGGTACGATTGGACTGTCGTATCGTGACCATGAATGCTGTAAAGTATTCGAAACGTCGGGCAATCAAATACAAACGCGATAAAATCTTTGATATAGTTATATGTATTTACAATGTGTAATACTCACGTAAATATCAGAAATTGTTTAAATTTTCATTTATGGCGTTGGGTTAAGAATACAAAGTGTCACCACTTCTTAATTTCTTGAACTTAAGTTTTTTTTTTTCATTGAGAGCAGTGGCAAACGAGCAAACAGTACACCTGGTGGTAAGTGTTGCTGCCGCTCATGGATCTTTATAAGGACGCTGCCTACCGCGAAGAAAGTGAAGGGAGTGTGAATGCATGCATTGAGGCTCGGTGATACCAAAGGCACTACCATAACCCTCCATACGCAAACACCCTCAAAAAGTTGGGCTTCCGGTTCTCTCGCTCACCGAACGAAGCGCAGTAACAAATTGCTACTACTCAGACGTCGATTTTCTGCGAGCGGACTGGCCCGCGACTGTAGACAGATAACTGTCGACACCTAAGAGTTGCCAAATCTGAGAGATTACAAAAAAAAAATGATCAACAGCACCCTTCTAGAAAAGTTATAACAACTGCCAAGTATGATGACGCAATTTATATCTTGAGTATTTAAATAGTTTAGCCTAAACCTCTGTAACAATATTATATTTCAAAAAAAGAGTTAAGTAGCAATAAAAATGCATCAGGTATGTAAATGGCCAGTTATGGCTCTGATGGGTAGACTTACGTCGAACAATCCACAAATGGCTGATGGGTAGGTGGATGCTAATGTGTCTTTCAATCAGAGAAAGCATTTAAAACATGTATTAGTAATTTCAGAGATTATCTGCTATAAACAAACTCACGTTTTATAAATTTTATTACATATACTTACTACTAAATATCATAGATAATTATGATTGACTTAGTTAAACAAATTTACATTACATTATAACCTTGATATTTGACTTAATATGTGATCCTGCACTAAGGAATAAATCAGAACAATCAGTTGTGGATCTCACAAATAATAGTCCTAAGTTGGGATCTAACTCAAGATTCTCATCACGGGAGGATAGTATTTATACTACTCCGCCAACTATGCAATAGATTCTTGGGAGTCAATTCACAATCCTTACTAATTTTATAAATGCGAAAGTTAGGATGTTTGTTTGTTACGCTTTCACGATTAAACCGCCGAACCTATTTCCAAAATTCTTTCACCAATTGAAAGCTATAATATCAGAGAGTAACATAGGCTATACTTTATCCCGGTATTCCCACGGGAACGGGTGCTACGTGGTAAAGCGGCTGAACCCGAAGCGAAGTGAGGACGGGTTGCTAGTGAGACAATAAAATTGATAGCGTATAAACTAATTCCGACTGGTGCAGGTCTTGACAGGGCATGAATGCTTCGGCAAGTACCTGTACACGGTCGCTAGGAGGGAGAGCACACCGTCCTGCCACCACTGCGATTGCGACGAGGACGCAGCGCAGCTTACGCTCGAGGTTTGTGCCGCCTGGGCAGGGCAGCGTCGTGAACTCGTTATTATATAATGTAAATTTTTTGAGATTATAAAGTACTTAAAGCTTTAACATGAGGTACGATTGTGTGTGTATATAGAGTAGTAGTGTTTAATGGTATAGTTGGAATGATTATTAGAACAAACCAGGTCCTCATAACTGGGTTTATAGTTACAAGGAGGAAGTACTAAAAGGAATTTCTGTAGTGGTTTAATATAGCCTCGCGAAGTAGCCACCTGGCACGGCGATGCTGGTCGAGACATTATTACCCACTGAAAGGTCTGACTGAAAAAGTCTCGGTTTAGAGACCTTTTCAGTCAGACCGCGCTTAAGGACTGCGTGACCTGGATAAGGTCATTCTGAATTCATTCTGTTCATTGCAATCATTAGGCCAACTGGGACGTGGTGGTACCCTCTGCAGGCAGTACGTGGAGGGTCGCAAGTGTAAGTACTTGAGCCTGATGTCGTCATAGCGGAGATTGCGGATGGACAGATCAGCGATTAGTCCGTCGCCTGCAGAAAGGTCGACTGTGTGAAGGTACCAGCACTAGGTTACGAAATCATCGCCGGAAATGGTATTCGAAGGAGTAACTCACCAGGCTAGCCACCAATGTCAAAAAATCGGCAGGGGCGGTTAACTCAACTAACGATAACGAGGTAACGTGGCAAGTTATGGAGCTCACATTACCTTTCGAGTGTCCTGGACATTATGAGCAGGGTGGGTTTAGATCAGTCTGCCAAAAATCTTTTTATTTATTACAATTTTATAAATTAACTTTAAGTATAATAAAACTATTTTTACGGATTTTATCTAAAGACCGTTTACGCTAACTTTTTTACGAGAGACTCCGCCCGTGATCATATACACTGAAAAATATTCGGCAATCAAATACAAACACGTTGAAATCCCTAAAAATACTCTTAACTCGAGGTTATCTGGAAACTTCTATAACTGTTTCTAGTTTTAGTTATCAAAACTAACAAGATTCGGTGTATTTTTTTGTTTTCAATTTTTTTGTGCGTGTTTATGGAAAATAACGAAACATAACATACAACATAAAACAATAAAACTACGGAACCTTAAGCAATTAGTTCAAACTAATTATTTTAATCCACCGTGGGTTTTTCTTGAATTCTATTTACGTCTCTTTGATACAGCAAAGAAAAATACAACTACATAGATAGCCTATTCTTAAGAATGGTTTATATTTGCTTCAGTTATTGAAATGGGTTAACTTAATTTAAATTATAATTATTGTAAAAGTAGTCTAACTTGAGAAAAACAAAAAAAAAACGTGTTACGGTATATTCTCGCCGAATGAAGTGCAAATGAACTCTTGCATAACTACCAGATTGAATTAACTTTATTTGCGTTTAATTTATCAAATAATAATAAAACCGCTAAAGAGACTTTGATCTAATTAGTAACTTAAATATCAGTATATTATATATCATATGTGTTTTACAAAAAAATCAAAATGTATTCAGATGTTTGAAGTAATTTAGCAATTTTTTTTGTTTATTCGTTACGCTTTGTTTGTTTATTACGCACTCAGCGCTAACTAATCAGCTGGTTCTTCTCGAATTTTACATATACCTATGGCTTTTAAAAAGATGACGTAACTATTATACAATATTCTGAAAGGAGAATTCAGAATAAAGAAACATCGTTGCCGAGGGACAAAAACCAATAGCATATTCCATTGCATGAAACTCCAAAATGAACAATTTATTTTTATTTGTAATCTTTATTGCTTAAAAAACGTACCTATAGAATTATTTTTTAATATTATCATTATTTAATAATTAAATTTAATTATCAAAAAGTGCCTTTTTTGAGATACGCGCGCAAAATTTCTGAAACGCACCGCATTGGTTGGAGGACTATGATGTCACGTTTTGAACACGTCACACCCGAGTCTTCTAGTTAGGGCTGTCGATATTAAAAAAATAGTTTTCGATATATCTATATTTTTAAATATATCAATATCGGAGTTCGATATAACAAAAAAAATATTGATATTTCGATATTTTCCCGATGACCACTCTTTAACTTCGTTCATTGCGGGGTTGCCGTGTCGAGCTTTTATTTATCAAATTCTAGAAGTGATAACTCATCAATTTCATGCCATCTCTTTTACAGTAGATTAAGTTTACGGTGATTTTGTAGAATAAATACTTTACAAGAAAAGATAAAACACCAAATTTATTCAAATAAATATCGACCTTCGATACTTACTTTTTATTATCGATATATCGTCCAAAAAAGTTCAGTATTAAGTATCGATATTTTTAAATAATAATATCGATATTTTGACATATTGATATTTTATCAACAGCCCTCCTTCTCCTTCTGATATCAAGTTGTTGTTTGTATGTTTCTAGTGATTATTTTGTATTGTTCCCCAGTTATTTCATAATAAGTTATTAGTTTTCTGTGTTTAAGTATTAATCTTTGCGAATAAAAGTCTTATTACAATGACTGAAACCGGTTTCATCAAAGTACAGTCGTATAATCTTCCTAAAATAGACGTGTATATATCGATATGTCGAAAAACGATATTTATAAAAATATCAACAGCCCTAGTTGACAGCCCTAGCAACTTGTACGAGTATCGAGGACTCTGACGTCACAGAATACGTGGCTCGAAGTAGTCGCGTTTATATCGCCCATAAAGTATAGCGATTTTTAAAAAAATTTTTTAGCGTAAACGTTTATATTTTGGATGTCTTATATTTATTTCTAGTAATGTAATAGCTAGTAGAAACGTTTAAAAAAAATCATGCATATTCCCTATTGCTAAGCGGTGATTCCATAATAATATATTATTAATAAATTCATTTAGAAAACAGTTGTTCTATATACATGTAGGGACACGAAAAAAATGTCGATACTCTTAGGTATCGAGTACTTTTCTTTCGATACCGACACTTTTATCCTTAATACTGTTACTCGATAAGTACTTTTTGGCATCGTATCGAATAAATTACCGATTATAAACTTGACCTTAGACTCATGATTACAGTAACGTCATCTAATTCAAAGGTAATAAACCTACTAAAACGTGACTCGAAATATTTTCATCCGTTCATAGTCGTACATTTCCTAAAAAAAAGCTCATCACGACATAGGTTCTATGAAAAGTACTCAGTACTCGATAATTTGAATATTTGAAGTATCAATACTTTTGCGAGTACGATACTTTTCTTTCGCTACTACGCATGAGTACAGTATCGATACCGTGTTCCTAGTAGCGTTGCGTAATTCGAATCATTTCGAATAACTCGAATAAGACTATTGACTCGTTCATTCGAATCGCCGTAAACTGAAACCGAATCAATTCGTTAACTCGTATCGTACTCGTAGCGCGGGCGGCCGCGGCAGAGCGGCGATCAGTCGACTCGATTTGATAGGACATTCGTTGATTCGTTTTCTATTCGTTGATTCGCTCTCTAATACGGAGTCGAAGAATCGTAAGAATGAATTGTATGAGTGAGAAAATACAAAAATACACGAAATGTTCTAAGAATCACGAGTTGGTTGGATGCAATTCGATTCGTTTGAGGTATTACATTTACAATTCGTCCCTCGCGCGATTTAATGTTTTTATGCTTTTGTTGACTGCTTGTTTGCGTAATTAAAAATAATAGCTATTAATTATGAGTATACCTGAGGCGTATAAAAACGTATTTAAGTTGACTTATCGGGTACCTAATTACTAATTCGAATCAGACTTTATTTAAAAAAAAGTGTTTTTTTGTATATGTTTTTATTATTACTTTTTGTTATTTAGTATGCTGATTTTAATCATAATAATAAAAGAGTACTGTTTTATCTACCTGTCATTACCTACGTGTTTAAGAGTCAATATACCTATAAGTCCCCATTCTGTAACAAATACCGAGCACACTGCTGTAACTCGAAATCTCGACGCATTCGTAGTGTAAACCGATCCGCAAAAAAAAACTAGCTCGAATAATAATGTATACGAATTATAACTCGCCAACTCGGCTTCACAGGCGGATGACTTGACATACGAGTACGAATTTGACTATAATGCTGACGTGACGAATGTGACGATTTGAATCAATTCAAATTACGATTCGAATCAATAGTAATATTAATTTGATTGATTCGAATTGAAAAAAAAAGCAATTCGTCTCATCGCTAGTTCCTAGATACATGCTTACGGCACCTCATCAAGATATTAAAGAGGCATCTTAAACATCACAGCTCTCAAAAACTGATATGTTAATGATTTATAAACACAAATGTAAACCAAACTTTACAGTTATATAAAAAGTTCAAGGTAAGCTTCCGTCTATTTTTAGTAGTTTATTTAAGTACTTAACTATGTATTTGCCGAGTATTTATTCATTACATACATATAATGGGATTTTTTGTGAGTTTTCTGTAATAGTAGAGTATATAAAGTTTATGTAACTTGAATGAAAGCTCAACATAAGCTTGGGGCTATATCGACATACATCGTTGACGAGGTAATTGTAAAATTGTTACCTTGTATTACGTCACTAAGTTTTCCAGAAGAATTATGCTGCCTAATCTTCAGTTAATTTTAGATTCCCACAGAAAAGTCAGGTGGGTAGCACCTTTTAAACTCAATTCGTCATCATATCATCGTGATCATTATCATCGCAGCTCATATATGGCCCACTGCTGGGCTTGGACCTCCTCCACCATGGAAGCGAATTTGACCTACTATACCACGCTGGTCAGACGGGTTGGTATAGGGTTTTATTTCGAACATTCCTTCTACTAGACAGATCTTATAGATTTTATGTGTTTTTCATTTATTGTAAGATTTTTTTTTGTTTCTTTTTCTGTGTTTCTAACGTCTCTCCTCTGTGGCACAAAATAAATATTTTTCTTTCTTTCTTTCTTTATATGCATATTATAACCCCCAGACGTCTTTCCGACACCCACTTGCAAGGATAACATTATTAAATTTCTCCATGCTGTTTCCACAACTAAACTATGGTCGTCTAAAGAATTACCATACTCCCCGTTTAATCAGGTCACAATACAGGTCGAGAATACAATGTATCACCACTCCTTGCTTTTCGACTACACAGATGGCGTAGTGGTTAATATACCGACCTACCGTACCAGTATCATGGGTTTGAATCCTATGCAGGACAACACTAACACTAAGTGCGAACCATAAATTATTGTGCTGAACTGAATGTAATTTATGTCCGTTAATTAGGTATATAGTTATAAAATCCCCGCAACACAAGGATTATTTGCGACTGGGGCGGCGCAGGCGCAACTATCTGCGCCTCATGCCGCCTTAGCCGAGGCCGCGGGTGACGTGACCGGGGATTAGTCCGTCACCCGCCGAGAGGCCGACCGCGTGAGGAAAGACCGACGTCCTACCCGAGGGGGGGACGTCGGTCGATGGGAGGGTACCCCAATAGGGGGTATTCCGTCGGGCCGACCACTGACGACAAGTTAACGCTGCTCCAGTGGTCGGCCCAACGACGAAGGCGACGTGGTTTTCGGGTGGGTCGCGGGAGTTGCGTGCTTAAGCCCCTCTGTCGCCCCGGACGGAGTGGTGCGGAGGCGCGCCGACCGCGGCCCACCCACAAAAAAAAAAAAACACAAGGATTATTTCCTTAATGTGGAGTGTTGTCATTAAAAAAAATTTTCGTTGTCATAAAGTGGTCTATTTTAGGGGTGAGCCACACAATAGCACGTCGCCTTCGTCATTGGGCCGACCACCGGTGCAGAGTTCCTTGACTTCAGTAGTCGGCCCGACGGAATAACCCAAGGAAGGACACTTTCCCATCGACGTTCCCTAGCCTCTCCACGGGTGCCGGATTAAATCTCCGGTCCGGTCACCCGATCATAAAATGGCCTAAAGTATCACTAGAAGAATGGTTAGCATAATTTTCTTTGAAACTATATAAAACTGATTGCAATAGTCAATCAATATCTCTACTTATGGAAGACGGCATTCATTTCATCGATGTCATCATCATCATCATCATCATCATCTTGCTCTTATCCCAATTACTTGGGGTCGACGCAATATGTCATCTGTTTTGACATATTGCAAAAAGTTTCGGCAATGACTTTTATGACCGGCCGCCTGCCTGACGTCAACCCTCCTTGGGAATGTAATCGTTGACCCAAATGGTACCAGATGGAGGTCCGGGTCAATCTAGGGCTCTTAGTCGTCTTTTACGACACCCACGAGCAAAGCAAGGGTTGGTAGTATTCGAAGCCGCTACCACACAGCACAGCACATCGATGTCATGATCTTAATTTATACACAACCCACTGATGGGTCATATCACATCTCATCACACTCTTGCAGAAAACAACGTCTGAGTAGTAATTTGTTACTGCACTTCATTCGGTGAGCGAGAAAGCCAGAAACCCAACTTTCTGAGGGTGTTTGCAAGTGGGGCTTTGGCCTATAATATCACCGAACCTCAATCTACCCATTCACACTCCCTTCATTTTCTTCACGGTTGGCAGCGGTCTAGCAAATTTCCATGAGCGAATTTACCATCAGTCTGCTTTTTACTCGTTTGCCACCTTGCAATCTATACCAATAAATAAAATTGGAGTGTCTGTTTGTAATGTCAAAATAATAGGCTTTTTTCATGCTCACACAGTTATTTGCACGACACCTATGCCTAAAATGGCAATTAAAAATTTTTGTCTGTCTGTCTGTTTGTTCCGGGTAATCTTCAAAACGGCTGGACCGATTTCAAAAATTCTTTCACCAATGGAAAGCTATAATATCAGGGCGTAAACTAGGCTATATTTTATCCCGGTATTCCCACGGGAACGGGAACTACGCGGGTAAAATGACTATAACCTATAACCGAAGCGAAGCGAGGGCGGGTTGCTAGTATAAAATAAATATACAGAATTCATCACTGCTTTTCTTTCCTATAGGTGATCATAAACGACTAAGGGACGAGCTCAAAACATAACACTATACCAACCCGCCTGATCAGCGTGGTGTAATAGGTTAACTTCCCTTACATTTTGATAGAAGTTAGAAGAGGAGCTTTGATGATAGATACATGCTTAGGTCACTAATATATCAGAGATATATAGGTATACCAGGGATAATTATATCAAAAACAGATTTAAAACTTCATAACTAATACCCACCCGAGTATAATTATATGAAATTACATACAAATTTATTTATTAGATAATAATTATAACCGTAATTACAAATAATGATGCCAATGTTTATTAAACCACTTAACTTTTTGTGATTGCCTTCCTTATAAATATTATTTTTGTTGAAGGTCAATGAATACGGGGGTTTTATATACAAGTATTAGAGTCGTACACGTCATTTAACTATAGACACAACACGAATTACATAACATATTATTGTGCTCAAAAAGATATTGCGATGATAGTTTTAAATCAATGTCAATTTAAGTATTCAATATTGATTGCATATTTTTTATTTGTTTTAACTTGTGCACAAGAAAATTATTATGATAGGAGATACGATTACTATGATATTGATTATTTGCTACAGAATCATCGATTGTTGAAAAAATATTTGGATTGCTTTTTAGAGAAAGGGCCCTGTACACCTATTGGGAGGGTCTTTAGACGTAAGTTTTCAGTATATTTTGTTATGAACTAACCATATAAATTAATGACATGAAAAAACGCAAATAAATTTAACAATACCGCACATTTAATTATCTATATTTAAAAATATTTCTATATATAATCGAATTAAGAACTCAAAAAGTCAATTAATTTTTGAAAAAACTTTATATTCATTGACAAGATTTATTTAAAAATATATAGAAATTCGCATATAAATAAATAAATGCTTAAAGCGCGCTTAATTAAAAAAAACTGACTTTATTAATTAAAAGATTAGAGATTTAGAAAATTTCAAAAGAATTTTCAATTTCACATATGTATAAAACAACTATCCTGAGCATACTACATCGCTTATTATTCAACCTTTCACCTTCCACTGCTATAAATAGGCCTCCCTCATAGAATGCCATATGTCGCGGTAATTTATTGATGTGATTATTGCTATATAGCTTTTCAAATTTGACAATATGCAAGTGTTTTTAGGGGACTTATGCAGCATAAATGATCTGTTTCGATTCGAGCAGATGGGCCATCGCAGTAAGATTCATTATACATAGCCCAAAAGGGTTTTGCTGCCTATTTTTAAAATGATCCGAATCGGTTCAGGGATGATGATCCATTTTATGACTTTGTCGTACAAGTATGCCGACAACTGTATTGCTATCCTGTCGCTTTACGAGAGAGTATTACCGTATATTTGCGAGAGTAATTTCGTATAATTACATATTAACTGTAGTTTATTTTTTTTTATTTTAAATGAAAAATATTACGTGCAATATTCTTTTAATAAAAATTTGTACATATGGATTAGCTAGGAAACGTTTCACAACAAAATGTAAATTATAAGTTACTTTTGTTATATAATAATCTAATATTTTTTTTTATTTTGATAACTATACAATTACTAATAATCGGACATTATGTAGATATTTGGCTATTATAAAATATTATTCTGGAATACGCGTAATTATAGATTTGACTAAACGGTTAATAAATAATACCAAGCACTTATTGCTCTCACCAAGTACTATGAAAATGAGTAGGCATGTTTTAAAGAGTTTAAAGAGCTATTTTTTGTCGCTTTTACCTGACATGGTAACCAATGACGTAATATCATCGTTACTAATATTATAAATGAAAAAGTAATTTTGTTTGTTTGTTAGTTTGTTACGCTTTCACGCTTAACGAACCGATTATAAAAATTATTTTACCGATGGGAAGTTATAATATCAGGGAGTAACGTACGCAATTCCCTTCGGAACGGACATTATGCAGGTAAGGCGACTGAAACCGAAGCGAAGCGAGGGCGGGTTGCTAGTTTTATTTAAAAATATCGTGTTCTAATGTACACATTAATCTGCAAAACAACAACCAGAAAGATAGAATAGATTTTTTTTTTCTATAGCCAGTACTTTTAAGGGCGTAAATATGGCCAAGAAAACATAATCTTAAGTGGCAAGCCGGGACTCAAGGTCCTCGTAACACAGAGCTTATAGTGGTCGGGCTGGTCTAGATAACAACTTCGGTAGTGTCGTGGTTTTTAAATCTATATGGTTGTTTTAGGCCTGGTCATGAGTTCTATCTGTTAATTTTATATTTAAGTGGAGCTTCTAAAAACCGAGAATATTTCTTACGTACGGCGTGTTTTAAAATATTTTGATTAAAATAATCTTAATTTTAATAAATCCAGTGAATTCAAAACAGTGGCTTCGGTGAATTCCCATAAACATAAAGAAAGCACTTACGGCCCAAATGCTTCTAACATTGATCAAAAACATTTTTAAGGCATTAAATTGGAAGTTGAGTTATTTCACATAAACTTCATAATTGCGATAAAGAACATTTTCAATTTATAATTTCAGAACTTCTTCCTGAAGTAGTAGCGACAGCTTGCGAGAAGTGTTCACCGTCCCAGCGTCGGCTTGCACGAAGAACCTTCAACGCGTTCAGAAAGAACTTTCCAGACAGTTATAGTGAATTAATGACCAAACTTGATCCTGAGGGTAAATACTATGAAGCATTTGCAGAAGCCGTCAACAGCGCCTAAATTATATAAATTGACCGAGCGAAATTTTGTGATGTAAGTATTTTTTTCAACTCAAGTATATACTAGAATTGTGCATAAGTGTATTTTGTAATGGAATAGCAATTTAGCTAATGCTAAGAAAGTAGTCACTTTGATGAAATGGTTCAGTATAGATAGGCCTTTATTTCAAGATCTTATTCTCTTGAAGTGATGCTATGAGTGTACATTTGTTAGTTATTTAACACAACCTGAGGAAAAAAGGCTATGTGTAGCAGTGAGCGGACTTTACCGGCGGGTGTCGGAGATTCGAACGACGAGCGGCTCAGTATTGCTCAGAGAAATGGCCGACTGGTGGATTAACGCACGTCGCCGCACATTGAGTAGTCTAGCTGGAGAAGCCTTGGTACGATGTTCGGAGTGTAGAGGCCTTCCAGCCGGTGCTGATAGAGCAGATGGGTCGGCGGCACGGAGTGCTCCCCTTTCGACTGGTGTGGCTTTTGACGGGGCACAGTTGCTTCGTCAAGTGCCTGGACGAGGTTGTGAGGAGCAAGAGCACACCGTCCTGCCATCATTGCGATTGCGACGAGGACACGGTGAAGCACACGCTCGAGATGTATGCCACGTGAGTAGGATAGCACCGTGAACTCATCGCAATCATAGGTCGATGCTTACTATCGCTAGTGCGATGCCACGTTGACAGCATCAGAAACTGGAAGTGTCAGAACTGCGTGGGAGGAACTCTTCTACGACGACACGTTCCGCCGTCGATGACTTGAGTGGCGCTGGCTGGGTTGATTACCTGCGCCTGATGTCGCTCTAGCCGAGACCGCGGGTGACTGGACGGGGGAATATTTTGTCACCCGCCGTGAGCTTAACCACGTCTGGGGCGTTGGAGAGGAACGATACCCAAAGCGGTAACCCGCCGAGCTTTTATTAATCTTAATTGCAAAGAATTCAGTCGTCTAGTCAAAAAATATTTGTAACAATAAACTTTTTTTTATACTGCGATAACTATATGACTTCAGCAAAATAAGGCAATAAGGATATTGTAAGATTAGATCAATTGTCAGAATACTGGACATTGCTGACTGAAGATAACCGTCTCTGGCCGCGCAACTCACAAAAAATGTCATTCTACACACTTTATAGAATTGATTGAAATTCTCAGACACGCATGACCAATAAATTAACAATTTAACACGTTTAACTTCGAAAGGTCAAATACGCTCACCTCATGATTGAACTCAAGACTTCCAGTCTAGGTCTCCCCACTATATTAATATTTTGTAAGATGTCATTGCTATTATTAAAGCTAGACATTAATTTCAGTAGAAAGGATTATTATATTTATAATATCTATCGGGACGAATTAAGTGATTACGAAACGTTAATGTCTGTAGTATAATTCATCATTATTATCAACGTCATCTTAGCTTATATACGTTGTACTGTTGGACTTCAGACTCTTCTATAAATAGGGGGGAAATTGACCTACTATACAGCGCTAGTCAGACGTGTTCGTACAGGATTTTATTTCGAGTTTTTTTTCTCTTACATAGATGTTATACCTATCCTTTACGCGTTTTTTACAACACCCACGGGCAAGAAATGCGATGGTAAATTTGATTCTTACTCCGTCACTACATGGCAAGTAGTAAAAATATTATTTGCAGACAAAGGCTACTCTCACTCTATCTTTACATTTTTGTTGCTTTTGTTATTAGACGAGCAGGCAGCCCATGTTATGTTAAGCGGTAACTGCCGCTCATAGACCTTTACAATACCTGAGATACAGCTAAGTTGCGGTCCACCGTAAAGAATTGGGCCCCTGGCTCTCCCTTTCACCCAATAAAGCACAGCAGCAAATTGTGAAAACTCAAACGTCAATACGCCTTCGAGAATATGGCCCATTTAGCTACAGATAGATAACAGTCAGCAGGGTGGCTTTGCTATTAATTATAATCAACCATATAAATTCAATGTTATATTATTGTGTGCTTATGCCTGTGGATAGGGTTGCCAGGTCGTCAATCCTAATAGCCGGACAGACCAGCCAGTTTGGCCGGACATTTGGGTAGAAAGGCCGGACACCGTACATTATTAAGGATTTTGTGTTTTAGTATTATTAGGCACGACAAAAAATATATGTAAAATTAAGCTTTTTGGATTATTATGACAAGAGTCGACTCGCCTGCGCTCGGCCACGCTCGGTGCTAGCTCATTTGCGAAATGTATAAAGCCTAATAAAAGCCCGACAAGCCGGATGCCGATTATTTTGGCCGGACACGCAATTAAAAAGCCTGCCTATGTCCGGCTTTATTCAGACGCCTGGCATCGCTACCTGTGGAATCGGAGTTGGAGCACAATAGTCACCTCTTCCATTTCCGTGTGCATAAGAAGTAAAACACGAAAGAAAACCTAAATCAAACTGTCTAACAAACGTGGTGTATAAATCCAATTTCCTTCCCACTATTGAGGAGACTCGATTCCAGCAGCGCGTCTCATGTAAGCTGAGATAATGATAATAATCTACTTATAGATTAATTACATACTAAGTTTCGTTTACGTATATTATACAATTAAGAGTATCCCACGAAGGCAGCAATTATTACATAGTTTTTATTTTTTTTTTGTGGGTGGGCTGCGGTCGGCGCGCCTCCGCACCACTCCATCCGGGGCGACAGAGGGGCTTAAGCACGCAACTCCCGCAACCCACCCGAAAACCACGTGGCCTTCGTCGTTGGGCCGACCACTGGAGCAGAGTTAACTTGTCATCAGTGGTCGGCCCGACGGAATACCCCCTACTTGGGGTACCCTCCCATCGACCGACGTCCCCCCCTCGGGGAGGACGTCGGTCTTTCCTCAAGCGGTCGGCCTCTCGACGGGTGACGGACTAATCCCCGGTCACGTCACCCGCGCCCTCGGCTAGGGCGGCATGAGACGCAATTATTTCATAGATAAAAGAAATTTGTATCTTAATTCGAGATCACAATTCCAAATACATATGCCGTCATAATTTTGTTATATGTGTCAATTTTTAATTTTAGAACTACAACTAGCCGCCCGCCCTCACTTTGCTTCGGTTTCAGTCGCCTACTCGCATAGTTACCGTTCCCGTGAGAATACCGGGATAAAATATAGCCTAATTTACTCCTTATATAGGCTTCCTGGTAGTAAAATAGTATCAAAATCAGACCAACTGTTTTGAAGCTTACCTCAAACAAACAGACAGATAAAAATTTTTAAACTGATTTTTAGGCATAGGTAGGCGTCGAATAACCGTCTGAGGATGAAAAAAAACCCAGTATTTTGACATTACAAGCAGACACTTCAATTCTATTTATTTATTCGGATTTTTATTTGTTCATACTCCTTATCTTCCCCCTTCCCGTCATAAAAGACGACTAAGGGATATAATAGGCATATAACATTAAGAGAAGGAAAGCTCGAAACAAAACCGTATACCAAATGCCGATGTAGATGGCCAAACGCCCGATGTAGATGGTTTTAATCAACTAAAATAATTCATTAGGAGGTAGGTGGCAATGTGATCGATTTCAAAGAATTTCACCACATAGAAAATACGGATACAAACCAATGATTAATCTGATATTGGGTATAAACCTAATAAAGTAGGCCCCATGAATACGTCTCAATGCTGCTCAAAACCTCCTCCGCAATAGCAGAGAAATTAACCTAATATACCAAGATGGCCAGACTTATTGCTATAGGGGTTTAATTCAAGTTTCTATTCTCGTACATAGATGTTATCTGCTTATCTTATCTCATAATTGTTTTTTACGATACTTATAGATAGGATGAGATGAATTATATTCTTACTCTGTTATAATACGGAAAATTATGTCTTTAACAATAACTTTTAAAGTCGGTTAAATTTTAAATCGACCGCTATTTTATTCACCAAAATATTACTAGCTCGTTCTGGAAGGAAATTTTAGTAGCATAATACTGAGATTCAGAAATTTACCCATAAATATCGACACCCATAGCTTTCAGAAACAAGGTTCATCCGCCACTTATAAGTAATTCATTTTAAGGAAATGTCAAGTAATTAAATGCTTTTTATAGTTGATGCCACCTTGACATCTTAAAATATAAGTAATGGTATAGCAATCAGAACAATCATAATTAACTTTTTAAATGCTTTTATGTTAACATTTTATATTATTTTTAATAATTTAGAAACCAAAATCAATCGAATTGATTCACGATGGTCTTCTATTAGGCCAACAAAAGAACAATGTATATACATGTTTCTACTTCAACCAAATGTAATTCGATGCCCTTAAATTATTATTCAATATAAACATATAGGTACGAATTTTTACAATTAAATCATCATTTCAGCACCTAATACGTCCCACTGTTAGACTCGAGCCTCCACAACGATAGGGGGGAAATGGACCTACTATAATACCACGCTAGGCAGACGAGTTGGTATAGGATTATAATTTGAGGTTTCCTTCCTTATACATATAAGTCAAATGCATAATTAATCTTTTACGACACCCACGGGTAGGTTAGGCACGGGGGGTGGTGAATTGTATTCTCACTCCGTCACCACAGAAAAAAAAATTGCAATTAAATATTTATTCCCAAATTCATGATTCCTATTGAGGTTTAACCTTTTCTCTTAAAAGGTTGGAAACTATGTGGAAAATCCAATATTACATTTTTACCATAAGAACTGACTAAGATCCAAAGTGAAATATCTTACAAATATCAGGTGTATATGATCAGACGGGTTGGTGATCATCGGCACCGCAGCCCATATAAGCCCTACTGTTCTGGGCTCAAACCTCCACCACAATTGATTCTATTTGACTTACCACGCTGGTCAGACGTTTAGCCATGAGATTTTATTTCAAGTCTTCTTTCTCCTTTATAGATATATTATATCCTAGTCATCCTAGTTATATTCTAGTTTTCGAGATAGAATACAATTTACCACTCTTTTTTGCTCTTTATATTGCCTGTGGATGTCGTAAAAGACGACTAAGGGATATAATACGCATATAACATGTTTGTTAGAGAAAGAAAACTCGAAATAAAGTACTATACCAAACTCTGACCATCATGGAATAGTAAGGTCCCTCCTATTGTGGAGGAGGCTCGAGCCCAAAAGTGGGACGTATATGAGCTGAAATAACGATGAATGCTCCTAGTCATCATCCTAGTCTATCTTGCCCCTGGGTCAACACCCATGGCTATGGTCATATGGTGAACTATATTCTTATTCTATCACTACGGGAAAAAAGAATTAACAAAGAATAATAATAATTTATTTAAAGTAATCACGCTTTATGGTCACGGAAATGAAAAGGCTGAGTTTACTTTATTTTTTAACTAAATATTACAGCATTTTATATATAAAAAATTGAATATTAGCGCTTAAAAAACACTTTAAAATTATTTGCATTGGTTGGTAAAACCTTAAACATGATTCATTGATTTCACGAGTGTACAGTATCATTGACATAAACCTTCAACGTTGACTTGCTGACAAATATTTTCTTTGTTTTGTTCAAGTATTGTCTGTGGTCTAATATGGAGGTTGATTGTTAAATAAATTGATTCATCAATAGTGTATTTATAATGTTACATTAAATAGTATATCCTTTTGCGTTTGGTAATGGAATGAAAACATAGTTTACTACTACATTTCTTATCCGTGGATATCGTAAAAATCGACTAAGAAGTATCATAAATGCAGATAATATCTTAATATCTTTATATATAAAATTAATGTGTGTGTGTGTGCGTGCGTGCGTGCGTGCGTGCGTGCGTGCGTGCGTGCGTGCGTGCGTGCGTGCGTGTGTGTGTGTGTATGTTTTTAAGTACTCGATAATGGCTAAACCGATTTTGATCCAATCTGAAAATCTTTTCATTAACTTAAAGATTAATCTTGTGAAGTTTGATAGTGATCGAAAATAGAAGTTCTGTTTTTTTTTTTTTTTTTCATTGATTACAAAAAAAGTAATGTTAAGAAACATTACTGTTTTTGTTAATTAAATTATTGAAAATAATTGACGAAAACACATTTATACAATGGAAGCCACGAGCATAGCTAGCCAATATTAAAAAAAATACACAAAATATTATGACAGCATAAAAATTTTAAAATATTACATACATTTTTATTTTTTTTTGGGGGGTGGTCTGGTGGTCGGGTGGACTGGTTGCGGTCGGCACGCTCCTCGCACCACTCCATCCGGGGCGACAGAGGGGCGTAAGCACGCAACTCCCGCAACCCACCCACGATGCACGTCGCCTTCGTCGTTGGGCCGACCACCGGAGCAGGGTTACTTGTCATTAGTGGTCGGCCCGACGGAATACCCCCTACGTGGGGTACCCTCCCATCGACCGATCGGTCTTTCCTCACGCGGTCGGCCTCTCGGTGGGTGACGGACTAATCCCCGGTCACGTCACCCGCAAAATATTACATACATAAACTCTGTGAATATACAAAAAAATTGGAATATATGCAAACAGCCAATGTTCGCAAGTAAATTAAAACTGATGTTTAATCAAACATCCAACGTAACATAACATAACTCGTGATGCGTGATATAAAAAAAAAACGGTAACTAATTAAAAAAAACACCTTTTTGGGAGCGTAATTGTTTACCGAAGATATAAGACAAAAAATTCTAGATTTCGTCTTATATATTTTAAAGTTTTCCATGTGGTGACGAAGTAAGAATACAAATTATCACCCCCTATCTTATCCGTGAGTGTCGACGACTAAGGGACTATACAAGATAAGGAAAATTTGAAATAAAACTCGATACCAATCCGTCCGACTAGCGTCAAATAGTAGATGGATCTTCTTTTATTATGGAGAAGGCAGGGCGTCCCACTGCGGCGTGCCTTGCAATGGGACGTCAATGGACTACAGTGGATAGATAGATTTTAAAGTACTCAAATTCAAATCATTTATTATGCATAGATCCCGAGAGGGCACTTACATATTGTCAAGTTTACAGAATAAAAATAAATTATCCAAAAAAAATAAACTTCCACCGGATCGGAACGCGACCGCTACTGAGAAAATCCGGCAAGAAACTTAGCGGGATTGTCTATTATTTTTTTTTTCTTCTTACTAGATATAAATTTGTGTACATGTTTTGTAAGACCTAGCTCTAGTGTGATGCCCTTCGAACTGCAAGATACTTAATATAATTCAAATGATTATGGCTGGACCAGATCCCACAAGCGGCACCCGATCACGAGTTAACTACTAGAGCAGCCATCACTATGTTATATTATCTGCGAAAAGGCATTAATATGGTCCTAAATTATAAAGTTTTCATTCTTTATCGAAATATGTATAAAAATATTTCTTCGCTGCATTAAATAATGGGCTAAGTTACGTAAGTTTGACTATATAGATGGCGTAGTGGTTAAGATACCGACCTACAGAGCCAGTGTCGTCGGTTTGAATCTCACGTAAGACAACTCTTTGTGCGATACAGAAATAGTTGTACTAAGTCTGGATGTAATTTGTATCCGTTAATTATATGTTTGTAAAGTCCCTCGCAACACAAGGGTTATTGCCTCAGTGCAGTGTCTTTTATAAAAAGAAAATGGTACCAAGTTTAAACATAAAATATCGACCATGTCTCCATATTTTCGCTCTTGGCTTAATTAGTTACCGATTAGGCAAAGACGAAGCTTGCGAACTCTTTCTTTACTATACTCTATTTTAAACTCTCCTTATGCTCCCCTTATTTAAAACTTCATTTTAAATTTCTATGCACCACTTATGACCGTAATCTTCGTTCCTCCAAAAATCTTATTCTTCATTGTCCTTCTCATTCCTCTAATCTATTACACTCTTCCTTTTATATCCAGGCTATTCTTCTCTGGAATGTATTACCATTAGAGATCAGAATGGCCGCTAGTTGTGATGGTTTTAAAATTATGGTCAAACGTCTATATACCTAGATTTTCTGACAGAATCAACTCATCAATGATGGCTCCTCTCCTCTACATTTTATAAAATTTATATGTATGTATATGTCTGTTTATGTATGTATATATGTATTTAAATGTGTGTATATATATATATATATATATATATATATATATATATTTATATATTGTGTATTGTTTGTATGTATTGGGTATAAGAATAAATATGCTATATTTGGATAACCAAATTTTACAAATCACCACTTACACGTGCTATGTGGTAGCGGCTTCGAATACTACCAACCCTTGCTTTACTCGTGGGTGTCGTAAAAGAGGACTAAGAGCCCTAGATTGACCCGGACCAACTCCATCTGGTACCATTTGGGTCAACGATTACATTCCCAAGGAGGGTTGACGTCAGGCAGGCGGCCGGTCATAAAAGTCGTTGCCGAAACTTTTTGCAATATGTCAAAACAGATGACATATTGCGTCGACCCCAAGTAATTGGGATAAGAGCAAGATGATGATGACTTACAATGAATTTCACCTGCCTAAATTATTTCTGCTCACCCTAGGATGACTGGTAGAAAATGCCTAAGGCATTAAATCCGCCTTGTACCTTATTTTTGTGTGTTGAACTTTAAATAAATAAATAAAAATATTCAGTCGATGTAACTAACAATGAGTTACATCTACAAGAGCCCGAAAACCAAACCTTAATGGACATGTAAGACATCCACTGGTAAAGGCAGGAGTGATAACATTGTAGGGCGTTCTTAGACACAGTCAATTGCGAATTAACTAAACATGACGTAAATTTTAATAGCAAAAACACCATTGACATAATCAATGTTGTATTCAACAGATAGAAATTAAAGTATAAAAACGGTGTTTTTCAATATATAAACGTTTTTAAGCAATTTACTAACTTATGAAAAACGGCGAAGAAAAACAGCGAAATGTTGCTACGTTGAAAAAGTCTGCTATGATCTGGGAAGTCCATCAGAGTGTGAAGTTTTATAGATTAACGCATAATTTGTGTAGAAACCGGTGATTTGCAAGACTTATTAATGGAATATTAAAAAAGAGGAGACGATGAATAAATAATTAAGTTGTTGTTATGTATATAAATTAATCTCCAATTAAATAATAGACTGACATTATTTTGACTTTTTTATTTAAGAAGGTTCACGCAGTCTATGCCCATTTATACTATAAAGAAATCGAAATCTCGGGATATTGAGTTTATTTAATTCCAATAACAATTTTGTTGAAAATGAACAAATTAATATAATTTATAGAGCTTTGTGGTTTGTTTCAAGTTATTTATTCTTATTTGTAATTATTTTTATAGTAATTAAATTGTGCTATACATTTTCCTCCTTTCAAACTCATAAAATTCGGGCTTGCTCAATTTTTCCAGTACTATGCGGCAATGTTTGATATGGGTATTTTTGTTCATAACCAGAAACTGCTGTCATATATACATTGCACTAAAATATCAGGAGGGTTTTATCAAAACACCAAGTTAGATTAATTTAAATCCATATGACTTAAAGTAAAAGGTTCAATTTTGTTCGTTGTGACAGCGTAAGCATTGACCCATGTGCCAACAAAGGTAGTGGGTATACCGTTGTCCATATAAACCACTGTCACTTTCTGCCACCGCTAGTTCTTGAGGTCGATTATAGAGAGTAAAAGGTGGGTGAATGAACCGTAATCAGTGACAAATTATTTTGTGACTCGATGTGTTTAAGTGATATCTAGATACTGTTTTTAAAACTAATAGAATAACTATCAGCTAAACAAATCTAAAATCCGAAAACTCAAATCCAGCAATTTCTCTGATTTTTATAATTAATATTCTAGAAATGATATCAATTGTAATGTTTTAGAAGTATGCAATTAATTTGTGGGATTGAAACGAATACGAGGAATAAAATCATATTTAAATTCAACACACGTTTTATGTTCGTTCAATGTCCATGGGACAACTAGTAAAATAAATTTTATTATTTAGCATTCGGGACAGTGCTATTAACACTCTTTGTTCAATTGTGATCGTGTAAGGTTGATTAATCAGAAGAGAGGAATTATATTGTGTTATTTGTTCTTTACAGATTTTAGCATTATGAAGTTCCTGATTGTATTGTCGTTAATGATCGTGGCAGTGTTCGCTGCAGAAAAATACAATTCTAAATATGATAACTTTGATGTAGAAAATTTGGTTACCAATGACAGACTTCTCAAAGCATATATAAATTGTTTCCTCGATAAAGGACGTTGCACCGCAGAAGGAACTGACTTCAAAAGTAAGTATTAGTAATAGCAAAAAATAATTAAAACACTAACCTTTTTTAATATAATTATTTAAAAATTGCAAGACTGTATTTAATAAATTAATATGCCTAATATATATGTGTATAAAAGCGATAACATTAAACCTTGGCTGAATCTATAATAACAAATCAAATATTACACTGTGAAAATAAGCACTGATATTTTTAGTATTAACCAAAGGTACCATTTATTACCATTTATTATTCAAGATACATATTTACGTAACTCAGGATAAACCCAGTATTGCCGCTCGAATGTGTTTGCACAAACCGGGTCGAGGTCAAGGCGCTCAAGAAGGAAAACATAACTATTGAACCAATCAAAGCAGATATATAATTGTCTACAGAATTGGACATATCCTTATATGAGAGCTTTTCAACGATTTCTTTTAATTAAAATCACCATTTCATCATTTCAGCTCGTATTATGTCCCACTGTTGGACTCGAATCTCCTCCACAATAGGAGGGCAATTGACCTACTTATACCACGTTGCTCAGATGGGTTGGTATATGGTTTTATTTCAAGATTTCCTTCTCTTACATAGATGTTAAATGCATAATTAATCCCTTATTAGTTTTTTACGACACCCACGGGTAGGAGAGGGGGTGGTGAATTGTATTCTTACTCCGTCACCATTGAAATATTAGCTAATAATTATATAACTATATTATGGATCCATCATCCTCTCATTATTAACCATTCTCAAGTTATTATGATACCGTTATATACCAGTTTAAATAAAATATTATTTATCCATGGACCAACAAACATTTGCCTTTCCTAATTCAAAGGGATAACGATTAAGACGTGAATGATGATGCTTTTGTAAGCAGTTTTTCAAATACCTATATTTTTTTTATTCCAGAAACACTCCCAGAAGCTATTGAGACTACTTGTGCAAAATGTACAGAGAAACAGAAAGGAAACATCAGAAAGGTTATCAAAACGATCCAAATCAAGCACCCAAAGGAATGGGAAGAACTGGTAAAGAAGAACGATCCTACTGGACGTCATCGCACTAATTTCGACAAGTTTATCCATGGCTCCAGTTAAGCCTCTTTTCCGCCAATTGTAGAAAAAAAAAATAGATTAGTTTAAGCACTTAGATATATATTTAGCCTTTGACACAAGTACAATAGGCAATATCGAGATATTGAAACATTTCCGGAAAGCAATGTTCAAATCCCAATTGACTCTCTCTTTAGGTACCGCTAATGGTGTGATTTATTTATGAATAGGCTTTAGATAATAATGATATGACAAACGGTTATATTTATTAAAATGATAATTGACAATGTTGACTGATATTGTAATAAAAAGCTAAAAATAAAATGTTTTTCTTTTATTATAAGACTATTTTAAGTTTAAATAACATGAGTTATAGGTCTGTTATCATCTCGTACGTAAAAATACAAGCAAAGTTGTAATATATGCATAGTAATCAGACAGACTAATGATAAAATACTCCGTGTGGTGATGGAGTAAGAATACAATTTACTGCCCGTTTTCTTACCCGTGGGTATCGTAAAAGACGACTAAGGGATATAATATGCATATGCCACCTATGCAAGAGAAAAATCTCGAAATAAAACCCTATACCAACACGTCTGACCAGCGTGGTATAGTACATCAATTTCCCTTCAATTGTGGAGGAGGCTCGAGCCCAACAATGGGACGTATATGAGCTGTGATGAAACTAATGCCAATAAGATAAATCAAAGGGTCTCTTAGTACCCCTAATGCCAATAAAATTATTTTAAATGCCATTCCAAACTAGCCATTTAAACTTGGTTAGATTTTTACAATAAGCAGCGGCAGTTATCGTGCGAAAACAAATTAAAAATACGATATCCATAATTAGGAATCATAAAACCGGCGGATGGATAACAAGAAAGAAAGGAAGCTAGTAATACAAATTGCGTTAGCCAATGCGTGGTGGTAGTTATAGTAACATCATATCCTATTATATTCTTTTGAAAAGTATAGTACATAAAATATATTCATCATCTTCATCATCATTTTAGCTCATATACGTCCCACAAATGGGTTCGAGCCTCCTTCACAATAGAAACGACAATGAACTATTATACCATCCTGATCAGACGGATTGATTCGTTTAATTTCGTACTAACAACCCGCCCTCGCTTCGCTTCGGTTTCAGTCGCCTTACCCGCGTAGTTCACGTTCCCGTGGGAATACCGGGATAAAATATAGTCCATGTTACTTCCTGATATTATGGCTTTCCAATGGTGAAAGAATTTATGAAATCGTTTCAGTAGTTTAAGCGTGAAAGCGTAACAAACAAACATCCTTACTTTCGCATTTATAATATTAGTAAGGATTTTACTTCTCTTGCATAAATTTTATCTGTATATTTTCACCCTTAGTAGCTTTTTACGAAACCCGGGGCAAGAAAGGTGGCGAATTGTATTCTTACTCTGTAATTACACAAATGAAAAAGTATATAGACATTTGCATTTCTTGGATTCTTATTTCATAATTATAAGGATTAAAAAGTATTTAAAAACAAATATAGTCAGTATGTAATTCTGCGAATATAATTTCATAAACTAGCCATTTGTGTGTGTAAGTAATCGGTCTGGTTTCATGTATGTTTGTGTGTCAGGTTGTGCAGGACGGCGAGGCAGCGGTTGAAATGCTAGTTGCGCCAGACTGACTACTCCGCCACAGTGCTGTATTCTGACGTAACTTCATAGATTGTGCAATGGCGTCACATAATATTGTACGACGAAATCATTTTGCATCATGACACAATATTTACATCACTAGCTGTATCAAACAGATCCTATTTTATAGATAGTGTAATGATTCATGTTATGTACTAATTGATATAAGCAGATCATAGACAGACATCGGTCTTTTTTTCTTGGGGTGGGCTATCGTCAGCCCACCAGCCGCCCGGCTCCGTCCGATGTAATAGAGGGGCGGCGCGCGGCCCTATAACCCACCGTAGCACGTCGCCTTAGTCGTTGAGCCGACCACCGGTACTGACTGCCTTGGACTTCATGGTCGGCCCGATAGATACATCAGCCACCAGTGACGATGTAAGAGTACAATCTTGGCCACCGCTTACTTGCCTTTAGGAGTTGTAAAACTCGACTACGGTTCTCACTAAGAAAATGGACTCTCTCCCGGGAAAATTATACCAACTCATTACGATCGCTTCACGTTGCAATTATGGTATTGTCCTTTCATTCGTGACGAAGGCCTACATCTACTAGTGGACGGTAATAGGCTGAATGACTATTAGATACATATTATATGAAACAAGTTAAGGTAAACTTGATATAAAACTCTAAAGCCATATTGACTTGGTATAATCCATTAACTGTACTTAATAGTAGAAGGTAGGTAGAATAAAAAAAGAAAACTATTAAAACGTTTATAATTTGATTATTTTATTTAGTTAATTATGTTTTCAGAGTACAACAATCAATAGTAATTATACTAATATGAAATGAAACTAATTTTACGCATTTTTATTTTATTTTACAATTTCGATATTAAGGAAAATTTAAATTTAATCTATCTTATTAGGAGGATAAATTTGTCGAAAATTAAAGATGTCATTATTTATCATAACCCTGTATGAATTACTCACGGTCGACGAAACGTGCACTCTTCTTCAATTATATAATTATAAAACTAGCAACCCGCCCTCGCTTCGCTTCGGTTACAGTCGCCTTACCCGCGTAGTTCCCGTTCCCGTGGCAATACCGGGATAAAATATAGCCTATATTACTCAGCGATAATGTAACTTCCCAATGGTGAAAGAACTTTTGAAATCATCACAGTAGTTTTTAAGTTTATTCATTACAAACATATAATCACATATGTACAAAGATACAAATTTTCCCTCTTTATAATATTAGCGTAGACATATTGTCAAAGTTTTAACAATAGTTTTATGATCGGCGATCTGCCTGTTGTCAACCCTTCTTAAGGAATAAATTGTTGAAAATTTAGTATTAGATGGAAGCATTAACTCGTTGTAAAAATGAAGCCGTCATTATCAAAAAGATTTTATCTACAAAAGTTAATAGTGTTAACCGATATGTAACATGTATTTCGTCCCATATTTTACCTGTAAAATCCCATATATCTTTTTATTGAGACTAATACTACCACAATGTCCCACCGCTAGAACTCCTTCGCAATGATTTTCATAAATGGCATATAATTAAACCTCAGGCAATCAAGTTTTATACATCTTAGGACTCGAAATAAATATATTTAACAAAGACAAGAACAAGTTGAAAAGATTGCTTTTCCCTTCTATACGAAGTGGAAGATGTTAGGCAAAATTGACTAGTCATAATTAAAGATATGAATACAGATTGTACTAATTGTACGCTTATGATAAGCAGTGCAAGACCACGGATAGGACAGAGTTTAAGCATCTATATGCGAGCCTTAAAATTCATTCCAATCCTACACATTGTTAAACAAATTTATGTCAAACTAAAATTGATTTTAAAATTATATTAATCCAAGGAAATTATTTTAAATAAAGGCAATAAAATACATAAAATTTGTTTTATATTTAACTATCTGTGCCAATAGTTTCGCTTGCATGCATTTGTTGCATAACTAAAGCTATTATATTGTTTAAATACCTAAGACGTCCCCTGTTAATAGAAATATATCAATGTAATATCTATAATAAATTAATTGCAATTTTTGTTGTCTCAGTAGTTGTTATGATTAAAACGACTGCATAGAACGCTGGACGGCCATTGTTAAGAGAATGTTTTGTAATATACAAACTTTCCCGTGTGGTGACGGAGTAAGATTACAATTCACCATCTCCTCTATTGCCCGTGGGTGTCGTAAAACGTCGTCATCTGACCAGCGTGGTTTAAGTAAGTCAATTTTACTCCCAAAATGGAGGAAGCTCAAGTTCAGCAATGGGACGTATATGAGATGTGATGAATGAATTAATATAATACAGATCAACATAACATTTTATAAATCTAGTTAATCTTTTTTTAATCGACTTACATCATTAAGGAAATTAGTCTATCAAATATTATTACAATTTTTTCTGTCTGGCATTCACGTTAATCTATCCATTGAGAGGTCATTACGTTTAACTTTAGATGAATACAGAATAAAAAACATTAATAGTTCGTCAGTTCAGGTTTCTTGCACTTAATCTGCCTTAATTGCAGACGAGTTTTTATATGATATTTTATAATTCCTACAATATATTACAATTATTTTAATAATTTACTATTAATCATGTTATGAGGATATTGTAAATAGCAAAAACTTTATTATAAAATGGCATTGAAATAATATAGGTATATTAATTTAATAATAATAATCAGAATAATCAGTTTATTGGCAAATGTTATTTACTGGACAAATATATATTGTGAAACGTACACAATTAATCATTAAATTTACAATAGATTATTACATATAACTTCTAATATATTAAATAAATTGAAAATAAATAATTACAGCAATGGAGATTATCAGTTTTTGTACTCGTTTTTATGCAATAACTATGAACCGTTGAGTTTATAATAATTATATTATGCACACTCAACGCGATAGAAAGCATTTTCAATAAACCATGATTTTAATCTATTTATGTTGTTCTATTTTATGTTGCCACCTGTTCACTATAAGAACATCGTCATGTTATATTGGTGTTAGTCGCAAACGAGCAAACAGCATACCTGATGGTAAGTGATACTGCCGCACAAAATCTTAGCTAGGCCACTTCCTACTGTGAAGAAAATCAAGGGAATGACAGTACGTGAAATAAAGTTAATTGATAGATACTAAAGGTATAATCAAAACCCGCCAAATGCCAAGACCCACAGAAAGCTGGGCTGCCGGCTCTCTCGCTCACCAAACAAAGTGCAGTAACAAATTGTTAGTAGTAAGACGTCGATTTTCTGCAAGAATACAGTACTACTCTGGACGGATAGTTATCTGTAGACAGACGACTGATAACAGTGTGGTCCTACTACATATATCTTATATCTTTAAACGAGCAATTCTTGTTTATATATATATTTTCAGAATCTCGGCAACGGCTCCAACGATTTTCATGAAATTTAGCATACATGACATAAAATGTCAATAGAATATGAATTTAAATTTAGACGTCGCCATCAAGAGTGACGATAGCTCAGTTGGGAAGAAATTCGATCTCACGCTGTTTAAATGTGTTATTATTATTCTGTTTTTGTAATATTTGATAATTTTTTCATTATTTCATCATTTTTAGTTTTTTATTCATATATATCCTAAATATGTTCATTAGAAATACCATTTACTTTACTAAAAAATTACACCGCAGCCAAGCTCGGTCAACCAGATATTAATTATTTATTTTCAGTTCATATGCGTTCACAAAGCACGAACCTCCTCCATAACGTGAGAAATTTAAGTATACATCTATTTTCATCAACAATGCCAAAATTGTATGTTACATTTAGGGCAGTTTTAAGATCATCACATATTAATGAAAAATAACATAAATTAATAGGATATTAGGCTAAAAATGATACATAGGTATTATTTAAAACTTAAGTGTCTTGAAAACGGACTAAATTATAGGAACTTTCGGTATCACTTAAAGTGTATATGTACTTCGTTGAAACGGAGTAAATTAAGGGATGTTTGAAAGTTGCGCTAAGTTTTAACTATGAATCTTGGACATAGGTTTAAACAATGGCGTATCTAGTGGCAGGCCTGGCAGAATGCAACGGGCCTCCGACCCGAGAGGGCCCCGGCCCAAAACGCCGCGAGCTCAGAAGTAAATTTTTAACAATGTACCTGAGTTATATAACATTTATTTTACCTAAGTACAACGTGATGATTTTTACTGATAGGGCCTCATCAAAGGAATATGCCGCGGGCCCCAGATGGTATAGTTACGCCTCTGGGTTTAATGGAAGACCAAAAGAAAAGATGCATAGATAGCTACGATATATGATAGTGTAGTGATCACACATTGCGTTCATCACAAGTAATTGTAATAAGAGTAAGATGATGATGGTAATGGCGAATACGTAAATAAGTAAGTATACACCGCTGAAATAATTGGTATATAGTTTATTCGAGATTTCCCTGTTTTATCACACTATATGTTTAAGTCTTATAATCATCTTTCACAAGATTATAAATGATTGGCACACAATTAATCATGGGTATACAGATACCAATTAGCTGCAAATAACGTCTTCATGTGATAATCTTATATCTTTAAACGAGCAATTCTTGTATATATATATTCAGGATATCGGAAACGGCACCAACGATTTTGATGAATCTTGGCATACTAGAGGTTTCGAGGCCAAAAAATCGATCTAGCTAGGTTTTATTTATAGAAAATGTTGTTTTGTCGGTGTTTTTAGCAAAACGTTACAATGACATTAGATTTTAAAAGAATATGAATTCAAATTTCGTTCTCAACGTCAAGAGTTACGGTAGCTCAGGTGAGACATTGACCGGGTTTAATTTCAGTTTTTGTGTGTCAAACAGCGTCGGATCGAATCTCGGTGTTATTATTATTCTCTTTTTGTAATTTTTTATATATTTTTCATTATTTATTTTTTATTTTTTATTAATATATCCCTAAATAAATTCTACAAAAATATTCCGAGCGAAGCTCGGTCAACCAGGTATTTATAGTATACATAGATATATCTATGAAAATGTTGAGAGATTTCTCAAATGAAATTAAAATTATAAGCCAGTGCTCAACAATAAGATAATAGAAAAATATTATTCAGTATTCAGTGTGGTGACGGAGTGAGAATACAATTCACCAAACCCTATCTTGCCCGTGGATGTTGTAAAAGACGACTATGGGACATAATATGCACATAACATCTGTGCAAGAGAAAGGAAAACTCGAATGAAAGCCTATACCAACATGTCTGACCAGCATGGTATAGTAAGTCAAATGCCCTCCCATTGTGGAGGAGGCCCGAGCTCAACAGTGGGACGTATGTGGGCTGCGATACTACCTTCACTGTTTTACCAACGCCCCAATCTCGCTCTTCAGGAGGAGAGACCTACCTAGCGCCATATCCTTCTTAAGACGAGAATTAGGAAGAACGTGTGCTTCACGGTAAGCAGCAGCCTAGCTGTGCTCCTAGTATTGCAAAGGTCCATGCGAGGTAGTGTCACTTATCATCTGGTATGTTGCTTGCTCATTTACCACATTCAGAAATAAAAACAAAGAAAAGGATTTTTAATATGCAACTTATTTAATAATGCTCCACATAGTATTAATACAGATAAATCCAGGTGAGTCAACGTTCTGTCTTTCTTTAATTTATCGGTTGTTTTCAATATTTAATCTGTGCCGAGTACAAAGGCAGTGAAATCCTTCTCATATTCTCCCTTAGGATCATATTTAGCACGGAATTGATTGAACTCTTCGGGTCTCTTCTCACTCAAAGCTTTCACTGTTTTTCTGATGTTGGATTTTTGGATACTATTACATTTGGCGCATGACGTTGCTATTACTTCAGGTAATAATTCTAAAAAAATAAATTACGTATGCATGAGATCAATTATACCTAATATAATGAATACAAAAATTATGTTTTCTTTTCTTTTTTTTTCTATTTCTAATTTATATTTTCTTCCCTTTTAGATCCATATACTTATAGGGTAAAATTATTCTTTACAATAGGAGTAAGCATAGCCTACTATCGTATACTGGTTAGACGGGTATGAATAACGTTTTATTTTGACATTTCCATCCCTACTGTTATAATTACCAGTCTTTCTCACCACCCCTGGGAAAGACTATAGTGAACGATATTCTGTTCCTGCTTTGTAAAATAATGATACTAAAAATAAAAATTTATTCAATACTAAAATAGGGTTTAATATGCGTCCTAGAATATTGTGAGTGGATACTGGTTTTTAGTATAAGTTCAACTTAAATGATTAACAGACGAGGCGTGTTAGATATTTTTGCAAGGATATCTACTTATGTATGTGTTTGAAGTAATGGAGGTGAAAATATGAAGTGTTAATAAATTTTGTGTAGAGATGAACTAGCAATACAATAATCACACATTCTTTTCCTGTGACTGTGGACGCTTACATGAGACATAAGTAGATGCCTTCGAAGCAAGAAAACAAACTCTGAAACAAAACTATACACCAAACCCATCCGTCTAGCGTATCACAACATGCTTCCTTTTTGCTATAGGGATGATTCGTAAAGTATATATATATATATATATATATGGATCAGAAAAAATACGTGTAAAAATTCTACTATTAGTATAAGCAATATCTTTCAATCAAAATAAGTGTAAAATTAGCCGCAGCAATGGCCAGCTTCAAGTGTTATAACTATTAACTGTTAACCGGTAAATAGTTTTATATAAAATATTTTTTATTGCACAAAATCCTTCGCTATGTGTAACGCATATTAATTAAATTAGGTATATATAGGTATGAGGTGAATGCGATTTCAAATTCTTAACGAAATATAGAGTGAGTGGTAGAAGCACACTGTCGCCAGTCTTCTGTTTACAGCCACGGATCGGTCCGTGCGGGATAGAACCACACTCCCGCAGAAAATCGACGTCTGAGTACTAGCAATTTGTTACTGCACTTCGTTTGGTGAGCGAGAGAGCCGGAAGCCCAACGTTTTAACGGTGTTTGCGTGTGGTAGGTCTTGGTGATAACTTCAGTATCACACACCCTTTACTTTTTTCACGGTAGCATCATAATAAAGGTCTATGAGCGGCAGTATCACTTACCTACCACAACTTAGCAATTACAAAAATATTTTGATTAAATATTAGATTAAATTTAGTCTTTAACAGCAGTTCTAGCAAAGATTAGGTGGTGAATTACATTCCTTATTATTATCATCATCATTTCAGCTCATATTGGTCCCACTGTTGGGCTCGAGCCTTCTCCACAATAGGAGGGAAATTGGGCTACTATACCTCGCTGATTAGACGTGTTGATATGTTGGAGTGTCGGGGATAGAATGTTATCAGAAGATCTCTCCGGCACCTCGTAAAAGCGCGGAAGGGATCGCTATGGTTTTAGTGGGTATTTCGGTCACTTCTGTGGCCGGCGCGTCCCACACACACTCCCCTGTCTGTAACCGGCGGAGGATAGTGCGTAAATGCATTTCCACAGCGTGACAAAAAAAAAAGACGTGTTGATATAGGATTTCATTTTAAGTTTTCCCTTTTTTGCATAGATGCGTCTTCACATCCCTTAGTCGTCTCTTACGACACCCACGGGCAAGAAAAGGGGTGCTGAATTGTATTCTTACTCCATCACCACACGGAATCATTGATTTATTATATGATACTTAATATACTTACGTTTAAAGTCTGCTGAATGTTCTACCGTACAATCAGCCTTATCTAACATACAGTTGATATAGGCCGAAAATAGATTTTCGTCGGCGATTATTTTGTCCACATCGAGTTTATCATACTTCTCATCATAACCCAGTGCACCGGGCGTTGCAAACATGATTACCGCTACCAAAAGAATATTCATTTTGTAAGCTATGAATATTTGTAAATTAGTTAAAGTTTTTATTGTTGAAAAGCACAAAATTCTGAAATTAAAATTGTGATAGGTTATTATATTATATGCTAGCAACCCGCCCTCGCTTCGCTTTGGTTTTAGTCGCCTTGCCCGCGTAGTTCCCGATCCCATGGGAATACCGGGGCTATATTTTAGCCTGTGTTACTTCCTGATGTTATAGCTTTCTATTAGTCAAAGAATTTTTGAAATTAGTTCGGTGGTTTAAGCGTGAAAGCGTAACAAACAAACAAACTTACTTTCGCATTTATAATATTTAAGAGTTCATTATTCATTCTATAATTTTCTTCATAATTTCAACTTATATACGTTCCACTGATAGGCTCCTCCAAAATATGATGGAAATTGACCTACTATACCTCTTTGGCCAATTTTATTTTGAGTTTTCCTTCTGATGAAATATATACGATTTATATCCTTAATCTGGGGGCACGGTAGTACCCCCGCCAAGTCGAGCAAAAAAAAAAGTCGGGCAAAACGCAACACTGCCGTAACATACTTTTCTCGAAGCCATTCAGGCCATTTTCGACCCCCTATAACTTCGTTGTGAATAAAACTAAAAGCCTGAATTCTTAGTAACCCAGCAAGCATTGTAAGCACATTATGTATATCAAATTTTATTTAATTTGAACCAATAGTTTAAGAATTATAACTATTCAAAATATCGTAATTTTGTCACTCACTGACTGACTGACCGATCATAAATATTAAAGAGGCACTTCTAGCAGACATAGAAGCTTCAAATTTAGAATACAATTAGTGTTTAGTGTATAAATGAAGGAAAAATTATGAAACATTGTAATTTTCATCCAGTTTCTGAGATACACCAACTGCATAAATAATTTTGTAAACTCATATAAATATATAGGATTACAAAGTTACATTTGCAGTTAATGAAATGTAACTTTGTAAAAAATAAGAATACATTTGTCGCCATCATTGCTTCCCTATGGCAATCGTAAAAACCGGCTAAAGACTGAGCAGATGGTGTAGTGGTTAAGATACCAACGTACCGTGCCAGTGTCGCGGGTTCGAACCCCATGCAAGACAACAACTTGTACATTCCACAAATTGTTGTTCTGAGTCTGAATGTAATTTATGTCGGTTAATTATAATTATATGTTCTTTCCGTGTGATGACGAAGTAAAAATACAATTCACCACTCTCTATATTGACCGTGGATGTCGTATAAGACGACTATGGGGTATAATATGCACATACCATCTGTGCAAGAGAAGGAAAACTCGAAATGAAACCTTATATCAACATGTCTGACCAGCATGGTATAGTGGATCAAATGCCCTCCCATTGTGGACGAGGCCCGAGCCCAACAGTGGGACGTATGAGAGCTGCGATGATGAATTATATGTTTGTAAAGTCCCCCACAATATAAGGATTATTATTCCCTTAGTGCAAGGCGTTGTCATTTAAAGAAAAATATTCAACAGGTGAGTGGGCAGCAGCTCTTGCCAGGGAAATGTATGATATCTTACTGCGAAACCAACCCGCCTACCAAACGTGGCGATTACGGTATTATTCTTCATATGTCGAAGAAAAATGATCCCTAGTTAAGGCAACTCTGTTACCCTTGAGAGTCGTTGGATGCAGGTGCCACAGTACCGCACTTTATAGTAAAACATGGGGGGGGGTTAGGTGTTACCATAAAAAGTTGTGAGATCTATGTTTTTCCAAGTCGGTTAACTCATTCGGTCCCTGCTTAAGGGACCTTTCTTCTTAAGTTATTACGTAAATAGCTAACCTAACAACTTCTTGTAGTGACTATATCAATATTAAAGATCTTTTATGTTTTAAATTAATAGATTGACTTGGTAATCGCACTATCATCATCATCATCGCAGCCCACATATGTCCCACTGTTGGGCTCGGGCCTCCTCCACAATGGGAGGGAATTTGACCTACTATACCATGCTGGTCAGACATGTTGGTATAGGGTTTCATTTCGAGTTTTCCTTCTCTTGCACACATCTTATGTGCATATTATAGCCCTTAGTCGTCTTGTACGACATCCACGGGTAAGATAGGGAGTGGTAAATTGTATTCTTACTCCGTCACCACACGGATAATCGCACTATGTTTAGTAAAATTTAATATAATATGTATTACTTGTGAGGTACATTGTGTTTTCATGCGATCGCCAAGTCATTCTGTTTATTTAAAACATAAAAGATCTTTAATATTGATATAGTCACTATAAGAAGTTGTTAGGTTAGGTATTTACGTAATAACTTAAGAAGAAAGGTCCCTTAAGCAGGGACTGAATGAGTTAACCGACTTGGAAAAACATAGATCTCACAAATTTTTATGGTAGAAGAACTCAGTTGCGAGGCTTGGCTTTTTTTACAAGTTTTGTTTTTGATGGTATCGTTTTTTACGACATCCATAGGCAGAATAGGGGATGGTAAATTGTATTCTTACTACGTTACCACATGTGAAAATGTATAGGATTAAGAATATATGTAAGTATCATAAGCACTTCAGTCCGGCAAATTTTATAAAAGACAATTTAGGAGTGTTATAATATGACTGCAAAAAAAAAAATAGATGTAAAAACTCATTCTAAGACGTCTGGCTAGAGTAAAATCCAATCCAATCCTATTCAACAACCAATCGAAATCCTTTGCTAGACATAGGCCTTGTCGAGGAGATTATACCATAATCGCCATGCTCGGCAATCATATTGGCAATCACGGTTAGTGTTATAAATCTCAAGAATGCTGCTGGCTTTCCCAGGGCATTCGCACAGATCGTTATTTACTACACACACCAGAAAGGAATTTCTATCATATTATTGCTAATATATTGAAGAGAAATATATAATATCTTACCTTTACTACTGGTGGCGACAGACAACTCAATAAAAACATAAGTTCTCCCCATATTTTATACTATACAAGTACGGATATCCACAATTATTATAATTTCCAAAAATACAAAGATGAAATTGTTTCATCTAAACATCATTATAAAATAATTTAGTTTGATAAAATTATATGATACGATGATATTACCATTGACCTTCTAATAGTATTATAACCACATATGCATGTGTGTGTATATATATATATATATATATATATATATATATATATATATATATATATATATATAATATATATAAATACTAGCTAACCCAACAGACGTTGTACTGTTCAAATAAAATAAAAAAAATCGATGGCAGCGACACTTTGGGTCCTATTGTGAATCTACCACTCTCGAATCCCTTTGAACACACGCAAAAAATTTCATCAACATCGATCCAGTCGGCTAGGAGTTCAGTCACATACGTACAGAAGGAATATCCTTACTAATATTATAAACGTGAAAGTTTGTAAGTATGTGAGGATGTGAAGATGTTTGTTGCTCTATCACGCAAAATCTACTGCATGGATTTTGATAAAACTTCATAATAATATAGCTTACATATCAGAATAACACATGGGCTAAAATTTATCCCGATATTCCTACGGGAAGAGGAACTGCGGGTGAAACCACAGGGCGCTGCTAGTATATATATAAAGATATGTGGTACTTATATATATTTAATTTTTTATATAAATATTAAGTTCTTGATAGCATAACTACTTATTGTATAAGCAAATGCTTCTTCGCATATTATTAAATTATTATCTTGATTTGAAATAAAACCGTTTTTACGGATTTTATTATTTTGAACACTTTTCAGCGTTTATGGTCACGGGAGCACCATGAACGCTCATATCTAAGAGATCAATAGACGATCTAATATTTGAAATGAAACTATTTTTACAGATTTTATCGCGTTTGTCTTTGATTTTTGATTGCCCGACATTTCAAACACTTTTCAGCGTTCATTGTCACGTGAGGATAATGTACGCCGCCGAGGGTGGGCCGGGAGAACCATGAACGCTAAAAATTGTTCGAAATCTCGGGAAATCAAAAATCAAATGCAATTGCCATGAAGTCCGTACTAATAGTTTTATTTCAAATATGTAATATTCGAGTATCAGAAATTATGATCTCAATCTATAAATAAGAATAATATCAATTTGTAGTTCTTTCTAATTTAGCAATATAATAAAACTGTTTTTTTTTTAACTATCTTCTACATAGTCTTATCCCAAATATTGTCCTGAGCCTTAATTTAAATTCACCATTCTGGTCAATAATTAATTTTATTAGTAATAAAAACTTGATAGATTTTCTACTTTTATCTCTACTCTGTTCAGGCACGCTATCAAAACAACACTTTCCGTGTGGTGACGGAGTAAGAATACAACTCACCACTCCCTATCTTACCCGTGGATGTCGTAAAAGACCACTAAGGTATATAATATGCACATAAGGTCTGTGCAAGAGAAGGAAAACTCGAAATAAAACCCTATACCAACATGTCTGACCAGCATGGTGTAGTAGGTCAAATTCCCTCCCATTGTAGAGGAGGCCCGAGCCCAGTAGTGGGATGTGTATGGGCTGCGATAATGATGATGATCAATACAGAAATTGGCTAAATTAGATAAACCCTTAGCCGTAATTCGTAAAACGAAGAAGTAAAGTGAACAAACATTATTTAAGTATGTATTTAATTCGGGCCGACCACTGATGTCAAGTCACCTGCTCCGGTGGTCGGCCCAACGACGAAGGAGACGTGTCTCGCGGGTGGGTTACGGGTGTGTGTGCTTACGTCCCTCTGTCGCCCCGGACGGAGCGGAAGAAGAGTGCGCCAACCGTTGCCCAACCCTAAAAAAAGTATGTATTTAATAATAATATTAATTATTAGGTATCCGTGTGGTGACGGATACCTAATAATTAATATTATTAAGTGAAGAGAAGGAAAACTAGAAATAAAACCCTATACCAACACGTCTGACCAGGGTTTTATTTCGAGTTTTCATTTTCTTACGCAGTTGTTATGTACATATTATATCCCTTAGTCCTCGTTTACGACATTCACGGACAAGATTCACGACACCACATGGAAAATTACCATTATATAATAGACTACCATAATTTAAGTATACATTCAAGTCGTTTGATGACGGAGCAGGAACATAATTACCTAATTTATCTCCTTTCTCATAAGCAAATAATATATACCAATGATTATAAGACAAGGAAAATTTTAATAAATCCCTATACCACCACCACTATACCATATCGTCTAACCAGCGTAGTTATAGTAAGTTCATTACTCTCCTATTATAGAGGACACCCATCCCAGATAAAGCGACGCATGAAGGCTGCAAAAGTAGATATTTATTTATACTGTTAATGCTATACAATATACTCATTAATCTTAGATATATCACAATAATAATACATGAAAAATTAAAGGAGATATCATAAGTGATTTTATAGATTACCATAAAAAAAGTATTGTTTTCCAGTAAAAGCTCCTGATACTGTCTTATATGGAAGAGCTTACGGGTTTCGTTTTACTGTGTTGGCATTTTTAGGTAGGAGTATTTTTTTTTGTGACAGAAACTGTCATATCCCACTCAAACCATCTGGGTCAGTGGAGGAGACGAACCTCACAACCTACTACACTGTCTTTTTCGCCATTTAGACAAACCACGGGTTCTGAGTCCTTATCGTAAACCACTGCAACGTGTTACTGAAGTCAAAGATTTAGGTGTTCGATATTCAGCAGATTTAAATATTAGACACCATGTTGTAGATGTTTGCAAGAGGGCTTACTGAAACTTTGGTTTTGTTTGCGTCAAGTAAATAAATTAATTAATACCAGGGCATTAAAAGTAAAAAGCATTAGTTAAAAGTCACTTGGCGTGCAATGCAGCATTGTGGGCTCCGCATGAAACTAAATATATAATCATGATGGAGCGTATACAAAATAAATTCTTAAGATTTTTATACTCAAAACAGTTTCGGGTATATCCAGGATACCCATTATTATACCTGACCGCATTTATATTGGGTAGGTTAGGTCCAAGAGTGGTAGAACCACACTGTCGACAGTTATCTGTCTACAGCCGCGGGCCGGTCCGTCCGGGGTAGTACCACACTCCCGCAGAAAATCGACGTCTGAGTAGTAGCAATTTGTTACTGCGCTTCGTTCGATGAGCGAGCGAGCCGGAAGCCCAACTTTCCGAGGGTGTTTGTGTATGGAAGGTTTTGGTGGTGCCCTTGGCATCACCGAGCCTTAATGCACGCATTCACACTCCCTTCACTTTCTTCGCAGTAGGTAGCGACCCTGTAAAGGTCCATGAGCGGCAGCAACACTTACCACCAGGTGCACTGTTTGCTCGTTTGCCACCGTTTGCAATAAAAAAAAAAGGTTTCTATAAATCAGAAATAAGAAGAGAAATGGCTCTTGTCATGTATGTAGTTAAAGTGTTACGGGGCCTAATCCACAATCCAGCTATTCTGCAAGAGTTTCGTCGGCGGCCACCACTCCTGGATGTGCCACGAGTTCGCACCAAGTTGTTAAAGCAAGCGGCACTCACGCGCCCTCTACTTATGCTCAACGCCACGTCTACATACATTGATATATTCTTGTGTTCACAGAACGAATTCACACGTACAGCTATTTTAATTTTAAGTAAATAGTTAGAAATAAGAATGTTGTGTTATGTATAATTATTATTATGTGTTTGTAAATATTAAGACTGTCTACCTCTATCGAATTGGATTGTATTATTTGTAATGATAGCTGTGCATTAAAGTAAATAAATAAATCTTCTACGTTGCGTCCTGCCGGTTATTCCTTTGGGTCCCATCTTCTATAGACGCCCCGACAATATTGGTGGCATCATGGCATCGACGTGGTACGTTAAGTCCCTCAACGTGAGACGGACTAATCAAATAGTCGTAACTAACTCGCAATTGAAGCATCGCATCTAGAAGGTAGTAGTAGAGTTTTCTAGCGATAAATCATAACAGAATATAAGATCCATTCATCATGTTTTCTTTTATGACTATCACAGGAATGTTTATGGCTGTTTTAGATTACATTGTATCATTTCCTTTCCTTGCAGTTATATCAAATATCTTATTCGTCTTTTACAATACCCAAACGAAAGGAAGGGATTGCGACATGCTGTAATATTATTTTTTATTGCTAACATGTCAGATAAACAAGCGGTCCACTTGAAGGTAACTTATACTGCAATTCATAAGCCTGAGCAATACCTGTGTCCTGGCACAGCTAGGACACTTTTTTGATAGCCAAACACTCTGCACTAAGAAAACAATCCTTGTATTGTGGAGGACTTTATAAACATATAATCTAACAGACACATTACACCCAGACTCAAAGCAAAAACAACGTACTGTCCTGCACGGGATTCGCACCCATGATACGAGGTATGGTAGATTGATATTAAAACCATTACGTTGTCTGTGCACAGAGTCACTATCAAAAAGGTTCAACATCTGAGCCAATAAACATCCTACTATTGGGCTCCAGCTTCCTTCGCTGTAGAAGGGATATTTTCCTGTAGGATATTATACTACGCTGGTCAGACGTGTTGGTACAGTTCATTTCGAGTTTTCTTTCTCTTACATAGATTTTTTATGCATATTATATCCCTTAATCGTCTTTTACGACACCTATGGTCAAAATAGGAGGTGGTGAATTGGTGGTGAATATATTCTTTTCCCATCAACACTCGGCTCAAAAAGTTATTTTTATTTATTCATAAAAATAGCGGCACATTTAATATTCAATAAATTATTATATAATCATCATCCTGCTCTGATCCAAAGTACTTGAGGTAACGCAATATGTATATACTTTTCTTCGATGTTACATATTGCAGAACGGTTACCCAACGGTTTTACGAGCGGTCGCCTCCCTGACCCTTCTTGGAAATATATTTATTGACTAGAAGGCATCGGATGGAAGACTTTCAGTTCCTTTTATACCTCTTAATCGTCTGTTACGTCATCCACGACCAATGTAAGGGTTGTCAGTTTTAATATCTGCCACCACACAGGAAAATACTATTATATACAGAATATACTCGCCGGCGGCTGTACGCGGGGGTCATCCGGTCGATGGCCCTGTACGGCGCACCAGTGTGGGCCGAGTCCATGACCGTCCGACTCAGGGCTCTTCTGTGGCGACCAGAGAGGGCCATGGCGGTCAGGACCATCCGCGGATACCGCACAGTGGCAGCGTGCCTGTTGGCCGGGACTCCCTCGTGGGACCTGGAGGCGGAAATGCTAGCCGGATTGTATCGGCGGGTGACGGGGGTGCGAGCGGAGGGCGGTGTGATCTCGTTGAGGGAGCTCGCCGCCTGGCGCGTCGACGCCCGCCGAGACGTCATTGCCGTTGGGCAGTCGGGTTGGAGAGGTCTCGGTTCGGGGTGCGGATCGTGGAGGCCTTCTGGCCGGTGCTGATGCAGTGGTCGGAAAGGCGGCACGGAGTGCTCTCTTTCCGACTAGTGCAGGTGTTGACGGGGCATCGGTGCTTCGCCAAATACCTGCACAAGGTCGTTAGGAGGGAGAGTACACCGTCCTGCCACCACTGCGATTGCGACGAGGACACGGCGTAACACACGCTCGAGGTCTGCGCTGCTTGGGCAGCGCAGCGCCGTGAACTCGTCGCAATCATCGGTGCCGACCTGGCGCTGCCGACTATCGCCAGGGCGATGGTCGGCAGCGTCAGGAACTGGGACGCGTTCGCAGCCTTCTACAAGGCAGTGATCTCGCAGAAGGAGGCGATGGATCACCTGCGCGAGGAGCGCAGCCTCGATGAGGCGATCCGCCGCCGACAACTGGGGCGGCGTAGGCGCGAGTACTTGCGCCTCATGCCGCCCTAGCCGAGGCTGCGAATGACGTGATCGGGGTATTAGTCCGTCACCCGCCGAGAGGCCGACCGCGTGAGGAAATACCGACGTCCTCCCTGAGGGGGGCACGTCGGTCGATGGGGGGGTACCCTAAATAGGGGGTATTCCGTCGGGCCAACCACTGATGACAAGTAACCCTGCTCCGGTGGTCGGCCCAATGACGAAGGCGACGTGCACGTGGGTGGGTTGCGGGTCTGCGTGCTTACGCCCCTCTGTCGCCGCGGACGGAGTGGTGCGAGGAGCGCGCCGACCGCAGCCCACCCCCAAATAAAAAAAAAATATATATATATATATATACAGAATATACTCGTAATTAGTGGATTTCAATACCTGCAGTAAAAAAATATGATTCATATCGATAATAACAATAGTTATTCACATCCGACTTATTACAGACAACCTTAGGTTAAATGCATAATTAACTAACACTGTCATTAAAATTACAATAAATGCAAATAATTAATGGTAGATTTTAATGCCTGTAGTGGTGAACGAGTAATCGTAAATCGAGGTGATGATTAGATTGCCGTGTGATAACTGAGTAGGGATTACAGCTCATCACCCCTTTTCTTGCCCACAGATGTCGTAAAGTCGGCTAAAAGATATAAGGGGCGAACGAGTAATCGTAAAACAAGGCATTTATTAGATTAAATTTCCATATTGTAACGGAGTTATAATACAGTTTACCGCATCTTTCCGTGCCCATAGGTGTCGTAAAGTTGGCTATAATATATAGACAATATTTATGCAAAAAAGGGAAAACTCGCAATAAAACCCGTCTAACTAGGGTGGTACAGTAACTAGTGATAATGATGATTTATTATACAAGGGTTACGTTTTGACTACCGTGAGAATGATATTCTATGACAGAAAGGAACATAGATTTGTAGTTGATAATTTGCAGTAAAAACTACACATAGGTACAAAGGACAAAATGTTGTTAGCAAAATTTTATAGTAAATTCTCAATTCTTTCATTATTATCCTAAAGGCCTTCTTTGTGGGGTGAGCTATCGTCAGCGTACAGGCCGCCCGGCTTCATTCGGGGCGACAGAGGGGCAGCGCGTGGTCCCATAACCACCCGTGGCACGTGGCCTTCGTCGTTGGGCCGAACACCGGTACAGGGTTCCTTGTCTTTCGTGGTCAGCCTGAGGGGGTACTCTCTCCTCTCGACCTCCCTTTCCTAAAGGCCTAACGTTTCTACTAATAATATTATTTGGAAAAGTTAAATAAAACATCATGTTATTACTTAACCTGGTTATCGAGGTTATAAGGTACAACACATAACGCTGAAACATATTGTGTGGTAAAGAAGTAAGAATTCAATTCACCACCCTTCTCCTCCTCTTTTCATTTTGCCCATGTGTGACGTAAAAGACGACTAAGGGTTATAATATGGATATAGCATAGCATATGTGTAAGAGAAGAAAAATTCAAAATAAAACCTTTTGTCAAGATTTTATCTCCAGGCAGAACCGTCGATTCAGATCTCTACTGCTAACAACTGATGATATTAACACAAGAAATTAAGAGAAAGCGGCCCGAATTAATTAGCAGAAAGGGCATGTTTTAATCACTCAACAAAATTTAAGAGTTTGACTAGAAGGTGTTAATGCATCCACCATATATTCCTAAGCTTGCACCTTCAGATTTGTAACAGTTTCGATTGGTATCATCGAGAGAGAACTGCCCAAAATTATGTAAATTAACGTGGAAAAATGTCTTAAATTTTGATATAAAATGCAAAGAAACTTTTTCTCTACCTATATAGAATACAAGCTTTAGATATACCTACTAGCATTAATCATGCGGGAGTTGAATGTATTGCAGCTATTGTTTAACGCCTAGAGACTGTGACGTACTTATAGCTAATAGACAATAAATGTTATAATTATAACGTTTGATTTCAATGCCTATGATGGAATTTTCCTATTCTTAAGAAAAACTGTTGTAATTAACCTCACGAACATTTATAAAACAGATAGGTAGGCTCCAGCTATTGCACGTATTCACTTCACTTCAGAAGTGATTCTACACTGCTTTAAAAGGTAAGAAAACCTATTTTGTATTTAAAAGAAAATATAGCATTTAAAAATTGGTTTTATATCTACAATTATACTCTTACGGATAGGTAAGTAAAAAAGAATCTACATTTCATCTTACAGCTTTTGAATTCGATGATTAGTTGGCAACTACAATAGAAGGAGTACTGGATAGGATTAAGGTGTTTGATCGGGCGTCATATAGCTATACTACTTCTTCTATTGTGATGTGCGGTATATTGATTACCGTGGGAAAGTGGTGGGTCTCCCTTCCTTCCTTCCTTTTTAACATAATAATGGATTTTCGCTTTGTATCGCCTAATTCAATCAATTAACTGAATCCTATTTAAACAGATAACAGACATCACTGAATTCTCAGAATCTTCTAAAGTTTAGGATTATACAGAAAAACTGAATAAATATTTGCTCAATTCTAACGTCAAAAGTGGTACCTCATCATATATAACCGCAGACTTAAGCAGATGCCAAAAAAAATTGTTAAATAAACAATATAATAGAATATCTAACTTATAAATGAAATTTAATGTCAAGGTTTGTATCCGAACATTAAAATCTAATTTTACTTAATCGATTTGTTTACAGAGATTACCAGATCGCACAAAATGAAACTCCTAGTGATTATAACCGCTCTAATTGCTTTCACGACGGCAGCTGCATCAAATGAAGGGGATCTGCTAGATACGTTCGACTTCGAAGCTATTTTCGCTAATGATGAGCAGAGAACAATAATATTTAACTGTCTTTTAGACGTGAAGCCATGTGGTGACATGCAGAAACTTAAAGGTAAACTAGAGAATAGCGATAATATTATTTTTGTAGTTCTTGTGTGGTGACCGTATAAGAATACAATTCATCACCTCCGTTCTTGTTCCTAGGTGTCGTCAATAACCATTAAAGGGTACAATTTGCAGATAGTATTAAATACTATAAAAATTTTAACACCTTCTAATCGATATGGCATAGTAGGTCAATTTCCCTCCTATTGTAAAAGAAGTAGCAGCAGGCATATTTCTGTGAATTAGTAACTTTCTATGGAAATATTTGTATCTGAATACTTTAAGGAAATATGGATCTATAGTACTGAAAATTAGGGAACAAATAATAGATACTTAATATTCAGAACTATCCATATTTCGTTATACTATACATACATATTGCCTTTCTAACGCACTAGGATATAAATCCTAGTTCGTTGGAAAGGATTTTTACTATATCGCGCTGGTTAGTTGTGTTAGGATTTATGTCGAGATTTTCTTGTCTTGCATATATGTTATCTATGTACATATTATTATATTTCCCATAATACATATTTTAATTTGAAATGAAATTATAAATTTCAGTAATATGTTTTATACAAATAAAGTTTTTAGTTTATAGTTCTTTTGTGTAATTGAATAAAAAATAAAGCTTGTCTGGTGACGGTTTAAGAATACAATTCACCAATCATTCTCTTGCCTGTGAGTGTCGTAAAAGGTGACTAGGGATATAATACTATGGGAGGGTACCCCACTAGGGGGTATTCTGTCGGGCCGACCACTGATGACAAGTAACCCTGCTCCGGTGGTCGGTCCAACGACGAAGGCGACGTGGTGTTCGGGTGGGTCGCGGTTGTGCATGCTTACGCCCGGACGGAGTGGTGCGAGGAGAGCGCCGACCGCGACCCACCCCAAAAAAAAGGGATATAATATTCTTATAACATGCATGCAAAAGAAGGAAAACTCGAAAGAAAGCCCTGTGTGTCTGACCAGTGTGATTATAGTAAGTCAATTTCCTTCTCATAATGGAGGAGACTCGAGCCCAATAGTGGGACGTAAATGGGCTGTGATGCAAACTTTTATAAATTACTAGCAACCCGCCCTAGCTTCGCTTCGGTTTTTGTCACCTTATCCCCGTAGTTCCCGTTCCCGTGGGAAAACCGGGATAAAATATAGCCTAGTTTACTCCCTGATATTATAACTTTCCATTGGTGAAAGAATTTTTTAAATCGATCCAGCCGTTTTGAAGATTACCCGGAACAAACAGACAGACAGACAAAAAAATTATAAAGTGATTTTTAGGCATATGTATAGTGCAAATAACCATATGAGCATGAAAAAGGCCTATTATTTTGACATTACAAACAGACGCTCCAATTTTATTTATTGGTATAGATTTAGTTCTTAATACCTGTGGTATTTATGATAGCATATCAAGGTGTTATTAGTATTGCTATAACGTTTTGAATAGGAAATTAGTTAATTTACTTAAGTAATTCCTATCCCTAAGTTTTACTTAAACTTACTTACATTATTATTATATATTAAAGTGTTATACCAGCCGGTCATATAATATCGAAATATGTACGAGCACTATTCAGATTTGTTTTATTTTTCAGATGATTCTATAAAGCTAGTCCAAACTAAATGCGCGAATTGCACTGCAAAGCAAAAGGAAAAATTCAATCGAATTATGACAATAGTTCACGATAAATATGAAGAGCAATATAAAGAGTTTATGAAGAAATTGACAACAAAAGAAAATTAGTTTCTATTTACATCTTAGTCAGTTAATAAATAATGATGTAACGCTTAATTTGTTTATACATGGATTAATTTGATTATAGAATAAATAAATGAAAACCGCCTATCAATCGTAAATTTTCTGTGCCGTAAGAATAAATTAATTATCTCTCTCTCTCTCTCTCTCTCTGCATTGTCATCATCCTTATCTTGCTCTTATTCCAATTACTTAGTGTCGACATGTTATGTACCCTCATTCCATCGTCCATCGAGGTTAACCGCGCGATGACGACCGACTCTCCAAGAAAACTCGGTACCGATGGTCGGCCCGACGACGAAGGCGACGTGCTACGGTGGGTTACCGCACGCTGCCCCTCTGTCGCCCCGGACGGATCCGGGTGGCGGTTGATCTGACCATAGCCCACCCCAAAAGAAAGGAATGTAATTATTGACCAGACGGCATCAGATAGTGTTCACGTAGGGCTTAGAGTTATATTTTACAAAACCCACAAGCACTGCAATATTGGTTGTTAATATTCGTAGGCGTCACCATTCAGCAATAGATAGCACAATAATTATAAAATAATATTGATCATTATTTAGATCATCATTTCATCATTTCCGTTCGCATACATACCACTGTTGGGCTCGAGCCTCCTTCATTATGGGAGGGAAATTGACCCACTACACCACGCTAGTCAGACGTATTGCTAAGGGTTTTGTTTCGAGTTTTCCTTCTCTTGCCTAGATTTTATATGCATATTTAATCCCTTAGTCGTCTTTTACGACACCCACAGGCAAGAGAGGGGATGGTGAATTGTATTCTTACTCCGTCACCACACGGATGAAGATAATACGGGCTGGTTATGACCAGCTCATCATTCAGCAATTTTCATGAAGGTGACTGTTTATAACTCGGTGGTGATTACGTTCCAATCTGGTGGTAATTTATGGGATTGCGTTAAGTTAAAATATTAACATTAACAATTTGTAAGTACGGCGAAGATTATTCACAATAAATGAAATCAAATCATAAATGATTTGCAATTTGAATATAAATTCAAAATGAACCACTATATCAATGTGTTTGGCTCTCCTGTAGTTGGTAACTATTCCTTGTATTATAAACTCATTTGCAAAAAAAACGGGCACCTAAGCAATGAACCATTTCAAATGTTAATATTTCTTTGTTTGATAATTATAGGTAGTTTTATCCACACAATTTGCTAAATTAATAAGAAAATAATCGTTTTCATCAGTATTTCATAAAATTTAGATACAATTTATGGGAAATAATGCTAAACCTCGCTAGTAGTGTATATTCGCTAGTAGTGCATATGCTCATGAAGTAAAAATAAAAAAGTTTTTTTGTTTGTTTTTCTTTAATAAAGTAAAAGCAGATAAATGTTTAGTATCGAGTGTGACCCCCTCTAGCTAAAATCACAGCTTGAATTCGTCTGGGCATGCTAGCGAGTATATCCCGGATACTTGCTTGCGGAATACGTTCCCACTCCGCAGTAATCACATTCTTCAGCTCTCTGATGGTCTGCGGAGCCGGGTGTACTGATCTCACACGCCGTTTCAGAACGTCCCAGACATGCTCTATGGGATTGAGGTCGGGACTTCGAGCTGGCCAATCCAAACGACGAATGCCGACCTCTTGCACATACGCATTAACATCGCGGGATCGGTGGGCGCGAGCATTGTCGTCCATAAAAATCGAGTCTTCACCTAGAGCGGCCAATGCGGGTTGTGCATGAGAAATTAGAACTTCCGTTATGTATCGATGCCCAGTCAGTGAGCCGTTTTCAATGAAGACTAACTCTGTACGATCCATTGAATTTATTCCTGCCCAAAACATAACAGAGCCCCTACCATAAGGTGTGATTTCTTCGAAACATGCCTCTGCAAAGCGTTCTCCTTGTCTTCTTAGCACTCGCCGACGTCGATCTTCACCGAACAGAGATATCCTGGCTTCATCAGAGAACAAAACCCTATTCCAATCGTCTTGAGTCCATGATTCACAATTTCTAGCGAACCTAAGCCTGTGAACTCTGTGCTCACGGAGTAATTTGGGGCCGCGGGCCGGGCGGTGACTGCGTATATTGGCAGCGAGAAGCCTCCTCCTGACCGTCCATAGACTAATATGCACATTTCTTACTTCTTGGAGGTTGTTCTTAAGATCCACATACGAAGATTTGCGATTTCTCAATGCGCGACTCACAAGAAAACGATCATCCCGTGGTTGGGTACATGGTTTTCTTCCAGAACCAGGCCTTCTCTCGACGGAACCAGTCTCTTGATATCGCTGCCAGGTCCTTTGGACTGTCGAGCGACTAACATTTAGCCTCCTAGCCACGAAACATTGGCTGCAACCCTCTTCAAGCAGCGCGATAATTTTGGTAGCTTTTACCACTTTATCTACCATTTTTGATACAGCCAAACAGCATTAAATAAAGCTTTGACAGTCAAGGATATGAAATTAATCGATAAAAATTGAATAAAAGTTATGAAAGTCGATGTTAACTTCTGGAACTTCGCGCCAAAAATGTAGGATAAAAAGGGGTTTTCTGTAAAAATGAACATCAAATGAAAAATTGAATTTAGAACGTACTTTTTTAAATACCACAGCATTTTTAAAACCGGCCAGTAACGTGTACAAACGATTGAAACCTTTTTGGTATTGTATCTTTTTAAATATGAATGAAAATCAAAACCGCCCGTTTTTTTTGCAAATGAGTTTATATATGAGTTGAAGAGAAAATAAAATAACTATAATTTCTTAGCCTTATAAAATAATTATATAGAAATGTAGCAACTATAATAGTTGCTTGAATTTTCATAGGCGTTTAATATATTCTGTCTGAGTTTTATTCTTTCATCTCTGTTCATATATGTCCACCACTGGGCTCGAGCCACAATGGGAGGCAAATTGACTTTACTATACCATGCTGGTCAAATAGGTTTTATTTCGAGTTTTCTTTCTCGTGCATATATGATAAATATGTATTACATACCTTAGTTCTCTATTACCTAATCCACGGGCAAGATAGGGAGTGGTAAATTATATTCTTATACAAACAAGCTTTATTTTTTATTTTATTTTATGGATGAACATTGAAGGGTTCAGGGATAAGAGAAGACCAAATAATATATGGATGGACTGCGTAATACAATTACATGGATAGACAAGGAGTGATAATAAAGATGACGTCTGATAGGGCTGTGTGAAAATAGGGGACATACTGCGTCGACCCCAAGTAATTGGGATAAAAACGGATATTGAGGACTTATGTTACGAAATATTTCTTTTTTATTTATGACACGCAACTTGCCTTCCCTTTGCTTTGGTTTCAGTCCTCTTACCCGCGTAGTTCCGCGTAGTTAGATAAAATATAGCTTTTGTTACTCCCTGACATTATAGCTTTCCATTGGTGAAAGAATTTTTGCAATCGGTCCAGTAATATCGTAGCCTTTTCAATACAAACAAACAAACAAATCTTTCCTCTTTATAATAATCTATATATATATAAAAATGAATCCCTGTTTTCCTTGGTCACGCCATCACGCGTGATCGGCTGGACCAATTTCATTAATTCTTTTTTTGTTGTATTTGTTATTGTCAGGCGAAGGTTCTTATGAAAGAAAAAATAAGAAAATTGCCCAGTAAATTAGAAAATTTAAGAATACTTAATCATCATATAAAATTATTTCTAATCTAACCGCTTTGGACAATATAAACTTTTTTAATGTACTTAACCTTATGACGTTTAACATAGAATTGACAGAACGCGTGCTGCAAATATCGTCAAAGAGGATGTAAAAAAACTGAAAATTGTTTAAAACAGATGCTTCGGTTGGAGTTGTTTTATTAATAAAATACATGTAAAACAATTAATTCATTATTTCTTACAGAAATGATGTAAGAAAACTGAATTTCTTAGTGCATATCAGGGTAGCTAAGTTCAGAGCCATCACGCCTAATATAAAAAGTCAATTTAATATGGAGTTTTGGTAATTAAGATACATGTTACTAATATAACAAGTGATATACTTAGTTATTAAGAAGAATACAAAATTTTAGTAATATAAATAAAAGGAGTAAAAAAATAGAATACAAATTTACAGTAGAATTTTCGTTTTTTAAAATGCCATGCAATTAGACGTACAAACTTAAGTTGTAAGTATTGGGTCAATGAACGTTGTATGCCAATATTGCAAGGCATTTAAGTTTAAAAATTAAGGTCCTGGATTGTGTTGCGCGAGCGCAATTGACGCCATTGGTACCGCCGTCAGAGCCATTACATTCATTGGTTTCATACGCATAAGGAAAAAAAAAATAAGTATGTTGTATATAGGAATTAGAATAATAAACATTTTTTGTAATTCAATTCAAATTCAATATTCATAGTTAAGACATGACAACGTCTGTCGGGTCAGCTAGTATTAATATAGATATTGATGTAACTATTTTTAGTATTGTAGAAAAAATGTACGTAGACGACGACCGTAAAGTCTTAAATTTAAGGAGACGGTTTAAGAAAATGGATGGAATATTCCGTTGAAAACTTCTCAAGAGTGGCAATACCTGGGTGTGTACCTGGTAAGAAGACATAAATACTTTCGTCCATAATGTGACCGTACCAATCATTTTCGGCAACAGAACTCGGTTATAAACTCCAACAAAAATACTGAAAAATAATTTAAACAATATTTTTATAGTAAATATTTTGTCAATGCCTTTGTTATGTAATAATAGTGGTTATTTAGCGATTATCTAACTCAACTCACTGCTGAAATTGAACCGTCTCCATAATAGGTGGTATAATTTTTTATTTCGAGTTCGAGTACTCCTTCCCTTGCCTAAATTTTATATGCATATTACATTCCTTAGTCGTATTTTACGAAACACACGGGTTATGAAATACATTCTTACTGCATTACCCCATGAAAACGGCTATCTAACTAACATTTATCTATAAACTTACATCTATAGTGGAGTTCCGATAGCTCTCAGTCTAAGTGATGGTTTAAAATATATAAGTAAATATGATATTGCAATCGAAACAATATAGCTTAAGCATTTTCGATAGAAAGAAAGAAAGAAAGAAAAATTATTTATTACTCCTTTACGGCGGGGAAACATCACAAAAGCTCAAACAGTGAGTACAATATAGATAAAACAATAAATAATAATAATAAAACACAAAAAGAAATTGATATCAACACTGGTATTCCCTTCGCAAAAGAGAAAAAGGTTCGCTGCTCACCATAATGTTGAGGCATCTACTATAAGGGAGATACCGCAACGCTGCGCGCTGTTATTCTGCAACGTCTTGCGACGTCTGTCAGCAAAGTACAGGCAGCAGCATCAGCTGTAATTTGTTAGTTTAATTATATTCATATAATTAAACTAACAAATTACAGCTGCTTTTGTAAATAATATTCAAATAATGGAAAAATAATAATAATAAACATACGGATTAATTAAGTGCAGTACTAAGTTATCTAATCTTACGCGTGTAAGTAAAAATAAAAAATAATAATAGATAATATAACGATAGATAATATAGTCAAATATCTTCCCCTTTTTTTTGCGTGTATTGCGGTCGGCGGGCTCCTCGCACTACTCTGTCCGGGGAGACAGAGGGGCGTAAGCACGCACACCCGCAACCCACCCACGTGCACGTCGCCTTCGTCGTTGGGCCGACCACCGGAGCAGGGTTACTTGTCATCAGTGGTCGGCCCGACGGAATACCCCCTATTTGGGATATCCTCCCATCGACCGACGTCCCCCCCTCGGGGAGGACGTCGGTCTTTCCTCACGCGGTCGGCCTTTCAGCGGGTGACGGACTAATCCCCGGTCACGTCACCCGCAGCCTTGGCTAGGGCGGTATGAGGCGCAAGTATTCGCGCCTATGCCGTCCCAGTCGCCGGCGGTGGATCGCCTCAACGAGGCTGCGCTCCTCGCGCAGGCGATCCGCCGCCTCCTTCTGCGAGATCACTGCCTCTCAGAAGGCTGCGACTGCGTCCCAGTTCCCGACGCTGCCGACCATCGCCCTGGCGGTAGTGGGCAGCGTCAGGTCGGCACCTGATTTCACGGCGCTGCGCTGCCCAAGTGGCGCAGGCCTCGAGCGTATACTGCGCCGTGTCCTCGTCGCAATCGCAGTGGTGGCAAGACGGTGTACTCTCCCTCCCAACGACCTTGTGCAAGTATTTGGCGAAGGACCCATGCCCCGTCAACACCTGTACTAGTCGGAAGGAGAGCACCCCGTGCCGCCTTTTCAACCACTGCATCAGCACCGGCCGAAAGGCCTCCACGATTCGCACCCCAAACCGAGGCCTCTCCAGCCGGACTGCACAACGGGCAATGACGTGTCGGCGGGCGTCGACGCGCCAGGCGGTGAGATCCCTCAACGAGACCACACCGCCCTCCGCTCGCACCCCCGTCACCCGCTGATACAATCCGGCGAGCATTTCCGCTTCCAGGTCCTACGGGGCAGTCCCCGCCAACAGGCATGCTGCCTCCGTCGCCACCGTGCGGTATCTGCGGATGGCTCTGACCGCCATGACCCTCTGTGGTCGCCACAGAAGAGCCCTGAGTCGGTCGGTCATGGACCCCGCCCACACCGGTGCGCCATACAGGGCCATCGACCGCATGACCCCCGCGTACAGCCGTCGGCACGTAGCGCTCGGTCCGCCCACGTTCGGCATAAGCCACGATAGGGCGGACGCCACGCCGACGAGCCGTGGAGCGAGTCTGCGGCAATGCTCTCGGAACCACAAATATCTTTCCCTAAAAGAAAGTTACGAAGAACTTCACAAAGTTACGAAGAGTCCGCCCATGATGATGAACGCTCTAAAGTGTTCGAAACATCAGACAATCAAAAATCAAATCCAAAAGCGATAATATCCGTAAAAATAGTTTTATTTATAAAGTTATGATGGTTACAATAAATACTTCTAATAATTGTGAGTAGTGCTAGAATTAGATTTTTTAATAAAGTTACATCAATTTAAAATTTGTATCAATCATCAATAGAATGAAATAAATATGTATTTTACTCTTTCAATAAATTAACAATGCAGTTTTTTTTCAACACTTAACTAAATGATTATATATATTTAATTACATCTGCTTCCAAAATGCCTCCATTAGAGGTAAAACACGTATCAATCAATATTGAATATATTGTCGATATGCTTTTACAAAATAAAAGATTAATTAGGGACAGGATTTCAAACAATATATTGCTGGTTTGCAAGAATATCTACGTAATTCAAAAAAATATGTAACATTGAATATGATATGCCAAATGATCCTTAATATCAAAAATCCTTGATATTTTACCTCAATAAATCATTTAAATATTATGGTAAGTACTAAAACATTTATTAAAACAATTTAAAAATGTCCTCTAAACTCAATCATTTTTATTTGTGTCACTATTCTCGCAAAGCAGCGATATATAGTACAATCCTACCTATTCGTTCTACTTTTTACATTGCGATCAATAAACGTCAATGATATATAGACGCCTCATTTCTAACCAGTTTTTAGGGTTGCGTATACCGATGGCGCCAACAGAACCCTAACTAAGCATCTACTGTCTGTTCGACGAATCGTTTGTCAACCCGTGGATTATATCTCAGGAATCGTAATAAGTGAATTGCTTAAATTTTCATAGATCATTCATTGTTACTATACAAATCTACTCATTCTCGGCTCATCATAAGATTTACGAAACCATAAGCTTGCTTTACTTAAGATTTTGCGTAGGCGCTCCATTCGCAACCTAGACGCATACAAAGAAAGGATGTCTTGAAAATAATGTTTACTTAATACGGTTTTTTATTTATCATTATCTGACCCAACAGACGTTGTTCTCTTTAAATCTATAAAAAAAATAGAATATGGAATTCTCCTTGAAATCGATGGCAGCGCCACCTACAGGTTGCAATTATTAATCTAAACCGAATGGTTTGGATGTTACGAATGGCTATATCGATGGCTATGAGAATTCATATCCATCGGCATGGCCACAAAAAATCATCAAAATTGGTCAGCCGTTTAGGAGTTCAATTACAAACACACGCACAGAAGATTTATATTTTTAAAGATAGAAAGTTTATATAGTCGAAAAAAAGTTACATTAGAAAAGTACCTATACAGGCTGTATCAGGTTATGGGACAACTGTTCGAGTATGTTGTAGTTTAACGGTCATAGATCATAATTAGAATGTACACTACACAAAAAACAATATAATATAAAAGTTATAGTGATTTCAAAAAAATGTCTTTTTTTTTGTGGGTGGGCTGCGGTCGGCGCGCCTCCGCACCACTCTGTCCGGGGCGACAGAGGGGCTCAAGCACGCAACTCCCGCAACCCACCCGAAAACCACGTCGCCTTCATCGTTGGGCCGACCACCGGAGCAGGGTTACTTGACATCAGTGGTCGGCGCGACGGAATACAGGGGGTATTATATTGGGGTACCCTCTCATGGACCGACGTCCCCCCCCTCGGGGAGGACGTCGGTCTTTCCTCACGCGGTCGGCCTCTCGGCGGGTGACGGCCTAAAACCCGCGGCCTCGGCTAGGGCGGCATGAGGCGCAGGTAGTTGCGCCTACGCCGCCCCAGTCGCCGGCGGCGGATCTCCTCATCGAGGCTGCCCTCCTCGCGCAGGCGATCCGCCGCCTCCTTCCGCGAGATCACTGTCTCGCAGAAGACTGCGACCGCGTCCCAATTCCCGACGCTGTCGACCATCGCCCTAGCGATAGCCGGCAGCGTCAGGTCCGTACCGATGATTGCGACGAGTTCACAGCGCTGCACTGCCCAAGCCGCGCAGGCCTCGAGCGTATGGCGCGCCGCGTCCTCGTCCCAATCGCAGTGGTGGCAGGACGGTGTACTCTCCCTCCTAACGACCCTGTGCAGGTATTTGGCGAAGCACCCATGCCCCGTCAAAACCTGCACCAATCGGAAGGAGAGCACCCCGTGCCGCCTTTCCAACCACTGCATCAGCACCGGCCGGAAGGCCTCCACGCACCCCGAACCGAGGCCTCTCCAGCCGGACTGCCCAACGGGCAATGACGTCTCGGCGGGCGTCGACGCGCCAGGCGGTGAGATCCCTTAACGAGACCACACCGCCCCCCGCTCGCACGCCGCCGATATAGTCCGGCGAGCATCTCCGCCTCCAGGTCCCACGGGGGTGTCCGGCAAAAAAAAAAATGTGTCTAAGAGTCTATGCCTTAAATATTACATATTATGTAGGCATATACATGTAGGCATGTAAAGCTTCGACAGTATAAATTCATTCATTTATAACTAGAATTGCGCAAACGCATGTTTGACATGTAGGTACAACGGCAAGCGGTCAACGCTCATAGGCCGATCAGCTGTTTTAAAGCGAAGTTTGTTTTGCTTATGTGAACGTAATCATTGATTTCTTCAATTTTTAATGAATATTTAACAAAATATGAATATGTTGCGTATTAAGTATCATTGACTTTATACATTTCAATCAGATTTACACGAAAAAGCGATGACAAAATTAAAAACTTTGCATGTCTCTAATTTCTAAACGAATCAATATTTTTCGTTCAAATTTTTTCCTACCACCATTGCCTAGCCCCCTTTTGACCAGTTGCTTCATAACCTGATACACCCTGTATATAAACATTAAGTTTTCTTAAATTTTCTAATTTTCTGCGCAACATTCTTATTTGTTTTTTCGTAAAGGGCTTTTTTAACATATCAGAAAACTTAAAAAAAGAAGATGAACGAAATCGGTAAAGTCGTTCTCAAGTTATATTATTGTCCTGCCCGAACAGCGCCACCTACCGGGTCCAATTGTGAATCTAAATCATTCTCGAATCCCCTCGAACACACACAAAAAATTTCGTCAACATAGGTCTAGCCGTTTGGGCGGAGTTCTGTGACATACATACGTACACATGAAATTTATATATAAAGACTAGCAACTCGCCCTCTCTTCGCTTCGGTTTCAGTCATCTTATCCGCGTAATTTCCCTGCCCGTTGGAATACCGGGATTAGATATAGCCTATGTTACTCCCTGATATTATAGCTTTCCATTGGTGAAAGAATTTTTGAAATCGGTTTGGTGGTTTACGCGTGAAAGCGTAACAAACAAATAAACAAACAAACAAACTTACTTTCGCATTTATTATATTAGTAAGGATAATAAATGATTCCGCAACTTTATAGCCCTTGTCATTGTAACCGTTGTTGTTGTAAGCATTTTAAATATTGCTATATTCGATATTGCGGCTCATATTCGTTACGCTGCTGGGCTCGAGCCTCCTCCATAATAGGTGCACCTAGCACTCTCAGTGCACATAAGATAAGATAAGATAAGATACTTTTTATTTGTGACACACACATATTATGGAGTTTTAGTTACCTACCCCTCTCACTCACTCACTCTTACTGTTTTTTCTGTTACGTGACGCAAACAAGCTGTGAGGGTCAGCTTCTATACATATATAAACTAGCTGGAATACTAATTCATCAAAGCCGACCCAAAACTACTGAACCTAGAAATATTAAACTAGGTCCATAGTTTCCTTTTGTGAAGTTTCTTTTTGAAGTTCCTTTTAACTCATTACGAAAGAATTTTATGAAATTCAATACCGAAGGAGGTGAAATTTTGTGGAAAATATTATGGAGAGAAAAATCTTTATCGTTTGTCTTTAAATAAAACACAAATACCCATCAGTCATCATCATCATCATCACAGCCCACATACGTGCCACTGTTGGGCTCGGGCCTGTCAGTAAATATAAGTATTTAAACACGTTTTTCAGTATTTGTCAAATTTCGCTCTTATCTTATGCCTCGTCTACACTACTCGCGAAGTTCCTCGGCGAAGTTCTCTGGCAACTTCAGCTGAAGTCCGAAATGGGTCACTACACACTCGTTCAACTTCGCGATGAGCTCATTCGCTCTGTGGTGCCGATAGCTTGCGCACGTTTATAATGGACGTTCAAGCAGCAGCTGCAAGAAGCTGAGTACCGAGCTAGGGATGGCGATCTGAGATCGATTAATCGAAGAATCGATTTTTCAGGCCCAAAGGATCGAGTTTATAAATACATACGAAGCACTGAATCGATTCGGTGAATCGATACTTTACCATTCCTTTTTAAGTGTGGGTCATGGTCAGCGCACGCGCCGCCCGGATCCTTTCGGGGCAACAGAGGGGCGACGCGCGGCCCCATGACCCACCCGTGACACGTCGCTTTCGTTGTTGGGCCAACCACCGGTGCGGGTGACGGACTAAATTCCCGGTCCAGTCACCCGCGACCTCAGCTAAAGCGGCATTAGGCGCAAATAATCGACACTTTACCCTAGAGAATTGTCGTTCGATTTTTCTTTCTGCCCATTCGATACTAAGTATATTTTATACTATATTATAAGACTAATAACACTTTCAGATTTCCTAAAAACAAGGTCACCACAAGCACGTCCAAAAGAAAAGATTGCTAGATCGATTAATCGGGAATCGATCCTTCAGACCTCAATTTTCTTGAGAATCGATTCTTTGGACGACAATTCGAATCGATTCAAGAATCGATATTTTTCAAAAAGATCGCCCATCCCTATACTGAACTACTGAAGTCAGCCGAGTAGTATAAAGGTACTTCGTGAGTGCACTTGGTGCAACTTCGGGCCCTTTGACTCGGGCGCAAAAACCGACAGTAAATGGAAGTTCCCCGAGGCGAAGTAAAGTTTGACGAGGTAAGCCGAAGTGCCTCTGTACACTATCGTATTTGTCTAACTTCGTTCAACTTCGCGAGTAGTGTAGACGAGGCATTAGAAAAAAATTGCGCTGATTGTTTTACTTTTTTTCTTACTAGCCGACCCGGCGAACTTTGTACCGCCATATTTTTTTTTGTAAATATATTTTCTAAATTTCTTAAAATATAGTCTGTCTATAGCTGTCATTTTGGTTTTGTTATTACATGATAGATGCGTTTTTATTATACCACGTTTTATAGTGACTTGTATTCTCTTTGACGTTTTATGTCAAGTCCCACGGGAACCCGGTCGAACGGGATAAAAAGTACCCTATGTCCGTCTCCTGGTTCTAAGCTACCACCCCGCTAATTTTCAGGTAAATCGGTACAGTCTTTCTTGAGTTATAAATAGGGTAACTAACACGACTTTCTTTTATATTATAGATTAAATTAAAAATCAGCACAAAAAGACTCACTATAGAATAAATTGTTAAGAAAGTCAAACCCTCAGAGGACATATTCTTCTCTAAGATTATAAAATAGGAGATGAATATATAACATGTAAAAGAATCATCTATGTAAAAGAAGGAAAACTCCAAATAAAACCCTAAAACAGTAACACGTCTGACCAGTGTGGTATATCATGTAAGTCATTTTTTCCTCCCATAGTGGTGGAGTCCCCAGCCCAGCCTAAGGAAGTCTATTTGCTGATGTGATGATGATGATGTATTTGAGCGAGTTAGGTAAGACAGTTTTGTTTCCCACACGGGTATAGAATGCTTAAAAAGAAATACCACCACCGATTCGATAATTTTTGCACGGGGAGCTGTGAATAAAGAGGTCCAGTACTGAGATACGTTAACCTCTTCATACAAGGGAAACGGAAGATAAGAGACGAAATAGTTTGTAGAATGAATAGAGATAGAAGGCTGTATGCATACCTCAAACATCCTAACCTTTTGACTAGCTTTGGCGTGGAAATGCACCGCTCGTAGAATAATATAAGGAAGGGCGATGACACCAGGCAATAAACTATATTGTCATGACATTGCCCCGAAACGGTCAGTCATTACGAGTGGAAGACTAATCTCTGTTCAGCCATATGCGGCTAGGATAGCAGCAAGTGCAAGCACTTTAGCCAGCGATGGAGCGAGTCAGCGTCGAAGATTTCATCCTGACCTGCTCCGCCGCCCCCTTATGTGAGAAACTATATCTCAGCTCCTGATGCTGTTGACTTTAACGATGGTGGGTAGTGCCGGTAGCGATGCTTGCGAAGACTTCACGGTGCTATTCCACTTAGACAAAAAGACACTACACAAATCTCAAACCCAGCCGAAAAGAGAGGGCTTCGAGCTCCTTCACGTACCACGGAGTTAAGGTCAACACGCACACTGCCTCGTCGACACCGTACAGCTACTGCGTTTGGCCCTAGCTGCCAATGCTTTCCATAGACGCCACAAGAAAACCCTAAGACGACTGGTCACTGATCATACAGGCGGTCGACACACAACACTTGCCCTTCTTATTCGGCAAAAGCCAGGAAAAGGCGGACACCATGTTGACGAGCCAGGGAAAAAGATCTTTTTAAATGTTCCCGAAACCAACATTGCCAATTTCGTTATGGTGCTGGATGATGCGGGCAATTAAGATTCTCTACACTAGCTTACATATATCATCCAGCAAGATGATGGATGGCTTGGAGAACATTGAATACCCTGCAAAGCTATCTGTGTTTGCCTCTCTCCCTCATGATTTCTACGTGAACGAAGTCGCGTCCAAAAGCTTTCAAAGTCGTAGTAGTTAAAAGATCAGCTTCCTGATCAATAAACAGGTTTTGGATTATAAGCATATTTAATAAAATCCATAATTTCCATCCACCCACATCCATCGCAATGTGGTGGCGATTACGAATACTACCAACCCTTACATTGATCGTCGATGTCGTAAAAGACGACCTAGGTGAACTCCATCTGATGCTGTGTGGTCAATAATTACATTCCCATGATTATTTGACGTCAGGCAGACTAAAATAATGCATTTTTTTTTTCAATGTGTACAAAAAAGAAAAAGTACATATTCCGTCGATCCCAAGTCATTGGGATAAGAGCGGGAATGATGAATGATGATAATTTAAGAAAGTCTATCCAACTATGGACTTATCGACGTCCTCATCTGGACATCATTATCATCATCGCAGCCCGCATTACCACCCACTGTTGCGCTCGAGCCTCCTTCACAGTGGAAGGGAATTTGACCTACTACACCACCTACCATAAAAATATCATAACCTTTATGTTTGGCAATCATATTTATGATCGCATTTAATATTAGCAGGCTCCGAAGACAGCGCTACTGCCCACTCCTCCGATTCTCCTGTAGTTATGGAAGTCAGGTATAATATATTTTATTCGTAATTCAAAATAGCATGAAAGTACTCAATATTAAATAATGTAAGATAGTACGGAACTCTTCGTGGACGACCTCAACTCACAATTCGTTAGATCGTATCGTCTAACAATAACTGGTTTTAACAGTTTTATGTTACAATAAAGACATCCTGTTATATTTCATTCAACAACTAGCGGTTTCAATAGACACTACTTACCTAGTAGCAAATTTACCGTTTCTGGCCAAGAAACAAACATAAAGGTTACCTACTGTAGAAACATTTAATGTCTTAGCATATAAATGATGATAACATTGTTACAATAGTCATTCCCTCTACTAGCCAACTGCATCGCTCAACATCGCTAAAGTACTTGCTAGTTATTCTCTACCGACTGTCGATGCGATGACATAGTACGAATATAATACATCACCCTCTTTCCCATAAATGGCGTATAACACTAGCATTTTATTTTAACTCGATAATCAGACTTTATTTTTAAGGCAACTTTACAAATGCTATACTATAGACACATTACATCCATACACAAAACAAACATTTGTGAATCAATTAATAAATGCTTCTATTTTAAATTTGAAAAAAAAAACAATAATAATAGATATAAAAATATAACTCACATAACTCGATACATAAGTCTATGTCAATTCACCTAATCAGTGTGTTATTATATAGGAGTTGAAACGAGGTACTGATAAAAATGTGCGTTAGAGCGAGAACTAAAGATCATTCTGAAGAAAACTAAAATTGGTATACGTATAATTTGATTTACGTTTGTAAAAAGCAGGGAACGATATTAATTTATTATGGATTTTGTATATATTAATTTACTATTTCCATGAGTGAGTCTTATAATATTTTATGTATATGCAAGTGGCATAGAACAGTTCCGAATGGCATTCTTGTGGGGAGATCTACGTCCAAAAGTAGACACCTACTGACTGATGGATGGGATAAATGGCTAAGATAATTGATTGAATTAGGCGATACATAGCGGAATTTCATTTTTATTTTAAAAAGAAAGGAAGGGAGACTCAGCACTTTAGCACGGTAATCAATATACCGCACACCACAATAGAAGGAATAGGGATAGGATTAAGGTTTTGATCGGGCATCACACAGCTTTGTAATAAATGGCTAAGTAAATCAGGGTACCTGCATTGTTCTTCCTTTTAACATAATCTGACTTTTGTGAATAATTGTTCAACAGCGACTATCGATAGGCTAATTAATGGTATCCAAGACCCAGACCTGTATCCAAGACCTATGTATGACAGGTTTTGACAGATTTGCTTAGGTCTAGCTACACCTCGCTTAAATCTTCTAAAGCAACGGAAGGAACCTTGACCCATTGGCAGGCGTGTAAGACAATGTACTGCCAAAAGAGCTAGCGATAAGTTGTATTTTTAATCTGATTTTACTTTATCCTTAATTTAAGATTAAAATTTTCATTTAGGTTATCGGGCAGTACAGCAGGGAGCCTAGGCATGCGATATATATGAGCTGTGATGATCACGACGATGACGTTCAAGGCTATATTAATCATCATCATCATCATCATCATCGCAGCCTACATACATCCCACTGTTCGACTCAGGCCTCCTCCACAACGGGAGGGAGATTGACTTACTATACCACGCTGGTCAGACGTCTTGATATAGCGTTTTGATTCGAGTTTTCCTCCTCTTGTATAGATATTATATGCATATTATCTCACGTAGACGTTTATTAAGATACCCACGGGCAAGAGAGGGGGATGGTGAAGTGTATTCTTACTCCATCACCACACGGAAAAGAACAATTATTATTAATTATTGTTTATTTATATCCAAAGTAACTAATAAAATAACTAAGTATAATACTATAGTAATATATCTGTCAACAGAATATTACATTCCATATGACTCTCACACTAGGTTAGTAATTCACGTAACGAGGACACAGAGTAATTTATTAAAATTCATAGAAAGTAAAAAATAATAACGATGAAAAATGAAGATAATGTGTGAATGCGTAGAAATGAGTATTCGCATATGTGTGTGAGTAGTGTGAGAATGACGTAGTCAAATAACGAATGGGAAAGTTTATTAATCTATACATCTATACAAATAAATAAAATTGAATTGTCTGTTTGTAATGTCAAAATAATAAGATTTTTTATGCTGATACGCTTATTTGTACGATACCTATGTCTAAAAACCGGTTTAAAATATTTGTCTGTCTATTTGAGTTCGGTAATCCCCAAAACGGCTGGACAGATTTTGAGTTTTTTTCCACTAGGTAGCTGTCTATATAGGGAGTAACTTAGGCTATATTTTATCTCGGTATTCCCACGGGAACGGGCACTACGCGAGTAAGGCGACTGAAACCAAAGCGAAGCGAGGGCCGGTTGCTAGAGAAGGTAATAAATATTTGTCAAATCAATAAGAAGTTAAAAACAAGTTTTCAGTTTGTTAATAAGTCTAAAAGCTATTCATTTCGTCTTTTGCAAGTCGGGCTTCGTTAGATTTTGTTGCTTTTATCATAATTTTGTTGCAAATATCGGGACTCAGAAAAAGAGAAGGTTCGAACAAAACCCGACAATCATCATCATCATCATCATTTCAGCCCATACTGTTTCAAATTCAAATTTCAAATTCAAATTGTTGTATTCTTACTCCGTCACCACACCAAAAACCAGACAATAGGGCCTTCTAAATAAATTTTTAGTAGTTATTGATAGATGTTACTACGACTGCGATTAAATAATGTTAATTGACCAAAATAATTATTTGCTTTTTGTTTTCTGTTTTTTGGGGTGGGATATGGTCAGCGCACCCGCCGCCCGGCTCCATCCGGGGCGACAGAGGGGCAGCGCGCGGCCCCGTAACCCACCTATATGGGTGGATTACGGACGTAATTTTCGTTGTTGGACCGACCACCGGTGCAGAGTTCCTTGACTTCAGTGGTCGACTCGAGGGAGTACCCTCTCCCATCGACGTCCCCAACCGGGACGACGATCGCCGTCGCGCGGCTAACCTCTCCGCGGATGCCGGACTAAATCCGCGGTCCGGTCACCGGCAGCTTCTGCTAGGGCGGCATCAGGCGCAGGTACTCGCGTCTGCGCCGCCCCGAAAATAATTATTACTATTGTTATGTGTAGTAAATCTTGGAGTTATAATTTACTCATTTTTTTTTTCGGGCGAATTATGGCAAAATACTTGCTGGGACAAAGACAATGATTGATTTTAGAATTAATGAAAAAATCTTGAGCATTTTATATCGTCTGAACCAACATTTTAAGGACGTATATTATTTACATGATCTATGTAATTAAACTTTGTATAATTCCACATGACTCAGAGCTTAAAGTTGACGTTTACAGTCTTAGTTATTTTTATAATCTGTTTAAATATTATTTGATAAAATGAACATAACTTTTATATCAGATACGAGTGATATTTTAACTTACTTAAAAGCGAGTGATTCTATGCTGTGTTTTTTATATTACACGATTATGCCTCCATCTATGAATCGATTTTAATCTTTTTTTAGTTTAAGAGATCATACTTTAGAGATAATTGCATATTAATTTGATCCAGATTTAAATAATAGTTTTTGAATTATCTTTAATAAAATACGCATTGTATTTGGTTCATCTCATCAACTACATTATGATTGCTGATGTTTACGCGAGTAAATAAAACTACTTTACAGATTTTATCGTATTTGTATTTGATTTATGATTTCCTGACGTTTCAATCACTTTACAGCATTCATGGCCACGGGCGGACTAAGATGTCTGACGTCGTCACAAGTCAACTTTATTACAGATATTGATCTATCTACCCGCTACAGAAAATTAGTAATTAAAGTTTGACCCACATTCTTGGTTCAAATTTATTGCCAGTACAAGAACAAAATGATTCTATATGAATAATACCGGACGTTTTTTTCGTATTGCTTCTCGCAAGCGATGCGTAACTTCAAGATAATACTCCTTATTGACCATACGACCATGTGGTAAGAACTCCTTATGCACTACGCTACGGTAATCGAAAAAACAGTTAGGAAAATCTTCACATTTGATCGAACTTGGCGTGCATTTTTGGCCTTGGCTCTCTTGGGCTCTTCCATTGGGACGGTTGGACTTTGGTTTTGATGTCATAACCATATTCGTCCATGATTCGTCACTATTTATGACCCTTTTATTTATGACCCTTTTAAGCAAATCTGGATCACCGTTGACGTCATTCAACAATTCCTGAGCGATACTCATGCGACGGTTTTTTTGATCAAAATTCAGCAATTTTGGAACGAACTTCGCTGCCACATGCTTCATGCCCAAAATTTCCAAAAAAATTGCATAGCATGAGCCATCCGATATGGTGATGTTGCCATATCGGATGGCTCAGCAACTTCTCTAATAGTGATTCGACGATTCTCCATAACAATTTCCTTCACTTTCTCCACATTTTCATCGGTTGTTGATGTGCTGGGGCGTCTAGGGCGAACGTCATCATTCACATCTTCTCGACCTTCTGCGAAAAGTTCGTACCACTTGTAAACAGTTGTTTGACTCAGAGTACACTCACTGTATGCCACTGTCAACATTTAAAGTGTTTTTGAGCACTTAATTCCATTTTTCACACAAAAATGAATGCAAATTCTTTGATCCATTTTTTTCCACAGCCAGAAATCGCCGAACACGCAAAACACGTATAACCTCTTATGCCTCTCACAAATAAACTAAATATTCTATATAGCTGAAACTATGAACATATATTTGAGACGAGTGTACCAACATTACAAAATAAAAAATTTAATAATCGAATGTACGTAGCCCGCGTAATTTGAAAATTCCACTTATTTTTTGAACAGACCTCGTATATATTCTAAGGAACTTAGGCACGTAATAATGTGTTTACAGTCCTCAAACATATCATGCGATTTCCACAGAAGTAGAAAGGATGAAAAAAATGGATTCAAAATAATTCGTCATCATGTAAAATAAACACAATCAACAGTTATAAAAATAACTTTCAGCTTATATATTTTCACTTATTATTATATTTCTTTGAATTGAGGTTTTCATAACAACACCAATATTACATTGTACCCTAAACCTGTTTCTTTGTTCAGACTTTGATATACTCCACGTAAGAGCTCTTTAATGGATATAATAATTTGTACAGTTATAATTACCGTAAGGGATAAAATTCGATCAAAACCATCTACTGTTATCGCGTAAAATCAGTTCTTGCAATGACGAAGGACTATAATTATAAGTTAAAATTTAATTAACAGATACAAAACAAACCATTATTCCCAGAGATTCATAGAACTATATAGCTCCCGAGTATCAAAGCTAAATACAAAGGCTTATTATTTATTATATACGACGTTTATAGTTACTCAAACTACAAAACGCGAAAAGCATTAATGAACAATAAACCAACATCAAAGAACGTCAAGAATCAAAAATCCATCAACTTAAGGTGGTATAAAATCCATCAACTTAACGTAAGGTATGGTATTATAGCCATTGTGATGGCTAATGCCCAGATTAGCCATCACAATGGCTATAATACCATAATCGCTACGCTTGGCAGACAGATTAGAGATATTTATAAGTATCCTAAGAACTATCCTGGAATGAGGCGAATGGACACACTGCTCATTCGCCTGGTTATCCTTTATCCTACTTTTACGACTCCCATGAGAAGGTAGGATTGATGATACACTGTAGTCTAGCCCGAGGCATTTTTAGATATAGGGATATTTTGTAACTAAGAGTAATTTTTGTAACTAAGAGTAGGGTAATTAAGAGGAGAATCTATTACCATAGATGTGGCCTTAACTTGCCACGATAAGAATGAATTTATATAATAGAAAAGAAAACAAAACTGTGATAAATTTAAATAAACACTATACACGTTTTATACGATCATATGCATGCATTGAATATGATCAGAGATAGCGTGGACGCAACCGCATTGCTTTCTTCGGCACGTTTGTATGCGTTCCGTTACATCGACCTCTTCCTCCGACAGGTTTGAGAAGCACCCTGTTGTGGAGCCCATACCGCCACCATACCGCCGGTGAACGCCGAACTAGGAACACTTACACAACTTTCTTTAACCGTGAGTATTTTTACTTTTAACGTTTGTTAGAAAGTGCTCTGCGAAAGTACGTAGTAGTTTGTAAACACGGATTTAATTGGGTATTTCCCCTAGTGCTAACATTGCCATATATCGTGAGTTGTCCTTAATATATTTTTTATTCTAACTTATAGATCATAACATCATGTTTTCATAGAGGCCATAAGTCAAAGTTTACGCCACAGATTAATTTTATATATTAATATGTTTGTATGCAAAAACTACGTGTTGTATTTTTTATTCAAATTATGTACGCTCTGTATATTTAATAATTACATACCTACTATTAATCTTAACTAAATTAATATTTCGTCTTTGTTCCACTTCTCTACTATTACTAGAAAGTGTTTAAATGCGTTTTTTGGCCTTGACATTGTCTGGTTTTGTTTTAAACTTTCTTTTTTTTTCTAATTTAAAGTCTATGCACAAGGCTTTTTCGTAAAATGGTCTTATTTAGGAGACGATATTTATTTAGGACATGATACTATTTGAATACAGAGTTAGTTCCGTCACGGGCCCAAAAATTACGGTAAACAACAATATCTATTTCTAATTAATATTTACCTAATAAATAGTAGGATATTAGCCTTTACCTGCGACTTCGTTTGCGTGGAGTCGATACCTAGTGTGCACGAAATAGAAACACAAATACTACTAATAAATCATAACTTTCCTAAGCCTCATATAGAAATAATATGTAACGATCTTCCTATTACGCAAAATGCTAAATATAAACTGGCCAAAAAAAAATGTTTTTTTTTTAATAAGTTAACGTTGGAAGGAACATTTCATCATCTCTTTTCTTGCTCGTGGGTGTTTTAAAATTTAAATAAAGGATATAATAGGCCGATAACATACCTCCTGTACATTCGAAATAAAACTCCACGGATATAATTCACCATCCTATCTTACCGTGGTTGTCGTAAAAGTGGACCAAGGGATATAATACGCAGGTAACATCTATGCAAGTAAAGGAAAATTCGAAATAAAATCCTAAACGAATCTGACTAACGTGATACGTAAGTAAGTCAACTACTCTCCCATTTTGGAAGAGGGTCGAGCCCAACGGTGGGACGTATCTGAGTTAAAATGAAGATGAAGAGATGATTTTATGTACTGATTAATATTATATAATAATATTTCTTTACCAGGCAAACATAAGTATGAGGGGTTGGCTGCTATTGGTGTGTATGCTGACGGTGGTGGTATCATGCTACTCACAGTATCCTAATCGTTACGAAAACTTCAACGCCGATGCAATTATACAGAACGATAGGATTTTACTCGCATATTATAAGTGCGTTATGGATAAAGGACCGTGTACAAAAGACGGAAAGAACTTTAAACGTATGTTTACTCACATATTTTAATCTTTATTGTAAATAAAACAAACTACTTTACGGATTTTATCGCGTTTGCATTTGATTTTTGAATGCCGTTTCGAACACTTTGTAGTGTTAATAAATATATAATATAAAACGGGATAAAATCCGTAAAATAGTTTTATTTACAATGTGTAATACTCGCGTAAACATCAAAAATCGTCGTGTTATGCTAATTTTTGAAATTAACCGAATCAATGACATTTTAGCTAATATTTATGATTAATTCCAGTTCAATCCAATTTCAAAATTATTTTACCTATGTAGGTAAAATAATTTTGAAGTCTAAGCCATATACAGTTCGAAGTAAATAAGCCGCTATTGCAAGTAAATCGCACGACATACAGTGTACGGAAGTATCTGTAGATTAATTTTATTAATTACCGTAAAGTATTTGTTTACATCTTATTACATGCCATGTAATAGGCACTAGATCGGGTTAATTGTAGTTGTATGCAAATTACAGTATAAAACAGTTACCTTTGTTCTTTATTGAGTACAAATAAGTGGCCAAGATGATTTTTTTTTGTTGTGTGTGTAGCTGTTGGTCGCAGATGACCTTGACAGCTTAACGCGGTCAATGGGCGAGCGCGGATGGCTCTCAACCCGGAAGTAATGGCCAAGATGATCAATGTTTACTATTTATATATGATTTTGTAGTACTTCTATACGTGGTAGGACTATATGTAGCAAGACCACACTGTCGACAGTAGTCTTTCTACAGCCATGGGCCGGTCCGTCCGGGGTAGTACCACACTCTCGCAGAAAATCGACGTTTGAATAGTAGCTAATTGCTACTGCACATCGTTCGATGAGCGAGAGACCCAGAAACTCAATTTTCAGAGGTTTCACTTACCATCAGGTGTGCTGTTTGCTAATTTGTCAACAACAGTGATGAAAAAAGCTTCCAGTGGTAAATGAGATAGTGATCAAAGTGTTTATATATAAACTATCACACGTAATTAATACTAAGACATAGCTAAATATTCTGCCTATAATACGCAAAATCCTTCTGTCGCAGGACTCTTTGCTAATACCAAGATAACAAAAACAACCGGTTACTGAACAATCATAAATGTATCACGCAAATAATTCTCATACTTGGAAAATTATATCTTAAGTTTTTCTTAAGTTTTAACTTAAGAAATCAGGAAGTTGATGCTGTTTGGTGATCTACACTAATATATACAGACGTTATTTAAAATTATACTTTCAAGTAATATCATAATATGATCTCCTTCGTATGATTTATTATAATTAACAAAGCGTTTGAATATCCGTATGGTGACGAAGTAAGAATACAATTCACCACTCCCTGAGATGATGATGATAATTTATAGCTTTCCAAAATTTTATATTTCCATTCTTTTTTTTTTTCATATTCATAGCTTTCTGTCTGGTGATGAAGTAAGAATACAATTCACCAGCCCTTTTCTTGCCCGTGGATGTCGTAAAAGACGACTAAACGATATAATACGCAGATAACATTTATGGAAGAGAAGAAATACTTTTTTTTATTGCCAACGGTGGCAAACGAGCAGGCAGGCAGCTACTCGAATATCGATACTCGAAATAAAACCCTATACCAACCTTCTGGAGGCGGAGATGCTCGCCGACATTTATCGGCGGGTGTCGGAGACGCGCGCCCGCGGCAGTATGGTCTCCTTGCAGGAGATCACCGCCTGGCGGGTCGACGCCCGCCGAGGAGTTATTGCCCGTTGGGCAGTCCGGCTGGAGAGTCCTCGGTACGGTGTCAGGACCGTCGAGGCCTTCCGGCCGGTGCTGATGGAGTGGTTGGAGCGGACGCACGGGGTGCTTTCTTTCCGACTGGTGCAGGTGCTGACGGGGCACGGGTGTTTTGGGAAGTACCTGCACAAGATTGTCAGGAGGGTGAGCACACCGTCCTGCCACCACTGCAGTTGCGACGAGGACACGGCGCAGCACACGCTCGAGGAGTGTGCTGCGTGGGAGGGGGAGCGCCGTGAACTCGTCGCGATTATCGGTGCCGACCTGGCGCTGCCGACCATCGCCAGGGAGATGCTCGACAGCGTCAGGAACTGGGACGCGGTCGCCGCCTTCTGTGAGGCCGTAATCTCACGGAAGGAGGCGGCGGATTGTGTGCGAGTAGAGCTCCTATTCGGCGACACGTTCCGCCGCCGGCGACTGGGGCGGCGCAGGCGCGAGTATCTGCGCCTAATGCCGCCCTAGCCGAGGCCGCGGGTGATCGGACCGAGGAATTGTCCGTCATCCGCAGAGAGGCTGACCGTGCGATGGCGACCGACGTCCCAGTACGTCGAGACGTGAGGTTACCCGAAAGGGTATTCCGTCGGGCCGACCACTGATGACAAGTCACATCTGCTCCGGTGGTCGGCCCAACAAACAACGAGGTGACGGGTACGGGTGGGTTGTGTTTCCGCGCGCCGTCCTTTCGTCGCCCCGGGCGGACGGGACCGCCCGTGCGCTTACCATGGCTCACCCACCACCCACCACCAACCTTCTGACCAGCATGGTATAGTAAGGTCAATTTTCGTCCTATTGTGGAGGAGGCTCAAGCCCAACAGTGGGACGTATATGAGCTGAAATGATGATGGTGATAATGAAAAGCAAAAGTAAAAATGTAGTTACTATATTTCATCTTAGCCCATAATATCCCACTGCTAGGCTCGAACCTTCTCTAAAATGGAAGGTAAATTACTTACTTATACCACACTGATCAGGCGGGTTGGTAGAGGGTTTCATTTCGAGTTTGCATTTCATCTTGCATAAATGTCATGCATATTGTATCCCTTTGCCGAATTTCTCGATATTCACTGACAAGAAATGGTATAATTAACTATATTATTGATCCGTCACCACACGGAAAATATTCTATATATTATTATGTGAAACAAAAGAATAAGTTCCTGTCGATTATAGACTTTGAAACCATCCAACCGATGTGCCAGAAATCAGTTTAGTTCGAAAAGCGATAATGCTATCATGATTTCAAACTATTAAAGCAATGAATTTACAGTCGGTAGGTGGCACCGCAATCAATTTCATGGAATATAATTTTCCTTATTTTTATTTTATACATAATAGCATCTATTAGTTCAGTGACAATTTATTTAAAAGACTCATCATCATCTCAGCCCATACACGTCCCATTGTAACACTCGGGCTTTCTCCATAATGGGAGGAAAATTTATCTTTCAATACAACGCTGGTCAGATTAGTCGGCATAAAGTTTTGTTTTGAGTATTCCTTAGATCATGAATTCCTTAGATTCTAAATACATGTTGTATCCCTTAGTCATCTTATGTGACACCCATGGGCAAGAAAGGGGCTGGTGAATTGTATTTTTACTCCACCACCGCACGGCAATATATGAATATGAAAAAAAGGAATGGAAACGCATCATTTTGGAAAGCTATAAATCATCATCATCATCTCAGCTCATTCCCATTGCTGGGAGTTTCTTTCTCTTGCATAGATGTTATATGCATGTCCCTTGGTCGTCTTTTACGATACCCACTGTCAATATCGTAAATAATATTCTTACTCCATCACCACACGGAAAGCTATGAATATGAAAAACTGATTACCGAACGAATCATCGTTCGTAAATAATCGTACTATTTTTTTTTTGGGTTGGTTGCGGTCAGCGCGCTACTCGCACCACTCCGTCCGGGGCGACAGAGGGGCGTATAGCACGCAACACCCGCAACCCACCCGAACACCACGTCGCCTTCGTCGTTGGGCCGACCACCGGAGCAGGGTTAATTGTCATCAGTGGTCGGCCCGACGGAATACCCCCTACGTGGGGTACCCTCCCATTGACCGACGTGTCCCCCTCGGGGAGGACGTCGGTCTTTCCTCACGCAGTCGGCCTCTCGGCGGGTGACGGACTAATCCCGGTCACGTCACCCGCGGCCTCGGCTAGGGCGGCATGAGGCGCAGGTATTCGCGCAAATAATCGTACTATGAAGTATTTACTAATAATTGTAGTATTGAAATTATTCGTTCTGTTTTATAATCGCTGTTACTCTATATCTATGCCTGTAATTGCAATCATTTTTAGTAATAAGTAACTACAAAACAATGATTGGAGCAGGTGTATCAATACATCTGCTCCAATCATTGTTTGTTAAAAGACAATAGAATTTGAAATATTCTAATCATATGTTTAACTTACAGGTGTTCTCCCCGAGACTTTGGTAACAGCGTGTGGTCGGTGTAATGCAATGCAAAAAATAATTGTTCGAAAATTACTCCTGGGTATCAGATCCAAGAGTGAAATACGTTTCATGGAGCTTCTCGACAAATATAATCCTGACCGTTCCAATAGAGATGCTCTGTACAACTTTTTAGCGACTGGCGTTTAATAATATCAGCTTCATTTCAATGTGATCAAAATGAATGTTATTTTATATGTAGCTTGATTTCTCAGTCTTCAGATAAAATTTATTCACTACATAATTAAAATAAATAACAAATATCAACAAATAAGGATTTAATTTCCAACAAGAAATTTCTATCATGTTTTAGAATTCGTAAATCGAATTATAAAATATATAACAATCATTTTCTATTTGATTTTAAGCCTTAACTGAGCTCTTCTCAAAACGAATTCAAAGCATTAAAATGGAACTTTGATGTTTCTCGCAATCAAAACCCCTTCCAATAAAACCTAAATACTCAAACTGATTAATAAATAAAGAAGTTATGTCTGAATATCTATAAAACAATCGAATAGAGAGTATGAAGGTTCATTTTTTAATCAGATTCTCATTTGTTAGGTAAATTTTATCTAATGACTAAAAAATCGGCATTGAGTCTAATTTATTGAAATACATGTAACAGATGAATGTGAAAGAAGAATGAATGACAGTGTTTATTTACATTGGTGTCAGTTTGTTGATTAAGCTGACTAGTTTAATAATGATAACACCAATATATAACTATAGATTATTTATTAGAATACTTGTTTTTTTTTACATAAAATTTCCTCTGAGTTTTGCATTCCGAAAACGTAGTATAAAGCTTTTTGATTTTCTACAAATTATGTATTTATAAATAATTAGCTAATTGAACAGACACTACTTTATACAAATCTAATAAAAGAAAAATAAATCGCTGTAATCGATTGTAACGCCACCTGGACTAAAACCAGCTTTGCAGTAAAGCCTTTCTAATTAAACTGTTTGGAGCACATCAGTTGGATAGTTTCAAAGTTTATAAGCAACATATAAATATTTTTGTATTTTATACGCAAAGTTTTACGAAAACTAAGATATTTCATGTTTTCGAGTCATTATTTTGTGATAGAGTATAAGAAATTGTAAAAGTTACCCTCAGCTATTTGAGGTTGGACTTTAACCTCGAATAACTTTTAAACGAGTCAATTTAACAAAAAATCATTTCAGACCTTTTTTGTAGATCGTTAAATTTCTTACAAGAATATGTATTGATTTTTACGAGATATTAATTCGTTCGAGTGCATCAAAAATCCAAATAATAAAAAAAATAATTCCTATGTTATTTAAATGGGAAATCAAAAATCACAATGAGCGACCTCTTAATATTAATATTAAGGGCTGAAACTTTACCAGGATTTCTTTTTCGTCATCTTGGACGATATTTTTGTAGTAGCTAAGAAAAAAAAAATAAAAGTTTTTTTTGGCACACCTTAATATATATATATATATATATATATATATATATATATACATATATATATATATATATATATGACATATATTATTTATTAAAAATAGTAAATAGTTAACATTTTGTGATAAAAATAAAATCATTACAATTAATCGTAGTGTATTTTTTTATGCAATAAAACTAATAGGCGACTTATATTATTGAATACAGAATCATTAAATATACGACATAACAATGTTCATATAATTGTTTATAATTATAGTTCTAGTAATAATGATCATGCATAATTTGCGATGACATTTTTATAATATACCAAGAAATAAAGTACTGGTATTTTACTATAAATATCGAAGGTACAAATAAATAAGTCACACAACTCTCGTGGTACCTACGAGATTCACTTATCTAGCTTGTTGACCAGTTAAAATGAAGTTTATTGTACTTACTCTTTGCTTGGCTGTGGCTGTAATAGCACAGGACAAGTATGAGGATCATGACTTTGATATTTCGGAAGTTCTGAGCAATGATCGACTATTGAAAGCTTATGCTAAGTGTCTACTTAATAATGGACCCTGCACTCCAGAAGTGAAAGAATTGAAAGGTAAATAATATAGCTTATCTATACTGTAATTCTTCATCATCATCCTCACTAAGTCCCACTACTGGGCTCGAGCATTCTCCACAAGAGGAAAATTGGCCCACTAGATCAAGTTGATCAGACGGGTTATTATAGGGTTTTATTTCAAGTTTTCCATCTCTTATATAAATATTATTTGCATATTATTCCTCAAGTCGACTTTTACGGTAAAAAAGGAATTGGTGAATTGTATTATTATCCGTCATCACACTGGTTTCAGTGTAAGTCTTGATATACTGTACTTAATTTCCTCATATATTCTCAAGAGGGGTTTCGTTTGCTTAATGGCATCAGAATGTTGCTACGACCGTGATATTCTGAGCAAGTCTTAACATGGAATGTGGCGACGACAACTACGACGAGAAACGAAATTCATGTCTTAGCTGAAAATTGGGTTACAAGATGTGGATGTATTTACTCTGTTTACGCCTTTGGGAGTAAAAGAGTTAAGCCCTATATTATTTTAATTAAATAATATCTCTTATAGAGATTTGACCACATCAATTGCTTTTATATTTACAATATGCGTTATCATCATTATCTTAATCATCATATAAGTTCAAAGCTCAAGCCTTCTTCATAGTGAGAGCGAAAATTGTTTTATAGGATCCAGTTGATAGCTCTCTAATGGAATACTCAGGGTTGTATTAATTTTTAGAGTAGAACAGGCAAACATCCATTGACTATAGTTTAACTTACTTAACTACTTACCTTAAGTATTTTTTTATAACAACACCCAGCACTAAGGAATTTGTGATACCTATAAGTATTTCAAATTTAGTAGATTTTTAGTTTATTGGTATGATAATACCTATGGCTTTCTTTCCAAGGAAACAAGTTAATTATACAATTCATTCAGTAATATATAAATCTAAAGGGATCAAAAAGGATTAGAACCTATTGATAATTCATCAAATTGGTTGTCCAAAAGTTTTCATTTGAATGTTACTAAAAAATTATTATTAGCATTTCAACTCATATCCATTACATTGTTGGCGTCGTACCGCCTGCACAATAGAAATTAATTTAATGTACTATATTATTCTGGTTGGTATAGGGTGTTATTTCAAGTTTTGCTTCTCTTAATATGTTTAGATGTAAAGCAATAAAATCGCTATTCAATGTAAACTAACGCCACATACAAAAAGTAGTATATTATCTTATATTTATAAGTTCAATTTCATAATATTAAATCTATTATATAGACCATAATGTATATAGATTACAAAATCCGATTGTGATACTTATAAGATTATATACTAATACTTATAAGCAAATAAATTCGCTACAAGATTAAATTACCTAATAAATGCAAAGTAACCCTAAAAATATAGCAAGTTATCCCTCAGCATGATAAGTAGTTTTTATTGCTATTAGTAGCAAAGAAGCTATCAGCCCACTGGACAGACAACTATCGATAGGGTGGTTCCACCACATATAAAATGTTTATAAAACTTTCACACGTGATGAGGGATAAAATTGAAAAATCTAATAGGTACCTAATGGTAAGAAATAAATAAATTTGGAAAAGGAAGAAAAAACCAAAGTTATTTCTTAAATAAAAGTGACTTATTTCCATAGATTTTGAAAGATAGTGTCACATAAACTATTTTTTGTTTAGATAAATTACCTGAAGCTTTAGCTACTCGCTGCGCAAAATGTACAGAAAAGCAAAAGCAAAATGGCAAGCAGTTAGCAAAAAAAGTCAAGACCAATCATCCTGATATTTGGAATCAATTAGTAGCTATGTACGACCCAGAAGGCAAATACCAGCAATCATGGAAGGAATTCTTGCAAGAATAAAAAAATAATCCTTTCATAATAATAAAAAATATATACTTATATAATTCTAAAACATTTTAGTGTTTTACTAATTTGGAAAAGAAATAAAGTATTTTTTCTGGCTAAGTTTTTAGTTAAATGAAATAAGATTACTGACATAGAATAAAATAAACTATACTGAAGGTATCATAAAAGATAGCAGGTCGCCCCCTTCCCTTCAATATGGTTGAAGGCAGTGATGGTTGCTCTAGTAGTTAACTCGTCATCGGATAGGTACTGCTTGTGGCATCTGGACCAGCCATATACTCTTTCTTTTTTTGTATTGGGTTTTGAAAACAGAAAACACGCCGGTACTATATGTTGTACACATAGTTTCTTACCGAAGCTTCTCAGCTTGTAACTCCACTTCGATCAAGTGGTAGATCATTGGATTTTTTCAAACGATATGTAAATTTGACAAGTCAAAAGACAAATCCCTGAAGGAGCTTATGCAGAACAAATGATTTGATTTGATAAAATAAAATAAACAACGGCGTACTGTGTGGTCATGGAGTGAGAATACAATTCACTGCTCCCTTCCTTGCCCGTGAGTCTTATAAAAGACAACTAAGGCATACATATACTTTTAACAACTATGCAAGATAAGGAGCATTTGGAATAAAACCATATATCTAAGCTACCTACCTGTGTCTTGAAACCAGCGTGATATAGTAGATCAATTTGCCTCGATGATAAATATAGCTTTTCTTAGTCGCTAACAATGTAGTTTTGCATTAGTGAAAGAATTTAAATTGGTAAATTTCTCGCGGTTATCTCCACGCAGATCCTGCTCCCGTGTGAATATCGGAATACAGTATAGCCTATGTTACTCGAAGATAATCTAGTTTTTCATTGTTGAAAGAATTTTTAAAATCAATCAATTTCCCGCCATTACAACCGCGTTGTTCCCGTTCTCTTGAGAATACTAATATAACATACAGCCTATGTTACTAGCTGATAATGTAGCTGTCAATTGGTAAAACTTTTTAAAAATCAGTCGATTTCCAACGGTTTCACCCGCATAGTACCCATCTCCGTTCCTGCGTGATGAAATATAACCTTTTTTTTTGGCGATGGGTTGCGGTCGGCGCGCTCCTCACACCACTCCGTCCGGGACGACAGAGGGGCGTAAGCACGCACATCCGCAACCCACCCACGATGCACGTCGCCTTCGTCGTTGGGCCGACCATCGGAGCAGGGTGACTTGACGTCAGTGGTCGGCCCGAAGATGAAATATAGCCTGTGTCGTATAACTTTCGTATAGAATTTGAAAAATCAGTTCAGTGATTTAGGCGTGAAAGCTTAACAAACAATAAAACTTACTTTCACATTTAAAATATACACATCGTGAGATTTGTAATACATCTACGTACATAATGATTTCCGATGTTGCCGCGAGTATTACATATTTTAAATAAAATTATTTTAACGAGTTGTTTAGTCGAGACTTGTTGTACGTGAGACAGTTTAGTTTTCTCATGACCATAAATGATTAAGTATTCAAAACGCCGGGATATCAAAGCTCAAATACAAAACGCGACAAAGTTTGTAAAATGATTTAATTTACAAAGCTTTTTACATAGTACCTACTGTGTTTTTAATATTGCAACATATATATTTTTTATGTATTATAAAATGTAGGAATCAAACCCACGTCACAGCATAAGAGTTTATCGTTTACGTGCTCTAAGCAGTAACCCTTTAAATCATATATGTCCCACTGTACGGCTCAGGCTTGCGCCATAATGGGAGAGGAATTGACCTACTATCAGACCTGTTGAATGGGGTTTCATTTCGAGTTTTCGATCCCTTGCACAGATGTTATATGCTTAGTATATCCCTTAGTCGCCTTTTACGACATCCAAAGGTAAGATAGGGAGTTGTAGAGAGTGGTGAATTGTATTCTTATTCCGTCAATACACGGACTACAAGCTATCGAGTGTATCTAATACTAATTCATGTTTCTCACTAGCAATTATAATGACACATTTTTACTATACAGAGTTATCGAAGCGTTAACGATACAGTCCATGGTAAATAACCAACACTCATAAACTTACATAATACTAAAAATTTCCTATTCGAATCACGAATACGACTAATCCTTACTAATATTATAAATGCGAAAGTAAGTTTGTTTGTTTGTTTGCTTGTACCGCTTTCACGCTTAAATCACCGAACCGATTTCAAAAATTCTTTCACCAATGGAAAGCTATAATATCAGGGAGTAACATAGGCTATATTTTATCCCGATGTTCCCACGGGAACAGGAACTACGCACGTAAGGCGTCTGAAACCGAAGCGAAGCAAGAGCAGATTGCTAGTTAAATATAACACCCTTACTAATATTATAAATGCCAAAGTTTGTTTGTTACGCTTTCACGCTTAAACCACCGAACCGATTTCCAAAATTCTTTCACCAATGGAGTGCTATAATATCAGGGAGTAACAGAAGCTATATTTTATCTCGATATTCTCACGGGCACGGGATCTACGCGGGTAAGGTGACTGATACAGAAGCGAAATGAGGGCGGATAGCTAGTATAATATAAGCGACTGCACAGATGACGTAGTGGTAAAGATGTCTATTTACTGTACCAGTGTCACGGGTTCGAATCCCACGCAGAACAATACTTTATGCGATTGAAAAATTGTTGATTCTTAACTCTGAATATGGTTTGTGTCCGTTAATTATATATTTGTAGAGTCCCTTGCAGTACAGGTATTATTTTCTTAGTGCAAAGCTTTAAATATATATATATATATATATTATACCATGCCCTCTCACGCCCGTGGAAAGGAAAACTCGACATAAAACCCTATGCCAACGCGTCTGATCAGCGCGATATAGTAGGTCAATTTCTGTACCATTCTAGCGTAAGCCCGAGTCCAATAGTTGGACTTACATATGTGGGTTGTGCTGATGATGATGATGATGATATATTTGTACCTAACTATGATCGAAAAATTATGTGATATTAAATATTTAATGCTTTATTTACAAGGTTACTAGCTGACCCAACAGTTGTTCTGTTCAAATTAAATAGAAGGAATTCTCCTTGAAATCAATCGCAGCGCCACTTACCGGGTCCAATTGTGAATCTAAACCATTCTCGAATCCCCTTGTATATACACAAAAAATTTCATCAACATCGTTTAGGAGCCAGGAGGAGTCCAGCCATGTAGGAGGAGTTCAGTGACATAAACACGTACACAAGAATTATATATATGTATAAAGATATACATCATCATCATCTTTACGGCTCATATACGTCCCACTGTTGCGCTCGAGCCTCCTCAACAATAGGAAGGAAAATTAACCTACTGCACTACGTTGGTCAGACGTGTTAGTATTTTTTTTTATGGGTGGGCTATGATAAGCGCACGCGCGGTCCAGTCCATCCGGGGCGATAAAAGGACGGCGCGCGGGCCCATAACCCACCCGTACCCACATCACCTCGTTGTTGGGCCGACTACCGGAGCAGATGTGACTTGTCGTCAGTGGTCGGCCTGACGGAATACCCTTTCGGGTAACCTCACCTCTCAACGTCCTGGGACGTCGGTCGCCGTCGCGCGGTTAGCCTCCCTGCGGGTGACGGACAATTCCCCGGTCTGATCACCCGCGGCCTCGGCTAGGGCGGCATTAGGCGCAGATACTCGCGCCTGCGCCGCCCGAATCGCCGGCGGCGGAACGTGTCGCCGAATAGAAGCTCTACTCGCACACAATCCGCCGCCTCCTTCCGTGAGATTACGGCCTCACAGAAGGCGGCGACCGCGTCCCAGTTCCTGACGCTGACGAGCATCTCCCTGGCGATAGTTGGCAGCGCCAGGTCGGCACCGATAATCGCGACGAGTTCACGGCGCTCCCTCTCCCATGCAGCACACTCCTCGAGCGTGTGCTGCGCCGTGTCCTCGTCGCGACTGCAGTGGTGGCAGGACGGTGTGCTCTCCCTCCTGACAATGTTGTGTAGGTACTTCCTAAAACACCCGTGCCCCGTCAGCACCTGCACCAGTCGGAAGGAAAGCACCTCGGGCGTCCGCTCCAACCACTCCATCAGCACCGGCCGGAGGGCCTCGACGGTCCTGACACCGTACCGAGGACTCTCCAGCTGGACTGCCCAACGGGCAATGACTTCTCGGCGGGCGTCGACCCGCCAGGCGGTGATCTCTTTGATGGAGACCATACCGCCGCGGGCGCGCGTCTCCGACGCCTGCCGATAAATGTGGGCGAGCATCTCCGCCTCCAGGTCCCTCGGGGGACTTCCGGCCAGGAGGCACGCTGCCTCCGTCGCCACCGTGCGGTAACCCCATATAGCCCTGATCGCCATGACCCTCTGTGGTCGCCACAAGACTAAGACGGACGGTCATGGACCCCGCCAGACGTGTTAGTATAGGGTTTTCTTTCGAGTTTTCCTTTTCTTGCTTAGATGTTATATGCATATTTCATCCCTAAGTTGTCTTTTGCGACACCCATAGGCAGGTAAGAAAGTGGGTATTGTATTCTTGCACCATCACCACACGTTATCACGTTATATACCTATACATAAACAAATAAATTATTCTTTGGAGCCATATTAGTTTCCTTGATTTAATAGCATAAATGTTGACTTTGAAAATATCCAAATTATCCTTTCTTGAGAAACCATCCAACTAATAAGAACTTTATATCTATTCATACATTTGTCAGCTTTTTACTGTCCACTTTTGGATATACGCTTCCCTATGAGAATGCCATGTAAAACACTCTTATATTACCTGCATCCAACGATCATATGCGACTTATTCCATAACGACAATCCGACAGTTTCAAATGATTTATTCATGCATAGGCATAGTCCATAAACGTCGATTTTATGAATGTTTTGAGTCAATATAGTTTTTGCAGTAAAGAGCTCGATCAAGCGACAAGAAATCCTCGGTGCTTGCGCCTGAACAGAGCTTCAACTCCAGAGTGAAATAGAATCATAGATCTTCTAAATAAAAACACCAGGGCGCAAAAGAAAAATGGAACCAAAAAACCTGCGAAATTACTTTCAACAGCGACTTTATGAAATTCTAATGTAATTCCGTTATTTCTCATTGCCATGCTATTTTTTGGTGGTTTGAGATTATTATGATCACATACTAACTGCATATCTTTGGTATAGGTTATCTTCAGTTTATCGAGTTAGCCACCGATGTCAAGGAATCCAGTAGCCAGTCGAAAGGCGATGGGAAGGAGATACGCTAGGGTATGGAGACGCACGCTGCCCTTTCGTTGCTCTAAATGGATTGGGCGGAATTTGTCCAGACTATAACCTAACACAAAAAAGCATATCTTAATTTTAGTCGAGATTTTTTTTTTCGAATTTTGAGAGTTCATTATTAGAATGTAAGTGCTATTTTATGTATACTTAGAAATGAATCGAAACTAACGAGTACTCATTTGGTATCGATACTTTACATTTGATACTACTACTAGTTGTATATAACAATAACATTCGATACCGAGTACTAGTATCGAATGAAAACAATTGTATCGAATGGACGAGCTCGATTTACCTTCATTCATTGCGGGGTCTCATACCAAAAAACAAAATATACTCATCACAATCCCGCCAGGAACGTATCTGATAGGCTCTTAGAATAAAAAACGATTCGATACCGATATCAGTAAGTATTGATACTTTTCAATTGTTACTGATTGAGTACCGATACTAAACGACCGATACAGTAGCGATCAAAAGTATCGATATCTGGATGGTATCGTTTCATCCCTATGTACCTATAGTATAAATACATTTTTCTTCCCCTTGTTAAAAACTACGGAATCCGCTGGAAGGTAGGTACATATAATATTTACGTGACAAAAGTAATTAACACACGCACGAAACTCGACCTCAGTCCTAATGGAAATACCCATACTTCCTGCAGTTAGTAACATAAGACTCCGACAATGACACTATTAACGCATGAAGAACTTTCTTATGATTACTTTTAGTAGGTACTAAAACGGTCAGCAAAATTAGAATTTGTCAAAATTTTGTTAATGTTTAGTTTTACCTAATAGAAGCTCAGATTCCTGCTGTTTAACGAACAAGATTTCAAACTTTGGGTATATGTTTGGATATATTTGATGATAATGATACAGTAAATTTCGAAATAATTTTCCATATGCTACAGTAAGAATACAATTTACAAAGTCCTCCCTTGCCCGTGGGTATCGTAAAAGACGACTAGGGAATATAAAATTAAGATTATATATATGCAGAAAAAGGCAAATCAAATTAAAACCCTATACTCCAAGGCATCTCACTAGTGCAGTACAGTAAGTCAATTTACCTCCTACTCCGGCTTGAGCAGTGGCATGTATATGAGCTGAGATGAGATGAAGATAAACAAATCAATAATAATACATTTACTCCAACTCAGAATTTAAAGCTAGCAGGTCTGTAATCGCATATTATGCTATCAGCACACCGATTCGAAAATTTTCGTAAATGGAATTTATTTAAAAAAAGTAAAATATTAATCACAACAGCCATACATTGACATAATAACACTATGTATGTGCGTGTATGTGTGTCTGTGTGTGTGTGTGTGTGTGTGTACGTGTGTGTGTGTGTGTGTGTGTGTGTATGTGTGTGTTCATCCGCGCGTTGGTGCTTGTGCATGTGTGTAGTTAACTAGAAAGAAAATATAGGTATATCAAGAATCACCGAGTTTCATTCTCAGCAGCAGGATATTTCTTTAATGTCTGACGAAAGGTTTCATAGCATACCCAACCTTGCGAATGAAGCTTTTTAGCTTTTTCCCAAAGGAAATTAAATCGCTCATCCGAAAATTTTTCCCCAGCTGCTTCAAAAACTCTTTTTATATTCGCTGTAGTTTGTTTTTCATACATATCACGATGATTAACAAAAAGCTTCGTCATAATACTTGGCGAAATACAAGATTTCATGTCACTCTCCTGTGGAAGACAGATTTTATCGGCTGCGCAACATCCTTCTGGAGCTATAGGATAATCCAAATCAAAGTATCTACCAGATGGTACGCCGGCCATAGGCAAATTATCTACTGCTTGTCCTGGTTTAACCATTTCTCTATAAGTTGTACAATAGTCCAGACAATCTGTTTCGAAATCAAGTATTTTAGGAATTTCTGGAGAAGGTTCCCTGTAATTAATAATGCGGACAAAAATTTTGTATTCAATCTTACTTCCATCAAATGCTTGCCACATCGATAAAAGAGGTTCAATTAGGGCTGGATCAAACCTTATTAGATTCAGTCCACATTGAGTATAAACGAATTCTTTGGCCACCCATCCAGTTTTTTCTGTGTCATAAAATTTAATGGCTAAATAGAAATGTTGAAAAAATGTTGGCAAAAATCGTTTACATAGGCCTCTTCGTAAGGTATTTAGGTGTTTTAAACATTTCCTGAAGAAATCAACTCCTTTATTCATTTCACAAAAAGTCATACATTCGACTAAGCTATCAGGTTTATTAAGCTTACCGAAAGTATATCCTTTAGGTACTTCACTTATATTATTATTAGGAGCTAAAACCTTACCCACTCTTGGCTGTTTAACATCATTAAAATTGGCTTGTATAGAGTTAATAATAACTTTGTTGCCGTTCCCTAACACAATTCTATCATCAGTAAGACAACATCGGGCGTAAGTGCCTCTTTTATCAACAAATGTACGATGTCCGTATGTCAAGTTGGATTCATACGGTGGTGAGCAATACTTACGATCTGTTTGAGCTGCAGGCTCTTTGGACTGTGGAGTTTTATCTGGATAAGATTCTTTGGGCATGACAATATCATAAAGTCGTCCATGAAATGGTGTTGCTTTGCCAAAAGTTGTTCCTTGTTTATCAAAACCTTCTGGTAGCATTGGTACAGAATCTGGTACCTGTCCAAGTACCGATTTCCAGTAAGACTTGTATGACGTATCTTTGATATCATCTACTAGAGTTTGAAATTTAGTTTTATTTGGTGGGTTTATAAGCTTACCTAATTGTCCAAAAGGCCCTGCAAACCTCATATCTAAGGGCATAGGCTTGCGCAATGGTGGGAGTGATCGCGTTTTAGTGACAGGAATGATAGCGTCACTTATCAAAGCATCAACTTCGTCTTTAAGGCGGTAATGTTGCAAAGAATCTGCTACAATCTCATCTTGCTGTGCTGTAGGCACACCCGCTGCGACGATTTTAGGATCTCTTTCTATGAACATACCACGATTACCTTTTCCCCCTGTTGTTGATCGTCGACACTCGATCGGCATATTCTAAATATAGATTTATTAAAATTTAAAATAAATAATTCGTATAGAATTTACGACAAAAAACTAATTGTAAATGTGATTATATCTTTAAAACATATGTCAAAGGTACAGAGTAATTTATTTGCTGTGTGGTTTTAACATTTAAGTTGCCTGCAATGAGTACTACTAACTATTAATCTATCTTTAAACGAGCAATTCTTGTATATATATACCTATATATATATATATATATATATATATATACAGGATCTCGGCAACGGCACCAACGATTTTGATGAAACTTGGCATACTAGAGGTTTCGAGGCCAAAAAATTGATCTAGCTAGGTTTTATTTATAGAAAATGTTGTTTTGTCGGTGTTTTTAGCAAAACAATACATTGACATTAAATTTTAAAAGAATATGTATTCAAATTTCGGCGTCAACGTCATGAGTTACGATAGCTCAGTTGGGATACTATCCAGTTTTTTTTTAGTATTGTTTTGGCATTCAAACAGCGTCGGATCGAATCTCGGTGTTATTATTATTCTCTTTTTGTAATTTTTTTATATTTTTTCATTATTTAGTTTTTATTTTTTATTAATATATATCTAAATAAATTCGACAAAAATACAACAAAAATATTACGAGCGAAGCTCGGTCAACCAGATATTGTGTAACTTAATAGCTAAATAAATATATTAAACACAGTTTCTGATGTGAAAATAATAAATTTGTGATCTCCGTATAATCTTTATTTTTATGAGATTAAGACAGCTCCACATTTTAAAACAGAAATGCCAAAAAAACTTACGAAACTGAATTAAGGAGAATATTAATATTACCTGTTTTTTTTTTTTTTTTGTGGGTGAGTCGCGGTCGGCGCGCCTCCGCACCACTCCGTCCGGGGCGACAGAGGGGCTTAAGCACGCAACTCCCGCGACCCACCCAAAAACCACGTCGCCTTCGCCGTTGGGCCGACCACTGGAGCAGCGTTAACTTGTCGTCAGTGGTCGGCCCGACGGAATACCCCTAATTGAGGTACCCTCCCATCGACCGACGTCCCCCCCTCGGGGAGGACGTCGGTCTTTCCTCACGCGGTCGGCCTCTCGGCGGGTGACGGACTAATCCCCGGTCACGTCACCCGCGGCCTCGGCTAGGGCGGCATGAGGCGCAGATAGTTGCGCCTGCGCCGCCCCAGTCGCCGGCGGCAGATCTCCTCATCGAGGCTGCGCTCCACGCGCAGACGATCCGCTGCGAGATCACTGTCTCGCAGAAGGCTGCGACCGCGTCCCAGTTCCCGACGCTGTCGACCATCGCCCTAGCGATTGCCGGCAGCGTCAGGTCGGCACCGATGATTGCGACGAGTTCACGGCGCTGCACTGCCCAAGCCGCGCAGGCCTCGAGCGTGTGGCGCGCTGTGTCCTCGTCGCAATCGCAGTGGTGGCAGGACGGTGTACTCTCCCTCCTAACGACCTTGTGCAGGTATTTGGCGAAGCTCCCATGCCCCGTCAACACCTGCACTAGTCGGAAGGAGAGCACCCCGTGCCGCCTTTCCAATCACTGCATCAGCACCGGCCGGAAGGCCTCCACGATTCGCACCCCGAACCGAGGCCTCTCCAGCCGGACTGCCCAACGGGCAATGACGTCTCGGCGGGCGTCGACGCGCCAGGCGGTGAGCTCCCTCAAGGAAACAACACCGCCCTCCCCGCGCACCCCCGACACCCGCCGATACAACTCGGCGAGCATTTCCGCCTCCAGGTCCCACGGGGGAGTCCCGGCCAATAGGCACGCTGACTCCGTCGCCACCGTGCGGTATCCGCGGATGGCCCTGACCGCCATGACCCTCTGTGGTCGCCACAGAAGGGCCCTAAGTCGGATGGTCAAGAACGCCGCCCACACCGGTGCGCCGTACAGGGCCATCGACCGGATGACCCCCGCGTACAGCCGTCGGCACGTAGCGCTCGGTCCGCCCACGTTCGGCATAAGCCACGATAGGGCGGACGCCGCGCCGACGAGCCGTGGAGCAAGCCTGCGGAAATGCTCCCGGAACCACCATTGCCCGTCGAGCACCAGGCCCAAGTACCTCATATGGGCCCGGATACTGATGTCAACCGAGTGGACGGTGATCGAGACGCCGATGGGAGGGTTCATACGGCGCCCATGGAACAAGAGGGCCTCCGTCTTGTCCAGGGCGACCCTCAACCCCAGCGCCTCGATCCGCCTGACGACCTCTTCGGTGCCATAGGTCACCAGGTTTACCGCCTCTTCTAGCGTCCCACCGCGGGCTGTGACGAGCGTGTCGTCGGCGTAACAAATCACGCCCAGCCCGGGCGGGAGGCTCCCCCGCAACGCCCAGTCGTAGCCGATGTTCCACAGGGTGGGTCCGAGGACCGACCCCTGTGGGACACCGCACGTCATGGGCGTTCGCACAACGTCCCCTGCTCGGTTGGTGCAGAGGACGCTGCGCCCCACCAAATAGTCTGCCACTAGCCGCCTCAGGTAAGCTGGCACTCCGTGATACCGGAGCGCCTCCCTGATGCAGCTGAATGGCAGACTATTGAATGCGTTGGCGATGTCTAGGGACACCGCCAACAGCACTCCCCCACCGGTGACGGCCTCAGTCGCCACGGCCCTCAGGCGCAACAGAGCCGCGATCGTCGAACGACCCCTCCTAAACCCGAACTGGGCGTCCGACAGATCGGGCCCCGTGCCGACGAGGTGCCGCTCGATGCGGGCAGCTACCACCCTCTCCAGTAGCTTGCCCGTGTCATCGAGCAGCACGATAGGCCTGTAGGCCGAAGGCGACCCCGGAGACCGTCCCGGCTTCGGCAGGAGCACCAGCCTTCCCTCCTTCCAGCACCCAGGGAACCGTCCGGACGTTAAACACGCGTCGAACAGCTCCCTGAGGCGGGGACCCAGGTGGTCGAGGACCAGGCCCAGCACACGGTTAGGAACACCGTCGGGCCCGGGGGCGGTGGACTTTGCGCAATATTACCTATTGGAATATTTATGTGTTTTACCAATAATGTGTGAATATTTATGTAGTGGCCAATTGGGAAAAGATATTGTTTAACCATTTAACCTAATATTGTCATTCATTTGCGTTGTGGCGTTTTTGTTTTTTTTGGGGTGGGTTACGGTCGGCACACTCCTCGCCCGACTACGTCTGGGGCGACAGAGGGGCGTAAGCACGCACACCCATAACCCACTCGTGACTTGTCGTCAGTGGTCGGCCCGACGGAATAACCCTATAGGAGTACCCTCTCCTCGACTGACGTCCCCCCCCTAGAGGAGGACGTCGGTCTTTCCTCGTGCGGTCGGCCTCTCAGCGGGTGACGGACTAATTCCCCGGTCCAGTTATCAGCGGCCTCGGCTATGCGTTGGGGTGTTAGCAGAGAATCTGGCAAATTACATAGTTATCATTTCAAAAAGACATTACATTTCTATGACATATGAGCAATGAATAATCTCGATAGAAACATTATAAATTATATACATCAATAGCTGAATACAGGAAATGTTCCAATAATAATCTAATTGATTTTATTAAGATAAATATATATAAAAATGTATATTGGGTAGTCATTGGGTATTTTTGTTCGACCAAAGGTCATCTGATAACGTATGATAGTAAGCACGTAACCATATATCCGCCTGATGCATTACCAACGATGAACCCACCGTTAATGTGTGTATCACTACACATTAAAATTATACCCACGTCTTAGACTTGTACCTATATAATAACAAGTTGTTTACATGTGTTGTATGTCTGTGCGTACTTATAGACAATGACAAACAAGGCTTTATATAAAACTAGGTGTCTTGTATAATTTCTTAGTAGTTGAATTTTGTGTTGACGTGGTGCGACAAAACAGGTACATTATATGAAGGAACAAATTTAATTCATTAAAAGATTTCTTAACTAAATTTATTTAAGTTAAATTATTGCTAGATCAGAGACATAATTAATAATACCTACACTAATAAATGTTCCTTGTCATCTTGTGCTTACTGTAGAACAATGCTATTCAATAATAATTAATTTTTGCAAAATAAAACCGATTTCAAAATGCAATGCAGAGCGAACGAAAAGATCGTTAATGTTTTTTAGATTTTTGTTGATCTTTCAAAACCGCTTGTCTAATTTCGATAAAATTTTCATGGAACCATTTAGGAATATACCCTTTGCAAAAAAAAATGAATTTTCAAATCAGTTGGCAAGAGACGGATTTATCGCGAACAAACAAAAAAAAGTCCTCCTTTTTTAGAAGTCAGTTAAAAATATATATATAGGCAACTGTTTATTAGTAACTATATCGCTTAAGGATAACGGCAAAAACTTTAATTTGTATCTTATATTTTCTTTTATAGTCCTATTAAGATTTCTTGACAATAAAAGCTATAATTTTAAACTACTTTTTGCATAAGACTGATAATGGATACAAATATCTATTTTGTTGTACTGTTAAATGGTGATTAACATAAGAAAATAAATTGATGACAACACTGATTAAAACTATAATTAGTGTAAATAAAAATATATATTAAATATAACTACTTTACGGATTTTATCGCGTTTGTATTTGATTTTTGATTACCCGACGTTTCGAACACTTTGCACTTTGCAGCGTTCATGGTCACGGGCCGCCCGTAAGCAGTTTTATTTACAATGTGTAATACTCGCGTAAACATCATTTCTCCTACGTACGTGCAGGCTCTGGAATGAACTATCTGCTGCTGCGTTTCTCGCGCGCTATGTCATGTCTTTCTTTAAACGAGGTTTAAGAAGAGTATTTCCTTCACGGTAGGCAACGGTCTGGCTGTGCCCCTGGTATTGCAAAGGTCCATGTGCAGCAGCATCACTTACCGTCAGGTGTGCTGCCTGCTCGTTTGCCACCGTTGGTAATAAAAAAAAAAAAAAAGATCATTATAAAATATTTTAATTAGGGTTATTTGAAATTTGATAAAAATAATATAATTAGGTCAGCTAAGACATTTAAAATTAAGCTACCTTAAATATCGCTATTAATCATTTATATTTTTCAGTGAAAAATGAAGGCTTGCTTTGTGATCATAGTCTTGGTAGCCGTGGCGGCCGCTGATTTCTACAATCCAAAATATGATAACTTCGATGTTCAACCTCTGCTGGAAAATGACCGGATACTCCTTAGTTATACTAAATGCTTTCTTGATCAAGGACCATGCACCCCTGATGCTAAAGACTTTAAAAGTAAGATTTTATATTATAATTAAGTTATTTTGCTAAATCTTTAACAAAATAATGCTTGAGTAGTAACTACTCTGTGGCGTCATCATCATCTTATCATCTCAGCCCATACACGTCCCACTGTTGGGCTCGGGCTTCCTCCATTACGGGAGGGGAATTGACCTACTATACCACGCTGGTCAGACGTTTTGGTATAGGGTTTTGTTTCGAGTGTTCCTTCTCTTGCATAGATATTATATGCATATTATATCCCTTAGTCATCTTTTATGACACCCACTGGCAAGACAGGAGGCAGTGAATTGTATTCTTACTCCGTCACCACACGAAAACCTCTGTGGCGTAATTTTGTAGTAATCTTCTAACCTTTTTTTTTTGATAATTCATATTTAATTTTTAGAGGTTCAGGTTCGTAGGATGTATCCGAGGAAAAATTAATTAGATGGTTAAACTCTCTCTCTCACTCTCTCTGTTTATGTGTCTTTAACATGATTTTTTGTATTATTTTATTTTAATAATAAGCGCGAGAATCATTTCAAACAAATTGTATTTCATTTTCGTTTATACTTCAATATTTTTTTTACGTTTCTAATAAGATTTTTATGTCTATTTATTAAGTGATTTCTATGTTGTACTTCAATGTTTTTAATTATAAGTTATTATGTTCTATAGAAGTAATACCCGAAGCACTAGAAACTACATGCGGTAAATGCAGTCCAAAACAGAAACAGTTGATTAGAAAAGTGATCAAAGCAGTGATGGAGCGACACCCCGAAGCTTGGGAAGAACTCACTGATAAATTTGACAAGGAAAAGCAATACAAGGAAGCCTTTGACAAGTTCCTCAAAGAAGAATAAGTTGTATTGACAATTTAAAGAATAATTTAAGTTTAAATCATTGAAAGAGAAACCAATAAAAAATAAATTTCATTAAAATTTAGGACTAAAGTGTAAATAAGTGACATAACTATTAATTTATAATAGGCGTTTTATATTTATTACTGAAAAATAATATTGTGTATTTAGTAATTAAAATAAATATATTTTTAATGTTAGTTTGTTATTATATTAAATATAATTTACATGTATTTAGGACTAAGAAATATTTAAATTCTTTCTCTGCTAACCCTGCCTGTCTTAATTACGTGTTAATGAATACTAAAAAAGGTTAGATTTTTTCTCAACATTCCACCAACTGACTGCACAGTGGTTCGAATCACACATAGGACAACACTTTGTACGATCCAGAATTATACTACTATCCGTTAATTATATGTTCGTAAAGTCCCCCGCAGAGGAAAACTCGAAATAAAACCCTATACCAACACGTCTGACCAGCGTGGTATAGTAGGTGAATTACCCTTCCATTATGGAGGAGGCCCGAGCCCAACAGTGGGACGTATGTGGGCTGAGATGATGATGATGATGAAAGTCCCCCGCAATACAAGGATTATAACCTTACACCTTTCCAATTAAAAATAAATAATGGTTCACCGTAGCAAAGTTATGTGAAATGTAAAAGCTTAGATTAGATCTTTATAAAATATATCTTATACATTGTAGTTTTAGTTACTAATATTTATATACTAGCTATCTGGCAATGAAAATCGGTCAAAATTGGATCAACCTTTTCATTGAGTACAAACAAACAGCAAGCTAGACTTTTTAATTATTCGTCCTATGTATTCTCATATGCATTTAGTAAAACACTGTAATATTGACATTATTTTTCATTCCAAACAGACCATTAATTTTTTCTTATTGCAGTATTAATAACAATCAATGAGGTTTAGGTCCAAGTCCTTAATTGAAAAGCAAATTCATTATCCCATTATTGGAATCGAGCTTCCCCCACCATGGGAGGGGGATTGACCTACTATACCTGCTGGTCAGACGGATGGATTGGTCATCATCATCATTATCGCAGCTCATATACGTCCCAATGTTGGGCTCGGGCCTCCTCCACAATTGGAGGGAATTTGACCTAATATACCATGCTGATGCATGTTGGTATAGGATTCCATTTCGAGTGTTCCTTCTCTTGCACAGATGTTATGTGCATATTATATCCCATAGTCGTCCTTTACGACATCCACGGGCGAGAAAGGAGAAGGGAATTTTGAACACGGAATAATTGAATAATAATTAAAAATAAAAAACGTATTGAAAATGAAAACTTATTTAATTTCTTACATTCCAATTTATGTTTTCGTACTACATACAAAATCAAAAATGTTTTTACTACCCTTCATCAAAAATCTTTTTTACTACCCTTTACCTTTCACACCAGACAAATTAAAACCACTAATATTTAGGCCTTTCCTTTAACAGCTTCGATCTTATCTTTATACCTTTCCTGATAGATGTTATTAGGGTCATATTTTCCTGATAATTCCTTCCATAAATGTGGTTCTTTATTCACCAAGTGCCTGATAACTTTATCAGAACTAGTCTTCTGTTTCTCTGTGCATTTAGAGCACTCATGCTCCAGTGCATCGGGTAAAGTTTCCTTTAGGGCTTTTCCATCAGGAGTACAACGTCCTCTGTCTAGTAGACAATCAACGTATGCTTTCAAAAGACGATAGGATTCAAGGACTTCGTCGACATTGATGTTATCCCATTTGTCAGTATACGTAGCTGGCTTTGCTGAAGCAGCTACTGCGCATAATACTATTAAGATTAATAGTTTCATATTCTATAAAAAAATAGAAAGAATTTTTAAATTAAACTTTCTTCTTCATTAATGTAGGACTTTACTTCTAAAATTAAGTAGGAATATTCAATTACTATGGCCTAAGGCTGGAAAAAGATGGACATTCTTTTAACCTTTTTTACAGAACCTATTCATCTTTTACGATAACTACGGTATCTGTAGCAGTGATGAAACATTACAGTAGGTATGTTTACAGATATTATAAGTATTAAACATCCCTACATAACATTATCAGTTATATTATTATTATTTCTAATGTTTACGCGAGCACTAAATATTGTAAATAAAACTACTTTTATGGATTTTATCGCGTTTATATTTGATTTATGATTGCCCGACGTTTCGAACACATTCATGGTCGTAAAGTTGTTAAATACAGACGCGATAAAATCCGTAAAAGTAGTTTTATTTATAATAACATTACCAGGTTCAGACCGGACAAAGCTGTTAAAACCATATGCGGTTAAGAGCTAAACACATGACTTGGAGAAAATCCTCACTACATGTATAATACTTGTAGAATTATATTTATTCAGTCTACAATAATAAAATGAACGTGACATCTGCCGAAATAAAGATATATTATTGTATAAATTTAGTAAGCATGTCTTAATTTTAGACTCACAAAAGTACATTGAGTAGAAACTACATTGGGGATTAACTTAAAAAATATTCTTATAACATTTTACAAATTTGAATAAAATATTCAATGTAGGTAGCTTATTCAAATAATTGCCAAATTATTCATCTACATTTCATTTTAGCTCATATTCATCCCAGTGTTGGCCTCGAGCCTCCTTCGTTATAGGAGGTAAATTGACCTACTATAACCACTGTGGTCAGACGTGTTGGTATAGGGTTTCATTTCGAGTTAAACTTCTCTTGCAATATCTATATGTGTATGCATATTTAATCCCTTAGTCGTCTTTTACAACATCCACGGGCAAGATACACTATACGCGGAATAAGGCCTGATTAACTATAATTTTTTTCCGTGTAGTATCGGAGTAAGAATACAATTCACCACTCCCTATCTTGACCGTGGATATCGTACAAGACGACTAAGGGATACAATATTCATATAAGATCTGTGCAAGAGAGGGAAAACTCGAAATGAAACCCTATACCAACATGTTTGACTAGCATGGTATAGTAGGTCAAATTCCCTCCCATTGTGGAGGAGGCCCGGGCCCAACAGTGGGACGTATGTGGTCTGCGATGATGATTATGAACTATAAATGCCTAATAATGGGCAATGTATAAGTAAATAAATTTCAGGTGAGAGAGAGAGCATGGATAAATTTGCCTACACTAATATTATTAAGAGGAATGATTTGTTTGGTTGTATTGAATAGCCTCCGAAACTACTGGACCAATTTCAAAAATTCTTTCACCAATGGAAAGCTATAACATCAGGGAGTAACATAGGCTATATTTTATCCCGATATTCCTATGGGATTGTGAACGAGGGCAAGGCAACTGGAACAGAAGCGAAGTGAGATCGGGATTAGTATTAAATAAAAATGAAAAATAGTAAGTAATTTAGTAGATCATATAATCACATACACGTCCCACTGCTGGGCTTGAGCCTCCTCCACAGTAGGAAGGAAATTGATCACTTACCATGCTGGTCAGACAGGTTAGTATAGCGTTTTATTTCGAGTTTTCCTTCCCTTGCATATATATGTTACATGCTTATTATATCGCTTAGTCGTATTTTACGATATTCACGGGCAAACTAGGGAGTAGTGAATTGTATTCTTATTCCATCACCACGCGGAAGGTTTTTTTTTATATATCTGGGTTAGATAGGTTTTATTTAGTATATATCTAAATTGGATTATATCTAGATTTAATTAAGTGAGATATGTCAGCAATCATTTATTATTTTACAAATGAAGGGAAAAGAGGGAGACTGCATGGGGTTTGAAGATGTAGTCCATCCCGAGGATGCCTCGCTCAGAGGCGAAACACGTGTTGAATCAATATTCAAATTTCAACAGAAAATTGAAAATTAAAGTTCTGGAGGCTCATCACACAGGAATAAGAATACGTCCTTGTATCCTATGCCTCCTTGATCCTATCCCGCAATCCTTCCTTTCTGTGCGATATATTCATTAAGGCAAAGTGGGGGATATTCCGTCTTTCCCTCTATTTTGCAAATAGTAAACTCTACAAAAACCATTAGCTTTCCTCCGTTAGATTTTAAGAAAAGGCTATATTTAACAATCAATATTTTCTACTTCTCCAACAATAAACAATAGTTGAGAACTAACTATAAGTAAGTTGACATATTTATTTATTACACAGAAGTTCATGGGAATAAATACATTGTATTAATAGATATTATTTTAGTTACATGCTGTCTATAATTATGTTGAGAAAAAATAATAATATCACTATATGTATATATATTAAGCGATAGATTTTCATTTAAAACAATAAAATAACTCGATACACTAAGAGCCGTATCTTCGTATTTATATGGATACTAGCAGCCCGCCCTCGCTTCGCTTCGGGTTCAGTCGCCTTACCCGCGGCGTAATTCCCTTTTCCGTGGGAATACCGGGATAAAATATAGCCTATGTTACTCCCTGATATTATAGCTTTCTATTGGTGAAAGAATTTTTGAAATCAGTTCGGTGGTTTAAGCGTGAAAGCGTAACAAACAAACAAACATCCTTACTTTCGCATTTATAATATTAGTAAGGATTGGCTAATATCATGAATAAATAAGTTGACAAGGAGATATATAAATATTTCTCGAGGCTTAGTAACAAGTTCAATAAAAGTAAGGCAAATAATAATCTATACTAGCAACCCGCCCTCGCTTCGCTTCGGTTATAGGTTATAGTCGTTTTACCCGCGTAGTTCCCGTTCCCGTGGGAATACCGGGATAAAATATAGCCTAGTTTACGCCCTGATATTATAGCTTTCCATTGGTGAAAGAATTTTTGAAATCGGTCCAGCCGTTTTGAAGATTACCCGGAACAAACAGACAGACGGACAGACAGACGGACAGACAGACGGACAGACAGACAGACAGTCAGACAAAAATTTTTTAATTGCTATTTTAGGCATAGATGTCGTGCAAATAACCGTGTGAGCATGAAAAATGCCTATTATTTTGACATTACAAACAGACACTCCAATTTTATTTATTGGTATAGATATATGTATATAGGAGAGGCGGGTTTTGCGAGCGATATATTGACTCATCACCATATATCTGGAAATATAAGGCGTACAGACTTGAAATTTGGCATAAATATTTCTTTTGGTCGAGTAGAGGTCAGCTAAGAACTGATTTTACGAAATTCCACCTGCAAGGGGTGTTGTGGGGGCGTTAACAATAATATACATATAAAGCAACAGGGTGAGCCGAAGCTACTGAAGTTAGAAAAATTTTATTTGGACCGTAGTTTCATTTCGTGACGTAGGCACCCACTAAGAAAAGATTTTTTGAAATTCCACCCCTGAGGTCGTAAAACGCAACGGTAAAGTTTGTATGGAAAGAAAAAAAATCTTTAGCTACTGTCTTCAAATTAAGCACAAATACTCTTTAATAAAAATAAATAAACACGTATTTCAGCGCTTGTCCATTTTCATCCTCTAAGGATGTAAAATAGGTAGAAAGATGTCAGTTTACTGACTTATCACAGAGCCGAAAGTACTGAAGCCAGAAACATGAAATTTTGACATTAGTTTCTTTGCGTGACGTAGAAACTCATTAAGAAAGGGTTTTTTGAAATTCAACCCCTAGGGGGTGAACCGCAGTAACAAAGTTTGTATAAGGAGAAAAAAATCTACATCGATTTTCTTCAAATTCTCCAAAAATACTCTTTAGTAAAAATAAATAAACACGTATTTCAGCATTTTTTAATTATCAGCCTCTTTTTATTTTTTTTTTGGCGTGGGCCGCGGTCGGCGCGCTCCTCGCACCACTCCGTCCGGGGCGACAGAGGGGCGTAAGCACGCAACACCCGCAACGCACCCGAAAACCACGTCGCCTTCGTCGTTGGGCCGACTACCGGAGCAGGGTTACTTGACATCAGTGGTGCGATCGACGGAATACCCCCTATTGGGGTACCCTCCCATCTTTCCTCACGCGGTCGGCCTCTCGGCGGGTGACGGACTAGTCCCCGGTCACGTCACCCGCGGCCTCGGCTAGGGCGACATGAGGCGCAGGTAGTTGCGCCTACGCCGCCCCAGTCGCCAATTTACACTAATATTATAAAGAAGACGAAACGTTCCTTACGAATAAACTCAAAAACTCCTGGACGGATTTCGATAATTCTTTCACCATTAGAATTTTACACTATCCCTGAGTAACATAGGTTATATTTTATCCCAGTATACCCACGGGAACGGAAACTACGCGAGTAAGGTGACTGAAACTGAAGCAAAGCGAGGGCGGGTTGCTAGTCATTTATACAATTATTTATTATGCCGCTATTATAATTTATAACCGACTCCAATAAACGAAGGATGTTCTAAATTCAACTGTATTTTTTTATGTTTGTTACTTTTGAACTTTCGACTAGGTGAACCGACATTAATGATTCTTTTTTATTTAAAAAGAAGGCACTGCCCATGTGGTCCTATTTTAAATCGATCTAGTTGAAGTTGTTTTTTTTTATTATACGATAAGAACAGTTAAATATCATTTCACTTCATATGAATATCTCTATTGTGGGAGTGATATAGACATTATGTGAAACCATTATAACTATTATAGAAGTTTTTATCGATATCATTACCGTAAACATCACATATCATGACTTTGTGCCGCTCTACTTAATAACATCCTGCAACTTCTATACTAAGTCGTTTGTACTAATACTAGGTTTACTTCTTCTCCGATCGTAGTCATCATTTTAAAAACATTTTTAATGTCTATTATGCTTATATAAAGCAATAAATTGCCTCTGTCCATCAAGATTAAATATACAGTACATCACAATACAAATGTAAAAAGGATTTCCTACTATTTTACTAAAGATACTGATCATTTATTTGTACATTTTTGTATATCATCTGTGTAATTTATACTACATTGAAATTAATGTTACTACATTGAAATCAATTATTATTCATCTCAAAGCCGAATGATACAAGACGGGTTGACGACGGGTTGTGGCGATATATGTATATTATATTTGAAATTTTGGACAAAATCTTTTATGAGAAAACACAAACGTACAAGCAACAAGGAAAGTTTCATTCGTCGTCATTGTCCTACCAATTACGAATTATTTTTATTTTATTATTATTTATTTTATTATTTATTTTATTTTATTGGTGGTAGGACCACACTGTAGACAGTCTTTTGTCTGCAGTCGCGGGCCGGTCCGTCCGGGGCAGTACCACACTCTCGCAGAAAATCGACGTCTGAGTAGTAGCGATTTGTTACTGCGCTTCGTTCGGTGAACGAGAGAGCCGGAAGCCCAACTTTCTGAGGGTGTTTGCGTGTGGAGGATTTTGGTGGTGCCCTTGGTATCACCGAGCCTCAATGCACGCATTCACACTCCCTTCATTTTCTTCGCAGTAGGCAGCGGCCTTGTAAAGGTCCATGAGCGGCAGCAACACTTACCATCAGGTGTACTGTTTGCTCGTTTGCCACCGTTTGCAATAAAAAAAAAAAAATATTTAGAAAACCAACAGCGATACATATTTATAACATATTACATAATTTGTGTTCTACAGTATTCTATGGCTAAGAATAGGTTCCTGTTTAACTAGGGTAAGTTTAAGATATGCGAACGGACTAAAAATTTAAATTATATCATTTTTAAACTCTTGTTAAATCTAATTCAAACATTCTAGCAATATTATCTTCTATACCGAATGCAGACAGCTTATATGTGAAAGCTTTAAGGAATAATATAGTTACATGAATCAGCTATTAAGAATAGTTCACGGACGCAATATAGCATAATATTTTATCTGTATCTCATTAATCTCCCATAACAATGAATGATATACATCTATATAGCTCATATATTTTAATTGTATATCCATTGTTTAAAATTTAAACAAGTTGCCTTCTATTTAGGAGTCAAATTGACATATACCACGATAATCAAATCCTACAGGGCTATATTTCGGTTTATTTATCTTTCAGTGAACATCACTGATCTGCCATCACAGAAATGTAGATTTCTTAGGCGTACAACACCTACGCAAAAGGAAAGAGCAATGAATCCACCACTTATTCTATCAAACTATTGATGTTCATATTAGACGCAGGTTTTTCCACGAGTGATAAAATTTCATAATACGTAACGGATAATTTGACGCTCGTAGTTGGAGTTATCAATTTCATAAGAGATTACGACTGGCTATTCTACTGATAATCAGCCCACTTTTATGACTCCCACAGAAAGGTAAAGGGTAGTGACATATTCTTAACTCATCATCATACAATATTAATATATCGCCACAAAAATACACCGCACATAAAAATACACCTACAATTTATAACCGGCTACACGCGGATACGCGGCTTAGAATGTTGTTAAAGTTATTAATGCGAACTAGATGCGAACGTTGGAAGATGGAATTTGAATGTACTCACCAGATTCTTTCGTGAGTTCTGTTCGACCCTTTGATGGTCTATGAGCCCTAGACCATGTCATATCACCATTTATACTACACTCACAGCTGAATTAATCAGCTATTGTTACGACATTGTGCATTATAATAGCCATCGGGATATGATAAACAATGGTGTTGCATTATAACGTAATTTTAATTAGAAATCAGCGATCATTGAGTGATTCAACGTATTAGATGATTGATGAGGTTTACGTCAATAGAAATAACTTTTTTAATAAGGGGGTGAAACGCAACGGTAAAGTCTGTAGGGAAAAAATAAAAAGATCTTTAGCCACTGTCTTCAAATTATACAAAAATACTCTTTAATAAAAATAAATAAACACGTGTTTCAGCGTTTGTCCATTTTCATCTTCTAAGGGTGTAAAATGGGTAAAACTATGTCAGTTTGCTGTATCACAAAGGTGAAATTACTGAAGCCAGAAACATGAAATTTTGACATTAGTTTCTTTGCGTGACGTAGAAACTTACTAAGAAAGGATTTTTGTAATTCAATCCCTAAGGGCTGAACCGCAGTACCAAAGTTTGTATGAGAAGACAAAAAATATTCATCGATTTTCCTTAAACTTTGCATAAATATTCTTCAGTAAAAATGAATAAACAGCATTTGTCTATTTTTACCTTCTTAAAGTGTAAATCTACACTTAATATTATAAAGAGGAAACGTATTTTTGTATGTTTTCTACGAATAAACTCAAAAACTACTGGACGGATTTCGATAACTTTTTCGCCATTAGAATGCTACATTATCCCTGAGTAATAAAGGCTATATTTTATGCCGGTATACTCATGGGAACGGGGACGACGCGGGTAAGGCGACTGAAATCGAAGCAATGCGAGGGCGGGTTGCTAGTGAGAGTATAAGTAAGGAAATCGTATAACAAATCTTAAAACTATTTTATTTTAGATTATTCATATCCGTGTGGTGACGAAGTAAGAATACAATTCACTACTCTCTGTCTTGCCCGTGGATGTCGTAAAAGAAGACAAAGGGATACAATACGTATATAGCAGTTATGCAAGGAAAACTCGAAACAAACCCTATACCAACCTGCTTGACCAGCATGCTATATTAAGGTCAATTTCTCTCCTTTATGGAGGAGACTCGAGCCCAGGAGTGGGACGTACATGAGCCGAGATGGTGAAGATATTCATATAAGATGATGGATTTACAGTATAATCTTTTATTTCTTTTTATGACATCATCCCGCTATAATAATTAAAACCTTGTGACGCAAGGGGCTTTACAAGCCAAAAAAAGCAGATACAGGTTATACCCAGACATGAAACATTTATAGACAGCACAAAGAATTTGCTAACAATTTCCGTGTAAAAAGAAAAAAAAATATCGAAACCGAACATTCTATGGTCGCCAATCACATTTTTATGAAAATATGCCATGTGTAAAACATTTTATGCATAAAGCCTACAATTTCCGTTTACCAAGGACTACCCATTTTGCGAGTATTTTTCCGCTACGGAAACGTTTTAATATTCTTTAACAGTTATAAGGATAATGTCATTATTGTAGTACCGGTTACCATTCATTAATCCTTTGTATATACATTCACTAGCAACCCGCCCTCGCTTCGCTTCGGTTTTAGACACCTTACGCGCCTAGTTCCCTTAAAAGGTAAAATTGACAAATGCAAAGAGCATTTGTCAATTCAGTTTTACTGAAGAGTATTTTCCGTTTGATGACGGAATAAGAATACAATTCACCACCTCCTCTCCTACCCGTGGCTGTCATAGGAGATGACTAAGAGATTATAATATGCATACAACATCTATGCAAGAAAAGCTCGAAACTAAAACCTATGGCAACACGTTTGACCAGGGTAGGTCATTTTTCCTCTCATAATGCAGGTGGCTCGAGCCCAACAGTAGGATGTATAAGGGTTGAAATGATGAACGAAGAGTCCTCCTCATACAAACTTTGCGACTGCGGTTCACCTCTTAGGTGTTGAATTCCAAAATATCCTTTCTTAATGGGTCACTACGTCACAAAATAAAATTACGGTTAAAATTGCATGTTTATAGCTTCAGTAGTTTCAGCTCGGCGTTAGTGTTGACCAACTTCTTCATACCTATTTACCCCTACCCTTCGAGGGTGCAAATTAAGAAATGCTGAAAATCGTGTTTATTTATTTTTATTAAATAGTATTTGTGGAGAATTTGATGAAAATCGATAAGGACTTTTTCTCCCCTTACAAACTTTGCTGCTGGGGTAAACCCCACCCCTTAGGGGTTGATTTCCAGAAAATGCTTTCTATTGGGTCCCTACGTCACAAAATAAAGTTGTGTTTCAAATTGCATGTTGCCAGCTTTAATAGTTTTAGCTCGACGTTGATAAATCAGAGAAACAAATTTTTTATTAATACATATTTACACCCTTAGAGGGTGAAAATTAAAAAATGTTGAAATACGTGTTTATTTATTTTTACTAAAGAGTATTTTTGGAGAATTTTTTAAAAGTCGATGTAGATTTTTTAGTTAGGTCTAGCTGATATTTAAGAGCGCCTGCCCAAAAATTTATTTGTAAATTTCAACCATTCAAGAATTCACTTTGTATACAAGTGAATTCTTGAATAATTTTTCACCAAAATCTGTCAAGTTATTTAGGAAAAATTCACGTGTAAACAATCGCATATTTATAGTCATTATGAACGTTATATAGGTACGTGTTTTATATTGCAAAAAATACCTATTTTATATTACAAGAAAAACATGTATCAATTTGACTTTCTTGTAATCAGAGGGCGAGTAATTTCGTCGTGCTGCACTTATATTATGTAATCAATGCCAAAGACAAAAGCTAATAGTAGCATCAAGATTGCAAATAAAGCAATAGAAACTATGATCCCACAGCGCATAAATCACTTTAGTTCAGAGTTCAAATTATTAATACCAGTAGTATTAATATAAATTCCATTTCTAGAATCTTGCCATGATGCTTATGACCCTATAGCGGACTTTTACAACAACCTATAATTAAGCGATGAAACACGTGGTATTCTTAAAGTATCATTATGTGGGGAAATATTTCAATAAATATTTATTTTATTTTCATATATTGAAATCGATGCCATCCATGTGATGACGGAGTTAGAATACATTTCGCCAACCCCGTTCTTGCCTATGGAACTCACGTTAAAGACGACTAAGTGATTGTAATACGCAGATAACATCTATGCAACACAAGATAAACTTGAAAAAAACCCTATACCAACACGTTTGACCAGCGTGGTATAGTAGGTCAATTTCCCTCCCATTACGAACGAGGTCCGACTTATGTGAGATGATAAATCTACCCCATAATACACATACGGTAAGTTGCTACTTAGTACAATACTACATCATTTTCAGAGAGCAATGTAGATTACTAAAGTTTTTATCGACATATATAGTTCATATAATTTTATTTTCCTAAGTGTCCTTTGTGATAAGGCGGGTTATCGATATGAATGTGGATGGACGAAAGAAGCGTGGGCGACCCAAAAAGAGATGGATAGACTGTGTGAATGAGGACATGCGTATGAAAAGGGTGAGTACAGATATGACGGCCGATAGGAGGTTATGGAAGGTAAGTACATGTTGTGCCGACCCCACTTAGCGTGGGATAAGGGCAGGCAAATGATGATGATAATTTTATTTTCCTAGCAACAATTGCAGCGTAGACTAAGATCAAGTTTGCGTGACCGCAATTTAAATTGAGACAGGATAATATTTTGACACAAGGGCAACAGCATATACAGGTATGTTCTTAAGTCTCGTAATGCATATTAAACGGATATTTAGTTTAAAACACTAAGTCAAACTTGTCACTTTTAATAAATATAGGATGACTAATCGAACCAAAGGCCAAAAGTCACTCAACGTGCTATGGAGAGGGCCATGACCGGTAATTCTCTACATGATAAAATACGAAAATCCATAGGAGAACGGGAAAGAAAGGTTCTCGAGTGGCGACAATGAATCGGATGACGCAGCGTAGGACGAGTCCCTATTAAATGGACTGGCGATATCTTGAAAGTCGCAGGGAACCATCAGATACAATTGGCACAGGATCGTTCTGAGCAGTGGCGGCTGTACCTTAAGTGCGCTCGTGCGCTGAACCACCAAACCAAAATATTTAAAAACTACAAAATTTAACTTCATATTTATTTTTAAATTACCATTAATATTTATTCTTTGAACATAAAAAAACATATAACAAATAAAATTTCAAATTATGACGAAACAATATAAGTGCTTTACTAAACTATTAAAACTTATATTCCTTGTAAAAACAATCTCGTGCGCTGAGGAGAGCGCACGGGGACTGCCCATACAGCTTGTATTAGAAGTGAGTTAAAACGCCTGGCGCGTGAGACAGAAGGTAGTTCATAGAAATATGCTGAAAAATGAGTCTGTTCCCGTACGGCACACGGGCGAACCGAACATTGCCGAGAGAACTCGACTTACGACGAAATTCGCTGATGATGTCTCGTTAAGTACAGTAAGTAGGTATAGTTTCGATGTATCTGTGACGAGTTAAATATGGTTTGTTTACATTAATTGTTTCTTTTTTATTTTGGTCTTAGTTCTATGTTATACTGAGTATACAGTAGGTGAAAATGAGCATAAATATTAGACTATATTAAAGACAATAACAAAACTTTTTAAAATAAAGTTGATATAAATTGGCGGGACCGCCAAGGTCCTCTTATATAAATATTTTTTGAAGTGTGAAAAACAAACAAAATACCTATTTTTCTTCGCAAGTACACCTACAAAATGTAATGCGTTCAAAAATAATAAAAAAAAAATGTTTACGTAAATCGTTGTTCCATTGCAATTTCTGATCTTAATACTTAGTGAGGAAGTAAAGTGAACCACCACTTTGATGACCCACCAGCCGCTACTGGTTCTGAGTATCATCCTCGTGAAGAGGTCTATGTCCAACAGGCGTCTATAGGGTGATGGATGGATGGATAGAATCCCACCAATATTTTTTCACTATTTGACTAAAAGGTATAAAGGTTGTGGTTTTTTTTTATAACCAACTTAGTTATAATGCGGTATGTGGCCCGTGTAGTGACGGAGTAAGAATACAATTCACCACTCCCTATCTTGCCCTCGGATGTTGTAAAATACGACTATGGGATATAATATGCACATAACAACTGCTCAAGAGAAGAAAAACTCGAAATGAAACCCAATACCAACATGTCTGACCAGCTTGGTATAGTAGGTCAAATTCCCTCCCATTGTGGAGGAGGCCCGAACCCAACAATGGGACATATGTGGGTTGCGATGATGTGATGATTAGCCATAATGCTAATGCTCATTTGTCGAATCTATAGCCTTTTGAGGTAGAAAGGTTCTCAAGCGGCAACCACGAATTGCCCAACGTAATTTAGAGCAGCCACCTACCAAGAAGACTGATAATATAATAAAACTTGTAGAAAGCCGATGAGTTCATGTCATAGAACACCGTTCTTGGTGACATATCTCGTGGGTAGGCCAGGTATTTCCAGCAGTTTATATCAACAGACTAGTGAATAAATGGATGGACTTTTAAAAAAGCAGCACATCGATTAGCAGCATATTCGTCTTGCTTATTTTCCGTGTGGTGGCGAAGTAAGAATATAATTCCCCACCCATCTTGCCCGTGGGTATCTTTCTTCTTATCTTATCGTATTTTTAGGGGTGGGCCATGGTCAGCACACCCACCGCCCAGCTCCATTCGGGGCGTCAGAGGCGTGGCATGCGGCCCCATGACCTACCCGTGGCACGTCGCCTTCGTCGATGGGCCGACCACCGGTGCAGGGTAACTTGTCTTCAGTGGTCGGCCCGACGGAATACCCCGGTTGCGGAGTATGCTCTCCCCTCAACGAAAAAAAAACAAAAGGGTATCGTAAAAAGCTAATAAGGGATATAATATGCAAGAGAAGGAAAACGCAAAATAAATCCTTATGCTAAGACGCTTGACTAGCGTGGTATAGTTGGTCAATTTCACTTCCATTGTGGAGTAGACTCGAGCCCAGCAGTGGGACGTATATGAGCGGCGATGGAATTTTGCTTATATCCATTGAAGTGTTCATTTTCATTTCATCTTATTGTAATTCAATCACTTGAATGTCTAATTATACCCGTGAGAGTTATTGGCGTGTCTTTGGCCTTCTTAAATCAGTACATAAAAACTGGTTGGCTAAAAGTTATTAACAAATTAACTACTATTATTACATAGCGCTGTATTTTGTGAATATGAAAAAAAATCTTTACTGACAATAATTGTTATGAAATAAGGGAAATTTTATATAGTAATAGTAATATTTTTGTCGTTATTTTACTCTTTTTTTTTTCTAAATAAAAACACCACCCGGCATTAAAAAAAATAAGTGCGTGAGTTTTTCAAACATACAAGTTACAGGTCACAACAAGGGTACAGACATCCGTACCCAGATTTAAAACAATTATTGTTGATTACACATTAAATAGACCTATTACTAATGTTTTTTTTTTCTAAAAACACCGCCCCGGCATTAAACAATAAGTGCTTAGGAATTTCAACTAATAAACAGGTACTAACAGATGTACCCACATTTAAAACAATTATTGATGATTACATATAAAATAGACCTATGTGAGAATTAAATTCACATCACTCAGATAGAAGTTCTATTGTTAAAACTGAGTGGCAAGTTTTACTAACGTTGTAGTATGTATATCTAGACCTATAATAGACTATTAATAGCTGTCTTCCGTTTTTGATCTAACGTTCTGATAGGTAAACAACGAGCTTTTTAGCCTTTTTTAAAGTCTTTGGTAGCAGAACGAAAAAACAGCCTATTTAATGATATGCGGTTACGGCCGCTTATAAACTGCTGTCTAATTAGCACTACAAATAGGTCACCTTTACTCTAAGATAAGATTTAGACCTCAAGTTCTCCAGCTTACGGTATAAATTGCAATAAATCACTATAAGTCTGACATTGATATCCTGTCTGATTATGATACTATTTCAGCCCAATACGGCCAATTTACGATAGGCAGTAACTATAAGCAGTATGGCACCAAATCTAGGTACGCACACGCGGCTGTTCCTCGATAACCATGAAATACGAAGCCCAGAATAAACTGGTCTGGAAATTTATTATAATTTTCTTCTTGCAGTGATAGTAGGGAGTAAAATATAATTCACCACACCCTTTCTTGCAGTAGGTATCATAAAATACAACTAAGGTAATATGCAGATAAAATACACATATGTAAGAGATAGAAAATTCAAACTAAAACTCTATACCGATCCGTCTGAGACTAGCGTGCTATAGTAAATTTCCCTTTCATTGTGGGGGACGCTCGATATTAGCAATAATACGTATATGAGCTGTGATCATGAGAATGATATACACCGTTCTTTAGTCGCACATGCAGGGTAAGAAAAATTATAATGAATTAGATGACCCAATAGACGTTGTTCTGTACAAATAAAATAAAGCGCCATCTACCGAGTCCGATTGTGAATCTAACCATTTTCGAATCCCCTGAAACACACACAAAAAATTTCAGCAACAATCGTTCAGCCGTTTAGAAGGAGTTCAGTGCCATACACAGGTATACAAGAAATTATATATAATTTATTAAATATATATATAGGAAAAGAGGGTTTTGCGAGCGATATATTGACTCATCACCATATCTCTGGAACTATAAGGCGTCCAGACTTGAAATTTGGCAGAAATATTCCTTTCGTCAAGTAGAGGTCAGCTAAGAACGGATTTTACGAAATTCCACCTGCAAGGGGTGTTGCGCGGGCGTTAACAGTAATATACATATAAAGGAACAGGGTGAGCTGAAGCTACTGAAGTTAGAAGAATGAAATTTGGACCGTAGTTTCATTTCGTGACGTAGGCACCCACTAACAAAAGATTTTTGAAATTCCACCCTTAAAGGGGTAAAACGCAACGTTAAAGTCTATATGGAAAGAAAAAAAAATCTTTAGCTACTGTCTTCAAATTAAGCACAAATACTCATTAATAAAATTAAATATACAAGTGTTTCAGCGTTTGTCCATTTTCATCCTCTAAGGGTGTAAAATAGGAGGAAAGATGTCAGTTTACTGACTTATCATAGAGCCGAAACTACTGAGGCCAGAAACATGAAATTTTGACATTAGTTTCTTTGCGTGACGTTTCAAACAACCCATTAAAAAGGGTTTTTTGAAATTCAACCCCTAGGGGTTGAATATCAAAAAACCGCAGTAACAAAGTTTGTATAAGGAGAAAAAAAAATCCACATAGATTTTCTTCAAATTCTCCAAAAATACTCTTTAATAAAAATAAATAAATCCGTGTTTAAGCATTTTTTTGAATTTTCACCCTCTAAGGGTGTAATCTGCACTAAATATTAATGTAGATCAAGTAGTGTAGGAATAATAGTGTAGGAAACGTTCCTTATGAATAAACTCAAAAACTCCTGGACGGATTTCGATAATTATTTCACCATTAGAATGTTACAGTATCCCTGAGTAACATAGGCTATATTTTATACCAGTATACCCACGGGAACGGGACCTACGCGAGCAAGGCGACAAAGATTATGCATTAGTCGTCATACTGAATCAGAGACACAGAGGGACAGAAAAAAGAGATTACATTTTCGAAACCTGGGCATAATCTCGTAAAACATATTACAATGTTGTTATGTATGTTGATGTTATGTAAATATTTCAGTCGTGAGCTGATACCGCGCTTAGCGTTCATGCTTGATTGCAGCTGTCAAATATCATAAGAACCAAATTACATCTAATCACAATTATCATATAACCAGGTTACGTAAACCAGAAGTGAACATAGCATGATCTCTACGTTGAATCGCAGATTTGCCTTGCGCAAATGCAAGCATGAATAATCATCGCGTGCATACGACCTGTCCTGTATATTTGCTATTGTTTGTACTACTAATTAATTACATTTATCAACTAAAATGACCGCGCCTTCGCAGTCGTTGTTTATTTTAAAGATAACCAAATGCTATGAAAAAAATGTATGATTTTATATAAGCATAAATTTAACAGACAAATTTCTCTGTAACGCCACGACTGTAGTGCTGTGTGCCTGCGTTTATTGTAGCTGCTCATCTTCTTATTTATTGGGTAACTAATCAATTTCACTTTCTTTCTCCTGCATTGCATAGGAGGAAGATAAATTAAGCTCTTTCAACTCCTATTTAACTTTTGTAAATAAATATGTTGCGGGCTCCAGACAATTACAAACATTTCCCACGATTATCTAGGGTCAAACGTGGACGTCATTTATGAAGCTATTATGGGTTCTGACTTATAAAAGTTACTACTGGGAACGTGTGACGGGGTTATTCTCCTGAAAAAAAAAATACAGAACTTCTTTCCAGATACCAGATATCTTAGAGTGAATGTCGGAAGACGAATGTATAAAAGCCATATAATTTGTCTGCTGTAGTAATAACTACCATCATAAACGCAGCCCACATACTGTTTGGTTCGGGCGTCCTCCACAATGGAAGGGAATTTGACCTACTATACCATGCTAGTCAGACATGTTGGTACAGGATTTCATTTCGAGCTTTCCTTCTCTTACACAAATGTTATGTGCCTATTATATCCCATAGTTGTCTTTTACGACATCCACGAGCAAGATAGGGAGTGGTGAATTGTATTCTTACTCCGTCACCACACGGAATGGCTTTTTATTATCAATATAGTAAAAAGAAGCCATACGATATTGATAATAAAATGGGGCTGTTAAAGTTATACAAAATGAAGTGAGCCAATAACAGAGATAGTGTCTTTTGTAATATGATGCTAGATGCAAACAATGTAATAGACTAAGAGCCTGTGAACCCCAGACCTTCGTGATTTTATTAAAACTGAAAGTTTGGCAGCGCATGCTCCCAATACAGGTAAGAACGGTGGCCCATTATGCAGTTTGTGTTACAGTGGCTTTAGCAAATAAAAGGTACTAATGGTGTGTAACGATCTAATTTCATGAAATTCGAATTTTAAAAAGAAATATAAAAAATCGAATTATAATTTTATGAACATTAAGGATGTCTGACAAGGGGTTGCCACTATGTTAAGTGTTTGGCAATGAATAACGCGATCCTTAATAATATTGTGAAGGTAATATCAAAAAATCACGCTTAATAATTTGACGAAATTAGATCGGTATTTTACACACCTTTAGTACCTTTTATCTGCCAAAGCCACTGTAACCCAAACTCCACAATGGGCCACTATTCTTACCTGTGTTGGTAGCATGCGCTGACAAACTTTGAGCATTAATAAAATAACGAAGGTCTGGGGTTCACGGGCTCCTGTGTTATAATGTATTTATGCTAATACGCTATGCATCTTAGTACTATATCAGCCACGGAAAAATACTTGACAGCGTAACAAATCTGTCACAGCGTAATTAATGTTTCATGAAGTTTTTATTGCATCCATTACATTAAGTTAAATTTCAAAGAAATGACTACGTCACATTGTGATGGAATCAATTTTGTTATTTATCCTTACTAATATGTATTATAAATGCGAAAGTTTGTCTGTTACGCTTTCACGCTTAAACCACTGAATCGATTTCAAAAATTCTTTCACCAATGAAGAGCTATAATATCAGGGAGTAACATAGGCTATATTTTATCCCGGTATTCCCACGGGAACGGGAACTTCGCGGGTCAGGCGACTGAAATCGAAGCGAAGCGAGGGCGGGTTGATAGTATTTTCTAAAACAAAACATAAGATTTCGTTTATTGAACGCTTTTTATGGTGCAATAAATAGAAATATTTATTGCACCATAAAAAGTTTATTAATATAAGTTTAGTAATAATCATAATTATAGCTGTTAGCAAATTATAGAAATGTACTAACTACGAGACCCTGTTAATACACTACTAAATGATTAATCAATGTTTAATTAATCAGTTGACATTAACAGTAGTAACAAATGCCAATTTATTAGTCCGAAATAAATAATTACAAAAACACACACCACCTAACCTGCCTGGAGCGACGGATTGGTGGCGTGCGGCCCCATAACCTACCGTATTCCCTCCCTATCGTTATTGAGACGACCACTGGTGTCGTTACCTTGACATTCGTGGCAGGCCCGGCGGGTTACCCTTTCGGCTATCATCCCATTTGACGTCCTGACAACAAGACAGTGTTACCGGAGCATCGCCCTCAAGCGGTCCGCCTTTTTGGGGGTGGCGGACTAATCCCCAGCCCGTCCACCCCCGGCCTCGGCTAGGGGCACGTTACCATATATATAAGTAAAATTTTAAGTTATGATTGCAGGATTGATTTTCCGTGTGGTGACGGAGTAAGAATACAATTCACCACCCCCTATCTTACCCGTGGGTGATCGTACGAGACGACTAAGGGATATAAAACGCATATAACATCTATGCGAGAGAAGGAAAACTCGAAATAAAACCCTATACCAACACGTTTGACCAGCGTGGTATAGTAGGTCAATTACCCTTCCATTATGGAGGAGGCCCGAGCCCAACAGTGGGACGTATATGGGCTGAGATGATGATGATGATGATTGCAGGATAATTTATTAATATTACTATAGCGTTAGAATACGCATTAATTTAAATTATAAAGATGTGTGTGCGTGTAATATGTACGCCTGTTGTTTAAGCGTGCGCGTGAGACTGATATCGATGTCGTAGATCATAACTCACGAATGTGATCAAAGAATATTAGTAAAAGAGAAGGGCCATCAAACAGGGTAATTAAAGATCTAGACAGCGTATAATCTATCCGTCAACCTATAGACATGGACAATTATAAAAGACTTCCCTGGAGGATATTGGCAAATGGATGATGGCAGTTGGAGATATAAATTTTTCAGGAGAGGTTTGCTGCCTATTCTCCCTGTGTTCTCTAGCCTGTCTTTACAACCCTGTAGGAAAGTAAAGGTCGGTGACAGGTTGTATTCTTAGTCCGTCACAAAATCCGGTGTGGGTGGGGTCCCTGACCGTCCGTCTCAGGGCTCTTCTGTGGCGACCGCAGAGGGCCATGGCAGTCAGGCCCGTACGCGGATACCGCACGGTGTTGACGGAGGCAGTGTGCTTGTTGGCTGGGACTCCTCCGTGGGACCTGGAATCATCATCATCAATCATCATCACAGTCTAGTTTAATTCTCATTGATGGAAAAACACAACATTACACAACTGCCTTTTTATTAACAATGACGTGGAAATAGACCCTGAACTTGCATTTACTAGAAACAAGAACGAGTTCAATAGTTAGCATGCCTTTAAACTTGTAAGCCGCTAGTCGTTACCGCACTTGCAGATGTGTATCTTTCATATCTGTATTCTTTTAAATACATAAAGACAGCACTCGCACCTTTAAAATACTTACAAGCTTTATCAACAAGTGTTATGTAAATTGCAGTTTTAAAAAATATCGAAGAGTGTGTGAAGAATATGTGATTCATTTCGGCTCATATACGTCCCACTGCTGGGCCCGAGCCTCATACACAATAGAAAGGCAATCGACCTTACCATACCATGCTGGTCAGACAGGTTGGTATAGGGTTTTGTTTCAAGTTTTCCATCTTTTGCATAGATGTCATTGCGTAATATATCACTTAGTCGTCTTTTACGACACCCACGGATAAGAAAGGAGGCGGTGATTGTATTCTTACTCCATCACCACACGAAAGGATTAAAAGTTATTTAATTTTTTTATACTTGATTTAAAAAAATATTCACATCATTGAAGTTAAATAGTAAACTATTAAGTCTATTTGACAATTTTCCAATATGAGGCCCCCACTGGAGTTTCGCATCTATGGTGATACCTAAAAAAACCGACTCCACTAGGTCTAGGGCCACACCATTCATTCGAACATTGGTTTCCACTTGTCTCACATTAGGTGTAGTAAATTTAATAAATTTTGTTTTCTTTTCATTAAGAAAAAGATTGTTTATATTGAACCAATGAACAACGTTAGACAGTGCGTTGTTTACATCGTCATAACTAATCACTCATATGCATATAACATACTAGCTTCTGCTCGCAACTTCGTCCACGTGATATAGATACTTTGGGCTAACGCTAACTTTAACCTAAGAACTTTGTTTAGGTAAAAGGTGAAAATATTTTTAATAATGTGAAAATTTCGCCGTTTACGCAGCGGAAGCTCTCAAAAGGAAAAGAACTCCCGATTTTGAAACATTCTTCATTGGTGCTCCGCTCATGTTGGTCTTAGCGTGATGATATATAGCCTATAGCCTTCCTCGATAAATGGGCTATCTAACACTGAAAGAATTTTTCAAATCGGACTAGTATTTTTTTTTTTTTTTATTGCAAACGGTGGCAAACGAGCAAACAGTACACCTGGTGGTAAGTGTTGCTGCCGCTCATGGACCTTTACAAGGCCGTTGCCTACCACGAAGAAAGCGAAGGGAGTGTGAATGCGTGCATTGAGGCTCGGTGATACCAAGGGCACCACCAAAACCCTCCACACGCAATCACCCTCAGAAAGTTGGGCTTCCGGCTCTCTCGCTCACCGAACGAAGCGCAGTAACAAATTGCTACTACTCAGACGTCGATTTTCTGCGAGAGCATGGTACTGCCCCGGACGGACCGGCCCGCGGCTGTAGACAGATAACTGTCGACAGTGTGGTCCTACCACTCCTAGTAGTTCCTGAGATTAGCGCGTTCAAATAAACAAATTCCTCAGCTTTATATATTAGTATAGAATAGATAGATTTTGGTGTAACAAGAGACAGTAAACTCGGAATAAACTCTACCAACACGTCTGACCAGCGTGGTATTGTAGATCCCTTCAATTGTGGAGGAGGTTCGAGCCCAACAGTGGGACGTTTATCAGCTGTGATGATGAGATTATATGCATATAATAGTATCCACGCTAAATCAGAACTGATGACGAACACGGTAGAAAACAAGAGGTTTCCCCATAATTATCTCTACAGTCACCACATTTAGCGTAAAGACATCATATATTGAAAACATAAGTAAGTATAATCTTATTTCGGTAAAGCCACACAATTCAACTCATGAACATTATGTATACACCAGATCTATATTATATAATATTATTATATAATATTCATAAGTACTAGTTGTAATATGACGTCTATGGAAAAATAAAAATTGTTTTTTTTTTCAATTCTGTATGTCGATTCCGACGGTATAAGTATTATATTACTCGCTTTCTTATATGTCTGTGTCAGTGCAATTTTTTAATTTATTTTGAACCAATTTCGCGATGAGCTAGATACTTGTGGACCATAGCTTAGAAGTGGATAACAGTGCATGAAAAAAAGAAGAAGAAAAACTCGGCCACGTACGAGTCGGGCTCGCGCACGAAGGGTTCCATACCATTGACTAGGTAAACAAATACAACTACCTGTTGCCATTATTGATCGATATCAATGCTCGATAGCAAAAAGGCCAAAACAATCGCGTTTGTTATGTGGGAGCCCTCCTTAAATATTAATTTTATGTTGTTTTTAGTATTTGTTGTTATAGCGGCATCAGAAATACATAATTTATAATAATTTCAACTGTCTAACTATCGCGGTTCTTGAGATAGAGCATGGTGACAGACAGACGGATGGACAAATAGCGAAGTCTTAGTAATAGGCTCCCGTTTTTACCCTTTGGGTACGGAATCCTTAAAACAAAAAGAGAAGAAGAAAAAACGCTAAAGATGAAGAAAATTTTAGTTACCAAAATTTACTCTCAATAAATTTTCATGAATAATAAGCATGTAGTTAGAAAACCCGAGACGACTCCCTGGCAGTAGGCGGTGATCGCACTTAGAAATTGTCGACCATCATTCTCCCGACGGCAGGTAAATTGTCTATAAATTAAAACTTTTTTTTTTTTTTTTTTTGTTGGTGGGCCGCGGTCGGCGCGCCTCCGCACCACTCCGTCCGGGGCGACAGAGGGGCTTAAGCACGCAACTCCCGCGACCCACCCGAAAACCACGTCGCCTTCGTCGTTGGGCCGACCACTGGAGCAGCGTTAACTTGTCGTCAGTGGTCGGCCCGACGGAATACCCCCTATTGGGGTACCCTCCCATCGACCGACGTCCCCCCCTCGGGTAGGACGTCGGTCTTTCCTCACGCGGTCGGCCTCTCGGCGGGTGACGGACTAATCCCCGGTCACGTCACCCGCGGCCTATAAATTAAAACTTAAACTATTTATCTTTGAAAATTAAACTGTATACATTGATTGCACAGATGGCGTAGTGGTGAGACATGTTTAAAGTGCCGAGTATCAGAGCTTCGATCTCCACGCAGGATACTGAGTGATCTTCAAACGATTATTCCGAGTTTTGGTGTTATTCATTCCACTAATTACATTTTTAAAATCCCTCATGATATAAGGATTTTATATAGTACTACGGGGTATCGTGTTTAATGAAAAATAAACAATTATTCAAGAAACTATCTAAGCGTATATAAATTTAATTAACAGGGTATTTATTTAAAAGTCATTGATTCGTGTGATGTATTTATTATGAAATGTGGTAAATTGACGAGTAAATTGCTCAAGAGTACTGAAGGTCACATCACGGTTATTACTTCTATTGAATATATTATACTACTGAACCATCGAGGCATGTGACTGATGTATTAACTCGAATCAATAGTTTCACCCAATAAGTTACACTTGTGTTACTTAAGATAAATAATAAATACAATAATTAGGCAAGATGCTCGCCAAAAATAAAACCTGGCAGTTTATGGTTGAAAAGCAAATTATAAATCTCAATACATAGCTTTTCAAACAAATACGCTAATCACGAAATGGGTGGACCGTTGGATGCAAGTGGCGCAGGACTATTCCGAGTGACATTCTCGCGGGGAGGCTTATGTCTAACAGTGGACGTCTAAGGGCTGATGGATGGATGACGTTAATAACGTAAAAATACTATATTTTTGTTTTAGAATGTATTATATTTTTGTTTTAAAATATATGTTTTAGCACTCCTTTTTTTCCTAGGAGTATCGTAAATCACCACTAAAGGATGTAAGCAGATGACTTTACTGCAAGGAAAGGATAACTCATAAGTAATAAACCTTATTGCATATTATGGCCCGCATAATGTGAAAAATGCTTGTATAGTTTGAAGAAGGTCGTCTATTATTCGTTCGTATATTTACGAATATTCATCATCATCTTCCTGCACTTAGCCCAATTACTTGAGGATAATGCTATAGGTACCTTATCTTTTTTTTTGGGGGTGGGATACGGTCAGCGTGTTACTCGCATCACTCAGTCCGGGCGACAGAGGGGGGGAGCACGCACACCCGTAACCCACCCGTGACACGTCGCCTTCGTCGTTGGGCCGACCACCGACAGGGCGCTTACCTAGCTACCTACGTGCATTAGAAATGTAATTGTTGATTAGACATCGTGAAATGGAGTTGGTTTAGGTCGATGCAACGCTCTAAGTCATCTTTTATAACAACTACGAGCAATCTAAGGGTTGGTTGTATTCCTAGCCGGGTAGTTCTTTTTTTTAACCTCCAAAAAATCGTCTTTCGCCAGTTAATGGAGAAAATTTCAAAAGATATACTATTGGGGACGAGTTTCAGCTGAGGACTGTTATTTTTATATTAGCCTACGCGAGACGAGTTCATATGAGGTTTTGTTTCTAGATTTCTATGTGTTGCAATAATGATATTTATTTATATTCATGTATCGGGATAACCACTTATCGCGGAAAAAAAAGGTGGCAGGCTGAAAGTTGTAATCATAGGGAGAATTTTTTTTTGGTATCATAATGATTTCGTCTCAATTTTATATTACATACTATTAAAGATAAGTAAACCTTTGGATTATTTAAACATTTTAAATTATTCTCATGTTTGTTGGCAATTTCTTAGTATTAGGAATATCCATAAACAACATTGACCACTTGTTCGTTTTGTATCAAAGATAATGAAAATTGTTTAATAAATTACTGCCATCGTGCATTCTAAACCATTAGGTTTTTCCTATAACTTGGTGGTGAGATTTAACCTTTCTTAAAAAACATGAAAAACAAACAACAAAAAACAACACGTTATGAATGGCTATTTAATAATTATAACGTAGAAATAGCTCATCAGGATAACTTCTGCCAAGAAAAGGCAATTGTTTTTGTACAAGGTTATGCTTATGAAGGTTTGTTTTTCAAATTACCTATGTTTTTTTTTTTTTTTTTTTTGGGTGGGTCGCGGTCGGCGCGCCTCCGCACCACTCCGTCCGGGGCGACAGAGGGGCTTAAGCACGCAACCATCTCGCCTTTGTCATTGGGCCGACCACCGGAGCAGGTTTACTTGTCGTCAGTGGTCGGCCCGACGGAATACCCCCTACGCGGGGTACCCTCCCATCGACCGACGTCCCCCCCTCGGGGAGGACGTCGGTCTTTCCTCATGCGGTCGGCCTCTCGGCGGGTGACGGACTAATCCCCGGTCACGTCACCCGCGGCCTCGGCTAGGGCGGCATGAGGCGCAGATAGTTGCGCCTGCGCCGCCCCAGTCGCCGGCGGCGGATCTCCTCATCGAGGCTGCGCTCCACGCGCAGACGATCCGCCGCCTCCTTCTGCGAGATCACTGTCTCGCAGAAGGCTGCGACCGCGTCCCAGTTCCCGACGCTGTCGACCATCGCCCTAGCGATGGCCGGCCAAATTACCTATGTGAAACTTAATTTGCCGATTATTTAATAGCTCTATAATGCAAAATTATTGTATAGCTGTTGCACCTATCTTTATTCAGAAGAATGCTCTTCCTAGGAACGAGTGGATTATGCTTTTATATACATATCTATGTTTATACAACCTCACACCTTTAACTTTCGAGAAATTAAACACAGATGTATACTTCTAATAAACCCATAGATGTATTCAAGCCCAAGTAAAGAAAATTCTATAGTGAAGAATGAAGCTGTCACCCGCTGCAGTCAGTATCCAAGTGACTCGAACGCCAACGCGAGTGGCCACCGTAGACGAGTATTTGTAGAATTGTCCACACGTTGGCCACAGTCAGTGTTCATTGTGCACTGAAACACTATGGACGCTGACATTGACGTTGCTGCAGCTTCGGCTATTTATTTAATGAGCGTATATAGCTCTTATCTCAGTGTATACCGCAGTAAAGTGGTAAAAAGAAGGTGGTTATTCACAGAAATAGAACAATGTAACCAGCTTGTCTGACTAGCATGGAATAGTAAGGTCAGTTTCCCTCCTATTGTGGAGGAGGCTCGAGCCCAACAGTAGAACGTATATGAGCTGAAATGATGATGAATGATGAAGATACTTTTTGATACTATAGATAACATATAGGGTGACTTCGATCTAATTATTTACGACGCATATCTAGAAGTAGTGGTGTAAATTTGAAAATATAATCATTTGTGTTGAGTGACATTATCACATTAAACACGTCTAACCGCGATGGATGTCAATCGTGTAATGGCGAGCAGGCCAACGTGTGAACGGCATTGTCCGAGCGCAGACGAGCGCCTTTGATTTGTGCACAAAAACCGACACCGCGGCGAAGTGAGGCAAGTGATCACGAGCAACGGCGAGTGAAGACAAATCAGCTGTCCACACGTTGGCGCTTGCATTCACTCGGCCAAGTAGGCGAGCGACGGCGAGCGTTAGCCACCTAAGGCAAATCGGGTATACACACGTTGGCGTTGGCCATTGCTCGCCTACGCTCGGTCAACATGTGGACGGAGTATAAAATATTTTTTTAAAGAACACATAAATAAAGACTGGTTTCAAGGTCGAGATCCTATATAATCATAGTCACATACTTACGCCAAGTCTTCTTCTTTGATTTTTATATCTCAATATTCCTCCCTCACATTGGGAGGAGAAAGAGACTACTATCCCTCACGCTCCAATCTGTTTGTCATAAAATATTGTTTCAAAGTTTTTTCCATCCAACAATCAGCCTATTGATGTCCACTATTAGAGATCACTATTTTCTGTGTGGTGACGGAGTAAGAATACAATTTACCACTCCCTATCTTGTCCGTGGATGTCGTAAAAGATGACTATGGGATGTAATATGCACATAACATCTATACAAGAGAAGCAAAACTCGAAATGAAACCCTGTGCAACATGTCTGACCAGCATGGTATCATTATCATCATTTCAGCCTATCGCCGTCCACTGCTGAACGTAGGCCTCCCTCATAATACGCCACAAAGTGCGGTCCTGTGCCGCCTGCATCCAACGACGCCCAGCAACTTTCACCAGGTCGTCGGTCCACCTAGTGGAGGGAGGGGGGGGGGGGGGCGTCCTACACTGCGTCGTCCAATACGTGGTCGCCACTCGAGAACCTTTCTTCCCAAGCGGTTGTCGGTTCGTCGAGCGAAGTGACCTGCCCATTGCCACTTCAGCGTGCTAATTCTTCGTGCTATGTCGGTTACACCCATTCTTCTGCGGATTTCCGTATTTTGGATTCTATCTCGCAGAGAAAGCCCGAGCATATCCCATTCGATAGCACGCTGAGCGACTTTGAACTTTGTTATGAGGCCTACATTTAGGGACCACGTTTCTGTGCCGTAAGTCATCACTGGTGGTAACACACTGGTCGTAGACCTGTGTTTTCAGATACTGAGGTATGTTGGACGAGAAGATCCGCTTAAGTTTCCCGAACGCTGCCCAACCAAGTAGGATTCGTCGGCTGATCTCTTTCTCGAAATTGGATCTCCCTAACTGGACTGTTTGTCCTAGGTAAACATAATGATCGACAACTTCGAGAACCGCATTGCCAACTAGGACCGATACAGGAATGACATGGGCATTTGACATGACTTTCGTCTTGTCCATGTTGATTCGTAAACCCACTAGTTGGGATACCCTGCTGAGATCGTTGAGCATGGTGCCAAGGTCCGCCATGGATTCTGCCATAACGACGATATCGTCTGCAAATCGAAGGTGAGTGATGTATTCGCCGTTGATGTTGATGCCGAGTCCGGTCCAGTCTAAGAACTTGAAGACATCTATAGCAGCATGGTATAGTAGGTCAAATTCCCTCCCATTGTGGAGGAGGCCCGAGCCCAACAGTGGGACGTATGTGGGCTGTGATGATGATGATTAGATATAATCCCTCCTTATGCGGTGCAATATGATAATCGCCACACTTGGTAAACAGATTGACAATCACAGTAGGTGTTTTAATTTCGCAGAAAAGTGCATCTGCCGTTTAATCTAGCAATCTCTCATTTTTATGCAATGGCCATGGGACAGTTAGAGATAGTGACATCTAGTTTTCATAACAACTTGGCACATGTAGAAAATATGTTTCCTTATACTTGTAGTACTGTTTTCTGCTTACATCCCTTAATTGTCATTAGTGAAAAACGGTCTGTTTCTTTGTTGTGTAATAATTATCAATTGTATGCTACGAATAAGCGACATTGCGGATACAAATAGTCATCTTGCCATTTCATATAAATTAGAATTGAGTGTCCTCCTCAATAGAAGGGAAATTGCGGCACTATACCATGTCAATAAGAGGTCGATACAGGTTTTTATAACGAATTTTCCTTTTCTTGCTAATATTATCATCATCATCACTGCAGCCCACATACGTCCTACTGTTGGGCTTGGGCCTCCTTCACAATGGTAGGGAATTTAACCTACTATACCATGCTGGTCAGACATGTTGGTATAGGGTTTCATTTCGAGTTTTCCTTCTCTTGCACAGTTGTTATGTGCATATTATATCCCATAGTCGTCTTTTACAACATCCACGGGCAGGATAGGGAGTGGTGAATTCTATTCTTACTCCGTCACCACACGGCAAATGCCGAAAACTTGCGAATATACCATATTTTATATCCCTTAATCATCTTTTACAAGATCCACGTTTAAGAAAGGGGATGGTGAATTGTATCCTTATTCCATTATCAGATGACGACAGGTACATATTGTATTTTGAAATATCTTCTTGACAAATAAATAATTTAAATTATCATACTGGCAATATTTTATTGCTATATCGCCTAGGGATGGACGACGGTCTAAAAATGCTATATGTCCACAAACCTTCCCTTTGCGTGTATTATTAGGGATGATTTAGGGGTGTAAATTAAATATGTTGTTTACTTTACATCAGTTACTTTCTACTTTACACCCCTTACATCCATACAAATTAAAATAAATTGATATTAAACTGTTATAAATCTTACATATGTTATAGCAACAATTTTTACGCCATTACCCCGGAGACCGAGAGAGAATATTACAAGAGCAACTATTTATATCTTAGTAATTACTTGACAACATTGAATGTTACTGTAAATATTGATGCTGGTCATATTTGGAGCTTCTACTAAGTAATATTACAGATATAATTAAATTATACTTAACTTAGATCCTACTAACTCTGTCAATGGGCATAGTAGTTTGAAATTATTATGATCCAGGTCTAGAAATCTTACAAGTTATGTCAAGGAATCGGTACCGGTAATCAAACCAAAAGGCGATAAAGAGCTCATATGACAGGTTATGAAGCCATATATTGCCTTTTTATCGTACTGGACAGTAAGGGCGTGGGGTGTCTAGATCAGAGCATATCAAAACAAAGTTGAGATATGTTAAAAGCTTAGTGTGTTTCGTCATCATTATGCGAATTAGTTTACAACGTTTTACGATTCTATTCCTATAGTGCAATAATGATATATTATATTCATAATTAATCAACGGGATAATTTTCAATTACTGTCAACATGATCATCATTATAATTTTCAATTACTGTCAATATGATCATCATTATCTCAGCTTATATATCCTACTTCTGAGCCGGAGCCTCCTGACCTGGGAGAGAAATTGACCTACAATACCGCTAATCAAATGGGGTTGTATAGGGTGATATTACGAGTTTTCCTTATCTTGTGTAAATGTCATCTATGTATTATATCCCTTAGCATATTTTACGATACCCATGGACAAGAGAAGGGTGATGTAATTGTATTCTTAACGTCATCATAAAATACACCAATCAAGACACTACCATTTGCCTGTCCATCGACCATTTGCCTGTCCTCATCCCTCGTTAAGTCGGCACAAAATGTTCTTACTTTCCATAGACTCCTATCAGCCGTCATACCTGTACTCAACGCTTTCATACACATATCCTCATTCACGGAATCCCTCTATCTCTTTTTGGGTCTCCCAAATTCTTGCATCACTCCAAAAAAAAAAATTGATTTTTCACCTTGTCGCTTGCCTTTCATCTCTTCTTATCCAAAGTCCATACCAAGGCAGTCTCGCGGTCCTAATCTTCGCTATCATTAAACTAGAACAATTTTATAAAGAATATTAACATCACGACTTTATTAGATGTTGCCTGTCGTTTCTTTGCAATGTTGTTTACCTTAACAAATTAAAAACCAAATTTTTGCAGTTGAATGAGATTATATTATTCAAGTCACGTAACATCAACTGTTATAGACTGGTAACCCTGTAAATGTTTTCCTGTAATATAGTTCGATTATACAGTATGTTACGAAAAAATAGAAAATGATTTGCAAAAGAAAAATCTAATGCTGAGTATTAAGCATTTGTTTCTCGAGGCTCGAGCCTTGTGGTTGTATATATGAGCCAAGATGATGCTGATGAATAACTAACTTCTTATTACTATACTGCTATAATGGTAATCAGGTGGAAATATTTTCCAATAAATGTGTATTGAATAACTCGTAATCTTAACCGTTTTCATGGATTTTTGATTTTTTGATTTTGTTGAAAAAAAATGTTTTCTTTGACAAGTCTAATTATTACAAGTAAGAAATGTAAAACTTAGTAAAGGTATAATATTTATCACACTTAAAAATTGCGAAGCTGACTTTTATAATTATCCAAAATTACTAAATTTAATAAGTTAACGAAATTATTCTGCTATTACCGAGAAAACGATTGTTTAATAGTACTCAATTGCCACCCAATTTATAGCTCGCAAGTATCGTTAAAGACGACTAAAGGATGCAGGAAAGGATATGCAGATAACATCGATGCAAGAAAAGGAATACTGGACATCAAATCCTATACCAACAACTCGGACAAGCGAACTTTTTTTGGGGGTGGGCTACGGTTGGCGTACCCGTCGCCCGGCTCCGTCCGGGGCGACGGGTACCACCGGTGCAGGGTGACTTGTCGTCAGTGGTCGGCTTGACAGAATACCCCTTGAGGAGTACCCTTTCCTCGACCGACGTCCCCCCGTCGAGGAGGACGTCGGTCTTTCCTCGCGACACTAAAAGAGGTCTAACCCAATAATAAGTCTTATTAGAGCTAAAATAGTGACTTCAATTTACGACAATATATTGTCATTGTATCAATGAAACTACTTTTAACTTTATACACGTAGATATTAGAAAATTCAACATATCTTGATCATTAGTGTGCAAAAATATTCTGCATGCGATTAATGATAAAGATTCTACACATACATATGCGTGACACAGAGCACGGGAATAAAATATTTTATTTTATACTCATAAAATTGAATATCGACCATAGTGCCATAATGGACGTATTAATTGCAAGATCTCAGATGAAAACATTTCCTTGGTGTGACAGAAGACATTAATTAGTCTTGACTTTGGAATATAATCCTCAACTACACCGTGCTGATCAGACAGGTTGGTACAGAGTTTATTTCGAGTTTTCCTGCTTTTGCATAGATATTACGTGCATATTTAATTCCTTAGTTGTCTCGTACAATATCTACGGGCAAGAGGAGTGGTCAATTGTATTCTTCTCCGTCACGGAACATGATTGGAAAAATTAAAATGGATATAAAAAAATACATATTTTTAATAATCGTTCAGTAGTTCGAGTTTTCCGTGTGGTGACTGAGTCAGAATACAATTCACCACTCCACCGTGGGTATCGTAAAAGACGGCAACGAGGGATATAATATGCATACGTCTGACGAGCATTATATCGTATGTCAATTTGCCTCCCATAGTGGAGAAAGCCCGAGCCCAGCAGTGGGACGTGTATGGGCTGAGGTAATGATAATGATGATGGATACGAATTTAAAACCAAATTAAGAAAACTCCTGTTAATGAAATTAGAAACTCATAAGTTACTAAGATGTATCATATTTTAACGATCCATTTGGCACTGAAAAAGGTTTCCGTAAATATATCATCATCATCATCATCTCAGCCCATATAAGTCCCACTGTTGGGCTCGGGCCTCCTCCATAATGAAAGGGTAATTGACCCACTATACCACGCTGGTCAGACGTGTTGGTATAAGGTTTTATTTCGAGTTTTCCTTCTCTCGCATAGATGTTATATGCGTTTTATATCCCTTAGTCGTCTCGTACGATCACCCACGGGTAAGATAGGGGGTGGTGAATTGTATTCTAACTCCGTCACCACACGGAAGGCGTAAATATATACAAACAAACAAAATATGACATGATAAACATAAAGCAATCCTGTACTTCACTTTTGATTTTTTTATTTATCCATCTAGATACAAATACAATGTACGTATACGTTATGATTATTTAGATAAATAGTGTTGCTGGAAAATGTAAACAATCCAAAGGAAAGCTAGCTTTTTTTTGGGGTGGGTAGCGGTCGGCGCACTCCTCGCATCACTCCGCCCGAGGCGACAGAGGGGCGTAAGCACGCACACGTGCAACCCACCCGAACACCACGTCGCCTTCGTCGTTGGACCAACCACCGGAGCAGGGTTACTTGTCGCCAGTGGTCGGCCCGACAGAATACCTCCTAATGGGGTACCCTCCCGTCAGCCGACGTCCCCCCCTTGGGGAGGACGTCGGTTTTGCCTCACGCGGTCGGCCTCTCGGCGGGTGACGGACTAATTCCTCGGTCACGTCACCCGCGGCCTCGGCTAGGGCGGCATGAGGCGCAGTTGGTCGCACCTACGCCGCCCCAGTCGCCGACGGAGGGTCGCTTCGTCGAGGCTACGCTCTGCAAGATTACTGCTTCGCAGAAGACTGCGACCGCGTCCCAGTTCTTCGCCAGGGCGATGCTCGACAGCGTCTGGTCGGCACCGATGATTACGACAAGTTCAAGACGCTGCTCTGCCCAGGTGGCAAGGAAAACTAGCTAGCAACCAGTCTGATTAGCGAGCAAGGCATCAAATTTACTCTCCATCCAAACTTGTCTGTAGCAGTTTACATTAAAAAAAATGTAGGTTTTCACTTCAAAAAACATAGACAAGGGTCTATCACCCAGGCAGAAATAGTCACTATTATCTAGTTATTAAGTCAGTGCGCTACTTACGATCTTCTTTTTCAATTTAGACAATAAACTATGATATAAATATCCTCACGCTTAGGCAGATTATACAAAAGACCGAGGAGTATAATCGGCCCCTGTGTTTAGCGTTTGTGGACTATGAGAAAGCTTTGCTTCAGTCGAAACTTGGGCGGTGCTGCAGTCCCTTCAGTGGTGCCAAATCGACCATCGTTATATCGAAGTGCTGAAGTGTTTGTATAGGAAAGCCACAATTTCAGTCCGTATCCGGGATAAGAGTACGAAACCGATCCAGTTGCAGAAAGGCGTGAGACAGGGAGACGTCATCTCTCCGAAACTGTTCACCACTGCACTGGAAGATGTCTTCAAGCTCTTAGACTGGACCGGACTCGGCATCAACATTAACAGCGAATACATCACTCACCTTCGATTTGCAGACGATATCGTCGTTATGGCAGAATCCATGGAGGACCTTGGCACCATGCTCAATGATCTCAGCAGGGTATCCCAACTAGTGGGTTTACGAATGAACATGGACAAGACGAAACTCATGTCAAATGCCCATTTCATTCCTGTACTGGTTGGCAATGCCATTCTCCAAGTTGTCGATCATTATATTTACCTAGGACAAACAGTCCAGTTAGGTAGATCCAATTTCGAGAAAGAGATCAGCCGACGAATCCAATTCGATTGGGCAGCGTTCGGGAAACTTAAGAGGATCTTCTCGTCCAACATACTTCAGTGTCTGAAAACACAGGTCTACGACCAGTGTGTGTTACCAGTGATGACTTACGGCACAGAAACGTGGTCCCTAAATATAGGCCTCATAACAAGGCTCAAAGTCGCTTAGCGTACTATGGAACGGGCTATGCTCAGGATTTCTCTGCGAGATAGAATCCGAAATACGGAAATCCGCAGAAGAACAGGTGTAACCGTCATAGCACAAAGAATTAGCACGCTGAAGTGGCAATGGGCAGGCCACATCGCTCGATGAACCGACAACCGCTGGGGAAGAAAGGTTCTCGAGTGGCGACCACGTATCGGACGACGTAGTATAGGACACCCCTCCACCAGGCGGACCGACGACCTGGTGAAAGTTGCTGGACGTCGTTGGATGCAGGTGTCACAGGACTGCACTTTGTGGCGTAACATGAGGCAGGCCTACGTCCAGCAGTGGACGGCGATAGGCTGAAATGAATGACGAATGAATGAATAAATTATGAATAAGGTCCTATTATTGCTGAGAAAATAAATTTTCATATTTAATTTTAGTATTTACTACCATTGTCTATTAGTAAGCCATCAAAAGTATAAAATATAGATAATTGTCTCTTAAAAGTCTATATTTAATTCTAGCTGACCCAACAGACGTTATTCTGTTCAAATAAAATAAGGCCACCTACCGGGTCCAATTGTGAATCTAAACCATTCTCGAATCCCCTTGAACATATACAAAAAATTTCGACAACATCGGTCCAGCCGTTTAGAAGGAGTTCAGTGACATACACACGTACACAAGAAATTTATATATCAAGATAATACGCTAAAACACTAAAATGTTAAACATAGATTATGATTACACTATAGTATTTACAGACGCCCACAAAAACTGACGCTTACGCTCGTTGATTTGTTTGACATCACAGATTAAGCTTCTCTCTAATGAACTCCTGTAATCTCAGAGTGCAGCTTAGGTCACTTTCACATAATAAACTGTGTCAGTATTGCGAAGTTCTTAAAAGAATCACGTACATTCGATATCAGATATATCTTCTTGCAATTGATAGATTATACCAGCTCTCGGCGGTAGCTTTGCCCGAGTAAAAAGTAACTTTCCCAGGATAATGTACAAATCCGTTAAACGCATTACGCTTTATTAAGTAAACAAAGTTGGACTAAGCCAAGAGAATATATTGTGGGGAAAAAGTATTTTATACTCAGAACAAGTCTACCTATTTGTAATTTTCATACCTATCTGTTCAACAGTTTACACACGATCGAGTAGCAAACATACATACACATATGACGTGATATTTTTAATGCCTTGTGAAGTATTTCACGTATTTTTTAGGGTTCCGTACCCAATGGGTAAAAACGGGACCCTATTACGAAGACTTCACTGTCTGTCCGTCCGTCGGTCAACAGGCTGTATCTCAAGAACCGCGATAGATATAATAGATAAAGATTTCAACTGTCTAGCAGTTGAAATTTTTACAAATTATGTTTGTCTGTTGCCGCTATAACAACAAATACTAAAAACAAATTAAAATAAATATTTAAGGGGGGCTTCCATACAACAAACGCGATTTTTTTGCCTTTTTGCTCAATGGTACGGAACCCTTCGAGCGCGAGTCTGACTCACACTTAGCCAATTTTTATATATTTTTTGTTATTAATGTGTTTTGTATACAAATAAATGTTGGGCAACTTTCAATTCTTAGTTCAGAAGCTAATTAACCTCAACAAATGTTAAACAAAAGCATTGGTATCATTAAGCCATACATATGTATTTCGTAAGCTATAATGAAATGAACGCGACGTTAATTTTATCTTATCTGTTATCGGTTCTTTTTCTAACTATCCGAATAATATTTACACATAAGCTTTATTATAAACTAGCAAATGCTCGCGGTTTCACCAGTGTTATTCCAGGAACTGGTAATAAAATATAGCTTATGTTGAAATAATTTTTAATGTAGAGTTTAAATGTGAAAGCGTCAACAAAAAAAAACTTATTTTTACATTTATAATATTAGTCAGGATAAGTAAGTTATTTACGAAATATATTCTAATACATTTTGTCGCATGATGACTGAATAAGAATAGGTACAATTCACTATTCCCTATCGTGCCCGTATATGTCGTAAAAAAATGAATAAGGAATTTATCAACTTGTGTGAATAACATAGTATTTAAGGTTGATTTCTCTCCTATTGCATAGGAGGCTCTTGACCAACAGTGGGAAGTATATGAGCCGATTTATTGAAGTAAAAATCATTTTTGTGATAAGAATATTCGCCTTTCATAATTTATAAAAGAAAGACTGTATAGATCTATTCATTACGCTACGAATTAAGGATTTGACTAGTTGTTATCTTACTAACTAAATATATTCAACATTATCCAAAGAATCAACCAAAACGCGTTATATATTGTATTCTTAGACCATTACCTTGCATTAATAGCTAACAAAATTTGACATTTGCCACAAGGTCTTCAAAGTTAATTGTCATAAACAATTTAATTAGTTAATATTTCTATATTCTACGAATTTTATCGTAAAATTTTATCTTTGAAGTATGTCATCATCACGGCTTATATACGTCCCACTGCTGAGCTCGAGCCTCCTCCCTACCTATATACCACGCTGGTCAGATGGGTTGGTATAGGATTTTATACTCTGTATTCCTTCTCTTTTATAGATGTTATATGCCTATTATAATCCCTTAGCCGTCTTTTGCGACACCGATGGACAAGTCACCACACGAAATTGAGGTATGTAAGTATATAATATTAAAATTTCGTTGGACGAAAGCTACGTTAGCATTAAATACATAAACATATTTAATACTATTTTATACTATCTATCCATGTGACGACTAGGTAAGAATACAATTAGCATCATTCCACCCCTTTCTTACCTGTAAAAAAATCAAAATACGGCTAAGAATCTCACTAGCAGACTGGTCAGCGACTCTAGGATAGAGTTGATCGCACTGCAATCGGCAACCCGTCTACCAATCGTGGTGATTATGAAACATATCCTCACATTTGTAAAGTGGGGTTTCCCCCATCCGTACATCCAACATTGGATTGCGAAAGGCTGAATAATGACGGAACTTTTCAATTATCAAGCCGGCAAATACTAATAACATTATTCAAATTATCACAAATAATGTATAATAAGATAATAATTTTGAACGTCCTGTATTTCAATTATGAGGGTCATGCATCAAAGACAGATAAAATAATGAACCCACCGGGGGTAAATTAGATGTTTTAAGCATACGAGCGTCTAGTATATATAGAGGCATATGATTACGACGGACATCATAACACACCGACATCTAACGGAGATTACTATTCGTGAATAAGAACGGTAGGTTGCATGTTATTAAAGCGAGTACTGCAAGTCTAAAAATATTAATTACAATCATTATATCTAATCTACATCTTAATATCCTTGCGGTAATAATATTGAAAAGTGTTATATAAAAGTAAAAGTAATCTTGTTCCAATTTTAATTAATTTACTTCTAATATTTGGCTAACTTTTAAGATATTATCTAAATATTTACGGTTTTTTTAATATTCGTTATATTTATGTTATTGATTTTAATAGAATATATTGTTTATTATATTATTTATTTTAAATCTGTTTCTTCTATTAAACATTTGTTATGTTTATAATACAAATTATTTCTATTCATGGTACAGAATACGTCTAAAATGCAAATATATATTATGCTTTATGACTGAAAATCATATCTTCTTTCCTTTCAGGAAAAGATGAAATACCTGATAGTATTATGCTGCGTCGTGGTAGCGGTAATTGCTAATGATAAATATACCGATAAGTACGACAACATCAACTTGGACGAGATCCTGCAGAACAAACGATTGCTCATCGCTTATGTCAACTGTGTTCTGGAGAAAGGCAAATGTACTGCTGAGGGCAAGGAACTCAAAGGTATGTGTATTTTTATTGCTTGAATAATCGATGATGAGTTATTTGATTACGATAATCACTAATCCCACTCTTGGGCTTAGGCCTCCTCCACAATAAGGGGGGATTGGCCTGCAATTCGACGCTGGTCAGTCGTTAAAATAGGATTTTATAACGAATTTTCCTTTTCTTATATACATGTTACTGGATTGTTTAATCCCTTAGTCGTCGTTTATAACACTTATGGGTAAAAGACAGGGTGGTTAATTGTATTATTACTCCGTTACGGCACGAGGAATATTAATAACAAAATATTGGCATTGATAATATGAGCAAATTATTTGCCCGTTTTAAATCGTCACCGACTTAAAAATTCCACTAGACTCCTTGTTTTCTCGTGAAGTTTATAATAACCAGCGAAGAAAATCTTCAAAAGACTGAGGAGTGTCAATCTCCTCGGAATTTCATAACACAACCTGTTCGACAAGCGTATGAATTCAAATCAAATCAAATATATTGACAGTAATACATTTACAAATTCAATTATATAGTATCAAATAATACATTATAGTATATTCTATTCATTACGAAGCATATAACCAACTATGGCGAGGTATATAGATGGATGGAGGTCTAGTTTATATTCTAGACAGCGAGTGGAATAACTTATTAATTTAATTCAACAATACTCATGGTAAGGAGGACTCGACGAACGACAGATTCGATGCAAACTTCGTTAAATATTTCCTTTAAATTCTGTTTCAATTTATTATCCTACTGTATCTACTCTTGCAGTTGATATTTAAGCCTGATTCTAATGTACTGTTCTCTTAAACATAGCGATACTTACAAAGCAGTGATACCATTGTATTATAAACAAACTACGTTTAATTATATACATTTTACACATAATTCGCTCCCTCTCCGTGTGGCAACGGAGTAAGAATACAATTGACCACCACCATTCTTGCTCGAGGGTATTGTAAAAGACGACTAAGTGATTCCATGCATACCATACGCATACAACATCTATAGAAGAGAAGGAAAACTCTAAATAAAACCTTATACCAACCCGAATAACCAGCGTAGTATAGTAGGTCAATTTCCCTCCAATTATGGAACTCAAACTCAATCCCAGGCGTGGGATGCATATCAGATGATTATGATGAATTGATTCCCATCACCGTGTAGTAAGTGAGGAAAACCAGCTGCAAAGCAAGATAAGAATACAGCTAATAGTTGAGTAGAGGAATATAATAGCAGTATACCGAATAATAGATAGTCGATACCCTGAATATGCTATTGTATTCCAAATTTGTCTCTAGCTAGGTGTTCATTGTTATCTCTTAACTATCGAGCGACTTAATTAATTCACGCTAAGTTATAAAAAATTTTCGGGTCAATATGACGTACATACTCAGTAAGATCTTATATCTTTAAACGAGCAATTCTTGTATATATATATATATTCAGGATCTCGGAAACGGCTCCAACGATTTTGTTGAAACTTGGCATACTAAAGGTTTCGGGTCCAAAAAATCGATCTAGCTAGGTTTTATTTATAGAAAATGTTGTTTTGTGTGTGTTTTTAGCAAAACAAACAATGACATTAAATTTTAAAAGAATATGAATTCAAATTTCGTTGTCAATGTTATGAGTTACGATAGCTTAGATGGGAAGTTGAAAGGTTCTAATTTTGGTTTTTTTGGCATTCAAACAGCGTCGGTTCGAATCTCGCTGTTGTTATTATTATCCTCTTTTTATATTTTTTTATATATTTTTCATTATTTATTTTTTATTAATATATATCTAAATAAATTCGATAAAAATATTCCGAGCGAAGCTCGGTCAACCAGATATTGTATCTATAAGTACATTTTGTATATTCACAAGCAGACTTATCCTGGCGTTTCGTAAAAACCAAGGTAATTTTGCATAACCAATATTAAATTTAATCAGCCTTTCTAAAGGACAATATTACAACTATGCGATAAATAAAACGAGACATTTTATTTAAACCGACAGTTTATGAACTCACATATTATCATATGTATTTAAAAATTTGAACATAATAGAATCAATACTACTCAGGTAAAAGTCTTAGACAAAATTACTTCAAAAGCAAATATATTACATAAATAAAGCATTTGAGCTTTTTTTATTTATGCTATAGTAATTATATATATATAATAACATTTTTATATATTATTTTATTTTATTTAAAAGCATAGAAAAATATAATCTTTTTTTTTTTTTTTTGTGGGTGGGTCGCGGTCGGCGCGCCTCCGCACCACTCCGTCCGGGGCGACAGAGGGGCTTAAGCACGCAACTCCCGCGACCCACCCGAAAACCACGTCGCCTTCGTCGTTGGGCCGACCACTGGAGCAGCGTTAACTTGTCGTCAGTGGTCGGCCCGACGGAATACCCCCTGTTGGGGTACCCTCCCATCGACCGACGTCCCCCCCTCGGGGAGGACGTCGGTCTTTCCTCACGCGGTCGGCTTCTTGGCGGGTGATGGACTAATCCCCGGTCACGTCACACGCGGCCTCGGCTAGGGCGGCATGAGGCGCAGATAGTTGCGCCTGAGCCGCCCCAGTCGCCAGAAAAATATAATCTAGGAGAACGACAGTGCCCCCAAGTTTTTTTTACAAGTTTTGTTTTTGATGGTATAGTTTATATTGACAAGTAGTTTTTCATAAAAAGTCACCGTTTTAGGTAAGTTTTATAGTATATTCCGTTCGTTATCGTTTTTACATATAGCACGAATGAGATAAATTCTGAAGAAGTACTTTCAGGCCTTTGTCCTGAAATTTGAGTTAATAACAAACTCACATTTCACTAAGTTTTAGTTGTGTGTATTTAATTCGATATATGCATAAATATCTGGTTGATCACCCGCAGCCACGGTCCGGTCAGCCGCAGCCACGCCATTTATTTGCATAAAGTAGATAGTACTAGTATAGAAAGAGTGACATTAAAAATAAAAAGTGACTTGTGTGATTACGATGCCATCTTCTTATACAATGTTAGAATCCCATAATATGCATTTGATCTATGGAGAATACAGATGCAATGATCATCCTGCAAGTAGATTGTATCGTGAGCGATATCCGAATACTGTACGCTATCCAGACCATCGAGTGTTCATTCATGTTTCTTGAGCATATTCGGAGGGACATTTTCCTAATGCCCAATAAAATACAATAGGTAGGCGTCATTCTCTGTCTCTCTTTCACACACGCAATAAGATTTTTTATATGAGGTCTAATAAAATAGAGCAAAAAAATATACCTAATAATTTTTCATAAACTTCGTTGTCTGTCACAAAAATATTTTTTTCTAAATGTTACGATAACATCTAGAAGGTATTATACCATTTTGGAATAATGAATAATGTGGCCAACTTTTAAAATTACTTGCCACTATGGTTACGGTTCATTTTTTTACAGGATGGTGTGTTAAATTCAAATGATTAAGGTTTTCTTCGAAAAAATTAAGGAATAGCCATAACAAATGTATATTTTTTCTGTCATTGTAATATGTCTAGTTTTAATTGTAATTGTGGTCGATAGTGCAGTTATCTGCGCTTCCAACAAAAAATATCCGATGCCAAAACTAGCCTATTTATCGTTATAGTACTTGAAAATATCGTACAAGGACTGATTTTTCACCGTTTTTAGTAATATGTTCATATAAAAAAAAAGTGGTATGGATTTTTTTTTTATTTTTTCATAGATGTCATAAAGTCATCTACCACCCGCTTTCCGTTGGACATTTAATTTAGGGACACCCTGTATATATACACTAGCTAATCCAACAGACGTTGTTCTGTTTAATAAACTAAAAGCAGCGCCATCTACCGGGTCCAATTGTGAATCTAAATCATCCACGAATCCCTTTAAACACACACAAAAAAAATTGTTAACATCGGTTCAACCGTTTAGGAGGAGTTCAGTGACATACACACGTACACAAGAAATTTATATATCAAGATATACAAGAATTGCTCGTTTAAAGATATAAGATATTGAATAATATCATCTATTGACAGTCCTATACTTATAGACGTTATTGAGAAATGACTAAAGTACAAACTTTATACTACTAAAACATTTTGGCTTTTAAATGTGACTTTTAAAAGTGTGTAATTTCCGGATTAGAATACAATTCACCACTCTCTGTCTTGCCCATGGCTGTCGTAAAAGACGACTAAGGGATATAATATGCACATAACATCTGTGCAAGAGAAGGAAAACTCGAAATGAAACCCTATACCAACATTTCTGACCGGCATGATATAGTTGGTCAAACTCTCTCCCATTGTGGAGGAGGCCCGAGCCCAACAGTGGGACGTATGTGGGCATTTTCATAAAAATGCACAAGGGCGTTTTCAGGCCTGTCCCTCTAAAACATTACCTTTTTTAAACAATTAATTCTATTTAAAAGTAGCACAAAATTTTACATTAGGTTTATTGTACATTTAAGTAATATTTTATAATATTATTTAAGCCATATATTTACTCTAAAATACGGCACTAAGTAAATTATTACAACTAATATGTAAATTCAGTGTTGAAATATCGTCTGGCTACAAAGGGACACGATAAAATGATAGCAATCTGTTGTTATATTATTTTTTAATCGAAAAATTATACTATAATTGGCTTAAATAATATTATAAAATATTACTTAAATGTACAATAAACCTAATATAGAATTTTGTGCTAGTTTCAAATAGAATTAATTGTTTAAAAAAGGTAATGTTTTAGAGGGACAGGCCCGAAAACGCCCCTGTACATTTTTATGAAAATGCCCATGTGGGCTGCAATAAAATATGGTAAATGTGCGGTCCAACTGGTATACTCTCACAGAAAATTGACGTCTCAGTAGTAGCAATTTATTGCTGCCCGACTTTCTGAGGGTGTTTGCGTGTCGTAGGTTTTGATGATGCTTTTAGTATCACCGAACCTCAGTGCACGCATTCACACTCCCTTAACTTTCTTCACGGTAGACAGTGGCCTAGCGAAAGTCCGTGGCGGTAGTATTACTGACCATCAGGTGCGGTATTTGCTTGTTTGCCACTAAGAGCAATAAATAAAAGAACAAAGAAAAGATAAAGATTTAGGAAGCAAGTGTATAGAGTGATGAGGATAGTTAGAAGGGAAGCAAAGAAAAATGATATCACAAGTACTCAGTACTATATTATTATATGCTGCGCTTTTCAGAAAGGCAATCCTTAATCCAGTGCAAAATTAGATCCAAGTACTCAAAGCATTCTTCGTGATTAATAAAATATACATATATTTACAAAAGCTTGTTTTTACATTTTTAAAGTTCTCATAGGTTTTTTTCTGAAATATGGCGACGATATCCTTGTTAAAGTAGTTACGAAAACATAAAATATTTACATCAAAGTATTAACCAAGAAATATATTGCTGTGTACATATTGCATAATATTTATACAGCGTTACTTAAACATATAATAAAACTCTAACAAATACGTATCTGTTTGTTTAATCTTTCTCTTATTATTTTAGAAATATTCTCAAAGAATCTTGTTGATGTGATCAATAGTGATTTTGATATTTAGGTCATTAAGTCGAAAAAAGATTATATTAGTAGGCTTAAGTTAAAAGTTTATTGATGAAAATCGTCAATAAACTTCTTCGCTACGACAATATTACGTGAGATTAATTACTAAAATATGATTACTTTAAACGTCTGCTTATTCGTTTAGTGATAAATGCATGGAACTATAAATAAAGATCTGCTGTATAATTTAGTTTAAGCACGTCATATGACCTATAGTTGAGAATGTGAATAATTATTTCTAACTCCCTTATTATGTGATTACGTACTTCTTTTTTTTAGTCCTTAAATACCGTCCTATTAAAGATGAACTTCTTCTATATAAAGGCAATCAATCTACTATAACACACTGTAATACAGGTTGAGATATGAATTTTTATTTTGGATATTCCTTCACTTCCTATGCTGCTATTTTCCTACAAATTTAGTAATTTTAATCCTTCACAAAGAAAATATTATTCATTTTAATTATTTATTGGGGGCATTAAGAGTTTAGGATTCTCTGCTCGCACGGGCACGTTACAGGTTACAGTGAAATAAATATATAATAAGAAAAAACCTAAACGTTAATATTAAACAGCAACAACAATGTATAAATTTAAGCAAGTAAAACCACAGATGCAACCAGTATCTACATAAATCATGCATTAAATGTCAGCAAAATGCAAATATTATTTGTAAATATAGCTTTTATGTAATAGGTTAACCATTTGTAATACTGAACCGATGTTTTTTTAGGTTTGAAATTTATCTATACATACGACGCTATTATCACTATCATTTCGGCTCATGTACGTCCCTCTGCTGGGTTCTAGCCTCCTCTCCAATGGACTATGGTATAGTCCACGGTCCAGCTAGTCACACGGATTGATATAGGGTTTCATTTCTAGTTTGCCTTTTCTAGCACAGATCTTATATGCATATTGTATCCCTCGTCGTCTTTTACGATACGTAAGGGCAATAGGGAGAGTTGAATTGTGTTTTTACTCTGTCACCACACGACAACAATTAAATAATTCAAATGTTTTAAAGGCAAAAACATTTCTATGGAATATGGTATAGACACATTAAGACACCTAGCCTCTCAATTTTGAAACATGCTCACGTCACGTTTAATACTATTTATAAAGTCCATTTCTGTGTGGTGACGCAGTAAAAATACAATCTACTACTCCCTATCTTACCCGTGGATGTCGTAAAAGATGACTAAGGGCTATAATATGCACATAACATCTGTGCAAGAGAAGAAAAACTCGAAATGAAACCCTAAACCAACATGTCTGATCAGCGTCAAATTCCCTCCCATTGTGGAAAAGGCCCGAACGCAGCAGTGGGACCTATGTGGGCTGCGATGATGATGATGATAAAACCCGTTATATTTTGTACTTAAGGATCTGGTGATTATCAATTTTGATCTGTAATTTTTACTTTACTGTCGATTACGAGATTTCCTGCCTTTCCTTATAATCTGTTTGTGATCCTGATTCGTTTTCTGCGACGTTTCGACGATTTAATCTCATAGCTATTCTCTTTATTTGCTTCCTCACGAAAGCCTGTGTAGTAACTGAAAATAAATAAAGTAATACCAAATCCGAAGCAGCGTTTCGTAATTTTTTCATAGCTATTGTAAATAATTCAATACATCAGTTAAAAATCAATTTATCTTTACTTTGTACTTTCTACTTAAGACGCTTTCTTTTTATTAGCGAGTGATGAGCTTTTGATAGAGATTTTTTTTTAATAATAAACTAGCTGACCCAACAGACGTTGTTCTGTTCAAACAAAATAAAAGGAATTCTCCTTGAAAGTGACAGCAGCCCCAACTACCGGGTCCAATTGTGAATCTAAACCATTCTCTAATCCCCTTGAATACACACAAAAAAAATTCATCAACATCGATCCAGCCGTTTAGGAGGAGATCAATGACACACACACGCACACAAGAAATATATATTTAAAGATATCAAAACAGCTGTGCATAAATTATCATCTCGTCGACATATACCTCAACCCTTTGTGTCAAGCCCGAATGTATTGATATTGAGCAATTACAGTCTCGGCATTTTTGAAGTTAACAATCGCTGGAGAGCCCGTATTGCATGCATTATATTTTCTGATCTTAATCCCCTAAAGATAAGAACGATTTTCAACTCAAACGGCTATGATTGAAATTGCAATATCAAGCATCCAAAATATAAATATTGTGTAGTTTATAAGCAACTCACGTAGATTATACTGTCAACTTCCGTCAAAGATAAATGGAGGAAAATTGTGTCATATGCTTCCTAACATACTATTATGTTTTTTGTATTTATGATTATTTAGCTACATACATATTAAGTTAATAGTGAGAAAACAACTGATTAACTACTCAAACCTAGAATCTAATATTTTTTTAAAGATAACTGCTACCACAATACCGTACTTATATTTCAGGGGACGGAGTCATAACAAAAATACGGAGTACGAATACAATTCACCATCCCCTCTCCAGCCCATGGGTGTCGTTAAAGACGATTAAAGAATTAAATACACATATAAAATTTATGCAAGAAAGAAAATTTTGAAATAAAACTCTTTGCCAACGCGTCTGACCAGCATGGTTATAAGTATGTGAATTTCCCTCCTATTATGGAAGTGGCTCGAACTCGTACGTAAATGAGATGAAATAAATGAATGAATAAATCATCATCTCAGCCCATACACGTCCCATTGTTGGGCTCGAGCCTCTTCCACTAACGTCTTGGTATAGGGTTTTGTTTCGAGTTTTCCTTCTCTTGCATAGATATTATATACATATTATATCCCTCAGTCGTCTTTTACGACAACCGCGGGCAAGAGAGGGGGTGGTGAGTTGTATCCTTACTCCGCCACCACACGAATATTTACCCCATCTAAAAAGGACGGGTAAATCCTAATAAGAATAACCAATAAGTTTAATAAAGAAATAGTAGAAGAAAAAGAATAGTAGTGCAGTCATTAATTACAAATTCTAATTAAAATTTTACAGACCATCTTCAAGACGCTATCGAAACAGGTTGCAGTAAGTGCACTGAAACACAGGAGAAAGGAGCATACAGAGTGATAGAACATATAATCAAAAATGAGCCAGATATCTGGCGTGAACTCACCGCTAAGTTTGATCCTAAAGGTGAATGGAGAAAGAAATACGAAGACCGTGCGAGAGCTAAGGGAATCCAAATTCCACAGGAGTAACCTTTAAAACTACTAATATAAGCTGGAAAAGAGTAGCGTTATGATTTTAATGAAGTTTAGTATCAATTATATTTACTAGCCCGTAAACCATAGCTCTTTTGATTTATAAATTTAATTGCTTCTATTGCTCTACGATATTTGAAATAGATATATCCTTAAATTCTTATTGTATGAAATTACAATTTCTATAGATATTTGCACAGTATAACTGCTTACTTATTTCAATAATATATTGTAATTGTAGAAAATTTTTCTATAAATTATTTAATTAGTGCCTAAGCTTAGGAAATATACGTATCCTTGCTTGAAATTTTTTTGTACCCAAATTGATGTTATTAATATAATAAAACCAAAAAAAGGTCTACTAGTTTGATATTTCACTACCATTGCATATCGTACTTTTCTTTTTTTGACCGACTTCTAAAGATGTTTGTATTTTTTATGTTTGTTCGCACAACTCCTTCACTTGCCAACCAATTTTAAAATATTTTTTTTGGAAAGGGTATACTTTCCAAATGAGCCCATAAACTTTTATCGAAATCGGACAAGCAGTTTTTGAAAAATCAAAAAAAAATCTAAAAAATTATCTACATTTTCTACACTAACGATCTTTTCGTTTACTCTGCATAGCGTTTTGAAGTCGGTTTTTTTTTTGTAAGAAATCGTTGATAGGTTATATTCTATTTTACATTTCCACCTGTTGAATTGCGTGGATATCCGGATTCAATTTCTTCAATGAAGGCGATTTAATCCTTTAGATTATACATCTCCTTGCAGATATCTCAGCTATAAGTTAAACATGTTCTTCACATGATCGGCAACTTTAAGAGTAAACTATTGCCCGATATAAGTATTCCCTTATGATCCTATGGAACTTCACTTGGAACTTAAATAAATTCTCTTTCAATCAAATAGCATCACAAGATATCACAGTCTTGATTATAGTTGAGGCGGCGGATCGCCTGCGCGAGGAACGCAGCCTCGATGAGGAGATCCGCCGCCGGCGAATGGGGCGGCGCAGGCGCAACTACCTGCGCCTCATGCCGCCCTAGCCGAGGCCGCGGGTGACGTGACCGGGGATTAGTCCGTCACCCGCAGAGAGGCCGACCGCGTGAGGAAAGACCGACGTCCTCCCCGAGGGGGGGACGTCGGCCGATGGGAGGGTACCCCACGTAGGGGGTATTCCGTCGGGCCGACCACTGACGACAAGTAAACCTGCTCCGGTGGTCGGCCCAACGACGAAGGCGAGGTGGTTTTCGGGTGGGTTGCGGGAGTTGCGTGCTTAAACCCCTCTGTCGCCCCGGACGAAGTGGTGGACCGCAGCCCACTTACAAAAAAAAAAAGTCTTGATTATAGTTGCTAAATACTCTCGATATCTAATTATCACAATAAAAAAGGAAAGGAACTTTATTCTCTTGACATTAGCATCAATGGTGATTTCTTAGAATAATAACGTATAGAAGGATAGAGTCCATACTTAAGCCATCAAAAATATGAAGCAAACAATACTACATGCGGCTACACACGTACACATGTACACCACTGTACAAATTATGAAATCAAATTTTGTTTTTATTAACATAAATCGTCGAGATACTTTTAAAAGTAATGCTAATATACTTTTTATGTTTTTCAAATGTGTTGTGACACCATTTGAATGCACAAGCCGTCATAATTACCTATTTATTTTCTAAGAATTGCGTACGTACGTGCAGTACGGTGACCTTGTACATTACGGAAGCGCGATAAGCGCCATTAGGCTCCGATTGAAATGCTTCACTTTTTGTGCGTGAACTTACCTTCTATACGTTATTATTGTAAGGGTGATTTACAGTAGCATAGCAGTGGCAATGGTTTCACATTTTACTCGTTATATGATAATATAAGACTATAATTAAAAGGGATTCAAAAGAGAATAACAACAGTTCTTGTGGGTCCCTAGAAAACCTTTATTTATTTATTTTCTAATAAATATTCATCATTTAAACTCATATATATATATATATCCCTTAGTCGCGTTTTATGACATCCACGAGCAAGATATGGAGTGGTGAATTCTCATTCCGTCACTACACAGAATACATATTATATGCAGGTATTTCCATATTCTTATATTTCTATATAGGTACATAAAAGTCTAATACAATTTACCGCCCCCTTTCTTGCCCGTGGGTGTCGTAAAAGGCGACTATGCCATCGTATTATTTAATATTAAATAATTTGATCTCCTAGTAGTTTGTCAAATACTAGTCTAGCTAGCTACTTTCAGTAACCCCGACATGTTAAGAGTCAACAACCTTGTACCTATTTACTATTAGATAGTAATTATGTTAATAATTAATAATTCAAGTAACATAGACATTAAATTAATTTTAATGTTAAAGTAAACAATATGCCCTATGGTGACAGAGTAAGAATACAATTCGCCTCCCCCCCTCTTGCCTGAGGATGTCATAAAAGACGATTATGGAATATGATGTCGGACCATCGTAGTATAATAGGTAAAATACCCTCCTATAATGGAGGAGGCTCGAGCTCAACAGCGGGAAGTATGTACCTAAACTGAGACGAGACGATGAAAATCAAATTAAAATTATTTAATACGTATAAACCCCACGAGAGCAAGTGTCCCCGTGAAAATGTAAAAAATGATGATATGTAAGTAGTATCATATTTTTTTTAATTTTACCTTAAATTATCATAGGATCAGAACGCAACGTTAATGAGAAGACCCGCAAAGAAACTCAGTAGTGTCTATTTTTTATTTATTTAATTTTTATTTAATTGCAAACGGTGGCAAACGAGAAAACAGTATACCTGATGGTAAGTGTTGCTGTCACTCATGGACCTTTGCTTGGTCAATGCCGTGCAGAAATTGAAGGGAGTGAGAATGGATGCAATGAGTTTCAGCGGAGAGACTTTGGGTCACTGACTTGGTACCACCGTCACCATTCTACCAACGTACCACTCGACATCGTGGCAGGGTTCATCCATTTCACCTGGAGATGATATGGTCTTCAACTGTACATTTCCAGCGATCATTTCTCCCACGTACGTGCAAGCTCTGGAATGAACTACCTGCTGCTGTGTTTCCCGAGCGCTATGACATGTCCTTCTTTAAACGAGGTTTAAGAAGAGTATTTCCTTCACGGTAGGCAACGGCCTGGCTGTGCCCCTGGTATTGCAAAGGTCCATGTGCGGCAGCATCACTTACCATCAGGTGTGCTGCTTGCTCGTTTGCCACCATTGGCAATAAAAAAAAAGTTTTGGTGAAACTAAAGGAATTACCAAAACCCACCACACGCAAACACCCTCAGAAAGTTGGGTTTTCGGCTCTTTCACTCACCGAACGAAGCGCAGTAACAAATTGCTACTACTCAGATGTCGATTTTCTGAGAGTCTAGGACTGCCCCGAACGGACCGGCCCGTGGCTGTAGACAGACAACAGTCAACAGTGTGGTCTTCTTACCACTAATGCCTTTTAAATAAATTTATATACAACAACACGCCTATTAATAGATCCAGCGTGATACCCTTCTAACCATGATATAATAACTATAATACAATTATGAAATATAATGCAAAAGATTGTGGCTTAACCACATGCTGTATATGAACGCATTATAGTATTATTATATGTATGTTTAATAATACTATAATGCGTTCATATATAAGTATATGAACGCATTATAGTATTATTAAACAGAAAACCATAACACCATCGTCACCAAAGCCACTAATCACCTACAGACTCCCCTCGCCCATGTCACCACCGACATCAGTGGTCGCTCAGCGCTGAACCTCTAGGGAGGTCTCATCTGGCTTTGGTTGACCGCCACAGCGGCACAAATAACGAAGAGAGTACAACTCATCAACTCCAGGACCGGTTGTTCTCAAGCAGCTTACAGCTTTCAAGATTGGAAAACTACAGGCAAAGAGCCCTGATACTATTTAAACGCTTTCAAAAGGCGCTGTGAATGCGTATTATAAAGTCACGAAGTCACGAGCAAATTGAAAAGATAAGCATCTTACACATATCAATGACCTGTCCTGTGAGGTCGACCTACTAGAAGTGGACATGCTGCAAGTGGACATGGGCATAGTCAGCATATAAGTTGGCAATTGCATGACTCTGACGTCTATACCGACTTTCCTACGCTACTAATAGGGTTCCGTCTTCGTGGAAGATAACCCATGTCCACCCGATCCCTAAAAGGGGAGACCGGTCTGACCCATCGAATTACAGGCCAATTGCGATAACATCCTTGCTCTCCAAGATAATGGAGAAGGTTATAAACCGCCAGCTTCTACAGTACCTTGAGGATCGCCAGCTAATCAGTGATCGCCAATACGGCTTTCGTCATGGTTGGTCGGCTGGTGATCTTCTTGTGTACCTCACACACCATTGGGCAGAGGCCTTGGAGGGCAAGGGTGAGGCACTGGCGTTCAGCCTAGATATCGCAAATGCGTTCGATAGGGTCTGGCACAGGGCACTTCTATCGAAGCTACCATCATAAGGAATCCCCGAGGGACTCTGTAATTGGATCGCCAGCTTTTTGGATGGTCGGAGTCGGTTAATGCTGGTGTACCACAAGACTCGGTGCTCTCCCCGACGTTGTTTATCCTGCATATCAATGACATGCTCTCTATCGAGAGTATGCGTTGCTATGCGGATGACAGTTCCAAGGAGTAACTCTCCCAATTTCTGAGAGTATTGGGATTCTCGGCGTCGAAATATCGAGCAAAGTCCAGTTTGGGAGTCATTTGGAGGACAAAGCCAAATTGGCAAGCAAAAAGTTGAGCGTCCTGAACAGATCCAGGCAGTACTTCACACCGAGACAGCCTCTTGTGCTATACCTCATGTGGAGTACTGCTCACATCTCTGGGCAGGTGCGCCCAAATATCAGCTAGACCCACTTGACTCCCTGCAAAGACGGGCTGTTCGAATCGTCGGGGATCCCAATCTTACAGACGGATTGGAGTCACTGGAGCAACGGAGAGACTTTGGGTCACTCTGTGTACTCTACCGACTCTTTCACGGGGAGTGCTCCGAGGAACTGTTTGACTTGGTACCACCGTCACCATTCTACCAACGTACCACTCGACATCGTAGCAGGGTTCATCCATTTCACCTGGAAACGTTTTGGTCTTCAACTGTACGTTTCCAGCGATCATTTCTCCCACGTACGTGCAAGCTCTGGAATGAACTGCCTGCTGTTGTGTTTCCCGAGCGCTATGAGATATCCTTCTTTAAACGAGGTTTAAGAAGAGTATTTCCTTCACGATAGGCAGCGGCCTGGCTGTGTCCCTGGTATTGCAAAGGGCTATGTGCGGCAGTATCACTTACCATCAGGCAGGCAGCAGTCTGCTCGTTTGCCACCGTTGGCAATAAAAAAAAAATTAAGGTTTTAGATATTTCCAAGGAGAAATCTGCTGCCCACTCTCCTGATAATTTCTTAGCTGATTTTTACTGCTCCCTCGGGCAATTAAAAGGTTGACAACTGTATTGCCATCCCGTCGAGGAGCAAATATACTTTCTATATTTTATGTGAAGCGTAATATTTTAATTTGATAATTGTCAGTGTATTCAACATCAACGCGCTAATATTTTTTGCTATCATATTTCGTGAAGGCGTTTATCATCAAGATTTCTTGTGACAATCGCCTTATACTTACAATTTAATACTAAGGATATATACAATAACAGCGATTTTTATTAAATAATAAGATATTAAATGTATCTGCGGATATAATTGTCAACAAACAAATAGAAAATTGAGCGTAAACATAGGTTGTTAAAAGGAAATGAACATTTGATTACTTATGACTGCACATACATATGACGTAGTAGTATAAACAATATGTGTGTCTGTGCTAAATATTTATCAACGTTCTAATTATACCCTTAAGCTCTGTCGTGTCTGTGTTGTTTTACTATTACAATTCACATAGGTATACATCCTCGTATCTATTGCCTTTTTAGTTAATTTTGCATCAAAACTCCCGCTTTACATAGAAGGGCATTTTCCCTCATATTTTTCTTCACCAATTAAATCTTGTTGCGTATTGCAAGTAATTTAATTAAAAGCGTTGTGCGAGACTACCATAGTGTCACACCTGGGTATCTTTTATGAAGAATATTGTGTATCCTAGTTTACAAGTCTTACAGCGATGAGAATATATAGTGGGATTAGTCCCAAAAAAAAATCACTGACAATATTATATGGGGTCAATTGTATTCTTACGCCCTCAACACAATGAGCGGGTTTTATTTAATACTAGTAACCCGCCCTCGCTTCGCTTCGGTTTCAGTCGCTTAAACCCGCGTAGTTTCCGTTCCTGTGGGAATACCGGGATAAAATATAGCCTATGTTACTCCCTGATATTATAGCTTTCCATTGGTGAAAGAATTTTTGAAATCGGTTCTGTGGTTTAAGCGTGAAAGCGTTACAAACAAACAAACAAACATCCTTACTTTCGCATTTATAATATTAGTATGGATTTGTCGACTACTTGTAGGTAGATACTTACAAGCACTGGAGCACTTTACACTTTAGGATCAAGGGTGTGAGTTTATAAAAATATGTAAATCTTTTCTTCAATCTGTTTTTACTGATTATTTGCGTTCATTTTGTATTAATTACAATGCTTAAGTTATAATAACAATGAGGCCAATTATGTTACCGTCATAGCTAATTGCATTATATAGTAATTGCAACAATGGATGTTTTTCCATATAAAGTAATAGCAATGGTATAAATTAAATTAATCCTATTCCGATCACCAGTAACTGAAGACTTCTAGGACAAAAGTTGTCAGGTATTTAATAATTGTAAAATTTGATTCTTTATTTAATTACTCTTTAATTTGTACCATATAAATACCGTGTGATGACGGAGTAAGAATACATTTCCCCATTCCCTATCTTGCCCGTGAATTTGGTAAAAGACGACTATGGTATATAATATGCACATAACATCTGTGCCAGAGAAGGAAAACTCGAAATGTAACCCTATACCAACATGTCTGAACAGCATGGTATAGTAGGTCAAATTCCCTCCCTCTGTGGACGAGGCCCGAGCCCAACAGTGGGACGTATGTGGGTTACGATGATGATGATGATGATGAAATACTTCACTTACTGTTTGGTGGCGGTTACTAATATTAACAATCCTTACATTACTCGCGGGTATCGTGAAGAACAGCTAAAATATTTACATCTGGACTAACTCCATCTGATGCCTTCTGTTCAACTATTATCCAAATATCGTTAACGTCAAACAGGCGGCCGGTTGTAAAGCTATTGCTTTTTTTGCAATATGTAGTATTTCCTGGAGTAATGCGAGATAGTCATTAGATTTAAGTAACATTACCGAAAGTGTAGTAAATTTCCCAATGAAACTCCATTTATCGTAGCATTCATCGTAGTGGGGTTATTTTATTACCCTTTCAGCTCACATACATCCCACTGCCGTGCTTAAGCTTCCTCCTGGACCCTGGATCGCTCCCACGTAAAAAAAAACTTGCAAAACTAAAAACGTGATTAGTTAGAATTTCTATGAATTGTAATCTTCTTTATACAAATCTTAGTACCTAAAATTCTTGACAAAATAAAAATAAATAAAAATAAAAAAATAAATAAAATTCTTGACATTGCCTATAGTAAAAAGTTATTGCGTTTTATATATTGACGAAAGGGTTTACAATTTTTGTAATGATAATAACCATTATCAAAATTGTTTGAAAGACAGCTAATAAATAGGCACTATTATGATAAATAGCTACTGAAAATAAACTCATTTGCAAAAAAAACGGGCGGTTTTGATTTTCATTCATATTTAAAAAGATACAATACCAAAAAGGTTTCAATCGTTTGTACACGTTACTGGCCGGTTTTAAAAATGCTGTGGTATTTAAAAAAGTACGTTCTAAATTCAATTTTTCATTTGATGTTCATTTTTACAGAAAACCCCTTTTTATCCTACATTTTTGGCGCGAAGTTCCAGAAGTTAACATCGACTTTCATAACTTTTATTCAATTTTTATCGATTAATTTCATATCCTTGACTGTCAAAGCTTTATTTAATGCTGTTTGGCTGTATCAAAAATGGTAGATAAAGTGGTAAAAGCTACCAAAATTATCGCGCTGCTTGAAGAGGGTTGCAGCCAATGTTTCGTGGCTAGGAGGCTAAATGTTAGTCGCTCGACAGTCCAAAGGACCTGGCAGCGATATCAGGAGACTGGTTCCGTCGAGAGAAGGCCTGGTTCTGGAAGAAAACCATGTACCCAACCACGGGATGATCGTTTTCTTGTGAGTCGCGCATTGAGAAATCGCAAATCTTCGTATGTGGATCTTAAGAACAACCTCCAAGAAGTAAGAAATGTGCATTAATATGCACATTTCTTACTTCTTGGAGTCGTCGTCTATGGACGGTCAGGAGGAGGCTTCTCGCTGCCAATATACGCAGTCACCGCCCGGCCCGCGGCCCCAAATTACTCCGTGAGCACAGAGTTCACAGGCTTAGGTTCGCTAGAAATTGTGAATCATGGACTCAAGACGATTGGAATAGGGTTTTGTTCTCTGATGAAGCCAGGATATCTCTGTTCGGTGAAGATCGACGTCGGCGAGTGCTAAGAAGACAAGGAGAACGCTTTGCAGAGGCATGTTTCGAAGAAATCACACCTTATGGTGGGGGCTCTGTTATGTTTTGGGCAGGAATAAATTCAATGGATCGTACAGAGTTAGTCTTCATTGAAAACGGCTCACTGACTGGGCATCGATACATAACGGAAGTTCTAATTTCTCATGCACAACCCGCATTGGCCGCTCTAGGTGAAGACTCGATTTCTATGGACGACAATGCTCGCGCCCACCGATCCCGCGATGTTAATGCGTATGTGCAAGAGGTCGGCATTCGTCGTTTGGATTGGCCAGCTCGAAGTCCCGACCTCAATCCCATAGAGCATGTCTGGGACGTTCTGAAACGGCGTGTGAGATCAGTACACCCGGCTCCGCAGACCATCAGAGAGCTGAAGAATGTGATTACTGCGGAGTGGGAACGTATTCCGCAAGCAAGTATCCGGGATATACTCGCTAGCATGCCCAGACGAATTCAAGCTGTGATTTTAGCTAGAGGGGGTCACACTCGATACTAAACATTTATCTGCTTTTACTTTATTAAAGAAAAACAAACAAAAAAACTTTTTTATTTTTACTTCATGAGCATATGCACTACTAGCGAATATACACTACTAGCGAGGTTTAGCATTATTTCCCATAAATTGTATCTAAATTTTATGAAATACTGATGAAAACGATTATTTTCTTATTAATTTAGCAAATTGTGTGGATAAAACTACCTATAATTATCAAACAAAGAAATATTAACATTTGAAATGGTTCATTGCTTAGGTGCCCGTTTTTTTTGCAAACGAGTTTATAAAAGAATCAAGATAAACGTATAAATAAACGTATGTAATATTTGTTGTGTATTCTGAGAACTTCAAAGTATAGTATACCCTTCTCTTTTTTAAAGGAAACTGCAGAAACTTCCAGAATGAATTCTTTTATGCTTCTTGCTGTAATAACATTGGCTGGATTTGCGACTGCCGAGTTATATACAGATAGATATGATGACATGAACATCGATGAAATTTTAGCGAATAGAAGACTGTTGATGCCGTACATCAAGTGTACTTTAGATCAAGGCAAATGTACTGCCGAAGGGAAAGAGCTTAAATGTACGTATTCAATTGACTTTTTCTTATATAAGTAGTAATCCTTACTAATATTATAAATACGAAAGTAAGGATGTTTGTTTGTAACGCTTTCACGCTTAAACCACTGAACCGATTTAAAAAATTCTTTCACCATTGGAAAGCTATAATATCAGGGAGTAACATAGGCTATATTTTATCACAGTATTACCACGGGAGAGGGAACTGCGTGAGTAAGGCGACTGAAACCGAAGCGAAGCGGGGGCGGGTTGCTAGTGCTATATATTTTCAACATGACATATATTATAGTATTCCTGTGGTGACGGAGTAAGGATACGATTCATCACTATCTTGCCAGTGGATATCGTAAAAGACGACTGAGGGACATAATATGCATGTAGTATCCATGCAAAAAAAGGAAAACTCAAAACAAAAGCCTATATCAACCTGTCTAACCGGCAAGGTATAGTGTGGTTAAATTCCCTCCTACAGTGTAGGAGGTTCGAGCCCAGGAGTGGGACCTATATGAGCCGATCTGAATAGTATCAAAGTTTAATAAATTGAAATTGTATTTTCGAATTCCGAAGAATTCTCTATTAGACATTTCTTTATTTACTTACTACTAGCAACCCGCCCTCGCTTCGCTTCGATTTTAGTTGTTTTACCCGCGTAGTTCCCGTTTCCGTGGCAATACCAGGATAAAATATAGCCTAGTTTACGCGCTGATATTATAGCTTTCAATTGGTGAAAGAATTTTTGAAATCGGTCCAGTCGTTTTGAAGATTACCCGGAACAAACAGACAGACAGACAAAAATTTTTTAATCTGTATTTTAGGCATAGGTGTCGTGCAAATAACCGTGTGAGCATGAAAAAGCCTATTTTTTTGACATTAAAAACAGACACTTCAAATTTATTTATTGGTATAGATAAAAAAATCAGTAAGGGGCTTACCAGGATGTTGACAGAAGCAAGGGCGTTTATAGGTATAGGTAATCGCTCAACATGGACTTCCCATAGAAATCTTACGTCAGTGAAAATTGACATACTGCTCAACGATTGAGAATATATAATAGGGCTTTTTTTTGGGGTGTGCTATGGTCAGCGCACCCGCCGACCGGCTCCATCCAGGGCGACAGAGGGGCGGCGCGCGACCCCTATAACCCACCCGTAGCATGTCGCCTACGGGCCGACCGCTAATGACAAGGAACTCTGCACCGATGGTCGGCCCAACGACGAAGGCGACGTGCTACGGGTGGGTTATGGGCCGCGCGGCGCCCCTCTGCCGCCCCAAATGGAGCCAGGCGGCGAGCGCGCTGACCATGGCCCACCCCATAAAAAAAGGCACGTGGGCCGACTACCGGTACCGAGTTCCTTGTCCTCCGTGGACGGCCCGATAAATTACAATGGGGTTGAAAGTGACAGGACCACATTGTCGACAGTCATCAGTCTAAAGCAACGGGCCAGTCCATCTGGGCTTGTGCTACATTCACGTCTGAATAGTAGGAATTTGTTATTACACTTCGTTCGATAAGCAAGAGATCTGGAAGCCCAACTTTCTGAAGGTGTTTACGTATGGTGTGCTTTGGTGATGCCTTTATTATCATCAAATCTGATTGCACGTATTCACACTTTCTTCACGGTGGGCCACTACCCAGCAAAAGACCATGAGCGGCAATATCACTTACCATCAGGTGTGCTGTTTGCTCGTTTGCCGTCAATAGCAATAAAAAAAAATTAATTGGTATGGTGATAAAGGAAGAATGCAATATAATATACTATTCTGCCTATTCCGCCTGCTCGTGAGATATTAAGCGAAGGAAAACACCAAATAAAATCAAATTTTAATTGATTAATAAAATCAATATAATTTTGGCATACTCAACTCTTCTGTTCGTGTCCTACTGTAAAAATAAAGAACTTATTATAGAACGGAAGAATCATCATCGTCACAACTCATATATGTGTTGGGCTTGAGCCTCCTCCACAATGGGAAGGAAACTGAGCTATTATATACACGCTGGTGAAGGCTATTTGGTATAGGATTTTATTTCGAGATTTTCTTCTCTTTCATAGATAGGGACACGATATCGAAAAGAAAGTATCAATACTGTACTCATGAGTAGTATCGAAGAGAAAGTATCGAAACAAAAGTATCAATAAATCAAAGTATCGAGTACTGAGTACTTTTCCTAGAATCTATGTCGTGATGAGCTTTTTTTTAGTAAATTGACTGACTGTGAACGGATTAAAATATTACAAGCCACGTTTTAGAAGGTTCATTACGTTTAAACTAGATGGCGTTACAATAAACAAAAGTCCAGTTTAACATGGATAATTTCTACTATTTATTCGATACGATAGCTGCCTACCTAAAAGTATTGAATGCAAAGTATCGAGTACAAAAGTATCGGTATCGATAGAAAAGTACTCGATGCCTAAAAGTATCGATACTTTTTTCGTATCCCTATTCATAGATGTTATCTGCATATTAAATTTGCTAAGTCGTCTTTTACAACAACCACGAGTAAGAAGGGGGGGTGGTGAATCCTTACTCCGTCACTACACGGATAAATAAACTGATGAATACTTTGTAATTAAAATAAATTACGCCATCTTTATATTTATACCTCTGTATTTACGTCAATATTTATCGACTTTAATTAATTGCTATATTGCTTTCAAGAAACGAATTATTATATTGCGTAGGTTATTATAGTTATCAAGATTAAAAGAAATAACGCCCGTCTTAATATCACATTTTTCTTTACTGTTAATTGAAAACACTTTTGATGTATCTATCTTACGTAGAATCGTATTCCAAATCACATATTGAATTAGTTACAAGAAACATATTTTTCTTTTCATGGTAATTCGATATTTTACAGCATTTATTTTATTTTCACCCCATCTATAGATGGATGGATTGCCAATGGGCCCCTCCAAGATGATCATCACTTTTCTGATCATCCTTTAGCTGATATTTACGACTCCTACAAAGAGTAACATCGTGTATTCTTCACTGATGTTAATTGCTGAATAGTAATAAACGTAATAATCACCATCATCATTTCAGCTCATATACGTCCCACTGCTGGGCTCGAGCCTCCTCCATAACAGGAGGGAAATTGACCTCATTATACCATGCTGGTCAGACATGTTGGTATAGGGTTTTATTTCGAGTTTTCCTTCTCTTGCATCTTATGTGCATATTATACCCCTTAGTCGTCTTTTACGACATCCACGGGCAAGATAGGGAGTGGTGAATTGTATTCTTAATCCGTCACCACACGGAAGGTGGTCAATATAATAGGTTAATAAAATGGATAAATTTCCCTCCAATAGTGCAGGAGACCCGAGCACAACAGTAGAACGTGTGCTGTTTTATTAACTAAGTACAGGCAGTTCTCGACTTACGTCGATTCGATTTACGTCGTTTCAAGTTACGTCGAACAATGTTTTGACATTATTCTTCAAACATACGTCAATTATTTCGATTTCCGGCATAGGAGAATTCACTTTTCGCGAGGTCAATGTCCGTGGGGTTTGGGATTTGATTACATATTAAATTTTTATCATTATTATCCTTTGTTAAAAATGCAGTTTTTATTAACTTTGTGTCTGTGTGGATCCTAAGCCTTGAGTTTTACATGTACGTCGCGTATTTCGAGAACCTAACATGCCGTAAGTACGAGGACTGCCTGCACATTGACCAATTGAACACCTTCACACCAGTCTTCACTAACAACATTGACCACCGGAACCTAAATTTCCCTCTGAAGAACCTAGCAGACAAACTATAGGTCGTAGAGCATTTTTGACCAAATTTTTAACCCCTCTTGTGTCTCTGATATAAGAGGTATACTCTTAGCCATAACTCAGCCACTGATCAGATGGTTCTAATTTTGACCATCGGATGGTGTAATTATCGAACAACATGGTAATAATAGTAAACTGAACTAATAACTGTGTTCGGTAATGTATATAGTTCATATATAAAATTTTACTAAATATTATCGCCTTATCCTACGTTTATAAAAAAAACTACACTAATAATAGAAAAAAGGTTTTAATAAAAAACACATTTTTTTTTATTTGGGGGTGGGCTACAGGGCTACGGTCACGCACCCGCCGCCTGGCTCCATTCGGGGCGACAGAGGGGCGGCGTGCGGCGTAACGCACCCAGTAGTAGCACGTCGTCTTCGGCGTTGGGAAGACCACTGGTGTAGAGTTCTTTGACTTCAGTGGTTAACAAACACATTGAAAATTTTATTATAACACATTATCTAGTTGACATTTGTGACGGTGTGCGCGCGCATGGTAAAAAAATGTTGACTAACTAACTTCAGGGTGTTACTTTTTTCGTTCGTCACCCGCCGAGAGGCTGACTGCGTGAGGAAAGACCGACGTCCCCCCCTCGAGGAGAGGGTACTCCTCAAGGGGTATTCCGTTGGACCGACCACTGACGTCAAGTCACCCTGCTCCGGTGGTCGGTCCATCGACGAAGGCGACGTGTCACGGGTGAGTTACGGGTGTGCGTGCTTACGCCCCTATGTCGCCCTGGATGGAGTGGCGCGAGGATTGCGCTGACCATAACTGAAACCAAAAAAAAAACTTACTTTTTCCTGACAGTGTGCATGCGCATAACTATTTACTCTCATAATTTTTACCTAACGCGCCAAAAGAAGTATAAATTCAAAATTAATTAAATTGTAGACGTCTGTCAATTTTATAACTGTAGGTACTACTAATAATTTGATTTCAAGTAAATGTTTTATGTATGACTGATCTAGTATTTTGTAATTTTACAGCTCACTTAAAGGATGCTATGCAGACTGGTTGCACAAAATGTACAGAAAAACAAAAAAAGATTGCAAGAAATGTAGTCAAACATTTGAAAGAGAAAGAGATGGATACTTATAAACAATTAATTGCAAAATATGATCCTGAAGATAAGAATAAGCCAGTTTATGAAGCTTTCCTTGCTGCCGATGATTGAAATTAGTCGTTAATATAATTTGTCATAAAATCGTCAAAATAAATCCTTACTAATATTATAAATGCGAAAATAAGTTTGTTTGTTTGTTACGCCTTCTCGCTTAAGCCAACCGAACCGGTTTCAAAAATTTTTGCACCAATGGAAAGCTATAATACCAGTAAGTAACATAGGCTATATTTTATCCCGGTATTCCCACGGGAACGGAAACTACGCGGGTAAGGCGACTGAAACCGTAGCGAAGCGAGGGCGGGTTGCTAGTTATAAATAAATAGTAAAATATTATCAAGATTTTCTTATAAGTTTTTCAGACGCCGAGGGAATATAAAAAGTATATGTATAAGTGGTTCTTAATTGTATAGAATTTGAATATTGTTCTAAATGCTTTCTAATTGTCAATAAAAGTTACTCTGTTCTAACGGGTCGAGCATTGATTTCTTCATTTCATTATTGGATTTGAAATTGGATAGTACCCAGTTAAGGAACGATCTAAGGAACTTACCGTATCCTAAGAAATATAATAAATGCAAAAGTGAGTTTGTTACACTCTCACATAAACAACTAAATAAATTTTAGAAATTGTTTCATCGATCGCAATCCATATTTGCAGCAAATAACATAGGTTATGTTTTATATTTATGAAAGAACCATGTACATTCCATGAGAGAACAAAGCATTATTCTGGAAAGCTTATAACAGCATCTGCGATCTCGAATCCCTTTGGCAAACGTAGCGATTGTGGCATTATCCCCACTTAGGGAGGCCAACAATGGAAATTGGTAGATCACTGGATGGATTTCACATAAAAATTATATTATGAATAAACAGATGATCTTTATACTATGGCATAATATTAATTTTTGGTGACAACTAATAATAATATTTTAAGTGCACTTTGAAGACCATTCATTCAATCATCCACCAGCCTACAGAAGTCCACTGTTGGATATAGGCCTCCCCACGAGAATGCCACTCGGAACAGTCCTGTGTCACTTGCATCCAACGGTTCCTGCGACTTTCAAGATGACGTCAGACCACCTAGTAGAGAATCGTTCTACACTTTGTTGATCGATTCGTGGTCGCCCCTCGAGAACCTTTGTTCCCCAACGGTTGTCATATCGACAAGTGAATTGGGCCACCCATTGCCATTGCATTTTCTTTAAAGACCAATAACACTTATTTCAAATCATATCTAAATTACTGTAGGGTGGTGGCTACGAATTCTATCAACCCTTACATTGTTCGTTGGTCTCGTAAAAACTACTAAGATCGACCTGGGATAACGCCGTCTGATGCTGTTTATTCAACAATTATATTCCCAAGAAAGGTTGATGGGCAGAAGACCGGTGATGAAATGATTAACGAAATTTTTGCAATATTTACTATGGAAAAAGTACCTATTGCGTCAACCCCAAGTAATTAGGATAAGAGCAGAATGATGATGGTAATAATGATCTAATATTGTTCCTGATGACGTTTAACCAACCCATAAAAATAATTTGCAACAAAAAAGTGTTAAAATGCTAATATTTTGCAAGTTTGTTTGAATCAAATCAAATATATAAATGAGTCTCGATTCAAATGTTTCCACCAATAATCGATAAAAAAAAACTCAGTAAATACTTCCTCGACTAAAAAAGCTTCCTTGAATTTAACAATTAAATCGATAGGAAGATTTCTGTGTACGTAACAAAAAATACACGAACTTATCCATTAGATATTTACAAGCACGTCAGCTTATAAATTTTCCACTGCTGTACTTGAGCCTCCCCCATAATAAGAGGGAAATTGACCTTATATCACGCTACCCAGACGGTTTGGCATACCAAACTTTCGATGAACAAAGTTCAATCGAATTTTGTTTTACTTGGATAGGTGTTAAATGCATATTTTATCCCCGAGTCGTCTTTAACGAGCATGGTAAACACTCTTAAATTGTATTCTCAATCCATCACCACATATATAAAATATTACATACTTAAGAAAAATAACTAAGTAAATAGCAAACTACTTACATATCGTAAGTTTTTTCTATATTTTAAGAGTTCATTCGCCATTGCGGATATGCCACTCTATAAATTAAACATGTTGAATTCTAGTTACTTATGTCTAAGTGATTGAACAACATATTTAACTGTTTTTCAGGGCAGACTTCTTAATAACATTTATATCTCGTCGGGTACAGATTCAGATAAATTTATATTATACATTCTTATTAATTTTCTCATGTATTTATTACGCAAATATCAGTATAGTGTATACATACATATTCATAAACATCACAAATAATATGTGATGACACCAATTTTTGCATTAACTGAGCGAAATAATTCAAAGTCTTTAGAATGGTAGCAGCATGATCAAGTCTTTCCTGCCGCATATACTATATCACCTTTTCTGTTGAACTTAAATCAAAAGATCTATTCTTTCTGTTTTAGCATACAATTTTCTTTAACGTTTCTTTTTGTGGCTATGGTCAGAGCTGGATTAACCCTATCAGGGCCCCTAGGCAATGCAATTCTCGAGTCCGTGGTCCGAGGACCATGAACTGCAGTATCACTTACCATTAGGTGTGTTGTTTTCTCTTTTGCCACCAACAGTAATAAAAGAAGGAATAATATTGAGAGGGAATAAAAATTTTCAAAAAAGTCGTTTTAGTTTCTTTATCTCGGTGCATGCTCGGGACCCCTATTCGCCCTAGACAATTGCCTAGTCCGCCCTATGGATAATCCGGCACTGGCTATGGTCAGCACACGTACCACTCGACATCGTAGCAGGGTTCATCCATTTCACCTGGAAACGTTATTGTCTTCAACTGTTCGTTTCCAGCCATCGTTTCTCCCACGTACGTACAATCTCTGGAATGAACTACCTGCTGCTGTGTTTCCCGAGCGCTATGGCATGTCCTTCTTTAAACGAGGTTTAAGAAGAGTATTTTCTTCACGTTAGGCAACGGCCTGGCTGTGCCCCTGGTATTTCAAAGGTCAATGTGCCACCTTTGGCAATAAAAAAAAAGAAAAAAAACACTCGCCGTCCATTACGTCCGGGGCGATGCAAGGGCGACTCGCGGCCCCATAACCCACAGTATTCTCTCTTTCTCTCTCTCTTCCTCTCTCTCTCTTCCTCTCTCTCTCTTCCTCTCTCTCTCTTCCTCTCTCTCTCTCTCTCTTTCTCTCTCTTTCTTCCTCTCTCTCTCTCTCTCTCTTCCTCTCTCTCTTCTTCTCTCTCTTTCTCTCTCTCCTTCTCTCTCTCCTTCACCATAGAGCCACTTGTACCGTATCCTTGACGTCCATGGCCAGGTTTCTTTAACGTAAAGTAAATAGTCGAAGGTTATTCCATGTGGTAACGAAGTAAGAATACTATTCATCACCCCCTTTCTTGCTTGTGGGTGTAGTAAAAGGTTACTAAGGGATATAATGTACATAAAACATCTATGCAAGAGAAGGAAAACTCGAAATAAAACCCTATACCATTACGTCTAACTAACGTGATATGGTAGGTCAATTTCTCTCTCATTGTGGTGGAGGCTTGAGCCCAACAGTGGGACGTATATGAGCTGTGATGATGAAATAATCCGAATAAAATTAATTAGGTACAATGTGGTAGAGTAGTAATAGTATAGGAGTAATCATCATCATCGTCATCATCGTAGAAGTAATAGTAGTTACCTATGTGGCTACGAATAACTACTAACTCTTACGCTTTACATAGACCTGGACCAACTTACCAAGACCAAGATATGCCATCTGCTCAACAATTATATTAGCAAGCAGGATTGATATCAGGCAGGCGGTGGGTCATAAAATTATGGGTAACTTTTGGTGTATAAGTATATGATAAAAGAGTATCTACCTACATATTAAGTCAACGCTGGGGCCGACTTCTAATTGAGATAAGAATAGGATAATAATAACGATGATGATGACGATAATAAGAATGATTAGATTTTTTTAACGATCATTAAGCTGCAAATTTTAAATTTATCAATTAACGTCGATGGGGTAGATTTTTTTGATACTTTATACCCAGCCCTTAGAATAATAACTCATAGAAATTAACTCCGTGCACAAAAAAATGAAGCATTTAAATTGGAACCTATGCTGGACCTCTCCGTAGTGTACAAGGTCACGACGTACGCAAGGCAACTCTATTGTATATTGGTGTGCGTGTGTGTAATCGCTCGCACGCAGCTTGGCTCCGCGTTTTTGATTGCTTAAGTACTTTTTAAATAAAGCCACTTTACGGATTTTATCGCGTTTGTATTTGATTTTTGATTGCCCGACGTTTCGAACATTTTGCAGCGTTCATGGTCACGGGCGGACTAAAATGTCTCACGTCCAACAAAATATCGTTATTGCAGAAAATTTATAATTATCTACCCGATACAGACATTAGTTATTAAATATTGACCCACATTTTGATACAAATTTATTGCCAGCGTAAGAAGAAAATGATTCTATATGAAAAAAATATATTGTTTATAGTTAGTAATTATTTAACATTAGAATTAATAATAATTATATTTAAAAACCTAACAATCTAGTACACTACCACCGGATCGGAACACGGCCACACTGAGAAAGATCCGGCAAGAAAACTCAGGTGACATGATGCTAAATTAATATTAATTTTGAAGGCGGCTTACTTTATATTACTAAGAGGTTTTAATTTACGAAATTATCTTTAGCTATTATTATTGTGGATCAAATCTATACAATAAGTGCTCACAGTGTCTTGCAGTCTTGTGTTGGCCCTCTACAAGATGCAGGAGTATATAAACTTGACTGTTACTGTAGTCTCTCTTATATTGGGCAAACAAAGAGAACCATAACAACCGATGTGAAGCACCGCCGTCACACTAAGTCTACAGTCTGTGAACATAGGACCGCGCCTGCCATAACATCAGGTTTTGATAAACCACAAATCCTCTCAAAAGGACACCGATACCTGCCTAGAATGGTATGCGAGGCTATTGAGATTAAAAAACACAAAAATTTCAATAGAGAGGATGGCTGGCTGTTACCATCAAGCTGGGATCCTGTTATTAACATAATTAAAAATAAATCCAAAAAGACCACCACAAGACTGCAAGATAATATGAGCACTTATTGTATAGATTTGACCTACAATAATAATAGCTAAAGATAATTTTATAAATTAAAACCTCTTTGTAACATAAAATAAGCCGCCTTCAAAATTAATATTAATTTAGCATCATGTCATCTGAGTTTTCTTGCCGGATCTTTCTCAGTGTGGCCGTGTTCCGATCCGGTGTTAATATACTACATTGTTAGGTTGTTAGATATAATTACTAGTAATTTTAATGTTAAATAATTACTAACCATAAACAATATAATTTTTAAGCTATTACATAGCTTTTATCGCGGGCTTTGAGCGCGGCGACCGAATCAAGAAATTCCGTAACGAAAATAAAACCTAAAACCCGCCTACCATGTAGCTCGGCCGAGCGTTCGGTGTGACGGTCGTCGCCATTCTGCGTTCGTCCGTCTCGGTGCGCACACGTGCCACCACTTTGCGTAGCTCACGTCAAAAAGTGTTTTCGCGCGATTTCTAACGGTCCTAACGATCTTCAGCGGACGATAGTGGTAATCCAAACCGCCTTTATTGTTATACATATAGTAAATTTGTTTTCTTATCGGTCACCACACTCAAAAAGTGTAACTTGAATTAATATCAAAGAAAAAAAATACTGCATAAATAAAGAAATAATTATAATTGCATAAGTTGATAAAAAATGTTATACAATAGCTTTACCGCGGCAGTCCCCGAGTGCCACACGTTTTTTTCATATAGAATCATTTTCTTCTTACACTGGAAATAAATTTGTATCAAAATGTGGGTCAATATTTAATAACTAATTTCTGTATCGGGTAGATAATTATAAATTTTCTGCAATAACGATAACTTGTTGGACGTGAGACATTTTAGTTCGCCCGTGATCATGAACGCTGTAAAGTGCTCGAAACATTGGGCAATCAAAAATGAAATACAAACACGATAAAATCCGTAAAGTTGTTTTATTTAAATAAAGTATGTGTAATACTCGCGTAAACACCAGAAATCATTATGCCTAAGTACTGACACTTAACGTATAACTAAAAAATAATAACCTTCTATATATAACTAAAAAATAATAACCTTCTATACGTTATTATTCTAAGATCCAACCCATTTTTTTATTTCCTCCTATAAGGCTATATTCTGGACACGAAATAGTGATGCATGGCTCCACAACCTGTCATATTCCCGCCCGGTCGCCATTTAGCTGGTCATTTGACTGCACAGATGGCGTAGTGGTTAAGATAGCTACTTACAACGCCAGTGTCGGGGGTTCGAATCTCACGCGGGACAACACTTTGTGTGATCCACAACTTGTTGTTCTGAGTCTGGATGTAATTTGTGTCCGTTAATTATATGTTTGTAAAGTTCCCAGCAATACAAAGATTATTTCCTTAGTGCATGGTGTTGTCAAAAAAAAATAAAAAAATTGATCGATTCCTTGACATCCATGGCTAACCCGGCGAGTTATCATTTCAGATACCATCCAAAGTCTACGCCCCGATAACAATCACCATTATTGCCGAGGCATCGCCCTTGCGCGGTCAGTCTCTCTTGGCTGAGAGTCATCATACACACGCATTCTCGCCTGCTCCGCTTGAGGCACTAGCAGTGCAGCGTGTCAGCTTGGAGCGTCTGCTCCCTAACCCAATAATTTTCTGTCTTACGCTTTCAACATCATCATTATTTCGACGTCGAACCGTCTGCTGGGTTCTCCTCCACTGTGTGAGGGACCTACGTGTCTATGGTTTGGGCGACTATGGCTGGTCAAACATGGTGGCATAGAGTTTTTCGAGTTTCCCTTCTTTGCATGCTATTTGCATGTTTTATCCTTTAGTAGTCTTTTACAACAACCACGGGAAAGAGTGGGGGTGGTTATCATTATCTCAGCAGATTTGCATCCCGCTGTTGGGATAAAGCCTCCTCCATAATAGGAGAGAAATTAATTTACTATACCACGCTAATCAAACTGGTTAGTATAGGATTATATTTCGAGTTTCCTTCATATGTTATATGCATATTTAATCCCTTAGTCGTCTTTTACGACACCCACAGGCAAGATGGTGGTGAATTATATTCTTACTCCCACCACACGGAGAGGGGGCAGTGAATTGTATTTATACTCCGTCACTATACGCAATATGACATCACAAAATCTAAAATATTCCAACAAACTAATAATACTACTACCTAACCCAACCACCTCTGCTCTGTACAGATTATGTAAAATCACTACATAGTATAAAACAAAGTCGCTTACTCTGTCCCCATGTCCCTATGTATGCTTAAATCTTTGAAACTACGCAACGGATTTTGATGCGGTTTTTTTTAATAGATAGAGTGATTGAAGAGGAAGGTTTATATGTATAATAATATCCATTAAATAGTAGAGAAATACTGTTATTTTTTAGGTTTCTAATGTGATGTCGTAAATAATTAAATTTTTCCGCTTACATTGCAAACACAGGCTGAACCCTACGAGATTTATCAAAATAATGTACTTATTGTACACATTGAAAAAGTCTACAGAAAACTCTGCGATGGTATATGTCTATCTCTTATGGATATCCCACAATAACATTTTTTTGTCATTTACTTTTTACGACAAATAATGGCTAATTTTCGAAGCGATTTTAACCAATATAGTATTAATCCTTATCCAATTAGATACCTTAAATACATTGTAGATTTAATATAGATCTATATGGCCCTTTACAGCATATGATTTAAATGATTTATTATATACAACGTTCACAGTTTTTCTATAGTGTATTTAATATCAGCATTGCACCCGTGCGAAGCCGGGGCCGGTCGCTAGTGAAATATAATCCATTGAAATCGATCGCGCCATCATCTACGGGATCCAAGTATTAAACGAACCCATTTTTTAATTCACCCGAACACACGAAAAATTTAATCAAATTCAACCCAGTCGTTTAGGAGGGGTTCAATCACATTCATACGTACAAAAGAATTATGTAACTTTAATAAACATCACAATACATTCGTATGTACGTTTTTTGTATACATATACCTATATAAAATAGTATTTATTCATCTAATGTTTCTCAATGTGCGTCATAGCTAATGAAAGAACAAAAACTAATGTATAAATAGTCTTTAGATCTCTTTTGCATGGACCGTAAAATGAACGATTGCTTATTTAATCGATTCGACAATCACGACGTTATATACGTCATTTCAATAAGCAATATCAGGTTGACCGAGCTTCGCTCGGAGTATTTTTGTAGCATTTATTCAGATATATATTAATAAAAAATAAAAAAATAAATAATGAAAATTATATAAAAAAATACAAAAAAAGAATAATAATAACACCGAGATTCGATCCGACGCCGTTTGTCGCCGATGTCAAAAATAAAATGAAACCTGACTACTTCGCCACTGAGCTATCGTAACTCATGACATTGATGGCAAAATTTGAATTCATATTCTTTTAAAATTTAATGTCATTATATTGTCTGCCAAAAAGACTGACAAAACAACATTTTCTATATATAAAACCTAGCTAGATCGATTTTTTGGGCCCGAATCCTCTAGTATGCCAAGTTTCAACAAAATATAAATACTTAGAGTAATATAAATACTTAGAGTATTTAAAGTGTATACATTAAATGTTAAGGTATTGTTGTAATAAGGGTTCATTCGCTGATTAATCGTACTCTTTCTCAAGGGTATGAACTACTTTCTTTATATACCCGAACTGATACTTCGAGCCAGGATGACGTATGTGCATGCAAATATAAAAAAAAACTAATCTTCAGTTACCATTTATTCTCTTTGTCCTTGCTAAATATCTTTGAAGTTATATTTCTTTTGACGCATTAGAGAAAAATCATGAGTAGCGATATTTACGATGGGCGCACACACCGTCACGAAAAGCCGACGACCTGAAGTTGGCTAGTCAACATATTTTACGATCCGCACGCACTCTGTTACAAATGTCAACTAGATAAATAATATTCCATAATAAAAGTTTCAGTGTATACTTTGCTTTCTATTATTAGTGTAATTTTTTCTACAAGCGTCAGATAACGCGAAGTAAGATTTTTATCTTGTTACGCCAAAGAAGTATAACTTCTTACGTGCGTACATAACTACACACCCAAATTTTTTAAAGGAACACACATTTTTTAAAGGTAAATGAAGGAAAACCCACCACTTTTATATAGTTAATCAGTAGAAAATCAAGAATATGAGGCCTACCTCATTTTCTGATCTTAATCAAAGTGGAATAGGATATAATGGATTGTCGTCATGTATCGCTGCAATATATCGCCTTATTCAATTATCTTGCTGAATGTTACTTTCTTTTTGATGCCTTATATTAAAATAGTTTAAGAACATAATATATTGTCTACCACAATTTACTTTCCCGTGGATGATGTGAATCTCTGTACCAGCCTGTAACAGTTCCACTAGATGTTGTGAAGGATAATGTGAAGCTCTGCACTACTTTGTAACAGTTTAACTAGATACGGCGTTACATTCTCAAGGAGCACTGATTTCCCATAGTCAGTCATAAAAATTTACCTAAATACTAGCTATTGTGTTTGGCTCTTATCCTTTACTCCTTTTACTCAAAGAAAAAGACATGCTACGCCGTCCTCATATAGTTCCTTGACTGACCTCATATAGATCCGTGACCAGCCCGGCGGGATACCCTTTCGAGTACCCTCCCTTTCTAACACCCCTCTCGAAACTTCGATCACCCTCGCACTGTCAGCTTCTCTGCGGGTGACGGACTCTTCTCCGGTCCAGCCACCCGCGGCTTCGGCTAGGGCGATTAGGCGCAGGTCCTCGCGCTTGTGCCACCCAAGTCACCGGCAGCGAATCCTATCACCGTAGAGGAGTTCCTTACGTGCACGCTCCGCCACCTCCTTCCTGGAGATGACTGCCTTATAAAAGGCGGCCACCGCGTTCCAGTTCCTGACGCTATCCAACATCTCCAGAGGGATGGTTGACAACGTAAGGTCGACACCGATAATTGCCATGAGTTCACAGCGTTGCTCTGCCCACGCAGCATACCCCTCGAGCGCGTGTATCAGCCAAGAAAGGGCGGACGCCGTGCCGAAAAGCCGCGGAGCAAGTCGACAGAAATGCTCCCGAAACCCACCAATGCCAATCGAACACTAGGCCCAAATCTTCCACCAATTATTCTGGCTACCTTAATCGATTCCCTAACTCCAGCAAAAAAATAATTTAATACATAAGTAGTGACCCGCCCTAGGTTTGTTTCTATTTCAGTCACTCTACCCCTGCACTTTAAATACACTCATTTGCAAAAAAAACGGGCACCTAAGCAATGAACCATTTCAAATGTTAATATTTCTTTGTTTGATAATTATAGGTAGTTTTATCCACACAATTTGCTAAATTAATAAGAAAATAATCGTTTTCATCAGTATTTCATAAAATTTAGATACAATTTATGGGAAATATTGCTAAACCTCGCTAGTAGTGTATATTCGCTAGTAGTGCATATGCTCATGAAGTAAAAATAAAAAAGTTTTTTTGTTTGTTTTTCTTTAATAAAGTAAAAGCAGATAAATATTTAGTATCGAGTGTGACCCCCTCTAGCTAAAATCACAGCTTGAATTCGTCTGGGCATGCTAGCGAGTATATCCCGGATACTTGCTTGCGGAATACGTTCCCACTCCGCAGTAATCACATTCTTCAGCTCTCTGATGGTCTGCGGAGCCGGGTGTACTGATCTCACACGCCGTTTCAGAACGTCCCAGACATGCTCTATGGGATTGAGGTCGGGACTTCGAGCTGGCCAATCCAAACGACGAATGCCGACCTCTTGCACATACGCATTAACATCGCGGGATCGGTGGGCGCGAGCATTGTCGTCCATAAAAATCGAGTCTTCACCTAGAGCGGCCAATGCGGGTTGTGCATGAGAAATTAGAACTTCCGTTATGTATCGATGCCCAGTCAGTGAGCCGTTTTCAATGAAGACTAACTCTGTACGATCCATTGAATTTATTCCTGCCCAAAACATAACAGAGCCCCCACCATAAGGTGTGATTTCTTCGAAACATGCCTCTGCAAAGCGTTCTCCTTGTCTTCTTAGCACTCGCCGACGTCGATCTTCACCGAACAGAGATATCCTGGCTTCATCAGAGAACAAAACCCTATTCCAATCGTCTTGAGTCCATGATTCACAATTTCTAGTGAACCTAAGCCTGTGAACTCTGTGCTCACGGAGTAATTTGGGGCCGCGGGCCGGGCGGTGACTGCGTATATTGGCAGCGAGAAGCCTCCTCCTGACTGTCCATAGACTAATATGCACATTTCTTACTTCTTGGAGGTTGTTCTTAAGATCCACATACGAAGATTTGCGATTTCTCAATGCGCGTCTCACAAGAAAACGATCATCCCGTGGTTGGGTACATGGTTTTCTTCCAGAACCAGGCCTTCTCTCGACGGAACCAGTCTCCTGATATCGCTGACAGGTCCTTTGGACTGTCGAGCGACTAACATTTAGCCTCCTAGCCACGAAACATTGGCTGCAACCCTCTTCAAGCAGCGCGATAATTTTGGTAGCTTTTACCACTTTATCTACCATTTTTGATACAGCCAAACAGCATTAAATAAAGCTTTGACAGTCAAGGATATGAAATTAATCGATAAAAATTGAATAAAAGTTATGAAAGTCGATGTTAACTTCTGGAACTTCGCGCCAAAAATGTAGGATAAAAAGGGGTTTTCTGTAAAAATGAACATCAAATGAAAAATTGAATTTAGAACGTACTTTTTTAAATACCACAGCATTTTTAAAACCGGCCAGTAACGTGTACAAACGATTGAAACCTTTTTGGTATTGTATCTTTTTAAATATGAATGAAAATCAAAACCGCCCGTTTTTTTGCAAATGAGTTTATATGAAATCCTAGAAGATATTCATTTTAATTATATGCCGTAAAGCGCAATTTCATCTACATTAAATGTATCTAATGTCTATAATTGGATAAGGAATAGCACTGTTTTGTTTATATAGCTACGTAATAACTATGTTCTTTTTTCACCCTCTCCTCACGGCCCATCTCTCACTGCTGAACTAGCCCCTCCTCCGGGGAGGGAAATTGACCTACTATACCAATTTGATCAGACGAGTTCGTTTATTTCATGTTCTCCTTCTCTTGCATAAATGTTATATGCATATTATAATCCCTTAATCGTTTTTTAGGACAGCCACGGACAAGAAAGGGGGTGGTGATTGTATTCTTAATCCTTCGTCACACAGAATATTTTTTAACATATAAAAGATAAAAATGGTTACTGTGGGTTATACTTAAAAGATAGGCAAATATCACTGCGGATTTTTGTATTGCCTATTTATTATTGCTATTTATTAAAGATATAAATTTCGTAGTAATTTTTTAATCTCTTAAGGTTTCGACAGCGTTTACAATTTAAACGCATAAAATATAGTTTTTACCACAGCACAAAGATTTGTTATCTTTGAAATTTGATGCTATTTTCTGCCATAATTGCATGTATTATACACATAAACCTTCCTCTTGAATTACTCTGTCTATTGGCAAAAATCGTTTTAAAACTCATTGCCTAGTTTAATAGATCAAAGCGTAAAAGGCATTGGTTGCTTGCTTCATTTTATATAGAGACGTAAATATGTATTTATTTTAATTGAAATATGGATATAAAGCATTTGGCTAATAAATGATTGCTTGTCAACTTGATGACCTCGTCATGCATCATAAGAAATATATGATTCATTTAAGTTCCCGCAATAAACAATATAGTGATGATAAAAAGTACCGATGTTAAAGACCTTGCCATAGTATATTATGTGACCTTGGCCTCCCCTTACCTACGAGAATAGTTTTGATCACGACTTAGATCATAGTTAATCTCTTATTTCCTTAGTTGTTTTTGGGTAATAAATGTATTACATATTTCTTACGTGATACGTGACTTGAGTTCTAAGTCCATTCCATGTTCGTTGTTTTAATTTACCGAACTACCATCTTTTGTGTATTTGAAGTTACTTATGATGATGAGAGTAATTTTTTACGATCCGCGCGCTCACCGTCACAATTATCAACAAGTTAATGCGTTATAATAAAACTATCAATGTATTAATATCTTTGTTGTTTTTTTATTCTACAAACGTTGGATAACGCGAGGGATAATATTGTTACAAAGATTTTTATCTAGTTACGCCAAAGAAGCATAACTTCTCATGAGTGTACGCACCAGCGTACGCACGTTGGGCAATCAAAAATCAATTATAAACGCGATAAAATCCATAAAATAGTTTTATTTATAATATGTAATACTCGCGTAAACATCAGAAATCATTATATTCTTTCCTCACCATCGTTATGAAAATAATCGTCTTGAATAATAGAATAATTAAAATGTAACTATGCCTATGCACTATGCCTTAACAAAATTTTGTATCTTAATACACATAAATACAAAGTAGGTACGTCTTCAAAAATAGATTCTTATAAATCTCCAATGTGTTGTTGACTAAATAAAAAATCACAAAAGCTGTTCGAGTACTTTGCACTTCTACCGGCAGATCTGTCTATAGTTTTTATCGTTTATTTATTTTACTCAATTATATGGGTACATAAATATAAATTTATTTCAGGCATAATTTTTAAATCACTCGCATTTTAGAATAAATTTGAAGATATTTTGAATCGATCGCACGAATAGTAAAAAAAGTCATGGATACATTTTTTTGTAGGATAACTCTTCTTATGTAAATTATCAAGATTTAGCATTTGATATGCATACCCTCCGGGTGCGTTCCTCTCGACCGCCATGTGGGCTACCGGTGCCCGACCTTGTCATCAGTGATTCAGTGGCCCGACCAGTCGGGTTATCTTTGCGAGTACCGTCTTGGGTCGACGCCCCGGCACTTTGTACCGTCGAAGTGTGGCCCTCACGCGATCAGCCTCTCCTCGGGTAACCGGACAATAAATCCCTTACCCAATCACCCCCTGCTACAGCTAGGGCGGCATCAGGTGCAGGTACTTGCGTCTTCGCTGCTTAAGTGGCCGATGGCGGGACGTGTTGCCATAGAGGAATTCCTCGGGCTCACGTTGCGCCACCTCCTTCTGCGAGAGGTCTACCTCGCAGTAGGCGGCGGCAGCGTCAGTTCGCCTCTGATGGTTGTGACGAATCTACGGCGCTGCTGGTTACGTATACCTCGAGCGTGTACTGCGATATGTCCTCGTCGCAACGGTACTATTGACAAGATGGAGACAAAGAATTTTTGCAATTAGTTTAGTGATTTAGGCGTAAACAAACAACAAGCAAAGTTACATTCGCACGATTAATATTAATACATATTATAGGTTACGATAAAAAATCAAGGAGATTTAAACGTGACTTAACTGTAACTCTACTATTCTGTCTGACTTAACCCGTTTGCAGAAACGTTTACCTTGGATACTTCTTCAGGGTCATAGCAAGATAAATGGTCCTACTGTATACAGAAACAAATAATGCAATTTAATTATAGCTGACAAATACTTCTTAGTATATTACTTTAGAATAGAATAGAATTTATTGTCACATAACATCAATCATAATATTATAGGACTGTAATTATGCTATAGTTATTGTGAAATCCTAGGTTTGTATACTAGGTCAGAAAGCAGTGTTGTATGTTCAGATTTTGTCCAGTGTTTCGCAAGTTCTTGGTTGGCAACTTTAATTTTGGAACTAAAACTGGTTATCCTTTATCGCATACAATTACGAATTTTATCGCGATATTTGTGTTTGTAACTTTTAATAAGCTTCTAAAGCGGCGTGAAACTATAAAAAAATATAATGACTCGTTAGTACGAATGTTTTTCGTTACATTATGATCTGATCCCCGTAAACTTTCCTAGGCCTCGCTTATTTACTACGTTACTAGGGTCAAAACCCGACTTTTGTTATGCTTATAATTACTTAAACTTTACTTTAATATCTTACAGTTACGTACAGGTTAATGTACGTACTTTTGTTTTTCAGAATATACAGGTCCCAATTTCGCACACGAGTCTTATCTATGATGTCGATGTCTCTTATCTACATAACGTAAGAAAAATTCACCTACGCCCGTTTCGCACATCTGCAGTTTTTTTTTTTGGGATAAACTTTTTTTGTGGTAGGCGTCGTCCATACCGTACTCCGGATAGATCCCGCGACCAATCTTTCCAGAGCGATAGAAGGGCAGCATGCAGCCCCATACCGTCTGCCGTGCTCCCTCCCCGTGACTTTTGAACAGACTATGGAAAATGGTAGAACAACGGCATATCAAAAATGATTTTTATCAATGTCGCTACTGACTCCCACAAACACACACAAGCACGCAAGCACGCACGCTGCTTTTAAAGTTATTCACATTTACCCAAGTTTATCCCCTTGCTTTACATTTATTGCTGATTTGTAGCCTAGTTATTCATTAAAATTCTCCAAAAAAAAATCAGCTGCGAAAATTTGCGATTTTACAACACCCTGCGGTAAGAAAATAATTCGTATATTGCCGCGCGCACTTTACAAATATATAATAAATGTAGATCCAGACTCAGAACAATGTGATCTACATTGTTCTGAGTCTGGATCTATACGAAGTATTGTACTTCATGAGAATCGAACCCGCGACACTGGCACGTTAGGTCGGTATCTTAACCCTTACACTATCTGTGCAGTGAAATACTCCAGTCAAGAACCACGCACTTCTGGTTTTGTCAGCAGCTCGATACAAACACGATGTGTATGATTCCATTAATTACTCACTGCGCCTTGTGGACACCACAAAAAAAAGACAAAGTTGATCAAGGACATTTAATTTATAGTACTTGATAAATCTGAATAAGTCTTGCGTCATTTAACTTTTATTGCTTTAATTAAATTAAATAATGAAACGACTAAAGCCTTTCACTATTCTATAAGTTATTATTCTTCTTCTCAGGGCAGCTATAGCTCACACTAGAGTCAATAAGCCTCATTCTTGATGAAAGAGAATATAACTTACTAAACGACGCTACTTTGATTATGTAGTTGATATAGGATTTTATTTCGAGTTTACCTCCGAGTTATCTGCTTGTCTTTAGTTCTATTTTAGAATCAGCGAAAGACCTTTGAGGGAGTTTCGCGTATTCAAAAGGAACGAATAACTTTTACGTATAAGAAAAATAAAAAAATAAATCCAATGACATAAAAGCAATCAATTTATTATCCGTAAAACAAATAGGTTTAATTACGTTTTAGACTTCTCAAATCGCTTTCGTATTTCATAGCGTATTTTCCTTCCTTGTCGAACTTATCGGTAAGTTCCTTCCAATATTCAGGCTCTTCATTAATTACATGACCGAATACACGACGAGTTCCTGATACCTGTGTATCTGTACAGCTTGCACAATTATCCTCCAATGCCTCTTTTATGTGAGCTGTAAATGAAAATGAATATTATTATTATGTTTGAGGTTATATCTTCGCAAAAATAAAAATACTCATTATTCATATGGTCATTTCTGCGAATTGTATAATTTATCATTGTACCTATCTTATATGTATATTTCTTGTGTACGTATGTCACTGAACTCCCCCTAAACGACTGAACCGATGTTGACGAAATTATTTTTGTGTGTTTATGGAGATTTGAGAATGGTTTAGATTCACAATTGGATGCGGTAGGTGGCGCTGCTGTCGATTTCAATGAGAATTCCTTTTATTTTACTTGAATAGAACAACGTCTGTTGGCTCAACTATTATAATACATAAAGAGAACTAAAACAATATAAAACTATTCCAACACGTCTGCCAGAAATAGTAGGCCAACATTGGGACTTATATAGGCTGAGACATGATGATGGGAATATAAATAACTGTAATGGCTTAGAATTTAATATTTACGACTACCAAATACTTGTTTATTAATTTTGTTGTATTAATTTGAGTCACCTGCCTTTACTTCCACGAGGAAGTCGTAAAAATCGGTTGGGGAATTACCGAAAGAATGGAAAATCAAACTGTCAAACTGGAAACTTGTTATACCGATTGCGATCGTCAAACTACATACCAAGAGAAGTAATTATGGCATTATCGCCCTTGAGGAGGCCTATGTTCAAGAATAAAGAGTGCAGGCTTGAAGGAGGGATAAATTGATGAATTCATACTTGATTTTATGATTGTAAATAAAACAAGTTTTACGGATGTTACCACGTTTGTACCTATTTGATTGTTGATTGCCAGACGTTTCAAACACTTCATCACGGTCACGGTACTATAAAGTGTTTGCAACGTTGTGCAATAAAAAATCAAATACAGACGCGATGAAATCCGTAATAAGTAAGATTGAAAAATTTTAATAACCCGCAACACAAACTAAAGTAATAAAAAAAATATATTACGTTCTCTTCAACATGAATTATTAATTAATCGTCATTCAATGACTATACTGGCATGCGTGAATTACTTAATCGAGTAATCATAGCCATTACATGATTTTGGAAAAGAGCTGATACTCTTGCACTGCAGGATGGATATTAACAAAACATAGCTAAGAACCAACGCAAGGAAACTGACTTTCAAATGAAAAACATTACATCGAAATTGGTCCATCCGTTTAGGAACTACGATCCCACAGACAGACACACACACACACACACACAGATAGACAGACGTTCTTTATTAGTCCATTGAAATGTTATAATTTAAGGACCTAATATTGCATTTTTAAGAGGACGCAATTTTATTTTTGGGACATGTTTAGGGGGTCAATGGAAGCTTAACCCCAGGTTTGATGGGTTGAAAAAGGGGGTGCAAACACCTTTTTGTGTGTTGCCATCATTTTTGGGGTGCAAACACCTTTTTGTGTGTTTCCACCATTTTTCCAAGATGGCGGCCGGGGGACAAGGGCAGCAACCCCACAAACTTGGGGTTAAGCTTCCATTGACCCCCTACATATATCCCAAAAATAAAATGCGTCCTCTAAAAAATGTAAAGCTCATGTAATATTTCAATGAACTATATTTCTTATGAATTATAAAATTATTCTCATTATAAGACTAAAAATTTGTTATTCCTACAATTGTCATCAAACTATCTAGTATCTATTTATAATGTCAAAATAATACGTATTCTTCAATCTCACATGGTTATGTACAAGATACCTATGCTTAAAAACCATTTAAATGTTTTTTGTCTGTCTATTTGTTCCGAGTAATCCGATAAACCGCTTGACCAATTCTAATAATATTTTACAACCAAGGTACCTATCTATTTACGGAGTAACTTAAGCCTTTTTTGCATCGCAAGGAACTAGTATAAAACTTTTCCCGGCCCAGGTATCGAACCCGAGGCTATCAGTCGCCTTATGCGCGTAGTTCCCGTTCCCGTAGGAATACCAGGATAAAATATAGCCTAGTTTACTCCCTAATATTGCAGCTTTCCATTTCTGAAAGAATTTTTTAAATCGGTTCAGTGCATTAAGCGTGAAAGCGTAACAAAGAAACAAAGAAATTGACTTTCGCATTTATAATATTAGTAAGGATAATTACTTACATTTGAGTTCCTTAGCATCAGCCGTACATTTGCCCTTATCAAGCACACAATTAATATAGGTAACTAAAATTTTCCTGTTAGATAATATCTCGTCCAAGTTAACACTATCATATTTGTCAGTGTATTTTTCAGGGCGAGCGCTGACAGCCGCAACCAGGACGCAAAGGATGAAGAAGGTGTTCATATTTATCTACAATACAATTTATAGAAATTAATATTACACACAAAATAGAATTGTATTTTCAAGATTTATCGTGTTTTGGTTTTATTTCTACTTATTCTTCAGCCTATGAAAGTGTGATAGTTCCAAAATCGCCACGTATGACAGGTGAAAGAATGAAGACAGAATATTTATCTATATTTAAGATTTTTGAAGTGAAACTTCTTTAGAATCGTTGTGATTTCGAACCGGATGCAACGGAAAAAACCACAGATAAGAGACACCAATACAAAAATGTGTAGGATGAAGCCGGCAAAGAATGAGATAGAAATATATATACTACTAGCAACCCGCCCTCGCTTCGCTTTGGTTTCAGTCGCTTTACTCGCGGCGTAGTTCCCGTTCCTATGGGAATACCGGGATAAAATATAGCCTATGTTACTCCCTGATATTATAGCTTTCCATTGGTGAAAGAATTTTTGAAATCGGTTCGGTGGTTTAAGCGTGAAAGCGTTACAAACAAACAAACAAATAAACAAACATCCTTACTTTTCGCATTTATAATATTAGTATGGATTTTATATTATTTTTAAATCCGTCTATAATTGACAGATTAAAGGATAAAGGATAAGGGATGAGGGATGAAGGATGAGGGATGAAGAATGAGGGATGAGGGATGAAGGATGACGGATGATGGATGAAGGATGAAAGATGAAGGATGGAGGATGAAGGATGAAGGATGAAAGATGAGGGATGAGGAATGAGGGATGAGGGATGAAGGATGAAGGATGAAGGATGAAGGATGGAGGATGGAGGATGAAGGATGGAGGATGGAGGATGGAGAATGGAGAATGGAGGATGGAGGATGGAGGATGAAGGATGAAAGATGAGGGATGAAAGATGAGGGATAAAGGATGAATGATGAAGGATGAAGGATGCAGGATGAAGGATGAAAGATGAAGGATGAAGGATGAGGAATGAGGGATGAAGGATAAAGGATAAAGAAGTTTCACTTCTGACATGCGTACTTTGCACGCACGCTTTTTTTTATTCGGGTTCAGAAATTTGAATTACTACTCAAAACACTTCTTGCGTGCGGTGACAAAGTAAGAATACAATTTTCACACCCTTTCTTGTCTGTAGGTGTCATACAAGACGACTAAGGAATAATAATAGGTATGTAAATCTATGCAAAGTAAGAGAAAAGGAAACCTTGAAATAAAATCCTATACACCAACCCGTCTCATTCATCATCATCATACATATGTCCCACTGTTGGGCTCAGACCTCCTCCACAATGGGAGGGAATTTGGTATAGAGTTTCATTTCGAGTTTACCTCTCTTGCACAGATCTTATGTGCATTTTATATCCCTTATTCGTCTTTTACGACATCCACGCGCAAGATAGGGAGTGGTGAATTGTATTCTTACTCAGTCACCATGCTGAGATTAGCTCATTAACGTGGTTAATTTGCCATTCATTGTGGATGAAGCTTTAGCTCAGCAATGAGACGTATATTAGCTATGATGATGACGAGGACTCAAAATATTATTCTCAAAGATTAATAATTATAATTCAAATTACAATTCAGCTTTGCGATTATTATCAGATTGATACGGCAGGTGGTATTCAATATCACATAAAAAAGTATGCTTCGTAATAGTCGACTTAGAGTCACTAACCGTTAGTGGTTATAAATATATATTGCAAAGCTTTTTATATAATTTATTTTTTGTCTAATTATGGGCTTAATTTACAACGAGTAATACGACATGTTTTTATTTCAAGTAACGATTCTCAAATATAATGCTACAGTGATTTAACATCATTGAAATTATTTTAGGGTACCGAGGGAAGAAAGCTTAATTAATTGAAATTACGTTATAAGCTACTCTATTTTTATATTATAATAATTATGTTAGGAGGCATTAAATTCCTAGCCGAGGCCGCGGCTGACGTGACCGGGGATTTAGTCTGTCACTCGCCGAGAGGCCGACCGCGTGAGGAAAGACCGACATCCTCCCCGAGGAGGGGACGTCTGGGGATGGGAGGGTACCCCAAATAGGGGGTATGACGTCAGTGGAAGTCCGGTGGTCGGCCCAACGACGAAGGCGACGTGCATCGCGGGTAGGTTGCGGGTGTGCGTGCTTACACCCTCTGTCGCCCCGGACGGAGTGGTGCGAGGAGTGCGCCGACCGCAACCCACCCCAAAAAAAAAAGAAAAAAAAAAGGAGGCATTAAATTAGGAATTCGAAACACAAAGTAAAGGTCCAACTTATAACAGAAAAAATATATAGTCCAAGCCAATATAGAATCTCGATAACTCGAATATTAAGGGAGATCTAAAAAAAATCAATTTAAGGGGGTTTTTCCCATTTAAGTAAAAATTGAGATACAGATATAGATTTATTTGTGAAATTTTCGAATTAAAGAAGCGCGAGTTTTAAGTTGTTTAGATAGTTTAATAAATCTATTAAGATATATGAATAATTGTACGTGTACCAAGCACGTGCAATAGATTAGAAGTACTAAATATTCCTTTTAGATTTTATTGCTGTGATGTCGAGGAATTCCAAGTAAGATATTACTATATTTTACTGACTTGAATTGGGCTTTTGAAATCCAATTTGTAAAATATTAAAATATGTATTGTCACTTCCTCGCAGAAAAATAACATTATATTCGAGTTACGAAGTCTAAATAGTAATAAGTTATTGGAAGGAAATGTGATTTTTTTCGATTAATTATTAATCATTCAAGTAGTACAATGCAATATTCTGTACAAATGTAAAGATTAAAAGGATTGATTTAGATATTTAAATGCAAAAGTACAGAATTTTTATGTAAATTATTGCTATGCATTTTAACTTTTGAACGCGAATAAATATAAAAGATAAACCATGTAACGATTATTTAAACTTATAAAAGCTTAACAATCAACAATATGATTATTACTTACTTTTGTAAAAGAGAATATGATACCACAAGATTGTCTGCTAAAAATCAACGTAGATCTATCTATCCAATGCAACTGATCTGAGTATTTTATATACTACCTAGACCAATAAAATGTCTTAAAATAAACATAAAACAAAACGAGTTAATCATGCACAAAACTTGCTTGCAAACATTTATGACGTCACGATTTCCACTTATTGGAATATTTTAAAATTTACGCGTTCTCGCTGATCATAATTGATACAAGTTTCTGAGAATGCTTCCTTTGTATTGTTTTATATAAACATACAGCCACAAGTTTGCGTGGTAACGAAGTAGGAATACATCATTATTCATCACCTACTTGCTCATGGATATAGTCAAAGAACACAAAGGACATATGAATATTGTTTTTAGGATAGGATATATGTATATTTACATCTATTCAAAAGACAGAAGACCAAAAATGAAATGCTATACCGAACCCTTAATTCATCATCATCATCATCGCAGCCCACATACGTCCCACTGTTGGGCTCGGGCCTCCTCCACAATGGGAGAGAATTTGATCTACTATATTATGCTGGTCAGACGTATTGTTATAGGGTTTCATTTCGAGTTTTTCTTCTCTTGCACAGATATTATATGCATATTATATCCCATAGTCGTCTTTTACGACATCCATGGGCAAGATAGGGGTGAATTCTATTCTTACTCCGTCACCACACGGAAACCCTATACCAAACCCTGCCTTGCGTAGTGCCAATTTTGTTTCTATAGTCGAGGAAATCCAAATACCTACATTTCACCACACCCTATCGGGCTGCTGGGTGTAATAAAATTACAATTTTTGGACTAATTGCCCCACTCTGTACTAGCATTGTAACTTCTATAAGTGAGGATCCTAAATATTGATATAATGGCTATGAGGATATGAGCTAAAAAAATTACCTTTAGAGTTACATTGGGCCACACAATAGTTAACTTCCAGCCACACTTTCTCTATACGCTTGCGGAGGCCTAGGCGTATAATTTTCCTTCTATAGTTGAAGTGGTCTGAGTCCAGCAATATGTATAAGGTGACATAATATTGGTGGTAATGGCAATTATGAGTATCTTCTTAGTGATCTGAAAACAAAAAATCTTATTCTACTTCTAGGTGGACTATTCAATGACCTAAATAATATTGATATATTATTAATGTTCACTGTTTTATGTTAAAATAAAATAGTTTTTTTTTTCTTTGGGGTGGGTTGCGGTCAGCGCGCTCCTCGCACCACTCCATCCAGGGCGACAGAGGGGCGCAAACACGCAACACCCGCAACCCACCCGAACACCACGTCGTCTTCGTCGTTGAGCCGACCACCGGAGCAGGGTTACTTGTCATCAGTGGTCGGCCCGACGGAATGCCCCCTACTTGGGGTACCCTCCCATCGACCGACGTCCCCCCCTCGGGGAGGACGTTGGTCTTTCCTCACGCGATCGACCTCTCGGCGGGTGACGGACAAAATAAAATAGTGAAAATCTTCAGGGTTGTCAACAGTCCATTCGTGTCGACGACACGCTGTCTGATGGGTGCGATTTGGACTCTGGCGTCCCTCAAGGCGGAATACTTTCTCCTCTTCTTTTTTATCTATTTATTAACTTCATTACCTCTAACCTTCAGTGTGCGTATCATTTGTATGCCGACGACCTTCAATTATATTCCCACGCCAAGTTAAACGATCTCCACTCAGCAATTGCTTCTATTAATAGCGATCTAGCGGCTATAAGCGCTTGGGCGGCGAGGTTTGGCATGGCAGTCAATGCAGATAAGTGCCAATGCATTATAATCGGCAGTCCCCGCATTATCAGCAGAGTCAACGCACAGAATTTGCCAGCAATTACTTATAACGGTATCGTGATACCTTATAGTAATCACGTAAAGAATCTTGGCCTTTTCTTAGACTCTACGATGGAGTGGCAAACGCAGGTTACTAACATATCCAAGAAAGTCACAGGATTACTCCGTTCACTATACCGACTGAACAACTTTCTCCCAGTCACGACCAAAACATCACTGGTTCAAACCTTTGTTCTTTCTATCATCGATTATGCTGATGTGTGCTACCTCGACCTGAATGCAGATTTGCTCAATAAGCTGGACCGACTCCTCAACAATTGCATTCGATTCGTTTTTAACCTACGTAAATTCGATCATGTAACCATATTTCGCTCTCGCCTCAATTGGTTACCGATTAGGCAAAGACGTAGCCTGAGGACTCTTTCTTTGCTCTACTCTATTCTTAACTCTCCTAACGCTCCTTCCTATTTAAAACTGAACTTTCAATTTCTTTGCTCCACCCATGACCGTGCTCTTCGTTCCTCCAATAATCTTCTTCTTCACTGTCCCTCTCACTCTTCTAGTCTGGTGCACTCCTCCTTTGAGATCCAGGCCATTCTTCTCTGGAATGCATTGCCTCTGGACATCAGGATGGCTACCAGTCGCGACGTTTTTAAGGCCATGGTCAAACGATTATACTTGAATTTTCTGGCGGAGTCAACACATCTGTGACGGCTCACATCCACTCATTCAAATATCATTATCATTATTTATGTATGTATGTATATGTATTTATATATATTTATAGAGTATATATGTATTATGTAATAGTAATTATATATAATTGATTTACTACGCGACATCGTTAAACACCTTGTATTGCACCTGCCTGACATTATTTCTGCTCCACCCTAGGTCGGCTGGTAGAGAATGCCTATGGCATTAAGTCCGCCTTGTGCGTTTGTTTGTGCAAAAGTTATAAATAAATAAATAAATAAATAAACATTAATAAAATATTAAACAAATAAAACTTTGAAATACTGGTAACTTTTACAATCATAGCGTTTCAATGATGTATCAAGTACGTTTGACGGTTATCTTTGTGCAAACGTTCTTTCAGGATTAATTTAACTTTATCATGTTTTATATTCAAGGCAATCTAATCATAAGTATTTAAATTTGATATTTATCGCTATATACATCGACACAGAACCCTATTGTCGACTTGGTCTTAGACCCCAAATCTAAACTAATTCAGCTCTATACCGAAGAAAGGCTGGACATCAGCTTGTACAATATTAGATTGGCTCTGAAACAATTAAAGACCGAAAGGCACCAATAAATGACGGAATCACTACGGAGTTCCAGAGACCAGGGGCCAGCCGGTTTTAATAGTCCTACTGTTTAACTCTGTCATTCTCGGGGCCAACGTTCTAAGTCGTGGACTAGAAAAGTGGTGGTCTTAGAATAATAACGTATAGAAGGATAGTGTCAATACTTCGAACTTTCAAAATTTGAATCTAAAAATACTAATGGCGCGCAGACGATTACACACGTACACACGCACACCACTATACTAATTATGAAATCAAATTTTGTTTTTATTAACATAAATCGTCGAATTACCTTTAAAAGTAATGTTAATAATCTTTTTATATTTTTCAAATGTGTTGTGACACCATTTGAATGCACAAACCGTCATGATTACCTATTTATTTTTTAAGAGTTGCGTACGTTCGTGCAGTGCAATGACTTGTACATTACAGAACGGTTCCGGTGTAAGCTCCATTAGGCTCCAATTGAAATGCCTCACTTTTTGTGCGTGAACTTACCTTCTATACGTTATTATTCTAAGGTGGTGGTGTTGTTTTTCAAGAAGGTTGATGAAACGCTCTTAACGGTATTAGAGACTTATCACACTCTTCGAGCTACCTGTAGACACAGATTGTTTTCCAGAGTCATTACCAATTGACTCACACACAAGCTCCAATGCCTTCCAGCTGCCAATAAGAACAAGTTAATTTTTGATAACCTTATAGTAAATTGACTATATCCATATGTTTTCGCCAGCTGAGATTATCAGCCGAGATAAATAGACCAAAGAAGACAATCGGCTTCTGTAAATAGCATTTGTGGACTATATGAAAGCCTTTAATTCTGCTGGAACTTTGGTGGTGTTGCAATCCCCTTAGCGGTATCAAAGCGGCTACAATTATATCCACTATAATTATAGTTCAAATGTGAATAGGAACCCCACAATGTAAAGAAAGAAAAAGAAACCATTCATTCTGTTCTCGTTAATTCTATTAAAAAACACAAACATAAATAAGGAAAAGACCTTCTTATATAAATAATTTAATTTTAACGAGGAATAAAAGGGCCAATGGTTCAGCTCGTGCTATTTCTTAAAGAAACAACACTGGTATTCTGCTAACACCTGGTATATCTTTATATATAAATTTCTTGTGTACGTGTGTATGTCACTAAACTCCTCCTAAACGGCAGGACCGATGTTGATGAAATTTATTGTGTGTGTTCAAGGGAATTCGAGGATTGTTTAGTTTCTTAATTAGACCCGGTAGGTAGTGCTGCTGTCATTTGAACAGAATAACGTCTGTTGGGTCAGCTAGTCTTTATATATAAATGTCTTGTGTACATGTGTATGTCACTGAACTCCTCCTAAACGGCTGGACCGTTGTTGATGAAATTTTTTGTGCATGTTCAAAGAAATTCAAGAATGGCTTAGATTCACAATTGGACCCGGTAGATGGCGCTTATTTGAACAGAACAACGTCTGTTAGGTCAGCTAGTCTATATATATATATATACTAGCAACCCGCCCTCGCTTCGCTTCGGTTATAGGTTATAGTCGTTTTACCCGCGTAGTTCCCGTTCCCGTGGGAATACCGGGATAAAATATAGCCTAGTTTACGCCCTGATATTATAGCTTTCCATTGGTGAAAGAATTTTTGAAATCGGTCCAGCCGTTTTGAAGATTACCCGGAACAAACAGACAGACAGACAAAAATTTTTTAATTGCTATTTTAGGCATAGGTGTCGTGCAAATAACCGTGTGAGCATGAAAAAAGCCTATTATTTTGACATTACAAACAGACACTCCAATTTTATTTATTGGTATAGATATATAAAAGGAGAAGCTGACATATCAACGCAGGGCCTAAACTATAAGGGTTAGTTACTTATTACAATATATAAACTCATTTGCAAAAAAAACGGGCGGTTTTGATTTTCATTCATATTTAAAAAGATACAATACCAAAAAGGTTTCAATCGTTTGTACACGTTACTGGCCGGTTTTAAAAATGCTGTGGTATTTAAAAAAGTACGTTCTAAATTCAATTTTTCATTTGATGTTCATTTTTACAGAAAACCCCTTTTTATCCTACATTTTTGGCGCGAAGTTCCAGAAGTTAACATCGACTTTCATAACTTTTATTCAATTTTTATCGATTAATTTCATATCCTTGACTGTCAAAGCTTTATTTAATGCTGTTTGGCTGTATCAAAAATGGTAGATAAAGTGGTAAAAGCTACCAAAATTATCGCGCTGCTTGAAGAGGGTTGCAGCCAATGTTTCGTGGCTAGGAGGCTAAATGTTAGTCGCTCGACAGTCCAAAGGACCTGGCAGCGATATCAGGAGACTGGTTCCGTCGAGAGAAGGCCTGGTTCTGGAAGAAAACCATGTACCCAACCACGGGATGATCGTTTTCTTGTGAGTCGCGCATTGAGAAATCGCAAATCTTCGTATGTGGATCTTAAGAACAACCTCCAAGAAGTAAGAAATGTGCATTAATATGCACATTTCTTACTTCTTGGAGTCGTCGTCTATGGACGGTCAGGAGGAGGCTTCTCGCTGCCAATATACGCAGTCACCGCCCGGCCCGCGGCCCCAAATTACTCCGTGAGCACAGAGTTCACAGGCTTAGGTTCGCTAGAAATTGTGAATCATGGACTCAAGACGATTGGAATAGGGTTTTGTTCTCTGATGAAGCCAGGATATCTCTGTTCGGTGAAGATCGACGTCGGCGAGTGCTAAGAAGACAAGGAGAACGCTTTGCAGAGGCATGTTTCGAAGAAATCACACCTTATGGTGGGGGCTCTGTTATGTTTTGGGCAGGAATAAATTCAATGGATCGTACAGAGTTAGTCTTCATTGAAAACGGCTCACTGACTGGGCATCGATACATAACGGAAGTTCTAATTTCTCATGCACAACCCGCATTGGCCGCTCTAGGTGAAGACTCGATTTTTATGGACGACAATGCTCGCGCCCACCGATCCCGCGATGTTAATGCGTATGTGCAAGAGGTCGGCATTCGTCGTTTGGATTGGCCAGCTCGAAGTCCCGACCTCAATCCCATAGAGCATGTCTGGGACGTTCTGAAACGGCGTGTGAGATCAGTACACCCGGCTCCGCAGACCATCAGAGAGCTGAAGAATGTGATTACTGCGGAGTGGGAACGTATTCCGCAAGCAAGTATCCGGGATATACTCGCTAGCATGCCCAGACGAATTCAAGCTGTGATTTTAGCTAGAGGGGGTCACACTCGATACTAAACATTTATCTGCTTTTACTTTATTAAAGAAAAACAAACAAAAAAACTTTTTTATTTTTACTTCATGAGCATATGCACTACTAGCGAATATACACTACTAGCGAGGTTTAGCATTATTTCCCATAAATTGTATCTAAATTTTATGAAATACTGATGAAAACGATTATTTTCTTATTAATTTAGCAAATTGTGTGGATAAAACTACCTATAATTATCAAACAAAGAAATATTAACATTTGAAATGGTTCATTGCTTAGGTGCCCGTTTTTTTTGCAAATGAGTTTATATATGTTAAAAATAATTATCCAAACTTAACCAGTTGTGCATGTGTGTATGTATCTGTGTAAGGAGGTAACTAAATAATTTTGAGTATTTTGCACATATATGATATAGATAAAATATATATAATACTTAATAAAAATATAATGTTATTGTATTTATACTGTTTTTACCCGATACTTCAAACACCTTTCAACCTTTATGGTCAGTCCGTATATAAGATAAGAATACAAAACCGATCCAATTCTAGAAAGATCTGAAATACGAAGATCTCGTCTCGCCGAAACTGTTAACCACCGCTGTGGAATATATCTTCAAACTATTAGACTGGACCACACTTGCAGAATAGTCAGTTAGGTAGAATGAATTTCGAGAAAGAGGTCAGCAGACGAATTATACTCAGTCGAGTTTGATTCGTCAGATTCTCAGGGCAGCGTTCAGAAAACTTTCTCAGTGTCTGAAATCATAGGTATATAATCAGTGTATGTTACCAGTGATGATTTACGGTACGAAAACGTAGACCGTAAATGTAGTCCTCATAACCAAGCTCAACGTCTCACTTGCGAGCAGTGGCTAGTATTAAAAAATAATTTTCGTCGCGGGACATCCGACTGATATAAACTTCAAAATTATTGTACAAAAGGATATTTTCTGAAATCATTACTTTATTTATAATATAATTAAAAGAATATTATTCGGATTTATTAGAGAAAATGTAATTCTTATTTACATTCATATAAAATTTACATTTAAATCAATTTAGTACAAAAATAATTGGAAATTATACTTTTCTTACATGTTCAAATATAATAATAATGTCTTCAGTAGATCGAAAAACAAAATAAACATTACAAATAATCCATGCATCCATAAAAGGTAGTTTTATGGTATTATAAAAGGTATTTCAACTACTATTACAAAAGGTACATTAGGTAGATAATAGTTATTACTAGACTTACACAAAAAACAGAATATTTTTCGAGTATATACATTTTTTTTTTTCATTGCAGGCAGTGGCAAACGAGCAAACAGTACACCTGATGGTAAGTGTTGCTGCCGCTCATGGACCTTTACAAGGCCGCTGCCTACCGCGAAGGGAATGAAGGGAGTGTGAATGCGTGCATTGAGGCTCGGTGATACCAAAAGCACCACCAACACCCTCCACACGCGAACATCCTCAGAAAGTTGGGCTTCCGGCTCTCTCGCTCACCGAACGAAGCGCAGTAACAAAATGCTACTACTCAGATGTCGATTTTCTGCGAGAGCGTGGTACCACCCCGGACAGACCGGCCCGCGGCTGTAGACAGATTACTGTCGACAGTGTGGTCCTACCACTACATGGGATAAGCCCTAACTCCTAATTAGGTAAACTGTGTTTAGGATATCAAATCCCACTTGACGTTACTTATATACTAAATATGCATTAAATATGCACTATCACAGCATAGCAACGTCACGCCGGCAGCTAGTCTGACTCCAGCATTTGATATTTCGCATCAAGAATCACTTACATACCCAAATCAGGCCTATTACTCTTACGAATAAACTGAATATTATACAAAATCTTTTAAAAACAATTTTTTCAATTATCTACGCCCGCAACCAATTAAAAACAATTATTTTCTTATACTCGTCAATAATGACTGTTCCTTTTATATAATTCCGCAAAGAAATTATAGGCTTTTTTATTCGAATGCCGACAATAATATTTAACTATAAGCCTCCAAAACAATATCATTCAAAAACAACGATTAGGGTTCATAAAAATAAACGTCTTTTTTATTTATTTCAAATCAAAACAAAAAAGAGCTATAAGAAACCATAACCACTCTAGGCTGTCATATTTCGAAAGAACCAATAGCGATCATATCAAAGTATTAGCTTATGCCCGCGACTTCGTCCGCCTGGAACTTTCGGCTAGTGCTAACCGTGCTAGTGCTAATCCGCGACTTTGTTTACGTAAACGGTGAAAATGTTTTTAAATAATATAATTCTGTCACACATGATTTTTGCAAAACCTAACTGTATATGTATTGCACGCAGTGGAAGCTCTCAAAAGGAAAAAGAACCCGATTCGGAAACATTTTTTATTTTTGCTCCGCTCCTATTGTTCTTAGCGTCATGATATACATAGCCTTCCTCGATAAATGGCCTATCTAACACTGAAAGAATTTTTCAAATCGGACTAGCAGTTCATGAGATTAGCGCGTTCAAACAAACAAACCCTTCCGCTTCATATATTAGTATAGATTAACAAGTTTCTATATCTGTTAATATAAAAATTCCATAGTTACTTGGACTTTTCCAAGTACAGCATACAAATTTGCAGAACGTATATTCTGCGTACTATTAATATTTATTTATGCATTAATAGCAATGATAAGTTAGTATTTATATCTTTATTATGCTAGGTCAACAGTGACGCACCAGATGATTGCTTTATTAGATTAGCATAAACTTAAACAAGTTTTAACATATGTTTCTTGTAAATTTCAATAAAGAATCTTAAGGTAAAATAAAGTCCCTAGCCGAGGCCGCGGGTGACTGGACCGGGGAGTTAGTCCGTCACCCGCCAAGAGGCCGACCGCGCGACGACGACCGACGTTTCCCGGGGCACGTCGGTCGAGGAGAGGGTATTTGTCAGGGGTATTCCGTCGGGCCGACCACAGACGATAAGTCACCCTGCATCGGTGGTCGGCCCAACGACGAAGGCGACGTGTCACGGGTGGGTTACGGGTGTGCATGCTTACGCCCCTCTGTCGCCCCAGGCGGTGCCGGGCGGCGGTGCGCCGACCGTAGCCCGCCCGCCCTAAAAAAACATGGTAAAATAAAGTTAATTTGTTTTAATGGACGCTCTATAAACTAGCTTCTCAACGGCCGATTGCCCCGAGCAATGGAAATCAGTAAGTGGTTCAATAACCCGACGTACTTACCTCCTAAATGTAAAATAAAACTCACGGACCTATTGTATTAAATCCAATATCATAGTCAAGAATTGTCATCACACACTTTCTCTTGTGCTATCATAAATGGGATAGGCACAATGTATTGTGCATATTCAAAATAGCAATCCGCCCTCGTTTCGCTTCGGTTTCAGTCGCCTTACCCCCGTAGTTACCGTTCCTGTGGGAACACAGGGATAAAATATAGCCTTTTATTTTTAGGGGTGGGTTGCGGTCGGCGCGCTTGTCGCACCACTCCGTCCGGGGCGACAGAGGGGCGTAAGCACGCACACCCACAACCCACCCACGATGCACGTCGCCTTCGTCGTTGGGCCGACCACCGGAGCAGGGTTACTTGTCATCAGTGGTCGGCCCGACGGAATACCCATCAACCGACGTCCCCCCATCGGGGAGGACGTCGGTCTTTCCTCATGCGGTCAGCCTCTCGGCGGGTGACGGACTAATCCCCGTTCATGTCACCCGCGGCCTCGGCTAGGGCGGCATGAGGCGCAGGTATTCGCGCCTACGCCGCCCCAGTCGCCGGCGGCGGATCGCCTCATCGAGGTTGTGCTCCTCGCACAGGCGATCCACCACCTCCTTCCGCGAGACCACTGCCTCGCAGAAGGCTGCGACCGCGTCCCGGTTCCTGACGCTGCCGACCTAAGACGCGTTTTTGGTCGGGTCCCTGCGAAATCGTCTTAAACAGGTTTTACTGTATTTTCTTTCATCCTAATAGTATAAATGCGAAAGTAAGTTAGTTTGTTTGTTTGTTTGGTTACGCTTTCACGCTTAAACAACCCAACCGATTTCAAAAAGTCTTTCACCAATGGAAAGCTATAATATCAGGGAGTAACATAGGCTATATTTTATCCCGGTATTCCCACGGGAACGGCAGCGGGTTTGACGACTGAAACCGAAGCGAAGTGAGGGCGGGTTTCTAGTAAAATATAATAGCGTTTTTAATCCTAATTATACCGGCGACATGTTCCCCATATGGTGGCAGAATAAAAATACAATTCACCACCCCCTAGCTTATCCATGGGTGTCGTAAGAGACAACTAAGGGATATAATAGATATAATATGCATATAACACATATGTAAGAGAAGAAAAACTCGAAATAAAATCCTATACCAACACACCTGACCAGTGTGGTATAGCAGATCAATTTCCATCGTACAGGGGAAGAGGCCAGTAGGCCTACTAGAAATTGTGTAACATTAACGATTTTAAACTGCGTCAAAATCCCGTCGGGAGTAGCAAATATTTGACTTAATCGTCGAGAGTCGAATTCATTTAGTTTAGAAACGTTCCACCTAATTTGATTCCAATCGGGCGCTAGTGTCGCTTTCAAGAGTACCAAATTTGCTCAAATTCGAGCTGCGATTGGATTTAGGATTGGAATCGAGATTCAAGAGTAGGCACACAGAGCCCAGCAGTGAAACGTCTATGAGCTAATATGTTGATGATGCCCGCTTGGGGAGAAGAAAATGTATGTAAAGAATAAGTTCATTCATTTCTTTTATAAAATACTAGCTGACTCAACAGACGTTGTTTTGTTCAAATAAAATAATAGGAATTCTCCTTGAAATCGACAGCAGCGCCACCTACTGAGTCCAACTGTAAATTTAAATCATTTTCAAACCCACTTGAACACACACAAAAAATTTCATCAACATCGGTCCAGCCGTTTAGGAGGAGTTCAGTGAAATACACACGTACACAAGAAATATATATATATATATATATATTTTTTTTTTTTTTGTGGGTGGGTTGCGGTCGGCGCGCCTCCGCACCACCGGGTAGGGGGGTACCCTCCCATCGACCGACGTCCCCACCTCGGAGAGGACGTCGGTCTTTCCGCGGTCGGCCTACCTGCGGGTGACGGACTAACTTCCCCGGTCCGGTCACCCGCTGCCTCGGCTAGGGCGGCATCAGGCGCAGGTATTCGCGCCTGCGCCGCCCAAGTCGCCGGCGGCGGAACGTGTCGCCGAAAAGGAGTTCCTCTCGCGCACGATCCGCCGCCTCCTTCCGTGAGATTACGGCCTCACAGAAGGCGGCGAGCACGTCCCAGGTCCTGACATTGTCGAGCATCTCCCTGGCGATGGTCGGCAGTGTCAGGTCGACACAGACATGTTGATATAGGGTTACGGAAACACAGAAAACAATAGGAGGGAAATTGATCTACTATAACCACGATTTTCAGACGTGTTGCTATGGGGTTTTATTTCGAGTTTTCCTTCTCTTGCATAGATGTTATATGCATATTTGATAATAATCGGCTTTTACGATACCCAAGGGCATGAGAGAGGATAATGAATTTATGCTTACTCCGGCACCAGACGAATGGTTTTTTAAATGTCATTCATTAATCAATAAATTTATAAATGTAATTCATTAATCGTAATGATTAATAAATTTATGTGTACTTTTGTCAGTAATTTGTCTTGCAATCGACATTGAAGATTTTCTACATTATTGTTTTTTCTATAATCATCGAAATCAAAGCAAAAAAAAAAAAAACAAATAAATATTTGTAAAACTTAAAATAAATAATTCATTTAAAAAACCGGCTAAGTCCGACTCGGAGTCGCGCTCGACAGGTTCCGCACCATTAAATAAAAAAAAAAAAAAAAGAGGGCAAAATATCGCCTTTGTTGTATGAGAGGCCCCCTTAAATATTTATTTTATTTTGTTTTTAGTATTTGTTGTTATAGCGGCAACAGAAATACATAATTTGTCAAAATGTCAACTATCTAACTATCACAGTTTTTGGGATACAGCCTGGTGACAGATAGACGGACGGACCGACGGACGAACAGACAGCGAAGTCTTAGTAATAGGGTCCCGTTTTTACGAAACACTAAAAAAAAAAAAAAAAACAACAACACTTGTTAATTTAGATCTATTGAGTTCTATAAAAATACACTTCTTATGTGCAAGGAATAAAAATATAATATATTTTATTATAACTAATAACATAAATCAATAATACCCATATAATTCTGTGTGGTGACGGAGTAAGAATACAATTCACCACCCCCTCTCTTAACCGTGGGTGTCGTAAAAGACGACTAAGGAATAATAATATGCAACATCTATGCAAGAGATGGAAAATTCGAAAAAAAAACCCTATGCCAACACGTTTGACCAGCGTGGTATAGTTGATCAATTTCCCACCCACAGTGAAGGAGGCCTGAGCCCAACAGTGGGATAAATTAATTTCATTAATTGCATTATTTTTAGCTTTAGTTACCTTAATACCAAGTCTAAATAAATTGCCTCAGTTTACACAAAACTTCTAGATTACGTATATTGTCGTCCTATCTAATAAGCTTTTCTAAGAATTATATTTACAACAGTCAGAACTCATTACCTAAGCCTTCAATAACAACACATATGACGTGTACATTATTATAATAATAACAAATTCACGCTATAAGTAAGTACGCGACTTTTTGTCGTTCAAAGTTTAATGGTATATAAGAGCCGCCCTCGTTGCTAGCTTACACATATCGCAAAGCATCTGCTTAGTGATTGGACATCCCGCAAACTAACCAGGTAAATTATTATTTACTTTTCTTTTTTAAATATTTAACTCTACTTTCCATCGCTCAGTGAATCCATGGACCTTGGCGAATGCCATGTCCATAGGGTGTTATTTTTTTAATTTCTTAAATGCTGTCATTGCGACCCCTAGTGGATGGGTTATCAATTATACTTGATATGAACAGTTGCCCAGAAGAGCGCTTCACACCACTCTGGTGATGTTCTCTTAAATGGTTATTACGAAACCTGTCAAAATAAGAAATATTGTATTTTTTTACCCCTTATCACACAGAAAATTGGATATTAATTTAAGATGTATTGAATGAATATGTATGTAGTTATGAGCATCATTATTTTTGCTCATTATCTTAATTTTTTTCTACATTATTATTTCATATTTTATTCGTACCATTTTCTTATTTTAGACGCATTTAAATTACCATCATAAAGCTTGGCTTTTTTAATATTAAACTCTCTAATTTCAATAGCAGATGTGGCTGTTGAGGAGTTATATTTGTCTTAAACAATCTATATCGCATAAGAATAACTTAATAATAAATCCATAATACATTTATTGTATGTTAATTCACGACCACAGTTAGTGGTACAATATATATAATAACATATATTTACAACTTATTAAAAAAAAACATAATCATATCAAATTTATATGTTGTAAATTCTATAAAAAGGGTAAGGGAACAAAACATTTTATAAAAATGCCATCCTAGACTTGATACCCACTTCTATTATACAAACAAGATCTATACCTCAATATTGCATTTATTTTGCGATGTGGTGACGAAGTAATAATACAATTCTCTGGAATACAACAGCTGTACAATATCTTACAGTTCCCTTGTAAGGATATCTTTATATTTAGTTCAATTATTTAATAAAAGCTGACATAAAATTTTATAGGGTGATTTCGTGACGAAAGCTTTTCTAATAAATAAATAAAATAAAAATAAAATATATTTCTCTGAAATGATTATTTGTTTTTAGATCCTATTGTAATCGGTTGAGAACGTTAATATTGGTAGGTTGGATTGTCAGAATAATTTTAAATAACTATTTTTACGGATTTATACCATTTGTATTTGATTATTGCTTTCTTGACGTTTCGATTACTTTTCAACGTTGATGGTCACGGAAGGATTATCGTTCGAAACGCCGAGAAATTCTTAAAAGCTGTTTGTTTTTAGATCCTCAATATGAAATCCGCAATCGCATTATGTGTGTTGTTCTTCGCTGCGTTGGCTGTAGCCCGTCCAGGTGAAGAGCATTACACCGATCGCTATGACACTGTCAACCTAGACGAGATTCTCGAGAATAGAGCGATACTGGTATCTTATATCAACTGCGTCCTTGAAAAGGGAAAATGTACACCCGATGCCAAAGAACTCAGAGGTCAGTTTCTATTATATCATTAAATAAATCTGTAGTCGCAAGTAAATTCTATTAGCCTAAGTTATACTACTTGATTGCGCTATGAAACTGCTGGTCAATTAGCATCTCATTATGGAGAAGGCTTGTGATCAACATTGCATTGTAAATGGGCTGGGAAGAGCAATAGTTCTAGCGTCTACCTCGTTGACTACCATCTCTGAGCTTATGACTGCTGAAATCTGCTTAGGTCGGCAGCCAGCTAATCATATTAGCATCAATTTTTAACTGTGATAAAATATGCTTTTAATATAACTTTGATTTATTTCCATGTGGTGACGGAGTGAGAATGCAATTCACCACTCCCTATCTTGCCCGTGGATGTTGTAAAGACAACTAAGAAATATAGTACGCATATAACATCTATGCAAGAGAAGAAAATCTCGAAATAAAACCCTTTACCAACCTGTCTGGCCAGCATGGTATAGTAAGGTCAATCGCTCTCTTATTGTGGAGGAGGCTCGAGCCCAGCAGTGGGACGTATATGAGTTGAAATGATGATGAAATGATCATAACTCTGATAATAGAGGATTTCCTCTATTATCAGATCAACCAATTCGTGTAGGGACTGAGTAAGAATACAATACACTACCTCTTAATTCGCCTGTGGCTGTTGTAAAAGACGAACAAGGGAAATACATCTAATATGTATTGCAAGAGAAGGAAAATTTGACACGAAAATTTGTATCAGCACGTCTGACCACCGCGGTGTAATAAGTTATAAGATTAATTTCCCTCCAAAAAAAAAAGTACTTCTATAAAAAAACTGAATCCTAGTTATGATTTCAATTCTTTGTTATCACTAATAGAACTTAAATTGTAAAAGTAAATTCATGTTAATTTTTCCATTTTTAGGACACATCAAAGATGCTCTTGAAAACGAGTGCGTCAAATGTACTGAAGCACAAAAGAAGGGAACCCGGCGAGTTATCAAGCACATGATCAACAAGGAGCCAGAGTTCTGGACTGAGCTCTGTGACAAGTACGACCCTGAGAGGAAATACACTCACAAATATGAAAAGGAACTCCGTGAGGTGCAGGCTTAAGCAGCTCGCTTAGTACAACACCAAGAAAATATTATGTACAATGTGATATAGTTTATAAATAAACATCAATTGCTCATTTCATATTTTATTTTTTCTTATTTTTTTAAACAACTCCCTACAGGAAAGAATTCTTATATTGCGGGAGTCTTTACCAACATATAATTCATCATCATCATCATCATCATGGCAGCCCATAAACATCCCACTGTTGGGTTCGAGCCTCCTCTACAATAGGAGGGAAATTGACCTTACTATAGGGTTTAATTTCGAGTTTTCCTTCTCTTACATAGATGCTATGTGCATGTTATATCTCTTAGTCGGTTTTGCCGACATCCACGGGCAAGATAAGGAGTGGTGAAATGTATTCTTAATCCGTCACCACACGGAAATAATATATTAATAAAACACATAATTAACAGACACAAATTGCCCCAGACTCAGAATAATAATTTGTGAATCGTACAAAGTGTTGTCCTACATGGGAATCGAAACTACAATTCGGGGATAGCAATTCGGTGTCTCAACCGTTACGCCATCTGTTCAGTCAAGTACATATTAAGTAGTTATCTTTTATTTTCTTACAAAAAGAAAAGTCTACAGCATTAAGTGAGGACGTCTAAGAGAATTTCCATGTTACATTTACAAACTACATAGTCTGAAATTTCTATTAAATCATAGATTAAAAAATAATTGCCCTTTTCCAAGAATTGTATTGCACTAAATGACCTCTTGCCTCTTCTGTCACCATATACACTAAATATCTTTATAAATAAATTTATTGTGTACGTGTATATGTAACTGATCTCCTCTAAAACGGCTGGACCGACGTTGATGAAATTTTTTGTGTGTGTTTACCATAATCTCAGCGCATATACGTCCCCATATTGCGCTCGAACTTATGCCACATCATCAATATCATCATCGCAGCCGACATACGTCCCACTATTGGGCTCGAGGCTCCTCCACAATGGGAGGGAATTCGACCTACTCTATACCATGCTAGTCAGACATGTTGATAAAGGGTTTCATTTCGAGTTTTCAGACAGATGTTATGTGCATATTATAATATCCCATAGTCGTTTTTTACGACATGCACCGGCAAGATAGGGATAGGGAGTGGTGACATATTTTTACTCCGTCAGCACACGGAAAACAATAGGATGGAAATTGATCTACTATAACTACGCTATTCAGACGTGTTGCTATAGGGTTTTATATCAAGTTTTCCTTTTCTTGCATAGATGTTATATGCATATTTGATAATAATCGGCTTTTACGACGCCCAAGGGCATGAGAGAGGATAATAAATTTATGCTTACTCCGGCACCAGACGAATGATTTTTAAATGTCATTCATTAATCAATATATTTATAAATGTAATTCATAAATCGTAATGATTAATAAATTTATGTGTACTTTTGTCAGTAATTTGTCTTACAATCGACATTGAAGATTTTCTACATTATTATGTTTTTTCTATAATCATCGAAATCAAAGCAAAAAAAAAACAATACAACTATTTGTAAAACTTAAAATAAATAATTCCTTTAAAAAACCGGCTAAGTCCGACTCGGAGTCGCGGTCGAAAGGTTCCGCACCATTATCTAAAAAAAGGGCAAAATATCGCGTTTGTTGTATGAGAGCCCCTCTTAAATATTTATTTTATTTTGTTTTTAGTATTTGTTGTTATAGCGGCAAAAGAAATACATAATTTGTCAAAATTTCAACTATCTAGCTATCACGGTTCTTGAGATACAGCCTGGTGACAGATAGACGGACGGACCGACGGACGAACAGACAGCGAAGTCTTAGTAATAGGGTCCCGTTTTTACCCTTTGGGTACGAAACCCTAAAAACAACATTTAGTAACACTTGCTGATTCAGATCTATTGAGTTCTATAAAAATACACTTTATATGTGCAAGAAATAAAAATATAATATATTTTATTATAACTAATAACATAAATCAATAATACGCATATAATTCTGTGTGGTGACGGAGTAAGAATACAATTCATCACCCCCTCTCTTAACCGTGGGTGTCGTAAAAGACGACTAAGGAATAATAATATGCAATATCTATGCAAGAGATGGAAAACTCGAAAAAAAAACCCTATGCCAACACGTCTGACCAGCGTGGTATAGTAGATCAGTTTCCCACCCACATTGAAGGCGGCCTGAGCCCAATAGTGGAATAAATTAATTTCATCAATTGCATTATTTTTAGCTTTAGTTACCTTAATACCAAGTCTAAATAAATTGCCTCAGTTTACACAAAACTTCTAGATTACGTATATTGTCGTCCTATCTAATAAGCTTTTCTGAGAATTATATTTACAACAGTCAGAACTCATTACCTAAGCCTTCAATAACAACACATATGACGTGTACGTTATTATAATAATAACAAATTCACGCTATAAGTAAGTACGCGAGTTTTTGTCGTTCAAAGTTTAATGGTATATAAGAGCCGCCCTCGTTGCTGCAAACTAACCAGGTAAATTATTATTTACTCTTCTTTTTTAAATATTTAACTCTCTTTCCATCGCTCAGTGAATCCATGGACCTTGGCGAATACCATATCCATAGGATGTTATTTTTTTAATTTCTTAAATGCTATCATTGCGACCCCTAGCGGATGGGTTATCAATTATACTTGATATGAACAGTTGCCCAGAAGAGCGCTTCACATCACTCTGGTGATGTTCTCTTAAATGGTTATTACGAAACCTGTCAAAATAAGAAATATTGTACTTTTTTACCCCTTATCACACAGAAAATTGGATATTAATTTAAGATGTATTGAATGAATATGTATGTAGTTATGAGCATCATTATTTTTGCTCATTATCTTAATTTTTTTCTACATTATTATTTCATATTTTATTCGTACCATTTTCTTATTTTAGACGCATTTAAATTACCATCATAAAGCTTGGCTTTTTTAATATTAAACTCTCTAATTTCAATAGCAGATGTGGCTGTTGAGGAGTTATATTTGTCTTAAACAATCTATATCGCATAAGAATAACTTAATAATAAATCCATAATACATTTATTGTATGTTAATTCACGACCACAGTTAGTGGTACAATATATATAAGGAAATTATGTGATCCCTTAGAATTATCTTTATTATATATTAACATATATTTACAACTTATTAAAAAAAAAAAACATAATCAAATCAAATTTATATGTTGTAAATTCTATAAAAAGGGTAAGGGAACAAAACATTTTACAAAAATGCCATCCTAGACTTGATACCCACTTCTATTATACAAACAAGATCTATATCTCAATATTGCATTTATTTCGCGATGTGGTGACGAAGTAATAATACAATTCTCTGGAATACAACAGCTGTACAATATCTTACAGCTCCCTTGTAAGGATATCTTTATATTTAGTTCAATTATTTAATAAAAGCTGACATAAAATTTTATAGGGTGATTTCGTGACGAAAGCTTTTCTAATAAATAAATAAAATAAAAATAAAATATATTTCTCTGAAATGATTATTTGTTTTTAGATCCTATTGTAATCGGTTGAGAACGTTAATATTGGTAGGTTGGATTGTCAGAATAATTTTAAATAACTATTTTTACGGATTTATACCATTTGTATTTGATTATTGCTTTCTTGACGTTTCGATTACTTTTCAACGTTGATGGTCACGGGAGGATTATCGTTCGAAACGCCGAGAAATTCTTAAAAGCTGTTTGTTTTTAGATCCTCAATATGAAATCCGCAATCGCATTATGTGTGTTGTTCTTCGCTGCGTTGGCTGTAGCCCGTCCAGGTGAAGAGCATTACACCGATCGCTATGACACTGTCAACCTAGACGAGATTCTCGAGAATAGAGCGATACTGGTATCTTATATCAACTGCGTCCTTGAAAAGGGAAAATGCACCCCCGATGCCAAAGAACTCAGAGGTCAGTTTCTATTATATCATTAAATAAATCTGTTGTCGCAAGCCAATTCAATTTGCCTAAGTTAAACTACCTGATTACACTATGAAACAGCTGGTCAATTAGCATCTCATTATGGAGAAGGCTTGTGTTCAACATTGCCTTGTAAATGGGCTGAGAAGAGCAATAGTTCTAGCATCTGCCTCGTTCACTACCATCTCTGAGCTTATGACTGCTGAAATCTGCTATGGTCGGTAGCCAGCTTATCATATTAGCAGCAATTTTTAAGTGTGATAAAATATGCTTTTATTATAACTTTGATTTATTTCCGTGTGGACTCCCTATCTTGCCCGTGGATGTTGTAAAAGACGACTAAGAAATATAGTACGCATATAACATCTATGCAAGGGAAGGAAAACTCGAAATTAAACCCTATCTGTCTGTCTGTCTGACCAGCATGGTATAGTAAGGTCAATTGCTCTCCTATTATGGAGGAGGCTCGAGCCCAGCAGTGGGACGTATATGAGTTGAAATGATGATGAAATGATCATAACTCTGATAATAGAGGAAATATTCGTGTAGGGACTGAGTAAGAATACAATTCACTGCCTCTTAATTCGCCCGTGGCTGTTGTAAAAGACGAACAAGGTAATATACACCTAATATCTACTGCAAGAGAAGAAAAATTTTACACTAAAATTTGTATCAGCACTTCTGACTACCGCGGTGTAATAAGTTAATAGATTAATTTCCCTCCAAAAAAAAAGTACTTCTATAAAAAAACTGGATCCTAGTTATGATTTAAATTTTTTGTTATCACTAATAGAACTTAAATTGTAAAAGTAAATTCATATTAATTTTCCATATTTAGGACACATCAAAGACGCTCTTGAAAACGAGTGCGTCAAATGTACTGAAGCACAAAAGAAGGGAACCCGGCGAGTTATCAAGCACATGATCAACAAGGAGCCAGAGTTCTGGACTGAGCTCTGTGACAAGTACGACCCTGAGAGGAAATACACTCACAAATATGAAAAGGAACTGCGTGAGGTGCAGGCTTAAGCAGCTCGCTTAGTGCAACACCAAGAAAATATTATGTACAATGTGATATAATTTATAAATAAACATCAATTGCTCATTTCATATTTTAGTTTTTTCTTATTTTTTTAAACAACGCCCTACAGGAAAGAATTCTTATATTGCGGGCGTCTTTACCAACATATAATTCATCATCATCATCATCATCATGGCAACCCATATACGTCCCACTGTTGGGTTCGAGCCTCCTCTACAATAGGAGGGAAATTGACCTTACTATACCATGCTGATCAGATAAGATAGGTTTGCATAGGGATTCATTTCGAGTTTTCCTTCTCTTACATAGATGTTATGTGCATGTTATATCTCTTAGTCGATTTTGCTGACATCCACGGGCAAGATAAGGAGTGGTGAAATGTATTCTTAATCCGTCACCACACGGAAATATTATATGAATAAAACACATAATTAACAGACACAAATTGCCCCAGACTCAGAACATTAATTTGTGAATCGCACAAAGTGTTGTCCTACATGGGAATCGAAACTACAATTCGGGGATGGCAATTCGGTGTCTCAACCGTTACGCCATCTGTTCAGTCAAGTACATATTAAGTAGTTATCTTTTATTTCCTTACAAAAAGAAAAGTCTACAACATTAAATGAGGACGTCTAAGAGAATTTCCATGTTACATTTACAAACTAGTCTGAAGTTTCTATTAAATCATAGATTAAAAAATAATTCCCCTTTTCCAAGAATTGTATTGCACTAAATGACCTCTTGCCTTTTCTGTCACCATATACACTAAATATCTTTATAAATAAATTTATTGTGTACATGTATATGTCACTGATCTCCTCTAAAACGGCTGGACCGACGTTGATGAAATTTTTTGTGTATGTTTACCATAATCTCGGCGCATATACGTCCCCATATTGCGCTCGAACCTATGCCACATCATCGTTATCATCATCGCAGCCCACATACGTCCCACTATTGGGCTCCAGGCTCCTCCAGAATGGGAGAGAATTCGACCTACTCTTAACCATGCTAGTCAGACATGTTGATAAAGGGTATCATTTCGAGTTTTCAGACAGATGTTATGTGCATATTATATCCCATAGTCGTCTTTTACGACATGCACGGGCAAGATAGGGAGTGGTGACTTATATTTTTACTCCGTCAGCACACGGAAAACAATAGGAGGAAAATTGATCTACTATAACTACGCTATTCAGACGTGTTGCTATAGGGTTTTATATCGAGTTTTCCTTCTCTTGCAAAGATGTTATATGCATATTTGATATTAGTCGGCTTTTACGACGCCCAAGGGCATGAGAAAGGATAATAAATTTAAGCTTACTCCGGCACCAGACGAATGGTTTTTAAATGTCATTCATTAATCAATATATATATAATTTTTTTTTTTTTTTTTTGTGGGTGGGCCGCGGTCGGCGCGCCTCCGGACCACTCCGTCCGGGGCGACAGAGGGGCTTAAGCACGCAACTCCCGCGACCCACCCGAAAACCACGTCGCCTTCGTCGTTGGGCCGACCACTGGAGCAGCGTTAACTTGTCGTCAGTGGTCGGCCCGACGGAATACCCCCTATTGGGGTACCTTCCCATCGACCGACGTCCCCCCCTCGGGTAGGACGTCGGTCTTTCCTCACGCGGTCAGCCTCTCGGCGGGTGACGGACTAATCCCCGGTCACGTCACCCGCGGCCTCGGCTAAGGCGGCATGAGGCGCAGATAGTTGCGCCTGCGCCGCCCCAGTCGCCGGCGGCGGATCTCCTCATCGAGGCTGCGCTCCTCACGCAGGCGATCCGCCGCCTCCTTCCGCGAGATCACTGTCTCGCAGAAGGCTGCGACCGCGTCCCAATTCCCGACGCTGTCGACCATCGCCCTAGCGATAGCCGGCAGCGTCAGGTCCGTACCGATGATTGCGACGAGTTCACAGCGCTGCACTGCCCAAGCCCCGCAGGCCTAGAGCGTATGGCGCGCCGTGTCCTCGTCGCAGTCGCAGTGGTGGCAGGACGGTGTACTCTCCCTCCTAACGACCTTGTGCAGGTATTTGGCGAAGCACCCATGCCCCGTCAAAACCTGCACCAGTCGGAAGGAGAGCATCCCGTGCCGCCTCTCCAACCACTATATATTTATAAATGTAATTCATTAATCGTAATGATTAATAAATTTATGTGTACTTTTGTCAGTAATTTGTCTTGCAATCGACATTGAAGATTTTCTACATTATTATATGTTTTTTCTATAATCATCGAACTCAAAGCAAAAAAAAAAAAAAACAATACAACTATTTGTAAAACTTAAAATAAATAATTCCTTTAAAAAACCGACTAAGTCCGACTCGGAGTCGCGGTCGAAAGGTTCCGCACCATTATCTAAAAAAGGGGCAAAATATCGCGTTTGTTGTATGAGAGCCCCTCTTAAATATTTATTTTATTTTGTTTTTAGTATTTGTTGTTATAGCGGCAACAGAAATACATAATTTGTCAAAATTTCAACTATCTAGCTATCATGGTTCTTGAGATACAGCCTGGTGACAGACAGACGGACGGACCGACGGACGAACAGACAGCGAAGTCTTAGTAATAGGGTCCCGTTTTTACCCTTTGGGTACGAAACCCTAAAAACAACATTTAGTAACACTTGCTGATTCAGATCCATTGAGTTCTATAAAAATACACTTTATATGTGCAAGAAATAAAAATATAATATATTTTATTATAACTAATAACATAAATCAATAATACCCATATAATTCTGTGTGGTGACGGAGTAAGAATACAATTCATCACCCCCTCTCTTAACCGTGGGTGTCGTAAAAGACGACTAAGGAAAAATAATATGCAACATCTATGCAAGAGATGGAAAACTCGAAAAAAAACCCTATGCCAACACGTCTGACCAGCGTGGTATAGTACATCAGTTTCCCACCCACAGTGAAGGCGGCCTGAGCCCAACAGTGGGATAAATTAATTTCATCAATTGCATTAATTTTAGCTTTAGTTACCTTAATACCAAGTCTAAATAAATTGCCTCAGTTTACACAAAACTTCTAGATTACGTATATTGTCGTCCTATCTAATAAGCTTTTCTGAGAATTATATTTACAACAGTCAGAACTCATTACCTAAGCCTTCAATAACAACACATATGACGTGTACATTATTATAATAATAACAAATTCACGCTATAAGTAAGTACGCGAGTTTTTGTCGTTCAAAGTTTAATGGTATATAAGAGCCGCCCTCGTTGCTAGCTTACACATATCGCAAAGCATCTGCTTAGTGATTGGACATCCCGCAAACTAACCAGGTAAATTATTATTTACTCTTCTTTTTTAAATATTTAACTCTCTTTCCATCGCTCAGTGAATCCATGGACCTTGGCGAATACCATATCCATAGGGTGTTATTTTTTTAATTTCTTAAATGCTATCATTGCGACCCCTAGCGGATGGGTTATCAATTATACTTGATATGAACAGTTGCCCAGAAGAGCGCTTCACACCACTCTGGTGATGTTCTCTTAAATGGTTATTACGAAACCTGTCAAAATAAGAAATATTGTATTTTTTTACCCCTTATCACACAGAAAATTGGATATTAATTTAAGATGTATTGAATGAATATGTATGTAGTTATGAGCATCATTATTTTTGCTCATTATCTTAATTTTTTTCTACATTATTATTTCATATTTTATTCGTACCATTTTCTTATTTTAGACGCATTTAAATTACCATCATAAAGCTTGGCTTTTTTAATATTAAACTCTCTAATTTCAATAGCAGATGTGGCTGTTGAGGAGTTATATTTGTCTTAAACAATCTATATCGCATAAGAATAACTTAATAATAAATCCATAATACATTTATTGTATGTTAATTCACGACCACAGTTAGTGGTACAATATATATAAGGAAATTATGTGATCCCTTAGAATTATCTTTATTATATATTAACATATATTTACAACTTATTAAAAAAAAAAAAACATAATCAAATCAAATTTATATGTTGTAAATTCTATAAAAAGGGTAAGGGAACAAAACATTTTACAAAAATGCCATCCTAGACTTGATACCCACTTCTATTATACAAACAAGATCTATATCTCAATATTGCATTTATTTCGCGATGTGGTGACGAAGTAATAATACAATTCTCTGGAATACAACAGCTGTACAATATCTTACAGCTCCCTTGTAAGGATATCTTTATATTTAGTTCAATTATTTAATAAAAGCTGACATAAAATTTTATAGGGTGATTTCGTGACGAAAGCTTTTCTAATAAATAAATAAAATAAAAATAAAATATATTTCTCTGAAATGATTATTTGTTTTTAGATCCTATTGTAATCGGTTGAGAACGTTAATATTGGTAGGTTGGATTGTCAGAATAATTTTAAATAACTATTTTTACGGATTTATACCATTTGTATTTGATTATTGCTTTCTTGACGTTTCGATTACTTTTCAACGTTGATGGTCACGGGAGGATTATCGTTCGAAACGCCGAGAAATTCTTAAAAGCTGTTTGTTTTTAGATCCTCAATATGAAATCCGCAATCGCATTATGTGTGTTGTTCTTCGCTGCGTTGGCTGTAGCCCGTCCAGGTGAAGAGCATTACACCGATCGCTATGACACTGTCAACCTAGACGAGATTCTCGAGAATAGAGCGATACTGGTATCTTATATCAACTGCGTCCTTGAAAAGGGAAAATGCACCCCCGATGCCAAAGAACTCAGAGGTCAGTTTCTATTATATCATTAAATAAATCTGTTGTCGCAAGCCAATTCAATTTGCCTAAGTTAAACTACCTGATTACACTATGAAACAGCTGGTCAATTAGCATCTCATTATGGAGAAGGCTTGTGTTCAACATTGCCTTGTAAATGGGCTGAGAAGAGCAATAGTTCTAGCATCTGCCTCGTTCACTACCATCTCTGAGCTTATGACTGCTGAAATCTGCTATGGTCGGTAGCCAGCTTATCATATTAGCAGCAATTTTTAAGTGTGATAAAATATGCTTTTATTATAACTTTGATTTATTTCCGTGTGGACTCCCTATCTTGCCCGTGGATGTTGTAAAAGACGACTAAGAAATATAGTACGCATATAACATCTATGCAAGGGAAGGAAAACTCGAAATTAAACCCTATCTGTCTGTCTGTCTGACCAGCATGGTATAGTAAGGTCAATTGCTCTCCTATTATGGAGGAGGCTCGAGCCCAGCAGTGGGACGTATATGAGTTGAAATGATGATGAAATGATCATAACTCTGATAATAGAGGAAATATTCGTGTAGGGACTGAGTAAGAATACAATTCACTGCCTCTTAATTCGCCCGTGGCTGTTGTAAAAGACGAACAAGGTAATATACACCTAATATCTACTGCAAGAGAAGAAAAATTTTACACTAAAATTTGTATCAGCACTTCTGACTACCGCGGTGTAATAAGTTAATAGATTAATTTCCCTCCAAAAAAAAAGTACTTTATAAAAAAACTGGATCCTAGTTTTGATTTAAATTTTTTGTTATCACTAATAGAACTTAAATTGTAAAAGTAAATTCATATTAATTTTCCATTTTTAGGACACATCAAAGACGCTCTTGAAAACGAGTGCGTCAAATGTACTGAAGCACAAAAGAAGGGAACCCGGCGAGTTATCAAGCACATGATCAACAAGGAGCCAGAGTTCTGGACTGAGCTCTGTGACAAGTACGACCCTGAGAGGAAATACACTCACAAATATGAAAAGGAACTCCGTGAGGTGCAGGCTTAAGCAGCTCGCTTAGTACAACACCAAGAAAATATTATGTACAATGTGATATAGTTTATAAATAAACATCAATTGCTCATTTCGTATTTTACTTTTTCTTATTTTTTTAAACAACTCCCTACAGGAAAGAATTCTTATATTGCGCGAGTCTTTACCAACATATAATTCATCATCATCATCATCGTGGCAGCCCATATACGTCCCACTGTTGGGTTCGAGCCTCCTCTACAATAGGAGGGAAATTGACCCTACTATAATTAATAATTAATTATAGTAAGGTCAATTTAAGGGTTTCATTTCGAGTTTTCCTTCTCTTACATAGATGTTATGTGCATGTTATATCACTTAGTCTGTTTTGCCGACATCCACGGGCAAGATAAGGAGTGGTGAATTGTATTGTTACTCCGTCACCACACGGAAATAATATATGAATAAAACACATAATTAACAGACACAAATTGCCCCAGACTCAGAACAATAATTTGTGAATCGCACAAAGTGTTGTCTTACATGGGAATCGAAACTACAATTCTGGGATGGCAATTCTGTGTCTCAGCCGTTACGCCATCTGTTCAGTCAATTACATATTAAGTAGGCGTAGGCGTTATCTTTTATTTCCTTACAAAAAGAAAAGTCTACAGCATTAAGTGAGGATGGCTAAGAGAATTTCCATGTTACATTTACAAACTAGTCTGAAGTTTCTATTAAATCATAGATTAAAAAATAATTGCTCTTTTCCAAGAATTGTATTGCACTAAATGACCTGTTGCCTCTTCTGTCACCATATACACTAAATATCTTTATAAATAAATTTATTGTGTACGTGTATATGTCACTGAACGCCTCTAAAACGGCTGGACCGACGTTGATGAAATTTTTTGTGTGTTTTTGAGGGGATCCGGGAATGATTTAGATTCACAATTGGACCCAGTAGGTGGCGTTGCTGAGAATTCCATTTATTTTATTTGAACATAACAACGTCTGTAGGATCAGCTAGTATAAATATGAACTTGGCGTAGCATAAGTGATTGGACCATTATCGACGAATTTTATTATTATTTTCTATAAGTAAAAGACTTTACTGTGACTGTGGTCTCTCTTATATTGGACAAACAAAGAGATCCATAAGAACTCGGATCAAAGAACACATAGCCGATGTGAAGCACCGCCATGACACTAGGTCTGCAGTCTGTAAACATAGTCAGGACCGCGCCCGCCATAGCATCAGGTTTGATAAACCACAAATCCTCGCAAAAGAACACCGATGCCTGCCTAGAATGGTACGCGAGGCTATTGCAATTAAAAAACACAAAAATTTCAGTAGAGAGGATGGCTGGGTGTTACCATCAAGCTGGGATCCTGTTATAAACATTATTAAAAATAAATCCAAAAAAACCACCACAAGACTGCAAGACACCGTGAGCTCATATTGTATAGATTTGACCCACAATAATAATAACTAAAGATAATTTTATAAATTAAAACCTTTTAGTAACATAAAGTAAGCCGCCTTCAAAATTAACATTAATTTAGCATCATGTTACCTGAGTTTTCTTGCCGGATCTTTCTCAGTGTGACCGTGTTCCGATCCGGTGGTAGTATAATAATAGTAGTAATTACTATTAATTTTAATGTTTAATTATTACTAACCATAAACAATATAATTTTTTCATATAGAATCATTTTCTTCTTACACTGGCAATAAATTTTGTATCAAAATGTGGGTCAATATTTAATAACTAATTTCTGTATCGGGTAGTTAATTATAAATTTTCTGCAGTAACGATGACTTTTTGGACGTGAGACATCTTAGTCCACCCGTGACCATGAACGCTGTAAAGTGTTCGAAACGTCGGATAATCAAAAATCAAATACAAACGCGATAAAATCCGTAAAGTAGTTTTATTTAAAATGTATAATACTCGCGTAAATATCAGAAATCATTAAGTAAAAGAACTTCAAAACTAATCTGAAAATCTTTAACTTCTTTTTATTGCCGTTAGCAGCAAACGAGCCAACAGCACGCCTGATGGTACGTGATGCTGCCACTCATGGACCTTTGCTATGCCGTTGCCTACCGTGAAGAAAGTGAAGAGTGTGAATACGTGCAATCCACAATTGCCTTTTCATGAAAACCCCAATGAATTAAATACCATCAAAGGGACAAAGATGAAGATTATTTTTTTTTATACTTATAAATATACACATTTTAGTACCTGTTTATTAAAAACTAAGGTTATTTGAATTTAAAAAAAGATGTTTTCAATGTATTTTATGTTAGAAATAAGAAATCAAAAAAATTACAATTCTTGTCGTGTGAAACCTACCTGTTTTTTTGTAGCACATTGTTTCATTCGGGTAGAGAACACCTACTAACCTACTACTAACACAACCTACTATGTAATATCTTTGTCCTACAGTTAGTAATGAGACAAATGGTATTGTGGTATTAACCCGCCGGCGACTGGGGCGGCGTAGGCGCAACTACCTCCGCCTCATTCCGCCCTAGCCGAGGCCGCGGGTGACGTGACCGGGAATTAGTCCGTCACCCGCTGAGAGGCCAACCGCGTGAGGAAAGACCGACGTCCTCCCCGATGGGGGTCGATGGGAGGGTACCCCAATAAGGGGTATTCCGTCGGGCCGACCACTGATGTCAAGTAACCCTGCTCCGGTGGTCGGCCCAACGACGAAGGCGACGTGGTTTTGGGGTGGGTTGCGGGAGTTGCGTGCTTAAGCCCCTCTGTCGCCCCGGACGGAATGCGGAGGCGCGCCAACCGCAGCCAAACCACAAAAAAAAAATAAAGAAGTGGTATTAACAATTTCTGAGCGTAGGACCGGGATAACGTACCACACAATTTCTAGGACAATATGACTGTTAATTTATATAAATATTAAATAAGTAAAAAAAGAATAATCAGCTTGTTAGTAATTACTTTTGATGACCTCGTTATCGATACATATTGGGAGCAGGGGACTCTATGATGTAACCACAGATTTTGTAGGACAAACATTTTTTCAGATAATTTAGATAATTATCTTGAGATATACCAAAAATCACCCCGTTAGTAATAAATTTTTTAGAACCACCAAATGGACATATTCTATCCCTCCTACCTCCGAAACCTACCACAATTGAGAGTTTTCGTACAGATATTGTTGGGCGTCTCATTAAGATAAAGCTACTCACGAAAAATTAGCTTGTTAGTAATCAAATAAAAAAATGTACCGTGGATCCCGTACTATAAACAAAGATTTGACATTAAATTTTAAACCATCTTTTCGTGAACAATGACACCATACCTAATAAAACAAATATTTCATCCTCACAATTTTTAAACAACGGCTGATTTATAAATGTAACAAAATCTTCTAGTATTTTATTTTTTGGATTATATCACATTTATAGTTGCTAGGTGGACCGATGACCTAGTGAAAGTTGCTGGGCGTCGTTGGATGTAGGCGGCACAGGACCGCACATTGTGGCACAACATGAGGGAGGCCTACGTCCAGCAGTGGACGGTAATAGGCTGAAATGATGATGATGATGATGATAGTTGCATTTCTATTTTAAGAATGCTGAAATACAAAACTAGCTTAGTTTTAATATATAAGGTCATTTTTGATGAATGTCAATTTCGCCGTCGCTGTCGAGAGTAACGATAACTCAGTTGGTAAGTTGTCCAGTCGCATTCAAACATAGTAAGATCAAATTTCGGTTATTCTGTTTCTTAATTTTTGATATATTTTGATATTTTTTTCATTACTATGGCATTTCATTCCTAAATATGTTCGTTAAAAATATCATTTATTTAGAATAAAAAATTGTACCGAGCAAAGCTCGGTCAACCAGATATTTATGTATTAACTGGTGTGGTATGGTATTAAGTATTAATTAGAATCTATGATCATCATCTTAGCACATATTGTCCCATCGCTGGCCACGAGCCTTCTCCAAAATAGGAGGGTTATTGACCTATTAAACCGCGTTGATCAAACGAGTTGGTATAGGGTTTTATTTCAAGTTTTCCTTCTCTTGCATAGATGTTATTTACATATTGCATCTATTATTCGTCTTTTACGACACCCACGGGTAAGATAGGGAGTGGTGAACTATATTCTTACTCCGTCACCACACGGAAACTATAATAAGAGTTATATCATTAGGAATGATATCCTTTTATGAAACTCATTAGTAAATAGGATGAGATTATATTTTTCTTTCAAAGACAACGCCCTGCACTAAGGACATGAATCTTGTATTGCGAGGGACTTTACAAACATATAACTAACGGACACAAATTACATTCAGACTCAGAACAATAATCTGTGAATCGCACAAAGTGTTGTCCTACGCAGAATTCGAACCCACGACACTGACGCTATAGGTCAGCATCTTAACTACTACGCCATCTATGCAGTTATGTCAAAGAGATACTGTATTGGCTGCAGGGTATACTTAACTTATTTCACGACCGTAACATACGTTATTCCTTAAAGGTTTATTTCATAGGTGAACCAGCGAAATGCTATGGCTGTAGCGTGACCGCCTCTCTCATAGACTGGGCGTAAATTGTAACGCTGAATTCATCTCTTCATAGTCTAGATATGCAACTTTGAGGAAGCGATTCACCGAGCTATGTTTAGCACCTTTTTTTTGGGTGGGCTATAGTCAGCGTACCCGCCGCCCGGCTCCATCCGAGGCGACAGAGGTGCGGCGTGTGGCCCCGTAACCCACCCGTGGCATGTCGCCTTCGTCGTTGAGCCGACTACTGGTGCAGAGTAACTTGTTTTCAGTGATCGGCCCGACGGAATACCTCGATCGCGGGGTACCCTCCCCTCACGACGATCGCCCCTCAGGGACGTAGGTCATCGTCGCGTGGTCGGCCTCTTGGCGGGTGACGGGATAAATCCCGGTCCAGTCCTGCTGCCGAGCATCTCTCTAGTGATGGTCGGCAGCGTCAGGTCAGCATCGATGATTGCGACGAGTTCGCGACGCTGCTCTGCCCACACGACACACACCTCGAGCGTGAGCTCCGTGTCCCTGTCGCAATCTCAGTGGTGGCTATGTTTAGCACCTGGAAGATAGTTCGACCTGTCGAGATTCTGAACCTTAATGTAGCCCTGAAAATTGCGAGGATTTCATCCATTCTTTGGTCTGCGAAAAAGAGGCTGTTCTTAAATATTTTTGCTTCGAGTCATGTTATAATATGGCTGAAGATGCAATAGATTCCGGAGTGTAAGATATTTTTTTAGATATAGGTCAATTTTTTATAACAATTTATAAAACACAGGATACGTTTTAGGTGTCCGCGTTTAAAGAAATAATAATAGAAATACTAGAACCATAAATGAGCAATTAATATTTATTTACAAAACTATATCATGTTGTAATATTTTGTAGGTGCTGAACTGAGGCAGTTACTTAAGCCTGCACTTCTCGAAGTTCCTTTTCATACTTGACTGTGTATTTCTTATCAGGGTCATATTTGTTGCAGAGTTCAGTCCAGTAATCTGCCTCCTCGTTGATCAAATGCTTTATCACTCGCCGGGTACCGTTCTTTTGTGCTTCAGTGCATTTGGCGCACTCATTTTCAAGAGCGTCTTTGATGTGTCCTAAAATTTATAAATTTTCGAGGCAATTAGTTTTAGATTTATTTGAATGAAACTAGTTTAGAGCTAAATCTGGATTGATTTTCTATTTAAAAATAGCTAGTAAATGGTAGTTAGATCATTAAATGCGGCGTATTCTTCTATGTCCTTCAGCTCTGTTATATAATCACCATCATGTCAGCTAACATAACTCCCACTGCTGGGCTCAAGTTTCCTTCATAATGAGAGGAAGATTTATTTGATTATATCACGCTAGCCAGACTAGTTGATTTAGGATTTTATTTTGAGGTTTCCTTCTCTTTCATAGATATTTTAAGACAGGGAGTGGTGAACTGTTATTCTTACTTCAACAAAACACGGTAAATAATAATCATAGTTTGGAGTATATAATAATCATAATACAGTCTGTGACTGTTTGAGTTGACTAATAAGAATAATAATGCACTATATGGTGAAGGCAATCCAATAAGTTACCAGGAGAATCAGCAGCAGCACTTTCCTGAAAAGCTAATACATCTCCTCCTAATATTAACCCACATACCACTGCGTCCTTAAGTCCTAAATAAGCCTTGGGCCTAGCCTAGCCTAAGAACAGTAGACGTCGGTAGTTAGATAGACAGATTGATAGTTGAAAAGATTAACTTACACCAGCTATAGCAGACTCCTAACGAGTAATGATAAACAGCAAACATTATTTTCCTTTGAGATGAGAATACTATTCATCACCCCTTTTTTGCTCGTAGGTATCATAAAAAGCGACTGAGGAATTTAATATGCTGGTAATATATATATCAGACAAAAATGAAATAAAAACTTATAACAGCCGTCTGACCAGCGTCAAATTGTAGGTCAATTGCTCTCCTATTATGAACGAGACTTGAGCCCAACAGTGGGATGTATATGAGCTAAGATGATGATGAACATCTATTCAAGAGAAAGAAAATTCGAAATAATTACTGACAATTAAGACGAGTGTAATATAATAGAGCAATGCTCTCCCATTCTGGAGGAGGTTAGAGCCCAGAGATGTGATGTGTATACGCTGAAATAATGAGATGAAAAATGATTCTATTCTCCTTTCATCATCATCATCATCATCGCAGTTCATATACGTCCCACTGTTGGGCTCGGGCCTCCTCCACAATGGGAGGGAAATTGACCTACTATACCATGCTGGTCAGACATGTTGGTACGTTTCATTTCGAGTTTTCCTTCTCTTGCACAGATGTTATGTGCATATTATATCCCATAGTCATCTTTGACGACATCCATCGACATCGGGCAAGATAGAAAGTGGTGAATTGTTTTCTTATTTCGTCATCACATGGAAAATATTGTCCTTTAACTTTAACAAATTTACAACACAATGTTAAGAACAAACTTCCTTCATATCGATAAATTAAATTGCCTACTTTACCACTCTGATCAAACTAGGAAAGGAAACATACTAAGTTAGTAGAGGACAGCGAAATTATCATATAGAATTATACAGAAAACAGAATGCAGCTGACCTTTGAGCTCCTTAGCGTCAGGTGCACATTTTCCTTGATCTAGAATACACTTGATATAAGGTACCAGTAACTTCCTGTTAGACAAAATCTCGTCCAGGTCCACATTGTCGTAACGATCGGTGTAATGATCTTCACCTGGACGGGCCAGAGTCAGCGCCACGAAGGACAACACACATAATGTGATGGCAGATTTCATATTGAAGATCTAAAAACAAACAGCTTTTAAGAATTTTGTCGTGTTTGTATTTGACTTTTAATCTCCTAACCTTTCGAATACAACGATAGTCTTCCTATGACCATGAACGCTGCAAAGTATTCGAAACATCCAGAAACCAAATAGAAATGCTACAAAAGCCGTAAAAATAGTTTTATTTCTAACTAACAACCCACCCTCGGTTCGCTTCGGTTTCAGTCGCCTTACCCGCGTAATGCCCAATCCCGTGGGAAGATCGGGATAAAATGTAGCATATGTTACTCCCTGATATTATAACTTTCCATTGGTGAAAGAATTTTTAAAATCAGTCCAGTAGTGTTGGAGCCTATTTAATACAAACAAACAAACAAATCTTTCCTCTTTGTAATATAAGTGTAGATGTGTACAATACAAAAATACTCGCGTAAACTAATTGATTGATTAAATTAAGGTATACATAGCGGAAATCCATTTTTATTCTGAAATGGAAGGAAGGAAGGGAGACCCACCACTTTCCCACGGTAGTTAATATACCGCACACTCGCGTAAACATCAGCAACGATTATACAGCCTTTATTTAAGATTAATTTGACAACTCAACCAACCAACATTAATATTCTTAACCGATTACAAAAATAATAGTTCTTACAATTTCCCTCAACCGACTGTTACGATTCACATGGAAAAGGAAGGAATTATCTGACTGTAAATCAATTGTTCAATTAGTTTTATATTTAGCTACACAAATAAATAAACTGAAGTGTCTGTTTGTAAAAAGGCAGATTTTTAATGCCTACTCTGTTATTTCCATAATATCTAATCTTTAAAAACTACTTTAAATATTCTGTATTTGTCTGTTTGTTCCAGATAATCTTCAAAAAGGATTTCTTCAAACGAACGTGTTTAAGGGGATTTGAGAATGGATTAGATTTCGAATTGGACCCGGTAGGTGGCGCTGAATTCGTTTTATTTTATTGGAACAGAACATCTGTTAGGTCATCTAGTTATATATATAACTAGCAATCCGCCCTCGCTTCGCTTCGGATTCAGTCGCCTTACGCGCGTAGTTCCCGTTCCCGTGGGAATACCGGGATAAAATATAGCCTATGTTACTCCCTGATATTATAGCTTTCCAATGGTGAAAGAATTTTTAAAATCGGTCCAGTACTTTTTGAGTTTATTCGTTACATACAAACTTACAAATTTTACCTCTTTATAATATTAGTATAGATTTACAATTTGCATAAACGGGTAATTGATACATCACACGGGGTTTGGTAAGTAAAAAGTTTGATCTTAGGTTTGCTTAAGTTCAACACCTCAGCTGTATAATAACTAACTTAGACATAGAATACAGTAAATTAATGTCTATGGAAATATACTGACGGACTCATAAACTGCATCAAACTTCAGGATTACTTTGAAATGATTTTTTTTAATAAGTATGCAAACTTTTTAGATTAAATTATATAAATATGGAGAGACTGGTCCTTAATCTTAAAAAAAAACAAAATTTAAAAATAGAACTACAGTAAAACAAATGAATATAACCGGGAAAAGAAAATTTACTCGTAGTATCAGATTTGCGTGTTATTTATAGCAAAGTTTTAAAATTGATTCTTATTGATTTTTTATTCTTTTGTCAATTGAATTATTGTTACTAGCAGAATTGTTGGGTTAGCTTTTTAACTCATCGAGAGTTTCTGAACCATAATATGGATACTTCGTCCGAACAAGCTGCTCAAATTGTAGCATTGGTGCGGGAGGGCTTGGATCAACGAACGATTGGTAGAAATTTAAATTTAAACCAGTCTACGGTTTCTAGAATATACAGAAGGTTTGTGGAGACAGGTTCTTACAAAAGGAGACGTGGTACAGGCAGAACTCGAGCAACCACCGGTCGTGATGACCGTTTATTGTTACAACTTCCCTGCGAAATCGTTTCCTCACGTCAGTTAACATCAAAACAGAGCTTAATGAAGTGCGTGAAGTAAACGTTAGTGCACGAACAATAAGAAGAAGGTTAAAGGAAGCGGATATCACCCCTTTTAGACCAGCAAATGGTCCAAAGTTGTTTGTAGCTCACAGACAAGCTCGCTTAAGATTTGCGCGTGATCACCTAAATTGGACAGATGAGCAATGGGCCTCCGTATTGTTCACAGACGAGTGTAGGACATGTTGATGTGGTGCAGATGGTCGCAGAAGAGTCTATCGTCGACGTGGGGAGCGATATGCTCAAAGTTGCATTGAGGAGCGCCTTTTGGAGGCGGTTCGTGTATGGTCTGGGGTGGCATATCGATGAACGGGCGAACAGAACTAGTGTTCATAGACATGGTCCGTCAAAACGGTAGTAGAGGGGGTTTGACTACACATCGCTACATAACAGAGATCTTAGAAGATCACGTGGTGCCTTACATGGGATTTATGCGCGAAAATTTTACTTTAATGCAGGTTAATGCCCAGCCGCACGCTGCTGCACAAGTTCGACAATATTGCGAAGAGGTTGCGATACGTACAATGAATTGGCCAGCACGCAGCCCGGATCTTAATCCCATTGAGCATCTTTGGGACAATTTAAAAAGAGCTGTATATGCGAGAAATCCTGTGCCTACGACAGTGGCACAACTAAGAACAGCACTTTCAGAAGAATGGGACAATATTCCGCAAGATCTTTTAATAACCCTCTTCAAATCTATGCGGAGCCGATTAGAATCCGTAATAAGGGCACGTGGAGGTAATACACCTTATTAAAACATAAAAAACCCTTGCATAAAGTTTGTGTCTATTGTTAAAACCAATTTTTTAATTAAACGAATTTTCTTTAAATTTCTGTTTTTTCTTCAAAAAAGATTTAAGGTCCTTTCCAGTACACAAACTTAAACTTAAGGATATGACCCTACGCTGTTTTAAAGTTAACGAACCAATCTAGACGTTTCAATTTAAATCTGTGTAGAAAGTTTGCATACTTGGTTAAAATATTTATTTCAAAGTCGTTTTTTACTTTGATGCAGTTTATGAGTCCGTCAGTGTATATCTAGTCAACTTATTATAGTATAATTTACTCCATCTAGAGCGAGCAAAAGTCTGAGAGGAAGATCTATTTATATAGTACATCAGGTACTGGAAGTAACGAATGTACAAATAGTTTACGTACTTTATAGAAATATATAAAAATACAAAAGCAATTCAAATAAAATTGTTATTTAATGTACTTGTAATTATGGTAGTTTTGTAAATGCTTGATAAATTATGATGAGCGCCTTTATAAAAAGCAATTTCAAGCAACCATAATGTACTATAGCTAATTTACTAGATTTGACCGTGTATTCACGCAATATACTAATATACTGTACAGATAGTGTATTAGTTAACATCATCGTGTAAGTGTCGTGGTTCGATTTCCATGCAGGACAATACTTTATGCCAACCACCAAGTGTTATTCTGAGTCTGAGTGAAATTTATTGTCGTTAATCTTTGAAAAGTCCCCCGCAATACAAGGATTATTTTCTTAGTGCATAGGCATACTGTTTAAAAAAAAATCTGTTTCTACTTTTTTTTTTTTATTGGCAATGAATTTTTCTATCTCTTGAGAACACTGATTTTTGGATGGAAATTACCATATGGCTTTTTCTTCATTCAAAATAACTTGTAGGTGAAATTTAAATTCGGCCAGACTACTGACGGCAAGTCACCCTGCACCGGTGGTCGGCCCAACGACGAAGGCGACGTATCACGGGTGGGTTGCGAATGTGCGTGCTTACGCCCCTCTGTCGCCCCGGACGGAGTGGTGCGAGGAGCGCGCCGACCGTAACGAAACCCAAAAAAGGCGAAATTTAAATACAGTCGGTTGAATATTTATTCTCACATTTGGAGTTATAAGATCGGTTAGTCAACAATTTACTAAACCAACATCTATAAATAAAAATAACAGTGAGTGAAGAGGTAAATTTAAATACGTATTCCTCCTTCCTAAACTCAGAATATACATTTATTATACATTATTAAGGGTTATTATACATTATTTCATACATTATCCTTCTTCAAAAGGAGAAAGTTAGGCTACTCTACCACTTTTAATCCGAAAAGTTGGTATGGTGTTTCTTTTTCTTTCATTAATGTAAGTCAAATATTCTTACACCACTGCCTACATAATTATTTAAGAAAATAGAGTTTTATACATTTTTGTGAGTAACTTTGCTGTATTTATACGATTTCAATTAGAATACGTATTGTTATTTTTCAATGTAAAATACAACTTACTGTGGCTAGTATCAGTTTTCTTATATTGTTACAGTTAAAATATAATCGATATGTAATTTATTAAAAATTTATTGTATTTTGACAGCTTTTTTTAATATTATTATTATATTACAATTTGATAAAATATTAATAAGAATTTTCGTGTTTTGACGGAGTAAAAATACAATTCACCACTCCCTTTCTTACCCGTAGGTCTCATAAAAGACGACTAAGGGATATAATACGCATATGACATCAATGCAAAAGAAGTAAAATTCGAAACAAAACCCTGTGCCAACTTGTCTGACTAGCATAGTAGACTCAGGTAAATTTCCTTCCTATTATGGAGGAGGCTAGAGCCCCGTAGTGGGACGTATATGAGCCGAAATGATGATGATGATGATTAATAAGAAATACGATTATATTATCATATAGGATGATAATACATTATGATATACTGAGGTTCACGAATAATATTCCTATTTAAATTTTCAAATTTAATTTCTTTTTCGTTTAAATATCAACTCCATCAATCAGTTTAGTGATGTCCACTCTTGGATTTCGACCTTTCTATAAGAATAAAGAGGTCTAAGAGAGGAATAATTACCTAATCACCACGCTTGGAAGCAGTGTTGGCAATCGCTGTTGTTATTAGTTTCCCATAAAAGCGTTGCTGCGCCGTGGGATAACCAAACAGATGTTTACGACATCCTTGGAGTTGCCCGATCTTTATAGGATGACAACATATAAAATCTTAAATAATCATCACGAGTTATTTGACTTTTTGTTTATAATCATCATCATCGCAGATCATATGTTCTACTGCCCGAGTCCTACTGTCCTGGGCCCGAGCCTCCTCAGGAATAGGAGGGAAATTTACCTTCTATACTACGCTGGTCAGGCGGATTGCCACAGTTTTTTATTTTGAGATTTCTTTCTCTTGCGTAGATGTTATCTGCACATTTTAATGCCTTAGTCTTTCGCGACACCCATGGGCAAGAAAATGGGTAGTAATTTGTATTCTTACTCCGTCACCACACGGATTTTTGATCTTTATATATAAATTTCTTGAGTAAGTGTGTATGTCACTAAACTTCTAAACGACTGGACCGATGTTGATGAAATTTTTTGTATGTGTTCAAGGGGATTCGAGAATGATTTAGATTCACAATTGGAGCTGGTACATGGTGTTTATTTGAACAGAACAACGTTTGTTGAGTCAGCTAGTATAAATATAAAATAAGAAATTACCTTTTTATTGACTGCTTGCGAGATGTCTTGACACTTATCGAATGCTTACTAATCTAATGCAAATCGGTGAGATGTCCCGCTTATATATGCAGTTTAAACTTGACAACAAAAACTTGTGTTTAACCGTACTTGCACTGTATGATTTGCAGTTATTATAATAATAAGTACACAAAATAAAAGTTTTTGTTGCTTTGGTGGTATTTTTGGAAGTATGCGTATTAAATTTGATAGCAATTTTTTTTTAATATACGCTAATAATTTATTTGTATTTCTAAGATCTATGTAAGCGGTCATATTCCAGGCATAAAAAAAAAAGAATATCGCGCGACGGCGAAAAATATCTCTAGAGGAGAGGGTACCTCGGAAGGTATTCCGTCGGGCCGACCACGGAGGACAAGGAACTCGGTATACCGATACCGTGTTCGTTATCCTCCGGCCGGCCCAACGACGGAGGCTATGTGCTACGGGTGGGTTATGAGACTGCGCGCTGACCCTCTGTCGTCCCGGACGGAGTCAAGCGGTGGGTGCGCCGATCATTACACACAAAAAAAAAATGAAAAAATAAAAAAAAGTTATAAAAAAATATCAAATTAGCAATTTTTTTTTATTGTCATATTTACTTATTTCATGTGGTGACGGAGTAAGAATGCTATTCACCACCCCCTCTCTTGTTCGTGGGTGTCGTAATAGACGATTAAGGGATATAACATGCATGTAATATATAGAAAATAAGGAAAACTCGAAATAAAACCCTATACCAACACGTCTGAGCATCGTGGTATAGTAAGTAAATTGCCCTCCTATAGTGAAGGAGGCCCGAGTTCAACATGGCATTAGCCTCCCCTACGTTTCATCTCTAAAGAACAATAATGCTATAATCACTGAGCTTCGCCGTATCTACTTCTTGGTCATTCTCCTGTTGATCCTCAAACGATTTCTACAAACCCTATGGAAAAATTTGCGATGAAAACGTTAATGAGATAGTTTTTCAACTTCATCATCGTGTTCTTCGCTATTTTTTCTTCACTATACGGGTACTACTTCTAATGATATACGGATGATATTGGGTAATCATAACGCAAGTTTAGAATTATTTTTTTATCATTTAACAGTCCATAGTACATTTAGTAATATAAGCTATATAGGTTTTTCATAATCACATTTTAAAAACCATCACTTTGTTATCTGCTTGATAAGTTTGGTAGAAAAAAGTTAGGTACAGGTCAAACATGTAACCCTACTTTTTGTTTCACAAAAAAAAGGGTTAACCCAAAAAAGATACTTTATATAAACAAAATATATTTAAATGTTTAAATGTAATTTATATTTAAACTATCTGACCCAGCGAACTTCGTACCGCCTAACAGTCAATTCTTTAATTTTTTAGTTTTTTAATACTTATTCTGCTATTCGGGACGCCGGGTCACTTAGTAAGATAAAAAAAATAAATAAGAATATTAATAAGTCAACAATTACATTATGTCAAAAAGTAAAAATTATAACACATCTAAAATTATGTGTTTGACATCAATATATGTATAATACGATTGTAACGTCACTCAATTGTTTTGCCTTACCGAAACCTCTCCACTAACGCTTGAAGGTATTAAAGTTCAAATTGACTTCTGATGTGAGTATAGAAAAGTGTAATTTTTATACTTTATTAGGCAATTTTTGAAATTTTTCGCTGCGTAAGAACCATCATTGTACTTCAAGGAATATTCTAAAAAATCGGTTCAGTTTTTCTCGAGATTTGCGCTCAGCAACACATTCGGTGATTCATTTTTATATTAATATCTGGTTGACCGAGCTTCGCTCGGAATATTTTTATCGAATTTATTTAGATATATATTAATAAAAAATAAATAATGAAAAATCTATAAAAAATTACAAAAAGAGAATAATAATAACACCGAGGTTCGAACCGACGCTGTTTGAATATCAACAAAATCAAAATTAGAACCTGTCAACTTCCCATCTGAGCTATCAATATGTAAGTGCCCTTTGACAATATGTAAGTGCCCTTAAGGGGCCTATGCAGAATAAATGATTTGATTTGACTCATGACGTTGACAACGAAATTTGAATTCATATTCTTTTAAAATTTAATGTCATTGTTTGTTTTGCTAAAACACGGACAAAACAAAATTTTCTATAAATAAAACCTAGGTAGATAAATTTTTTGGACCCGAAACCTCTGGTATGCCAAGTTTCAACAAAATCGTTGGAGCCGTTTCCGAGATCCTGAATATAATATATATAGAATATATATATATATTTATATATATATATATATATATTTATATATATATATATATATATATATATATATATATATATATATATATATATATATATATATATATATTCAAGAATTGCTCGTTTAAAGACATAAGATAGATGACGTCATGTATTTACACCCATCTTAACGTTTGTGAAGTAGTGTGAAAAGATATAACTATCAATATTTCAGCTCATATACATACCAATATTGGGTTCAAGCCTCCTCCACAATGAGAAGGAAATTGAACTACTGTACCATGCTGGTCAGACGTGTTGCTATAGGATTTTTTTTGAGTTTTCTTCCTCTTAGATAGATGTTGTATGTATATTTAATCCTTGAATCGTCTTTTAAGGTAGCCTCGAGCCAGAGAGGGGGTGGTGAATTGTATTCTTACTCCGTCACCACACGAAAAATATATAAATATACATTGACATTAGTCAAAGTTATAAGAGGCAGTAGGATAATAAATTAAGATGGTAATGGTAATTGGAAATGGTAAGCTTTTGTACAAAATATATACATACCAACATTCTGGGCGCTTGAAGCATCAATTGGTCTATTCGCTATCTCTTTACAAAAACTTTAAGTATTCCGGCGCTACTACCCCAGTATTCCAATCTCAAAAAGTTCAAAAATATAATTGCTAATAAGTTATCCATACTAATATTATAAATGCGAAAGTAAGTTCGTTTGTTTATTTGTTTATTTGTTACGCTTTCACGCTTAAACAACCGAACCAATTTCAAAAATTCTTTCACCAATGGAAAGCTATATCAAGGAGTAACATAGGCTATATTTTATACCGGTATTCTCACGGGAACGAGAACTAGGTGGGTAAGATGACTGAAACCGAAGCGAAGCGAGGGCCGGTTGCTAGTTTATAATAAACAAAAATACATGAACAGACAGTACACTTTGAATCTGTCTAATCAACATCAATTAACCGTCCTTAAAGTGGAAGTAGGCCCAAGCCTCATATTAGAACGAATATGAGTTGAGATAATGATAGAAAGAGAACCTCACTTTTCACTCATGGATAATAATAATATTTTACTACACCGTAATTCAATATATTGTAATACTAGCAACCCGCACTCGCTTTGCTTCGATTTCAGTCGCCTTACCCGCGTAATCGCCATTCCCATGGGAATATCGGGTTAAAATATAGCCTATGTCACTCGCTGATATTATAGCTTTCCATTGGTGAAAGAATTTTTGAAATCGGTTCAGAGGTTTAAGCGTGAAAGCGTAACAAATTTACTTTCGCATCCTTACTATCCTTACTAATATTATAAATGCGAAAGTAAGGATGTTTGTTTGTTTGTTACGCTTTCACACTTAAACCACGGAACCGATTTCAAAAATTCTTTCACCAATGGAAAGCTATAATATCAAGGAGTAACATAGGCTATTTTTTATCGCAGTATTCCCACGGGAACGGGAATTAAGCCGCGGGTAAGGCGACTGAAACCGAAGCGAAGCGAGGGCGGGTTGCTAGTAATATTATAAATGCGAAAGTAAGTTTGTTTGTTTGTTACGCTTTCACGCTTACACCACCGAACCGATTTCAAAAATTATTTCACCAGTAGAAAGCTATAATATCAGGGAGTAACATAGACTATATTTTCTCTCGGTTTTTTTACGGGAACAGGAACTATGTGGGCAAGACGACTGGAACCGAAGCGAAACGAGGGCGGGTTGCTAGTTTATAATATTAGTATGAATATTGCCATTTCTGGGGGGGGTAATATCAATGAAGATTTTTATCAATTTCCCTTGACATTTCATCATCTCAGCCTATTTACGTCCCACTGTTGGGCTCGGGCCTCCTCCACTATGGGAGGGTAAATGACTTACTATACCATGCTGGTCAGGCGTGTTGGCATAGGGTTTTATTTCGAGTTTCCCTTCTCTTGTATAGATGCTATACGTACATTATATCGCTTAGTTGTCTTTTACGACACCCAGACACCTGGAGGTGTCGTTTTGACATAACAGTACCAGTCTAGTAACAGTAATATCAATTACTTATCTTTATCTTTATTATACCTATAAATTTCTTGTGTACGTGTGTATGTCACTGTACTGCTCCTAAACGGCTGGACCGATCTTGATGAAATTTTTTGTGCATGTTCAAAGGGATTTGAGAATGGTTTAGAGTCACAATTGGACCCGGTAGGTGGCGCTTATTTGAACAGAACAACGTCTGTTGGGTCAGCTAGTCTTATATATAAAATTCTCGTGTACGTGTGTATATCACTGAACTCCTCCTAAACGGCTGGACCGATATTGATATTTTTTTATGCATATTCAAGGGGATTCGAGAATGATTTAGATTCACAATTGGAGCCGGTAGGTGGCGCTTATTTGAACAGAACAACGTCTGTTGGATCGGCTAGTCTATTATAAATCTCATTCTTTTGCAGTAAATGTACAAACTATTATCGTTCTCAAGAGTATTTAATTAAAAAATCTCAAGAAATAATATTCCAGCCGATATATTAAGTCATCAACTTCTCAGCTCGTATACATCCGACAGCTCGTACCTCCCCCAGAATGAAAAGCAAATTGATCTACTATAAAACACCGATATTACGAGTTGCTATATGGTTTAAATCGAGTTTTATTTCTCTTACAGTGATGTTATCATAGATTAATATATAATTTTTAGTTTTTATATATTTATGTACATGAAATAGGAGGGCGCTGACTTTTGTAACTAGTGTTGCCCAAATGCAAGACCAAGACGAGACTTGGACTGATCTTGGTCTTGCAACATCACACCTGGTCTCGTCTTGGTCTTGGTATTGCGCACTCGAGTCTTGGTCTTAGTCTTGGTATTGCAGCAAGAGTCTCGCAAAGTCTTGCAAGTCTTGCAGTTGGAATAACATAACAATCATTTATCATGGTAAGGAAAAATCCAACTAAATTAATCAAATATCATCCTATTCTAACTATCCATCTGCTAGCCTATAGTCCACTATTGAATATAATCCTTACCACTGGGGAAAATTACGCTCATATTTCCCTAGTGTTATATTAGACAACGTTACTACTCCTATGACAAAGGAAGCAATTTCATCCCTGTTTTCTTAAGACGTCACCACACGGGGCATGATACAATAAATTTTATGTCATTTTAAATATTTTTATAATAAATGGGAGTGTTTATATTCCCCTTCAAGTTAACAATATTCGCCATACCTAATAGTTGCGCTATAAAAAAAAGGAATGTGTTAATGACGATTTTAATACCTATAATTCTATCTACCTACCTCTAGATATATTCAATACTAGCTGTTCCAACAGCTCCGCTTACTTGCCTATAATGCTATTATTTCGTTTAAATAACCATATCGCCTCCTGGCATTAAAAAAAATATCACCATATAAGTAAAGTAGGTATGTTATGGATATTCCAAAACATACATACTTTAACTACAATTTTTGTTATCTAAGTAGGTAGTTGCCGTAACAACGACAACTACGGCGAACGCTTAACAGCTTTAAAATTTTGTCCGATCTGTTAGCCTTTATAGACACTGCTCCGAACCAATTTACTAATATGTATGTCGCAATGTCATGTATTAAAGCCTAAAACTTTTCTGGATAAACAGACTATCTAACAAAAAACATTCTTTTGGAATATTTACTAAAATTAGGGCATTTAAATAAACAGTATCGCCCAATTTATGATAAGTAGTAGTATGGATAATAGTTTTCAATAATATACCTATGAAGAGGGTCACCAAATGTATGATATTCGTTGTCATCGTCTCAGTTCATAAAAGGGCCACTGTTGGGCTTAATCTTCCTCCTAGTAGGAGAAAAATTGACCTACTATACCACGCTGGTCAGACACGTTGGTATAGGATTTTATTTCTAGTAGTTTTACTTCTCTTTCACATTATTATATTACGATTTTTATATATGTATCTACGCATAATAATTCTTTTTGCGAGTCTGGATGTTATTTATGTAGATTAATTGTAGGCATATTTCTATGTCCAACAGTGGACGTCGTTGGGCTAATGAACTAAATGGAAATATAAATATAATGGGCAAGAGCACTCTCGTATGAAACTTATCAAGACTAATTAACAGGGTGACGATTACGGTATTTTTGTCCTTAACCCTTTCCAAAGAGTAATTCTGAAAAGCCAACACCAACATTGGGAATCGATTGGCCAATAGATGGATATCTCAAGACTGATTTAAGTTGCCATGTAGTGACGGAATAAGAATACATTTCACCACCTGTGGTGTAATAAGTCAATTTCCCTCCTATTATGTAGAAGATACGAGGCCAACAGTTGGACGTGTATAAGCTGAAATTGATTTGACTTAAATGCAAGACCCCGAGACTTTTGCAGGCTCAATCTTGGTCTTACTCAAGTCTTGCAGGGTCGGGGTGCTGAGTCAGAAACCTCCCCGTGGTGCACCCTGGGCACGAGCTGCAACTCCTTTTCTCTTTTTGTTTTGTGAGTTGCAGCTCGTGGCGAATATTTGACATGGTAGGGTAGGCTCTTTATTTCTTTGTCTTCTCTGAGGATTTAAAGAGTCTTTTGGGAGTCTAGCCTGGATGGGCTGTAGGGCTTGGTCGTCATCTCAGACATATTCTGAGTAGTGGCGACGCAAGTCAGGCGACGGGTATGACTGGTTGTGGAGACGCAACCAGGCGGACTGGCTTCGGCCAACGTCGGCAAACTCGTCGGAAGGCGAAAGGCTTGCCTTAATTGGCTGGCCCGCGTGGAGTTCACCACAATAAAAAAACCTCAAAGTCCCAAGGTGTCGACCGTTCCGCCTTGGGGCGCCCCTTTGTGGGTGGTTGGTGGAGTGCATCAACCCGCTAGAGGTCAAACCACGGATACCTCCCGACCTCCGTGGTATACCAAATCGGGTTACCTGGGCATAGGAGTCCCTGCACAGGTGGACTGTTAGTTACCCTACAGTCGTGGGAACAGTTATGGAATCTTACATTAAACTAAACAAAATAAATATTGATGCAGAGAAGGAGGCGCCTAGCGCAAAAACTAAACAAGATGGGAGTGTGGAGACAGAGGTAGACATGCTTCCTCCGGAGGAAACTCATTGCACTTTACGTTCGGGCAAACGACTATATAGTGCAATTGATAATCGAAGTGGTCAGATTGTTAAACTTAAATTCCACCATGAACAGGCTGGCAAAACAAGTAAATCTGGATCGGAGGTGAGGTCCGCTATATCGGAATCTGAAACAGATTGTGAGCCCAAACGGAAGGTTACTACCTCAAGGAGGGGTAAAGGCAAAGCCAAAAGTCATGCTTATGGTCTTGCTCGGGCAAGGAAGGAACTCGAGATGAGGGACCAATTGGCGGATGACGGCGAGGACGAGGAAGATATGTCGGAAGGGTTTTTCCAATCCCCTCGAGCTTCTTCCCCCAATGATGAAGACTACCTCCCGGACGAGCAACTGGCCACTGCCGGCCCGGAAGATATTAAGCTGTTGGGTTGCAATGAGCATTGTAAAATTGCTGAGACCATACGAAAGTCTAGTAATCTGAAAGGGGCCCATCGCAAGACGTTACAGGATAGTGCTTCTACCCTGAACAAGTACATCATAATTCTATCGGAACGCACGGAAACTATAGAACTGCGTGCACTTCGTTCAGATGTTGCCAGGCTCCGTCAACAAAATGAGAGTCTTAAGGCTGAAATTAAGGCACACAAAAGCCAATTTGAGGATTTGAGGAAAACCTGTACAGCTGGAACCGTAACAACCATTCCTGTAGAGGAGACGGATGCACTTGAGAACCTAAAATCCTCACTAATAAGATCTCTAGGTGAGATGATGACGGCTCGTTTTGATTCTATCGAGGACCGTCTCCTCCCTGCGAAAGTCGTTCATCCGCCACTGACGGCAGATAGGAGGAGAAATACCGAGACTACGGCTAGTAAACCGGCTGCCCAGAAGCCTGCACCGGCGGCTAACCAGACTATCAAAAAACCTGCGCCAGTGTCCAATGCTTCTAATGCACCAACACAAGATGTTCCCCCGACCCAGTCCGCAACTGCGGAGAGCTGGGCCACTATCGTACGCAAGGGGAAAAAGAAGGCTTCCCCTAGTGCGATGTCTGCCGCGGTTGCTGCGCCCCTCGCGGTGCCCAGCCTGGCTGAAGTAGCACGGCGAAAAATAAAGTCGGCGTTGGCGGTTCCCCGCTCGCCGGCTGTAATACTTAAGTTGCAGCCTGAGGCCGAGAGACAGGGTCTTACTTACGCTGACGCAATGCTCCGTGCAGAGCAGCAGGTGAACCTATAGGATGGGTATTGCGGAGGGCCTAAAGGTAAGGCCCTCCGTAACTGGGGCAAGAGTGCTGCAGCTGCCCAAGTCCCAGATGCCGGAGACGACTGACAGGCTTGCTGCTGGACTGCGCAATGCGCTAGCTGGAATGGCGGACGTCGTCCGCCCGGTTAAAAGAGCAGACATCCGCCTTACAGGAATGGACGACTCCGTCACGGAGGAAAAAGTACAAGCCGCAGTTGTACGCACATGCGGTTGTAATGCCGCTGAAGTCCAGGTTGGGCGAATTCAGCGAGGACCCCGTGGCATGGGCATGACCAAAGTAAGGTGTCCTGTCACTGCAGCTAAGACGCTCGCCGATAACGGAAAGCTGCTAGTCGGTTGGAGCGCAGCTGGCGTCCAGGTATTGGAGAACCTCCCATTGAGATGCTTCCGATGCCTGGAGCTGAGGCACGCGACTGCGTTGTGTCAATCTTCCGTTGATCGTTCCGGACTATGTTTGCGGTGTGGTGACGTCGGTCATAAGGCGGCTGAATGTATGGCAACATATCGTTGCGCGGTTTGCGCTAATGCTGGCCGCCTGTCGGAGCATCGAATGGGAGGGAGGCTTTGCAAGGCCCCCTCCTCAAGAGGAAAAGTGGCCCAAGGATCTCAGGCCCCCATACCAAGTACGAGCCGCCAGGTACTTGAGGAAGTTGAAATGTCTCATTAATGGGAGACAAAATTCACTTCCTCCAGGCGAATCTGAACCACTGTGCCGGGGCTCAGGACCTGCTACTGCAGTCCATGGCGGAGTGGGATACAGACCTGGCGGTGGCCTGCGAGCCATATTTCATCCCTCTCTGGCCCAATTGGGCGGGGGATCTGAATAATGATGTTGCTGTCTTGACCAGAGGACGTATCGGCCCTCCCCTCTCCGTTATTGAGAGGAGTAATGGTTTCGTCGTGGCGGGATGGCGGGACTTCGTAGTTATTGGCCTTTATTTCTCACCAAACCGTGTACTGGCGGAGTTTGAGCTTTTCCTGGACTCCGTCAGTGCTGCGGTCCGACGCCAGTCACCGAGGAGAGTCGTAGTCCTCGGTGACTTCAACGCGAAGTCTCGGGCATGGGGCAACCCCGCCACAAAAGCAAAGGGAAGGGCCGTCGAGGAATGGTCCAATCTCTCCCTCCTCAATAGAGGAACTGTCCACACGTGCGTGCGTCATCGCGGTGGGTCCGTGGTGGATCTTTCTTTCGCCACCCCCGGTGTCGCGCGTGAGGTAAGTGGTTGGAGAGTCGAGGAAGGGGTGGAGACTCTCTCGGACCATCGTTACATCCGGTTTGAGGTCTCCTACTCTCCGGGACCACTAGGGCCCCGGCGCGGAAGAAGGAGCGGGCTTCCCAAATGGGCCATCGGTCAACTCTACCTAGAAATGGTCCGGGAGTCCGCTATAGTGCAGCGCTGTGGTTTAGCAGGGCAGCACATCACGGGAGCGAATGGGCTCGCAGGCCAGTCGAGTAACGTCTTGCAGGAAGCGTGCGATGCGGCGATGCCGAGGGCTCGGCGGAGACCGCCGCGACGTCAAGTCTACTGGTGGTCGCCCGAAATTTCTGATCTTCGGGTGGCCTCCAATCGATCGCGGCGCGCCTATGTCTGATGTCGACAGCGTAGTGACCGGGATGACGTCCTTGAGGGCCAGCTGCGGATGGAATATAAGAGAAGGAAGAAAATTCTGCAGCTGGCCATCAGCCAGGCGAAGGAGAGGGCCCGCGAGGAGCTTCTTACGGGCCTCGATAGGGACCCGTGGGGGCGTCCGTACCAGACAGCACGGAACAAGCTCCGTGCCTGCGGCGCTCCCATCATTGAGACTCTGGATTCGGCTGTCCTATGAGGCTGATGGGGGAACTGTTCCCGCAGTCCATGCGACACATTCCCCCTCTAATGGCTCCTCAGTCAGTGGTGGAAGCGGAGACACCTATTCCCCTCATCACTGACGTTGAATTGGAAGTGGCCCTCTCACGACTCCGTGGGAAGAGGAAATTGCCTGGCCCGGACGGTGTCCCGGGGTTAATTCTCAGCGTCGTCGCCAACTACTGGAAGGATGAACTTCGGGAACTGCTCAATGAGTGTTTGAGGTCCGGGCAGTTCCCCGAACTATGGAAGAGCGGCAGGCTCTGTTTGCTGCGGAAGGATGGTCGCCCGATCGACTCTCCTTCTGCCTACAGACCACTGGTGCTGCTGGATGAGACGGCAAAATTATTTGAAAGGGTGCTCGCGAACCGTCTTGTCCAGCACCTCGAGGTTGTCGGGCCGAGGCTGTCAGACAATCAATATGGATTCAGGCGCGGCCGATCAACGATCGACGCGCTGGCCGCCCTGTAAACCCTGGCCACCGAAGCGGTGGCCAACAAGGAAATGGTACTGGCAGTCTCGCTCGACATTAAAAATGCCTTCAACAGTCTCCCACATGAGACGTTGAAGGAGGCGCTCCGATATCATGGGGTGCCTCCGTACCTTCGGTGGCTGTTAGAGGCGTACCTCGAGGGAAGGCACGTGCTCTGGGAGGGGAACGACGGGCGCATACATCATCACCGCGTGGAATGCGGAGTTCCACAGGGCTCGGTCCTCGGTCCGACCTTGTGGAACGTCGGATTTGACTGGCTTTTACGGGGTCGGCTCCTTCCCGGGATGGGGGTTATTTGTTACGCAGACGACACCCTCATCACGATGAGGAGGACTGACTTCCGGGAAGCCAACAGGCTGGCAAGGGTCGGATTAGCGCTCGTCGTTGACCGAATTGACAAGTTGGGCCTGAGGGTCTCATTGGAAAAGACAGAGGCCCTCCTCTTTCACGGCCCACGCCGAGGTCTCCCCCGCAGAGCACAAATCTGTGTGTCTGGAGTTGCCGTGCCGGTGCAGACTCGGATGAAGTATCTGGGTCTGCACCTAGGCAATAAGTGGAACTTTGGGCCGCACTTTGCCCAGCTCGTCCCCCGGCTCACCAAGGTAGCCGCGGCGCTAAGTAGGCTTCTGCCAAACACTGGAGGTCCTGGATCGTCCTGTCGGCGTTTATACACCAACATCTTGCGGTCTATGGCACTGTACGGTGCCCCCATCTGGGCGGACTCTCTCACCGCATCCAATAAGGCTTTTCTGCGAAAGGCGCAAAAAGCCATGGCGGTGAGAACTATAAGAGCATATCGTACGGTGTCTTGGATCGCAGCCACACTGTTGGCGGGCGATCCACCCTGGCCACTTCAGGCTAGGGCGCTTGCGGAAGTCTACCGATTCCGCGCAGTGGCGCGCACCAGTGGCGAACCTAACGCCACGAGGGGAATGAGAAGGGCAAGAGAAACTGCCCAAAGGACAGTAATTCGGCGGTGGAGAGAGGAATTGGAGTCCCCCGTAGCAGGGCGGGGGACTGTCGAGGCGATTGCGCCCCACCTTCACCGCTGGATGAACCGAAGGCACGGCAACCTGACCTTCAGGATGACGCAGGTACTTACCGGACACGGGGTCTTCGGTAAGTACCTGCACAGAATTGGACGAGAAGAGGCCCCTGGATGCCATGAGTGTGGCGCGCCAAATGATGATGCGCGCCACACACTGGAAGTATGTCCCGCCTGGGGGCCTCAGCGCCACGACTTGTCGGCGGTCATAGGAATGGACCTGTCGCTGTCGACCATCATCTCAGAGATGCTGGACAGCGACAGGTGCTGGACGTCGATGGCCTCTTTCTGCGAGGAGATCATCACAAGGAAGGAGGCCGCGGAGCGGGAACGCGAAGCACTTGCGTCCGCTGACTCGCTCCGCTGGCGGCAAGTAGGGAGGATGAGGCGCCGATATGCGCATCTCCTCCCTCCGCTTTGATTGACGACAGGACGTGGCCAGACAGCCTTGCGTAGGGGTGTCGGGGATCGAATGTCATAAGACGACCTTTCCGGCACCCTGTAAAAGCGTGGAAGGGACCGCTGTGGTTTTAGTGGATATTCCGGAAGCATAGCCGGTGAGTCCCACACTCCCCTTCGTCTGACACCGGCGGGGGATAGTGCGTAAATTGCATTTCCACAGCGAAAAAATAAAAAAAAAAGTCTTGCAGGGCCAGTCTTGGTCTTGGTCTTGCAAAAATTAAGCGGTCTTGGTCTTGGTCTCGCATTTCTCGCAAGACCAAAACCAAGACCGCAAGACCAAGACTTTTTTGGGCAACACTATTTGTAACACAGGTTTCTCCACCTAGCACAAAGGTGGACTTCACAAACAATGTAAAAATTTTAAAAGGAAAATAAATTTCATTTCATTTCATCCACTCGTTCCTCTTAGATGTCTTATAAGTAGGTATAAAAACCCCCGGGAAAGGAAAAGCACAGATTCTATTTTGACTTAATCGCCACACGGACACGTTAAAGATTAAAGTATAAACAAAGTATTCTGAAGAAGAATTTAAGATAACTTTTTGGGTGGGTACCCCAAATAGGGGGTATTCCGTCGGGCCGACCACTGACGTCAAGTCACCCTGCTCCGGTGGTCGGCCCAATGACGAAGGTGACGTGCATCGAGGGTGGGTTGTGGGTGTGCGTGCTTACGCCCCTCTGTCGCCCCGGACGGAGTGGTGCGAGGAGGGTGCCGACCGCAACCAAACCCAAAGAAAAAAAAAAGATAACTTTAATCATTGTTACTTCCTATTAGTCCATTGAAAAGTTACATTTCGGGTTGCGTTTTTTAGAGGACGCAATTTTATTTTTTTAATGTGTAGGGGGGATCAGTGTAAAGCTAAAACCAAGTTTGTGGGATCGCTACCCTTGTCCCACGGCCGCCATCTTGAAAATAGGGGTTGAAATGGTTTTTACGATATATCTCTTAAACTATTTCATCATCATCATCATCATCATTTCAGCCTATCGCCGTCCACTGCTGGACGTAGGCCTCCCTCATGTTGCGCCACAATGAGCGGTCCTGTGCCGCCTGCATCCAACGACGCCCAGCTACTTTCACTAGGTCATCGGTCCACCTAGTGGGGGGGCGTCCTACACTGCGTCGTCCGATACATGGTCGCCACTCGAGAACCTTTCTTCCCCAGCGGTTGTCGGTTCATCGAGCGATGTGGCCTGCCCATTGCCACTTCAGTGTGCTAATTCTTCGTGCTATGTCGGTCTGCGGATTGCCGTATTCCGGATTCTATCTCGCAGAGAAATCCCGAGCATAGCCCGCTCCATAGCACGCTGAGTGACTTTGAGCCTTGATATGAGGCCTACATTTAATCACTCACTCACATCATCACTGGTAACACACACTGGTCAAAGACCTGTGTTTTCAGACACTGAGGTATGTTGGACGAGAAGATCCTCTTAAGTTTCCCGAACGCTGCCCAACCGAGTAGGATTCGTCGGCTGATCTCTTTCTCGAAATTGGATCTACCTAACTGGACTGTTTGTCCTAGGTAAACATAGTGATCGACAACTTCAAGAATCGCATTGCCAACTAGGACCGGTACAGGAATGACATGGGCATTTGACATGACTTTCGTCTTGTCCATGTTCATTCGCAAACCCACTAGTTGGGATACCCTGCTGAGATCATTGAGCATTGTGCCAAGGTCCTCCATGGATTCTTAAACTATTTATCTGATAAAAAAAAATTTTTAACATTATTTGTTGCAAATTAAATTCTCTATAATTTTGATTCAGTAACTTTTTGTAATAGAACTATAAATAAAAAGTTATAAGCGAAAATGTTCAGAAATTCGAGAAAAAAATTTATATTTTTCGATATAACTTTTTTTCTTATCATTTTACGAAAAGATGATATTAGAGCATTTTTGTAGATCATTTTTTGAGGAACAACTTTTATAAGCAACATTTTTCATTAAGTCAATAGCTAAGGTTTTACAGCGCTTCGAAGTGAGTAATATTTTTCAGTACTCTTAACTTACATATATTTTTAGCTTTACACTGACCTCCCCTACACTTCAAAAAAATAAAATTGCGTCCTCTAAAAAACGCAAGGTAAGGCCTAAAAAACGTAACATTTCAATGGACTATATCAATTTCATCCTATCCATTGTGACAGATCCTGAGTATCCCAATGCTGTGCGATACCAGAGCAATACAATAGAGGAACTGCAGCATATTTGGAATACTAGTTTGTTTTTAGCGAATAAATTTAAAGAGGAAAAGTGTGGGTCTATAAAAAATATATTAAACTATTGACAAATTATTCAACTTTAATAGTAAAAACAATCACATAACAAATGCCAGAAACCTTATCAAAATGCCTATCAAACTAAAAAACTCCAAAATCGAGATTTGACTTAGGGTGCAGATAATTTGGAATATAGTATTCCAAATTATGTTCACTTTTTTTTGACATTTTCTAACACTTGCTCCGATTTGTTTCTTTCCTTTTCGAGCTATAATTTTTGGTATTTTGCTCTGGACTATGGAAAGACCACTCTCATTAACGTTAAATATATGTGCAGCAGGGCAAGAACCTGGATTATGTCAAGATTGTCGTAAAATTCGTCCATTCTTTCTTCAATAAATCCATTTTCCACTCGTGCTTTGAGAAGTTCCAGTTGGCTGTCTTATAGATAAAATTTCCTGATATCGTTTTAGAAACCTTTTTAGCCAATATCTTCCAGCAAAGCCACCCTTAAAATGATTTTTATATTATTTTTTATTGCTGGTTGATATGCCAAACGGCGCAAATCGATTTTGGTCAGCCCATAAAACTTATTCTCCATAGCTAAGACGTACTCCACCAGCAGGTTTTCAATACCTTGACCAAAAACTGGCCTTCGACCAATGACTTTATTTGTTAATGATTCAATCGGAGTGTCTTTATCATTAACAGATCGAAAAAGTGTTGACCTAGGCACGTTGAATTGTTTAACTGCCTTTAAATATCCCATTCTCTTATCTCTAACAGCGGCAATGGTAGCAGTCATTACCTCCTTTTCCCATTGCTTTCTCTTATAATAAGAGGAGTTTGTGAGGTGTAGCCATTTCTAAAAAAAAACATACTAATTAATACTACTCATAAAAATGTGTATATAATTTGGAATATTCCAAATTATGTTCTCTTTCGGTATTCCAAATTAACAACATACCATTCTAACCTAAAATTCTATGTCACATTTTTAATTCTATATTTATTCATAAAATCATTGTAACATCACAAACTAACAAGGTCACTTAACAGTTTAAATAGGTATGATGAAGATTTAAAGTATTATAATAAATGATTATCAATGATTGCATTCTCACCTAATTTTTTTTTAAAGCAGGCGTCTCGTTACCTTGTGGCTGGTAGCCGGAATATCAAGATGGTGTCCTATTTTTAATATTCAATAGCTTCTTGTGTCGTATGTCTTTATGTTTGCAGCAAAGAAACACAGATGACGTTTATAATTATTTAGATATTGACGTAATCCAAGTTACCTGCAGTATTCCAAATATGCTGCAGTTCCTCTACTAATTGCAAAGTTTAGTTCTATGGTAGCTAGATCACTGTCAGATCTGCACCAGGTCTGCCACGGAGCCTGTAAGACAGCGAAGTCGCCGTCACTAGAGGCCATTTTTATTATATCACCCACATAAGGGGATCGTGCAGTAACTGTGATCGCTCACCTGCTTGACAAGCAGGTTAGCAATCACAGTTATACATTTCCCAGGAGAAAGCTGCCCACTTGCCTGCTGAAACCTTAGCCGACTTTTACGACTCCCATGGACAGAAAAAGGATGGTGACAATTGCATTCCTATCCCGTCACCACATGTAAAATAAAAATTCATATGATTATTGATTAAGTTACGTATGGTTTCTATATTAACATAACAACATACAATGCAAACGTACAAAGTGCAATTTACTGGTTTAATAATCGTGTATAACTTGTACTTAGAGCTGCTAAGATCATTTAAGGTCAAGCCCGTAATTCTTGTTCGTATTTAGGTGCGTATTTATTTTCAGGATCATACATTGCGGTGAGCTGACTCCAGTATTCCGGTTCGTTGTTGATCAGGTATGCCATCGCACGTTTGCCAATATTCTTTTGTGCTTCAGAACATTTCGCACAATCAGTCTCTATTATCTCCCTAATGTGATCTGAAATTGAGTAATAGAAGTTCTAAAGTAGAGTCAATTAAATTAATTACATAAATATCTGGTTGACCGAGCTTCGCTCGGTATATATATATATATTTTTTTATTTTGTATTTATGAGGAACATATTTAGATATAAGTATATTAATAAAAAAATAAAAATTATTAGATAAAGAATAAAATTCAAAAATTAAAATCAATAATAATAACACTGAAATCCGAACTCAGGCTGTTTGAATGCGACTGGACAACTTCCCAACTGAGCTATTGTCACTCTTGACGCACTCTTGAACTAGGGCCTCCTCCACAATGGAAGAGAATTTGATTTACTATATCATGCTGGTCAGACATGTTGGTATAGGGTTTCATTTCGAGTTTGCCTTCTCTTGCACAGATGTTATGTGCGTATTATATCCCTCTCACCCGTGGGTGTCGTAAAAGGGGGCTAAGGGATTAAATATTGCGCCTCATGCCGCTGTAGCCGACGCCGCAGGTGACGTGACCGGGGAATTAGTCCGTCACCCGCCGAGAGGCCGACCGCGTGAGGAAAGACCGACGTCCTCCCCGAGGGGAGGACGTCGGTCGATGGGAGGGAACTCCAAGTAGGGTAGTATTCCGTCGGGCCGACCACTGATGTCAAGTAACCCTGCTCCGGTGGTCGGCCCAACTACGAAGGCGACGTGCATCGTGGGTGGGTTGCGGGAGTTGCGTGCTTACGCCCCTCTATCGCCCCGGACTGAGTAGTAGGAGGAGCGCGCTGCCCGCAACCCACACCATAAAAAAAAAGGATTAAATATGCATATAACATCTATTTATGGAAGGAAAACTCGAATAAAACGCTATTGCAACACGTCTGACCAGTATGGTATAGCAGGCCAATTGCCCGCTTATTGTGGAAAAGGTACGAGGCTCAACAGTGGGACGTAAATGATGATCATGAACCACCTAAATTATTTTTCATCATTCAGTCTGTTGCCGTCTACTACTGGAGGTGGGTTTCCCTCATAAATGGAGCGATAGTCTCACATGTTTGGTAGATGCGTTTGCGATCGCACCTACATGTTATATGATTCCCGGGAGAGAGCTGATGTCCACTTTGGCGAGACCGATAGCTGATTTTATAGACTCCCACGATTGATCGTGGGCGTCTATAAATAGTTCTGCCGTGAATAAAGTGATTTTCTTAAACCTCACTTAAGGAAGGACATCTCATGGCACTCGCGTAACACAATCTCACTCATAAGTTTCCCTCACAATCTCACTCACAGTCTCGCTCACAGTCTTATAACCTGCATTACTTACTCGTCTTTTACGACACCCACGGATAATGAAGAGACCATTACGACACGAATAGATGAGTGGCTAAATAGATTTAATGAATATCATAAATACCATACCTTTAAGCATCTGCCCTTCTTTGGTGCATGGCCCTTTTTCCAATAAGCAGAACACATAACCCTTTAGCAGTCTAGAATTCTGCAGTATCCCTTCAATATCAATGTTATCGTAGCGGTCTGAGTATTGATCACCGGAACATAACAGAGCCAGCGTTGACAAGAGACAGACATATATAATCGTATCTTTCATTATAACACTGTAAAATGTAAAAATACATTTAATTATTATCACCATCATCTCAGTTCATATGCATCCCACTGCTAAACTCTTCTTTAAACTTCTTTAAAATAGGAGGGAAATTCACCTACTAAAGCAGGCTGCCTACTATAAAGACTAATTTCAAGGTTTTCTTCTCTTGCACGGATGTTACGTACCTATTATAATCTTTACTCGCCTTTTACGATATCTACAGGCAAGAAAGGTGTTAACTATATTTGTACTAAGTGATCATAAGGTACAATATTATTAAATCCTTTTGGAAAATTCGTCGATTTATTTTAATGATATTTTTATTTATCGCTACACTTGTTATATAACATCAAAAAGCAATTGTCTTAGCAGTTAGACTGAGGATTGCATTCACTGAGAATAGCACCATCTATGATTAAATGTTGAATTAGTTTCATAATTGAAAATTGTTACTTGAAAATCGCTTCTTCGTAATAATAAAATGACAAATCATTTGTATTGAGATAGATGCAAAATAGATATATGTTTTTTTTTATAATTTACGATTTTCAAAAATATTGAACCAATGATATTTAAGTAAAATAAAATCAGCGATTCCAATGAATATATACCTAACGATTAACTTCTCGCAGATTTAGATTAATGAACAAATACCTATGCGGTGGTAGACTATTTATAAAAACTTATTTGCAAGTAAAAAATTATTACCATATAATTCTAACTAAAATATAAGAGTAATTATTAAATCAGAACAATATGTAAAAACGCTCTAATAGATGGCGTGTAAAACGTCTACCGTAACGAATGTAATTAATTTAGCATACGTAGGTGGGTCACTCATACTGGACTAATTAGTAAAATGGATTTCGTAAGTTTTACGCCTCTAGTTTTAACCGGGATGTAATTATTGATACTCATCACTAAAATAGCCCTTGGTGGCCGTGGCTATGTGCGGTGTAACAAAACCTGCAGGACAGTTGCATTCCAGAGCAATCCTAATATCAATCCAGAAGTCGGACCCAAATTCCAAAGAGAAGAAACGAAAATTTAATGACACTTCTGGGTTTTGAAGCTATTCCTAGAACCAAACCAGAACATTTTTCTAGAATTAGCGAGCGATTGAAAAGCTATTTCGCTGGGAGTCAGCACTCTGGTCACTCGGCAAGGCTGCCTCAGGCACTTCAGCAAATCCAACTCCATTGTTGAAACGCGATGGCTGTCTGAATCACAGCGCAAAAGGGAAGCAGTGGTGTTGTAGAACTGTATCCATAAGTTGACCCATTCTTTCGAGCGCCTAGTGGCGTTCCTTTTTTTTTTGAAGAGACTATGATCTGGACGCACCCCACGCATTCTGTCTGATCCGTACATACCCCCTAACCTATCGAGTTTCCTCCTATTGCCATTGCACCGACAACTGATACCGATGCCTTGACACCCGCGTCCAGCACGGATATCGACCTTCTGGCGACTTTAAAAGGATCTTCGTGAAAGGAGTATGTTCAATCGATCCCAAAAAAGGTGACCGGTCGAAGCTGTTGAATTATAGGCCTATAGTGATAACATCGCTTTCTGAGGTAATGGAGATAATAATAAATCGCCGGTTTCTGCAGTATCTTAAAGATCCTGAGATTATTAGAGATCACCGGCGGCTACAGCTAATGATCTTATACACGTTACACACCGTTGGGCAGAGGTTTTGGAGAGCAAATGTTGAGGCGCTAGCTTTCAGCCTAGATATCGCTAAAGTATTCGTCAGGGTCTGGCACAGCACCCTTCTATCGAAGCTACCATCATCTGCAATCTCCAAGCCAATAATGACTAATTGTAGATAATGTCAATCTTACGGACAAGTTAGAGTTTTTGGAGTGTTCTCTATGGACTCTTTAATGGGGAAAGCTCTGAAGAGTTATTTGACTTGATATCGTCTCTCTTCTATCATCATCTTATCACTCGATATCCTAGTAAGATTCACTTATTCCTCAAAATTATATCTTCCTCGAGTGTATGTTTTCAGCGTTCATTTTTGTAGGGTGCAAATGCATGCGTAGGATCTGGAATGAACAGCCTTCTGCGGTACTGCCGAGACGCTATGATACTTCCAGCTTTAAACGTGGATTAAGAAGCTCTTTTCTCGCAAGTGATTTAACTAGGTAGTATTACTGAGGACCATGGGTGACAGGTACCATTAACCATCGGGTGGGCTGCTCGCTCGTCTGCTACCAACTGGCAATAAAAATTAAAAAAAAAAAGATTAGAACGGATTTCTATTAAATGTCAAACCAAATCCCACTCGTTGTGTTAATCATGGTAATCATTATTTGCTCGAAAATAAGTTTTTAGTAATATGTTCCATATGATAATGCACTAAATTCTTCCATTGCCGTCGTTCCAGATAACTAAAGGGCTTAAGCGAATAACATATTAGAAAAGAAGAAAATCTCAATAAAAACTATTTTCGGAATAGTATTGTGTAGGTATAAAAGTGGAATATACAACGATTAAAAAGTAATATATAAATATATGTATATAATATATATACATATATTTATATATTACTTTTACTTTTTAAAAGTTATACATGTATGATAATAAGTTGTTTTTTTTTTTTTGTGGGTGGGCTGCGATCGGCGCGCCTCCGCACCACTCCGTCCGGGGCGACAGAAGGGCTTAAGCACGCAACTCCCGCAACCCACCCGAAAACGACGTCGCCTTCGTCGTTGGGCCGACCACCGGAGCAGGTTACTTGACATCAGTGGTCGGCCCGACGGAATACCCCCTATGGGGTACCCTCCCATCGACCGACGTCCCCCCCTCGGGGAGGACGTCGGTCTTTCCTCACGCGGTCGGCCTCTCAGCGGGTGACTGACTAATCCCCGGTCACGTCAACCGCGGCCTCGGCTAGGGCGGCATGAGGCGCAGATAGTTGCGCCTACGCCGCCCCAGTCGCCGGCGGTGGATCTCCTCATCGAGGCTCGACCATCGCCCTAGCGATAGCCGGCAGCGTCAGGTCCGTACCGATGATTGCGACGAGTTCACAGCGCTGCACTGCCCAAGCCCCGCAGGCCTCGAGCGCATGGCGCACCGCGTCCTCGTCGCAATCGCAGTGGTGGCAGGACGGTGTACTCTCCCTCCTAACGACCTTGTGCAGGTATTTGGCGAAGCACCCATGCCCCGTCAAAACCTGCACCAGTCGGAAGGAGAGCACCCCGTGGCGCCTTTCCAACCACTGCATCAACACCGGCCGGAAGGCCTCCACAGTTCGCACCCCGAACCGAGGCCTCTCCAGCCGGACTGCCCAACGGGCAATGACGTCTCGGCGGGCGTCGACGTGCCAGGCGGTGAGATCTCTTAACGAGACCACACCACCCCCCGCTCGCACCCCCGTCACCCGCTGATATAGTCCGGCGAGCATCTCCGCCTCCAGGTCCCACGGGGGAGTCCCGGCCAATAGGCACGCTGCCTCCGTCGCCACCGTGCGGTATCCGCGGATGGCCCTGACCACCATATAATAAGTTATGTTACCAGTTCAAAGACGCAAAGATCTATGGCTGTCTGCAACTTAATTACACTTATATACTCCATGCGCTTAAATAATAACGCATATTTACCTACCGTGACTAATATAATATTCTTAATAAATTTAATATAAAATTCTATTTTCTTGATCATTTCCTGAACCTTTTTTTTTATAATTCACCATGAATTAAAAGCCGTGTATATTTAATTCTAAATTATTATTATGACTTATGTTTCATTCAAAACGTTTATTTGTAAGTATAAATTATAACTTATAAATAGTATCTCGAGTAATTCTCGTGCTTATTCCCATATATCTAGCGTTCTAGTGCCTTAATAAGTGAAGGAAAGCAGATCACGTTATTAAAGTTTTGCTTTTACTTCCCACTGCCTATCTACCCTTCTGCCCCTACTCAGTATTAACAAACTTCGTAGAAAATTCTTTATTTTCATGAAAAATCTTACAATACTTTTATTGTATTTCAATAAGTGTAAAGTAGGCAACTTGAAATTGAACGTCAGATATACCAAGAATTCAAACTTAATATTTTTTCATGACTGTCCTTGTTCATTTTAGTATAAAACTGGGGGCACGGCAGTGCCCTCAGTTTCTGTCTGGCAAAAGTCTGGCAAAACGCAAAAGTGTCGTAACGTACTTTTCTCGAAGCAATTCAGGCCATTTTCGACCCCCTATAACTTCGTTGTGAATAAAACTAGAAGCCTGAATTTTTGTAACCTAGCAGGCATTGTATACACACGGTATATTTCAAATTTCATTCAGTTTGAACCAATAGTTTAAGAATTATAACTAGTCAAAATTTCGTAATTTTGTCACTCACTGACTGACTGACCGATCATCAATATTAAAGAGGTACTTCTAGCAGACATAAAAACTTCAAATCTAGAATACAATTAGTGTTTAGTGTATAAATGAAGGAAAAGTTATGAAACATTGTAATTTTCGTCCAGTTGCCGAGATACACTAACTGCATTAATAATTTTGTAAACCCATATAAATATATAGGATTACAAAGTTACATTTGCAGTTAATGAAATGTAACTTTGTAAAAAATAAGAATACATTTGTCGCCATCATTGCTTCCCTATCGGAATAGTAAAAACCGGCTAAAAACTGCGCAGATGGCGTAGTGGTTAAGATACGAACGTACTGTGCCAGTGTCGCGGGGTCGAATCCCATGCAAGACCTTGTACAATCCACAAATTGCTGTTCTGAGTTTGAATGTAATTTGTGTCGGTTAATTATATGTTGTTTCCGTGTGCTGACGAAGTAAGAATACAATTCACCACTCTCTATCTTGCCCGTGGGTGTCGTATAAGACAATTATGGGATATAATATGCTCATACCACCTGTGCAAGAGAAGGAAATCTCGAAATGAAACCCTATATCAACATGTCTGACAAGTATGGTATAGTTGGTCAAATTCCCACCTATTGTGGAGGAGGCCCGAGCCCAACAGTGGGACGTATGAGGGCTGCGATGGTGATGCGATGATGAATTATATGTTTGTAAAGTCCGCTACAATATAAAGATTATTATTCCCTTTGTGCAAGGCGTTGTCATTTAAAAAAAATAGATTCAACAGGAAAGTAGACAGCAGCTCTTGTTGGGGAAATGTATGATATGTGACTGCGAAACCAACCCGCCTACCAAACGTGGCGATTACGGCCTTATTCCTCATATGGCAAAGAAAAATGAGACCTAGTCATGGCAACTCTGTTACCCTTGAGCGTCGTTGGATGCAGGTGCTAAAGTACCGCACTTTATGGTGAAGTATGAAGGGGGTCTATGTTCTGCAGTGGACGGCGATAGGCTGAATGATGATTGGCATAATAGATTTAGACACATACCTAGATATAATTACGTTCAAAAATAACTTGTAAAATGGTCAATCAACGGAATGAAAAAACAAGAGTGGGGACATGTCTTATGAAATTGTACCAAAATCTCCCAAAGTATTAAGCAAACTAAATTGCCTGAAATTTATCTGAAAGAAAGAACGCCATTATTAAACTCGATTGCCATCAAAACGGAGAGGAGACTAGAGCAGATGTGCTTCAAAAAACCAATCGAATTTCTTTATTACCACATCTCTCCGCTTAGTTAAATAGAAATGACGCAAGTAGAAAGGAGAGATATCTCATTTTTCAGAGAGTGGGCTCTAAGAAAATCCGTTGTCGGTATTCAAAAAGTAGAAGGTACCGGAAAGGAAAATAAGCAGGTCTACCTACAAAAAGAAATGAGATACCATCAAAACAAAATGTGTAAAAAAAGCCAAGCCTCGCAACTGAGTTGTTCTACCATAAAAAGTTGTGAGATCCATGTTATACCAAGTCGGTTAACTCATTCAGTCCATGTTTAAGGGACCTTTCTTCTTAAGTTATTACGTAAATAGCTAACCTAACAACTTCTTATAGTGACTATATCAATATTAAATATCTTTTATGTTTTAAATAAATAGATCGACTTGGCAATCGCACTATGTTTAGTAAAATTTAATATAATATGTATTACTTGTGAGGTACATTGTGGTTGCATGCGTTGCGAGGCTTGGCTTTTTTTACAAGTTTTGTTTTGATGGTATCACATATATTTTATTTTTTATTTTTATAATTGCTTCCTAAATACTATTAATATAAGTTTTACATATTAGTTAAAAAACATTATTATCATATAATTATAAAAATATTCCGTAAACAATGTTTTGCTCTTTTTCATAAAAAAACTCTAATATAAAACGGTTAAAATCTTTAAGGTGTTTTAGACAGTATTGTATTAAAATCGTCATCATCCTCATAGTTTCAGAACTAGGAGGATGATGACGATTGACCTTATCTTAAAACATCACAGCTCATGTAGGTAATTCCCATTGTTGGGCTCGAGCCTTCTCCGCAATATGAGGGAAATGGACCTACCACGCTGGTCAGACGTGTTGGTATAGGTTTTTATTTCGAGTTTGCCTTCTCTTGCAAAGATATTTTACGCATATTAATTCACTTAGTCATTTTTTACGACACCCATGGGTAAGAGGATGATTAAATAATTTTGGGTATTTGTTCTAAATTCGAACAAAAATGTTTTAATAGGCAATAAGAAGTAAACTATATTTCAAATATTTATTTTATTTATTGAAAATAATTTTTAGAAGGTAGAACGTAATAGATGAAAGTTAAAATAACAAATTCAATAAAACATATTACCACTTTATTGCAATTGTATAAGCGACAAAATTGCTACTTTAGTACGATTGTCAAGTCAATCTATGTATTTAAAATCTATAAGATCTTTAATATTGATATGATCACTATAAGAAGTTATTAGGTTAGCTAATTGCGTAATAACTTTAGACAGAAGGTCCCTTAAGTAGGGACTGAATAAATTGGATCTCACAAGTTTTTATGATAGAAGAACTGACTTGTTTTTTTACAAGTTATGTTTTTGATGTCATCTTAATTCTTTTTGAAGATAGTCCTACTTATTTCCTCCGCCTCCCCTTCTACTTCCTGAATACCAATAACGGATTTTCTTACAGCCCACTCTCTGAAACATGATACATCTCTCATCTCCGCTTCATTTATTTCTATTATTAAAACTAAGCGGATAAAAGATGTGGAAATAACGAAATCTGATTGGTTTATTCAAACACATCTCTTCTAGTCACCTCTCGGCTTTGGTGGTAACCGAGCCTCTGTTTTTCATGTCAATTTCGGGCAATTTAATCTGCTTAATACTGTGGGAGACTTTGGTACAACTTCGTAAAAGATGTCCCATTCTTGCATTTTCATTCCAATGATTGATCATTTTATAAGTTAACATTAAACATAATTATATCTAGATCTCTATCTACACCTATTATGTTATTCATCGTTCAGCATATCGCCGTCTACTGCAGAACATAGACCCCCTCATGATTCACCATAAAGTGCGATACTGTGGCACCTGCATCCAACGACGCAGGTTTGGCTGGACTTTATTTGACCACAAAGTACGGCACTTTGCCGACTGTGCCTAACAACGCCTAGCAACTTTCACCAGGTCGTCGGTCCACCTAGTTGGGGGGCGTCGTATACTGCGTCTTTCAATAAGTGGCCCCCATACGAGAACCTTTCTTCCCCAGTAGTTGTCGGTTCGTCAACCGAATTTCCACGTACCTGTTATTCACATCGTTCGCAGATTTGCAGTCATCTAGACATTGGAAACAATTGTGAAGCTTGAGTTGAAAGCTTTTGAGGGTCTAATATTGGACAGGTCTAAGTCGGTGGGTAGACTTCATCGAGAGTGACCACCTGACTTTTACGGCAGCGTTGCGTTTTTACTGGACTTGGCGAAAGAAAATGTATTCTCCTTGAAATCGATCAAAGCGCCGCCCACCAAGTCCAACTATTAATCTAAACCATTCCCGAATCCAGTGGTGCACACACAAAAAACATCAAAATCGGTCCAGCCGCTTAGGAGGAGTTAAACAAGGAATTTTGTATTAATATATAGTATAATACTATATATAGATGTAAATTAAGATAGGGAAAAAAAGTAACTACGTGAAACTATGACGAAACTAGTGGTTTAATTTGCAGATGTCCTAAAACTTGAGTTCACTCTCGAGTTTGACAGCGTTTTCACCTACGGGATCAAGCATGGATTTCACCTCCTCCCATATTTGAGGCTTGTTGTTTATCAGATAGCCTAAGAAGCTCCGAGCAGCTGCTCGCTCTTCTTCATTTGATAAGGTCTGCTGAACGATGTCAGCAAAATGTTAATAATTACCTGATTAGAAGTTATTTAATACCATGGATGGAATGGATCCATGTGGTGACTGAGTATAAAGACAATTCACCACCCCCTTCCTTGCCCATGGGTGTCGTAAAAGACGACTAAAGGATTATAATATGAATACAACATCTATGCAAGAGAAGGAAAACTCGGAATAAAACCCTGTACCAATCCGTCTGACAAACCTGGTATAGCAGGTAAATTGCCCTCATATTGTGATAAGGCTAGAGCTCAGCATTGGGACGTATATGAGCTAGAATAAAAAAATATATCTTTCCGTTCCTAGCTTAAGAAAAATAGAATTTTCTATGTTAAGCAAATAAGACAGACCTACCGCATCATTTTCTACCTAACTCTTACTCCGTGTGTCTAATAAATTTTCCCTCATCTAATACAAACAATAAATGTTGTTTTTATGAAAGAGAATTGCATTCATCAAATAGATGATAATCGACTTGCAATTAGCACAGCTCGATAATTTGGTCAAAAAGGACCATAGTCTTTAAGAAATAATGAATATAAGAATGATGTATACACAAATTATGTACAATAGAATAATATCTTATAATACCTAATTAAACTAATAAAGAGGAAAAATTTGTATTTTTGTGTGTGTGTATGTTTGTAATGAATAAACTCAAAAACTACAGTGCCTATTTTAAAAATTCTTTCACCATTTGAAAGCTACATTATCCCTGAGTAACATAGGCTATATTTTATCCCGATTTTTCCCCGGGAACGGGAACTGCGTGCGAAAGGCGACTGTAACCGAAGCGAAGCAAGGGCGGGTTGCTAGTACTTATAATTTTATATCTAAAAGTATATTGATAGATATCACATACATATCGCACCTTTATTCCAATACTGTCACTATCCTAAATAAGCAAATTATATATATATTTAAAGATTTATGACAAATATTAACTAATATAAATAAGAGTAAATTAGCGTTTCAGGAATAATTGTCTTTTGTTTTTATTTTATTAACAACTGCTTTAATGTTAAAAATGGAAGGAAAATTGCAAGTTGATGTTCTGGAAGGTGCTCATCACGAGGGTAAGATTTCCTTATTTCCTAGTCCTAATACCGATCAACGCTGTGTGCCACCGATTAAAACTGTGTGACAAGGCTGTGTGACGAAGCTGTGTGGTACCCATAGAGTAATACTATACATAGAGTAATACTATATATTCGAAATAGAGAGCCCACTCGCGTTTTTTGACATCACTAATATCAAAAGAAAGCGCCATCTATTATCTTAATCAATAATTATTTCGTACCCACACAAAGACATTCTTTACACACACATACGTCTCACACACATACGTCTCACACACACACATGCGTCTTTACATGTGTGCATTCTATTATCCTATTCGTAGAATTTTAAGCACCTCTATATCCTAAGTATTGAATTGCTAATACTTAGCAAATCAACAACTATAAAGAAATAGTCTCGAGCGCGAATTCAGTGCCCGTGACTTTTAGGAGTTACAATATTCATTAAATCGTACATTGAAATTACGCTTGCTTTACTACTTGAAGCAAAGCATCGCGGAAAAATCTGTGTATGGTATGTACATAGCACACAATCAACTATCAACAACGTTGGTTCATAGATTAAGTCCATATATTCTATTAATTAATATTCTGCCGAAACTGTTAAATTACAAAGTGGACGACAAGAATTTAGAGAACGATAAGGAGTACGAGGATGACCTTATGATGATTTAAACTTACTAGTGTTTCTTTATTCTAAATTATTTGTTATCGTAGCTAGAATTTAATACGAATTGCGATAGTTGGTAAATTTTCTTAAAATGCAAGTATGTAGTCTCAGATAGTACAATAATTAGAACATTTCTGAAATCACAGGACGCAATTTTATATTATGGGCCATTTCATTAAACATTGAAATCTAAAGACAATTTACATATATGAAACATTCAATTTATTTTTACACATTGAATGAGTTAGGCTACAGAACGTAATTTATATAATATAATATGTACATCGATATATGTAAACATTGTTTGAATCTTAAAGATTACATGGTAAAACCAAGATTGTTGTTCAAATTAATCTCTTTGCTTGAAATACTAACAATCAATTAGCAATATAGTAAAATAAGAGAAAAATAACATCACAGACGTAATACGAAATATACACGATAATAATATTTTTAGATAATAGCAGTAACAGAAATGTTTAAAAATAAATCTAAAATGTAAGACAGAATTTCAGATATAGTGTGGTAAATATATTAAAATGGTTTGGCAAATTATGACAGCTTATTAATATTAGGGATTAAAGTATGAAATTGCCGTTTCGTACTGATAAATTAAAACCATTTTCTTGTCCATAAAACAGATTTCTTTAATCAAAGTATCTACACTCGTTATCAACACATTTCTGCTATCTAATTTGAAGATCATTTAAACCTTTGCGATAGTATTCTGAGGTCCTGGACTCCACATACTGTTTGAAGTTATTTTGTACTGCTTCCTCGAAAGAATTTTTTTTTTCCGTGTAGAAAACTGTCCAAATCGCGGCAAAAATGGTAGTCTGCTGGGGCGAGGTCTGGCGAGTATGGAGGATAACGTATGGTTTCTAAGTGCAGGTCTTGTAGTGTTAAAGCAGTTTCTCGAGCCGTACGAGGTCTTGCGTCATCATGGAGCAATAATGGTGCAGATCGATTGACAAATCGGGGCTGTTTTACTCTAAGTTTCACCATCATTGTTCGGAATTCGTCTCTATGTTTATTATTTGACCAGATCTGAGGAAGCTGTAGTGAATAACATCATGAAGTGACCACCGAACCGTTACCGTCACATTTCTATGGGTAAGATTCGCTTTAGGACATTGATGTAGATGTCATCAGTAGACGTTCCATGCCATTTTTATATTCAGCTTTTTTAAAGGATCAACGTTTTGGACCTATATCTTCATATAAAGCTCTCATAATATCGGGTGTCGTCGACTCCTTGATGATCCCATTGAAATAAATGGAAATATATAATAATAACAAGTACGAACACATACTAGTGAAACTAGCACACATTATTCATGTATATATATCCTCGTATATATAAATAATTCAATTACCTAAATTGACTGCACTTGATGTAGAAGGTTGATTATTTTTCTTCGGTAATAATGAAGTGTTAAGATAATTTGTTACGTAACATTCAAAATCACACATAATAAATCTTCTTAATAAAGTAGGTCAAGATACATAATGTATTAATATTTTATATTTAAAATAATATAATTATTTATTACATTTAAAATGTTTAGTTATTACAATAACAAATATGCAAAGCTAAACCATAAGAAATGACATAGTTGGGCTATGTCATTTCTTATGGTTTAGCTCAAATATTTTACTTTGTTATTAATACGTTTCGCTTTCCATTCTTGCCATATCTATTAATGAAAGTATAGACTGCAGAAGATTTTTATTATTGTACACTACCAACCCGCCCTCACTTCGCTTCGGTTTTAGTCGTTTTACCCGCGTAGTTCCCGTTCCCGTGGGAATACCGGGATAAAATATGCCCTAGTTTTCGCCCTGATATTATAGCTTTCCATTGGTGAAAGAATTTTTGAAATCGTTCCAGCCGTTTTGAAGATTATTCGGCACAAACAGACAGACAGACAAAACATTTTTAATCTGTATTTTAGGCATAGGTGTCGTGCAAATAATCGTGTGAGCATGAAAAAAGCCTATTATTTTGACAATACAAACAGACACTCCAATTTAATTTATTGAAATGAAATGATTTATTATTATGACAGACACAAAGCATAAGAAAAAACAAATTTAAATAATGAAAATTTCGAGAAGTGTTTGCCACAATCCGGTCCCAACTCAGCATAATGCTGGCCATAGGGGACCAGCGCTGATCTTCCGTTGGTACCGGGAGGAGACATCACGCACATGCTCTCAGTTTAAGTTCGAACTAATAATATTAACATGATTAACAAAAGTGTACATTTTCACATCTGATAATAAATTCTGTTTGACTATACCTGCTTAATTGCAATTTTTTAAATACATATTTTCCTAATTTTGATTATAAATAAAAAATAAAATAAAAATTATAATTGTCATGCCTGAAATAAGTAAATATAATAACAAAAAAAGGCCAATAAATTTATGGGTGCCTGATAATTAATGAACATATAATTAAAATACAACTAAAAAGCACTGGTGTCATGTATGAGTAGTTCCTCGTTTTTTTGATGTGCATAAATAAAATCAGTTATTTTTTTTTTTAAATGTGCAAATTTGGCAGGTTCCTTATCGGTGGAGGAATATTGTTCCAACATTTAGACGCAGCATAACGAAAACTACCTCGGAAAGCAGCTGAGAAATGTCACTCAGTGGCCAGTTGCAACGAACATTGTCGGGCATTTCTTGACTTACGACTCGATAACCACGATAGTTTGCCATAAAGATATAAAGGGGTTTGATTCTTTATGACTCCAAAAAGCAAACACGCCAAATGCAGCTTGCGACGATGCATCATTTTTAATAATCGATTTTTATTAAGAAATGGAGTGACATCTGATCTTATCGGAACATTAAAACAAAATCTGGCGCAAGCATTTTGAACACGTTGTACCAGTCTTCGCGTTTTAGCCAATAATCTTGAACCGAGTACAGTATCCATATAGTTAAGCCTAGACAGCACCAAAGTTTCAGTCAACCGAATACGTAGACCTTCTGTTAAGTACGGCCTCATCCTATAAAGTAACTTAAGCTTGTAGAAGCAATTCTTTATACAATTAGTCACATGCTTCTCGTACCGCAGTTCACTATCCATGTGAAGACCCAAATTACGCACTTCAGATACACGCTCAATGGGTTTGCTCAACAGTGTGACTTTCACCGACGGGTGGACCCTAGCAAGTTGATGTTTATTGCCGAGAATGAGGAATTTAGTTTTAGCTGGATTTAGCATCAAGGAGTTGTCTCTAGACCACGTGGCTACTCTTACAAGATTTTCATTTAAGCTATTTATATTGGTTTTATATTGGTATATAGATGTACGTAAAATAGATACAATAGATAGAAAATTCCGTGAATAGAACAGCAAATGTCGTGTGGTAAGAATACAATTCACCACTTTTTCTCGCGGCTGTCGTAAAAGACGACTATGGGATACAAATATGACATTTATGCAAGAAAAGGAAAACTCGAAATAAAACCCTATGCCAACATGTGTGCCGAGCATGGTATAGTAGGTCAATTTCTCTCTTACAGGGGAGGAAACTCGAGCCCAACTGTGGCACGTCTATGAGCTGATAAGACGACGTAAAATAGCATACAAAAAAGTTGAATAATCATTTATCTCTTTTTTTACCATTATGGTGTTTAGTGAGTCACGGACAGCCTAACAATTGCATAGATAGCGTAGTGGTTAAAACACAGGCCATGTTTCGTAAATTTGATTTTTACGATCTTCGACGATATTTTGTGTGATCCACAAATTCTCGCTGAGTCTGGGTGTTAGTTACATCCATGTTGTTTTTGTGTTATACAATTTTGTTGTTCCTAAAGATGCCCGTAATACGATAAAGCTTTTATTTTTGTTTTATGTTAGACTATAGTCTGGATACATCCCGCTCAGTATGTCCAGGGCGACAGATGGATGGCGTGTGGCCCTATAATCTACCATGTTTCCTCCCCAATATCATTGGGTCGACCACGGGTGTTGATTCCTTGACATTAGTGGCTGTCTCGGCGGTCACGGTAAGGCCATAGAAGTTCAACGCAGGTACCAGGATGGCAGAAACTTAAGCTCTTGCACTAAAATGTCAGTCAATTACCTAAAACGAATCTATTGCTACATTATTACGTTAGAATACTATTCCATACAAACCAGACAACCTGTAGGCAGTGTCAAAACATTCAATCGACGATTTCGATTTTGTCTGATAAATGAATATCGCACACCATTTTCTTCTTAAGAAGTTCCAAATCCGCATCCTTCTCCAGTTTGCCCTGGACTCTTTGTACCCATTCTTGGAACCGTTCTGGACATTTTTCAGGATTCGGCAAACGGTAGATCAAACTGAAAAAAATAAACAAAAACCATTTCAGTAAGTAATATGATAATACTTTACATTTTTTGCCTAAAGATTTTGTCTGATCTTTAAAAAAAAAGCCTGTCTGATCTTTAAACATGAGTACATATAATAATTATAATAAATAAATACGGAAACAGAGATAATTTTCGGGTAAAGGGTCTACTGCTATAAACAGGTTTTCCCACAGAATAACTGAAAGATGGTATTTAGTGGTTTACATCTAACAGTTTCCTATGACTTTCATTATTCATCCATCAGCCTATAGACGTCCACTGCTGGATATAGCCTTCCCCATGAGAATGCCACTCGGAACGGTCCTGCACCACTTGCATCCAACGATTCTTTCAAACGATTCCACCTAGTGGGAAGTCGTCCTACGCGGCTGCGTCGTCCGATTCGTAGTCGCCACTCAAGACTTTCATTAATTTAATCATTAGTCTTCTAGGTCAACCTTCTGACTTACAAGGAACCGGTAGATTCTTGGTTCTTACTCGGAAACCTTTAATGCTCAACGGTAGGTTATGTACTCTGAGCGAGTCATGCCACTGCCAGAGTTCTTAAGTATGTTAATGCCACTTCTTTTTGTAGAGATTCATCATCATCATCATCTCAGTCACACTGCTAGAATTTAGAATCCTCCACGATTGCGAGGAAATTAACCTATTGTACCATGCTGGTCAAACAGGATGGAATAATATTTTATATTAAGTTTTTCCTTATCTGTATGGACGTTTTAATAGAAGAAGAATGAAGTATATTACAAACTTTTAAACGTCTTTTTTCGTCTTCGTTCTTTTTAAAACGTCTTTATCCGTGTGGTGACGGAGTAAGAATACAATTCACCACCCCCTATCTTACCCGTGGGTGATCGTACGAGACGACTAAGGGATATAAAACACATATAACATCTATGCGAGAGAAGGAAAACTCGAAATAAAACCCTATACCAACACGTCTGACCAGCGTGGTATAGTAGGTCAATTACCCTTTCATTATAGAGGAGGCCCGAGCCCAACAGTGGGACGTATATGGGCTGAGATGATGAAACGTCTTTTTACACGCCCACGACACGGACACATTACACGGAACGAAATGATTTCATAATTTTTGTAATGTAAATACAATCTACTTAGAATTAAGAAAATATGTTCTGTTGAATAAATATATAAATTAGGTACTTACAGGAGTCATAGGGACAATCAAATGAACATTTTTTGACATGTTATACAGCTTTTTTAATACTTTTTAGGCCGTAGTTGGGCAATAAAGTCTTGATTTCTATAATTTTTACACCAGCCCACAAAACTTATACTACACCAAATTTTTTATTCTTCTTCTTCTTGTGTAATGACAATCAGCAACAATTATGCCAGTGTCGATATATTTCACATTTTACAAAATTTTCACATTTTTAGTCACGTCACATAATATAGTGGCTAAAAATTTTATAAATTTAAATTTTACAATATACTAAAAATTACAATTGACAGCGTCAAATAGGCATCTGCAACTTTTTAATTAGAGAATAGAAAAATAGTGGGTACTTTACAGTTCGATGGAGGTTACATGAGAATAAACTAAAACTATGTAGGTACTTTGGCTCCTTAAAATGATTATCGATAATAATTATTTTGTATTAAATATGTTGTTAGTAAATTCTTATTGAATAAATATCAGTTATTTAATTTATTGTATTCAAAATATGTATTTATATGGGACATCTAGTGATATTTATTTACATTATTAGTGTCAAATCAAATAAAAACTATTAGAGTTCAAAACTAGATAGCGCTATAATATAAAACGACTGTCCCCCAAAATGGTGACACCGATTAAAGTTGCGTGACGTCGATCTAAGCTGTGTGACGTTGACAAAGTTGTGTGACCAATTAAAGCTGAGTGACCAATCAAAGCTGTGTGACCAATTAAAAGTTGTGTGACTAATCAAAAGCTGTGTGACCAATCAAAGCTGTGTGACTAATCAAAGTAATCCTATCCCGTACTCCTTCCAATGTGGTGTGCGGTATATTGATTACCGTGGGAAAGTGGTGGGTCTCCCTTCCCTCCCTTCCTTCCTTCCATTTATAACATTAAAATAAAATGGATTTCCGCTATGTATCGCCTAATTCAATCAATTATTAACAACTATTATTCCTATTAAAATACTTTTTTTTTTTCATTTTAATTATTATTAATTAGTGGATATAAATAATTTAAAACATTAGTGACGTACACATTTTCGAAAAAAATTAAAAAGTTAAGTGTAATTAAAATATATAAGTTGAAGCAATGTGTAAATTCAATGCTCAGCAAATAGATGGCATTAAAAAAGGTTTTTTTGAAAAATTTTGTTTAGTGACGGTATTGGTTTAAAGGTGCAATATATTATATACATACATGGAGTAAATGGAAGCATTGATATTAAAGATGATGAAAGAACTGTGATTTAAGTCCACTCCCATATAAATTAACTGTTTAAACATAGTGTATCTCAAAGATGTTTTTATGTTATTATGAAATATTTTCCATCATCATCACCATCATCATCTCAGCCCATATACGTCCCGCTGTTGGGCTCGGGCCTCCTCCATAATGGAAGGGTAATTGACCTACTATATCACGCTGGTCAGACGTGTTGGTATGGGGTTTTATTTCGAGTTTTCCTTCTCTCGCATAGATGTTATATGCGTTTTATATCCCTTAGTCGTCTCGTACGATCACCCACGGGTAAGATAGGGGATGGTGAATTGTATTCTTACTCCATCACCACACGGAAATATTTTCCATAATTCTGCATAAATATTAATTTTTACATGCCATTTTCAAGATTATTCTCTCCTGTAATGGGGAAATATAAGTAAATTTCTTAACATCAACATTTTTTATTAAATATTAAGTTTGCATTTTAAGACGCCATTATTATACGCCGCCATATAATTTATTGTTTCTTTTGTATTAACCTACTGAGTTAATTATCTTCATTAGCGTATCAATATCCAGTATAGAGCATAGGCTCTTCTTAAGAGGGTTGCACGACGCCTACGAGAAAGTAAGTAATGGGACTACATTGTATTTTAGCCCTAAAAACGGGTTATTGTTAGGTTACACATTATCCTTAGCCGAGGCCGTGGTTGACTAAATCAGTGAATAATCTGTTACCTACAGAGAGGCTAACCGCATCACATTGAAAAGGGACTATCGGGCTGTGCACAGACAAAGATTCGGTAGGTACTAGTGATCGGCCCAATGGCAATGGGGAGAATATACGGTGTTTTTTTTCATTTTATTGGCGTTCACAAATGGGTTGGGTTATTGGGCCGCGCGCCGCCCTTACGTCACCCCGGACAGAATTGAAGTCATGCTTCTAGACTAGATCTGTTAATAAAATATCGAAATACCGATATTATTATTTAAAAATATCGATAATTATGGCTGATATTTTTTTTTGGAAGATGTATCGATAGTTCGATACTAAAAAGTATCGAAGTACGATATTTTTTGAATAAATTTGTTGTTTTATCGTTCTTTTTTTTTGTAAAGTATCTAATCTACAAAATCACCGTAAACTTAATCTACTGTAAAATGCCGGCATGAAATTGATGATAATTTATCACGTACACCTAGAATTTTAGTTAAAAGAAAATCTCATCACGGAAACCCTGCAAAGAACGAAGCTTTAGCTTAGCGGTCAGTGGCCATGCGGCAAAATATCGATATATCGATATTTTTTTTCGAAATATTGAACCCCGATTTTGATATACATATTTAAAAATATCGATATATGGAAAAACTATATTTTAAAAAATATCAACAGTCTTATTCCAGATCATAGCCCGCCCACAAAAAAAAGGTTACATATTATCTTTCACTGACATAAATTATCTGCCAGCTTTTTTATTTGAATACAAATAAATATCTTTGGAGCTATTTACAAATAAATTCACTATAGTCAGAGTTTTATTGACATTTCTTAGAGAACGTTAACATTACCAAAAATAAATTTGAAATACCTATTTCTTTATCATTTTCGTATTTAAAACTAACAAGACACTAAATAAGCTAATAATAATAAAAAAGAAACGTAACAGATCTTATTTTTTATAGTGAATTATCTATGGTCACAGATATATATAGTCTATGGTAGCGAAATAACTTTTATTCACAAACTAAGTAGTACTATAGACGATCATCTCTATACAAGCTTTTCGACCGTAAGAAAATCAGTAAATTTGAACATAACAGCTAATAAATGACAGCTGATACATGTGTGCGTGTGTACCTATATACATACGCATACTATTATATATATATTTATATCTAACATATCTTTAATTTCTTGCTTTCGTTCAAATCAAAATATTCAAATAATTAAATATATCAAATAATTAAAACAATTCATACGTTTCTACATTTATTTATTCAATATATAACAATAATTATTAACACATACGAAATATTTATCACAATTTTCAGCTCATCACAGTTTATTCAGTTCAGACACTTTATTTCGTTTTTATCTCGTTTATTGGTACTTTTTGGTATATAACACTTAAAACACATTAGAAACTGTAAACTAAGATTCATTTAAATTAAGGCAAACGTTCTGTTTGTTCTAATAACACACTTTTACAAACTAACATTAAGAAAAGGAAGATTTCAGTGTGACAATGGCGCCATTTATTTTATTATGTATATAATAGTAATGATGTTGCTGTTGATTCAATATCGATACATCGAAATATCGATATATCGAATCATTAATATTTTTATTTCAATATAGGTACCTAATATTTTAATAGAATATTATTTTATTTTTTCTCAAATTAATAATATTTTTTGGTCGTTTCGATAGTTGGATATTGAAAAAAGATATCGAGATCCGATATTAATTTTTAATATATTTTATTTGTTCTTGTAGATTATTTCATCTGCAAAATTTACGTAACCTTAATCTACTAAACTTTATTTACATTATGTTATGATTTTTCACTTTTCCTAATTTATTGATATTATAATGTACCTACTTATTATCTTATTTAAATTAAGGTAGTTACTAAAACTAGATGTAATTTTGCATAGATTTATGTTATAGTTCGATGCTCCTAGGTTTGACAAGTTACTCTCCAAATTTGAATAAAAATCATAGTTAAAGCCCAAATGAATAATTTTTTTCGACTATTGACTAAATAATTTTCGTTCGTATCGTCGGTTTTGCCTCGACTATGCTTGCATCACCATGATCTCATCATCATCAGATCAAACATTTTTGAGATGGTCTCATCATCATCGCGGCCTATATAGATCGCACTGTTGGACGCCGGCCTCCTCCACAATGGGAGGACCTACTGTATAAATAATGGGTTTAACCTACAGTACCATGCTGGTCAGACATGTTGGTAAAGGGTTTCATTTCAAGTTTTCCGCTTTCCCTTGCATAGACCTTATATGCATATTATATCCCTTAGTCGTCTTATACGACGTCCACGGGTAAAATAGGGAGTGGTGAATTGTACTCTTACTCCGTCACCACACGGAAAAGATGGTATACATTTTTTTAATACAGAGCTCATAAATGTAAATATCGATATTTTTTCGATGTAGATACTCCGATTACGATATATGTATTTGAAAATATCGATATATTGAAATATAATTTTCAATATATCGATATTTTGGGGATCGAGGGATGGAAAACAATTCATACGTCAAGTAATATATGGAAGTATAGATTAAAGACGAGTTTCTTACGGTCGAACAGAAATGTACGGTGATTCCTGGCCGTGCTTTAATTACATTTTTGTGCCGCCGCTACAAGGGAGAAGTGAATGCGCTTGCATATTTAATCAGTTTGTTTTGTTACATACTTGGGTAATATTGACTATTTGAGAATGCTGTCCGTGAAGACCTTTTTCTGGACAAGACATGTTAACATCGGCTGACTGTTACATCCTCACGTTAACATACTAATAGAGGGAATAGTGAGCTCTCAACCCAAAGCTTTTAAGTAACGAGGACCAGGGGTACATCTGTAAAATACAAACTCTGCTTCAGTCTGGGGAGACGAAAGAGCGGCGCGCGGCCCCATAACCCACCGCATACTCTCTCCTTCGCCATTAGGCCAGCCACCGGTACCGATTTCCTTGTCGTCCATCGCCAGCCCGGCATAATCATCATACCCGGAATATATTCGGCCAAAATTGTGACAAATAATTTGACTTCACATATATTTCGTCCCCCTTTCGTAATACCTACATACTTGGGAAACATGTAAGATGTTACGCGTCATATGCGACTACTTTACTTTTCCTCAAAGTGATATATTGCCATTTTGAGAGTTTTAATGAAAGTAACAATCCGAGTGCTTTTTCTGGTTAAAATAATGATGAAGAAGCTGGTTTCCTCATTATTTCCTTGAATTTTGCTGCTGCTTGTGGGTTCTTGAGCATATACTCAATAACGGATGCAATATCTTCACGACCATCTTCTTTTAAGAGTGCTGCAGCTGAATATGCTAACTCAAAAGGTTTTTTGCCGTTATGTTCGTTAGATCTTCTCTTCTTCTGCTTATTGCCTAGATTTTCAAAAGGCTTCCGAGATCTTTTTGTCATTGTTGAAATCGATATCATGGTTGACGTTGATGGTAAAGGTTCGGCACTCAAATTTTCTTTGAACGGATGTTGGATGAGTAAAGCAGATTGCACGCAACTCGGCCAGTCAATATTTGTCTGAAGCCAATTAGAGTAGTCACGTCTAAATTTCTCAGAATTACGTTTGGATCTCAACCACCTCTTTTGAACAGCTCGTGTAAATCTTCGGCAAAATTCCTTGAATGTTAGCTAGAACCCAATCGAACTACTAGTGAATTGAATAATACTTCGTGATCAAACGAAATAGTATCCTGACTACTCAAAATAACAAACAAGTCCAAGTTTGTAATTACACTTTCCATTATTCACAATCACAACTTACAAAAATATTAAAAGATGTTAGCGGTAGAAATACTCGAAATGAACTAAAATTTCGATTTCAATTTTGACTATTTATTGCTATTGAGTAATTGATGTTTTAGAAGGTAATTAGGAAAACACAATACTCTTCTTAAATACACGGTGCTCATGACATTACCTATTTACACCATTAACAATATACTCTTTTATTTCTTTTGTGTGTGTGTTTTTATGTTTTACTAAGCAATGCCGTAAGTATAATGAAGGTTCTTAATGATATTTGAAATGATTAGCTACTGCGAAATCATTAAGTAATAGTATAGTACCTAAGAATTAGAGATTACTAACTTACGTTCAAAGGACATAAACGATAAATAAAACAACGGACTAACGTGATTTCTTACACTTCTTTGTATGTAAGCTAGATACATGCGTATTTGAAAAATTTGAACGTTATTATTAAATAAATGTACAAGTAAAAGTAGTCATTAAAAGTAGTTATCAACGAAAATAAAGATTTAAGACATTGACGATTTTTAAAAAAAAATATCGCAAGTGATGCCGTAATACGAAGTACGTTAAAAATCATAAATAATTATTACTATATACGACTGCGAGGATATAACGGCCAACCTTGCGATTTCAGAGATATCCTCATTTTACATGTTCGCTCCATACATTTTTTTCTAAAAAAAATCATAACTCGTTCAATTGTTGACCAAATTATCTTATATGATATTTTATAATGTAGTAATGATCAGGAGAACCCATTTCCACACAAAAAAGTCATATGTAATAACTTAAGTTTCTATGGCTATGAAACGCGATTTTCAGCCCACTGTGCGGCGTCGCTCAGTTGTTTGTTTGTACGGCATAGGGCAGAGTGCATACTCGTTGATTCTATATATCTAATTGCTAATAAGCCAAGCCAACTCTGTTGAGGTGCCGCAGCGGCGCCGGCGGAAAAATTTAAGTTTCCAACAAACTTCTGTACTATTGAAGACCAATACCATATAGTAACAGCGCTAGCGATCATCATAAAAAGGAGGAGAGAATTTGCACGGCGTGTTAAGAGATGATCTGCTCTCGTCCCAGACAACTGGGGCGGATATCGTTGCGCAATGGTGAATAAATCGATTACTATATCATAGAAGCTTAATTAGTAACTATCACATTAAAAGATGTATGTACAATTGTACATACTGACTAACTTACCTACTTCTCAGCAACGAAACGTTTACCTAAGTATCTTACGCATTCAATATGCAAATAAAAAAAATAACACTTAGGTAATGTCAACTTTGCAATACCATAGCTCTAACATTTCCATTGAACTAACATACAACATGAGTCCATATTGGCAATTATCAAACACGTTAATAAATTCACAGAATTATGAATACCTATTCACTGAATAGACCACTATCTGTCACATTGTTCTCTGTGATGATGAGTTAAGATTACAATATGTCACCACTCCTTCTTTTGCCCAAGGATGCCATGGAAATTATCTAAAAGAGACCAGAGAACATGCCCACTGTATAAGTCTTCCTTTTTTCGTTATTTTATTGAAGCACATCTCAGCCGAAATACAATCTACAATCTTGATATAAATAAAATATGATAATTTTTCACCAACGACACATACATTTTACGTAATAACTAATCTTGATAATCTCAACATTAAAAGATACAATATTAATCAATAAATAATTGATTCTTTTTTATTTATCCGTATGGTGATGGAGTAAGAATACAGTTCACCGCCCCTTAAATTGCACGCACATGAGTGTCGTAAACGACGATTAAAGGATTACAATATGCAGATAACATCTATAAGAGAAGGAAAACTCGAAATAAAACTCAGCGTAGTATAGTAGGTTAGTTTCTATCCCATTGTGGAATAGGCTCAAGCCTAGCAGAGGGACGTATATGAGCTATGATGATGATGATGGTGGTTATGGTAACCTAGGCCGGGTGAGGATGACGCCTTGCCATCCGCATTGAGGCTGACCGCATGAGAATGACAACCCGGCAATACTGTTGTTGGGTTCGGTGGCGGGGACGGGAATGGTGCCTAAGAAGAAAATCGGCCAGCGCGGCCACAGATATCAAGGGATCATGTCAGTGGTTGGTCCAGTGTAGATGGTGAGGGATTACGGTTATTATGAAGTATGGATTGGGCTGGGTGGAGACCCAACCATACCCTCCGCGTATGCGGCGGATAAGTAACCCGCCAATCAACACATGGGGGCGTGGGGAGTGCAGACCCCCCGGCTGCGGCCCTAAAGGGGTAGATCACCCCGGCGACCCCAGGCCCTCCCTCTCCTAGCGCAGCCGGATCGCCAATCAATACGGAGGAGGAGGTGATGGACACGGCTCACTAATGGCTACCGAGTCCATCCACCTCCTGCAAGCCAACCTCAACCACGCCGCCGATGTGCAGGACCTTTTCCTAAATCATGGCCGAGTGATTGATCCGTGGCCCCTAAGAGGTGAGTACACTTCCTGGAGTCCTGAGAGTTAGCGAATTTATGGGCTACCTGTATAAGTGTCTGGAGGTCCTACATCCGCAACCGGCGGCGTCAACATAACACTGAGTAAGAGAGTCAGCTATATGAGACTTACACAGTGCGCGTTTTGTATTACGGCTGACCACCCGTCACGCCAACAACATCAGTCGGCAGGAGAGACTGGTCAGTCAAGCTTAATTCCTTGGATCACCATATGTTTAGTAAGCTCCGCGCCTTGATCTTAATAACACTAAAGGATGCTAGAGGAGGTGGGATGCCCGGCAACTCAAAGACACCGAGGAGATTATCAGGCGGATCGAAACACTCAGGTTGAGGGACACTGAATAAAATGGAGGTCCATTCCATGGGTCCCACATCAGTCCACCCACCGATGCCTCGATCCCCATCAGTTCGGTTCCCATCAGCACCGGGAAATACTTAGACCACATGAAATACAGATTAGAACTGGTGCTCAATGTGCATTGGTGGTTCCGGGATAGACCCAACCCCACATGTTAAAGGCTGTACGCGGCGGACATGGCCTTGGGGTTGCGTGATAACTAAAAACTTAATTTTTGATAATAATTTGATTGCTGCACTAAAAGCAACCATGAATGGGCATACCCTTTTTATGAGTTATCATGTTTTAATGTCGCACACGAATACTTGGTAACTGGCAAAATTATTCTTTATTAGAAATATTTTATTCAGTGTAGAAGAAAATATTTTCAAAAATTATTTTCATAGAGGTAGATATTTGGACATGATCCTCTCATCTGGCAACATACTCTGAAAAAAATCGTTTTTCAGTATTTTCATTTCATTTAAATAAAATATGCAACTAAAAACAATTTTGTACACAGAAAATGGAATGTTATTGCTAATTAATTAAAACATTTGAAAAAATCAAAGCCTAGTTCAGTAGCCAAAGGGCTATCTAAAATTAAATACTAATGATAATGATTATAAGATTTGAAATAAATCTAAAGAAATATTTTGCACAAGATTACTTTTGAATTCTACTAAACTGTAAAATATTAAAAATATATGATTGATTTTTTTGACGTGACAACGTCTTACAATTCGATGGAGCCGGCTGCACACACAAAAAAGCATGACATATGCGGCATTACCTCGCTCTGAGGCGTTCCATTTAAGGCTTGATCCATACAAAATATCTATCAAACAAATAAAATTAAAATTTTCTTTTAAAAAATGAAACCATTCCATCAGTATTTTCTTATGACGTTGTCACGTTCAACTATCGTCAGTAAACCGACTTTACAGACAACCGATATTTTTTTTTAAATAAATGTAATACCAATGGAACAAAGCACCTCCGAGGACTACAAGTTTCTAGTATATATGATGTAGTAAACTCTACGCAGATACACAGTATCTCAGTATCTATATATATATATATATATATATATATATATATATATATATATATATATATATTATATATTTCTCAGTATCACAACACAACTGAAGTCAAGTAACGCAATTATGTTAGCATATCTTATAAAATTTTTCATGTAGTTACAGATTATAGAATACAATTCATCACTACTTACCATCTATGCTGCAGAATTTATAGGGCGAATGTGAACTGAAGTGTTGGTATATAAGGCGTATATTCCACATAAAAAAGGGAACATCCTTAAGAAATGTCAGGTTAGAGGTACCTAAAACTGAAGAAGATGCATGAAGATATTAATGAATGTGGTGAAGCCGAAAGTTTTATCTCAAGATCATAGCAAGTGGAAGTAAGTGGTCTTTGCCTACCCCTATGAGAAAGAGGTGTGAATATATGTACGTATATAACATCAATGCAAGAGAAGCAAAACTAAATAAAAACTTATGGACAGAACCAACCCTACGTACTAAAGGCTGTACGCGACGATAGTCCAAAGGATGGCCCTGTACGTCGCATCGGTGTAAGCGGGGTTTCTGACCGTCCATCTGAGGGCTGTCTTGTGGCTACTAGACAGCACACGGTGGAAACAGAGGCAGTATGCTTGGTGACCGTAACTCTTACTTCTTAATTTAATTTTAATCAAAAATTTCTAATGACTCATATTTTTGTAAATCACTAAACCAAATGACGGATGTCAAAAATGCTGGTTTCCCTTCTTTGAATACATATAAATTTTTATATTCAACACTTTATTTTCCGAAATAAAAGTTGCCTAAGGGTCGTATAATAATAACATCTATCGGCCAGGAAAGTCCCATTCCATTTTTAAGCAAAATATTATTTTGACATTACAAGTACGCACTTCAACTTTATATATTCATATAGATATAAGACGAAATGTCTGTTTAAATATATATATTCATCAATTGTATAATAATATGCAGCAATAATAAGAAAATAACAACTACCATCCACAGTCTAAAGGTGACTTATGGACTTAATGGAATTCTTGATGGACATCTTGAAGTCGCAGGGAACTGTTAGATGCAAATGGCACAAGACCGTTCAGAGTGGAATTTTCGTGGTGAATACTTTTTGTAACAGTGGACGTTTATGGCCTGATGAATAGATAGACAGATAGTCTAAGTCTAAAAATGTTTGTAAAGTCCTCTCTTTTTCTAGAGTCCCACAAACCAGTTTGGCCATGGATGTGCATAAGTCGTAAAAATACGAATGCTAAAATGTTCAAATTCATTTTATTGGGAAATAAAGCAATTACGCGATAAAATTCGTATAATAATCTATATATAAAAAAGAAAATTCCTTAAGATCTCTCTTTCTTTAATCGAAATATGAAAAACACGCCAAGGGATATTTTCAATTAGAATTTTTGTAGTACCCTTACATTTGACTACCATTTCTAGGTAATTTCTAGGTCAATTTTGTATTTCCCAGTATAATTTTAAAAGGAATTTCTTTGCAGCATCAGAAACCTACAGGAGTTATTTTGATACATGCATAAATATGCCCACCATTTATTTACCGGTGTCAAAAATAGAATCTATATATAAATACGTGAAACAAAAACTTTGTACCCCTTTTTACGAAATTTACGTGGATGGACAAGAATGAAATTTGGCACAGTTGAAGTATATAATGAGGAGAAGTGCATAAAAGTGAAATTTCATATAATAATGGATTAGAAATACATTAAATTCATTAAAAAAGGCATTACGCACACTACAACGCATTCGCTACACACACACACACACACACACACTCACACGTCCGCGTGAGTGTGTTGCGTAGCAACGCTTATACACTTTTATTTACGGTTAAAATCTCTGGTCGAACTGAATGTCAAACAACCATAATTATGATGACAATGTCTAATAGAGATTTGTGCTTATATTATTTTCTTAGTTATTAGTGAAATACAGCTTGCTCAATTTACAATTATCTATACCAATAAATAAAATTCGAGTGTCTGTTTGTAATGTCAAAATAATAGGCTTTTTTCATGCTCATACGGTTATTTGCACGACACCTATGCCTAAAATACAAATTAAAAAATTTTTGTCTGTCTGTCTGTCTGTCTGTTTGTTCCGGGTAATCTTCAAAACGGCAGGACCGATTTCAAAAATTCTCTCACCAATGAAAAGCTATAATATCAGGGCGTAAGCTAGGCTACATTTTATCCCGGTATACCCACGGGAACGGGAACTACGCGGGTAAAACGACTATAACCTATAACCGAAGCGAAGCGAGGGCGGGTTGCTAGTAGTATATATAAACCCGCAAACAAGTAGGTACTCGTGTAAATATCAGATATTATGATGAACTAAAGGACACTCTTTAAAATAATAGCAGTGGTGATATCTACTAGCGTAACTTCATCATTATCATCACAGCCTATATACATCCTACTGCTGGGCTAGAGCTCCTTAATAGGAGAGAAATTGTACCTCCTATACCACGCTGATCAGATGGATTGGTATAGGATTTTATTTCGAGTCTTTCTCCTATCTATTGCATAAATGTTATATTCATATTTTCTCCCTTAATCGTCTTTTACGATACCCACGGGTAAGATAGGCGAATTGTATTCGTAAACAGCGTAACTTGCTAGAACTATAAATCTGCTTACCTAGAAACGCTGTATCGTAAAAATTTGTTGTCGATAAATATATTAGCAAAAAGCGTCAGTATATTAATTTTCTGGTGATGACTTTTTATATAAATACCCATTGGTATTCACATATAATCACTATTAAGTGACTAGCCTAATCTCAATGTATTAGCATTATATATTAGACCACATTAGCATTAGCTAATGTTAGTGTCTACAAGTTTCTATGTTAATATATTTCCACAAAAAAAATTAATTGAATATCCAACGCATCGAAAAATAATAATACAAAATTTTATTAATTTATAAATAATAATTTATTAGAAAATATCCAACTTATAATTCACAAGCCTTGGTATATGAAGTATTCCATCGCCGCTTTTTCTCCGTGGAATTCAATCGAATACTGCTAGTAATAAATTTAAAATTACAAATTACAACTTTATCTATAAATTACAAAAATTATTTGAGCAATCTAAAGCTTTTTGTAACAATATTAGGAATAATGACGATAACACATAATATGTTTATCTAATTAAGCCTTAAGTTCACGTAATTCCTTCTCATGTAGGGCGGCATATCTTCCTGAAGTATCATATTTGGCTTTCAGCTGGTTCCAGTAATCTGGCTCATTGTGGATCAAATGGCTCATAACGCGACGGGTACCGTTACGCTGTGCTGGAGTACATTTTGCGCAGTCCTGTTCTAGGGCCTCTCTAATATGAGCTGCAAGATATAAAAATATATAAAAATAGTTTCATGATGCCATTAAACAGTAACATAAAATCTTTGAAAAATGTGCACGTAAAAATTTCTTTAAGAAATTCGAATTTTGTCAAAATACAGTCTATTGTCAATCGCGGTAGAAAGCAATTGTCATCTAGAAGGAAGATCTGTGTGCAGTGAGAGTAACGTACTATGGGTATCATGTCCGACAATATATATTTTTATTTTTCAGTTTGAGAATAACGATACTGTGCAATGTCCCATGGTACCGGCAAGTATCGAAATCGAAATAACATGATGATTAATGAAGCCTTCAACAAAATAATGGTACACGCGGCAGGCAACCTTTATATAACAATATAGGGAAACTTATCAAACCAAGCGTACTAGTTATCATGTATACATTTGATTTATTTATTTTTTTTTATAATTTTAAGACAACACCATGCACTAAGGAAATAATCCTTGTATTGCTGGGAACTTTACAAACATATAATTAACGGACACAAATTACATCCAGACTCAGAACAACAAGTTGTGGATCACACAAAGTGTTGTCCCGCGTGGGTTTCGAACCCTCGACACTGGCGTTGTAAGTCGTTATCTTAACCACTACGCCATCTGTGCAGTCGTTTATAAATCCTCGTTATTTAGAATCCATCATCATCCTCTTGCTTTTATCTTAGGGCGACGCAACTGTACCTCCTCTAACAGAGATGGAAGAAAAGCAAAACTTATTCTTAATATTCACATCATATTTCACGACAGAACTAATTTTTACAACTAAACCTCCGGGTTGAGTCCTTAGCGCTCACCCATAGTCCGGGCTAAGCTGTGAAAGTCATCTGCGGCTAACAGCTATACACACGCACAAAAAAAAGACTGATCGTACTTTTAAATCTGTTTTTTTTTTAATATTTGTACTACTGCATACATTTGATGTATAATAATTGAAGCTCATATACGTCCCACTGTTGGGCTCGAGCCTCCTCCACAATAGGAAGGAAATTGACCTACTATAACTTGCTGGTCACATGTATTGATAAAGTTTTTATTTAAAGAAAATTATGTATATGTACTATAATATTTCTTAACATTGAGGAACGTGCCCAAAGTACAGTTATTGTTTGGAAGAATTACCAACCAGTGTGAGAATTTTGCTAACTTAACCTATGTACCAAAGGGCTGGCATATCAGTCGCACATCGCTTCAATGAGTTGCTTTGATAGATCTTTAAAAAGATATCCCCCCACACAGCCGACGTTTCGTATCCAAAATTCATATATATTTTTGATTGTGAATACAATGACGAGTATTTGTACCTTTTAAGACATAGTCGCTTACAAATATTTTGTTATGGTGCTTCAATTTAATCCAAATATTATTAAACGGACTTACATTTGAGTTCTTTGCCTTCAGCTGTGCAATTTCCTTTTTCTAGAACACACTTAATATAAGGAATGAGAAGACGCCGATTCGCAAGGATCTCATCCAGGTTTATAGTGTCGTATTTATCAGTATATTGACTCGATCTGGCATAGGCCACAGCAGATAAACCAAACACGCACAAAATAATGATGGTCTTCATTCTGAAACGAATTTTTTTAAATTAAACTTATGTCTTACGTCTATATTCTTACTAATATTCCCTTATTAATATTATAAATGCGAAAGTAAGTTTGTTTGTTTATTTGTTACGCTTTCATACTTAAACCACGAACCGATTTCAAAAATTCTTTCACCAATAGAAAGCTATAATATCAGGGAGTAACATAGGCTATATTTTATTCCTTATTAGGTTGATTATATTCTATATAATTTACAGAATTATATGTCTTTCCATATTCTTTGTTATTATATAATTACAATTAGATGAATAAAATAGCAGTAACAGCCAATAATAAAGTCCTTTTTAAAGTATTTTAAAATAACATGACATAAGGTATTCAATCATCATCATCAATGTACCAGACAAGAAATAGTTATTACAAAAGAAAAAATAATACCTCGTATACCATTTATATAAATGAAAATTTGTGCAATCGAATATCAAATAATATCAATAAGAAACAACATAATAATATTATTAAATAATATGTAAATATCGTAAGACTAATGCAAATATCGATGTTAATTTATTAATTTAACGTACCTAATGAACATTAAATTTTTATTATATTGTCAAAGCATTTGTGAAAAAAAGCCTTGCAAAAGAAAATTAGGTTCTACTATGAAAAAAGACAATATTTAAAGATATATAATAATAAATAGCTTATGTATGGATTCTCTTTTTAATAAAATAAATAAAGACAATATTTTTAAATAAAATTAAATAATGGATAAGCTTATATCACACATTTTTAATTAACATTTTAAATAATCTAACATTCTTAATCATTCTGACATAAGGTTTGTATATTTTCCAAAAATGCACAAAAATTATCAATTTAATAATTGATTATACTAGAATTGACTTGAATCTTACATATTATGTGACCTACCTGATATTTTATCAGAAATGTCCGGAGAAGTACTGTCCAAGAGCTCTGCACTCACTTCATTAATTAGAAGACTACAGCTTGACTACTTTTATACTCATAAAGCTCATAGTGACATTAAATCATGGCTATAACTCGTTTACCTATAATACAGCGAACTCGATTTCGTCATATTTTTACAAATTATTAAACAAAACAGTGACAACGCTTTTTCTGTCATTTCATTGTTACAATATATTTATAGAATTTTTAAGACATGAATTAGCACAAACAATTTTTGCTGTGTATAAGCTAGCGGCTTTCCGTGTGGTGACGGGAAAAAACTACAAATCACCACTCCTTATCTTGCCCATGGAAGTCGTAAAAGAAGACTATGGGATGTAAATCGCGTGTAACATCTATTCAAGAGAAGGAAAGCTCGAAATAGAAACCTATACCAATTTGTCTGACCAGCATGGTATAGTAAGGTAAATTTCCCTCCTATTGTGGTGGAGGCTCGTGCCCAGCTGTAGGACTTATACGAGCCTAGATGACGATGATGATGATTATCGGCTCCGAATACTAACAACCCTTACAATGCTCTTCGGTGTCGTAAAAGACAACTATGAATTTTTGACCTCAGCTACTTCCATCTGATGCAGTATGGTCAACAATAAGTAAATGTCATATTTAGCACTAGCAACCCAGCCCCGCTTCGCTTCGGTATCAGTCGCCTTACCCGCGGGGTGTCCGTTCCCGTGGGAATACCGGGATGAAATATAGCCTATGTTATTACCTGAAATTATGGCTTGCCATTGGTGAAAGAATTTTTGAAACCGGTTTGGTGGTTTAAGCATGAAAGCGTAACAAACAAATAAACAAACAAACTTTCGCATTTATAATATTAGTAAGGATTACTTTTCCAAGGACGTCAGGCGCCAGCCAATTAAAACACTTTTGCATTATGTGCTATAAAAGAAGAGTATATATTGCATCCAGCATGTAATTGAAATAAGAGCAGGGTAATGATGACACAGACACCTAAACTCGGTATTTAATTAAATATTGCCCGCACAAAAATTATTGTGCGTATGAATGCAAGACACTCGCCAAAGGAGCCACTATTTTGTCTGCGCAGTTGCAAATTACCTTATCTATTAGCCTACTAAGGTCCACGATTGGTCATAAGTAATACCGTAGGATAATCACCACGGTTCGAAAGTGCGTTGGCAATTGCAGTTGGTTTTATAAGTAGTCCAAAAGAATGTTGGAGCACATGTTCTTGGTGAACTTTCAGTTCGATTTTTATAAATATCATGCGGCATTATTCAAACATAAAAAATCGCATCATAATCAATCCGTTCGTTTAGAAGCTACGATGCTACAAATAGACACGCAGACACACAAATACACAGACACAGGTATGTCAAATTAAAACAGCAGTTTTTGAGCCGAAGATCAAAAATATGTCACGAGAAGGCATTCATTGTAGTTGAAAGTAAGGAAGTTTCGGGAAAGTTTCGGGGCATGTACTTTACTAGCCACCCGCCCTTGCTTCGCTTCGGTTTCAGTAGTTTTACCCGCGTAGTTCCCGTTCTCGTGGGAATACCGGGATAAAATATATCCTATATTACTCCCTGATATTATAGCTTTCCATTGGTGAAAGAATTTTTGAAATCGGTTCGGTAGTTCAATCGTGAAAGACAAACAAACATACTTTCGCATTTGTAATATTAGTAAGGATGTACATTTATTACAATAGTGGTATTGGGCTTTATTTATAATGGGTAAAAATAGTATATTTTGACGTTTCCATCTTTTGTAATCTATCACCTAATCGCCTCTTGTGATCTCCCATTTAAAAACTTCTAATAGTGATCCATAGAGTTTTGCTCTTAACCCGTCAACATAATAATAATAAAAATTACGGACACAATTATAGTTTGTTTGACGTCATTAACTCAAGAAAAATCTCATTATGCAAATTTCTTTTAGATATTTCCATAAAGTTCCCACCGAGCGGTATTTAATTATGCAAATAATGAGTCAGGTCAAAGGCGTGCCTTGCAATGAGGTCTATTAGGGTTTCATGGTCAATATTACCTACCACTATGTTAGCATTAGAATTATTATCTGGGTAAAAGAATTATGGGCTTTTTCCGCCCAGAAATTTTCAATGCTAGACAGCTAGAAGGCTTTCCTTTTACAAAAGTGTACTAAAAATTAGAATGCGGAATATGGCTGTATGAATTTTTGTTCATTCGAAAAGTTTATGAAAAATATCATCATCAGCATCTCAGCCCATACAAGTCTCACTGTTGAACTCGGGCCTTTTTCACTATTGGAAGATAATTGACTTACTGTATCTCGCTGGTGAAACGTTTTTTATTTTAGACGTGTCGCCATAGGGTTCTGTTTCGAGTTTTCCTTCTCTTACGCAGATGTTACATGCATATTATATTCTCTTAGTTGTCTTTTATTACATCCACGGGCAAAAGAAGAGGTAGCGAGTTTTATTCTTACTCCGTCACCATACAGATAAGAAGTATATGTAGTGAAATTTAGTTATATAGATCGGAATATGAACTTGTGTCAGTTAATAGAACTGCCTTTTTAATGGTATAGGTTAGGTTAGGTTACAAGTGCGAGTCGGACTCGCGCACGAAGGGTTCCGTACCATTGACTAGGTAAACAAGTGCCTCCCTATTGCCATTATCGATATTGAACAAAAAAAAATCAAGTTTGTTGTATGGGAGCCCCCCTTAAATATTTATTTTATTTTATTTTTAGTATTTGCAGTTGTAGCGGTAATAGAAATATATCATCTGTCAAAATTTCAACTGCCTAGCTGTCACTGTTCTTGAGGTACAGCCTAGTGACAGACGGACGGACGGACGGACAGCGAAGTCTCAGTAATAGGGTCCCGTTTTTACCCTTTGGGTACGGAACCATAAAAAAAAACAAAAGCAAGCTATGCTTTAATACTTGGCGCAGCACACGTTTGAGGAGTGTGCTGCATGGGAGGGGATCACCGTGAACTCGTCGCAATTATCGGTGCCGACCTGGCGCTGCCGACCATCGCCAGGGAGATGCTCGTCAGCGTCAGGAACTGGGACGCGGTTGCCACCTTCTGTGAGGCCGTTATCTCAGCGTATGTGCGAGTAGAGCTCCTATTTGGCGACACGTTCCGCCACCGGCGACTCGGGCGGCGCAGACGCGAGTATCTGCGCCTAATGCCGCCCTAGCCGAGGTCGCGCTAATCGGACCGGGGAATTGTCCGTCACCCGCAGAGAGGCTGACCGCGCGACGGCGACCGACGTCCCAGGACGTCGAGAGGTGAGGTTACCCGAAAGGGTATTCCGTCGGGCCGACCACTGACGACAAGTCATATCTGCTCCGGTGGTCGGCCCAACAACGAGGTGACGTGGGTACGGGTGGGTTATGGGCCTGCGCGCCGTCCTTTCATCGCCCCGGACGGACTGGACCGCGCGAGCGCTTACCATAGCCCACATATAAAAAAAAATGCTTTAATACTTGATCTAAACCACCTTTATTTCATACTTCATTTAGACATTTTGACATTGGACACACTACTGTGACTTTATAAGGGATTTTTTTTGGCGTGGGCTATGGTCAGCGCACTCGCCGCCCAGCTCCGTCCGAGAGACGGAGGGGCGGCCCGTGGTCCCATGACCCACCCGTGACACGTCGCCTTCATCGTTGGGCCGACCACCGGTGCAGAGTAACTTGTCTTCAGTGGTCAGCCCGACGGAATACCCCGGTCACAGGGTACCTTCTCTTCTCGACGTCGGTCGCCGTCGCGCGATCAGCCTCTCTTTGGGTGACGGACTAAATCCCCGGTCCAGCATTAGGCGCAGATACTCGCGCCTGCGCCGCCCGAGTCGCCGGCGGCGGATTGGGTCGTCGTGGCGGCGTTCCGCCCGCGCGCGCTCCGACGCCTCCTTCCGCGAGACTGCGAGGCAATCTTCATATTTAAAACTAACTTTCCTTTTATTAATCTCATCCTATAAATTACTGTCCATATTAATAGGATCCCGATATTACGGCGTAATATCATAATCATCATTTTAGCTCATAAATGTCCTACTTCTGGCCTCGAGCCTAATCTACTACACCACACTGGTCAGACGGATTGCTACAGGGTTTCATTTGGAGATTTTCTTCTCTTGCATAGACGTTATACACATCTATTATAGTCATCTTTTACATACACGGGCAAGAAAGAGGGTGGTATATTGTATACTTATTCAGTCGCCACACGTAAATGTGAATCCCTACCATATTTAGCGTAAAAATTAAGAAAACAAAACAGAATAGAATCATGTAAGAGTGCATCATCTAAAAACGGTAATGACTCATTAGTGGAATGGCCTAATCTATACCAATAAATAAAATTGGAGTGTCTGTTTGTAATGTCAAAATAATAGGCTTTTTTCATGCTCACACGGTTATTTGCACGACACCTATGCCTAAAATACAGATTAAAAAAATTTTATCTGTCTGTCTGTCTGTTTATTCCGGGTAATCTTCAAAACGGCTGGACCGATTTCAAAAATTCTTTCACCAATGGAAAGCTATAATATCAGGGAGTAAACTAGGCTATATTTTATCCCGGTATTCCCACGGGAACGAGAACTACGCGGGTAAAACGACCAAAAACGAAGCGAAGCGAGGGCGGGTTACTAGTATGTTTAATAAATATTGTAATTTTATTATAATTAAGTTGTTAATCAGTGAAATTAATTAAATATTTTGCGTGTTTTTCATCGTCATCATCGTTTAGCTTATTACCGTCCACTGCTAGACGTAGGCTTCCCTCATGTTTCGCCAGAAAGTGCTATCCTGTACCACCTGCGTCCAACGACGCTCGGCCATTTTTACAAGGTCGTCAGTCCGCCTAGTTAGGCCTAAGCGCGACGTCCAATACGTGGTCGCCACTTAAAAACCTTTCTTCCCCAACGGTTGTCGGTTCATCGAGAAATGTGGCCTGCCCATTGCCACTTCAGCGTGCTAATTCTTCGTGCTATGCTGGTTACAGCCGTTCTTCTACGGATTGCCGTATTTCAGATTTTATCTCGCAGAGAAATCCCCACCCTAGCAGGCTCCATAGCACGTTGAGCGAGCTTAAGTTTGCTTATAAAGCCTACATTTAGGGTCCACGTTTTTGTGCCTTGTTTTTACCTACCTTCAAAAAGAGAAGGTAGTATAACAGGTCAATAGCCCTTCCAATGTGTTATACATTTTAAGTATAACATCCATCCAGTAAGAACTTGGATCAAAGAACACATAGCCGATGTGAAGCACCGCCGTGACACTAGGTCTGCAGTCTGTGAACATAGTCAGGACCGCGCCCACCATAACATCAGGTTTGATAAACCACAAATCCTCGCAAAAGAACACCGATACCTGCCTAGAATGGTACGCGAGGCTATTGAGATCAAAAAACACAAAAATTACAATAGAGAGGATGGCTGGGTGTTACCATCAAGCTGGGATCCTGTTATTAACATAATTAAAAAATAAATCCAAAAAGACCACCATAAGACTGTATGACACTATAAGCACTTATTGTATAGATTTGACCCACAATAATAATAGTTAAAGATAATTTTATAAATCAGCACCTCTTAGTAAGATAAAGTAAACCGCTTTAAAAATTAATATTAATTTAACATCGTGTCCCCTGAGTTTTCTCGCCGAATCTTTCTCAGTGTGGCTGTGTGCCGATCCGGTGGTAGTATACTAGATTTGTTAGGTTTTAAATATAATTACTATTAATTTTAATGTTAAATAATTACTAACCATAGACAATATAATTTTTTCATATGGAATCATTATCTTCTTACACTGGCAATAAATTAGTATCAAAATGTGGGTCAATATTTAATAACTAATTTTCTGTATCGGGTAAATAATTATAAATTTTCTGTAATAACGATGACTTGTTGGACGTGAGACAACTTAGTCCGCCCGTGACCATGAAAGTTGCAAAGTATTCGAGACGTCGGGCAATCAAAAATGAAATATACTCTATAAAATCCGTAAAGTAGTTTTATTTAAAATCAAAATTTTTTACCTACTCAAAAGAATACCATTTAGCACACATTTTCCTCGCTCGTGGGTGTCGTAAAAGACAACTACGGGATGTAATATAAAGAAACCATCAATGGAAAAGAAGGGAAATTCAACACGAAACTCTATACCAATGCCTCAGCCCCTGGTATACTAGGTTATCATTACAGCTCAAAAACAGCCCACTCCTGGGCGCGAGTCTTTTACACAATAGGAGGGAAATTGATTTACTACCCCGCGCTGGCCATGTACCAAGACGTGTAAGTATAGGGTTTTATTTCTAGTTCACTTTCTCTTGAATATACATTATCTGCACCTTATAATCCCTTAGTCATCTTTTAAGACTCCCGCGGACAAGAAAGAAGGTGGTGAATTATATTATAACACTGTGACTACACGGAAGAGTATGACAATTTGCCTCCTATTGAGAAGGAGGCCCGAGCTCAGGCAGTGGCACGTTTAAAGTTTGAGGATAGAAAAAAAACTCGAAATTACAGTAGCATAATTACGCCAATAGATTGATGGCGTAGGCATGCTTTTTAATACAAAATTCAAATAACAAAAAAGAAAATTTTAGTCGGTAACAGCGGAACCTTAATGAACATCAAAGAGATGGCAAATTAATCACTATGTATATTAATTGATACTAGGTCATGGTATCACAATAAACAAACTTTATTTCTTCTTAACTGACGTCAGAAAACACGTCATTAAATCTATTATAAGAATTAATGTTTATCTTTTTATGACGATCATTAAATTAGCACCAGAGAAGTTGTTATAAGTCTATTAGCATATTTATAAAGTATATTCAGAGAACGCTGGTATTTACACATACTTAAAATAAATTTGGGATAATATCGCGTCAAAATACGTCTTATACTGGTTTTATTCATATTAGTAATATAGTTTTGAAACTTGAAAAAACCCAACTCGGTAAACAGATTACCATAGTAATAACAGTTATAAGCATGTGTGTCATTGCTGTATGGTAGCGGCTATGAATACTACCAACCCTTACATTGCTTATAGTTGTCGTAAAAGCTAACTAAGAACTTTAGATGGATTAGGGAAGAAAGGTTATCGAGTGGATATGTAGTAACGTGTCGGATGACGCAGTGTAGTACACCCTCTCCTCCCACTAGGTGAATCGATCACCTGGTGAAAGTTGCTTAACGTCGTTTGATGCAGGCGACAAAGGATCCAACCTTGGGGCGAAACATGAGGCAGGCCTATGTCTAGCAGGACGGCGAATGCCAATGATATTGGTTTAGATCGATTTGGGCCTACCCCATTTGATGCCGTTTGGTCAACAATTACATTCCCAGGGAGGGTTGACTTCGGGTAAACCGGTCTTAAAACTATTGTCAATAACTTTTGTAATATATAAGATGGAAGAGTCAAACATATTGCGTCTTCCCCAAGTTATTGGAATAAGAGCAGCATGATAATCATGATGATGAAAAGTCATAAGCATAAACAAAGATAATTGGAAATAGGTACCTGAATTAGTTATTAAGTAATAGTTTTAATGCATATTTTAAATATCTTACAACAATATAGAAACCTTTTCAAATTATAGAAATATAAAAAAAAATAACTATACTTCAATATATTACAGGAGCGGCTGACCAAATTCATCATAAACTTAAAGGAACGCCCACCCATTAACTCACTATTCGTGGTCGTTAAACGGGGAATATCAAATACCCGCCATGACTGCAAAGAAGTGATATTTTAAACTTCGCCTAAAAGCGGACATGCTGTAATAAATAAACCGCCGGGTAAATACAGCAATCTAAATAAACCAATGTTCCAATAAAGCCAAAACATTTCGTATTTTTAATGGCTGACCGATCTGACTGGCTAGATCCTTATTGCAAAATCATAGTTTTTCTTTTAATTGATTCTGCTTTAAAAAAAGAGAACAAAAAAAGACGATTCATTCGATTGACTTATGATAAAAATGTATGTATTTTATTATTGAGTAAAATAAAATTTATTTTAATGGTTTCCACTGCTTCTTACTTAACAGAGTCAGCTTTGTCACTGTTTTTTTAGGGTTCCATACCCAAAGGGTAAAAACGGGACCCTATTACTAAGACTGTCTGTCACCAGGCTGTATCTCAAGAACTGTGATAGCTAGAGAGTTGATAATTGTCCGTCACCCACAGAGAGGCTGACCGCGCGACGGCGACCGACGTCCCAGGACGTCGAGAGGTGAGGTTACCCGAAAGGGTATTCCGTCAGGCCGACCACTGACAACAAGTCACATCTGCTCCGGTGGTCGGCCCAATAACGAGGTGACGTGGGTACGGGTGGGTTATGGGCCCGCGCGCCGTCCTTTCATCGCCCCGGACGGACTGGACCGCGCGTGCGCTTACCATAACCCACCCATAAAAAAAAATAAAAAAAAAATAAAAAGCTAGAAAGTTGATATTTTTTTTTACAAATTATGTATTTCTGTTGCTGCTATAACATCAAATACTAACAATACTAACAAAATAAAATAAATATTTACATCCATACAACCACTGCGATTTTTTTTTGCCCTTTTTATAGATTATGGTACGGAACCTTTCGTGCACGACTGCGACTTGCACTTAGCCGGTTTTTTAGGATATGTTCCTGTCACCCCAGTCCAACCGTCCAGAGCAACTAACGTGTGTCTTGGGGACCTTATAACCTACCGCATCACCACAATGGTAAATTGGGGCCTCGTTTACTGCCGTATTACGGCTTGCCACCAATTGAAAAGACCACAGAAACTGATTCCTTAATTTCGATAATACCTTTGTTAGACAGTAGCAGTTTGTTAAATTTTCTCCTATGAAAGAAAACGAGAAAAGATAATGAATCTAATCCCACTTCATAAATTAAGTAATTAAAGGTAAGGAATATAAGCACTTAAAGAATATTTTCATTCATATTATGATGACAAGTGAACAATGTGTCCACCCCTTTCATATTGTCGGGCCGACCACTGAAATCAAGGAACTCTGCACCCGTAATCGGCCCAACGACGAAGGCGACATGCTATACGGGTGGGTTACGGGTGTGCGTGCTTACGCCCCTCTGTCGCCCCGAACGGAGTGGGGTGAGAAGTGCGCAGACCGTAATCCACCCCAAAAAAAAACCCTTTCATATGAAACTCGTAAAACCAGGCTAAGAGATAACCAGGAGAAATACTCGTTCTGACCAGCAGCTCTCTGCTGAAAAGCGTATAATTCCAACTACGACAACCCACCAGACTGTCAGACATGACGATTATAAATTATCCTCCTTTCTCGGAATGGCTAACAACTCATCATCATCATCACCGTCACTATCGCAGTTAAAATACTGACATCCCACTTCTAGGCTAAAGGAAATCAACCTCCAAAATCACGCTGGTCAGACAGATTAATATAAGGGTTTATTCCGAGTTTTTGTCATGCATAGGTGGTTATATGCATACTATATCCAGTAGTAATCTTTTACGACACTCGCGAGCAAGTTTCTTGAGAATTCGCCCTCTGAATTGTATTCTTACTCCGTCACATGGAAAATTTTCAATATTGCGATGGAAGGATGGTTGAAAGAATGAATACAGCAAAAATGTTTTCATACACCATCAAGTCCGCTAATTTCATTATACCACCGCATGCATTAATAAAATGGTTTCGAAGAATCGATTTAACTACGATTCACGTCGATATCATCAATATACTAACAATAATGGATATAATAACACGAATAAATTATAAACGCTTTATTCAAAACAGGCTACTATCTAATAGTCTAACATTTAATGAGTCAACGACCTTACATCTACACCACGTGTTTAATTTGGACATATTTAATGAAATACTTTCCGTGTGGTGACGGAGTGAGAATACAATTCGCCACTCCCTATCATGCCCGTGGATGTCGTACAAGACGACTAAGGGATATAATATGGACATAAGATCTGTGCAAGAAAAGGAAAACTCGAAATGAAACCCTTACCAACATGTCTGACCAGCATAGAATAGTGGGTCAAATTCCCTCCCATTGTGGAGGAGGCCCGAGCCCAACAGTGGGACATATGTGGGCTGCGATGATTATGATGATGATGAATGAAATACTCGTAATAGATATACTCGTGGTCGCCATATAGGTAACTTTTTTTGTTTTAAAGTCAATACCCCGCACTGAAAAACGACTTCACAGACATACAATTAATAGACACAAATCATTCCCAGGCTCGGAAACATTTATGATTCATATAAAGAATTGTTTTACGTGAAGATCAAAAACAAAATACGAGGACCAAGGGTTAGTGCAGTGCGACCATCTGTGAAAAGACGAAATATTATTGCGTATTTCCACTCAACAATCCCACACATCACATTGAATTTAATACAGTGCCCTCTAGGCGACATAGTCCGGAACTTAATATAACGTTACCATGTTGTACCTACATTAGAACGTTTTAAATACATATCTTCTTTAAATATTATAAAACTTTAAATATTAGGTCTTTACCTATGAAATTGCCGTTATGTATGAAAAAAATTAAACGATTTTTTCTCATGTATTTTTTACCTGTATTAATGCAAGTAATCACCCATGCAATCAATGCATCTTTGCCAACGCAGCGGCAGTTTATTGATGCCCCCTTCTTAAAGAAAGCAGCTGGACGGGAGGCAACAAATTCTTCAAAGGCATTTTGTACTGCCTCTCGGGTATTGAATTTCTTTCCCGCCAAAAAGTTATCCAAATTCTGGAAAAAGAAGTAGTCTGTAGGCGCAAGGTCTGGTGAGTATGGCGGATGACGGAGAGCTTCCAACCCCAGTTCTTGCAACTTGGAGACCGTCTGCTGTGCAGTATGAGGTCGCGCATTGTCGTGCAGGAGCAGCGGAGACGAGCGATTGACCAATTGGTTGGAGATGTGCCAGCTTCTCCATCATTGTGTTCAGTTCTTCACAGTACACATCTGCAGTAATGCTCACCCCGTTTGGTAAGAAGCTGTGATGAATCACACCGGCGCTAGACCACCAAACAGTGACCATCACTTTTCTAGGGGTAAGTTTTCGTTTAGGTGCTGAACCAGGTTTCGCATTGTTTAGGTGCTGAACCAGGATCCAACCAACTTGCTGAGCGCTTGCGGTTATCAAACAAAATCCATTTTTCATCGCAAGTAACAATGCGTTTCAAATTTCCTTCATTTGTGTGTCTGTTGAGCAATGCAAAGCATGTCTCGACGCGTACTTCGCGCTGGCGATCATTGAGTTCGTGGAGCACCCATTTGTCAAGCTTTCTTACCTTGCCAATTTGACGCAAATGGACCAATGTTGTTTTGACGCTAACGTCGAAAGCTGCTGTTAATTCAGCCGTATATTGTGTATCATCGGCTTCCACAATCGCCTTTAATTCGTCATTGTCTTCGGACGACCGCGAGGTTCATTTTTCAGGTCGAAATTTCCAGAACGGAAGCGAGCAAACCAATAACAGACGGTGCGTTGGTTTGTAGTGTTAGCTCCGTAAACGTCGTTGATGTTGTGTGCCGCTTGTGCCGCGTTGCTGCCACGACGATACTCATATTCCATAATTACTCGAATTTTTAACGTATCCATGATGACGAAAAAGATTGAAATGCGATGAAAACGTAACACTAATCAATAAACAAATGACTACTTTGGGAAAATGAATTCCAAGTTTTAAAATAAAATTAATTTGAAATTAGAATTCTTAGCCAAACAAAAATTATTTTGATTTGACGTGGCCAGTACTGCAGAACGGCAATTACATAGGTAAAGACCTATTATTATAAAACAGTCCCCCGCCGCCTCTGTCTGTCTGTCTGAATGCGATGAACTCAAAAACTACTGAACAGATTTTCATGTGGTTTTCACCAAATGACGGAGTGGTTCATGGGGAAGGTTTATATGTACAATACATCAATGTTTTGTGTAAATTGATTGAAATATGACGATAATTGTCGAAGCGGTCGGCAAAAGTTAAGCCGCTCGACAGCTTTTATCGAAAACGCTGTCTGATCCGTTGGAGATATATCAAAACAATGTATGGTGGAATTGTGTATATTTTATAGGTCTACAAAAAAGTCCGTGATAGCATATGCGTTTCTATTACGGATAACGTACAATACCCATTTTAATGTTTAAGAAAATGACCACATTATAACGTGGTAATTTGAAAGTTATTTAAACGCATATGATATTAATCCTTATCTTATAAAATACGTTAGTTACCTTAAGCATTTCATACACTACATAATTGCCTTTTACACCATACAATTTTAACTATAACTCCGGCCGCTCTGAGTTTGCGGTCCTGACACATGTCAATTCGTCATAACTAGTGATGTACAATAAATAACATTCATTATATTTAATAACGTTATTTATTGCATTCATTATGCTTATTTATTTAATTCAATATAGATTTTGTTAAATTTATAGGAATTTTTTAGCATGTTTTTTTAAAAGTGCCTTCATTTTTTTTATGCTATACGGTGAAGAAGTATTATAGCCGGCTCCATAATCTTTAATTTGAGCCCAGATTAGCTCTATAGTATTGTACTCGCAGTGGAATAGGGGAATTCGAAGAACGCAATAAGCGTTCTCCAGAGCCAACTCATCTAAAACATAACGAACTTATGCCGGCTTATGGTCATTGACTAATTTCATCAACTCTGCTTTTAGTGTAGACATATTTTCGTCATTGCCACGTCTATGCAGCCACCGATTCCTCTTTTTATTAGCTTTGATAGGTGCTTTATTTAATTGCACCAGGTAGCAACTCATCCTGGAACCACTCCTTGAATGCAGTCGCATTCATTTCTTCGTGGTAGTCAGCAGTAGTTTTTGACTCAAAAACCAATAAACCACTTTCCACGAAACCGCACTTCGCACAACCAGCGTGGCAATATTATGAGTCGTGTTCCTTTACCCATTGGCACTTTCGACGATGACGCTTGAGTGTCATTTGTCCAAGAACAAGAAAGCGTGTGGTTTGGGTTTGGCCTTGTCTCGTCGATGAAAACGGTATTGTCCCAATTATCAATATCCCTCCTTTAAAAAAATTACTTCTTTTTAAACTGATGTTATTCCTTTCTAAAAGAATTTGCCAGAAGAAACAAATGAGCTGCTTTCAAAGATGCTAAAAGCGACGACCTACTTCTGGGATAATAACTACTATATGTATGCTTCCGTGTGATGATGGAATAATAATACAATTCAACACCCCCCTTTTCTGCCCGTGGGTATCGTAAAAGACGATTAAGGGATTATAATATGCATACAATATCTAATCAAAAGAAGAAAAATTTGAAATAAAACCCTATACCAATACATTTAACTGGCGTGGTGCAGTTGGTCAATTTCCCTTCCATTGTGGAGGAGGATTGAGCTCAGTAGTTGGATGTTTATGAACTGTGGTGAGTGATGATGAATGAATGTGATTCCTTATAGCATCAGCCTCAAAGCTATTATTGTCTGTTATAAGTTCCTTTCTGCATTTCCTTTTTTGGTGTTCGTAAAATATTTTCTCCAGTGCCCGAAGAGCCGAACTTTTCTGTATTAATATTTGTTATTGTCCGTTCGCTTACTCTAAGCGCCTGAGAGATGCGCTCTTGTCTTGTTATAATTACGGGGTCCGCCATTTTGTCTTTCAAGCTCTAGGTAATATTGAAGCTTGATAATTAGTTCTCGTGTTTCACTTTTCAATATTTAACCATATTTCGGCATTATTATTTTGCACCGAAAGTGTAAAACAGTAATATACGATACACAACAAAAGTCTAGATTAGCGCAGAGGTTGACCTCTTACTCACATAACAAGGAGAATCAGTCAAATAAACAACAATAACAGTCACGAGAAAATACATATTGAGAAACACTGGAGAACGTAGTCTATGCGCGCGAGACGACAAGAAATGACTCTTTGTGACTTTCATAAAATGGCGGTACCCACAACGCTATTACGGGTAGCCATTTTTTACTAGTAATATAAAGTAGTAAGTCATTTTATTTTAATTTTTTTTTATAGATGTGATTGTTATCACGATATTTATTTTCTTAAGTTTTGATTGGGCGTACCTTTGTCATATTACTAACTTTATTAAATAGTAAATACATTATATATTATAAAATAAAATTATAACGTTTTATTAATATTACACCAATAGATTATATTAAGATTATAAAAATATGCGATTACAATTGCCTCGTTATTTTGTCCCATCACTACAAAAACAAACATAAGACAAAACCTTGAAACAGTGCAGTTTGACATGTTTTGATTTTCAAAACTATTGCTTTTATATTTGTTAATTGAGTAATTGTTAATAATTTTAGCCAAAAATTAATACGTTTTTTGTAAGTTGGCATAGGGTAATCTTCCAGTCATTGGACACATAACGAGCATTTGAAGGTTTTGAATAGTTTATGAACACGTTTAAAAAGATTCCTGTTAAAATTATTGTTATTTTATTATTTTAATATACGTCTTTGTATAATACATTCTTAAAAATAACATTTAACAATAAAAACGCGAAAAAATCCTGTTTAAAAAAAAAGAGCCAAAATATATAGTCATTGGACAGAATTTTTATTGTTGGACAGCATCAACTAGTTAATGGACAGCACTTTAGTGATCTCTTAAAACACAAAATAGTAAATGATATCTGTTTTTAAAGGAAGTGAGAGAACTAAAAATTGTTTGTAATTATATTTATTGGGAAATTATTAATTAGAACATAGATTTCCTGGTGACTCCAGGCACCGAAGAGATCGTCAGGCGGATCGAGGCGCTTGGGTTGAGGGTCGCCCTGGACAAGACGGAGGCCTTCTTGTTCCATGGGTGCCGTATGAGCATCGATCACCGTCCACTCGGTTGAGATCAGCATCCGGGCCCATATGAGGTATTTGGGCCTGGTGCTCGACGAGCAATGGTGGTTCCGGGAGCATTTCCGCAGGCTCGCTCCACGGGTCGTCGGCGCGGCGTCCGCCCTATCGTGGCATATGCCGAATGTGGGCGGACCGAGCGCGACGTGCCGACGGCTGTACGCGGGGGTCATCCGGTCGATGGCCCTGTACAGCGCACTGGTGTGGGCGGGGTCCATGACCGTCCGACTCAGGGCTCTTCTGTGGCAACCACAGAGGGTCAGAGCCATACGCGGATATCGCACGGTGGCGACGGAGGCAGCGTGCCTGTTAGCCGAGACTCCGCCGTGGGACCTGGAGGCGGAAATGCTCGCCGGATTATATTGGCGGGTGACGGGGGTGCGAGCGGGGGCGGTGTGATCTCGTTGAGGGAGCGGGCGTGTACCCCAAATAGGGGGTATTCCGTCGGGCCGACGGATAACAAGTAACCCTGCTCCGGTGGTTGGCCCAACGACGAAGGCGACGTGCATCGTGGGTGGGTTGCGGGTGTGCGTGCTTACACCCCTCTGTCACCCCGGACGGAGTGGTGCGAGGAGCGCGCAGACCGCAACCCACTCCAAAAAAAAGGCTGTATTTATTATAAAATGTGTCTTGTAATGGGGAGGACACTGGCTCCTGCAACACAATATACAACTAGCGTAGGAGCCAGAGATTCCCACATATCTGTGTAATGTTATTATGGTAATAAATGAATAATTATTATGAAAAATCCTCTCACCCATCCATTTCCAGGGTCGTGGATTTTCGCTCAAAAACTTGAAAACACTTTGTTTTAAATAGTTAGTTTTTAAAGGAAATTTTTCTCACGACTTCCTTTATTCAAATCTCTAAAAAACGCTCCTCTTCTTCAGTGAGAACAGGAGGTGTCCCAAAAGATGTTCTATGTGTTGGGTTTTTGAATTTAAAATGTAAAGTTGACTTGGGGATATTATATTTTCGCGCTATTTCTCAGCTTTCAACCATTTCATTTAATTCATTAAATGCTAGTTGTAAAGTATTAGGATCATAGTATTTCTTTTGTCCCTTAAGCATCTTTATTTTCCTTCTATAAACCGATGTCCAAGATTATCTGCAGCCAACAAGTTATTGAACACATTAATATGAGTCGTTGGACACCCTGTCCAAAGACTAGTAGAAAATGTCTTTAAACAAAAATACAAAATGTAGTAGCTTTAGCTTAAAGTAAAACGCAGGGGAGTCTATAATAGCTTAAATTTATTGAAATTTTAAAAATATAGTTATTGGACACCCGTCCAATAATTAGATTTTAATTAAAAAAACATTGAATCATTGGACAGCACATTATAACCGAAAAATTATGTTTGCAGGCACTAATTCCTATTAAATTCTTTAGAAAATACGACAATACTTTACTATACAAACAACTAAGCCTATTAGATTAACATTAAGAAAATTAATTGTTAAAAACTTTGTTGATAAACTTACCAATTTCTTTATTTTTCACTAGAAACCGCGCCGACTGTGAGGACGCCGAGAAAAGTAAATATTTTTAAGCTCCTACTGCCGTCTATTACAAATGTTTTGAACTATTATGTATTGTTAAAAGGTAGAGTTTAGAAAGAGATCAGTTGCAGTGTTCCTGTTTTCAAAGTAACCTTATCAAATATGGTTTTATTGCGTTCTGTCCAATGACTGGTAGTGTCCAATGACTAGACGTTTACCCTAATTATTAAATTTTAATTTTATTACTCGTTAATAAGGTAAATATAAGATATTTAAAATTGTGCCGTAAATAGTACGCCAGTTCAAAGTTACATCACCCATTCTATCATGCCCTGTCAGGAACGCAAACTCAGAGCGGCCGGAGTATAATATTTTAGGAGTTATCGCAAAATTAAAATACCGTGCGACTAAATAAATTCAAGCGCCGCGTTCAGTCCCACACATGTCTCTCGCCCAGACGGAGGCGTACACAGCCCGCGAGGCCCTAACAAATAAATACCCACGATTCCGCCCCCGCCGCCGAGGACGGTAATCGTGTCGCGTTAAGTCATAAACGTGGGAATGCCCACTTGGCCAGCGACCCCCCGAGCCGAGGTCCGTACCCCACAGGGGGTGTCTCGGGATCGGTCGCTTAAACTTATAAACGGGTTGAGAGCCGTCAGCGCTCACCCAACAGTCCAGGTAAAGTTGTTACATAGACTACTTAGGCTATATTTCATCCCAATATTCCCACGGGAACGGTAGCTACGTGGGTAAGGCGACTGAACCCGAAGCGAAGCGAGGGCGGGTTGCTAGTATTTTTGTATGTATGTATTACATTTACATTTACTAGACTTTTGCCGTGTGTTGAAGGAGTAAGATTGCAATTCACCACAGTCTCTCTTGCCCGTGGGTATCGTAAAAAACTAAGTAGGGAATAAGAAAAACAAAACGACTAGGGGATACGATATGTTGATAACATCTATGGAAGAAAAGGAAAACTCGACGTATTGACGTAAGGTTTTGCACCTTACGTCAATACGCCTAACCGGCGTACATACGTCGATCCTCCCATTGTGGACAAGACCCGAGCCTAACAGTGGGACTCATCTGGGCATAGATGATGGCTAGACGTTGCTTGCTGCTTTACTTACATTCACTCACTGAGCCAACTCTAAAGTATATATAAAGTTTATTGTGAGGGTTTAATATTGTTTTTTTTTTGGATTATAGAATATGTTATATATTCTGAATGTGATCGTAGGATTTTTTACGGATAAACTCTAAAAATTCATCATTATCATCTTAAATCATATACGTCCCACTGCTGGGCGCATACTTCCTCTACAATACAAGAGAAATTACCTGCTATACCACGCCGGATTTTATTTGTAATTTTCTTTCTTTTGTATAGATTGTATATGCATCTCTTAGTCGCTGTTCCTTACTGACAGTAATATGAAATCCCAAAATAAATTAAGAGTAGCAGTTTTGAGTTTTGGACCTTTTTACTAAGCCCAAATACTTGTTAAAACTCTTCATTGCGTCTTGCAGCGTCTCTAAACATTGCATGTTAAAATACATTGCTTGATGCTTTTTAGAGCTTGACTTTTATGAAATCGGGACTATTATTAATACAGTTCGTATTTGATTTTTCTTAAATGATCTTCTATAAACAAAATATACGATATTATTATAACCATTCCTAGTATAATGGTGTATTTGTATTATGTAGTTATCTTCATGATAAATGAAATAATTATCAGCCTCTTGTCACATATTTTTTATAGAAAACCCACCACACGGTTGGAAGAAATATTACGGGGGACTTCCCTAACATTTATCAAATATAATTTACACGTAGATCCAAAGCAATCATTTAGCTTTCGCACAAATAATTAGTCTATATGGGACGCACGATACTAAGAATGAGGGATCAGTACTCAGATTTACTCCGTGATTTATGCAATAACTTCTTAATTCAGCGACAATTAATCTAAAGATTTCGCAATATTACTAGGCTTTGTTATGTGCTAATACGAAGTAGGTATCCCTCATTGGGCTACCCGGACAGCGTTAAAACAGGTTAAGATATGATTCACATCCTCCTTTCATCGCTAGTAATCATTGGAGGGGTTGCTACCAAAGAATAGCTAGACCAAAAACATCTGGCAGTATTGATCCAGTACGTCAATATCTTGATCTAAAAATGATCATAAATACTTTACTGTGAATTTAAACGTAATACTACTACTAGGTATCTGAACAATGCATGAATAATTGCAGACTATGAGTACTATTAATCCATTGTCTTTAAGCAAAATACTAGTGACACTGACCTAACTCTTAAGTGTTATTAAATGCACATTATTTACGCATTACAGCTATGTTTTTCCTTATTATATAATTTTTATATAAACTTGGAAATAACTTCCTAGGTATTATTTTATAAAAAAAAAAAGTGTTTGTGTACTTGCTATGCATAACGCACGTGAGAAGTTACACTTCTTCGGCGTAACATGATAAAAATATTTCTACGAATCTCAAAATTTTTATCCTTCGCGTTATCCTACGTTTGTAGAAAGACGACACTAATATTAGGTCCTTACATATGAAATTGGCGTATTGTACGGGGGGAATATAAAATCACTTTTTTTTTTGTAAAATGTATTTAATTAATCAAAGTATGCACCGTTGCTATCTATGCACTTTTGACATCTCATAGGCAGTTCATTGATCCCTTTACTAAAAAAACCATAGGAGAGAGGAGCGAGAGAGGAGAATCAACAAACTCTTTGAAGGCGGTTTGGACTGCCGCATCGGGGTTGATTGTTTTTCCCTTTAAAAAGTTGTCCAAATTCTGCATAAAATGGTAATCTGCTGGAATAAGGTCCGGGGAGTACGGTGGATGTCGCAAACATTCAAAAAACAACAATTGTAGCTCATCTAACTTAGTGGTTAGTTTAGGTTAAGTTATTGTTTGTTGTGCAGTGTGTGGTCTTGCGTTGTCGTGAAGCAGCAGTGGACTAGAGCGATTGACCAATCTCGGTTGTTTAGCAGCTAGTTCTTCCTTTATAGTTTGCAGTTGCTGACAATAGATATCTGCCGTAATCGTTTAGCCAGATTTTAGAAAACTGTAGGGAACGACACCAGCGCTAGTCCACCAAACGCTCACAAGAAACTTTTTCTGAGTCAATTTTCGTTTAGGGCAGGATTTGGCTGGGTGTCCGGGATTCAGCCATTGCGACGAGCGCTTCCGATTATCGTACAGTATACATTTTTCATCACAAGTAATGATTCGATTGAAAATCCCTTCATTATTGTGTAATGTAACACAAGCAAAGTAACACAGCAGTCGACGCGTGTTTGCAAGTTCGATTCACTCAATTCATAAGGTACCCATGGTTCAAGTTTTTTTACTTTCTCTATTTGCTTCAAGTGGATTAATACAGTTTTGTCACTTACCCCGAAGCCTACAGCTATCTCTGAAGTGCTTCGTGATGGATCCGCTTCCACAATAGCCTTTAATTCTTCATTTTCCACTTTGGTCTCCGGCCGTCCACGGGGTTGGTTCTAAAGGTCGAAATTGCCAGAACGAAAACGTTGAAACCAAAAACGTACCGTGCTTTCTTTTCCGATACCAGCGCCGTACACATAATTAATCCTTCGAGCTGTTTCTGCAACAATGGTGCCACGGTAGAACTCGTAAATATACCGATATTTCATGTTTTCCATTGTGTGGTAATAAGCTACGCCAAAGAAAAAAATAATGAGAAAAATACAAATGAATGACTGTTTTCAAAAGTCAAATATGCCAGCCATAGATAATTCACTATAAAATAAGATAGATGTGCAACTGAGGTTTTAAATTTGAAAACTGTGTACATGGTTTGAGAGATGGCGCTATTTTCAATAATAGCGAAACAAAGTGTTTCTAATCGTTCAATAGATGGCGCTGCTTTTAAGGCGACCTCTAGCGGTATTTTAGTGACATATTTAGTGTGATATAAATTATTTATTTAAACGGAATAAATGTAAGGTCGCTTGACCCTTTGTAACACATAACACTATTAAGGAAAAAATAATCGAAAACAAAAGAAATTACATACAATTAACATACATTATTCCAATAAATAAATAATTACTATTATTTTTAAATATTTAAAGGATTTGCTATGGGAAATAAAACAGTTTTAATATGCAAAGAAACAAAACAATATTTATTTCCTTCCCGTTACATATTAAAATAATATAGCATGATTCACTTGCTCTACACCTTTGGTAGGCAATTATTCGATAGGGCGTCCGGTGAAATGCGTTGTCAAGGTAGAGGAGGATCTTGCTTCTTCAGTGCTGCTGTTTAAAACTTTCTAAGGCATTTGATAAACAATGTTTGACATACCGATCTACAGTAACACAGCTTTTATCTGATAAGACAATTATTGAGAAATCATCTGTCCTTACAAACAATGAGGCTATCATCTTTTTCGCTCGACTTCTGTCCTTTTTACTTTTATCGGCAAATATTCGAATGGAATGAATTCGAATAAATTCACAAACGAGTCCTGATTTAGATTTCTTGTTAAACACTAATATTAGTTTACGAATTTTGTTCGAATTATCGAACATTTCCGTGTACACGTCAATATTTGCTATACAATATTTTACTACAATGTTAGTACTTGTACAAATTAAGAGCATCTCTTAACCTAATTATCTACGTACCTTAAATTGCATCGATTTTAAAATTGATAATGATTCATTCCAAAGCACAGAATGCGGTGAGTTGTTCTTCAATTCCTATTTATTTACTTTTCACTACATTGATATCTGTGACTATTAAAGAATCGAACTGTTTGTCAAAGAGCAGTAACATATCTATTTTGGCCAATCACTCCATCGTTAAATGTTAAGATCTGAAATTGAAAGAAACCGTGACTATTAGTTACGAGAAAAATAAGATTATTTTTTGTTGTCGTATGGAAAACCCTTAGGAGGTTGATTCCTTCCATTAGGAGTATATTTTATTCTTGATAAAACTTCACGAAATTTAGGAGGGTTATTATCAATAATGCAATATATAAACTTAAAAATTAAATAAATAACGTTAAACATTGAGAGAAATTCTTATTCACTTCTTCTTAAGTCACTAGATAAAACGTTTCATGGTTTTATCTTTGATAATTATGACTATTGACCCATATTTCAAACCAATCAAGGCTTTTTTGGGATAATAGGTTCTTTCCTAAGCTCTAGTTCATTTCTGCACCAAATCTCATAAAAATGGTTAAATGGCATAGATGAAAATACAGAGAAACAGAATTACATTCGCATTTATAATCTTAAAATAATATAATCCATATTAATATTATAAATGCGTAAGTAAGGATGTTTGTTTGTTTGTTACGCTTTCACACTTAAACCAACGAACCGATTTCAAAATTCTTTCACCAATGGAAAACTATAATATCAGGGAGTAACATAGGCTATATTTTATCTTGGTTTTCTCACAGGAACAGCAACTACGCCACGGGTAAGGCGACTGAAACCGAAGCGAAGCGAGGGCGGGTTGCTGGTATATTATAAATTATTCCCGTGTGATAACGGAGTAAGAATACAATCCACACCTCCTATTTTACTCGTGGATGTTATAAAAGATGACTAAGGGATATAAGATGCAGATAACGTTTATGCAAGAGAAGGAAAACTCGAAACAAAACCCTTAATCAACACGTCAGATCGACTACTAAGTCGATCTAACGTAGTAGGTCTATTTCCCTCTCATAGTAAAGGAGGTTCAAGCACAGTGGAAGGTATATGGGCCAAGATTATGATTATAAATAATATAATAATATTATCGTTATTATAAATTATATTATAATGTATAAAAAAAATGAACGTGTGTACAAAGTACGCATAGCAGAAGTGAAACTTATTTATCCTCTGTCCCTTTATCACCTTATCCCCCTATCACCTTATCCCTTTATGCCTTTATCCCTTACTCCTTTTATCCCTTTATCACTTTATCCCTTTATGTCCGCTTAAACGACATGCTATCCCTACTCCACTGGAGAAAGAACTCCTTCTTCGAATCGACCGTGGTGGGGACGAGGAAAAGATGGCGCGTAACGAAAAAATGTGACGCGTAACCGAAAAATGTGACGGTAAATTTTTTTCCAACGCCGATAAAGAAGTTTCACTTCAATAATTATTATAAGAGAAGGAACTCGAAACAAAACCCTATACCAACCTGTCTGTCCAGCATGGTATGGTAGCATCAATTTTCCTCCTGTTATGAAGGAGGCTTGAGCCCAACACTGGGACATATGTGTGCTGAAATTATGATGATGAAGTATTATAATAATATATAAGTAAGATTTAGGCTTGTCTAAAATTCGTTATAACAACCTAACAATGAGACTGAATGTTCTAATGCAACAACTATGTAATTACTCACCTTATTAAATAGAACCATGTTGTAGAGGAATTATAACGGATGAATATTCATTTATTGTCACATTGCCAGATATTAAGCTACGAACACAAAAAGCACGTGAATAACCTAATACAGTGAAATTGTCGTATTCCACTTCCACACAGTACTAGTATAGTATATATACAATTTACCATCTCATTCTTACCGAATACCATACGAATGTCTTATAAGGCAACTAAGGGATTAAATATACATATAACATCCTACATCCTTAAGCGCCCCAAGCCCGTGACTAAGACTTTGCATCTGCGTTGTTTTACGGGAATGAACGTCGAGAAACTGCGTGCCCAGGCCTCGGCCACCGACTGGCAACCGCTACTGGAGGCTGATAAAGTCGACGACAAAGTTGAGCTCCTTAACCACGTCATCAAACCTCAGTCGCTCTAGGCGATGACATCAAGAGCCAAACGGTAAAGTACATTACCAACTTACCACATCTCGACATTAATCCCTTTTCTTTTTCTCCGGTAGCATCCGATGAGGTTATAAAGATACTCATTTCCATCAAATCTAAGGCTGTTGGTTGTGATGAAATCAGCCGTCGCATGGTCATGACTATTCTCGATCAAGTCTTACTGCCTATCACACATATTCTTAACTTCTCCCTTCACTCTGGCACATTTCCTACCTTATGGCGTAGGGCGTATGTCCTTCTCTTCCTAAACACTATCGTCCAATTTCTATCTTACCTTTCCTATCTAAAGTGCTCGAGGCCTGTGCTCATAAACAATTATCCCAATTTATTTACGCCAATAATATTTTAAGCCCATTGCAGTCTGGATTCAGACCTGGACATAGCACAGTCTCAGCACTCCTCAAAGTGACTGGCGATGTGAGGGCTGGTGTGGAGGATACCAGGGTCACTGTGTTGGTCCTGGTAGACTTCTCCAATGCTTTTAACGTAGTCAGTCATGACTTATTGTTGTCTCTCCTATCCCATCTCAAGATCTCATCGGATGCTCTGGAATGGTTTTCATCCTATCTTCAGGGTCGTCAACAGTCCATTCGTGTCGACGACACGCTGTCTGATTGGTGCGATTTGGACTCTGGCGTCCCTCAAGGCGGAATACTTTCTTCTCTTCTTTTTTCTCTATTTATTAACTTCATTACCTCTAACCTTCAGTGTGCGTATCATTTGTATGCCGACGACCTGCAATTATATTCCCACGCCAAGTTAAACGATCTCCACTCAGCAATTGCTTCTATTAATAGCGATCTAGCGGCTATAAGCACTTGGGCGGCGAGGTTTGGCATGGCAGTCAATGCAGATAAGTGCCAATGCATTATAATCGGCAGTCCCCGCATTATCAGCAGAGTCAATGCACAGAATTTGCCAGCAATTACTTATAACGGTATCGTGATACCTTATAGTAATCACGTAAAGAATCTTGGCCTTTTCTTAGACTCTACGATGGAGTGGCAAACGCAGGTTACTAACATATCCAAGAAAGTCACAGGAATACTCCTTTCACTATACCGACTGAAAAACTTTCTCCCAGTCACGACCAAAACATCACTGGTTCAAACCTTAGTTCTTCCTATCATCGATTATGCTGATGTGTGCTACCTCGACCTGAATGCAGATCTGCTCAATAAGCTGGACAGACTCCTCAACAATTGCATTCGATTCGTTTTTAACCTACGTAAATTCGATCATGTAACCACATTTCGCTCTCGCCTCAATTGGTTACCGATTAGGCAAAGACGTAGCCTGAGGACTCTTTCTTTGCTCTACTCTATTCTTAACTCTCCTAACGCGCCTTCCTACTTAAAACTGAACTTTCAATTTCTTTGCTCCACCCATGACCGTGCTCTTCGTTCCTCCAATAATCTTCTTCTTCACTGTCCCTCTCACTCTTCTAGTCTGGTGCACTCCTCCTTTGGGATCCAGGCCATTCTTCTCTGGAATGCATTGCCTCTGGACTTCAGAATGGCTACCAGTCGCGACGTTTTTAAGGCCATGGTCAAACGATTATACTTGAATTTTCTGGCGGAGTCGACACATCTGTGACAGCTCACATCCACTCATTCAAATATCATTATCATTATTTATGTATGTATGTATATGTATTTATATATATTTATAGAGTATATATGTATTATGTAATAGTAATTATATATAATTGATTTACTATGCGACATCGTTAACCACCTTGTATTGCACCTGCCTGACATTATTTCTGCTCCACCCTAGGTCGGCTGGTAGAGAATGCCTATGGCATTAAGTCCGCCTTGTGCGTTTGTTTGTGCAAAAGTTATAAATAAATAAAATAAATAACATCTATGCCAGAGAAAGAAATCTTGAAATAAAATCAACCCGTCTGACTGACGTGATTCAATTGGTTATTTTCCCTCCTATCAAAGAGGAGGATCGAACCCAACAGTAGGACTATATGAGCTGACATGATGATGGTGAATGATGAAGATGAGAGATGAATAAGAAGGAAAACTTGAAACTAAACCCTATACCAACACGTCTGACTAGCGTGGTATAGTAGGTTAAGTTTCCTCCCCTAGTGGAGTAGGCCCAGGCCCAACAGTGGGATGTGTATGGGCTGAGAAGATGATGATAAATGATGAAAGTCCATGTTCTAATGTTGCTATTGCTTTCGGTTAGTCATTGATCCCACCAAAAACATTCTGTAAAAAACTAGCCAAGTCTCGATGGAGCAGGGAGCTGCTTGTTTATCTCTAAAAAGTAATGAAATCTAGACAAAGTCGTACCAAGTCTATGGTTCCTTACTGCGATTTCTTTATTATTATAGTTAATGTTGTGTGACTTGGCCGTTGAAGGGTACACAAGGGTACAAAATCAGGTCCTTCATGACACCATTACACCAATCTGTCGCCAGAACCGACATGGCGAATAATTTGCACATGTCAATGCTGTATGTATGTGTTGTACAATCAACAACAGCCTAAAATGAGACACTAGCGTCCAATTACCAATACCACCCATACTGGGCTAATATCTCGCTTAACAAACATAGGTATTTATAACAGATATAAAACATTACGTGTAAACTAAATTGACTTCTACACACTAACGTATAAAGAATGTTCAACGGCCAAGTCACACAATATTAACTATAATAATAAAGAAATCGCAGTAAGGAACCTTAGACTTAGTACGACTTTGTCTAGATTTCATTACTTTTTAGAGATAAACAAGCAGCTCCCTGCTCCATCGAGACTTGGCTAGTTTTTTACAGAATGTTTTTGGTGGGATTTCATTTCTTTTTGTAGAAACGTGGGCATATTGATTTATTTTATTAGATTTCCTTATTTGACACATTTTTTTTCTTTTGTGTACCAAATAGTAGAAGGGGGCAGTGGCGTAGCAAGGGGGGGGAGGCGTAGGGGCGGACCGCCCCGGGCGTCACTATTAGGAGGGCGGCAAAATTGGAAGAAAAATATTTTGTGCGGACACTTTTTTATTTTCGGGGTGAGTTACGGTTGGCGCACTCCTCGCACCACTCCGTCCAGGGCGCCATAGGGTCATAAGCACGCACACCCGTAACCCATGACCGTGACGGACTAAATCCCCGGTCCAGTCACCCGCGGCCTCGACTGGGGCGACATGAGGCGCAGGTAGTCGCACCTACACCGCCCCAGTCACCGACGGCGGTTCGCATCGTCGAGGAGACGCTCCTCATGCACGCGCTCCGCCGCCCCCTTCCGTTAGACTACAAAGGCTGAGACCGCGTCTCAGTTAACCCAGCACCGAACACAAACTCACAAACCTCGAGCGTATGCTGCGCCGTGTCCTCGTCGCAATCGCAGTGGTGGCAGGACGGTGTTCTCTCCCTCCTAACGACCATGTACAGGTATTTGGCGATGCATCCCTGCCCCGTCAAAACCTGCAACAGTCGGAAGGAGAGCACCCCGTGCCGCCGTTTTAACCACTGCATCAACACCGGCTGGAAGGCCTCCATGGTCCGCACACCGAACTGAGGCCTCTCCAGCCGGACTGCCCAACGGGTAATGACGTCTCAGCGGGTGTCGATGCGCCAGGCGCTGAGCTCCCTCAAAGAGATCACACCGCCCTCCACTCGCACCCCCAACACCTGCCGATACAAATCGGCGAGCATTTCCGCCTCCAGATCCCACGGGGGAGTCCCAGCCAACAGGCACGCTGCCTCCGTCGACACCATGCGGTATCCACATATGGCCCTGGCCGCCATGGCCCTTTGTGGTCGCCACAGTAGAGCTCTGAGTCGGACGATCAGCTACCCCGCCCACACCGGCGCGCCATACAGGGCCATCGACCAGATGACCCTCGCGTATAGCCGTCGACACGTAGTGCTCGGTCCGCCCACGTTCGGCATATGCCACGATAGGGCGAACGCCGCGCCGATGAGCCGTAGAGCAAGCCTGCGGAAATGCTCTCGGAACCACCCATGCCCGTCGAACACCAGGCCCAAATACTTCATATGCGCCCGGATGCTGATAGCAACCGAATTGGCGGTGATCGAGACGTCGATGGGAGGGCCCATGCGGGGCCTTTGGAACAGGATGGCCTCCATCTTGTCCAGGGCTACCCTCAACCCCAACGCCCCGATCCGCTTGACGATCTCTTTGGTGCCTTGAGTCGCCAGGCTTGCCGCCTCCTCTAGCGTCTCACCGCGGGCTGTGACGAGCCCGCGAAATCACGCCCAACCCGGGCGGGAGGCTCCCCCTCCAACGCCCAGTCGTACCCGATGTTACACAGGGTGGGTCCAAGGACCGAATAAATGATTTCGCTGCGCGTAAGTCGCGAAAAGTAAAGTTTTAGACTGTTTAGACTTTATTAAACATTAATTTTATAGTGTAAATTATTGTGATCGGCCCAACAACGAAGGCGACGTGCGTCGTGGGTGGGTTGCGGGTGTGCGTGCTTACGCCCCTCTGTCGCCCCAGACGGAGTGGTGCGAGGAGCGCGCCGACCGCAACCCATCCGAAAAAAAAATAAAAAATAAAATAGTGTAAATTATTAAAATTTTAACACAGTCATGTTACTTACACATGTACTTACATAGTTTTGAAATAAATACTTTTCACTCAATTCTTTCATTTCGTTACGTTTTTTCTTACCAACACCAACAATTATTATTTTTACGATGTCAAAAGGGCGGCAAATTATAACTCCGCCCCGGGCAGCAAATTATAACTCCGCCCCGGGCGACAGTGACACACGCTACGCCACTGGAAGGGGGCATTACCATATCTCTAATACAGCTGAGACAAGCTGAGGGTTCTTCATCAGATACTTCAGACCTTCGATTTTTGACATCAAATGAAGAGGCAAACAAACTTGAATATTTTTTGTAAAGGCGATATGTCGCTCTTTAATAGTTTGGTTGGGCTCTTGTGTTTTCAAATAAGGGTCATCAGGTACTCCAGATCTTCGATTATCCTAGTTTTCCCTTTATGTGGCCATTAAACCCTAACTCTATACCAAATTTCAGCTCTCTGAGTTTATGGGAAGTACTAGTTCTATTTTGATGATCATGAGTAAGTGAGTGTCATAAATGCAAAACTTTGCTTTCGCTTAACTTCGGAACTAAAGACCTACAGACTTGAAATTTTTTATTTTAAGTGTGATTTTATAGCTTACTGGATGATGAAAATTTCTGCGTTCTGGTCTTATCTAGAGGTTCTCAAATAGGGGCCTGAAAATGCGACGAAATTGTTCCAGTAAAGGATGGTACGGCAATGTTTGCTTCGCGCTCGACTTGGCGGGGGCACTGCCGTGCCCCCCGATAATGAATAGTAATCGTTTTACGAAAACTGCTAGTTTGCCGGATTTAAAGTTGATATAAGCCATACCTTTAAAGGGGATACATCAAAAATAGCACCTACAGGCCGATTTTATTGCCATTATAAAAGTCGTTGTATAACCAAATCGTTGAAGAACAAGAAGGTGTATCGGTTTTGAAACCCATCACAAGTTCCGAGAGATGTGTCGGTTCAATTTTTATTTTACACACTTAAAATATATTTTTACAATGTAACAGTACAAAATGTCCGATGACGCTTTGTAATTTTTTTTTTATGATAAATGTCAAAGATTGCCGCCAAAATTTAGTATACAACTTTTTGGTGGAAAAGTCATAGTTAATTATTTATTTACAAATAATATAACAGATTTTATGTATATATTTAATTTATTAGAATTTAAAATTATTTATTATATAAGTAAATTTAATTTATTTAGGTATCAGAAATGATTTCAATAATTTATTATTGCTCCATCTATTGGTGTTAATATAAACTACTACGGTCTTTAGTAGTTCAGGTATTTTTCAAAGATGGCAGTAGTTAGTATGCAAATATTGCTATGAAGGCATGTAGGGAAGTTACATGGCCCCGATGCCAGCTAAGTATAAATGAATTTATAAATTTGAATTTGAAATTCTTGACTAAAGAGGAGATATTTCAGATCAAAGTGGTCAGTACGACAAAACGCTAATTTTACTCCGCACACTTTTGTGCTGGTAGATGCCCGACAACAGTAGCCAAGACTCTCCAAACAGCGGTTACCGCCCTAACCAATTGCTTTAGGAAATGGAGATTAGAAATCAACCCCGAGAAGAGTCAGGCGGTCATGTTCACTAGACGAACTGCCCGTTCCTACTCTATCGATAGCATTCCCCCCCTTAAAATTTTCAACAAGCCGGTCACTTGGACCAGGCAGGCCAAATACTTGGGTGTGACCCTTGACGATCAACTCAGCTTCGCCCCTCACATAAAGCAAGTCCGCGCACGGGCAGCCTTTGTGATGGGCCGTCTCCACTGTCTACTCAACTCTAGGTCGCGTATGCCCCTGAGTAGCAAAATCCGACTATACACCACCTGCATACGGCCTATCATGACCTATGCCAGCGTGGTGTTCGCGCATGTTAAGCCACACAGGATCCACAGGCTACAGACACTACAAAATCGTTTCATGCGCCGAGCTACGGGAGCACCGTGGTTCATACGAAACGTCGATCTCCACATCGACCTCGAACTGCCGACCATCAAGCAATTTATGAAACGGTGCTCTCAGAGCTACTTTGACTCTGCCATGACACACCCCAACCAACTAGTGGTTGGGGCGGCTTCCTATAGACCCTCCAAAATCTCCTCCATCCGACGTCCTCGTCACATCCTCGACGAAGAGGACGACAATATCACACTCGCTCAACAAAGAGCCTACACGGCCCGCGAGGCCTTAACAAATAAATATCCGCGGTTCCGCCCTCGCCGTCGAGGTGCGAAACCGCGCCGCGCAAAAGTCACTACTAAAAACGTGGGCACGCCCACTTTGCCTCCAGCGACGCCCCAAGCCGAGGTTCGTTCCCCACAGGGGGAGCCCTTGGGCGATGTCGCTTAGCATACTTTTCTCCGGGTTGAGAGCCCTCAGCGCTCACCCATAGTGCGCGTCAAGCTGTCAAGGCCATCTGCGGCCAACAGCTGTTTACACAAAAAAAAAAATTCTATTCATTCAGTCGACATACGATTCAGCTCGCACACTTGTACGGTCGTCACTAGTTCTATCATCAATTTATTGTACATAATTTATGAAATGTAAATAAATCGTCAGTCTTAGAAATAACTCTCTTCGTTCTTCTTCGCCGTCTCTTCACATCTTCATTCGCCAACCACAACACAATTGTAGGGTGGCTAATCTCCACACGCCATCCTACACATTTAATATAATACTTTATTATAAATACCGATCATCTTCTTATACCGATCAACTTGTGTCTCTCACTTTTCCCTCGATGTTACTCGACATTGGCAAATTTGTGGCAACCCTACGCCGCTGAAGCCATAATAAGAAGTTGAAGGGACTTTTGACGCGAATGTCAAAATGTCACGTAGCGTTCTTATATTTTTTTCATTATTTTAGTGTTTTAAAGTGTTATATTGAATAATTTTGCTGATATTTTATGTAATATAATGCCGATATAATTCTGAAATGTAGTGAATATGATATAATAGTGAATAGCGTTCATTTTGACATTCTGCCAAAATTTCCAGAGAAGGCATGATTTGGATATCAGCACCAAATCATGCTAACGACTGACTGAAAGACTTACGACTAAAGACGTGAATTGTCAATATAATATAATAACTCGACACTGGCACCAATAGCTCACATTACTGTAGCTCATTGCCATCAAATAAGAAGAAGAAGAAGAAGAAGTTGAAGTTGACATTTGTGAAGGTGTGGGCGCGCATCGTTAAAGTATTTACAGATGATCGAACTTGGTCCGGAACGGACCACGAACATGGTGCGCTTTGAACCACATTCGATCGTGTGGCGCACGGTCCGCCGGGCATTATTATTTTTAAAATATTCACAGACGATCGAACTTGGTTCGGAACGGACCACGAACATGGTGCGCTTTGAACCAAATTCGTTCGTGTGGGGCTCGGTTCGCCAGACATCATTATTATTAATATCAGTACGGCTGGTTTTGGAGCACTTGCACATCAGAAGCGGTGCGTTCCGAAGCGAATCGATGGTGTGGACGGCGCACCGAACCATATATCGGTCTAGCTAGTCGCTATTGTGCCACTGTACGCGCAACACGTCGCAGCGTGTTCACAGACATGGATTCGGAGCAAGACCAAGAAGTTCTCTGAATTCTCTACCTGACGCTAGAAATTTTAAAGTACACCAAGTGCCACCAATCTCTCTTCAGCACTCACAGCTTGTCGCATACCTGTTTCGGATTTAGTTATATGTGGTTTCACAAGATCCAATAATTCAATAAATGCTTTGGAACTCATTCGAAGATATATACTAAAATCTTTATCATCGAGATCTTTAATGAGATTCATATGACTGTACTGTTGTCTGCTTCTGAGATAAAATTTTGTCCATCCTTTTCTTCTTTTTCGTTGCTTATGCAATGGCGATGTAGCAACATAGTTGCCGCAACTAATGTAATTTTGGCCTGTTTTGATAGAATAGGCGGCATGTCGAGGAGACGTGTTCACGCAATGCTAGTACAATACGACTGGACAATTCGGAGTCCGCTGCGCTTGTCTGTTGCGTAGACCGCACCGTACAGTTCGTGGTCCGTTCCGAACTAAGTTCGATCGTCTGTGCGTACTTTTATGCGTGAAATGTTGACTAGCTAACTTCAGGGTGTCGATTTTTTTGTGGAGATCGTTTAAGGTTATTTAAATGTTATGTACCTAATTATTAATTACGTTAATTGAATTTTTCATGTGTTTTGTAATATTAAAAATAATTATACTTTTATTTATTACTTAATTATTAAATATAGGCTAGTATACATATAACATATGCAAGAAAAGGAAAACGAAATAAAACCCTATACCAACGTATCTGATCAGCGTGGTACAGTAGATCAATTACACTTCTGTTATAGAGAAGACTCGAGGCCGACAATAGGACATACATGAACTGTGATGACGATGATTATAGCATATAATGACGCTCACAAATAATTTAACGTTTGGTAGTATTGATAGCCGCCACCACAGAGCAAAATATCACTCAGCATTGATATCAAAAGTATCATCTTCATCATCATCACTATCTCTTTTTTATCGCTAACTTTTTGCACTGTAGATAAGCTGTTTCACGAAACAAATTGCATTCTGATAATAATATTCGTGAGTGCCGACAATCTATTTTGTCGTTGTCATCACATAAATCATTTATTAATTATAATGGCTTAGAAATAATAAAGAATAAGTACAATTGAAGATTTTAAATTACCCCCGACAGAAATAAAATTTAAAAAGTATTCCGTTCTCCTCAACAGGAATTACAATTAATTGTCATTTAACGATTACACTGGCATGCGTGAAGCACTCAATCGTGTAATCATACCCCATTACATCTTTTTGAAAAAGAGCTTATACTCTTACAGTGCTGGACCGATATTTACCAAACATAGCTAAGAACCACCGCTAGGAAACTGTCATTCAAATAACAAAAAACCGCATCGAAATCGGTCCATCCATTTGAGAGCGACGATGCCACAGACAGACATCGATGTCAAACTTGTAGCGCCTCTCTTTTTGCATCGGCGGTTAAAAATAGTTTAATTCTCCCTCGCAATACACATATACTAATTAAAATTACTTACTAATAGACAGGCGACAGATATGTAAATACTCGATGTGAGAGCTAGCGTCCCACCAGAAGGTGAACAAAAGAATCAGTACTCATAATGCTGTGGTACCTCACCTGAGATCCACGACGCTGTTTTCTTGGAGCGTCTTGTATTATAGTACTTAGCGATATAATCTTTATGTCTTTCAATATTTTCCCTTCAATAGATAAGTTTTTCTATAGTTAGGTTCTATATGTAAATAGTTATTTCTTTATAGTGTTTTATACTTATCGTAAAATCTTTGACTATTTCATGGTTAAAATTAAAATATCGGTTTTTTCATAGTCTCACGAATTTATTTCGAACAGATAAGCAGATGTGTCATAATTGCTACGCTTGGCATTAGTGTTGACGATTGCAGATGGCATTTCAAAGAGCTCAGTGGCTTTTACAACTGGATGGGGAAAGTAAAGGGTAAAAATACTTATATTCTTTAACCACACGAAAAATCACTGCACTTGTTGCTAAAAATTTACCGAGTAAGTCCTCGATATTTATTTTCAAACACTTAGTTTAAAGACAGATATTTAAATATTGAACAATATCTACGTTCTTTCTTTGTTTTTTTTTTGTAGCAGAATGGACAATCCCTATCCTTTCCACCCAAGGCGACAGCAAAGCAGCGTGCATACCTATAATCCACCGTGTTCAATCCCCATCGTCACTGAGCCGTCCACCGCCACCGATACCTTAACATCCGTGGCATGCCCGGAATAACTACCATCCGGAGTAATTTTGACATTATCTCTAGTTACATCCATAATAGATCACGATATTACCATAATAACATCCTATTTGAAACCATTAAGTAGTTTTCTATGAATTTATAAAACGGATTCTCATTTAGTTCAGTTACAATCCATCTCCTGTGTACAAGACTCTCTACTATTTTTTTGTAAGTAATCGTATTATTAGAATATTATTTCTCAAATATAAACATCAAAACAAGCAAAGGCATTAAATCTATCGTATTTATAGTATAGCGCCTAACAAAAATACTTGCGCTTGCGTTATATCGACAACTTGTATACCTATAGTTGTCAATTAAACTCTAGCGCGAATATTGATATATTCTATCTTCTTCTTTGGAGCCCATGTAAGTCTCACTATTGACCTTGTGGTAATCTTTGCTGGCAGAGACAATGGCGAAGTACTACCACCCTGTTTTATCTCGTTAAGGTGTTTGCCTTAGTTACTCCGACTGGTTAATCGAAGTAACTAAGAGCTCACCATGATATCGGGCAGCTTCCCTAGCAAACGCAGCGTAGAACTTCCATAACACCTCACTGCAATCGTCAACCAGGCTGGTTAGCCCTTATCTTCCCGTGGAGTAATAAGATACAAATAAGCGAGCACCAGAAGATTAACCTGCAACGCTCTTCTGGAAAACACATGTCATGTCTAGCATATCGCTTATGGTAGTATGGATTATTGCTAATTTTCAAGCTGCAATCTGATGAAGAGTAATTCCTTCCCCCAGGATAATGTCTGAAGTTTCAGTAGTAATATATACCAGCTGAAAGTCCCATGATATTGCTTCTACTTACGCATTGCAGGAGACGAGAGTGGCATTCATCACATTTTTCTACCTCTAAATTAATTTATTTCGGTTTAACTCCCATCTCAGCCATGGTTCTGTTAGTCAATAGACCGCATTATATCCACTACCCTCAGACCAGAACCTATACGGCTGAAGACGCTTCCTTGACCTTCGACGCCAATTGCATATTCTGTAAGACAAGGGGCCAAGAGGACTTTATCCGGTCGTCACCCAACAATTTCTTGAACTACATTTTCTAGTAAAAGGAGGCAGTTTCAGAAGAAGCACTCACTCTCGCTTCGAAATATAGCTGGAAACATGGCCAAAAGAAAGAGTTTGTCTATTCCGAATGCACATACATATATGTAAATGTTCTGCTATTCAGCCAAATCTAAGTACAATAAATATTTCTAGAAAAATAAACTTTACCAAAAATGTTCATCATCATCGTCATCATAATTTAACCTACCGCTGTGAACTGCTGGACGTGGGCCATAAAGTATAGTCCTGTACCGCTTGCATCCAAGGACGCCCAGAAAATTACACCTGATCGTTGGTGCACCTAGTTGAGCGTCCTACACTGCTACGTCTGATGTGTGGTTGCCACGAAAGAACCTTTCTGCCTCAAAATATGTACCTATATTTTTTTTATATAGTTACCTTATTACCTGTTTCAATCATTTTTCAGGAACATGAAGTATGTCATAACTTTTTTGTTATTTAATAGTTTGATCATTTGGAATAATGCAACGGAATCATCAACTTACACAACAAAATATGACGGCATAGATTTAGATGAAATTTTAACCAATGATCGCTTACTGACTAATTATGTGAACTGTTTACTAGATCTTGGTCCTTGCACTCCTGATGGTAAAGAGTTAAAAAGTAAGTACAATTAATTAACTTTTTAATTACCGAACGGAATTATTGAGAAAGACTATGGTTTCCTTGAAAGTAACCTAGATCACAAAAATAAAATTCCTTTTATATGAATACCTGACCCTACCCTTTTCCATGCTTATTGGTGATATAAAAGACGAATGTGGGATATAAAATCTATGCAAGAAAAGGGAAATGCAAAATAAACTCTTATATCGAACCGTGTGACTAGCGCGGTAAGTTGATCAAATTGCCTCCTATTGCGGAGGTGAAGTCCAATAATAGGACGGATACGAGCCGACATGATGATGAATACCTAATATAGACACCTGGACGCAAAAAGATTAACTTTTCTTTTGGAATTCTCTTCTACCAATTGAATCATTATCCTTACTTACTATATTAATATTATAAATGCGAAAGTAACTCTGTCTGTCTGTCTGTCTTTCCGTAACAGACAGACAGACGTCTGTCTGTTACGCTTTCACGTCTAAACCACTGAACCGATTTTGATGAAATTTAGTACAGAGGTGAACTAAAGCTTGAGAAGGGGCTCGATGGTAGAACCATGAATCTTTGTATTAAGGCACTTGATAATAAATAAATAAATATTCGTTCTAGCGTTTTGAATATATCACTTACATGGGGATGAAATTCAACCCCTAAAACACCAAAAAGCATACAGCCGAAATCACTGGGCCTAGAAACTATTTTTTTTTGCACTGTCGTATTTCTTGGGGTACACGAGTACTAAGCAAAGGATTTTTGGTTAATCAACCCTTTAAGGGGGTGAAAAGCGTATAACCTTTCACGTCTAAACCACTGAACCGATTTTGATGAAATTTAGTACAGAGGTGAACTAAAGCTTGAGAAGGGGCATAAGCTACTTTTTAATGCGAAAAAACGGGTATAAAGGGTTGAAATAGGGGATGACATTTTGTATGGCAATTCATCATTTTCGATGATAGAACCATGAATCTTTGTATTAAGGCACTTGATAAGAAATAAATAAATATTTGTTCTAGCGTTTTGAAAATTTCACTTACATGGGGATGAAATTCAACCCCTAAAAGACCACAAAGCATACAACCGAAACCACTGGGCCTAGAAACGTATTTTCTTTTACACTGTCGTTTTTTTGAGGTACACGAGCACTAGCAAAGGATTTTTGAAAAATCACCCTCTTAAGGGGGTGAAAAGCGTATAGACGAACCTATTGGGGCTAGCAACCTAAAACTTTGTATGCGATTCTCTTTCTTTTGTTATAAGTGAGCTCTAAGAAATTATTTTTTGAAATTCAACCTCTTTTTTTTTTTTATGGGTGGGTCGCGGTCGGTGCGCCTCCGCACCACTCCGTCCGGGGCGACAAAGGGCCTAAAGCACGCAACTCCCGCGACCCACCCAAAAACCACGTCGCCTTCGTCGTTGGGCCGACCACTGGAGCAGCGTTAACTTGTCGTCAGTGGTCGGCCCGACGGAATACCCCCTATTGGGGTACCCTCCCATCGACCGACGTCCCCCCCCTCGGGGAGGACGTCGGTCTTTCCTCACGCGGTCGGCCTCTCGGCGGGTGACGGACTAATCCCCGGCCACGTCACCCGCGGGAAATTCAACCTCTAAGGGGGTGAAAGACCCTCTTAGAGAGTTAAACCTAGAAACGTGAAATTTTGTATGAAGTAGTCTTTCTTGAGGAAAGTGCTCACTAAAAAGAGTTTTTTGCAATTTTACCCCTAAGGGGGTGAAAAGCGTATAAACGAAATCACTGAGCCTGGGAACGATCGTTTTAGTACACGGTCGGCTTTCTTAGGGTACCCCAAAATTTTTCTTAGTGCTCGCTTACCAAGCGCTATGAAGGAATTTTTGGCAATCTCACCCCTAAAGAGATGAAAAGTGTATAACCTAAAATAATGGTCCTAGGAACGTAAAAGTTCTGTTTTGGAATAAGCAAGCCCTAACAAAAAACTTTTGCAAATAGAATCCCTAAGAGGGTGAAAAGTGTATAATAGCCAAAGATACCGGGCCTAGGAATGTGAAATGTTGTGTACCGATCTGTTTTTTTGGGGTAAGCGCCCACTAAGAAATAATTTTGGACAGCCCCAAGGGGGTGAAACGCATATAGTCCAAGACACCCAGCCTATATAACGTCATTATCTTCTATCTATATAACATCTATCTTGCTCTTATCCTAATTACTTTGGGTCGACGCAATATGTAGGTACTCTTCTGCCATCGTAGATATATTGCAAAGGTTTTAGCAACATTTTATGACCGCCTGCCTGGCGGATGATAATTTTGGCCAGACGGCATCACCAATTGGTCCAGGTCGATGTAAATCTTTGTCTTAGTAGTATTTTGCGACACCCACGAACAATGAACGCGTGGTAATATTCCTAGCCGCTACCAGACAGTAAGTTACAATCAAGATAGTAATCCAATTTTCTATCTCTACAAATAAATAAATTTGTAGCGTCTGTTTGTCTGTCAAGATAATGTTTTATTTATGCTCACACAATTGGCTGGAGCAACTGTGAGAATTTAGTGATTTTAAAATTATTTCACTAATGGACAGCTATTTTTAAGCGATTAACATATTTAAGCTATTTTTATCCCGATATGCCTACGGCATCGGCCACAATGCAATCGCGGGAATTTAATAGATTTAAAAATTAATTCACGAACGAAAAGCTACATTATCAGTGAATAACATATAACGAACGAACGAGAACTCCGCGAGTGAAAGCGGGGGATGTCAACCAATTTTTAAAATTCTTTCACCAATGGAAAGCTACGTTAACAGCGAGTAACATAGGCAATTTCTATCTCGGATATTTCTATGGGATTTGATTAATATAATTTTTTTTCCACCCATGTAAACTTATAATGTCAGCGAGTAACATAGGTATTTTTTATCTCGGCATTCGTATGGAAATGGGGTCTACGTGGGTGAAACTATGGGAGGTTGATCGATATTATTGTTTTTCACCAATGGAAAGCTATATTATCAGGGACTAAGGAAAGCCATATTTCCTAGTGAATCTGAACTACAAGTGTGGAAGTAATATTCAAATGTGAAAGTTTGTGAAAATATTTGGATGTCTGTTACTCAATCACGCGTAAATTATTTAGCAAATTTGGATGAAAATTGACACTTAGAGTATTTCTTAAATTAAGAAATAGAATACTTTTTATGTCGATATTATTATTTGAGATAATAGTTCAATATGCAAGTTAGTTTATACGCGGGCGAAGCCGCGGGCAAAATTTAGTGAATTTATAAATCAGCTTTGGCACTTGTTTACAAGAATTTCTGTGCAAAGTCCTATTCAGCGAACATTTTGTTTAGCAAATTCTGACGTTACCTTTATAATAGAATAAGCAATATTATAGAAACTGCATTCAGAGTAACCAGTTCATCACCATCATCTTCTTATTTTGTATTGGCAATAAGCTACAATAATATAAGCTATTGGTGCCAGTTTCAAGTTATTATATTCTTCTTAATACATCTTAGTCTTAGTCGCTACCATTGATTGGGTACTGGCAACGAAATCAATAATTTCTCTGGGAATTTTGCGGAACATGAAAACACCTTCATAAATAACTATAAAATTTATAAAAGTTATGGCACTATCAATGATACCTTTAGAATGCATTTCATCCTAGATCCATAAAAGTTTATAAACCACCTGTTATTTAACGAAGTTCCAAGCTTTTCAGACGGCGCTTGTTAATACTTTTATTATCATAAACCATATTATTACAGAAAATCTTCCGGACGCTATCCGTAACGATTGCATAAAATGTACTGACAGGCAGAAGGAAGGAGCTGACCTTGTAATGCACTACATAATTGATCATAGACCAGCTGATTGGATTAATCTTGAGGAGAAGTAATATTATTGTATAAAAACATTATTTAATATGGTTAGGGATAGATCATCCTGTTGGGCTTGGCACTTGGAAATTAAACAATCTGTTAGGCTCTCGAACAAGAAAGATATACACCCATTAAACAAAAGTTTCGCATAATAGGTCATATACATATTATTTAGAAAAAGTTGAAATGATACGTTTTTATAGCAATTATCTATCGTATTCGATCGATCTGTCGTCGGATCAGCTGCACGATAACTTATTATGTGTCTTCGATATCACATAAGCATATCTCTTTCATAATAATCGGATTTAAGAGTTCAAGATAGTTTGTAATAATATTTTAACTATTATTGCAGATACAATTCAGATGGCAGCTACAAAATGAAATATTTAACTACAAAAGAAACTCCGAAAATACAAGCTAATTCCACAGAAAACAACTCGGAAGAATAAGATAATACTTCAGAATTTCTGTAATAATAGGTGACAAATATTATGGGTATAATGATAAGATTATATAATTAGGTGTAACTGAATGGTTTTAAAGTTATGGTAAAACGTCTATACCTAGACTTTCTGACGGAGTCAACTCGGCAATGATGGCTCTCCCCTACTTTTAATAAAATTTATATGTATGTATATGTATGTTTATGTATGTATATATGTATTTCTATGTGTGTATATATATATATATATATATATATATATATATATATATATATATATATATATATATATATGTGTGTATATTGTTTGTGTGTACAGTGTATAAAAATATAATTGCTATACTTGGATAACCAAATTTTAAAAATTACCCCTTACAATCTATTGCACCTGCCTAAATTATTTCTGCTCCACCCGTGGTTGACTGGCAGAAAATGCCTAAGGCATTAAGTCCGCTATGTACCTTATTTTTGTGTGCTAAAGTTTAAATAAATAAATAAATATGTTAAATGAAATTAAATTTACTTGAAAGAAGTATACCTTGCAATTTAAAATTTCCTTCTTAATAAATCTATACCAATAAATAAAATTGGAGTGTCTGTTTGTAATGTCAAAATAATGGACTTTTTTCATGCTCACACGGTTATTTGCACTATACATATGCCTAAAATACATTTTATATATTTTTTTGTCTGTCTGTCTGTCTGTTTGTTCCGGGTAATCTTCAAAACGGCTGGACCGATTTCAAAAATTCTTTCACCAATCTAAAGCTATAATATCAGGGCGTAAACTAGGCTATATTTTATCCCGGTATTCCCACGGGAACGGGAACTACGCGGGTAAAACGACTATAACCTATAACCGAAGCGAAGCGAGGGCGGGTTGCTAGTATATAATAAAGTCATTTCAATAAGTGATTCTTCTTCTTTATTGAAACGATCTAATTCTTAAATATTATTATAAATTGTATACATTTCTCATTAAAACTAAAAATCATCACATTAACAAAATTATTTTATTAAATAAGTACAGCTCGTGCAATGTTTTATATATTACCATCGACAATAATTAATAAATATTCACAATATTATTTGACCATAAATATGTATATATCTTAGAATAATAACATATAGAAGGTAAGTCCACGCACAAAAAGTGAGGCATTTCAAGTGGAGCCTAATGGAGCCTACGCCGGAACAGTCCCGTAATGTACAAGTCATTGCACTGCACGAACGTATGCAACTCTTAAAAAATAAATAGGTAATTATGACGGCTTGTGCATTCAAATGGTGCCACAACACATTTGAAAAACATAAAAAGGTTTTTAACATTACTTTTAAAAGTATTTCGACGATTTATGTTAATAAAAACAAAATTTGATTTCATAATTTGTATAGTGGTTTCCGTGTGTACGTGTGTAATCGTCTGCCCGCCATTAGTATTTTTAGATTCAAATTTTTAAAGTTCGAAGTACTGACACTATCCTTCTATACGTTATTATTCTAAGGTATATATAGATCTTTCTGAAATAAGAAGTTTATAATTGAAATTTCGCGTTTATAAAAATTAAAATTATAACGTTTCTTATCGTTTAAACTTTATACACTTTAAACAACAAATGCTTGAAACTTTTTATTTTTATAATTTACTTTATATATCCTTTACATTAGATTTCATATAATTATTTGTAATGTTTATTTTTAATAAGTGATAGTTACACATATTCGTTCATAAATAACCAAACAAGATCAAGAATAGGCTCTTATTTAAATATTTTCCATTATAGTTTTAAAGAAATGTGCACATCATAAATCATGACACTTCAATCAAATAATCGTTAATTTGGATTTACTTCTATTTTGTAATTATAATATTTTTTTTCATTATTTATTACAATCGTTATAAAGTGAGCTTTATTGAAGTACTACTTGCAGACACATGTCCACCCTACTATAAAAAAAATTAAATTAGAAAGGGAATTACTAATGATGAAATCTAACATGTTTTCACTCTAGCTGTAACAACCGGCCAAACATATTAATTTTTGGGGAACATTTCTTTCCCCTTTCAAATAATTTGGAGTACACATGTATGTATAACAATGTTAATCTTAAGTTAATGTGAATTTCTAACGTTGTATTTTAATAAGAGATCATAAAATATTTAATAAGTATTAAAGCCACAAAATGCGTCGAATGATTTTCACACAGTCCATGCACCTTATCCACCAACCAATCTTTGGAACTTATTTAGTCCGTCGTACCTAGTAAGAAAAAGCTTCCAGGCAACAGGATCATGCGCTAACATTGCAGCCATTATTTTGCCAGCTTTAACTTTTTCTTGCACAGTGCATTTTGTGCAATCCTCTTTAATAGCTTGAATCAAAATTTCTGTAAAATACATATAAATATTTAATTTACGAAAATACTGCAAAAAATGTTGAATAATTTAAACGTAGTAAATGTTCTATGACGACGACGATAACGGCAGTGTAGGACGGCTTATCTGCCTCACCCTTTATGGACCGGCGACCTGATGAAAGTAGCTCGGCTTCGTTGTAAGCAGGCGGCACAGGACCGCACTTTGAGGCCAAACATGAGGGAGGCCTACCTCTAGGACTGGATGGCTGATGATGATGAAATTTTCAACGCCGAAAGTTAGTTAATGTGAATATTTGAAAAAAAAAAGGCTCACATCTAGAAGAGCCAGTCAAAGTGCTGGGCTGGATTTGTATTTTGCCTAAATGACCAGTTTTACTTCCTAGTAGGGAGTAAGTTCCTCTTCTAATTACTATATATTCCTGATAAATAACTGTATACTATCTCTATACGTAAGTATGAAAATAAAACTTAAATATGCTAAAAGCAAATAGGGCTCAATGTCATTGATGAAACAAATCATAACTTACTTTTTATATCACCCATTTCCTTGGAACAGTGTCTATCGAGCGAGGTCAAACATTTTACATCTTGCGCGGGCAACGGCTCAATAGCTTCATTCAAATGTTTATTTTTCTTTAGAGCATTATTTTCTTCAATATCATTAACCACTTCATTAATTAAAGCCATATCTTCATCGTCATATACTATTTTATAGCCCATACTTTTTACTCCATCACTAACAAATCTATGTATACCTGCTGGACCTGTTGGTAGTTCTATTTTATCATCAGCAATTACATTTAGTCTGTTTATTATAAGCAATAGAGTAACAGCAATAAGTTGAACGCACATAGTGATTGATTACAGTCTTTGATAGCTCAACGTTGAATGAAGTGAATACAATGCCAATGGTTAGAAGTGGGCCAAGTATTTTGTAATGTTGCGTGTTTTGGTCTTAATTGTTGGGAGAGATTTATATTCAACAATATGATTAGGGTTATCAAGCAACGGAAAGTATTTAAAAGCTAATAATTTTTAGCGTATTTCTCTATCATCGTCGTCATCATCACAGCAGCGCACTGGTACTGCTGGGTTCTAGACTCTGAGTGAAATTAAATCATTCGTTCGAATTAACAAAATCGGGGTGAAATTAACCTATTATACCATGGTGGTCGTCTGACCAACCCGTCTGGGTTGGTATAGGATTTTCTTTCTCATGTATAGATGTATATTATAATCCTTTAGTGGTCTTTTACACCACCCACCCCCAAAAATGGGAGTGGTGAATTGTATTCTCACTGCCGTTCCCACATCGAAACAAAATCTCTCTATCGCCTGTGATAAAGTTACCAATTTGCCATAAATAGGTGGTTATTTCTACTCTTGAGCCCTGATACGTACCTGGACATGAGCTCCTCCACAATTGAAGAAAAACGGTCTATTATACCGCGTTGACCAATTATATATAGATATCTCATACGACACTCACAGGTAAGGAAGGAATGGTGATATATTGTATTCTGATCACTTTACTACCTGGATAAAGTTACCACACGATTTGGTCACAACACGAAAAATAAAACAGTACTACGTTTTTCGCCTTGTAATTATTAATAAGAGCCAAAGTATTACTTATAACATCCACTTAAGTACATAGGACTAAATCATTCAAGATTTGCTTTAAAAATAAACTTGTTTTTTTTTGGGGTGGGTTACGGTCGGCGCGCTCCTCGCACCACTCCGTCCGGGGCGACAGAAAGGGCGTAAGCACGCAACACCCGCAACCCACCCAAATACCACGTCGCCTTCGTCGTTGGGCCGACCACCGGAGAAGGGTTACTTGTCATCAGTGGTCGGCCCGACGGAATACCCCCTACTTGGGGTACCCTCCCATCGACCGACGTCCCCCCCTCGAGGAGGACGTCGGTCAAAAACAAAAATAAACCTGTACTAATTTCATAAAATTTTAATAAAATTTAAATGGAATGTGTGATAACGTTTTAAGAAAACTGTCACCCTCATTAATGAATGATTACGACTCCAAGGAGTGCCTTGGAGTCGTAATAATATATACATCGGGCTAATAGCTTAATAGGCAGCAATAATATTTTAGGACATTTGAAACCCCAAATACGATCGCAAAACCTGTAGCCAAACGTGGTGAGTATGGCATTATAGCCAGCTTGGAGAGGCCTTCGATAAGCTGACGAAATGAAAAGGAAAATGGAATGTGAGATATTTCTCACAGCACAACCCTATATTTTGAATGTATTCAGGACGCGTATGACATCGTAAACAAACAGCCTTCGGTCGTGTTGAATAGCAAGCATGTATGTAAATACTGAACGCTATTGAACCAATGATGAATTATTTCATACATCATTTATAATTATTGCTAAACAATCTTTCTATGTAGTAACGGGAATAATACAAATTACCACCAACTTTCTTGTTCGTGGGTCGTAAAATCCGACTAAGGGATTGTAATATACAGATAACATATCATCATCATCGCAGCCCATATACGTCCCACTGTAGGGCTCGGGCCTCCTCTACAATGGGAGGGAAATTGACCTATTATACCATGCTGGCCAGACATGTTGGTATAGGATTTCATTTCGAGTTTTTCTTCTCTTACTCAGGTGTTATGTGCATATTATATCCCTTAGTCGTCTTTTACGATACCCACGGGTAAGAGAGGGTTGTGATTGTATTCTTACTCCGTCACCACACAGCAATACTTTCTCTAAGTCACTTTATTTTGTCAATTTTCGTCACTACAGATCCTTTTTCGCGTATCTACGCTACGTATATGCAGTCGGTTCCCATATGTCACACGTCTAATATTATAGTTGATAGTGGACAGCAAGACCTTTAAGCAATAAATCATGAATTTTACGAATATTGAATAGGGAACAGTATCCATTGATATATTACTGAATTGAAAGAATAAATCTGTATGGTGGCGGAGTAAGAATACAATTCACCACACCCTATCTTGCCCGTGGGTGTCGTAAAATGAGACTAAAGGATGTAATGAATAGATAACATCTAGCAGAAGGTTAACTCGTAATAAAACCTTATATCAACACGTCTGACCAGCATGGTATTGTAGGTCAATTTCCTTCCTATTATGGAGGCGGCTCGCGTCCAACAACGAGACGTATGTGAGCCGAGATGATGATAATCATGATGGAAGGATCTAGAGTGATATTTAGTAACTAACACAAATAGCAGTTGCTTTCATCTCATCTCGGCTCATGCACGTCCCACTGCTGGGCCCGAACCTCCTCTACGCCCCACTGTTGGGCTCGAGCCTCCTCCACAATAGGTGAGAAATTGCCCTTACTATACCGTGTTGGTCAGACAGGTTGATATAGGTTTTGTTTCGAGTTTTTCTTCTCTTGCATAGATGTAATATGCTTACTATATACCTTAGTTGTTTTTACGACATCCACGGGCAAGATAGAGGGTGGTGAATTGTTATTTTCGCTAGGCAAATTTATTATATGTGGAATATCTTGGGTAGCGAAGAAACGAAAATAAAGCAATGACAAATAAATAATTTTATTACGATTTCTTCAATAAATCTTCCATTATCTTAGACGCTACGGCCATGTCGATTTTATTCTGAGAATTCTTAGATAATATACCCATGATTGCTTTAAATACTTTAGTTTTACCATCTTTGTATTGTTTCACTAATTTAGGATTATTCTCTAATATAATAGAGCACATCTTTGTTATTTCTTCTTCATCGCTTGTTATTAACCAACCTTTTTCTTCTATAATGTTCTTCGGCGATACGTCATCATCAGCTAATTCAATTAATTCATTTATGGCTTGTCTACAAATATCTAAATTAATGTCTTTCTTGAGAAGCAGATCAGTCAGTTCTTTTAATTGCTTCACGGTAATTGGACAATCCTCTGGATCCAGTTTCTTTTTATTAAGTACAGTCAGGAGATCATTTAATAGGAGATTGGCAACTTTAGTGGGAGATCTATTTTCTTCAGTTGTCAATTCTTCAAAGTACTCTAGTAGGACAGGTACGTTGACGAGTTGTATTGCTGTTTCGGGACGCAGTTGAAATTTTGCCATGAGATGTTTTCTAGAATCTTCTGGAAGTTGCGGCAATTTGTCCTTTATTAAAGGTATGCTCAGTACGTCGTTGTGATCTATTTTGGTCTTTAAGTTTACGCGTAGCGGTGGTAGATTTGGTTCCGGCATATACCTGAATAATTAAAATATTTAATTATACCATAACATTATATACAAGGTTGGAAATTAAAATGAGCTTGATGACATTCAAAAGATTTAAGATGCCTCCTGCTCTAAAAATATATTCCTATTTTTTTCAGGCAATATTAATGGCACTGTCGGGCAATACCTCCTCCACAATAGGAGAGCGAATGGCCTATTATCGCGCGCTGGATATATGGATTAGTACAGTTTTGATTCGCCTTTTACCCCTCTTGCATTGACATAAATTAGCTTTTTTTTTATTGCAAACGATGTCAAACGAGCAAATACACGTGAGTGTTGCTACCGCTCATGGACCTTTGCAAACCCGCTGCCTGCCGCGAAGAAAGTGAAGGGAGTGTGAATACGTGCACCGAGGTTCGGTGATACTAAAGGCATCACTAAAAACCACATCCAAACACCCTCAGAAAGTTGGGCAGCTGGCTCTCTCGCTCACTAAACGAAGCACAGTAACAAATGGCTACTACTTAGACGTCGATTTTCTCCGAGAGTGTGGTACTACCCCGGACGAACCGGCCCGCGTCTGTAGACAGACAACTGTCAAGAGTGTGGTCCTATCACTACCAGAACTACTCCCTTTAGTAACTTTTCTCGACACCCACGAGAAAGAAAGAAGTGATTAATTGTATTCTTACTCCGTCATCACATGGAAACTCCAAAAATGTACAGTTACATCATATTTTTGAAATAATAATACTCTATTCAATTTTATTTTACGCAAAAAATATATAATATAAATAAATAAAATAAAACAAAAGAATTTTTAAAAATATGTAGTTCGTTTTAATAATATTTGCATTAGGTACACTCGGCAGCAGCGTGATTCAATTAAAATAATATATAAATGCTTATTTCCGTTACATGTTCTATCCTCATTAAAAGCATTTCTACGGAATATATGGAACGATAGTCAGCAGTTTCAATAAAAAAAATATCGCACTAAATTTAATGTGATGTAATCGTAAAAATGTCATCATCACCTTCTAATGTAAAGGTTAGTAGTGTTTGTAGTCACTACTACGCAGGATATCGTAAAAAAGTGTTATAATTGTAGACCGAATATTCAGGTGATATTCACAAATTGCAAGATTCGCTAATAAAATTTATCAACGCTACCCGTTGATAAAAAAATAATAATTGGCCATAGCGCGAAAATTTGCGTCAATATACTCATATCGTTATCGAGACCAATTTGTATGAGATTTGAAGCAGCGCCTCTATCGGGCAATAGGAGTACTGCTTCAAATCGATTTTTTTTGTGGGTTGAGGTACGATCAGCGCGCCCTCCCCCACTCGGCTCTATCCGGGACGACAGAGGGCCGGCGCGCGGCCCCGTAACCCACCCAGTAGCACGTCGCCTTCGTCGTTGGGCCGATCACTGGTGCAGAGTTCCTTGACTTCAGTGGTCGGCCCGACGAAGTACCCTCTCCGATCGACGTCCCCTTCCCAGTACATCGGTCGCCGTGCGTCGCGAGGTCAGCCTCTCTGCGGGTGACGGACTAAATACCCGGTCCGGTCACCCACAGCCTCTGACTGCTTCAAATCCATACAAATTAGTCTCGATAACATTATGAATACTTAGACACAAATATTCGTGATAAGCACAAATGTTTCTTTATCTCGATATCGTTAAAAGATAACGTTTAAAGAGTGATGGTAAAAGAAATAAATCTCCTGGTGTATTTAGTTTAACCTGTTGTTACTAATATACAAGTATTGAAACCAAAAATACCTCAAAACTACATTGCAATTATCGAATAGTTTTCCTTTTTTATTTAATATAGGTAGGCTATAAATTTTATTTTATTTCAATAGAATCTCTAAGTTTTATATAATTGTTTTTCTTTTCTTTCATTACACCTCGGCATACGTGCACAATTTTTAATCCTAAAGCAATTAAGGTAAACACGGTAAACTTCTTTTTTTAATGTACAACAAAGCAATGATTTAATAGGAACACTCACCGATAATCTTGAACGACCTCTTTGTCTCTCATAGCTATAGTGGCTTTAGCGGTCGCATCCCAGGCACGCGTTTCATTAACGATCCGTCCACCTTTGTCCAAAATGTTCTGTTGTCGGTCGATCTCATACCGAATTGCGCTAGCCACACCACGGACAGAACCAATGTTCTTTATCTGGCGAAAAATAAATATCTTTATCTAAAAGTTAGGAGACAAATTAGGGTTGAAAATAGACATTACTAGCAACCCACCCTCGCTTCGCTTCGGTTTCAGTTGACTTACCCGCGTAGTTCCCGTGAGAATAACGGAATAAAATATAGCCTATGTTAATCCCTGATATTACAGCTTTCCATTGGTGAAAGAATTTTTTTAAAAATGGGTTCATTGGTTTAAGCATGAAAGCGTGACAAACAAACAAACTTACTTTCGCATTTATAACATTAATAAGGATAACAGCAAGAGAATGAAACTCAAATTATAAATAAAAAGGCAAGTGCCTCACAACAAGACATGTAGAAAGAAGACTGCAAGATGTCATCACCCCTTCCTTTTCGTGACCATCGTAAGAGATGCTAATCACAGCAAGAAAAGTTAAAATCGAAATGAAATTCTATGGGACCCTACAATGCGATACTTAAGGCCACTCTTGATACCTAAATGTTAAATCTTTGAAAGCGATATTAAATCTTTGATAGCGATGTGAAGATGTTTAGGACTATTACCTCAGTCCTCGTTGACAATGGATCACCAGGGCGCCTCAGTGATACATTAGCGTCGACTCTTAACGCCCCCTGTTCCATACGTCCCGTGCATGCACCTAACCTCTGCACAATCAACACGAGCTCCTTTACTAACGCCGCTGCTTCTTCGCCGTCCTGAAATGAAAGTGATGAACCATTATTTACAAACTAAAATAATGAACGGGTAAATAATATAATTTAACTATACTTATTTATAAAATAAAAAATCAGGATGTATCATCAAGCATGATAGATCCTGATCTTGAAATATTTCCGGCAAATGTTCTTTTTTAAAGGTTTAAATGATTTAGATTGTAATTGATAATACTCATTATCATTAATAACTACTCTGTAATGCTCTCTGTTTTTTAACATGTTGTTCGCTTTTACACTTAAATCAATACATACATATACTCACGCCTCTTTCCCATAGGGGTAGGCACTTAGGCAGAGACCACTTCCTTCCATTTGCTATGATCTTGACATACCACTTTCGCCTCCTACATATTCATTAATCTCCTCATACATGTTCCACGTTTCAGGGTACTCCTAACATGGCCTTTCTTAAGAACGTCCCCGATTTGATTGTGGAACGTCCGCCTTGGTCTTTCCCTTCCAAAACTTCCATTCACATTCGCCTTATAAATTCTTCTTTCATTCATTCTCTCTACATGGCCGAACCAACTTAACATACCTTTCTCAATCCTTGTCACTACATCTACATTCATATCACAACGTTCCCTAATCACCCTGTTCTTAATTCTGTCACTCAATTTCACAGCAATCATGCTCCTTAGCACTATCATTTCCACACCATTTATTCTACTTTCGTACTTCTGCCATACTTATATCAATACTTACTAGATTTGAAATAAAACTTGATACATATTTCGAATTTTAGCTCTTTTATATTTGATTTTTAATTTCTCGATGCTTCGAGCATTGTCAACAGTCATGGTCACGTGAAGATTCTCGTGTCAGAGTCCTTCCCTCATCAAAAACAAACGCGATTAAATCCGTAAAAATAGTTATATTACAAATGTGTAGGTAATATTCGCATAAACATAAGAAATCATTTCCGAAGTTTTGATTTAACTTATGCTATTGTTCAATTTAAATTTATGTAATTATATCATTATTCATTATAATTTATTATTAACATGTTCTTTGATTGTTTATATGCTAATGAGCTCCAAACATACACTTCATGTCAAAGATCAACTAACTATTTTGTTTTGTTCTACACAATCAATCATTTCTGAATACTCCATTCTGACATAGAAACTGCTCAACAAAGACAGATTATTTTTAATTATAAAGAGAAATGTAGCAACTAATGATAGTACATACTAAGTTTTCTGTGTGGTGACAGAGTAAGAATACAATTCAACACCCCAATTCATGCCCGTAGATTTTGTAAAATACGACTACAAGAAAAGGAAAATTCAAAGGAAACACTTGCCAAGGCAACCAACCAATGTGGTTTAGTAGGTCAAATTTTCTTCCATAACGGAGGAGGCCCAAACTCAACAGTGGAACTTCTATTGATTCCTTACATGAACAATTAAATTTTTTTGATTACTTTAGAGAAAACATTTTTTTAAATAGATAGTACCCAATTTTACAAGATATTCAGAGGATAAAGTATTGTACAAAGGAAATATAAGAATAGTATTATGTATCCCGCGCTAATTACACCATGTTCCATTCTATCAAAGATGACCGACCAGTCAATCATGGCAGGTAATAAATATAAAGAACTAAGTACACAAACTAGACACCAAATGGTGGTAGCATCAGATTATATCATTTTTTGAATCATCATTTCAAGATGATATTTATCCTCTTTTAATAAAAAAATATCTGGTTGACCGAGCGAAGCTCGGCATATTTTTATCGAATTTATTTAGATATATATTACAAAAAATAAAAAATAAATAATGAAAAATATATAAAAAATTACAAAAAGAGAATAATAAACACCGAGATTCGAACCGATGCTGTTTGATTGAAAAATACCAAAATTAAGACCTGTCACCTTCCCATCTGAGCTATCGCAACTCGTGACATTGCCATCGAAATTTTAATTCATATTCTTTTAAAATTTAATGTCATTGTTTATTTTGCTAAAATTTTCTATACATAAAACCTAGCTAGATCGATTTTTTGGGCCCGTATCCTCCAGTATGCCAAGTTTCAACAAAATCGTTGGAGCCGTTTCCGAGATCCTCAATATATATATATATATATATATATACAAGAATTGCTCGTTTAAAGATATAAGATACTACATATACTTGTAAGTAGTACTGTATTATTTAAAATCTCAATTAATGGTCAATTGGTAGATTGCACTATGTTTCATAAGTAAAAAGTTGCACTTGGACCTAATAGTTATCTATAGTCCTCAAAATATAGCTTGATCTCTGTGACAATTGTCACTAGTGCTGCCACGCTTAGGATGTAGTTTGTCTTTTTTTTTATCGATATAACTCTTTATTTTTGACGCTGTAGAAAATCTCCTAAAAGTACCGTAGTATCGCAATTACATATGTACACACACACACACACACACACACACACACACATACACGCACACGCTTTTCACACGCGCGCGCGCATGCACGTTCACACACACAGAACCAAATGCACGCGCCCACATCCATGTGCACATACACCTAACACATACATAAACAAACAAACTTACTATTTTTTTTTATATTTTTCTATTTTTATATTGTTTGGATTTTGTACTCATTTTTTAAACCGAAATTGATGTTATTAAGGTCATATATATAAAAGGGAAAACACTAACACCTGCAACACAGTCCTTACTAGTGCAGGTGTTAGGGACTCCAATCAATGTAAATGTTCTTTTTACGTCAATAAAGATTTATTTATTTATTTATTTATTTTTACAATTGTGATTTTCTATTATAATTAATGAAAATCTTTTGGGTTCAAGAAATCAAACAAAACTTGATTTTTGACTACTTTGGCTATTCAAAAAGAGTACAATCAAGGTCAACGTCACTATTATCATCATTGCTGGAGTGTTCCTGCTAGAACATTTATCATTTTTTCGTTGTTAGATCAATCAGTCGATTGCAACTGTTTTATGAATAAACAGGTTTAGTTTATTGACAATAATATACATAATGATGATAATAATAATTAATTGGCAGTCCATGTGTGTTATGTGCAGACGTGGAGTGTCATCGGTAGACGTCCCATCCCATTTTTACATTAAATTTCTCCAAAGGCCTCTGCGTGTTGGATCCATATCCCCATGTAAGCCTTTTAAAGGACCGGGTATCTTCTCTTTTTAACAATGTGGAAGATAGCCGTGAAACTGGGCGATACAATATAATTATAATATACATAATGATTGACAATAATGTACATATTCTGAGGCAAAAAGTAGTTTTCAGTGCTAAATTAATTCAATTTATGTATTTTATAATGGCACTGTGTCTTGTAATTGTAAAAGAATGTTGAAAGTTTTAAATAGGTGCAGTATTAGGTTTATTTCTTTTATGAATATTTTAATAAAGATCGGTTATGGATTTACATATATCAACTGTCAATCTCTTTTTTATTTTCAGTCCAGTACAACCTTGTACATGCATACACTTCATTTTTCTATAACATGTTTATATATGTAAATAATACCTAGTATTTCAGAACTTACGAGATACATCTTAGTCATGAATATTAATATTGTTATATTTATAATACATTGAACTTCAGTTACATTAAAAGTGGCACGTAAAGAATGAAAATACATATATTTGATACAAAATAAAATTGTAAATATGTCGCTTGTTCAAACTTACTTTGTTGGTTTCGTTGACATTTGTCACAGGGTTCAAGCTATATTTTATGGAGTATAGTTGGTTTGACCATCATGAGGTTATGATGGTCAAACTGAGTAGATACACTTTTAACTTGGGACAAAGCAAATATAATAAAAGTCTCACATGAATATCAAAATCTAATAGTTTACCTCTAAATCTGGTTCAAATACAAGTTCTATAAGTGGAGCCCCGGCTCTGTTGAGATCCACCAAACTGCGTTTGAGTTCAGCATCATGTAAGGATTTCCCACTATCCTGTTCTAATTGGATTTGCTTAATTTTTGAACATTTCCTATAAGGCTTTTTGTGCACTCCTGGAGTAAATACCTGAAAAAGAAATTGTTAATTAACTTAATTAAGTTAAACATTAACTTTAATGCTTCTACATTTGGCTAAACTTTCCATTATGAGCCATTGATTTCGAAGTTCATCCATACTAATATTATAAATACGAAAGTAAGGATGTTTGTTTGTTTGTTTGTTTGTAACACTTTCACTCTTAAATTACCAAACCGATTTCAAAAATTCTTTCACCAATGGAAAGCTATAATATCAGGGAGTAACATAAGCTATATTTTATCCCGGTAGTCCCACAGGAACGGGAACTACGCCCCGGGTAAAGCGACTGAAACCGAAGCGAAACGAGGGCGGATTGCTAGTTTTTTATATATATAATTTTCTTTTCTTTTTTTTTGTTAACAGAACAGGAAATGTCAACTTTGACGTCTACCATGACAATATTGACATTTTAACCAACCTAAAAATTTGCAAATGGCGTTCCATTTTCCAATTTGTATGGGAACTTTAAAAAATTATATTTGTAAACCGTGATGTTCCGCAACTTGAAAATTTGTAAGAAGCCTTCTATTTATGAGTACCTACTATCTATAAAAAAAAATGAACTTCGAAATCAATGGTCCATAATGGAAAGTTTAACCGAACTTCGAAATCAATGGCCCATAATGGAAAGTTTAACCCCACATTTTTCTTGAGGAAAAATAATTCTTTTAAACCTACATGAATTAACTATAAATTAAAGCTAAAACTACCTATACCTGAAAATTAATAACACCGTCACTTGCTAATGGAGCTCTTTGCTGCGTGATTTGATAACCAGCCGGTAAATCGGCGTAAAAGTAATGTTTTCTGTCAAAGGTCGACACCTCGTTTACCCTACAGGATAGCGCTAATGCAGTCATTATTCCTAATTCTACACATTTACGATTAAGTACGGGCAGAGTACCCGGCACTGCAGCGTCGAATAGTGATACACAATTATTCACAACACCGCCGAAAACGTTTTGAGCACCAGAAAATAGTTTGGATTCAGTATTCAATTGGGCATGCACTTCTAATCCCACCACACTCTGCCACTTTTTATTTGATATTGTTGAAAAGCAACGCCCAGTTACTATCATACATTTGCGGTTTAAAAGATGATATAGTTTAATCACTTTCATTATTATTTATTGAAAATAAAAACACGGAGAATTTCACTGCATAATAGCAGCTGTTTTTGACATTGACACTTAGTTTTTTTAAATTAATAGTTCGGTTCACAAAGTATAGAATTATAGATACACTATACTTCGTGGCTAGGTTGCTAATACTTGCTAAAACCTTTGGAAACTTCTCTATACAGTATTTAAGCGACAGGAGATAATATTTCATAAATACAGGATAATGAATCGATCATTCAATCAATCAATAATAAATTTGTGCATAAAAAATAAACTAAAAAGTTTTAATAATTTAATATTGACGTAAATTTATTATTTTCATGACACCTAAGTACTATATATAACGACTGAGTTATAACATAACCTTATTACGATTGTAAATTAAACTACGCACTTAGAAAACGTATCCACCTTATCATATTATTTTTCATATAAAGCTAAGAGATGGCGCTGTATATAATATTGATAATTTCAGTATTGATTATTCTTATTTTAAAATTTTTATTTCTAAGTGAGGAGACTCCTTGTAATGCTCCTTATTAATTTAAAACAGTTTTGTCCATATGGTGAATAACTGATTGCATAATTATTACACTTTTCTTTCCACTCACACTCACAGTATCATAATAAACCTATATACCTGTGTAATTTGTTTATTGCATATACTTATTGATCGTGAGTTTGTAAACATTTATGTACTGGATTATTATATCGGGTGTACCGCATCATTGCTTGCCATCGGGAGAAAATTTGTCAAACAGTTAAGCACTTCTTTAACATTCAGAAAAAGACAGTAAATTTTTAAGTAATTTAATTTACTATATAAGTAATAGATACAAGATTTAAGTTTTTTTAAATACTTGCGTAATTAGTAATTATAAAATTAACATACATAATTTACAATATTCCAATTAAAAACATTATCACTTACCTCTAATTTTTTCTTGGCATATAGACAATGTATTAATTGATTTCTAGATATATTTTTTATATTTAACTATAAATAAACTACGCCTAAGTTCTTAAAATTTAATTGCATTGATAACTTGACTAATTAGCTTATGCTTAAATTTATAATTATTTATCACATTTTGAAATGACCAATTATGTTATTTTTTATACAACTAAACCCGCCACAACTTCGAATAAAAATGAGAACAGATAGAGAACAACAAAAGCCAATGTCACTTCAGCGATGGAATACATTGTTATTGATCTTTTTAAAAAAGAAACAAAATGTAATTGAGTAGAACAGAGGTAAGCGTACGATCGATTTCACCTCGGCGCGGAATATGACCGCCAGTCAAAACAAAACCGTCCTATACTATCCACTACAGCCTTGGCGGTATAATACGGTCGAATTATGTCGAAACGAACATCACTCAGTAATGCCGTAATGGTCACGCCTTGAATTTACATTTTAATTTGATCGTATTCTAGCCGCAGTCAATACACAATTACACACCCACCACAGATAAGAATATATTATCAGCAAATTATTGTAAATTATATACAACGCCTCCACGGGCAACGTCATAGTACTTGTATACTATTTTGTACTTTGAAGGACCTGTTGATAATGAGAATTGATGATATTGTGATTTTAAAAGCTAGAAAAGTGTTTTAAATTATTTTTTCTTATTACCACACTATTATTAGGTTCGTATGTATATATGTTTGTACATATCACTTAAGTATGCATAAATGATGACAATACAATAATTTAAAGTTTGTCATCCTATTCTGATCAAAATCTTCAGTATTAGCGATTTTTATAATCGAACATATTCCGCTTTAGAATTTACTTGTACTGGGACTACAGAACTCGTTTGTTTTTTTTTTCAGTTAAAAATTAATGTCTTTTATTACGCAGTCGCGTTTTTTTTTTATTTTATAAATATTTATTTATATTTTTTTAGTTAGACGGTAAATTACGCAACATCGTCAATTCCTTTAGATAGTTGCTATCGTAGGAATAATTTTTTAGGTTGCGGTGGCCTAAACTACTGATTATATATTATTAGTCCATCAAAAGACGTAGCCTGGCTTATAGCTTTTAAAATTAATCCCACCACACATTCCCACCAATGCAACTCTTGTAAGCCAGGATATATCATAGTCTCCATGACCCCTAGGTTTGACCCAAAGAGTCCTTTTTTTTTTTTTTTGTGGGTGGGCCGCGGTTGGCGCGCCTACGCACCACTCCGTCCGGGGCGACAGAGGGGCTTAAGCACGCAACTCTCGCGACCCACCCAAAAACCACGTCGCCTTCGTCGTTGGGCCCACCACTGGAGCAGCGTTAACTTGTCGTCAGTGGTCGGGCCGATGGAATACCCCCTATTGGGGTACCCTCCCATCGACCGACGTCCCCCCTCGGGGAGGACGTCGGTCTTTCCTCACGCGGTGCGCCGTACAGGGCCATCGACCGGATGACCCCCGCGTACAGCCGTCGGCACGCAGCGCTCGGTCCGCCCACGTTCGGCATAAGCCACGATAGGGCGGACGCCGCGCCGACAAGCCGTGGAGCGAGCCTGCGGAAATGCTCCCGGAACCACCATCGCCCGTCGAGCACCAGGCCCAAGTACCTCATATGGGCCCGGATGCTGATGTCAACCGAGTGGACGGTGATCGAGACGCCGATGGGAGGGCTCATAATGCGCCCATGGAACAAGAGGGCCTCCGTCTTGTCCAGGGCGACCCTCAACCCCAGCGCCTCGATCCGCCTGACGACCTCCTCGGTACCCGAGGTCGCCTCTTCTAGCGTCCCACCGCGGGCTGTGACGAGCGTGTCGTCGGCGTAACAAATCACGCCCAGCCCGGGTGGGAGGCTCCCCCTCAACGCCCAGTCGTAGCCGATGTTCCACAGGGTGGGTCCGAGGACCGACCCCTGCGGGACACCGCACGTCATGGGCGTTCGCACGACGTCCCCTGCTCGGTCGGTGCAGAGGACGCTGCGCCCCTCCAAATAGTCCGCCACTAGCCGCCTCAGGTAAACTGGCACCCCGTGATAACGGAGCGCCTCCCTGATGCAGCTGAATGGCAGACTATTGAATGCGTTGGCGATGTCTAGGGACACCACCAACAGCACTCCCCCGCCGGTGACGGCCTCAGTCGCCACGGCCCTCTGGCGCAACAGAGCCGCGATCGTCGAACGACCCCTCCTAAACCCAAACTGGGCGTCCGACAGATCGGGCCCCGTGCCGACGAGGTACCGCTCGATGCGGGCAGCTACCACCCTCTCCAGTAGCTTGCCCGTGTCATCGAGCAGCACGATAGGCCTGTAGGCCGAAGGCGACTCCGAAGACCGTCCGGGCTTCGGCAGGAGCACCAGCCTTCCCTCCTTCCAGCACCCAGGGAACCGTCCGGACGCTAAACACGCGTCGTACAGCTCCCTGAGGCGGGGTCCCAGGTGTTCGAGGACCAGGGCCAGCACACGGTTAGGAACACCGTCGGGCCCGGGGGCGGTAGACTTTGCGCGCATGCGCGTCACCGCCACCCCCATCTCGGGTTCCGTGATGGGCGGAACACTGTCGTCGTCGGCCTCCCGGTCAGTGTCTGGCGGAGCCATGACCGGGGGCGTGTGTTCCGCCCGCCGCGGGAACAGGTCCTCGATGACCCGGGTGAGAAGGCCGGGCACCCAAAAACAGTCCTGGGAGTTGATTTCAATTGTCTTGAGACCCAAAACAAATTTAATTCGAAAAGTTAAACAGGAAGAGTAGAAAAAGATTGATTCCACTTCCCTCCTATACTATGTAATGCGGCAAATAGGGGGCAAAATTGACTAGTTAGCCAAGAAATAAAAGGATGTCATGCCACGATAAGCACAGCCGCATTGCTCCACGGTTGTAGAACAGCTTAACGAGACAGTGCTTGGCGTGCTGCAGCTTTAATTTTCAAATGTGATTTTATTGAGATGTTTTATGTCTACTCATCGGCACATCAACAGCGTCACATTAACAGCTAACCAATTTCAATGTTATTTAAAATATCCTATATGTTAATGATTTTTAAATCGTTATAGATTGAATGACCTGAATGATCATTCTAAATGAAAAATAGTAAAAGAAACCTAAAATTAATTTTCCCATACCTATTCAACGATACCCCACAGGACATAGTTCGAATACAGTAGTGCCCCGGATTTACGCGTTAAGTGGGACCAAGCGATAATCGCGTAAGTCGAAGTTAACTTTTCTCATATTAAAAAAGGTTATTTCGGACTAGTCCAGAGAGGACAATAATTTTAAAGAGTATGGTCAAAATGTTAGATAAAAATAATTGAAATTTTATGAATAAAAAAAGTAAGCTTGAGCGTTCAAAAACCGCGTATCTTTGAATTCGCGTAAAACGCGGTAGCGAAAGTCGGGGTATTACTGTACTTAAATTTTTTATTATTCTCAATATCGCGGCTGGTAGTCTCTATATTGATTTTTTTAATTTCATATTTTCAGTGACACTCGCATGATAGAAATAAATTGAGAGACGTAAGAACCATCAAAATCGGCTCCCGCCTTTGGTCTCTGGATTGCCATATACCTATAGATGTTATATAGATATTATAACCTCAGCCGTGTTTTACGACATCCACGGACAAGATAGATGTGAATTGTATTCTTATTCCGTCACCACACGGATTAATAATATTGTCATATAAATACTGTCAATAAAAATATATAGTATACTAGCAACCCGCTCTCGATTCGTTTCAGTTTCAGTGGCCTTACCCGCGTAGTTCCCGTTCCCGTGGGAATACCGAGATAAAATATAGCCTATGTTACTCCCTGATATTATAGGTTTCCATAGGTGAAAGAATTTTTGAAATCGGTTCTGTGGTTTAAGCGTGAAAGCGTAACAAACAAACAAACAAACTTACTTTCGCATTTATAATATTAGTAAGGACTAGCAACCCGCCCTCGCTTCGCTTCGGTTTTAGACGTTTTACCCGCGTAGTGCCCGTTCCCGTGGGAACACTGGGATAAAATATAGCCTATGTTACTCCCTGATATTATAGCTTTCCATTGGTGAAAGAATCTTTGAAATCGGGCCAGCCGTTTTGAAGATTACCCAGAACAAACAGACAGACAGACAAAAAAATACAAAGTGGTTTTTAGGCATGTATATAGTGCAAATAACCATGTGAGCATGAAAAAAGCCTATTACTTTGACATTACAAACAAACACTCCAATTTTATTTATTGATATAGATATATATTTTTATATAGTGTATTTTTATCATAAATATCGCAAATAACTAATAGTTACACGATATATGAGGGGTATATAAGTAAAAACGCAACAGTACCTACACATAAAAAATCTAAAATTGAAATGGATAAAATCTGATAGGGCAACAATTTGTTAGCTGTTGAAAGAAATGCATAGATTTTTATTTGATGAAGTAATTATTTTGAGAATATAATTCATCAGATCCTTTTCAAATATTAAAAAAAGTAATGTAACGATGATGACTTTGCTTCCAACGAATGGATAGTGACGTCTTTGCTTTTATACCCCTCATATTGTTTATCGATAATAAGACAAGTCATGTAGACTAGACATCGTCCGTCATCATTAAAAACATATTTTAATCTGTCTTTAATTGTACCTATTGGACAGAAATAAAATTACTAAACGCTGGTCAGACCTCTTACGGAAGAAAAAAATGGCCCTGCTATGAGTATGTAGACAGGTTAGCTTAGGGTTTCGTACAGAGTTCTTGTTTCTTTTGCAGTGATGCTATTTGCTTGCATTCCTTACTCTTCTTTTACGACAGCCGTAGGAATGGGTTGCAGTAGTGAACGATATGCTTATTCCGTCACCACATGGAACACGCACACATCGCATGCACACACGAACACATCTTTGACTGCGACGGATTAACCGCCACCCGTAAAGCTACTGACAGTGCGAAGGCGTGGCGTCATAATACCCGAAGTGTAACCCGCCGAACGACTAGGCACTCGTGGTCATCCTAAATGAAGCTATCTTCATTCTGCCATTAATCTGCCGTTTTGTATCTCGCCTCTATAGGCGAGATACAAAATGGCAGATTATAGAGCTACACGCTGTCCATTTCCGCGCCGTAGACCGCCGGTTTGGACATGACTAAATCATAAACTTAAAAAAAGTCTTTAAAAGGAAATCATTGAGATATGTAATTCATTTTACATTCGAAGCAAATAAACTGTCCAACCGTCTTTTATATACATATATCTCGTCATCCAAGTTTCGTTCCGAAATATGTCTACGCTTAGAGTTGGACATAAGGAGGGGCAAATTGAAATACTTTTTTCTGTAGATATCGATAGGAATGTAATCCATCAATATCAGATATTAAGCAATTATATAATGGGCCCACACAGAGAATGTCCGGGCAGGTAGATAAGAATTTACATTAATTCCTTGCCGAAGTTCATAAAATTATAAAGATATTTCAATATCTCGACCATCAGTAAAGATTACATATACTTATCTTATTTGTAGATAAATATTTTCTCCACCGATAACATAGATCCTTTACCTACCCACCCTTATCATGTCAAATCCGTTAATAGGCCTGATAAAAAATTCCGTATGACCAACGGCACACGCATTTTCGAATGTAGTTAAAACCGGTCTTGCCCCGTTGCTTACCAGATAAAACCAAATTTTGTTAATTTGATTGAATTTTATTATTTTTGAAAGGGTATTCACGTTCCTAAATCGTCATCATTATCATTCAGCCTATCGCCGCCCACTGCTGGACGTCTCTCATGTTTCGCCACAAAGTGCGGTCCTGTGCCGCTTTCATCCAACGACGCACAACAACTTTCACCAGGTCGTCGCGTCGGTCCACCTAGTGGGGGAGCGTCCTACACTGCGGTGTCCGATACCTAGTCGCCACTCGAAAAGCTTTCTTCCCCAGCGGTTGTCGGTTCATCGAGTGATATGTCCACCCCATTGTCACTTCAGAGTGCTAATTCTTCATGCTATGTCGATTACACCCGTTCTTCTATTAATTACCGTATTTCGGATTCTATCGTGTAACACTCCATAGCTCGCTGATCGACTTTGAGCTTAGTTATGAGGCCCATATTTAGGCACCACGTTTCCGTGCCGTAAGTCATCACTGGTGACACACGCTGGTCGTAGACCTGTGTTTTCAGATACAGAGGTATGTTGGACAAGAAGATCCTCTTAAGTTTTCCGAACACTGCCCAACCCAGTTGGATTCGTCGGCTGACCTCTTTCTCGAAGTTGGATCTACCGAACTGGACTGTTTGTCCAAGGTAAACGTAATGATCGACAACTTCAAAAATCGCATTGCCGAGTAGACATACAATGTTTTTGACACTGAGTTACTGTATACGAAAGTATTGATCATTCCTAAAACTACGAGATTTTGAAAGTTACCAATAAAAATAATTAAAATTCATTTATAAAATAAACATGAAAGGCAAGTCATTCATTATGATATTTAAATATTATTTATGCAGATAATAAAATTGAAGGTTTTCTTTGTAAATATAAAAAAAGACAAAAAAAGAAGGTTGAAGAGTGGATTTCAGCCATTCACACTCATGCGTTGCTTACCTAAGCGGTCGCATTACTACCATACTTTATATACCTACACCTGCAAATATTTGACGTATAGTAATACCTTTTCAAAATTTGACCTAATTCCACTACAATCGTAAGTGGCTAAGGATCTCCAGATATATCCAAATTATTCATCGGGAGTGATGGCTGTTCTAGTAGTTCACCAGTGATCAATTGCTGCTTGTGAGATCTCAGCCATAGTTGAATTACATAATTTTTATTGAAAATTTATTTTGAAAAAGAAAAGTAGTCTAGTTTGATGGACATCGCACTGGAGCTAACATTATAGAAGAAGTAAATTAAAAAATCTGTCGGATCTTCTCAACTTGTGGCTGCGCTCCAATCCGGTAAATTATTAAATTAATTTTAAACAAAATGTGAAATTAACAATACGTAAATTCCCTTATTAAACAGTATAAATGATTTGATTTGATATTATCGCTCTTGTTTGAAGCTGGTCAGGTTGAACTATCTAGAATATCTCGACCGATAATAGCCACGCCTCCTTGAATGGATAAAAAAATGTGGGCCAAACAGACAAACAAAATAATAACTATTGCAAGAACGCAATACCATTTTTTATTGAATGCTTACTACGAACTACGGACATACGGTAATTTTATTAACATAAGACAAAAGCAAAGTAATTTTATTAACATAAAAAAAAACTGGTGGTTTTATTATTTCTGCCAATTAGTTCTTAGTCTTCAGCAACATGTGCTGCGTTGTGGGGGCTACGTGTTCTACCAACACTTACATTATTAGTTGGCATCGTAAAAGCCCACCAAGAGCATCGACTTCGCCCAACTCTATCTGATACATACGGACAACAATTACCACCCCCTGGTAATGCCTAAAATGGATTAACGTCAGGCTTGCGGCCTGTCATAAAACTATGCCCAATAACTTTTGCAACATGTATAATGAAAGAATACATATTCCATCAAACCCATCTAATTAGCATAGAAGTAAAATGATAATAGTTCTTTGTAGCCTCTGAACTAGCTCGACCGATTTTAACGGGAATTTCACAAACGGGTAGCTAATGTTATAAGTAAATTTATACCAATAAATAAAATTGGAGTGTCTGTAATGTCAAAATAATAGGCTTTTTTTCATGCTCACACGGTTATTTGCACGACACCTATACCTAAAATACAGATTAAAAAATTTTTGTCTGTCTGTCTGTTTGTTCCGGGTAATCTTCAAAACGGCTGGACCGATTTCAAAAATTCTTTCACCAATGGAAAGCTATAATACCAGAGCGTAAACTAGGCTATATTTTATCCCGGTATTCCCACGGGAACGGGAACTACGCGGGTAAAACGACTAAAACCGAAGCGAAGCGAGGGCGGGTTAATGGAATATAACACGAATATAGCAGAACTATGATGCAAGTGCTTACGATAAAGTGATTCTTCATATCTGATTATTTGCTCGCTTAAGTAGATAAAAGTCTTCAAAGTACATACCGGATTCTTTATTGAGGTTCAGTGAAATTTCACACAAAGTTTTAGTGTAGTGTATACGTATTGTGATCATATTTTTTACGTCAAAACGGGACGCATGACTAACGGTATTATTATTTTTTGTATTAGAACGGGACACTTACAGAAATAGGTAAAAATATGAAATTATAGGATAAAAGGGAAAAAAACAAAGGCACGTGAAAAGTCTTGCAAGAATTTGTAAAACTAATGACTTTATAACAAATCATCGTTTATGCTCTGTTGGCAAAGAATGGGACATTTTGTATGGCTGGGAACCACGACAATCTAAAAACAGGATTATCAGCCGATCATAGATGTTAAGGCTTCAGTACCAGTAGTCGGCCTAATGGCGATCGAGAGGAAATGCGGAGGGTTACAGGACCGCGTACCGTCCTTTCGTCACCACGGATGAAATGGACGGCGTGCGTCCACCATAGCCTACCAGAAGAAAAGGCTAATTATGATAGTACATTGTAATCTTAGCTAAAGATTTATAATTTTAGTATAAATAAGCTTGCAGCTCCGAATTCGTTTATGTAGATTTATAGGTATATCCCTCGAAACAGTACTTTTTTAGGATTGAAGGACCATATTATTGAAGTACTGTATCTCTAATAACATGTATAGGTACTTAAACCTAAGTTGCGATTGTAGTGTTCCCTGATAAACTAAAGTGCAGAGGTTTATGGTCTATACAAGTAGTATAGTATTATACAGAAATCTAGAGAATAAACTCAGAGTGTGCATAATTTTGGCAGCGGATCTCCTAAATGGAGCGGTCTCCTAGCAGTTTAAGCTAGAGAGTGTCTATGACGAACTATTTCATCATGAGCACTTGTGAGTGTCCTAGCTAGAGCCATCACTAATGCCATCGAAGACACTGGCAATTAAGGCTTCTGCGTAGGTGCAACAAGCAACGTCAGCTACCCAAGTAGCCAAGCTATCATTCCGACGGCTTGGTCCGGATAAAGTCGGTTACCATAACCAAGAAAATAAAGTGTGCTCCATAGTCCTTTGAAATTAGATTTTAAATTATAAAATCAAGTAATAAAAATGCTTACTTAAACGATGAAGTAAACATATCATGTAGAAACCTGCATTAACGAAAAATTTTCGCGATTATATGTGAATATTAAGAATTAGCTTTGTTATAATGGTCAGTATCGTCAGTTGCATATCCAAAAACGAACCTCTTTCGTATTTTAATAGACGTAGATATGGGCGCTGCTAAAATCTACTGTTTTAATATTCCAGCGTTAGATTTTGCGATAACACTCTGCTAAATAAGAGAAATTTGTAATGAAATTACCACAGCCAAGAAAAAAATAGAGAATGCCCTTTTGAAACCTGACATAAAAACCATTGTTTCAAAACATCGTCATCATCATCCTGCTCTAATACTTATTACTTGGGGTCGATGCAATATAGACTCCCCTTCTATCACATACATATATTGCAAAAGACATTTGCAATAGTTTTATACCAGCCGCTTACCAGACCCTCCTTGGAAATGTAATCGTTGACTAAACGCCATCAGATGAAATTAGCCCAGATCGATATATAGCTCGCACTCGCCTTTTACAACACTCGCGGGAAATTTGCGAGAAATGTAAGAGTTATTATGTATGTATTCGTAACCACACAGCAAAACGCATTGGAAAATTTGTCTTGAACCATAATATGTAAACGCTTCTTATTTATAGCGAATAAAAACTTATTTGGGAATATTTGTTGAACCATAAGTAAACACTTTTTTATTTTCAAGATTGCCTTAATACAATAAATTGTGTGCGCCGTCATACAATAATAATATCAATAATGTGTGGAATGGAAAAATCTTTGTGCTGGAAATGGTTTGACGTCAATGCACTTAAAATGTTTGCTCGCGCTTTGTACAATATAAAAACATAACATGGTAATTTTTTTATACGTTTTAAATCCTCATACCATTTATATAATTCTTACTTCTAGTGCCTTTGTCCTTAGTAAACAAAAGTTAAAACACACATTTCAAAATGTAATGTTAGGCCCTCATGAAATAAAGTATCTTGCCCTGCATCAATCGTTTCTTTTTTGGGGGGCCATGGTTGGCGCACTCGCCGCCCAGTTCCGTCCGGGGCGACGGAGTGGCGGCGCGCGACCCCATGACCCGGTCGCAGGGTACCCTCTTCTCTTGACGTCCTCTCTCGGGGACCTCGATTACCGTCGCGCTGTAAGCCTCTTTGCGGGTGACGGGCTAAATCCCCGGTCCAGTCACCAGCAGCCTCGGCTAGGGCGGCATCAGGCGCAGGTACTTGCGCCGTCTGAGTCGCACGCGCGGTCGCATCGTCGTGGAGGCGTTCCTCCGAGACGATTAACTCGCAGAAGGCAGCGACCGCGTCCCAATTCCTGATGCTGTCGAGCATCTCCTAGCGATGCTCAGCAGCGTCAGGTCGGCACCGATGATTGCGACGAATTCACGGCGCTGCTCAGCCCATGCAACACTCACCTCAAGTGTGTGCTGCGCCGTGTCCTCTTCGCAATCGCAGTGGTGGTAGGATGGTGTGCTCTCCCTCCTCCCGAGATACTTGGCGAAGCAAATGTGCCTCGTCAAGACCTGCATCAGTCGGAAGGAAAGCACCCCATGCCTTCGATCCAACCACTCCATCAGCACCAGCCGGAAGGCCTCGACGGTCCGGACACCGAACCGAGGCCTCTCCAGCCCGACTGTCCAACGGGCAATGACGTCTCGGCGGACGTTGACCCGCCAAGTGGCATTTTCCTTGATCAAGACCATGGCGCAGCGAGCTCGCGTCTCCGACACCCGCTGGCAAAGTTCGGCGAGCATCTCTACCTCCATGTTCCACAGGGAGGTCCCGGCCAAGAGGCACGGTGCTTCCGTCGCCACCGTGCAGTATCCGCGTGTGGCCCTGACCGCCCACCGCCGCCCCATAGCCCTCTGTGGACGCCACAGAAGAGCCCTCGGTCGGGCGGTCAAGGACCCCGCACACACCGGTGCGCCACACAGAGCCGTGAGGGCTGACGATATTATCCATTATAAAGAAGTTATTAGCAAGCGGTTTTATTACTTGATTTCGCAATATAAATCTAACTTTAAAAGACTAAGGAGCACGCTTTATTTTCTTGACTATGGTGCTGAATTCGGACAAAACTGTCAGGATAATGGCTGGGCTGCTTGCCGCACCTTCACAGAAGCTTATATTGTTAGTCCTTCGATGGCATCAGCTATAGCTCTTGCTAGGGCAATCTAAGTGCTTACGATGAAACAGTTCGTCATAGAGGAATGTCGCTATGGCTTAAAGATCCGCCGCCAAAATTAAGTACGCTCTGAGTTCTTTATGTAGATTTTTGTATACTAGACAATATACCTCCCCACTAGTCTATTAGGGCACACTACAACCGCAATTTACGTCTAAGTATACATGGTATTCATGGTATAGAAAAGGATATAATATGTTCATCAATCCTGAAAAAGTACTATTTCGAGGGATATAAATTAACTTCAACGAGTTCGTAGCCGCAAGATAGTCTTATTGAAGGGTTTTTTTGGTTGAACGCTCTAATCTTACGGATTACTAGTTCGAATTGAACAATTATTTTAGTGATGGATAGCCCATTTATTGAGGAAGCATATAGCACCACATTACGACCAACAGGAGCGGCGACACATTAATGAAGTATGTTATAAACGTTATTCCTCTTAAGAGCTTCCTTTGCGTGCGTTACGTGTTACAGGTTCCTACGATGCTCTCTCTCTCTCTCTCTGTTTGGCACTCTATTTCTTATGTGATGCAAAAAAAGTTGCGTGAATTAGCTAGTTATTTATAATCTAATGAGCAATCCATATTTAGTATAAATGTAAACGAGCACATACCTTATTATTTTGTAATAAATGCAAACGTTGTAAAACCTTTGTTTTTATAACCAGTTACAGTTTTTATAACCAGTTACAGTTTTTATAACTTGTGATATTATTGTGGTGATGAACTAAGAATTAATGTAATATCATACCTACGGCTGTTTAAAAGTTGATTCAAATGAATAGACTTTGCAAAGAAACCTGTAATTCTAAGATAATCTAAATGGTAGATTCTTCACGTGTCCTTGTTTTTTTCACCATCATCATCATCATTTCAGCCTATCGCCGTCCACTGCTGGACCTAGGCCTCCCTCATGTTACGCCACAAAGTGCGGTCCTGTGCCGCCTGCATCCAACGACGTCCAGAAACTCTCACCAGGTCGTCGGTCCACCTGGTGGGAGGGCGTCCTACACTGCGTCGTCCGATACGTGGTCGCCACTCTAGAACCTTTCTTCCCCAGCGGTTGTCGGTTCGTCAAGCGATGTGGCCTGCCCATTGCCACTTCTTGTTTTTTAGCTTTTAATATTCATATTCTACCTACTTCTGCAAGTTTCCCGTTCTGACACAGACGGGACATCGGTCCCGTCCCGAATATCGATTCAAGCATCAGGTTGACGTAAAAATATTACTCATACCCCATGACCAAGAATGTGAAAAAATGTATGACACATGATGAAAATCCACTACTAATTTGTATTGAGTAATCAAATTATTGAAAACTATACATGAGGTGGAGGTCATATTAAGTAAATATTAAATGTTTAATAACCTAACAAAACTGCATGTATAAAATTGCATGTGGCAACATTGAACATTATTGTTCTTTCTGTGTAATTATTAACATGCATCAATAGATTATCGTGTGTCCTAAATTCCCAAATATTTGTTATTTACATGCATGATAGAATCGGGTACCTAACAGCTCTCGTACATAAAACAATGAAAGAGCCAAGTCATTTGACAATCATGTTCGAAATGATCAGGTGAATGATCTATGAATTATAACTTATACAAATAAATAAAATTGAAGCGTCTATTCTATTTGTAATGTCAAAATACTGGGCTTTTCTCATGATCACACGGTTATTTGCATGAGACCTATGCCTAAAATACAGTTTAATTTTTTTTGGTTGGTCTATCTGCCTGTCTGTCTGTTTGTTTGAGGTAATCTTCAAAACAGCTGGACCGATTTTGATAATATTTCACTACCAGGTAGCTGTTTATATAAGGACTAACTTAGGCTATATTTTATCCCGGTATTCCCACTGGAATGGAAACTATGCGGGTAGGGCGACTGAAATCGAAGCAAAGCGAGGGCGGGTTGCTAGTATATACATAATTATAGTTTCCTCTGAACTTAATTGCAAACATTCTATTGAAATTTCATTGTGTACTAGCAGTGTTGTTACACTACTAAGGGGACGGTAACCGAGAGGGTAACCCGCGAGCCGTCCACAGAAGTCAAGAAATCGGAACCCGTGGGCGGCCCACTGGTGACGGGGAGAGAACACGGTGTGTTATAGGGTCGCGCGCCGCTCATCCGTCGTATTAGGCGGGGTGTGTCCAGACCATAGCATACCAAAAAAAAACAAGCAGGATTGGTCCGTTCTTGAAAACACTCAACTTTTACAACACAACTTTCGTGTTCTATCAGTATGACAAAATTTACCTTTATGCTATGGTACCTACTCATCTTTATCTTATCTTTATATATAAATTTCTTAGGTACGTGTGTATGTCATTGAAGTCCTCGTAAACGGTAGGACCGATTTTGATGAAATTTTTTGTGCATGTTCAATGGGATTCGAGAATGGTTTAGATTCACAATTGGACCCGGTAAGTGGTGCTTATTTGAACAGAACAACGTCTGTTGGGTCAGCTAGTAAGTATGAATATCTATATCTATATATATATATATTAGGTCTTTACCTATGCAATTGCCGTGATGTATGAAAAAAATTAAACGATTTTTTTCATGTATTTTTTATTTGTATTAATCGAAGTAATCACCCATGCAATCAATGCATCTGTGCCAACGCAGCGGCAGTTTATTGATGCCCTTCTTAAAGAAATCAGCTGGACGGGAGGCAACAAATTCTTCAAATGCATTTTGTACTGCCTCTCGGGTATTGAATTTCTTTCCCGCCAAAAAGTTATCCAAATTCTGGAAAAAAAAGTAGTCTGTAGGCGCAAGGTCTGGTGAGTATGGCGGATGACGGAGAGCTTCCAACCCCTGTTCTTGCAACTTGGAGACCGTCTACTGTGCAGTATGAGGTCGCGCATTGTCGTGCAGGAGCAGCGGAGACGAGCGATTGACCAATGCTGGTTGGAGATGTGCCAGCTTCTCCATCATTGTGTTCAGTTCTTCACAGTACACACATCTGCAGTAATGCTCACACCGTTTGGTAAGAAGCTGTGATGAATCACACCGACGCTAGACCACCAAACAGTAACCATCAATTTTCTAGGGGTAATTTTTCGTTTAGGGCATTGTTTAGGTGCTGAACCAGGATCCAACCAACTTGCTGAGCGCTTGCAGTTATCAAACAGAATCCATTTTTCATCGCAAGTAACAATGCGTTTCAAAATTCCTTCATTTGTGTGTCTGTTGAGCAATGCAAGGCATGTCTCGACGCGTACTTCGCGCTGGTGATCATTGAGTTCGTGGGGCACCCATTTGTCAAGTTTTCTTACCTTGCCAATTTGACGCAAATTGACCAATTTTGTTTTGATGCTAACGTCGAAAGCTGCTGCTAATTCAGCCGTAGATTGTGTATCATCGGCTTCCACAACCGCCTTTAATTCGTCTTTGTCGACCAAAGTCTTCGGACGACCGCGAGGTTCATTTTCCAGGTCGGAATTTCCAGAACGGAAGCGAGCAAACCAATAACAGGCGGTGCGTTGGTTTGTAGTGTTAGCTCCGTAAACGTCGTTGATGTTGCGTGCCGCTTGTGCCGCGTTGCTGCCACGACGATACTCATATTCCATAATTACTCGAATTTTTAACGTATTCATGATGACGAAAAAGATTGAAATGCAATGAAAATGTAACACTAATCAATAAACAAATGACTACTTTTGGAAAATGAATTCCATGTTTTAAAATAAAATTAATTTGAAATTAGAATTCTTAGCCAAAAAAAATTCAACGCGAAGGATTCATCATGCTTAGATTTATTTTTTACCAATTTTGATAACAAATCTTTGTGTACTATTGTCGAAGATTTCGGTTTTTCAGACCATTACAATATCATCATTGATATGAATATAACTCAACATATAAATTTATATATTTACTAGCTGACCCAACAGACGTTGTTCTGTTTAAATAAAATAAAAGGAATTCTCAGTGAAATCTACAGCAGTGCCACCTACCGGGTGCAATTGTGAATCTAAACCATTCTCGAATCCTCTTGTACCCACATAAAAAGTTTCATCAACATCGGTCCAGCCGTTTAAGAGGAGTTCAGTTCACACGAACACAAGAAGTTTATATATCAAGACATATATGTCAAGCTACGTGGTATGTAAAGAAAAGATTAACAAATGAATATAATATACAACAATTCAAAAAGGAGCGCCATAAAAGCTAGATAAAATAAAAACAGATAAAGACGTAAATAATAATTTTAATTCTTTATATCAGGTTTTTTTTTTATGTGTGACTTAGTTGTTAGCCTCAGATGGCTGTAACAACTTTACCCGAACTGGTGAGTGAGCGCTGAGGGCTCTCAACCCGTGATGTCAGGTATTATTAAATACCCTTATAATAAATGTATACCGACGAAAAGTTCAGATAAAAAATTATTACAAAAAATATTAAGGTTTTGTGCCAAAATAAAATGTTATTGAAGACAATGACAAATCTGGTTCTTTTAGATTACTACAAAAATACGAAAAGAACATTGAAAAACATTGTTATACACTCTAAAAAAACATTACGTTAATAAGATGAAAACATATAAAAATACAAAAAAACTATATGGAGTAGGTATATAATTAACGAACGCACAAACAACAAAAGAGTAAAAACGCAAAATGTAATATAAAATTAAAAATGAATAATATAATAACATCAGAGCCAATATTTTCAACAACCATTTCACTTCTGTTCGACATGGAATCAGCCAGCTAATGGCTGGAACTTCAGGAGTCATGGATGTTTTCTAACCCACTCAGAACAGCACGTTCCTAATCCCAGTGGAAACTTGTGAAGTATATTATATTATTCATCATCATCATCATCATCATCTCAAGCCCTACACGTCCAACTATTGGGCTCGAAGGAGGCCTCCTCTAATATGGGAAATTGACCTAACCCCACACTGTTCAGACGTGTTTATATAGGGTTTTGTTTCGAGTCTTCCTTTTTTGCATATTTTTTTTTTTTTTTTGCCAACGGTAACACGAGCAAGCAGCCTACCTGATGGTAAATATGAGCCGCACATGGACCTTTTCAATACCAGGGGCACAGCCAGGCCCTTGCCTACTGTAAAGAAAATGCTCTTCTTAAACCTTGTTTAAAGAAGAACATGTCATAGCGCTCGGAAAACACAGAAGCAGGTTGTTCATTCTAGTATAGGATCCCGCTATACAACGACCTTCACCGAGATGTTTATTTGATGAAACTTATTTTTAATTCAATTTAATATGTCAATAAATATATTGCATATGGGTTGCCTAACTAATTTTAGTCCAGAGTATGATTAATGAATATATATATTTTTTTTATACATTGCACCGGTTTTTTGTTTGCACCGGGCTTTCACATACGAGGGAGAAATGGTCGCTGGAAACGTACAGTTGAAGACCATAACGTTTCCAGGTGAAATGGATGAACCCTGCTGCAATGTCGAGTGGTACGTTGGTAGAATGGTTACGGTGGTACCAAGTCAAACAGTTCCTCAGAGCACTCCCCGTGAAAGAGTCGGTAGAGTACGCAGAGTGACCCAAAGTCTCTCCGCCGCTCCAGCGACTCCAATCCGCCCGTAAGATTGAGATCCCTGACTATTCGAACAGCACGCCTTTGCAGGGAGTCAAGTCAAGTCTAGCTGATATTTGGGCGCACCTGCCCAAATATGTGAGGAGTACTCCACATGAGAACGAACTTGTGCTTTGTATAGCACAAGACGCTGTCTCGGTGTGAAGTACCGCCTGGCTGTGTTCAAGACGCCCAACATTTTACTTGCCAATTTCGCTTTGTCCTCCAAATGACTCCCAATCTGAACTTTGCTCGATATTTCGAAAATCTCAAACTGATTTCTGATGTTCACGCGAGTATTACACATTTTAAATAAAACTACCGTACGGCTTTTATCGCGTTTGTATTTGATTTTTGATAACCTGACGTTTCGAACACTTTGCAACGTTCATGATCACGGGCAGACTAAGATGTTTCACGTCTAGCAAGTCATCGTTACTGCAGCAAATTTATAATTGTCTACCCGATACAGAAATTAGTTATTAAATATTGACCCACATTTTAATACAAATTTATTGCCAGTCTAAGAAGAAAATGATTCTATATGAAAAAAATATATTGTTTATGGTTAGTAATTATTTAACATTAAAATTAATAGTAATTATATTTAAAAAACCTAAAAATCTAGTATACTACCACCGGATCGGAACACGGCCACACTGAGAAAGATCCGGCAAGAAAACTCAGGTGACATGATGCTAAATTAATATTAATTTCGAAGGCAAAGTGTTCGAAACATCGGGTAATTAAAAATCAAATACAAACGCGATAAAATCCGTAGTTTTATTTAAAATCTCAGCAATTGGGCAAGTTACTCCTTGGAACTAAGGCGCCATGTCGAACGGCTCCTTCTTTGTAGTGAACGCGCAAACTTGTGTCTTTGTGGGATTGAAGTTGGGGGAAGTTGGATTGAAGTTGAGACTGGACTAAGTTTCGTTCACCCCATTCCGACGCCCGCCTCAGAGAGCGCTCGACTTCAGACACAAGTTGGACCCTTCTTTCCCGTGTACTCTGAGGGACATTCATATTATATCCCTTTTTATTTTTTATATGCATACTATATTCCTTAGTCGTCTCTTACAACACCCATGGGCAAGAGAGGGGCTGGTGAATTGTATTCTTACTCCGTCATCACACGGAAACGGAAACGTATTATATTATTAAATACCTAAAAAGCATAAGTGGACACAGTTAATCAAAATGTTAACTTCGTTAATCGGTAATTGGTTAATTAAAAATTTAACTTCAATAATCATTAAAGCATTAAATTTGCGAAAATTTAACGCAACTTAAACTTAACAGTTAAAAGTTAATAATTTAAAACCTATTCTGCTTTTAGACTAACAAGGAGACCCTCAGACGTGTGGGTCGGGGATTTCCATGATTTTTGGTGGGGTGGTATCGGGAATATCGCAAGGGCGATACTCGACGGCATCAGGATCTGGGACGCGGTCGCCGCCTTCCGTGTGGCAGTTATGTCACGGAGAGAGGGGGCGAATCGCTGGCGGCGAAACTCCTCCTCCTCATTTCTAGACCCTAAAAAATCCTTACACTCCAAACCTAAACACAAAGACGAAACTTGATAATAAAAGAGAAGATATAAATTCACAATACACGCTTAACAATAGATTACATGTAACTAGGTCTCGATTAAAAATGCATTGCTTCACATTACAGAGGGACTACCCCTATGACCCCTATGTAATGTCTATAAAAATATATATGTATATTAAAAATCCCATAACTTTAATAAAACCGGCTAAGTGCGAGACGGAGTCGCACACGAAGGTTTCCGTACCATTATCTATAAAAATCACGTTTGTTTTATGGGAGCCCCCCTTAAATATTTATGTTATTTTTAGTATTTGTTGTTATAGCGGCAACAGAAATACATAATTTGTAGAAATTTCAACTGTCTAACTGTCGCGGTTCTTGAGATACAGGTCGGTTACAGACAGACGGCCGGACAGACAGACAGATAGACAGCGAAGTCTTAGTAATAGGGTCACGTTTTAACCTTTGGATACGGCACCCTAAAAAATTAAGAAACACAACAACTTTATAAAAAAATAAAAGATTTTTGATTAAAAAAAAATGTTACTACAATGTAAATGGATATATTTAAATGATAGACTAACTGGATATACACAAATATTGAAAAACATGCTTAACGAGAATATCACACATCATTTCCACAGAGACGAAGTTGCAGGCAAAAGCTATTCTTTCATATACGTTCATTGAAATCCAACAACATCTAATGTAATGAAATCTAACAACATACTAATATTATAAATGCGAAAATAAGTTTGTTTATTTGTTACGCTTTTACGCTTAAACCACCGAAACAATTTCAAAAATTCTTTCACCAATGGAAAGTTATAATATTAGGGAGTAACATGGGCTATATTTTATCCCGATATTCCCACGAGAACGAGAACTACGTGAGAAAGGCGACAGAACCCGAAGCGAAGCGAGGGCGGGTTGCTAGTATTATATAACTCTTGGACATGATAGTAACCTAATAATGTTCCCAGTGACAATTAATCTATACTAATATATAAAGCTGAAGAGTTTGTTTGGTTGAACGCGCTAATCTCAGGAACTAATGGTACGATTTTAGTATTAGACAGCCCATTTATCGAGAAAGGCTATATATCATCACTCTAAAATAAATTGGAGCGTAGCATCAATGAAGAATGTCTCAAAAACGAGGTTTCCTTTTTCCTTTTGAGAGCTTCCGCTGCGTAAACGGTTAAATTTTCACAAAATGTGTGTCAGCATCATATTATTTAAAAATATTTTCACCTTTTAGGTAAACCGTTGCTTAAAATAAGCGTTAGCCCAAAGTAACTATTCCAAGCGGACGAAGTCGCGGGCAGATGCTAGTAATTTAATATTTACGTTACGAGTATGTACGTAACATCGACGAACCAAAATATCCGATATTACCAATACCAAATGATTGTTTCTTCACGTTTAAAAAGTTATCGAAATATTGCATCGGTACTAGTGTATTCTTAATCATCATCATTTCAGCCCATATACGTCCCACTGCGCGACTCAAGCCTCCTCCAAAATGGGAGAAAGTGACATTACTATAATACGCTGGTCAGATAGGTTGGTATAGGGTTTTGTTTCGAGTTTTCCATGCCTTCCATAGATGTCATATGTGTAATACATCCCTTAATCGTCTTTTACGACAACTACGGGCAAGAGAGGGGGTGGTGAATTGTATTCTTACTCCATCACCACACGGAATCTGATTTTATGCTGGTCAATAATTACATTCTTAAAGAGTATTGACATCAGGCAGACGGCCGGTTATAAATCTCTTTCCAATACTATTGCAACATGTACGATGGAAAAAGACTGTATTTCTCATCGACGCTAAGTAATTGAAATAAGAGCAAGATAACAGTGATAACTCTGTTATAAAGAAAACAGCAGTAGGTGCGAGTACTTCTCTAGGTTCATCATTCATCTCATATACGTCCCACTGCGCGACTCAAGCCTCCTCCAAAATGGGAGAAAGTGACATTACTATAACATGCTGGTCAGATAGGTTGGTATAGGGTTTTGTTTCGAGTTTTCCATGTCTTCCATAGATGTCATATGTGTAATACATCCCTTAATCGTCTTTTACGACAACTACGGGCAAGAGAGGGGGGTGGTGAATTGTATTCTTACTCCATCACCACACGGAATCTGATTTTATGCTGGTCAATAATTACATTCTTAAAGAGTATTGACATCAGGCAGACGGCCGGTTATAAATCTCTTTCCAATACTATTGCAACATGTACGATGGAAAAAGACTGTATTTCTCATCGACGCTAAGTAATTGAAATAAGATCAAGATAACAGTGATAACTCTGTTATAAAGAAGACAGCAGTAGGTGCGAGTACTTCTCTAGGTTCATCATTCATCTCATATACGTCCCACTGTTGGGCTCGAGCCTCCTCCACATTAGAAGGGAAATTGACTTTCTATGCCATGCTGGTCAGACAGGTTAGTAAGGGTTTTGTTTCGAGTTTTTCATGTCTTGACTATGTGATGTCATATGCATAATATATCCCTTAGTCGTCTTTTACGACAGCCACGAGTATGAGAGGGGGTGGTGAATTGTTTTCTTACTTCGTCACCACACAGAAAGTGCCTAACCTAAGGCACTCGAAAAGGTTGACGGGATAAATATAACTCACGGTACCATGAATGGACATGACGATATATCTTTTGATTAAACGTAAAACAATCAAACAAATTATTAAAAACAGAGATTGGAAGTAAAAATGTAAAAAATTAATGAGATTTCCTTATTATGCCGAATAAATACGTGTACTGTTTATAAGCAACACAGCTACTATTTCCGGCATTTATAAAACATCTATAAAAATATTTTTATATAACCTGTTCTATATTTAATCTTTTATTCTATATTTATAACGTAAATAGATTTGATTAGTCAAAGTTTAAAAAATATTAGCATAGACAGTCACATCAAGTATTTTAACATAAGCCATATTGTGATAAAAGGATCTTTACATATAATGGCGATAACTCACCATTTTGAAGATTATTTTTCACTCTAATGAATTAAGTATACAAAATTAAAGTTTTCATTGGAAAATTAATTATAGATACCTGCAAAATTAGTGTTTTCATTAGAGAAAATCAGTTATTCTCTAGCTTGTAGAGGTATATCTTTTTGAACATATGTATATCGAAGTGGACCATATACCACTGTTAGATTTCAGTACGTAAAGTAGATTTTATGTACGTAATAAATCATCTACTTTCGAATTATTTACACGGATCTTTTTGCCTAACTTATTGTAGTTCTCTTATTTGTAGTTAAAGCGGTAATAAAAACACATTTACTGAAAATTTTTGTTGTTATAGCGACAATAAAAGCATATTTTCTGAAAATTCCAGCTGTCTATCGGTACGATTATGACATGGACAACAGAAGCATGAATTAGCAATAGAGTTTCGCTGACATCCTTTGATTAAGGAACCCTACAAAAAAGGTTACTGACTACTCTCTAATGATATACATAATACATATCTATACTATAATACTTTGAACGTAAATTACTTCATGACGTAAAGTTGTATAAATTATAACTTAAAATCTATTTGTTTTTTTGGTCTACATGTTATACATTTTTGGGGTCAGGCTATAAGCATGAACACACGCCGTCCGATCCGTTCGAGGCGATGGACACTGTCGTTCACAATACCTATCATACGTCATGTAGGTAGACCACCGGGAACCATCCTTGTAATCCGGCACGTTACTCTTTCGGGTACCTCCTCGATCCGATGCCACGGCGATTTTCGCCTTCGGAGCGTCGCCCTCTCCTCGGGTGGCCGGACTAAAATTCCCGGTTCGATCACCCGTTACCTCGGCTAGGGGTACATGTAGAACATTACGTATTAAAATGCTATTTAGTATTAACTGCCATATAACCATCCTCAGTTCCATTCATTCGTCTCAACTTATAAACGTCCCAGTGCTAAGCTCGAGCCGCCTCCTCTTTAGGGAAATTCACCTACTTATATCACGTTGGTCAGACGGGTTGGTATAAGGTTTTATTTCGAGGTTTACATTTCTGTTACACAGATATTCTAAGTGTATTTAATCTCTTAGTTGTATTTTACGACACTCGTGGGCAAGCAAGGATGATTGGGATTGTGAATTATGCTCCGTCACCACACAGAAAGTCTTTAGTTTAACGCTTATCAAAGTGGAATATATCGGCAAGTTACAATTGTAAATGTTAAGAATTTTGTTTTTCTTTGAATGCATAGCGCATCAGCAATTATTAGTTGCTTTTCAATATTTTTTCCATAAGATATATTTTTAATAATAATGATATCGAAATATTCTATATTCATTTATTTTCTTTAGTTTTCTATGATATGTCGTATTTTAAGATTAGAAGATCCAGTTTACAATTTTATCTTATATAAATAGCCCAATAGTCACAGTGTTTCGAAATCAAAACTATTCTGTGGTATCTGATGAACATATACGAGTACCATCATTTCTTATGAAATTTGTATTAAACAACTAGATTGTGAATTGATTTTCTTATTGATAAGAATACTATAATGTTCCTATTAAATATATATTAGTGGTCACGATAACGCTGGTAAGTGGTAGATACTATTAGACTGATATCATCAACATAGCTCATACGTCCTACTGCCGAACTCGAGTTCTCCTCCACAACGGGAGGGAAATTGACCTGCTATACACTAGTCAGGCGAATTGGTATAGGGTTTTAATTCGAGATTTTCTTCTCTTGCATAGATGTTATATGCATATTTTATCCCTTAGTCGTCTTTTACGACACCCACAGGAAAGAGAGGGGGTGGTGAATTGTATTCTTATTCCGTCACCACACGGCTAGACTGATGTATATATAGAGTATAATTATCTGAGCTGGCCACAAATGTCAAGGAGTGGTTGAGCCAATGGCATTGGGAAGGGAATATGGTAGGTTATGGGGCTACATATTGCTCTTGACTCTTGACAGGTACAACCCGCTCGGTACCGTCCGGGGCGACAGAAGAGACGTCACGCAATGCCATAACTTGACAGACACAACCACTGGTATCGATTCCTTGACATCCGTGTCCAGCCCGGCTTTTTACGATTCCTACAGCAAAATCATCCTACTTTAACGACATCATATTCTCAACACGACAGATGTCTAATGAACGCCTCTTGTGGTAATTAATAATAACTGATTGACCGAGCTTCGATCGGTATATTATTGTTGTATTTTTGTCGAATTTATTTAGATATATATTAATAAAAAATAAATAATGAAAAAAATATCAAAAATTACAAAAAGAGAATAATAATAACACCGAGATTCGATCCCACGCTGTTTGTATGTCAAAACAAAACAAAAAGAAAACTGGACAACTTCCCAGCTGAGCTACAAGAGTTATCTCTTGACGTTGACAACGAAATTTGAATTCATATTCTTCTAAAATTTAATGTCATTGTATTGTTTTGCTAAAAACACCGACAAAACAACATCCTTACTAATATTATAAATGCGAAAGTAAGTTTGTTTGTTTATTTGTTACGCTTTCACGTTTAAACCACCGAACCGATTTCAAAAATTCTTTCACCATTGGAAAGCTATAATATCAGGGAGTAACATAGGCTATATATTATCCCGATTTTCCCACGGGAACGGGAACTACGCGGGTAAGGTGACTGAAGCCGAAGCGAAGCGAGGGCGGGTTGCTAGTTTTCTAGATCGATTTTTGGCCCCGAAACCTCTAGTATCCCAAGTTTCATCAAAATCGTTGGAGCCATCGCCGGGATCCTATATATATATATATATATACATATATATATATATCTCATACATATATATATACTCTTGAAAATTTTCCATTTGGCAACGTAAGTCGAATACAATTCATCAACTTTTCCATGCCCACAGTGCCATAAATAGCGTTTTCTGCGCCCTATGCGAGTTTCTATAACTGCGCCCTTATGTTTTTTAGATATTATAGGTATCCTATCTAAAGCAATGTTATGATATAGACCTACTTTATTTCATTCAGGGTGATAAAATAAAACACAAGAACCTTGTATTGGTGGACCAATATCAAATATTTTCGAAGAAAAAAAATGTTTATAGATGAACTAGAAATGATGTGGTCAAACAAGCAGACGAGCTATTTAAGTGGACCCTTCGCCTATTATACCGCCTATTATACCGCCTACTGTATCTCACTCACTAAAACTCAAACGCAAGTTTACTAGTGCAAGTGAGTTTCCATTATTTGGCCCCCCAAAGTCTACGACGCCCTGTGCCTAAGCACCGGTAGCACCGCCCTATTTACGGCACTGCTTGCCCACGGGTGTCTTATAAAACAACTAACCGGTATTTATAATGTACTATGTGTAATATTTATCTCCTGTTTTTATTCTTAATTACTTCCTCTATAATCTATAATTTAGTTTCTATAGTTTTGCTGCAGTTATGGGTTGTTATTTGTCTTGAAGTGGAAACTGTTTTAACTCTTGTTATACGCATTTGTTTATTTTACCTCTATTTTTTCTTAATAATAAATAAATAAGCTCTCAGATAACATTAATTCAAGAAATAAAATCTAAATAAAGTCCGACGAGAACGTGATATAGGCAACAATAAGTCAATTTTACTCCTTTTTGTGCAAGAGTTATCTAATAATAAGCAAATTGAAATCATTTATTATGCATTAACCCCGAGAGAGCATTTTAGTATTGTCAATTTTAATGGCTTGGCACGCGACCGATACATAGAAGATCTGGCATGAAACTCAGCGAGCTTGTCTATTATTTTCTTTTCTTTTTCATACCTACCAAATATAACATTACAGCATGTCTTGTAAGTATTAGCTGTGATGCCCTTTGAACCTCTAGATATGTAATAATATAATTAACATATATAATTCAAACGATTATGGGTGAACCAGATCCCACCAGGCTTTACTACTGGAGTATCCATCACTCCTCTGAACCACTATAGAGGGAAGGGATAGTCATAAATAACAAACTGTTTAAATTTTTTATAAAACATTCGTCTAGATTTTTAAAACGGTCTAACATTTTCTTTAGTATATTTAATGAAACCTTACAATGACTTTTTGATGCACCTCTTAATATTAATATTAAGGGCTCAAGTTTTCAGAATAATTTTCTTTTGTCATCATGAACAATATTTTCACAGTACCGTTAATAAAAAAAATTGTTCGTTTTTTTGGCCCAGTCTAATGTACATACATGTAAGCATACGAGATAATTTACCTATTTATTATTCCTGCATCGTTTGTTACAATTTTTAATCTAAGGTATTTTATATCGCCATAAATAGTAGACAAAAAACCAACGATTTGAAGACCGGTTGAAACAAGTTTATGTTGACCTGAAGGGCCCACAACATAAATACGTTTTAACTTTCACTTTGACTGTTATCTTGTTAGTTCATTAGTTATTTGGTTTGTATAATTTATTTAAAAACAAATATCTAAATGAAAATTAATCATCATCATATCAAACCATAGACGTCCCACTGTTGGGCTCAGAGTCCTCCACTATGGGAAGAACCTAACTGCCTTACTATACCTCGCTGATGAAACATTCGGTATAGGGTTTTATTTTATGTTTTCCTTCTCTTGCATAGACATTATACACTTTATATCCCTTAGCCGTCTTTTACGACACCCACGAGTGAGAAGGGGTAGTGAATTGTATTCTTATTTTATCACCACAGGGGGAGAAAATTTAAATTAATAAATCCGTACTAATATTATAAATGCGAAAGTAAGGTTATTTGTTGCGCTTTCACGCTTAAATCACTGAAACGATTTCAAAAATTTTTTCTCCAATGGAAAGCTATAATGTCAGGGAGTAACATAGGCTATATTTTATATCGGTATTCCTACTGGAACGGGAATTACGCGGGTAAGGTGACTGAAACCGAAACGAAGCGAGGGCGGGTTGCTTATAGTTTATAATAATGGATTATCTGAATAAACTATTTAATTTGTGTGATAGCGGCTACAGATAACTATTATATGATAGTGCCTACTAAAATATTTTAAAAATATGTTCTACTAAAAATCAATTTTAAGATTGTCTCCAGAACTTGGCACCCATTAAATTTCAAGTATTTTATTGATGAAGTCGATAACCACTCCAATTATCATAATACTAAACATTTTCACATTTATGTTATTGATGGGATGTAATACTTAGATGCTATATTCACTGGTAACCTGATAACGCATAAACTCAAACAATTTATCAACATCAATAAACATTTAGAAAAACATTTAGAAAATAACTCCACATTCTTATCGTATCTAATAGATAGGTACATTGTTGGGTAATACTTAACGATGTTGTTTAGCAATAAATTGTCTCTTATCGGACAAGCTCAGTAAAAGACAATAAATAAATCATTAATAGAGGTAAAGAAATTAACAAATTGATGATAATGGTTTTAACATTAAATTGTAAATTCTCTTTCATTAAATCTAATATTTTGCAATTATAAAGAGCGATAAGTCTATTGTAGCGTTGGACTTATTTTTCCGTGTGTTGACAGAATAAGAACATAATTTACCATCCCATTTACTCTTGGGTACTGTTTAAGACAAATGTCTAGAATTAATCAATTTAATGAAATATTGCCATGTGGGTTTAAGGTGTAAGATTTAATTAAATGCTGATAGACAGACCGATGCCGAGAGAAGTGAAATACGAGGTTGTTTTGTAACAAGAAGCTCGTATTTAGTTAGAAGAATGAATTGCATTTAATTTATGTAGAGACATCAATTATTACGGCTATCATAATCATTTCAGTTCAATCAGTCAATCAGTCGCACTGTTGAGCTCAAGCCTCCTCCACAATGGAAGTTATATTGATATAGTATGTTATATGAGTTGAAATAGGTTTTTATTTCGAGTTTTCCTTCTTTCACAGCGATATTATCTACTTATCATACTGGTAACCGTCTTTTTCGTCAACCACCGGCAAAAACTGGAGTGGTGAATTATGTTCTTACTCCGTCACGACACGAAACTCGACTATAGACCTTTCGACTATACTTTCGACGATCAATAACCTACGTCTAAATTATCTCTATAGATATACAAAACAGTCTCATTATACTCCCACATGCTAAATCTAATGATTTCTGATGTTTACGCTAGCACTATACATTGTACATAAAACTACTTTTACGGATTTTATCGCGTTTGTATTTGATTTATGATTGCTATCTACTCTAACTCTGATAGGTATTATTATTAATCTATTCTAATAGGTATGTTATATACACAAAAAAAATTATATTAACGGCTATACACTTTGAAACCATACAACCCGCGTGCCCCAAACTGGATCCTTAGAAATTCATGCTTATTAGTGCAATTATTATTGCAATGCTTAATATCGGCAGGACCATACTATTGACAGTTGTGTGTCTACAGCCGCAGGCTGGTCCCTCCAGGGCAGTAGCCACACTCCACGCTTCCACGTTCTCGCAGAAAATCGACGTCCGAGTAATAGCAATTTGTTACTGCGCTTCGTTAGGTGAGCGAGGGAGTCGAAGGTCCATCGAGGTCCAACTTGCTGGTGTTTGCGTGTGGTGGGTTTTGGTGATTGATACCTTTAGTATCACCGAACCTCACTGCACGCATTCACACTCCCTTCAATATCTTCGCGGTATGCAGCGGTCTTGCAAAGGTCCATGCTTTTTTTTTTCTTTTGTGTGTGTGTAGCTGTTGGTCGCAGATGACCTTGACAGCTTAACGCGGTCAATGGGTGAGCGCAGATGGCTCTCAACCCGGTAAGTAAGTTAAAGGTCCATGCACAGCACCGTCAGATGTACTGTTTGCTCGTTTGCCACCAAAAAAGATGCAATATGCGAAGATAGTTTTAAAATTCCAAAACAATGGATTAAAACCCGGTAGGTGGCACCGCAAACGAATTCAAGAGTTTTTTTTTTTCAATTTATACACAATAGCGTCTGTTGATACACCTAGTTATTTATATTTACCTATTATACATGAGATACTGAATGTAAATATAAAGCCACGTCAATACAATACAATTACCTTCATTTATTCACCAAATAAATTAACCTTTCAAACTGCGTTGTACTCAAAAACAAAGTAGATGGACTTTAAACTGGTGCCTCATTATAATTCTAGAATATTAAATCACTGTATGTGAAAAATATTGTAAATAAGCGTTTCCTGTGTCTCTTTTAATACATTATATATAACTAGTTTTGTAAGTGGTCTCTAGTAGGGATGTGACTTGGAGGGAAAATAATCGATTTTTTAAATCATCGATTTTTTGTTCTTTAAAATAAATCGATTATAAAATAATCGATTAATTAAAAATAAATAATCGATTATAAAATAATCGTTTTTTTCTCCCAACAGGATTATGATGACCTTTTTTTTAGGAAATGTGTGCTTTATTTTCTAATATAGTATGATTTTAGGAAATCTGGCAGTGAAATAATCGATTAATTTCGAATAATAAAAAATCGATTAATAATCGATTTTTCTTATTTTGAGAATCAATTGTAAAAATTGATTATTACAAAAAAATAATCAATTATTATAAAAATCGATTATTTTTTTCACATCCCTCGTCTCTAGCAAAAGAATAAATAAACGTACGACATTCTAGAAATTGTTATCAAAATTACTAGTTCTAGAGATATTCTTCTGAAATTTTTTATCTGTAGCCATTTTACCGGCTCGTTAGACAATTTTACAGTATGTACTACTGAAGGAGAGTGCATATAGTACCGACCCCAAATAATTAGGATAAGAGCAGAATCATTTCAGGTCATTTACGTCCCACTATTGGGCTTGAAGATCCTCCAATATAGGAAGGAAATTGACCTACTATATCACGCTAGTCAAGCGGTTTGGTATAGGTTTTTATTTCGAATTTTCCATCCCTTGCATAGATATATCCCTTGCATAATAAATCTCTTAGTCGTCTTTTACGACACCCACGGGCAAGATATGGTGAATTATATTCTTACTCGGTCACCACAAGAATGAGAGAGCAGAATAATGATGATTGTAAATAAAAAAAAGGAAACATTCTTAAATTTTTATTCCTTTTAAAATTTAGTATATTCTGTTGCGTATACATTTAACAAATGCTGGTAAAAATATAGTCTTGCTAGTTTACAAAGTTGCTATAAAAGTATGTAAGTTAGTACCTACATACATTTATTACAATTACATAGGTAGGTATTGCTAACCTACTTTACGCGCATTACTGCATATTATAATCTCTTAATCGTCTTTTATGACGTCCACGGACAAGAAAGGAGTTGGTTATTTGCATTCTTAATTCATACATGGCAAGCTCTGTTAACACAAATGACGTATTAATAAAAAGAATCTTAATTAGATTGGTGATTTTGCACTCAATACTTATTTTACACTTAATGTTAAATTCATTGTCTGACCTCAAATCATCAACTTTAATAAACGGAGACACCTTACTTTTCTTCAGAAATTTCGGACGTGAACACATATGTAAAACACTGTTATTCGTAATCAATTCACTTTAGCAGTTTCTCTGCATTATGTTATATAGAATACCATGCAAATTATTTAATAGAACTCCCCTAAAAGTTTAAATATAATTTAAGACCGCAAATATTACATTCTGATATTCACACTAAAATTTCAAAATATCATTCATTTGTGCAAATAGTGAACAATAATCATGTCATAACCTTCGACATTGTTTTTGAATTTTATTCATTATAAAAAACCATTCACACTTCAAATTTTATATTATAATAATAATGTGATAAATATTTATATTTCTTTAATTCAACTTTATGTAAGTGACCTTTTGCGATTCTAACGGAGATACTGGAGAATATATTAGCTTTTATACACTACCCAAATTTTTACCCAATCAAATACAGCATTGCTCGTGGATGTCATAAAAGCCGACTAAGGGTTATACTTGGGCTTTGGGTAGAATGGACAAAAATTGGTCGAGGCTAATTGCGCCTAGTACCCGAGTGATCGATGATAGCGTAGTCAAGGAAGGTAGCGAAATAACTGCCTAATCACAAACTTAACTAAAACCTAGCGCCATGCGGTGGTGTTTTTTCTAGTCATATTAAAAAAAATGAACATTTTAGGGCGAATCCATACAAAGTAGTACATGGATAAAAAAATGAATGTCTAACTAAACCTTTAATCTTATAAAATTATACTACATATTGAGATTCATTGTAGCACATAAAGCTCTACCATCTCAGCCTATATATGTAGGTCCCACTGTTGGACTCGGGCCTTCTCCACTATAGAAGAGAAGTTGACCACGTTGGTCAGACGTATTGGCATAAAGTTTTATTCAGAGTTTTGTTACGCTTGCATAGATGTTATATGGATATTATATCCCTTAGTCGCCTTTTATGACACCCACGGGCAAGCGAGGGAGTAGTAAATTTTATTCTTACTCCGTCAGCACACGGGGAAGACATAAAGTGGGTAGCGTAAAGGAAATAATGCCATAACTGACCCATTCTCCATCTTACCCTCCAGTATTAAGGGAAAACTACTGTCTTTATCCGTCACCACACGATAAAAAATCATACTCATGAAAACTAATCTGCGTTGCAAACATTTCCAATAAAAAGAAGGCTCGTGACGTCACAAGTGTTCAAACAAAGACGTTCAAAGTCCAATATTTACGTCAAAGTTGTACTTAGAGAACATCACATGAAGCAAATTCATATATCATATTTATAAATACTTAACAAGCGAAGGTCAATCTCGGTTATTTACACGTTACTTAACCACATCAACTTGAACATATTTATTTTATACCTATCCGTGTGGTGACGGTGTAAAAATATAATTCACCACCCTCTCTCTTTCGCGTGGATATCGTAAAAGGCGACTAAGGGATATTTTTTTATGCAAGAGAAGAACAATATGGAAATAAAACCCTATACTTTACCAAGGCGCTTCACCAGCGTGGCATAGTAGGTCAATTTCCCTTTCAGTGTAGAAGAAGCTCGAGCCCAGGAGTGGAACGTATATAGCCTGTGGTAATGATGACGATGAGTTTATCTCTTCTCTTTTAGTTAACCACACATGCCAAAAAAAATGTTTCCTTGTCTAGCGACGGGAGACAGGATAAGAATGCAGTTGTTGACCACGGAAGTCGAAAAAATATCTTGTATGTGTAGGAGTATAGCATCGCTCACTTGGGCAACATATGACATTTTACTGCGATTGCTAAACCGCTTGACAAGTGTGGCGATTGCTGCAATAAACTATTCTATGAGAGATGCGTAAACGTCAAAAGGCCAGATGATGATAATAGTGTATGTTATGACCATAGATTAAATGTATTAATTCTTTTATCAACCATGTTCATTGATGGACACTGGCCTCAAGACAGGATATTCTTATAATCGCCATGACAGCCTGATGGGTTGGCGATCGTAGTTGATATATAAGGCTGCTGCTTATTTGCCCTGTGAATCATAAGCCAGCTATTAAAACTCCTACAAGAAAGGGGATGGTGACACAATATAAAGGTAGGTAGATAGTCTATCTAACTTATGATTAGGCCCTTTGAAGATTACTTAATTGGTCACACTATGCCATTACGTTCTGATTATTTCGAGGCTACCTTTTCTTGCTGTAATGTTTTATTTATACATCCATAAATTATATTTTAATAAAAAAAACGTTTTGTTATTTTATATGTTGCATTTTATTAATCTGTTTAAAATGTTATGAACTGCATAAATGCGATAAACAGATTATAATAAATACCAATATCTTTGATCAAAATTTATAAACCAGCCAAATGCAAGTCGGGTTCGCACATAAAGGATCTCTAATAAGGCTAGTCCTTATAAATACTAGTCTATTCGCTATAAATTTAATATCTGTAACCAAAACTATCGATTCCCGAATCGTGTAATCCGAAACAAATTCATATCCATAACCGAAACCGATATAATGTTATTCTAATATCCGAATCGGTATCCATAAGAGCTCTAGTAGGCATAGTAATAGGGTTCCTTTAGCACTATTTGAGTATGGAACTCTAAAAACTTACTTAAAATTATCACCTTATGTAATGCAAATGATGAAGCTATAATGAAACTTAAATGTAACTATTAGTGTATTGAATATCGATGTCATCTTTAAATTAAATGTATTCTGATGACCTTTGCGTTTATGAAGCCTGGTCATAATTAATTAAATTGCAAACGATCGCAGACTATGTTGCAAAACATGATACATTAAAATTGTATAGCGTAACTTAATGCGTCGCGTGTAAGTAAGTAATGCAAGCAATCAGATCTGTTATAAGAACAAAACGTAAACAGGTATGTTTTACTGCAATATAGGGATGTATTTTATGCTTAAACATCGTCATCAATTTCGGTGCATGTGAACTAAGAATGTAATAACCGTGTCTCTGCAATAAGTCATTGACTTTGTGTACAATCATATGCACAGCACTCGGCAGTTTTCAGCTGGAGGTTAGATAATTTTCGTGGGTGCGACGGCCTGCAGTACAAACGTCATTGAGAGGTAATTACCTATATGGGTAACCCGCCAAACATAGCATTGAAATCAAATACACTAATAAGCCATAGCTAGTGAGTTTGATTTTTTTTGGTATATATAGTCGCGAGGGCACTTACAATTATTATCAATGCTAACATTTTAACTCAAATTAAGCTGATATACTACCCCCGGATCGGCATGCAACAGCGGGTTATCTATTATTGTTATAATATTTTTTATTGTCTTCTTTTGTATAGAATTATATGCATTAGATGCAGTATAATTGCCTTACGAGACATAATATAACATAATTTACAAATATAATTCAAAAGCTTATGGCCGGACTCAAAAGGCGGAGAGACGTTGCTAGTAACTCTTCATAATCAACAAAGAGTAACTATCTATCGGTTGAGCTAAAGACAACTAAAAATATATCGTAGATCGTTTGGTTTGGTCAATATTACAAAAAAAACGAAGGTACAGAATAAGATTGCTATCAATGTAGGATTTAAATGACCGCTATTATCTCATCCATGTTATTTAAATCATTGACAATTTTCAACAAATCGATATCCTTAATATCAATTATCTATCTATCTATATATATAAAAGAAAGTCGTGTTAGATACACTATTTATAACTCAAGAACAGCTGTACTGATTGGCCTGAAAATTGGTGGGGAGATAGCTTAGAACCAGGAAACGGACATAGAATACTTTTTATCCCGTTCGATCGCATTCCCGTGGGATGTGACATAAAACGTCAAACAGAATATAAATCACTATGAAACGTGGTATAACAACAGCGCATTTGATATGTAATAACAAAACGCAAATGACAGCTAAATGTAATTTTGTCTATGATTAAGTACGGTTGAAAATTTGGTAATTATAATTTTGTCAGAAATCAATAATCAGTAATTTGTATTTTCTTCGAATCATCATCAACAATGCCGCGACCAAGACGATTGAATTTTTCCTAACAAAGCCGTATTGATTCTTCTATTATAATCCATAAAATATAGCTTGATCTCTGTGACAGATGTCAACGAAACCAACGAAGTAAGTTTAAACAAGCGACATGTTTACAATTTCATTTTGTAATAAATGACGCTTATGCATGTACAAGGTCATACTGGACTGAAAATAAAAAGAGATGGGACAGTCGATATACGTAAATCGATAACCGATCTTTATTAAATTATTCATAAAAGAAATGAACCCAATATAGTACCTATGTATATAAAACTTTCAACATTATTTTATACAATTAAAACAGACAGTTACATTATAAAATACATAAATTGAATTAATTAAAACATTAAAAAACTACTTTTTGTCTCGGATTAGATGATAATATTATGTACGCATTATTTTCAATAAACTAGACATATTTATTTATAAAACAGTCGTTATTGATCGATTGATTTAACGACTGTTTCTATTTCGGCAAAAAATGATAAATGTTCTAGCAGGAACGACGATAATAGTGACCTAGACCTTGATTGTCTTGACCTTTTGAATAATTAAAACAGTCAAAAAACAGTGTTGTTTGAGATAAATTCAAAAAGATTTTCATTGATTGTATTTTAATTATAACAGAAAATCACAATTATAAAAATAAAGAGTTTTATCGATAAAAAAACTATGGACTTTATCTTAAGCGTGACAGCACTAGAGACAACTGTCACAGAGATCATCCTATATATTATGGACTATAGAGACTATATTTTCGGCAATTTATAAAATATATTTACGAAAAAAAATATGGCGGTACGAAGTTCGCCGGGTCAGCTAGTTATTTATACAATTAAGATAGATAACAAGATTAGAAATAAAAATCCTACCTATAGTCCATAAAATATAGGATGATCTCTGTGACAGTTGTCCCTAGTGCTGTCACGCTTACGATAAAGTCCGTAGTTTTTTATCGATAAAACTCTTTATTTTTATAATTGTGATTTTCTATTATAATTAAAATACAATTGATGAAAATCTTTTTGAATTTATTCCAAACAAAAAGTGTTTTTTGACTTTTTTAATTATTCAAAAGGAGTACAATCAAGGTCTAGGTCACTATTATCGTCATCACTGGAGCGTTCCTGCTAGAACATTTATCATTTTTGCCAAATAGGGCCAGTCGTTAGATCAATCAATCAGTTACGACTGTTTTATAAATAAATATGTCTAGTTTATTGACAATAATGCGTACATAATGTTATCATCTACTCTGAGACGAAAAGTAGTTTTTTAATGTTTAATTAATTCAATTTATGTATTTTATAATGTAACTGTCTGTTTTAATTGTGAAAAATATGTTGAATGTTTTGTATATGTACTGTATTGGGTTTATTTCTTTTATGAATAATTTATTAAAGATCGGTTATCAATTTACGTATATCGAGTGTCCCATCTCTTTTTTATTTTCAGTCCAGTATGACTTTGTACGTGTGTAACCATCATTTATGTATAAAACGTTTACTAGGTATTTCAGTACTTACGAGGTACATTTTAGACATGAATATTAATATTTTTATATTTATAATATATTGCAATTCAGATGCAATAAAACTGGCACGAAAAAAATTAAAATATATTTGATACAAAATGAAATTGTAAACATGTCGCTCGTTCAAACTTACTTCGTTCGTTTCGTTGACATCTGTCACAGAGATCAAGCTATATTTTATGGACTATAAGTTATTGAATAATTAAAGTTCGATTGCACTCAAAATTATTTATTTTCAAACTCACCTTGGTATTTAATTTAATTTATTAAATTTGGTAGTTAAATTAGTACGTTGAAATGGGAATGGGCAGGCCACATCGCTCGACGAACCGATAACCGTTGGGGAAGAAAGGTTCTCGAGTGGCTACCGCAATTTGGACGACGCCACGTTGGACCACCCTCTACTAGGTTTACTGATGACATCTTGAAAGTTGCAGGGAACCGATGGATGCAAGTGACGTAAAGCTACGCTCCAAGTACTTCCGAGTAGAATTCTCGTGGAGGGGCCTATGTACAACAGTGGGGTCTACTGACTGATGGATATGTGGATGGATTTTTTTTTTGGCAGTTGATATTAAATACGTGTTTTAATTAAAATACTTTTGATTTTCTTAATTAAAATTAAAAAATAATAATGATTCATACCGTTTAAATAAACATCATATGCCTATTCTTTGCTCTATATTTAAGTAAAAAACGCAATAGCAACCGGTAAGTAATAAAGTGTAAAGTAAAAAAAATAAAACAGCTCAAATGAGAATTTTATAATATGACTAATTAAGCAACACCGGTTCTTTAATTACAACCTTCTAGAATACTCTATTTAAAATACCATCAGTGGACTTTGTTCGTAATTGCTGACATCATGTCAAGATAGATAGATAAGTTCGCATGTACTTACTTTTGAAAGCGATTCACAACTTACGTAACGATCTCACACTACACATAAAAGCCCATGAGATTTACATAATTTACAAATTGTACCTATTAGAATAGAAAATAACGCGGCTTCCCTTCAAAATTAATATATGACCTACATTATTTGAACGTTTTTAATTGTAACATATTTCTTATCTCATTTCTTTTTAATAATGGTGACGGATCTATGAAAAGCATTAATGCCTTAAATTTTTCAGTATGATGACGGAGTGAGGGTATGAAATCACCAACACCGATTCATTTTGTAAAATTGCTGCATATTCTAAAAGACGGTTAACTGATAACATTACTGCAAATCACGAATAATTCGAAATAAAAGCCCATAATTTGTATAAATAGGTTTTTATTGTGCTGCAAACCCGTGTTCAAGAAGCACATTTTTGATTTTCTAAATTAAAAGCAGTAAATATTTTATCATTTAAATAAATAGCTTGACCCAAGAATCGAGAACACATTGAAATATAAAATTCTATACTCATCCATCACACAAATTCAAATCCTTTATTATGTACTAGCTTTTGCCCGCGACTTCATCCGCGTAGGAATCATGTGTGGCAGAGACAATCACAGATAACTGTGTATTGCGTTCAGGGTTCTACAGGCTCACTGTTGCTCTGGATGATTTAATGCCAATCTGGTATATCAGGGAGGCGCTGTTATCAGGGGGTGCTTCTATAGCTAAGGCGGATGACTCCAGACTAATTAAAACGGCGCAGTGGCCTCTACGTGAAGCGCGTAGGAGACTGTGCTAACACCTATGTTGTATTGCTCCCAGCTGAGCTCGTACTTACGGGTGATTGTATGGTACATTAGCTGAGGCTGGACCCTCTACGGGCTGGGCTCAATTTAAATAAGTGAAACATTTGGCCACACTCGGTATCAAAGTGGGGATTCGATGAGTCACGATGCCGCCTAGAGTAGCCCTATATAAAAAGAATGATTTGATGTTTCATAGACCCTGTAGCTATACACCAGTCGGCACAGCAATCACCGTTCATTCGGTTCCGCTCGGTCGAGGACCACATAAAATATTTGGGTTTAGTACTCGACGGGCGACGGTATTTCAGGAGCATTTTTATCACATTACTCCCCGGCTCGTTAAAACGGTGTTAAATGTTGACATCTGAACGGGAGACTGGTTCGACCAATGGCCCTGTACCGTACACCTGTGTGAGCAAATTTTGACCACTTGTATTAAAACTTCTCGCACTCGCAGAAAGCCACGGTGTTCAGAACTACACGCAGATACCGCACCATGTCCCACATTTGTGGTCCCAGCTAGGACACAGCAGACATAGTTATGAGGTCTGTGTTGCCTAGGTAGAGCAGCGCCGTGAATTTATCGCAAGCATCACTGCCGAAGCTGCCAACCATTACTTAGGCCATATTCGACAGGTTAGGAACTGGTATGAGGTCGCTATCTTCTGCTTAGCAGTTATCTCGCGTAAGAACTCAGCGGCGTCAGTCAGGAAGAAAATCTTCCAAGCTGACTCGTTCCACCACTGTGGCGACAGGTGATGGCTAGCCCGAGTGCTTGCGCTTTACTATCTTTACGTGATAGAATCATACTTTCGTCAATCGTCCATCTAATGTCGCGGTCCGTTCCATCCAAAGCGAGAGAGCCAGAAGCCTGATGCCTTTAGTATAACCAAACCTCATTGAACGCATTCACACTCCATTCATTTTCTTCACGGTAGGTAGCGACCTGGCAAAACTCCATGATTAGTAGCACTTACCATTAGGTGTGCTGTTTGCTCGTTTGTCAACAACAGTAATAAAAAAACCAAGCTAGTCAAAGACACGGATGACTGAAACGGGGATTAGTCCTGCACTCGTAGAGAGACTGAATGCGCGAGGTCGATACCACGACAATATGGGAACATAAAAATGGAATGTTCGAGCGACCCTGCACGACTTTCTTTTTCTATTCATTCTACAAACTGAATTTGGCGCTACACCCTTCAATAAGGAACTTCACGAACATATAAGTGACGGACACAAGTTACACCCAGCCTCAGAGCAACAATTTGTCGATCACACAAAAGATTGTCCGGCGTTGGAATTGAACCCGTAACACTGGCACGGTAGGTTGGTATCTTAGCCACTAAGTTATCAGTGCAGTTAATTGATCATTGGCGTTGTATGAATTTATTACTTGTGTATTAGAGTGAAAATATCAAAGTATAATTCATTTCCCTATTCTACACCCTTAGAAAAGAATATATCCTATGAGGGTTGATTTTCAGAATAATTTTCTTTTATAATGAGCCTTTTTGTATCGATTTTCCTTGAAGTAAGTTGTGGACTAAGCTGTGTAAGTTACTATAGTTTTTAACTATCCCACGGGAGCTATTTTTATTTTCCATGATTAAAAGTATCCTAAATATTGACCGGGGATGTAAGGACCACCATGCAAAATTTCATTTAAATCGGTCGAATAGCTTCGAAATCCGTTTAATTAGCCCGTACAAACAGATAATCGAAACGACGTCTGCCTGCCTTCGGGTTGCCCACATGTTAACTACATACGTCCCGTCCCCCTACTTTAAACTCCGAATACTTGAGTATTGCCAATAATACATACAGTAAATTAGGTATCGCCAATAATAATTATTAGGAACTAATAACATAAATACAAAATTTCATTGAAATAATGTAGGTAAATAGGAAAAACTTTTATATCTACTGAATTTGCACCCCTCTTTTACCCCATTAGGGATTGAATTCACATAAAGGGATATCGCCAATAATCATTATTACGAACTTGTAACCCAAATACAATATTTCATTGAAATAACTTTAAAAATCAGAGAACTTTCATAATAAGTTTGGACCTCCCTTTTATTCTCTTAAAGGATGATTTTTGAAAAAATATTTTACACCTGTTTCATGATTTTCAATGAAGAACCTTTGTACTAAATTTCATTTGAATAACTTCAAAAACGCCAAAGTTTCATACAAATTTTGCACCCCCGTTTGACCCCCTTAAGGGGTGAATTTTCAAAAATCCTTTCTTAGTGCTCCCATACGTTATAAAAGGAACCCCTGTGCAAAATTTTAAGTTTCTAGCCCTTATAGTCTAGGCCCTGCGTTGATATGTCAGTCAGCTTCTCCTTTTATATACAGGATGTATCAAGTTATGGGACAACTGTTCGAGTATGTTGTAGTTTAACGGTCATACATCGTAATTAGAATGTACACTACACAAAAAACAATCATATTTTTTGTGTAGTAAGAATACACGTCACTTAATTTGCCGCGAATCATGAGCACTTCTATATTATGTAAGCAGATAAAATAACTGCAAGAGAAGAAAACTATCGATGATGACCGGTTACATGGACAGATTGTGAAATATTTTCAACTAAGGAGGTATACTAACATATCATCATTATCTCAGCCCATACACGTTCCACTGTTGGGCTCGGGCCTCCTCCACTATGGGAGGGGGCAATTGACGCCGGTCAGGCGAGTTGGTATAGGGTTTTGTTTCGAGTTTTCTTTCTCCTGCAAAGATCTTATATGCATATTATATCCCTTAGTCGTCTTTTAGAACACCCACGGGCCTAAGAGGGCGGTGGTAAATTGTATTCTTACTCTGCCACCACACGGAATGTACCACATACAGGGTGTATCAGGTTATGGGACAACTGTTCGAGTATGTTGTAGTTTAACGGTCATAGATCATAATTAGAATGCACATTACACAAAAAACAATATAACATAAAAATTATAGTGAATTCAAAAAAATGTGTCTAAGAGTCTATGCCTTAAATGTTACGTATTATGTAGGCATGTACAGACAGAATACATGTAGGCATGTAAAGCTTCGACAGTATAATTTCATTCATCTATACCTAGAATTGCGCAAACACTTCAATGACATGTAGGTACAACGGCAAGCGGTCAACGGCCATAGGCCGATCAGCTGTTTTAAAGCGAAGTTTGTCTTGCTTATGTGAACGTAATCATTGATTTATTCAATTTCTAATGAACATTTAACAAAGTATGAATATGTTGCGTATTAAGTATCATTGACTTTATACATTTCAATCAGATTTACACGAAAAAGCGATGACAAAATTGAAAACTTTACATGTTTCTAATTTCTTAACGCATGGATATTTTTCGTTCAAATTTTTTTATGGGTTCCTACCACCATTGCCTAGCTCCCTTTTGACCAGTTGCCCCATAACCTGATACATCCTGTATATAGATAAACCCCGCGGGGTCACTTACATATTGTCATTTATTTTACGTTTTACCTTAAATTACTACCGGATCGGAACGCGACCGCACTGAGAAGATCCGGCAAGAAACTCAGTGGGATTGTCTTCTTTTTTATTCATTTACTATTTTTATTTAAGTAAAATAATATACAACAACACGTCTATTAATAGCTGCAGTGTAATGCCTTTCAAACCATTATACAATACAGTTATTAAATATAACGACAAAGTACCATGGCTGGACTTGATGCCGCAAGCGGCACCCGATCACGAGTTAACGACTAGAGCAGCCATCGCTCCTCTCAACCACAATGGAGGGAAGGGAGTGACCCGCTCCTCGTAGCTACCGCAAGCAGAGGGTCTGCTTGCTATCACATATTGTTATCACCTATTTTTAAATAAAGTCTTTCTTGCGTACAGTATTCCTACCAGTTTCACTATTTATCATATTCCAAGTCATTTTAATTATATCACCTGATCTTTTAATTTTACTTCTCAGATAAATAGATTTTGCACAGGAACAGGCATGATTAAATATTTTGGAATAGTTCTTTACATATTCCAAAAATACTGGATGATGGTTATAAGATTTTTCATGATAAAGATCATATAACCTTTTTCTACTTTTGTAAATACCAGGAGTAGCCCATTCACTAAAACCAGCAGACACCCTAAAAGTCAATATTTTGGGATTGAATATTTTTTTAAATTCAGTATTGATTAAATGAAATAGAGATGTATATAACTCACCTGAATAGTCATGAATAGGCAACAGCGGCACCCTCAAACTCAGGTTGTCTCTAAAGTTTTCAAAACGGCTGACATTCATAGGAATAAAGGTAACAGTTTCTCGTTGAATCCTATTAGCTCGAGGCAGTACAACAAGTTGTCCACGGTGATCTGAATCCAGTGTGTTTAAGATGTATTTACTAATTGACTAAGCATTTATAGACATTATCTATACAAGTTCCACTCCCTAGGAGGTTCCAAGAAAGCATTATACAAGTTATAAGATTTCAACAAAGTTATAAATTTTTGTGTAATATTATTTTTTTCCAATAAGTTTATATTAAAATCACCACAATTCACAAGAGTTTTATTACTGGCAGAGATTTTGAACACAATATCCCCCAACTGTCTCTCAAAATCATCATATGGTGAACATGGAGGTATGGTTAACTATGATCTGCTCAGACTCAATGCAGGCAATTTCAATAAAACGTTCAATAGAGTGCCTCACAATATCATTTTTTTCCTTAAATTGAATCATTTTGTTTAAAATGATTAACGAGCCACCTCGTATCATACTGACTCTATTGAACGAGCTAACAACCTGGTGACTAGGAAAATTGAACATTAATTGATCAACTTTGAGCCAGTTTTCAGTAATGCAGAGGATATCTACTTGGTAATCATTTAAAAATAATTCAATTTCTAAATTTTTACATAACATACCCTAAATATTTTGATGTACTAGGTTGATTGATTTATAATTATTCTTAACACTTAAAATACTAAGGCAAGAGGAATTCTCTGTTGTCTTAATATCTAATTTAAATTAGTTTGTGAATTAATATCACTATTTACATTAGTGTAAATGTCATTATTTAAATTAATAATGACAATACATTGCTCAATAGAAGCAACTTTGTTAGACAAGTTCTTGGCTGATATAAAAAAAAAATAGGATAACGAATCAGCTACTAGTTTTTTATAATGTCTAGAAAGATAAGAACTATCTTTTGTCAAAAAAGAAATTTCTTAACATAATTGTTAACGTCAATTACATGCATTTCAATCAGCCGAACACAGAAAAAGTATCCGAACCGGCCGAATAATCCTTACTAATATTATAAATGCGAAAGTAAGGATGTTTGTTTGTTTGTTACGCTTTCACGCTTAAACCACCGAATCGATTTCAAAAATTCTTTCACCAATGGAAAGCTATAATATCAGGGAGTAACATAGGCTAGATTTGATCCCGGTATTCTCACGGGAACGGGAACTACGACGCGGGTAAGGCGACTGGAACCGAAGCGAAGCGAGGGCGGGTTGCTAGTCTGAAATAATTTCATATTCGTAACCGTAACCGATACAATGTTATTCTGATATCCGTATCCGTAACCAGATCTGAAATTTTATATCCCTAATTACTTTCATTAATAACTTCATGTCCATTCCTGGGCAGCCTATGCCTCAAATTGGATCGTATGCAACATGGAAAAGAATAGAACTGACTACACACGTGACCTAGTCTTGGTTATATCCCATCCCAAATGTCATTTTTTCGGTCCTTATACAAAGCAGCGAATGCCGTAAAATATAGCTACAGGGTATGAGCTCAGGAAAACAAGGTAAACTATTTAAACTATATTGACCTGTAGTGACGGAATAAGAATACAATTTACCACGCCATATCTTGCCAGTGGCTGTCCTAAAAGACGACTAAGGGATATAATAAACATATATTATAACATCTACGCAATAGAAGGAAAACTCGAAACAAAAGCCTATACAAACCTGTCTAATCAGCATGGTATAATAAGATCAATTTCCCTCCTATTATGGAGGAGGTGCGAGCCGACTATGAGACATATATGAGGCGAGATGAAATGATGACTTGCCGGATCAGCGTGGTTAGGTTAATATTTTTCGTTGTGGAGTGGTATCATATGTTGTGTAGAAGCCGTTACGAATACCACCAACTCCCCGATTACATGAGTGTTATGTAAGACAATCAAGAACTTTCAATAGACCTGGGTCGACTTCGTCTACTGTCGTTAGGTCAATAGATACATTTCCAAGGAGCGTCCACGTCAGGCAGACCTTTGCAATATGCACGATGAATAAGAGTATATATTGCAAAAGAGTATTAATACCTACATAATTATTACGTCGACCTCAAGTAATTGAGATAAGAGCAAGATGATTATGGAGCGGGCCCATGTCCAATAGTGTCTCATTATTGGGTATAGAGATAGCACAATGGTTCAGATATCTAAGGATTATGCCATACGTAGTGGGTGGCTGTATGGGCATCGAGGCCATACAGGACAATATTTTGTGTGATCCAAAAAGTCTGAGGAAGATACTGAGTTTGGGTGTAAAATTTTTAAAGGTCGGCCTCCCATACGACTTTAAAAATTTTGACCGTGAGTTAATATTGATAACATTCTTCACAGCTAAAGAGTTGAGTGATGTCATCTTAAAAATACAATTTAAAATGTACAAAAAAATATGTCATTTAAATAGTTTAAATTGAATAAAATAAAGTTAAATCCAAGCTACCATTCTTTAATTGTATAATTTATATATATCACTAGAACAAAGCTGAAGGTTTGTTTATATAATTTATTGTCAGAACAGCACAAATCTTAGAATCTAGAAGTTGGATTAAAAAGACTTTTATTAGATAGCCTGTTTATCGAGACAGGTTAGAGACTATACTATAAAATGCGATAACATATATGAGACGAGTTATGATCATGAACAACAGCAAATCGATCAAATCAGTAACATCATCATCATCTTGCTCTTATCCCAATTACTTGGAGTCGACGCAATATGTCATCTGATTTGACATATTGCAAAAAGTTTCGGCAATGACTTTTATGACCGGCCGCGCTGCCTGACGTCAACCCTCCTTGGGAATGTAATCGTTGACCCAAATGGTACCAGATGCAGTTGGTACGGGTCAATCTAGGGCTCTTAGTCGTCTTTTACGACACCCACGAGCAAAGCAAGGGTTGGTAGTATTCGAAGCCGCTACCACACAGCACGATTAAATCAGTAAAAACGAGACATAATTAATGCATTGCTAGATATGTGTACTTACATTGTTGTAACAATAAACGTCGTAACAACAAATTAATATTAAATTGTCATTGAAGTGTTGTCATTGGATCCAACACGCAGAGGCCTTTGGAGAAATTTAATATAAAATAGGATGGGACGTCTACCGATGACACTCCACGTTTGCACATAACACACGCGGACTGCCAACGGTAGGTGTAAAACTATTGTGTGATGATGGTATCTAACACATGATTATGAGGTTGGAGGTTAGATGGACTGGATTAATGGAAAACTATTGATTTAAAACTGTCGTCTGACTTCAATGTTCAATACCTTTATCGTCTTGAACTTTGGCAGACGCTGACTCGCCAACTCACTGAATGCCCGAAAACAGTCGCCAGAGACACGCAAGTCATACGGGCAACAGGGGGGCAACATTGGTGCAAGTGGCTTGGAGTGTCGAGCAGTGCGGCGCCGGTTTCACCATCGCAAGTCCCCGTTAAACGGGGACCCACAGTTGTTTCCCCGTAGTTATGCCCTTGAAAACAACACTTCCACCCCCGAGCATATAGCTCTGGCGACCCCTCTCTAACTAGCCGTTTAAGGCAAGCCAGAGTAGAGAATCCTGCGCGCACTCTTCAGTTTCCATTCCAACCAGCCAATAAAGATGAGCTGGATACGTGGCCGTGGCCGACTCTCTGGGGCATTGAGGACCGCAGTGTCGCCACTCACATTCAGCACGCCACAAGCTGCCCTGCGGTTTATTGGCTTTTCAATAAATGTTGTGATACATTTTTTTTTTATATCAAAAGAACTTAGAGAGCCATATAATGTTCCTCCGAGGTTTGCGTTAGTCTCATGATGAGATAACGACTGGCTCAGAGGGTAGAGGGTATTTATGGATACCTACTATCTTTTTAGTCTATAGGTACTAATATTTTAAATTCAAATTCGAAATTTAAATAATTCATTATAAGCCCCGCTGGGCCATTTACATATTGTCATCTTTTACGTTTTACATACATTAATATACCATCATATTTTACCTTAAAATACCACTGGAACGGACCGCACTGGGATATCCGGCAAGAAACTCGGCGGGTTTGTTTATTTTATATTTAACTATAATAAACATTTAAACTACAAACGTAGGTTACTGATCTTGATCCTCGTCCAAAACAGGAGAGAAATTGACCTAATATAGACGTGTTGGTATATGATTTTATTTCACGTATTCCTTCTCTTATATCGATGTTATCTGCGTATGGCTTAGCCATTTTTACGACACCCAAGGATAAACAAAGCGGTAGTGAATTATATTCTTACTAGCAACCCACCCTCGCTTCGCTTCGGTTTCAGTCGCTTAAACCCGCGTAGTTCCCGTTCCTGTGGGAATACCGGGATAAAATATAGCCTATGTTACTCCCTGATATTATAGTTTTCCATTGGTGAAAGAGTTTTTGAAATCGGTTCTGTGGTTTAAGCGTGAAAGCGTTACAAACAAACAAACATCCTTACTTTCGCATTTATAATATTAGTATGGATTCCGTTACCATATGGAATTTTTTATGCATATAGGTAATGTATATTGATGATTCATAAAGGAAAATTTCGCAACAAACTTATAATTATTAAGATAATTATGTATAGTGACCATACGTCCCGTTCTCAACGAGATGGTCTCGTATTTAGACTATCTGTCACGCTGTCCCCAGAGCCATAGGTAACAAAAATTTCCTGGTTTTACAAACAGACTACAAATGATCACTTGTTATATTTTCACATGTTCTTGCTTTTTTTTTGTTTTAACTTCGTATTTTTACCTATTTATGCTGGCCTTATCATATCTTTGTTAATAGTTTCTTTGTGTGCTTTTAATTTCTAAGTTTTATCTATTTCTGCAAATATCCAATTCTGACTTAAAAATAACGGGATCATTATTTAAGCATCTCGTTTAAACATCGAAAAATATTGTCATACCTATACATTAATGGATAACATTCATTTACGTCCCACTGCTTGGTTCGAGCCTCCTCCATAGCAGGAGGGAATTGACCTACTATGCCGCGCTGGTCAAATGTATTGGTATAGGGCTTTATTTTAAGTTCCTCTCATAAAGACGTTATATGCATATCATATTTCTTAGTCGCCTTTTATGACTTCCACGGGCAAAAGGGCGTGGTGAATTGTATTCTTACTCCGTCACCACACGGATTCAAATTCAAATTCAAATCCTTTATTATGTATAAACCCCGCGGGGGCACTTACATATGGTCACTTTTTTTACATTTTATCTTAAATTACTACCGGATCGGAACGCGACCGCACTGAGAAGATCCGGCAAGAAACTCAGTGGGATTGTCTTCTTTTTTATTCATCTACAATTTTTTTTAAACAAGATAACATACAACTACATGTCTAATGATAGCTCCAGATAGCTTTCGAACTATTATACAGTTATTAAATATAACGAAAAAGTACCATGGCTGGACCAGATCCCTTAAGCGGTACCCGATCACGAGTTAACCACTAAAGCAGCCATCACTCCCCTCAACCACAATGGAGGGAAGGGAGTGACCCGCTCCTCGTAGCTACCGCAAGCAGACCCTTCAGTGAGCATGACCAATACCATGCGCCACAAGCAAAACACAGATTAAATAAAAAATTCGTTTGGCAAAACACGCTACGCTTTACAATTATAATAACAATAACAGAATAAACATGTGTGTAACACCTATTGAAATAATGAGAAAATGCCTGAATGAGGAGCTGCTCATAACCAGTCTGTATTATCATCAAGATAATCCGAGATTTTATAATAACCTTTTCTGCAAAATCTACTCTTGATTGCTTTTTAAACTTATTAACTGGCATATCTCGAATATCATTAGGTAATTTGTTGTAGAAGCGTATACATTGCCCCATGAAGGATCTATTAACTCGTTGAAGACGAGTACTGTGTATAACTAATTTATCCTTATTCCGAGTATTTACATGATGAATGTCACTATATTTTTCAAAGTTACCAATATTTTTCTTTACATATGTGTTATATTTTCGTATATATATTGAGAGATTATAACAGTCAGAATATTTACTTCTCTAAATTTCTCTCTTAGTGACACTCTTGGGCCTAAATTTTATATCGCGCGGACCGCCCTTTTTTGTAGAATAAAAATTCTATTCAATTCCGCGGAGCAACCCCAAAGTAATATGCCGTATGACATGAGACTATGAAAGTATGCGAAATAAACAATTCTGGCTGTTTCAACATCGGTTATCGCGCGAATTTTTTTTACCGCATAAGCCGCTGAGCTGAGCCTATTTGACAGTTTCTCAATATGAGGCCCCCATTGGAGTCTATTATCTATAGTGATGCCTAAAAAGGTGGTGGATTCCACAAGGTACAGAGCCGCCCCATTCATTTGAACATTGGTTCCCACTTGTCTCACATTGGGTGTGGTAAATTCAATACATTTACTTTTTGTCTCATTTAGAACCAAATTGGCCAAACCAAAATGGTTTTTAAAATAACTCAACATCTGAACTAGTATAATTTTCTCAAATACTTTACTAAGTGTTGGTAGTATGGATATCGGTCGAAAATTATTAACATCTGACATACTACCCGATTTAAACAAAGGAATTACTCTACTCATATATTACAATATACTAAACAATACACTAAATGACGAATAATGAAGGAATAATTTACGGGGGCACTTAGGAATAGCTTACTAAAGACATGGTTGACCTCCTACTTTTGCTATTTCGCGTTATTTTCCTGTCGTGGTGTAGGTATAGACAGGGTCGCCAAGTGTGACGTTTACTTACCATATAGGTACCTATTTGTTTATTGACATCACTTGTTGAGAAAATATATGTATAATACCTACGGTTATGAACGTACGGCTTACAGGCAAAAAATATGCACTGATTCAGAATAACCATTTGTAGATATGAATATTTAAACTTCTGGGAATATAACTCTCAAATTCTTCATTCTGAGTGATAGATTTATTTTAAGAATAGTCAAGAATAGTAGAAAGAAAAGTCGTTGTTTTATTTTATTTATTCGTAGTACAGGTATATCTTAATTATAATAGGTATTTACCTATGTAATTGGCCGTTCTGCAGTACTGGCCATTTCAAATCAAAATAATTTTTGTTTGGCTACGAATTCTAATTTCAAATTAATTTTATTTTAAAACATGGAATTCATTTTCCAAAAGTAGTCATTTGTTTATTGATATAGTGTTACGTTTTCATCGCATTTCAATCTTTTTCGTCATCATGGATACGTTAAAAATTCGAGTAATTATGGAATATGAGTATCGTCGTGGCAGCAACGCGGCACAAGCGGCACGCAACATCAACGACGTTTACGGAGCTAACACTACAAACCAACGCACCGCCTGTTATTGATTTGCTCGCTTCCGTTCTGGAAATTTCGACCTGAAAAATGAACCTCGCGGTCGTCCGAAGACTTTGGTCGACAATGACGAATTAAAGGTGATTGTGGAAGCCGATGATATACAATCTACGGCTGAATTAGCAGCAGCTTTCGACGTTAGCGTCAAAACAATATTGGTCCATTTGCATCAAATTGGCAAGGTAAGAAAGCTTGACAAATGGGTGCCCCACGAACTCAATGATCGCCAGCGAGAAGTACGCGTCGAGACATGCCTTGCATTGCTCAACAGACACATAAATGAAGGAATTTTGAAACGCATTGTTATTTGCGATGAAAAATGGATTCTGTTTGATAACCGCAAGTGCTCAGCAAGTTGGTTGGATCCTGGTTCAGCACCTAAACAATGCCCTAAACGAAAACTTACCCCTAGAAAAGTGATGGTCACTGTTTGGTGGTCTAGCGCCGGTGTGATTCATCACAGCTTCTTACCAAACGGGGTGAGCATTACTGCAGAGCAGAGTGTACTGTGAAGAACTGAACACAATGATGGAGAAGCTGGCACATCTCCAACCAGCATTGGTCAAACGCTCGTCTCCGCTGCTCCTGCACGACAATGCGCGACCTCATACTGCACATCAGACGGTCTTCAAGTTGCAAGAACTGGGGTTGGAAGCTCGCCGTCATCCGCCATACTTACCGGACCTTGCGCCTACAGACTACTTCTTTTTGCAGAATTTGGATAACTTTTTGGCGGGAAAGAAATTCAATACCCGAGAGGCAATACAAAATGCCTTTGAAGAATTTGTTGCCTCCCGTCCAGCTGATTTCTTTAAGAAGGGCATCAATAAACTGCTGCTGCGTTGGCAAAGATGCATTGATTGCATGGGTGATTACTTTGATTAATACAAATAAAAAATACATGAAAAAAAATCGTTTAATTTTTTTCATACATAACGGCAATTTCATAGGTAAAGATCTAATATTTTACACGCCTCAGTGCAATGCGCTCTATTCTATCCTTACCAGTTCCAGCAGTGGCTCGAACTACCTCTATTCTATTTCTATTGCAATTATTAAATATGTATATACGCAAGTCAAGAAAAACACTTGCTTTAACACTTTTGACATTTTTAAGGTACATTTCTTTTATTAAGTGTAAAAATTAAAAAAACACAACTAATGCCCGTAAAACAATGACTTGATTTAGATACGATGATATAGAGGCAATTTTTTAAATTAGCTTTAAAAGTTTAAATGTGTTATTAGTTGGGTTTGTTTATAACGATTGCGCAGATTATGAGGCGTGACTCTTGGATTTGGATTTTTCTTTTATCACTATTCCAATAAACCAAGATTATACACATAGGAAATTAGATATACTTATTTAAGAATTAGATATACCTAAGGGTAAATAAATGTGTATATTCATACATTTTAGCGCGTTATGTAGGAATCGGACGATCTGTATGGTGACGGAGTAAAAATACAATTCACCACCCCCTATCTTACCCGTGGGTGATCGTACGAGACGACTAAGGGATATAAAACGCATACAACATCTATGTAGAGAAGAAAACTCGAAATAAAACCCTATATCAACACGTCTGACCAGCGTGGTAGAGTAGGTCAATTACCCTTCCATTATGAAGGAGGCCCTAACAGTGGGACGTATATGGGCTGAGATTAGTGTTGCCCGCAGACTGGCCCTGCAAGACTTGAGCAAGAACAAGACTAAGTCTGCAAGAATCTCGCATCTTGCATTTAAGTCAAATCATCATTTCAGCTTATACACGTCTGGCCTCATGTCTTACATAATAGGAGGGAAATTGACATACTTATACCACGGTGATCGAACGCGTTGGTACAGGGTTTCATGTCAAGTTTTCCTTCTCTTCCACCGATGTTATATACCTATATATTAGCCCTTAGTCTTCTTTTATGACACTCATGAGTAAAATAAGGAGTGGTGAATTGTATTCTTACTCTGTCACTACACGGTAAGTCAAATCAGTCTTGAGGCCTAGCCGCAAAAACTAGAGGTTACATAAGGCAGGCTAACGCGCAACAAAAGGCAATATCGCTGTACTGAATAAAAGCCCACGAGGATATCGAAGGAAATGAAAGAGCCGACCACCTGGCTAAAGAAGCAGCACTTAAACTAAAAACAAAACCAGTGTACGACAAGTGCCCTGTCTCATACGTCAAGAGAGAAATCAGGAGACTCTCTCTTGACGAATGGAACAGAAGATCCCAACAGGCGCAGGTGGCAGGGGTTACAAGGATCTTCTTCCCAGACGCCATGGAGGCATACTGCGCAGTCAAAAAGTTGAAGGTGGACTCAGTTCTTACTCAAGTCTTGACGGGGCATGGTGGGTTCGCCGAATATCTACATCAATTTAAATGTAAGGACAACCCATCATGCACTTGTGACCCAGAAGTGGAGCAAACTATAGTACATCTAATTGTTGATTGCCCCAAATTTATTAAACACAGATACAATATAGAAAATAAAATTGACATTGAACTTACATTAAATAACATTCCAAAGATAATGAAAAATAGACACACAAGAAATTATTTCTTAGAATATTGTAAAACAACAGGAAGGAAAGCGATTGAGGGGAACAAATAAACTCAAAACGATCAATCTGTCATATTGGAAGCTCCACAATAAATAATCTATACGCAATAATATGTATAAATAAAGGTGACACGTGTACAAAACAGTAAATAAAAAGCATGGTAAAGAAAAGATTAATAAACTATTATTATTTTTATATTATATCTCTCAATTTCACGGCTATCTTCCAAGGGAAGATACCCGGTCCTTTGAAAGGCTTACATGGGGATATGGATCCAACACGCAGAGGCCTTTGGAGAAATTTAATGTAAAAATGGGATGGGACGTCTACCGATGACACTCCACGTTTGCACACAACACTCGTGGACTGCCAACGGTAGGTGTAAAACTATTGTGCAATTATGATATCTAAAACCAGATTATGGGGTTGTGAGGTTTGATGGATTGGATTAAATGCTAAACTATTGATTTAAAAACTGTCGTCTGCCTTCAATACCTTTATCGTCTTGAACTTTGGCAGACGGTGACTCGCCAACTCACTGAATGGGCCTCCCCAAACGGTCGCCACAGGCACACAGGCCATACGGGCAACAGGAGGGCAACATTGGTGCAAGTGGCTTGGGGTGTCTAGCGGTGTGGCGCCGGTTTCACCATCGCAGTGGTTTCCCCGTAGTTATGCCCTTGAAAATGACACTTCCACCCCCGAGCATATAGCTCTGGCGACCCCTCTCTGACCAGCCATTTAAGGCAAGCCAAAGTTGAGAATCCTGCGGGCACTCTTCGGTTTCCACTCCATTATTATTATTAAGATACCCAAATAAGGTTACGAAATAAGCACTACTCTGTTAAACAATACTGAAAACGGACAGCCAATCTCTGATCCAGTCAGAGGCGTACGTGGGTCGGGTTTTCGAACCCGGACTTAAATAAAAAATTAGTCTTGAGATATCCATCTATTGGCCAATCATTTCCCAATGTTGGTCTTGGCTTTTCAGAATTACTCTTCGGAAAGGCTTAAGGATAAAATAGCATAATCGTCACCCTGTGAGTTAGCCTTGATAGGTTTCACACGAGAGTGCTCTTGCCCATTATATTTATATATCCTTTTATTCATTAGCCCAACGACGTGCACTGTTGGACATAGAAATATGCCTACAATTAATCTACATAAATAACACCCAGACTCGCAAAAAGAACTAGTATGCGTATATAAAAATCGCAAGATCGCAATATAATAATTTTCCGTGTAAGGACGGAGTACGAATACAATTCACCTCTCTCTCTCTCTTTCTTACCCGTGGATGTTGTTGTCTGACCAGCTTGTTATAGTAGGTCAATTTCCCTCCTATTGTGGAGGAGGCTTGAGCCCAGAAGTAAGACGTATGTATATGGGCTGAAATGGTGCTGCTACTAGGTGCGATATAGTATCCAGTTATGTTTATACGATAGTAGTTTATAAGATTATCGTCATATAATAGTCGCTGCTACTAGTATTTCATTGTCGCTATTACAAGGTATCATATAAAATTATCCATAACAGTGACGATAAATACGACCTACCTATTATTAGCCATATCCTCTCGGCGTAACTTGTTGTTATATTTTATTTTCTATAAAGAACCCGCGTATAGCCGGGACGGGTTGATAGTTTATTAGTAAGTGCCACATGAGTCGTAGCATCCAAAGTATTTATACAGGTAACTTTAAATAGGCAATAGAACAACAGGTTTTTTCAAGTATCTAGAGTCTCAGTAACAGAACTGGAAATACAATAGATACATACCACTTAACGGGAAGGGGAATATAAGCACCCATTTATTATAAAATATTTAAAATGATATAAAATTTACTGTATCAACTGCCCCGTGTGGTGACGTCTTAAGAAAACAGAGTTGAAATTCCATCCTTTGCTAGGAGTAGTACCGTTGTCTAATGTAATACCAGGGTATAGGATAGTAATTTTTTCCAGTGGTAAGAGTTGTATTCAATGGTGGACTGGCAGATGGATAGATGGACGATATTTGATTAATCTGGTTGGATTTTTCATAAATGACTGTTAAGTTATTCCAACTGCAAGGCTTGCAAGACTTTGCGAGACTCTTGCTGCAATACCAATACCAAGACTTGAGTGCGCAATACCAAGACCAAGACGAGACCAGGTGTGATGTTGCAAGACCAAGACTAGTCCAAGTCTCGTCTTGGTCTTGCATTGGGCCAACACTAGCTGAAATGATGAGATGATGATGTAGGAATAATCCAAAAACCGTATAATATCTACATACTATAATCTACGTGTTTATTGTAACAATGCATAATCACTATATATATACCTACCTAATTTATTATTAAAAGACTTTTTACATACTAAAATAATTATTTACATGGCTCACCACACCAGTAGCTTGCTACAGTACAATACACCAGTAACTCGCTAGTCGCTAGACCTCTGGTCGGTATCTACTGGTGGATGCATGCCGCTGCGGTCGACACTGTACCATATTCGTGCATGTCCAAAGATCTCTTTGCTCCCCACAAAAGAAATCCCAGTTACAGAGGATCAGGGAAGTTACCCAAACCATTGCGCCCTCGCGTAACGCTGGTTCCACCTCCAAATACCATAAGCGGTGACAATACGGACACCCCGGTAATCAGTGGAACTCAGATAAATATTTCATTTTCACTTCTTAATATTGAAAAATCTAAAAAAACTTATGATATGTGTAGTTGTTAAAAATGTAGATCGCAAATTGATTAGTGTAACCTTAACCGATATTAATAACTAGTTTAAAATTTATAATTATTTTTTTATTGTTGCAATGGTCGACATCTTTAAATGTGAAATACACGAGGCGAGTACTATAGTGTTGTGGTTTCTAGAATGCACTGAGATTGAACTGGTAGATAATAAGTCTACGTAATACTTGAGAACATTAAGTAAGGTGTCAACTGTTTGAACATTTTCTAGAAGTTAATATTTGAAATAAAACAATTTATGCTGATTTTAGGTACAGCGCTTATATTTATTTTTAATTGCACGATATTTCGAATACTTACCAGCATTCGGTCACGAGAGGACTAAGACAGCTCAGGTCCTTGTCATCGTTATTACAAAGATGTCCACCCACTACAGTATTAGTTATTAAATATTGGTCCACATTTTTGACACAAATTCAGTACCTACGAAAAGAAAATGATTTTATACATATGAAATTTATAATTTTACTATTCAGATTTATGGTAAAGAAATATTATATTATGTAAATTTATTAATTTAAATCTAATAAAGCTATAGCATATTATGCTGCCACCGGACCCGGTGTACCGACCGGTGTACCTTATTTCAAGTTTAGTACTCGTTTAAATATCAAGAATAGAATTTGAAATAAAACTATTTTCAAAAATTCTATCGCGTGTTTTTTACGCAGGGTCAGCTAGTCAAAACTAGCTGACCCGGCGAACTTCGTACCGCCTGTTTTCATAATTATTATGTTTTAGTATTATCCGTGCGGAGACGAAGTAAAAATACAATTTATCACCCATAGGTGTCGTAAAAGAAGACTAAAGTATATAATATGCATATAATATCTAAGCAACAGAAGAAAAACCCGAAACAAAACCCTATATTAACACGTCTGACCAGCGTGGTAAAGTAGGTCGATTGCCCTCCCATAGTGGAGAAGGTGCGAGCCCAATAGTTGGACGTGTATGGGCTGAGATGATGATGATGATTTATCAGTCTCCCACAAATAGTGTAAAGGTGCGGACTAAGGAAATATAACACTTTCCACAAACATAATGCTTGACAGGTAAGAACAGTCTGTATGAGAAAATAAAATTATTGTTTTTAGTATTTTACTCACAATTTTTCCATATTTTCTCACCGTATAAACCTTCCCTGGACTTCCACAAATAATTCAAGACCAAAATTAGCCAAAAGTGGTCCAGCCGTTCTCAAGCTTTAGCGAGAGTAACGAACAGCAATTCGTTTATATATATATATATAGATTTCTCGACGTTTCAAACACTTTATAGCGTGTATGGTCACGGGAGGACTAAGGTGTTTCACGTCCAACAATTCAGCGTTGTTACAGAGATTTTATATACCCGCTACAGAATTAGTTATTAAATTAATATGACCCACATTTTTAATTCAAATTTATTGCCAATAAAAGAAAATGAATCTCTTATGATTTCTGATGTTTACGCGAGTATTACACATCGTAAATAAAAATACTTTACGAATTTTATAGTGTCTGCATTTGATTTTCGATTGACCGACGTTTCGAACACTTTGCAGCGTTCATGGTCACGGGCAGACTAAGATGTAATAACGATATTTGTCTGTAATAACGAAGACTTTTTGGACGTGAGACAGCTTAGTCCACCCGTGACCATGAACGCTGCAAATTATTCGAAACTTCGGGCTATCGTAAATCAAATACAAACGCGATAAAATTTGTGAAGTAATTTTATTTAAAACTAGCAACCCGCCCTCCCTTCGCTTCGGTTTCTGTCGCTTTATCCCCGTAATTCCCATTCCCGTGGGAATAACGGGATAAAATATAGCCTAGTTTACTCCCTGATATTATAGCTTTCCATTGGTGAAAGAATTTTTTAAATCGGTCCAGCCGTTGTGAAGATTACTCGGAACAAACAGACAGTCAGACAGACAAAAAAATATAAAGTGATTTTTAGGCATATGTATAGTGCAAATAACCGTGTGAGCATGAAAAAGGCCTATTATTTTGACATTACAAACAGACACTCCAATTTTATTTATTAGTATAGACTAGCAACCCGCCCTCGCTTCGCTTCGATTTCTGTCGCCTTATCGCCGTAGTTCCCGTTCTCGTGGGAATACCGGGCTAAAATATAGCCTAGTTTACTCCCTGATATTATAGCTTTCCATTGGTAAAAGAATTTTTTAAATCGGTCCAGCCAAAGACAAAAAAAAATATAAAGTGATTTTTAGGCATATGTATAGTGCAAATAACCGCAAGAACAAGGCCTATTATTTTGACATTACAAACAGACACTCCAATTTTATTTATTGGTATAGATGATTCTCTAGCTCTATTTTCTTTTTGACTTTATAATGATTTGTGACATATCTGCCGTTCCGTTTCAGCTCCTAAGTATCGCATTTGCTATCGTTGTTGATATGAGCCTCTTTCATATAAAGACAGCAACTGGCCTACTATTCCACGCTGACCAACATATTGTGGAGGAGGCTCGAGCCCAAAACTGGAACGTATATGAGCTGAAATGGTGAATGAAAAAGATATCTGCATACGCACAGTAGTGAAAGTTTGCTATGTTTTACCTAATAAGAGTCTTTAAGAGTGGTAGGACCACACTGTCGACAGTTATCTGTCTACAGCCGCGGGCCGGTCCGTCCGGGGTAGTACCACACTCGCAGAAAATCGACGTCTGAGTAGTAGCAATTAGTTACTGCGCTTCGTTCGGTGAGCGAGAGAGCCGGGAGCCCAACTTTCTGAGGGTGTTTGCGTGTGGAGGGTTTTGGTGGTGCCCTTGGTGTCACCGAACCTCGATGCACGCATTCGCACTCCCTTCACTTTCTTCGCGGTGGGCAGCGGCCTTGTATGGGTCCATGAGCGGCAGCAACACTTACCATCAGGTGTACTGTTTGCTCGTTTGCCACCGTTGCAATAAAAAAATAAATAATAATAATCATTATTATGTTTAAAATTAGAAACATTTAGATGTATTATTATTTATCTTGGGGGTATCGACCGTATACATAATAAAATACTTCCCGACAACCTTACTAATAGCAAAAAGCGTACAAGGACATCAGTAAATGCCACATTAATCGCTACGCAATATGAGAGACTGCGAGACACGCCCATATATTTCACAAGCGACGACTATAAGACACGTTCAAAGTACACAGATTCTCTCCATACCATCTATAGAAATTTTATAGTTGTGAATAAAACCTGTTAGTTTTAAATCCGGGAAAACCCGTAACTGTTAGGCGTACGTCTATATGAGGCCGAGGCACTGATGTGTTAAATAAGTATATCGCACGAAGAATTACTATTAAACTATCTAGGTGTAGAACAAAGGCCAATATAAACATTATCAAAACGAATTGCAACATATTGACTTAAATATTTAACCGATAAGCACGTACTAAAACTACATTGTATTGAACGAGTCATGGTTACGTGACGTTCTTGTACGTTTATATTATGCGTACGCAACGTATTCGTAGGTATGTAGGTATTGGTTGAGTAAAGTTGGACTTTGACCATCTACCGTCAACGCACGTACCGCATTCATAATATAATTTTGTCGTACTTATTTATTATTAAAGATGTTATAAACGGATATTATTCGTGTGGTGGTGCTGGAATAAAATATAATTCATTACACCCTTTATTGCCCGTGGGTGTAAAGGAAGACTAAAGGGATTATAGTATGCAAATTACATCTTTGCAAGAGGAGGAAAGCTCGAAATAAAACCCTATATCAACACGTCTGATCAAGGTGCCATAATAGGTCAATGAATGATGATATGGATATGAAGTTTCGGATTTATATATGGATATTAGAATAAAATTATATCGATCTTTGAATAACATTATTTCGGTTAAGTATGGTTACGAATATGAAATTAATTCGGAATATCCAAAAATTTCTGGTAATTACAGTTACGGATGTTTAAGTTTTTAGGGAATTGTAAAAGGGGAATGTTAGTTGTGGTGACTATCGTATTACATAATTGTCTTTTGGGGAATTTGGAAAGGTTTACGTTTAGGTGGTTAGTTCACTTAGTTGGTAAAAAATCTGTTATAAGGATTGTTTACGGTTTTAGATATATTTTAATTTTGGATACCTGACAGTTTTTGGTTATGGATAATGTTACCATTATTTGTGTCAGAACAGAACACTTGCAGAAATAGGTAATAATATGAAATTGAAAGCTAAAATAAAACATTAGAACACTTGAAAAGACTTGCAGGAATATGCACATTAAACTAAAAAAAAACAAGACCATGTCCCTATGAGACTTACGCTGTGTTTGCAAAAACGGGACATTTTTGTACGGCTGCGGGGCAGCGGAACAAACAACTTGGAAACGGGAAGAATATTTACGATATTTATAGAGCTCCATTTATAAAGCTAATACTAGATTTTTTCAATCTACACAAAATACAAGCAAATGCACGCGTTTTACTCGCGTAGTTCCTATTCCCGTGGGAATACAGGGATAAAATACAGCCTAAGTTATTCCTTGTATACACGACTCCTGGTAGTACAATAATATCAATATCGGTCCAGCTACTTTGGACATAACCAGACAGGCAGACAGACAGAAAAATGATTTTTAAACATAGTTATCGAACAAATAACCGGGTAAGCATGAAAAAGCCTCCTGTTTTAACATTACAAATAGATACTTAAATTTTATTCATCTCATCATCATCTCGGCTCATATATGTCCCACTACTGGGCTCTAGCCTCCTCCACAATAAGAGAGAAATTGACCTAACTATAACATGCTGTTCAGATAGGTTAGTTTAGGGTTTTGTTACGAGTTTTCCTTCTCTGGATGTTACATCCCTTAAGTCGTCTTTTACGACATCCATGGGCGTGATAGGGAGTGGTGAATAATAAGTATTCTTATTCCATCACCACACAGACATTGTATAAATTTATTTACCCAGGGACCTCACGAGAGGGAAATGGACTTACTACCTAGGTATGTATATCACTCTGATTATAAGGCATGTTATAGGTACCATACTAAGGTGTATGTAAATGTTTTCAGTTTTAGAGTATATTCTGACGCAGTCGGCGTTCATTGGTGACTGACATAATTTCTCCTTTTGTAAACAGCAATGCAGAGAGATGCTAAAATAACGATCCTTATTTGTGAGAATAAGCAACTTTATCTGCTCATTTGTTCCATTGTTGTCTGCCACTAAGATAATAAAAAACGTTGACGTTAATAATTTAATTAATTAGATATAGTATTTTGCCAGGCAATGATCTGACCTCAGACCAAATAAATATGAAGAAGAGACCAAGAAGTTGGGGTTTTTTGTGTCAGTATGGGATACTTGCAGAAATAAATAAAAATATGAATATAAAGGCAAAAAAAAAACATTGACGTGTGATTTTTTTTTTCAAAAAAATTCTAAACTTAAAAATTAAAAAAATGAAAGCTTAAGCTTCTAAACTTAAAAATTAAAAAAAATGAAAGCCGTATCGGTATAACGAATGATAATTTCTGGTCTGTTTGCAAAAACGGAACACTTTTCTTACGGTTTGAGACAACGGGACATACAACCTGAAAACGGGACCATAGTCATATTAACTATAACCCATTGTTGTAATACTCCAAGGCATTTCTGTCTATCATTGGCAAATTGGGAATATTGCCTTTACTAAACTATTTGCGCTGTAGCATGGTGCGGGTGACACATGTCAATACCAGGTAACTAGGGATGTGACGATTCGCAATTAAATTTTTATCACTAATTATACTCGTAGCATAAATAAATGTTGTTCTGTTTATTATTGTCACGAAAATTATATATAGGAAAAAATATATTCATACAAATTATTCAATTAATTTAATAGTTCAAAAATTTTAAAAAGTTTCGTAAACGCATTCAAAACAACTGGTATTTCATATTTTTTCTTGGCATATTTTTATTGATTGGGATTGTGACGTCCGTATTGATAACATAATTGAGACATCTTTAATAATATCCGTCACAGATACGGATGATGAAAGTGACAATTCCGATGTTCCTGACTCTGATATGAGTTTAGAAGAGGATTAAAATTGAAGTAAATATGTAATAATTGTATACTTTTTAACAATAAAAAATTGAGCGCACAAATTGTTTTTTATTTATTTTTTAATCGACAATTCTTCGTAGTAGTAAATCCCATCACTAAATACGTCTTTGGTGTTACGTTATACGCATACCACTTTGATTATTTTTTCTTTCAATTTCATTTGATTTGTAGGCTAGAACATTCTAGTTGGGTTTAATTTGGAAGGTATACCTTTATTACTACAGTTATTAGTGATTTAATATATTGCCGATGTGGTACAGCTGAATTAATAGATCATAATTATAAATCGCGGCAACTTTCAAGAGTGAAACGAAACTCGCCATAACTGTCACCCGCACCATGCTACAGCGCAAATACTTTAGGCTAACGAATCTGCAAAGTACCTTGCCGGATAACTATCCTTGGTGACCCCTCCGTACACTGAAGCAGGAAGACAGCACTGCGGTTTGTGAATTGTCACAAGTGAATTTGGTCGAGCAAATTATTTAATCCCTTCAATAAATATCGAAGCAACGAGTACCTTAATTGTTCGAAAACTTTCGGGTTACTTATCGCATTTCATATAAGTGATTGGGTCTGAACTAATGAAATAAATTGAAAAAATACTTCTAGAATCTACAAAGTTATTATTTTTTATCTTAATTGTGAGATTTCTTAGAGACCAGTTTACACACAGCCTGTTTTTGAAATAAATAGCTAATTTTAGAAGACAGATCCTATTTTTAGTGCTCATGACAACAATTGAGTGACATCTAGCGTTCACAATAATTAATTTATTTTTCAGTAGAATAATAGTTACAGCGCCATCTTTGGAATAATAACTAAAATTTCTGTAGTTTAGTATAAGCTACGTATTACACTTTAAGTTGTTTCTTTTGTTATGCACATTTATAACAGTTCTTGGTTCATTTTGAAGATGGCGCTTTGATTGAACATGTCACTGTTGATGTAACTCTTTTGTAATACATAATAATTTAAATATCTAGTTGACCGAGCTTTGTTCGGTATATTTTTGTTGTATTTTCACCGAACTTATTTAGATATATATTAATTAGCCGAGGCTGCGGGTGACGTGACCGGGTATTAGTCCGTCACCCGCCGAGAGGCCGACCGCGTGAGGAAAGACCGACGTCCTCCCCGAGGGGGGGACGTCGGTCGATGGGAGGGTACTCCAAGTAGGGGGTATTCCGTCGGGCCGACCACTGACGACAAGTAAACCTGCTCCGGTGGTCGGCCCAATGACGAAGGCGAGGTGGTTTTCGGGTGAGTTGCGGGAGTTGCGTGCTTAAGCCCCTCTGTCGCCCCGGACGGAGTGGTGCGGAGGCGCGCCGACCGCAGCCCACCCACAAAAAAAAAGAAAAAAAAGATATATATTAATAAAAATAAAATAATGAAATAAATATCAAAAATTACAAAAAGAAAATAATAATAACACCGAGATTCGATCCCACGCTGTTTGAATGCCAAACCAAAATAAAAAGAAAACTGGACAACTTCCCAACTGAGCTATTATAACTCTTGACGTTGACGGCGAAATTTGAATTCATATTCTTTTAAAATTTAATGTCATTGTATTGATTTGCTAAAAACACCGACAAAACAATATTTTCTATAAATAAAACCTAGCTAGATCGATTTTTTGGCCCCAAAACCTCTAGTATGCCAAGTTTCATCAAAATCGTTGGAGCCGTTTCGTTTAAAGATATAAGATATACCTTGAATAAATAATTTTATGCCCATTCTCGATAAATAGGATATTCTAAACCATGAGTTCCTAAACTTTAAGAGCGTTATCGGTAATCGGCACTTCTCGCATTTTTGGTTTTTTGCTACGGTCCGATATCGACGCACACTAATGCACTACATACACGCGAGTTCATAGAATGACCAGTCTTGAGCCTTGGCGCTTATAATAATCAATCTCTAATATATTCTTCGGAGAAGTAGATTTTCAAAAATCAACATGATGTAAATTTTAAAATTTTTAATTAAAAACCAAATCTCATAACAGTAAAACGGTTAAAATTGTATTTTTAATATGCAAGGTACAGGAAATAGTAAAATATAGGCACAGAGTATAACTTACAAGGAGACCCTCAGACGTGTGGGTCGGGGATTTCCATGATTTTTGGTGGGGTAGTAGAGGGGGCACGAGGGTATCACAACTACCAAATATTAGGGTCAACTGGGCCCTCGTTAAAAAGATTTTAAGGGTCAAAGTTGGATGGGTAATTTATATACTAGAAAAATTCAAAGTCGAATCGCCAACAAGCGGTAATCTCGTGGTAACGTGCTCGTCGGCGGGAACTCTGGTCTCGGGTTCGAGACTCGACAACTTATTTTTTTTTAATTATCACATTAATGTGTAATAATTTTAAGAAAATAAAAAAACCCCAATCGACGTCCCTATCCCGGGACGTCGGTCGCCGTCACACGGTCAGGCTCTTTGCGGGTGACACACTAAAGTCCCCGGTCCGGTCACCCGCGGACTCGCCTAGGGCGGCGTGCGCGCGGATACTCGTATCTGCGCCGCCCGAGTCGCTGGTGGCAGGGTCCGGTCGGCACCGGTGATTGCAACGAGTTCACGGCGCCGGTCGGCAGGGTCCGGTCGGCACCGGTGATTGCAACGAGTTCACGGCGCTTCTCTGCCCACGAGGCACACCTCGAGCCTGTGCTGCGCCGTGCTCACGTCGCAATAGCAGTGGTGGCAGGATGGTGTGCTCTCCCTCCTAACGAGCTTGCGCAGGTACTTGGCTATCGTGACCCATCAATACCTGCACCAGTCGGAAGGAATGTACCCCATGCTGCCGACCCAACCACCCCATCAGCACCAGCTGAAAGGACTCGACGGTCCTGATACCGTATTGAGGCTTCTCCAGTCCGATTGCCCAACGAGCAATGGCGTCTCGGCGGGCGTCGACCCGCCAGGCGGCAATCACCTTGATTGAGGCTATATGTGGCTCGCGTCTCTGATACTCGCAGGTAAAGCTCGGCGAGTACCTCCGCCTGCAGGTCCCACCGGAGAGTTCCGGCCAAGAGGCACGCTGCCTCCGTGGCTGCCGTGCAGTAGTCGAGTATGGCCCTAGTCCCCATGGCCATGGATGTCTAACAAGTCCAGTCAGAGATTTAAATCTACCCACTACAGAAATTAGTTATTAAATTTTGATCCACACTTTACTACATATTTATTGCTAGTACAAGAAGAAAATGATTCTCTATGAAATACTTATATTCATTATACTTATACACTCAAAGTACTTACCCTTAATCTTAGAAGTTATCAGCGCAACTTTGATAAATTGTGCATAGCACTGGCCAGCCTCGATACCGACTTTGACGCCTTAGTGCTGACAGAATGTTGGTTGAAGGGGGGCGATCTGTTAGATACAATTCCAGGGTACTCTGTAACTAGCACGCACCAACAACAAAACAAAAACGGTGGTATAGTTATTTACTCCAAATCCGAGTGGACCACAAACTCAATTAAGCATAACATATTGGACGCTGATAGTCTTTTAATCACACTCAACAATAGTATTGCTCTTTTAGGTATTTACCGCTCACCATCCTTTTCTGACCTCCGGAACTTCTTCTGTTCGCTTGACACTACCCTGAAAAGCTTAACCAGTTATTCCACTATAATCGTCACTGGAGATATGAACATAGATATCTGCCAAACTCTAAATCACAAACATGGTGACTACCTATCTCTGATGGCATCGCACGGCCTCATTCCCGCTATCACGCGACCAACGAGAATTAACGCTTGTCTAGATCACACATTCATCAAATCCAAACATAAATCTTTTGGATTAATATGTAAAAGCTCTATCACAGACCACGATATTGTTATTGCCACCACATCAAGTAAATCAACACGGTCGAATGCAAGCAGGAATCCTTGGAGTTCTAAAATTGATGAGACTGCTGTGGCCACGGATCTGGAAAACATAAACTGGGAGAACATCTTTAGTAATTGCTGCATTGACTCAGCCGCTAACTCTTTCACCGAAACAGTCACACGAATTATACAGAAACACACAAAACATAAAAAGATAAGCCGACGTAAACTCAACATCAAACCATGGATTACCCCTGGGCTTATAAGATGCATGAGACACCGCGACAAGCTCCACATTGATTCACGGACTTACCCGGGCGACACAACACGCCGATTAGCTTTCACTCGTTACAGAAACTACTTTAATAAACTGTTACATAACTTAAAAACCGAACACTACAAACAACAAATTAATAGTTACCAAAATAACCCCAAAAAACTGTGGTCTACTCTAAAAACCATATACGACCCTAATTCCCAGAAATCGAATCCCCTGCAGCTCCTTAGTAACACCCCATCATCTTTAGACTCAATTAATAACTGTAACACTTATTTTACTTCAGTCAGCAAACAAATGTCCGAAGAAATCTTAAACAAACTATCTGAAACACATAGCTCTTTAGTACGCAAATACAGACCCCTAGTGACGTCACCCAAATCAATTTTCCTCCGGCCATGTGATGCATCCGAAATTGACTCCATCATATCGAACCTAAAGAACGACTGCTCTCCTGGCCCAGACGGCATTACCGCTCGTCTCTTAAAAAAGTTTAAGTCCCTATTTATTAAACCATTAGTATATATCATAAACCTAAGTCTAAAAACTGGTATATTCCCGGAGTGCTGGAAAACTGCAGCGGTGAGCCCAATACATAAAAGTGGCCCAAAAGACGCGCCTGAAAATTACAGACCTATCGCGCTATTAAATATCACCTCGAAAATCCTGGAGAAGGTAGTTAACACCCGTTTAGTATCCTTTTTAGAATCTCACAAAATCATCTCAGAGAAACAGTTCGGTTTTCGTAGGGGCAGATCGACAGAAGATGCGGCCATATTATTAGCCAACACTGTATCGACGCTAGCAGAAAATGGCGAGCGATGTGTGGGTGTATTTCTAGACCTGGCTAAAGCCTTCGATACCGTTTCCGCTGACCTTCTCCTGCGCAAGATGGAGGCATCGGGAATAAGAGGCTTAGCACTGAGCTGGTTCCACAGCTATCTCTCAAATCGACAACAATATGTCAAAATTGGCGATCTAGCAAGTGACCTGCTCCCCATCAGTTTTGGAGTTCCACAGGGAAGCATACTCGGCCCGACCTTATTCAATCTGTACATTAATGATTTGTTGCACCTCCCCCTTACCAATGGCCAAATTATATCTTACGCCGATGATACAGTGATTATCTTCCACGCCAAAACCTGGGAAAAGGTCTATCACTACGCGGAGATTGGACTCAGAACTATAGCAGAAACCCTAAATAAAAATCTACTAACTCTAAATTTAAATAAAACCAAAATTATTAACTTCCACAAAACCTCCAAATCTAAACCACCACAACACCTCCTCCTCAAATACCACACTTGCCCAAAGAACAACGTCCCTAACAAAAGTTGCAACTGTTCGATCGTAGACCAAACAGATTGTATAAAATACCTTGGCATCACAGTCGACAGTAATTTATCCTTCAAAACACATATACGCCTACTCGCCAACCGTACCAGGAAACTCATTTATGTGGTCAAAGCGCTGAGAGACTGTACACCTCCATCAACATTGCGTACCGTCTACTTCGCGCTATGCCAGTCAACTCTACAATACGGCATTGCTTTATGGGGCGGCGCTGCGAAATCTGTCCTTATGGAACTAGAAAGAGCACAGAGGGCTGTGCTTAAAGTAATGCTAAAAAAATCTTACAGATACTCAACTGATCTCCTATACCAAGAGTCGTCGGTCCTACGGGTCAGACAGATATTTATTCTAAAAGCCACCCTCCTTGCCCATAAATGCGTGAAAAGCCGCTCTGACTACCAGAGGACAATTCGGAGGAGAATATATAGGATTCCCTGTCCGCGAGCAGACTCACTTCTTGCGAGGCGATGCCCATTCTTCTTACATCCACACATTTACAACGCTGTCCTTAAACACTGTGACCTTAAAGACCTCTCTTACTTCACCTGCAAAAATACTGTAAAGAAATGGTTACTCTCACTCTCATACGCTTCCACTGAAATGATCACTAATGTTAGTAAGTAATGACACAGACGCATGCACCCCCACTCAGAAACATTCGCACATATACACACACACACACATACACCCAACACACGCAAATACACACGCGCACACACAAACACACTCAATCACGCAGTTGATCAAGTCATAACATTGGCAAAATTACTGAACATTCATTACTAAATTTTATTTTCGTTTTTTCTCGTTTTGTATCTTTAAATATGTTTCATTAACTTTTAAAAACTTGTATACTCACAACTCTGGCTTCCGAGATACAGGCACTAGCCTAGTTCGGGAATCGTTGTAAACATTGCTATGTATATTGTAATCGTTATCAAATAAATTATTTATTTATTTATTTATTATTTGTGTATGGTTAGTATTATTAAACATTAAATTTGAGTTAGCTGATAATCTTCAGAAGATGAGGCTGCATAAATGTTCCGTTCGGATTTTTGATGTGAAATATCTATAGGCGGGGTGAACCTGATCGTCGCGTGGCATTAAAAGCGGCGTTAACGCCACGCTTTGCGGTAACGACTTCAAAATAATTTTGATGTTTCACATCTGCCAGGCGTCCTGAGTGACGGCTCACTTCTCTTTTCGTTTACTCTTTTGAAACTATAAGTACCTTACAGTTTTGTCGTGTGTTCTCAAAGTCCGACTTTACACCACCTGCATACGGCCTATCATGACCTATGCCAGCGTGGTGTTCGCGCACGTAAAGCCACACAGGATCCACAGGCTACAGACACTACAAAATCATTTCATGCGCCGAGCTACGGGAGCACCGTGGTTCATACGAAACGTCGATCTCCATCGACCTCGAACTGCCGACCATCAAGCAGTTTATGAAACGGTGCTCTCAGAGCTACTTTGACTCTGCCATGACACACCCCAACCAACTAGTGGTTGGGGCGGCTTCCTATAGACCCTCCAAAATCTCATCCATCCGACGTCCTCGACGAAGAGGACGACAATATCACACTCGCTCAACAAAGAGCCTACACGGCCCGCGAGGCCTTAACAAATAAATATCCACGGTTCCGCCCTCGCCGTCGAGGTGCGAAACCGCGCCGCGCAAAAGTCACGACTAAAAACGTAAAAAGATTCTATATTATTCTTTATAGAGATCGCATGAAAGTAATTAAAAGAATTAGGTAGTAATAAATACTTACGAATCAAAACCGATCAGTCGCAGTATACGCTCAAGTTCGTATTGTCGTCTTTTACGCTGTGAGCGGAGAGCTCGAGCGACGTGACCCTACTCCGATGAGCGCCAAGGCGCGACTGGCTTACGAACTTTTTTTTTTTTTTTTTTTTTGTGTGTGTACAGCTGTTGGCCGCAGATGGCCTTGACAGCTTGACGCGGACTATGGGTGAGCGCTGAGGGCTCTCAACCCGGAGAAGAGTATGCTAAGCGACATCGCCCAAGGGCTCCCCCTGTGGGGAACGGACCTCGGCTTGGGGCGTCGCTGGAGGCAAAGTGGGCGTGCCCACGTTTTTAGTAGTGACTTTTGCGCGGCGCGGTTTCGCACCTCGACGGCGAGGGCGGAACCGCGGATATTTATTTGTTAAGGCCTCGCGGGCCGTGTAGGCTCTTTGTTGAGCGAGTGTGATATTGTCGTCCTCTTCGTCGAGGACGTGACGAGGACGTCGGATGGAGGAGATTTTGGAGGGTCTATAGGAAGCCGCCCCAACCACTAGTTGGTTGGGGTGTGTCATGGCAGAGTCAAAGTAGCTCTGAGAGCACCGTTTCATAAACTGCTTGATGGTCGGCAGTTTGAGGTCGATGTGGAGATCGACGTTTCGTATGAACCACGGTGCTCCCGTAGCTCGGCGCATGAAACTATTTTGAAGTGTCTGTAGCCTGTGGATCCTGTGTGGCTTAACATGCGCGAACACCACGCTGGCATAGGTCATGATAGGCCGTATGCAGGTGGTGTATAGTCGGATTTTGCTACTCAGGGGCATACGCGACCTAGAGTTGAATAGACAGTGGAGACGGCCCATCACAAAGGCTGCCCGTGCGCGGACTTGCTTTATGTGAGGGGCGAAGCTGAGTCGATCGTCAAGGGTCACACCCAAGTATTTGGCCTGCCTGGTCCAAGTGACCGGTTTGTTGAAAATTTTAAGGGAGGGAATGCTGTCGATAGAGTAGGAACGGGCAGTTCGTCTAGTGAACATGACCGCCTGACTCTTCTCGGCGTTGATTTCTAATCTCCATTTCCTAAACCAATTGGCTAGGGCGGTAACCGCTGTTTGGAGAGTCTTGGCTACTGTTGTCGGGGATCTACCAGCACAAAAGAGTGCGGTGTCATCAGCGTAAAGCGCTTTATGTACCCGGTTGAATTTGGGCATATCGCTAGTGTATAGCGTGAAGAGAAATGGGGAGAGGACCGACCCCTGAGGGACGCCGGCCTTGATAGTGTGGGAGGTCGACAACGTCCCTTCCACCCTGTAGCGAAAGCTGCGATGACTTAAGTAGTCATGTATAATGAGAATTAAGTAGTGAGGGATCTTGAGGAGATAGAGTTTGTAGATTAGGCCTTCATGCCAAACCTTGTCGAAAGCTTTCGCCACGTCTAGGAATAATACACCCGTATATCTGTTCATGATGAACTGACTACTTGTGTATTCTACCAAGCGGTGAACTTGTTGTACGCAGCTGTGTTTAGCTCGGAAACCAAACTGTGCGTCGGGAACGAGGTTGTTAGCCTCGGCGAATGTGCGTAGTCTACTGAGAACTATTCGTTCGTAGATCTTACCTAGACCTTTTAGTAGACTAATCGGGCGGTAACTACTGGGTTCGGTACGGCGCTTGCCGGGTTTGTGGATTCCTATTACCACGGCCTCTTTCCATTACGCGGGAAAGATGTTATTATTTAGTGCTGCATTGAAGATGCAGCACAACAGGACTATCAAGTGGGCGGGGAATAATTTAATGACTTTATTTGAGATTCCGTCCGAACCTGGGGCTTTTCTGGTTTTAAGACCCCTGACTAACGATTCGACCTCATCGGTGGTTACTATTGGGATAGGCTGATCGGGGTTGTCGTTTCGTAACGAGCGCGAGAGAGTGGTACGACGTTCCACTTCGTCGGCGATGAAGCGGTGATTCGCGGCGTCGGGGTGTAGTGTACTCGGCGTACACTGAAGCTCCAAGCAGTCGGCCAGGCATTCTGACTTTTCGTCGTCCATAAACGCCGGTGGCTGGTTGGGTCTGGTAAGAGGAGGGAGAGTGGACACGATGTCTTTTTTGAGTGAGCGGGAAAGCTGCCAAAAGGCTGTGTGAGAGGGCTCTAGCTCCTCGAGCATGGCGTCCCATTTGCTCTGTCTCAATTCATTAATAGCTTGTTTAACCTCCCTCTGGAGTGACCGTAGGCGGGTACGGTTGTCCTCCGTGGGGTAGCGGTCATAAGCGCGTGTCGCGGCGTTTTTACGTCTTAACAAGTCACGGACGTCGTCTGGCAGGCGCCATTTACGATCGCTCGTATCTGGTACCGGCCGCGAGCAGTCGTCCATTATCGACTGCACGTGACTTGTAAGCGACTCGATCGCCTGAGAGGTATGTTCCTTAGACGTAATGTCATTGGGAATTTGATCAAGGTGGACCGACGAGGTTGACTTGAGATTTTTCTCTAACCGTGCCCAGTCAGTCGCTATCTTGGTCCTTTCGTTGTTGTGGCCTGAGGGGCCGGGGGTGCGGGAGGCTAATTCCAGAGTCACCGGGCGGTGATCTGAGTCTAACTCGTGTTGAACTTCTATTGAACATAAACGAAGGTTTATGTTTTTGAGAAGAAAGATATCGAGTATGTCCGGCCTGTGCGAAACGTTAAAGGGGAAGTGTGTCGGCTCTATGGGCGCTATGACATCAAATCCCAGTCTGTCAGCGAATAGCTCTAAAGTCTTGCCCCTCGTATTGGAACTTTGACAGCTCCAAGAGGTGTTCTTGGCGTTAAGGTCACCGCCAATGATGACGGCGCCTCCCAATTCTAGCAAGGCTTTTAGATCTTTTTCAACCAACTGTTTCGAATGTTCTCTATTGGGAGAGAGATATGCGGATACAAGGGTGATAGGCTGATGGCCTGAGAGGGCTAGTCTGCAAATTGAAGCTTCAATGTACATCAGAGGGGGCGGATCCACAGGTGTGCAATGCAGCGACCTTTTGTAGTAAATGAGCGTTCCACCCATTGGTGAGGTTGTCCTATCATTGCGAACTATATTATAGTTCGCGATTCTAGGGTCCCTGTTGAATGGTTTTAAGAACGTTTCTTGTACTAACAAGATGTCGAGCTGGTGTTCCCGAAGGAATGTGCCTACTTCATCCCTCTGTTGGGTAAGGCTATTTGCGTTGAATGTCCCTACTTTGAGGTGTCTGGGTTTAACTCTGCCGGGAGTGTACCTATCCATTTTAGTTGAATTTGAGTGAGCCTAGACGCTCTAACGTGGGGGCGAATTGATCGCTATATTGAGGAGGGCGAGGTTGTTTCCCTCGTTCCTTCTAAGATCGGCTGCAATTTCGCGGATTTCCGCGAAATTGATTTGAGCCGCGAAGTTGGCCACCAGGGCTAGATCTGGATCTAGTCCTTGGGGGGCTTTTGGGGGCGCGCTTTTAGCGACGACGATGGGAAGGGGGGCGCCCTGAGGGGGCTTGGGATTACCACCGGTGGGCTGGTTTGCCCCGATCATTGGTGGTTTGGGCTGAGATGGTGCGGGTGGGGCAGCGGGCTGCCTGTTGGGCAGGGTTGGGAAAACCTCCTTGCTGGTTAGCAGGGGGCGAGCCCACGCATTGTGGGTTGGTAAGGGGGCTGGGACGAAGGTCTTGTTATAATACAAGGCCTTGCCATTTGAGTTGGGTTGGCGGACTATTCTTCTCGGCGCTCTTGGGCAGCCGCGATAGTTAGCCGGGTGGCCGTATTCTCCACAGAGAACACACGCTGGTGGCTCTTTGCAAAGGGAGATGTCTTTTGGCCGTTCACACTGAGAGGTGTGGTGGTCACCTAGGCACTTGACACACCTAGGACGGGCGAAGCAGTTCTTGAACGAGTGTCCATACATTTGGCACTTGTGGCACTGTGCCAAGTTGCCATTTTTGTGTGGGGGCTCTACTGAGACCCCGGATAGACCACATATGGCCTTGATTTTGAAAATACCTTTACCCTCAGGGGTATTTGCTAGGCAGACCAATATCATATTGAGAGGGTAACGACCCTTGCCTCGGATCATCCGATGTACTTCTACAACCGGCAGATCCTGGGCTTTAAGAGATTCTGAGATCTCTTTGGTGTCAATTTCCCTCGGGACATTGCGTATTACTACACGCAGAAGTTTGGCTTCGGGGAGGGTGTATGTATGGTAGGGAATCTGTTGATTCCCTAGCATGCTTGACACGGAGCGGTGGTCAGCTGACGAGTGAAGGTCCACTCGTATGCCTTGGGGGGTGGATTTCGCAGATTTGTACGAAATCCTGTTGGTGTTTAGCCACGCGGAGATGGCTAGCCACTTCTCTTTATCCCTAATGTATAGGGGCGGCGGAGCCAGTGGTTTTTTGACCGTCTGTGGGGCGACGGTGTTGCTGTCCGTAGTGGATGGGACAGAGAATGGGGCTGTCTGCGAGACGACAGGGAGGGCCGAGGCGGTCGTAGCGGTCGTTTCAGACGGGATTGTGGCTGGAGTTATGGCCGATTCGGTTGGCTTTATTTTTGGGGCCTTAGAGGGGGCCTCTTTGTTGGCTTTTGCCTTCTTAGTACGCTTACGGGAGCGAACTTCGATGAAGGAGCCCTCATTGGGCGAATCTTCCGACTCGGAGGAAGATGAAGCTGAGGCTGAGGACCGATTCCGTATCCATCGCCGTGCCGGTGGCCGGTAATTCCGGTTTGAGCGGCAGGACGGTGGAGTGAGCGCGTAGGGGTTGCGGTGGAAGAATAGTTATCGCTCCAAAATGTTGAGCGATGTAGGCTTTTATCTCGGGGATCGCCAGAAGGGCGTCGATGGTGATAGTTTTTTCCGCCATCGTGGGTTGGCGGGAAAAACGTTCGCAGGGATGTGTCCTATCGCTCTGGGTGGGGTTAACCCTGGGTTGTGTGTAGTGTGTGTCCCTCCCAACCGGGTGCAGGTCGGGAGGATGTGTACTTAACTAATGTGCCCTAAGCTTGTACTCCTTCGCCAATCTTAATGTGCGATAGGTTCCTAGCTGCTCGGGCCGTTAGGCCTTCGCAGAAAAATGATGAAAAGCCGTAGATTAGGTCCGACTAGGAGATCCCCCAAGGCCGGATGCTCTAACCCCTTCCGATTGTTAGCTCTGCCCTGAAGGGGCTCGGCAGGCAAATCGGGGCCTTGCCTCACCCGGCTTCGTTAACACCGTGAGGTTTCCGCCGGGGACCAAACAATATGGTTTTCTGCCCTGAGGGGGCCAAAATGGGTTGACTTTTTATCTACCAACGGTAGAAATCTGCACTCGACGTCTTGAAAAAGTCGACTCGTGCAGTTGGGATCCGGCAACACCTGCGTCCAAACAGCGAAACTGCCACAGACAACCGTATACACGGCCACCCGTAGCGGGCCACTGAACGGCCACAGACGTTGAACAAGATGGCGGCTTGACGCGACGCGTGGTTCGCTGCGAGAGCGAGCGAGACGGAGCGAGAACGCACGACCGCAGGGGGCGGGTGCGGGGTGAGCGCGGCGAAATGGAGAGCAGCGAGGCGCACGTCCGTGCGCTACGGGTCTCCGACGCGGAATGTATTTTGGCTTACGAACAATTATGCCGTTCAATTTATAGTAATATTTAAAATTTAATTACGAGGGTGACTATTCGTATTTCAATTTGGTTTTTTTTTTACTGCTTCTACAATAGTCGAACAAATAGTGGATATTTTTTTAAATATTCCAAGGTTAGTATTATTCACAAAATTAAATGTTTTACAGGAGCCATTTTCGTCAAATTAATCTTAAGGAAATATTTTTTTTTTTTTAGTTTTAAAAGGAAGAAATCTTGAATTTCATTTTATACATACCCAAGAACAGTAATTTTCCTAACATCTACAATTTTTTTCGAGCTGCCACGACTTATCGTTTATTCGTACCTGAACTTCAAAACTCAGCGTTTTCGTAAAATCTCATTAACTTAAGTTCAAAATACCCTTGCCTTTTAATAAAATAGTTACAATATTGAGTTATAATTCTGTACAAGCACAATATAAAGATGTGTTTAATGTAGTGGTTATATAAATTTTTAGTAAGCTATTATGATGAACGAGTAACCAGTCCTCAAAAAACCACATTTTTGGGTTTACGGCCGCTTATTACCGATAACGCTCTTAACACGTTCGACTAGCGGGATTTAGTAGGTCACTTTCCTTCCTATTGCTGACGAGGCTCAAGCTCGACAGCGGAACGTAGGTGTATTAACTGAAATGATGAATAAATGGAATAAGTTCACAGTTTTTGACTTTGTTTAATAAAATGCACTTATAAGTCATTTATGGACATATATATCAGAAACACAATAATGTATGCAACACACGATATTTTTCTGTTAAAAATATAAAATTAGATTACCTTTGACATAAATATTTTATAAATAATCGTAAATTATACAAAATTAATAAAATTTAAAGCTTTTTGAAATGTATTTTATCACAAAGAATGCATTTTATTATTGAATAAAATTAAGATAACATTGATCTAATATCTTATTATATACCTATAGATTGGCATCAAGCAGATATTGTGTAATAAAAAGAATGAAGATTTATTTCTTTTAACAAAGGCTAGGTAGGTCATTTCAAAATAGAGATTTGTCATCGCGATTTACCTGTTATTTCTCCCACACAGGACAAAGAAACAAATTCTCCATCACCACACGTAAAATTCACATACATAGATAATTATTTTTTGCAAAAACGAAACCGCCTTCAATAAAATGTAGACAACGTAGATATTTTTTTAGTTTTTGTTGATTTAACAAAAATCCATTTAGGAAGTATACCCTTTCCAACAAAAAATTAATCATCAAAATTGGTTCATAAACGACAAAGTTATCCGCGAACAAACATAAAAAAAGCATGTATTTTTTTTTCTGGGGGGTGGGTTACGGTCAGCACACTCCTCCCAACACTCCGTCCGGGTCAACAGAGGGGCGTCATCACGCACACCCGCAACCCACACGTGACACGTCGCCTTCGTCGTTGGACCGACCACCGGAGCAGGGTGACTTGACGTCAGTAGTCGGTCCGAGGGAATACCCCCTATTTGGAGTACCCTCCCATCGACCGACGTCCTCCCTCTCGGCGGGTGACGGACTAATTCCCCGGAAAAAAAAATTAAAAAAAACATATATACGGTCGAATTGAGAAACCGCCTCCTTTTTGGAAGTCAGTTAAAACGGATTTAAGCGCTTTGTTAATATTTATGTATTCACTGTTATTGTACCAATATAATATATATTGTACTAATATAACCAATGACACATAAAGGGCACGTGTACTTATGTACACACATAAGAAGTTATAGGTACTTCTTTGGCGTTAAAAGATTTTTTTTTTAATAATTTTATCCTTCGGGTTATCGCACGTAAAAAAACAACATAAGTATTAGAAGAAGAAAAGGTATTTAATACATTGAAAGTTTTATTATAACGCAATAAATACTTGACTTTTGTTACGGTGTGCGCAAGCGCATTTTAATACTTTATTGTCATCACTTTCCCCTATCTTAAATCCCCCTATCTTCCCCTAATCTTAAAAAATTACGTTAAATGAAGTATCAATCGACCTCTATTTGTAACCGTTAATTATGTTTTTTTTAAGATTCCCGTGTGGTGATGGAGTAAGAATACAAAAGAGAAAGCGGTCGCTTGCCAAGTGTGTCGATTTTTTCATTAACTTCTCTCATGGAGAAGCCTTTGTCCAACACTGTACGAAGATAGAGTAATGAATGATGTAAATTGGAAATTAATTTCCGTGTTGTGATGGAATAAAAACACAATTCCCCACTCCCTATCGTCGAATAAGACGGCTAAGGGATATTATATGCATATAACATCTGTACAAGAGATGGCAAATAGCCTAAGTTACTATTGATATAGACAGGTACAGAAACAAACAGGCAGGCAGCCAGCCAGATAAACAAATCTTTTAAAATTGGTTTTTAGGTATAGGTATTGTATAAATAACCTTGTGAACATGAAAAAAAAAACGTATTATTTTGACATTACAGACACTTCAATTTTATTAATTGCATAAATATTTATTTTATCTTATATCTCTGGTTTTAGTTAAATTAGACAATATATGGGTTTCTTTTTTTAAAAACACTGTATCGGTTTGATTGTCAATCAGTTCGTCTAGGTTTTTCCAATCAAATCTAGTCTTAAAGAATTAATTATGGTAAAACAATTTCGCACGTTGAAATATGGCACTCCTTAGAGGTTTTAAGAGAAGGAAAGCTCGAAATAAAACCCTATGGCAACACGTCAGACTAACGTGATTACAGTGGGTCAATTTTTCTTCAATTGTGGAGGAGGCTTGAGCCCAGCAGTGGGACGTATACGAGCTGTAACGATAATGATATAAAGATATTTTTGTACGTCCTTTGTATTAGAGATTTTCAAATCTTGTTCATTGGTTCTAGACGTGGCCATGACAGACATGGGTAAGAGCAACTGCTCGTGATAGGTACAAAGCAGTTTATGTATTTATATTTATAAAATCTCCGCGGGAATGTAATAAATAAACACATCCTATGTTACTCGCTGATAAAGCAGCTCTTCATTGGTAAAAGAATTGTGAAAATCTGTCAAATTACCGCGATTTCATCCGCGTTGTCCCATTTCTTTCATTAGAAAACGTATTTTAAAAATCAATTTAGTACTTTAGGTGACATAACGTAAAAACGTAACAACTTAACAAACGTAATGTAAAAAAGTAACAAACAAATAAACAAACTCACATTCGCATTAATTATATTAGTTACTAGCAATCCACCCTCGCTTCGCTTCGGTTATAGGTTATAGTCGTTTTACCCGCGTAGTTCCCGTTCCCGTGGGTATACCGGGATAAAATTTAGCCTAGTTTACGCCCTGATATTATAGCTTTCCATTGGTGAAAGAATTTTTGAAATCGGTCCAGCCGTTTTGAAGATTACCCGGAACAAACAGACAGACAGACAGACAAAAATTTTTTAATTGCTATTTTAGGCATAGGTGTCGTGCAAATAACCGTGTGAGCATGAAAAAAGCCTATTATTTTGACATTACAAACAGACACTCTAATTTTATTTATTGGTATAGACTAGCAACCCGCCCTCGCTTCGCTTCGGTTTTAGTCGTTTTACCCGCGTAGTTCCCGTTCCCGTGGGAATACCGGGATAAAATATAGCCTAGTTTATACCCTGATATTATAGCTTTTCATTGGTGAAAGAATTTTTGAAATCGGTCCAGCCGTTTTGAAGATTACCCGGAACAAACAGACAGACAGACAGACAAAAATTTTTTAATTTGTATTTTAGGCATAGGTGTCGTGCAAATAACCGTGCCAGCATGAAAAAAGCCTATTATTTTGACATTACAAACAGACACTCCAATTTTATTTATTGGTATAGATGACTAGCATACCGCAACAGCAACCCGCCCTTTCTTCGCTTCGGTTTCAGTGGCCTTACCCGCGTGGTTCCCAATCCCGTGGGAATACCGGGATAAAATATAGCCTAAGTTACTCCCTGATATTTTAGCTTTCCATTGGTGAAAGAATTTTTGAAATCGGTCCAGCCGTTTTGAAGATTACCCGGAACAAACAGACAGACAAAAAAAATTAAAATAATTTTAAGCATATGTATAGTGTAAATAACCGTGTGAGCATAAAAAAAGTCTATTATTTTGACATTACAAACAGACACTCCAATTTTATTTATTGGTATAGATTTTACTTATTTTAAGTGCTTGGCCTTGCAATATTGAATTTTATATAAAATCTACATATCACCTAAACATACGAACCTATGTTAAATATGTATATATTTTAAATGGTTGTGCCACTAAATTTGTTCGTATAATATAATTATGTACATATTTAGCTCAATTATTTTTTAGCACACGATATCGGCCCACGGAATTTCCATTAAAAAAATCATAATATCCCTAATAAGTCATTCGCAATTTTTGGTATCTAGTGATTGCCTTTCAAAGCAATTGCGCTGAACGTTTGATGGCCATTGTAACTGATTTGTTAATATTTATAGATACTGAATTATCCTGGTCCATTTAACTTCTTTCCCTCTCATTGCCCGCTCGTTCCGTGCGGTGTGGCAAAAAATGGCTTGCGACTCTAGAAGCTGCCTTATTCCCTCTCCATCGCGATTGGACTGGTGGCACTCTTGGTGGCCAGCCCGTAGAGTTACTCTTTAGGATACTGACCCCATGGACGCTATGGCAACAACAACAGTAATAACGATGTCTTCACGTAGTCGCCCTCTCTGCAAATGGTGGATTAATCCCCGATTCGTCCGACTATTTGTCCAGTTACATATCATCAGCCCTTACTGCCTTTCTCGATAACTAGACTGTTTGAAACGATAAGATTTTTTTAAACGTAGCTAATAGTTTCTGAAATTAATACGTTCAAACAAACAAACAAACAAATGCGATAGTTTGTATGGATATTTGTCATACTTTCATGCTAAACCAACTGATCTAGTCTGAATAAAATTTGGCATAGTGATAGATTATATTCCGAAATTATAGATACGATATTTTTAATCCCGGCAAAATGTGCACGTCAAAAGAGTTACATGGACTTTTGATTGACACCAGCGAATCCACAAGCATAGCTAGTATTTTATATATATACCATTTTATTTTTATTTATATAGATAAGTAGATTCGCGTCGACAAATATGAGATTATTGGGCAGTAACATAGCATTTTGTGATATACAAAAAATATAAAAAAGTAAGTTGAATCTAAAAGTATCAAGATAATTTATGACAACATTTAGTGCCCATTCTGATGACACCTAAAGGTGACCATTAGAAAAAGATAACCAGATATAATCTGTCTTTGTCCCACATTAAAATTTAAGGATATATATTCGTAGGTTCACACAAGGATCGGCAACAATCGAAATCTAAGTCCTGAAGAAGAAGAAACTGCAATTCCTATAGAAAACTTTCCTACAATGGTAAGTTTAAAATACATTTAAAATTTAGCTTCTTAATTTCGATGTCTTGAAAGTGTTCGGTTTGTGATAATTGTCTATTATAAAATAACCATATGTCCCGTTTCGAACGAGACAGTTCCATTTTCCAGTTATCTGTCCCGTTGTCCCGAACTATACAAATATGTTCCGTTTTACAAACAGAGCCTAATTGATCTTTTATTATACTGACAGAGACGGTTTTTTGTTTTCATTTCATATTTACAATAGGTAACTATTGCTGACTTTTCACATGTTCTTGATTTTTTAGCTTTTAATTTCACAGGTTTATTTTTGTGTCTCATTTTGAGCTAAGAATATGGTCACTTTAGCCCAATAGCATTTAACATAATTAATATTTATATTAATTCGAGTGGTGAAAAAGAAAATGCGATCCTTCCTTTCTATTTGGAAATTATAAAAGACTACGAACGCAAGCCAATATATCCCCATCAGGAAAGGAAAACTTTAACACAAATCCTAATGCGTAGACGAGAAGAAAGAAGAAAAAGAACACGGGAGAGCCTTATAAACTGGCTGTGGAATCACCAGGAGACTGGCCAACAGCACTCTCCTGGGCAACTCATAACACTGCGAACCCACCCGCCATGGCGGTTATGGTATTAATCTCCATTATCGAGACCTATGCCCATCAGTCAAATCAAATCAAATCATTTAAAAATTTGTATAACACAGGTAATATAACATTTTAGGTGATAATATTTTAATAGGGGGTTCACTGTGTTATGCAGATAGGCGTACAAATTTTGTTGATATTTAGTCAATAAATATTTAATTAGAATTTATACATTAAAATTCAAATAATAATACATTTAATTTTTCATAATAAAGATAAATAAAATTAGACTATTTTTAATTAGACTCACATATATAGTTAACGTCAAAATTGAAAGTATTTTGTATAATGTCAAATAAATTCCTCATTTGAATATTCGTCAATACTATAGTAACATTTCTTGGTCAATAATAATAGTAGTCAGTAGTCACAACATCTTGGCTACAGAGACGGCGTAGTGGCTTAAATACCAACTCCCCGTGTCGTGAGTTCGATTTCCGAGACAGTAATTTGTGCAATTCTCAAAGTTGTTCCGAGTCTATGTGTAATTTGTGTCCGTTAAATTATAATCTTGTAAAATCCCTCGCAATACAAGGACTATTAAAATTTCTTTAGTGCAGTGTTGTAGTTTAAAAAAAAAACATCAAATAATCGGACGGTTTTGTAAAGATTTTTATTCTTAGTTCTTTCACTTTTGCAGTGATGATATCTGCTTACATCACCTATGCATTTTACGGCACGTACAGGAAAGATATGGGTGGGAGCTTGAACTAATCCGCTACCTAATTTCACCAGGAATCCACGCTTTTACTAAGTAAACAAACAAGTTTTTTAATGATAATTATATTAACAGATTTGTTTGTGCCGTCGGGGATTTAATGTCATCAGACGATCTCTCCGGCACCCCGTAAAAGCGCGGAAGGGGCCCGCTGTGGTTTTAGTGGGTATTCCGGTCACATGGTGGCCGGCGAGCCCCACACACTCCTCCGTCTGTCACCGGCGGAGAACGGTGCGTAAATGCATTGCCACAGCGAGAAAAAAAAAAAAGATATGTTTGTGGCAATAGTATTGGTTATGCTCACTAAAGGATCTGCTTGCGGTAACTATGATGAGCGGGACACTGCCTTCCCTCCATTGTGATTGAGGGGAGTGATGGCTGCTCTAGTGGTTAACTCGTGATCGGGTGTCGCTTGCGGGATCTGGTTCAGCCATTGTACTTTTTCATTATATTTAATAACTATATCGTGGTGCGAAAGGCATCACACTGGAGATATTAATAGGCATGTTGTTGTATATAATTTTATTAAAATAAAAAACTAGTAAAAAAATTAAAAAGATGACAATCCCACTGAGTTTCTTGGCGGATCTTCTCAGTGCGGCCGCGTTCCGATCCGGTAGTAATTTAAATTAAAATGTAAAAAAATGACAATATGTAAGTGTCCCCGCGGGGTTTGTACATAAACATAATAAATGATTTGAATTAGACCCAATACTAGTAAGTCCATTTTAGTATTTTTAGTCACGAGACGAGTTTTCTTCTTCTAGCCGACTTACACTAGTTTTGCTAGGTAATAATTGATTTGTTCTTATTTTTTATACTTATGCCGTTATAAGGATATAATCCATATTGAGATTGAACAGGATTTAACATAGGTATTTACAAAGTTGAATATAATATCGAATTAGAATTAATTAACACCCTCAATACGTAGTTTTAAATTTCATATAATTCCCTTGTATAGATTCAATGATTCATCGTATTTGATATTATCCATGCAATTAGTGTTATAATTCTCCTATAATTCTCAAATATGCCTAAATATTTAAAATGTAACCGCACCTACTTCCATGAAAATGAGTCACTATATTTTACTATTTGATTTTAGAGTATAACTATATTCATCTCATGCACTTAATCGTGATTAACAGTTTTTAAAAATACACCACGTTATACATACAGATGCTCAAACAATTTATGGAAATCTACGCGTTCAAAATGCCTCATTTAAGTCGGAAAAAAATTATAAATGCAAGTTTATTATATAAATCCCCGTGTGGTGACGGCTTAAGAATACAATTCACTATCCCCTATTTTACCCGTGGGTGTTGTAAAAGATGGCCAAAGGATACATCTGTATATATTTATAAATTTTCCATGTAGTGACGGAGTAGGAATATAATTCACCAGTCCCTCTGACTCATCTGACCCGTGGATGTCGTATAAGACGACTATGGGATAAAATATGCACATAACATCTTTGCAAGAGAAGGAAAGCTCGAAATGAAACCCTATACTAACATGTCTGACCAGCAGGGTATAGTAGGTCAAATTCCCTCCCATTGTGGATAAGGCCCGAGCCCAAGAGTGGGACGTATGTGGGCTGCGATGATGACGATGATGATTTATAAATGAGAAGAAGAGCTCGAAATAAAACACTATACAAACCCGTCCAACCAGTGTGATGTAGTAAATCAATTTCGCCATTGTGAAGGAGACTCGGGCCCAGCAGCGGGACGTATATGAGATGAAATGATGATGATGCCCAAAATCTAAGTTCCGTATTAATTTCTCTTTTTATGATCTGTCCGCCGCTGAAAAGTCAGCGTGAATCCCCATAATCTATCATATTAATCCTTTTAGACAAGTAAGTGAGAACTGATTTCGTGACTTCGATGGCTCACCGGACGGCTTTTCTTTTACGGAGGTGGGTTACGGTCGGCGCACTCCTCGCTCCACTCCGTCCGGGACGACAGAGGGGCACGTAACCCACCCGTGACACGTCACCTTCGTCGTTAGACCGACCATCGGAGTAGGGTGACTTGACGTCGGTGGTCGGCCCAACGGAATACCACCTGAGGAGTACCCTCTCCTCGACCGATGTCCCCCCCTCCGGGAGGACGTCGGTCTTTCCTCACTTGGTCGGCCTCTTGGCGGGTGACGGACTAGTTCCCCGGTCACGTCACCCGCGGCCTCGGCTAGGGCGGCATCAGGCGCAGGTAATCGCGCCTGCACCGCCCCAGTCGCCGGCGGTGGTTCGCGTCGTCGAGGAGACGCTCCTCGCGCACGCGCTCCGCCGCCTCCTTCCGTGAGACTACTGCCTCACAGAAGGCTGCGACCGCGTCGCAATTCCTGACGCAGAGTCCGAAGGAGAACACCCTGTGCCAGCGTTTTAGTCACTGCATCAGCACCGGCTGGAAGGGCTCCACAGTTGGCCCACCGAACCGAGGCCTCTATCTCTACCTCTATCCGCGTAACCTGACGGCTTACTGAAGACCGCGACAACCGGCGACCTCCACGCAGTCGGACTTTCTACAAGTAGCGAACAAATGCCCAATCCGACCACCTGCAACTTCGATACTCCTACTCTTACTCCTACTCTTAAAGTAAAAAAACGCATTAGGACCAGTATCTACCAGCATATCTATACTGAGGTATCCAAAGTAACCCAAAAACCTATAAAGATGAATAGTGGCAATGCGGAATAAACTTTTCAATATTAATCCTAAACGGTTCAAATAATTATAGTGAAACAGTGATGATATATACTTTCGTACAAATTTACGTAGTGAGTTGCACAATTTGTTATTAGCGGCTTCATCCTATGCATTAGTCATAATATTACTGAGAACTAGGTAAATTCATAGTTTTTCTAAGGCTAAGTGTAGTCGACCTGGCATTGGCGATTACTAAGGCCATGGTTGACAGCGTCATGAATTGGCACGCGTTACAACATTGTTATCGGTAATCCACCAGACAGACCACTGAAAACAGTGACTCGGTATCAGTCATCAGCCTAAATAACAGTAGAAAGGTGCAATAGCCCAAGTTTTGTGACTACTCTCTCTCTTCTACTGTTCTGAACGGACGACCTGTCAACCAAAAGTAAAGAACCAGTGTAAATTATGTTCGTTGCTCGTCGTGGTATGTTGTATTTTTGTTCAAGGCCTGCGCAATGGCTAGTAATTAATGATGAGTGCACCATCAATTACTTGGGGTCGACGCAATATGTACCTACTTCTCTTCTATCGTACTTATTGCAATAGTATATGACAATAGGCAATATTGTTTTGACTGGCCACCTGCTTGGTGTCGATGATATTTTATTTACTGCAGAGCAAAGCTTATATTATTATATTTAACTAGCAACCCGCCCTCGCTTCGCTTCGGTTTCAGTCGCCTTACCCGCGTAGTTCCCGTTCCCGTGGGAATACTGGGATAAAATATAGCCTATGTTACTCCCTGATATTGTAGCTTTCCATGGGTGAAACAATTTTTGAAATCGGTTCGGTGGTCTAAGCGTGAAAACGTAACAAACAAACAAACTTACTTTCGCAATTATAATATTAGTGAGGATTTGCAAGACTAGGAAATACAAAGAGATTCTAGTTTCATCAACTATCTAATTTGTATACTGTGCAGTAACATATGGAGTTTTTGACGTGACAATGTCTTATAAAACGATGGACGCTGGCTGCGGGCGTGGAAAGCATGACTCATTGTCACGTTCCGCCTGAGCCGAGCGTGCAAGCGAGAGCGCTGAACAAGCGATAGAGAGACGCGATTGATCTAAGCATACGGCTTGTGACGAATTTTTTTTCCGAATTGAATTAATGAGCAAATAAATTTAAATTTATCGAAAAGCAAAAATAATTTTCAACTCTTTTAGGTATATTATACAAAATAATATTATTTCAGTGATAATAATTCAATTCATAAAGTATGGCAATTTTTCATCAATGTTTTCTTATGACATTATCACGTAAAATTATAGTTCATAAACCCACTTTACAGATAACCAATCTTTTTCCTAATAATTTCCCTGCAGAAGGGGTATATGTAACATATATTTTTTGTTTTGCAGTTCGTGAAAATATTCGCTCTAATTTTATTTCTGGGAATATGTCTAGCTATTCCCGTTGAAGAATCAAAATATCCTCACCCACCGTTGTCCACAAATTTTCGAGTACCCCCAGCGAGTTTCAATGACCCACATGCAACAAAGCCTGACAATTCAGATCTGAAAACCGATCCAAGCACCTGGTGGCACACATACTATCCTACTTACCCAGTATATTATTATGACGTTCACCAGTAAGTCTAAATTTTACCACTAATTATTTATCTTTTAAGCAACTCTTGCCAGTGTGGATGGTTGAGAAAATAATGAAGCACCACCGCTAAATTTTTATGGGAAACGTAAAAACGGTCTGGGAGTTTACGAGGAGAAGGCGTATCAATACTCATCTGGCATACTTATTACACTAACTTACTTCGTCTACCTGCCTGTCGGTGCTTAGCGATTATAACATTATCCCTCTATGTCTAAATATCTAGATAGATTTTCTCTAAGAATGGTCGTCAATAAGCTTATTAATTATGGTTGGTTGATGCAAATCATGTAAAGGAAATAACTTATTACAAGACTAACTTATAACATTTAAATAATTATCGCTTTAGATATATTATTGACTCCATTAATTGTAGGATACTGTTGTAAATTTCAATCCTTATTATAAATATTATTTAGTACATAATCATTTGGTTAACTCACTTATATGCCACAATCAAACAGCGCTTTTATGTGGATAAATAATAAGATATATCATTAAAAATAAAACTTGTAAAAAAAGCCAAGCCTCGCAACTGAGTTCTACCATAAAAAGTTGTAAGATCCATGTTATACCAAGTCGGTTAACTCTTTCAGTCCCTGCTTAAGGGACCTTTCTTCTTCTTCTTTCTTATTCAGTCCCTACTTAAGGGAACTTCTGTCTTAAGCTATTACGTAAATAGCTAACCTAACAACTTCTTATAGTGACTATATCAATATTAAAGATCTTTTATGTCTTAACTAAACAGAATGACTGGCAATCGCATGAAAACACAATGTACCTCACAAGTAATACATATTATATTAAATTGTACTAAACATAGTGCGGTATTACGGTATTACGAAATTTTGACTAGTTATAATTCTTAAACTATTGGTTCAATTTGAATGAAATTTGAAATACACAATGTGTATACAATGCCTGCTGGATTACTAAAAATGCAGACTGTTAGTGTTATTCACAACGAAGTTATAGGGGGTCGAAAATGGCCTGAATTGCTTCGAGAAAAGTATGTTACGGCAGTGTTGGCGTTTTGTCCGACTTTTTTTTTGCTCGACTTGGCGGGGGCACTGCAATGCCCCCAGATTATCAGAGATTGTACTTTTTTAACTTACTATAAAATAAAAGAAGCTGTTTTTTTTACAAATTATATTTTGACGTTAGTACTATGCCTCCTTAAAAACGATTACCAGCATGATACAAAATAATAATACGATCATAACATCTAGGCCACTTTCATCATCATCATCACATCTCATATGCGTCCCACTGTTGGGCTCGAGCCTCCTCCACAATAGGAGGGAAATTGATCTAGTATACCACGCCAGTCAGATGTGTTGAAATAGAGTTTTATTTCGAGTTTTTCCTTCTCTTGCATAAATGTTATATGCATATTGTATCCCTTATTTTATTTTTACGACACTCACGGGCATGAGAGGGGGTGGTGAATTGTATTCTTACTCCGTAACCACACGAAGGCGGCCACTTTAAATAAAAAATATTGTTACTATTAAAAGAAAAATTTATAAATCTTAATTAAGCACTTTATTAATTAACATATTTGTTTTGTTTACAGTGTCCCTACCTACACCGTCCCTACATATTGGCACCATTATTACTAATTTCAAGATAACAAGTACTTAAAATTCTCATGAATATCTGGTTACAATCAAGTGTTTTTTGATTTCTATTTAATAATAGAAATATGTGTATAAGTGAAGATAATTCTTCACTTACGGAGAACATATAAATGTTTTTAAATAAACTTTAAATATGAAATAAATGAGAATGTTAGAAATATAATTATGTATTTTATTTCTGTGTGGGTGATGTTATCATTATGGCATAAAATTTATTACTGCTAAAAAAATGTTTCATTTTACCATGTGAGTTCACTCATTTAAAATAATGGATAATATAGAGTGCTCAATAATTACGACCATGGTTTTAGGTCAGTGGCTTGATACAATGAATTGATTGCTATATCTGACGTAACAAAAGCCATAGACTTTGCTAGTGTCGCTAATGGTAGAGTATCCATAACAATTCTATTGGCAACATGGTTTAGATGAGCTCCGTGTGACTGAGCTGTATATTTTAGGGCCAACTTGATAACTCGTTCGCAAGCTAAAGATTTTGATGTTGCACTTTTAGCTTCTTTACCGGCTTGTTGAGCAGCAGTTTTAGCCAAACTCATCATTAAATCCTGATGGTTAGACATACCATTTTTTGCGTATTTCACAGACATCTGAACTTCAATGGATGCTGTCAAAGCACGCCTTAAAGCAACTACACTAGCTGCAGTTAAATATGCTACATCACCAGCATACATTATAGCTTTCTTCGCTTTATTCTCCAGTCTCTCTAATTTTTGCTTTGCTCTTTTCTCACTTCTTACATCTTCTTCAAAGTCTGGTTGGTCAATTCCTATATCAGCGGCAACATCAGGGTTTAAGGACGGTTTGTAAACATTCTCTTTTGTATCAATCCGGTCGTCAATAAGACCTGATTCATATAATTCTTGATTATCTATCGTCGGTGTATCTGCACGATAATATTCATAGTTTGTTTCATTTAGAGATTTTACCACAACAATTGCATCTGTTTCATTATTGGTACGGTATCTATTTTCTATATCTAGTACCGTTTGATTCAAAAATCCTTTGGGCTTTTCATTCATAGAAATGTCTTTACCATTTATGATATGCACTAATTTCTTGTCATTCCTATCAATAACTGAAAATGGAGAAATGAGATTTTTTTGATAGGGCGGTAAGGTTTTATTGATTAAACCAAAAGCTTTCGAAGAGGATTTGTTAAGTATAATATTATAAATAGTAGTATCTGTAAGGAGAGGAACGGGTGTTGCGAAGTTGTTAGTCGAAGAGGATGCTACAGACCTTTTCTTTCGCAAAGATAAATCAACAGACTGTTTCTTTGAAAGTGCTGTAGAATAAGTGATATCTTTCAAGGCTGACACAATTGAAACTTCTGCCGCAATTTGTGCCAACCCGTATACTAAACGGTGTAGTTCAGGTTCTGTAGAAGCTCGTGTTATAGTAAGTATATGACCAGACAATGTTCTCGAAATGTAATCTAAAATACGTCGCGTTTCTATAGCTGTTATACCCTTGTTCCTTCCAGGAGCTTCCAAAGCTTCTGTTGTTATTCTAGTAATTTTGTCTTGAATTTCTAACTTTGACAATATTGCACTTACTAAGTCTTTTGAAATCTTGTATAGATTGTCGTCCATTTCCGGATTTTGGGTAATGTTTTTAGTTGCTTTTAATATGGAAGTATCCAGGTGTCTTAAAGCATTGTGAGGTGATGTATATAAAAATTTTTCCCCAAATGCTTTCGAATTTATCACTTTTTCTTTCAAATTATGCACTGGAGATATACCAGCATACGAGCCTGCAACCTAAAAAAAATATTCTTTTTAGTTTTTTAGTGCTATACATTTATATACATGTGATCAATCGAGCTGGTTATCATACCTATACTGGGTAGTGATTCCTTTTTATGAATGAGACGGTTTTGAACCATATTATTTGGAGGACTTACACAATCTTGTGGTAATCTTACAAGTTTCCTTACTACATTTTCTTTCACAAATGATGCAAGCTACCGATGATTAGCAATTAAACACACACATATTATTGCAAAAACAAAATTGAGCTTTATAGTTGAGCTTTAAATTGAACTCTTGACCTCTCTGTGGCACAAGTATTGGTCTTTCCAATACGCTATCATTTCAGCCCATATACGTCACATTGTCGGTCTCAGGTCTTCATTCTGGGAGGGAATTTGACCTTCTATACCACGCTGGTCAAATATGTTGGCATAGTGTTTCATTTTCAGTTTTCCTTCCAAAAATATCAATGATATCAATAACAGCAGCAGATACATATAATGCTGTCTTAGCTGTCTTTTACGACTGACGTGTAAGAGTGTAAATTGCCTACTCCATCACCATTTAGAAATAAGTCACGATACGTTAACCTTGCTTTATAATAGTAATATTCAAAGAAACTACAAATACAAGCAACTTACAAAAAGTAAAGTAATTAAATTCCACAGTCGATACAACTTCATTTTCTGAATTTGACAGTTGCTCTGGCTATATGAAAATATTTTCGTTCATTAGTTCATAGTTTCAATAACGAGTGAATAACATAAAACTCAATTAACTTTAACGAGCAGCTAACTTATTAATTAAAGTTTTTTATTACTTTGCGATCATGTTGTAAAGGTGGTATATTGCCGTTTTGTAGACTTACCCTTAGTTCTGTAGAGGCATGTAATACATACATATTCCTCTATATCATTTTCTTCATCTTGGCTAATATATTTACCACTGCTGGGCTCAAGACTCCTCCACAATAGGAGAGAAATGGACCTACGCTGGTTTAGGATTGTTGATAAAATATCGATATATCGAAAAATCGATATTTTTATTTTAAAATATCAATACTTATTACTGATATTTTTTGGACGATATATCGATAGTTTGATACTAAAAAGTAAATATCGAGGTCGATATTTATTTTAATAAATTCGTTATTTTATTTTCTTGCAAATTAGTTAACCCTACAAAATCACTGTAAACTTAATCTATATATATATAGGAGAGGCGGGTTTTGCGAGCGTTATATTGACTCATCACCATATCTCTGGAACCATAAGGCGTACAGACTTGAAATTTGGCATGAGTATTCCTTTTGTTGAGTAGAGGTCAGCTAAGAACTGATTTTGCGAAATTCCACCTACAAAGGGTGTTGCGGGGGTATTCACAATAATATACATATAAAGGAACAGGGTGAGCCGAAACTACTGAAGTTAGAAGAATGAAATTTGGACCGTAGTTTCATTTCGTGACGTAGGCACCCACTAACAAAATATTTTTTGAAATTCCACCCTCAAAGGGGTGAAATGCAACGTTAAAGTCTATATGGAAAGAAAAAAAAATCTTTAGCTACTGTCTTCAAATTAAGCACAAATACTCATTAATAAAATTAAATATACAAGTGTTTCAGCGTTTGTCCATTTTCATCCTCTAAGGGTGTAAAATAGGAGGAAAGATGTCAGTTTACTGACTTATCATAGAGCCGAAACTACTGAAGCCAGAAACATGAAATTTTGACATTAGTTTCTTTGCGTGACGCAGAAACCCATTAAAAAGGGTTTTTTGAAATTCAACCCCTAGGGGGTAAACCGCAGTAACAAAGTTTGTATAAGGCGAAAATAAATCTACATCGATTTTCTTCAAATTCTCCAAAAATACTCTTTAGTAAAAATAAGTGAACACGGGTTTCAGCATTTTTTTTAATTTTTACCCTCTAAGGGTGTAATCTACACTAATATTATAAAGAGGAAACGTTCCTTACGAATAAACTCAAAACTCCTGCACGGATTTCGATAATTCTTTCACCATTAGAATGTTACAGTATCCCTGAGGAACATAGGCGATATTTTATCCCAGTATACCCACGGGAACGGGAATTACGCGAGTAAGGCGACTGAAACCGAAGCGAAGCGAGGGCGGGTTGCTAGTCTACTATAAAATGCTGGCATGAAATTGACGATAAGTTGTCACTTACTCCAAGAATTATATTAAATCTAAGCAAAAAAAGGAAATCTCGAAATAAAATCCTATACCAAACCAACCTGTTTGACCAGCATGGTATAGGTAAATTTTCCTCCTATTGTAGCTCGAGCCCAGCACTCGTACATGAGCTGAAATGATGATGCAATATGCATTCTTCTTCGTATATACTGTTTATAAATTTATATTAGTAAAGGTCTTGGTAGAATTCATAGCCGCCACCACACAGCAATTGATTTGGATAATACTATTAAGTACCCCACGCAAACGGGGCTAAAAATACAGCTAGTGTATTAACCCTTACTAATATTATAAATGCGAAAGGCAAAAGCAATATAAATTGTATTCATAATTCTTAGGCAGAAATACCATGGCGAGGTGCTGACTCTCGTATACAATATACATCAACATACTATTTCTGTAGCAACAAGTATGTTCCTTATAACCCTTCGACCACCTTTTTATGCACCATGAGTCGTATAAACTGCTTCCGTACGCTACAAATATCAGGGAGTAATATAGGTTATAATGTATCCCACGGGAGCTACGGGGGTAAGGCGACTCAAACTGAAGCGAAGCGAAGGCGGATTGCTAGTACATTACATTTTAAATATCTTTATTAGGCATATATGTATATACTACATTTTGGTTTAATAGTACATTTACAAAAAAAAGTGGAACGCTTCATTTTGCGGTTCATCCTTGCGCAGGGGCGATGATAATCTTCTCTGTATCATTACAATTTTAGTATATATACTGCCAAAGCAAGTACGCGTTGCTAGTAAAATATAAGATTTAAAAAGGGTCAACAATTGATGACAACATCCAATGGCCGTCAAACGAATGACGATTGTAATTTACGTGTACGGTTTTGGTACGTTGCATAGTGTTTTTGTCGTTGAAACTCAGTTATTTTTATACTATATGATGGCAGCTACAAATACTACCCTTACATTGCTCGTAGGTGTCGTAAAAGGTGACTAAGACATTCAAATACACATCAACCTTTTTTTTCGTGTGGGAAAATGGAATCTTCACGCTTTTTCTGATGGTATGTCAGACCCTCTTTTCCAAATAAAGTCTCCTTTTCCAAAATGTCTGCTATCAAGCGTTGAAAATTACCTCTAAATTGTTCTTAACGGTAGAATGAACAGTGATAAACATACTGAGAAAGATTTTAAAATTATTTATCATATGCATTAATTAAAAATAGTGCTATTTTATCCTTATAAACAAATACTTCAATTTTATTACTATATATATATATATATATATATATATATATATATATATTTTACTTTTATATTAATTATATATATATATATATATATATACAGAAAAAAATATATAGGCAGAGGATACTCGTATTTGGCGTGCAAATTTTAATGTGGCGAGCCTATTACTACCCATTGATACAAGAATTTGAACTCGCTATTGCAAAAAAAATTTACAGAATTTTCTGTTTATTTAAATTAAAATAACTCATACCTAGACCTACTATAGTCAAACAGTTTGTGTGTAGGGTTACATTTCATGTTTTCCTTCTTTTACGCAGATCTTATATCGTATATTGTAGCCCTTAGTCGCATTTTATGAAACCCAAGAGCGAGAGAAGGGGCGGTCATTTTACTTTTTTTCTTTTTTATTGCCAACGGTGGCAAACGAGCAAGCAGCACACCTGGTAAGTGATGGTAAATGATTCTGCCGCACATGGACCTTCGCAATACCAGGGGCACAGCCAGACTGTTGCCTACCGTGAAGAAAATACTCATCTTAAACCTCGTTTAAAGAAGGACATGTCATAGCGCTCGGGAAACACAGCAGCAGGTAGTTCATTCCGGAGCTTACACGTACGTGGGAGAAATGATCGCTGGAAACGTACAGTTGAAGACCATAACGTTTCCAGGTGAAATGGATGAACCCTGCTACGATGTCGAGTGGTTCGTTGGTAGAACGGTGACGGTGGTACCAAGTCAAACAGTTCCTCGGAGCATTCCCCGTGAAAGAGTCGACTTTTTATTCTTCCTCCGTTAACACACGAAAACTGTTACCTTAACTAAAAGGCATATAACGTAATGTAAACCTAAAAAACCTTATATATTTTAATTACTATTACAAATTTATGCAATAAAAATACTAAAAGAAATGTATGTGTATAAAATAACATATCGTAAAAATAACGCTAAATAAAAAACAATATAAATTTATTATAACCTTTATTATAGACTTATCTAATAATAATGTACAAAATATTAAATGTACACATATAACTAAAAATCTTACATTTTAATGTCTTAAATAAAATAAACAATATGTTTAATCTTCATAAGGTGCGCGATAAAGTGTGGACGGTGGTATTTAACCAAGGAAAGCGGGCAGCACTCTTATGCGGCCACGGCCCTCGAACTGGGAAGTTTCACCGAAGGGCGATACGTCGACGTCGTCACTTGCAGGCAGTAGATCACTTTCTTGACCAGCGATATCACGTCGAGCTCTTGGATGGTTAATAGCACCAGCAGCCTTTTCCGAAGCACCAGATGCCGCAACGTCTTTTGCGGTAACTGATGGTGTTTGTCCTACATTTGGAGGAATGTGTTGGATCACATCCTGATCGGCGGGGGCGCACACGCAAAATGCTAGCAGCGCCAACGCAGCGACGATAAATAACGTGGAATGCATTTCCAAATGATCCTATCTTGCTGTATCTTAACACAAAGAAACTGTATTATGACCGATCTCGACAAGCCTTATATGCCAAACATTTGCTGACATAAATTATTATTATCCTTTATTGTAACAACACACATAGATAATGCTCATTATTATTTTTAGAACATTTGTGACGCACATTCAATGCTTCAGAGCGTCTGAAAACACAAGTAAATGTGATTCTCTTATTAGGAAATTTACATTAGAACTACTTGCTAACAAGATGCCAACGTGCCGCTGTTAACTGATAAAAATAAAGGGCAATAATAAGTTAACACTTGGTCATAAGACAATATTGTATCATTGTATTTATCCGTGCGCAGTTACAACGCAAAGCACAACTATTTTCTTTATGCCAGTCCGTTCGCACGCTTTTTTACGAGCTTTTAGGCTGAGGCCGCACTACGGTTTTTATCCGCAAGCGGTTAACCGCAAAACCGCTCGAGACGCATACACTACGATATTAAATCAGTCGCGGATAAAAACCGCAGGTGCGGCCGCTTGCATTCGTTTTCCTGTTCCACAAACTCACGCGGTTAAAAACCGCCGCGGTTTCACCGTTGTGCGGCCTAGCCCTTATAACTTGTTTGCTGCTGTTTTTATTTTGTATGCTCGGATAGTATCTGTATAGTAACTATGAATACCACGAAATCTTGCATTACTCGTGTATCGTAAATGACGACTAACGGCGATGGAAGTGAGGGTACCCGAAAATGTATTCCGTCGGGCTGACTACTGAGGACAAAGAGTTCGGCACTGGTGGTCGGTGTAGCGACGAAGGCGACGAGGGTACGGGTGGGTTATGGACCCGTGCACCGTCCTTTCGTCGCCCCGGGCGGAATGGCCGGTGTGTGCGCTTACCATAGACCACCCATAAAAAAACAATACCAACCTGTCTAACCAGCATAATATAGTAAGTTCAATTTTCCTGCTATTGTGGAGGAGGCTCGAGCCCAACAGTGGGACGTAAATGAGCTGAAATGATGAATGACATGGTACACTAAAATAACTTGATGATAGTCAGGCACATTCATAGCATTTGGTAACACATCTAGGATTATGCAGAAAATATTATTTTTGGCATTAATACCCCACAGGGCCAGTTAATGAAGATATAGCTGCGTGCTAGCTGCTAGCGTGCTATAATCATGGATTCAATTCTGACGTAGGACATATACCTTCTTTGTATGATTCACAAATTACTGTGTAAGCCTGGATGTAATTTGTGTCTGTTAATTATATTTTTATAAAGTCCGCCTCAACACAAAATGATTTCTTTTGGGCAAGGTTTTGTCATTTTCTATTGTACTATTAGATAGCACGAAATTATAAGATTACAGTGCCACCTCATCATCATCTTGCTCTTATCCCAATTACTTGGGGTCGACGCAATATGTCATCTGTTTTGACATATTGCAAAAAGTTTCAGCAATGACTTTTATGACCGGCCGCCTGCCTGACGTCAACCCTCCTTGGGAATGTAATCGTTGACCCAATTGGTACCAGATGGAGTTGGTCCGGGTCAATCTAGGGATCTTAGTCGTCTTTTACGACACCCACGAGCAAAGCAAGGGTTGGTAGTATTCGAAGCCGCTACCACACAGCATTACAGTGCCACCTGCAGGGTCTAATTATTAATCTAAACCATTTTCGAATTCAATGGAATGAAAATAAAAAATTATCATAATCGGTCCAGCTGTGTAGGAGGAATTCAATCATATATACACGGACAGAACAATTATACATATAATATATAAAGATAAGCCATTTCATCTTACGAAACTAAGTTTATTTTCTATTATTTTAAGCAATTCGTATATCGCTGCTAAACTATAAGCCAGTAAGTTCTGTTGCAATAAACGTCTCTACATGACAATCGCCATATCCTTTTTCAATTTCATGTTGTAGCAGACAGGTGCCCTAACATCTATAAAAAAATATAAAAGAAAAACAATTTCATTACAATGGCACAGATACTTGTATCAACAATAACATGAATTGTAATATTTTGTATACACGATAGTATTATTTCGTCAGTACTTTAAATTATATGAATTGGTTGTACATACAAGTAATATCTAAATAATATAACCTTACGTAATAAGATATCTACATATATATAGATTTATTAAGGGAAGGAAAATTCTAGAGACATCAGTGGGACGTAGCTGTGATAATGAAGATGATGATTTTTATACCAGGATTCATAATACGATGAACATTAAGACAAAAAGTCGAGCCTTGGACGACATTAAGATGATATTTTCGTCCAGATTATCAAAAATATTTATGAGATATTATTTAGATTTGTATAATAATATATTTGTCCTTCTCCGTGTAGTGACAAAATAAGAATATAATTCACCACTCCCTATCTTACCCGTGGATGTCATAAAAGACTGCTAAGGGATATAATACGCAGTTTTCCTTCTCTTGCATAGGCATAACACCTAAAACACGAAATAAAATCCTATAACAATCTCTGAGCAACACGGTATTATAAGGAGGGAAATTGTTTCCCTCCTATTGTGGAGGAGGCTCAAATCATCATCATCATCATTTCAGCCTATCGCCGTTCACTGCTAGACGTAGGCCTTTCTCATGCTACTCGACCGAGTGCGGTCCTGTACCGCCTGCATCCAACGACGCCTAGTAATTTTCATCAGATCGTCGATCCACCTAGTGGAGGGACTACTCTGCGTGGTTGGATACATGGTCGACGTCGAGAACCTTTCTTCCCCAGCGATTGTCGTTCGTCGAGCGATGTGGCCTGTCCATTATCACCTCAGTGTTAACTCTTCGTGCCATGTCAGTTACACCCGTTCTTCTACTGATTTCCATATTTCAGATTCTATCTCGCAAAACCCGAGCATAGTCTGCTCCATAGCACGCTGAGCGACTTTGAGCTTGGTTATGATGCTTTTTTGTACAATTTTCATAAATATATTACGGAGTAAGAATATGTCCACCACCTCCTTGCCCGTGGGTATCGTAAATGACGACTAATGGATTATTGCAGATAATATCTATGCAAGAGAAGGAAAACTCTGAATAAAACTAAAATACCATCATTGTATAAGTTAATTTGCCTCGCATTATGGTGAAGGCTCAATCCTAGCAGGAGGGTGTAATGATGATCAAATATCTCTCACCGATCACAATAAATATAAAGATATCCACAAAAATAGGAACTTTTTTAACAGGTTATGGTCCGGTAAAAAAAGCGCACAAATCTACCAGAGCGATGGAAAGGACGGCGTGGAGCCCCAGAATTTTACTTCTCTATCGCCGGTTTGGCTGCGCTGCTGGTCTTTGTAATCGGTAAAAAAAACAGCGCATGCGATATTGTATTCGAAGATACAAAATTTTATGTTTGTTTCTAATAACCTTAGTATAGAAGAGCCTGTACGACTCAGACTACCTTTAATTAATTGAACCTCTGGTTCGTATGCCACTAATTGCAATGAAAAAATACCAAAACTTAGCAATTTCAGTACCACTTAAAGCAATATGTTATCGAGGATTGTTTACAAATTCGTTAACATTCTATAAATATATGGATGGTATACATTTGTAATCATAACGAAGGTTCTCCCAATGCCTATTTTATATGTATTGGGTAATCATTAGGTACTAGAGCCTTGGATCAGAGCGTGTTAAATGGCTGTAACATATTACTTAATATATGAAAAAAATAAGACTGCTCTGTAATGCCCTACTTTTACTAAAGGTATATTTATCAATAAAGGTTCTATGATGAAATAATAAGCAACATAAATACAACAATGGACTTTTTTTTGTTGGAACTAATTCCACCACACATTCCTAGCACAATAACTTCTATAAGCTAGAATATACATTGGTCTCCTTAAAAGACACGGAAGTTTGAACCTTTAGTAATGCGGGCAATGGTTGTAATTGTCTTAGGACCCATAATAAATTTAAAAAGAAAAGAAAAATAGGCAGGGCTTAAATATTAATTTTTTAAAATCACGATGACTCAATATTTTTTTATACCTTTTAATCATCTAAACTAACAAAATATTCCTCATCGTATTTTTATTAGAATGCATAACATTATTCATGGTCATTATGTTATTGAGAATATTTGTTTACACTATTAGCATTGAGTAAACTACGCATCAATGATTCCAATTCTGGATAAAATTACTTAACACATTTTTATTAAAGGTATAAAAACTGAAGTATGCGTGCAAACCACATCATATATCATCAGATACGAAGCAAGAAATACGTGAAAAGTTTACTGGGTGTATATCCCACAACATTGCGGAGAAGCGTTCAAGAGCCCTTAATATCATGGCTTCTAAAGTTATTATCCTTCTCACGCTTACAATTTTGGGCTGCGCTTTAGCAGCTCCTGCAAATACGTCGGAACAAGCAGTTGAAACCACCACAGAGGATGTTCTTGTAATCGAAGAAGTGGAAATCAAAGAAGTCCCAGTCGTGATAGCACTCGTTGATCCTACAGTGCCAACTCAACCTGAAACCAAAGACACAACAACCCAATCTGCACATAAAGTAGAGAAAAGATCAGTGTTACGTGGAGATAATCCAAGCAATGATCTCCTTGCAGACCTGGATGGATTGCAATACGAAAACGGACTTTCAAGTCTTGATGGACGCAGAATCAAGTTTTTACCAACTTGGGTCGGTTAACTTTATCATAGAATAAGTAAAACTCTTTGAGTCAGATTTTTATAGAAGTTAAAGTAAATTTCGGTATTAATATTGTTATAAATGAAATATTATGCGCTGACTGTTTAGAATGTATGTGAACTTTTTCGTTCATAAATGAAAATTTGTGGTGTTTATGAAATATATTGTTTTGTATTTAATTAAAAAGTCTTTTGTTTCTTACACCGATCTTCTCCGTACTGGAAAGGAAATTGGCCTACTACACCATGACGGGCAGAACTGTGTTTCTTCTTCTTCTCATCTCATATAGGTCCTACTGCTAAGTTCAAGTTTCCTTTCCAATCAGAGGGAAGTTAACCTACTATACCACGCTGATCAGACGTGTTAGTTTTATTTCGAGTTTTCAATCTCTTGCACAGCATCTGCATATTATATCCGTTAGTCGTCTTATACGACACCCACGAGCAAGAAAGGGGTGCTGAATTATATTCTTACTCCGTCACCACACAGAAAGAATTGTATGTATTTATTGCTGGAAAATTTTATTTGCAGTTTTTTTGTCTTTTGATATCAACAGAGATATTAAATGTTTATGTTACTTAAACGTCTCAAGTGTCGCCACTACTGCTTATTCCCGTATGTGATATATGCTTATTCCCATATGTGAGATACGGGAATAAGCAGTAGTGGCGATACTTTTAGTTAGTAGTATAGCACCATAATCATCATCTCAATTCACATAAGACCTAGGGCCTCCTTCACGATGGGAAGGAAATTGACCTAGTATACCGGGCTAGTCTGACGAATTGCCATACGGTTTTACATCGAGTTTCCCTTCTCTTGCATAGATATTATATGCAAATCATAGCCCTAGACGTCTTTTAGTCTCTTTTGGTATTTAATCACAAGATTTTTTTCAAAATACTAAAAGTTATGTGTTTTTTGTACAATATTAACTAATACTAACTATCAACAGAAAGTGTCTATAATTTTTCAATAAATTAACTCCTTACATAATTATTTAATTTCGAAGTTCAATTATATAATATTTATACATATACACCTATTGAATTTAATTATTTTGTTTAAGTTCCTGGCAATTTTATACAATTTATGCCTATAATTAATACGCAAGAATTTTATGGGTACTGTCTGCCATTTACTGTGCTATATTGTGGGAGCTACGAATACTACTAAGTCATAGATTGCTTGTGGGTATTGTAAAAGACAACTAAAAACTCCATGTCAACCTGGGTCCACACTATCTAATCTTATCTAGTCAACAGTTATATTTCCAAGGAGAGCTGACAGCAGGCAGGCGGTCGGTTATAAAAATATTGCCAAAACTGCCAAAATAAATACGATGGAATAGTAATACATATTACATCGATGCCAAATAGTTAGGGTAAAAGTAGGATAATGATGATGATGAGTCTGTGATTTTCTAAGACCACGCAAGTCATACGACTTTTTACCGCCGTCATATGGTGATCAAGTTATTTAATATAACACGTTGAAACACCAAAATATGAAACATAATATTATGTGATGTTCCATATTTTGGTGTTTGTTATGTGATGCAAAGGAAGTGCTGAGGTATAGTAAATATAAGTGTTTCACATATGTCTTTATTTTCCAGCAAACATATGGAAGGCGACAATTTCACTTACTGACTAACAATGACTTTAAATGAATGAATAATTTATAAATAAAGATTTGGCATAAAGATCAAACTATGGCATAGAATTCCTTTAAAACAGCTAGTCTAGCAGCAATTTTTAATATAGAAAATGTAGCAATAGTATTTGACCTACTATACCACACTGGTAAGACGTTTTGTCCCCCCGCTAGCGTCGCCAGTGCCCGCCAATGTCGCCAGTGCCCGCCAATGTCGCCAGTGCCCGCCAATAAAGACCAGCGAGCATCTTTGCCTCCAAGTCCCACGGGGGGAGCTTCGGCCAACAGGCACGCATGGACCTAACTGCCATGCCCCTCTGTGGTCGCCACAAGGGAGTCCTGATTCTGACGATCAGGCACTCCGCCCACACGGGTGTGTCGTACAGAGCTATGAATCTGAGAATCTCGCCCGCGTACAGCCATCGGCACGTAGCGCTGAGTCTATCCAAGCAACACGGAGTAAGTTAGCGAAAATGCCCCCGAAATCACCATCGCCTGCCGAGCAACAGCGCCAGGTATTTCATCTGGGCCGGATACTGATGATGACTGAATTGACGGTGATCGAAACGCCGGCAGATAAACTGTTACGGGGTCTATGAACAGAGGCGCCGTCTTATTAAGCGCCACCCTGTGCTTACCAGGCATGGCGCCTTTTCTAGCGTCTCACTCCGAGCTGTAACGGGCGTGTAGTCGGCGTAGCAAATTAGGCCCCGCCCAGAAAAGAGGCTACCTCGCAACGCCCAGTCGTAGGTGATATTTACTGAGTTGACCCGAAGAACGACCCTTGTAGAACACCGCACCACATGGGCGTCTGCCCAACGTCCCCTATTCGATCCACATAGAGGACGCTGCGCCCTTCCAAATAGTCTACCACCATGCGAATCCGAACTAAGCTGAAGAAACTAATATTATAAATGTGAAGGTCTGTTTCTCAATTACACTTAAAACGTTGACCAAATTTGGATGAAAATTGGCACATCGGTAGAGATTTTCTAGATTAACACCTAGGAATCTTTTTAGCCCGGTAATTACTCCATTGATTTAATAGTTCAACTTTGGAAAAGTTAATTTTCATACGGGCGATGCCCCGACAGAAACTAGTATTCATATATATTTTTTTATTTTTATATGACCATATTCATTCATTCCTATATTTTTAGTATATAAATTATATAATCTGTCAATAAAATATATTTATTTCTTTCTTTACACACGCATCTCTACATACATCTCTAGATTGTTGTTAACTAGGGGCACAGATTTTCCTACCACAAGCCTAGTAAGCCATACATAATATGGTATACCAGCATAACTTTTGCCAACTACGACTTCATTCCAACTTACCACTAAAGAAAATGACGTTAAATAGTTTTTTATTCAATTTTATATTCCAGTTCATGCAAGTCGTGCCATGTCTCCTGGCTACGGACGTCAAGGACTCGGTACTAGTGGTCGGCCCAATGGCAAAGGGAAGGGAATACTGTGGGTTATAGTGGTAGGACCAAACTATCGACAGTCTTCTGCCTACAGCCGCGGGCTGATTCGCCTAGGTTAGTACTACACTCTCGCAGAAAATCAACGATGTAATTTGTTAGTGCACTTCGTTCGGTGAGCGAGAGAGCAGGAAGTCTAATTTTCTGATGGTGTTTGCATGTGGTGGGTTTTGATGATACCGAGCCTCATTGCAAGTATTCACACTCCCTTCACTTTTTTCACAGTATGTAGCAACCTAGCAAAGGTTCATGAACGACAGTGTAACTTACCAACTGGTGTACTGTTTGCGCGTTCGCCACACATTAAAAAAGGGGGAAAAGGCCACGCGTCGCGCTTGCGAAATCCTGGACGGATTGCATGCGCCCAGACCATAGCATGCCCAAAAAAAAGGTTTAACATCATAAATAATACTATATTAACTAATTTATCTGTTTATTCTCTTTTTGTTTAAAATATAAAAATTTAAAACATGTTATTTATTGAAGTATAAAATATTTTATGACCTATACAATAATCACTAATTTATCACATGCTATTTTGCATTAACACAAGTTTGAACCCTAAATAAATTAATACGTTTGTCATACTAATTTATTATCCATAATTACACTAAAACCTTACAAAAACACGCAAAGTTGTATACATTAATCATTCATTTAGTATATCTAATATAAAATATAAGGTTCTTTCTTATTTGTCGAGTTCCCGTTTCCTTGAATTCCATTATAATTTAGTAGAAAAGATAATTCTTTCACCATTGATGCTGCCGTGTTTTCATATTATGTAAAAAAGTGCGTTTCCTTTCTTTTTTCAATCTTTAAGTTTCATAGATGCTTCTAGAAATGAGACATCTGCGACTGGTATTTCGGCCATCCGCTTGAACAACTGCAAATTTCCAGTATTGTAATCCATATAGTCGTTACCTATACGTATTTCAACAACAGTTTTCAATAATTCAGGACCCAAATTCAATCCGTCGTACGAAATAGATCGACCATAGGAAACTGCAATGAGAACAGAAAATATAAAAACTACGAGGGCTCTTGCCATTCCCAAGTAGTCCAATGTAATGAAATAAGTTTACAATGAAGCATTTATATAATGGGAGTTAATAAGGTGATAATTTGAGTTAGGTATATCATTATGGTGTGAACAAACCATAAGGTTATAACATAAAATGCAAATATTTATCAAAGTATATGTTTGCGTCTAGATAAATATTGTGAAATAATATAATGAAATAATACGACTTTATCTAACGTTATTCAAGTGTTTAAATGTGATAAATAAGAACAATCATAATCATTGAATTTATCTAAATATTTATACTTCTATACCTGTTTTGAATTTGTATAAAATGAAATTATGAAACAGATACATAATTGTTTTTATGTAAATTTGCTTTATTATATTAAAAATATTGATTATTTATTTAATGTTCTGTACTTATTTCCAACCAGTTTCTAATATTTTTCGTGTCGTAACGGAGTAAGAATATTCGCCACCGCTTCTTCTTCTTCTTGCCCTCTCTCTTATACCTATTTTTAAATTTGTATAAAATTAAATTATGAAACAGATGCATAATTTTTTTTATGTGAATTTCGTTGTTGAAGACATTAAATAAACAATCGATATCTATTAATATAGATATCGATTGTTTATTTAATGTCTTCTACTTATTTTCATCCGGTATCTTAATTATCCTCCTAAACAGCTCGACCGATTCTGGTAAATTTTGTGTCTGTTCTAGTGGATTCGAGAATAGTTTAGATTAATAACTGGACCCGGTAGATAGAGCTGCGATCGCTTTAAAGGAGAAATCCTTTTATTAAATTTGAAAAACAAAAACATTGGATCAGGAGTGTGAATGCGTGCAATGAAGTTCAATGATACTAAAGGCATCACTAAAACCCACCACACGCAAACACCCTCAAAAAATTGTGCTTCCGGCTCTCTCGCTCACCGAACGAAACACAGTAACAAATTGCTACTACTCAGACGTCGATTTTCTGCGAGAGTATGGTACTACCCCGGACGGACTGGCCCGCGGCTGTAGACACTGTCAACAGTATGGTGCTACCACTATTAGGTCCGCTGCCTGATGTCAACCCTCCTTGAGAATGTGATTGTTTAGCAGACGAATCAGACGGATTTGATCGAGTTCGATATAAATCTTCTTCTTACGATAACCACGACCGATTTAAAAATGTTGGTAGTATTCATAACAACTATCACATATTCAACATCTATGACAGTCGATATGAAAAGTCCTCTCGTGAGTTTTCTCAAGATATCATACTATTTAAAGGAATGATATCAAATCTAATCCAAAAATATCGTTATACCTTAGTCTTACGAACTTAGAGCATGAAGTCGATGTCAAGTACATAAGATTGTGAAAGTAACAGATGTGCCGTGAAAGAATGTCTATTCCTTATGGTATGATCACAAGTATTATTAATCCCGAAGCGAGCAAAACTGTGCGTCTAACTAGTCATAAATAAAAAACAACTCATTTATAAATTATACGCCAATAAGAACTATGATCGATTGATTTGATAAAAGTCAAATTTTACTTCCTGTACCAAACCAAATATTTTTCATATATTTTTATGATAAAAGGATAAGCTAACATACTGGCAGGTTAAACACTTCACTTAGATTAAGATTTGTGATAATATCGTACTATATAAGTATAAAAACTTAACAGAACGCTTGCTTTACTAATCTTTGTGACCTCCTAAGCTATTAAGTGTAAATATATATTTCATTGTACAAAATGAAACTAGCTCATATATTTATTTTTGGTATATTTATTTCAACAGCAAAAGCATATGAACTAACACCCTACACAGACATTGGTTGTCCAAAGATGATTCATTTAAGGCACGAGACACAAACATTGGTCTTGGATTTGGCAGGCAATTTCAGTTCAGATATACAGACATGTGCCCTAAATAATTTGACTCCACTGCAATCGATACTATTAATTCATGGATATAACACTAAAATAAATCATTTGCTTGGAAGATATAAGTCAACTAATCACCCAAACGTAATTATTATCACTAAAGACATAACTCAGTTTATGTTATTTTCACCGTCAGTTAGAAGAGTATTCGCCTCTCATCGTTCATTTGTGTATATTTTAATGACGGATGCGACAAAATTCAAATGTAACAGCAACGGTACAATGGATATGAAAGATTTAATAACACTCGACACTTTCATGAACGAACTCTGGCATAAGTATAAAATGATGCATGTCCTTTTAAGTTTTCCTTTGTCTTGCAAAACAAAACTGGCTATTTACAATGGAAAAAGAGCAACTAATGAATCTCTATACGATAGAACCATAAAATTAATTGACTTCTCTGAAGCAAACCGATTTCATGATAATGATAATAAAAAAAGTGTATCATTTTTGACAGAGCACTATCCTCTTAAAGGACATATATTTTTGAGATATCCAACATCTATAACAAATTGTAAAAACTTGCACTACTATACGAGAGTAGATGTGAATCTGACAAGAGGATATTGTGGTTTAGATGCATTTGTGATGCGTGATGTTATTAAGTATTTAAAATTTCATTTGTACTTTCCAAAAAACGATGACAATTGTGAGAAATACGGGTACGAAACACCCAAAAATATAACTGGAAGCTTCGGATGTATTGTTCGCAAAGAATTGGACATATCATTTAATTCCAGATTTTTGACTATGTACTCTTATGATTATGTTTATTTCATACATTATATTGTAGTGGATTCCCTTTGCGCTCTAACTAAAAGGCCAGATATTATTCCATTATGGTATTATGCTATTAATGTTTTTGAAATTAAGGTATGGCTTTTAGTTATATCTTTAATTTTATTAATTGGAATAATAAAGTGGATAGTTTTGATACTTAAACAAAAAACAACCGGAGTCAAAAGAAACAGCTTATTCTTTTACGTTAACGAAGTTTTGGTTTTAACTATTTTTGGATTTTCGTTAAAGAAAAAGGACAGCTGGTACATATTTAAAGGTACTTGTCTGTGTTGCTCCATTATGTTTACGGCCATATATCAAGTAAGTGTCTACTATTTTCAATAACCAATATAATAATTAGTTACACACATTTATCTCGTTGTGTGAAGCAATTATCATATTCACTAAATCAATGTTGCACTGCTTTATCTCAAAATAAGGCTTTCTTTTAATTATTTATTAACAAATTAAACTGATTACAACAGAAGATCAACTCTCCATAACATTTTAAGATTGTAATCTACAAAATTCCGTGTGGTGACGGAATAACAATACAAGTCATCATCCCTTCTCTTACTGGTGGGTATCATAAAAGAGAAGGAACATACATGCAAGAGAAGGTGAACTCCAAATAACATCCTGTCTGACTAGCATGGTATAGCAGGTCAATTTCTCTCCCGTATGGAAGAGGTCTGAGCCTAGCAGTGGGACGTATATATCCCGAAATAAATAAAAATAAAATCTATAAAGTGAGCTGAACTGTTGACATTAATCACTAAAATATAGATTAAAATTATACAGCGTATAATAATGACGTCATTATCATCATCACAGGTCATATATGTCCACTACTGGGCTGGAGCCTCTTTCACAGTGGGAGGGAAATTGATTTACTAGATCACGCTGTTCAGACTGGTTGGTATGGGATTTTGTTTTATTAATAATAGCGTAGTGAAATTAATTCCTTTCTCTTCAGGGTCATATCAACCGCGCTTTTACCACGCTTCAAAGATACAAAATTATTAAAACACTAGATTCCCTATATAATTCTGATAAAGTTTTATACCTTACTCATGGGATGAAAGAAATTGTGAAACAAATACATAATCCAGAGTATGAAGCGCAAGTAGAGTTTTTGAATCGAGCTCATGTTATTAAAGATAATTATTTACCCGGTAAGTTATATGCTATCAAAAACATAACTTGTAAAAAAACCAAGTCTCGCAACTCAGTTCTTCTTCTATAAAAAGTTGTGAGATCCATGTAATATCAAGTCGGTTAATTAATATATTCAGTCCCTACTTAAGGGAACTTCTGTCTTAAGCTATTACGTAATTAGCTAACCTAAGAAGTTCTTATAGTGGGCATATTAAGATTTTATTATTAAAGATGTTCTATGTTTTAAATAAACAGATTGACTTGGCCATCACATGAAAACATAATATACTCCACAAGTGGTTTTCACTGGTTTCTACAACATAGTATATAACTAGCGTAGGAACCAGCGCCGGCCCGAAGTAAATTTTAGAATGGAGTGAGATCCAATTATGGCGCCTCTCCCGTTTGCTCCTAATAATATATACCTATACCAATTGTGAGTGTAAAGTAAGTATGGAACCATTAAGGCGCCCCCTAGGATTTGGCACCTAGAGCGACTGCTCTGTTCGCCGTATGGGCGGGCCGGCCCTGGTAGGAACCAGGGAACTCGCATTATTTGTATGAAATCTAACGTCAATAATTATTATTATTATTAAGTAATACATATTATATTAAATTGGATTGTTTAGTCGTGCCGTTTTGTGTATTAGCATCAAGGCAAGCATTCGTTCTTTTATAACGCTCAAGGTATGAATCGTCTGAAAAATAATGTTATACTTGTTGCTTGACCTGATTTTGAAAAAAGGGGAATATGATAAGCGTAACTATCGCTTCCGGCAAGTACATTTTTTTTTGTGTGACTTAATTGTTAGCCGCAGATGGCTGTGACCACGTTACCTGGACTGTGCGGTGAGGACTAAGGGCTCTCAAACCAAAATAGTGACATTAACAGCTGAGCATTTTAACAGGCTTTTTTTTGGTTTTGCGGTCGTCGCGCTCCTCGCACCACTCCGTCCAGGGCGACAGAGGGGCGTAAGCACGCACTCCACCCGCGATGCACGTCGCCTGCGTCGTTGAGCCGACCACCGGAGCAGGGTGACTTGACGTCAGTGGTCGGCCCGACAGAATACCCCCTATTTGGGGTACCCTCCCATCGACTGACGTCCCCGCCTCGGGGAGGACGTCGGTCTTTCCTCAAGTGGTTGGCCTCTCAGCGGGTGACGGACTAATTCCCCGGTCACGTCACCCGCGGCCGCGGCTAGGGCGGCATGAGGCGTAGGTATTCGCGCCTACGCCGCCCCAGTCGCTGGCGTCGGATCGCCTCATCGAGGCTGCGCTCCTCGCGCAAGCGAGCCGCCGCATTTTAATAGGCATGATAGGCCGACCGGGTGGTGGCGACGTCCCCGAACACTGTCGGTACATCGATGATGGAGAGGTTACCAAAATGTGTTTAACCCACTTTGGGTCGCTCAGTGAACGAAGAGGGATTATGCAACCTTATGACGACCATTTATTACACCAGATGGATGTGAGTGGTGCAATGGGACTAAAACTAGCTCCCAAGAAATTTATAGGTACTTACACTGAAAGTCCGTCCTGACATAGCACTATACAGTAATCATAATAAGTTATTAACATAAAAAAGTACGTAATGACAACATATAATATTTATTATTAACTGATATCCGTGAGTCACTAACAGGGTTGCGAGCGAAAGATCAATGTTGGACGAGACCCAGCTAATGCTGATATTATTAGTGTGTTACTTATTATTCCGCCGAATAAATTCATGCTTCTTTCTTTCTTCTTAACCTGCCATGCTCGCCCTTGATTTACTACTAATAACGTGGTTAGTTTTGGCACTAAGCTTTTATATGCTTATCGGATAAATTACCAAAAATTCTTTCTTAGTGCTCGCTTACATAAAAAGAGAACCATGTACAAAATTTCGTACCTAGGCCATGCAGTTTTGGCAATACGCTTTTCACCCCATTAGGGAACAAATTACCAAGAATTCTTTCGTAGTGCTTCCTTATTGCAAAAAAGAAAATCATGTACAAACTTTTATGCTTTGTGGTTTTGGCTACATATTTTAAAAATTATCCCTTTAAGGTTTGAATTTACAAAAATACTTACTAGGTACTTAAATACAAAGTTTCATGGTTCTATGTTTATAAGTGAGGTATTACCGTACGACCTGTCATCGTCTATTTCAACCCCTTAGAGCCATTTTTTCGCAATAAGAGGTATCCTATAACAAGGAGAATCAGTCAAATAAACAACAATAACAGTCACGAGAAAATACATATTGAGAAACACTGGAGAACGTAGTCTATGCGCGCGAGGCGACAAGAAATGACTCTTTGTGACTGTCATAAATTGCGATCCCCACAAAGCTATTACGGGTAGCCACTTTTCACTAGTAATATAAAGTAGTAAGTCATTTTATTTTCATTTTTTTTTTAATAGATCTGATTGTTATCACGATATTTATTTTCTTAAGTTTTGATTGGGTGTACCTTTGTCATATTACTAACTTTATTAAATAGTATTATTATTATAAAATATAGCATTATATATTATAAAATAAAATTATAACGTTTTATTAATATTATACCGACAGATTATATTAAGATTATAAAAATATGCGATTACAATTGCCTCGTTATTTTGTCCCATCACTACAAAAACAAACATAAGACAAAACCTTGAAACAGTGCAGTTTGACATGTTTTGATTTTCAAAACTATTGTTTTTATATTTATTAATTGAGTAATTGTTAATAATTTTAGCCGAAAATTAATACGTTTATTGTAAGTTGGCATAATTATTAAATTTTTAATGTTATTACTCGTTAATAAAGTAAATATAAAATACATAAAATTGTGCCGTAAATAGTACGCCAGTTCGAAGTTACATGGCCCATTCTAGCATGAGCTGTCAGGAACGCAATCTCTGAGCGGGCGGACTATAATTTACAAATTAATTTGAATGTTCAAAAATAACAACTGTTTGTTCACAGATTTAAGTTTTCACTTCTGACAGCAGTCGTCATAACTGTTTTGTGTTCTTTTCTATGGTAAATAAAAGGGCGGTGTGCGATCACATAACCAACCGTATTCCTTCACAATGCCTATATCAAATTTCATCAAAATCGGTCCAGCAGTTTATAGCTTACAACTTTTGAGTGATACTTTCGCTTTATAATGTTATAGATTTGAGCGATACATGATCAAATCTATTGCTATAAGTATGTAACAAGGCGCCGTTACGATAATCAAAAAAATAACGTCCCTCTTAGATTTTAAACTCCGAAGCGTACTTTCAACAGTTGATTATTTATACCATCGGATTGATAATTAAAAGTATACTAACTTAAATCACCAAATACTTTCAGATTTTACTCTTCAAAATTCTAAAGCAGCATTACTGGGCAGAAAAAGCGATATTAAGATAGCAATCTTCAACGAATATAAAGACGAAGATGGAAAACCTTTGATAAACATCATAGATGAATGTTTTTACACCTACTACTTGTCCTACATTGCTCGAGCAGGTATTTAAAGAGTACAAATTTAATCTAGAACCAAGGCTGGATCGAGCCTATGTATATAAGTTAGCCTGTTAGATCGTATAATGCACAAAACACAAAGATAAACTTATTAAAGTTTACTAATAAATTAGACATGAAAACTTATATTTGAAATATATCCACGAATGTTTTGTGACCTCTATAATTAGTCCATTAGGTTAACCTAACTTGCTGTATTCAGTGATTTTTAGCTAACAGTCTAGTCATATTATTGACTAAGGATCTAGAATAAGTTTAATGACTGAAAAAATATGAAAGGGTTTACCAAAATCATGATATCTTAAGTAAGCTAATGGTAATTTCTTGAAAAAAAAAGGAACGCAATATTGTGCAAAAGAATAAATATCCATACAGCAATATCCGCCGCGCATATTGGGCAGGGTGTGTCCAGACCATAGTATACCACAAAAAGAAGGGATTAAATAACGTCAAGCTGGCTACGGACATCAGGAATGATCTAAGATCCCGCTATACAACGACCTTCACCGAGATGCTTATTTGATGAAACTTATTTTTTATGTAATTTGATATGTCAATAAATATATTGCATATGGGTTGCCTAACAAATTTTAGTCCAGAGTATGATTCATTAATATTTTTTTTTCTTTTTTTGTACATTGCACCGGTTTGATTATTAGACAAATTCTATACCAATCGAAAGTATGAAGCCCATAGAATATGCAAACATCGATCAGACCGGTGCAAAATGCTAGTATCGATTTATCTGTTTATACCTGGCTACCCGAGAGTTATGACCGGAAAAGAATAGGCACTCTCATTTGTATATTCTATGGGCTTCATACTTTCGATTGGTATAGAATTTGTCTAATAATCAAACCGGTGCAATGTTAAAATAAAATGATTTTTTTAAATTATTAATTAATCATACTCTGGACTAAAATTTGTTAGGCAACCCATATGCAATATATTTATTGACATATTAAATTACATAAAAAATTAGTTTCATTAAATAAGCATCTCGGTGAAGGTCGTTGTATAGCGGGATCCTATACTAGAACTTGGTACCAGTGGTCGGCCTAACGATGGGGAGAACATACGGCAGATTGTGAGACTGCGCGTCGCCCTTTCGTCACCCTAGACGAAATAGACGACGAGGATCGAAACCATAGCTTGCAAAAAAGAGGGATCTAATAACGTAATGTACGACTTCCGACGCAACTGTTTACGGTTAATAGAAATATTTACCAACATTTAGATATTTAAAAAATAAAGCATTATCACTGATGAAATTTCAATTTTGAACCCTAAATTTTATATAACATACTGTACGTGACACATCACCTACCTTAATTTTAGATGTAATATGGCTCAATGGACATACTTTGTTATCCCTCTTAATCTAACTTAGTCGCTGAGTGAGATGGCCGCCTGCCGGGAAGACGCACCCAGAAAAGTCATTGCCCGTTGGGTAGATGCCTCGATACGATGTTTAGACCGTTGAGGCATGCCGGCCGGTGCTGATGGAGTGGTTGGGTCGGTAGCACGGGGTGCTATCTTTCGAACTGGTGCAGGTCGTGACGGAGCATGGTTGGTTCGCCAAATAACTGCACAAGGTCGTAAGGAGGTAAAGTAGACCGTCCTGCCACCACTGCGATTGCAACGAGGACACGCTTAAGGTGTGTGCCGCTTGGGCAGAGCAGCGCCGTGAACTCGTCGCGATTATTGATACCGATTTGACGCTGCCGACCATCGCCGCACCGTACGTACCACCAGCGCAGGCGCGAGGACCTTGGCCTGTTGCTGCCCTAGCCGAGGCCACGGGTGACTATACCAGGGAATAGTCCGTCACGCACAGAGAAGCTGACCGTGTATGGGTGACGCCCAGGACGGCGTCGGGGCACTCCAGCTCACCCAAAAAGGTATTCCGTTGGGCTGGCCACGGAAAGCAAGGATTTGGTATCAGTAGTCGGTCATGCGCGCCATTTCCTCACCCGAATAAGACGGAGAACCTGCGTCTGCATCATAAAAAAAATTGTACCATGATATGACCATGGAAAAAAATACATCAATAACTTAATAAATATATGTATTTCTAAAATATTCTGTTTTCCAACTCCTAGATGTAAAGATTAAATATTCACACTATTCAATAAAAAGTAGATATTTAAAAATAAAATTGCTGCTTCGTTTTCGTTTTTACTAGTTATTTCATAAAATGCAAAGATGAAAAAAAAAACGAGTTAATCTTCCAACACCAGATATAATTTCGAAAATAGTAGGTATGTAGCTAACTAAAACCACCCTCACACCGAGGGTAACAAAACCATTGTTAATCAGTTTTTTGTTTTTCTAGGATTTCCATTCGTCGAAGAACTGCAGCGGTTTATGGAGCATATTACAGAAGCTGGTTTACCGATCATATATTATAAGTGGACATACAACATGCTCCGTGTGCCTCAATCTTTGCCGAAGTTGCACAGCGACCCAAGACCTTTCGCAAAAATAAATCTGGAAAACTGTCGCATAGCTTTCGCGGTACTTGCTGTTGGTCAATTTGTGTCTTTAATTGTATTTTTAATAGAACTGCAGAGGGGAAAAAGGAATAAAATATCTAATTAAACAAAATACTGAATAAATATTACTTGCTTACAATACAAAATAATCTTGGCCATAAATTCATAATCTATTTATTTACTTTCGCACAAGAGAAGTGTAAATATCAAAGAATATTGTTATTTCATTATATGTATAGAGACACTGTAATTTGCAACTTATGTTGCTAACTATATTTTAGCGTGGATTATTGCACATGTAAATGCACAATAGATATCAAAAGTAAACACAACGCAATCACGTCTGGTGTCACATATTCAAAATCTGCTGTTTGCAATGTAATTCATTAATTAAATAACTAATTGTGGAAACCTGAAACATGTAAAAATAAATGTATTATTAAGAACGAAAAAAAATCTTTTTCTTTGAAGAAACCGCTGCTGGGACTGTCCGCTCCGGGCACCCGCGTAGAGGTTAGCCTCGCGACGGCGATCGGCGTCCCAGTAAGGGACGTCGAAGGGAGAGGGTACTCCCTCGGGGTATTCCGTCGGGCTGACCACTGAAGTCAAGTCACCCTGCTCCGGTGGTCGGTCCAACGACGAAGGCGACGTGTCGCGGGTGGGTTACGGGTGTACGTGCTTACGCCCCTCTGTCGCCCCGGACGGAGTGGTGCGAGGAGTGCGCCGACCGTAACCCACACAATAAAAAAAAATATCTCTTTTCAAATCATAAAAATAATTTATTCTGATCCCACTATACTTTCACCATTATGACTCATATAAACCAGGATCCATAATGATCTCCATAGATAAAATCAAGATTTTACCCTCAGGGAGTCTCGGCAAATGTTTTCAATCGTCTTGGAACCTGCAAAAAAATTAACTAGAATAATTAAAAAGGTGGAAAAAAAATTGATCCACTTCCCTCTTATCTATTGCGGCAGACAGAAGCAAATTGACTAATCAGCCAATAAGTTAAAGCGTGAGTCCACATTCACACTAGAATATATTTCACCTGTATACCTACCTACTTTTTAAGACTTACGTAATTAGGACGAGTTTATTGCAACCGCGCCCCGTGAACTCCTGTACCAGTCGAAAGGAAAGCACCCCGTGCCGCCGATCCAACCATTCCATCAGCACCGGCCGGAAGGCCACGACGGTCCTCACACCGAACCGAGGCCTCTCCAGCCGCACTGCCTAACGGGCAATGACGTCTTGGTGGGCGTTTACCCGCCAGGCGGCAATCTCCATAATCGACACGATGCCGCCTCCTGCTTACGTCTCCGACACCCGTCGTTACAACCCGGCTAGCATCTCCGCCTTTCAAGTCCCACGGGTGAGTCCCAACGAACAGACACACTGCCTCCGTCGCCACCGTGCGGTACCCGCGTATAGCCATGACCGCCATGGCTCTCTACGGACGCCGCAGAACAGCCCTAAGACGGACGGTCAGGGACCCCGCCCACACCGGTGCGCCGTATAGGGCCATCGACCGGATAACCCCCGCGTACAGCCGTCGATTAGCCAAGACTTAGAAGTAACTCAGATCTTTTTTTGATCGGATATAAATACCTAACACTTTTCGGACGGAAGCAACATAAATTAAAACAACAACGTACCTTACGGTAGTAACCTGGCTGTAGTATGAGTACATAGATTATTATATATATATTATACGTTTTTTTTTTTTTTAAATCTTTATTTAAGGAGTTGATTCGCTTACGCGAATATACCACTCCATAAAAAACATAAGTGTTACACAGTGTGATTCTGTTACAAAAGTAATTACTTAAACTAAACAATCATACGTTTCTATTATTAAGACCTAACTTAACTAAAAATAACAATTTTGCTGCACTTTCTGATGTAGGGTTAGCCAGTACACTATTACAAAAACCTACGCTATTTCGTGCACAATGGTCAAATATTTGCTGCCTGAAACTGTCGTTACGGGCACACTCCACCAGAATATGCACAACATCTTTAACAACCTGACATACATCGCAATTGGGTGAGCTGACTTTCTTCATGAGATGTGCGAATTTATTTAATGGAATGTGTCCGGAACGTGCGCCTGCGTTCATGAGAGACAAGTCCGTCCTATTCAATGTGGCATTGTCAAACCAAGGTGATTTAAGTGGTTGTGGCTGTATGGTTTTGTACCAAATACCCTTATCTCTGGACCGTTCGTCAAAGTATTCTTTCCAAAGGCCGTAACAAGATTTTTTAAATATATTAATACAGTCAGTATAATAGGGAGTTAAATTAATCTCAGCTCCATCGCAGCAAGCTTCTTTGGCTAAACGATCAACTTCTTCATTGCCTGCGATACCAGCATGTGAAGGGATCCATTGCAGGATAATCACTTTTGATTTTGATGAAAGATGCAGAAGGGATCTTATAATATCTATCGGTGTGATCTTATAATAGCTATCGGTGTGCCTCAATACGTCGAGGTACATCGAGCCAGATGTTGCAGAGCGCTCTTTGAGTCAGTAAATACCACAAATTTATCTTGATTTATTATTTGTACATAAGATAACGCTTCAGCAATAGCAAATAACTCTAAATACATTATTGAGACTTTGGAATTTATTTTAAATTTCATACTAGATCTCGACTGGACATCAAGAAATGCAGCTCCTAAATAATTACCACTTTTAGATCCATCGGTGTATATTTTATAGAAATCAAGATAGTCATCTAACGTTCGAGAACATATAGATGCTAATTCCATGCAGCTATATTTCTGTTTGGCTTTGTAGATGCTTTGTATAAATTTAACATTATTTGATAAGTCAATATTGGTCACCCAATTTTCAAATGAGAACATTTCAAGCTGAAGCGAAGAGTGGACAGTAACATTACTAAATTTCTCATGCGTAATAACGAGTAACGGCTTCTTTTTGTGACCTGTTTTTAGGACAGTTACGGAGTTATTTAGTAAAGAAATAGTACTACTACATTTTATAGATTTGGCTTTTAACCAATGTTTGCCGGCTAAGAAGTGTCTACGAAATACTAGTGGAGTTAAAGTGAGTTCAGACTCCATAACATGTATAGGAGTAGTCCTGATAAAGACACCAATTACTTGCATAGCTTGATTTTGGATTTTGTCGAGTTTATACAAATGAGATTTATAACTGTCATCATAAATAAAACTTGCATAATCCAATCTGCTTCTAATAATTGCAATATATAGCCGTCTCATATGTTTCGGGTGTACTCCCCAACCAGGACCAGCTAATACTTTAAACAGATTTAGAAATTTTGATACTTTACTACAAAGTTCATTTATGTATTTAATCCAGTTTAAGGAACGGTCAAACCACAATCCGAGGTACTTTACGTTGTTGACTATTTGTAAATTAATGTCATTAATCTGAAGTTTGATGTTGTGATATCCTGTTACATTACGTTTTTTGGAAAACAAACACACTTTACTTGTGTGTGGGGAAATTTCTAAGCCTATATTAGATAGTAATTAAGTTTAATGCGGATTGTAATTTTGAAATAGATTGTTCAATATTTTCATGAGTAATGTATACAGCAAAGTCGTCGGCATATTGCAAAACCCCACACCTCACAATTTGTAAGCGCCTCTCTTTCAAAAAACACCATAAATAACTACAAATTTTGGCACCGACATTCAGTTTGTCTAACATCAGTAACATTGCCTTAATGTCAACATTATTGTATGCGTTATTGATATCAATAAAACAGCCCAATGTAAATTTATTAGTTGCGAAACCACTATGCATTGTTATAGATAAATCACTTAGGATATCAACACAAAAACGAGATTTACGAAAACCAAACATACTGTCTGAAAATACTTTACTTTTTTCAAGGTACCATTCGACACGTTTATTGATTACTAGCTTTTGCCCGCGGCTTCGCCCGCGTAAAATTTACTTGAATATTGAACTATTATCGCAAAGAATATTATCGGCATAAAAAGTATTACATTTCTTAATTTAAGAAATACTCTATCTACGTGTCAATTTTCATCCAAATCTGCTCAACAGTTTAAGCATGATTCAGTAACAAACATCCAAATATCTTCAAAAACTTTCACATTTGAATATTACTTCCAGCCTTATAGTTCAGATTCCCGTGCAAATACGATGATAAATATGCCTTTCCTTAGTCTCTGATAACGTACTTTTCCATTGGTGAAAAAAAAAAATAATATCAATCAAACACCCGCAGTTTCATTCACGTAGACCCCATTTTCATGCCAATACCGAAATAAAAAATGCCTATGTTACTCGCTGATATTATAAATTTACATGGGTGAAAAAAAAAATATAAATCCCAGAAATATCAGAGATAAAAATTATGTTACTCGCTGACAACATAGGTAGCATTCCATTGGTGAAAGAATTTTAAAAATTGGTCGACATCCCCCGGTTTAGTTCTCGTTCCCGGGCAAATACTGGGATGAAAATAGCCTTTATATGTTATTCACTGATAATATAGCTTTTCATTAGTGAATTAATTTTTAAAACCATTAAATTCCCGTGATTTCACCGGCATTGTACCCGATCCCGTAGGAATATCAGGATAAAATAGCTTAAATATGTTACTGGCTTAAAAATAGCTTTCCATTAGTGAAATAATTTTAAAATCGACCTAATTCTCAAGGTTGCTCCAACCACACCGGGATAAAATATAGCCTGGGATAAAATATAGTTTAAGTTATTCCTTATGTACGCCTGGTAGACCTGATGGTAAAATGTAATCAATATCGGTCCAGCCATTTTGAAGATTACCTGTAACGAATAGACAGACAGACAAAAAAACTTTGGACCGTATTGTGTGAGCATAAATAAAACCTATTATTTTGATAGACAAACAGATGCTTGAAATTGATTTATTTGTAGAGATAGAAAATTGGAATAATATCTTGATTGTAACTTACTGTCTGGTAGCTGCTAGAAATATTACCACGCTTTCATTGTTCGTGGGTGTCGCAAAATACTACTAAGACAAAGATTTACATCGACCTGGACCAATTGGTGATGCCGTCTGGCCAACAATGTCATCCGCCAGGTCATAAAATGTTGCTGGAACCTTTGCAATATACCTACGATGGCAGAAGAGTACCTACATATCGCGTCGATCCAAAGTAATTAGGATAAGCGCAAGATAATGATGATATATCATTGGCTGGGTGTCTTCGACTATATGCGTATTATCCTTTTGGGGCAGCCCAAAATTGTTTCTTAGTGAGTGCTTACCCCAAATAACCGATCGGTATACAAAATTTCACATTCTTAGGCTTAGTATCTTTGGCTATACACTTTCACCCTCTTAGGGGTTGAATTTCCAAAAATTCTTTGTTAGAGCTCGCTTATCCTTGCCAAAAATTTTTTCATAGTGCTTGGTACGTGAGCACTAAGAAAATCTTGGGGTAATCCAAGAAAGCCTGTACTAAAATGATCCTTCGTAGACTCAGTGATTTTGGTTAAACGCTGTTCACCCCCTTAGGGCTAAAATTGCAAAAATCTCTCTTTCCCCAAGAAAAGCAATTTTATACAAAATTCCATGTTTCTAGGCCTAATGATTTCGGCTATATATTTTGCACCCCTTTAGGAGTTGATTTTAATAAAATAATTTCTTAGAGCTCACTTACAACAAAAGAAAGAGAATTGCATAGAAAGTTTTACGTTCCTAGCACTAATAGTTTAGTCTATACGCTTTTCACCCCCTTAAGGGGGTGATTTTCCAAAAATCCTTTGCTAGTGCTCGTATACCCCAAGAAATAAGACGATGTAAAAAGAAAATACTTTCCCCTATTTCAACCCCTTATACCTATTTTTCGCGATAAAAAGTAGCCTTATATCCTTTCTCAAGCTTTAGTACATATCTGTACCAAATTTTATCAAAATCGGTTAAGTGGTTTCGACGTGAAAGGCTGCTTTTCAACCCCTTAAGGGGTTGAATTTCAAAAAATCCTTTGCTAGTGCTCGTGCACCCCAAGAAATATGATGGTATAAACAAAAAATATTTTTCTGGGCCCAGTGGTTTCGGCTGTATGCTTTTTGGTATTTTAGGGGTTGAATTTCATCCCCATGTAAATGGAATTTCCAAAACGCTTGAGCGAATATTTATTTATTTATTATTAGGTGCCTTAATACAAAGATTCGTGGTTCTATCATCGAAAATGACGAATTTTCATACAAAATGTTATCCCCTATTTCAACCCCTTATACCCATTTTTTCGCGATAAAAAGTAGCCTATGTCCTTTCTCAAGCTATAGTCCATCTCTGTACCAAATTTCATCAAAATCGGTTTAGACGTGAAAGACTATATGCTTTTCACCCCCTTAAGGGGGTGAATTACCAAAAATCCTTTGTTAGTGCTCGTGCACCCCAAGAAATATGATGGTGTAAAAAAAAAATACTTTTCTAGGCCCAGTGGTTTCGGCTGTATGCTTTTTGGTATTTTAGGGGTTGAATTTCATCCCCATGTAATTGAAATTTCCAAAACGCTTGAACGAATATTTATTTATTTATTATCAGGTACCATAATACAAAGATTCGTGGTTCTATCATCGAAAATAACGAATTTCCATACAAAATGTCATCCCCTATTTCAACCCCTTATACCCATTTTTTCGCAATAAAAAGTAGCCTATGTCCTTTCTCAAGCTTTAGTCCATGTCTGTACCAAATTTTATCAAAATCGGTCCAGTGGTTTAGACGTGAAAGCGTAGCAGACAGACAGACAGACAGACAGACAGACAGACAGAGTTACTTTCGCATTTATAATATTAGTAAGGATAGTAAGGATAGAATGCAGAATTTTGCATAAGCATGACATTAAGGCAAATGGGTCTGAGTGATGATTCTACATTTGGATTACGCCCAGGTTTTGGGATTGGACAAATGCGAATGTCCCGCCATTGTTTAGGAACAAAGCCCTTATGGAGAAAACTGTTATATAAATCGATTAAAATGTATTTACCATTAACAGGTAAATTTTTAATAATTGAAAATGATATGTTATCGCAACCAGGTGTTGTATCCGATGATTTTATACATTTCTCCATTTCGTTAAAAGAGATAGACTTTTCTAAAGTAAGATTGCATGGTTGGAAAAAAGGTTGCATAGCAATAGCAGAGTCAGGACATAAGCTGCGTAACAAATTATTTACATTATTTTCATCAACAGTTACCTTGTACGACTTGCATTTGATCCATTTCATACGTCGCCACATGTCACTTGTAGAGCTGACTCGATCTAATGACGAGCAGAATGCCTGAAATCCTTGTCTTTTTGCTTGTCTAATTAATTTCTGGGCTGTACGAACTTTGTTCTGAAGAGTTACTAAGTTGTTGGGGTTAGGGTTGCGTCTAAAATGTTTTAGTGCTAAGCGACGCTCAGCTACAGCTTTAGATAGGTCAACATTCCAGTATGGTTTCGGTACAAACGAGCTGCAAGGATTTAGGCTAGTTTTTATAAATGGTATATGACTATCAGCTGCCGTGTTAATTTCCTGAATGAAAGCATCATATCCCTCTTGAAATTTGTTAGGTAGTGTAAAATTCGAGAATCTGTCCTCTAAGGTTTTTCTATACCCATCCCAATCAGCATTTTTGAAATTTCTCTTTGTTAAAAAGTTAGGATGATAGTTTGATGAAGTAGAGATTTTAATGACCACATGGTCACTACCCAAAGTCTCGTTTGTGGAGCTCCAATTGTACTGAATAGCCACATCAGAAGAAGCTATAGAAATATCGGGTGCAGATTGTTGCAACATGCCGTTTCCCAGTTTCAGGTGAGTCAAGCTGCCATCATTTAATATAGTAAAGTCAACGTTGATTAGAGAGTCGAAGATTTGATTGCCTCTGGCGTCATTTTTGCAAGACCAACTACTGTGGTGTCCGTTCATGTCTCCTAGTATAAGTGTCTTTTTATTTAATATTGAAAATAAAAAATCCCAATCTTGTTGACATGTGGGGAGAGACGGAGGGCAGTATATGGAGACAATATGTTCTAAAGATTGACAGTTTAGTATTTTAACACATATTACTTCCATTCCTGGGTTACTACTTTTTAGATCCTTGAACTGTGCCCTGATCGACCGGTGAGTAACAATTGCTACTCCGACGTAACCATCTTGTCTGTCTTTCCGAAACACATTCATCATCATCTTGCTCTCATCCCAATTACTTGGGGTCGACGCAATATGTCATCTGTTTTGACATATTGCAAAAAGTTTCGGCAATGACTTTTATGACCGGCCGCCTGCCTGACGTCAACCCTCCTTGGGAATGTAATCGTTGACCCAAATGGTAACAGATGGAGTTGGTCCGGGTCAATCTAGGGCTCTTAGTCGTCTTTTACGACACCCACGAGCAAAGCAAGGGTTGGTAGTATTCGAAGCCGCTACCACACAGCACACATTTCCGAAACACATTATATTCTTTAATTCTAAATTGAAACTTTGAGTCTAGCCATGTTTCGCATAAAGCTGCAATGTGAATTTTATCCGTAGATAATAAATGTTCAAATGAAGTTAATTTAGTTTTAATGCTTTGTGCGTTCCATTGAATGATATTTAGCTGTAGTTTTTTAGTAATATCCATCGCAATTATTAAATACTAGCTTTTGCCCGCGGCTTCGCCTGCGTAAAAATTTACTTGCATATTGAACTATTATCGCAAAGAATATTATCGACATAAAAAGTATTACATTTCTTAATTTAAGAAATACTCTATCTACGTGTCAATTTTCATCCAAATCTGCTCAACAGTTTAAGCGTGATTGAGTAACAAACATCCAAATATCTTCACAAACTTTCACATTTGAATATTACTTCCAGCCTTGTAGTTCAGATTGCCGTGCAAATACGATGGTATTGTGGCCTTACCTTAGTCTCTGATAACGTACTTTTCCATTGGTGAAAAAAAATTATATCAATCAAACACCCGCAGTTTCATTCACGTAGACCCCATTCCCATGCCAATACCGAGATAAAAAATGCCTATGTAACTTGCTGATATTATAAATTTACATGGGTAAAAAAAATATATAAATCCCAGAAATATCAGAGATATAAATTGCCTATGTTACTCGCTGACAACATAGGTAGCTTTCCATTGGTGAAAGAATTTTAAAAATTGGTCAACATCCCCCGGTATAGTTCTCGTTCCTGGGCAAATACTGAGATGAAAATAGCCTTTATATGGTATTCACTGATAATATAGCTTTTCATTAGTGAATTAATTTTTTAAACCATTAAATTCCCGTGATTTCACCGGCATTGTACCCGATCCCGTAGGAATATTGGGATAAAAATAGCTTAAATATGTTACTCGCTTAAAAATAGCTTTCCATTAGTGAAATAATTTTAAAATCGACTTAATTCATCCACATCGGGATAAAATATAGCCTGGGATAAAATAGTCTAAGTTATTCCTTATGTACGACTGGTAGACCTGATGGAAAAATATAATCAATATCGGTCCAGCCATTTTGAAGATTACCTGTAACGAATAGACAGACAGACAAAAAAATTTGGACCGTATTGTGTGAGCATAAATAAAACCTATTATTTTGATAGACAAACAGACGCTTCAAATTTATTTATTTGTAGAGATAGAAAATTGTAATAATATTTTGATTGTAACTTACTGTCTGGTAGCTGCTAGAAATATTACCACGTTTTTATTGTTCGTGGGTGTCGCAAAATACTACTAAGACAAAGATTTACATCGACCTGGACCAATTGGTGATGCCGTCTGGCCAACAATGTTGGCCAGGTCATAAAATATTGCTAGAACCTTTGCAATATATCTACGATGGCAGTAGTAGGTACCCTACCTACATATCGCGTCGATCCAAAGTAATTAGGATAAGAGCAAAATATATCATTGGCTGGGTGTCTTCGACTATATGCATTTTATCCTTTTGGGGCAGCCCAAAATTGTTTCTTAGTGCGTGCTTACCCCAAATAACCGATCGGTATACAAAATTTGACATTCTTAGGCCCGGTATCTTTGGCTATACGCTTTCACCCTCTTAGGGGTTGAATTGCCAAAAATTCTTTGTTAGAGCTTATCCTTGCCAAAATTTTCTTCATAGTGCTTGGTAAGTGAGCACTAAGAAAATCTGGGGATAATCCAAGAAAGCCGACCGTGTACTAAAATGATCCTTCCTAGGCTTAGTGATTTCGGTTAAACGCTTTTCACCCCCTTAGGGCTAAAATTGCAAAAATCTCTCTTCCCCCAAGAAAGGCAACTTTATACAAAATTCCATGTTTCTAGGCCTAATGATTTCGGCTATATATTTTGCACCCCTTTAGGAGTTGATTTTAATAAAGTAATTTCTTAGAGCTCACTTACAACAAAGGAAAGAGAATTGCATAGAAAGTTTTACGTTCCTAGCTCCAAGAGTTTCGTCTATACGCTTTTCACTCACTTAAGGGGGTGATTTTCCAAAAATCCTTTGCTAGTGCTCGTGTACCCCAAGAAATAAGACGACGTAAAAAGAAAATACTTTCCCCTATTTTAACCCCTTATACCTATTTTTTCGCGATAAAAAGTAGACTTATATCCTTTCTCAAGCTTTAGTTCATCTCTGTACCAAATTTCATCAAAATCGGTTAAGTGGTTTCGACGTGAAAGACTATATGCTTTTCAATCCCCTTTTTTTTTGGGGTGGGCTGCGGTCGGCGCGTTCCTCGCACCACTCCGTACGGGGCGACAGAGGGGCGTAAACACGCAACACCCACAACCCACCCGAACACCACGTCGCCTTCGTCGTTGGACCGACCACCGGAGCAGGGTTACTTGTGCTTTTCAACCCCTTAAGGAGGTGAATTTCCAAAAATCCTTTGCTAGTACTCGTGCACCCCAAGAAATACGATGGTGTAAAAAAAGTACGTTTCTAGGCCCAGTGGTTTCGGCTGTATGCTTTTTGGTATTTTAGGGGTTGAATTTCATCCCTATGTAAGTGAAACTACCAAAACGCTACAACGAATATTTATTTATTTATTATCAGGTGCCTTCCTACAAAGATTCACGGTTCTATCATCGAAAATGACGAATTTCCATACAAAATATCATCCCCTATTTCAACCCCTTATACCCATTTTTCCCAATAAAAAGTAGCCTATATCCTTTCTCAAGCTTTAGTCCATCTCTGTATCAAATTTCATCAAAATCGGCTTAGACGTGAGAGGCTATATGCTTTTCACCCCCTTAAGGGGGTGAATTGCCAAAAATCCTTTGCTAGTGCTCGTGCACCCCAAGAAATACGATGGTGTAAAAAAAAATACGTTTCTATGCCCAATGGTTTCGGCTGTATGCTTTTTGGTATTTTAGGGGTTGAATTTCATCCCCATGTAAATGGAATTTCCAAAACACTTGAGCGAATAATTATTTATTTATTACTAGCTTTTGCCTGCGGCTTCGCCCGCGTAAAATTTACTTGAATATTGAACTATTATCGCAAAGAATATTATCGGCATAAAAAGTATTACATTTCTTAATTTAAGAAATACTCTATCTACGTGTCAATTTTCATCCAAATCTGCTCAACAGTTTAAGCATGATTCAGTAACAAACATCCAAATATCTTCAAAAACTTTCACATTTGAATATTACTTCCAGCCTTATAGTTCAGATTCCCGTGCAAATACGATGATAAATATGCCTTTCCTTAGTCTCTGATAACGTACTTTTCCATTGGTGAAAAAAAAAAATAATATCAATCAAACACCCGCAGTTTCATTCACGTAGACCCCATTTTCATGCCAATACCGAAATAAAAAATGCCTATGTTACTCGCTGATATTATAAATTTACATGGGTGAAAAAAAAAATATAAATCCCAGAAATATCAGAGATAAAAATTATGTTACTCGCTGACAACATAGGTAGCATTCCATTGGTGAAAGAATTTTAAAAATTGGTCGACATCCCCCGGTTTAGTTCTCGTTCCCGGGCAAATACTGGGATGAAAATAGCCTTTATATGTTATTCACTGATAATATAGCTTTTCATTAGTGAATTAATTTTTAAAACCATTAAATTCCCGTGATTTCACCGGCATTGTACCCGATCCCGTAGGAATATCAGGATAAAAATAGCTTAAATATGTTACTGGCTTAAAAATAGCTTTCCATTAGTGAAATAATTTTAAAATCGACCTAATTCTCAAGGTTGCTCCAACCACACCGGGATAAAATATAGCCTGGGATAAAATATAGTTTAAGTTATTCCTTATGTACGCCTGGTAGACCTGATGGTAAAATGTAATCAATATCGGTCCAGCCATTTTGAAGATTACCTGTAACGAATAGACAGACAGACAAAAAAACTTTGGACCGTATTGTGTGAGCATAAATAAAACCTATTATTTTGATAGACAAACAGATGCTTGAAATTGATTTATTTGTAGAGATAGAAAATTGGAATAATATCTTGATTGTAACTTACTGTCTGGTAGCTGCTAGAAATATTACCACGCTTTCATTGTTCGTGGGTGTCGCAAAATACTACTAAGACAAAGATTTACATCGACCTGGACCAATTGGTGATGCCGTCTGGCCAACAATGTCATCCGCCAGGTCATAAAATGTTGCTGGAACCTTTGCAATATACCTACGATGGCAGAAGAGTACCTACATATCGCGTCGATCCAAAGTAATTAGGATAAGCGCAAGATAATGATGATATATCATTGGCTGGGTGTCTTCGACTATATGCGTATTATCCTTTTGGGGCAGCCCAAAATTGTTTCTTAGTGAGTGCTTACCCCAAATAACCGATCGGTATATAAAATTTCACATTCTTAGGCTTAGTATCTTTGGCTATACACTTTCACCCTTTTAGGGGTTGAATTTCCAAAAATTCTTTGTTAGAGCTCGCTTATCCTTGCCAAAAATTTTTTCATAGTGCTTGGTACGTGAGCACTAAGAAAATCTTGGGGTAATCCAAGAAAGCCTGTACTAAAATGATCCTTCGTAGACTCAGTGATTTTGGTTAAACGCTGTTCACCCCCTTAGGGCTAAAATTGCAAAAATCTCTCTTTCCCCAAGAAAAGCAACTTTATACAAAATTCCATGTTTCTAGGCCTAATGATTTCGGCTATATATTTTGCACCCCTTTAGGAGTTGATTTTAATAAAATAATTTCTTAGAGCTCACTTACAACAAAAGAAAGAGAATTGCATAGAAAGTTTTACGTTCCTAGCACTAATAGTTTAGTCTATACGCTTTTCACCCCCTTCAGGGGGTGATTTTCCAAAAATCCTTTGCTAGTGCTCGTATACCCCAAGAAATAAGACGATGTAAAAAGAAAATACTTTCCCCTATTTCAACCCCTTATACCTATTTTTCGCGATAAAAAGTAGCCTTATATCCTTTCTCAAGCTTTAGTACATATCTGTACCAAATTTTATCAAAATCGGTTAAGTGGTTTCGACGTGAAAGGCTGCTTTTCAACCCCTTAAGGGGGTGAATTTCCAAAAATCCTTTGCTAGTGCTCGTGCACCCCAAGAAATATGATGGTGTAAAAAAAAAATACTTTTCTAGGCCCAGTGGTTTCGGCTGTATGCTTTTTGGTATTTTAGGGGTTGAATTTCATCCCCATGTAAATGGAATTTCCAAAACGCTTGAGCGAATATTTATTTATTTATTATTAGGTGCCTTAATACAAAGATTCGTGGTTCTATCATCGAAAATGACGAATTTTCATACAAAATGTCATCCCCTATTTCAACCCCTTATACCCATTTTTTCGCGATAAAAAGTAGCCTTTGTCCTTTCTCAAGCTTTAGTCCATCTCTGTACCAAATTTCATCAAAATCGGTTTAGACGTGAAAGACTATATGCTTTTCACCCCCTTAAGGGGGTGAATTTCCAAAAATCCTTTGCTAGTGCTCGTGCACCCCAAGAAATATGATGGTGTAAAAGAAAAATACTTTTCTAGGCCCAGTGGTTTCGGCTGTATGCTTTTTGGTATTTTAGGGGTTGAATTTCATCCCCATGTAAATGGAATTTCCAAAACGCTTGAGCGAATATTTATTTATTTATTATTAGGTGCCTTAATACAAAGATTCGTGGTTCTATCATCGAAAATGACGAATTTTCATACAAAATGTTATCCCCTATTTCAACCCCTTATACCCATTTTTTCGCAATAAAAAAGTAGCCTATGTCCTTTCTCAAGCTTTAGTCCATCTCTGTACCAAATTTCATCAAAATCGGTTTAGACGTGAAAGACTATATGGCTCAAAATCACCAAGGTTGCAAATTTCAAGATTGGTTTTATGAAAAAAAAACTGCTACCTATAATGATGACTCTTAGTTTATATTGTCGCAAAATTTATATATTAATAAACTTTGACCGGGCAGCGCACAGAATTTTATATTTTTATTGTAATATTGCTTTTTAATGGATACTTAGCAGAAAATTATCATTCCGGGGACGTTTTTCTAAGTTGGATAAAATGACCAAAAACAAAAAGAAACACATAATTTAAGCGTTGTCAAATAGCATGGGTATATAATGTATCTATATTATATAATCAATAATGAAAACAAAAGATATAAAATTTTCTACTAGCCAAATACGTCAAAAAATTAAACAGATTGCTATTACAGTGTATAAAATTCAAGAAATTTCATAATATATAAAACTTTTATAATTGAATTAACATTAAATGAACAGAATGAAGTTTGTCAATGTAATAAATTATTTGTTTTTCTAAAAAATTGCTCAAATTATATGTATTTTATTGAAATTTTGTGATGTTCCCGGAAATAATCAACCGTTCCCGTAATGACAAAAATGTTGGCGTTATGACGATATTGATAGTATAAGGTAAAGTAAGGAATTGTTTGAACTATAGACAACGGTTTAAATAAGAAAGTTATTTATTTGTTTGCACATAAGAAAAATCACTCTTAATATTAATAAATTCTTATAATTAAGTAAGTCTTTTGGTGTGTTATAATCAGACTAGTGGAACTTCTATAATCATAGTTATAATCTTCTTATAGTTTTAATCTAAGACCTCTCCTCTAAAATCTCTGAATTCTTTGACCTAAAATCACAGTCTACTTCACTAAACTTCTACAAATAATGGCAAAACTATAAGGAACGTTAGAAAATCAACATTAAATACTGTAACAAAAACAAGTTCACAACAAAACTTATTATTTTTCTAAAACATCTATATCATTATCAAAATAATAATATTCTCTATTTTGTTCTCTTTTCAGTAACGGTGTCGAAATAATATTGATTATTTGCTCAAAGTTAATATATGACACATCCGAAAATCCATCTCGAAATCGGCACTTTTTTGTTATCTTAAACGTCTTTTTCTCACCTTTTACAATTCTTGAATGGACTTCCATGTAAAATATGTCAAAGAATCTTCATTATCTCCTAATTTAAACTCCGGAATTTTGCATTTTTCACACAAGCTATTCATGCAGTCATGAGGCTTAACATCATAAGTGCAATGTTCAATCAACTTTTCTATAGACGTGTGTGTAAGCTCATTTGTATGTTACAGTTTATTGAACTTTTCTTCAAAATTTGCATGTTTCTCTATCCCTTGATTTGGGAGCTAAGACCCAAAATGGTTTTGCTAAAAGCGTCGAGTATGATATTACAATTCCAGTTTCCTTTCCAAATTTTGGCACCAAGTCTTTAACTGTGTATAAGAGGACGCGTCTTTGTTTTTTAGACCATTATGTTTTACAGAGTCTCTCTTAGATGGACACATTCGAATTACATTATCTCGTTCGAAGAAATCAAAGACCTTTTGGCGAACGTCTTACTTCAAAACGACTTCTCGAAATTTGGCATCAGATTTTAAAATCGATTTTTTGTACCTTTCCTTTTGTCTAGCTGGTAAAATTCTCTTAGTTATATGTAGCATTTTGTATTTCCGCTGATACATTTATGAAAGACTGCCCTCTCTTTTGAATTTATTGGAAGAACATCAGCATTTTCTTGCAAATGAGTGGTCAATACTTCGCTATTAAGTCGTTTGCGTACTTCAGAAGATATATGAACATCTTTAATTAAAGTATACAAAAGTATACTTTTCTTATGGGACTTGGTACAGTTTTCACTTTTGCATCTGTTCTTTGTAATTTTTTCTTTAAAGATTGAATTTGCCACTTCATTTGAACTATAGTTTCTTCCTGCTTTTTCATTTTTCTGTATGCTTTCGCCCTATCTTTTCGTACGGTTTTTCTACCTACTTGTCTTCTCTCTAGAGGTACTGCGACTAAGTCGTCATCTGATTGTGGCGGCGTATTACTTATTATATTTGCTAAACCTTTTTTCTTTGCCCTGTATTTTTTTATGCATTTTTTCAATATTTTCTCTGCTTTCGCTTCTCTCGTTCTGTCATATCAGCAACTCTCTTTACTTTCTTTTCTGCCTTTTTCTTTTTACAATATTCCCTGTACGTCGCTCTTTTAATTTCTCTCTAATCTTAAGTCATCTTATCCAAAAACTCTCTTTTTCTAGCAAGAGAAAAGACAAATCCTTTTCTCTTTGACGCAGATAAGCTGCACTATCCTTTTTAAGCTTTTTTTGAGTATTTTTCTTATTTTTTTCTTTCTCAGTAGTCTTCATAATGCTGTTAATAAAATACGACGAAATCGTAAAATAAATTACTGAGAATTGTAAGTTCGTCGCCTTTCGAATCATCAAATTATTATTCCGAGAACGCAACCATCATTTCGGGAACGTATCATCATGCCCGGGAACGTTGCCAAAATGACCGTTCACGGAACGACGATTTTAAATAAACGTACGATTTTTTATACGGCGGCCATCTTAAATAAGGCCTGAATTTGTCAATAGTAAAATATTTGAGGTTACTTTATTATTTTGTGTCGTAAAACAACTTTCATCCATAATTAAAAGTAATAAACACGTTCCCAAATTGACGGACTATTAATGTACGCTCTACAAATAATGAATTGAAAGGTACTTACAACTTATTTTTAATTTATTTGACGAGAAACGCCCTGACTGCCGGTTTTGTTATTGTTTTCTTCCTCTACTGACATTTGAAACTCAATGGCTGCGTTCACTTGGAATTACTTTTGTTCGATTATAGATGCGTTCACTGAAATGACTTGTGCGCTATCAGACAAACTATTTTTGCATTTTTATAATTAAAAATAAATATATTTTTTGTATACTTTTTAAAAACTAGATTTTGCATAAAAATTACGATATTTCAAGTAATGACAGGTGTTAAATAAATCAAACTTTTCATAAATATTTTGAACTTTTTGTCGAAGATTGTACATTAAGACGCGTTCCCGAGTTGACTTTCTATGCATGTATATTGATATATTTTAAAAATTACTTTATTTATAAATTGTATTGTTTGATGTATACTCAAAAAAAGTTAGTTTTAGTATTTTAATAATTTTATTTTCTCAATAAACTTATGAATTAAGACATAATTTGCTGGCGAAGCTAATTCTGCACCTTGGTGATTTTGAGCCATATGCTTTTCACCCCCTTAAGGGGGTGAATTACCAAAAATCCTTTGTTAGTGCTCGTGCACCCCAAGAAATATGATGGTGTAAAAAAAAAATACTTTTCTAGGCCCAGTGGTTTCGGCTGTATGCTTTTTGGTATTTTAGGGGTTGAATTTCATCCCCATGTAATTGAAATTTCCAAAACGCTTGAACGAATATTTATTTATTTATTATCAGGTACCATAATACAAAGATTCGTGGTTCTATCATCGAAAATGACGAATTTTCATACAAAATGTCATCCCCTATTTCAACCCCTTATACCCATTTTTTCGCGATAAAAAGTAGCCTATGTCCTTTCTCAAGCTTTAGTCCATCTCTGTACCAAATTTCATCAAAATCGGTTTAGACGTGAAAGACTATATGCTTTTCACCCCCTTAAGGGGGTGAATTTCCAAAAATCCTTTGCTAGTGCTCGTGCACCCCAAGAAATATGATGGTGTAAAAAAAAAATACTTTTCTAGGCCCAGTGGTTTCGGCTGTATGCTTTTTGGTATTTTAGGGGTTGAATTTCATCCCCATGTAAATGGAATTTCCAAAACGCTTGAGCGAATATTTATTTATTTATTATTAGGTGCCTTAATACAAAGATTCGTGGTTCTATCATCGAAAATGACGAATTTTCATACAAAATTTTATCCCCTATTTCAACCCCTTATACCCATTTTTTCGCGATAAAAAGTAGCCTATGTCCTTTCTCAAGCTTTAGTCCATCTCTGTACCAAATTTCATCAAAATCGGTTTAGACGTGAAAGACTATATGCTTTTCACCCCCTTAAGGGGGTGAATTATCAAAAATCCTTTGTTAGTGCTCGTGCACCCCAAGAAATATGATGGTGTAAAAAAAAAATACTTTTCTAGGCCCAGTGGTTTCGGCTGTATGCTTTTTGGTATTTTAGGGGTTGAATTTCATCCCCATGTAATTGAAATTTCCAAAACGCTTGAACGAATATTTATTTATTTATTATCAGGTACCATAATACAAAGATTCGTGGTTCTATCATCGAAAATAACGAATTTCCATACAAAATGTCATCCCCTATTTCAACCCCTTATACCCATTTTTTCGCAATAAAAAGTAGCCTATGTCCTTTCTCAAGCTTTATTCCATGTCTGTACCAAATTTTATCAAAATCGGTCCAGTGGTTTAGACGTGAAAGCGTAGCAGACAGACAGACAGACAGACAGACAGACAGACAGACAGACAGACAGAGTTACTTTCGCATTTATAATATTAGTAAGGAAGTAAGGAAGTAAGGATAAGGAAGTAAGGATTATTAGATATTATAATATTAGTAAGGATATTTTCATTATTAGAATCCATTGTATGGTTTATTCGGGGTGATGTTAAATTAGCTGTAACTGATGCATAAGTGGAGGGAACAAGAGGATTTCTGTATTGGTGCTTGGCTTTAGGTTGATTATTTTCTCGTTCATAAATATTTTCTACCGGGTGTTCGTCTTGGTAAGGTGTAGGTTGTGGATACAAGGATAGTGCCTTTTTATATGTACAATTGAAGTCTGCCATTATACTGCGAATTTTCTTTTCTTTAAGATATTCAGGGCAGTGCTGTTTATCTGTCGCCATATGGTTACCAGAACAATTAGCACATTTGTAGGTAGTACTTTCGCATTTCTCGTGATTATTGCTGCAATTGGGGCAGACTGTTTTCTTCTTTGGACAAAACTTTTTTATGTGACCAAATCTCCAGCAGTGAGAACACTGCGTAACAGGAAAGATGTATGGTTCTAATTTAACCCTCACTCCATAAACATAAACAAATGCTGGTAATGACGAACCTTTGAAACATAATCGGACAGCTTCGCTCTCTGTCCATCCCGGGCCATCAATGTTCCTTCGGTTTAAGCGTTTCAGAAACAATAATTCGGCATCACTTGAATACAATCTCTAATTTCGTTATCAGATAATCCCAATTCAACATTTTTTATGACGCCGTAAGAGACGGCGACTTCTAAAGTTCTTTGGATATACCAGTTATTTTTCTTCGTTAGTTCACAATGGAGGAGTTTTTGAAACCCTGATTCATTTTCGAATTGCACTAGGATTTTATATATATTTTTTAGGAATTTATATATTTAATTCTCAATACAGCAGAAACATCATTTGATTTCAAAAGGCGTGCAAATGCAAATTGTTTTGGTAGGGGTTCTTTGGACGTAACTGTGATTTCTATTCTCTCCTCGGGTATTGGGGTGTCGCCAATATTACGTGCAAATCGCTTGCCAGATTTTCCTACAACTGTCCATCTTTCATTTTCGTCTATTTCGCGAGTTCTTTTATTCGTGTGACATGTGAGTAGTTGTTCATGGTTGCTTAAAACATCCGATTGTATTGATTCTTCTTCCTCCATAATTATGCACTCATTCGCCGTATTATTATCATTCGACACAACACTCTGTGCCATAGTGATAAGTCATCGTTTGATTAAGCACAGGTCGCAATGTAAGCCGTCGCGCGCGACGATAACGCGGTAAGTGGGTAGTTATTATTTATATAGAACTTGCGATCGCGGTACGGTACACGTATTAACTGGTCGCCGTTCTACATGTCACTGATATTATACGTTTTAATCAAACGTTATACATTAATATAATAATAAAAACCGGCTAAGAGCATGGTTGTCTGTAAAGTCGGTTTACGGACGATAGTTTAACGTGACAACGTCATAACAAAACATTGATGAAATGACTGCATACTTTTATGAATAAAATTGAATCATTTTTATTGAATTATCATTATTCTGTATGGATACAAAGAAGGATTGAAATGAAATCTACAATTAAATTGATAAACATTTTACAATTATAATACGGTTATCTTATTAATAAACCGTATTATAATATGTAACATCAATCAGCGTAACGGGACAATGAGCATAACGGGACAATGAGCGTAACGGGACTTTTTTGTGCATGCAGCCAGCGTTCATCGATTTATTAGACGTTGTCACGTCAATAATAATAATTTTCGTCTGGTGACGGAGTAAGAATACAATGCACCACGCCCTTACTTGGGTGCGCCTTGGGTGTCGTAAAAAGACTAAGGGATTATTATAATATACATATAACATCTATGCAAGAGACAAAAAACTTGAAATAAAAAACTGTACGGTCTGACCAGCATAGCATAAAAGGTCATTTTCCTTCCCATTATGGGGGGAGGCTAAAGCCCAGCAGTATGGCGTATATGGCAGTGATGATGATGATTAAAAATAATTGAGTTAATTAATTGTAGTTTACCTACAATAAATATACTAATATTTCAATATAATATTAAAAACTTTATCATCATCGCATTATAATATGTTTACTAGCTGACTGGCAAACGTTGTTTTGCCCTATAAATTATTTCTAGTGAAGGTTTTGGTAGTTAAATAAAAATATCTACTATATTGTGTATGAGGATGTGGTTTATATTAATTCATTGTACTTTATTAACTTAACTACATTCGTTCCTAACATTCCATTCATCCCCATCTGTCACAACTTATCCTATTCAACACCATCCGTCACATTTCGTTCTCTTCAGAATTCTTTAAACAGTATCGGGTTAATATAACGAGTGGACTGCCAAAAATTCTTGTCGCATTTTTTTGATCAGACGTTCCAAAATTTCTATTTCAACAGCGACTAAAGGTTACACGTACTTTTGTTTTGTTTTTTCTTAATTACAGCATTTGATTCTTTAACTGCGATAAATTTATTTAATAAATCTCCGATATTGTTTACATATCAAACTAAACATTTCTTTTACTTGTCAATTTCTTAGCTCATCTATTATTACATAAATGAAACGTAGCAAACATATTGACAAGACGAACATGCTGACAAGTTAAACATTTCTGTTAGATTAATATTTACGATAATGTCATTCTATATAAGCGCAAACACTCAGGAGGCTACCAAAATTTAGTAGTAAAGTAAATTTTGTGTCAAAAATAAAGTAAATCTACTAGCTACTCTAACCATTAAATGTCATTAAATATTTTATTTAATGAAATGACACTTGTTGATATATTTATTTTTGGATTTGTTATTTCAACTGTAAGCGCATATGAACTGGCACCTTACACAGATGTAGATTGCCCAAAGATAGCTCATTTCAAAGAAAAATAATCAATACCAACGCTACAAGCGTATATATTATTTCTGTTGTTATCAGTGATTCAACTGATAACAGTTGTTATTAGTGAGTCAACTGGTAGCAGCTGTTATTAGTGATACAACTGATAACAACAGTTATCAGTGATACAGCTGATAACAACTAATATAACAACTATTACTTGTTGAGGCAACTGATAACAGTTGTTATCATTGATACAACTGATAACAGTTGTTATCAGTGATACAACTGATAACAGTTGTTATCAGTGAGTCAACTGCTAGCGGCTGTTATCAGTGACACAACTGATAACAGTTGTTATCGGTGATTCAACTGACAACAGTTGTTATCGGTGATACAACTGATAACAGTTGTTATCGGTGATACGACTGATAACAACTGTTATTAGTTGTACCAATGATAAATTACATCCAGTCTCAGAACAACAATTTGTGGATCGTATAAAGTGTTGTCCTGCGTGGGATTCAAACCCGCGACACTGGTACGTTCGGTCGATATCTTAACTACTACGCCATCAGCGGAGTCCTTAGCCGGTTCCTACGACTTTCATAGGGAACCAAGGGATGGCGGCAATTGTATTCTTATCCTATTCCATTGACTGCAAATGTAACTTTGTAATCCTATTGTTATATGTAATACTATACAGGGTGTATCAGATTATGGGGCAACTGGTCAAAAGGGAGCTAGGCAATGGTGGTAGGAACCCATGAAAAAAATTTGAACGAAAAATATCGATTCGTTAAGGAATTAGAGACATGTAAAGTTTTCAATTTTGTCGTCGCTTTTTCGTGTAAATCTGATTGAAATGTATAAATTCAATGATACTTAATACGCAACATATTCATACTTTGTTAAATGTTCATTAGAAATTGAATAAACCAATAATTACATTCACATAAACAAAACAAACTTCGCTTAAAACAGCTGATCGGCCTATGACCGTTGACCGCTCGCCGCTCGTAGGTACAAACCTACACTGTCATTGAAACGTTTGCGCAATTCTAGGTATGAATGAATGAATTTATACTGTCGAAGCTTTACATGCCTACATGTATTCTGTCTGTACATGCCTACATAATACGTAACATTTAAGGCATAGACTCTTAGACACATTTTTTTTAAATCACTATAACTTTTATTTTATATTGTTTTTTGTGTAATGTACATTCTAATTACGATCTATGACCGTTAAACTACAACATACTCGAACAGTTGCCCCATAACCTGATACACCTGTATTATTTATATCGGATTACAAAATTAATAATGCAGTTAGTGTATCTTGGAAACTGTACGAAAATTATAATGTTTTATAATGTTTTCTTCATTTGTACACTACTCACTAACTGTATTCTAAATTTAAAGCTTCTATGTCTGCTAGAAGTGCCTCAATAATATTGATGATCGGTCAAACAGTGAGTGAAAAAAATATGAAATTTCGACTAGTTATAATTCTTAAACTATTGGTTCAAATTGGTTCTTTGGTGAATGAAATTTGAAATATACCGTGGGTATACAATGCCTGCTGGGTTACTAAAAATTCAGGCTTCTAGCCTTATTCACAACTTCATCGTTATAGGGGGATGAAAATAGATTGAATTGCTTCGAGAAAAGTATGTTACGGCAGTATTGCGTTTATGAAAATGTTGCGACTTGGCGGGGGCAGTGCCGTGCCCCCAGATGTATTATTTTGAACAAAAAATATATCATTTTCGCTTGAAAAACCGTCATATCATCAAATAAAATAAAAGGAATTCTCCTTGAAATCGACAGCAGCGCCACCTATCGGGTCCAAGGAGGATCTAAACCATTTTCGAATCCTTTTGAACACACACTATATGATTAGGCAGTTATTTCTATAGCACCCACGACGAGCCTATAGCTTAAGAAGTAGCACTGGCCACCAGGTGTTATCCAAAACACATGAGATGTCCAGGAAGACGCCTAACACGTATTTAAAAACTGATAACTTTTCTCGCCGAAATGGCCGAAACTTACTAGTTTATATTTCAAAATTAATTAACTTCGACGCGAACGCAACCAAGCGAGGTGTAACTTCGTTCAAACATGCGTATTCTTGCTGTTCGATTGTCTCTCAATATCCTACTTATAGGGTTGCGTTTTATGCTTAATAATTTGTAGAGTATAAATAGCTTTGAGGTATGTATGACTAAAGTATAAATTTAAGAAAAGGTAATAATAAAATTATACAGCGTAGATACAGGGAATTTTTTCTTATATCTTTCGCATTAGATATTTTATTTTATTAAGAAGACCAACGCCTAATAAGAACATTATAAGTTGAACAAACAAAAAACTTAAAGCTAATAATAGGTCTCCACGTTTATGCAGCAATACAAAAACAAGTGACCTGATTATATAGGATAATAAGCAAACAAAAGTTAATAAAAAATAAACAAAATGAGAAAGTAACATATGTATTTTGCAAAAAATTCCAAACTAAGCATTTCTTATCGGTTCCACTTTGGTTACAAATACGTCAAAGATTAATATATAAATATCTTGGACTTTATAAAAATATCTTGGACTTACTTTAGATAATAGGCTAACATGGAAGGCACATATTGAACGTGTGAGATCCAAAATTATTTCGCTCACTGGAGCCCTTCGCAGAACGAATGGATGCATTCCAATACCAATGTGCCGTACAATCTATAATGCACTGGTAAATCCACACTTGGAGTACTTATTAGAGGTTTGGGGAAGTGCTGCTAAAACTCATTTAAAATACTTGCAAACTGCACAAAATAAAGCAACCAAAACATTGTTTAGATACAATTACCTTACACCTACAACGGAACTATATAATAAAACTAAATTATTTAATTTAAATCAAATGTACTTTTATAAAACATGCATTCTCATAAAAAAAATAACGACTAAAGCAATTCATTCCGATATAATTTTCACTAAAAAGAATCACAGATATTTTACTAGGAATAATATCAAATTTAACCTTACAACTCCGCGAACGAATTATGGTAAAAGAAATATAATGTTTGAAGGGGTGCAGATGTTCAATAAATTACCAAAAGATATTGTAGAAACTGACACGATTACTACATTTAAAAATAAATTGAAAAATTATTTACTATCAAATCAGGTTTGATAAATTTATATTTACTAACCGCTTACTAATATTGTGTATAATATAAAATCTGTATCTTATAATATTTTAGATTCTTGTTGTATAACTATTTAAATAATTAGATGTACAATTTAGCTCTTTATGTCGTCCACTTGTTATTTAGATATATGTTTATTGTTGTAATTTAATTTTAAGTTTCTCATGTAAGTGAACCCTGTAAGTTCTTATGAGAATAAATATCTTAAACCTTATTTAAAACACAATTTCTTGTTTTTCTTCAGCTACAAAAATGTTTGCTATTTATAAATATGACTTATTAAATTCTAATAGTTGGATTATTAATATAAAACAAATAATTTATGATCTATTGAATCTAATCATTCATCAGTTAGTTTTTACCAGCAAATTAAATATTTAGAAGAATGCAACCTTACAATGTAAATGCATATAATATAAAGTTGAAAAGTTGATTAGATACACATAAAATCTCTTAATAATTATTTTGTTTTAGTATTTATCAGTTTGGTTTTAGTATTATCCGTGCGGTGACGTAAAAGACGATACCATCAAAAACAATACTTGTAAAAAAAGCCAAGCCTCGCAACTGAGTTCTTTTACCATAAAAATTTGTGAGATCCATGTTATACCAAGTCGGTTAACTCATTCAGTCCCTGCTTAAGGGACCTTTCTTCATAAGTTATTACGTAAATAGCTAACCTAATAACTTCTTATAGTGACTATATCAATATTAAAGATCTTTTTAAGTTATCCTTGAAGTCAAGTAAAGTTATTTTGTCAATGAGTGACAAAATTACGAAATTTTGCCTAGTTATAATTCTTAAACTATTGGTTCAAATTTAATGAAATTTGAAATACATAATGTGCATATAAGGCCTGCTAGATTACTAAAAATTCACGTTTCTAGTGTTATTAACAACGAAGTTATAGGTGGTCGAAAATGGCCTGAATGGCTTCGAGAAAAGTATGTTACGCCAGTTTTGCGTTTTGCCCGACTTTTTTTTTTGCTCGACTTGGCGGGGGTACTGCCGTGCCCCCAGACTAAGGGATATACCGCCTTTTTATCGATTCCAAAACCTTTTTTAATCTATATCTACATGTAATTAAGCTAAAAATGTTGAATCGAGACTGGACGAACATCATATGTTTGACAGCTAAGAACAGTTTGTATAGGTAAATAAAATTATTGTTTTTAGTATTTTACTTGCAATTTTCCATATTTTCTCACCGTATAAACCTTCCCTTTTTTTCTTCTGTTCACGCTGTGGAAATGCATTTACGCACTATCCCCCGCCGGTTACAGACAGGGGAGTGTGTGTGGGACTCGCCGGCCACAGAAGTGACCGAAATACCCACTAAAACCACAGCGGCCCCTTTCGCGCTTTTACGCAGTGCCGAAGAGACGATCTCTTCGGCACTGCGTAAACGATAACATTCTATCCCCGACACCCAACGCTTGGCCGTTTGGCCACGTCCTGTCATCATTCAGGGCGGTGGGTGGAGGAGCGCATAGCGGCGTCTCCTCCTCCCTAGTCGTCGCCGGCAGATCGAGTCAGCGGACGCAAGCGCCTCGCGTGCCCGCTCCGCGGCCTGCTTCCTTGTCATGACAGCCTCACAGAAGGAGGCCATCGACGACCAACAGCTGTCGCTGCCGAGCATCTTGGAGATGATGGTCGGCAGCGATAGGTCTGTTATTCCCAATTCTGTTGACAGGACGTGGCGCTGAGGCCCCCAGGCGGGACATACTTCCAGTGTGTGGCGCACGTCGTCGATTAGCGCGCCACACTCATGACATCCTGGGGCCTCTTCTCTTCCAATTCTGTGCAGGTACTTACCGAAGACCCCATGTCCGGTAAGCACCTGCACCATCCTAAATGTAAGACTGCCGTGCCTTCTCCTGAGCCAGCGGTGGAGATGCGGTGCAACCGCCTCCACAGTCTCCTGCCCTGCTACGGGGGACTCTAGATCTTCACTCCACCACCGTATAAACCTTCCATGGACTTCCACAAATAATTCAAAACCAAAATTAGCCAAATCGGTCCAGCCGTTCTCGAGTTTTAGCGAGACTAACGAACAGCAATTCATTTTTATATATACCTAATAATAAAATATTTTTACCGTACCATAATGATTATTAAAGGTGCTTTCATGTGTATAAAAATAATATTTTTATCAGTTGATAAAAGAGAACTCAAATTGATTTATTTCACCACTTGTTTCTTTAATCATCATAAATGTGTTTAATAAAACTCGGTTTTTATTTGCGTACCGGACCAAACATTTCTTTTACATGTCAATCTCTTAGCTTAGTTGTCACATAAACGCTAACATATTGACAAATTAAACATTTCTGTTAGATTAAAATTTACAATATCATTCTATATAAGCACAAACACTCAGAAGACTACCATCACAACTACTGCCAGTTACTAGGTACGCTAACTATTAAATATTTTATTCAATAAAATGAAACTTGTTCATATATTAATATTTGAACTTCTTATTTCAACTACAAGCGCATATGAACTGGCACCCTACAAAGATATTGATTGCCCAAAGATGTTTCATTTCAAGGAAGAGATACAAACGTTGGTCTTGGATTTGTTAGATAATTCCTGTATGGAAATAAAGACGTGTGTTTTAAAAAACATGAATCCACAAAAATCTATACTGTTAATTCATGGATATAACACTACAAGAAATAGTTTTCTTGTAAGATATAAGTCCACTGTACACCCAAACATAGTCATTATCACTAAAGAAATAACTCCATTTATGTTATTTTCACCGTCAGTGAGAAGAGTATTCGCCTCTCACCGTTCCTTCGTGTTTATTTTAATATCAGATGCAACACAATTTAAATGTAGCAACGATGGGACAATGGACTTAAACGACTTACAACGACTAGAGATTTTTATGAACGAACTGTGGCATGAGTATAGAATGATGCATGTTGTTTTAAGTTTTCCTTTGTCCTGCAAAACAAAACTAGCTATTTACAGTGGAAAAAGAGTAACCAATCACTCTCTATACGATAGAACCATAAAATTAGTCGACTTCTCTGAGACAACTCGGTCACACGATGTTATAAAAAAAGATATGGCTTTTTTGACGGAGCACTATCCTCTTAGAGGACATATATTTTTGAGATATCCAACATCTATAACAAATTGTAAAAACTTACACTACTATACGAGAGTAGATGTGAATCTGACAAGAGGATATTGTGGTTTAGATGCTTTCGTGATGCGTGATCTTGTAAAGTTTTTAAAATTCCGCTTGTATTTTCCAAAAAACGACGACAGTTGTTCCACATATGGGTATGGAACAGCGAACAATGTAACAGGAAGCCTCGGTTGTATAGTTCGCAATGAATTGGATATATCATTCAATTCCAGATTTTTGATAATGTACTCTCATGATTACGTTTATTTCATACATTATATTGTAGTGGATTCCCTTTGCGCTCTAACTAAAAGGCCAGAAATGATACCATTATGGCATTACGCTGTTAATGTTTTCGAAATTAAAATATGGCTTTTAGTTATATCTTTAATTACATTAATAGGAATAATAAAGTGGATAGGGATGACACTTAAACATAAAATAACTGGAGTTGAAAAAAACAACTTACTTTCATCTATTAAGGAAGTTTTCATTTCGACTACTTTTGGTTTTTCGTTAAACAAAAAGCAAAGATGGTACATATTTAAAGGTACTTGTCTGGGTTGCTCCATTATGTTTATGGCTATATATCAGGTAAGTGTCATTTATTTTTTATGATTAATGTGTTGATAAGGAGATAGCGCCATCTTAACCACTCTCATATAAAACTATGAACTTAGAAATTTACAAACGCTTTTGCATCCCCTCGACGTTAGTTATATAAATAATATCATAATTTCCAGTATAATAATTCATCATCATCATTTCAGCCCATTGCCGTCCACTGCTGGACGTAGGCCTCCCTCATGTTGCGCCACAATGTGCGGTCCTGTGCCGCCTGCATCCAACGACACCCAGCAACTTTCATTAGGTCATCGGTCCACCTAGTGGGGGGGCGTCCTACACTGCGTCGTCCGATTACGTGGTCGCCACTCGAGAACCTTTCTTCCCCACCGGTTGTCGGTTCGTCGAGCGATGTGGCCTGCCCATTGCCACTAATAATTAGTAGCGTAATAATTAGTGGTATAATAATTGCTAGTATAATCTTCTGTTACTTCTTCTTTTTCCAGGGTCATATCAACCGCGTGTTTACTACTCTCCAATCTCATAAAATGCTTAAAACCAAAGATTCACTGTATACCTCTGATAAAGTTTTATACTTTTCTTATGCAATGAGGGAAATTATGACACAACTACATAATCCAGAATACAAAGCGCAAGGTGTTTTTCTGAAAAGAGCACAAGTTATTGACGAAAATTATTTACTTGGTAAGTTATCTATCCCTGTGGTGAGCTAAGAATATGTTTTGAATTATTTCTTTCTAGTATCTACTGTATGAGATGGAGTATAACGCAGATAGCATCACTGAATGAGAAAGTAAACTCGAAATAAAACCCTATGCCAACTTACATGGCTGGAGTGGTCCAAGAGACCACCACTATAACTCCTGTAAGCTAGGAGCCACAATGGTCTGCATATAAGACACCGAGGTTTGTTCCTCAAGAAATCCCAGGCAACGCTTTTAATGTGGGAGGGTACTCCTCATGGAGTATTCTGTTGGGCCGACCACTGACGGGAGACATGAAGCCAAATTAGCTAATAAGCTAATAGATAAGAGGATGTACAACTACGTGAAGCACTGCTGCACTACGGATTTAGCACAGCTTATTAGCCTTAGCCTATATGGGATCTTTAGGGTTGGTTGCACCAGTAGATATGGCAAGAACGCCTGAACGTACGGAAATTTTCTCGAGTTGCTACAAGGTCCATATAGTTTACTACACCAAATGTGACTTGCAGACTGTCTAACATGAGGGCTCACATGTTTGGACTGAGAAAATGTTGTCTGACAAGAATTAATTGCGGTAACTCTCGTAATAAGAATGATAAATTGCAGTGTGCCCTCCCCCAACACAAGTTTTATTTTTAGGACAATATTGCGTTTTCATAAATAAAAAAAAAACAAAAACTTAAGCACAGCTACCTACTTCAGTGGTGCTATCCTAAAAATTTTTACGATTCCCAAATAAGTAAATAGTGACGATGGATTGTATTCTTAACCCGTCACCTTTTTCCACCCCGTTCTAGAGTATAAAAAACACGCCAGATGTTTTAACATTTAGCAAACTTATACTTAAATAAACTTCTAAATCTATATGTAAACATATAGATATTACCTATTTAAAAAATTGTTATCCTTATGATGATTCTCGAAGTGCGTGGCGGCATATTTCGTAAAAGTCCAAAATCATCTCTCTTTCTATCAAAATAGATAAAGTTGTTGCTTATACCGCTATATCAACTAAATGGAGTAATTAATGCAATTCTATGATTAAAATTTCCCCAATTTTTTTTTCAGATTTTATTCTACAACATCCTAATGTAGCACTATTAGGAAGAAAAAACGATGTTACGTTAGAAGTTTTAAGCAAATATATAGACGACAATGGATATCCTGTGATTAACATCGTGGATGAGTGTTTTTACACTTTCTACCTGTCCTACATTGTTCAAATAGGTACTTACATAATAAACATAGAAATCACACCCGCATATCGAATCTATTGCAATAATTGATCTCTTTTTTTTGGCTACGGTTTAGCTGAGCTACGGTCGGCGCACTCGTCGCCCAGCTGCCGTCTGGGGCGACAGAGGGGTGCATGCACACACACCTGTAACCCACCGGTGACACGCCGCCTTCGTCGTTGGGCCGACCACCGGTGCAGGGTGACTTGTCGTCATTGGTCGACCCGACAGAATACCCCTAAGGAGTACCCTTTCCTCGACCGACGTCCCCCTCTCGAGGAGGATGTCGGTCTTTCCTCGCGCGGTCAGCCTCTCGACGAGTGACGGACTAACTCCCCGGTCCAGTCACCAGCGACCTCGGCTAGGGCGGCATTAGGCGCAGGTTATCGCGCCTGCATCGTCCTAGTCGCCGGTGGCGGATCGCGTCGTCGAGGAGACGAGCATCGCCCTGGCGATGGTCAGCAGCGTCATGTCGGCACTAATGATTGCGACGAGTTCACGACGCTGCTCCGCCCAAGCGGCACAAACCTCAAGCCTGTGCTGCGCCGTGTCCTCGTCGCAATCGCAGTGGTGGCAGGACTGTGTACTCTCCCTCCTAAAGACCGTGTGCTATTTTGATTTATAAGATATTTGGCGAAGCTACCATGCCCCGTCAACACCTGCACCAGTTGGAAGGAGAGCACCCCGTGCTTCCGCTCTAACCACTGCATCAGCACCGGCCGGAAGGCCTCGACGGTCCTCACACTGAACCGATGCCTCTCCAGCTTAGTCTTTATCTTGCATGCTTATTATATCGTATACCAGTGTATTATACTAGAGAATAAGCTCATGCGTACAGCTACGGGCACTTGTCGACCATCAGGCAATATATGAAATAATGTATCCGTAGATACTTTGATTCTGCCACGACACGTCCCAAGCCTTAAATGGTCGCCGCGACCAACTACACCTGGTCGCGAATCTCAAACGTCCCTCAGTCAAGACTTATCCTGATGGGCGGTATCCTTTCGTCAGCTTCCTAAACGTCGTCGATCAAATCCATGCCTCGTTTATATGAGCTTGGAGATCCGGCAACTTCCAGGACCACTAGCGTACCACCCTCTTCGGAGGCAGATACCGTAATCGAAGCATGTCTCTCAAATCTGTGTTAATAAACAGCGAATGGGCCAGCCTTAGAGTCCATCCCGTCCGCCGGCGGTGTCCGACGAAGGCATTATGGTGGCCTCTGCCAGTAAGTTCCTATCCAGTCGGCTCACAGGCCACCGCGTAAATCAATATCAGTACTTACTACTGTATTCCAATTCACTAGTAGCGTAATATGTTTTGCGTTTTCAAGTTAAATTATGATATATCAAATAATAAATTCACCAAAAGCAACATTTTTTTTTATCTATCAATTTTGTCAAAATGATGTAATTGACTCGTCTATTTCCTCTAGGATTTCCATTCATCGAGGAACTGCAACGTTTCATGGAACATGTTACAGAAGCTGGTTTGCCAATGATTTACTATAGGTGGACATACAACATGCTTCGTGTGCCTCAATCTTTTCCGAAGTACCACAAAAACCCTCGACCTTTCGCAAAAATTAATCTAGAAAATTGTCGCATAGCTTTCGGTTTACTTTGTGTTGGACATCTTGTATCTTTAATGGTGTTTTTAATAGAACTCAGAAGAGGTAAAAATATTGTTCAGACGTCTAGGATTAAGTTGACTCAATAAAATTAATTTCTTTTCAAAAATATCATACCATTTATGGCCGAACAGACTTTCGCCCAATTATGAAATAGAAGTAGTTATATATGTGCAATGGTAAAGTCATTTAAATGACGGTAGTGGTATCGGTGACTCGCTTAGCAGATCCACAGAAAACTCATGACGAAATATGATACAGTCGGCCCAAATGTTCAACCATGGTACGAAATTACTTTAAGTAACCGTTCAATGAAAGGTTTGTAATTTCAGTAAATTGATAATTTTGTAGTTCGCATTCCACGTAATATTTTTATTTAATATAGTATTTTAGAGATGGGTGTTATTAAAACATAGACACATTGTAATTAATGGATTTATGCACATTTGAATGCACTACAAACATATTTTATAATGTCTTGAAATTTATACACTTACTTGCAACCCGCCCTAGCTTCGCTTCGGTTTTAGTCGTTTTACCCGCGTAGTTCCCGTTCCCGTGGGAATACCGGGATAAAATATAGCCTAGTTTACGCCCTGATGTTATAGCTTTCCATTGGTGAAAAAATTTTTGAAATCGGTCCAGCCGTTTTGAAGATTACCCGGAACAAACAGACAGACAGACAGACAAAATTTTTTTAAACGCTATTTTAGGCATAGGTGTCGTGCAAATAACCGTGTGAGCATGAAAAAAGCCTATTATTTTGACATTACAAACAGACACTCCAATTTTATTTATTGGTATAGATGTTGATAAATTATACTCTAGGGAAAATAAAGAAAAACAGGGAGGGTGTCTTGACTTCTTGCTCGCCTACTATATTGGGCCATTACAAAATGTAGTATAAATCACCCCGAACTTTTTCTGTAACTGCAGATTATTATTTACTTTTTATTGTAAATAAAACTATTTTATCGCGTTTGTATTGGATTTTTGATTTCCTGACTTTTCGAACAAGCCGCCCGTGACCGCTATAAAAAGTTCGAAACGTCGTCGGGCTATCAAAAATTAAATACAAACACGATAAAATCTGTAAAACAGCTCTATTTACAACATATATTTGCGTAAACATCAGAAATAAATTACTTTTTAGTTCGCATTATTATTATCTAATATAATACAAAAAAACAATTACATATTACAAAAAAAAAGGTAAATATAAATTTCCTTCTTTATTTTTCTTATTATGTAACTTCGCAAAGTTACTTATCTTATAAACAAAGATTATTTTCATTTTGTGATGAATTTATTAAATTATTATATTATTATTGGTTCTTAACTATATTGTGCAAAATGGAATTTATTCCGAAAATTTTAAATGCGTCTAAACATCGAAGTTGTTAAAGTAATAAACTAATTTAAATATAGGTACTATAATAATTATTACATGTGCTTTATGTATGCTATATTTTAGCAATAAATTGAAGATAGAATAAATTTAAATATTGTTTTATTAATTTCCTAATTGAACTAGGCACATCGCTCATTAAACCGACAACCGTTGGGGAAGAAAGGTTTTTGAGTGGCTACCACGAATCGGACGACGCAGCGTAGGACGACCCCTCACTAGGTGGACTGACGACATTCTCAAAGTCGCAGGGAACCGTTGAATGCAAGTGGCGCAGGACCGTTCCGAATGGCATTCTCGTGGGGAGGCCTATCAGGAGTCTATCAGTGGACGCATATAGGCTGATGGATGGATGAATGGATGGATGAATCGATGAATGAATGGATGGATGAATGGATGGATGAATGGATGGATGAATGGATGGACGAATGAATGGATGGATGAATGAATGGATGAATGGATGGATGAATGGATGGATGGAATTTCCTAATTCTTTAATTGTGTCTTTTATTCTGTAACTATTAATTCGTGAATATAACACTATGAAATTATTATCTTACAAGATTCATCTGAACATCCCAATTTAGTCATTACTTTGAACATGAAACTTAATCACTAAATAAATATCTGTATTTTTGTTACTTTCACTATCAGTTAGAAGAGTATTCATGCCTCCTTGTTTAATTTAATTACGGATGCGACAAAATTATGTAGCAGCAACGTTACAGCGTACTGAAATGATGTAACATCGATGGAGGATTATGTGAACCAAATGTAACATGAGTAGGTATAGAATGTTGTTGTTTTAAGTTCTCTTTTGGCCTACAAAAATAACTATTTACAGTAGAAAATGAGCAACTTATCACTCTATTATCTACGAAATTATCTCGAATATTGTTTTCGTACTTATCCTCCTCTTCAAATATACAGAGTGTTCCGAAATTAAACGTCCAACGGTAAGTGGGTGGTAGATGACTTTATGAAAGTTATGAAAAAAATTAAAAAAATTCTTTTTAAAAAGTTTCTTTTTTTTTTAATATGAGTATATTACTAAAAACGGTGAAAACAACGTGGTGTGTTAAAGTCCAAAGATTAACGTTTTCTGCCAAAAAATTAAGTAATAGTCATAACAAATGTATATTTTTTTTATATTATGGTAACATGTCTGATTTTAATTGTACTTGTGGTCGATAGTGCAGTTATCTGCGCTTCCAACAAGAAATATCCGACGCCAAAACTAGCCTATTTGTGGTTATAGTACTTGAAAATATCGTATAAGGTCTTAAAAAAAAATAGGGACATGGAATTTTGTTTTCATAGTTGTCATAAAGTCATCTACCACCCACTTACCGTTGGACGTTTAATTTCGGAACACCTGTATATACCGGTTTTAATCGATTTACGGAAACATGCGATTGCCTGCCTGCTAATTGTACACAAAATATTCTATCTGTCCTACTAACTCCTGATAACGTGATAAGATTCATCCTATGGACATTGCAACGGTTTTCGTACTGCGTCATTTCTTAGGAATACATAACTACAAGTGTTTCAGGTTATGGAACAACTGTTCGAGTATGTTGTAGTTTAACGGTCATAGATTATAATTAGAATATATATAGTAGTATATTACACAAGAAACAATAAAACATAATAGTTACAGTGATTTCAAAAATGTGTCTCTAAGAGTCTCTGCCTTAAATGTTACATATTATATAGGCATGCAGAGACAGGATACATGTAGGCATGTTATGCGTCGACAGTATAAATAGGTATGAATCGCGCAAACGCGTCGATAGTAAAGCAGGTATCAACGGTCATCTGCGGTTCACCTGATTTTAAAGCGAATTTTGTCTTGCTTATGCGAATGTATATTTAATAAATTTCTAATAAACGTTTAACAAAATACGAATATGTTGCAGATTAAGTATCACTGACTTTATACATTTTAATCAGATTCACACGAAAAAGCGATGACAAAATTGAAAACTTTAAATGTTTCTAATTCATTAACGAATGAATATTTATACTTTAATTTCTTTAATGGTTCCTACCACCATTGCCTAACTCCCATTTGACCAGTTGCCCCATAACCTGATACAACCTGTATTTATGTATTAGTGGTGATATATAAATTTAAAAAAATATGCGCTGATACCTTTTTGGTGGCTTATTTACTCTGTTTTCATTTTTATAACTACCAATAGTTTCGTTTAATTTTGCTGCGTAACTCTCAGCATCATACAATGTAAGGCAACTGAATTTTATTTATTTTCCACTGAAATTTAATATCGGATAATCTGTGGCAGATACACAAAAATCTCTGCAGTAATGAAGAGATGTTGGATATTAAACTTGTCCTCTGGGAACTATCATCATCATCACGGCTCATATACTTACGTCCCACTGCTGGACTCGAGCCTCCTCCATAATAGAAGGGAAATTGGCTTTACTGCACCATGCTGATCAGACATGTTAGTATATGGTTTTGTTTCGAGTTTTCTTCTCTTGTGTAGATGTCATATACGTATTATCTCCCTTAGTCGTTTTTACAACATCCACGGGCAAGATAGGGAGCTGTGAATTGCATTCTTATTCAATCACTACACAGAAAATGGATCAAACCTGGAAATTATGAAGATTGGGATTGCCCATTCCACAAGGAACTGCAGCAGTTCATGGAACATCTCACAGAAGCTAGTTTGCCTATCATTTACATATAGTAATAAGTGGACATACAAGCTGCTTCGTGTGCCTAAATATTTGCCGAAGTACTCAACGATCCTCGACCCATAAAAATTATTCGAGAAAACTGTCGTATAGCTTTCTGGTTACTTTTTCTTAGTCATCTTGCATCTTTCATTATTCATAGAACTTGGAAAAGGCAAAAATAAAGTTAGAATATCTAATGATTTCTGATGTTTACGCGAGTATTATACATTTTAAATAAAACTACTTTACGGATTTTATCGCGTTTGTATTTGATTTTTGATTACCCGACGTTTCGAACACTTTATAGCGTTCATGATCACGGGTGGACTAAGATGTCTCACGTCCAACAAGTCATCGTTACTGCAGAAAATTTATAATTATCTACCCGATACAGAAATTAGTTATTAAGTATTGACCCACATTTTGATACAAAATTTATTGCCAGTGTAAGAAGAAAATGATTCTATATGAAAAAATTATATTGTTTATGGTTAGTAATAATTAAACATTAAAATTAATAGTAATTATATTTAAAAACTAACTAATAATCTAGTATACTACCACCGGATCGGAACACGGTTACACTGAGAAAGATCCGGCAAGAAAACTCAGGTAACATGATGCTAAATTAAAGTTAATTTTGAAGGCGGCTTACTTTGTTACTAAAAGGTTTTAATTTATAAAATTATCTTTAGTTATTATTATTGTGGGTCAAATCTATACAATATGAGCTCACGGTGTCTTGCAGTCTTGTGGTGGTCTTTTTGGATTTGTTTTTAATAATGTTTATAACAGGATCCCAGCTTGATGGTAACACCCAGCCATCCTCTCTATTGAAATTTTTGTGTTTTTTTATCTCAATAGCCTCGCGTACCATTCTAGGTAGGTATCGGTGTTCTTTTGCGAGGATTTGTGGTTTATCAAACCTGATGTTATGGTGGGCGCGGTCCTGACTATGTTCACAGACTGCAGACCTAGTGTCCCGGCGGTGCTTCACATCGGCTATGTGTTCTTTGATCCGAGTTCTTATGGATCTCTTTGTTTGTCCAATGTAAGAGAGACCACAGTCACAGTCAAGTTTATATACTCCTGCATCTTGTAAAGGGATCTGGCACTTGACAGGTGGTAAGAATTGGCTAATCCTCTTCAGTGGCTTAAAATAAGTTTTAATGGAAGAACGTTTCAGGATGTAGCCAATCTTGTCAGTGACTCCTTTGACATAACGTAGTATTGCAGGAAGGCGCTCAACTGTGGGTGGTTTCACTCGGTCTCTGCGACGGGGGCGAGGAACTGGCAGCTTGTTGGCACGTAGCACCTGCTTGACATGCTGCAGCTCCCCAGCCAGGTGTTCATCGTCACAGATTCCTCGTGCTCTCTGCAACAAAGATTTACACACGGTAGCTAACTGTGAAGGGGGATGATGAGAATCACCGTTCAAGTATCTGTCTGTATGTGTTGCCTTACGATACACTGTATGACTCAAGGTGTTATTAGGGTTACGTATAACCAAAATGTCTAAGAAGGCTAAAGAGTTATTCGACTCCAGTTCCATAGTGAATTGAATTTTTGGATTAATGGAGTTAAGATGGTTTAGGAATATGGTTATTTTGTCTGTGGGTAATATTGTGAAAGTGTCATCTACGTACCGCTTGTAGAACCTGGGTGTTACAGGTGAGCTTGATAAGGCCGTCTCCTCGAAGTCCTCCATGAATATATCGGCAACGACAGGGGAGACCGGCGAGCCCATAGCCACTCCATCTACTTGCTTGTAGAAGTCATCATTCCACATTAAATAGCCAGATGTTAGGCATTGACGTAACAGTTCCGCATATCCCAATGGCATATTATTGTCAGATAAGTAAAGTAAAGCGAAAGTCCTCTCCCAACTCCGGGGACACACTAGTGCATTTGTGAAAGACTCTTACCATTTTGTCAGTGAAATTAAAGATCTACATCTCGCTGACAATGAAACTATGGTCAGTTTTGATGTTACATCACTCTTCACCTCTCTACCTGTGGAGGATTGCATCAAAACCATATCTAAGAAGCTATCTGACAATAATATGCCATTGGGATATGCGGAACTGTTACGTCAATGCCTAACATCTGGCTATTTAATGTGGAATGATGACTTCTACAAGCAAGTAGATGGAGTGGCTATGGGCTCGCCGGTCTCCCCTGTCGTTGCCGATATATTCATGGAGGACTTCGAGGAGACGGCCTTATCAAGCTCACCTGTCACACCCAGGTTCTACAAGCGGTACGTAGATGACACTTTCACAATATTACCCACAGACAAAATAACCATATTCCTAAACCATCTTAACTCCATTAATCCAAAAATTCAATTCACTATGGAACTGGAGTCGAATAACTCTTTAGCCTTCTTAGACATTTTGGTTATACGTAACCCTAATAACACCTTGAGTCATACAGTGTATCGTAAGGCAACACATACAGACAGATACTTGAACGGTGATTCTCATCATCCCCCTTCACAGTTAGCTACCGTGTGTAAATCTTTGTTGCAGAGAGCACGAGGAATCTGTGACGATGAACACCTGGCTGGGGAGCTGCAGCATGTCAAGCAGGTGCTACGTGCCAACAAGCTGCCAGTTCCTCGCCCCCGTCGCAGAGACCGAGTGAAACCACCCACAGTTGAGCGCCTTCCTGCAATACTACGTTATGTCAAAGGAGTCACTGACAAGATTGGCTACATCCTGAAACGTTCTTCCATTAAAACTTATTTTAAGCCACTGAAGAGGATTAGCCAATTCTTACCACCTGTCAAGTGCCAGATCCTTTTACAAGATGCAGGAGTATATAAACTTGACTGTGACTGTGGTCTCTCTTACATTGGACAAACAAAGAGATCCATAAGAACTCGGATCAAAGAACACATAGCCGATGTGAAGCACCGCCGGGACACTAGGTCTGCAGTCTGTGAACATAGTCAGGACCGCGCCCACCATAACATCAGGTTTGATAAACCACAAATCCTCGCAAAAGAACACCGATACCTGCCTAGAATGGTACGCGAGGCTATTGAGATAAAAAAACACAAAAATTTCAATAGAGAGGATGGCTGGGTGTTACCATCAAGCTGGGATCCTGTTATAAACATTATTAAAAACAAATCCAAAAAGACCACCACAAGACTGCAAGACACCGTGAGCTCATATTGTATAGATTTGACCCACAATAATAATAACTAAAGATAATTTTATAAATTAAAACCTTTTAGTAACAAAGTAAGCCGCCTTCAAAATTAACTTTAATTTAGCATCATGTTACCTGAGTTTTCTTGCCGGATCTTTCTCAGTGTAACCGTGTTCCGATCCGGTGGTAGTATACTAGATTATTAGTTAGTTTTTAAATATAATTACTATTAATTTTAATGTTTAATTATTACTAACCATAAACAATATAATTTTTTCATATAGAATCATTTTCTTCTTACACTGGCAATAAATTTTGTATCAAAATGTGGGTCAATACTTAATAACTAATTTCTGTATCGGGTAGATAATTATAAATTTTCTGCAGTAACGATGACTTGTTGGACGTGAGACATCTTAGTCCACCCGTGATCATGAACGCTGTAAAGTGTTCGAAACGTCGGGTAATCAAAAATCACATACAAACGCGATAAAATCCGTAAAGTAGTTTTAGAATATCTAGATTCAAGTTGACGCAGTAAATTCTCTTTTTTCAATAATATCTTACCAGCAAACACCGTGCGATTGTAAAATAAAATTAGGTATATGTACATGTGTAAAGGCCTTGGACTTCAGTTCAAGTGGTATCGACGACTCGCTCTACAGATCTACAAGGAACACGCGATGGACTATGGTACCTTACCGCGCCCATCCGTCACCCCAAATGGTTTTTGGATCTCAGCTCATATACTACCATTGCCAAGGTCGAACCTCCTCCTGGTCAGATGGCTTGGTACAGGATATTATTTTCGTTTTTTTTTCTGGTACATAAATGTTGATTTGCCTATTATAGTCTTTCGTGCGCTTTTACGACCCCCACAGGTAAAATAGAGGTAGTGAATTGTATTCTTACACCGTCACGTTACGTACACGGAAAAAAAATCTGAATGTTCAGTAAATTATTTTATAATTCGCATACTACATAAAATTTTTATTTAATATGTATTTGGCGATGTGCGTCACTGTACAAGTAGACACAACGAATTTGCTAAACTTTAAGTAGATTTATGTACAAGCAAAATCTACTACAAACATGCGTGTATTTGATGATACAATATTAGCTATAATCTATCCGGAATACGAATATAAATATGAATGAAAATGGCTTAACCCAGACGTCGTCACTCGACCTTAACCCAGACAAAAGCCAGGCGGTCATGTTTCACAAAATACATATCAACTTGCGTCCTCCAACGAGCTTAACTCAAATCCGTACCATTGTCAAGCTAATCCCTTGGGCTTTAACAATCAAATATCTAGGCATCACGTTTGACAATCGGCTTAATTTCGCTCAACACATAACCACTATGTGTTCTCGCGCAGCGTTTATTATGGATCGATTACACAGCCTACTTACCCCAAGGAGTAATTATTTTTTTTTAATGTAACCATTTTAATAGTATCAAAACCAGTCAGATACAACTAGCTAGATACAACTACAGCCAATGAGATTTTATTATAAGTTAATATAGTTTATATACTACGTGCGAAAAGACTAATTCCCCGAGCAATAATAATGAGCTAATTTTTCATGTGGTCACTGAGTAAGACTACAATTCACCACGCCCTTTCTTGTCCATGTGTGTCGCAAAAGACGTCTAAACGATCATAATATGCATAAAACATCTATACAAGCGAAAAAAATCTCGAAATAAAACCAACCCATCCGGCCAGTGTGGTTTTAGTAGGTCAATTTCCCTCCCATTACGGAGCTCTAAAGATGAGGCTCAAGGCTAGCAATGGCACGTATATGAGCCGTGATAATGATGATGAATAATAATTGAATAATATTATTAATAAGCCTCTGGGCTAGTCGTTATCTCACCATGAGACTAACGCAAACTTCGGAGGAATATTATATGGCTCTCTAAGTTCTTTAAGATTTCTTTAAGTTCTCTATAAGATATATAGGATAGCCAATAAACTGCAGGGCAGCTTGTGGCGTGCTGAATGTGAGTGGCGACATTGCGGACCTGAGTGCCCCAGAGAGTCGGCCAGGGCCTCGTATCCAACTGGCCTTTATTGGCTGGCTGTAGTGGAAACCGAAGAGTTCCCGCAGAATTCTCAACTCTGGTTTACTTAAACGGCTGGTCAGAGAGGGGTCGCCAGAGCTATATGAGCTCGAGGGTGAAGTGTCAGTTTCAAGGGCATAACTACGGAGAAACCACTGCGGGTCTCCGTTTATCGAGGACTTGCGATGGTGAAACCGGCGCCGCACCGCTCGACACTCCAAGCCGCATCCACCAATGTTGCCCGTATGGCCTGCGTATCTGTGGCGACCGTTTGGGGGGCCCATTCAGTGAGTTGACGAGTCACCGTCACCGGTGGCGCCACCGTTCAATACTGTGCAAGCGATTGAAGGCAAACGACAGGTTAAAATCAATAGTTTTAAGTAAAATAGTCCACCAAACCTCACAACCCCATAACCAGGTTTTAAATATTATCATTGTACAGTAGTTTTACACCTACCGTTGGCAGTCCACGAGTGTTATTCGCAAACGTGGAGTGTCATCGGTAGATGTTCCATCCCATTTTAACATTAAATTTCTCCAAAGGCCTCTGCGTGTTGGATCCATATCCCCGTGTAAGCCTACCAAAGGACCGGATACCTTCCTTTTAGAAGATACCCATGACACTCGGAGATATTAATAAAATCAACAGAATAATAAAAACTAAATAAATTTTACTCCAATCGCCAGTTCCTTTTACTTGTCTGTTGTCACAAAAACATAAGCTAACATATTGACAAGTAAAACATTTTAGGTAGATTAAGATTTACGATAATGTAATGACATTATCGTAAATCTTAATCTAACTGAAATATATAGAATGCTATATAAGCACAAACACTCAGAAGGGTACCATCACTAAACTTTGTATCAATGTACTAGTTACTAGGCACTCTATTTATTATATGTCATTAAATGCTTTGTTCGATAAAATGAAACTTGTTCATACATTTATTTTTGAATTTATTATTTTAACTGCAAATGCACATGAACTGACACCCTACAAAGATATTGATTGCCCAAAGATGTTTCATTTCAAAGAAGAGATACAAGCGCTGTTCTTGGATTTGACAGATAATTCTAGTATGGAAATAAAGACGTGTGTTTTGAAAAAAATTAATACACAAAAATCTATACTGTTAATTCATGGATATAACACTACGAGAAATAATTTGCTTGTAAGATATAGGTCCACTGTACATCCAAATATCGTCATTATCACTAAAGAAATAACTCCATTTATGTTATTTTCTTCGTCAGTGAGAAGAGTATTCGCCTCTCACCGTTCCTTCGTGTTTATTTTAATATCGGATGCAACACAATTCAAATGTAGCGGGAACGGCAAAATGGACTTAAATGACTTACGACGACTGGAGATTTTTATGAACGAACTGTGGCATGAGTATAGAATGATGCATGTTGTTTTAAGTTTTCCTTTGTCCTGCAAAACAAAACTGGCCATTTACAGTGGAAAAAGAGTAACCAATCACTCTCTATACGATAGAACCATAAAATTAATCGACTTCTCTGAGACAACCCGGTCACACGATCATATGAAAAAAGATATGGCATTTTTGACAGAGCACTATCCTCTTAGAGGACATATATTTTTGAGATATCCAACATCTATAACAAATTGTAAAAACTTACACTACTACACGAGAGTAGATCTCAATATTACAAAAGGATATTGTGGTTTAGATGCATTTGTGATGCGTGATGTTATAAAGTATTTAAAATTTCATTTGTACTTGCCAAAAAACGACGATAGTTGTTCAACATACGGGTATGGAACGCCCAACAATATAACGGGAAGCCTCGGATGTATTGTTCGAAAAGAATTAGACATATCATTTAATTCCAGGTTTTTGACTATGTACTCTTATGATTACGTTTATTTCATACATTTTATTGTAGTGGATTCCCTTTGTGCTCTAACTAAAAGACCAGAAATTATACCATTATGGTATTATGTTATTAATGTTTTTGAAATTAAGATATGGCTTTTAGTTGTATCTTTAATTACATTAATTGGAATAATAAAGTGGTTAGTTTTGGTACTTGAACAGAAAATAACCGGAGTCAAAAGAAACAGCTTATTCTTTTACATTAAGGAGGCTTGGGTTTTGACTATTCTTGGATTTACGTTAAAGAAAAAGGAAAGCTGGTACATATTTAAAGGTACTTGTCTGTGTTGCTCCATTATGTTTATGGCTATATATCAGGTAAGTGTTATTTAATTATCATGATTAAAGTGTTTATATGAAGGTAGAGAAATTTTAATCACTTTCATCATTCAGGCCATTGCCGTCCACTACTGAACGTAGACATCGTTCATGTTTCACCACAAAGTATGGTCCTGTCCCGCCTGCATTCATCGACGTCTAACAACTTTCTATTTCAACTAGGTTCCATCTAGTGCATCGTGGTCGCCACTCGAGAACCTTTCTTACCTTGCAGTTGTCGGTGCGTCGCGTTATGTGACCTGCCCATTGCAAATTCAGTGTAATAGTTATTCGTGCTATGTCGGTTACATCCTTTCTTCTGCGTATTTCGGATTCTATTTCGCAGAGAAAGCCCGAGTATAGCCCGCTCCATATAGCACACTGAGCGACTTCTTTCATCACTGGTAACACGCACTGATCGTAGACCTGTGTTTGCAGATACTGAGGTATGTTGGATAAGAAGACGCTCTAAGTTGCCCAAACGCTACCCAGCCGAGTTGGATTCGTCGGCTAACCTCCTTCTCGAAATTGGACTCTCATATTTAACCACTATCATATAGACCATTAACTTAGAAATTTCACAAAAATATTCTGTTCTGCTTTGCCGCAATCTTAGACATATTATTACTTATGTAAATAATTATACTGATATCATAATTAGCAGTATAATAGTCAGTAGTGTAATAAATCAGAGGTATAATGATTAGGGGTATAATTGCTAGTATCATCTTCTATTACTTCTTCTTTTTCCAGGGCCATATCAGCCGCGTTTTTACTACTCTCCAAAGGCACAAAATGCTTAAAACTCTAGATTCCTTGTATACCTCTGATAAAGTATTATATGTTTCTCATGCAATGAAGGAAATCATGAAACAACTACATAACCCAGAATACAAAGCTCAAAGTGTTTTTCTTAAAAGAGCTCATCTTATTGAAGATAATTATTTGCTTGGTATGTTATCTATCCCTGTTGTTGATTAACTAAGGCTATGTTTTCAATTATAATCGATTTTAAAACCACTCGATTATAATCGATTTTAAAAATTATTTTATAAACGGAAGGCCACGTTATTGTGAGTTTAAAAATCTGTCACTAAATGAAAGCTACATTATCAACGAGTAACGTATGTAGGCAATTTTTATCCAAGTATATCCATGGAAACGGGAACTGCACCAGTGAAACGGTTGGCATTTGACCGATTTTATCATTTTCTCACCTACATACACTATCAATGAGTAATATATGTAGGCTATTTTTATTCCGATATTCCCAAGGGCACAAGAAGTACGCGAGTGAAGCTAAAAGAGAATCAGTCAACATCCAGATGTTCCCTGACTATAAATTCATTCAACAATGAAAAACTACATTATCAATAAATACAATTGCTATACTAACCCCAGTAATTTCTTGGAAATGTAAACTACGTGAGTGAAACGGCTAGATTTTGAGCGTTTTTTAAATTATTTCACCAATAGGAAGCTTCGTTATCAGCGAGTAACACATGTATGTTACTTTTATCCCTGCATTCTAATCGAAATAGGAAGTTCGGAAGTAAAACCGCTAGATGTTGACTGATTATAAATTCTTTCTCCAATGGAAAGCTACGTTATCAGCCAGTAACATTGGCATTTTTTCTCTCGGTATTCCCGATGTTAAATCCGTGGTGCTGTACTGCTGCGCTTCATGTACCTAGTTGTACAATCTCTTATTTACTGGCTTATTAGCTTGCTTTGTTTCATATCTCCCGCTTTGCATAGGAGGGAAGTGGAATCTTATCCACTCCTCTTGTTTTTTCTTTTCTAATTAAATTTGTTGCGAGTTCCAAGACAATTAAAAGTGTTTACCGGGACTTCCTGAGAGTCATACCTCGGTGTCTTACACGGAGTCCGTTGTGGATCCTGGCTTACAGGAGCCACAGTGGTGGGTATGCGTGGTGGGATTAATCTCGGTATTCCCATGGGAACGGGAAATACACGAGTAAAATCCTGCGTGACGTTCATCTAAGATATCTCTTCACTAAAGGAAAGCTACATTCTCAGCGTATACAATATGTAGATTACGTTTCATCCCGATATGAGTACCAGAAATGGATCTACGCAGATGAAACTGTGGGCAAATTAATTGATTTTAAATATTTTCATCAGTGGAAAGTTACATTCAGCGATTAACATAGACTATATTTTACATCGGTATTCCTAGAGCGTATGCCCACCGGAATTTGATCTACGAGTGTAGAAGTAATATAATAAATGTTTAAGTTTTTGGAGATGTTTGGATGTTTGTTATTTCATCACGCGTAAGCTGTTGATCAAATTTGGATTAAATTAAGTAACTTTTTATCCCGATAGTATATTTCGTTGGGATAATAGTTCAATTTGGGAAAATTGGTGTTGTCGCTGGCGAAGCCGTGGGCTGAAGCTAGCAATGATTATTCTTAGTGTGTGAGAGTACACTTCGTACAAAACTAAAGTTCTCTCTATTTCTATCAAATTAAACAAAGAAATTGGGACAACTTTTCAAAAGATGTAAATTAAAATATGCGGATTTCATAATGCAATGCCCAATTGGAACTATAATGCATTACTTCTGTAGACTTTTAAGGCTTAAGAGCGAGTTTATCAGTATTTACTACACATATAGCGCTGTTATTCACTGCTAAATATTGCTACCTAAAGCTCAAGATAACAGTCGCTTATTTATGACATAATGAACTTGCAACACAAATGAAAATGCAATTCTATGACTAAAAAGCACATCAAATACTTTCAGATCTTATTCTTCGACATCCTCAAGCAGCATTACTAGGAAGAAAGAATGATGTTAGCATAAAAATCTTAAGCGAGTATACGGACAACGATGGATACGCTTTGATTAATATCGTAGATGAGTGCTTTTATACTTACTACTTGTCCTACATCGCTCAAGAAGGTACTTAAATAGTGTACTCGGCAATTCCGCTAGTATATCTTAGCCATTACGTACGTTACCCATTGCAGTAATTGTTCTCTAAACAATACTACAGTTTAAAAAATTTAGTCAGTGTATACATTATTTTATTTTTAATTAGATATTAGACATAGTCAATTAGGATGCACCTTTGCGAGAAGAACAGCTACTGTATCCGATTCTCCAAGTCCGAAAGATTATTTCACGCAAATTGACTAGCATTAGTATTAATTCGAAAATTATTATTTGAACAAAAACATTGTTTGTTAAACTAGTCTGATAAAACAGTTTCATATCCATACAATTTATTTTTAAACTATTCATCCACCCATTCATTATCCTATTCTACTTTACCTATTGGAGGATATAAGTCATAAGTACCACAACTGGCAGGCACAATGCCGATCGAAGTTGTGGTTATTTTTTAATGGACGAGCCCATTGCTTTGAAGGTCTCTCAAGTGATTAAGTGTTACGATTCCCACGGAAAGGGAGATAAGGGTTAGCCAATCATTATATTTTTAATCCTTTTACTAAGTTAACTTTTTAATTCTTACCAGACTCTTCGATGATGAAATTCATTATTAATCAAATAGGATATTTAGTTATCTCTGTTAGATTAACTTCCTTTGATTATTACAAAATTAAATCCTACGTCAGATGTTTATTTAAAATATGTCGCAATAGTTTTATTTATTTTATCAATTTAATTTTAAATATCATGCCTTTTCGGCAACTATCTACAGGTATGACAGAGTTGATATATAATCTATGGAGAGTTAATCCGTAGTCCAGTCTGACTTTTCTTTTTTTTTGGGCGAAATATGGTCGGAACACACACCGTCCGTTCCATCCGGGGCGACGAACTCATAACCCACCGTATTAACTCCCCTTCGTCATTAGGGCGGCCGCTAATACCAAATCCTTGACGTCCGTGGCCAACCCGGCGAGTTACCATTTCAGCGTCCGGCGAGGGTTTGTAACCCTCATCGGATGCCACCCTTGGGCCGTTGCCCTCAGACAATCAACCTCTCTGCGAGTGATGAGTTATTTCGCAATTCAGTCACACACGACCACGGCTAAGATGGCATCAGACGCAGGCACTCACGTCTTCGCCGCCCCAAGCGCCAACTGTAGAGCCTGTCAGCGTGGCCTAACCCGGCCCTAAACCGCTATGTCGCGCGTCGCCTCCTTTGCGAAACTACTGCCTCGCAGAAAACTTTCTTGACGCTGTCGAGCATCTTCTTAGCAATGGTCGGCAGCGTCTGGTTGGCACTGATGATTGCGACTAGTTCACGGCGCCGCTCTGCCCATGAGGTACACACCTCGCGCGTGTCCTGCTCCATGTCCTCGTAACAATCAGGACGGTGTCTAAATATCAGAAAATTTACCCCATTTAGGCGCGTCAGTAATTTAACAATATTATATAAATGGTGTAAATTTCTCGTCTGTTTCATCTAGAATTCCCATTCCTCGAGGAGCTGCAGCGTTTCATGGAACACCTCACAGAAGCTGGTTTGCCGATCATTTACTATAAGTGGACATACAACATGCTTCGTGTGCCTCAAAATTTTCCGAAGTACCGCAAGGACCCTCGACCTTTCGCAAAAATTAATTTAGATAACTGTCGCATAGCTTTCGGTTTACTTTTTGTTGGTCATCTTGCATCTTTAATTGTCTTCTTCATAGAACTTAAAAGAGGCAAAAACAATGTTAGGATGTCTAGGTTCAAATTGACGCAGTAATTCTTTATTTTATCATTGTTATAACCCAGCAGACTTTGCACAATTGTAAAATAGAAGTAGGTGTACGAGTGTACTGTCAAGGCCACTGGAATCGCTCAACAGATCTAGAAGGAACATACGACGGATTATGGATCCTACCCTTCCATCACACGAAATGATTGACTGAGTTGTGAACTGACCGCAACCGGAAAATAAATAAAGGGTATATACCTAAGAGGCGTCTTATCATCTCAGCTCATATACGTCCCACTGCAGGGTTCAAGCCTCCTCAGCAATGGGAGAAATTGACCTACTATACCACGCTGATCAGACGGGCTGATATAGAGTTTTATTTTGTTTTCTTTCTCGTAGGTATATAGATGTTTCCTGCATATTAAAGCCTTTTACTACTGCTACGGGTAATAGGGATAACGAATTGTATTTTTATTACGTCATCACACATAAAATATTAACTTATGTATTTTCAGTAAATTCATTTATACTTCGTATTTCACGTAGTATTTTCATTCAATATCTACCACACATTTGGTGATGTGCGTCATCAAACACATATATGTAATTTGCCAAGCCAACTTTCTGAGGGTGTTTGCGTGTGGAGGGTTTTGGTGGTGCCCTTGGTATCACCGAGCCTCAACGCACTCATTCACACTCCCTTCACTTCCTTCACGGTAGGCAGACCTTGTAAAGGTCCATGAGCGGCAGCAACACTTATCATCAGGTGTACTGTTTGCTCGTTTGCCACCATTTGCAATAAAAAAAAATTGCAAAATTTTGTGTGAATTTATGCACACGCAAATGCACTACAAACTAGGGATGCTCGATGATCACCGACGTTCGATGATCATCGATGTTTAAAGCAAAAATATCGATGTTTTAACATCGATATTGCTATACGTAAAATATCATAACATCGATGTAAACGGAATTGATCATCGATGTTAACTCACGGCCTCACGCACAATCAACAAAAGATTTTTCTTGATCAAAATTACTTTTCCTTCAGTCAATTGATAAAAAATATTGGAATATGTAATAATTTGTTTTGTTTCTTAATAAATTTCGAATGATTTCACTGTATTTTATTTCTTTGTCTATTATTAATGCAAAAAACATCGATGTTATTCAACATCGATGTTCGGTTTTCGATAAATATCGATCGATCGAACATCGATGTCAACTTCGATATTTTTATAATATCGATCATCCCTACTACAAACATATCTTATAATGTCGTGGAATTAAAAGCTATACCCTATCCAATATACGAATATAAATATAAACATGCATATAAACAAACCATAAAAAAGAGATTTCGAAATCTCTTTTTTACGAGTAGGTATATATGATTCGATCCCGAACGAATGGCATAGCATTTCACTGGTGCTCACCTTTAAAAATAAAGGTGATGTACAAAAATGTAATAACTACCTAGGAAAAAAGCTAGCCCTATAGCAGAAAGATTTGTGAGACAATGATAGAGGAAATTAGAGAGAAAATAGAATAATCCAGAACTAGTTTGGTTTTATGCCAGGACTAGGAACCATGGATGCAATTTTTGCCTTACGCGACTCATGAAAAAATTGCAAAATGCGTATAAAAACCTGCACTTGTATTAAACTGCATTCATTCATTATTTTTGTATAAGTATCATATGATAATGGATATCTTAAGAACTGTAAGATTAATTGCTATTAAATGCTGTAAATTGCTAATTAAATGCTACTACTGCTGTAAATAAATGAAAATTATAACCTATTTAAAAGTAGAGCAAGCTAAATAAAACCGTTTAATAACGAGTGCTACCCAACTGGGCTCCTATACGTCTGGCTATGCCACGTTCAATGTTATTTAATGTTTTTTAACAAATACTGCTTCTCAAGTAAAGGGTTACACAAGTCAGCCAGATTCTTACATTGCTTTATAACAAGTCCCAAACTATTATTAGATTACTATCATCGCTTCTTGCTGGGCACTATATATTTATAGTTTCGACTAGCGACCCGCCCTCACTTTGCTTAGGTTTCAGTCGCCTAGCCGCGTAGTTCCCGTTGCCGTGGGAATACTGAGATAAAATAGCCTAAGTTACTCCTTACATAGACATCTACTTGGTACTAAAATATCATCCAAATCGGTCCAGCCGTTTTAAAGATTACCTCAAACAGACAAAAAAATTTTAAACCGGTTTTTAGGCATAGACATCATGAAAATAACCGTATCAACATGAAAAAAGCCCATTATTTTGACATTACAAACAGACACTTCAATTTTATTTATTGGTATCGACATGGCTATACTAGGTGGCACTGGGAGCTCTAGCATAACTCCGCGTGAGTTATCACCAATACATTTATTATGTGACTGCCGATCAATTCGTATTCGTATCGGCTCATATACGTCCCACTGTTGGGCTCAAGCCTCCCCCAAAATAGGAGGGAAATTGACCTTACTATATGCTGGTCAGACAGGTTGATAAAGAGTTTTGTTTCGAGTTTTCCTTCTCTTGCATAGAAGTTGCTATTTTATGCGTATTATATCCCTTATTCGTCTTTTACGACATCCACGGGCAAGATAGGGAGTGGTAAATTGTATTCTTACTCCGTCACCACACGGAGATTAATACATCAGGGTTATTTTAGAAAGACACAGCCTGTAACACCTTCTTAGCTTCTTCTCACATTTATCCTGTGTTTTATCTCTGTCACACATGACTTTTACATGGACAATGTCGCGGGCATAAGCTAATTTATCTTTGCTATTACTTGACAGTTATAAGCATACGCTTTAAATAATAAGAAAAAGGTATCAATTTAGCTTTATTTAATAAATATATCCAAGTAACAGAATATCACCAATAACAGAAACCCGTATATAAACTTAATCTAAATAACAACAATAATAAAATACAAAATAATAGTCATGGAGAACATATTACTGAGATTTAGCAATTAACATACTGTTTATGAAAAACTGATTTGCGAACGAAGAATCATGACGTGAATAGAGGCCAGATTTATTGAAAATCCACTCAAACTTTCGATTTTATCTATACCGTACCATATACTATACCGTCATTATCCTAAATAAGCAAATTTTACAGGAAAGCTATTTAAAGATTTATGACAAATATTAACTAATATAAAAAATATATATTAGCGTTTCAGGAATAATTGTCTTTTGGTTTTATTTTATTAACAACTATTATTCCTATTAAAACACATTTTTTTTAATTTTAATTATTATTAATTAGTGGATATAAATGATTTAAAATATTAGTGACGTACATATTTTCGAAAAAATTTAAAAAGTGAAATTAAAAAATATAAATTGAAGCAAGAAGTGTAAATTCAGTGCTCAGCAATTAGATGACATTAAAAGCAGTTTTACGAAAAATTTCGTTTAGCGACGGTATTGGATTAAAGGTGCGATATGTGTATACAAAATATTTAAAATTAATTACATCCTCACACAGATACATGCATACAAAGTATACAAACGCAAATACAGATTCGCATACTAGATATGTTTGATAATTATTTTTAAAATGTATATACCACGTGTTGGCGGATTATCAATGCTATTTCTTTAAAGAAAAAAGTAACACGAGCCGAGCCATTAGCCTTTTTTTTTCTTAGTTAAAATTATTTTATGTAAGAAGTTATTTTCTTTACTTATGTTTGTATTTTCTTATTAACAAGAACAGAATAAATGTTTGTCATTTTTTCTTAAATTACAGTAATTTATTAGTTCGTGTCATTACTTAATAAGATAATCGAAACGTTAGAATATTATATCCGAACAATGTGAAAATATATTTGGATAAAGCGTTTAAAACGTCTCCCGTTATGACGACAATGTCAATTACAATTTGGTTATCATACGTATCTAAACGCAGTAGCCTAATTGTAAGGCGGTTGGAATGGATTTCCAATAAAAGTGGGTCCTACACGTCGTAATCGTTCCTCGATTTATAAAGAAATGCTAACTAAATACTGTACACACACGGAGTAATAGTCTAAGTACACCGAATTTCACGAGTTCTATTCCTGCGCAAGACAATTCTTTGTGCGTTCCATAAATAATTTATCGAGCCCGGGTATAATTTGCGTACCATAATTGAGTTTGTTTGTTTGTTGAGTTGTTTTTGAGAGACACCAGAATTTACTATCCAAAAAAGAAATTGTAAAAAAGGTTGCGTTGTAATTTATACTGATGCAATCGAGATGTCATAACAGAAACAGTACCTAATAATAAAATAAATATAAAGTAAATTTTAGCGGAAACGGAATCGGAAGCTTTAGTCAATAAATTGAAAAAAAAAAATCTTTTTTTAAAATGCAAATTTTAATAAAACAGTTAATACATTATAGTGCTATACAAGTTCATACTCTGACTATTTTTGCATCAGCCACAAAAATACGACAAGCGCAAGCGACTAATCGCGCGTGGCTACCTTTAAACGTGACGATCTTGACCAGGGAATCTAACATTTATAATGATAAGTTCAGCTATTGGACTTCATTCTCCACTCAAAGATCGTAAGGTTTCCATTAAAAAGTTCGTTATAAAAAGTACAGAAACAAACAGAAATGGATGTCAACAGAGCATCAGCAGGAGTAAAAATCTGTTGTATTACTAATATATTATTTCATTGCCTTATAAACTACATTTATTAGATGATTTACAAATCGAACCTTATCAATAAAAATATAAATCTTGCAAATCTACACACGAAACATTTATATTGTCTTTTTTATTACTTTTTTTATAACGCTGGGGTTGATATTTTTACTACTTAATATCTAAGGAATCGTTATCAACTAGTGATATTAAATCATCCAACTCAGCATCCATTTTTTGCCGAATACACACATATACGTCCACCAGGGGTTATTTAGTGATAGGACCACACTGTTGACAGTGGTCTGTCTACAGCCGCGGGAACGGTCCGTCCGGGGTAGTACCACATTCTCGCAGAAAATTGTCCGAGTAGTAGCAATTTGTTACTGCGCTTTGTTCGGTGAGCGAAAGAACCGGAAGCCCAACTTTCTGAGGGTGTTTACATGGAGTGGTTTTTGGTGATGGCTTTGCTATCATCGAACCTCATTGCACGCATTCACGCTGCCTTCACTTTCTACGCGGTAGCCAGCGGCCAAGCTGTGCCCCTGGTTTTGCAAAGGTCCATGAGCGGCAGCAACGCTTATCATCAGGTGTACTGTTTGCTCGTTTACCACCGTTTGCAAATAAAAAAAAAGTAAAATTAAATTTGAGCCCGCCATAGAGAACGCATAATCCATAATAGCCACTCTTGGCAAACGGTTTGGAGATCGCGAATGATGTCATGAATTGCCCAAAAGACTATTCTGCGCTACTGTCTACTCCCCTAATCGTCTGATACATTCCAATGCTGGGCACGAGCCTCCTCCATAAAAGGAGGAAAATTAACCTACTATACCCTGCTGGTCAGACGAGTTGATATAGGCTTTTATTTCGAGTTCAACTTCTCTTGCACGAATGTTATATGCACATTATATCCCACAGTCGCCTTTTAGGACAACCACGTATTGAACATGATGGTGAATCGTGCTCTTACTCTGTCACCACTTGGAAAATCCTCCTTCAATTACTTTTTACTAATCTCACAGGAAAATAAACTGCGCTGCCAAGACATATTCTTAATTCTTCATCACAGGGTAAATATTATACTCATAACATAAATTAATTGCCACGAAAAAAAAATCACTTGCCAAAATCTTATAGATTCTATTTGTTTACCTACCTAATACAATTTACGATATTACAAACTTGAGCAAATATATTGCAATTACAAATTTTCTTTTAAACTTATACGCCAAAGCGTACATATCATGAAATAATTTAAAGAATCACTTTAATTTATCTAAGCTGACTCCTAAGCAGCCTCCGTGTCTAACCGCTACTCCGCTTCATACTATGACTCTGGAGGAACTTGTTCGGCGTGGAAAGAATTACGAGACGGAATACTATACACATTTGTCCGAAATGTAAAGATCTGGTATTGTAAACGTCCATGTGCGGCAGTATCGCTTACTATCAGGTGTGCCTGCTTCGTTTACCACTATCGGCAATAAAATAATATAGGAATACCCGTAAAATATATTCGCCCACTTGTTGACCATCAGTACATGACGCCATTGATCGGTGATGGATTGATATAGTGGCCACAGTCTTTATATTTCAATGTATTCAATATTTTTTGAATAACTCGTTCCGAGCACGTTCATAGTATGAAACGGTATAGTGTGCTGACATTTTGAATAATAATGATCTATTTAAAGTCTTGTGTTTTTGTCATGCTAATTATGATATTTCTAGGAGTAAACCAAACAATAGACTAACAAGATAACAATAATATAATTGTAACTATATTTAACTATAATTATAATTAAAATAAATACAATTAAAAATTTAAAATAACCATTATGTAAAAAAGACTACAATATTTCACCACAACATTTGTATTGAAAGTAACATACAAATTTCCAATTACATTTCAATTAGAAAGAATTGTCCAATATACTAGCTACATTACTGATATTTAGCATTTAACATACTAGGTTATTTTTAAAAGTGTATTTGCAAGCGAAAAATTATTACGACACGAGAGACTTCAACCTACATCTATAGTAAAGCTGTTCTAAAACGTGCAAAACGTCGACAATAAAGATTGCGAGTGGGACATAGGAATCAGGACTTGATTATCATACATACCTACCTCTCTGTCCACACTGATTCAGTTCGTAAAGCGGTTTCAAACACAACAAACAACAAATTTCCACAGTGAAAGGTGAAAATAGAAAAAAAGGAAAAATTCAAAGTCCCATGTATGGTGATAACTTATCGCTCACAAATAAGTTTTTATAAACGATTAAAGATTTACACACAATAAGCTATTTGGTCCTTCGAACCGGATAATATAGCCAACATAAGAATTTGATTAAAATTTTTCAACTCTTTGCAACAACTAAAAAGTTTTAGCTGAAGATTGTAATACGAAGTTAATACTGAATACATAAAGTAAAATAAATTAATCATATGTATCTATTAGCTTGTCCACTATAAACCGGTTAAACAGGTTTTAAAAACCGTATCTAGCCCACTTAAATCTAAAGCGCCCAGAACCGGTTTTATATACATACCACCTTTTAGTTTTTAAAATATAAATAAGTTTAATTAGAATGTATAATCTGGAGAAAATGTTAGAAAAAGTAATTATTGTGACTTTTCTATTCATTACGCTAGAACCACTCAACCTTTTTTTTGGATACGTTATACCTGGATATAAGTATAAGACTACCATACGCGAGAGATATAAAAACATAATTAGGATGGTCGTTCGTTGTGACAACTGACTATTGACATGTTTTCATTTCAATTGTATCCGTATGGTGTTGTGCTAAAATATAGAAAAAAGAAAAGGACCCTGTATCGGGTAGATAATTATAAATTTTCTGCAATAACGATGACTTGTTGGACGTGAGACATCTTAGTTCGCCCGTGACCATGAACGCTGCAAAGTGTTCGAAACGTCGGGCAATCAAAAATCAAATACAAACGCGATATAATCCGTAATTTTATTTAAAATGTGTAATACTCGCGTAAACATCAGAAATCAAAAGAAAAGGAATTGCTCAAAAAATTTGGCGAACGTATTCCAAGGCGAAACTTAATATTGAATAAAAATATGTTTACGCATTTAAATGTATTTTAAAGTCATTTTTATTGTTCCAATGTTACCGATACTTTAAACAACCATTATCGCAGGAGGACTAAGATATATGAGGTCACCATTTAAAATTTATTCTTATTTTAAATCTCAATCATTCATTATTCTTATTTTAAATCTCTGTAAACCACAGGGGTTTATTTGATCATGCCGAACTCCGAATACTGTACAATTAGGGATGCCAACTTATTGTGACAAAAAAAAAGTATAAAATGATTTGGATAGAAAAAAAAAGTATTTGGAAGAAATAAAAAGTATTATTGAAATCTTATGTTTTTATTGTCTTAAAAATGTATTTTTGTGTGCATTCAGCACATATAAAGTCTAATTCACACCACATCTGAGATCTAATATTTCGTTTAGTAGTTTTCACTTATGTATACCATTAAATAGCTAAGTACCCATAATAAGAGTTTTGTTTTACGCATGACAGTAAAGGTCGAAAATAAAGTATTTCATACTTTATTGGTATGCAAAAGTATAAAGTATAGTGACCAAAAATAAAGTAGGATGCTTTATTATAAAGTATGATTGGCAACCCTATGTACAATATATATGTAGTAATTGAATTTCATAAAAGTAAAAATTTTGTTCTTTTAAATGATTTTTTTTTTTTGTAATAACATTTTAAATTCACTTTGATATCTACTAGGATTTTTACAACATACGTAATATCAAAAGGCTTTGACAATACATAGATACATATACATACAAGCAGCAAGTCGTTTATAACTTTTGAGGGTACAATTTCATTAAAATCACGAATCAATTTTATATTAAATTGAATAAAAAAACATATACATAATAATTTCAAAATACAGATTACACCACTTATACCTATACAATTCAGTCTGACCTAAATGCTGAAAAAAATACGAAAATATTTCTCGTATTTTCTCCTTAGAGAACTTTCATACTTGATATTAAAGGTATTATTTGTACTTGGTTTCTTAAAGAGCGTTGCAAATTTAATAAACCATTTATTTCTTGATATATGATTCATTTATCACAGCACGTTATACTTAATCAAACCACGTTCACACATTTGTCTAAACCAGTCCAACAATCTACAAATATACAAATAGCTACACATTTTAGCCTTCTGGCAAGACCTGTATCATCTATATAGGGGCAAGCACGCGGCAAACAATGCTAGCGAGTAGCAAAGCCACCGTTATTTAGATATACTACCATTTTTTCTACCACCACCTACCATTTTAAAACTATTTTGTGGCGTTACTGTGCTACTAGAGTCTGATATAGCTTGCGTTGTGATTTCGCCATTATACCAACCACACATTCGCTTTACAGCGTCTTGCCATCGGGCAAATATTACCTCGTAAGCCTTTTTTATCTGTGGACGGGGATTAAATACGCAGTCGATTTTACGTAATGATTTCAGTTCTTCTTTCGATTTCCATATACCTAAAAAAAAACATTATTAACTAGTTATTGATATATTTTCTGTGTGATGACGGAGTGAGAACCACCACCCCTTATCTTGGCCCGTGGGTGTCGTACAAGACGACTAAAAGATATAATACACAGATAAAATCACTGCAAGAGAACTCTACTTGAAACCCTATATCAACACATCAATCAACGTAGATTAATCCCTCCCATAGTGGAGGAGACCCGAGCCTAACACTCGGACACAGAATGAAATTGTTATAAAAGAATTACAAAATCCTTTGTATACCAACCGCCCTCAGCGTCGTATTCACATCCTCTATTAGATATGACTTTCCAGAGGAAAAATGCCACAATAGCCACGCCTGGCAGGCGGGTTGGCGCATGCAAATAATGTTATAAGTTTCCTGGGAAAACGTTGCTACCTACTCTCCTGGATATCTCACTTAACCGGTTTTTACGACTCATAAGGGAAACTAAAGAGACAAATTGTATTGTTACTCCACTACATCACATGTCAATCTCTGTCAATTCTTCCATCCATCAGCCCATAGACGTCCATTATTGGACATAGGCCTCCCCACGAGAATGCCACTCGGAACGGTCCTGTGCCACTTGCATCCAACAGTTTTCCGCAACTTTTAACATGTCCTCAGTTCCCCTAGTAAAGGGTGGGCCTACGCGGTGTCGTCCGAATCGTGATCGCCACTCGAGAACTTTTCTGCCCCAACGGTTGTCGGTTCGACGATCAATGTGGCCTGCCCATTGTCATTTCAACGTGCTAATACCGAGGGCTATGTCGGTTACATCCGCCCTTCTGCCTTCTTCCGCCCACTGATTTCCGTATTTTATCACGTAGAGAAATACCGAACATAGCCCTCTTCATAGCACGTTGAGCCTTTATACAAGGTGTTTTTATATAGGTATAAAACTTTGAAGTTACCAAAACTTTTTTAAGTGGTGGCAATTTTGGCAGCTGCCAAGTGATAGGCGCGGCTCGGCGTAAGTTACTACAGAGTCAACGATTAGCGCTAATATTTCTGTGTAAGGCATACCGAACAGTTAGCACCGAAGCCTTACCAGTACTTGCAGGTGTACTTCCGGTCGACTTAGAGATACAAAAACGTGCGTCCATGTATTATTCCACTAGGGAAAACATGACTAACAATTTTCTTTTACCACGCGATCGTAATAAAATTACTAGACTTTTTGCACCGCAATCCGTCGTTAACGATAAGCTCCTGACCGAATGGCAGGCAAGATGGGATTCGTCAACAAAAGGTCGTCATCTATATCTATTCTTTCCATCTGTTCGTGAACGTTTGGAGAGAACTTGGCTAGAAATTGACCACTATGTAGCCCAATTCCTCACAGGCCATGGGAATTTTAGAAGTAAATTATTCTATTTTACACTAGTAGATTCACCATTTTGTCAATGTTCGACCTCAAACTCCAATTTTGAACAAACAGCTCATCACATCCTTTGGGAGTGCATTCTCTGGCGCAACGAGCGGAACGTCATGTTAGATAATATGCATGTCACGTCTGGGGTAGTATACTATTCGGATCTTGTAGCAACTCGAGAAAATTTCCGTGCGTTTAGGCGCTTTTGCCATACCTATTACTGTAATCAAACCTAAAGCTCACAAATAGGTCCATTAAGCTTTGTCCAATCCGTGGTGCTGTACCGCTGCGTTTCACGTAGTTGTACAAACTCTTATTTACTGGCTTATCAGCCAACTTTGCTTCATGTCTCCCGCTTTGCATAGGAGGGAAGTGGAATCTTTCCAACTCCTCCTGTTTTCTTTTCTATTTAAATTTGTTGCGGGTCCCAAGACAATTAAAAGCGATTCCCGGGACTTCCTGAGGGTCAAACCTCAGTGTCTTATACGGAGACCATTGTGGATCCTGGCTTACAGGAGTTACAGTGGTGGGAATGTGTGGTGGGATTAGTCCCAATTTAAAAAAAAAGCTGCCAAGTGATTTATGTTTACCTTCGTTTGGCATTTCAACATGCATAGACTGACGCCTAAACAACGCTTCCAAATTGTGCAAATTTATTTTGAAAATCATGGTTCTGTTCGAAATACGTACCGCGCACTACATCCATTTTACAGTCAACATAATCGTCTATCAGCGCATTAATTCGATTAACTATGGTACGTTTGCGCACCGCGTTCAATCTAAATCATAATACGCATTCACAGAGACGTCGTACAGTGCATACAGAAGAAGTCATTGCTGCTGTAGAGCGTAGCGTAGGGGAACACCCGAATCTGTTCCTCAGCCATCGTGCACAGAAATTGGATTTCTGCCCATCTACTTTATGGAAGATTTTTTGGAAAGATCTTGCTTTGCATGCTTACAAAATCCAACTCGTGCAACAATTGAAGCAAAACGATCACCTAGCAAGGCGAAGATTCGGTGAATGGTCCCAAAACAAGATTGCCGTTGATCTCGATTTTCATAAGCGAATTTTGTTTAGCGATGAAGCTCACTTTTGTTTGAATGGATACGTCAATAAACAAAACTGCGGTATTTGGAGTGATGATAATCCTCGAGTGTATATTGAGACACCTTTACACCCAGAAAAACTGACTGTTTGATATGCTTTATAGGCTGATGGAATCATTAGTCCGTTCTTCTCTAAAACCGATGCTGGTCAGAACGTTACTGTGAATGGTGACCACTATAGAGCCATGATTACTGACTTTTTCGTTCATCAATTGAACAACCGTGATGTGCAGAAACTGTGGTTTCGACAAGACGGCGCAACATGTCACACAGCTCGTGCCACAATTGATTTATTGAAGGAAACGTTTGGTAACCGCGTAGTTCCACGTTTCGGACCCATGTATTGGCCTCCAAGATGTGTGATTTAAGGTCACTAGACTATTTCCTGTGGGGATACGTGAAATCGCTAGTCTACGCCGATAAGCCTGAAACGATTGAACACTTAGAGGACAACATTCGCCGCATTATTGTCGATATACGGCAACAAATGTTGAAAAAGTCATCGAAAATTGAACCTCCAGATTAGACTATTAGTCGTATTTAAATTATAATGCCAGAAGATTATCTTTAGAATAAAGTAAATTTCATACCGATTTAAAAAATAATCTTTGATTTATTCCATTTCAAAGTTCTATACCTCTATAAAAAATACCCTATGTAAGGACGACATTTAGAGACCACATTTCAGTGGCGTATGTCATCGCTGGTACCACACACTAGTTATAAACCTTTCTTTTCAGTTCTTACCTAACTTATATCCAACGATATGTGCACATCCTTGTGAAGACATTTCAACGTTAACAGGGCGCTCAACTCGTAAACCGGTGAGGTCTGCCACCAATTGCGCGATAAAATCGTTATTTGATACACCGCCATCTAACCTAGAAATTATAAAACATTTCCACTATAAAATTCATAACGTGATAAATATTGAATCCGGATGGCGTTGAGTCACATACTGAATAGAATATATTTTGCTGAAGTTGGTTGTAACTGTACATTAAATATATACATGTATGAACTAAACAAATTAATATTCGCTTATGCGAATATTAAAGGTAATGTTTGGTTTCAAAAACGTATTGGGATAATATGGAACAAGGAAACCTAGTTAAAACTATTAAGGTTGTAATTCTACTGATATTTACCAATTAGCTCCCCTTAATACAAGATTCTCCTTCCGTGTGGTTACGGAGCTGAGTAAGAATACAATTAACCACCCATTCTCTTGCCCATGGGTCTTGTAAAAGTCTAAAGGATATATGCAGGTAACATCAATGCAAGAGAAAGAAAACTCGACATAAAACTCTATTCCAACAGGTGTGGCCAGCGTGGAATTAATAGGTCAAATTCCCTCTCGAGGGTCGTTTGATCTCAACAGTGGGGCTTAGGCCGACCGAGTGAGAACAGACCGACGTCCTCCCCTCGGGGATGTGACACCTCCCGTCGGGCCGATCACTGACGTCAAGTCACCCTGCTCCGGTGGTCGGCTCAATGTAATGTAATGCGGCTGCTTATGTAATAGTTGTTTCAAAGACATCCTTCATATTAACCAAAATACCAGACAATTATGTTAATGTATGTAAATCCACTTAAATCCACACATTAAAATAGAAAGTCATGCTGACTTTCTATTTTATTAGTTTCGACAAAATGGTAATCTACCGAAAGCCGTTAAACTTAAAATGCCCTTAAGTGTGTCAAAAACCGAATGATCTCATTTAAATAAGTCAATTAATTATGTATGTTTAATATAATGTATGTCTGCATTCGAAGTGTATTACTTATATTATTGTCATAAAAACAATATTACTTAATGCTTGATAGTTAAAAAAAGAAATCCCTTTACAATACTATACGATGTTTCCTAAAAACAATAGACCTTATATATACTACTGATTCAAACAGTATTTCCGAGTGTCGTATAAGCTGAGTAAAAGACCGAAAACCACGGCTAAGACAGGTCTATCTTAACGCAGAATGACATATAATTTCAAAGAGATTTAATATGAAGCAACCCATGGACATTCATAGCTGGATATAGTCTCGCCTAATGTGGATAGTGTCATAACTGCTACGCTTGGCATGCGAGATAGCGATTGCAGTTGTTGTTATAAGTTTCCCAGAAGAGTTCTTCTGCCTATTCTCCCAAAACTCGCGAATTTAGCTAAAGAAACCTTGTTTGTTTTATGTTCAACTGCTATACATGATATGAATAGAACTATTTTTATTTGCATTTGATTTTTCGATGTGGTGACGCAGTAAGAATTCAATTCACCACCCCCTCTCTTGCCCGTGGGTGTTGTAAAAGACGACATAGGGATTACAATTTGTTTATAACATCTATGCAAGAAAATGCAAACTCGAAATAAAACCGTGTACCAACACATCTGAACAGCGTGATATAGTCAATTTCCCTTCTATTGTGGAGGAGGCTCGAGCCCAATAGTGGGACGTATATGAGCTGAGATGGATGATGATGATGACTTTTACTATGATCCACACATTTGACAGAATTTAAAATTTTATCAATTGTATTGAGTAGATTATAAACTCGTTATAACTATGACTTGTTGGACTTGAATCGCCATGGTCTTATAAATTTGTATCAAATGTGGGTCAAAAATTAATAACTAATTCTGTAGCAGGTAGATATAAATCTCTGTAATAACGATGACTTGTTGGACGTGAGACATTTTAGTCCGCCCGTGACCATGAACGCTGGGAAGTGTTCGAAACGTCTGTCAATATTTGGTTCTAGGTGCTATCTTAATCTCCGGAGATAAAATCTTTTGCTTTCGGACAGAATTTCTTCGAATTCTTTCCCTTACTGCTTTGACCGCCTTTTTTGTACAAATACTACGTGGACGGCCAGATTTTTTTCTGTCACAAACAGAGTAGATCTCATTGTACCTATTAATAGCGGTACACAAACATTTTACTAATACCAAGCGTATAGAGAGTTTTAAAAATTGTATTTGGCTCCATACCTACTCTGTGTAATGCAAGCGATTCGGTTCTCTTTACCACCCCACTCCATTTTAATATCGCAAAATATTGTACAATGTATTGGCGCCAAAATGAGAAAATAACAATGAACAAATGACAATGAACAATCATATAAAAATGACAGATTCCAAATTCAAATGTAATTTATTGTTTATTTTTAATTGTAACAGTATTTATGGCTAGACTAATTATAATAGTGGTGATATGCACTTACCTAATAGTACTAAAGTTATAGTCAGTCTCTGCGCACATGCAAGCGTATAATTGCACAGTGCGAAATGCCAATGACTCCAGCACGGCGCGCACCAAGTGAGCCTTGGAGGTGGAGGGTTTCATACCCACAAACGCTGCCGCAGCCGTACCGTCGTTATATGGAGGCTGAAATTTAAAAAAATGGTTTTCCATCAAACATCTGCTACCGAATATAATTAATATTTATATATATAAATTAACAAAAATCAGGATGGACAAAAAAGAAAGCCTCTTTCCTTTTGTCTGTATGTACACAGTAATCACCCAGACTACTCAACTCATTTTTGGCGGACAACATTTTGGTTTTATTTTATAAAAAAGTTGGTTAAAAGTTGGTAAAAAATATGGCATTTAAACATAATCGTCAAGGATTGGCCTACATGGTTGTCACATTTTTCAAAATACTCGATAACAGATGGAAAGAATTGATATAGGTGACGGCCCTTCGTTGATAACTCCTACGACAGATAGCGCCCCGAATTCTTTTTTTTTTTGTTAATCGGGAATTTCGATCGCGTGGGAAAAGCAAATAGATGTTCATGTTTTCCCTATTGGAATAATACAATGACTTTCTATATAAGAAATTAGGTCCAACAAGTGATCAGAGGTTAGGGTTTCATTAAGTCCGTCGGGCCACTGATGTCAAGTAACCCTGCTCCGGTGGTCGGCCCAACGACGAAGGCGATGTGGTTTTCGGGTGGGTTGCGGGTGTTGCGTGCTTACGCCCCTCTGTCGCCACGGACGGAGTGATGCGAGGAGCGCGCCGACCGCAGCCCACCCCGAGAAAAAAAAAAAAAAAAAAAGGTTCTCATTAATATGCAGTCTAAAACGCCGTAGAAGTGGCAACTCGGTTACGCCGTTAGAAATCACTGTTGCTCGCGCAACATAATTATGTCAAGGCGAGGCACATTGAACTTTATTTGTGCCAGCAGTAACGGATTGCCCACATAGCCTCTTATCAGTCGAATTATTTCATTAGAGCTATGTTGCGACTCGTCACTAATATGTGATAATCTAGCACACCTACACCTAATATAGGATAAATGTAGATAAGAGAAAGAAATAAATGCTTTTATAAAAGTAATGAATTCGTCGATTATACTGAATCTATAACAATAAATAAAATTGGAGTGTCTGTTTGTAATGTCAAAATAATAGGCTTTTTTCATGCTCACACGGTTATTTGCACGACACCTATGCCTAAAATACAGTTTAAAAATTTTTGTCTGTCTGTCTGTTTGTGCCGGGTAATCTTCAAAACGGCTGGACCGATTTCAAAAATTCTTTCACCAATGGAAAGCTATAATATCAGGGCGTAAACTAGGCTATATTTTATCCCGGTATTCCCACGGGAACGGGAACTACACGGGTAAAACGACTAAAACCAAAGCGAAGCGAGGGCGGGTTGCTAGTTTGTAAATAAAACTACAAAATTTACGGTTTTTATCGCGTTTGTATTTGATTTTTGATTGCCCGACGTTTAAAACACTTTACAGTGTTCAATGTCACGGGCAAACCGGGACCGGACCGACACAGACCGATGAATGCTAGTCCGCCCTTGACCATGAACGCTGCAAAGTGTTCGAAACGTCGGGCAATCAAAAATCAAATACAAACGCGATAAAATCCGTAAAGTAGTTTTATTTAAAATGTGTAATACTCGCGTAAACATCAGACATCATTTTATTTACAATTTTATTTATTTGTATAGATGTATAGAAAAAGAGTATCATATTTGAAAAAAAAGATAATAATAATGTCTATTATCAACTAAGTATTCTCAGACGCACACATTAGATCCGTATTCAGTAATAAAAAATATATAATTCGAGGTTTTATCTGTTGAGAGACCCGCTAACATATCATTATCGCATAAATTACTAGCACCAAATCGTTTATATAATCACAAGGTAAAGATACAAAAACAGATTTTATGATAATAAGACGCTATTATCGCTCGATTATTATATTATGATTTTGTATTGTACTATAGACATAATGCAAGCTGTGTGGTAGCGGCTACGAATATTATCAACCCTTGTGTTGCTGGCTTTTCGTGTGGTGACAGAGTAAGAATACAAATCACCATTCCCTATTTTGCCCCTGGATGTCATAAAAGACGTAAGGGATATTCATTCATTCATTTCAGCTCACATACCTCCCACTGTTGGGCTCGAGCCTCCTCCACAATAGACAAATTGGCCTTACTATACCACGCCGGTCAGACAAGTCGGTATAGGGTATTGTTTCGAGTTTTCCTTCTCCTGCATAGATGTTTTATGCTTATTATATCACTTAGTCTTCTTTTGCGACACCCACGGGCAAGAAAGGGGATGGTGAATTGTATTGCTACTCCGTCACCACACAGAGAGATGTTTTTGTGTATTAACACAAATAAAATTATCACACGAATAATACGTTCTATAGTACGTTTGTTACGAAGTCTAGTTAATAGAAGAATTTATTTTTAAAGCAGGGTATTTTCATATTAAATGAATATCTAGAAAATACTGAAAATTTAAAGAGCAATGAAATCTTAACTAACGACGGCAATTCTAAAGGAATTTATATCTTTATATATAAATTTCTTGTGTATGTCACTGAACTCCTCCTAAACGACTGGACCGATGTTGTTGAAGTTTTTTGTGTGTGTTCAACGAGATTCGACAATGGTTTAGATTCACAATTGGATCCGGTAGGTGGCGCTGTTGTCTTATTTTATTTGATCAGAACAACGTCTATTGGGACAGCTAGTCTAATATATGTATTACTAGCAACCCGCCCTCGCTTCGCTTCGGTTATAGGTTATAGTCGTTTTACCCGCGTAGTTCCCGTTCCCGTGGGAATACCGGGATAAAATATAGCCTAGTTTACGCCCTGATATTATAGCTTTCCATTGGTGAATGAATTTTTGAAATCGGTCCAGCCGTTTTGAAGATTACCCGGAACAAACAGACAGACAGACAAAAATTTTTTAATTGCTATTTTAGGCATAGGTGTCGTGCAAATAACCGTGTGAGCATGAAAAAAGCCTATTATTTTGACATTACAAACAGACACTCCAATTTTATTTATTGGTATAGATAAGGTTCTCGTGTCACGGTGTTTGAAATTAAACTCCTCCGAAATGGCTCGACCGATTCTCATGAAACTTCGTGTGCATATCAGGTAGATATGCGAATCGGTCAACGTCTATTTTTCATGAGTGGTTGGTAGGAGTAGCTGTAGCCGCGATGCAGTACGTGGTGCCCGACCGGCCTAACTCGCTGGATAGCACCGACGGCACCGTGGCAATCGTCGCCTCCACGTCGTGGCCTTCGTCGTCTTTGACCCTTAAGGACAGGGGCGTCGGATACGTCGCAGCGGACTGGGGGGAGATTACGCTCTTCGGAGTCTATCTTTCCCCTAACAAGAGTGTGACCGATTTCGAGACCTCCCTCACCATCTTGGGGGTTTCGTTACGGACCGCGTGCATACGTGCCCGGAGGTCCTACACCCGAAGCTGAGCGCGTCACCGCGACGCTGAGCGGGAGGGTCAGCTGTACGAGGCTTACCGCAGTGCGCGGTCTGCCTTCAGGCTGGCCGTCCGTACTGCCAAGGACGTCAGTCGGCGGGAGATGCTGGACAGTCTCGAGCGTGACCCCTGGGATCGCCCCTATCTCGCGGCGCTGAGCAAGCTCCGCGCGCGGGGCCCCCTTACCGAGACTCTCCAGCCCGACCTTCTCACCCGGGTCGTCGAGGATCTGCTCCCACGGCAGGCGGAACACACGTCCCCGGTCATGGCTTCGCCAGACACTGACCGGGAGAGCGACGATGACAGTGTTCCGCCCATCACAGTACCCGAGATGGAGGTGGCGGTGGCGCGCATGTGCGTCAAATCCACCGCCCCCGGACCCGACGGTGTTCCCAACCGTGTGCTGGCCCTGGTCCCCGACCACCTGGGTCCCCGCCTCAGGGGGCTGTTCGACGCGTGTTTAGCGTCCGGGCGGTTCCCTGGGTGCTGGAAGGAGGGAATGCTGGTGCTGCTGCCGAAGCCGGGACGGTCTCCACAGTCGGCCTCAGCCTACAGGCCCATAGTGCTGCTCGACGATGCGAGCAAGCTACTAGAGAGAGTGGTAGCTGCCCATATCGAGCGGCACCTCGTCGACACGGCGCCGGATCTGTCGGACGCCCAGTTTGGGTTTAGGAGGGGTCGTTCGACGATCGCGGCTCTGTTGCGCCTGAGGGCCGTGGCGACTGAGGCCGTCACCGGCGGGGAAGTGCTGTTGGTGGTGTCCCTGGACTATTTCAATAGTCTGCCATTCAGGTGCATCAGGGAGGCGCTCCTGTATCACGGGGTGCCAGCTTACGGCCCTGTACGGCGCACCGGTGTGGGCGGGGTCCCTGACCGTCCGACTCAGGGCTCTTCTGTGGCGACCACAGAGGGCCATGGCGGTCAGGGCCATACGCGGATACCGCCCGGTGGCGACGGAGGCAGCGTGCCTGTTGGCCGGGACTCCCCGTGGGACCTGGAGGCGGAAATGCTCGCCGGTTTGTATCGGCGGGTGTCAGGGGGTGCGAGCGGAGGGCGGTGTGGTCTCGTTGAGGGAGCTCACCGCCTGGCACGTCGACGCCCGCCGGGACGTCATTGCCCATTGGGCAGTCCGGCTGGAGAGGCCTCGGTTCGAGGTGCGAATCGTGGAGGCCTTCCGGCCGGTGCTGATGCAGTGTTTGGAAAGGCGGCACGGGGTGCTCTCCTTCCGACTAGTGCAGGTGTTGACGGGGCATGGGTGCTTCGCCAAATACCTGCACAAGGTCGTTGGAAGGGAGAGTACAGCGTCCTGCCACCACTGCGATTGCGACGAGAACACGGCGCAGCATACGCTCGAGGTCTGTGCCGCTTGGGCAGAGCAGCGTCGTGACCTCGTCGCAATCATCGGTGCCGACCTGACGCTGCGTCACAACCAGCTTCAGGAATTGGTACGCGATCGCAGCCTTCTGCGAGGCAGTGATCTCGCAGAGGGAGGCGGCGGATCGCCTGCGCGAGGAGCGCAGTCTCGATGAGGCGATCCGCCGCCGGCGACTGGGGCGGTGTAGGCGTGAATATCTCTGCGCCTTTTTTTTTTTCTTTTTTTTTTCACGCTGTGGAAATGCATTTGCGCAATATTCCCCCGCCGGTTACAGACAGGGGAGTGTGTGTGGGACTCGCCGGCCACTGAAGTGACCGAAATACCCACTAAAACCACAGCGGCCCCTTCCGCGCTTTTACGGGGTGCCGGAGAGATCGTCTGATAATATTCTATCCCCGACACCCCAACGCTTGGCCGTCTGGCCACGTCCTGTCATCATTCAGAGCGGTGGGTGGAGGAGCGCATAGCGGCGTCTCCTCCTCCCGGGTCGTCGCCGGCGGAGCGAGTCAGCGGACGCAAGCACCTCGCGTGCCCGCTCCGCGGCCTCCTTCCTTGTCATGACAACCTCACAGAAGGAGGCCATCGACAACCAACAGCTGTTGCTGCCGAGCATCTTGAAGATGATGGTCGGCAACGACAGGTCTGTTGTTCCCATGTCCGTTGACAGGACGTGGCGCTGAGGCCCCCAGGCGGGGCATACTTCCAGTGTGTGGCGCGCATCGTCAATTGCCGCGCCACACTCATGACATCCTGGGGCCTCTTCTCTTCCAATTTTGTGCAGGTACTTACCGAAGACCCCATGTCCGCTAAGCACCTGCACCATCCTAAATATAAGGCTGCCGTGCCTTCTCCTGAGCCAGCGGTGGAGATGTGGCGCGACCGCCTCCACAGTCCCCCGCCCTGCTACGGGAGACTCCAGCTCTTCCCTCCACCGCCGGATTACTTCCCTTCGGGCCACTTCCTGGGCTCTGCCCAGTCCCCTTATGGACACTTGCTCTCCGTTGGCTCGTGCTGTGGCGCGGAACCGGTACACTTCCGCCAACGCCTCCGCCACCAGTGGCCAAGGCGAGTCGCCTGCCAGCAGTGTCGCCGCAGTCCATGACACAGTACGGTAGCCCCTAATGGCCCTGACCGTCATAGCCCTCTGCGGTCGTCGCAAAAGGGCTCTGTTGCGGACGGTGAGGGACTCCGACCAGATAACCTCATGCCGCCCTAGCTGAGGCCGCAGGAGACGTGACCGTGGAATTAGTCCGTCACCCGCTGAGAGGCCAACCGCGCGAGGAAAACTGACGTCCTCCCCGAGGAGGGGACGTCGGTCGATGGGAGGGTACCCCAAAGGAGGCATTCCGTCGGGCCGACCACTGACGTCAAGTCACCCTGCTCCAGTGGTCGGCCCAACGACTAAGGCGACGTGCATCGTGGGTGGGTTGGGGGTGTGCGTGCTTACGCCCCTCTGTCGCCCCGGACGGAGTGGTGCGAGGAGCGCGCCGACCGCAAGCCACCCCCAAAACAAAACATCTATTTTTCATGCCCCTAAATATTAAGGGTGGTCGGTCCACCCATTACTTTTTCTTTTTTTTAGACAAAACTTTTTATCGTAGAAGGGTGAAAATTTACAACCCTAAATTTTCACCCTTCTACGATCAGCCCCTATTTTTCATTTGTTAATTATAAACTATATTTTTTATTTGAACAGTACAACGCCCGTTGGGGCAGCTACTATATTTTATAAATGTGGAATTCTGTTTAGATCATTGAAGAGGCAATCAGTACAGTAAAATAAAATACTCAATGTGGACAAAATATCTTCGACCGACATTATTTCACTAAGAAAGATGCCGATACGAATGGTAATAATCAGGGCCTATTTATAATACATTTGAAATAAGTCATCATCGCTATCACAGCTCATATATGTCCAACTACTGGGCTCGAACCTCCTCCAAAATAGGATGGAAATTGACCTACCATACCACGCTGGTCAGACGGGTTGGTATAAGATCTCATTTTCATCTCTTGCACAAATATTATATGCATATTATATCCCTTAGTCGTCTTTTAGTCCTTAGTCGACACTTACGAGCAAGACGATGAATTATATTCTTGCTCCGTCACCTCACGGACTATAAATAAATTTGAAATAAATAACAAAAAATAAAATTATTAAATCTTAAAGATATTAAAATGATACAATTAATTACCCCTAAACCACTGAAAGCTGGTATGAAATAAACTCCATCCGTGTCCGGCACTGATAACGCAATGTCCGCTGTGTCCTGAGGGTTTTTGAATAAACCTGTAAATAATGAAATTGAAGGTATATAAGGAAAATCATTTGGAGCGAATTTTTAATAAATATTTCCTTATTAATATTATAAATGCGAAAGTAAGTTTGCTTGTTTGTTACGCTTTCACGCTTAAGCCACACATACACATAACTGTTCGACTGCACAGATGACGTAGTGGTTAAGATACCGACCTACAGTGCCAGTGTCATAGGTTCGAATCTCAGACGGGACAACACTTTGTGCGATCCATAAATGGTTGTTCTGAGTTTGGATTTAATTATATTTGTAAATACCCCCGCAATAACAAGATTATTTCCTAAGTGCCAGCAGTAATAGTCTTAAAAAAAAGAAAGAATTCGCCAATCGACGGATTTTTTATAAAAAATAAAATAAGAAAATATTTAAAAGAAATCTTTTTTTTTTGGGGGGGGGTGGGTTACGGTCGGCGCCCTCCTCGCACCACTCCGTGCGGGATGAGAGAGGGGCGTAAGCACGCACACCCATAACCCACCCGTGACACGTCACCTTCGTCGTTGGGCCGACCACCTGAGCAGGGGAAAAAATAACCTAGCTATTGAATCCATATATTACATCAAACATTACCATACACGCCACAGCTCATACACGCCCCATTATTGGGCTCGAGCCTCCTCCATAATAGGAAGATAATTGACCTAATATACCACGCTGGTTAAACAGATTGTTATAGGGTTTTATTTCGATTGCCTTCTCTTGCACTGATTTTATACACATACTATATCCTTTAATCGTCTTTTACGGCATCCACAGGCAAGATAGGGAGTGGTTGACAACAATCCTTATAATATTATTAATGCGAAAGTAAGTTTGTTTATTTCTTTGTGTGTTTTTTGTTACGCTTTCACGCTTAAACCACCAATCTGATTTCATAAATTCTTGCACCAATGGAAAGCTATAATATCAGTAACATAGGCTATAATTTATCGCGGTATTCCCACAGGAACGGGAACTACGCGGGTAAGGCGACTGAAACCGAAGCGAAGCGAGGGCGGATTGCTAGTAGTATACTATAAGATAAGATAAAATTATGCTTACCTAAGTTTTGCGCCCATTTGATGATCGAAGCGGTATCGTTGTTTGCACCTTCCGCAGAGAAAATAAGTTCATCGCCAAGCTTCCAACCCACTACCGGATAAAGACCAGAGACGCTCGCGTGAGGTTCTCTGCCTGTATTGATGTTAAAGAATGTACCCGTCCCAGTGGTTAATTTAACGTCCCCCACATCGAAGCAACAGGAACCCCACATCGATGCTGTTTGATCCGCCATCTGAGCAATAAATTAAAAGCATTTTTTTTTTTGCTGGGGCGGGTGTGATAAAGTGTGGGCGGGGAAACTGAATCTATCGCCTTAAACTAAGACAGTAGATGGCAAAGACAAGAAACACGTCACGGTCGCAACTTTCTGACAGTTTGATGGCTATATAATTAAACTACATTGATATCGGTTCAGCAGTTTTGGCGATTACCGTGAACATCGTGACGTCTTTATACATTAGTATTATCATCATCTCTCAGCTCATGTACGTCCCACTGCTGGGCTCGAGCATCCTCTACAATAGGAGGGAAATTTACTTTCCTATAACATACTGGGCAGAGAGATTGGTATAGGGTTTTATTTCGAGTTTTCCTTCTTATGCGTAGATATTATATGCATAGTATATCCCTTATACATCTTTTACGACATCCACGACTAAAATAGGGAAGGTTGAATCTTATTCCGTCACCACACGAAAATTAGCATTATCCTTTGTACAGTTCCAGTTGTAATTATTACGTCTTTATTAATTTATAAATAGAGTATAAATAATTACGGTTGGCAAGTATAAAAAGAAAAATAAAATAAATTCACATTGAATAAGAAATCAAGGTTGGTTGAGGAACACATTTTAGAATATATTAAAACCAATTATAACCGCACTATCAATGTTGTCGTAAGGCGTTTTGATAAAATCGAAAATGTAGTATTTAGTCGTAAAAGCATTTATGTATAATTGTATATATGTATATGCGACACAACAATGTGCCTAATGTTTTTAAACTAAAATTATAACGAGACTATTAGGACAGAGAAATTGCAGCTAGGTAGCCGCTATAGATTTACATTTAATAGAATAAATATTTAATAAAATATTTGTTTAGGAAAACAAACACTGATTTCTTTTAACACATGATGTATGATGTATTATCACCCTCATTTTATATACGTCCCACTCTTGGGCTCGAGCCTCCTCCAAAATGAAAGGAAAAATATACAGCGTTGGTCAGACTGATTAGGGTTTTATTTAGTTTTCCTTCTCTTGCATAGATGTTATCTGCATATTATAATCCCTTTTTGGCCTTTTACGACATCCGCGAGCAAGTGAAGGGCCTGGTGAATTATATTCTCTCTCTATCACCACACGAACGCGGGCAGTGGGTATACGCGGGCGAAACAACTAGAATTCTATTTAGACTAGGGCTGAAACCTTTGCAAATGGTAAAAAGTGAAAAAAAAATTGTAGGATGAAACTCGTTGGAAAAAGAAGAGAATATAACTAAAATGAAAGAAAAAATATATGTATCCTTTTTTTACATCATCAGAAAGAAGAGGTTTCAACAAACAAAAATTCTACAGACTTTTTTAAAAAAGCTGATATTTTGAACTTGAGAATTTTCGATTGAAAATTGGGGTGCTTTTTCGATATTAAGTCAAAATAAGGTGAAAGAATAAATATTTTAAATAAAAAAAAATAGTGTGTTTGGGACATAAAAAGGTAAGTTTTCACCAAATTTCATGAAATTTTTTTGTGTATAAGATAAAAATAAAAACGAAAAAATTGGTTGTCGTGAAAAAAATACAAATTATTTTTTTCACGTAAATTTTGAGATAATGTGAAAAAAGTGTAAATACAAAAGTTGTAGATCTCTTTATTACCTACAACTTTGTAATTAATTTTTTTTCCATAGAACTTGTAGTTTTGCCGGAAATCGAGATAAACCGTTTTATACCCTTAAGGGGGTATTCTAGTCTAGAGACATTAATTTTAGGTAATTTTTAGTGTCGTAAAAAAAAGGCAATCAATATTTTTACTATCCATTTTTTATCAGTTATTTATTAATGTTACAAGAGTACAGAAAAAAATTAAAAAAAAGTTAAAAATTTCAAAACTGGTAGCTGATGAAGTGGGGGGGGGTCTCAAAATGGGGGTGGCACATGAGCATACCCATGATTTCAACCCTCCCAGTCATCTAAAATGAAAAAAAAATATATTGATCTGCAATGATGTCGCAATTGTATGAACTAACGATAAGTAAAAAAAAATATTTTTGACAAAATGGCGACTGTTTGAAATATATATTATATATATATATTTTTCGATTTGTGTTTTTTGTTCGATTAGACCCAGCCGAACCAGTTTGGAGGCCGAGTCAGTAAAATGTCTATATCTCCGAAAATAATTAGAATTTTCAAAAATCCTCTCGTAGACATATTTTTAAATAGTTAAACTTTGAAAACATGAAAAATAAAACGATTTTTTTGGAATTCTTCACTAGAATACCCCCTTAAAAACTCACCCCCTTCCACTTCCCGAACTCAGATCGCCCGTAAATTATTTTTCCTTTCATTTTTGTTATATTCTCTTCCTTTTCCAACGGGTTTCGCCCTATTATTATTTTTTTTGTTTCAGAAATTATCGACCCTGGTCTAATTCTACTATGGGAGTTGATAAAATGGTTCTGATATTTACATTAAGTATTTATACTGATTTTATGACGTTTGTAATTGAATTTTACCCTTGCGACGTTTCCAAATACACTGTATGCTATACAATGTATTCGAAACGACAGGAAAGTAAAAACGGCATACCAACGTGAAAAAAAAACTTAAAAATAGTTTTATTTCATATCTTAGAATTAACATATATGAACCAAGTGATTTTTTTTTAATTAAATTAGATAACCGGCTATTTGATTATTCGAATATGTTATAAGAACTCTTAAGCTGGTTCAGTAACCAATATTTATACAAAAAAGATGGCATAAACATAACGTACAAGGAGAACTGTGAGCGTATCTAACGAATAAATAAAATGTTGTCCACCATACTTTCAATGTCATCTGGCCGTTGACGTACATAATTATAATTCATTGCTATTAAAATATGTTCACAAAAAGACATTAAATATTCTCGTCATGTTTCTTGGTGCAGTTAATCAGTAGGTACGTGAGAAATTTAAAACAATAGACTAAAATTGCCTGTATATCATATCTTGGCAAACATTTTAATATTAAAATATCTAATTCGTGTAATGACGGAATAAGAATACAATTCACCACCCAAAAAAAACCCTCGTCCCCTTCTTTGTCCGTAGATGTCGTATATGACTACTATAGGCGAGAATTTTTTTGATGTGTATAGCTGTTAGCCGCAGATGGTTTTCACAGCTTTGCCCGGACTATGGGTGAGCGCTAAGGGCTCTCAGCCCGGTTAGGCAATTAGATCAATTCCCTTCATATTATGGAGGACCCTAACAATGAGACATCTATGTCCCGGAAAAAGAAAAAATACTTCTTCGCTCTGCTACTTCGCTCGCCTTTGTGTAGATTTTGTCAATAAATTTTTCTATCGCAATACAATACTATTTAAACGGAACATAGTGAGGTATATCTTGGTCAAGTACAGCCTATAAAACTTTTCTATATCCCTAATAACGTATACGCGAAATTTCACAACTATCAGCTGGGCATTTACTACGTGAAAGCGTGACAAACTAACGTACAAAGAAACTTCGAATTTACATTAGTTAAGATGATCCTTAATCATGAACCTAAACTTGATATTAATATTTTTAAAACCATTCTACTATCGATCTGGCAATACTGACGCAACAGGTAGGGTTTACATAACGATGTCTCGTGCCGAGTATCGTCAGTGCGATTGCGAAAACGAAAAATTTTCTTTTATTTCAAGTTCTAAATGTGGGTATAATTTGTAGAGTTTAATTTATAACTAATACTAAGTTTTCTACCTGCAGGCATAAACTGAATCATTTTAAGTAGTACCACAACCAAAAAACTGTATAGTAACAATTTACTACTGCTCTTAGTTTGATGAGCGAAGACCAAAGACACATAGTCCACATTACAGTACACGGCAACCTATCTGTGGTAAAATGTGGATAATTTACAGCCCCGCTTTCGGATTAGACTATCTACCTCAGCTCATATATGTCGAACTGATGAGCTCGAACCTCGTCCCCAATAGGAGGGAAATTGACCTACTATATCACGCTGGTCAGACGTGTTGGCATAGAGTTTTATTACTAGTGTTCCTTCTCTTGCATAGATGTTACATGCATATCATATCCCTTCATCATCATCATCATCACAGCTCATATACGTCCCAATGTTGGGCTTGAGCCTCCTCCATAATGGGAGGGGAATTACCTACTATACCATGTTGGTTAGGTGGCTATGCCAGGGGAGCCCCATGCCAGGACTTTATTTCGAATTTGCCTTCTATTTCATAAATGTTATATGTAATATCCCTGAGCCGTATTTTACGACACCCACGGGTAAGAAAGGGGGTGATAAATTGTATTCTTACTCCGTCACCACAAGTCATATCTCTTAGTCGTCTTTTATGATACCTAGGGATGTGAAAAATAATCAATTTTTATAATAATGGATTTTTTTTTTTGTAATAATCAATTTTAATCATCGATTATCTAAATAATAAAAACCTTCTTTTTAATATTAAAATTAATCGATTATTTTAGTATTTGGTTTTTTGTTTAAAATAAAATCACTGCCAGATTTCCTAAAAAAAAGGTCATCACGATAATGCGTGCGGTGTTTCATACTATATTAGAAAATAAAGCTCACATTCCCTAAAAAAAAAGGTCACCACAGTCCTGTTGGGAGAAAAAAACCAATTATTTTATAATCGATTATTTATTTTTAATTAATCGATTATTTTATAATCGTTTATTTATTTTTAATTCATCGATTATTTTATAATCGATTTATTTTAAAGAACAAAAAATCGATTATTTAATTAATCGATTATTTTCCCTCCAAGTCACATCCCTAATGACACCCACGGGCATGATAGTGGCTGGTGTATTGTATACTATTCCGACAGCAAATGAAATATTAAAAAGCCGGATAGTAGTGGTGGTCGTTGAATAAACGAACAGTTTTTTTCGACTGTTTCTTTGCCGTGAACTAATAAACCAGTTTATAGTTGACTGATAAACATGTTTACGTATGAACGGCTTCGCGAAACGGTCGTCGTATCAACGAATGACACGAACGCGACGGCTTGCGACTATTCGAAAGCGCCCGAATCGGCCCGAACTTGGAAGACGAGATGCGCGCGCGCTCGCACGGCTCGCTACGCTTTTTACCCGCCCCGCAAACCTCACCGCCCGTAGGCGTGAGTTGAGCCGAAATCATAACGCATAGATAGATTGATTGCAATTCATTGAACTCTGCTATCATGTGATGGGACTATCATTACATATTGAAGCGTCAATGTATATTGTACAATGAAACTGTTGTCTAATAAAATTCGTTGAAGTTTCGTTGTCCTTTACCAATGGACGATCAACGTACGTTATAATATAAACTAAACGTCTCGTCTTGTCTAAGCGTCTACGACGTAAACTAGTCGAAAATTAGACTGTTTATTCAACTAGTTTACCATCGACGATAAACGGTCTCGTTGCGTCGACTGTAAAATCGTCGACGACCCACTACTACCGGATAGTATAAAAACTTTAAAAATCTCTACCCAAGTTTGTTTACCAAGCATATCTTATCTCAAGATAAAACATAGAGTGACCAAATTAGCATGTTATTATCGCACATCGATAAACAAAATACCGACAAACAAATAAATAAGACTACAAACAGTGCCAACACATAACTCAAATGTCTGTTCCGCGTTTGTTTATCAATAGACGTTTTAGTCTATTGAAAAACAACAACAATGTTGAATTAAGATCTTATATATATTTATATATATAATTCTTCTGTCCGTTTGTATGTGACTAAACTCCTAAACGGTTAGACCGATTATGAAGAAGTTTTTGTGTGTTTCGGTGAAATCGAGAATAGTTTAGATTAATAAATAATTAAACTCGACCTACTAAGTCCAATTAGTGCCATCTATAGATTTCCGTGTGGTGACAGAGTAAGAATAGAATTCACTAAGGATGTGAAAAAATAATCGACTTTTATAATAATCGATTATTTTTTTCTAATAATCGATTATCTAAATAATAAAAATCGATTATTTTTATAATAAAATTAATCGATTACTTTAGTGTTTGCTTTTTTGTTTAAAATAAAATCACTGCCAGATTTACCAAAAAAAAAACTCACATTCCCTAAAAAAAAAGGTTTAAGAAAGAACTATGAATAGTAAAAAAAAATTGATTATAATCATCAATCAATCGATATAATTATTTTTAACTAATCGATTCTTTTAAAATCGATTTATTTAATAAAAAATCGATTATTTATTAATCCTCCAAGACACATCCCTAGAATTCACCACCCCCTCTCTTGACCGTGGGTGTCGTAAGAGACGACTAAGGGATATCCTGTGCATATTAAAACTCGACGTAAAACCCTATACCAACCCGCCTTACCAGCGTGGTATAGAAGATCAATTTCCCTCTCAATACGGAGGAGGCTCGAGCCCAGAAGTGGGACGTATATCAGCTGTGATAAAATGGCGTTGCGATCGATTTCAAGGAGAATCCCTTTTACTATTTTAGATTTAAACAAAACAGCGTCTGTTGGGTCAGCTAGTGAATTAAATAGGAAATATCTATAAAATTTGTTAAGTGTCTTCTTGCACCCGCCTGCAGGTTTGAGAGAATGCACGTGTTATTTATCTACGGTGAAACATAAATCGTAACAATAAAAGTTACGCTCTCACGCCTTCCAACTGATGCCATCTGGTCAACAATTACATTCCCAATAAGGGTTGACGTCAGGCCGATCTTTATCAGGCCGATTTTTATCAAATATTGGCCTAATGCCAATATTTTTTGGATTATGTACTATGAAAGAAAAGTACATATTAGGTCGACCCTAGTAATTGGGGTAAGAGTAGGCTGATGATGATCTTTTAAAGCTTTTTCAAATGTCTTATGTCAAATCTAAAAAGTAAACAATATACATAATAAGTAACTCTACTTACACAACTGACAATTTTTATAGGATGTCCCCATATTGTGGGTAGGGTACTCGTGAAGTGATCACCTGCGGTATCTACCACCGCTGGTAGTGCTGCTCTAGGTATCTTCAGCATAGTAATACCCCAACCTGCCCACTCCATCGTAAAGGGATCATAGAAACCAGTCGCAGAAGCCGAGGACACATCAGTCATGTGGACTCTGCCACCTGTAGCAAAATGAAAACCCATTTTTTTAGACATCCTTGCACTAAAGTATAGTATTAATTTATTTCATTCTTAATTTAATGTTACTATATCAAATATTACTGTTTAAATTTTTTTTTAATATATTTGTTTTGGATATATTGTTGCTTCCGCGACTTGATTGTACGGGTCCATCAGAATATCAGCGGTGTAATATCATATTTACTGTATCATATTTACTGTACCATAAGCTGTGATGGGCACCATATTTTGGCCTCATATATTCGACTCCTTGTTTTTAGTTAGTAATTCTTATTTATTTCGTAGGTGTCTATATTGTGTGAGGTTTACAAAATAAAATTTCTTTCTTTCTTTCTTTCACTAAGGAAACAATGCCTGTGTTGCGAGGAACTTTACAAAAGATATAATAACAGACACAAATTACATCCAGTCTCAGAACAACAATTTGTGGATCGCATAAAGTGTGGTCCTGCGTGGGATTCGAACCCACGACACCGGCACGGTAGGTCGGTATCTTAACTACTACGCCACCTGTGCTATCAATTTGCTGTGCTTATTAACTTTTGCCAAAGTCCATATTAGACTTAAAATAAATAGGCTATGAGACGTTCAATGTTGCATATAGTCCTCCTCCTCATGAAGAAAAATAATATTGCCAAAGTAAGTGTGAACCCGATATCAAAGAAATAACAAAAATTATATTATTAGTTTTCTATACTAATTCGAATGGTTTATTTTTTTTTGTGTGGGTGGATTGCGGTCGGCGCGCCTCCGCACCACTCCGTCCGGGGCAACAGAGGGGCTTAAGCACGCAACTCCCGCAACCCACCCGAAAACCACGTCGCCTTCGTCGTTGGGCCGACCACCGGAGCAGGGTTAACTTGTCATTCCCTCGGGGAGGACGTCGGTCTTTCCTCACGCGGTCGGCCTCTCGGCGGGTGACGGACTAATCCCCGGTCACGTCACCCGTGGCCTCGGCTAGGGCGGCATGAGGCGCAGGTAGTTGCGCCTACGCCGCCCCAGTCGCCGGCGGCGGATCTCCTCATCGAGGCTGCGCTCCTCGCGCAGGCGATCCGCCGCTTCCTTCCGAGAGATCACTGTCTCGCAGAAGGCTGCGACCGCGTCCCAATTCCCGATGCTGTCGACCATCGCCCTAGCGATAGCCGGCAGCGTCAGGTCTGCACTGATGATTGCGACGAGTTCACAGCGCTGCACTGCCCAAGCCGCGCAGGCCTCGAGCGTATGGCGTGCCGTGTCCTCGTCGCAATCGCAGTGGTGGCAGGACGGTGTACTCTCCCTCCTTACGACCTTGTACAGGTATTTGGCGAAGCACCCATGCCCCGTCAAAACCTGCACTAGTCGGAAGGAGAGCACCCCGTGCCGCCTCTCCAACTACTGCATCAGCACCGGCTGGGAGGCCTCCACGGTTCGCACCCCGAACCGAGGCCTCTCCAGCCGGACTGCCCAACGGGCAATGACGTCTCGGCGGGCGTCGACGCGCCAGGCGGTGAGCTCCCTTAACGAGATCACACCGCTCTCCGCTCGCATCTCCCGCCGATACAATCCGGCGAGCATTTCCGCCTCCAACTAATTCGTATGGTGACGGAGTAAAAATATAATTCACCACCCACTCTCTTCCTCAAGGGTGTCGTAAAAGACCACGAAGCGATATAATATGCAGATAACATCTATGGGAAAGAAAATTCGACATAAACCCTATGGCAACCACGTTTAACCAGCGTAGTATAATAGACCCTTTGCATTATGGAGGAGGTTCGAGCCCAACAGTAACACTATGTGGCCTGAGATGATGTTGGCGATGATATTAATATTATGAGCTTAACGATGTCTGATGTTTACGCGAGTATAAAACATCTATACAAACAAGTAAATAAAATTGAAGTGTCTGTTTGTAATGTCAAAATACTGGGCCTATGAAAAAAGCTCACACGTTTATTTGCACGACACCTATGTCTAAAATATGGTACATTTTTTTCTGTCTGTTTGCCTGTCTGTCTGTTTGTTGCAAAACGGCTGGACCGATTTTAATAATATTTTACAACCTGGTAGCTATCTATATAAGGAGTAACTTAGGCTATGTTTTATCCCGGTATTCCCACGGTAACAGGAATTATGCGGGTAAGGCGACTGAAACCGAAGCGAAGTGAAGGCGGGTTGCTATTGTAAATTAGCCTATTCTACGGATTTTATCGCGTTTGTATTTGATTTGATTGCCCAACGTTTTAAACACTTTACAGCGTTCATGGTCACAGGCGAACCGTGCCATTTATTTATTTATTTATTTATTTGGACAACCAAGAATTGCTACAACTAAAAATACAAACTTAATAAATATTATTATGAAAAATTAAACTAAGTTGCACAATTTTTAAAGGTGCCACATCATGCACAATAAAAAGGTATGTACATTATTTCATTACTTATAGCTAATTAATATAATGAGATAAAAAATAAGGGTAACATGGTAAGGAAAAAAAGAAAAAATTAAAGTGGAAATATGGGGAGAAAGAAATAACTAACTAAATTGAAAAAATAATTAACACTACGTCGCACTTGTACACGCACATAATATCTTATTTTTTTTTTTTTACGTATTCAATTATTCAATTACTTACTCTGTATTCAATTACTTCCAGTACAGTTTTCGTAACAGTCTGAGTACGATAATTTTAAATTTGGAAAATTTATCTGCAAATATATCCACATGTTGGTTTATAGTATTATATTGCCTACATTATCTAGAAATAGTAGAAAATTGCTTTAAATTAGTTTTTGCCCGGGGTTGTTGTAATAATGCAGGTTTAATAACGCGCCTAGGTGTGCATCTAGGAATATGCAAATAAAAGCATTGTAATAGAGCAGGACAGTCGTACTGATTTCTTAATACTTTATAGAGAAAGGACATGTCTAGCAATTGTCTCCGAACTAATAAACTGTCCATTTTAAAGTATTTTAGTTTCGTCTTATATGAAGGAAGATGTTTATGTAGCCTACAAGAAAAAGATAAATGTCTCAAAAATCGTTTCTGAATACGTTCAATTCTTAACTGGTGCACACTATAATTAGGTGACCAAACTACACTGCAATACTCAACAATGCTTCGAACATATGTTTTGTAGAGGGCTATTTTTGTATATGTCTTCCGAAACACTTTTCCGTTCCGAATGATAAAACCTAGCATTTTGAATGCCTTATTAATTATGGTATCTAAATGTCGAATAAATGTCAATTTTGTATCAAAAATAACACCCAGGTCTCTTAATACTATTTCCTCCGGTAGAATAGTCTGATTGATTTTATAATTGGTATGTATAATATTGTGATTTCGACTAAATGTAATATATTTGCATTTATTTATATTCAAAGACATATTATTTTTTAGATACCAATTATTAATTTCATTCAAGTCGTCCTGTAATAAGTCGCAATCAAGTGGTTCTTTAATAATTTTGCACAATTTTAAGTCATCGGCAAAAAGATATGAACTGCTATGTTTTATGTAGGTGGTAATGTCATTAATAAATACATTAAATAACCAAGGTCCCAAATGAGATCCTTGTGGAACACCGGATGTGGATATATAAGGTTCCGATTTAAATCCCATGACTACTACGTATTGCGTTCTATTTGTTAAGTATAATTGAAACCAGTTTAAAAGAGGGCCGCAGATGCCATGAGAACTTAATTTTTGTACTAATAACTTGTGACACACTCTATCGAATGCCTTCGCGAAGTCCATGTGGACAGCGTGAACTTGAATGCCGGCATCGACAGCATTAACAATTTCATTGTGATAAGTCACTAGATTTGTGCTTGTTGAGCGGCCATTCAAGAATCCGTGCTGTTCATTGATGAAAATTTGAGCAGTATGGTTTCTTAAATAAGGATAGATTAAAGCCTCGAAGATCTTTGCGAAAGCAGACAGGATAGAAATTGGTCTATAATTGGTAACATCCCCCTTGTCACCGTTTTTATGAATCGGGACAACTTTAGCAACTTTCCAGGCAGACGGAAAATTTCCAGAAGATAAAGATTTATTAAAAATGATAGATAAAGGGAAACCAAGTGAAGAGTAGCAATTAAAAATAAAATAAGGCGAAATTCCATCTGGTCCTGCACCCTTAGTTATATCAAGACCTTTTAGGTAATCAGATACACGATCAGGTGTTATATGTATTAAAGATAAATTGTTACTATTGCCAGTATCAATGGGCGATTGTGTGATTGAAGTGGAAATGAAAGTTGTTGAAAAGTGAAAACTAAATAAATTACATATATCAGGTCCGTTTGAAGCAGTTAAGCTGTCTAGAAAAACTTTATGAGGTATTTGGTTATTGTTAATGCGTTTGTTTTTCAAGAAAGTATAAAAATATTTTGGATTCTTTCTAATGCTCTCTTCAACATTGTGTACGTAGTTATTATAACAAGTAGATATTAAAATTTTACATCTCTTATTCAATATTTGAAGAGAAATTTCATCTAGTGGATTTTTATATATTCTAAATTTATGAAGTAATTTATTCTTTTCTTTAATAACTTTAATAAGTTGTCTTGTAAACCAAGGAGGATATTTTTTATTTTGATTTATGTTAGTTTTAGGTACATGTTTATTAATTAAGTTATTTAAAATGTCATAGAATTCTAAGATCATGTCATCTACATGTTCACAATTGGAGAGTAGTGTAGTCCAGTCGATCATATCCAATTCGAACTTTATGTGGTCATAATTTGCTTTATAAAAGTTGTACTTACATATCTTGTTAGCATTTAAAAAATTGCAATTCTCAAACTGTAAAGTGATATCAAGCGGTACATGTAAAGGATCGATGGAAATTAAAGGAAATGAGGACGCGTTAACAGAGATGTTCGTTAAATTACTTAGTACTAAATCAAGAATTTTGTCACGATTATTTGTAACGGTATTATACTGTATGAGATTGTTAAGAGATATGAAATCTGTAAACAATTGATTAAGAGAGGATCCAGTATTAAATGTTGTAGTTACTTTACTACCACTATTGATACCAGTGGACCATGTTAAACAGCTCATGTTGAAGTCTCCCACCAAACAGATATGATCAATACTATCGGATACTTTATTAAAATTATCAATAAAATTCTCAAGTATCTTTTTGTTTACTGGAGGTGGTAGATAGACGGCGCAGATGTATATACTTTTTTTTTTGCATAATGATATTTTCACATAGAGATCTTCACAAAGACTTTCTCCAGTTTTATAGCGAATAGAGTTAAATTTAATAGAAACAGCTATCAATACACCTCCACCGTCCTTATTATTATGAAATCCTGTGCTTTCGCGGTCTCTTCTGTAAACATTATATCGAGTATCAAATAATTCACTGTCAAAAATATTATTATTAAGCCAAGTTTCGGTTAGTATTATAATATCGTAATTACTACATGTAATATTACGTAAAAATCATGAGTTTTAGATCTCAAACCTCTAACGTTTTGATAATATACATTTAAATTAACGAATTATATATTTGAACACACAAATATAATACGTTATTACGATATGACTGAGTTAAGTTACTTGAGGCTATCCAGAGTCTGTTGGTTTTTAATGTATATTGATTCGTCGAATTCAGTCTTCCTTATAAACACCCTACCTTGTTTAATCCATACATATTTATACCCCTTATCTTTGACAATTTTTCGAGCAGCGACGTGTAATGTCATGAACGTCGAGCAACCAAGAATCAAATACAAACACGATAAAAGCCATAAAATAATTATATATACAATATTATGAACTTGTTTGGTTGAATACGCTAACCTCCAGGGTCAACTGGTTCGTATTTGATAAAAAAAACTTTTATTTATGTATAGCTTATTTATCGAGGAAGTTTATAGGCTCACATCACGATAATAGACATAGATGAAAATGTTGCAAAAACGGACACAATTTATTTCTTTTACGACCTTCCGTTGCATGCGCTGTAGGTGCCTGCGACTCAATCTCTCTAATCCTCTCTCTCTCTCTTCCTTTTTGATGTGAAAACTAGTATACATAGCACATAGAGAGAAAATTAATTTAAATTAAAACTACAAAGTACATACAACTTAAAGAAGACAAAAGAGGCTATTAATCATATCATCTCAGCCCGCTGTTGAACATAAGTCCCACAGTTAGGCTCAGATCTCGGTCACAACAGGAAGGAAACTGATCTACTATACCGCGCTAGTCTGACGTGTTGGCATATGGTGTTACATCGAGTTTTGTTTCTCTTGCAGTGATGACAGACTTTTACTATACCGACGGACAAGAGAGACCTCTTACCCGTCGGTATATAAAAGCGGTGGTGGTAAATTGTATTCTTACTCAGTCACCACACGGATAGGCTATTAACATATACATTAAAAAAAATGGTGATCCCCAACTACAATAATACATAATTATTTTTTGCAAAAAAAAAAAGAAACCGCCTCCAATAATGTAGACAATGTATGTAGATAAACTATTAGATTTTTGTTGATTTTTCAAAAACCGCTTGTCCGATTTCGATAAAATTTTCTACCCTTTCCAACAAAAGAAGAATCATCGAAATCGGTTCATAAACGACGATGTTATCCACGAACAAACATAAATACAGTCAAACAAACAAACAAAAAACAAACATAAATAAAAGCATATATACGGTCGAATTGAGAAACCTCCTCCTTGTTTGAAGTCGGTTAAAATTACTTATAATAACAATATTTATGTACTTATATACAATGTAACGTAGCCTTCACATTAATCATTTTATAAGTACTGTATAAGGATATTAAAATAATAATAAACAAAAACTAACATAATCACCTGTCAATTTGTATAACAGCCACGTATCCAAGGTTCCAAATAGAGCGTCATTATCTTGTACAGCGGTCTTTAGTGCGGGTATGTTTTGAAGTGCCCAGTATAATCTCAAACATGTCTGAAAAAATATTTGATAAAGATATTCCTCTACATTCGGCACAAACTACGTCCCGTGTTTCTGCCATGAATACTACCAACCCATTGGCTTAACCCACCCTAACCGAATCAATTCCACTTAATACTATAGCGACAACGATATTCGTAAAAGTTTCCGTGTGGTGAAGGAGTAAGAATACAATTCATCACTCCCTATTTTGCTCGTGGATGTCGTAAAAAACAATTAAGCGATATCCTTACTAATATTATAAATGCGAAATTAAGTATGTTTGTTTGTTATGCTATCACGCTTAAAACACGGAACCGATTTTAAAAATTCTTTCATTAATGGAAAGCTGTAATATCAAGGAGTAACATAGGCTATATTCTATCCCGGTATTCCCACGGGAACGGGAACTACGCGGGTAAGACGACTGAAACCGAAGCGAGGGCGGGTTGCTGGTTATAAATGAAACCCTATACCAACCTGTCTCACCAACATGGTATAATAAAGTCAATTTCTTTCCTATTGTGGAGGAGGCTCGAGCTCAACAATGAAACGTATATGAGCTAAAATGATGATGATATCTTTAAGAGGTCAGCTACTTTCTGACCACCTCTCTAGCTTTAAAAAAACACCATTAACGTCATGCGAGAAGGTGGTGAATTGTATTCTTACTCCGTCACCAAACGAAAACAATACACGCGATTAAGGTATATTATAACAAAACGCGAGATTAGTCTAGGATTGATAACTACTCGCGCTTTAAATGATACGATAGTGCAGCAGGTTTGACACATCTAATTTGACTTTTAGTTTTATATCTACGATCAATGAAATAAATATGTTGACTACAATGGCATCTTCAAGTATATTAAAAAAAAATTAAAGATGGCGGATTGGAATAAGTACTGACCAATGCCCCCAAGTGTTGTGGGTTCGACCACAAGCAGGACAATTCTTAGTGCGATTCAAAAAAATTATTACTCTTGGTCGGGGTGTCAATTGCATTCTTGCGAAATTTGAATCAACAATTATTTTATTCTTCAATTCGGGCGGTCATCTTTTTAATAATAGAAATTAAGAAAAAGGTTTTTATTAAATACGACTTTTACACATATAAACATAGGTGGGCACAGTTAATAAAAAAATAACTTCGTTAATCGTTAATTCGTTAATTAAAATGTTAACTTCGATAATCGTTAAAGCGTTTTTGCGAATATTTAACGCAAGTTAAAGTTAACCGTTAAAAGTTAACCATCTAAAACTTATACTGCTTATATCTTGGCCGTGGATGTTGTAAAAGACGACTAAGGGATGTAATATGCACATAACATTTGTGCAAGAGAAGGAAAACTCTAAATAAAACTCTATACCAACATATCTCACCAGCATGGTATAGTACGTCAAAATTCTCCTATTGCGGAGGAGGCTCGAGCCCAGCAGTGGGACATGTACGAACTGAGACGACGACAACGGCTTTTAGGCTGAAAGAAAGAGATAAATTCTACAGCATGTAGTAGAATTATGTTGGCATGAATCTGTCCACACTACCTTGGGATATGCTTCTGCCGGTAGCCGCGGTAACAAAAGATTCTCCAATATTTACGTCGCTTTTTGACATAATAACCAGGTGGAGGTAAGAACATATCACTTCTGCTACTCTCATAATCTACAGTTATGTCACAGCAAGAGGGGGTGGATCGTGCGCAAGAGGAACTCCCGTACGACACCATCCGCCGCCGACGACTCGGCCGCAGATGTGGAAATTACGAACGTGGCGTAGCGCGTAATTCAAAAAAACAAATGACAGCATGTCAACAAATGACTAAATTAACGGACTAAAGTTAACGGAAGTTAACAAAAGCGTTAACATATTTTGAAGTTAACTTAAAAGTTAATCCATTAAGCAAAATGTTAACTTCGTTAATTAACCATTAACGGAGTAACGAGTTAATGCCCACCTTTGCATATAAATAATATTCAAATGGAAATAATTGTATACATACTTGGGTATTCATGAACTTGAATACACTGCCTGCTTTAAATCTCTTGCTTCTTAAGATTAGGTATAATATGTAGGCACTTGCTTTGAACAGCTGAAATATTTGAAATAAATCAGATATTTACGCTATTTACATAGGTATGTAGTAAGTGTAATGGGGACACATACATATTTGGCACACTTGTAAAATAAAATATCTTACAAATAAATTACAATCATATGATAGTTCTGGCAACGCGCCCCGGCACACATGTAATTAAAAAAAAGGCGGCAATTCAGTTTACTGCTCTTAATTATAGATTTTTTAAAAACATACGTTTGCAAAGTACCGTGTAACAGTTCCTTCCATATTTTTTTTAAATCAACACCTAGCACTAAGGATATAACACTTATGTTGCGGGAGACATTACAAACATTAAACGAACGGACGCAAATTACATCCAGACTTAGAACAATAATTTGTGGCTCGCACAGTATTGTCCTGCGTGGGATTCGAACCCACGACACTGGCACTGTAGGTCGATATCTTGCGCCACATGTGCAGTCGAAATAATTTTCATCAAAAGTATGTTGCTTATTAATAAACAAGTGTGCAGTACTACTACTGCACTCTATGCCTACGCATATTTAGTACAATCGACTATTATATTTCGCGTGTTAGCTAATTCCCATGTAATGAGTATGAGTAATGCATACAGAAAACGCTTAAGAGTTATACTTTCCACTAAATATCTTATTAGAAAGTGTCTTACATTATTTGTAAGCACTGCAAAAGCACACTTTAGAAAACAAGGTTAACATTCCTATAATGTACGATCTTGTACGATACCTGCGAGCGGTGAAATATTTTTTATGATATATAAAAATATTTTTTTATGATATGGTTTGATTATTTGATAACTTTTGATGATTTGATAGACTACTAAACTGCCCGGACCAGCCACGGGCCTCAAAGATTCGGTATCAGTGATGAGACCAATAGCGATGAGGAGGGAATACGGGGGTTACGTGGTCGCGCCCCGTCCCTTCTTCAGTCCCAAAAAGAAAGGACGTCGTGCGTGTAAACCATGGCCTGTCAAAAAAACCCCGCTAGATTAAGATGCGGTGATGGAATAAGAATACAATTCACCACTTCCCATCTTGCGCCCAGATGTCGTAAAAGACGACTAAGGGATGTCATACGCATATAGCATTTATGCAAGAGACGGAAAACTCAATTAAAACCCTCTGCCAACTCGTCTGACCAGCATGGTATACTAAGGTCAATTTCCCTTCTATAATAGAGGAGGCTCGAGCCCTACAGATAATGTCTATGTAAGAGAAGGAAAACTCGACATAAAAATCCATGCCCACACGTCTGACCAGCGCAGTTTAGTAGGCTAATTTGCCTGCCATTATGAAGGAGGCCCAAGCCCAACAGTAGGACTTATGTGAGCTAAAACATTGATGAAGATGATATGAAGAAGAATACAATTTATTACCACCTATCCTGGCTGGGACTGTCGTAAAAGACGACTAAGTGATATAAAAAGCATGTAACAAATTGAAGTGAAACCCTAAACCAATCAGACATCCAAAACGATATGGTACGACAATTTCCCGCCTATTCTAGCGGAGCTTCAAGCCCAGCAGCAGGACGTACATAGGGTGAAATGATGATGATGATGATAAATAGAATTAAATATTATATACCTTCCAAGTATATGATGTATTCCATTGTTTAACTAGTTTATCAGCTCTCAAATCTTTCCAGGTAATAAATTTGTGGAAGGGCTTGCAAGTTTTGCGAGACCAATTGAGAAATGTACCTCTTTGTGTTGATATACCCATGGCAGTAATTTGTGCAGCTGAGAGCGTCGCACCTGTAGGAACGTAGTTCAATAAATTTCAATAGTAACAATTTTTTTTTCATTGCACACCAACAAACAGTACACTCGATGGAAAGTGTTGCTGCCGCTCGTGGACCTTTGCTAGGCCACTGCCTAGTGTGAAGGGAGTGTGAATGTGTGCAATGAGGTTAGGTGAAATTAAAGGCATCACCAGAACCCATCACATGCAAACACCCTGAGAAAGCTGGGCTTCAGGCCCTGTCGGTCACCGTAAGAAGCACGGTAAAAAATTGCTACTATTCAAACATTCATTTTCTGAGAGAGTGTGGTAATACCCAGGGCAGACCGGGCTGCGGTTGTAGACAGACAACTGTCAACAGTTTGGTCCTACCACTATTAGTATGTAATATGGGGTGGCTATGTATATTGCTGTATTAAACAAAGAGAGCAATAAAGTTGGATTACAAATGAACAGTAACAAAACAAAAGTTACGACAAATGGATGAGAAATACCAATTTATGTGAACAAGTATGTCTACTTAGAAAATCTCTTATCATTCAATGCTAACAGTAATGAAGAAGAAGTTGACCGAAGAATTAATATCACATGGAAGAAGTATTGGTCACAGAAAGAGATTCTAAAAGGAAATTACAATTATAAATTAAAGAAAATAGTTATGGATACGTCTCTTCTACCCTGTCTAACATATGGAAGCCAAACATGGGTCTTTACAAATACCATAAAAAACAAAATCACAAATTGCCAACATGCAATGGAAAGAAGCATGCTAAAGATCCGAAGGATACAAAAAATAAGAAATAGCTTTATAAGAAGTAAAACAAAACTAACAGATAACTTTGATAACTTTATTTATTTGTCTCAACATGTGTACAATAAGATGTTACATAATTTATAGAACCAACATGTTCTGTCCATTAGAAGACATGCAAACTTATAATAATGATGTATAAGGTAACACAATTAAATATCTATTAATAGTAATCATTAAATAACATATAATCATAAGAAATGCTACTTGTTGCCAAATAATTGTAATTAATTAAAATATGAATGTCAGTATTGAATGAAATGAAATAGATTAGTAGTCAAGTAATTATAATAGATTAAAATAAAAATGTCATTAATTAAATTATTACAGTACGGAATAAATTAAGAACAATAATAAAAAATGAATAAATTAATATAATTACAATTTACAATATAGCTACATCCTCAAGAAAATCTTTTATGTTATAGTAGCATTTATTTGTCAATATATTTTTTAATCTCTTTTTAAATTCAGTAATGTTTAGGTCCTTTAAAGCATTCGGTATTTTATTATATATTATAGGAGCCATGCAAATAACGCTTTTTCCTAAGAGGGACGTTTTAGCCGCATGCATACACAGTCTGTGTTTGTCACGGCGACTGCGAATACTGACATCGGACATTTTGGGAAAGAGATGTAGATTTGATTTCACAAATACAGATGTCTGATAAATATATAATGAAGGGAAAGTTAAAATTTTATAATTTTCGAAATATGGTTTACAACTTTCTACGACTGGTAAGCCAAACATAGCACGAACGCATCGTTTTTGAAGCTTGAAAACATTTTCTTTTTCAACTGAGTTGCCCCAGGATATGACACCGTATCTAAGTAGTGATTCAACAAGACCATGGTATGCAGTGAGTAATGTAGTAATATTTACTTCAGGTGCTAGTTTATAAAGCGCGTAGGAACGACTACTTAATTTTTGAGATAGCTGTGCAATATGCGCTTTCCAGTTGAGTTTAGCATCAATAATGAAACCTAGAAACTTGGCACTGTCAACTCTATTTATGTTATAGTTTCCATATTTAATACAAATTTCATTATCGCGTTCATTAGCTCGTTGGCTAAAATGTATTATGTTTGTCTTGTCAAAATTAATTAATAAATTATTATTATGCATCCAAGATACAATTTGTGATAGTGATTCATTTATGTCATTTTCGTATGTCTCTAAAGATTTACATGTTACAGTTAATGTACTGTCGTCAGCAAAAAGAGTCATGGGTTGATCGACCGATCTAGGTATGTCATTAATGTATAATATAAATAACAGAGGCCCCAATACGCTGCCCTGTGGCACACCGTATGTTACAATACGCTCATTTGAGAATGTTGTTACCTCTTGTTTTGTTTTATAATCTACTATAGTAATTGCTGTATACTGTTTTCGGAGTGTTAAATAAGATATAAGTAGATCCAGAACATTTCCTCTAATACCATAACACTCCAGTTTTTTTGTTAAAATACCGTGGTGAACATGATCAAAAGCCTGCGTCATATCGCAGAAGATAGAGCAAACTGGATTTCTTTTGTCTATATTCACCATTGTTCTATACAAAAATTCATATACGGCCATATCAATTGTTTTATTTTTGCGGAACCCTTTTTGTTCATCACAAATAATTCTGTTTAATTCCAAATACTTATTAATTTCATTATATAGATATCTCTCTCTAAGATTTTAGAGAAAATGGAGGTGATTGCAATTGGTCTATAGTTTGACATGATATTCTTATTTTCTTTCTTATGTATTGGCTTTATAATGGAAACTTTTAGGTTCTCTGGATGAGATGCGCTACAACATTCATTAAACCTAAAGTGGAAGGGGGCTGGTCACATCTCACGACATAAGGACTGGCGTTGGTCATGGCGAATAACAAAGTGGATAGGTCCACCAGGAAAGCGCAAGGTTGGAAAACCGAAAAAAAGATGGGTGGATGACATAGTACATATAGCAGGAAGGAACTGGATCTCTTGCCCAGGACAGAATAAAATGGCAAGCCTTGGGGGAGGCCTTTACCTGAAAGGGGTCCATATTATCCAATTTAGACTAACAATACTAACATAGGTTATATATAATACACTAATATTCACTAATTTCTTACTTTAAAATTTACCTTGTATTAGGATATATGGAAATAAAAATGGCTTTATTATTACAGTAGGGCCTCGTTAATCCGGACTCCCGCTTGTTCGGTGATCGCTGTAATCCGGCCGGGCAATGGGATTCGCGGGGGAGGCCGGCGAGTGTAGGTGCGGGGGCTGTCATGCATGAGCCAATGCGCCGTCCGTCAGTGTTTTGTTTATCGCTTTTGGTATAATACGTACAGTGTCAATTTAGCGCGCTCGCTAACATCATGGTGCCGCCACGTAAACATACGACATTGACATTAAAAGACAAATTGCGCATTATAGAAATGTTAGATAAAGGTGACAGCTACCCTGTCATTGCTCGGAAGTTTGGTATAGGCAGATCAACTGTAGGCGACATAAAGAAAAACAAAGAAAACTCTTGAAGTTTGTTATCCTAACAGAACGTGGTCCCGATGTACGAAAAATACTGAAGAAATCGGAAAATTCTGTTTTAGAAGATGCTTTGTATACGAACCAAAAGATGATGTTCCTTTAGCCCAGCTTATTAACAGGTTGAGGGGACCCAATGATCATCAAATAAGTGAGGCAGACGCTCAAGAATGGGCTGCTGGTGGTGCCGAAAGCGAGTCACAAAAATATGAAGTGTTAACTGATGAGGAGATTGTGCGAGCGGCTATGTGTGAGGACGATGAGCAAGATGAGGACAATAGCGTTGAAGTTCCCGCCTCCACAAAAGTTGGTAATTCAGAGGCAGTAGGAGCTTTAAACACTGCTTTAAAATGGGCTGAAGAAAACGAATTTGATAGTCACGAGATAATGTTTCTTCGTCGACTTAGAAACCGGGCTTTCGAAATGAAGTGCGAAAATTACAAACAGAAGAGTATTACAGACTTTTTCAAGAAGAATTAACTAATGTTTTAAATATCTTAACTTACTGATTTTCTTACGTGGTTGTAATTTTGAACATTTTGTCTTTATGCTACATTTGTTATTTAAAAATTGATTAAAGAAACTAAGGTTAAACACGTGTTTTATTAACATTAAATATGGCATACTATAATCCGGACGCCTCGATAATCCGAAAAGAGTCTTGTTTTTGCCTCTCCGGATTAACGAGGTCCTACTGTAATATTATGTATATACTGTTTTAAGGGTAAGGGAAAAATAATCCTTTTCATAGGCATAATTTAAAGAATGGAAAATAGTAGTATTGTGAAAAATGCATGGGGCGCTTGTGATATATCTTTTGTATCATATTTTGGACTAATCATACTCATGGAATATTTTCGAGAAGTAATTTATTGGGCGCCCCAGGCTCTTTTCGCAATAATACCAATATCTTTCTTTGTCACAGGTCACAGTCCGGTTCATGGTCACGGGCGGTCACAGTCCGGTTCATGATCCATGACCATGAACGCTGCAAAGTGTTCGAAACGTCGGGCAATCAAAATACAAATATAAACGCGATAAAATTCGTAAATTAGTTTTATTTAAAATGTGTAATGCCCGCGTAAACAGAAAATTAATTGTAACTTTGTCAATCATTAGATAAAATTCCACTCCTCAATTATAATCTTTTAATAATTAATAAAGGATACGGTTGCTAAGAAAAAAAGTATTAATAATATATTATGTATTGAATCACTTAGATATATATACCTATGACTAAAAAATAATGAAAATATTCACCATTAAAATTTAAAAGTTACTTACCATTTAATGATTGATGTACTACACTTATTATGGATGTCCATAGTTCATCTGGATCTATTTCAACAAATCCAGGATGCGGATAGTGGAGGATTATCTGTATATTTAATGCACATAAAATACTAGTTCACAACTTATGTATGATATATAAAAAAATATTATCAACAAATATTACAACTATTTCAAATTAACAGTATGACGAAAACATAAATTATTTTTAAATATATGTAAAGAAAAGAATACCTGATCATCAGCTTTGCTAATAATTTCTGCTTTAGAATTGTAAATAAAAGCGCGAATAGTAGTAGTGCCAACATCTAAAGTAAGAATATATTTTTCTTCCATTGTAAGTCGCTCCCAACATACAACCTACAACTGCTACTAAATTTAACATATGATCCTAGAATACTTTTATTTGTATTTATCAAATGCACGATATACAACACTCAAACACAGAACTAGAATTATATTCCTTTTTTTTTTTTAATTTGTTTGGATCGCCCTTACGGGCAGGCTAAAGTCTTTTCGACCATACTGCCTTGTCTTACGTAGCTTATTTCTTTACATATTATTTACTTCTTCATATTGTATAACTTATTTATTGTCATGGTCCGTCAGTAAGTTAAGTCATTATCATTAATTAGTCGCTGAAAACCTAATTAGATGATTTCTCTGGGAATTCCGGTTGAATATGGAAATACACGTAAACCACTCTTATATCACATTCACCACATTTCAGCACCTTCATTATATTATATTATATAAAATATCAGCAAAATTATTCAATATAACACTATAAAACACTAAAAAAATTAATATAATACAAGAGCTTAACATGACATTTCCAAATTCGCGCCGAAACTCAGAATTATATTCCGTCAAAATCTTGTTTTTTTTTTTTTTTCTTTTTTGTTTGGATCGCCCTTACGGGCAGGCTAAAGTCTTTTCGACCATACTGCCTTGTCTTACGTAGCTTACTTCTTTACATATTATTTACTTCTTCATATTGTATAACTTATTTATTGTCATGGTCCGTCAGTAAGTCAGTCGTTATCATTAATGAGGCGCTGAAAACCTAATTAGATGATTTCTCTGGGAATTCCGGTTGAATATGGAAATACACGTAAACCACTCTTATATTACATTCACCACATTTCAGCCCCTTCATTATATTATATTATATAAAATATCAGCAAAATTATTCAATATAACACTATAAAACACTAAAAAAATGAATATAATACAAGAGCTTAACATGACATTTCCAAATTCGCGCCGAAACTCCCGTCAAAAACTTGTCAATATACATCAATTTCTTTTTTTTCTTGCTTGGGTCGTCCTTACGGATAGGCTAAAGTCTTTTCGATCATACTGCCTTGTCTTACGTAGCTTACAAATAATTTTCTTTACATGTTAGTTACTTCTTCATTTTGTATAACCTATTAATAGTCAGTAAGTAGCAGTAGTAAGTCAAATAGTTATCATTAATTAGGTGCTGAAAACCTAATTAAATGATTTCTCTGGGAATTTCGGTAGAATACGAAAATACAGGTAAACCACTCTTATATCACATTTACCATACTTCAACACCTTAATTGTATTATCTATATGTATATAGGAGAGGCGGGTTTTGTGAGCGATATATTGACTCATCACCCTATCTCTGGAACCATAAGACGTACAGACTTGAAATTTGGTATAAATATTCCTTTCGTAGAGTAGAGGTCAACTAAGAACGGATTTTACGAAATTCCACCTGCAAGGGGTGTTTCGGGGGCGTTAACAATAATATACATTTAAAGGAACAAGGTGAACCGAAGCTACTGAAGCTAGAAAAAATAAATTTGGACCGTAGTTTCATTTTGTGACGTAGGCACCCACTAAGAAAAGATTCTTTAAAATTCCATCCCTAAGGGGGTGAAACGCAACGGTAAAGTTTGTATGGAAAGAAAAAAAATATAAAAAATGGGTGCGTGTACTTATGTACGCGCGTGAGAAGTTATACTTCTTTGGCATCATTAAAAAATAGTTTTTAATTGCATGCAAATAATTAATTACAATAAAATAATAGAAGGATTGGAAAAGGATAATCAACAAAATTCAGTTTAATAGTCATCAAATTTAAAACTAAAAGAATCTTAGATTGATCTTAGATATCAATAATTAATATTAAAAATTGAAAATTAATATATTTATATAATAATATATTTAATATATATATTTCAAATATATATATTTAATATAAATTTATATAATATATAATTAATATATAATTAATATATATATATATATATATATATATATATATATATATATATATATATATATATATATATATATATATATATATATATATATATATATATATATATATATATTAAAAACAAAATTTAGAGAATAATAAATATATAAGACATAATTTGTACTAAATATTATAAGATTCTTAATTTTAAATGTTTATTATTGATTATTTAATATTTTAAAAATAAATTTAATAATATATTCAAAAATTGAATTTAAGGTTAAGCAGACAGCTTCATACTGTTAATTTTGTGTCACAGATGCGCGCGCATCTTAAAATTTCACTCAATGAGCGGTTAAGCAGACAACTTCATATTGTTAATTTTGTGTCACAGATGCGCGCGCATCTTAAAATTTCACTCTCATCATTTTTTCATAACGCGCCTAAAGAAGTATAACTTCAAAAATCTTTAGCTACTGTCTTCAAATTAAGTACAAATGCTCTTTAATAAATATAAATAAACACGTGTTTCAGCGGTTGTCCATTTTCATCCTCTAAGGGTGTAAAATAGGTAGAAAGATGACACTTAATTAACTTATCACAGAGCCGAAAGTACTGAAGCCAGAAACATGAAATTTTGATATTAGTTTCTTTGCGTGACGTAGAAACTCACTAAGAAAGGGTTTTTTGAAATTCAACCCCTAGGGGGTAAACCACAGTAACAAAGTTTGTATAAGGAGAAAAAAATCTACATCGATATTCTTCAAATTCTCCAAAAATACTCTTCAGTAAAAATAAATAAAGACGTGTTTCAGCATTTTTTATTTTAACACTATAAGGGTGTAATAAAGTATACTAATATTATAAAGCAGAAATGTTCCTTACGAATAAACTCAATAACTCTTGGACGAATTTCGATAATTCTTTCACCATTAGAATGTTACAGTATCCCTGAGTAACATAGGCTATATTTTATCCCAGTATACCCACGGGAATGGGAACTATGCGAGTAAGGCGACAGAAACCGAAGCGAAGCGAGGGCGGGTTGCTAAAATTACATAAAACATCAGCAAAATTACTTCTTCTTCTTCTTTTTTTGTCTTGGCAATCAGCTATTAATACAAGCCATTTTTGCCAGTGTAGTGATAATTTTCTTTTCAAATTATCAATTTATTCATGTCAGTAATGGTCCGTCAGTAAGTCAAAGTGTCGCCTCCAACAGTGTAATGGCCACTGTTAGGGGTATCTTCTGAGAATTTTAGTGGAGACAAAAAGGTATGTATAGCAGTTTTATATCATATTCACTATACCTCAGCAGTTTTGCCACTATATATTACATAAAATGCCATCAAAATTATTTAATATAACACGTTAAAACACTAAGATATTGAATATAATACAAGAACACCACATGACACTTCCAGATTCCCGCCAAAATCCATCAGCAAAATTATTCAATATAACACTTATAGTGTTGGTACACTTACACTAAAAAAATGAATATAATACAAGATCTTAACATGACATTTCCATATTCGTACCGAAACTCCCAATATACGTCAACATCAAACAATTATGATTTTTTTTTAATTTAATCCTTAAACCTTTATGGGCAGGCTATTTCGACCATACTGCCTTGTCTATGTAGCTTAATTTTCTTCACAAATTATTTTTTTTTCGTCGATTAAGTCAAATATTTGCTACTCCCGACGTGATTTTGATATAGTTTGAAATCGTTAATGTTGCACAATTTCAAGAAAGCATCTTTGTGGTGATCGAGTTCGATAACGTTATTAATTTAAAGTAAGAAAATACAGCACATTTGATGAAAATAACAACGACAAACGCAAAGAATTCATTCTTGATTTTGTTCAAGAGTACCAAATATAAGTTTAGTGAGATTGGAATTGAATCGGATTTGAAATTAGTATTGATTTCAAGAGTAGGCCTACTGTTATATGCACATGAAGCAGGGTCATTGTACTGATCAGTGACCAATTAGTAGAGTACCTACTCAATTTTATATCAGTGCACTAGTATGACAAAATTAGCGATTAATTGCTGGAAGCATAGTTTAATGAGTAATTACGAAAATTCTTACGTGCATTTCAATTACTAAAGTAGCCTTACACACACATACACACGCACAATTTAGAATAGATTATAATTATGACCATGAACGCTGCAAAGTGTTCGAAACGTCAGGCAATCAAAAATCAAATACAAACGTGATAAAATCCGTAAAGTAGTTTTATTTAAAATCTGTAATCCTCGCATAAACATCAGAAATCATTAGAATAGATTAGTTACTCACTGAAACTAGGGCGCTATGATGCAAACCTTTGTTTTCATTGCATTGAATTGCACGACTAAGCTTCATTTACACCATGCCGAGACCTACCTCAGAGAATACTACTGAGATACAAATTGATTCCTTCTTTCCTCTAATATCTTTTCTATAAAAAATTAAAAATAGACAATCCCGCTGAGTTTCTTGCCGGATCTTCTCAGTGCGGTCGCGTTCCGATCCAGCGGTAATTTTAAGAAAAATGTAAAAAAATTACAATATGTAAGTGCCCCCGCAAGGTTTATACATAATAAATTACTTGAATTAGTACTTTTTGTTGTCTGATGTATCACTCGTTACCTATGCTGATAACCGCATAATAATTGTTATTCGCTACAAAAAAAAAACATATCATGGCTATTCAGGATAAACAATGTTGTGGATGGCACCGAGCGCCGTGGTAGGCTAATATTAACGGTCATGATCTCGAAACTAGAGATATCCAAAGCGACTTTTATGCTTCGATTATCCAGAAATCTGACGATCCAGTCACAGACTTTCTCGCGAATTCAATAAAATAATAGCTTCGATAGAAAGGTCTTATGGTCTTATCGCTATCAAGATTGAAAAATAGCGCCCCACTCTTGATTTCCATAGCTTCCGCCCAACACAAGAAGTTCACCAGTCGATCGACCATGACAAAAGCTGTACTAGGGATAAGCTGATAATCTTCAAAAACTGACGGGTTATTATTCTCTCAATCACCTTAAAAAGCAAAGATGTTATCGCTATTTGCTATAATTTAACGGGTCTGACCGGTCAACTTGTTTTGGGATCCGGTCAACATTGAACTCAGGTAGAAACCAACGTATTAAAGACGCAGGAACATCGTATATATGAAATAAGTGCAAATGAACGAGGTTCAAGTCAGGGTCTTCAGGACTACCGTAGGGACGAGATCCGGTCCGCTTGACTTTCCAAATTATATAGTTATATTAGTCCAGCTACTGCTTGCAAGCAGCGACGCTGCCCAAAAAATTGGCTTTTTTAATTTACATTCAGCCACTTTCATTTCATTTCATTTCATTCCAGATTTGGACCCATAGTATATTATGATTATTTTAAGTAATAACGAATATTTTATTTATTTTATTTTTCATGGAGTTAATTTCATAACTTAGATAGTAATAGTTTGATAACGACTACAAAATATGTAGGTCATATATTAATAAACGTCGTCTTTTTTAACAATAACTTTTATAACTCTCTTACTATTGGAATAGTAATTGTGCATTGGTTTTAATTTTTTTTCAAAGAATCCTAACTTTTTTTTAAAATAAGATGTCATAAACATTGAAATATCGACTATTTGTTATTCGGCATTGGTTCAGGTGTTTAGAAGATGTTGAAACTAACAGTCCCAAAGACAAACATTTTAAAATTTGTTTTTAACACGCTTTTATTAGTTTCACCTGTATGTATGCTTGCTTGTAATCAAACTCTTTGAGCTCGATTTTCTCCTACTTTGAGCGATTCGATTTTATTTAAACTTTGCACATCTGTTAGAGACCGATGACAATGCAATAACCCGCTTTTTTTTGGTTTGGTTTTTTGGATGTGGGTTACGATCGGCGCACTTTTCGCTGGCTCCGTCCGGGGTGACAGAGGAACGTAAGCGCGCACGCCCGTAACCCACCCGCAGGTGACTTGACCTCAATGGTCGGATGCAATAATACGCTTAAAAAAAATCAATTGTCCTAATTAGATTCGCCAGGATTCATCAACTTCTTTCCGCATCCTTTGCATGAGAGTAAGAGAGATAGAGCTAGTGGGGCACTCAGCATAACACAAAAGCGTAGAGACTTTCCTATGGTAATAATTGCTTCTTGAGCCGTATACATTCATCGATGTACCGACAAATTTAATTTGCATACTAATTACATTCTGGTGGCCATTCACTAAAAAGTGAGAAATAAATATACCTAGTTTAAAAAACTAAAAAACACGCTTTCAACTAAAAAGTGTAAAATAATTTTCAATATAGGCAGAAAATAATAATGAATGAAATATATTAATATTATTGTGTAAAAAGCTTCTGGTGCTCGATTTACGAAAATATGGCACAAAGCGCGTTGAGAGCGTGTTTTTTAGTTTTTTAAACTATATTTATTGAACTATAAATTTCTATAGGCACATTTGGATGATGAATAAATGCCTGTTATTCTTTATCAATATGGTCACATAACATGTGAATGCTTACATTAGTGTGCCTAAATCTAGCACCTCTGTATTTATTTGGATTTAATTCTTCTTAGATAGTTCGTCGTTTGCTCTTAACTATTCCGCGCAAATAAATGCTTGTTCGTCTATTGATTACAAACATAAAAAAACAATGAAATTACACTCCCAAGACAGCTTTCGTTACAGAGTTTCTGGCCACGGGTGGATCGTTTATATAACCGTGACCATAAAATCCGTTAAGTGTTTGAAACGTCGGGCAATCAAAGATTAAATACAAACGCGATAAAATCCGTAAAATAGGTTTATTTGCAATGCACTGCAATGCACACATACTCGCATAAACATCAGAATTAATTGTTTATTTACAGTTTTACATTTGCACTTTTATGCCGCTAGTACTTATGACGGCTTTGTATATTATTTTAAACAGACATTACAAAAAGACATTATATTTATTTGTGTATAATGAACTTGCTAAAGTACTTTAATATAATGAATTATGATTTAATTAAATCACAACATTCACATTTCCATTTAGTTCACTAACATTTTTTCAAGCATTATTCGTAGCAACATCTGTACCGGGCTTTTTGGGCGACAACTACTTCCAAGTTCCACGTCCTTATTTTAGTCTATTTACATACACGGAGTAGGACGTCACTTTGATCTTTGTTTTTCTATAATGGCAACAAATGTCTGCTTGACAGACGAACGCGTTTTAGATCTTCGAACGCTAATAATTGTGATGTAAAACGAAATAACAAATATTTACTAGCCATCATGGCGAATCCAAGGAAATTTAGTGAAAAAATTGCCCTCCATCATCAAAAGCAGGCAGAAGAAACCGCTGCTTTTGAGAAAATTATGCGCGAAGTTTCCGACGCAACCCAAAAGGTATGTCGCCTATTTACTCAGGCAGTCGCTTCCTGGCCGTCAAATGTGCCCGCCGACGTAAACAATAATCATTACAATACACATATTGCGCGTAAACTTTCAAATGAACATTTTGTTTTTAACTAAACTATAAATTACTATTCTGTTTTGTGTATATGCACGATTATCATTGTCAAACATTATCAGAAATCTGTTTTAATACCTATTCTACACAATAGCTAGTTAGAACGATCGCAACATTTAATGAAACTATGATACTATAAAGTCGCGGTGTATAATCATGTGATAACAATTGTTAGTTCTCTATAAAAAAAAAACAGTCCTTCGACGAGAGATTGAGAAATTGTGTTATTATGTATGTTTTTTTTAATCTTTATTAGAATAAAAATATCACACAAACTATGTATGTTTTATCCTCATGTATTTATCATTGCATTTTCTTGAAACATAAATATGTTTATTATGGCAGTACAGCCAAGATTGAGGCAACATGGTTACAGGTTAATTCAAGTAAAATAGCAAGCGTCAAACCACCACCTGAACCTAGTGATAATAATGAGACTACACTTCGACCTGCATCACAAGGCTTGGGCACCTTTCGCAGTGGTTCTCTGCCAAATGTGGCTGCACCACAGGCCAACGTCAAAGAGCTGACAACATCTAAGGTTCCTTGTTTTTAAGATCAGATTGTAATGAATCCTTTTATATAAATCTACCAAATATTAATTTTGCAGATCATAAGAACTTCAGTGCATACACTAAATATAATAGATAACTTTAATAATGTCACACCATACAAAAACTATCAATATAATATTTAAATTTATGTATAAATATTATGTGAAGTTCTTAAATATTTGCAAAATTATAGTTATATGTAATCTGTGGTAGATGGCTATATTTCTTTTATTTGGGTAGTGGTGCAGTTGTAGCTGGCTAATATTAGTTTTTTGTTTTATTAAATTATAGCCAATTAATGTACTATCTGTTTCCTCAATCTGTTTATTTTGTGGCTGTAATAGAAAATAAGAAGTTAAATAGTATTAGTAATTTATATAGTTATAATGATTTATTGTTGTTTTAATGTTTACTATTATAATTTGTAGCAATAACAAGAATGTTGTTATTATCCTTTTAAAAATCTTGTGAAAGTATTGCTAAGTATGTTTGATTGCCTGTTGTAATAGAATTCTGCATGTTAACTGGAAATCGTTCCATGATTTTTATTTATCTTTTAAGAGTCTAAAATTTTACTTGTGATGTGACTTGACATCCATTTGCATAAGTTTGCTACTACAACCATAAAGTTCCTATCTTTTATACCTGATTTTTAGCAATAAAGAATGTTGTTGGAATTTTCTTCAAATATTCTCAATTTTTGAAAATTTTCTCAATAAATTATGTGTAACAAGCATGATGTTTAGAATTGTATAATTAGCGGTAATAGGCTGATCTCCTATTACGTGGGGGTTAAGGATTGTGTGGCAAAATGTTGGGTCTGTTTATCTCTGCTTAGCCCAACAAGGTTAAAGGAGGCCTTAAATAATTAAATACATCACTTAATAATCCTATCCTGTTATTCTTTAAAGGTATATTTTTTACTGTGCTAGGTATAGTCAGGACCCTTATAGAAAATACATTACAGCATATTAAATAGAATAATTAGTGTAACAAAAAAAACTAAAAATGTATAAATGTTCTTTTAAAAGTAATCACTCTTAAAAGAAATATTATAATTGTTTTAAAACAATATTAGAAAATAGAACAATAACCAATATCAATAGAAAATGCTTTTTAATTTTTTTGTTTTAATACAGAATTAGGAAATATTTAAGAAGAAAATATTGTGACATTTGTACCTTTATTGTTAGTTACCAATAAAGGTCTTTAGAACAGGATAATGTTCAGGTTCAAACTGCTCAGTGAATACATGCATAACTAGATCAGCTAAAATATAATATCAGGTTACACATGGATATGAATCCTATAGTTTGTTACTTGATAAAGAACGTAAAATCTGGAATACCACCCCAACCACCTGTATGAATCGTTCAGAAGAGAAATTTTTATTTGTTTAATATTAAAATTTCAATTTTCAATGATTTTATTTGGGTGATACCCATATAAAATCATGAAATACATTTTATTTTCCATTTATTGCAATATAACTTAATTGAGATCTTAGAAAGTTAATTTAAAAAATATGTACATTTTTTTAATAGTTTTTCTACTTAATATTTATTTGTATAGATATGAACATTATTAATATATATTTCTTATTTTTTTTTCTGTTCTGCTAATTGTAATCCATATGTATCTTAGTATTATTATTTTGCACCTATATATTTTAGAAAATGTATCTATAGGTAGATAAGTAAATTGCTTATGTATAAATGATCCCAAATGTACAGCTAGAACAAATATGAACAATCACAGCGACACATGTTTATAGCAAAAAAAAAATATGCCCCATCGCCGATGGTAACAGTACCATAATTTCTATGGTGCTTTTCTAACATTACCATATGTCCAGTTTGAATGGGACAGTTCTGTTTTCAGGCTGTCTAGACAAAAAATGGGACACACGGGAAGCATTTGTTTTCAAATAAAAAAAAAACTTAAAATCGGTTCACCTAATTGAAAGTTCTGAGGTAACAAATATAAAAAAAAGAAATAGTCGAATTGAGAACTTTTCAGTTCAAAATTACCCATTTTGCAAACAGATCACAAATGATCACTTATTATAATAATACGGACTTGTTCTTTATCTTTACACTTTTCACGCGCTTTTTTTTTAGGTTTTAAGTTCATATTTTTACTTATTTCTATATGTCTATATGGTCTTGATTTATTTGGCTTTTAAACTCATATTTTCTCTATATCTGCAAGTGTCCCGTTCTGAAATAAAAAATAATGGTTACGTTTTGCAGGCGTCCCGTTTTAAAACACGTGGTTACATTACGCTTAGCTGAAATCTTTTATCCATTGGGTATTTTGATTTTAGGACAATAAAAATGTTAGAGAAAATTTTTGTTTATTAATCGTGCTATATAGCATAAATTATTTTTTTATTTAGTTTTTCATTGTCCGTAGCCAGAAGATATACAATTAACAAACCAGTATGCTATGGCTGGTGGTCGGAGTGGTGGGACATCCCCCTCGCGGTCTCCAGGCCAACGCGGCAGGGCATCGTCATCTGTCGGTCCAATGCGTCGCCCTGCTGACCGGAAACATGATACAAGTCCTTACGGCAGTACTGCTTATTTGAGGTAAGGTAGTTAATATTATATATGAATCATATAGGTAATATAAATTTGCAGGTGTACTCTCGGTTGACTTAGAGATACAAAGGCGTGCGTCCATGTATTATTCCACTAGGGAAAACATGATTAACAATTTTCTTTTACCACGCCATCGTAATAAAATTACTAGACTTTTTGCGCCGCAATCCGTCGTGTACGATAAGCTTCTGACCGAATGGCAGGAAAGGTGGGATTCGTCAATAAATGGTCGTCATCTATATCTATTCTTTCCATTTGTTCGTGAACGTTTAGAGAAAATTGACCACTATGTAACCCATCTCCACACAGGCCATGGGAATTTTAGAAGTTAATTATTCTATTTTACACTAATAGATTCACCATTTTGTAAATGTTCGACCTCAAACTCCGATTTTGAACAAACAGCTCATCACATCCTTTGGGAGTGCATTCTCTGGCATAACGAGCGGGACCTCATGTTAGACAGTCTGCATGTCACGTCTGGGGTAATATACCTACTACTCGGACTTAGTAGCAACTCGAGAAAATTGCCGTGCGTTCAGGCACTTTTACCATACCTACTATTGTAACCAAACCTAAAGCTCCCAAATAAGTCCATTAAGCTCTGTTCAATCCGTGGTGCTGTACCGCTGCGATTCACGTAGTTGTACTAATTCTTATTTACTGGCTTATTAGCCAACTTTGCTTCATGTCTCCCACTTTGCATAGGAGCGAAGTGGAATCTTTCCAACTCCTCTTGTTTTCTCTTCTGATTCAATTTGTTGCGGGTCCCAAGACAATTAAAAGCGTTTCCCGGGACTTCCTGAGGGTCAAACCTCGGTGTCTTACACGGAGACCATTGTGGATCCTGGCTTACAGGAGTTACAGTGGTAGTATTGGTCCAAAAAAAAATATAAATTTAAGTTTTTTATATTTTGCAAGTTTCTATGGCTACTGTACCCTCAGTTTCAACTTTGGAGAGTTTCTGGTAGGGATGATCGATGAACATCGATGTTCGATGGTCATCGATGTTGAAAGGAAAACATCGTTATTGAAAAGGAAACATTGATGATGAAAGGAAAACATCGATGTTGAAAGGAAAACACATCGATGTTGCTATGGGCAGAACGAAATTTCCTAAAAAAAAAAGCTCATCATTTGCCTGGAAGATTTTACTTCATCGTCGTAACATCGATGTCAAAATGGTTCGACAGATTTCCTAAAAAAAAAGCTCAACATTTGCCACGAGAATTTTATATCGTAACATCGATGTTCAACGATATCGATATTTCTGTAACATCGATGTTCGGTGTTCAATAAACATCGAACATCGATGTTGACATCGATGTTTTTCTAACATCGATCATCCCTAGTTCCTGGTACACTTATTGGTTAGCAATCGCATCAGTCAAAATTCGATGACAAACTTATTCGGTTGATTTGCCTTTTTTTTTTCACTTTTTTAATGCAATGGGTGCCAAGCGCGCAAACAGTACAACTGATGGTAAGTGTTGTTGCCGCTCATGGACCTTTGCTAGGCCGTTGCCTACCGTGAAGAAAGTGAAGGGAGTGTGAATGCGTACAATGAGGGCGCAGTAGCAAATTGCTAAAACTCAGACGTATTGGGACGCGTTCGCAGCCTACTCGGACGCGGTCGCCGCCTACTGGGACGCGGTCGCAACCTTCTGCGAGGCAGTAATCTCGCAGGAAGAGGCAGCGGGTCCCGCGCGCGAGAAGCGCAGTCTCGACGAAGCGACCCGCCGCCGGCGACTGGGGCGTAGGGATGCAAAAAAAACAACGATGTTTATGAACGATATATCGACGATACATCGTTGTTAAGGACGATGTTTTATGAACGATGTTTTTTGACGATACATCGTTGTTAAGAACGATGTTTTATCATAAGTTTATTAAAATTTGCCCGGAGGATTATATTTTTTCGTCGTAACATCGATGTCATCCCGCTGTTGTTAAAATATTCGACAAACGTCCTAAAAAAAAGCTCATCAAAATTTGTCCGGAGTATTTTATTACTTAGCAACATTGATATATCGTTTCTGAACATCGACGTATCGGTCATACACATCGATACTTTTAACATCGATGTTTTCTATGAGCGATGTTGCATCCCTAATGTCAGCCTACAAATGTCCTAAAAAAAAAGCTCATCAAAATCTGCCCGGACGATTTTGTCCATAACCAAAACATCGACGATACATGGTTGTTGAAGAACGATGTTTTACGTGGTTTAAGGGGTATAATGTACCTGAGTGCCGACAAATTTCCTAAAAAAAAAAGCTCCTCAAAATTTGTCCGGAGAATTTTATTTCTTAGTTGTAACATCGATGTGTGGTTTTGATAAACATCGAATATAGTTCATAAACATCGATATATCGTTCATAAACATCGATGTTTTACTTTTGAAAACATCGATATCCTGACATCGATGTTTTTTTATGAGCGATGTTGCATCCCTATTGGGGCGGCGTAGGCGCGACTACCTGCGCCTCATGCCGCCCTAGCCGAGGCCGCGGGTGACGTGACCGGGGAATTAGTCACCCCACTAGTGGGTATTCCGTCGGGCCGACCACTGATGACAAGTAACCCTGCTCCGGTGGTTGGTCCAACGACGAAGGCGACGTGGTGTTCGGAAGGGTTGTGGACGTGCGTGGTTACGTCCCTCTGTCGCCCCGGACAGAGTGGTGCGAGGAGTGTGCCGACCGCAGCCCACTACAAAAAAAAAAGAGTGTGATACTATCTCAGGCGGACCAGCCCGCGGCTGTAGTCAGAAAACTGTCAACAGTGTGGTCTTACCACTATCACTGTCTATAGCTAAACGAAACAGATCTTAATTTTAATTTGTTCCCAGACGCAAAATACGCAGTGTATTTTGGCTCCATGACTATTTAAATAATACTCATCTAATAAAATAATAAAAAACAATATTATATATTTTGTATACCTACGTTTTCTCCTTGCATTTCCAAAAAAAAATTACCTAAACTTTAGTTGAACGACAGATTATTTACGTCATCTTTCATAATAGATGCGTACAATAAATAATAGAGTGAAAATTAGTTCCTCGCGTCGTGATCCCGCCTAATTACAACCTTTGTTATTCATTACAAAGTTCTTACGAGGCTAGTGCAAATCACCGCATTATTTCGATTATTTAAATTAAAAGCTAACAAATAAAGATTATCTAATCTCGGTATAAGTAATTTTCTTGGTCTTTTTTACGTTCAAGTAACCGCATCGCACCTACTCTCGTCATAGAACATGGGCTGCTTGAAGTTCGAGACAAAGAAAAATATATTCCATATTTTCCATTGCTCATAATATTAGGCTTGTAAATTTAAAGTGTTATAATAATTTTGAGACGTACAATTAAATACACTGAATATAATTCCAAGAACTTCCATAATTTTGATTATGGTTCGGTTTTTGCATTGCTAAACGTAATTCTACCACTGGGCGACCGTTGCTAGTCTTACGTAAAACGGTATAGATTTCACAATATGTGTGAACAGCCAATTTGCCGTGTGGTGACGGAGTAAGAATACTACTCACCACCTCCACCATCTTGCCCGTGGTAGTAAAACACTACTAAAGCATATAACATCTTTGCAAGAGATCGAACCTGGAAATAAGACCCTATACAGACCTGTCTACTATACTAGGTAAATTTGCCTTCTATTTTGGCGGAGGCTTAAACACGGTAGTGTGACGTACATTTCAATAACAGTAATCTTTACTGAATTACAAAAATAAACATTATACACTGACTTTATCTAGTAGTAAAATTTTTATTTTATTAGGAAGACCAACAGCTAATAAGAACATTATAGGTTGAACAAATAAAAATTTAAAGCTAATAATAGGTCTCCACGCTTATGCGGCAATACAAAAACAAGCGACCTGATTATATAGGATAATAAGCAAACAAAAGTTAATAAAAAATAAACAAAAATGGGAAAGTAATATTAAACATATTTTTTTAAAAATTCCAAATAAGCATCCGTCTTATCGGTTCCACCTTGCTTACAAATAGGTCGAAGTTTAATGTTTTAGTTTGATTATTCAAATAGTTGCCCCCTCGCCACAGAAATGCATTTTGACGATAGTTGGTGGGCGCTGGTGGAAGATGGATTGGTGTCTATACACCAGACGCTATCGTCTAACAGATTTTGTTGGCACATTAAATTCAATTTTAGAATTTGTTGAGAATAGTCTAAGATGAGCCCTAATGTCCAAACTAGGTCGAGCCTATATCTTGGACGTTAGTCTCCACCCTTGTCCACGCATTACAATAAACAGATATGTACAGTTAGACGCTATAAAAAATGCAATCACCATAACAACTCTGCATTAACTCAGTACATATTAATATGAACATTAGCTTTAATAGATATGATAACTTGTGGGTATACTTGAGATGGTGGTAATGATGAAACAGCCAAACAAATATATGTCCATTCATCAGCCTGTCTACGTTCTATGTTGGGTATCGACCTTCCCTATTAGGATAATGCCGCAATTGGCACACATAGCCGGGAAGATGATGATCGTACTTGATGTTATATTTCCCAGAACAGTGCTACTGAGCATTTTTTGTTGCCATGTGCAAAATTCAACGTTCCTCGCACAAATAGTTTCAACTGTATGATGATATACCCAACATTATTCAGTTTCTCCTTTTAGAATATTATAAAAGATCAATTACTTCTACTCTTTGGGGTAAAAAACTGTAATTACTTGTTATTTGTTTATATAAATCGCTAAGTCTGATATTTGGAGCTGCAGTGGTGTGAATTTCCTATACAACAGTATTTCACCCTTTTATAAATCTTAGGGGAAGAATTTATATAAAAGTTTTCTTAGTACTCTAATGTCATAAAAGGAAGCCATGCCATGCGCCGCGTGTTTGAGCGGTATGCTTTGCTTGCGAAATTACCCACGGAAAGCCTTTAGCAACCATATTGGGCCCCGCTCTAATAAAGACGACTACTATGCAATGACTATTATAAATGAGAGAACCTACTTGGAAGACAGATTTACACGACATTGGTAACACTACTACTTGGCTTGTAGCAGTAGTTGATTGGCAGAACCATAAAAGGAAAAAAATAATATTATTTATTTTTAATTATTAAAAAGATTTCATTAATGAGTACGATAAAATGTAAAATTATCCAAACAAATTTTAATGCTTGATCTCTTGATTATGTTAGTTTTTTTTTGTATTTATAGTACCTACTTTATCATACATCATAAGTAAAATTCTTAATTGAAGTGAGTACATATCCAATAACCGAACTGCGAGGGCGTTGTTTGAAAACTGGGCTGTAGGTGTGGTAAAAGCTGCTGACATTGGGCATCGCATTTCCTCAAATTTATACATCACTTGTACTTTACACCTACCAGGATACTGAAAGATGTACCTAATTTCATTATTCAAGTTTATCTCAAAATTTGTTAAGACTACTAAAAGTACGTAACGGGGAAATCCACTAGTTACTTTCGTAGTCGTCGCAATATGTCGTTCGCAGAGCACACAGGCGCGTTCTTACTTTGAATTTATGACTTTTGGTATTTTACGCATCTCACATGGGCCCATATAAGTCCAACTGTTGAACTCTGGCTTCTTTCGCAATAGATGGGAAATTGATTCACTATTCCACGCTGGTGAGACGCGTGGAATAGGGTTTTTTATGGAGTCTTCTAGAGGTGTACTCGTATATTCATAATAGGTACATGTGTTATAATACAAGTATATATTTAATTCGTATTAGAATAACCTAACATAGAGTAATAGGTTACCAGATCATCATCATCTTGCTCTTATCCCAATTACTTGGGGTCGACGCAATATGTCATCTGTTTTGACATATTGCAAAAAGTTTCGGCAATGACTTTTATGACCGGCCGCCTGCCTGACGTCAACCCTCCTTGGGAATGTAATCGTTGACACAAATGGTACCAGATGGAGTTGGTCCGGGTCAATCTAGGGCTCTTAGTCGTCTTTTACGACACCCACGAGCAAAGCAAGGGTTGGTAGTATTCGAAGCCGCTACCACACAGCAATAATAGGTTACCAGATATTAGTAAAATAATAGCCATAGTAGAGACGCGTAACAGCGACTGAGGGCGGCTCACCTCGTCTGGGCGCCTGAAGAGTGAGCGAGATGAATATTGAAGAACATAATTATACGTTCTGACTGCTTGCTTGTCATTGTGCGTGCGTAATGTGTGCATTGTAAAGACATAATTATACTCGTCGTTTGAATGAAAGCTGCATGAGTTGGTTACCAAGTATATAAGCAATGAAAACATTTTTTTTTCATTTAATGACTTGTTTCTATCACAGTATTAGCTAATATCAAGCAATATTTATCTTAATTTACAGTATTTGTAATGACTAAATCTAACAGCAATTCTGTATTGTATTCGATATGAACGTGCAAGCAGTGCTTGATAAATCGCCATCATTATCTCAGTCGACGTAAGTCCCTCTGCTAGGTTTGGGCCTCTTCCACAATTTGTGGGAAATTGACCTTCTATACTAAGCTGGTCAGACGTGTTGGTATAAGGTTTAATGTCGAGTATTACTTCTTTTGCATAGATGTTATCCGCGTACCTATTCTAATCCCTTAGTCGTCTTTTACGAGATCCAGGAACAAGAGGGAGTGGTGAATTGTGTTCTTACTCCGTCACCACACGGAAGAAGACTGATAATGTTTTGTTAGTATTTAATGATTAAGTACCTATTTATTTTTTTTGTGATGGTTTTGAAGGCAAATTTAATCACCGTTTCACTTTTGTATTGTAATACGTAATGTACCTAATGTACGTATATCACGTGAAAAATAATTAATAAATGTGCATATTCACTAGATTCTTGTATTTCATTATAATTCTTATGAATTATATATGAATATTACGCAAGTATCAATATTAGATAGAGTCGCTAATATCGGAACGGTTCACTAATATTTGTCAAATATGCGGTAATAGGTATGATATCATATTATGCGATTACTGATATATTCACTAATAGGATTAACAAAAAATATTTTAATATAACATCTCTAAAGTTTTCCTTCTCAAGCAACAGAGGGGGCTCTCTTGCACGTGGAAGTCTCACGTGCAAGAGAGCCCCCTCTGTTGCTTTATAAATGTATAGTATTCTTATTCCATAACTATGAGGCAAACTTTTGCGCATACACAACTTAATTATTTCTTTTATTTATTTTCACCTATAAATATTTACAAAATAGTCATGGGTCTTAGGGGGAGAGGAACGGATCGCTCGTGGTCCGCAGAACGCTGGTCAACTACCAGCGTTGCAACTCTATAGTTTTGTTTAGAGTTTTTATTCTCCTGTAGTAACATCTGTTTACGTTCCTTACACGTCAATTACGTTTACTCCCGGGAAAGAATGAGTTTATGACACATTGTCTCTCTCTCAACTCTTTCCCCAATACCACAGATAAAGAAATTATTACATAAAAAAATATTATAATCTCGTTGTAAAAAGTATTCTGATAACGAAATATATTGTATATAAAAGAAAGTCGTGTTTAGTTACACTATTTATAACTCAAGAACGACTGTACCGATTTGGCTGAAAATTGGCGGGGAGGTAGCTTAAAATCCAGGAGACGGACATAGGATACTTTTTATCCCGTTCGATCGCGTTCCCATTTGACGTAACATAAAGCGTCAAAGAGAATACAAGTCACTATGAAACGTGGTATAACAAAAACGCATCTGACATGTAATATCAAAAAGTAAATAACAGCTATAGACACTATTTTTTCGGCAATTTTGAAAATACATTTACGAAAAAAATTATGGTGGTACGAAGTTCGCCGGGTCAGCTAGTAAGAACATACAGTGCAACCTTGTTATAAAGAAACTCAAAGGGATTAGAAAATATTCGTTATACCAAGTAATTCGAAACATTATATTCCATTATGTAGAGGTTAGGCTAGTATATTTGTTTTAACAAGATAAAATTTTACGTATCCACTCGTACTACGTTAAGTTTACGTTGCTTCTTCCGATGTATGTATTGTATCTGAACCTGGCGAGAGTAGAATTGATACTATTATTGTGTATGATTGATTGGTAGCATGCGTTGTGTAAATGTTACAGTTGACAGAAATCGTTAAATAGAGGGTATACCTCTATTTAAATTTTGCAATGATTGAAAATCTGCTATATAGAGGTTTCTGACAAGAGTATTCGAATGGAAAAGTATATTTGATACTAACTTTTAGCAGTTTCAGGGGATTTCAAAAACTTCTTTATCTCGAGGCATTTGTTATATTAAGGTTACACTGTAATTCCCCTCTTTTTTGTTTGTGGGATAGCGATGAATTGTTGGACGTCAAATACTGTTTGTAGAGTTGTGTCGTAACCATAAGTTATCCATGATCGTTCAAAGTATCGCAAACATCGTGATAACAAAAACCAAATTAAAACGAAATAAATTGTTAAAATGTTTTATTTCGTTAGTAGTTAGTTTAGTACAGTAGAATCCGGATATAGCGACCTTTAAGGGACCGGCGATACTATGTCGTACTAGCCGGATGACGTACAAAACGGTAGGATTATTTCTTAAGTACATAAGTACCTAACCTACTAATACATAATTATGTACATGCCAAACTCCTTCGCGAGGGTTACATTTGATTCACCGCCTTCTAATCGGTGTAATATTGCACTTTTTCTTCAATTGTAAAACACTTTCGCTTCACAGAACTCATTTTGTCGAGCTTTAAGAACTTTTCATAACAAGTGACAAACACTAACTGTGATTTACGCGCGCCAATAAGGAAAGGTGAAGCGCGCGGGGCGGGATGAAGTTGGGGCGCCGAAGTATTGCTGCGTAGGTTGTATAAACAAAACATTGCGCGTCGTTTTAACCGGACGTATTATCACAAAAATGGTCGCTATAAGCAGTTCGTCGTTTAAACCGGCGTCGCACTAAACGGTTATTTTTTCTCAGTACCTAACTATCAAACCTAACTTGAGTAAACATTATCGTCGTTAAAAACTGTTAGTCGTTATAAGCGAAGTCGTTATATATGAATTCTACTGTAGTTTAGTGTAAAATGTTTTAAGCTACTAATGATATAGCGATCTCACTTTTTAACTCTTTCGCTTAAATAAACAGTTAAAGTATCCGTTCACAGACGAAGCTAAATAATATTATAAATAATTTGGGATAGGCGATATTAAATTTATATATAGTACCAGTAGTAGTAAATTTATTTATCTTATACTAGCAACCCGCCCTCGCTTCGGTTTCAGTCGCTTAAACCCGCGTAGTTCCCGTTCCTGTGGGAATACCGGGATAAAATATAGCCTATGTTACTCCCTGATATTATAGCTTTCCATTGGTGAAAGAATTTTTGAAATCGGTTCGGTGGTTTAAGCGTGAAAGCGTTACAAACAAACAAACAAACATCCTTACTTTCGCATTTATAATATTAGTATGGATGGACAGGAAAGGAATAAGAGTAAATAAATAAATGGACCGTTTATTTTGAAAGTGGTGTAAGCCCATTTTCTTTTGTTTCGAGAAAATTAAAGGTTTTTATTACTATATTTGTTGATTTAAAAATACAGGCAAACAATATGAGGTCTGGCATTGTTTCTATTGTTTTATCAACATTTAATTTGTTTATATAAATTTGTTTTTGGCTAATTAGACTACGATAACACATATTTATGTGCTGTAAATGGACTTACACCACTTTCAAAATTACACACAATTGTAAAAATCGTTTAATTTCAATTTTAAAAAATCAAATATCGCTTAAAATATACTTCATTTTAATATAATTTTGTTTACAACTACGCATAACAACACATAAAATTTTATTTTAGATGGCAATTACATTGTCATTGCAAGATACTGATTACAAGAATTTACTTATTCTCTGCATGTGGTAGTGTTTCAAAATATGCATGATGCACCGGAGGTATATAGGGTAGTAGCTGCTTCATGTCTTTATATTTTTCGTACGTAATAGATTGGTTTTAAATTTAATACACATCTAGAGTATGAATTGGAATAGTACATAGGCTACATTTTATTTAAAAATTCAACTCCTAAATAATATAAAATTAGAAAAATCGGTAGAAAATTGCGGATTTTTCTGCAAAAAGATGGCGCACTGTTTTTTTAATTCGCCAAAATACGGGCAAAGATACGGAGTCATACAGCCTTGTCGTATTTATTTTCTTCTCACAGGTTATGCGCTGTACATTTTCTAATACATTTCTCTAATTTTTTAATATCTATCTTTTAACTTACGAGTAGTGGAAACACGGAGGGGAAACAATGCAAATCGTCCGCGGGTGAAACCGCGGGACACAGTATAAAATAAATGAAAAATAACAAAACACTGATCGGCATCCATCTGCTATGCCACCTACCTCTGTCAATTGGACTTACACCACTTTCATAATCAATGATTATGCAATTTCATTTACCGATCGATTTTAAGTTGTACAAAACATGGGATTTTTTTGAGAAATTAAACACGGACTAGTTATATATAAAAAATTTACATTAAATTAAGCATGAATTACGTGATAACTCATTTTTCTCAAAAATGACTTACACCACTTTTAAAATCATCTTTTACGCGAATAATTTCTTCTATCTCTATTTAATTCTACTATAAGTTGATATAACTGAACTTCGGTAAAACTTATTGCTCTTTTGTTGTTTATATTAACTATTACTGTGCAAGTTACATATCTATAAATAAAATTGTAGTTGTATGTTGCTAATGTCAAAATAGTATGGTTTTCTCATGTTCATGCAGTTATTTACATGATACCTATGGTTAACACGTTGAATGCCATGAGGGTCACCATGTGGGCCTCACTTAAGTAGTAGATGGAGCCAGGATAAAATCGCTTGTTTCTAAAATTCTAATGATAATTTTTTAATGCTTTAAAGACTTTACAATATGATGAATCGCGCAATAAACACCGACGAAAAGTAATCTGTGACTATTTTGCTAAAATACTACTATCACTCAACAGTTGCACGCCCCCCCACCCCCCATGGCCTGCACTCAACAGTTGTCCCCCATGGCCCATGTACCTACCCTTTGTTACAGAACTTACATTGAAAAGTTTGCCCCGACATTATCTGACATATTTTTCTAAGTAATATTTTTTACTATAAACCCAGTATAATTATTCGTCTGTAGGGCCATGTGGGCCATACATATTAGCTTTGTATCGAGGCCCAACGGCTTAATAGGAACACTTAAATTCGGCCCTAGTCCGTAGTCATATGGTGTACCACACGGCTCCAACGGCACAACTGTATGTCGGCTACATGATGTCCCCTATGGCCCAAATGGAAAAACTGAAAAATCAGGGCGGCGTTTAACGTGTTAAAATCCAATAAAGGTTAAAGTATCATAATATTTTAGAAGAGCTTATGTCCGCGATTTCATCCGCGTGGAACAGTTACCTTGGACTAATGCTAACTTTAATCCGCAACTTACGTAGAAGGTGAAAATATTTTTAAACAATACAATTCTGTCACACATGATTTTTGCAAAACCTAACCGTTTATGTAGTGTACTTAACCGTTTATGTAGTACCGTAGCCTAAACGTTGATGCAGCGGAAGCTCTCAAAAGGAAAAAAAACCCGATTCTGAAACATTTTTCATTGTTGCTCGGCTTCTATTGGTCTTATTGTGATGATATATAGCCTATAGCCTTCCTCGATAAATGAGCTATCTAACACTAAAAGAGTTTTTCATATCGGACAAGTAGTTCATGAGATGAGCGCATACAAACAAACTCTTCCGCTTTATATATTAGGATAGATTGGAGATTTAAAATGCGGGAGCAAGGCGGCTGACACCGAAGCGAAGCGAGGGCCGGTTGCTAGTATTACAATATTGTTTTCTCATATGAGCTCTATTGTCAAGCTTAAAAGAAATTCACTGGTGATCAAACGGGTTAGCGTGGAGCTCATTTTGGAGTTTATTTTGGATTTTCCTCTTCACGTAATGATGTCAGAGACATAGATTTCTTAATCGTCATTTATGATATCCACGGATTAGAACGGTTAGTTGTATTTTTACTTCATTGTGGTGACGAAATAAGAATGCAATTCACCACTCCCACTCTTGCCCGTAAAAGACGACTAAAGGATTAAAAATGCGTTTAACATCTATGCAAGAGAAAGAAAACTCGAAATAAAACCCTATAGCAACACGCCTGACCAACGTGGAATAGTTGGCCATTTTCTCACTTATTATGGAAGAGGTTCAGGCCCAACAGTGGGACGTATATGAGGTGAAATAATGATGATAATAATCCGTACGTAAAGCAGACTACATTTACAAATATAAATACTTTAACATATATACCGATCATAAATTAAATGCTTAAAGAAACGGTGCAGACGTTTTAATTTGTATTCTTACAGCTACCTATTTAAATAGTTTTTACTTTATTACCACATTTACTAATTAGAAGGTTTCCTATTACCTCAGACTGCATGTTATGCTGAATAAGTATGAATAAATACATGGTATCAAATTGAAAGTATACTGCTAGGTTATTGTGTAATAAATAATTTCAATGTAGAGCACCACTAACGTGACCATACGTCGTGTTTTGAACAGGACAGTCCCGTTTTCAGATTGGGCCTCCAGTTGTCCCCTGCCGTATAAACATGTCTCGTTTTGCAAACAAACCACAAATAATTATTTGTTTATACTGATGAAGACGTGTTTTATACATTTTTAACCTGTTCTTGTTTATTTTTTTTAACGTTTGTAATTAATATTTTTGCGTCATTTTGTAGCACTTTTTAAGTGTCTTTGTCTTTTTTAGACTTAATGTCCATAATTTTCCTATCTCTATAGGGGTTTCGCGCGTGCTCTATAAACTTTTCACGTGTCCTTATTATGTTTAGCTTTCAAGTTCATATTTTTATAAATTTCTGCAGGTTACGTTTCGTTCTTTCAGCATAAATGATCATCTGTTATACTGACAAGGACGTCCTTGCTTTTTTTTAAGTTTTCAGTCATAGTTGCGCGTGGTTACGGAGTAAGAATACAATTAACCACCTCTTCTCTTGCTCGGGGGTGTTGTTCAAGATGACTGAGCGATATTTTGCCGGTATCGATGTAAGAGAAGGAAAACTCGAAACACTATTCTAACCCGTCTGACCAGCAAGGATTAGTAGGTCAATTCCCCTTCCAATGTGGAGGAGGTCTGAACCCAACAGTGGAACTCTTAAAGGCTGAGATGAGGAAGTACATAAATATTCTTATAAGACTTCATGTGTTCTTGTTTTTTAGCTTTTAATTTCATATTATGTATTACCTATTTCTGCAAGTGTCTCATTCTAACACAAAAATGAACGGGACAGTTCTTCAAGAGCCCCATTTTGACATAAAAAATATGGTCACATTAAATATATGATGATGATGAAATATCACACAAATAATTAAATGTAAGCGAATTTGATATGTTGTGGATTCAGCTATTAATTGTTTTTTTTATAGAAATAGGTCGCATTTGCATCGATAAACAAAACTCAATATTTGTAATTATTGATAAAAAAACATTATTGAAGTTTTTTGTACTTATAAGACACAGGGAAACATTTATACCATAATCTTTTAAATAAATGATTTGATGTAGGTAATTACTAATTAGAAAAAGAAATGGTTTATCAATTATAGCAATTATTCACTATAGCCTTTTTGCCTTCATTCCTCCAAAAAGTCAATAAGATCGTACACTATTAAGCTATGAAGAACTTTTAATCAAAGATATTTACAGACATCAGATTTATTTTGCCTTTACTAACGTTTTTAGTAGCTATAAGTTTTTAAATGTGAAACTTTTAATACTCGATTAAACGCCAAACATTCGTAAACGGTTTTTAATAATTATTCCAATAATGATTTCTGATATTCACGCGAGTATTACACATTGTAAGTAAAACTACGGATTTTATAGCGTTTCTATTTGATGTTTGATTGCCCGAAATTTCGAACACAAGTCATCGTTATTACAGAGATTTATAATTATCTGATAGTTATAAATCACTGTAATAACGATGACTTGTTGGACGTGAGACATCTTAGTCCACCCGTGACCATGAAAAGTGTTCGAAACGTCGGGCAATCGAAAATCAAATACAAACGCCATAAAATCTGTAGTTTTATTTACAAAATGATTCCAATGTTAAGGGCTTAACTGAGCCTCTGTTGCTATTGACTTAATTTACGATAAACTAATATCATCATTGTTCGCGTGGTGACGGAGTAAGTATACAATTCACCACCTCTTGCCCGGGGATGTCGTGAAAGACGACTAAAGAATATATATATAATACGCATATAACACATGTATGCAAGAGAAAAATCGAAATAAAACCCTATACCAATTTGTCTGACCAGCATCGTATAGTAAGGTCAATTTCCCTCCTACTGTGGAGGAGGCTCGAGCCCAACAGTGGGACGTATAAGTAAGAGCTCAAATAATGATGATGAATATCATCACTGTCCTTGTGGTGACGGAGTAGGAATACAATTCACTACCCCCTATTTTGCTCGTGGGTGTTGTAACAGGCGAAGAAGGAAAACTCGAAACAAAATCCTATATCAACCCGTCTGATCAGCATGGTATGTCAATTTCCTTCCTATTAAGGCGGTTCTTACCCAGCAGTAGGACATATATAGGCTATGAATATCATCATACTGTGACAAATTCGTGATATTTTATTAGTGGTAGACCACAAGAGTTCTGTATATAAATGGACTGGCTCGTGCGGAGTAGTACCACACTCGCAGAAAACTGACGTCTGAGAAGCTGCAATGTACTATTTCGCTTCGTTCTGTGAGTGAGAGTCGGGAGTTCAAAAACCACTTCCTTTAATATTCTTATTCCATTCCACCAAATAGTGCAACTTTACGGTACGTAACTTGCTTGTGCCACTAGTATTTCGGGAGTTCTTGAACGGTAGTTACCACTTACCATCAGGTGGTCTGTATGCTCGATGGCACTAAAAATGTTAAAGATTTCTTTCTTAATAATTATAATCATCAGAATCCACAATAAAACATCGGAATAGGTCGTGATTATAATTTTAACAATCTTATACATTTGATTATTTTTGCTCTATGGTGGTGGCTACGTATACTTTTTTTGAGTGGGCCATGGTCAGCGCACCAAGCGTCCGGCTCTGTCCGGGGTGACAGAGGGGCGGTGCGCGACCCCATGACCCACCCGTAATACGTCGCCTTCGTCGTTGGGCAGACCGCCGGTGCAGAGTTCTTGTTGTCAGTGGTCGGCTCGACGAAATACCTCGGTCGCGGGGTGCCCTCTCCTCTCGACGTCCCCCCTTCGAGACGTTGGTCGCAGTCGCGCGGTAAGCCTTTTTGCGGGTGACGGACTAATCCCCGGTCACGTGACCCGCTATACTACCAACCCTAACATTGTTCGTGGTTATCGTAAAAGACGACTTTTAAATCAACCTGGGTCAACGCCATCTGATCAGCAATTACATTCCCAAAGGGAGTTGAAGGCAGGCTGCCGGCCAGTAATAAAGCGATGCAAGCGTTTTATGATTATGAAAAATATGTATTATGAAAAAATGTTGTAACAAAAGAGCTAGAAAAGGCGGGTTTTATTTAACCCGCCTTGTTGGGCGGCCCAGGCGCGAGTAACTGCGCCTGATGCCGCCCTAGCCGAGGTCGCGGATGGACGGATCGGGATCAGTCTGCCACCCGCAGAGAGGTCTTTGGATAACACTGCCTTGTTGCCGGGGCGTCGAAGGAGACGGTACCGGGAAGGGTAATCCGCCGAACCGGCCACGGATGTCAAAGAATTGGTACCAATTGTCGGTTCAATGACGATGGGAAGGGAATACGGTTGGTTATGGAGCTGCAAGTCGCCCATCCATGGCCAAGGACAGGTTGGGCGGGGTATGTCCAGACCATAGCCTACCACAAAAAAGGCCAAACCGCCCGACCAACTTGGTATATTTGTTAAATTACCCTCCCATTGTGCAGGAGGTTGCAGCCCAGCAGTGGGACGTATATGAGCTATGATGATGATAATGTTGATAACTATAAAAGAAGAATACATATTGAGTCAACCCTAAGTAATTGGAATAAGAGCAGGATGATGATGAAACATAGCACCATTATTACTTTTGCTAAAAGTTCTTTTATGACAAAATATCATATGCGTTAATCGCTCTGTCGCAATCATCGGTGCCGACTGACGCTGCCGACCATCGCTAAGGAGATGCTTGGCAGCATAAGGAAATGGGACGCGGTCGCAGCCTTCTGCGAGGCAGTTATCTCGCAGAAGGAGGCGGCGGGTCGCGAGCGCGAGGAGCACAGACTCGATGATGCGACCGCCCTAGCCGAGGCCGCGGGTGACGTGACCGGGGAGTTAGTCCGTCACCCACCGAGAGGCCGACCGCGTGAGGAAAGACCGACGTCCTCCCCGAGGGGGGGACGTCGGTCGATGGGAGGGTACCCCGGGTAGGGGATATTCCGTCGGGCTGACCACTGATGACAATTAACCCTGCTCCAGTGGTCGGCCCAACGACGAAGGCGACGTGGTGTTCGGGTGGGTTGCCGTTGTTGCGTGCTTAAGCCCCTCTGTCGCCCCGAATGGAGTGCTGCGGAGGCGCGCCGACCGCAGTAAAAAAAAAAGCGTTAATCGCTCTTAAGACATTGATGGTCGGATGATTGGACCGGGGAGTTTAGTCCGTCACCCGCAGAGGGGCTGACTGCGCGACAGCGAACGACGTCTCGGGAAAGCGATGTCGAGAGGAGAGGGTATTCCGTCGAGTCGACCACTGAAGACCAGGAACTCGGCACGAGTGGTCGGTCCCACGACGAAGGTGACGTGCTATGGGTGGGTTACGGGGTCGCGCGCCGCCCCTCTGTCGCTTCGGTTTGCTGCGCTGACCGTAGCCCAACCAAAAAAAAAAGAGCATTGATGGCGCTATCGCGAAGAGTCTATTTTCACCAATACAATTTATAAAATTTATCAAATCACAACTAAAATCGTTAATAAAAATTATAAACTTTTCAAAATATAGACTATAGTATAAATAATAGCGTACGTATGGTGAAAGTTGATATACTAGATAGGTAATTACCTATTACGATAACATAATTTGGAAATACGTTTCTCTATTCATTCGGTTGCGTATTCCGCGCATAATATATTACCTATTATAAAAGTCGAGGTTAACATAATTAAATCAGTCACAATTCTTGACGTGATTATTTTCTTGGAATTGTTAAATTATAATTTAGTTAAATGTAGCGTCAAAAGGCACGCTAAGGAGTATTCTATTAATCTAAGTTTAATAATAAACTTGTACACAATAAGTACCAATGTCATGATTAATAATCCATAGGGTTCATGAAGTAAATAATACCGTGAGTCATTTTATATAATGTTAATTCAAGTTCCATTGTGACACGTTCTTAGTAACCTCATTCATATTTAATAAATAATTGTTTTGTACGTGGTCAGTAAGTAAAGGAAACAATAGGTGCAGTACGAGGATATACCATTGCAAATTATACATTACGAAAAAACCAACACTTAAACGTTTATTACGCATCTTATTGTATAATTTTATAATGGGAAAATATTGTTAAAACCAGTCCGCCCATATTTTCTACGCGTCATCGGTCAGTGTATAAATAAAAACAAAACTTGTATGTTAAAACTCCACATTATAAATTGTTAGTGTTTTTCGTTTAAATTAAGTTATTAATAGATTATGATAAGGTTTTCTTCAAATGTGACGTAGGTTTCTTTTTAGCGTGGTTTCCTTTACATTTTAAGTTATAAAATATTCTCTTTAATTATAAAACTAAATACCTTATAAAAACCCCTGTTAATAAAATTGTATAAAGATGTGTGGGCTTACATGGTTTACGCTGAAATCTTGTTAGCCATTAAGGGGACCCGGTGGTCTAGCGGCCTAAAATTTAGCCTATTTTTAAAAATTTTTTTTGATATGACAGAAATGACTAAGGGTTTTAAATTTTTTTAGGCTTATTTTATTACTTATTAACAATACAAAAATGATGGTAAACACAAAAAATTTTTTTTTTTTAAATTCCAAAAGTGGCGCTGAAGTTCCCCTCTCAAAAAAAAAGGACCTGGCTGCTGAAGGAGGTTTTATCTCTCCCTTTGATCTGAAATTAAAAAATAAGACGGATTTTTAATTAGTATAAGTATAGTTATGGCGGGGACTAGAATAAAAAAAAATAAAAAAAAATTGACAAAATGGCGCGTAATTGAAAGTACGAGTCTGAAAAAGACTCTTTTTTCGCAATGTTTTTTTAATAAAAAAAATAGAAATACTCAACAGAAAATATTTCTTCTAGGCCCGGCGAGAGCCAGTACTATTTAGAATGACCTGTTAAAATTTCAGACGAATCGGTCGAACCGTTTTTTTTTTTTTAGCTTCAGTAGACCAAAAAAAGTAGTTTCGAGATAAACGCGTTTAAAGTTTTAAGTAACTATATTCTCAAGAAATTGTATTGAAATATGCACTCACGATTAATCGGCGATCCCAGCACCATAAAGGATTCCCTCTGTTCTCTCATAGTCTTCATTTTCTTGACTCTTGGATTTTTTACGAGCAGTTCTTGCCTCTTTGGAGTCACTTGTGCTTTGACGATCAGCCTTATAGATTCTTCGCTCATCACGATCTCGGGCTAGTTGATCGGCGTATGGGCCGATTTTAATACCCATTACGTCCATCATCTTTAAAATAGCTTTAAAACCTTCGTTAAATGTACAAGCAGCACAACATGCAGCGATGTCCACAATTTTTTTTCCAGAAAATTGATGCTTCGGTACAAGTTGCCAGACGCAAGAGTTGAAGCTTTCATTGTTATTTTGAGTGTTATTTCCGAGACATCTTTCTAACAGGCTTTCATCCGTTAAGCTCTCGTAAACTGGCTTTAAAATAGCTTGAGCATCATCATCCAGAGCAGGGGAATGCTCATAGCTGTCCAAGGTACCCGCAGCTTCACTTTTACGCCATTTACACCAAGATTCAGGACCTATTGGACAATAGGAGTGTTGCGGATTTTCGTTTGTTGAAATATTGTGATAATACCCCGCTAAAACTTCTTTCTTCATATCTTCAAGAGAATCAGGGTGCCGACGAATTGCTAAACCGTAAAATATAGAAAGTTCCTGTAATAATTTATTTGTTATTTTTTTAGTTTTGACAGCATCTTTACCGACAGATTTTTTTTTAGTTTTCTTGGGTTTTGCATCTTCACCAGCGTTCTCATCTTTACTAGCTGCTTTCGACATTTGTAATTTCGCTTTTTTCAATTGTTCATATTTTTTTTTAGCTTCGAGTCCACGTTTATACAAACGTTTTTTAACATGTAAGACACACTCTTTCTTTTGAACAGTAAAGTCATCACCGTAGGGCTTTATTTCCAATAAAGATTTATACGTCTTGGTGTCGCCGTCTCCAATGTAATTAGCATACTTGACGCCATACAATTCCTCCGATCTTTGAAATATTTCTACTATACCGTCGACCTCCATTTTTCCTGAACTTCCCTCATGATTAGCATCGCAATCATCTTTATGATCCTCATACCACAGCGCATATTCATCAGTGTTTTTTTTTCCGACCCAATTCGAACATCCTTGACAAATCTTGCTTTTAACTACAACATCCAGAATTTTATTTGAATACTTTCCAATGATTGATACTAATCCGAGAAGAGAAGAAAAACCACGTTTTGCCCATGAACCATCGCCAGATATAGAAAGTTCATTAGCTGGATGTCCTTGCTCTTCATTCATTTTTATTTCTTCAGAGACGGCTTTTTCGAAAACAATTTTGGTAACGGCTTCTGCAGCAATTTTTATGTTATTTACTATACTATAATAAGTACTGTTACAGAGGCCGTGTCCTAAATCCATCAATCCGCAAAAATTGTTAATTCCTTGGAAACCAACTCCGAGCATCCTCATAGCAAAAACAAGCCTGCGATTGATCTCAAATGCCTTATCGATGAACGGCGAAGATGGAATTAAGCTTTCTTTGCACTGACATTGGACAGAAAGCTTGAACCCTAAACCACGTTGCGAATTTTTGCTAAAAACGATATCACCATTGCAGTCCTTACACTTAACTATCTGCTGTAATGTTAGAAAAACAGTGGTGAATTGAATTATACAATAATTCATGCCTGGATCCATGTTATATTCTAATTCCTCAGTGGTTTTGATTTTTTTAGCTGAAGTGCTTGTATAATTAGTATCATTCTCACTTGTATAACGATTACCTTTAAAATATCTTTTTTTGGCTTTTTGTCCAGGTCTTCTGCTACTAGTTTGGCCCTGCTTATGATCCATTGGTTTTATAAAATTATTTCACTCGATATCACTATGAAATTATTGATGTTATTATAAAATTATTTCTGTAATATTATTACACTCGATGTTGCTGTCGCTGAGGAACACGTTAAACTAACTGAACAACTCTTAAAACTAAAATATTTCCCGTTAAATTCATACAATAGTATAAGTCAGGTATACGGACCCGAGCAGCTGCAATTAGCGAACAATGGAGCCCAACTCACCGATCGTCTACCTGACATTGTAATGGGTTTTAAATATAGAAATACTCGGAATTTTGTCACCAAATTTTAACAGTGTATTTTTGAAATACTATACTTTCGAAATATGTAAAAAAAAAAAAACGATTTTTCGAAAATTCTAGACCACCGGGTCCCCTTAATCTTAATACCATCAAAAACAAAACTTGTAAAAAAAAGCCAAGCCTCGCAACTGAGTTCTTCTACGATAAAAAGTTGTGAGATCCATGGTATACCAAATCGGTTAACTCATTCAGTCCCTGCTTAAGGGACCTTTCTTCTAAGTTATTACGTAAATAGCTAACCTAACAACTTCTTATAGTGACTATATCAATATTAAAGATCTTTTGTCTTAAATAAACAGAATGACTTGCCAATCGCATGAATACACAATATACCTCACAAGTAATACATATTATATTAAATTGTACTAAACATACATCTCCTCTCCGCTTTGATGACAATCAAGCCTAATGATGGCGTTCTTTCTTTCAGGTAAATTTCAGGCAATTTAGTTTGCTTAATACTTTGGGAGATTTTGGTACAATTTCATAAGACATGTCCCACTCTTGCTTTTTCATTCCGTTGATTGACCATTTTACAAGTTATCTTTGAACATAATTATATCTAGATATCTGTCTACACCTATAATGCCAATCATTATTCAGCCTATCGCCATCCACTGCAGAACATATACCCCTCTCATACTTCACCATAAAGTGCGGTACTGTGGCACCTGCATCCAATGATTAAGCATAGCCTCTGTCTGATGTTTGCGGATGATGTCAAACTTGCGCTGACCATTGACTCACCATCGGACTGCACGCTATTGCAAGCTGATATTAATAGTATTCACGAATGGGGCAAACTCAACAGTTTGAACCTAAATATTAATAAATGTGTTGTAGTAACTTACAGTCGTATTCGTTCCCCAACATATCATAACTATCACATTGCTACCAAACAATTAAAACGTGTTGACACCGTTAAAGATTTAATTATAAATTAATTATAAATAAGTTAATTATAAATTTTCTGCAGTAACGATGACTTGTTGGACGTGAGACATCTTAGTCCACCCGTGATCATGAACGCTGTAAAGTGTTCGAAACGTCGGGTAATCAAAAATCAAATACGCGATAAAATCCGTAAAATAGTTTTATTTAAAATGTATAATACTCGCGTAAACATCAGAAATCATTACTTATTATCTTTTAAGGATAATTTAAATTTGTAAAATATAAATAAGACCTAAGACATATAATTAGATTTCAATAATATTAGATACTAGTAACCCGCCCTCGCTTCGCTTAGGTTGCTGTCGCCTTACCCGTGTAGTTCCCGTTCCTGTGGGAATACCGGGATAAAATATAGTATATGTTACTCCCTGATATTATAGCTTTCCATTGGTGACAGAATTTTTGAAACCACCACGTTAAAGCGTAACAAACAAACAAACTTACTTTCGCATTTATAATATTAGTTAGCATGTTATTATTACATTGTCATCCGGAAAGTATTTAAAAATGCCCATCGTGTCAAATACTTTTTTTTAAATATCGCTATACAACTCGCTACTCTTTTCGTTCCCACTGGTGCCATAAAAGACGACTAAGATATGTGATTAGTGGTTATTAGCACGAAATATTTGTATCAAAGTTTTCGTATCGTTATCAAGACCAATATGTATGGGATTTGGAGCAGCGCCTCTATACTTTTTTTATGAGTGGGCTATGGTAAGCGCACACGCGATCCATTCCGTTCGGGGCGAAGAAAGGACGGCACGCGGGACGTCGCCTTCGTCGTTGGGCCGACCACCAGTGTCGAGTTCCTTGTCCTCAGTGGTAGGCCCGACGGAATACCCTATGCTGTCGACATCTCTTTACCGGAACGTCGGTCGCCGTCGCGCGGTCAACCTTTTTGCGGGTGACGGACTAATCTTCGATCCATCAATGCCTTAAGAGCGATTAACGCTTATATTTTTGTACCACCTCCCTCTACCCTCACCTCTCGACGTCCCTGTCCCGGGTCGTCGGTGCAGCGACTCTGTCCTGCGATAAGTTTGATCTAAATCCCGTATAAATTGGTCTCGATAACGATACGAATACTTGGACGTTAATATTCGTGCTAAGCGCTCTGCAAAAAGAAGAAAAATAAAGTCCAATATTTAGGTCATTATATTGTTAGCTTTCATTATTGTGCTGTGTGGTAGCGGCTTCGAATACTACCAACCCTTGCTTTGCTCGTGGGTGTCGTAAAAGACGACTAAGAGCCCTAGATTGACCCGGACTAACTCCATCTGGTACCATTTGGGTCAACGATTACATTCCCAAGGAGGGTTGACGTCAGGCGTCAGGCGGCCGGTCATAAAAGTCATTGCCGAAACTTTTTGCAATATGTCAAAACAGATGACATATTGCGTCGACCCCAAGTAATTGGGATAAGAGCAAGATGATGATGATATTGTTAGCTTTCCTAAGACTTAGCGCATATTTGACCATGTCCAGTATCATTTTTCACTTCCTCCATCAGAGGGTCCGATAAAGTGAAACCGATACTGAGCTGTGATCTTGAGGGCTTCTTTCCGAGCACATCTCGTCAAGATATGATACACGTCTTCATCGTCTTCTATGCAAACGTCACATTTGGGTGACGGTACTTTCCTCATTAGGTTGCCAAATTTATTTAACGGCATGTGTCCGGAACGAAGTCGCATCAACAGAGTTAAGTCCTCGCTAGAATAGAAACACTTATCGAGCCATGGCTGAGACATAGGTGCCGACTGGATCGTTCTGTACCATATTCCTTTCTCCTTTGAACGTTGATCAAAATATTCTTTCCATTTATATAAACAGCTATTTTTAATGGTTGGTGTATGTTCAGTGTAATGAGGAGCAACTGTAAAGTCAATACCTTCTGAACTAGCTTGCGTGGCCAGTAGGTTAGCTTGCTCGTTACCATATATGCCTATGTGGGATGGAATCCACTAGATTTTTAATTTCGTATTTTGGAGGAGAATTTCTACCGCCAACTGTCCAATGTGATCTCATATATCCTATGCCCATATTATGTCCCATATATGGGTTAAGAATATAAATGAAATCTTCAAATATCGTAAACTAGTAACGTATTTAAATAAATTTGGCTGATGATGCAATCTTATTAAAACTAAAACAAAAAACGATTTCGGCGATTATATTTATCTTTAATTTATTTACATACTAGCAACCCGCCCTCGCTTCGCTTCGGTTTCAGTCGCTTTACCCGCGGCGTAGTACCCGTTCCTGTGGGAACACCGGGATAAAATATAGCCTATGTTACTCTCTGATATTATAGCTTTCCATTGGTGAAAGAATTTTTGAAATCGGTTCGGTGGTTTAAGCGTGAAAGCGTTACAAACAAACAAACAAACATCCTTACTTTCGCATTTATAATATTAGTATGGATGTAACGGGGTTGTAAAGCGCTGTTAGCTAGATATTTATATGTCAATCTCATTCTCTCCGTGAATGATTTTTTACATGGCACGATGTACCTAAGTAAAATAATTATTCATAAAACTAATTAATATGAATACGACGTTTTTAATATAATCTTAACAGTAAAAATTGTTTCTTTAAGTTGCCTACATTGTTATTCACTATTCAAAATTACAAGTCTCATATTTCGTTAGTTTTCGTAATTACAGTGGACCCCCGGTAATCCGACAAACGTTTTGCACGGCAGTATCGGACTATCGAATTGTTCGGATTATAGATACTGCCTAAGAACCCCTTATAGTCCGGCTTTTTTTTTACAAAGAGTACCTTGTAATCCGACAGGTACGTATACGTAATATACAATGAAATATTAAACAATGAACGCACGTTAGGCCGTACTGCTATTACATGTAGTCAAATTCAAACTCAACAATCAGAATTAAAACAAAAGCAGAATAGTAGTGCCGCGTACAAGTTGTAACCTGTTCAATGATGCATAACTTACATTAGCAAAAGTTGACGAAAAAATATTCAATAATACTAGACATGTCGGATTACAAGGGGTGCCGGATTAGACAGGGGCCGGATTACCGCGGGTCCACTGTAGTTCGTTTCGTTCCTTTCAGGACCGCCTTATATATAATAGACTAACAACCAGTGGCGTAACTATACCATCTGGGGCCCGTGGCAAAATTCTTTGATGAGGCCCTATCAGCAAGAATCATTAATTTATATACGTCACGTACAATCAGATTCCCTAAAAAAAAAGCTCATCGAAAACATGATTGAGACCCGAGGCGCTTTGGGCTGGGGCCCTCTCGGGTCGGGTGCCCGTGGCATTTTGCCAGCCCTGCCAACCTATAGTTACGCCACTGCTAGCAACCGCTCGCTTCGGTTTCAGGCGCCTTACCCGCGTAGTTCCCATTCCCTTGGGAATACCGGGATAAAATATAGCCTATATTACTCCCTGATATTATATCTTTCCATTGGTGAAAGAATTTTTGAAATCGGTTCGGTGGTTTAAGCGTGAAAGCGTAACAAACAAACTTACTCTCGCTTTTATAATATTAGTATTATAATATTAATTTCCCTCCAATTTTAGAGGAGACTCGTGCCTCACTGTATATGAGCAGAAAAAGCAGAGAATTAGAAACTGATCCTTCCTATCAACATATCGAAGTCCACGGTCAAGCATAGGCCTTCCTACAAAGGGATAATGCTACAATCACCACGTTTGCAGTTGGTATTATGAATTTTCCAAGATAGCGTTGCTGTATATTCCCCTGGTGTTCTTATCTGATTTTTGCACCTCCGTGTGAAAGTAAGGGGTGGTAAACCATTCTATTCTTCGCACGTCACCAAACGGATACACCAGAAGCTGTTAAAAAAATTAATTATGTATTATTTGCAGTCCACCGCCCGACAGTAATTGGCGACGTACGAATTCGGACTCTGCGTTACACCAGTCCTGCGGGGGCGACCAGCCTGCTGCAGCACAGCCATTATCGCCACATCGACCCTTGCATTCCCATGCGCATCCACATTTACACCCACATCAAAACCATCATCGGAGAGGTGAGTAAATTTATATTTGTTTAGTTGAGACGCACATTTTAAGAATCATCGTGTGTAAATACTACGCAGTACGTTAATCGCTAAATATTCAGCTCGTGTCCTTACAAAACTACTAATATATATTTATTTTAATAGTATACTTGGCCTGCTTAGTGATTAGACACATTTATTTATCTAGACTCAGTTGTTGTCTGAACAAAACAAGTTTTTTTTTCTATAAAAGCGTGTTATACGCTCGCTCAGACGCGTAAACCCGTGAGTGATCCACCAGCCATGCTTAAGGCGTTGCGTTTCGTGTATTCGTAGGAGCATAAAGAAAATATCCATTGTGATTTCGACGATTTTGACAGGTATCTTATTGATTGAATATTAGAAACTAGCAGCGCCCTGCTGTTTCACCCGCAGTTCCTCTTCCCGTGGTAATATTGGGATAAATTACAGCCTATGTGTTATTCTGATATGTAAGCTATATTATTGTAGAGAATCATCAAAATCCATTCATTAGTTTTTGCGCGAAAGTGCAACAAACATCTTCACCATCTCACATACAAACTTTCGCGTTTATAATATTAGTAAGGATTGTACGCATGATTAAGCTTGTTTTATTGAAAAATAAAGATCAGTATAGAATGGTTTTGGGTAAGTGGCATTCTATACTGTCTTTGATAATTCAGATTTAAGCAGTGAAGAGTAGGAAAACTATAACTAAAAAATAGAGAACTAGAACTAAAGAGGAGAAGTAATAGTTAAAAGAAGGAGAACGTATTCCGACGTATGCGAACTCTTCTGAACAGCGGTGGTAAGTAAATTTTCTTCTTATTATTGAGGAAGGCTCGAGTCCAGTAGTGCGAAATACATGAGCTGTGATAATAATGATTAACATGTTGAACGCCAAGGGGTTCAAAATACTAAATAAATGTCGCCGATCATATGTCCCCATGGCGTTCAACGTAATGAGCTATTATCATAAAATTAAATATAATAAGATACTGATTTAAATATAACGTTACATAAACCAAATATACAGTTCCGTGCGGTGACGGAGTAAGGATACAATTAACCATCACTTCTTGCCCGTGGATGTCGTAAAAGTCGATTAAGGGATTTGATATATAGCATCTATTCAAGAGAAGGAAAACTCGCCATAAAACCCTATGCCCATACGTCTGACCAGTGCGGTATAGTAAATTAAATTCCCTCCTATTGTAGAGCATCAGCGGGACTTGTATGAGCCAAGATGATGGTATTGATGATAATATGAAAAGGCTTATATTCGTTAATAGGGTGACTCTTTAGGCCCCACCAACTGGCAGGCTTTACTTTTAGTATGGGAAATTTGGTTTAATATGAATAAATAAAAGTTTGATAAAACTTCTAAAATAATTTTATGCACACTGTGCCACCCTTAACACATTTGCCAAGAAATAGATAAAAAGAGCATTATAAAATTAAAGTACAACGTAGAAAAATAAAACTTGTCTGAAAAAGATCTTTTATTAAAATAAAACTCTTTTATTCCAACAGTATTGCGTCTACTGACTATATATATATATATATATATATATATATATATATATATATATATATATACTAGATATCCTTTTTATTATACCCTTGGTTTCCATCTCTTGCTATCATCTTGCATCTAGGTGTTATAAGCATTATAAGTATATCCTTTAGTCGTCTTTTACTACCACCCCGGTCAAGGTAGAGGGTGAATCGTACCCTTACTTCGTCACCACGACGAAATATTGTTATAGTACTTTATATTTATTTCACTCTCTTCATTAAATTAAAAGCCGTTTGCAATACGATTCACCGTGGGGTGAAAGACGGGTGTCATAAAAGACGACTAAGGGATATAATATCAATGTAACATCTATGAAAGAGGAGGACAACTGGAAATAATACCTTATACACCTCTGACCAACACAGTTAAGAGTTCCCCTATTATGGAGGTTTGAGCTCAGCAGTGGGACGTATATGAGCTGTGATCATCAAAGATTAACATCAAAGCACATACTATTTGATTTCAATGTTCATATTCTTTATTTGTAATATAATTACAATATTTTAATTTTATATTATGTTACTAAAATTTTCAAAATACTTTTGAAATATTTCAATGATTGTGTCAGGCAAAATGTGTTATTTGCTAATAATTGTGCTACGTCTAAAATGTTGTACTACTAATAAATTTTATTCGACATACTAACATTTATTCTCATTATTCAGCTACTATTTGTCATAGGATTACGTACGCCTTATATACAGAGTGTATCAGGTTATGAGGCAACTGTTCGAGTATCTTGTAGTTTAATAGTCATAGATCGTAATTAGAATGTATAATTACACAAAAAAGAAGAAAACATAAAAGTTATAGTGATTACAAAAATGTGTGTCTAAGAGTCTGTGCCTTAAATGTTACTACATATTATGCAGGCATGTACAGACAGGACACATGTAGGCATGTAAAGCTTCGACAGTATAAATAGGTATAATTTGCGCGTACGCTTCAATGGTAACGTAGTATGCCTCCACTACACGTCGGCAGATGCGTCCGCAGATGTCGTCAGATGCATCGGCAGATGGATCTCTGTGCGCCGTCCACACGTCTGCAGGCCGATCAGTCTGTATTGATTCTTGACGGCCGCAACACGTACGCACGCGAAATGGATGTTGAGACCGTGGCTGCCGCAGCAATTTATTTATTTAGTACCTTTAAGAATTATTTAAGTGTCCATCGCAGTAGAGGAATTAAAAAAAAAATTATAAATACCTAGTTAAATAAAATTAATTAAATGTGTACTTACAACGTTTTTATTTTTGTGGTATTTATTTTTTGGATTCCACAGACAGTTTTCTGCTTGATACAGCTCCAGGAATTTGAAAGTTTCATTAGTGCTCATGTTAGCCATTTTTACGAACAAGTAAATAATAAAAACAAAAAAAAAACAGCAGAAATCACGCGTGCACTCTCATTCGCTTTTCGATGAACACTGATGCGTCTTCAGACGTGTGGACGCAACACACAGCGTTGGCGTTGAAACCCTGATCCGTGCTACAAAAACCGACAACTAACGCATGAGTGCCAGATGCATCTGCGGACGTCAAATACATACCACAGACGAGCAAATCACCCCCTCTACACGTCGGCAGATGCGTCCGCCGATGATATCTGCGGACGCATCTGCCGACGTGTAGTGGGGGCAGTACAAAGTCGACTCGTCATCGGCCGATCTGCTGATTTAAAGCGAAGTTTGTCTTGCTTATACGAACGTAACCATTGATTTATTCAATTTCTAATGAACATTTAACAAAGTGCGAAAATGTTGCAGATTAAGTATCATTGACTTTATACATTTCAATCAGATTTACATGAAAAAGCGATGACGAAATTGAAAACTTTACAGGTCTCTAATTCATTAACGAACCGATATTTTTATTTCAAAAATTTTCAAGGGGTCCTTCCACCATTGCCTAGCTCCCGTTGCCCCATAACCTGATACACCCTGTTTAAAACTTTACCGGAGAAAGCCTGTCTCTGACTGTCTGGTTTTTTGAAGTCCAAGGACGTAATTTTTGATACTAGAGCGTTAAAACAAACAAAAAAAAATGGGCTTTATAATAGTAGTAGGTAATTTTAATTAAGTATATTAATAGATTATATTGAATTAACAACAATATTAATGCTGCTGAAAAAAAACAGACTTTCGTACTTGTATTTTAGTGCACACTAATAATTTTTCCCGTTTGCTTTGGACACTAAACGTGCGTTAATTGTAAAACAATAACAACTGTCTTTAGTTATGGTTGGTGGATAAGGACGTTTAGGCCATTTTTTAATATGAAAATGATGACTGGCTGAATTAATTTCCTTAACATTAAACAAGCAATTCCTTATATATAAATGTATTTCTTACACGATTATAAGCAATTTGTTGAACATTTTTCATTTAGATATGTTTTAATTTATTATATATTAGGCCCTTACATATGAAATTGGCGTTTTGTACGGGAGGAATTTAAAGTAATTTTTTTTTTGTTACATATATTTAATTAATCAAAGTATACATCGTGTTTATTATCTATGCACTTTTTCTATCTCAAGGGACTACCTTTCATATGTAATACTCGCAGCTGTGTACTAAAGAAACCATGGGGGCGAGAATCAATAAACTCTTTGAAGGCGGTTTGGACTGCCGCATCTGAGTTGAATTTTTTTCCTTGTAAGAAGTTGTCCAAATGCCGGCAAAATGGTAATCTGTTGGAGCAATGTCCGGGGAGTACGGTAGATGTCACAGACATTCCAATTGTAACTCATCTAACTTAGTGGTTGTTTGTTGTGCAGTGTGTGGTCTTGCGTTGTCGTGAAGCAGGAGTGGCCTAGAGCGATTGACCAATCTCGGTTGTTTAGCAGCTAGTTCTTCGTTCATGGTTTGCAGTTGCTGACAATAGATATCTGCCGGAATCGTTTGGCCAGATTTTAGAAAGCTGTAGTGAACGACACCAGCGCTAGTCCACCAAACACGCACAAGTAACTTTTTCTGAGTCAATTTTCGTTTAGGGCAGGATTTGGCTGGGTCTCCAGGGTTCAGCCATTGCGATGAGCGCTTCTGATTATCGTACAGTATCCACTTTTCATCACAAGTAATGATTCGATTTAAAATCCCTTCATTATTGTGTCCGTTGAGTAAAGTAACAGCAGTCGACACGTGTTTGCAAGTTCGATTCACTCAATTCATGAGGTACCCATCGTTCAAGGTTTTTTACTTTCCCCGATTTGCTTCAAGTGGATTAATACAGTTTTGTCACTTACCCCGAAGCCTACAGCTATCTCTGAAGTGCTTTGTGATGGATCCGCTTCCACAATAGCCTTTAATTCTTCATTTTTCACTTTGGTCTCCGGCCATCCACGGGGTTGGTTCTGAAGGTCGAAATTTCCAGAACGAAGACGTTGAAACCAAAAACGAACCGTGCTTTATTTTGCGACACTAGCGTCGTACACATCATTATCTTCGAGCTGTTCCTGCAGCATTATCCTTCGAGCTGTTCCTGCAGCACTGGTGCCACGGTAAAGCTCGTACTCGTAAATATACCGATATTTCATGTTTACCATTGTGCGGTAATAAGCGGCGCCAAACAAAAAAATAATGAGGAGAAACAAATGAGTGACTGTTTTCAAAACTCAAATGTACCAGCTAAATGAATTTATAAAGAATATGGAATTCTTAATCAAACAGGAGATATTTCAGATCAAAGTGGTCAGTACGAGAAAACGCTAATTTCATATGTAAGGATCTAATATATACGTTGCCTGCAAAAATTTTTTTTACTGAAAAAAAAAAAAACCAAATAAATAATACAAATAAATAAAAATTGATGTGTCCGTTTGTAATATCCAATTACTGAACTTTTTTTTTCATGCACACACTTATTTGAACGACACCTATGCTTATAATACAGTTTAAAAATGTTTTGTCTGTCTGTTTGTTTAAGGTAATCTTCAAAACGGCTGGACCGATTTTGATAATATTTTACTACCAGGTAGCTGTATATATAAAGATTAACTTAGGCTAATAATTTATCCCGGTATTCCCACGGGAACGGGATCTATGCGGATAAGGCGACTGGAACCGAACCGAGCGAAGGGAGAACGGGTTGCTAGTTTACAATACGACTTTATAAGTTTGATTTACAATATAACTTATATGACTTCGTAATTAAATCTTCGAGTTACTTCCAATTAATAAACGTTGCCGAAAAAACGGACGGCATGTCTTCTTATCTGAATTTAGCAATTCCTAAATTATTACTTCATCCATTGAAACTTGAGACAAGTTTTTGAGTTTATATAAAATGAAGGATCACTTTAGTTACTTAAATCTTTAAGTTAAAACTTTAGTGTTACTAGGACCACTACGAACACCAAAAAGAAATTATTTAGGTTTGAGGATATAGTAACCCTTACCTTGCTTTTCTTTTCCCTGCGTATCGTAAAAGATAGCTAAGGGTAATAAATAATATCATTAAAAGAGTATGTAAAATTTACATAAAAACGTACGAGTATGTCAACCCATCTGACTAGCGTGTCTGACCATTTGCCCATCTATACTAATATTATAAAGAGGAAAGATTTGTATGTATGTTTGTAACGAATTGGCTCAAAAAGTACTGGATCGATTTTAAAAATTCTTTCACCATTAGAATGCTACATTATACCTGAGTAATATAGGCTATATTTTATCCCGGTATTCCCACGGGAACGGGAACTACGCGGGTAAGGCGACTGAAACCGAAGCGAAGCTAGGGCGAGTTTCTAGTTTATTATAAAGAAAGCTCGTAATCTGAACTTGTACTTGTGTGGGTTGGGAAGTCGAAGACAGAACAATGATCAATTTTAATAGTCTCTAAAAAAGAAAATACCATTTACGTTATAGAATTTGATTTCGTCATATGGGGAAAATTGAATGCTCAGTTTGTTGGGGAAAACAATGTTTAATACTGCTTTTGTGGTATATTTAATACACATTTTTCGTCTTATCCCCGTCTTACGTTCACAACTTTAATTCAGTGTGAATTAATATGAAACATATTGTTCCGTATGGTGACAGAATAAAAAAACAATTCACCACCCCCGTACCACGACTAAGGAATATAATATACATAGGTACAACATCTATACTAGATAATGAAAGCTCCAAATGACCAACAGGTCTGACTAGCATGTTAGCATGGGTGTTTTACTCCTATTATGGAGGAGGCTCAAGACCAGCAGTGGGCCGTATATGATCTGAAATGCTGAATGATAAAATATCAATTTTTTTTTCAGGTGATGTGTATTTAGACGTATTTTCACCTATCAATCCAGCAAATAGACCAAGATCATCGTGTGAAATACCCAGAATACCTAACAATAATAAGTGAGTAATATATTCAAATCTATAATTATATTTAAACTAGCTGACCCAACAGATGATGCTCTGTTCAAATAAAATAAAAGGAATTCTCCTTGAAATCGACTGCAGTGCCACCTACTGGGTGCAATTGTGAATCTAAACCATTCTCGAATCCCCTTGAACACACAAAAAATTACTTCAACATCTGTCCAGCCTTTTAGCAAGAGTTCAGTGACATCCACACGTACACAGGAAATTGATATATAAAGATAAAGATTATCTATACCAATAAATAAAATTAGAGTGTCTGTTTGTAATGTCAAAATAATAGGCTTTTTTCATGCTCACACAGTTATTTGCACGACACCTATGCCTAAAATAGCAATTAAAAAATTTTTGTGTGTCTGTCTGTCTGTTTGTTCCGGGTAATCTTCAAAACGGCTGGACCGATTTCAAAAATTCTTTCACCGATGGAAAGCTATAATATCAGGGCGTAAACTAGGCTATATTTTATCCTGGTATTCCTACGGGAACGGGAACTACGCGGGTAAAACGACTATAACCCATAACCGAAGCGAAGCGAGGGCGGATTGCTAGTCTTTAATAATATGATAGTATTAATGTAACTTTTCAATGTGGTGACGGAGTAAGAATACAATTCATCATCCCTTTTCATGCTCGTAGGTGTCGTAAAAGATGACTAAGGGATTATAATATGTAGGTAACATCCTATGCAACAGAAGGAAAACTCGAAATAAAATCCTATACTAACGCTGACCTGCATGGTATAGTAGGTCAATTTCCCCCCCATTATGGAGGAGACTTGAACTCATTAATATTATATCTTTTCTCTCGGAAACGGCTCCAACGATTTTCATAAAATTAATTTAGCATACTAGAGGTTTCGGGGCCAAAAAATCCATCTAGCTAGGTTTTGTTAATAGAAAATTATGTTTTGTCGGTGTTTTTAGCTAATCCATAAAATGTCATTGGAATAGGAATATAAATTTAGCCGTCGCCGTCAAGAGTGACAACAGCTCTATTGGGAAGTTGTCCAGTCGCATTCAAACAGCGTGAGATCGAATCTCTGTGTTATTATTATTCTGTTTTGTATTTTTTAATATTTGTTTCATTATTTCATCATTTTTAGTTTTTATTAATATATAGCCTAAATATATTAATTAAAAATATAATTTACTTACAAAAAATAAATATACGAGATCCAGGTCTTCCTCAGGATTCCAGGTCAACCAGATATTGGTGCATATACGAGCTGTGATGAATGTAACTTTGAATAAAGTTGAATGATCAATACTTAATGTTATTGTTGATGACCACTATGCTCTTATTAGCGGTCAGTTGACGCTGGCTCGATTTCCACACAGGATAAGTCTTTATTCTGTCTGCCTGTTCGAAATCTGTGTACAATTAGTCTCCGTCAACTATTTATTTGTAAACTCCCTTAGAACAAGATTTGATTATTATTTAGTGTTGGGTGGATAAACATTCGAAATATATGAATAACAATAGCGGGACGTATAAGAGTGTGAATCTGATTAAAAAAAAAAACTTACCATACAAGTTATTGTGCTTCTAGGCAAGTTATGATTTATTTGTATAATTAAGTTTATGAATCACATTTGTGAAGGAAAATGAGATAAATATTTAACTTGTTTATGAATACCGGTCTACAACCGGTATTCGCGCCATTAACTCATTACACATATATACTTATATCCTTAATACGACTCGTAGTGGACCGTTATTCATAATAATGTATAAATGGTCCTTTTTATAGTCCCGATCATTTGTATCCCGCCCAAATGGATGGCTGCCAGGGAAGGTCGGTATGCCGCCTGTAACCTGCTGTATTATCTCTGATAATTGATTTTTCGTTAGCTAACGCTGTAAGAATACAATTAATTACTATCTATGTTACGCGTAATTGTCGTAAGACAATGGATGTATTAGCACATGTGTTAGAGAAGAACACCTCAAAATTCAACGATATACTAACGGACTGCGAAAGGGCGAACCTCGGACCGTCAAGTATTGTAATTTGCGGGTGACTGGACCGGGGATTTAGTCCGTCACCCGCCGAGAGGCCGACCGCGCGACAGCGACAGACGTCGTGAGGAGAGGGTACCCCGCGACTGGGGCATTCCGTCAGACCGAACACTGCAGACAAAGAACTTTGCACCTGTGGTCGGCCCAACGACGAAGCCGACATGCTATGGGTGGGTCATGGGACCACGCGGCGTCCCTATGTCACCGGACGGACGGAGCTGGGCGGCGGGTGCGCTGACCATGGACCACCGCCTAAAAAATAGAAAAGTATTGTAATTTATTAAATACCAAGTATAAACTCTTCGAATTTGCTGTTTTTCTTGAAAAGCAAACTGTATTAAAACTGGCTCAAGACCGTCGCTGCGCTTTCTCACATTCATTTCAAGTCTTGTGTTTAAAATTCAGAATTTTATTTGCAATCATACACTAAATAGGTAGCAGTTAATAATTATCACTTGTTTTTTCTCGACATGTAACCACATTTCTAGTGAATAAATGAATTTGAATTTGACCTTGTTAAAATTATCCCATAGTATCCGATCCCCACTTAAAGCTATTTGCCGTACCCTATCCTATACGAACTCGTCTGACTAGCTTGTTAAATTAGAACAATTTTCTTTGTTATTAGGAAGGGGGTTTAAATAAAGGAGTGGGTCTTATATAAGCTGAGATGAAATGGTTCATTGAGCGGACTACTGGCACCAATTCCTTGACCACACAATGTGTTACTATTTCGCTATCTCCCACCTCGAAGTCCCGCTAACGAAGTCGCTTTAACACGGTCGGCTTCTAAAGGTAGCAAGTTAATACAAATCTGACCACCCAAGGCCTCGACAAGTAAACATATAAACCAGAAAGATTAAATGAATATCTTTAACCTAGAGAAATATGATAAAAGTATGTCAGCTTATATTATTCGGTGTGGTGAGAGCTTAAGATTACAATACATTGTAAGCACCACTTCTTTATCCGTGAGTAGTAAGAGAGTAGTCATAAAAGACATTGCAAATGAGTAGAGATGCTATATCTTTACTAATTTTATAAATGCGAAAGTAAGTTTGTTTGTTTGTTACGCTTTCACGCTTAAACCACCCAACCGATTTCAAAAATTCTTTCACCATTGGAAAGCTATAATATCAGGGAGTAACATAGGCTATATTTTATCCCAATATTCCACCGGGAACGAAAAAAAACGCGGGTAAGGCGACTGAAACCGAAGCGAAGCGAGGGTGGGTTGCTAGTTCATAATAAAGATTTATCCCATCTTAATTGAACAGCGTGGTTTAATAAGTTAATTTCCTGCTCATTGTACAGACAACTCGTGTCTACAACTTAACTGCAAATGGATTGCAAGGTAAAAAAAATTAAAACGCTTTTCTTTTTTAAGGCTTCACCCTACACTAAAGAATAAATGATTCATTCCATGTCGCGTGAGACTTTACAAACATTAAATTAATATACACGAATTACACTCAGACTCAGAAAACTATTTGTGAATCGCACAAATTATTATCCTGCATCCTGGTTTGATTCTCAAACCGTCTGGCATTTAACTATCTTAACAAAAATGCCATCTGTATCCTCTTAGTCCTTAGTACAGGGTGTTGTCATGAAAAGCAAAAAATGAGCGCTATTCAACTATCGCTTATAAACATTCTCACTGCCGTGATTCCCAGAAATATGAGAAACTTTCATACATTCCTTTTTCCCATGATAATTTACAATATATTGTAACTTATATAAAATTCAAAAGCTACATATGGCTGTGTTTTAATATAGATTTAAAACCCCAATATGATTTAGTTATAAATGTTAGGTATTATTTTAGGTAGTTATATATGTAGTAGGCAATCTACTAGCAAATTCCCGCGATTTTAAGCCGCATGTTCTCGTGGGAATACCGAGATCAAATATATTCCAAGATATAGACAACTTCCTTATAGCAACAGCTACCGCGTAATAAAATTACAAATATCGGTCCAGCCGTTTTGATGATTACCCGGAACAAATGAACAGTCAATATTTTTTTAAACTGGTTTTTCGGCATAGTGCAATAAACGAGTGAGCAAGAACAACCTACTATTTTGACATTACAAATAGACTTCAATTTTATTCATTTGTATAGATAAATAATGTGACCATATTTTTTTACTTTAAAACAAAACGTTTGTATAACGATACCGTTTTTTTTTTGTATCACGGTACATTTGTAAGTCTAAATATAAAATTGATAAAAGCCAAAAAAGCAAGGAAAGAAGAAAGAAGGAAAAACTTATCAAAAATATAAGGAAAAAAACAAGAACAGGTCCCTATCAGTATAAATATATCCAATGATCATTTATGCTCAGTTTGCAAAAAACGTGACATTTTTGTACGGCTGCGAACAACGGGACGGGACTTAAAAGCGAGACTATCCCGTTCCAAACGAAACGTATGGTCACGTTATTTAAAGGTAAATGCGCAATTTCCCTGGTATATATATAATACCATCAAAAACAAATCTTGTAAAAAAAAGCCAAGCCTCGCAACTGAGTTCTTCTACCATAAAAAATTGTGAGATCCATGTTATACCAAGTCGGTTAACTCATTCAGTCCCTGCTTAAGGGACCTTTCTTAAGTTATTACGTAAATAGCTAACCTAACAACTTCTTATAGTGACTATAGCAATATTAAAGTTCTTTTATGTTTTAAATAAACTGAATGACTTGGCAATCGCATGAAAACACACCTCACAAGCAATACATACTATATTAAATTGTACTAAACATAGTGCGATTGCTTCACCATAAAGTGCGGTACTGTGGCACTTGCATCTAATGACGTTCAAGGGTAACAGAGTTGCCATGACTAGAGCTTATTTTTTCTTTGCCTTATGAGGAATAATGACGTAGTCGCCACGTTTGGTAGGCGGGTTGGTTTCGCAGTGAGATATCACACATTTCCCCGGCGAGAGCTGCTGCCCACTCTCCTTCCTGTTGAATCTTTTTTTTAAATGACAACGCCTTGCACTAAAGGAATAATAATCCTTATATTGTGGGGGACTTTACAAACATATAATTCAACATCGCATCATCATCGCAGCCCTCATATGTCCCACTATTGGGCTCGGGCCTCCTCCATAATGGGAGGGAATTTGACCCACTATACCATGCTAGTCAGACATGTTGATATAGGGTTTCGTTTCGAGTTTTCCTTCTCTTGCATAGATGGTATGTGCATATTATATCCCATAGTCGTCTTATACGATATCCACGGGCAAGATAGAGAGTGGTGAATTGTATTCTTACTTCGTCACCATACGTAAAGAACATAATTACCCGACACAAATTACATTCAGACTAAGAACAACAATTTGTGGATCGTACAAGGTGTTGTCTTGCATGGGATTCGAACCCGGGACACTGGCACGGTACGTTGGTATCTTAACCACTACGTCATCTGCGCAGTCTTTAGCTAGTTGTTACGATTCCCATAGAGAAGCAATGATGGCGACAAATGTATTCTTACTTTTTACAAAGTTACATTTCATTAACTGCAAATGTAATCCTAATCTTTGTAATCCTATATATTTATATGGGTTTACAAAATTATTTATGCAGTTAGTGTATCTCGGAAACTGGATGAATATTATAATGTTTCATAAGTTTTCCTTCACTTATATACTAAAGTGTTTAGTTTTCAAAAAAAATTGCATTCTAAATTTGAAGCTTCTATGTCTACTAGAAGTGCCACTTTAATATTGATGATCGGTCAGTCAGTGAGTGACAAAATTACGAAATTTTGACTAGTTATAATTCTTAAACTATTGGTTCAAATTGAATGAAATTTGAAATACACAATGTGTATACAATGCCTACTAGGTTACTAAAAATTCAGCTTTCTAGCTTTATTAACAACGAAGTTATAGGAGGTCGAAAATGGCCTGAATGGGTTCGAGAAAAGTATGTTACGGCAGTGTTGCATTTTGCCCGATTTTTTTTTTGCTCGACTTGGCGGGGGCACTACCGTGCCCCCAGATCTTTTTAGCGTTGCGAAATACAATTAGAAAATTTCTACCTTTTACGTGACTAGTCATAATGGAAAGTCAAGCTTTCGTCATTCGTGCCGACTGTTGTTATAAAATCTATATATAATATTTCGCGAGGCTGTTTTTTTGTTTGGAAATTAAGAAATATGAATTTTCTAGTACAAGTTTCTGGTTAGAAAAACGTGTTTCTAATCGAAATAACTGAATACGTGTTTCGGCGTTCGTATATGTTAATAGGTTCAAATTACACAATAGGAGGGAAATTGACCCTACTATACCCTGCTGGTCAGACAGGTTGATATAGGAATATGTTTCGAGTTTGCCTTCTCTAGTTGAGAACTATGATGGTATCATAGCTCTCAACTCGGACAGACACACACATACTAACACATAGACAGACAGACATCGACGTTAAATTTATAACACCCTCTTTTGCGTCGGGGGTTAAAAAGAAATTTTTAAAAAAATAACATGGGTGTGCTTAAGATCGCACGGCAGAAGTGAAAACTTTATTGGTAAATATAAATAAGCCAAAGGATTGTTCAAATAATTATTATTATACGGTGACGGAGTAAGAATACAATTCACCACTCCCTATCTTGCCCCTGGATGTTGTACGAGACGACTAAGGGATATAATACGCACATAAGATCTGTGCTAGAGAAGTAAATCTCGAAATGAAACCCTATACCAACATGTCTGACCAGCATGGTATAGTAGGTCAAATTCTCTCCCATTGCAGAGGAGGCCCGAGCCCAACAGTGGGACGTATGTGGGCTACGATGATGATGATTAATAATAACTTACTGTATGGTGACGGAGTACAAATACTATTCACCACTCCCTATCTTACCCGTGGATGTCGTTAAAGACAACTAAGGGATATATGCAAGAGAAGGAAAATTCGAAATAAAACTCTATATCAACCCGTCTGATCAGCGTGATATTGTAGGTCAATATCCCTCCGGAGGAGGAGCCGTATATGAGCCGAAATGATGATGATTAAGAGCGTTATCGGTAATCGGGACTTCTCGCATTTTAGGTATTTTTCTACGGTCCGATATCGACGCACACTAATGCACTACACACACGCGAGTTCATATAATGACCAGCCTTGGCGCTTATAATCAATCTCTAATATATTCTTCGGAGAAGGAGATTTTCAAAAATCGACATGATGTAAATTTTAAAATTTTTAATTAAAAACCAAATCTCATAACAGTAAAACGGTTAAAATTGTATTTTTAATATGCAAAGTACAGGAAATAGTAAAATATAGGCACAGAGTATAACTTACAAGGAGACCCTCAGACGTGTGGGTCGGGGATTTCCATGATTTTTGGTGGGGTGGTAGAGGGGGCACGAGGGTATCACAACTACCAAATATTAGGGTCAACTGGGCCCTCGTTAAAAAGATTTTAAGGATCAAAGTTGGATGGGTAATTTATGTACTAGAAAATTCAAAGTTGAATCGCCAACAAGCGGTAATCTCGTGGTAAAGTGCTCGCCGGCGGGAACTCTGGTCTCGGGTTCGAGACTCGACAACTTATTTTTTTTAAATTATCACATTATTGTGTAATAATTTAAAAAAAATAGAAAACACCCAATCGATGTCCCTATCCCGGGACGTCGGTCGCCGTCACACGATCAGGCTCTCTGCGGGTGACACACTAAAGTCCCCGGTCCGGTCACCCGCGGACTCGCCTAGGGCGGCGTGAGGCGCGGATACTCGTATCTGCGCCGCCCGAGTCGCCGGTGGCGGCACGTGTGACCAAAGATTGATCACACACGAGCCGGCGTCTCCTTTCGTGAGATGACAGCCTCACAGAAGGCGATGACCGCGTTCCAGTTCCTGACGCTGCTGAGCATCTCCCTAGTGATGGTCGGCAGGGTCCGGTCAGCACCGGTGATTGCAACGAGTTCACGGCGCAGCTCTGCCCACGAGGCACACACCTCGAGCCTGTGCTGCGCCGTGCTCACGTCGCAATCGCAGTGGTAGCAGGATGGTGGTGTGCTCTCCCTCCTAACGAGCTTGCGCAGGTACTTGGCTATCGTGACCCATCAATACCTGCACCAGTCGGAAGGAATGTACTCCGTGCTGCCGACCCAACCACCCCATCAGCACCAGCTGAAAGGACTTGACGGTCCTGATATCGTATTGAGGCTTCTCCAGTCCGATTGCCCAACGAGCAATGGCGTCTCGGCGGGCGTCGACCCGCCAGGCGGCAATCACCTTGATTGAGGCTATATGTGGCTCGCGTCTCTGATACTCGCAGGTAAAGCTCGGCGAGTACCTCCGCCTGCAGGTCCCACCGGAGGGTTCCGGCCAAGAGGCACGCTGCCTCCGTGGCTGCCGTGCAGTAGTCGAGTATGGCCCTAGTCGCCATGGCCATGGATGTCTAACAAGTCCAGTCAGAGATTTAAATCTACCCACTACAGAAATTAGTTATTAAATTTTGATCCACATTTTGCTACATATTTATTGCTAGTACAAGAAGAAAATGATTCTCTATGAAAAAATTATATTGTGTATGGTTAGTAATTATTAAACATTAAATTTGAGTTAGCTGATAATCTTCAGAAGATGAGGCTGCATAAATGTTCCGTTCGGATTTTTGATGTGAAATATCTATAGGCGGGGTGAACCTGATCGTCGCGTGGCATTAAAAGCGGCGTTAACGCCACGCGGTAACGACTTCAAAATAATTTTGATGTTTCACATCTGCCAGGCGTCCTGAGTGACGGCTCACTTCTCTTTTCGTTTACTCTTTTAAAACTATAAGTACCTTACAGTTTTGTCGTGTGTTCTCTTTTTCCTTGCCTTGTAACCGATTTTGTTCCCAAGATACAATCTGCTTTTTCGATCCATCACCTAAAACGTAAAAAGATTCTATATTATTCTTTATAGAGATCGCATGAAAGTAATTAAAAGAATTAGGTAGTAATAAATACTTACGAATCAAAACCGTCAGTCGCAGTATACACTCAAGTTCGTATTGTCGTCTTTTACGCTGTGAGCGGAGAGCTCGAGCGACGTGACCCTGCTCCGTTGAGCGCCAAGGTGCGACTGGCTTATGAACAATTATGCCGCTGCAATTTATAGTAATATTTAAAATTTAATTACGAGGGTGACTATTCGTATTTCAATTTGGTTTTTTTTTACTGCTTCTACAATAGTCGAACAAATAGTGGATATTTTTTTAAATATTCCAAGGTTAGTATTATTCACAAAATTAAATGTTTTACAGGAGCCATTTTCGTCAAATTAATCTTAAGGAAATATTTTTTTTTTTAGTTTATAAGGAAGAAATCTTGAATTTCATTTTATACATACCCAAGAACAGTAATTTTCCTAACATCTACAATTTTTTTCGAGCTGCCACGACTTATCGTTTATTCGTACCTGAACTTCAAAACTCAGCGTTTTCGTAAAATCTCATTAACTTAAGTTCAAAATACCCTTGCCTTTTAATAAAATAGTTACAATATTGAGTTATAATTCTGTACAAGCACAATATAAAGATGTGTGTCGCTGTACACAGCAATTAAGAACAGCCGACTGTAGCGTTCTCGCTCGGGTACACTCGGCGGTCCCGAGTTCACCCGATCAAGCCTTTCACCTCAGAGCGTGACCGATCAACCTCACTTATAGCCTAGGAAAAAATCTGTATGCAGTGCGCCAAAAGAAGCTTTCACTTCTAGATTTTAAAGTGTATATTTGTTGTTACAGTGTGTATAAGAGCGGTGGTGACGGCGGAGGCGGTGGCGGTGGCGGTACGACGGGCGGATTGGCGTGCGGCGAGCTGCAGATGCCGGGTGGCTCGCTGCCCGACCTCACCTCCGTGCATTTCCCACCTCCACATTATCTACCCCATCGGACATCGCCCGATTACCAACCACGATACGTACGTAACTATACAACTTACACGATAAACTAAAAACGTGGCTTAGTTGCAGAATCACCCTCTACAGAACTAAGGGCCGTCCATTAATCACGTGAGGATCGAAATGGTTTGGCAAAAATCACGAAATGTAAAAAGAGAGAGTAGTAAGATATCACGTGTATTTACTTTTTCGTCAAACGCGCGATTTATAAACCGAAAAGACTTTGACTTGCCGGTTTTAGATTCTTTGTAGGTATTAAAAATCCACTTGATTTTTACTTAATCTTGAACATCACCACATATCACAAAGCGGTTTTAGGTTTAAAATGCTAAAAAAATATCACGTGATTAATGGATGGCCTCCGAGTGTCTTGGCTCATATGAAATACAACTTGCGGGTAGAGTTTTTTCGTGATCATAAACATATTCGAAACGTCGGGAAATATAAAAATCAACTATAAACGCGATAGAATCAGTAAAAATTGTTTTATGTTTAATAGCCGCGTAAATATCGGAAATCATCACTGTTCAATTTCACCCAACATAATTATTCCCAAGGAAGGTTGATATTAGGCGGGCGACTGGTCATAAAATTATTGTTAAAAGTTTTGCAATATGTACGGTGATTTTTTTGTGCGGGGTGTTGTCTTTTGCTTAAGATGTAACACACAAAATTAAAACTGTCATTTGAGGATCGCACATAAAATTAGCTTACATGGGAATCGAACCTATGGCACTTAACATTGACCGATATTTAAACCACTGTGCCATTTATGCAATCAAATGTTGACATATTAATTTTCTCTTAAATTAGATCTTGTACAGTACATTCTGTCACCCGTTTGTTACTTAGCACTGATTTTTTATCCTTTTATTTATTAATAAAAGGTTACGGCATTATATTATTTTATAATATCGAAACCACGCCATAATAACATTTCTTCAGTCATTTCTATTTCGATATTTCCTGTCCCGACCCGAAAGATAAAAACAATGTATTTAAATTAAAATTCTGACTAAGGTTTTGAATGAATGAATAATCATGACGTAGATTTATTATAACAATGATAGAAATATGAAGATCGTACGATACGTCCAGTTTGTCCTTATATTTTTCCTTATCCCCTTATTTGTTACAACCATACAGATAGCGTAGCAATTTAAATAACAACCTGACGCGCTGTCATAATTTTTATGGCCTCTCAGGCAATTCAACATAGTAATTTAAAATTCAATTTTCTAACTTTCTTTAGATGTAAGGCCCAGCGCATACATACAACTCTTGTATCAACTAAATTGTTTGGAATGAACACATACTGTCAAATCAATAGTTTCTCGACAAAATAGATACACTTAAAAACTATAAAACACGCTTTAATGATGAATTGAATTAAAAACTTAAAATAATTCCTATTATAAGCATAAATAATTAACAAATAATATTAGTATTATTGTACAAAAAACATCCTGCGTTTCGTGTTATATCTTTTGTACCATTTTTGGATAAATGATACTGGTTGAAAATTTTCTAGAATTGATTTATCCAGCACCACACGCTTTTGAAACAAACATGTAAGTGAAACTAATAAAAGCGTGTTAAAAATCAAAAAGTTACATCGATTTCATTTTGATTCAAAGTTGAACTACTATCGATCAACCGCTTTCTTTTAATTTACATTATTTATAGCAACCTTCATGATACGCGAAGATTAGTCGCTATGGAAAATCGACTGTCGTTTAAATCAAATCCATATACCCCCTGTAGTGCCTAATTGATTTAGTTGTGTGGATACTTTTTAAAGGCAACACAGTGCACTAAGAAAATAATCTTGTATTGCGGGGCTTTACAAACATATAAAATATTTTAACGTACACAAATTACATCCAGCCTCGGAACAATAATTTGTGGATCGCATTATAGGTATCTTAACCAATACGGCTACTATTTTTTTTTTTAATTTTCTAATTACACAAAATTCAACCAAACAGTTTGGTCGTCGCAAATTATGTATGCGTTATTTATTTTTTTATGTATGCGCCTGGCCTTACTTATCCGAACTAAATATTAATATTATGATTAATCTTTTGTGCTATTCACCATTGTTTTGATGTAATAACTGTGTTGGTTAGTTGTGTTTGTGAAGACCCTCTTGACATTTGTGCTATCCACAGATGATCTGTAATTTATGTCTCATGTGCTTTTTAAAATCATTCACGTTACATTGATCTACCTTATGGTGCGTGGTGTTATTTAAAAAAAAACACCGTCTATTCCGATTTTTGAATATGATGAACAGTAGATTGATTAGTTGGCTTGATGCTTGGGCAACCATTGTGAGTGTTTATGTGATGTCCCTCTAGTCACCGACATCGCCTGGGGCGGTTTCACCGGGTGGTGGTAGTGTATCGCCGGCGACGGGCGGCCTGTCTCCGGCCTCCGGGTCACCAGTAGGTGCGACGGTACCACTTCACCACAATATGCATCATGAACATCAACCACCACTCTACGACGCTCAGGTCTGTTTATAACTATAACAGAAAGATCATACTGCCATTGCACCACGTGTTTTTAAACTTCAATGGTTCAAAATCCCAATATAGCGCCAATTTTTTTTTTATTAGGTTTGCAAAAAAATTGTATACGTATGCAACGACAATAGATCGCGAATTTAATACTAGTGAATATATATAAAATAAGTACAGTAGAAACTCGATTATCCGGCCCTCGGTTATACGGATTCGCGATTATCTGGACTACCAACCGCGACCTTATTGTTACTACAAATCGAATTTATGCAAGCACGTACGTATCTGAAATGGAATGTCCCGCCCCTCCGCGGGATCGCTGCTCCACGCGTTTCATTATTGTTGTAGTCTTATAATAAACGCTAAAATTCTGTATATATGCACACAACCGAAGGAAGTTTTTCATACATTCGATAATCCGAATGTCTACCTACAACAATTAGTTCGGTTAATCGAGTTTCTACTGTATATAGAAAAAAAAATATTGATTCGAATGGTACTAGCACTTCCTGAGTTCGACGTGTTCAAGCAAACGTAATTATTAATATGTATAATGTTAGATAATAAATACATATACGATAAAAATAGAGTTATGTACTAAATGAATATAGTTAGCAACTATTTCTATTGCAGTTTATCGGATAATTATTATGCAAGAATTTATGAGTCGACCTAACCATTTTGTATTGTGTAACAAACATGGAGTAGTTATTTTATTTTATAACTCGGATTGGTGTAGCGATGCATAATATAGGTTGCTATTAAATAATGAACGCATTGTTTACCTTTAGATATTTCATTAACCGTTATCTATGTGAAATAAAACTAATCTTATGAATTTTTACTTCAATTTGAGTTTCATACCCGCTATTTTTCAATCCATGTCAAGGATGAACTTGGAAGTTAGACATCCTATTGGAAGAGATATTTCTCTAGTTGTACTGTGAATGATACTTCAGACTCCATTGAAATGTTGTATATTTTTTACGTATGTATATTCTTTCCGTTTGTTGAGCGAGAAGGAATATAATTCACTACCCATTTCCCTTGTCCGTGGCTGTCATAAAAGATGACTAAAAGATATGTAGATAATATTAATGCAAGGCAAGGAAATTTCGACATTAAACCCTTTTTTTGTGGTAGGCTATGGTCTGGACATACTCCGCCCCATCTGTCCGGGGTACCATATAACCTATCGTATCGCCATTGAGCCTACTACTGGTCGCAATTCCTTGACATCTGTGGCCGACCCGGCGTGGCGGATTACCTTACCGCGCACCATCCCCTTCGAGGTCCTGGCAATAAGACAGTAGTGCCAGAGCGTCGCTCTCACGCGGTCGACATAAAACCCTATGACAAAATATCTGAACAGCATGGTATACTAGGTCAATTTACCCACCCACACTGGAGGAGGCCCGAGCCCAATAGTGGCTGAGACATATTATGACATGATGATATCAAAGTTAATAATTCTAATCAGATTTATACTAAACTAGCAACCCGCCCTCGCTTCGCTTCGGTTTTAGTCGTTTTACCTGCGTAGTTCCCGTGGGAATACCGGGATAAAATATAGCCTAGTTTACGCCCTGATATTATAATATATATAAAGCTATAGCTTTCCATTCGTGAAAGAATTTTTGAAATCGGTCCAGCCGTTTTGAAGATTATCCGGAACAAACAGACAGACAGACAAAAATTTTTAATCTATATTTTAGGCATAGGTGTCGTGCAAATAACCGTGTGAGCATGAAAAAAGCCTATTATTTTGACATTACAAACAGACACTCCAATTTTATTTATTGGTATAGATTAAATCTCTTATATATTTTACCTGAAATTTTCTATTTCAGTGGCAAAACACCTTTCTAAGGATGTCTATTAATAAACTTCTATACCCAGCGAAGGAATATATTATCATCGTTTCAGCTCATATACGTCCCACTGTTGAGTGGTTCCACTGGTGGGTTGAGACTCCTCCATAATAGGAGGGAAATTGACCTTACTATACCATGCTAGTCAGACAGGTTGGTATAGGGTTTTATTTCGAGTTTTCCTTCTCTTGCATAGATGTGATATGCGTATAATATCCCTTAGTCGTCTTTTACGACATCCACGGGCAAGATAGAGAGTGGTCATTTGTATTCTTACACTGTCACCACACGGAACATATAATGGACTGTAAAGAAATAAAATCAATGGTACTTAATATAAAAGTTGAATAACGATCAAATCCATAAATTTCCACTGATGTCAAGTAACCCTGCTCTGGTGGTCGGCCCAACGACGAAGGCGACGTGGTTTTCGGGTGGTTTGCGGGAGTTGCGTGCTTAAGCCCCTCTGTCGCCCCGGACGGAGTGGTGCGGAGGCGCGCCGACCGCAGCCCACCCACAAAAAAAAAATCCATAAATTTAGTTTTATTTCATGTTTAATAACCGCGTAAATCACCGAAATAATATATAACTAATAGACGTTAAAATTATAATTAACTCTACACACGCTTTAGAAATTGTAACATGTACTGTACCAATGAGCATTTATTTTCCCCGACAGATATTTTAACGTTTTTGTTGTCTTTGTTATGTTTGTGTTTTATTTGCTTCCTACCACCAATCATTTTTTTTTGTTTATTTCAGAATCACTTATCTGTACCAAACACAAATAATTATCTTCATCATAATAAGGTTCGTTTTCTTTTTTAACCTCCAATTAAATTTTATTCCCGCTAAAATTTTTTACAGGCGCTTGAATGCTTAACGCTGCGGGTGCCAGTATTTTTTATTATTTATCAAAGGGACTCAAATTGATAATTACTTATCTATTACTTTATATATTTTTTTCATTGTTTAATCATCACTTGGGTGCTTCAAGAAATGCATGTATTATTAACTTATTAACCTAACAAATTATTATCAATTGAATGAAATTGTAATGTCGTATTACTATTATATATTATTTAAGTCCAATTTATGTTTTTATCGATATATTTTTTTTATCTTTACAAATATTCATACTACACAATGAAGTTTTTTTTTCTCGCTTAATAATCACGATTTATTTTATTAAAATGCGATATACCGACATTTTAATATGGCAAGAGCTTATTAAAAACGCACGTGAAGAAATCTGCCTGATGTTCGAAGAGTTAAAATTACAAAGTGTCACCACGCCTTACCTTTGAGTGGTAAAAATCGATTAAGGAAGCATCAGGTGAGTGGGCAGCAGCGCTCTTGTAACTTATAATACCAACTGCGATTGCCAACCCACCTGCTAAGCATGATATTAACCTATGAAGTTTATGTCCAACGGTGGACGTTAACAACGTCTGCTGATCGATGGATGGATGGATGGTCATGTAAGAAGCTTATAGCGCTGGTCTTCACCTTTAAAACTTTTCATTTAAATAGGTAATATATAATTTATTCCTGATACAACACTAGCAACCCATCAGGCCTCGTGCGATTGCAATTTAGAGTTCTATAGCAGATTACATTAACATGCAGTGTCCACCGCCATTTTAGTTTTCGTAGTTAAAATTAATATTATTTTTATAAAATTTCATTGCGTTGCTATAGCAACTAAATATTTAATTGTTAGTAAAAATAATGTTCTGCTTCACAATAGAACTCTAAATTGTATTTCACTCTCTAAAAGGTAACTATTCATCCCTATCTTACCTCTTTTGGGTGAAATTCCCAAAAATCTTGTATCGAATTCCTACTTCTCATGAGGAATTTACATACTACATTTTTTTTTGTAGTACTCAGACACAGCATTGAAACCAGATTCCTTTGCATTTCGATCAAATCGCTCTAAGTTTCTGAAAAGGTTTACAATTTCATTGACTGGGTGTTTTTGCTTTTTAAATACAGTCGACTCTCGTTAATTCCAATAATTCGAACCTCTCTATAATTCAAAGTTATCACGCGTTCCCTACAAAATCTCTTTATACTTTTTTTTTTTTTTTTATTGCCAACGGTGGCAAACGAGCAAGCAGCACACCTGATGGTAAGTGAAACTGCTGCACATGGACCTTTGCAATACCAGGGGCACAGCTAGGCCGCTGCCTACCGTGAAGGAAATACTCTTCTTAAACCTCGTTTAAAGAAGGACATGTCATAGCGCTCGGGAAACACAGCAGCAGGTAGTTCATTCCAGAGCTTGCACGTACGTGGGAGAAATGATCGCTGGAAACGTACAGTTGAAGACCATAACGTTTCCAGGTGAAATGGATGAACCCTGCTGCGATGTCGAGTGGTACGTTGGTAGAATGGTGACGGTGGTACCAAGTCAAACAGTTCCTCGGAGCATTCCCCGTGAAAGAGTCGGTAGAGTACACAGAGTGACCCAAAGTCTCTCCGCTGCTCCAGCGACTCCTATTTCGAACTAAATCAATACATTTTTAGGCACTTTGGTAATTCGAACGAAAAAATCATTGCTATATAACAAGACGACGCGTTAATTCGAACTCATCGGCGTCCAACACTCGACAATTCAAAGTTGCAGAGAGACTTTCTCTGGTGGAAAGATTGTAAGAACATTTTGCGACAAGTTCAAATTTGTATCAACGTACACGAGCCTTTGTTATTGTTATGATTAGTTTGAATATTTGACACACACTTTCGCACGAATTAGTTTGTTTAGTTACCTTTCAGTTACTGTTAGTCTTAGCAGAGGTGTCAGTTAAGGAAGCAAGATCCTCATTCGATACCTTACAAAGCTTCTGTCTACAAAACGAAAGTGATGAAAAAGCATTTCAGGGACTTCTTAAAAAAAGTTATTGAGCAGTCTGAGCAGCAGCAATGTGCTTTGAAGCAAACCAGTATAACACAGAGTTCTTTCGAGAGATTAATTAATTCACATTATGAATACGTACATGTATGTACCTCTAAACTTTTGTCAATGTTATAGAATAGCAGTTAATAAATAAATATCAGGTTGACCGAGCTTCGTTCGGAATATTTTTGTAGAATTTATTTAGGGATATATTAATAAAAAATAAATAATGAAAAATATATAAAAAATTACAAAAAGAGAATAATAATAACAACACCGAGATTCGATCCGACGGTGTTTGACACACAAAAACTAAAATTAAAACCGGTCAATGTCTCACCTGAGCTACCGTAACTCTTGACGTTGAGAACGAAATTTGAATTCATATTCTTTTAAAATCTAATGTCATTGTAACGTTTTGCTAAAAACACCGACAAAAGAACATTTTCTATACATAAAATCTAGCTAGATCGATTTTTTGGACCCGAATCCTCTAGTATGCTAAGTTTCATCAAAATCGTTGGTGCCGTTTCCGAGATCCTGAAAATATATATATTTACAAGAATTGCTCGTTTAAAGATATAAGATAATTGATCAACACTTAATAATTCGAAGTTTTGTTTATTTTCTCTCACAAATTTCGAACCATTTGATATTTCAAACACTCGATAATTCGTAATATTTTAAGAGTCCCTCGAGTTTCGAATTAACGAGAGTCTACTGTAATCTCAATTATTTCATTCATCATCGCAGCCCACATACGTCCCACTGTTGTGCTCGGGCCTCCTCCACAATGGGAGGGAATTTGACCTACTATACAATTCTCATCAGACATGTTGCTTTAGGGTTTTATTTCGAGTTTTCCTTCTCTTGTTCAGATGTTATGTGCATATTACATATATCCTTTAGTCATCTTTTACGGCATTCACGGGCAAGATAGGAACTGGTGAATTGTATTCTTACTCCGTCACCCCACAATTAGTTCATTAATGTTACTGAAATAATTCAAATATCACAATTCTAAGCATGAGATCACATTTTTCTTAATTTCTCTTTCGTTTAAAATCCTATGAGATTTTTTAAACGATGGATCTCGCCCGTTCGCCCGCAATTTCCATCCTATTGTGGAGGAGGCTCGAGCCCAACAGTGGGACTTATATGAGCTGAAGTTATGAATGATGATGAGTATTTATATAGATACTACAACATACTTATACATACATGAATATATTCATCAAACTCGCCTTGAATGGATCATTTTAATTGGTAACGCTTTATAACGGCAGTTGAAATTAGTATTGTATAATAATATCGAATGTCTTATGTTTACCGGCATTTGTATAATTATGTGTTTAATAGCCTAAATTAACGCTTTGTATTTAAAAGTATTTTAATTAATTTTGATTTTATTTGTACATAGTTAAAATGAAACATCATGTTTCAATGATAAATTAATTTTTAATTTATGAATATAGAATCGTTGTAGGTTTTGAAATAAATATGTACTTCAATATTAATAGTTTAAGAGTTAGTTGTCTGTTTTACAAAAAATATTATTAAAATTGGCCCATGTGCCGACGGGATCAAATACAATTATCGTCACCACTTACTTGCCCGTGGGAGTCGTAAGAATCAACTAAGCGCCTCACCAGATAAATGGGTAGCAGCTATCTCCTGGGGATACTTATAATACCTACTGCGATCGCCAACCCGCCTGCCTAGTGTGGCGATTATGACATTATTTCTCTAAAGATATGGATGCACAAAAAGAAACGCCCAGAGTCACGGTAGTTCTGCCTCTCATAATTTGAAAGTCGTAGGGACCCGCTGGATGCAAGTGGCACAGGACCGTTCCGAGTGGCATTCTCGTAGAGAGGCCTATGTCCAAGAGTGGACGTCTACAGCTGGATGGATAGATAATCGAAATAGATTTTATAGCAAGCACTGAAATTTATTGGGTAGTTAATTTGTCAAAATGATCCTATTATTGCTTTTGAAAAACAAATATTGTCCAGGTATCCTCCTATCCTACTAATATTTTATATGTGATAGTTTGTGAAGATGTTTGTATGTTTGCCACTTAGTCACGTGTAAACCATTGAATGGATTAACACATAGGATAATTTTTAACCTCGTAATAATGCCAGTCGCCATGGGATGTAATGTGGAATTGAAAAAAAGCACTTTTTGTGCAGGCAGAAGCTGGTATTGTTAAATAGTTTATGTTAATAATTCTTATTATTATTATGGTATACTTACTGACCAATAGACGATGATCTGTACGAATAAAAAATATAGAATGTCATGTAATCGATCGCAGCGCCACCTATCAAGTCATAATAAATTGTTTTAGTGCTCTAAAAATTTTTTTTTATTTCCAACGGTGGCAAACGAGCAAGCAGCACACCTGATGGTAAGTGATACTGCCGCACATGGACCTTTGTAATACCAGGGGCACAGCCAGGCCGTTGCCTATCGTGAAGGAAATACTCTTCTTAAACCTCGTTTAAAGAAGGACATGTCATAGCGCTCGGGAAACACAGCAGCAGGTAGTTCATTCCAGAGCTTGCGCGTACGTGGGAGAAATGATCGCTGGAAACGTACAGTTGAAGACCGTAACGTTTCCAGTTGAAATGGATGAACCCTGCTACGATGTCGAGTGGCACGTTGGTAGAATGGTGACGGTGGTACCAAGTGAAACATTTCCTCGGAGCACTCCCCGTGAAAGAGTCGGTAGAGTACACAGAGTGACCCAAAGTCTCGCCGCTGCTCCAGCGACTCCAATCTGTCCGTAAGATTGGGATCCCCGACGATTCGAACAGGCCGTCTTTGCAGGGACTTAAGTGGGTCTAGCTGATATTTGGGTGCACCTGCCCATAGATGTGAGCAGTACTCCACATGAGGACGAACTTGTCCTTTGTATAGTACAAGACGCTGTCTCGGTGTGAAGTACCGCCTGGCTCTGTTCAGGACGCCCAACTTTTTGCTTGCCAATTTGGTTTTGTCCTCCAAATAACTCCCAAACTGGCCTTTGCTCGATATTTCGACGCCGAGAATCCCAATACTCTCAGAAATTGGGAGAGTTACTCCTTGGAACTGTGGCGCCATGACAAACGGGTCCCTCTTTGCAGCGAACGCGCAAACTTGTGTCTTTGTGGGATTGAACTGTTTATTTGCCCGTTAGACATAGCTATAGCATAGTATAGTCCGCTATAGCAAAACGTAATTGAACAGTTGACAGGACTCTAACATATCGTATCGGTATTGATATAGCTAATAACGGCTATCAGTTATCTAGCCATAAACAACTGACGATGACGCGACGTTGACTACTAACAATATCACTACAATAATTGGTTAAATGCCCCGATTCTTGTTTCGCTACGTTGGTAACCGAACGATTACTAATAAGTGTAATAACCAAAATAATTATGCCATCTCTCTCTTTCTACGTGATGCCTGACGTGCAAAACAGAGAGTGGGTGGTTATTGGCTAGTGGCTTAATAACAAGGAATATTTCACGAATATTGATATGAGCAAAAGACGCTCTTATTTCTATTACCGTAAAACTTAACTGTCATAAACTCTGGTAAATCAAACTATAATGTGAAAGCGGTTTTATTTTTCGCTATCGTATGCTACAAAAATGTTCACAGTATAGTTTGACCTATGAAAGGTTATAATGGTTAAACCGTGTATAATGTGTTAATAGAAATAAGGTTGTTATTAGTTTACATATATTATACCGATATTCGCCAACGGTTGTCCATATCGGTGTTGACACCAAATAAACGGTTAGTAGCCGTTGCCAGAAATAGTCGGTAACACCCATGTCCACTTCCCGTAACGGGGTTTTAATAAAACCAGCGTGGAGCACATCGGATAGATGATTTTAATATCCATTACGGAATTAGATAGAAATATTTTCTAGTTTTATATAAATAGCTTCTATATATGTTAAATACAATTTTTCAAATTTAAATATCCAAACATATATTCTATATTTTACACCTCCGTTGAAACATAACAATAACTCCCTCTATAAATCATTTTCTATTAGCTTATTTTATATTGATTATATACTAATTGCATGTAAAATACGCTTCCGGCTAAAACAGTGTGATGGCTTTTCTATTAGGAGATATTAATATTTTATGTCTTTTCTACACAAGTGAAGTTAATAATACATACAACAGGCGCTTTTCTCAGTGGTACAGTAAGAAACTATGTACGCCCACTGTTAGACATGCTTTCCCATGAAGAGGGTGATAATGACATAATCGCTACATTTCAGAAGCGTGTTAGCGATGGCAATTTAGCTTATAAGTTTCCGAAGCAAGCGCTGCTGACCCACTCCTTAGTAAAATTTTATAATAACCACGATAGTTTAAGGATTGGCATTGCAATATATTTTAATCAATCACCACACGGGGAACTTCTTGACATCCGGCTCGGACTTTCATTCTGTCATTAACGGCAAAAGTTAATTTTACTGCTAATAATGCTATACATAAAAATATTAATCGTTAGATGGCGTTATTTTATAATTCTGGGACAAAAATAACCGACTGCAACCATTTTGTCATTGATGTCCTTATCAAAACTGGACCAAATTGAAATGAAACCACACGGGAAACACCAGCTTTCAAATAAAATAAAGAATCCTCAAAATCCATTCACCCAGTCAAGGTTCTGAAGTAAAAAACATAAAACAATACTATAATCAAATTGAGAACCTGCTCCTTTTTTGAACAATTAATAAAAAAGATTTTTGCTATGTGTAACACGTACAATCATTTTTATAATAACAACACCATTAAATTTTTCACATAATACTGGCATTCAATACAGGACGTAAAAGTGAAAAATCATTATAATTTTTAATGTATATACAGTTTTATATATTTCTTTAAATATAAGTGGGTGCCGCAAAAGACGACGAAGAGATAAAATGCATATAACATCTATGGAAAAGAAGACAACCTCGAAATAAAACTATACCGATGCAACTAACCAGCGCGGTATCAGTAGGTCAATATGCCTTGCATTAAGCAGGAGGCTCGAATCCAACAGTGGGCGTGTATGAGCTGTAATGATGATGATATCGTAAACGTTCGTATTATTGTTAATTATTGAACCCCCGTCATACTGGTTTCGCATTGTTTAACATTCAAGACATTAAAATAAAATAAAACGTATTTCACTTTGGCTGGTTACAGAATGTGTCACCTTTAGACCATGGATGGATGTCACCGAGCTACCAAACGCACTGTAGTCCGCCCTCGCAATATTCATCAACGTCCAACATTAATATGCCTTCACCGACGGTAAGATGTTAATTCTATATATTCTCACTCTCTACATGGACTTGCCAGTTGTCAGTCCAAATGGCGATGGGATACGACAGGCTATGAGGCCGCGCTCGCTGCCATTTTATCGCACCGGACGGATTGGACGGAGCGTAGCTAGATCATAATCTATGTGGTGGTGGTGGTAAAAAATCATCCAACCTTCAATGTCGCGATGGACTTGCATACAACATTCGTTTTCTGTCTATTCATCATCTCAGTCTTTCGTAGTTCACTGCTGAACGTAGGCCTTCCTCAAAAATGAGGCCATAATGTCGTAGTCGACTCTTGGTAAATGGGTTGGCAATCGCAGTAAGGTGTGTTATATGTTTCCCAGGAGAGAATTGCTGCTCACTCTCCTCGTGATACCCTTAGCAGATTTTTACGCCTGCAAGAGTCGAGTTATACCCATTGTCATCAGACAGTAGGAATTCTTTTTAGTATACTTTTGTAATTATATTTCCTACTTATGTACTTCCTTAGCTGATGAATGCATGTATGACATAATATCTTTCCTAAGAATCCTTTTTGATGAATGACTTGTGACTGAAATAATTAATACATGCATGTACAATTGTGTTTCCGAAGCTTTTCTGCTCTATAGTGTTGGATTTCTATGTTGGAAAGCACTTTTAACCTTTAATAATATGAATAATGATGTAAGCTGTTAGGAAATTCACCATGGTTGGTAAGAAAATAAAATTTTAATATTATAATTTCAGATGGTACAGAGTCCAGGCAGTCCCGTGGAGTCACCACAGTCAGATTATAATAATTTACATCAAGCGCTATTACAGCCCTTCGAGCAAATCACAATGGTGAGTTTAGTTATAAAACTATGTATCATAAATACACGTAGACGTTTATTCTTGCCTCGTTCCTCTAGTAGCATAAGATTATAACTGGCAATTATGAGATATGGTTTCAAATCCGGGCTCGGACAAAGTGGAACGCGTGTGCCTAATATATTAAAAATCTCACCTTACTCATCAATGTTTCCTTAAAAGTCCCTGGATGAAATGTAATAATTATTGAAACTAGCTGATCCAACATATGCTGCTCTGTACAAATCATAATCATAACAAAATAAAAAATATGATTCCTTGAAGTCATTCCCAACGTAATCTAACGGATCCAACTGAAGACAATAACGACGGCAAGACACTAACAAGATGGATTTTAGGTACACGTGAACACTCACAAAAATAAAAAGCGAGCCTTACAGTAGTCGCATACAATGTATAACACTTGACATAGTAGGATATACTATTAAATTGAGGAATATTATATGTGAATCGTCACATTATTGTTCGAATATATTCTAAGCATGAAAATATACAGGGTGTGGCGTAATGAGTGGATAATCCTTTACCAGCGTGTAGGGGACCTCATGTCAGTTCAAATAAATACAAATTGTATTTAGTAAAAGTATCATATTTTTCGAGTTATTGGCCATTTTAATTTTTTTGGAAAATTGGCACCCTCGGTCACATTTTCTTATGTCATTGTCACAAATCATAAAATATTTTCAGTTTATTTTTTGCATATTACTCATGGATACACGTGCTATCAAAGGTAATTTACAATTTTTGTGACGTAGGTGTTGTTTACCGTAGAAAAAAAACTATTTTTTTTTTTCATTTTATTTTTCTTCTACAACTTTGAACTCTTGTGGTGTAAAAAAAATGTACTGGGACGTGAGTGACAAGTTGATAAATAATTAGTCCATCTTATTAAAATTCTAAAATAGTATAACACACTGATACTTTGTGATTACTTTTAAAGAATTATTATTTAAATTGTCATAACGACCTACTTGATTCAGAACCCATGATACTCAAAACAATGAATAATTCTTAGAAGCTACATGGTTCCGTAACTACAGGTACCTGGGCTGGCGTCTCAGTGCCATTTTTTATCTCTTTCTGGAATTCGTCGTTAGTACTGTCTTCCACAGTACAAGCAAAAGAGATATCCATCTGGGTTAGCTTATCATATTTTATACCTGCTTTGTGAATTGCTCGTTTTTCTCTGAGTGACGCCAGTCTGTCATCATACTACATCTGTGCAATAACATTTTTACTACTTTCGGCTACTTGTTATTTGCGATTTTGTGCTCTAACTCTGGACTTGAATTTGCTTAGTGATTTGGACTTGCTTACCTGGTGATACAAACAAAAGTTGACTGTGATTTTGGACTTGATTTTGCTTAGTGGTTTGGATTTGATACGTGCGTAAATCGCAATGTCTCATCGTGTAACGTATACTGCATTTGAGTATGCTCAAATGCATTTTATTTACTGAGAGTGTGGCGGTAATGCTAGTCAAGCAGCAGAATTATATCGCGAAAGATTTCCTAACGCCCGCATCCGGACTATCGGGTATTTATTAGAGTGCATAATGCGTACGTAGAAGGTCGAATTCCTGGAACTGGCATCGGTGGTACAATCTCCGGAAGACCAACAACAATACATCACGAAGAAGTGGTTCTAAATGAGATTGAAGCTGATCCAACAACCTCAGTACGAGTTATTTCGCAACATACAGGAATATCGACAAGAACTGTACACAGAATATTAAAGAAAGAAAATCTGCATTCCTACCACTATCAACGGGTACAAAGCTTATTGCCACGAGACCATTCATTGCGCGTAGCATTTTGCGAAAGAATGCTAAGGGAGATAAACAGTAACTTCTTCGAAAAAATTCTGTGGAGCGACGAGTCAACATGTAATAAAGATGGGTATTTTAACATGCACAACCTGCACAGCTGGCAAATTACAAACCCACGGTTAATCCGATCAGAAAGATCTCAGTATCAATTTAAAATAAACCTGTGGACTGGGATCCTAAACCGACAAATCATCGGCCCATTCGAGCTACCAGGCACGCTGACAGGTGAACATACCTGAATTTTTTAAGAAATGACCTTAATACATTGTTGGAAGATATTCCGTTGGAACAAATAAGAGGAATGTGGCTGCAGCATGATGGTTGCCCTGCACATTATGCACGCAATGTTAGAGTTTACCTCAATGAACGGTATCCCAACCAGTGGATCGGTCGCCTGGGACCAATTCTTTGGCCTCCTCATAGCCCGAACCTTAATCCACTGGACTTTTTCTACTGGGGGTGCCTTAAGGGCAAAGTTTATAAGGAGCCTATTACATCAGTAGAACAGCTTCGGCTAAAAATTCAAACTGCTGCTCAAGAAATCAGTGGAACAGGTTTTATAAGAAAAATAAAAAGATCCTTTATCAGAAGATGTAGGGCATGTATCAGAGCCAATGGTGGTCATTTTGAACATTTGCTATAATAGTAATAAATTTTGCAATCAATACAAACAATTTTTTATTCATTGTCTTTTTAATGAGCTTCATTAGATTTCCCATTAAGTTATCCCAATTAATCTTTTGGATAAAACAACTTTTGATCTTTCCTAGTAGGAATATTCATTGATTTTAAAGTCATTAATGCCACATTCTATATTTTCTTAGAATTCCAATAAGATGGACTAATTATTTATCAACTTGGCACTCACGTGCCAGTACATTTTTTTACACCACAAGAGGTCAAAGTTGATGAAGAAAATAAATAAAATAAAACAAAATTATAGTTTTTTTTTTCTACGGTAAACAACACCTACGTCACAAAAATTGTAAATTACCTTTGATAGCACGTGTATCCATGAGTAATATGCAAAAAATAAACTGGAAATATTTTATGATTTGTGACAATGGCATAAGAAAATGTGACCGAGGGTGTCAATTTTCCAAAAAAATTAAAATGGCCAATAACTCGAAAAATATGACACTTTTACTGAATCAATTTTTATTTATTTGAACAGTCATAAGGTCCCCTACGCGCTGGTAAAGGATTATCCACTCATTACGCCACACCCTGTATATAATTTTATGTTAAGGCGTGCGCTTGCTCTAGCAAGTTTAATTGTCTAGTCTATTTTTGCGTATTTACCATGACTAGTCTAGCCTTCGCAGGCTCATTGGTCAAATCAAACAGCGAGCGCTTCGGCGGTTTCCTGGAACACTTTTTCGTCCCTTTGCCAAAATCACTCCCACAAAAAATATCCAGCACCCGATAGGAAAGACGTTACACAGATTTTGATACAAAAAATCAGGTTAATTTAAAATATTTTATACAAAAGTTTAAATGTAAACCTCGGTGTACTGTATATCCCACTTTAAAAAATTCTAATGGAAATAAAGTATATTAATTGTTATTGCAATATTTAAGCCGATTCCCACTTGTAAGGCACATATATACTTTATTATTGTACATGTTAAATGGCATTTCCTATAAAAACCTTTCGGTTTCAACTTCTTTCACATAAATTTGTACGACTTAAGAAATTAGAGTAATATTAATCTATTTATACCCGCTTCAATGGAACAGCAAGGAATTGTAAGTAATAAATAAATAATATGAAACTGATATACATTTTGAATCATAATGAAAATCGAAATTAATATTGTGATTAGATTCTTGGATATTGGCACTTAATGGAGACAAAGCATTTATTATGCACAATATGATAAAGACGCACGTTATTAATGATTGAATAAAGACAGCACTAATATAGTACATAACAAATTGAATATTTATATATAAAATATGTACGTTCAAAGAATATATGAGACTACTTTTCGTTACTTAATAAAAATGTTATTCTGTACAGAAATTAGTCTGATATATTCCAAACTTATCTAAGTGGTATATTGTTACTGTCTGTCAAAATATAACATAGTGTAAAAAAAATATATACATGTACAAAAAATAAAATACAAAGGCAAAAAATATATATGAAAGAAATCAAGATATTGAAAAAAAATGTTTCAATGGTAAAACTAGGTGCTAGTCTTAGAATAATAACATACAGAAATTAGTGTCGGTACTTCGAGCGATCAAAAACATGAAGCCACTACATGCGCGCAGGCGATTATACACGCACACCACTATACAAATTATGAAATCAAATTTTGTTTTTATTAACATAAATCGTCGGACTACTTTTAAGCCGGGTGGGTCCGCAGCGCCAATTTTCTAACAAAAAATGTTAGCAAAACATGTTACCAAAACATGTTAGTAAAATGGCTAGTCCACTGCACTGTTATTGTTTTTGTTTTGTTTCAAAAATAAGTTCCGACGAAGAAGACGTGGAAGCTGTTATAGCAATAATAGATTTGTTCTCCAAAGAAGAAACAGAAATAGATTCCGGATCCGACCATACCTGCAACCTCGTTCATTCAATATATGTATATCAAGAACTGAAAATTGATGATAGGTTCGGTATAAATTTTTTTTTACATGTTCCGATAGTGATTTTCAAGAGCTGAATATTTTCGTAGATGTTCAGTTTTCAACAATAATTTCACTTCCAACAATAATGGCGTCTTCCTCTAGTGAGCGCGAACACAAAATGCATCACTTCCCCTCCCCGCAGGCGAACGCGGGGATTCAACAGATGTTATCCAATCGTCTCGTAAAACATATTAATGTGTTTTTGCTAATAAAACTGTTAGGTTCATCATAAACATATTCGGTTACCAAACAATATTATCCTGTTTGCAAACACGAAAACACGCCGCAGCGGACCCGGCTTTAAAAGTAGTGTTAAAACTACGGAGCATATACAAAGAGGAAACGGCCTAAGCAACTATGCACCGTGACTCAACTAGGTCCTGACGTCATCACGTCAACATCAGGTAGTGGGCGTGGCCTATTAGTCTGCTGTCGACGCGGGCCGTGTTCCTACTGTGGACACAGTTATATTTTTGCTTTATTATGCAGTAAATCACCAAGTTTTGTGTTTTATCATGTAAATAGTACTCCGATAAACGTTCAGATGCTATAAAATTAATCACATTTCATTTGTAAGTATGTATATTTATTTATACTTTATTAAAATATTATCTGAAAAATCTTTTGACTATTTTCAAATATAATTCTACTCAACGTTAGATGGCACTATTTTCATAATGGGACTTAAAACTATAAAAATAGATAAAGCTCAGATTATTAAGATTATCATAATAACTAATAAACATAAGTATTTAAATTATTATCTAAATACTTTTACCTGGACAAAAATGATTTTTACATGTAGTTTCACAAATATTTTGTAGATAATGCGCCATCTGTCGCCAACTATGAAGAGCCATAAAACGTGTCAAAATGCCAAGGTCGTAGTTAGAACACACTACCTTAATTTATTAATGATGCAATATCACTCGATGTAATTTCTTGATAAGATTAAGAGCATGTCACAAAAATGTTTAAACTGGTGGTGGCATCGGAGACCGTTTTTGTAGGAGAAAAGTCAAAAAGGAAGGCAATAATACTAAGTAACTTTTACTAACTAGTAATATTATACACTGATGTTCTAAGTAGGGTTTACATTGGACAATCCGTTAGAAACCCAAACAAATAATTGTATTATTTGGTCATATGAAAAGACAAATATGAAAAAATAGACTTTAAAACTTCCGAGTTAATTACATACATATTCTCGTATCTCGTTCGACATTTCCCTAGAAATGTTTGCATTTCTAGGGAAATGTCGAACGAGAACGACAGTAAAGGAAAATGGATTTTTCTTCAAATATTAATATTATAAACAATGTTGACAAGCCTTATAAGGAAATTTGTGGTTAAAAGTAGTAGTAAATCACCTATTCGCTATGCAGAATTATATTTGAATAGAGCAAACGGGTAATAAGATTGTTTGTATATATCTTACAAATAAAAAAAAATAACTCCCTGATATAGGTAAATTCTGAGTACATCCCTGTTGCGCCACACACACTTACTGACATCTAATGCGAGATAATTCAAAATTTAAATTATTTATTATGCATAAACCCCGAGAGGGCACTTACATATTATCAGGTTTACAATTTCCAAAAAAAAAAAAATACTACCACCGGATCGGAACGTGACCGCTACTGAGAAGATCCGGCAAGAAACTCAGCGGGCTTGTCTATTATTTTTAATTTCTTTTTTTTTCTTCTTACTAGTTATACAATTGTGTACATGTTTTGTAAGAACAAGCTCCAGTGTGATGCCCTTCGAACCGCAAGACACTTAATATAATTTAAACGATTATGGCTGGACCAGATCCCACAAGCGGCACCCGATCACGAGTTAACTACTAGAGCAGCCATCACTCCCCTCAACCACTATGGAGGGAAGGGAGAGACCCGCTCCACGCAGCTACTAGATCCCTCTGTGAGCATGACCAACACCACAATATGTTACAAACGGTGAAAATATAAAATTTCGTTAGGCAAAACACGCTACACTTTACAATGAAAGTTAAAAGTACATTTACAAACAGTATATTTAAAATAACAAGGAAATTGCTGAATGAGGAGCTGCTCACAACCAATCTGTATTATCATCTACATAATCCGAGATTTTGTAATAAGCTTTTTCACAAAGTCTATTCTTGATGGCTTTTTTAAACTTTTTCATAGGCAGGTCTCGGATATCTTTAGGTAAAAGCGTATACATTGTCCCAATGAATGATTTGCTAAATTTTTGGAGACGAGTAGTGTGTACAACTAATCTGTCCTTATTACGAGTATTCATTTCATGAATGTCACAATATTTCTTAAAGTTAGCGATATTATTTTGACATATAATATATTTTCGTATATATATTGTGATATAGCAGTTAGAATATTTATTTCTTTGAATTTCTCCCGAAGTGAGATTCTTGGGCCTAGATTATAAATTGCACGGACTGCCCTTTTTTGGAGATCAAAGATTCTATTAAAGTTCGCGGAGCATCCCCACAGTAATATGCCGTAAGACATAAGACTGAAAATAAGCTAAATAAACCATTCTAGCTGTTTCAGTATCTGTTAACATTCTTATTTTTTTACTGCATAAGCCGCTGAGCTAAGCCTACTCGACAACTTTTCAATATGAGGTCCCCACTGAAGTTTAGCATCTATGGTTATACCTAAAAAAAATGGTTGACTCCACAAGGTCTAGAGCCACACCATTCATTTGTACATTGGTTTCCACTTGCCTCACATTGGGAGTAGTAAATTTGATACATTTAGTTTTCTTCTCATTGAGAACCAAATTATTAGTGTTAAACCAATGAACAACGTTAGACAATGCATTGTGCACATCGTCATAATTAAACATTTGTCTTTTAATTTTAAATAACAAAGAAGTGTCATCTGCGAACAACACAATGTCCAGATTGTTCCTTATATGGTAGGGTAGGTCATTAATATATACAAGAAACAGAAATGGCCCCAGAATGGAGCCTTGTGGAACGCCCGTTTTTATAATAGAACCAGATGATCGTGCACCATTAACATCAACCCTCTGGATTCTGTTGCTTAAATAAGAAGTTACAAGTTCAAGAGCGTTATTCCTGATCCCATAGTGGTATAGTTTTCTGATGAGTGTTTCATGTTGTACACAATCGAATGCCTTGGATAAATCACAGAAAACACCTAAGGCCTCATGTGATTCCTCCCAGGCTGTAAAAATATTTTTCAATAACTCTACGCCCGCATCAGTAGTAGAGCAATTCTTAGTAAAGCCAAATTGATTTTTATGAAAAATACCATGTCTCTTAAAATGAATCAACATCTGAACATGAGATAGCTCAACTACTTAAAAATACGAAACTAGTAGGTATGCTAATAGCCGGTAGATGGACATAAATGAGGGAGTGAGACAGCATAAGGGAGGGAGTGAGACAGGTTATAATCCCTAACCCCCTGTAACTGCCACACATTGTTTCATATAAACTATTAATTACAACAGCTCCTCTTTGTACTTACTCCGTGGTTAAAACCCTTTTTATGTTTTTCAAATGTGTTGTGACACTATTTGAATGCACAAACCGTCATAATTACCTATACAGTTGCGTACGTACATACGTGCAGTACAGTGACCTTGTACATTATGGAACGATTCAGGCCTAAGCTCCATTATTTGTGCGCGACTCCAATTTAAATGCTTCATTATTTGTGCGCGAACTTACCTTCTATACGTTATTATTCTAAGGTGCTAGTGTAAAAAATTGGTGAAAGTTCTGGTAGGACTGGAGAGCCGACCCGCGTCTTATTTGAATTTTTTATTTGAATAGTCATTATTATTTGTACTATTAAATACATTTAGAATGTCATCTTTAGCTAATATTGTCACGGCACTTCATAATCGTAACCGAAACTATCAGACTATTCGAAATAAAAAAATAGAGCCGAAACCGTATCGGTAAAAGTTTCGAATAAGTTCGGATAGGATCGGTGTCTGTGTTAGAGATGTTACAACAGGTTTTCTATTAACAAGTGGAACTGACAGCCTAAACATTAGCATCTCTAAGGGTGTAATAATACGATAATCGCCACCCTTTTTTTTGGGCTGGGCTATGGTTAGCGCACTCGCCGCCCAGCTCCGTCCGGGGCGACAGAGGGGAGCGCGGGGCCCCATAAACCACCCGTAGCACTTTGCCTTCGTCGTTGGGCTGACCACCAGTACCGAGTTATTTGTCCTCCGTGGTCGGCCCGAGATAATCGCTACCCTTAGCATTTCCCTTTTACAATTTCCTAAAAATCCAATATCTATAGTAAAATCCGAAGTAAATGCACAACCGTAACCGAAACTTTTATCTAATATCTGTCAGATTCTGTATCCTAATCCGAAACTTAATATCCACTATTTCCCTGATATACAGCTTATGTATAGATTTTTTATAGTGGAATTGTATTAAACATTTACAAGACTTGTTTAATAAAAGAAATCTAATCAAGGCTGCCACAGCTAACCATGTTTTTATACAATGGACTTTGGCAGGATAGTGACACATTTAAACTAGCAATTATATAAAAATATAGCAATTAAAGCAAGAAGTTAAATAGCTATTAAATACATAAAGTATAATCAAATAGTGAATAATAAATTTCCATTTGTATATTTGACAGATAGTACCTTGCTAGGGTTGCCAAGCCTTTTAAATATTACTCTTATAAAATAATATTAAGCTATTCATTTATAATAAAAATAGTTTATAGACATACAAAAAATATACAAAAATCTTAACAAATTTGTAATAATTTTAATCATTAAAATTTGTGATATTAATTTTGATATAATTTAATAATTTTCAAATAAAAATTGTGATAATAGTTTTTATATTACAATATTGGCAACCCTGACTTTAGTATAAGTGTGATAGCGTGTACGTATACATGTGTAACATTGGTGGATGTTGGCCAAGGACTGGGCGCAGTTGGTGCAGAGCCTCGTGGAGTCAGGCTGGACCGCTCACGTCCAAGTTGCGGAAAATGTACGACACACACATTCACACGCATCTTATATAGCGCCCTTATTTTTTATATTTGGTAGACGATTTAACTATTTGATTTATATTGAATATATTATTATATCCATTACTTATTGTTAGCCTTTAATTGTCACTGTATTTAAACAGAAATCATAGAATTTATTTTAAATGTTGTCTTTCCAGCAAAACCTTAAAATGCACAGTATCTAAGTCTTGTTATTAATATTGCTATAAATCGTTAAATCGTCTACCTCACGCTGTATTATGTATTCCGTTATTAATTCGTGTCGTAACACTTTATTATTCACAGATATTAAATTAGCGCACGTTAAGATTTTTGCCTTGACAATATCCGTTAAGTTTCATGTTTAATTTTGTTATGGAGTCATTCTTACAAAAGGAAATGAATTAACTGCATAGCTATTAAAAGTTTTTTTTCGTTTTAATGCTACCGTCACATAATGTTTTCGCAAATGTATGCTTTTATATGAATTTAAATTTAAAGATTGATTAAATATTGATACGTCTGATAAATGCACATGTTAAAAAATATAATTATATTAAAAAATATTAAATGGTAAGCTAGCGGCTACGAATGCGTTTTTTTGTTGCTGTTCATGGCAAACGAGCAAACAGCCCACCACCACATGGTGTGATACTGCTGCTTATGCACCTTTGCTGGACCACTGCCTGCCGTGAAGAAAGTGTTAATGTGTGAACCTCATAAGGTTCGGTGATACTAAAGGCATCACCGAAACTTACCATACGCAAACACCATCAGAAAGTTGGACTGTCTCTCTTTCTCACCGAACGAAGTGCTATAACAAATTGCTACTACTCAAATGTCGATTTTCAGCGTGTGTAAACAAAAAGTGTTGTGTGACAAACAAATGTAGACAGTATGGTACTACTACATAAAGAATACTAAGAAGTCTTACACTGCTCGCGAGTTTCGTATCAGACGACGAGTTTTACATCAACCAGTATGCTTACTCTTGAATCTCGATTCCAATCCTAAATCCAATCGCAGCTAGAATTTGAGCAATTTGGTACTTTTGAAAGCGACACTAGCGCACGATTGGAGTCAAATTGATGGATTTTTTTAAACTAAGTGTTTTCGATTCTCGTCGATTAAGTCAAATATTTGCTACTCGCGACGTGATTTTGACGTAGTTTAAAATCGTTAATGTTGCACAATTTCAAGAAAGCGTCTTTGTGGTGATCAAGTTCATTAACGTTATTAATTTAAAGTAATAAAATACGGCACATTTGATGAAAATAACAACGGCAAATGCGAAGAATTCATTCACTATTTTGTTTAAGAGAACCAAATATAAGTTATTGAGATTGAAATTGAATCGGATTCGAAATTAGAATTTATTTCAAGGGTAAGCCCACTGGGTTAACTCTATCTGATGCCTTCTAGCCAACAAGTACATTCCCAAGAAAGACTACTGCCAGTAACTTGCAATATGTACTATGGAAGAAAAGTACACGTTGAGTCGACCCCAAATAATTTGGATAAAATGTGGGTCCTGCTATATAATTTTGACTATAGTTTTAAAATTGCTTTCACCCTAATACAAAATGTACTAATAGCGTTAATATACGTAACACACGCGCTTATTTAGTCATTTGAAATGCTCATTCATCTCCTTTACTGAAAACCTATTATTTATATAGTAGCAATAGTATTATTATTTCGTAATCTACACGAATGCTACAATTTTCTATTAAAAACCTATACTATTTAAAAACTTAGCGGTATTAAGATTGTTTCGTCCATTTGAAGTAAAATTGTACTAGATTCACTTAGGCATGGATCAACCACTTGCAATTTATTAGGTGATATTGTTTATTAATAAACTGTTCATAATACCTATTAATTGAAACTTGCTGTGCCTTTTACTATGTTGGTTGTAATAAGATGTTGTATAGCAGGTTTTAAATTTTAGCATGATTATTTTGCACATCCAGTATGTACGTAAACGTAATGCTTTTGAACTGTTATGGGATAATAATATGGGAATATTCTTTATTACTTATTTTTATAAAGAAAATATCTTTTGATATACCCATATTTCTACTTAACTTACGCGAGCTATATGAAATAGAAATGCACTTAAGCCTTTGAAAATTGAATTGATTATTAGAAACATATGAAATATTTCTAATATAAAAATTCTTAGCGCTAATATGTAATGTGTGTATAACAAAGTTTGTAGTGCAACCATTAAGGAATCTTTTATTTTTTATTATTTCCCTAACAAGTTGTTAGTGCACTTTTGTCTCTATATTTCTTGAAGTCGCTTTTTGTTATTTATTTATTTTAATATGTTATGAGGCCAATTACATAGTTAATGTTTTAAATGTTGTAAATTTAAACTAGATCATATTAAATCGCGCTTTTATAAAAAATATACTTTATAATTCGCTCTCTAATTTCACTAGTAAATGTTATTGCAATTAAAAGGTAATGTATTAAATTGTATGGAAAGAAAGCATTGTGTTTATGATTACATTAGTATAGAAATTTGAAATTAGTTATTATTTTGACAAATTCCTTAATGATCTTTTATTTTCTAATGTTGTCAAGTGGCTGTAACGCTTCAATTTTTTATTATAACTTAGAATTTTTCTACATATATACCCTAATATTTCGGTAGAATTAGTAATGTCATGTGTTAAATTTTCAGAATTTGCTAATTTTTCTCGTTGTTTTATCTCGCTTGCCACGCCGCACGTTTAATTAACGAATGTGTATACTTATTAGAATATCTTTATATTTCAACAGCTGGACCAACCAGTGCAGAATTATAATACGACATACCTCAACCACGGTTCGCCACACTCACCGCAAACTACCAACTCATCATTATCATATCCCCAGGTGAGATTCTACATAAAATTCTATGTAGTATTATAATTATATTTGTATATTATATTACGTAGCTTGCGGTTCGAAAGGCATCGCAGTGGAGCTGGTATTGCCCAGACATGTTGTATATAATCTATATAGTATATATAGGAGAGAAGGGGTTTGCGGGCGATATATTGACTCATCACCATATCTCTGGAACCATAAGTCTGTAGACTTGAAATTTGGTAGAAATATTCCTTTCGTCGAGTAGAGGTCAGCTAAGAACGGATTTTACGAAATTCCACCTGCAAGGGGTGTTGCGGGGGCGTTAACAATAATATACATATAAAGGAACAGGGTGAGCCGAAGCTACTGAAGCAAATGAAATTTGGACCGTAGTTTCATTTCGTGACGTAGGCACCTACTAAGGAAATATTTTTTGAAATTCCACCCCTAAGGGGGTGAAACGCAACGGTAAAGTCTGTATGGAAAGAAAAAAAATCTTTAGCTACTGTCTTCAAATTAAGCACAAATACTCTTTAATAAATAAACACGTGTTTCAGCGTTTGTCCATTTTCATCCTCTAAGGGTGTAAAGTAGGTAGAAAGATGTCAGTTTGCTGGCTTATCACAGAGCCGAAACTACTGAAGAAACATGAACTTTTGACATTAGTATCTTTGCGTGACTTAGAAACCCACTAAGAAAGAATTTTTTGAAATTCGAACCCTTTTTTTTTTCTTTTTGTGGGTGGGTCGCGGTCGGTGCGCTTCCGCACCACTCCGTCCGGGGCGACAGAGGGGCTTAGGCACGCAACTCCCGCGACCCACCCAAAAACCACGTCGCCTTCGTCGTTGGGCCGACCACTGGAGCAGCGTTAACTTGTCGTCAGTGGTCGGCCCGACGGAATACCCCCTATTGGGGTACCCTCCCATCGACCGACGTCCCCCCCTCGGGGAGGACGTCGGTCTTTCCTCACGCGGTCGGCCTCTCGGCGGGTGACGGACTAATCCCCGGTCACGTCACCCGCGGCCTCGGCTAGGGCGGCATGAGGCGCAGATAGTTGCGCCTGTGCCGCCCCAGTCGCCGGCGGCGGATCTCCTCATCGAGGCTGCGCTCCTCACGCAGGCGATCCGCCCCCTCCTTCCGCGAGATCACTGTCTCGCAGAAGGCTGCGACCGCGTCCCAATTCCCGACGCTGTCGACCATCGCCCTAGCGATAGCCGGCAGCGTCAGGTCCGTACCGATGATTGCGACGAGTTCACAGCGCTGCACTGCCCAAGCCCCGCAGGCCTCGAGCGTATGGCGCGCCGTGTCCTCGTCGCAATCGCAGTGGTGGCAGGACGGTGTACTCTCCCTCCTAACGACCTTGTGCAGGTATTTGGCGAAGCACCCATGCCCCGTCAAAACCTGCACCAGTCGGAAGGAGAGCACCCCGTGCCGCCTTTCCAACCACTGCATCAGCACCGGCCGGAAGGCCTCCACGGTTCGCACCCCAAACCGAGGCCTCTCCAGCCGGACTGCCCAACGGGCAATGACGTCTCGGCGGGCGTCGACGCGCCAGGCGGTGAGATCCCTTAACGAGACCACACCGCCCCCCGCTCGCACCCCCGTCACCCGCCGATATAGTCCGGCGAGCATCTCCGCCTCCAGGTCCCACGGGGGAGTCCCGGCCAATAGGCACGCTGCCTCCGTCGCCACCGTGTGGTAACCGCGGATGGCCCTGACCGCCATGACCCTCTGTGGTCGCCACAGAAGGACCCTAAGTCGGGTGGTCATGGACCCCGCCCACACCGGTGCGCCGTACAGGGCCATCGACCGGATGACCCCCGCGTACAGCCGTCGGGAAATTCAACCCCTAGGGTATTAACCCTACCGCAGTAACAAAGTTTGTATAAGGAGAAAAAAATCCACATCGATTTTCTTGAAATTCCCCAAAAATACTCTTTAGTAAAAATAAATAAACACGTATTTCAGCATTTTTTAATTTTCACCCTCTAAGGGTATAATCTACACTAATATTATAAAGAGAGAACGTTCCTTACGAATAAACTCAAAAACTCCTGGACGGATTTCGATAGTTCTTTCACCATTAGAATGTTACAGTATCCATGAATAACATAGGCTATATTTTATCCCAGTATACCCACGGGAACGGGAACTACGCGAGTAAGGCGACTGAAACCGAAGCGAAGCGAGGGCGGGTTGCTAGTTCTATATAAAAGAAATATGTAATAAAAAATAATTGTAAATATAACAGACAAGCCAGCTGAGTTTCTTACTGAATTTTCTCAGTATTAGTGGCGTTCCGATCCGATGGTAGTGTATTGGATTAAATTAAAAATGTTAAAATTGACAATATATGAATTCTCTCGCGGGGTTTACACATAATAAATGATTTAAATTTTAAATGTGTATTATGTTATCCTTTACTAGAATGAAGTACTTTTCAATCCAAATACGACCCAATATTAGGAACGGATCGCCGACAAATGAAGTTTACTAGCCTACTACGCTATTTTAATCAGGCCGATTGCCTTAGACATTTATTATTAATTTTCCTTTTCTTTAAGTTTCTCTTCAGTTAAGAACTGAAATCCCTTCATACCTTAATTTCTTGCAAATTGAATCCTTTAATGAATACGAAACCCACAGGAAGGAACGGTATGGCGACCATTGTATTATTTCTTTCTCGGTCTCCATGCAGATGGCAGACTGCATACGATTAAAAGAGTACTGGTATTTATAATTGCAAGATTATAATGAGCAGTATGATGATTATTTTATTATTTATAATGTCATTTCTCAGGTTTTCAGTTGATATATGTAGTCTTTAATTACCTATAAATAAAAATAACATTACATAATATGAGCTAGTATCTAATTTGTGGTGTTCATTGAGTAAGAATACAATTCACCACCCCCTTTCTTACCCGTGAGTGTCGTAAAAGACGAATAAGGGATTAATTATGCATATAATATCTATGTAAAAGAAGGAAAACTCGAAATAAAACCCTATACCAACCCGTCTGTCCAGCATGGTATAGTAAGTCAATTGGTGGTATCATCATCGCAGCCCCCATACGTTCCACTGTTGGGCTCGGGCCTCCTCCATAATGGGAGAGTATTTGACCTACTATACCATGTTGGTATAGGGTTTCATTTCGAGTTTTCCTCCCCTTGCACAGATCTTATATGCATATTATATCCCTTAGTCGTCTTTAACATCCACGGGCAAGATAAAGAGTGGTGAATTGTATTCCATTACCACACCTTGGTAGTATAGTGAATCAATTTGCCAATTTTGCCCCATTGTGGGGGAGGTTCGAGCCCAGCAGTGGGACGTATATGAGTTGTCATGACGATGAAAATGATGAAAAGTTGTCATGATTTTATATTATGTTTCAGTCGACGCAATCAAGTGGTGTAAGCTGTTTAAGCGGAGTGGGTGGCTGTCGCGGTCGTGACCCAGTGCCAGGTGGTGGTGGGTATGCCGCCTTACAACCGCTCGCGTCACCTTCAGCACCGCCCACACCCGCCACTCCCGCAAGCATACCCGATATTGTACTTACAGGTAACATTTAAATTATATTGTAATCCATTTTAATATTATAAATACGAAAGTAAGTTTGTTTGTTTATTCGTTAGGGGTCGTTCATAAAATACGTCACGCTATAATCAACTTTTTTCACCCCCTCCCCCTTATTGTCACGCTGTGTCACACTTTCTGTGACCCCCATGTAAATATTTCGTCACAAAAACTAAGAAAAGAATATAATAAGTTTCAATGGATAATACACAAATTTTGAGAATTAGAAATATTTATTTAGGTTTTATAATAATATTTGAAAAAAAATAATAAAAATCTTTTATAACGAACTAATAAATAATAATTCTATTTATCAAAAGTCCAAGGATTCTCTGCAAATGCGTTGAAATATCCATAATTGGTATTGCAACATCTTCTTCTTCTTCTTTATCTTCAAAACTACCCCCTACTTACGACCAGGGGGGTCGTAGGCAGACGAAAGGTTAAGTATTGAAAAAACAAAGAAACCAATTGTGACGGATTGCAACGGCGCTATAGCCGAGTCAAAACGCTAGAGCCGCGCTACAGAGCTCATGTCGAAAAATAAACAAGTAAATATATCGAGTTACAATATATTGTAATAAAACTATATACATTTAGAAGTCTATGTATTTACTAAATACGAAATGAATGACTTTGTATCATGATCAAAATTGAGAAAAAGTATTTATTGAAAAAATAATTTAAAATCTTTTAATGAACGGCGAACATCACGTTGCCGTAGACACAAGTCCCTCTTTGTCACATCTTGTCACACTCAGCAAACCGCCTCCCCCAAACCCAATCCCCCCCCCCCCCCCCCCCTTGTAGGCGAACGTATTTTATGAACGGCCCCTTACGCTTTCACGCTTAAACCACCGCACCGATTTCAAAAATTCTTTCACCAATGGAAAGCTATAATATCAGGGGGTAACATAGACTATATTTTATCCCGGTATTCCCACGGAAACTACGCGGGTAAGGCGACTGAAACCGAAGCGAAGCGAGGGCGGGTTGCTAGTATACAATAATACTGCCATGTGGTAATGAGATAAGACAACAATTCACCATCCCCCTATTCTACCCGCGGGTGCCGTAAGAGATGACTGGGAGATATAATATGCATATAATAGCTCTGTAAGAGAAGATAAACTCAAAATGAAACTATGCTAACACGTCCAACCAGCGTTGTATAGTATATCAATTTCCTTCCTTTTGTGGAGGAGGCTCAAGCCCCACAGTGGGATGGACATGGAACAGATGTAACAAAATATATCCCGTACCCAGAGGGCTTAAAAATACAATGTGTCACTACACCTTACTTTCCCAACATTGCCTCATCATTTCAGCTCATAATACATCCCACTGTTGGACTTGAGCCTTCTCCACAATGGAAGGGAAATTGACCAATTATACCACGCTGGTTAGACAGGTTGGTATAGGGTTTTATTTCGAGTTTTCCTTCTCTTATATAGATGTTAAATGCTTAATTAATCCCTTAGTCGTCTTTTACGACACCCACGGGTAAGAGACTACCTTATCTTGCCCGTAGTTGTCATTAAAGACAACTAAGGTCAATATAATACAGATATAAAATTCATGCTAGAAACTGAAAACTCGAAACAATCCTATACCATCCTGTGTGATGAGCATATATATAGTAGGTCAAATTCCCTCCTAATATGGAGGTGTCTGGAACCCAATAGTAAGACGCATATGAGCCGAGTTGATGACGATGATGTACATTTTCAGACTATTCGGGCGAGCTGGATGCCGGCATGTTCGGTGGCGAGGAGGCCCAACTGCGTGCTGGGCTGGACCTAGACGAGCTCTCACTATTAGAGGACCCCACGGCACTAGTGCCGGATTCCTCAGTTGAACACGTGTTTCGCCTCGACCGCCTCGACCACTTGTAGTACACATTCCCTCCCGCCTACAACTGTTCATTGTGCTTTTAAACGTTTTACTCTTACCCCTCCGTGAATCTACCCCCCTATTGTGTAAATTTACTTGTAACGAGCTAGGTTAATACGCAGTCGGTCACATATTATTTGAGTCATATAAAATCAAATACATCAACATCCATATTCATTTCAGCCCACTATTGCTAGGATCTCCTCCACTATGGAAGGAAAATTGATCTACTATACCATGATCATACGATTTTCTTCTCTTGCAGAGTTGTCTGCGTATTATATATCCCTAATCCTGTTGTACAACACTCACGGGCGAGTGCGTTTTTCATGATATATTAATACTATTTGCCATCAATATCTATTGTCCAACTTCTTGATGAAACATAAAAAGTTGACTACAGCCTAACTGTCAGACATGGATGTTGCTGTCTTTGCTTTTATATGACCCATTTCCCTTCGTCGTCATCGTACTTTATATAATTAACGAAATGAAAATGTTATTTATACACTATTAAGTCAATTTATAGGATTTCAAAAGGCTTTTCTTTTGTATTTCTAAAAAAAAATTGCTTGTAATTAAATTTCGATACTTTTATAATCGAAATTTAATTTATATTCATTCTTGGCTTTTATAGTCTATAAATATATTCCATTTTTTTTTTGCACAAGAGTTGCAAATAATATATTTTTGGTGGACAAGTCAATTTAAAAAAATATATATAAATATGAAATTGTATTTTTCAAACAAATTCAAACAATTGCATAATACTACTTGAAAAGGATTTTTTTTATTTTTAATTTAAAAGTTTACCTATAGCACGTAATGTCAATAGCAAAAGTGGTTGTTATGGAGACAAGAATTGATAGATTTATAAATTCACGTCATGAAAGAATAGTTAACGAGATCTATACTATATACTTTATTAAGAGTTTCCAATATTTTGACACTTTGCAAGCTCAAAATATATTTTATAAAATCCTGTTACCCATCATTTCATGAATATTAGTGACCATAATAGTTTGAGATTCATTTCATATCTTAGTTTTTAACCATTTACCATCATGGTAAATGTAATCAACTGTTTAAATTAAGTAATAAATTGTAATACATTACTGATTTAAACGCCCAAGTTATTAAAATATTACTGAATCATAACAATTCTTAACGTCTTGTTAAATCTGTTATATTCACTACTAGTATCTAACTAGATATTGTATATTTTGACCTGTGAAAAAGATAACAAAATCTTAGACTTAAAATTTCATCAAAAGGATACAAATTAGGGCTGCATAGGACTCATAATTTGTGGCAGAAATACTATAGCGGCTCGCTAGATGTGCACCGACCCTTAGAATATAAAAGTGTATGAGTATGAACCGCTGATATGAGAGTCAAATCCATTCAAACTGATATAGTGATATGTTTGTTAGAATACGCCAATGTCACGTACTACCAATTTGATTCCAAAACTTATTTTTATATCAGATAGCTTGTTCTTCAAAAAAGATTATAGGCCACAAAACCCAATGTTGAGACAAATGGGAGCCGAGTAGTATCGAAAAATGTTAACGAAATTGGTGGAGAATAATAATTACATCGCGCATTGAGTTTTCAGTGCAATTACCGTTATCATGCCTTTTTTTTTTTTTTTTTTGTTAACGCTGTGGAAATGCAATTTACGCACTACCCCTCGCCGGCAACAGACGAGGGGGGTGTGTGGGACTCACCAGTCGCCCATGCAACCGGAATACCCACTAAAACCAACAGCGGTCCCTACCGCGCTTTTACGGAGTGCCGGAGAGATCGTCTAATGACATTCGATCCCCGACACTCCTAATCGTTATCATGCCTACTGCTTAGATAACAAAATTGGTGATTGTTACTTATGTTAATGCTGCGTTACAACGTGTGTATTCCAACAAAATACTGACATTACATAGGTATTTAATCCGACGAAAGTGAAGCTGCTGGGACAGCTTATCAAAGATGCAAAGATTTGTGTAGCTTATCATAGATGCTCAAAGCCAGCTATGCTAGTAAGAGAAGCATATTTAATTGACTGTACAGTTGGCATAGCGATCTAAGTCTATCTATTTACCCTCCTTCCATGCCAAGTGTCATGGCTTCAATCACCATGCGGTCCAATTCTTTGTATGAAACACAAGTAATTGTTCTGTGGCTGGTTATATGCGTACGTTAATTGTATGCTTGTAAAATAACCCGCAACGCAAGCATTTATTACTTACCACAGATTATTGTCTTGAAAAACTATTAGTTTCATCGATTGGTCATCTTATTATTAGACCTTAATATCTCCAAGCCTGCAATATATCATTAATGCTGAGCTTAATCGCTCTCCATTTATCGCCAGTCAAATATCGTACACACCATGTGTGCCATAAGTATGTAAGTGAATATATGGTATAATTATCTAACATCGTAATCATATTTCGAAATATTTTATAGGTAAGAAAAGTATAGAAACTGTCGTGAATGGCATGAAAGACCTCCCGTATTGTTAAAACCCGATAATATCCCAGAAAAATTTATCGGAGTTTATATCATACTTGCAATCCGCCCTTGTTTCGGTTTCAGTCGCCTTACCCGCGTAGTGCCCGATCCCGTGGGAATACCGAGATAAAGTATAGCCTATGTTACTCCCTGATGTTATAGCTTTCCAGTGGTGAAAGAATTTTTGAAATCGGTCCTGTAGTTTCGGACCCTATTCTATACAAACAAATCTTTTCTCTTTATAATATTAGTGTAGATTAACTATCTGGGTTTTAATCTCTAGTTCCGCTTGCGTACGTCGCATTATACGTCGAATTATAGATTGAATGTTTCCTAGCCTCCAATAGTTCATAGGTCCTTTGTTGTTCAGATACAGATAGATATTTTGAAAAAAAAATTACGTGAGTAGTTAATGTGTGAAATCGTAGTAAACATTCGCATTTGTAATATTAGGATCGATTATTGAGTTTATAGATTTTTTTTTCTGTAAAATGTTTGTTTATAAATATTTTATGATATAGCATAATTATGTCATACGACCTTTTAATGAAAATACATATAAAATAAATGCATGCTATTGTGATTTGAATGTATATACGTATGCCCGGTTAAGGACACAATATGTCACCATCCCTTACTTTGTCATAGGGAGTCGTAAAATCGCCTAAGAGATCGCCAGAGAAATGAATTACAGTATTCTTCTGGGCAACTTGTATCACCAAATTCAAATGATGATGGCAATATCCAACTTTAGGGAGTCCTATGATGAACAGTAAACGTCGATTAATGGATATATACATACATGAGTTTATACTTATAATGATTAAATATGTGTGTCAGCTCTCTACACTTTTATATACTATAAAATTTCACTCATGTCGGTAGTCTGAGAGGGGTAAGTACTGTATGATTAGTTTTTGATCGTATCGATTTATAGACTACACCCAAAGGGCAGGGTGTTTATATATAAAATTAGTTTTGTGAATATTTACTCGAATATCATAGGGAGTCCGAATCGGAATTAACGTGGAAGAGTTTTTTTAATTAATTATAACTATTCTATGTCAAAATCATGACGGTGATTTCTTTGTAAATAAAAACTAAAGTGTTCACTTCGATAATTGCATTTAAATCGCTAATGTTGCATGCTAGTGTAACTACGAGCCTTGGTTGCGTCATTTATACGAATTTGTAAGTGATTTTTTAGTCTAATTATGCACCTTTAAAAATTATATTAGACTTATTGATATTTGTCATTCAGCGGTTGCTCAAGCGTTGACTGAATTTTTTAACATTTAACCAAGGCAAGCCCTTATATATAAACCCTCTCCAGTTCTGTTAATACACTCGTCTTACATTATCTATTGTATCTGTGGTTTTCCCTTGCAATTTTTAAATGTTGAAAACGCTATTTTGTGTTACATATCCATTGGTACATCTATTTTTACTTTAGAAGTCAAATGTGTGATCAATCCTATCTTCCTTGGAAAAGAAAGAAAACTTGAAATAAAAATCAATGCTAACCCCTTTTCAATATGGTGTATTAGGCCGATTTCGCTTATTTAGAGGTCTAACTAAGAAAATGATATTTCTAGCTTGTTTATATAAAACAATTATTTTTGTTAAAATTTTTATAAATAATAAAAGATTCGTTTGGGTTGCAAATTAATTGTAAATAGCGGCAAAAGACAGCTCTTGCATATTATTCAAGCACTATTTAATTATAACTTGACATATTTCAGCTAAATATGAATTGTCTCTTAAAAAGTCTCGACTCAAACACCCAAAATGGCATCTCATATTAAAAATTGGGGGAAAATAATCAAAGCGAAAAATAATACAATTTGATAATGCAAAGCATTTACATAAATATTGCCTACCTGTGTAGCATGTGTTCTTATTTCTTTCTGAATATAGTTAGTTAGTATTTTTAATAAAAGGCAAAGGTTTATAGGTCATTGTAAATATCAGTAATGCTCTTATTGAGCTTTTTAATAAGCTTTTGTCGCAAACATATCTATGTATGTGCGTACGAATGGTTGCGAGGCTCGTCGATTTGTATACATCGATTAAGTAAGTTCGTTTTTTTATTATTATAAATATGATATGTGAACATCGCTGGCGGTTATGTAGGAGAAATGCAATTGTTGTGTAAATAAATGATTCTTACTAGGATTTGCCTGTGACAATAGTAACGATACATAGAAATATAATAAAGATGTTAGCATTCCGACCTCTTCATAATTCTGCAAGCGAAACTACAAAAATTGTGCCATACGCAGTGATAAACCATGGTATAGACCAATAGCAGAGCTTGAAACACCCCAATTACGAGATGACGTCACTAGCCTGTAAACATACAACGGCTTAATAAAATCTTTACTACAAGGTTTATTTTTGTAAGACTTATTTTTATATGTGCACTTGTTATTTGTATGAGTAGAGATTTCAATAAATAACGGCGGCTAGTATGGAAGTAATAATTCTATATATATTATAGTTCGATGTATCGTTACGTTTGCGATGCATATAATGTTTCTGACAGTTACTCGATGCTAGATCATATCATTGTTCTGTAATAGAACAGTAACTATCTGAAGTTAAACTTTAAATAGTTATTAAGTTTCGATATATTTAGTTGTTAAAAAGGTTACAATGTACTCGTAATATTAATTTTGTTATTTTTCTTAAGTTTCAATAAATTTCATTAAATACTTTTAAAGACAAAAATATGACATACATTTTCTTACAGATTATTGTTATTACGAGTACATTGAGATACAATTAGACATTTTGTGTTTTTTCTGTTTTTTTTTTGTAAATGCTCATTAAATTATGTTCTAAGAGTCTAGTCATCAAATTATGTTCAGAAAGTTTTTGACAGTTAATAAGATTCAATTCAGACGTGTATAGTTTTCATTCCATTACAATTATGTGACAATTTGAATACAATGAATTAAGTTGTGTCCCCGCAATTAATTGGAATCTATTCATTTGCAAAATTCATATATTTATATTACAAAATGTGTTTTTTGTATATCTTTATGTTGTGTACATTGTACGCAATCTATTGACTGTTATCGTTTAAAAGTTTTAATTTAAATTCCGCCATAGAGGTATGTACTGTATGACAGATGATATAATTATATATAAATAGATAAATGTACGATTGTGATAAATTAAAAAAAAGCACAACATAAATACATTATGAAGCCTAATCTGACGTTAATGTAAGTTAATTTTTATCTTAATGAAAATTTTAAATAGTGTTTTCTAAATTTAGATACATTATTTACATGTTATATATATGTAAGCTAGTATCTGCCAAATGCAGAAGTTTAACGAATATCGGTCGGGTTTGTTTGTTGAGTTTGTGACAGGTGCAATATGTTGTATTGTTTTGGAATCTATGGGCATGGTATCGTTCATCGATATATATGATCTGAGTAAAAAAAAAATTTGTTTATTATTGAATTTTCAATAGTAGAAAATACGAAATTTCTCAGAGGTTACTTTTTTTAAATCAGATTGTTATATCGAATGTACTATCGAAGGTCATATCAGTTATTAGATAGGTATTGTATGTGTTGTTTGTTTAATTCATTCAATGATAAAGTACAAATTTAAGATTCCAAATAAAATCGGTGATGATGAACAACTAAATTGTATGTCTAAACTAGCTTTTGGTAAACGACATTGAAATTGGCAGTCGTATTGTATATTATAGAAATATTACAAACAAAAATCTCTTTATTATCACACTTTTTCTGTATGCTGGCGGAGCAGTAATGTCCAAAGTGATTCCATGGAACCTCACAATGATACTGCGACCATTCTCCTCCTGTTGAGAGAATCAGTTATAGTCGCGAGGTTTCCCTCCAGTGGCGAGCTCGGTGGGTTAAACTGTCGGACTTACCAGAGCCTTTAGCAGAGCTATACTGAAAGTGACAAACTATTCCCAGTCCATTTGTGGCCGTATCAATAGTAATACGTACACATTTAAAAGCCACCACAGAATGACCAGAGATGTGGAATAGATATTATGTAAGCAACAGATTCTTCCGCGCCTGAAAGTAGCTGTACAATGAAAGCGTGCCTCATCCGCAATTCGTTCCATATAGCCAAAATAATTTTAGGGTACATGGTGAAAGCGTTTGTCCCCGATCCGTGCACCCGAAGCCCTCGCTAAGGTGTAAGCTACCCCCAGTGATTAACTTTAGAAATGCAAAAGTCGATATATATTAAAATCGTATATAAACTCGTGCTTTGTTTTGACTAATGCCATGTCCTTTTCTTCCGAAATTATTAACTATACCTGAGACTTGTGTACTTATTTAATGCCTGTACTTACAAATGACGCTACGATTAAAACGAGCAGAAGCCACGTTTCCCTTAAAATTTTCTTACTGACTGCTAATTGCTTGATTTGTGATGATCAATTTGAAAGTCTTCATATTGAAAGATATTTTAAAATCCGTCCCAGATACGTTTGTAAACCTCGACTCTAATTTATATACCTAAGACATCGAACATATTGAAGATAGCAATTACCTTGAGCCGTAGAACCACTACTTGTAGGTTTTATTTGCTATCAAGTAGATCTCTTAGACGTACAATTCTCTATAGGTATTTGCCTGCCTGAAGTCCCAAACGGCCCGCCTCATACAAGATAGTACTACACTCTCAAAAAATCGACGTATGAATGAGTGGTAGTAATTTGCTACTACGCTTTGCTTGTTGAATGAGAGTTAAAAACCCAAATCCCGTAATCTATGAGTGACAGTTATCGCTTACAGATGAACTGCTTGCTCGTCTCTCACTAAAGGGTTTTAGCACTAAATTCTTTAATTAGATAATGAGCAAAATTGAACGTGCGATCTCGTAATTTGATTTGCCCATTGTGTTATACTTGTCTACTTACATTAATTCTTCAGTTGTGATATGCTTAAAATTATTAACTAAACCAACACTGGTGTATAAAATGCCAAATGATTTTATGTCGATTATCAAAAATTTGATTAGACTGTTGAGCCAATGCACTATAGGCTCATATTGCTAGCACACCTTGTTAGGAATGTACTCATAGTTATTAAACCTGTTGGATTTTTTTTTACCTTTTGCATTTTGAATTTAAGTTACAAATAGTAATAGGATAATTGTATGTGCAGTAATGAGAAAGCTTTCAAATACAATTGAAAGCGATGAGACACCAATTATGTGTGATCGAGTATTTCTACAATTCTTAATTCGTACGACATTTTATTATAAGACATAAATGTTTTTTCTCAAATATGCACAAACTTAATGAAGATTTTGCGGTAAAATGTTTCAAAGGTTTGTTTATTAAAACCAAATGTACATAAGTGTGATAGAGATGAAACGGTCTCATTTAAAATAAAGTTGTTGTAAGTATATGTTTGGTTTTTCATTAATCTGTCAGCCCATAGACATCCATTGTTGGACACAGGCCACATGCCAGACAGCCATGTGTCACTTTTTTTTTATTATATCCTTAATTATGTAACGTGGCACTTTCTTTTACGACAAATCGTGAAACTTTTTAGTCCTTTGTTGGAAACGAGCATTATTTAAATAGGGAAGGTCTTTGGCAAAACGACTACGTTGGCAACGGATTGGCATAGTCTTTACTTAAGTTTCCTTTCTTTGTAACGACGTTATCTGCTTTTCTACTTTGTACGGTTCATAGGGAGGATGGAAGAAAAGGAACACGAGTTATTCTTGATTCGTCATTTTCTTCTCACCTTCTTTTTCTTCACCCCAATGTACGGTACGGACCTCCTCCAGATGAGCAAAATTAGCGTACTACACCATGCTGCTCAGACGAGTTGGAATAGGGTCTCATTTTGAATTTATCTTCTGCTTTTATCTTAATCGATATTTGCAATATCCGTAAGAAAACAGGTGGAAATTCCAGTGACCATAGTCTTTGATAACAATACTGGTTGTCAATAGAATTAATACGCAAAAATTCAAATTCTACTTCATTGTCATTCAGTCAATAAACAGATTTATAAGCAATTTTATGAGAATTGCGAATATGCATTTTTGGTTTGTATTGTTATTATTTGGATGTATTCTACTAACTGTTAACAGCCGGCCCCAACGAGCAGATTATAACAATGATAGGTAAGATATTTTAAATTTGTTTATAAGATTATAAGCTTATCGCTCCGTGCCTAAATTTTTAAGCAATTGGTACTTGAAATATTTTAATCGTCTAGCTATAATAATTATTGTTTACCGGCAATGTTTTGGAGCTCCATAACCGAAACTATCGGCAATCTGAAATAAAGATACATCTGAAACAATAATTGAAACCGGTAGAAAAGTTTCAGTCTGAAAAAGATACGTTACGTTACAACGTATCTACTAAATGTCGACCTAGAAATAATGATTGATCTTATTAAATGCCAATGCAATCATTGCTGAAACATATTTTTTTATATGTTGAAATAGAATCCGTGGTGACGATTTCCGGTAACTGAGTAATGGTCTTTATATTTACTCGTAATTGTTTAAAAATGTTATATGCGTAACTGGGTCTATCGGATCAAACCGAAATTAACGTAACCGAAACCAATATATGAACCAAACTATAAATCGGAAACCAATATGTTATCGAAACTTTATATCCGACAACCCTATTATTTACTTTTTAGTGCGATAATATATTGCACTAAAAATATAGGTAATTGTTATTAAATAATTAGTTTAAAGTAGTGTTCAATTATTTTATTATGTAAATAACGGATTTTTGTCTACACAACAGTGTACGAAAAAAGAAGTCTGCCGTTTAAAGTAATTTGAATTAATGTAAAATATATTTTCTGAGAGAGATCAACAGCACTTGCCTAGAAAACTTATAATACCAACTAGAATCATTAACCCGCCTGCCTAACTTGTCGATAATATTGCCTCCTGGGGGAGATTACTCCTGAGTGTGTTGAGTCTATAGCCACCCCCAAGAAAAGGATTACTCTGTATGAATTTTTGTAACACTTGCACTTCCACCCTATATCAGCAACAACTATTTTTTAATTGTACTTTTTTAGTGATGTCGATGAAACAGAAGAAGAGGACGCCGAAGCTGAAGCTGAGGCGTACTCTGCCGATGATGACGCCTCACGTTTAAGAGATCAAGTGAGTGTAGTACATAATATCGTTTTTATATCGAATGGGAGCACTTTGCGTCCTTAGATTTGTTTCATACATAATCCCAACTAAAAGAAGTACATACATCCGAAAGGAATATTAGTCTATGTACTGTAAAGCTAGTACAGTACACAGCTATAAATATTGCACATCGAACCTTGGAAGCAACTGGTTGATTTCGTTTTGTACGATTTCGATCTGTTGTATTTCTGTATTTTAAAGAACAACACTCTGAACTAAGGAAATATCTAATTCTTTTATAGCGGGAGGCTATAAAAGCATACATTTGACGGACAAACTACATCCAGAGTCAGAACAACAATCTGTAGATCGTACAAATTATTTATTGTTCTGATTTCACTTCCTGCCTTTGCATAACTCCAAACTTTGATGAAAGCAGTCAAAACAGAAACTGATGTACAGCTACCACAAACGCAGCAATAGAGATCATGGATAAGATAGACCTTAAGGGGCCTATAAATGAGCTTTAAAATTGATAGTATTTAATATTGAAGTAGCGTTGAACAAAAGTAGTTGAAGTTCTTGTGGCCAATTCAAGTCGAAACGCGTTGCTTTTAAGTGCTCTAGTCTATTGCTAGTTTTTGGTTGTATGAGTAGGGAGACCATCGTCAGTGCAACTGATCAATAAGCAGTTTTGCCATAGAGTTTCTTGAGGAAATCGTAAGTAGATAATGCGAGTCTTTTATTTCATAGGTAGTTTTGCTCTCAACAAACAAGCATTATTTATCCACATTGTTTTCCAAGTTATATGATCCTGATACGACATTGATATTTGCTGAGAATATGTAGAACGAACTAGGTGGACCGATGACCTGGTGAAAGTTGCTGGGCCTCGTTGAGTACAGGTGGCACAGGACCGCCCTCTGTGGCGTAACATGAGGGAGGCTTGCGTCCAGCAATGGACGGCGATAGGCTGAAATGCTGATTATAATGTTGGTTGTGCCGTTTGCGCACTCGATGTGATATTTTTTTAATAACTGAAAGGATATTTGCCACAGGATGGGATAACTTAATATACACTGGTAGTTTCTAATGAGTGATATGGAACTTTATTGAGAATACACCGAAAATCTAAACTGGACTGCATTTCTCTTCTGTTTCAGGAGTCTCTGGCACATGAAAGTGAGATGCCGCTAAATCGTCATATAATGGATTTATCAGCGAATAGATACATACAACGCCACGTACCTGACGACAACAGAGCTCGAGTTAAAGCTGACACCGTATGTGATAATGAACTTTTTTCTATAATTACTGGAATGTATAAAATAAAAATACTTTTCTGTTTACAGCTTAAAGATGTAAGAATTAATAGAAACCTGGAGCTTACTGATGAAAAGTCACACAATTTTAATGAACAGTTAAGATCTTACCCAAAGCGCCGTCAGTCTAATAATAAATACAGTGATTCACTTGTTGATCAACAAGAGATACAACATTTAGAAAATAATGATATTAGTAAATCCAACAACAATCGAGATGAAAATGAATTACATAAACGAACTGACGTTGATGTTACTGCTAATGAAGAAGGTGATATGATATTTGAGAAAAACAGAGACCATGTTAGCCATGTTAATAAAAATGAATACAACGCAAACGACGCTTCAGATCCAGAACAACAGCGATATTTTAAACAATATTATAATACAATGCAAGCTGAAAATAAAGATATGGTTGATGGTAAAACTCATGACGGCTCTCACTATAATTTAAGAGATAGACGCGAAGTGAATATTGAAAATGCTAATCAAGAAAGTAAGGAAATAGGTGAAAGTAAAGATAGTGAAGATGATGAATCTGCCATTAAACGACATATTAAAAAGTTAACTAGTAATGAATTAGATCGACTTTTAAATTCTTTATCTGAAGAAAAAAGAGAAATTTTAAAGAAAATTATTGATGAGCCCGATTCTAATACCAATGGATACATTGATAAAAGGGAAATAACTAAGAAAGCTGAAGCTGTTGAAGAAATTAATTACATCGAAAATAGCCAATCAGACTTAAGTAAAGTACATAGTGGAAGTTCGTCTTTAGATGATAATGTCGAATCTGCTTCATCTCAAAGTACTGAAGTTACAAAAGGCAGGAGCAATAAGCAACAACAAGACAGCCAAACTGATAATCCATATGTATCTCCAAAAAGTTCGGAACCGAATTTAATCTCTGTAACTAATATAGAATTGGCTAATAATAAAGATGAAGCTATTCAAAAAAATGCCGATAATAGTTTAAATACATTTTCTTTGAATATAGACCCTAAGAATCAAGCTGATGTAGTTGCTAATATACAAGGACCGTCCAAAATAGAAAACAAAAGAGAAGTAAATTCGGATGATTTAGTGGAAATAAACGATGACAGTAAATGGTCAGGACAGGATTATTCAAACGAGCAAGATTATTTAAGCAGTCACGATGAAAATTTGGCAAATCTGATGAGCGATGAAAATCAACACCATGAAGATAAAGCACGTAAACGAGAAGCGTTTTACGATAACCAATCAGAATTATCTGATTCATTCAAATGGTTGCAGGATTCCTTTCCAAATTCGAACACATATGACGACTCAGCGCCATATACAGGACCTTTAATTAGAGTAAAAAGAAAAAATTGTGATCAAGTTGTTAAAAAAAAACCGGCTGAACTTTTACCGGATAACAAAGTTGCATACATTCCGTATAAAGCAGAAATTGAAGAAGAATATAATGACGAAGGCAGTGAATTTGATAATGAAGGTTTCTATGATCGTTCATCGAATTTCGTAAGAGATAAACCCGGTGTTAATTATTCTTCTCGAAAGTCTGAAAATTCTCTGCAGTCAAAGAGGTTAAATGCTGATAGCCTGAAATCAACAAATGATAATGTAGACAGTGATACAGTGAGTATAGGGTCAGACACAGATAGCGTATTATCTGGAGTGGAAGGTGTCGACGACAACCTTATGTATAGTAGTACCAGAATTAAACGTACTGCAGAAGATAAGGCTAGTATTGTCCCTGAATCTAAAATAGATAGTATAACATCACAAACGAAAGAAGACATGAAATCCGACTCGGAAAATTACTCCGCACCTCACTATCAGGAGAATGATGCATTTGGTCCATTACCGCAAAATTATAATGGAGATCTAGCCAGATACAAAAGAGTAAGAAGAGTAAAACAATTACCTGTCTCTGAGGAAAAGCAAAATTCTTAATATTGAAACCGCATTACAATATCTGACCCCTAATTCTCAAGAATTTCAAATGATTTGTTCTAAAGTTTGATAAAAGTAGAATAGTATTTAATTTTAATTTACAGTATTTTGAATCTGTTTCAGTATTTTCGGTCATTTAATAGTTTTCTGTACTGACTTAGAGGAGTTTTGTTTCATAAGATTTTAATTTGTTGATAGGCACGTTATTTTTATAAGGGTTCTATATTAAGTATTATATTATAAAAAAACATATTTGAAACAATGTTTTATTGCACCTGGGTGAACTAGAATATGTAATAATATAGAATAAAAGATAAGAAGGATAAAGCGATCTTTCTAATGCTCCAACTTGTGGCTGTTGGACCGACAAAACCGGCGGGATGCGGTCAAAAAATAGAGAAATATTTGCACAGTGTTACCAACTCCCTAAAATATTTATCCCTAAATCTTAGTTAAAAACCCCTAGAATTACCACAGTTACATGAAAATCCCCCTAAAAATGATTTCATTAAAATAAGAATAAATAAATTAGTTTTTTTTTGGGGTGGGTTTCGGTCAGCGCGCGCCTCGCACCACTCCGTCTGGGCCGACAGAGGGGCGTAAGCATGCACACCCGCAACCCACCCACGATGCATGTCGCCTTCGTCGTTGGGCCGACCACCGGAGCAGGGTTACTTGTCATCAGTGGTCGGCCCGACGGAATACCCCCCATTTGGGGTACCCTCCCATCGACCAACGTCCCCCCCTCGGAGAGGACGTTGGTCTTTCCTCACGCGGTCGGCCTCTCGGTGGGTGACGGACTAATTCCCCGGTCACGTCACCCGCGGCCTCGACTAGGGCTACATGAGGCGCAAGTACTCGCGCCTACGAAATTAGTACCTGTACTGAAAATATATAGATCCGGGCAAAAAAAAAAAAGAAATGTGCCTCATATATGTGACATTTATGAGACATAGTTACTTAATAAACAATAATAATAATAATTAGGTAAGCACCAAGCTCTACTGGGACCGGTCTATCACCATGGACAGGACTATTCTTGCGAATAAGCCTGATTTCGTGCTGATGGATACTAGATGTCGCTACGTTGGATTTCTTTTTTCAAAAAATCCCTAAAAATAGAACGCCCCTAAAAAAACCCCATTCCACTTATTTACCCCCTAAATTTGGGGGGAAAACCCCTAAGTTAGCAACACTGTATTTGCATAGAACATTTAGGGGTCCCTTTTGAACGAACTAACTCATTGAATTACGCCTTATTATTGAAAATAAATGTGCAAAGGATTTTTTCGCATGCATAATTTGTCGTATAGGCGTAAAATATATATATATATATATGTACTAGCAGACCCGGTCACGCGTTGCTGTGGCTCGCGGTCAGGAATCACCGTACATTTCTGTTCGACCGTAAGAAACTCGTCTTTAATCTATGGTTCCATACGTCCATGTATTACTTGACGTATAAATTGTTTTCCATCCCTCCTCACCTCTACTTTCCCCTCGTCTTTATTTGTTAGGACTGTCAAAAAAATATCGATATATTGAAAATTATATTACAATATATCGATATTTTCAAATACATATATCGTAATCGGATTACGTACACCGAAAAAATATCGATATTTACATTTATAAGCTCTGTATTAAAAAAATGTATACCATCTTTTCCGTGTGGTGACAGAGTAAGAGTACAATTCACCACTCCCTATTTTGCCCGTGGACGTCGTAAAAACGACTAAGGTATATAATATGCACATAAGATCTATGCAAGGGAAAGCGGAAAACTCAAAATGAAACCCTTTACCAACATGTCTGACCGGCATGGTACTGTAGGTCAAACCCATTATTTATACAGTAGGTCCTCCCATTGTGGAAGAGGCCGGTGCCCAGCAGTGCGACCTATATAGGTTGCGATGATGATGAGACCATCTCAAAAATGTTTGATCTGAATTCTGATGATGATGAGACCATCTCAAAAATGTTTGATCTGATGATGATGAGACCATGGTGATGCAAGCATAGTCGAGGCAAAACCGACGAAACGAACGAAAATTATTTAGTCAAACGTCGAACAAAATTATTCATTTGGGCTTTAACTATGGTTGGAACGAAGTTCCTTATCGCGCGTTGTGAAAGGGGGCTAGACGGAAAAAATTCTTACGAAAAGTTGTCACGACACTTTTTGCTATAGTAAGCTATTGTAAGCTGTGCGGCGTCGCATGTTTCTCTGTCTGTCTCTCTCTCTCTTATAGAAAGCAAGCCAGATATTTTCATTTCTATTCGCATTGAACAGTGTGGTGTCGCGACGATTATTTTTGTTGAGTGTATACAACAACAAAATATAATACTACCATTGATGCAGTTTTTTCAAGACATTTAAATAAAATAGAATTCAAACATATGTTTCCTACTTCAGTTACCACAAGCCAATTATTACGAAAATTGAGCCTACTAATTAAGTTTATATAACATAATATTTGTTAATAATAAAAAAAATATTATTATAACTTAAAAAAAATAAAATTTTATTACAATTCCTTCACTAATTAATCGAAAGGAACTTCGTTCCATCCGGGTGTCCCTTGACACCTCTCAAGTTTTACTTTTTTTATTCAAAATTGGGGAGTAACTTGTCAAACCTATATCATCATCGAACTATAACATATATCTATACAAAATTACATCTAGTTTCAGTAACTATCTTAATTTAAATAAGATAATAAGTACATTATAATATTATTGATATTACTAACTAGGAAAAGTGAAAAATCATAACATAATGTAAATAAAGTTTAGTAGATTAAGTTTACGTTGATTTTGCAGATGAAATAATTTACAAGCACAAATAAAATAGGATTAAAAATTAATATCGGATTTCGATATCTTTTTTCAATATCCAACTATCGAAACGTCCAAAAATATTATTAATTTGAGATAAAATATAATAAAATTCCATTAAAATATTTCGAAATAAAAATATCGATGTCTCGATATATCGATATTTTGATGTATCGATATTGAATCAACAGCAACATCATTACTATTATATACATAATAATTTTTTTGGCGAGTTTGTTTTGGCCGGAATCTGAAGTGTCATGTGTTGTTCTTGTATTATATTCAATATCTTAGTGTTTTAACGTGTTATATTAAATAATTTTGATGCATTTTATGTAATATATAGTGGCAAAACTGCTGAGGTGTAGTGAATATGATATAAAATTGCTATACATACCTTTTTGTTTCCACCAAAATTCTCAGAAGATACTCTTAATGGCCATTACACTGTTGAGGGCGACACTTTGACTTACTGACAGACCATTACTGACATGAAGAAACTGAGAACTTGAAAAGATAATTATAACTCGACACTGGCAAAAATGGCTCGTATTTGTAGCTGATTGCCAAGACAAAAAAGAAGAAGAAGAAGAATTTTTTTGGCGGGAATCTGAAGTGTCATGTGGTGTTCTTGTATTATATTCAATATCTTAGTGTTTTAACGTGTTATGCTTAGAATAATAACGTATAAAAGAATAGTGTCAATACATCGAACTTTCAAAATTTGAATCTAAAAATACTAAAGGCGCGCAGACGATTACACACGTACACACGCACACCACTATACAAATTATGAAATCAAATTTTGTTTTTATTAACATAAATCGTCGAAATACTTTTAAAAGTAATGTTAAAAACCTTTTTAGTTTTTCAAATGTGTTGAGACACCATTTGAATGCACAAACCGTCATAATTATCAATTTATTTTTTAAGAGTTGCGTACGTACGTGCAGTACAATGACTTGTACATTACGGAACGGTTCCGGCGTAAGCTCCATTAGGCTCCAATTGAAATGCCTCACTTTTTGAGCGTGAACTTACCTTCTATACGTTATTATTCTAAGGTGTTATGTTAAATAATGTTGATGGCATTTTATGTAATATATAGCGACAGAACTGCTGAGGTGTAGTGAATATGATATAAAACTGCTATACATACCTCGAAGGCTTTCAACTCGAATTACACAATCGCTTCCAATGTCTGGACGAATGCGAATCTCCGAACGATATGAACAACAGGTTCGTGGAAACTGTCCACGCGGTTGGGTCGAAATTTTTCAAGGCTCACCGCGTTAATAGACCTAAAAAACTTTCTGACCAGACTCTCGAGCTCATGGGGCGGAGAAAAGAAATGACGGTGCAGTCTTCAGCCGATTGGTCCAAACATAGGCAGCTAAATAGGCAGATCTCCAGGTCTGTGCGTCGCGATATTCGCCGATTTAATACGCTCCGTATTAAAGAAGCAATAGAGCGGAATCGTGGCTCAAAAGTGTTCGCACAAGATCTGTCTATTGAGCAAAGCCAAATGACTAAGCTGAAGACCGACGATGGCACTGTCATTTCATCCCAAAGTGAGATCTTGGGAGAGGTCGAAAGGTTCTATGGACAGTTATACAAATCCTCCCGAAATCCTGTTGTCGGCTTGGTCCAAGATCCCAGATCCAAGCTAACTCGGCACTATACCGAAGAAATCCCGGACATCAGCTTGTACGAGATCAGAATGGCTCTCAAACAACTACGTAACGGTAAGGCACCGGGAGATGACGGAATTACGGCAGAGCTTCTGAAGGCGGGCGGCAAGCCAGTCTTAATAGCCCTTCAAAAGCTATTTAATTCCGTTATCCTCGGGGGCGACGTTCCAGAGTCGTGGACCAGGAGTGTGGTGGTGCTGTTCTTCAAGAAGGGTGACAAAGCTCTTCTAAAGAACTACAGACCCATCTCACTCCTGAGCCATGTTTATAAGTTGTTCTCGAGGGTCATTACCAATCGACTCTCGCGCAAGCTCGATGACTTCCAGCCGCCCGAACAAGCCGGCTTCCGAAAAGGCTATAGCACCATAGACCATATCCTCACGCTTCGGCAGATTATACAAAAGACCGAGGAGTATAATCGGCCCCTGTGCTTAGCGTTTGTGGACTATAAGAAAGCCTTTGATTCAGTCGAAACTTGGGCGGTGCTGCAGTCCCTTCAGCGGTGCCAAATCGACTATCGCTATATCGAAGTGCTGAAGTGTTTGTATAGGAACGCCACAATGTCAGTCCGTATCCGGGATAAGAGTACGAAACCGATCCAATTGCAGAAAGGCGTGAGACAGGGAGATGTTATCTCTCCGAAACTGTTCACCACTGCACTGGAAGATGTCTTCAAGCTCTTAGACTGGACTGGACTCGGCCTCAACATTAACGGCGAATACATAACTCACCTTCGATTTGCGGACGATATAGTCGTTATGGCAGAATCCATGGAGGACCTTGGCACAATGCTCAATAATCTGAACAGGGTATCCCAACTAGTGGGTTTACGAATGAACATGGACAAGACGAAAGTCATGTCAAATGCCCATGTCATTCCTGTACCGGTCCTAGTTGGCAATGCGATTCTTGAAGTTGTCGATCACTATGTTTACCTAGGACAAACAGTCCAGTTAGGTAGATCCAATTTCGAGAAAGAGATCAGCCGACGAATCCAACTCGGTTGGGCAGCGTTCGGGAAACTTAAGAGGATCTTCTCGTCCAACATACCTCAGTGTCTGAAAACACAGGTCAACGACCAGTGTGTGTTACCAGTGATGACTTACGGCACGGAAACGTGGTCCCTAAATGTAGGCCTCATATCAAGGCTCAAAGTCGCTCAGCGTGCTATGCTCGGGATTTCTCTGCGAGATAGAATCCGGAATACGGAAATCCGCGGAAGAACGGGTGTAACCGACATAGCACGAAGAATTAGCACGCTGAAGTGGCAATGGGCAGGCCACATCGCTCGACGAACCGACAACCGCTGGGGAAGAAAGGTTCTCGAGTGGCGACCACGTATCGGACGACGCAGTGTAGGACGCTCCCCCACTAGGTGGACCGATGACCTAGTGAAAGTAGCTGGGCGTCGTTGGATGCAGGCGGCACAGGACCGCTCATTGTGGCGCAACATGAGGGAGGCCTACGTCCAGCAGTGGACGGCGATAGGCTGAAATGATGATGAATGATGAATGATGATACATACCTTTGTATTTCCACCAAAATTCTCAGAAGATACCCTTAACAGTGGCCATTACACTGTTGAGGGCGACACTTTGACTTACTGACAGACCATTACTGACATGAAGAAACTGAGAACTTGAAAAGATAATTATAACTCGACACTGGCAAAAATGGTTCGTATTTGTAGCTGATTGCCAAGACAAAAAAGAAGAAGAAGAATATAAATGGCGGCATTGAGACACTGAAATCTTCTTTTCTTTTCTTAATGTTATTTTGTAAAAGTGTGTTATTAGAATAAACAGAACGTTTGCCTTAATTTAAGTGGAACTTAGTTTACGGTTTCTAATGTGTTTTAAGTGTTATATACCAAAAAGTAATAATAAACGAGATAAAAACGAAATAAAGTGTCTGAATTGAATAAACTGTGATGAGCTGAAAATTGTGATAAATATTTCGTATTGAATAAATGAATGTAGAAACGTATGAATTCTTTTAATTATCCTGAACGAAAGCAAGAAATGAAAGATATGTTAGATATATATACATATATAATAGTAAATAAAAATAAATAAAAATAAAAAGCCTTTTATTTCCAGTAAAAAATATTTTTTTTATTAATTATTTGTTAGTTTAATTAGTTTAATCTATGTTAGTATTATTTCTCTTTCTTAATATATATATATATATATATATATATATATATATATAAAGACAGAGAAATAATACATGACAGTTATAAAGAGAAATAATACATTATAGTTTGCCGATTTTAAATTAATCTACCGGAACCCCAGAATGGGTGAAGGCCTCCTCCAGTGACTCCCATTTGTCCCTGTCTTCAGCTACTTTTGTCCAGTTTGGACCAGCTATCGCTTTGATATCATCTTCCCATCTTGTTATAGGTCTACCTTTTGTTCTTTTGCCTAGTGGTCCATTCCAGAAAGTTACTTTTTTGGTCCACCTTTGATCTGTTTGCCGGGCAACATGTCCTGCCCACTTCCATTTCAATTTTTTTGCGTAACTTAAAGCGTTTATTACTTTTGTTATTTTCCTTATTTTAGTATGACGTATTTTGTCTAATTTCTTTATATTTAACATGCTTCTTTCGAGTCCTCTCTGACAGACGTTTATCTTTTTACTTGTTTCAGCAGTGAATTTCCACGTCTGGCAACATGGGCGTACCCAGACTGGGGCGTACCAGGGGGGGGGGGGGGCAGCTGAACCCCCCCCCCCCTTAGAAGATAAAATAAACGTCAATTTGCCTGGCAAGTGGAAATTAAAAACGTGTTACCTACTCAAAATGAAGTGTTGGAAACAAAACATCTTTTCAGTCAGATATTTTGATTTAATATTTTTTATCTATAATTAAATATTCTACAACATTCGATATAGTATACTGTTAGCGACGCAATATAATTTAAATCTCCCGCGAAACCGTCGCATCTCGTAGTTTCCGCTCGTGACGTGATAATCAGAGCCATCTAGGATTAAAGCCGAATATAATTTGGAGAAAACAACATCTAGCGCTAGCGCTATCTAGTTACGGACGACGCTCGACAGTACTTTTTCCAGTAAAGAGAAATAGCATCAATTTATTTTATAATATACGGTCAATAACGACATCTTGTATTGAATAGCAATACCACGAAGAACGTTCTAGCATGGACTATTCTGGAAAGGAAAGACAGTGATAGCAAGTATGAGACAAGGATGAAAACAGAGTCTAGTATTTTCTACGTATTTCGGGAGCGAGAATAATTGAATATATAAGCGGGATCGTGAGGCAGAGCAAAGCAATTCAGTTCGAAATTTCGAATACAATTCAATTGAGTTCGGAGTTTAATACGAGCGGATATTTCATGCGCCATAATAGTGTCTTATAGTTTAGTTGCGGCGACACGAGATTTACGTTTACTGCGCAACGACTGGAAATATTACTCCGTCAAATGGATATCAGGAAATTCTTTGAAAGAGGTGAGTCAAAACAAAACACATATGTACCTAATATGATTATTTGATTTGTTTAAGGGGGGCTCTCTTGTAAGTGTATAGGAAGTAAATGATATTTGAATGTGATGTTTTTATAGGTATCTTGATCTTTATTTATTACCACGTTTTTATTAGGTCGCTTTCTTGTCTGTCTGTTTGTCTGTTCGGTACAAATCTGGCAATTAATTTTAAACTAACTTCCCGATCTCCCGATGAGCTAGAGACTTAAAATTTTGACTGTAGGTCAGATGTGGATAACAATACAATATTAGATTGTTTTCTTGTCTGTCTGTTTGTTTGATTGTCTGTTCCGTACAAATCTTGCAATTGATTTTAAACTAACTTCCCGATGAGCTAGAGACTTGAAATTTTGACTGTAGCACTGTAGGTCAGAAGTGGATGTTTGTTCGTTTGTTTGCTTGTTTGTTTGTTTGAAAGTTTAAAAAACATTACACATTTTTATGACTAAAAAGCAGAAAATAAAAAAATAAATATTTTTTTTTATTTTAATATACCACGTTTTTAAAACGGACTAAAAGTATAACGAAAAACGTGGGGCGCAAGAAAAAAAAATAAGATAGGTAATGATAAAAAGTGTAAAAAGTAGCAGTCGTTGAGAAACCTCATGTTAGATGAGCTTTCTCATTGACTGCTACTTTTTATGCATATATATTTGCAGTAGAATAAAATTTGTAATTTAGGTATCTATCTATTTCATGCGCCCCACGTTTTTCGTTTTAAATTTATCAAGAATTTCTGTAACTGTTATAAATTAAAAATGCTTAGGTCAATTTATATGCCATTAGAAAATATTATTTTATACTTTTTAGTCCGTTTTAAAAACGTGGTATATTAATTTTTTTTTTCGTTCTATGCCTAAACACCGTAAGAGTAATTATGTTTGTGTATCCTTTTTTTAGGGACAACACGCGAAAAAAGAAAAAAAGGTCGGAAAAGTAGCAGTGGAAGCGATGAAAATGACAACCGTGATAAAACTCATGTAATGCCAAGATCATTGCATGCTAACATTGGACAAGCGTCATGTTCTCCAGCAGAGCCTGTAAATATATCTGTTGCCGACTATTCTTCTACATCGACATCCCAACAAACTTATGGCGTCAACGTCGATCCTGAAATTATAGTGGACGATGCCTATCATGAAAATGATCTGGGTCGTTATGTTGGGTTGGCTACTCAGCTATCGACGGAAAAGAAGAGGGAGTTGTTACAAAATCCTTGGATCCCGCCCAGAAATTATGATTTTGAAAGTGATGCAAGCCATTTGAAAAGAAAATTTAATCATGCTTGGTTGGATCAATATGCACCATGGCTAGTATATTCCAAGCGACTAAAAGGCGCTCTTTGTAAGCATTGTGTTTTGTTCACTCCGCCCATCAGCACTGTGAAAGGAATTTTGGGATCATTTATGGTCTTGGCCATATATAAAGTTCAAAAATATGCATGAAGACTGCCGCAGCATGCAACGACTAACCTTCACCTAACAGCGACAAATGCTGCAAAAAATTTTCTTGAAAATGTTCCTGTAGACATTCAACTGCAAAGTGGACACCAAAAAGCAATCGACAAAAACAGACAAATATTGTCATCAATTATTTCTTGTATAGTATTTTGCGGTACACATAGTATGCCTCTTAGGGGATGTTTTCCAGCAGATGAGGGTGTTTTATTAGATTTGTTGAAGTTGAGAATTAATTCAGGGGACGACAAATTAAATAGTCACCTAGAAAAGGGCCGTCGCAATGCAGTTTACACATCGCCAAAAATACAAAACGAATTGATTAATTTATGTGGCGAAGTTATTAAGGAGAATATAATAAGTGAGGTTCAGAAGACCGTGGCTTACGCAGTCTTAACTGATGAAACAGCAGACGTAGCTGGGAAAGAACAGCTATCAATAGGCGTGCGGTTCTACGATGAAAGCAAAAGGAGAATCAGAGAAGAATTTGTAGGGTTCGTTGAACTAAAAGCACAAAATGCTTCAGCAATTGCCGAAGCAATTGACAATTTCTTGATTAGTTCTAATCTCCCAACCGAAGATTGCGTATGGTTTGGATTCGATGGCTGTTCTACAATGGCAGGGAAAGAGGGTGGCGTACAAGCCATTTTGAGAAAAAAATATCCTCGCGCTTTATATTTTCATTGCTCAAGTCACAAACTCAACCTTGTTGTGAATGATGCGAACGCAGTGCCAGAAATTAGAAATACTGTCGCCACTGTAAAGGATGTTATAACGTTTTTTAGAGAATCGACTACTCGTCGAAACTACGCTCCAAACCTATCACGATTGTGTGAGACGAGATGGTCCGAAAAATATAAATCAATCAGAAAGTTTTCTCAACATTTCCCAGAGCTTGTGAAATCTCTAGAAACGTTATCTGTAGAGGAAAATTATGCCACCAGAAAATCTGCATATCAGTTGCATACAGCCGTTACAAAACCAGTGTTTATTGTTGCTCTACAAACAAATAGCTAAATATTCAGCAGTTTTAGAACCAGTAGTTAACGCACTGCAAGCTAAATCGATCGATATGATCTCGGTGGGGAAACACATCAAAAATATCAAGGGCATTCTCAGAAATGACCGCGAGTTTCCTGATAAAATAAGTAATGAAATGCTTCAAAAAGCGCGATCTGTTGCAATGGATTTGAACATAGAAATTTCGGTTCCACGTCTTGCTCACAAGCAAACACATAGAAGTAACCCGCCATCAGACAATGATAACGAATATTGGCGGCGTTCCCTGATAATACCATATATTGATTCACTCATTTCATCGTTGAATATTCGATTCTCCCAAGAAAATACTCCGGCGTTTGCTTTAAGTAAGCTACATCCCTTGTATATGACCAAAACCAGCATTACAGACTTACACAAGAACGCAGAATCATTCCAAGAATTTTATAACCTGGATATCACAGGAGAACTGAACCTTTGGCATAATTTTTGGGGGAAGAATGCTTTATCAGATAATCAATTAAGGGTCATAGAAGTAGTTGATCTGTTCAACGAAGCCAACATTTTTTACCCTGCTGTCAGAAAGGCATTGATTATTTTAAGCACTATCCCATGCACCACGGCGACCATAGAACGGTCCTTCAGTACGCTTCGAAGAGTTAAAACGTGGCTTAGAAGCACCATGGGTGAAGAAAGGCTTACGGGTTTATGTCTGATGAGCGTACATCGCAATTATTTAAAAGAAAACAGTGAGTTAATTCAAAAGACTGTCATAGACAAATTTTCGGCAAATCCGAGAAGATTACTGTTAAATTAATATATATATATATAATAAAAGTCAATTTTCATGATTTTTTGTTTCAATATACCCGACCGACCATCATGACCATCATATGAGCCCCCTCCTAACTGAAATCCTGGGTACGCCCTTGTCTGGCAACCATATGTCAGACATGGCAGAAGGTTCGAATTCATGACTTTGGTTTTAATGGCTTTTGAAAACATCCTTGAGACTCCAATATTTGTTCCATGTTAGCTTTATTCTTTTCTCTATTTCTATATTTTTATTTTTTCTGTGGAAACTTATAGTTTTTCCCAAATAGACATATTCTTCAACGTATTCCAATGGATTGATTATTATTGGTCTTGTAATGCTGTTTCTCATTGTCTTAGTCTTTGTAATATTCATTTCTAGACCCACCTTTTTACTACTCATGTTGAGAGCTTCTACCATGTTCTGTAGTTGGTAAGATGACTCGGATATTAGTACTAGGTCATCTGCGAATCTCAGGTGGCTCAAGTAAGTGCCATTTATGTATAGCATATATATATAATAGTATGCGTATATATATACACACACGCGCACATGTATCAGCTGCCATTTATTAGCTGTCATGTTCAAATTCACTGATTTTCTTACGATCGAAAAGATTCTACTATAGTCCATAAAATATAGCTTGATCTCTGTGACAGATGTCAACGAAACCGACGAAGTAAGTTTGAACGAGCTACATGTTTACAATTTCATTTTGTATTAAATATATTTTCATTCTTTTCGTACCAGTTTTATTGCAACTGAAGTGTAATCCTTACTAATATTATAAATGCGAAAGTAACTCTGTCTGTCTGTCTGTCTGTCTGTCTGTCTGTCTGTCTGTCTGTCTGTCTGCTACGCTTTCACGTCTAAACCACTGGACCGATTTTGATGAAATTTGGTACAGAGATAGACTTAAGCTTGAGAAAGGACATAGGCTACTTTTTATTGCGAAAAAATGGGTATAAGGGGTTGAAATAGGGGATGACATTTTGTATGGAAATTCGTCATTTTCGATGATAGAACCACGAATTTTTGTATTAAGGTACCTGATAATAAATAAATAAATATTCGTTCAAGCGTTTTGGAAATTTCATTTACATGGGGATGAAATTCAACCCCTAAAATACCAAAAAGCATACAGCCGAAACCACTGGGCCTAGAAACGTATTTTTTTTTACACCATCGTATTTCTTGAGGTGCACGAGCACTAGCAAAGGATTTTTGGAAATTCACCCCCTTAAGGGGGTGAAAAGCATATAGTCTTTCACGTCTAAACCGATTTTGATGAAATTTGGTACAGAGATGGACTAAAGCTTGAGAAAGAACATAGGCTACTTTTTATTACGAAAAAATGGGTATAAGGGGTTGAAATAGGGGATGACATTTTGTATGGAAATTCGTCATTTTCGATGATAGAACCACGAATCTTTGTATTAAGGTACCTGATAATAAATAAATATTGGTTCAAGCGTTTTGGAAATTTCATTTACATGGGGATGAAATTCAACCCCTAAAATACCAAAAAGCATACAGCCGAAACCACTGGGCCTAGAAACGTATTTTTTTTTTACACCATCGTATTTCTTGGGGTGCACGAGCACTAGCAAAGGATTTTTGGAAATTCACCCCCTTAAGGGGGTGAAAAGCATATAGTCTTTCACGTCTAAACCGATTTTGATGAAATTTGGTACAGAGATGGACTAAAGCTTGAGAAAGAACAAAGGCTACTTTTTATTGCGAAAAAATGGGTATAAGGGGTTGAAATAGGGGATGACATTTTGTATGGAAATTCGTTATTTTCGATGATAGAACCGTGAATCTTTGTATTAAGGCTCCTGATAATAAATAAATAAATATTCGTTCTAGCGTTTTGGTAGTTTCACTTACACGGGGATGAAATTCAACCCCTAAAATATCAAAAGCATACAGCCGAAACCACTGGGCCTAGAAACGTTTTTTTTCACCATCGTATTTCTTGGGGTGCACAAGTACTAGAAAAAGATTTTTAGAAATTCACTCCCTTAAGGGGTTGAAAAGCATTTAGCCTTTCACGTCGAAACCACTTAACCGATTTTGATGAAATTTGGTTCAGAGACGGACTAAAGCTTGAGAAAGGATATAGGCTACTTTTCATCGCAAAAAATTGGGTATAAGGGGTTGAAATAGGGGCTGACATTTTGTATGGAAATTCGTCATTTTCGATGATAGAACCACGAATCTTTGTATTCAGGCACCTAATAATAAATAAATAAATATTCGCTCAAGCGTTTTGGCAATTCCATTCACATAAGGATGAAACTCAACCCCTAAAATATCAAAAAGCATACAGCCGAAACCACTGGGCTTAGAAACGTATTTTTTTACACCATCGTATTTCTTGGGGTTCACGAGCACTAGCAAAGGATTTTTGGAAATTCACCCTCTTAAGGGGTTGAAAAGCATATAGCCTTTCACGTCGAAACCACTTAACCAATTTTGATTAAATTTGTTACAGATATGTACTAAAGCTTGAGAAAAGATATAAGGCTACTTTTTATCGCGAAAAAATAGGTATAAGGGGTTGAAATAGGGGAAAGTATTTTCTTTTTACATCGTCTTATTTCTTGGGGTATACGAGCACTAGCAAAGGATTTTTGGAAAATCAAAAGCGTATAGACTAAACTATTAGTGTTAGGAACGTAAAACTTTCTATGCAATTCTCTTTCTTTTGTTGTAAGTGAGTTCTAAGAAATTATTTTATTAAAATCAACTCCTAAAGGGGTGCAAAATATATAGCCGAAATCATTAGGCCTAGAAACATGGAATTTTGTATAAAGTTGCTTTTCTTGGGGAAAGAGAGATTTTTACAATTTTAGCCCTAAGGGGGTGAACAGCGTTTAACCGAAATCACTGAGCCTACGAAGGATCATTTTAGTACACGGTCGGCTTTCTTGGATTACCCCAAGATATTCTTAGTGCTCACTTACCAAGCACTATGAAAAAATTTTTGGCAAGGATAAGCGAGCTCTAACAAAGAATTTTTGGAAATTCAATCCCTAAGAGGGTGAAAGTGTATAGCCAAAGATACTGGGCCTAAGAATGTGAAATTTTGTATACCGATCGGTTATTTGGGGTAAGCACTCACTAAGAAACAATTTTGGGCTGCCCGAAAGGGATAAAACGCATATAGTCGAAGACACCCAGCCAATGATATATCATCATTATTTTGCGCTTATCCTAATTACTTTGGATCGACGCGATATGAAGGCACTCTTCTGCCGTCGTAGATATATTGCAAAGGTTCTAGCAACATTTTATGACCTGGCGGACGACATTGTTGGCCAGACGGCATCACCAATTGGTCCAGGTTGATGTAAATCTTTGTCTTAGTAGTATTTTGCGACACCCACGAACAATGAAAGCGTGGTAATATTTCTAGCAGCTACCAGACAGTAAGTTACAATCAAGATATTATTCCAATTTTCTATCTCTACAAATAAATAAATTTGAAGCGTCTGTTTGTCTATCAAAATAATAGGTTTTATTTATGCTCACATAATACGGTCCAAATTTTTTATGTCTGTCTATCTATTCGTTACAGTTAATCATCAAAATGCCTGGACCCATATTGATTACATTTTACCATCAGGTCTACCAGGCGTACATAAGGAATAACTTAAGACTATATTTTATCCCAGGCTATATTTTATCCCGGTGTGGCTGGAGCAACCTTGAGAATTAGGTCGATTTTAAAATTATTTCACTAATGGAAAGCTATTTTAAGCCAGTAACATATTTAAGCTATTTTTATCCTGATATTCCTACGGGATCGGGTACAATGCCGGTGAAATCACGGGAATTTAATGGTTTTAAAAATTAATTCACTAATGAAAAGCTGTATTATCAGTGAATACCATATAAAGGCTATTTTCATCCCAGTATTTGCCCGGGAACGAGAACTAAACCGGGGGATGACGACCAATTTTTAAAATTCTTTCACCAATGGAATGCTACCGATGTTATCAGCGAGTAACATAGGCAATTTTTATCTCTGATATTTCTGGGATTTATATTTTTTTTTTCACCCATGTAAATTTATAATATCAGCGAGTAACATAGGCATTTTTTATCTCGGTATTGACATGAAAATGGGGTCTACGTGAATGAATCTGCGGGTGTTTGATTGATATAATTTTTTTTCACCAATGGAAAATTACGTTATCAGAGACTAAGGAAAGGCATATTTATCATCGTATTTCCACGGGAATCTGAACTATAAGGCTGGAAGTAATATTCAAATGTGAAAGTTTGTGAAGATATTTGGATGAAAATTGACACGTAGATAGAGTATTTCTTAAATTAAGAAATGTAATACTTTTTATGCCGATAATATTCTTTGCGATAATAGTTCAATATTCAAGTAAATTTTACGCGGGCGAAGCCGCGGGCAAAAGCTAGTATATTATAAATATAAAATATTAATGTTCATGCCTAAAATGTACCTCCAAGTACTGAAATACCTAGTAAACGATTTATAGAAAAATGACGTTTACGCACGTACAAGGTCATACTGGATTGAAAATAAAAAAGAGATGGGACAGTCGATATACGTAAATCGATAAACGATCTTCATCAAATTATTCATTAAAGAAATAAACCCAATACAGTACCTATATTAAACTTTCAACATATTTTTTACAATTACAACAGACAGTTACATTATAAAATACATAAATTGAATAAATTAAACATTAAAAAACTACTTTTATCTCAGAGTAAATAATAAAAACAGTCGAAATTGATCGATTAGTCTAACGACTGTCCCTATTTTGGCAAAAAATGATAAATGTTCTAGCGGGAACGCTCGAGTGATGACGATAATGGTGACATTGACCTTGATTGTACTCCTTTCGAATAATTAAAACAGTCAGAAAACAGTTTGTGTTTGAAATAAATTCAAAAAGATTTTCTTTGATTATAGGTATTTCAATTATAATAGTATATCACAATTATAAAAATAAAAAGTTATATCGATAAAAAACTACGGACTTCATCGGAACCGTGACAGCACTAGGGGCAACTGTCACAGAGATCAAGCTATATTTTATGGATTATAGAGATGACCGTCTATAGTATTACTTATACTCCGGCCGCTCTGAGTTTGCGTTCCTGACACATGTCAATTCGTCATAACTAGTAATGTACAATAAATAGCATTCATTATATTTAATAATGTTATTTATTGCATTTATTATGCTTATTTATTAAATTCAATATAGATTTTGTTAAATTTATAGGAATTATTTCGCATGTTTTTTTAAAAGTGCCTTCATCTTTTTTATGCTATACGGTGAAGAAGTATTATGGCCGGCTCCATAATCTTTAATTTGAGCCCAGATTAGCTCTATGGTATTGTACTGGCAGTGGAATAGGGGAATTCGAAGAACGCAATAAGCGTTCTCCAGAGCCAACTCATCTAAAACATAACGAACTTATGCCGGCTTATGGTCATTGACTAATTTCATCAACTCTGCTTTTAGTGTAGACATATTTTCGTCATTGCCACGTCTTTGCAGCCACCGATTCCTCTTTTTATCAGCTTTGGTAGGTGCTTTATTTAATTGCACCGAATGATTAGGGGTGTTATCCATTAACATAACTAAAGGCTCTGGGAGGCCAGGTAGCAACACATCCTGGAACCACTCCTTGAATGCAGTCGCATTCATTTCTTCGTGGTAGTCAGTAGTAGTTTTTGACTCAAAAACCAATAAACCGTTTTCCACAAAACCGTACTTCGCACAACCAGCGTGGCATATTATGAGTCGTGTTCCTTTACCCATTGGCACTTTCAACGATGACGCTTGAGTGTCATTTGTCCAAGAACGAGAAAGCGTGTGGTTGGGGTTTAGCCTTATCTCGTCGATGAAAGCGTTATTGTCCCAATTATCAATATTTTTCGCTTCTTTCAAAAAGATAATTGTTTTTAAAATTATGTTATTCCTTTCTAAAAGAATTTTCCACAAGAAACAAATCAGCTGCTTTCAAAGATGCTACAACCGATGACCTATTAAGGTATTCACTTCTGGGATAATAACTGCTATATATATATATGCTTCCGTGTGATGACGGAATAATAATACAATTCACCACCCCCCTTTACTGCCTGTGGGTGTCGTAAAAGACCGTTAAGGGATTATAACATGCATATAATATCTAAGCAAGAGAAGGAAAATTTGAAATAAAACCTTATACCAATACGTCTAACTATCGTGGTGCAGTTGGTCAATTTCCCTCCCATTGTAGAGGAGGCTCGAGCTCAGTACTTGGATGTTTATGAACTATGGTGAGTGATGGAAAATGAATGTGATTCCTTATTGCATCAGCCTCAAAGTTATCATTGTCTGTTATAGGTTCATTTCTGCATTTCCTTTTTTGGTGTTCGTAAAATATTTTCTCCGGTGCCCGAGAAGCCGAACTTTTCTGTATTAATATTTGTTATTGTCCGTTCGCTTATTCTAAGCGCCTGAGAGATGCGCTCTTGTCTTATTATAATTACGGGGTCCGCCATTTTGTCTTTCAAGCTCAAGGTAATATTGAAGCTTGACAATTAGTTCTCGTGTTTCACTTTTCAATATTTAACCGTGTTTCGGCGTTATTATTTTGCACCGAAAGTGCAGAACAGTAATATACGATATACAACAAAAGTCTAGATTAGCGCAGAGGCTAACCTCTTACTCATATAACAAGGAGAATCAGTCAAATATACAACAATAACAGTCACAAGAAAATACATTTTTTTTTTGGGGGTGGTTTGTGGTCGGCGCGCTCTTCGCACCACTCCGTCCGGGACGTCAGAGGGGCGTAAGCACGCAACTCCCGCAACGCACTCACGATGCACGTCGCTTTCGTCGTTGGGCCGACCACCGGAGCAGGGTTACTTGTCATCAGTGGTCGGCCCGACGGAATACCCCCTACTTGGGGTACCCTGCCATCCTCCCGGGGGGGGGGGAGGGGGGACGTCGGTCTTTCCTCACGCGGTCGGCCTCTCGGCGGGTGACGGACTAATTCCTCGGTCACGTTACCCGCGGCCCCGGCTAGGGCGGCATGAGGTGCAGGTATTCGTGCCTACGCCGCCCCAGTCGCCGGCGGCGGATCGCCTCATCGAGGTTGCGCTCCTCGCGCAGGCGTTCCGCCGCCTCCTGCGAGATCACTGCCTCGCAGAAGGCTGCGACCGCGTCTCAATTCCTGACGCCGCCGACCATCGCCCTAGCGATAGTCGGCAGCGTCAGGTCGGCACCGATGATTGCGACGAGTTCACGGCACTGCGCTGCCTAAGCGGCGCAGGCCTCGAGCGTATGCCGCGCCGTGTCCTCGTCACAATCGCAGTGGTGGCAGGACGGTGTACTCTCCCTCCTAATGACCTTATGCAGGTATTTGGCGAAGCACCCATGAACCGTCAACACCTGCACTAGTCGGAAGGAGAGCACCCCGTGCCGCCTTTCCAACCACTGCATCAGCACCGGCCGGCAGGCCTCCACGGTTCACACCCCGAACCGAGGCCCCTCCAGCCGGACTGCCCAACGGGCAATGACGTCTCGGCGGGCGTCGACGCGTCAGGCAGTGAGCTCCCTCAGTGAGACCACACCGCCCTCCGCTTGCACCCCCGTCACCCGCCGATACAATCCGGTGAGCATTTCCGCCTCCAGGTCCCACTGGGGAGTCCCGACCAATAGGCACTCTGCCTCCGTCGCCACCGTGCGGTATCCGCAGATGGCCCTGACCGCCATGGCCCTCTGTGGTCGCCACAGAAGAGCCCTAAGTCGGACGGTCATGGACCCCGCTCACACCGGTGCGCCGTACAGGGCCATCGACCGGATACGAGAAAATACATATTGAGAAACACTGGAGAACGTAGTCTATGCGCGCGAGACGACAAGAAATGATTCTTTGTGACTGTCATAAAATGGCGGTCCCCACAACGCTATTACGGCCATAGCCATTTTTCACTAGTAATATAAAGTAGTAAGTCATTTTATTTTCATTTTTTTTTATAGATGTGATTGTTATCACGATATTTATTTTCTTAAGTTTTGATTGGGTGTACCTTTGTCGTATTACTAACTTTATTAAATAGTAAATACATTATATATTATAAAATAAAATTATAACGTTTTATTAATATTATACCGCCAGATTATATTAAGATTTTAAAAATATGTGATTACAATTGTCTCGTTATTTTGTCCAATCACTACAAAAACATAAGACAAAACCTTGAAACAGGGCAGTTTGACATGTTTTGATTTTTAAAACTATTGTTTTTATATTTGTTAATTGAGTAATTGTTAATAATTTTAGCCGAAAATTAATACGTTTATTGTAAGTTGGCATAATTATTAAATTTTTAATGTTATTACTCGTTAATAAGGTAAATATAAGATATTTAAAATTGTGCCGTAAATAGTACGGCAGTTCAAAGTTACATCGCCCATTCTGTCATGACTTGTCGGGAACGCAAACTCAGAGCGGCCAGAATATAGTTTGTGCTGTGGCTAATGTTTTTGTTATATTACATTTTATTAAACTATTTAAGTGGAAATGTAGGAGAACATCTGTCATGGAGGTCGTCATATTTTTTTACAAATGGCATTGTTCAATGCACATTGAACATGCAACGCAGCAAATTCATAAGTAGAGCATGTCAACATACAAGTAGAACATGTCAACATACAAATGTGCAAAATTAGCACTGACATGATTAAAAGACGCTGCGTTACACTTCACACTTACGACACACTAACATAAAATAGGATATGTGTGTATTAGCAATAAGTAGTATATAAGGTGTACATTTTGTAAAATAAATCAGATTTGGATTTATTCATCTCTCAGTTACATCCCTCTCACTGTGGCCAAGACACCCTTAGCCGTCAGTTCTGATCAGTCGAGTGAGTCTGCTTGACTGGCAGTGAGAGTTACCAATCCTCCACCCAAACCTCCATCTCACTGTGGCCAAGACACCCTTAGCCGTCAGTTCTGATCAGTCGAGTGAGTCTGCTTGACTGGCAGTGAGAATTACCAATCCTCCACCCAACATCCATCTCACATCTACCTGTCACCTTAGGTAGCGCGGTGCAGGTATCCCATCAGATAGGCTAAGAACTTAAGGGCTTTAGGTACTTCAAACTATAACCTTAGGTTCTTCTGTCATACACGGCGTTAGTCCACTAGCCCAGACTACGCCTATACATTTGGTCCTTCGAGTAAAAAGTAAAGTTTTTTTCTCCCTCTAACCCCCCCGTAGGTTTGACATAACAGACATACGAATCAGTTAAGAACGGGCTGGTGTACTCAACAAAGCATCAGTTTCGGAATTGACTGAAGGACTTTTACTTACGTACTCTGTCAGAAAGCCTCTCGTTGCGGTTCGGTCACTGGCCTCCCACAAGCGGGACTCACCAGCTGATTGAGAAGTCGCACCTTCAGGGACGTGTAATAGCGAGAGCGCAGGTACGATAAGTATTGACTTAAAACATTAGTAGTAGGGAAGTTAGGGTAGGGCTATTAGGGAAGAAGACAAAAGAAGCACTATGGACATACAAGAAATAAACACAGCAATCAGAAGCCAGGAGGAGGATTATAACGAGATCAGGAGGATAATTACAAACATTAAAAAGGACTCCGTGAGCCGAAGAACACAAAAATACATTGACGAAAAAAGACAAACACTAACTACTATTTTCCAACGGGTGCAAGAGAATCACTCGAAACTGGAGAAACAAGAGATGTTATCATCTCACAAATATATCACCACAAATTACTTTGGAAATATCCAGAAACAATACAACGAGGGCTTAGCCCACCTACAAAAATATGAAGAAAGACTTCAACTTGTTCAGGCGATATATGAACCTGAAGAACAAAACACAAACGAAGAAGAAGGGAGAGGGAATCCCAAGACGTTTATACAAATGTTCAGGATATCCCAGATGTCAAAAAGGCTAATTCAGGCGAAAGAATCAATCACTGAAAACAAACCTATATGGCATTTACAAACTACAATAAACAATTTACAAAAACGATGGCAGGATATTGAAGAAACACACATTGAATTATTATTGGAGGAGGATACATCGGGACACCTTTACTTCAAAAATAAATATTTTGAAAACACCCAAATTGAGTTCGATACTACAATGGAGATGCTGGAAGAAAAAATCCATGACAGTTCCAGCGAAAAAATAACCTTAACACAGTCGTCAGGAAAACTACCCCGTATCTCTATTCCAACTTTTACTGGGAGTTATGACTCATGGTATACTTTTCATGATTTATTCAAAAAAATTATTCATGAAGATAAAAATATTTCATTGGTAGAAAAGATGCAATATTTAAAGACAAATGTAAAAGGTGACGCAGCAAAAATTATACGTCATCTAACGATAAGTGAATCGAACTATGAAACCGCATGGAAATTGCTTACGCAACGTTATGAAGACGAACGAATGATATCAATGGGGAGACACAGGCAAAGATAAATTCAGATGGCGCCACTCTCGCTGGTTCTTGACATTAATGTTACACTTTGAGGTTATAAAATTTACTATTATCAAACGTTAAAAATGTATTCATTAATGACCGTAGCTAATTTAAAAATAGAATTAAAGAAAAGAAATGCTTCCTTAACCGGAAAAAAAGCGGATCTTGTTGCAAGGTAAGTTATTAACATTAAATTTTGCATTTTACTTTCATCGCCATTTATTTGTGATCATTATATTAATTCCAATTTTGTCTTATTATAGACTAGAAACATATGATAAAAACTTTGGAGTTAATGATGATGGGCTTGCCGAATATCTGGAGAGTGAACAATCGATGGTAGTTCCGGCTGACGGACTTTATAAAGACATAAATGCCAGCACAAAGTTACCACCATTTACGAGGCATCATATACAATCATTTTCTGAACGGTAAGCAATAACTGATTAAATTTATAATAGATGATATTTAGACACGTCTTATAACAAATTACATTCCCTTTTCTACTGTATCTATATTATATCGAGAAATAAGGTGTAATAATAGAGATAACCATTAAAATATTAACTAGCACTATTTTTATTAATATATGGTTGTTTTACAGTTACAGTAAAAACATAAAATATGCATTGCAAATGTATGAAAGTCGTCATTTGGTGACAGCTCGAGTGGCTGAATTGGGCTCTTACACTTTCTTTCGTGGTCAATGTAAGGCCTCAATGAAAAAGATCATGTATGTCGTAGACCTTAAGATCTGTTGTGCAGAAAATGCATGCACTGTTGAAGAATCACATTGTGAATGTGCAGCTGGCAATGGTTTGGAAGCACACTGTAAGCATGTACTGGTTTTAATGTTAGGGATTGAAAACATGGTACGTCATAAGTGTATTAACTTATACCAAACATGTACACAGCAGCTTATGGTATTTAAAAGGCCCAAACCATTTTATGCTTCCCCAATGGAATGTCACAAAATTGGTAAGAGAAGAAAGGAAATTAATTTTAACCCCATTAAAAATGAAGATATACCAATTTCATATAATGACTATGTGAAAAATTTAGTCATAAACTTTGGACCCACAACTGCTCCAATAAAACAGACCATCCCTCCAGCTAATACATATGCTATAGAATGGGACCATTCATTTTATTGTAAAATGACTGGAGAAGAACATATGCTACAAAATTTGTTATTAAAAGATGTGACTAAGGAGAAGATTATTGATATTGAGAAAAACACTCGGCTCCAAAGTAAATGTGAAGAGTGGAAAGATATAAGAAAAACGCACATTACAGCCAGTGTATATTATAATGTTTGCCATTGTAAGCCAATTAATAAGAAACATTTAGCTGAAAAAATTATGGAACCAAACTCATTCCATTCTCAAGCTACTATGTACGAGGGGTGATCCAAAAGTAATGATAATCAGTTATTTCTAGTGCACACAAAAATACAAAAAAATTTCAGTCACTTGCTCAGTTACCCACTAGTTCAGGAAAAAAAAATCATATAAATAGGCCACAATTCCCGGGAGCTACATTCATTTGAATACGGACTGTCAAGGAGTGAACATCAAAATGGAAAAACACGAAATCAGAGCTGTCATTAAATACCTCTGCTTGAAAAAAATGTCTACCAAAGACATACACAGCGACTTGGTGGAAACATTAGGGGACTCTTCTCCTCCATATTCCACAGTTGCACGCTGGGCTAAGGAGTTTAAGCTGGGAAGAACATCGACGGAAGACGAACACCGCGAAGGACGCCCATCGACGTCCCTCACTGAAGAAAATGTGAAAAAAGTTGAAGAAGTTGTATTGGAAGATCGAAGAGTGACTATCAGGCATGTAGCTGAGGTCACAGGGATCTCATATGGCAGCATTCAAAGAATCCTTGCGAACGAATTGCATATGAGAAAGGTCTCCGCGCGTTGGGTACCGAAAATGTTAAACGACGAGCAAAAGAAGAAACGAGTCGACATGTCAAGAGCAAATCTCGAAAAGTTCCAGGCAGACAAGGACAATTTTTTGTCACGTTTTGTGACCATGGACGAGACCTGGATCCACCATTTTGATCCTGAAACAAAACAACAATCGATGACATGGAAACGATCCGATGAACCGACGCCGAAGAAATTCAAAGTGTCAAGCTCAGCAGGGAAGGTTATGGCGTCTGTTTTTTGGGACGCTGAAGGAATAATCATGGTGGACTACTTGGAAAAGGGGGCCACTATTACAGGCTCCTACTATGCAGAACAAATAAGAAGATTGCGGGAGGCTATTAAGGAGAAAAGGCGAGGCAAACTGCGGGCTGGAGTGTTGTTCCTTCAAGACAACGCACCTGTTCACAAAGCTGCAATTGCCATGGCTGGCATTCAGGAAGCGGGCTTTGAGTTGGTGGAACACCCCCCCTATTCACCAGATCTAGCCCCCAGTGACTTCTATCTCTTTCCACGACTCAAGGAACACCTCCGAGGCAAGAAATTTGATGATGATAGCGACGTGATGGCCGCGGTTGAGGACTTTTTTGAGAGTCAAGATAAAGATTTTTTTTGTAAGGGAATTTTAGGTTTAGAAAAGAGATGGACTAAATGTATAGACTTGCTAGGAGACTATGTTGAGAAATAAATATATTTTTTTATTTTATTCATTGTGTTTATTATTGATTATCATTACTTTTGGATCACCCCTCGTATGGCCAAGTGCAGGAACCATATGCAATAAAAAAATTTGAAGATACACATGATGTCCAGATCACCAAATGTGGTCTATTTCTATCTGAGAGCCACCCATTTCTTGGTGCATCACCAGATGGGCTGTTAAATGATGATTGCGTCATTGAGGTGAAATGTCCATACAGTGCGAGGTACAGAAATATAACTACAACCAGTGTTCCCTACTTGGAAGTAATAAATGCTGAGTTGTCATTAAAGAAAAGACACCCTTACTATACACAAATACAGGGGCAGTTATTTTGTACACAAAGACAATATGGTCTTTTAATTGTGTATACAATAAAGGATTTTAAAGTTATACATATAGAAAAAAACTTAGAATTTATTAACGAAATGGTCGAGAAACTTGAAGAATTTTATAATAGCTGTTTCAAAGCCATGATTTTGGACAAATATTTATTTAAAAATTATATTGTTATAAGGAAAAAATAAAACAGTGTTGTCTTTTAATTTTTTTTATTAAATATTCCTTCCCTAAAATTACAGCACATAAAACAAATATAAAATATTTTTGTTGCAAGTGGAACATAACTATGATCAAGATCACTTTTCAGAATTTTGTATGTCTTAGTCAAACCTATTAATCTTTCAATGTGAACCCTTTTGCTTGCTAGTTCTCTATCATGCAGTACAGTCAATCCAGGTAATTGACTTTTACCTTTAAGAAAAGCTGGTGTATTTACTTTAACATTTTTAGAAACAAACATATCTTGGACATTGAAACCTCTGTCAGCTAAAATTGTGTCCCCCGATCCACATTTGACTAATAAGTTACTGCGTTCTATTGTCTGTCTATCACTAGTGGAGCCTCCATAAGCCGGAGAGCAATAAGTTAGTAAAGCCCCTGGAGTAGCTCCTACTAATACCTTTAGAGTATTTGAGTGTTTATATGTACTCCATGAGGCTTGTTGTGCAATAGTATTGCCTGGTTTTTGAATGGGAAATTCAGTGCCATCTAAAATAATACGTACTGATTTATCATATTGCTTAAATGTTTCTGGCATATAATAATCAATTAAATCTCGACTTGGCCATATGTCTAATATATTCCACATTTGATAAATAAAATTTACCCATGTAATAAATATGTTAGACACTGTTGAGCTAGAAACACAAAAGAATTTAGACAGTTCAAAAATTGTTTTGTTTTGTCGCAATTTCATCAAAGTAAGAAAAAATTGGTTTTCATAGCTTATATTTGAGACATGGTGACTAAAATATGTAAGCTTTGGTGTCAATGGACTTACGGTGGAATAAACCAAATAAAATTTCTGATAGGATTCAAACCCAGTGTAAAACATGATGGCAATATCATCATGCTTGAAACGAGCAATGGAGCCATAAATGTGTTCAATATTTATTTGAGAGCATTTATCACTTTTTGATATATTATCAACAGTCACTATTAAATTTTCCTTTTCTTCTTCATTTACATCTGGAATCAAAAGTTCACAGCCAATGTCAGGAGAAGTGGTAGTGGCTTCGATTCTGTTTGAATGAATGTCATCGTTGCTTTCATCACTTTCTATTCTAGAAATACTTTTAGCTTCATATCGTAGCTGCCTTTTAGATTTTGGAGGTTCCTGCTTTAAAAATGAAAACATTGACGGTATGGCTCCCTTTTTCAAATTTTTGCGTTCGTGTTTCAACCCTAAAAGTGATAAATCATGTTGAAATAAATTAAAGTCGATACATTACATTATTTTCAATCAGATTAAAGGCATGAAACATACCAGTATACTTGCTCTCGCCATAAAATTCATCTTTCTTAAAATGTTCACTACATAACCTAGAAGACGAGTTAGGTTTCCATTTTTTTAGGCGTAAGGCGTTAATCCATTGTTTCCTTATTTTTACATCGACAGGAAAGCGGTGTACGCCTTTATTTTTACATTGAAATGCACTACATAGAGGCATGTTGTTTAATTGATACACAATACTTCGTTTATTTTGGTAAAAATGTATGAAGATTGACACTTCAACAGCACCAGCGATCAAACGCCACCTCTCGGGATAAATTGTCAGTGTGGTTCCCCATTAAATTCATCGATAAATTATTAGATTTACCCAAGCTAAATGTTGCGAATGCAGCGGGTTTAAGAAACATGCACGATACCATAAAAGAATGTTTGGAATCTTTAAAACATCAAGGGATTGACATTTCAACATGGGACCCTATTTTGGCTAGACTTTTGGCCAGGAAATGGGACCAACAAACTGATTCAAAATACGAGGATCAGTTACAACACCCAAACAAATTGGAATCGTTTGAAGAAATGTTACAGTTTTTAGAAAAAAGATTTAAAAGTTTAAAGTCCTACGATCAGCAAAAAATTACGTATAATCACCTGAGTAATAACTCGGTGAATCATACAATAAATAAATACCGGGGAACACTCGTACCAATAGCAGAATCATCAAAAAGTAAACATTGCTGGTACTGTATAATATAAATAAATGCCCTAGTTTTAATACCTTGAACGTAACACAACGATATAAGGAAGTCTCAGACAAAGGAATGTGCAAACGCTGCTTAAATCATGATAAAGAAATACAATGCACGAGCGAGTTTTATACAAAATGTGAAATATGTCAACATAAAGGTCATAACACACTATTACACTGAACATTCGATTCAAGTAAAAGACAACCAGGGTCTTCTGAGTATACGAAAAAGTTCACTCCTAAACCAACTATGAGTGATAAAAAACAAAACACAACGTTATCGAACTTATCAGCTACCAATTTAGAGGCAAAAAATACGGTCTTATTAGCCACAGCGCTATTACAAACCACGTCGTATGATGGAACACCACAATTATTAAGAGTATTGTGTGACCAAGGTTCAGAAGCGTCATTTTGCACGGAAGAAGTAGCACAACTGCTGTCGTATCCAAGACAAAAGGTTCGAGCCAAAATAAAAGGCATTGGAGACAACGAACCTAAGACATCGAAATATACAATTAACATAAACCTACAACCAAGGTACTCTAGTGAGTACAGACTATCTGTAACGCTTATAGTACTACCGAAGCTTACAAACTCGTTACCAAGAAGTAACTTACAACAATTACAAGAGTTGGACAATGTTCTATTGGCAGACCCAACGTACAACAAAAAGGGACCTATAGACATAATTTTAGGTGCCCAAGAATATAGTAAAATACTATTACAAGGTTTTAAACGACTACAAGGCGGTATAATCGCTCAAGAAACAGAATTGGGTTGGATTTTATCCGGGTTATATCCGCAAGACACAAACGATGGCATCAAAGTATTAAGCATGATGACTCGCACCGACGACATACAACAATTAACAAAATTTTGGGAATTAGAAGGAATTCCACGACACTATGCACTCACCAAAGATGATGAGTTGTGTGAAAATTACTATACAAATACTACAATACGAAGTTTCGACGGCACTTATACGGTACGACTACCGTTTAAGGACGTGAACATAAAATATGGCGAGTCAAGGAAAAAAGCCGTGGCTCGACTATTACAACTAGAACGTCAGTTCGAAAAAAATGAAAATTTACGCCAACAATACAAGGAATTTATGTATGAGTACCTAAATATGGGTCATATGAGAAAAGTACCTAAACCAGAATATTACACAGGAGAGTATTATATTCCCCACCAAGCGGTAATAAAAGAAGACTCTCTTACAACAAAACTACGAGTGGTATTTGACGCTAGTAGTAAAACAAGTAGTAAAATAAGCCTTAATGAAAATTTACATAAAGGACCACGACTTCAACAAGACTTATCAAACATATTATTACGCTGGAGAACGCATAAGATTGCTTTCATGGCCGACATTATGAAAATGTACCGGTTCATAAAAATAAACCAAGAAGACTATAAATATCAAAGAATTTTATGGAGATTTTCTCCAAAAAAGGCCATTAGTGAATACGAACTAACAACGGTCACTTATGGCACAACAAGCGCGCCTTATCTGGCCGTGAGAACATTACAACAACTAGCATTAGACGAACAAGACAATTACCCTATCGCCAGTAGAGTAACGTTACAGGATTTCTATGTTGACGATATTTTGTCAGGAGAATCCCAGGAAAGCTCCGTCAAGGAATTACAAGAACAATTAATAGCAATGTTAAACAAAGGTGGTTTCCAACTACGAAAATGGTCTTCAAATAGTTCGGAATTGTTGAACAATTTAACATGCGATAACGAAGAAAGTCGGATGCTGAAACTTCCCTTAGACGAAACAAGAAAGTCGTTGGGAATTATATGGTCTCCAGGCGAAGATAAATTCTGTTTTCAAATAACTATAACAGAAAACACAAAACCCACGAAACGGTTCATTATGTCAGAGGTGGCGAAAATATTTGATCCGTTGGGCTGGTTGGCCCCCATCATCATAACACTAAAATTACTAGTACAACAACTGTGGACGTCTGGGATGGAATGGGACCAACCAGTAAATGACATAATACGAAATAAATGGACAGAAATACAAAAACAGTTAAAAAACATAGAAAGTATACAAGTACCACGATGGTGTCACACGATAGACAGGACAAAGTTTGAGCTGTATGGATTCTGCGACGCCTCAGAAAAAGCATACGGGGCTGTCGTCTATAGCAGAGTAATGGTGAATAACAGTTACTACATAACATTGCTCCAAGCTAAGTCAAAAGTTGCACCGAAAAAACAAAAAACAACATTACCGCGTCTTGAGCTATGCGCCGCAGTATTATTGGCTAATTTAATAGAAAAAATAAAAAATGCTCTAAACGGTGATAACAATACCGTGATTTCATGCTGGACGGATTCTATGATCACGTTGGGATGGATAAAAGGAGATCCTGGGCGATGGCATACGTTCGTGGCCAACAGAGTGTCAGAAATTAACAGCATAATACCTAACGCTCAATGGAATCATGTCATATCGTCTGAAAACCCAGCGGACATTATATCAAGAGGATTGGAGCCAGAAAAATTAATTAACTGTTCCTTATGGTGGAACGGCCCACCATGGTTACAGACGAGTGAAATACCTATTACAACAACAGCACCACAGCCAAATGAAGAAGCCAAGTACTGTTTATCAACAACAATTAATACTACGAATGAAAAGTATGACATCTGGAGTCGATTTTCTAACTACAATAAAATGATAAGAACATTAGCGTATTGCTACAGATTTATCAGCAAGCGCAAAAAGCACGAACCATTATCCTGTACGGAACTAGAAGAAACAGAGAAACGAATTCTATGCATATTGCAACAAGAAGAATTTTACGATGAAAAAGAAATTATTCGAAAGAAAAAATCACTGCAGAAAAACAGTAAATTATCCACACTAGATCCATTTATTGATAACGATGGATTATTACGAGTTGGAGGTCGAATAGAAAACGCTGACTTGCCATATAATCAAAAACATCCTATACTATTACCACGCCGACATCATATAACGTCATTAATAATACAAAACGCACACATGAAAACATTACATGGAGGAAATAAACTAACTACAGCTGTCCTACGACAAAAATACTGGATTATAGGTGGAAAACAAGTTGTCAAAGGTATACTAAAAAAGTGCGTCAAATGCGCGAGATACAGGTCCGAAACGAATGTACAGAAAATGGGGATACTTCCAAAAGCAAGAGTCACGCAATCATATCCATTTAGTCACACTGGAGTGGATTATGCGGGACCAATACAAACAAGAACAATGAAAGGAAGAGGTCACAAGTCCTACAAATCATATATTGCTGTATTTGTATGCTTAGCAACAAAAGCAATTCATCTAGAATTAGTAGGAGATTTGACAACTGAAACATTTATTGCGGCACTGCGGAGGTTCATGGCCAGACGAGGACACGTGTCACATATGTATAGTGACAATGGCACGAACTTCGTAGGCGCAGCGAAATTTTTGGAACAAGAATTATTGCAAATAACACAGTCACCTGGATTCCAAAATACGATGACCAGTATAGGTACTCAGTGGCATTTTAATCCGCCAGCAACCCCCCATTTTGGTGGGATTTGGGAGAGCAGCGTAAAATCAGTAAAGTACCATTTACGTCGAGTAATTGGAGAATCGACATTAACGTACGAAGAAATGATAACATTTTTACATCAAATTGAAGCTTGCCTAAACTCGAGGCCGTTATGTGCACAAAGTGAAGACATCAATGATAATACAATACTAACGCCTAGTCACTTTTTAATTGGTCGGGAAGCAGTTGGAATCCCAGATCCGTTATCAAACATAAATACTGATTTAATAAATAGATGGAAACAAATTCAAAGAATGAAGAAAGATTTCTGGAAAGCCTGGTCATCTGATTATTTACATCAACTTCAACAAAGATACAAGTGGAAAGAAACTCAAGAAAATATTAAAATTGGAACCATAGTACTAATAAAAGATGAAAACATAAGTCCAAGTAAGTGGCCCTTGGCAAAAGTGGAAACCGTTCACCCAGGAAGCGACGGGGTGATAAGAGTAGTGACACTCAAAAAATCGACAGGTTTATGTCAAAAACGATCAATACATACATTAATTCCTTTACCTGTATATCAGGAAGAATTAATGACTAACACGAATACGTTAAGAAAAAATACCGAAACGCCTGTGAATAGTAACATAGCAAATAACATAAATAAAAAGTTTAAGACACTTAAGTCAGGCGTGTTACTCTATACTACATTATTATTGTGTATCGGACAAGTAACAAGTACATCAATGTTTACTATGAAACATTTAAATCCAGGCCTATATGTAGAACAAATAGGTACTTCAACAATAAACAGAGGGAGTTTTAGAATAGAAACTAATTACGAAAGGAGTGATTTGGAACTGAATTTAAATAATACGATAAAAATAACTAATCAGTTTCAAAAGTTATGCACTGACACGCAACAGTATACAAAAGACACCCATTGTGCAGAATTTTATTATCATTTGAACGAAGAGAAAGCACGATTTGAGAAGATAAAGGATTACCTTACTGGGATAAAGATTTCTAGAAGGAGACGTGGATTATTAGGACAAATGTTAACATACGTGTTCGGAATCAACGATGAAGTATACAGAAGTATTGACTCATTGAGTAGCAATCAACAAGAACTTATAAACGCCGCCAATCATCAAACAAACATAATGATATCTACAGTATCCGCTGTAAACCAAACCGAGGAGCGGATTAAGAAAAAGCTAGAGAATTTTGAAAAAAAGTTAAATGAAGCTATAGCATTCATGTACGATAACGACGTATGGTATAAGATGGTAGACGCTAACAATGTGAAAATACAAGTAATACAAACGTATCAATTAGCGAGCAATTACATAACAGAGATTATTCACTATTACAAGGGGTTACTTGAGATATACCTAAATAACGCATCAATATACACGATTTTGAGTCCTAAATACGCTAATGATATAATACAAACAACCAATCAAAAGTTACCTGGAAACTTAAGGATAATTCAGGATCAATTAATACAGACTAACATGGAAATAAATGCAACACATATAAACGTATTTGCGTACTATCCTATTCATGACATAAGAAAATATACGCTAATACACATAACGGCGATTCCTCAAAAGTTGACCTGGAGTTCTTTTGAATGCTTGTCAATCCCAAGAGCATTCATAGGCTTCGACTATAACAATGAACGATACTTTGAGTTAAGTAAAGACGAGTTCAAAGATTGTTTACACAAAAAATCGGAGTTTGTTTGCTATCCCGTGGCTGTTAAGAACATGCAATTGAACAAGAATTGCATTGTTGACCAGCTATTCAGCAACAATAATAACACTAAATCACAATGCACATCAAGAAGATACAACATTCAATCTACAATTCTATGGAAACAACTTTACATGCAGAATACGTGGATGTTTATCACTACAAAAACACAATCAGCTTCGATAATATGTGATGGACAAAGACAAGAGATTAACCTAGAGGATATAGGAGTACTACACATTTCAGCAAGCTGTGTAGTAAAGACGTTGAACAACATTCTTGCAGCTAAACGAATAACAACAACAACTGTGCAAGCATCATATTTTAAAAGGAGTAATTTTACTCTAGACACACAAGTAGTCCAATCAGAGATACCAGACATACCGAAGGAGGAAGTATTAGATAGCTCCACCAGTATATTTGACCACTTAGCCGCTTCAGAAGCAAAGCTAAAAACAAGATTAGATAACACAATATGGAGGAGAATAGAGTCTTATTCCTATGTGGCTAGTACCGTGACATCTCTTTCTTTAATAGTATTAGCTTGTCTTTTAATTTATTTCAGACCACTCAAACAATGTCGAGATAGACTTACAAGAAGACAAAACAAGGAAACAACTACAACACAAGCCACAGATACAGACAAACAGCGGACAGCTCCACCACAACCACGGCCACGGTATGGGAAACCTCGTCCCCAGACTACAGTCCACACACCACAAGCGACGGAAGGACACATAGGACCATATGAGGTTATCGAATTATACAACTTGCAGTCGTGTTCCTGAGAGACCCCAGAATGTTCAATGCACATTGAACATGCAACGCAGCAAATTCATAAGTAGAGCATGTCAACATACAAGTAGAACATGTCAACATACAAATGTGCAAAATTAGCACTGACATGATTAAAAGACGCTGCGTTACACTTCACACTTACGACACACTAACACAAAATAGGATATGTGTGTATTAGCAATAAGTAGTATATAAGGTGTAGATTTTGTAAAATAAATCAGATTTGAATTTATTCATCTCTCAGTTACATCCCTCTCACTGTGGCCAAGACACCCTTAGCCGTCAGTTCTAATCAGTCGAGTGAGTCTGCTTGACTGGCAGTGGGAGTTACCAATCCTCCACCCAAACCTCCATCTCACTGTGGCCAAGACACCCTTAGCCGTCAGTTCTGATCAGTCGAGTGAGTCTGCTTGACTGGCAGTGAGAATTACCAATCCTCCACCCAACATCCATCTCACATCTACCTGTCACCTTAGGTAGCGCGGTGCAGGTATCCCATCAGATAGGCTAAGAACTTAAGGGCTTTAGGTACTTCAAACTATAACCTTAGGTTCTTCTGTCAAACACGGCGTTAGGCGTACAGGCATCTATGTAAAAAAGCAAGTTAAAATCGTATATGACACGTTTGTAGGTTTGGCATAGCAGCGCCATCTATTAATTAATTACTCAATCCAGTCAACAGATATCGCCATCTGTTAAAATCGTTTGGAGTTAACAGATAATTGTGAATGTCAAATAATAGGTATATATAGGTAATACAAATAATTTGCAATAAAATAATATTGCGACTATAAATTAAGATGTAAGCTATCCTATCTTTCAAGTTGGATCAAACTGCACACGGTGTGCAAATTTGATTAAAATCGGTTAAGTAGTTTAGGAGTCCATCGCGGACAAATAACGTGACACATAATTTATATATATTAAGAATAGGCGTAAAATACCTGTCACCCGTTCACTGTTCCTTAAGAGACTAGAGAAATAAGTAAGTTTCGCAAGACCTAGCAAATGAATTAAAACTCAAACCTATGTAATTTGTCGTTGAAAATGTTCATGTCCAATGACGTACAACTTATAGACTACATAAATCAAAAAACAAATAGATCTTCGTCTCTAATGTAGTGATGGATAATTATCCTGACTGTCCTATCATTGCTAGTATGAAGATAATAAGCGGTAGTTATCATCATCAGGGATTGTTGGGTTGTCTCACCTACTCCGCTCAATATTATTCTGAAACACGAATCTAAATAGCGAACTCGTATTCGAAGTGCCGTGGATCCGATTCCTTCAGTTTTATTTTTAAATCTGACTATAATTTGGGTACAATTTGTTGTATGTTTGCAATATGGTCCGCGATCCAAGTTAATATTCATTAGTGAGAGTTGTTCTTTTAAAGAACACTAGTCAGGTAGCCGAAGTACCTCGAAATCGTGATCTACTCCGATAGCCGCAGCTTTATTGAAAACAGTAAAGCTGCGGTCTTGTTACAGTTATTCCGTACGCAATCAATTTTGTCCTTTAAAATGCAATATACTAATCAATACGCTGTGATGCCTTAGTCCTTTGGTGTATAAAATAAATATATAGGAATGATAAGTCATATCTCACTGGTTTGATCTATATAATGTCATAATTAATGTATAACAATGTACCCTTGTACGTTGTTGCATTAAACCATGGTGTCGAAAAGCGTACAAAGAAAGCATCCAATGCTCTACGAGTTTCGTATAGTGTTTATGGAGCTGCTTATCTACTGGTCACGCCACAGGTCGAGCATCAACCAAAGAGAAAGTACGACGAATAAGGTGTATTTACTTTTGTTCATATATTTACTTGTAATTTCTAATGCTATGCCCTAAGAATGTTTTGCTAAGCGTTTCAAAATTAATCATCATTCATGTCAGCCAATAAAAGTCCTACTGTTGGCTCGGGCCTCTACCCCAATGAGAGTGAAATTGACCTACTATTACACACTGGTCAGACGCGTTGATATAGGGTTTAATGCCAAGTTTTCCTTCTTATAAGTATACCTTAATCGTCTTTTAAAATAAGTTTACAATTGGAAACATGAAGGCTTAAAGACTACTTTTGCGTAGAGAAGATAATATAAAGCAGGGCCGCCGCTAGCTGTTTCACCGCCCGCGTGCAATACCGATTATGCCGCCCCTTTTTTCGGTAGGCGGTCGGATAGTCTGGGCACATCCCGCCCAATCCATCCGGCGCGATGGATGAGCGTCATGCGACCCCATAACCTACCCCCTCCCCGTCGCCAGTGGGCTGACTTCAGTGGTAACGATTCCTTGATATCTGTAGCCAGCTCGGCGGGTTACCCTGTCGGATACCGTCCCACCTACAGCACTCTTTGATCGAGACCATGCCGCCTCTGACTTGCCTCTTCGACACCCGTCACTATAACTCGGCAAGCATCTGCGCTTCCGGGTCCCACGGAGGAGTCCCAGCCAACAAGCACGCTGCCTCCGTCGCAACCATGCGGTATCTGCATATGGCCCTGACCACCATGGCACTCTGTGGACGCTACAGGATAGCCATAAGATGGACGGTCAGGGACCCCACCCACACCGATGAGCCGTACAGGGTCACCGACCAGAAGACCCCCGCGTACAGCAGTCGATACGCAGCACTGGGATCGCTCACGTTCGGCATCAGCCAAGAGAGGGTGGTCGCTGCGTGAAACAGCCGCTTAGCAAGTCCGCGGAAATGATCCCGGAACCACCAATGCCCGTCGAGCACCAGACCCAAGTATTACATGTGGGCCCGGATGCTGATGTCGACGGAATTGACAGTGATCAAGACGCCGATTGAAGGACCTATACGGGGCCCGTGGTACAAGAGGGCCTACGTCTTGTCCAGAGCCATCCTCAACTACAGAGCCTCGATTCGCCTGACAATCTCCTTGGTGCTAAGAGTTGCTAGACTTGCCACTTCTTCCAGCGTCCCACCCCGGGTTATGATGATAGTGTCGTCGGGCGTAACAATTCACACCCAGCCCGGGTAGGAGGCTCCCTCTCAACGTTCAGTCTTAGCCGATGTTCCACAGTGTGTGACCGAGGACCGACCCTCTGTGGGACACCGCACGTTATGGGCGTTCGTAAAACGGGGATTTGTATAATGGAGTTGAGGGTGGCCCTGGACAAGACGAAGGTCCTCTTGTTCCACGAGCCATGTATGGATCCTGGTCGCTGGTCGCTGGAGAGGCTTTGGTACGATGTCAGGACGGCGAGGCCTTCCGGCTGGTGCTGATAAAGTGGTTGAAGCGGACGCACAGGGTGCTTTCCTTCCGACTGGTGCAGGTCTTGACGGGGCACGATTGCGGCAAATACCTATACACGGTCGTAAGGAAGGAGAGTACACCGGCCTGCCACCACTGCGATTGCGACGAGGACACGGTGCAGCACACACTCAAGATATGTGCTGCGTGGGCTGAGCAGCGTCGTGATCTCGTCGCAATCATCGGTGCCGACCTGACGCTGCCGACCTAGGGGGATGCTCGGCAGGGTCAGGAACTGGGAACGGTCGCCGCCTGCTGCGAGGCAGTCGTCTCGCGGAAAGACGTGCGCGGGGGGAACGCCTCCACGACGACACAATCCGCCGCCGGAGACTCGGGCGGCGCAGGCATGAGTAGATACACCCGCAGCCTCGGCTAGCCGCCGTAGGCCGCGGGTGACCAGCCGAGGCTGCGGGTGACTGGACCGGGGAGGACCAGAGAGGCTGACCGCGGAGCCGGGCGGCGGGTGCGCTGGCCATGACCCACCCCTGAAAAAAGGGGTCATCCTCGAGACTGTCCAGCATTTCCTGCCGACTGACGTCTATGGCGAGACAGACGGCCAACCGTGCACTGCGATAACATTCGTACCGCTCTGCGTTGCGATAGTGCCGCCGGCTGCGGGTGTAGCCTGTAGTATCTCCGGGCGCGTACGCACGTGGCCTGGAGATCTGCCAACTCTCCGGAACACCAGGGGACCACCCTGCTCAAAAGGAGACATCGCACACGAGGTATGGCCGCATCACAAATTTGCTTTAACGCACACTGAATACGGCTAGCCTCGGCGTCCACCTCGTCTGCCTGGGGCGTTGAGGACAGCCATGAGTGAACGATGGCTGTCTCCACCAATAAGTCCCGATCCATTCGACCCACAGCCCGCCGTGGAAATGCGGGAGCTACGTCCGCCGTGTGACGCCTGCCGCCTTCGTTGTTGGGAGGAACGATAGCAGCCTCTAATGCTTGTTGTTCTGACGCTCGGCTCCGCGCAGCGCGTTCTGTATTACACTGACGGAAGATTGAAGTATAATCACACAATTTTAAATAAAACTACTTTACGGATTTTATCGCGTTTGTATTTGATTTTTGATTACCCGACGTTTCGAACACTTTACAGCGTTCATGGTCACGGGTGGACTAAGATGTCTCACGTCCAACAAGTCATCGTTACTGCAGAAAATTTATAATTATCTACCCGATACAGAAATTAGTTATTAAATATTGACCCACATTTTGATACAAAATTTATTGGCAGTGTAAGAAGAAAATGATTCTATATGAAAACAATATATTGTTTATTGTTAGTAATAATTAAACATTAAAATTAATAGTAATTATATTTAAAAAACTAACTAATAATCTAGTATACTACCACCGGATCGGAACACGGTCACACTGAGAAAGATCCGGCAAGAAAACTCAGGTGACATGATGCTAAATTAATGTTAATTTTGATGGCGGCTTACTTTATGTTACTAAAAGGTTTTAATTTATAAAATTATCTTTAGTTATTATTATTGTGGGTCAAATCTATACAATATGAGCTCACAGTGTCTTGCAGTCTTGTGGTGGTCTTTTTGGATTTGTTTTTATAATGTTTATAACAGGATCCCAGCTTGATGGTAACACCCAGCCATCCTCTCTATTGAAATTTTTGTGTTTTTTAATCTCAATAGCCGGGTAATCAAAAATCAAATACAAACGCGATAGAATCCGTAAAGTAGTTTTATTTAAAATGTATAATACTCGCGTAAACATCAGAAATCATTATATAATCACACAAGTTTAAATATCAATAATTATGCTGAAACTATTAACAAAATAATTATCAAAAGAACTATTAACAAAATAATTGCAATTCAATGTGCCATTGTTATTGTTTATCCACCATAATGCTCTTTGAATGTGTACAAGTACCCAAGTACAGGTAGGTACCTAACTTACCCACTATACCTATGCTCAGAGGGAATTGCCCTAGTTTCCAGTTCTGCTTTTCAATGGGGTGATAGTTGGGGTGACACCCAGCGGGGGCGTATGGTTCAACCTGCTGACAGACAAACGTTTGGTATTGTATCTTAGATTTAACGGATGCCAATTGATGGCGGTGTTAACGCCCATTGGTTGGTTTTTTTTCCATGCGGTGAAATTTATTTAACTTATGGTAGGGTGAATATTACGATATGAATTACGTGATGGGTCGCTCGATATGCCGCCCTCTGGACGTTATTACACTTATGGTATGATGAATATTATGACATGAATTACGTGATGGGTCGCTGAATATACCGTCCCCCTGGACGTTATTATACTTATGGTAGGATGAATATTACGACATGAATTATGTGATGGGTCGCTCGATATGCCGCCTCCCTGGACGTTATTATACTTATGGTAGGATGAATATTACGACATGAATTACGTAATGGGTCGCTCGATAGGACGTTATTATACTTATGGTAGGATGAATATTATGACATGAATTACGTGATGGGTCGCTCGATAAGCCGCCCCCTGGACGTTATTATACTTATGGTAGGATGAATATTACGACATGAATTACGTAATGGGTCGCTCGATAGGACGTTATTATACTTATGGTAGGATGAATATTATGACATAAATTACGTGATGGGTCGCTCGATAAGCCGCCCCCTGGACGTTATTATACTTATGGTAGGATGAATATTACGACATGAATTACGTGATGGGTCGCTCGATATGCCGCCCTCTGGACGTTATTATACTTATGGTAGGATGAATATTATGACATGAATTACGTGATGGATCGCTCGATATGCCGCCTTCCTGGACGTTATTATACTTATGGTAGGATGAATATTACGACGTGAATTACGTGATGGGTCGCTCGATAGGACGTTATTATACTTATGGTAGGATGAATATTATGAAATGAATAACATGATGAGTCGCTCGATTTGCCACCCCCCTGGATTTGCCGCCCGCGTGCGGTGCACGCCTTGTACGCCCGCTTACGGCGGGCCTGATATAAAGCAAACGTTATTTAAAAATAACGTTGATTAAAATCAAATAGATTTAATTTCTTGATTATAACTTGCTGTGTGGTAGCACTTTCGAATACAATAAAAAAAAATTGTTTGTGGGTATCGTAGAGAAGATAACTGACTTTTACATCAATCTGGATCTATTGCATCTGATGGCGTCTGGTCAAACTACGTTGTCAAGCAAGTAGCAATAAAATATTACTAAAACTTCTCCAATATACGATGATAGAAGTCTACCTACAAATTGCGTCCACCCTAATAACCTACAGTTCCAGTGAGTTCGCCTATACCCTCTTCCCCTCCTTAGGATTGATTTGCCAGAAATTCACTCTTCGTGCTGCCTACCTTGGGAGTGAACCTTGTACAAAATTTCACATTCCTAGGCCCAGTGATTATCATATCAGCTCATACACGTCCCACTACTGGCCTCGAGCCTTCTCGACATAAGAGAGAAAGTAATCTACTATATCACGCTGATCAAACGTTTTGGCGTAAGGATTAAAATTTTCCTTCCCTTTCCATAGATTTTATCTACATATATATGCCTTAGTCGTGTTTTACGACACCCACAGGTAAGAAAGGGGGTGTGAATTGTATTCTTACTTCGTCACCACACAATAACGGTACGTACCAAAATCCATACATTCTCACAGATTTACGTCTATAATATTAAGTACAGTGGTAGAATTGCTCACATATTCATTGCTCATCCCTGCACTCATTTGGTTTGGTTCAAAATAGCTCATCTGAAAGATTTATCAGAAGTTTTAAAAACCTATAACCCCCATAAGCTTAATTTTTCAACTTGGCAGCGCTAGTAATAAGGTGTCGGATTGAACCCGCCAAATGAATACTTCTACTTATAGAACAGTACCAGATAAATTGTAATTATTTACTTATTAATAAAAACTTCATTCAGATTATTATTGTTATTTTACTTTTGCACTATCAACAGATAACCTATATGATCAGGTTCAGATTATAAACTATCATGTTTATGCAATCTGTTTGTAAATTAGGGCCTAAGTAGTGTCATACTGACTGGGAGATCTCAGGTTCGAATCCTGCATATAACGATTAGATTTTTAATTGGCCAATTCTCAATATAATGTACTGATTCCTTCAATAATAGCGATTATTCGCATGATTTCGTTCGTAGTAGAGGTAGATGATAAATAAAACATTTCTCTTTAATATAAAAGTTTATTGCATGGCAACTTTTGACAAAATATATGATAAACTTGTTATATTATTGTATTATGTATATAAAATAATATAAGGCATGTTAATTTTAGTAAAACAAGCATTTTAATAATAAAACAGTATACAACGTTAAAATAATATTTTAAAAGCTTCGTAAATAAGGAATGGAATAATTATGTCGGCTATAATTATTATGTTGCAAGCCGAAATTAGACACAAATTTGATTTTGTAGTGTTACTTATTGTTGCTGTGTTATTTTCGTGGCATAAAATTTATGTTCTCGAGAATCGCGTGTATGTTTGAAAGGAGCATGTCCGGATTCAATCAAAGTAGCTGGACAGGTACCATGAACATGAGAAGTAAATTCACGCTTGTAACTTGTATTGCCGTCGCCTAAAACGAAGTGTGACGTATTGCCATGACGCGTCACTCGCTCCACACGTTCAACTCGTTCATTTCGTTCTGTACGTTCGCCTCTCTGTACTTGTTCAGATCGCGAGAAGTTGCCGTATGTGCGGCCTTCTGATTGCCCATAAAAGTCACCACCAACTCTAAGATTATCCTTGACCATTCGTGGCTGGCGTTCAACTAGGGTAGACTGCCCATCTCGCCTATTTTGATTACGTTGAGTGTTATGACTTTCATGCTGAGATATTACGGCCATATTGTCTCTAGTTGAACGATGCATTGAACTGATACTTTTTCTATCCGTACTATGTGTAGAATTGCTTATAAATTCCCCACGTTCAGAGAGATTACCGATGCTTTTTCTTTGTGCAGCTGCCGTGGAGCTTATTGAATGCTGAGCTTCTGTAGTAGACTGAACACCTCGACGATGTAATATTGAGTTTGCAGAAGAATTGTCAGATACTAAGTCCGATGTTCGCTTATGATGTCCACTTCGTGAAGAGTTATCAATTATGGTGGTTGAATTGTTGTCACCACCGCCATGCATAGCTCTTTGGAATTCGAGACTGGTTTTTGTCACATTATCGCTCAATTGATTTCTGCTAGTAGTATTTATTGATCTTGAAGTATGCTGTTCGATATGGCTACCCTTGTAAGCCTGGGATGACGAATTCACACTTCTGTGATTATGACTTTCTGTCAAATGATCTTGATTGGATTGAGAGGATGTTACAGTTCTTTCCATTGTATCACCTCCAACAGATCGATTTATAATATTATGTCTACCATCTGTAATGCTTTCTTGCGTAGTTCCAGTGATACGCTGGCCAGACTGATTACGTGAAATAGAAGTACCTTCAGTGCTTCGCTGAGTCTCGCTAATTACAGTTTGACGCTGATTAGAATTCAAACTTTGGGTGTAAGAAGTAGACTGCTCTGATACATGTCTTCTGTTGGAATTCTGTTGATCAACAATACTATTTCCTGTTGACGATGTTACGTGTTCTGATGACACCGATCTTCTAGAAGAATCATCTCTAATAGGTTGAGAACGTGTTGTACGATTGTCGACATCTCTACTTGGGGATGGCCGTGTAGATGGATCTGTCCTTAAATCACCAGCAGTCTCTACTTCCACGTTTCTGGTAACAGTCACCCACTTACCGCCTCTTAATTTCTTTTCTGTTATTTGCTTTGTTCTAATAGATTGATTCGACGTTAATGTTCGTTGTGTTGAATCGCCACCAGTTCGTCTTATTATATGCTGACCATCCTGATTGATTGGTTGTTTGTCAACAATCCTTTGCCCAGTATCATTCCGTGTAATTGTAGTTTTACCTACGTTGTGTTGTGTATGAGTCTCTGAAGTACTAGTATGACTTTGATTAGAATTTAAGCTTTGGCTAGATGTTGAAGAAATAATCGATCGTTCCAAAGTATTTTCTTTTTTCCTATTATCAATAATTTGTTTAGATCGCAAATTTCGTTGATCAGTTATGTTTTCCGAAACTCCTTGAGTTCTATCAACCGTATCTTTACTAGTTGTTGACGTTACAGATTCCGGCGTACCCGCTCTTGGTGTAGATTCTTTACCTGTTGGTCGAGGGCGTCCTATAGGTTCTCTATCTGTATTGGGGGATAATCGCTGAGGCGTGACTGATCCGGTGTCATCCCCAGTTACATCTACCTCAACGTTTCTTGTAATTGTTTCCCATTTACCACCTCTGAGTTTCTTTTCTGTTATTTTCTTTATTACCTTGGTACTCGTTGATGATACAGATTTTATATTTCTGATATCGCTCTTGTTTGTTATAGTGCTCTCTGTACTGCTTCTGGTCACAGATCGGTCCGTAACATCTGTCTTCTTATTACGATCAGGTTCTCTGTCATCTGATCCGATTCGAGTGATACTTTTGAGCGAATCGCTGCGGTCAACTACGTCTTGGGACGTAATATGTTTGACGTGAGTACCCGAATGCGTATGTTTTAAAGTCGAATGATCGGTAGTATTAGATGAGTGTATCACATGGGTTTCAGAATTAGTTGTATGTGATCTATCGTCGCGATGAAGCTGAGTATCATGTCGTGATTTAACTTGTGTTACAGAATCATGATCATCGTGACCTTTAACAACTTTTGAGTCTATAACTTGTCTTGTCATTTCACTTGTTTGTGTTTTAGTTTTAGATATATCTCCATTAGTGTAAAGATTATCTTTTGGTTTTATAGGGCCCGACTTTTCTGTCGGACTCCAATGTGACTGCGGACCAGGACGTTCAAAATCTCCCTCTGGTTTTAAGTTATCCTTTGGACGGACTTGTGCAGGGGTTTCACCAGGGGACCATTTATTAGGAGTCCGTGAATGCATATCACCTTCAGGATATAAATTATCCTTTGGTTTGATTGGGCTACTACGATCCCCAGTCTGCCATGTTGGTCTTGGTGGGTAGTTAAAATCACCCTCTGTTTTTAGGTTGTCTTTTGGACGAACTTGGGGAGGGGTATCACCTGGAGACCATTTATTGGGGGTCCGAGAGGCCATTTCACCCTCGGGACGTAAATTATCTCTTGGACGAACTTGGCTAGGTGTCTCACCTGGTAACCACTTAGTTTTTGGTCTATCGGCAAAATCACCTTCGGGATGTAAATTATCTTTGGGTTTTATTTGTTCTGGTCGGTCTGCTGTCGTCCACTTCGGTTTCTCAGGTCGCTCAAAGTCGCCTTCTGGTTTTAAATTATCTTTAGGCCGAACTTGATCTGGAGTTTCTCCAGGAACCCATTTACTTTGAGTACGTGAATCCATGTTACCCTCGGGTCTTAAATTATCCTTAGGTCGAATCTGACTCGGAATATCAGCAGGTTGCCATTTAGTTTGTGGTCTGTCAGTAAATTCACCCTCAGGGTGTAAATTATCCTTTGGCCTAACTTGATCAGGTCTATCTCCAGGTTGCCATGGAGCTTTTGGCCTGTCAGTAAATTCACCCTCAGGATGCAAATTATCTTTCGGTTTTACTTGATCAGGTCTATCGACTGATGTATATTTTGGCCTCGTGGGTTTGTCACGCTCATCTGGTTTTAATTTATCTTTAAGGTGTACTTGTTGTGGTGTTTCACCAGGTTGTCTTTCAGTTTTAGGATGACTAGGAAAATTGTCACCAGGTTTTAATTTATCTCGATGTAATTCAGGGTGATCTGGAATCTCCCACTTCGGTCTTGAAGATTTTTTGGAATCATCCTCTGGCTTCCAATCTTCTGAGAATTTATTTGGAGTCAACTTATCGTGAGAGTCTGGTTTCAAATTATCCTGAGGATATATTATTGCTAATCTTTCACCCCTTGTTACCTTATAATCATCCCTACGAGTATGGTCTTCAAATACTCCTTCAATTTTTAGGTTATCTTCTCTACGAGTTAATTTTACTCTTTGACCTTTGACAACGCGATAAGTGTCCGATGTTCTCACATTTTCCATTTTACCTTCCATTCTGAGATTGTCTTCGTGTTTAACAATGGCAGCACGTTCACCTGTGACTTTGTTATAGTCACTTTTTTGTTGCATATCTATAAATTCACCTTCAATCTTCAAATTATCTTCTCGCCTAATTATATCAAGACGTTCTAATTTTTGTCTATGTTTTACGTCGAGATTTCTTTCAATTGTGATGTTATCAACCTGTTTAAAAGGCTTACGTTTTTCTGCTGGTTGAGATGGAACAACCTCTGGCTTATAAAATTTACCATCAGTTTTTAGATTGTCTTGTGGTTTAACAACTGCAGCACGTTCACCTTTCGTTACATTATAATCATTGCGGACTTGAAGATCTATAAATTCGCCTTCAGTTCTCAAGTTGTCTTCATGTTTTTGTATGACAACCTTCTCTATTTTCTCAATCCGTTTATAGTCATCTCTAGAACGATGGATATCAATTATTCCTTCCATTTTAAGATGATCTTCATGTTTAACTACGTCTACACGGTCACCTCGCGTGGCTGTGTAATCAGTTCTCCTTATGACCTCCATGTCACCTTCTGGTTTCAGATTATCCTCTGGCTTCTTTTGAATAGGTCTTTCAGCAGTAACATGCTTTGGTTTTTCAGGACGTTCGAATGTGCCTTCTGGTTTAAGATTATCTTGTGGTTTTTTAGGGGTTTGGCGTTCAGCTGGCTGCCATTTATCTTGTTTTGGTTTCTCGAATTCGCCTTCTGGCTTCAGATTATCTTTTGGTTTCTTTACCTCGGGTCTTTCTGCTGGTCGCCAATCATCTTGTTTAGGCGTTTCAAATTTGCCTTCAGGCCTCAAATTATCTTGAGGTTTCTTAGGAGTTTGCTTTTCTGCAGGTCTCCACTTTTCTGGTTCCGGATGCTCAAAACTACCTTCAGATCGAAGGTTATCTTCAGGTTTCTTTTGGATTACACGCTCTGCAGGTTGCCATTTCTCCTGCTTAGGTGTCTCAAATTCACCTTCAGGTTTAAGATTATCTTGAGGTTTTTTGGGTGTTTGTCTTTCCGCCGGACGCCATTCCTCATGTTTTGGTTGTTCAAAATTGCCTTCAGGTTTTAAATTATCACTGGGTTTCTTCTGTACTGGCCGCTCAGCTGGTCGCCATTCGTCTTGTTTAGGTTTTTCAAATTCACCTTCAGGTTTAAGATTATCCTTAGGTTTCTTTTGTACTGGTCGCTCCGCAGGTCGCCAAGATTCTTTATCAGGTGTTTCGAAATCGCCCTCAGGTTTTAAATTATCTCTTGGTTTTACAGGTGTTTGCCTTTCAGCAGGCCGCCATTCGTCTTGCTTAGGTTTCTCAAACTTACCCTCGGGTCTAAGATTGTCTTGTGGTTTCTTTTGTATTGGACGTTCAGCCGGGCGCCATTCTTCGTGTTCCGGCGCTTCAAAGTCACCTTCGGGTTTCAAATTATCTTGAGGTTTCTTTTGAACAGGCCTTTCTGCTGGACGCCATTTTTCAGGCTGTGGACTTTCAAATTCCCCTTCTGGTTTTAAATTATCTTTCGGCTTTCTAGGTACTCTTTTTTCCGCTGGTTGCCACTCATCCTGTCTTGGCTTTTCAAATTCTCCTTCTGGTTTTAAGTTATCCTTAGGTTTTTTGGCAATAGGGCGATCCGCAGGACGCCACTCTTCATGTGTTGGTTGTTCAAAGTCTCCCTCTGGTCTAAGATTATCCTTAGGTTTTTTTTGAGCCGGTCGTTCAGCTGGTCGCCACTCTCCTTTATCAGGCGTTTCAAAATCACCTTCTGGCTTCAGATTATCTTTCGGCTTTTTGGGAGTTTGTCTTTCAGCTGGACGCCATTCATCATGTTTCGGCTGTTCAAAGTCACCCTCCGGTTTAAGATTGTCTTTTGGTTTCTTTTGTGTTGGTCGTTCAGCAGGTCGCCATTCTTCTTTATCAGGCGTTTCAAAATCACCTTCTGGCTTCAGATTATCTTTCGGCTTTTTGGGAGTTTGTCTTTCAGCTGGACGCCATTCATCACGTTTCGGCTGTTCAAAGTCACCCTCCGGTTTAAGATTGTCTTTTGGTTTCTTTTGTGTTGGTCGTTCAGCAGGTCGCCATTCTTCTTTATCAGGCGTTTCAAAGTCACCTTCTGGTTTCAGATTATCTTTGGGTTTTTTGGGAGTTTGTCTTTCAGCTGGACGCCATTCATCATGTTTCGGCTGTTCAAAGTCGCCTTCTGGTTTAAGATTATCTTTTGGTTTCTTTTGAGTTGGTCTCTCAGCCGGTCGCCATTCCTCTTTATCGGGCGTTTCAAATTCACCTTCAGGTCTTAAATTATCCTTTGGTTTTCTAGGCACTCGTTTTTCTGCGGGGTGCCATTCATCATGTCTAGGCTTCTCAAATTCACCTTCTGGTTTTAAGTTATCTTGAGGCTTTTTAGCTTTAGGGCGTTCTGCTGGACGCCACTCTTCATGTGTCGGTTGTTCAAAATCACCCTCTGGTCGCAAATTATCTTTAGGTTTCTTTTGAGTTGGTCGCTCAGCTGGTCGCCACTCTTCTTTATCAGGTGTTTCAAAGTCACCCTCTGGCTTCAAATTATCTTTCGGCTTTTTGGCCGTTTGTCTTTCAGCTGGACGCCACTCATCTTGTTTTGGCTGTTCAAAGTCACCCTCTGGTCTAAGATTATCTTTGGGTTTCTTTTGAATTGGTCTCTCAGCCGGTCGCCATTCCTCTTTATCGGGAGTTTCAAATTCACCTTCAGGTTTCAAGTTATCCTTCGGTTTTTTAGGTGTTTGTCTTTCAGCTGGTCGCCACTCTTCTTGTTTGGGCTGTTCAAAGTCACCCTCCGGCTTAAGATTGTCTTTTGGTTTCTTTTGTGTTGGTCGTTCAGCAGGTCGCCATTCTTCTTTATCAGGCGTTTCAAAATCACCTTCTGGCTTCAGATTATCTTTCGGCTTTTTGGGAGTTTGTCTTTCAGCTGGACGCCATTCATCATGTTTCGGCTGTTCAAAGTCACCCTCCGGTTTAAGATTGTCTTTTGGTTTCTTTTGTGTTGGTCGTTCAGCAGGTCGCCATTCTTCTTTATCAGGCGTTTCAAAGTCACCTTCTGGTTTCAGATTATCTTTGGGTTTTTTGGGAGTTTGTCTTTCAGCTGGACGCCATTCATCATGTTTCGGCTGTTCAAAGTCGCCTTCTGGTTTAAGATTATCTTTTGGTTTCTTTTGAGTTGGTCTCTCAGCCGGTCGCCATTCCTCTTTATCGGGCGTTTCAAATTCACCTTCAGGTCTTAAATTATCCTTTGGTTTTCTAGGCACTCGTTTTTCTGCGGGGTGCCATTCATCATGTCTAGGCTTCTCAAATTCACCTTCTGGTTTTAAGTTATCTTGAGGCTTTTTAGCTTTAGGGCGTTCTGCTGGACGCCACTCTTCATGTGTCGGTTGTTCAAAATCACCCTCTGGTCGCAAATTATCTTTAGGTTTCTTTTGAGTTGGTCGCTCAGCTGGTCGCCACTCTTCTTTATCAGGTGTTTCAAAGTCACCCTCTGGCTTCAAATTATCTTTCGGCTTTTTGGCCGTTTGTCTTTCAGCTGGACGCCACTCATCTTGTTTTGGCTGTTCAAAGTCACCCTCTGGTCTAAGATTATCTTTGGGTTTCTTTTGAGTTGGTCGCTCAGCTGGTCGCCATTCTGCCTTATCGGGTGTTTCAAATTCTCCTTCAGGTTTTAAATTGTCCTTTGGCTTTTTAGGTGTCTGTCTTTCAGCTGGTCGCCACTCTTCTTGTTTGGGCTGTTCAAAGTCACCCTCCGGCTTAAGATTGTCTTTTGGTTTCTTTTGTGTTGGTCGTTCAGCAGGTCGCCATTCTTCTTTATCAGGCGTTTCAAAATCACCTTCTGGCTTCAGATTATCTTTCGGCTTTTTGGGAGTTTGTCTTTCAGCTGGACGCCATTCATCATGTTTTGGCTGTTCAAAGTCACCCTCCGGCTTAAGATTATCTTTTGGTTTCTTTTGAGTTGGTCGTTCAGCCGGTCGCCACTCTTCTTTGTCAGGTGTTTCAAAATCACCTTCAGGTCTCAAATTATCTTTCGGTTTTTTGGCGGTTTGTCTTTCAGCTGGACGCCACTCATCTTGTTTTGGCTGTTCAAAGTCACCCTCTGGTCTAAGATTATCTTTGGGTTTCTTTTGAGTGGGTCTCTCAGCCGGTCGCCATTCCTCTTTATCGGGTGTTTCAAATTCACCTTCAGGTTTCAAATTATCTTTTGGCTTTTTAGGTGTCTGTCTTTCAGCTGGTCGCCACTCTTCTTGTTTGGGCTGTTCAAAGTCACCCTCCGGCTTAAGATTGTCTTTTGGTTTCTTTTGTGTTGGTCGTTCAGCAGGTCGCCATTCTTCTTTATCAGGCGTTTCAAAATCACCTTCTGGCTTCAGATTATCTTTCGGCTTTTTGGGAGTTTGTCTTTCAGCTGGACGCCATTCATCATGTTTTGGCTGTTCAAAGTCACCCTCCGGCTTAAGATTATCTTTTGGTTTCTTTTGAGTTGGTCGTTCAGCCGGTCGCCACTCTTCTTTATCAGGTGTTTCGAAATCACCTTCAGGTTTTAAATTATCTTTCGGTTTTTTGGCGGTTTGTCTTTCAGCTGGACGCCACTCATCTTGTTTTGGCTGTTCAAAGTCACCCTCTGGTCTCAGATTATCTTTGGGTTTCTTTTGAGTGGGTCTCTCAGCCGGTCGCCATTCTTCTTTATCGGGCGTTTCAAATTCACCTTCAGGTTTCAAATTGTCCTTCGGCTTTTTGGGTGTTTGTCTTTCTGCTGGTCGCCACTCTTCTTGTTTTGGTTGTTCAAAGTCACCCTCTGGTCTTAGATTGTCTTTGGGTTTCTTTTGAGTAGGTCGCTCAGCCGGGCGCCATTGTTCTTTTTCAGGTGTTTCAAATTCACCCTCAGGTTTTAAATTATCGATAGGTTTTTTTTGCTTAGGCCTTTCAGTTAATTTTGGTTGATAAGCATCGTTCGAAACAGTATGACTGTCAAACGTTCCCTCCATATGCAAATTATCCTTTCTTACAATTTTTTGGTGCCTTAAGTCGGTTTCTTCGTATATTCTGTATTCTTCTTGTGTTGTTGTAATCTTTTCCAATTCCTCCGTAGAATAAAACTTTTCAAAATCCTCCTTAGTCCAAGTATTACGTCGAACGGATTTAGGTCTCTCTACTGGTTTAACAGTATATTCAGTACGTGAAGTTGTGGTATCTGAAAAAGTAATAATAAAATTACATGTATATAACTTTTATAAATATCATATTTAAACAAATACGTACAATATGTATAATTGATAACAAAGTATTTAGACAAAAACAAAATGACTTCGTCAGTTAACTTACCTGTGAATTCGCCTTCTGTGATTATGTTATCTGTCCGACGAATTATCTCAGCTCTTTCACCAGTCACAACCTTATAATCTTCTGTTATAGTTCTTCTAGTAGTAAATTCTCCTTCTGGGCGCAGATTATCTTCTGGCTTTTTAACTATTGCCTTTTCAGCTGGTCTGAATTCTTCAGGCTCTCGTTTTGCGAAATCACCTTCGGTTTTCAAATTATCTGTTGGTTTCACCTGTTTAGGCCTTTCAGCTGGCCTCCACTCATCTTTTGTAGGAGAAGTAAACTCGCCTTCAGGCTTAAGATTATCTTCAGGGCGTCGAATAGGCTCCCGTTCACCTGGCTGCCATTTTTCGGGTTTCCTGTCTTCAAATTCACCTTCTGGCTTTAGGTTGTCCTGTGGTTTTTTTTGTTGAGGACGTTCAGCTGGTTGCCAAGGTTTTTTTTCTGGTGTAGTAAATTCACCCTCAGTTTTTAAGTTGTCTTCTGGTCGACGAACTGGTGCTCTATCCCCTGGGCGCCATTCCTCGGGCCTTCGTTTCTCAAAATCACCTTCCGGACGTAGATTATCCTCAGGACGACGTACAGGAGCCCTATCACCCGGCTGCCATTCCTCAGGTTTACGCTTTTCGAAATCACCCTCGGGTCGTAAGTTATCTTCAGGTTTTTTGGGTTTTTGTCGCTCAGCTGGTCTCCATGGCTCTTTCTCAGGTGATGTAAATTCACCTTCAGGCCTTAAATTATCCTCCGGACGGCGAACATGTGCGCGATCGCCCGGGCGCCATTCTTCAGGATGTCTCTTCTCAAAGTCTCCTTCAGGTTTTAAGTTATCCTCAGGTCTACGTACAGGAGCTCTATCACCCGGACGCCAATCTTCTGGTTGGTGTCTTTCAAATTCTCCTTCAGGTTTCAAATTATCTTCGGGCTTTTTTGGTTTTTCTCTCTCAGCTGGTCTCCAAGTTTCCTTCTGAGGCGTCGTGAATTCACCTTCTGGTTTCAAGTTATCATTTGGTCGTCGTACTGGAGCTCGATCACCAGGACGCCATTCCTCAGGTTGTCGCTTTTCAAAATCACCTTCTGGCTTAAGATTATCTTCAGGCTTTTTTTGTTTAGGTCGTTCGGCCGGTCGCCACTGAGGACGTTCTGGCTCCTGAAAATCACCTTCAAGACGAAGGTGATCCTCGTGATGGACAGCAGTTGTGCGACTCACATGTTTTTCGTCGTAATCGCGTTTGTACGCGGATACCACGCTCGTCGTGTGCTCCACATCGAACAATGGCTCCGGGACATCGTTGTGTGGGCAACGGTGACGCCTGTAACAAATATCATCTAAATTATTAGTCTGTATATACTTCGCAATAATTCTAAAAACTTAATACAAAGATATAAATATAATTATCAACTAATTATCAACATTTAAAATAGTCTATTGTTTTAAAAAATCACACCTTTTGACACGATATGGATGAAGAGACAAAGGATATCTTCGTGGCAGCGGCAGCGGTGGCAAAGTCAATGAATTGGCCATCCCACGCTTCCATCGCGCCCATTCATTTAACTCCCTTATGTACGAGTCACAAATCAATAATGAATAAGGCACACGAAATTTGTACGTATGTATTATTATAATAATTACACATCGTATGCATCAATACATATCTACCTATATCAAAAAATATTTCAGGGTTTTCAAGTAGATTCACTTAAAATAACGCAAGGCTGAATACGGTTCAAAACCAAAAAATTCGACAATTATCATTGTCAAATATTTGGTATGAATACTATAAGAACAATCGGTGTCTCGATTGCATTTATAATTTGAGGGTTAAACTGATTCAAAAATATTTTGTTTAGTTTTTGTAAAATGGCATTACAAAACAAGGGCAATAAATAACAAGTATATTGTTTCAGCGAAGTTGTATCCGGCGGCATACGGCGAGCTCGCCCCGAGAACTGCCGTGCCGCTCGCTGAACTCTATCTAATGACTTCTCATATCAACAAGTACGTAAGACCTTTTATATGTTAAGTGTATATTTAATTAGTCCAAACATAAAATTATATATTTAAGTATTCTATGTGAGTTCTTAATGGTGGTGGTGATGGTATATTAATAACCTAATTCAAATGTAGAATATATTTCAGGTAAAAGTATACATAAAATACAATACAGCGTAAGTAAATAAATGCGCGTAAATAAATGCGCTTATGATTTTTTTTTGTTTAACGCCTAAAACGTTGAACCGCTTTTAGAAATTATTTCGCCTCGTCGTCATTCGTCCTATTTCATACCCTCCTCCTGGGATCTCGCTACCTTCCCAATAGAACGGCAATTAACCTACGCTGACCTATGCTGGTCAAACATGTTGGTATAGAGTTTTATTTTGAGTTTTCCTTCTCTTTCACATATGTTATATGCATATTATATCGCTTAGTCACCACACGTTACGGCAATTATCTCACCGTGTAACGTATGCTACATTTTATCCCCATATTCCCATAGGAACTACGCGGGTGAAACCACGGCAAATTTGTCACTAGAAGAATAATACATACTTTTATAACGTACTAACTCATAAGCTACGGCTGTAATATTATTAATTATACTAGAATGCATTTTAACCTTGCCAATATAGTGGATGAGAGATATCCGAAATAGTTATTAAAAAGTTAGTTCATCATCATCATCTCAGCCAATATACAGGCCACTATTGCGCTCGGGCCTTCTCGACTGTGAGAGGGAAATTGGACTTCTATACCACGCTAGTCAGACGTATTGGCATAGGGTTTTTTTTTCGAGTTTTCCGGCTCTTGCATAGATGTTATATGCATATTATATCCCTTAGCCGTCTTTTACGATACCCACGGGTAGGAGATGATTAATTTTATTCTTACTCCGTCACCACACAGAATGTTAGTTACTTCTTTTATATCCAACGATTATATAATTCACAAAGTGTAAAGCACTTTGGTTAAATCAAATAAAAGTATACACAGTTGAAAAATCTTCATATACTCAGTTATTTTACACATGTATAACTAAAATAATATATCATTCATCAATTTCCGAGATTTGAATCACAATGTTTATTTATATAACAATGTTTTAGTCTCGCTGTTTAGAAGGGTGACGTCATTAACAACTTACGACCAATCAGAATCAGGCGACTGTTTGTTAAAACTGACTGTAAATGAGCATGTATAAATCAAAATGAATGTTAATTTAACTCCAAGCGGCTGTAGCTAAGTGCATGCGGAGTGTGGGTAGCTGCAGTTCGCTAGAAGCTGTCCAGATTTAGTAATGAACGAATTGATGATTCACATTACAAGTCACGACCTCCATTTAACTTGCAAGGATTACTACTGCGTTTATCGTTTTCAAAGTTAAAATGTTTCGCAAAATTAATGTTAATAAGTATATTACTTAATTCAAAAAATTAACGATACAAATTAAAAGAAGAAAAAGCAATATATTAAAGCACCAACAAAATAACTAGGTTAGATACATTTTTTAGAATTAATTGCAACATTACAAGGTTTTTTTTAATGTACCTATTTCTATGCAAACATTTAAGTATATATTGACAATTAGACTTGTTTGTTAGAACTGAAGAGACTTTGCTTTTAATCATCGTGATTATTTCTCTGAAGCTGTCACCGGTCCTTCAATTCATCAATCCTCTTCATAAAGGGTTTCAACGCCATAACCGCCACCATCGAGAGGCGAATTGTCCATCGCATTTGATATTATAAATTTCCTATAAGAGTGCTACTGCCCGTTTTCTTGGTGATTCCTAAGGAGGCTGTTACGACTGCCACGGCATATTAAGGTATCGTAACATATAATATACAGTACGTAACATATTATATCAATAATTAACAAGAAATAATTTAAGTTTATCCGTCATTCGGGTGGCAAGTTACGGTTTTAAATGTGTGGAAGACTTTAGAAAGAAGGTATGTATGTATGCTTTGGTTTGTTCACGAATTTGATAGTTTAAATTTTTAATCCTTAAAGCTTATGTACAATTATAAAAACGCCATCTGGAGGTGAGGTTTTCATACTTAATGAAAGATTTAGCCACGTGAATCAAGTGTTAGAATTAGAAGAAATCTAGATTCATACAAGGAGAGCAGCGGTAACATAAATTCAATGCAGAATATGAAGAATTTACTAAGAGTTTATAATATGCAAATAACATCTATGCAAAATTCGAAATCAAACTATACTAATCCGTCTGACTAGAACGTTATAGTAGGTGAATTTTCCTCCTATTAAGATACTTGCTAAGTTTTGTTCGCGTCTAAAAGAGTTAAAGCAATATGTAATAAGCGATCGTAATGCTAAAAGCAATCTCTAGTAGACAACATTTAAAAGCACTTTTAAATTAACCCTTTAACATTTTAACCTATAATGTCGAAGATTTTCCTTAGTTGATTGAACCGAAAATATCTAACAAGGATAAATTTAATAGTTTCGATCTAGTTTACTGTCGCCTAGCGATAAGAAGCAAACACGTCCTAATTTCTTTACATATCTATTAAACTTCGATCAATATGTTATCTGAAAAAATGTCACAGCATGTATCGAACAACAATATGGTTACGAGCCTTTTCAATAATCTGAGATTACATTTTTAGAATCAATATATTTAATTTGTCCGTGTGGTGACAAAGTAAGAATATATAAAATATATATAAGCAAAGGAAACTTTGAAATGATACTCTATACAAACTCATCTGACCAGCGTGGTATAGTAGATCAATATCCCTCCAATTATAGACAAGGCTCGAATCCAACATTGGGACGTATATGGACTAAAATGATATTTCATTGACTAAATTGGAAATCTGGTTCAACATAAATTGGAAATCTGGTTCAACATTGGAATGGATTTCCAATAGACGTGGGTCCAAGTTTTACATGTGGTATAATTTTTCGGTCGCAAATAAGTTTTTATAACTAGCTTAGCTCGTCAAATTCTAAATCTCAGTAATTTAGCTTAGCATATAAAACATTAACCCTTTTACGTCCTTATTACTCTTCTCAATACCATTGTAGGCACGAGCTTCCTTGAGATGAGGGAAATGAGCATACTACACCGTACTGGCTCAGACGGATTGTATAGTTTCGTAATTTTCCTTCTCTTGCAATGATTTTTACAATACCCATGACGAAACCGTCGAATACAATCAACTCCACCACCGCTTCGGTGGTCGAGTTGATTGTATTCTTACTCCATCACCACGTGGCTTACCTTTTTACTTAATAATATGTTAAACCTAAGTCATGACAAAAAGTGAGATTTGCATTTAACAACTGAAATAAAGATAAGTATATAGGCAACATAGCACGGATAGCTTACAACAAGAATTTTATCGATCACATGAACTCTAGTAGCTTTGTTTACTTCATATTTATTTAAGTCCTATTGCGGTTGTGAATCATGAGTTATACATAGCTTGATATACTTATTATAAGTAGTAACTGCATCAACAATAATAACTATTATCTAGCAAATAAATGTAAATACAAACTAGCCGTGGTACATATATGCCCTAAGATGATTATATTTATATGCGAGTGTTGTTGTATGAGAATTATCGGAATGTGATCGGCTATTAATTTTTTTAAGTTTTTGGTTTCATACATAAGCAAAGATATGTTAATAGCGCATTTAGAGATCTTAGAATAATCACTAAAAATCTCTTGATGGGAAAACGTAATTCTATAAATCGGATCGATAAAAGAATCTCACATTTTTCAGTCATGTGAATATGGCACTAAAAGAAATCATCAAATATACTTATATTTTTAGCAGAAACCGTGCAGAAAATATTAAACTTATTTCAATTACTTCCTGTTTTTATTCTAATTACTGCACTATATGGTCGACTAAGTAATCTCCTGTCACTGCGTCGATTCCCAAGCAAAACAATTAATTGCGTAACGCAAACTACGTTACCGAGTCTGGGTACAACTTATGTTTTTTTTGCATGTACGTTTGTAAGCTCCCCTGTGATACAAGGAGTTATTCTTTTTTGGGCCAAAATCAGCAGGATCGGCAGTTATCTCTATGTTCATCTACTTTCTATGTCCTCAATGGAAATATATTACGAAATCCAGAAATATCGACTTTGGACTTGTCATAAATTATAAAATCAAAATATACGGCAACCAATTCTCATTATAATCTCTGATTAAAGATTTCGCTCCGCCCTCATATTTCTATCTAATAATTTCGAATGAAATTTTTGAAGTTTGTTTTGGATTTTTTTTAACTAACTTACTTTTCACCGATGTCTTTTCCATTTTTTGAAGTTCTTTTTAGTTTTTTTTTTATCACACATAACTCTAATTAGAGGTTATCCCGAAGAAAACGAGAATTTGGACTACATTACATTACAGTACCTTCATTTTGGTTTACGATTGTGAAAATGTGCCAATTTCCTTCTCGATTTCGTTATTTTATGAGTAAGAATTATCTTCTTTATGCTTCACATACTCAATCTTAGAGTGTTCCTTTGTCTCTCTTTCATTAGGTTACCTATTTAATTTAAAACGGTTGTGATTTATTATTCAATTGCGATTCACGACTTAATACTTTAGAAACGTGCAAAATAATAAAAATGTGCAAGTTAAATGCCTTCATGAGAATATTAATATATACCTTAAAACGAAAACCATGTTTTTATCACCAGACACGTGATTACAAGCACATTATGTTCTCCATATCACAACAATATACTATTGAATGCTGCCGAATTGAAAATGACAGTTACCTATTGTTAGATAACATAGATAACAATATATTTTACAGGTATACGTTCGCTACGGTAAGTGTTAATAAAATAGAGTTATCAGTAATATTTTTGCACATAACAAACGTAACACGCAACAAAACCTTTCTAATGGTGAAGACAATTTTTCCGTATGATTATAAAGTAGTAGATGAAGAAGCATTTGCCGTGTGGTGATGAAGTAAGAATACAATTCACCACTCCCTATCTTGACCGTGGATGTCGACAAAGACGACTAAAGGATATAATATCTACATAACATCTTTACGAGAAAAGGAACACTCAAATTGAAGCCCTATACCAACATGTCTGACCAGCATGGTATAGTAGGTGTATTTCCCTCCTAATGGGGAGGAGGCTTAAGTCCAGCAGTGGGACAGATACGAGCTGAGCTGACGATGAAGTAAGAATACAAATTCTTATACTAGGGGAGTTTATTGAGATTGATTATAATATCTATTATAGAAGGTAATATAGTGCCGAGCTCTGTTACTACTGAAAAATTCCTCATAGAAAAATCAAAAAGAAATTTTCCCGCCTGCAAATGTGGAAAAGCAAGCAGAAGGGCACTCATGCACGACTTTTGCTAACCTCCACGATGGACCGCCTGGTTATATTAACTTTCCTTTGGAATAAAATGTTTGATCCAAACTAGGGGGGCGTTCATAAAATACGTGAGATGTTTAAGGGGGGGTCGGGGTAAGGAGGGTCGAGTCAAATCTCATCTAATCTTACGTTGGAGAGAGGGGGGGTCTCAGCAAATATCACGCAATTTTTTTTCTGATTGAAACAAAAAGAAATCATACTAATTTGGTCCATTTAATCCAGATTGTACATGCTTAAGATTTAATCTTATGCGTAATCGTAATACGATTAAGATCATCCACTAATTCGTTCGAAAGAAAATAATTTCATTCATACTTCGACATTATACGTACAATGCCAGACCTTAAAGAGCATGACGGAAAGTCATTTGCTCCATTTCTAATACGCCACTGCCTACCGATTCAACCGCTGAATGCCTTCATCAACACGCCTTATGATCTCTATTGCCCAAGTGTACGTGATGATTTAGAGAAAAGATGCTGCAGTACATGTGGTATTTACTTTGCATCTAGCACAAGAGCTGCAGAGCACAGGCGAGCAGCCCACATTGCACCAGCTAAACAAGCGCGTATGTGCCGCAAAGTGCGACCCTCACGGATTGTCACAAGACGAGCTAATGAGTTACTGTGCGCAAGCGCCAACGGCTTAAGTGGCTAGATCAGAACGAAGTTGAAGGAGCAGATGATTTTACTGAAAATCATATGGATATGTTGGTTCCAATAGTCTCTCTTAAGACCGCGCATGATTCTCCATGGACTGAATTAGAGTACTCTATTTTTAATCACAGTAGTTACGATTTAAGTATTCTATTGTTAAATTTTTATTACACTTATAATTAAACTCTCAGCAATATTGATTACTAGTCGTAAATAAAAGCACGAAGCAATTTTTTTTTCTTTTTACAATAACAATCCAACGCGTTTATGTAAGAAACCCACATTTTGAAAAATCTCACGTGAGATTGGGGGATGGGGGAAGGGGTTGAATAAAATCTCACGACATCTCACCAGGGGGGAGGGAGTCACAGAAAATTTAAAAAACACCTCACGTAATTTATGGACGCCCCCTAGGTACTAAGAGTGATTGGTCCAAGTTGCTGTAGAGCACTTATTCGCCATATAGAGCACCAACGTTCAAAGTTATTATAGGTGCGTGAAATAGAACTAGAATTCAAAACCACCACACGACCTATAGCCTACTATTTTGTTATAAACGAATGTAGTCTCTTTTTTAATATGAAGAAATTGAAATATCGAATCGAGAAGCCATTATATCGCTTACTTATAAAGAATTATTTAATAAAACTTAAGCTCCTTGTAAAAGTTTAATAAATTATTCACAGACTATTTAAGGAAGCAGACAATGCCATCTGTATTACAGTATTGATATACTTTTATCCTCAATATAATGAGGTCACGTGATTGCTCATGCCGCAATGTATTCATCGGTTTCATGAATGGCAATGAAGGGTACGAAGAATTACCCTGACACCAGAGTATAAAAATACGAGTATACTTGATTTCATCGCTCCTCTTAAGTAAACAAGTTGTTGACGCTATTTATGCTTATTCATTTAACTATGTAAATACTTTTTATGTTGGTTTGATACAACCATTTTAAGAAATGATCTAACTCTTATTTACATATGTAGGTTTGTGTGATAAAGTAATTTACTATGTTTGAGTAATGGCTCAGGTAAGAAATTCTTATACTGGCAATTAGGGGACTACTTTTTTCATTTACAGACTGATTATTACCAACTGTTAGGCACAAGATTTATCCTCAACGGTAGGTCAATTAGCCATTTATAATAGGATTTGCATAATTTTGTTTAGTTTTTTTCTTTTTTATCATAGTTCTAATCAGAAATATCTGCGGTAGACATAAAGCGGATTTTTTTACATCGTACGACCTATTTCTGGGCTGCAGCCTCCTTCAGAATTGGAGAGAAATTGACTTATATACTATAACCACGGTGGTAAAACGAGTAGTTGGTATTATAGGGTTTTATTTCAAGCTTTCTTTCTCTTGCATAGATGTTATATGCATATTATATACAATAATATACATTATATACCTTACTCATCTTTTAAGATACTCGCGGGCGAGACAGGACGCGTTGAATTGTATTCCTACTCCGTCACCACACGCCACAAGAAATATATTTTGAACTAGCAACCCGCCCTCGCTTCGCTTCGGTTTTAATCGTTTTACCCGCGTAGTTCCCGTTCCCGTGGGAATACCGGGATAAAATATAGCCTAGGTTACTCCCTGATATTATAGCTTTACATTGGTGAAAGAATTTTTGAAATCGGTCCAGCCGTTTTGAAGATTACCCGGAACAAACAGACAGACAGACAAACATTTTTTAATCTGTATTTTAGGCATAGGTGTCGTGCAAATAACCGTGTGGGCATGAAAAAAACCTATTATTTTGACATTACAAACAGATACTCCAATTTTATTTATTGGTATAGATAACACTTTTCCAGAGGCGCTAAAAGTAATTATTTGATACTAGCAACCTGCCCTCCCTTCGCTTCGGTTTTAGTCGTTTTACCCGCGTAGTTCCCGTTCCCGTGGGAATACCGGGATAAAATATAGCCTAGTTTACGCCCTGATATTATAGCTTTCCGTTGGTAAAAAAAATTTTTAAATCGGTCCAGCCGTTTTGAAGATTACTCGGAACAAACAGACAGACAAAAAAATTTTAATTTGTATTTTAGGCATAGGTGTCGTGCAAATAACCGTGTGAGCATGAAAAAAAGCCTATTATTTTGACATTACAAACAGACACTCCAATTTTATTTATTGGTATAGATCATAACAGATCCCTCAAGTAATATAATGTTTTGTTTCAAAATGTAAAAAATATATACTTAGTCAATAAGGACAAATATCAAGTCTATAGGTAAAACATTATTCAAATAAGGCGATAATGACTTAATGATAAAGAGTAATTTAACTTTTGCGTTTATTACAACGTATAGGTACATTATAGTACTCAAAGTAATACCTAATTATGTAACCAAAGAGAAAGTTTTGTCAATACGCGTATGACCGAATTTATAAGTATAGTTAAGTCATGTAAAATATCGACATATTGATATTCTTGTAATGTGTTGGGTTATCTGTCAGCCATAAGAATTCCAATTTGTCATACTTTTAATACTAATATTGCAACCGCTTAGCAAACTTTGTAAGTTTATATCATCATCATCGCAGCCCACATAAGTCTTACTGCTGGGCTGGGGCCTCCTCCACAATGGGAGGGAATTTAACCTACTATACCATGCTGGTCAGATATGTTGATATATGGTTTTATTTCGAGTTTTCCTTCTCTTTTATATATAGAGAGTAATTTTCCGTGTAGTGATTGAAACAGCATACAATGCCCCAACCCTTATCTTACCCGTACGGGTCGCAAAAAACGACTAAGGGATATAATATGCAAATAACATCTATGCAAGAGAAACAAAACTCCAAGTAAACCAACACGTCTAACTTGCGAGCTAAATTAGGTAATTTCTCTCCTATTATGGAGGAGATTTGAGTCGAACACTGGGATGTACATGAGCTGAAATGATAATAATGATATATGAAATAATTTCTGAAATTAATTCACATTATTAAAAAGCGACTTTCCCGTGTGGTGACGGAATAAGAATACAATTCACCACCTCCTCTCTTACTCGTGGGTATTCTAAAACGTGAGTATCCCACGACTAAGAGATAAAATATGCAGTTAACATTTATGCAAAAGAAGAAAAACTCGACATTAAACCCTATATCAACACGTCTGACGGTATAGTAGGTTAGTTTCCCTCCCAATGTGGATGAGACCCGACCCCAACAGTGGAACTTATGTGGCCTGAAAAGAGATGCGAAAAAAAGTTACAGTATGCCAGATTTTTGTAAAATCTACCTGTTATTCCAATTTTATCATACATCATTCATCCATCATTCAATGGAGAGTCTGTCTGCGAAGAAGCGGGTAAATAATAATACTATGTGTACATTAAAAGAGTTATATGTAATATTAAATTAACTATAGCCTAAAAGGAAAATACATTTCCTTCTAAAAGTGTGCGAAGGTCGTCATTTTATATGGTAGCCATGTTGAAGGTCTAATGATATAAAATATTGGGACCGAAGGACACTCAACCTGTTTGAGTGAAGATTAAATTCACATTAGACTAAAATATTTACTTATCTACATGAAATCTATTTGGGCCCATTTGGATGAGTTTTATATGTCGTGATAATAATTTTAGATGTGACGGACACGGCATGGCATTCCGTTATGTCATCACGTCCCTTCAATTTAACATGGTTAAATAAATTCTTTTGTCATATAATAAACTAGGTGACCCGGCGAACTTCGTACCGCCATAATTTTTTTCGTAAATATATTTTCTAAATTTCCGAAAATATATTCTCTAATGGAAGAACCATTACAGCTTTATCGGGAAAGATTCGATCGTCTTGGTCGCGGCATTGTTAATAATGATTCAAAGAGAATGCAAATTACTCATTATTGATTTCTGACAAAATTATAATTATCAAAATTTTCAACCATAGTTAATTATAGGCAAAATTACGTTTAGCTGTCATGTGCGTTTTGTTATTACATATCAAATGCGTTTTTTTAAACTAAGTTTCATGGTGACTTTATATTCTCTTTGATATTTTATGTCACGTCACACGGGAACGCGATCGAACGGGATAAAAGAGTTAATGGCGAAATCTTGTAAACACCATTAAAAAAAAGACGGGATAAAAAGTATCCTATGTCCGTCTCCTGGTTCTAAGCTACCTTCCCACCAATTTTCAGCCAAATCCGTATAGCCGTTCTTGAGTTATAAATAGTGTAACTAACACGACTTTCTTTTATATATATAGATATTATAAACCTGCGAGACTCAAAACTACTAATGTATAATATAATAATAATAATAAAACCCTTTGGGCCAGTCGTTAACTCACCATGAGACTAACGCAAACCTCGGAGGAACATTATATGGCTCCCTAAGTTCTTTTGATATAAAAGAAAAAATGTATCACACAATTTATAGGAAAGCCAATAAACCGCAGGGCAGCTTGTGGCGTGCTGAATGTGAGTGGCGACACTGCGGTCCTGAGTGCCCCAGAGAGTCGGCCGGGGCCTCGTATCCAGCTCGCCTTTACTGGCTGGCTGGAGTGGAAACCGAAGAGTGCCCGCAGGATTCTCAACTCTGGCTTGCCTTAAACGGCTGATCAGAGAGGGGTCGCCAGAGCTATATGCTCGGGGGTGGAAGTGTCATTTTCAAGGGCATAACTACGGGGAAACCACTGCGATGGTGAAACCGGCGCCGCACCGCTCGACACCCCAAGCCACTTGCACCAATGTTGCCCCCCTATTGCCCTTATGGCCTGCGTGTCTGTGGCGACCGTTTGGGGGGCCCATTCAGTGAGTTGGCGAGTCACCGTCTGCCAAAGTTCAAGACGTATACGGTAGTGAAGGCAGAGGATAGTTTTTAATCAATAGTTTCATTTAATCCAGTCCATCAAACCTCACAACCCCGTAATCAGGTTTTAGATATCATAATTGTACAATAGTTTTACACCTACCGTTGGCAGTCCACGAGTGTTGTGTGCAAACGTGGAGTGTCATCGGTAGAAGTCCCATTCCATTTTAACATTAAATTTCTCCAAATGCCTCTGCGTGTTGGATTCATATCCCCATGTAAGCCTTGCAAAGGTCCGGGTATCTTCCCTTTTTAACAATATGGAAGATAGCCGTGAAACTTGGTGATATAATAATAATAATAATCTTTTTAAGTTGAATAAATATAATAATAATGGTTTATTGGTAATATAAAATATTTACAAAACATACAACTTCTCTGGGCCCCTAAACTAGCATTATTATGCTATATTTCAGAGACCCGTAATATAGCCCTAATATATAGACTAGCTGACCCAACAGACGTTGTTCTGTTCGAATAAAATAAAATTATTTTAGCTCCACCTACCGGGTCCAATTGTGGATCTAAACCATCCTCGAATCCCCGTAAACATGCATAAAAAATTTCATCAACATCGGTCCAGCTGTTTAGGAGGAGTTCAGTGACATGCACACGCACCTACACAAAAAATTTATATATAAAGATAAAGATGATAAAGATACTTTATCAAGAAAGTTTATACACATATAATACATAACCCTGCTATAAATAGGAGCAGAGTAGCGTCTATAAATGTTAGTCGTTACCTCGATTCATATTAACCCTACGGCTGGGCGCGAGCCTTCGCCACAATGGGAGGAAAATCGACCTACAGCGCTAATCAGTCGGGCTATTATGATTACATTCACGTATCTTTCCCACAGGGGTGGGCAGAGACCACTTCCCTCCACTTGACATACTACTTTCACCTCCTCGACATTCATTAATCTCTTCATGCATGTTCTTAGCTGTAAGGCACTTCTAACCTGGTCTTTGTTAAGAACATCCCCGCCCGTATCTGGTTACTACAAATCAATTCTGCGTATTACTAATTTGCCATTTGATTTACAGATGTATGTTATGTTTAATCCTGTCTGACTCACAGAGAGAGTATAAGTCGGATGACGAAGTTGGTGCCTTGCAGGCGCTTGCTATATCGGTACGATTACTCAACCGTTCGCTTGTAACCAATTGCAACATTACAAACTTGAAGTGTGCAAGCTTGATCTAAGCTCAGCTTTAAACAACTACTTTGCAAATATCTTGTTTAATATATGATCATTTTTGATATTCAATTAAATTTTTATTCAAATACAATTCATAAACGGCAGGATTAAATTATTTTAAATATATAAAACATATTTATAACTAAACTAGCAACCCGCCCTCGCTTCGCTTCGGTTTCAGTCGCATTAGCCGCGTAGTTCTCGTTCTCGTGGGAATACTAGGATAAAATATAGCCTATGTTACTCCCTGATATTATAACTTTCCATTGGTGAACATTTTTTTAAAACGGTTCGGTGTTTTAAGCGTGAAAGCGTAACAAACAAACAAACTTACTTTCGCATTTATAACATTAGTAAGGATAAAAACCGTAATAAAGCGTTGATGTATTAGCCAACTAGCATATTTTAACTTTTCCCAAAGTTTAAATATGATCCCAAGGAACACATGACTGGAATGAAACGTATCCTATGTGTTAATCCACGGTGTCAGTTACCTCCATGCTAAAATTTATCAAAAGTTAGCCGTTAGAGCGTAAAACTTAACAAATATAAACACATTCACAAACTTTCGCCTTTACAATATTAGTTTGATGTGATGTGATGTTTTTATTCGCTTTAAACCACAATAAATAATTAAATTCTTGTTGTTCTCAGCCAATGGTGTTACTTTTGGATACGTAGCAGAATATAATATATAATAATTAACATATATAATGGAAAATATATAATGAAAATTATTATGCTGGCCGGGCACATTGGCTATTGAGAGACATGTTTATATTTTCGAAGCTAACAGTAGTTTTGACTAGTGATGAGAATCTGTAGAATTATAGAAACATCATAATTCCAAGTCCTGTTGGATTGGGATACGTAAACATGACCTTGAAATTACACAGCGTGGTCGAAATATCGTAACAAGAATTTGAACCGGAAAAGAGATGCTTTTGCCGACGCTAAAACTTTTGGTGTCTGAATAAATTAACACACAAGTGTAAAATAGTATGTAGCGAATTACTACTTCAAGCCTTTAAATGTGCTTACTTATATCTTATGCTATATACTTATATATATATATATATATATATATATATTATTATGTACATAATATATTTATAATTACATAATCACCTTATCAAAATTTCGCTGCAAATGTAAATGTTCGTTTAATAATAATGTTCGAGTTTCTGTGAGGTAACAGAGTAAGAATACAATTCACCACTCCCTTTCTTGCCCGTAGGTGTCGTAAAAGACTACTAAGGGATTAAATATTCATATAACATCATGTAAGAGAAGAAAAACTTGAAATAAAATCTATACCAATACGTCTAATCAGCCTGGTGTGATAAGTCAATTTCTCTCCTATTGAGGAGGAGGCTCTAGCCCAACAATGGAAATGATAAATGATTTACATGTAGTAACGTTACAATCATCACCTCTTCCTTAGTCGCAAATGTCGCTCCTGTGAGTAAATTAATCGATCTGAGTAACTAACTGTAAATAACAACAGACTGCAAAATACAACCAAAATACAACCACGCGTCTTTCAAGTGATATAGGGCCAGTGGATAAAGGCGCAGTGTATCATTTAAACATACCTATATATTTTCTTACTCCAGCTACGACACAAATTTATTAATTTTAATATAAAACTCCAATAGCAAAATACATTAATCAATTCTGAAAAATGGTATTTCTCACTCCTATTTTATCTGACGACCACGTACTTTATTTGTTTAAGATTTGTGTGGAGAACATTCATACATTATACATCTGATATTTAAACATGGCCATTGAAATTTTTTTAAACGCTACCGAAAAGTTGTCAGGGGCCACGTACATATACATATATGCCATAATACATTATTCTTAATGTTTAAGTCGAAATCCAAGCGATGTATACATATGGTTATAGAAGTTGTTGGTAAACTTCTTCGGAATGCGCAGGAGTTAAAAAGTTGCCTTACGAAGCCTCCCAAAAACGGTTAGGCTCGATACCAAACAAGTAAGTATTTTAATTTACTGTACAGCTATACCATAGAAATATTTTTACCGGTTTTGTAAATTATATAACAACGTATACATATAAAAATATACATTTAATCTTTATTAATGTTTTATCAAACCGAAATAATGAAAGACCTAGAATAACTTAAAGAATTATTGCTTGTATACTGAACAACGTCTATGACTATTTTTGAAAAGGTCATTGGTATTTAAAAACATACCCACGTAGATAAGATAACTAATCTTCTTGCTCCATAACTATTTTCTTTTTTAAATATACCTATACATTTTAAAATTATGATATTTTCTATATAGCGAGTGTGAAGAATCAGTAATTATGAGTGTGTAGGTGCAGGAATACTGCCAGTCACCGCTGCCACAGCCAGGCAAGGTCGTCGACCATATGGCCTACCTGTCTAGTATCGCGCAATGTAATTCTCAAACTTACGCAACCCAGAATTAACTGGCTTCATGATCTCTCTTTTTTAAATATAATCGTTAGCATTTACACAACACCTAAATCACTTTGTCCTCGAAATATTTAAATTGCGTCTGTGGTTACAATAGAACTTTATGGTTTGCGAATAGATTTATTTCCTGTACAAAATTGTTTGATTCTTGAACCGTTCATTAGAAGGTTACCTTGCCTACTTCCTAGGTAACATAAAAACTATAAATACCTAAGTCAATATTTAATAATTTCCCACGGAAGACAGTATGTTATGGGATCTACAAATAATTGTACTGAATTTGTAAAATCCCTGAGTCATCAAAATCTTTGTACGGAGTATTAAAAAAATATAGAAAAATAAAAACATTTTCTCTAAAGAGTTGCTACAGCATTTAAATCGAAAAATGGCATTGAAAAACATAATGTTTAAAAAAAATACCTAGAATGAAGTCAAAAATGACGTAAGCCGTCTCTCTTTAAACAGAACGTCCTGTGTTCGAAAACGTTAAGTTACATCGACACGAGTAAACAACAAACGAGTTTGAGACGAGGACGTGGGCCCGAGCCGGTGAGATCATCGCTGCGAATATACACGCCTGAGGTCGCAGCCTGCACCATTTTACACGTCACGTATCTTTCTAATTGGCGTGCCGATTTGGTATACAATACTCGCTTTGCCATAACTCTCACGCCATAATTCTATATGAGAAATGCATACAAAGAAAGTATCATAATTGAAAATATACAAGAACAGATGCTTCTTGTAATTTGACACGGCAATATCTGTAATTGTTTACTTAACAAATTTTATATAATTCTAAGAACTGTATAGCAATGCCTTATTTAGGCACAGACAAAACCGTGGCTGCGTCAGAAGACTGTTTCTATCCTGAGTTTGATATGTAGGATGTTTTAAGGTCAATTTAGAAACAAGAAACATTTTTCAATTGAGCATCTAGTCAAGTGGGCGTCTAATATACGACAGGCCACTTTACTTATTAAAGAATAATAAGCTTTATAAAACTCTATCAGTCGTTCATTTTCTAATAACCGTCAGGTAAGTCATAAAAATCTAATCTAAAACTTAGCTCGTAGCATTTTATAGAGTAAACGGCCCTATGCCAGGTTTTAAATATTTAGTTTATATAAGTTATATTTATATAACTATAAAATAATATTGCATAGACTACGTAGGCACTAAGCAAAGTGAACATTTATATAATGAATAATAACCATAGATAACGGAGAACGTTAACGATTTATATGTTATTGATACTATATAAAACGATAACTATTGTCAAGTCATAATAAAACGCAAGACTTGAAACTATACTAATAATATGTTACCTAAACCGTCACTCAAAATTTATTCAGAATTAATCAGAATAAATTTTGTTATGTGTATACATAAACATATGTTACCTAGAAGCATATAAAATACTCTGATAACCATTTAGACTATTCGTTATGCTAAAATCTTTCGCTACAGTCTAATTGTACATGCACTTCGCATTTTATAAATTCGCATAAAAATTCAAAACCGAATAAATACTGCTTGTACTTGCATATAGGGTTGACACCTATTATTTGTGTCTACATTCCAATAGTTCTTTAGAAATTCTTTACAAGAATTTATATGTAAATCTTCTTTTATAAATTGTATAAAAACTTATCACCAAGTTTCTTATTAAGTATATTAAAAAAAAAAAACTTAGTTTTTTTTTAAATTGTGTACACTTACGAAGAAATTATGCGACAAACGCTGTGTTGCAATAGTTCGTACTTAAAAATACTTGTCCGTGTGATGAAGGGATAAGTAGACAAATCACTACTTCCTTTTTTTCCCGTGAGTGTCTTAAAACACGACTAAGGGATATAATATACAGATACCTAATATCTACACAAAAGATGGCACACTCGAAATAAAACCCTATACCAACTCATCTGACAAGCGTGGATAAAAATCTATGCGATTGTAGAGTAGGCTTGAGCCCAGTAGTGAGACGAATGTGAGCTGAGATGAAGATGATGACATTCTTTTATAACTACATACTTATACAAATAAACAATCAAGACAAACAATCGTTGATTGTTGTTGTACACGCATCATCTGTGTGTAATGTCAAAGTTAGATTTTTTTCAAATGCATATTAAGTATATTAAGAATATAAATATCATAAAAATGTCAACCCTGAATATTCATTACAGTTTGGCATATTAAATAGTCTCTCCTGATACGTGAGTATAATAAAATAAGTCTTACATTCCTGTAGACATACATGTAACAATATGTAATATAGAACAGTTACGTCGTCGGTAAAATTCTCGCGTCTCATTTAAATTCTATGGTTATTACTGCCTATGAATGTACGAAAAAACCGGTTGGGAATATCAAATCTTAAGTTTTTATACAACCGGCTTCACACCAGCAGACTAAATAACAATATAATGCAGCTAGATATGCGCTATGTGGCCGGCCGGCTATATGGTAATATCTAAAGGATACAGTCGAGCAAAAACGAGCCTGTAATTTAGTCAAACCAAAATAAAATATAATCAAATCTGAACTGAATTTATAAACACTAAATGATTTTACATAAATTATGAACGTTTGATACGTAAAAGCGCTTTTCAGAAGCGCTAAAAGTATGTAATGCCTTCGAAAATTATGAAGACGGAACACCATCTATAGAAATACCTGTCGGTGTGACCCGTGTACCCTACAAATATAGTTTTTTCTTATTGTTAGTCGGCTTTTGCAACGGAAGGACGCCCAAAACGTTTAGTCGTTTTCTTGACCACCCATTATATCTTAATATGCTAGTCACTAAAAAGCATGCCATATTATCGCATAATGTACGTGCCTTCAATAAAAAATATATTTTGAAGTCAAATTGATTTTAAACACTTGGGTCGTCCACCTGATATGGCTATCCTGGTTGTCGCCCGTATTTTGGTCTAGACGTGTCATGAATGTCAGAACTAAAGTCTTTAAAGTCAATCCAGTCACGTTCGACATGTAATAATTATTGTCACTCTGATTATGGCTAATGTGCCATTAATATTGTAACACAATGTTGCTATTGTTTAAATTAAGCACCCATAACAGTGGGTAATTATATTTTCTAAACATTCACTCTTGGACACAAGTCTTCACCAATTTGGGAGCAGAATTGATCATATCCAGACGCTTCGATTTTCTTTCGAGCTTGCCTCTTGCGATAATGTTATCTACATTTGATAGTACCTTACATTGCTCGTGGGTGTCGTAAAAGACAAACACAGACCTGGACTAACTTCATATGATGGTGTCTGCCGTCTATCACATTCCCAAGGAGTGTTGCCATCATGCAGGCAGCCGGTTAATAATCTCATACCAATAATTTTTTAAATATGTGCTATAAAAGAAGAGTACATGTTGAGTTGACATCAAGTAATTGGAATGAGAGCTGGACGATGATGATGATGACATTATAAAAAAACAGTCTAATTTTTTTTATTTGTATGACAACTCTACATATTATGGAATAAATACATGTGTCATGGAATGACTTTGTGCTGGTAATAACATAAAGGTAAATATGCATATAAATGTATACACAACTTGGATCAACATTAGCGGAACACAAAATTTATTCCACGTGAAAATCTGGGGACACGACAGTGCCCCCGCCACGTCTTGATTCTTCCCTCGAGATAGCTAACCAACAAACCTATACCTAACGTGACCATACGTTCCGTTTTAAACGGCACAGTCTTGTCTGTCCTTTAATCCGCGGTCGTAGAAAACGTCCGGTTTTTGCACACCATAACTTGTCATTTGTTATACTAATAGGGGCGTATTATTTTTTTTTAGTTGTAATTCCATAGTTGTACCTATTCCTGAAAGACTTTTCACATGTTCATATTTTTATTTTATTTTTAGCTTTTAATTTTATATTTTTATCCACGAGCGCACTAAAAAAAATAAAGGTCCCGCTATACAAGCGTCCTGTATTGAAGTAAAATATATGGTCACATTACCTACACCTAACAAAGTTTTAAATGAAGCGCAAGAAAGTTCAAAGGCAAGTTTCTAATCGCTTGGAAGTATACAGTTCTAAATTAGTTTAAGCACGCGACCTACACTTAAATATAGTTAGGTATATCGTGCCGTCCACATGACTATACCACACATGACATCAGTATATCGATAGCAACGTGATCAATATTAACGTGACAAATTAGAGGACACTACAAGATGGCTGCTTACGAGGTGTACAACAGCAATTCATATAACAAGATCTGTTTTGTAACCTATTAGATGGGTTATATATACCTAACAAGTTATTATTCTTGCGTCTTAATTGCGGAAGGACTAAATATATTATATTAAATTATAGGTATTTAGCGTATTTTTAAACGGATGTATTTTATACAACTTTTTTAAGTGAAAATAATTTTACTGTATTTTGTATTAGGTATTTAAATACGTAAATAGCATATTTTTTGGGACTTGCAGTTAAATATCTTGATAGAGATGTCTTGTGTTTAGACTGTAATCCTATTTATATTAAAATATTAAACATAATAATATAAATACTTTAATTAACAACAACACAAACACATTATACCTACGTGTTTTTAAGATTTACACTTTACACTTTGACAGCATGGTGACGGATACACTATTTTCTTTGGATATCGTAATATCTTATTTCATTAACTGGAGTCTTAAACTCGTGTACCTGCAAAGTATCCTGTCGAAGGCATCGACTGCAGCTTTATTACCGATTACTCCAGCAACAAATTACTGCATACTACCTTACTATTTAGGTCCGCATTTAGTCATCGTAAAGTTGCAAGATTTTAAAAACCCTTAATTCTTAATACATAATCCCTTTTCTGTATGACTATAGTTGTTATCCGCAAATGGCTGTGACTACTTTACCCGGACTGTTGGGCAAGCGCTGAGAGCTCTCTACCCGAATTAGAACCCTTGTTTAGAGGCCATATTTATCTAGTGTCCCTTCCGATTTTAATAATCCTACCATGTTAAAACAAAGGACAAACACTAGATGTTAGTATTAGAGAACTACGATTGCTAAAAAAGGACTGTGAAGCTGCTTCATGCCGCTGCAGTATTTGTATGCCTACATCAGTAAGTATTTTTATGGATTCATTTTCTCTCTCCATCTTTAAATAAAATATTTAGTAAAACTGTTCTATTTAAATAGTGATTTCGTTTAATGACCTCTCCATACAGTCAGTACTAAACACAAAACCCTATTGGTCTACAGTTAATAATAACATGTTGCAAGCCATAACAAAACTCTCAGTCACGGTGGCTGAGTGCGTGAACCTCATATGTTACAGTCGAGTACTCTGCAGTACAGAACATCCGAATCTACCTACTACAAACAAGATTTTTTTCAAGCGAAGTTGCATGCCCTTTTGGCGATTCGAGGATCGATAAAATTTTAACGTCACCGACATGATAGTTACGATAATAGTTAAATTGTAGCAAACATAAATCATTTGTGTGGTGACAGTTTAAGAAATCACCACCTCCTCTTCTACCAGTGGGTGTCGTAAAAGATAAATACGAAATATGATATACAGATAATATCTATCCAAGAAAAGGTAAACTCGACATAGAACCTTAAGGTAACTAGTCTGAACAGCCCGCTATTGTGAAGTAGGTCCGAGCCCAACAGAGAAACTTATGTGGGCTGAGATGTTGATGATGATGATTGAAAGCCTAGGTAGGTAAAGATCTAAGCTCTTCATGTCGTTAAAACCTGTAAAATTGAGGATATTGATATTTATTATAATACTGAATTAATTAGTTTTTTTTTTTTCAAATAATATTCTATAATGCTCTTGCGGCGTCTATTATTATATGTTGGTTAAAAATTAATAATAAAAATATAAATTATATTCGGACTGTCGAGAAATGCAGAATACAGATTGATGCTAATAGTTTCAATTTATAAATTAAGAATTTAAAATTTCGAGTCTATAATTATTTTCAATAAATCTCTAGTTGGTATCTATATTATTTTAATGTATTATATACATTTTAGCCAGGGTAAACAACGAAAAGCAATGTTTTGGCGCTTTGAATACAAAACATTCTCCGAAAAAGAATACGTGAATTATAATTTAAACCGCAACAACATCATCGCGTTGATTAAAAAAAATAAGCAACAGACACGAATTGTTTTTTTTTACCATATTTACAGTTTTTAGAGATGCAAATTCACTATGAATAGAAAGCGCTGATTATTTAAGAGCATACTGATTGGCAATTTCTCTTTTACATAATATTTATAGTTATTAAAATGTACTCATGAGGTCATGAATATTTCGCATGCTAAAGGCACAGGTAAATAAGCTCTGCCTACGTGGAATATATAACGAAAACTATGTGGACTAAATGACGACAACTATCTCATTAGCATTGAGTTGGTTTATATAGCCACCCCTACCTTTTTTCTTTATGTCATGTATTTGTACTTTATGGTTTATATGAATATTAAAGTACATACGTGAAAACACTTTATTGCACATGCGTTTATTTCTCTGGAATTCATTATAACACTGATAATATTTTTTCAAATTTGTATACACTAATTTTATTTTTAATATCGTTTCACCAAACGCCAGCATTCACTGAGAGAGTTGTTTCTGTGATAAATAACAAATGGCGTCGTGAAAGAAACAAAGTGTCTCTGAATCTATGATAAATAATGAATTCTTTAATTTAAATATAGAATGCAAATATGCTGCTCGTCTGTTCAGCAGTAAAGATTATTTATTAAAATTTGCTAAAATAAACACCATCTTTTACCCGTGGGTGTTGTAAAAGAGGACTAAGGGATTCAATATACATATAAAATCTATACAAGAGAAGGAAAACTTGAACTAAAATCCTATACCAACCCATTTGACCAGCGAGGTATAGAAGGTAAATTACCCGTCTATTATGGAGGAGGCTCGAGTCCAGCAGTGGGACGTGTATGGTGTGGATGCTAAAAGACAAAAAAGGTTTCAAAGCAAAATATTGAAGTAAAGTTAATCCTACTGAAATTTCACACAAAATACTTTTGTTCTACCCTCGTTAACCCACTGTAGTTTAATTAAACTAAAAAAAGTTAGCAAACCTGGTTGTATTTAGTAACCTAACCTTGCTCAATAAACAGGCTATAAGATCTGAATATATTGTAAATTGAATCGTTCCTAAAAATAGTGCCTTCAAATAAAAAAAAAACTTAGGTCAATCATATAAACATTATGGGAAAATTCAAATACACGATGGGCTTCCACAGAAGGTTTACGTCTATATTTTCGTCCTTGGAGGCAGGAAATCGCTAACGCAGTTATGGTATAGATTAGATTATGTAAACATGTACATATTTATCAAGAAAATTACATTTTCATCAAAACATTTCTAGTTTGTATTTTAGCGAAAAACTGGGATGTACTTGATTTGGTGCTGTGTGGAACTAAAGAATTCATCTAACCGTGTTCCATGGGTATGAAAAAAGATAAAAAAGAGGATAAAAAACCGTTACTTAGTAGATGTTTTTATCTGGTCTAAGTTATACCACTTATCTAGTAACGCTATTATCTTTGTGGAGATGGAGTACAACCATACCACCACTACCACTCTACTAGGGATGTTGTAAAAGATAACAAAGCATGTAAGCAGAAAGTACCACTGCAAGAGAAGAAAAATAGTCGAAACTAAACTCTATGTCAACGTGCTTGATCACTGTGGGAATAAAAAGAGTAAGAAAATCGTGTTTTATTCAATAAACAGTGAAAATTAGAGTAATCTATCAAACTGTCTATGACGTCATCTTTTTGGCGGGTATATTTTGAAATCTATTTGTCAGATTGTAGAAGATTTACTGACTTCCTGACTAAAACACTGATAAACTGAAAGGTAAATATAAATATCTATACATAAAACATTGTTTAAATGTGCTCTTGCTAAGTAAGCTGTATCTTGTCAGGCACTGACTTTTTTTAGGCTACACTTTATTTGTTTAACATTTCATGCCTCTACCATTGCCTAGTTTAAGAAAAGTACCTGCAAAATTATATTCCATAGCCCTGAAATTGTGAGCAAGTATTTTACTGGGGTGAATGAACTTACGCAATAAAAAATTCATTGTCTTCTTTTTTTGGTACATTAAAAATAATATAACTGACGGCTACAATATAAATTCTACCGCAGCAAATAACTTTGTAGCCGCAGTATATCTGTATGTTACAAGAAAATATAACCGTGCTAATATGTAACTGCTATTTATGTCTCATAAATGCACGGTAGAGCACAAAATTGATCGACCTATAAAAGCGAGGTCTGTTGTTGTCTTACCACCTACAATGCTTTCATTATTCAAAAGTCAGCAAAATAAAATCAATAGCTTGTAATATTCTACGTACGTAACTACAACGCTATTTCATAGCTTACTTTGAACGTAATCTACAAATAAAACAGAAAATTTATTTTATATTACTAATTTATAAAACGCAAAAAATGTTCATGTCCATTATAGACTTTGAAAGCATCTAAATGATGTGTCGAAAATTGATTTTTTTCATCGTTTTCATAATTTCGAGCCTCCTCCTGGATAGGAGTGAATTGACTATACTACGCTGCCGTTGGTCAGACCGATTGGTATACGGTTTTATTTCGAGGTTACCTTCTCTTACATAGATATTATATGCGTGTTATATCTCTTAGTCGTGTTTTAAGACACCCACGGGCAAGATAGGGGGTGATGGTGAAGAAAGTTTTATTAGAAAGTTAATAGGTACGCGAAAGTAGTTTCAGACCACTAAAACAATGCATTAGGACAAGCTAGATGGCATTGCGATCGAATTTAAAAAAAAAATATTTGTACAGAAAACCATCCGTTAGGTCAGCTATTTACTAATAATGCTGAATTTTTTTACACCCTTGACACAGATTAATCAGACCCGTTTGCAATTTTGTCTTATTATTTATATTAATAATAAAATAATTATTCAGAATTATAGCCATCACCTTATCGAGTGATGCATTTAGATAAAATAGATAATAAGCGAAAATAATTTGAATTGACAAGCCTTATCTTAGTAATTTTAACATCAATAAAAGTCGTGCCCTCCTCAATGAAAGCCATCTATCAATATAGTCTATTAGTCTTTCTAATAATTACTAAGTAGTTGAACTCAAAATCATTAAGTATGCTGTGGAGAGAATGAGCCTTTCGCTCAAGATTTCTCTACATGGTAAATACCGAAATATTGCTTGTGTTTCCCTAGGACAATGAATGCAATCGATATAGTCCAAAGAATACAATAATTATAATATATCACGCTAAAGATGAGGCAACGCCGATCTATTTGGTATTCCCGGGGGCTGGGGCGTGAATAGAGTTAAACAATGTTAAATTGACTCTGTAGAAATATTCATATGATTACTCTGTGGAAGTTTTATATTTCCACAGAGTAACCATTACGTGTAAAATATTATAAAATGAAATCCTCGCGCGATACCTGTTACTGAAAAGCAATACTATTTTCTGTGCACCGTAAAAGCTAATTAAGAACTTAATACGACCTAGACCAATGTCATCTAATATCTATCCAAAACCTTTGCAGTTATTACTTCGCTGGAGATATATGTATGGTGCTCAGACTTTATACTAATTAGGATAAAACAACAGAATATTTATAATGACTGTGGGAAAATCATATTTGCTAAATAAACAATTTTCTCGCGCATAAGAATGATTAATTTTTAAAAGAGGTAATTAATATAGTCATTCATCATCATCATCATCATCGCAGCCCACATACGTCTCACTGTTGGGCTCGGGCCTCCTCCACAATGGGAGGGAATTTGACCTACTATACCATGCTGGTCAGACATGTTGGCATAGGGGTTCATTTCGAGTTTTCCTTCTCTTACCCAGATCTTATGTGCATATTATATCCCTTAGTCGTCTTGTACGACATCCACGGGCAAGATAGGGAGTGGTGAATTGTATTCTTACTCCGTCACCACACGGTGAATATAGTCATTAAAGAATAATAAATAAATATTGAATTATTTTGGTTCTATAATAAAAACCATCGCCGTGTTTTTTTTTTTTTAATTTACTTATTATCTAAATAGATAATGATATAAAAATGCCATAGGGATAGGCCAATAATAGATATATTTGTAATTACGATTACTAGATTCCCATTTTATGATCCCATATCAGTATATAATATAACAATGCCGTATATTCTTGGTTGAAAATTCGAAGTAATAAAATGTCTGTTCCACGAACACAGCACTAGTGATTAATGCATTTATATCAAGACAGAAAGGTCACCAAAAGGCCACGGCTGGCGCAACTAAATATAGCGGCCTATACGTTATTATCACTAAGTAAGAAATTAAAATGAAAATAAAATTCCACGACAAAATAACGTGATTAATTAAAAATACAAGTGATATTAATTTCACAATTATTTTTTAAAAATAAGTGGTTTATACCTACATATATCTATACCAATAAATAAAATTGGAGTGTCTGTTTGTAATGTCAAAATAATAGGCTTTTTTCATGCTCACACGGTTAGTTGCACGACACCTATGCCTAAAATACAGATTAAAAAAAAATTGTCTGTCTGTCTGTTTGTTCCGGGTAATCATCAAAACGGCTGGACTGATTTCAAAAATTCTTTCACCAATGGAAAGCTATAATATCAGGGCGTAAACTAGGCTATATTTTATCCCGGTATTCCCACGCATTCCATATGGGATATTTATTTAAATACTCCATTAACCGTATTTATATAAATATACCATTATATACCTATTAGGGATTTGTCAACACGTAAGTATTTGTTTTTCCTAATAATCAACATCATTATCACCTTGCTTTCTTCACGTTGGACCACGTCTATATAAGTCTTAGTAGTATTTTAAAGTCTTTTACGACACCGACGAACCATAAAAGGGTTGGTAGTATTTGTAGCGGCTACAACACAGCATTTTGTTATTCCTAATAAACAAACAAATAAAAGTTTTAACTTATAAATTTGCGCTGTAATAAAATACACTCATTTGCAAAAAAAACGGGCACCTAAGCAATGAACCATTTCAAATGTTAATATTTCTTTGTTTGATAATTATAGGTAGTTTTATCCACACAATTTGCTAAATTAATAAGAAAATAATCGTTTTCATCAGTATTTCATAAAATTTAGATACAATTTATGGGAAATAATGCTAAACCTCGCTAGTAGTGTATATTCGCTAGTAGTGCATAGCTCATGAAGTAAAAATAAAAAAGTTTTTTTGTTTGTTTTTCTTTAATAAAGTAAAAGCAGATAAATGTTTAGTATCGAGTGTGACCCCCTCTAGCTAAAATCACAGCTTGAATTCGTCTGGGCATGCTAGCGAGTATATCCCGGATACTTGCTTGCGGAATACGTTCCCACTCCGCAGTAATCACATTCTTCAGCTCTCTGATGGTCTGCGGAGCCGGGTGTACTGATCTCACACGCCGTTTCAGAACGTCCCAGACATGCTCTATGGGATTGAGGTCGGGACTTCGAGCTGGCCAATCCAAACGACGAATGCCGACCTCTTGCACATACGCATTAACATCGCGGGATCGGTGGGCGCGAGCATTGTCGTCCATAAAAATCGAGTCTTCACCTAGAGCGGCCAATGTGGGTTGTGCATGAGAAATTAGAACTTCCGTTATGTATCGATGCCCAGTCAGTGAGCCGTTTTCAATGAAGACTAACTCTGTACGATCCATTGAATTTATTCCTGCCCAAAACATAACAGAGCCCCCACCATAAGGTGTGATTTCTTCGAAACATGCCTCTGCAAAGCGTTCTCCTTGTCTTCTTAGCACTCGCCGACGTCGATCTTCACCGAACAGAGATATCCTGGCTTCATCAGAGAACAAAACCCTATTCCAATCGTCTTGAGTCCATGATTCACAATTTCTAGCGAACCTAAGCCTGTGAACTCTGTGCTCACGGAGTAATTTGGGGCCGCGGGCCGGGCGGTGACTGCGTATATTGGCAGCGAGAAGCCTCCTCCTGACCGTCCATAGACTAATATGCACATTTCTTACTTCTTGGAGGTTGTTCTTAAGATCCACATACGAAGATTTGCGATTTCTCAATGCGCGACTCACAAGAAAACGATCATCCCGTGGTTGGGTACATGGTTTTCTTCCAGAACCAGGCCTTCTCTCGACGGAACCAGTCTCCTGATATCGCTGCCAGGTCCTTTGGACTGTCGAGCGACTAACATTTAGCCTCCTAGCCACGAAACATTGGCTGCAACCCTCTTCAAGCAGCGCGATAATTTTGGTAGCTTTTACCACTTTATCTACCATTTTTGATACAGCCAAACAGCATTAAATAAAGCTTTGACAGTCAAGGATATGAAATTAATCGATAAAAATTGAATAAAAGTTATGAAAGTCGATGTTAACTTCTGGAACTTCGCGCCAAAAATGTAGGATAAAAAGAGGTTTTCTGTAAAAATGAACATCAAATGAAAAATTGAATTTAGAACGTACTTTTTTAAATACCACAGCATTTTTAAAACCGGCCAGTAACGTGTACAAACGATTGAAACCTTTTTGGTATTGTATCTTTTTAAATATGAATGAAAATCAAAACCGCCCGTTTTTTTTGCAAATGAGTTTATATGTATACTAACTGACCGAACAGACGCTGTTTTGAAGAAATAAAAAAAAGGAATTCTCTTTGAAATCGAACGCAGCGCCACCTACCAGGTCCAAATATTAATCTATACCATTCTCGAATCCACTTGAACACACAAAAAATTTCATTAAAATCGGTCTAGCCGTTTAGAAGGATTTCAATTACAAACACAAAAAGAAGATTTGATATAAAGATATGAGTAATTAATGTAATAGTCACAACAAATAATATATATATATATATAGTTTTGGTCACATTAGAACAATTAATAGAATAGTTTTGCTCGCAGTAATTATGCCCTATTAGAGAGTAAATATTTAACATTCTTGTAACAAATATACCCCAATTACCATGTCGCGACACTTATACAAAGTTTAAACAATCATATGACAGTAACAAACTATTTGTGTTTGTCTATTTGATATACAATATCTACCTAACACTATCTTTCCTTGTGGGGACGGCGTAAGAATAGAAGGCCAGCCTCCTCCCCTTTTCTTGGGTAAAGGACGACTATTTTTTTGGGTTGCGATATGGCCAGCTTCATCCGGGGTGACGGGGAGACGAAGCTCCTCTCCTTCGCCATCAGGCCGACCAGTACAGTACCGAGTTCCTTGTTTTCCGGGGCCGGCCCGGCGAGTAAAAGATAACTAAAGGAGTTATGATAATACACAAGAAAAAGAAAACTCGAAATAAAATTATACCAGCAAGTCTGATCTGCATCGTATAGTAGGTCAATTGCCCTCCTATTATGGGGGAAGCTCGCCTAGCATTGAACTTATATGATGATAATGATGATTAATATCATTTTTGCATAATAAAGCCGCCCAATTAAAGTGAATATGGGATAATTAACCAAACTATCTTATATTATGGAAGAACTTGGATATTATTGTTAGATAGAGGTGCCTGGTACCGTAAGGTACCGTATCTATACAGGCAAGCAACAATAACGTATAAAGATAATAGACTACATAAATGACGTAATGACTAAGATACCGAACTACATAGCAGTTCGATTCCCACGCAGGATAATAATTTGTGTGATCCACAAATTGTTGTTCTGAGTCTGGATATAATTTGTGTCCGCCATTTATATTTGTAAGGGTTCCCTACAACACAAAGATTATTCCCTAAGTGCTGACTGAGATATTAAAAAGAAGCTTTTCAATACTGCCATTGTGATAGAGGTCCGATCCCAGCAGTGGGACGTATATGAGCCGGGATGGTGATGAATGTAATTAGTAATATTGCACATAAGATTATTTATTACAACGTTAAGGCTCAAATGTTGTCAGCACTGTCACTTTATTACAAAACTTAGTTAGATATAAAATATTATTCAATCTACACATAACTGTTCGACTGCACAGATGGCGTTAGTGGTTAAGATACCTACAGTGCCGGTGTAGAGAGTTCGGAACCCACGCAGGACAACACTTTGTGCGATCCACAAATTGCTATTCTTAGTCTCGATTTGTCTCCGTTAGTTATATGTTTGTAAAGTCCCCCGCAACAGAAGGATTATTCCCTTAGTGCGGGGTATATTTGTAACAACAACAACAAAACCGATATAATGTTATTCTAATATACAGCTCTTAAACTTAATATTCATAACATCCCTAAATATGACAGTAGAATATAACCTCACAAATGTATCAACATCACACTTTGCTTTAATTTAAAAAGTGTCCTTCACGGTCGGTCAGTGTGAATAGAACACACGGCATAGCGCGTGATTCAATGCCATAACATATAGACATATTAAGATATAATAGATATATATTGTCCAAATGATTTCGTAATTGTAATAGGTTACTGGCACGATTATTTTCACTGATACATGTTACAAGCTACGTAAACAACTTCGCTTGTGTAGAACTATTTTTCTTTAAAAAATCTACACCCGCATAAAGTAATAAATTGTTCCCTGTAATGATAGATTAAACATACAATTCAGCACTATAAGATACGGTCTTGCCCATGGGTGTCGTAAAAAACGACTAAGGGATATAATATAAAGGATATTTATATACAAGAGAAGACACAATCGAAATAAAACCCTGTACCAACCCGTTTGATGGGCGTGGTATACTTAGTCAAATTCAAATCCTTTATTATGTATAAACCCCGCGGGAGCACTTACATATTGTCATTTCTTTTACATTTTACCTTAAATTACTACCGGATCGGAACGCAACCGCACTGAGAAGATCCGACAAGAAACTCAGTGGGCTTATCTTCTTTTTTATTCACTTATTATGTTTATTTAAATAAAATAATATAGGTACGTAAGTAAGTTGATTTACCTTGTATTGGGAAAGCGAAACAATCTCGAGTCCAGTAGTGGGACTGAGAGACGTGTATCAGCCGAGATGATGACGATGATTAAGGAATTCCTTATGTTGTGTGGAACTTCAAAAACATACAAGTAACGGACACAATTTACATTCAGACTAAGATCAATCAATTAGAGTTAAGCATAAAGAATTATCCTTGTAAATAAAACTACTTTACGGATTTTATCGCGTTTGTATTTGATTTTTGATTGCCCGACGTTTTGAACACTTTACGGCGTTCATGGTCATGGGCGGAAAGTAGTTTTATTTACAATGTGTAATACTCTCGTAAACATCAGAAAAGAATTGTCCTGCATGAACATCGTACCCACTGTACTTGGCAGGGAGAAAGGTAGGTATTTAGGCCACTTAATCATGTGTGCGGTTAGCTAAGGCTTTTATTTTGATCGAAAAATGACGTCGACTGGCGACAATTCTCTTATTTTGAGCGATTTACATCCTCCAATGACATTAATAATAATTAGATTTTCTGGAATTCAACTAGTAATCCCTGAGCCTAGTGCGTTCAAACAAACAAACTAACACTTCAGCTATATAAATAGATTAGATATTGCATGATATCTAGGAATTTAAAATCGATTTGTTATCATTGCACAGCGAAATAAAATGTTTGCAAATTACATATTACGTCACCGTTATAATAATTTATTACAAAGTTCTATGTTATTTTTCTCGAACGCCGATAAAATATATGGAATACTCAACGCTATTGTTCCAGTCAATGTTTAATCAGCTGTTTAGTAGTAAGGAAGGTACCTAGACACCGTAAGCAAGGAAGTGGTCACAGTCGAGTAGTCATGTACTATGTCGCGACCTACGAACGCTGCACTTGATCTTCTATCAACAAGCTCAATAGAATAAATATTGGTGCATTCAAGCGTTTAACTAGCGGATATCTTTAATTATTTACCCACATATTTCTACGTTGTTATGATTCCTAAGTTTTTCTGTGTGATGACAGAGTCAGAATACAATTTACCACCCACTTTCCTGCCCGTAGGTGTCGACGACTAAGGAATATAATGTGCAAAAAAATCTATGCAAAAGAAGGAAAACTCTAAATAAAACCTCAACCAACTCGATATAATAGGTCATCATCATCATGATCTCAGCTCATGTACGTCCTATTGCTGGGCTCAAGCCGCCTTTATGATAGGAGGGAACTTGACTTACTATATCACGCTGGTCAGACGGATATAGATTTTCATCAGTGGGACGATTACTCTCCTATTCTGGAAGAGTCTCGAGCCCAGCAGTGAGACTTATATGGACTAAGATGATGAGATAATCAGTACCTTTAAGCTCTTTGTAGGCATTATAAATTTAAATATTTTGCCAGCTATTAATCAGGCCTGAGTGTGCCATATGCCCCATATGTATGTGCAAGATAAGGTATGCTCGTAATGAGACCACTTAGACATAAACAATCAATACAAGTAAAAAACTAAAATCCGTTTGCCAAACCCGAGCTTTTTTTATTTAATATAAAGACCTGCACTATGGGAATAATACTTGTACTGCGGCGGACTTTACAAACATATAATTAACCGACACAAATTATACCCAGACTCAGAACAAAGATTTGTGGATCGCACAAAACTTTGTCCTGCAAGGGAATCGAAACCAGGACATTGGCATTGTAGGTCGATATCAAAATCACTACGCCATGTGAGCAGTCAATTGATTGAATTTTTCTAGCTAATTTATTTATCAATTAAATATTACCGCTAGCTTTTCATTAAAGATTTTAGCTATCATAACAGTTTATGGGCATATAAGATAGCAGTTGGTCTGTAAAATCGCCATTCGCTTTATGCGTAGGATTTAAATCGGTATACCTTTTTCTTTTACACCTACGCAACATAAAATTTTATTGCAAACATTACTTATTTTAACTCCTTTGTCTCAATATTATTTATAGTAATATAATTCAAAGATTGATTATCTTGTCATCGGTAGCTACCTACATATATGTAGTTTTTGATATATATAAGCTTAATGTAAATGATTAATGTTATCTGTTTGTTGTTTTCTACCTATCGCTACTCAGTGTAGCATAGGAATTGTGTTTGATAGCGCAAAGCGAAGCAACCAATTAAATATAATTACAATTAATTTATATCTGTCGTGTAGTTTAAAACAGTTAATAAACGTGCAAATATGACGAGAACTTGTGTAATTTTTTTTACTGCCTTTGATGGCAGACGAGCGAACAAAACACTGGATAAAAAGTGGTATTGGTCAAGAAGCTCTTTAGTACTTGGGATACAGCCAGGGAACAATTTTGTCATAAAAATAATACAAATAAATCACTAAATCGGCATAAAATTCGAATTCGCAAGCGATATTTTGTTTTTGTTATTTAAAAAATCACCTTGCACATTGAAAATATATATTGCGGGGGATTTTACAAACATATAACTAACGGACATAAATTACGTCCAAAACAAAAGCGTTCCTTCTCTCTCTCTGGGTTCCTTCCTTGAAGACTCGTCAACTTTATTTCTATTTCGTGACTAATTCATAGGACAAGAATTGCCGTATCTATCTATCGTAAAAGATTGAGTCGCCGGCTTTCTAGCTCACCGAACGAAGCGGAGTAGAAAATAGCTATTAATCATATATTATGGTGATTTTCTGCGTCATTGTGATATCTGAATTGAGCCGGCCTACATATATATGGCTACAGATAATTGACAGCATCGTCGCCCTTGGTACCACTAAGACCAGTTAATAAAAAAAATTATAAAATGAACATTAACATTTGTTAATTTAGTTACTAGTAACGATAATAGCAGTAGTCACCGTGTGGTGATTTGAGTAAGAATACGATACGCCCCTTTTTTTTTGTGGGTGGGCTATGGTAAGCGCACGTGCGGCCCAGTCCGTCCAGGGCGATGAAAGGACGGCGCGCGGGCCCATAACCCACCCGTACCCACGTCACCTCGTTGTTGGGCCAACCACCGGAGCAGATGTGACTTGTCGTCAGTGGACGGCCCGACGGAATACCCTTTCGGGTAACCTCACCTCTCGTCGTCCTGGGACGTCGATCGTCGTCGCACGGTCAGCCTCCCTGCGGGTGACGGACAATTCCCCGGTCCGATCACCCGCGGCCTCGGCTAGGGCGGCATTAGGCGCAGATACTCGCGCCTGCGCCGCCCGAGTCGCCGGCGGCGGAACGTGTCGCCGAATAGGAGCTCTACTCGCACACGATCCGCCGCCTCCTTCCGTGCATACCCCATAGCATAAAGTTTACCCGCAGCAATAATCTCATAACCCATCCATCATCATCATCATCATCACTTCAGCTCATATACGTCCCACTCGAGCTTACTTTCAATTGCATAGATGTTATTTGCATATTGTAATCCATTAACCGTCTGTTACAACACCCACGTGCAAAAGAGGGGGTAGTGAATTGTATTCTTACTCCGTCACCATACGCATAGCCAACCCATTACGTGGGTCTAAATATAATGTGGAGAAATATAATATATTACACCCGTGCTGACGCATTTAGGGATAAAAACGTAAGGTTATAATTAACAATGAAAAGGAAATAGTGACGCTCTACCGTTAGAATCCAGGTATCGCATTTTACCTTAGCTGTACAAAAATAAGTTAAGTAAGAACATAAACTAATGATTTCCTAACGACTCACGATAACAACAGCTAGTTAAACGTGTCTGTACAGCTTCCTATCGAAGTTTAAATTAAGGTCAAAACATACATCTATCGAAATACGTACCTATAAAGTAATAAGTCAGCAGGCGGTAAACGATTATTGCTAAAATGTTATGATTAATCATGCATATTTATCCTTCTATTCATTTATTACTAAGTTGAGAAATAATTTATTTCTACTGAATATACTGAGTAATGTGTCCGTGACATTGTAGATGCAATAACAAAAGATACTTGTTTACTTCTACTAGGCACTTTGCCAGGTACGAGTAAGGGGAAAATATTCATCATACTCTTTAACTGAATTGTGAATCTAAGTGTATTTATAAATATTCAATCATATCATTAATTGAATATTTGGGTCAGACTGAATTGGGAGGTGATATCATCACCACAATTCCAATAAAGCAGAAGGATATAGGATACCTAGTTTTTCGATTGTGTTGTGCTGTATACTAAATAACCACAATAATAATATAAATAAAATTATATCTGTGTTTTCCTATTAATAATGCAAATATAATACTTGTAACACACAGGTACATAGATAAATATATATTTACGTTCAAATATAAATGAAGTTTTCTGAACAAGGTCACCAAAACATTAAACAAAAATAACAATAACCTCCACGACAGTCGTTATATCGGAATCAGACCGTCGAACGCAAGACTTGGAGATATATTATACAGATGATAAACAATCTATAATATAGCATCCTTAGCAGGTAAGTATGCAAACCGCAAAGATCTGAATGTCATTGGATAAACTGTGGTTGGTTGCGAAGTTGCGATTAAAGCCTTGTCTGCAACTTGTATTGAGTATTGTAAGGCAACCTTCCAATGATTTGCCGAACTACCGTCTACCAAAGAGTAATGCCATGAATCGAATATTGTAAAAAATACGAATCGTATATAAATCCAAATAAAATATGATATTTAATTAATCATGTTTAATAGCCAGTTCCTAGTCATTGAATTACAATGATATACAGCGGTATAGATGATATCACTGATGAGTTTTTCATGGTCATTGATGCACACACAGACTTACTTACAAAAATGACGAACGACTTTAAAATATGTAACAGGTACACATCATTTAGTACAAGTACATACCTACCGATAATTATGTCACGTTCAATTACGTAAGCATGCATTCGTCGTCATAGAAATCAGATTTTTAACGTCTAATTTGTAAAACAAAATACAAAAGTATTTAGAATATATCTAAGTGAACAATAATTTCTTTAGTAAGCAGAAATAATGGATAAATACATACTAAGAATTTCGTTAAGCAATTTTTAAACATTGTTCTATTTTTAATGTATGTATATGTACCATGGATAGATGAAAAGTTATGTAGTTAAATCTACTCATCTGTCTTATAAAATATTATATTAGTAATGCTTATATATTCGATTATTACCATATAATCATAAACAATACTAGTTACCTTGTTATTATGACTATTATGATCAGGTAACGACGTCTTATCAAAACACCTAAAAATTTTATCTCGATATCTATGCCGCACCTGATGATACTATCTTTTAGTGCAATAACATCATATATATTGTTTGACTTATCATTCCTAAAGTAATGCATTTCTAAGAAACGAATGCGATAGTGTTCCGAAATCGTTGATAAGCTTGTAAAAAGAGCAAATAAAATATGTATTATATAAGTGTATGATAGACTCGCAAATTATTATAATTATGTATTTTGTTATTTGGTTTTTCAGGAGGTTCACCGCTACTTATGTTACCCGTGACTGTCTTAAAAGACTAGTAAGCGATATGATATGCATATAACATTACAAGGATTAATTAATTACATGGAGTAAGGGAAGACAAACTTGACATAAAACCCTACACCAACCCCTCTGATCAGCGTAATAGGTCAATTTCCTTCCTATTGCATTTTACGTTTTTTTTTTTGTATTAACACTGGAAAATTATATACCTAGATATTTTTACTAAGCATTATGTATGTATATGTTATTCTTTCGTACGGTGTAGTATCGACACACTGTGATAATTCTCGACACACGTTGCATACAAATCATTTGCATTCATCAATTTAACTGTGCAAATAAAAAATAAGATAACTAAATAGGATGTCCTAATTGCAACTAATGGGTCAGATTAGCAAAATTTCGAGCAATTGTATTTTTACCATAGTGAAAAGGTGTGATAAAAAGAACTTAGACGGATGTAATAAGAAATGCCACTTACCCACAAGTACACATTTCACAGATGCATTGTTCTTTGACGACTATTTTTTCTGGCTTCTTTGGACCACCTCTGGGCCTCGTTTCATATTCTTCAGTGATCATAGTCTCCTCAATTGTGGTCCTATCGTCTCGGGTTGTTGTTCTATCGTCGATAATTCTTTCATCGTAGACGGTGCTAACGGTCGTATCTTCTCTTGTGGTGTCCGTGATACCACGATCCACCACGTCGTATTCTCGAATAACGTCTTCAGTCGTTTGGACATCGTGCTAAAATGAATATAATACATTTATCTTAAAATACTATTTTATCATTGTGTTTGCTGATATAAATAGCAACAACATTAGATTATGTAAATATAGTTTACTTTTCTAATCTATATTATAAAAGCAACAACTAAAAATTATGGCTCTTACCAAATTTTTGAAGTCTAACTTGCTCTTGTCGACGAAAACGTCCGTTCTGATCTTGTCGTCTTCTTTAGCATCTTCATAAGTTGTGATTTTTCTAGTAATGCCATTTTTAGTGACGTATCGGGTGACTTCAACTTGGCTTTTCGTTTTTTCTACTTCAAAAGCCTTTCTAATTGTTTCTCCTGTATCTGTAGTCAATACTGTGGTTTCTTCGGTGTCTATACCTTCATATAAATCTTTTACATCTTCATTTATTTTTGTGCCAAGAGTTACCTTTTCAATTCTCTTAAATGGATATTTTTTAACTGTGTCAATAATTTCCTTTAGAATTTTATCGTCAATATTTCTACTTATCACAATATTTTTATTGCTCACTCTCACATCTTTTTTAGTTTGTGAATTCTCAATTAATTTCCGCAAGTCACTAATGGATGTGAAATCTTTTATGTCTCTTGACGATAATATTATATTTTCTTGGGTATCTTGCCGCGTCAGATGATGTCTTGGGTGTTCTGGTTTACCAAATGGAGACATTTCCTTTGGTTTTTTAGGCCTGTCATCATCTTTCTCGTATATAAATTTGCCATTCCACGTCCCTGTGCTTCTCTCATAGGTGGTCAAAGTATCTTTTGTTTGAGATGATGTAGTAGATTCTTTAGTCACATTTTGTTTTTCCGTTGTTATGAATTCTTTAGTCTCTTTTGTATCTTTTACATCCTTTATATCAGGAGTTGAAACATCATGTATGTTAGAATAAATATTTTGATCGGTCACTTCATATATACGTTTATTATGTGCGTCATCAGTGTCAGTTACATATTCAGTTATAGGTTTCTTCTTAGTAAAATCACCACCATATGTATTGCTGGTCGATGCAATTCGCTTCCCATCCTTATATAATGCGGATTCTTCTGATATCTGCATAGAGCTTTTAGGGATTCCATCTTTACCTGTATCATAGTGAGATTCTTTATCCAATACATGACGTGAATATTCATGTTGTGGTTTAACTCCTGGACCACTAACGTTGTGGCTTTTCTCATAAGTTGAATGATCTTTATTATCGCCCCATTCCCTATGATCTCGATTAACAATTCTTTCTTTACCATCAATAATTTCAACAACATAAGAGGATGTGGAGGCTTGCTGAGCACTGCTAGTATTACTTTTTAATATTTTTGTGGAAAAGTTTATGTTATCAGTATTAGGAACTTGTAAAATATTACCGACTTTTTTCAGTTCATTTTGTATGGTTGAGTCATAACCATAAAAATTGGAAGAATCCGTCTTGTGTATATTACGCTTTCGATCATCTCGATCTGTCGATCTGTATTGAACAATATCTGAGCTCGTTTGTGTAGTACTATAATCTTGAGCTATATTTTGCTGATTGGAATATCTTGATTCAGATGTCAAATGATCATTGCTTCTTTTGTATTGTTGATATTGGTCGCCTCTATTACTCGGTTCACGATCTGGTGTTGTATAATCTCTATTTGTGATATATTGATGTTGCAAGTCATCTCTCTGTATAGATGAATGCTCATCAGATGTCATTTTTTCGCGATCTGTAATGTACTGTTGGTGTTTAGTAACATTATCTTTCTCCGAAGTGACAGTAGCATGCGTGCTTATTTGTTTACCATCTTTTATAAACTTGGAATCCTCCTGAACAACCATTTCACTGGAAGGCTTTTGTCCATCTTTTCCTGTATCGTATTTCGCTTTCATATCATAATTTTGTATGTTATGGGCAGATTGTGGTTTCATACCAGTACCACTCACGCTAACATAGTCTTCTTTCGAGGCATGCTCCTGGGCATCACCCCATTCCCTTTTCGAGCTATCAATGACACGCTCTTTCCCGTCAACGATTTCTACGACATATGAAGACGAGGAGGATTTTGTGATATTGCTGCTCTTAGATTCACTTGTTTGAGAAGTGCTACTAAATTCTTTAACATTTCCTTTTTTATCCAGACTGCCTTCACCACCGTAAAAGTTAGATGTATCAGAACGTACAGTTTGATTCCTCTGTGTGGAATCGGGAGAATTTCGGTATATATCCTTACCGCTCTGCTTAATATTCTTATGATCAGCAAAGTTAGCTCTGTTTGCGGCATTTGTAGAAGAACTGGACGTCTGGTCAATCAATGTCTGACGTTCATTTTGCAGAAATGAGTTCGAAACATTAGCAGTTTGGGATCTTTTCGAAAAAGTATTAGTGTTGGAGGCATTACCTGTCGTATCAATGAAAGCTGTATTCATAGTTTGGTTAGCCACATTAGAATCCACAGTCCTGTCGAATGTTTGACTATGACTAGAACCAGATCGCTGCACAGAGGTCGACGAAGATTGGAATGTTTCAGATTTAGAGCTGTGTTCATGGGTCTTTGAAGACTCTTGTATGGAGCTGGAATATTCACCTGAAGTAGATTGCGCCATGTCACTGACGTTATGTTCATGTGATCTTACTTGAGACAAATCAGTCATTGATGGAGCCTCCGTGATAATATAATGTGGATGGCTGTTATAATGCTCCGATATAGTGGAGCCGGCAATAGAAGAATGATCGGTTACATCAGTTATCATAAGTGGGTCATCTTCTTCGACCTTTACTTCGATATAGCGTACCTTCTTACCGGAGCTAACCTTCTGCAAAGTATTGCTGCTTTGCACCGAAGTTGACGAGCTGGTCTTCTGAACACTTGTCGATGCACTACTAGACGATGTCACTTCGGACGATTTTGATTGTTTAGTCTTTTTATTTTTTATCGTCATTTTGTTCTCACTAAATAATTAACATATATTCTAATTTATATAGGAGATTCTTATATTAATACGTTTAAATATATTTTAAATATAAAATTAATCACGTAAATACTTGTCAAAAAATTGCCATGTACAAAGTAAATAATGGTCGCGAGAGTCGTTCGTATCGTGTGTCGCTGAGTGCGCGCGCGCTTCTCGCAACTGACTCGCGGATTGTGTGTATCTGAGTCTGCGGCGACCCAGGCGCCCCTCACACTCACACCTTGACGTCGATCCACACTCGCGCCCACCAGGCCTTCGCGACACGTAAGCGCTTACACCTCAGTGTTGGACTCATACCAAAAATGGTGTAAAAGCTGTACATCTCTCTGCTTATTTAATCACAGAACTTAGTCATCAATTTAACACCATTCCGGACTATTTTATTTATTAGCATCTTATATAAAGGCCTAATATAATATTTATTATTTTATCATCATAGCCTTCATGAAACCCTAGAACAAAATGAAAGAGAACATGAATATACATTTTTATAAACAAAAAATACGATAAATATTTATAGTAGCTATTTAAATATAAAACTAAGCATGCAAAAAAGTAAATAATTTTAAACATAACACTACTAGGTACAGGTACTCACTGTTTGTTTAGGTGTAGGATTTATGACAATGAATACACAGCCACTGTCTGGAAATATCAGTATATCTACAACAACCTTAGACGGCTTCAAGCCTCCGCTGCCAGTAATCCTATGAAGGTGAACACGTAATGTCGTACGGTGAAAATAGTCTATTGATTAACCTAAATAGTTCATTCATATTGACATTTTCAATGTCGCAGAATAACCGCGTGCCCTCCGTTCAAATCTGAGACTTTGTTCGGTACTTTCAAAATCTCCTCTTCCGTAATTAATGTTAATATTCTTTACACGTTTATAAAATTTATTTCATCATCATCCATCATAATCATCACATATACGTCCCATTGCTTGGTTCGGGCCTCCTCGACTATGAGAGAGATATTGACTAACTGTACCACGCTGGTCAGACGAGTTAGTATAGGTTTTTATATCGAGTTTTCCTTCTCTTGCATAGACGTTATATGTATATTACACCCTTTAGTCGTCTTTTACGACACTCATAGGCACGAAAGGGGGTGGTAAATTGAATTCTTGCTTCGTCACGACACGAAACAAGAATTCGTTTAGTAGTACAATACACAGAACAGTAATATGTAATTATTTTTAAAACGATTGCACTTAATAATTTTATACCATCATTTTCATTAATTTTAAAGCACTTTCAGTAGATATGCTAAGGTGTCAAGTAAAACATTATTTGGATTATGGCGAACTTACTATTTGTCACCTTATTTTTTTATCTTCAAGGTGAATAAGGCAATGTAATGAGTACACGAGGTGAACAAGGTGAATAATTAACAATATTATTACTTTAAGAAACAGAAAACTCAAAAGAAACACCTAAATATCCATAGCTACATGCAGGTGTTGGGCGTGAGCGTAAAGTAGGCCAAACATCCACTGTTGACTTTTGTGACGAGGCCCTTTTATGTAGGTCCCCAGTTACTTCGTCCCTACTCAGTTTTGTATTATCTAATCTAATTTATTTTTTGTTGGCCATACGAAAAAATACGTTTACCTACGCATTTACTGCAGGTGAGTGCAAGGAGTATTTAGGTCACGCTTATGCAAATTACGAGAGCATCTACTACAAAATATCCACAAAAACCAACATCTGCCCCACGGCTTCATCTACTGTGAAAGGATTTGAAGGTTAACCTTTTCCATAAGCAATTCTGACGACGCGATGGTTAGTTAACTGACGGTGGCCAGATGTACGCTTATTGTCGCAGACTCTTCTCCACTGCCTTCATATTGAACCTCTTCAAATTTATATTTCCATCGTCGTATCATGAGTCTTACGCCTTCACCGTTCTTTATTTGCTCAAAGACTTGGTCAACTCTAAAGCCTCGTGACTTCTTGCGTCTCTTATATATCTAAAAATTTGAGTACAGAGCATCCAAGCGAGTCTAGGACACGATATAATCTAAAATGCCTACGCGTGGCATAATTTACATTACTAGTTTGTTTTTTCATTTAATTTCAACGAAATTGTCTGCATACTTACAAAAAGATATTCAGCTCTCGCGGGGTGACAGAATAAGAATACCTACAATATGTCACCATCTGTTATTTGCCCGTGAAAGTCTTAAAAGCCGACTGCCTCCAGTCGTCATCGATATTTGCAGCAGCACTCCCAAGAAACTTGTAACATTACCTGCCATCTCCAAGTCGCCTGTCAGTCGTAATTTTTTCCCTTTAAGGAGACTTATGTCTTATCATCATCACCATCTCAGCTCATATAAGTCCCACTGTCGGAGCTGTGCCTCCTCCACAATAGGAGAATAATTGACCTATACTATACCATGCTCGTCAGATGGGTTGATATAGGGTTTTACTCCAAGTTTTCCTTCTCATACGTAGATTTTAAGTGCATATTGTATTGTAAATAAAATTACAGATTTTATCGCGTTTTTATTTGATTTTTGATTGCCCGATGTTTCGAACACTTTACAGCGTTCATGGTTGCGAATATAAATCTCTGTAATAACGATGACTTGTTGGACGTGAGACATCTTAGTCCGCCCGTGACCATGAACACTGTGTTCGAAACGTCGGGCAATCAAAAATCAAATACATACGCGTTATATCCGTTAATTAGTTTCATTTACAGTGTGTCTGAGTGTGTAATACTCGCATAAACATCAGAAATCATTATGCATATTATATCTCTTACTCGTATTTGATTGCTATGTGGTAACAGTAATAAATGCAACAATCCTTTAGTAGTGGGTGTTGTAAAATACAACTAAGAGCTTTACATCAATCTGAATCAACTCCACCTGATGTCATCTGGTCAACAATGACATTTCCAAGGATAATTGACGTCAGACAGACGTCCGCTCATAAAAATATTTCCAATAACTTTTGCAATATATACGATGGCAAAGTAGTAGTAGTATTTTTTTTTCACGCTGTGGAAATGCATTTACACATTATCCCCCATCGGTTACAGACAGGGGAGTGTGTGTGAGACTCGCCGGCCACAAAAATGACCGAAATACCCACTAAAACCACAGCAGCCCCTTCCGCGCTTTTACGGGGTGCCGGAGAGATCATCTGGTGACATTCTATCCCCGACATCCGAACGCTTGGCCGTCTGGCCACGTCCTGTCATCATTCAGGGCAGTGGGAGGAGGAGCGCATAGCGGCGTCTCCTCCTCCCTGGTCGTCGCCGACGGAGCAAGTCAGCGGACGCAAGCACCTCGCGTGCCCGCTCCGCGGCCTCCTTCCTTGTCATGACAGCCTCACAGAAGGAGGCCATCGACGACCAACAGCTGTCGCTGCCAAGCATCTTGGAGATGATGGTCGGCAACGACAGGTCTGTTATTCCCAATTCCGTTGACAGGGCGTGGCGCTGAGGCCCCCAGGCGGGGCAGACTTCCAGTGTGTGGCGCGCATCGTCGATTAGCGCGCCACACTCATGACATCCTGGGGCCTCTTCTCTTCCAATTTTGTGCAGGTACTTACCGAAGACCCCATGTCCGGTAAGTACCAGTAGTAATAGTCCTACTAATATTATAAATGCTAAAGTTTGTATATATGTGAATATGTTTGTTGCTCTTTCACGCAAAAACTACTGAATGGATTTTGATGAAACTTCACAAAAATATAGCTTACATATCAGAATAACACATAGGTTATAATTTAACCCGATATTCCCACGGGAAGGGGAACTATGCGGGTAAAACCGCAGGGTGCTGCTAGTAGTACATATTTGCGTCAAATCCAACTAATTCAGATAAGGATGGTGATCATCATCATCTCGCTCTGTCCCACTTATGAACTAGACCCTTCTCCACAATGAAAGGGAAATTGGTGTACTACATTATGTTATCATATTATCATACCCCACCCGGGTTATAAGGTTTTGTTTCGAGTTTTCGTTCTCTTGCATAGATGTTATATTTATATTGAATCCTTTAGTCGTCTCTTACGACACCCACAAGCAAGAGAGGACTCGTAAATTGTATTATAACTCCGTCTCCACACTGAAAATAAGAAGCAGCATGATATAGTCAATTGATAAGTCAAGTGCTCGCCTTCCCAATATGGAAGAAGCTGTAACCCAGTAGTGGGACGTACAAAGCCCAGTTAATGATAGTTTCATAAATACCTACACTAATCACGTACACACGAAGTCAATACAGGTACCTTTTCTTTTGTAAACGGTGGCAAACGAGCAAACAGTAGATGGTAAGTGTTGCTACCGCTCATGGACCTTTGCAAGACCGCTGCCCACCGCGAAGAAAGTGAAGGAAGTGTGAATGCGTGCAATAAGGTTCGGTGATACTAAAGGCATCACTAAAACCCACCACACGCAATCACACTTAGAAGGTTGGACTTCTGGCTCTCGCAAGCGCAATAACAAATTACTACTACTCAGGCGTCGATTTTCTGCGAGAGTGTGGTACTACCCCGGACGAGCCGACCCGCGGCTGTAGACAGATAACTGTCAACAGTATGGTCCCACCACTACACTAACAGTCTTTATAAAAAATAAGTGAGGAGTTTTTGGCGGGAATCTGAAGTGTCATGTGGTGTTCTTGTATTATATTCAATATCTTAGTGTTTTAAGTGTTATGTTAAATAATCTTGATGGCATTTTATGTAATATGTAGCGACAGAACTGCTGAGGTGTAGTGAATATGATATAAAACTGCTATACATACCATTGTATTGCCACCAAAATTCTCAGAAGATACCCTTAAGAGTGGCCATTACACTGTTGAGGGCGACACTTTGACTTACTGACAGACCGTTACTAACATGAAGAAACTGAGAACTTGAAAAGATAATTATAACTCGACACTGGCAAAAATGGCTCTTATTTGTAGCTGATTGCCAAGACAAAAAAGAAGAAGAAGAAAAAATAAGTGTTAAATTCACCATTGACTTAGTTCCCATTTCATATTATCAAGTAATATACCAACCTATCCAAGTAGGTAAAACTTAGTATATAGTTACTCATAACATATGCGTTGACACACATATTTGCATATACTTTTGGTGTTGTACAGAACCACAGCCCGTAGGCTACAAGTTTTGAGTCGGTCGGTTTGCCATCGATGCAGTACTTCGATCGTGCCTACCTACTGCATTCCAATGACCTGATTTTTTGTATGCCAATCCGAATGCACAATACTCCGTACTGCGTTTAAATAAATCTTTATTTTTCACATGTGGCATGGTATTTGGTGGTCCGAGATATATGTGGTATTTGTACCATATGATTAGGGTTGCCAACCATGCTTTATAATAAAGTATCCTACTTTATTTTTGGTAATTATACTTTAATACTTTTGCATACCAATAAGGAAGTATGTGAATATACTTTATTTCGAACCTTAAATAAAACATAACACTCATTATGGGTACTTAACAATTTAACGTGAAAGTGAAAACGGACGGTGGAAACGATTTATAATTACTAAATGAAATATTAGATGTCGGATGTGGTGTGAATTAGCCTTTATATGTGCTAAAAGTACAAAAAATACGTTTTAGGGTAATTCAAGCATAAAATTTGAAAAATACCTATTTTTCTTCCAAATATTTTTTTTTCTATACAAACCATTTTATACTTTTTTGTCTAAAACGTTGGCAACCCTACATATTATATATATGATGGTATAGCATCATTGTATGTGGTAAGTTATGATAGATTATATGCCGTGCTAAAAGGTCATAATCATCATCATGATCTTATGTCAATTGCTTGAGCGACCCCAATGTGTTCTCTGCTTTCATACAAGCTCTACAAGATATTATCTCTGTGGTCACTCTCTGTCTACCATGTCTAAAGTAAAGATGAATCCAATCCATCCATTCTTCTTTGAGCTGTTCTCAAGCCTCCCTCACAATTGGAGGGAAATTGACCTACTATAACACAATGGTCAGACAGGTTGTTATAGGGTTTTATTTCGAGTTTCGACACACCCGGGCAAAATAGGGTGTGGTAAATTGTATTCTAACTCACATGGAAAATTTTGTCTTATACTTAAAGAATTCAACAGTCATACTTAAAAGTTTCCTCACCACATTACTTTCATCCCGTAGCTCCGCTACATGCAGTCGTTTCTCATCCGTCGTTTTGGCTATCCAATATGCTGATCCATACCTGCAGCAAACTAGCCTTTATTATTTTTTTGTAAATTCCCTTTAATTTAAGGGTTACTTCAAAATCACATATTGTACCTGTGACCTACCATGAAATCTGGGCGCACGATCTAAGTCATCATCCCTTTGGATAAAAGAACCGAAATATCGAAAGCTCATTAAAATGGGGTAATTGTAAAAAAAAAAATAGAAAATTTGAAATTAATAACTAAAAAGAATAACTAAAGGCACGTGTCTCTCAGGATAGTCCCGTTTTGAAAGGGACTCTCCTTTTCAAAACGGGACTGTCCCTTTCGAAACGGGACGTATAGGCTTTAGATATCGTAGACCAATGCCATTCCATCATCATAGCGGCTCTTCCACAGCAATTTACTTTTAAATATCTAAAAAGAACAGATGCAGGATCTCTAAATAAAAAATACATTATTTATACGAGAGCTACATGTATTCATCAGCATCACAGCTCAGTACTAATGTTATAAAATTAAATATTTCCCAGACGGTTTTAATTCAATGGACTGGCAAACTGTCACTGCTACTTTCACGACTATCATGCCATATGTTCGCCAAACAAGATTTCTAAATTAGCTAAGACGCTACCGCTCAACTTCCTTATTAAAAGTCTAGGTTATATTTTTTTTATAAATATGTCCTATGTAGCAATATCGGGTAGTCATAGTTGAATTAGGTGAGACTAGGAGAAAATGTTTACTCGAGCTAATATTTAATCTATCCTTACTAATATTATAAATGCGAAAGTATGTTTGTTTGTTTGTTACGCTTTCACACTTGAACCACCGAACCGATTTCAAAAATTATTTCACCAATGGAAAGCTATAATATCAGAGAGTAACATAGGCTATATTTTATCTCGATATTCCCACGGGAACTGCAACTACGTAGGTCTTACCTACGAAGTTCCCGTTACGACTGTAACCGAAGCGAAGCGAGGGCGGGTTGCTAGTACATATACCTATATAAAACACCGTCCGTGTGGTGACAGAGTAAGAATACATTTACCACTTCCTCTCTTTCTCGTGGGTGTCGTAAAAAACAACTAAGAGATACAATATGCAGATAATTATCTATGCAAGAAAAGGAAAACTCGAAACAATACCCTATACCAACACGTCTGACCAGCGTGGTATAGTAGATCAAATTCTCTCCTATTACAGAGGAGGCTCGAGCCCAACCACAGTTGGACGTGTATGAGCCGAAATGAATGAATGATATAGGTATATAAAGCAAAAAATGTTTCTGTCGGTTATAGACTGTGAAACCACCTAACCGATCTGCTCAAACCGGTTTTAACATGCGGGTGACGTGTCCGGGGATTAGTCCGTCACCCGCCGAGAGGCCGACCGCGTGAGGAAAGACCGACGTCCTCCCCGAGGGGGGGGACGTCGGTCGATGGCAGGGTACCCCGATTAGGGGTATTCCATCGGGCCGACCACTGACGACAAGTTAACGCTGCTCCAGTGGTCGGCCCAACGACGAAGGCGACGTGGTTTTTGGGTGGGTCGCGGGAGTTGCGTGCTTAAGCCCCTCTGTCGCCCCGGACTGAGTGGTGCGGAGGCGCGCCGACCGCGACCCACCCACAAAAAAAAAACCGGTTTTAACATAAAGGTAATATAATGCCAAGATGGTTTTAGATACTAAATCATTGCATTAGCACTCGGTATATAGGCGCTGTAATCAATCTCTTTTTATTTAATTTCTACAGAATCTAGTCAGTCTATTCAGCTAGTATTTAATATTTGAAAGGGCTTATGTAATTGGTATTTAACGCAATTTCTAAATTATTGAACAAAAATCTAAATTATTGATAGTAGATTTGTTTCATGCTATAGACAGGATATCAAAATCTTTATAGAAGAAGAATTAACAAAAGGGGTTAATAACTTTCTATATCTTTTTTTATTTAGTATTTTATTCAGCATTGTAATGGTATAAGTTTCCAATAAAAATGTAGTAAAAGGATTTTTAAGCGAAAACTAAAGCGTTATCCTATTGGAACTCTAAATACAAACAAAGACTCTCAAATCACATTACACTAAGTTGATGAAATGGCTATTGAAATACAATCTCCTTACGCAGAACGAGGCGATAGCGCAGGGGCCATAGGGCTTTCCACTGGCAAAAGGCGCGACGTATGCCTGAGTACAATCAGCTGCTGTTGCCATAGGGTTGCGGGTAGTTCGATCAAGGATCAGTTTGCCACCCGCAATGAAGTCTGCCGTGTCACTGCAATGTGATTGTTGCTTAAGGGAACAAGCACAGTTACTATTGACAGAGTCCGAGTATCAGTGGCCCACCCATTAATCGATAGTGGGGTACGGCCGAATATCGTTCCTACCGGCTGACAGGCTCATGACTATCTTAAAAATTTCCTTACTTTTTAAGCACGAATCGACACCCGATACTCTCACACTGTCAAAAAAAGTATTAAATTTAATAAAATTAAATATTACGTACCTACCTACTTAATATCTGTTATTTGGAAATCCCATTTTAATATTAAGTTCTTTGTTGGCAAATGCGTTTGTTTTAAAATTAAATCCATGACAATTGATACTTTGACTCTTAATTATGATAAAAGTGATAATTTATTTCGACTTTTTTATTATAGCTGCTGGTGGCAAATAAGCAAATAGTACCATCTGATTGTAAGTAATACCGCCGCTCATGCATCTTTTGCTAGGCCGCTGCCTACTGTGAAGATGTTGAAGGGATGTTAACGCGTGCAATGAGCTTTTGATACTAAACGCATCACCGAAATCATACGCAAACACCCTCAGAAAGTTGAGCTTCCAGCTCCCTCGCTCACTGAACGAAATGCAGTACCAAATTGCTACTATTCAGACGTCGATTTTCTGCGAGAGTTTACTACTACCCTGGATGGACCGGCCCACGGCTGTGGATAGACTGCTGTGGATAGACTGCTGTCGACAGAGTGATCCTACCACTTATTAAATTGTGTAACTTAGTTTTTAGTCGTAGATGGCTATGACAACTTTACCGTGGTCGTTGGTCGAGCGCTGAGGGCTCTTAACCCGATAATTAATTTGGAAATCAAAGCGAAATATTTACACACACAGTTTCTTCCTCGACGTCGAATTCTGAAACCATCCGCGTATTACAAAGGTATTTAACCTTTGTAATTCCATGTCTTTAAAACAACAATCTGCTAAGCCCAGTGTCCAAGACTCTTCATCAGTGTTCTTCTCTACAATGAGCTTAAAACTGTACAAAGTGAAAGAAATAATACAATGTCCGCTGACATTGCAATAATCAAGTGTGGGTCAAATAAATTGAGGCAACCCACTGACCAAAGAGTCTGTTGATATAATAGCCATTGAATACTGGACGAGATTACAACATAGTTGAAAATATTATTAGGATAGTGGAACGAAGCTCTACTTATTAAAAGTTATAATGATTGTAATATACAGCAAAATATATATATATAACATGCAACAATAGGCCTTTCCTCGAACAATATTGAAGTCTCTCACGACTTAGCAACTTGCTACTACTTTTTATCCTGGATTCAATAAAAACTTTGTCAAATATAAGCAATTTGGCACGTGTATTCTAATGGTTATATTGCGAGACAATTATAAATAATGACGATGGACTACTTTTGTATTATTGTTGTATCGTTTATATTAAAAAAGCTACTCTCTTAACAACATCAATTAATATCAATCATTATCATCATTTCAGCTCATATACGTCCCACTATTGGACTGAAGCATCCTCCACAATAGCAGGGAAATTGACCTGCTATACCTGATTGATCAAATGTGCTGGGTTATTTAATCGATGAAAGGGCTTGCTTATTTGATCCCTTAGTGGTCTTTTACGACCGCCACAGGTAAAAGAGATGGTAAATAGTATTCTCATTACTTCACCACACAGAAAACATCATTCATCATTGTATAGTTAAAAAACTAAAAACTAACGTAACATTATCCCTGAAATCAATACAGAAAAATTAAATTAAATAGATACCAAACCGGTCACAAGATATTAGTCAAAAAGTTATTAAAGTCCTCCAAAATGTTTACTGTCGAATTATCGATACCCAAAATGTTCAGTTATAAGCTGCTATAGGCATTACATGCAGACGTGGGTTGCGCAAGGCCCCGTTGCCTTTGCCTATACATGGCAGTGGGTGGGCGACCTGTCTTTTGAATCATACACCCACGGAACGATTGTCTTGTCTGAATGCTATTAACTCACCAGTTTAAATATAATTTTAACTAACTGTATAACAGTTAGTTTAAATTATGAAATTAAATATTCAATCTAACCTTACAAACTACTTTATTAATAGTGCCAATAGATAAACTATTTTAATAATTTTCTTTATAGTCCGTATAAATAATAGATTTACGTCCCACTTTGCATCATTACGCCTCACACTGGAAGAGTATTTATTGTACTATGACCACACCGGACGTGTTGGCATAGCATGCCATTTTGAATTTTCCTTCTTGTTCTCCCCAGAGCGTAGGTCGGTTATCATAAATAACTCCCGCATGAAGAAAAATTTTAAACACATTAAATTCTTTGTACATTCTCCAACTTTGATTTCTTCCTTGCTTCATTCCTTGATTTACAAATGTCTAGTTTACCCTTTTTTTCATGCTCCGTTAAATTGTCTAAAAACAGTCTTGTTAGGTTAGTGCCTACAGTTTCGACCGAATGACTTGAGTCAAAGTCAAGTCTAATGCCCATGTCATTCTTGTTGTTGTCATATTAGTTGTGAATACGATTCTATCTGTTGTGAAATTGTCTATCATTATTTTTACACCTAAGACAAACGGTCCAGTTACATAGATCCAGTTTCGAAATAGAAGTCAACTAACGAACACAACTCGGCTGGGCAGTGATTGGAAAACTGAGGAGGGTCTTCTCGTCCAATACTCCTTAGTGTCTGAAAACAAAGTTTCATAATCAGTTTGTGTTACCAACCTATAGCACTAAAATGTGGTCTCTAAATACCGGCCGCATAACATGGTTAGAGTTGCTAAGCCATGGAGAGAGCTATGCTCGATATTTCTCTACATGCAGATGAAATCCGTAACACGAAAATCCGAAAATCTGTGGAAAATGGGTGTATCCGACATAAACCAAAGATTTAGTACGTAGAAATGGCCGGGGACAGGCCACATCGCTCGTCGAAACGACAACCGTTGGGAAAGAAAGTTCTGGAGTGGTGAAGACGAATTGGACGACGCAGCATAGAACAAATCCCACTAGGTGGACTGATAATATCTCAAAGTCGCTGGGAGTCTTTGAATGCAAATGGCACAGATCAATCTGATTGGCATTCTGGTGGCAAAGCCAATGTCCAACAGTGGACGTCTACGGACTAATAGATGGATGATAAAAAATAGAACTCTAATTTGGCTCAACTTTTTGTCATCATCTCGGCTAATATGGGTCCCACCGTTGAAATTAACGATAAGGTGTTTTAACTTTCTTTGCTTCAATAATGTCTATTGAATTAATTGCTATATAGGATACATCCTGTACCTATAGAGTCGATAACTTTGAAATTTGTTATTTTTGTGTACATATTTTAAAATTGCTTAGCAGTTTTGGCTTGTTGCGCCTTGAACTCAATGGCATTGAAGCTCAGCAGTTGTCTACTGAATCTTGGAATTAAATTTGAGTTTTCATCCGAGAAGTAAGATGGATCTAATGTAAACATATTTTATATTTACAAGGGATCGCTCCCATATACATTTAGAAGGCAATGAAATTGCAATCCTCTTAGCTAAACAAGGTACTCTTTTATTAGAAAACGAGACGAAAACCTGTTGCAATGTTGTATCTGAACCCCACACAATTTACGATATACCTCAGCCATTGGCTAAAGTTCATCATTTTGCAAATGCAATAAATTTTGTGAAAGCGAAGAATTTTACGGTTTGTGGTGTCTCCATGCATTTTCGCATTCCCCCAAAATACCTTAAGACGATACTACTGCTACATAATGAAAGGAGCCCAAGATTGGCGTGATAATCATGCGGTCGAAAAAGTATTATATAAATATATACGAATAAATAAAATTGGAGTGTCTGCTTGTAACGTCAAAAGAATAGGTTTTTTTCATGCTCCCACGATTATTTGCACTATAGGTACACATGCCTAAAAATTACTTTATATTTTTTTTGTCTGTCTGCCTGTTTGTTCCGGGTAATCTTCAAAACGGCTAGACCGATTTCAAAAGTTCACCAATGGAAAGCTATAATAACAGGGAGTAAACTAGGCTATATTTTATCCCGGTATTCCCACGGGAACGCGAACTACGCGGGTAAAACGACTAAAACCGAAGCGAAGCGAGGGCGGGTTGCTAGTAGTATAATATAAAGAGTAAGATAAAATGCTAGAGGACTACTACTTAAGGATGCAGTAAACCTTCACTTCAGTTTAAAAGACCTCAAAGTAAGCCCACCAGTTCGCAAACACTAAGCAAATTAAATATCCTTCTGTTGGACATAAATATAGAGAGTCTATGGAGAGTGTTATATAATCTATGGTAGAACCTGTGAGAACGTGTGTTCCGGTATGAGGTATGATTAATAAAGTGATTGTAAGAAAATGGACCCAGTATTATTTAATTTACACACGTCGTCCTTCGCAATATAAAAGCCCAACACCTTCAACGTGGGACTCTACAGAAATGACATGACAGTACTAGATACAAAGATACAAAGATATTTACTAAAGATACAAAGATATATATTTACTGACTTCATTTATTCAAGAAACCTTATAAAGAAGTTCTTCTTTTAGTAAACTGTTCTCCATTAGGTAATAAACTTGAACTTGTATCTATACCTACCAAGATATTATAATATTACTAGCAGACCCGGCCACGCGTTGCTGTGGCTAATGTTTTTGTTATATTACATTTTATTAAACTATTTAAGTGGAACTGTAGGAGAACATCTGTCATGGAGGTCGTCATATTTTTTTACAAATGGCATCTATGTAAAAAAGCAAGTTAAAATCGTATATCACACGTTTGTATGTTTGACATAGCAGCGCCATCTATTAAGTAATTACTCAATCCAGTCAACAGATATCGTCATCTGTTAAAATCGTTTGGCGTTAACAGATAATTGTGAATGTCAAATAATAGACAAATAATTTGCAATAAAATAATATTGCGACTATAAATTAAGATGTAAGATATATCCTATCTTTCAAGTTGGATCAAACTGCACACGGTGTGCAAATTTGATTAAAATCGGTTAAGTAGTTTAGGAGTCCATCGCGGACAAACGTGACGCGTAATTTATATATATTAAGAAGATATTAGGTCCTTACATATGTAATTGGCGTTTTGTACGGGAGGAATATAAAGTCATTTTTTTTTGTATAATATATTTAATTAATCAAAGTATGCACCGTTGTTATCTATGCATTTTTGCCATCTCATAGGTAGTTCATTGATCCCTTAAAAAATTCAACTCCGATGCGGCAGTCCAAACCGCCTTCAAAGAGTTTATTGATTCTCGCAGTATGGTTTTTTTAGTAAAGGGATCAATGAACTACCTATGAGATGACAAAAGTGCATAGATAACAACGGTGCATACTTTGATTAATTAAATATATTTTTCAAAAAAAATTACTTTATATTCCTCCCGTACAAAACACCAGTTTCATATGTAAGGACCTAATATGTACTTAGGGTGACAATATCTTTCTATACACCATATGATGACATCTAGAGTCATCTATTGTGAATATAATAGACTATACTTAACGTTGGTATAAGCACTTTTTAAAATGAGCACATATTCCTCTTCGTATACCTTTTCGTAAGTGATACCATCTAGTTTTTTCCTACTCAACTACGTATGCCGTTGGAATGCTTGATTTTACTTGTTTGCATAAATAAATAGATGGCAGCACTACCAATAAAGTCGATAAATGGCGGCGTGCGTCACATCACTGCGCAATCAAGCACGGAAATAAAATAACAGCTGTTCTACAATATTCGCTCGGGCAACTCAGGCAGCAGCTGTACCACGCAGCCGTTTTCCTTGGGATCGCGATTGTTTGGACATTGCTTTCTCATTGTTATACTAGTTTGGACTAATCTTTCACTATTATACTAAAGTATATTATTTAGAGAAATAATAACTGTACTTGCGTTTGAAGTGAGTGAATCATAAATTTGTAATCGTCGTTGGCGTTATGTTTACCAAAATTCTTCGTACGTTGTTATTGTGACTCAAGTTGAAATGCCTCGTGAATACGTGGAACGCGAGAGAAGCTTCACAGTGATAAGTTGATAGAATCTCTTTTAGATAGTGATTTTAGGAAAATTAGTTCTTGACCATGTCTAACACAGTACCTACTAGTTCTGCGCTGAGGGCTTTGGCCTTAGAATATAAGAGTTTGCAAGAGGAACCCGTTGAAGGGTTCAGAGTGAAACTTTTAGGTGAGGACAATTTATTTGAGTGGGAAGTTGCAATCTTCGGCCCTCCAGACACGCTGTACCAAGGTGGATACTTCAAGGTAATTACTATTAAATTATATCTTCATTAGTTATGACCTGATAGCATAATTATAATTTTGGAGAAGAAAAAACGTTATGACTGTAATGACTCACAAAACGTTAGTCATTTACTTTTTAAAATGTGATTACTTATTTGATTGTGAATGCCTAACCAATAATGCTTATTCATACTCCATTAATACCATTATAGTGATTTGTATAACAAACTATTATGTATATATTAAATTTTTACATACCCAAAGCATTGTTTAGAATCCATCGTATTTTACTCTGAGGGGTATTCAGAGATATATAAATCCTATATTTCATTGCCAATTTAGACTAGTATTTTATACTTAAATTAGTTATATTTGTATGGTTAAGAAGTTATGATCCTGAGTCTGGAATCTCTTTGTGGCATTTGGCTATACAATCATAATTTCATGTGATAGGAATGTATTTAGTGTCTGGTCTTTGATTGAGAAAGAACGTTAATATTTAATTTTAGAGGAGTCTGCCATAACATAAGATAATTAACTGTACCAATGTGCTGTTTTTGTTCTTTTTACACTTATATACATTAGTTATGCCTTATCTATACAATAATAGACATCAATTTATATGTATGTCAAGAGCCTTCAAATCTATAATAATGACTTTATATATAATTTTAATTATAACAAAACTCATTATTAGTAAAAAAACAAAAAAATATTATTTTTCATCCTTACTAATATTATAATTGCGAAAGTAAGGTTGTTTGTTTGTTATGCTTTCACACTTAAACCACCAAACTGGTTTCAAAAATTGCTTCACCAATGGACACCTATAATATCAGAGAGTAACATAGGCTATTTTATCCCTATATTCCCATGGGAACGGCAACTAAGCAGGCTAAAGCAGGTAAGGAGACTGAAACCAAAGCATAGTGAGGGCGAGTTGGTAGTACTTGTATAAATTAGGTATTTCTTGTCTAGAAATATTAAAATATACAATAAAACCCATTTAAGACGATTTCGCAGGGACCCAACCAAAAGCGCGTCTTAGGCGGGAAAGCGTATTATGCGGGAAAGGGAAAAACATTATTTATTATATTCTATTATTATTTTGAATACCTACGTATTAAATGTAACATTTAAAAATTACCTAAATAAAATGTTGTTTATTTTCTTTATTTAATATACTTACTACTAGATATGGTTATAAATATTAAAAAACATGGAAAATTATAAAAAAAATGTTGTTTATTATTATTACATTACTTAAAGTGATTACTTATTTTAGTTCGACAAAAAGATTTTGAGGCATTACAAGATTTTCAACGTAATGTAGTTATCGCAGTGCATCTTCGCTTGATTCAAAGAAGTTACATAGCGTCTTAAATCATTAACTGCTGATAATGCCTGGGAGTGTGACAAAATCGGAGTTGACTCAGCTTCTTCTTGGTCATTATCACTTAGGGTCGCTCGACAGTCATCACTTCGTCAGTCGCTGGCCGCTGCCGCAACGGTTAATGTGTATTTGAGTGGCACGTGTTGGCGTATTAAACGGGATTACGATCGTATTAAGCGTTAAGAACTGTTTGAAAACATATCTCAAGTTGCTGGGACCGACGCAAAATGGCGTATTATGCGGTCAATCGTATTAAACGGGTTCTACTGAATATGTATATATAACAGCTCTCATATGCTCACCTTCTCGTTTAATAAACACATACCCTCACATCCAATTGTTAGGCAAAGGCCTCATTTTTGACAAGGGCAATTATAGATCATATTAGTGACTTTTCTTTTATATGATTTTTAGTACTCATATCTAAACATGTTTAGTAAATAAAGACAGTAAATGCAATTAGTTACTTGAACATATAATTCTTGGATTAACAGTGATGCTAAGGGAAGATACCTTTACTAATGTCCTACAATTTTTAGCCATTTTCTCCATTGGTGAACATCGTTAGTAAGACCCAACTTGGCTAAGCATAGTATTATTGAGATCACATACAAAAAATTGATCACATTGTATTAGGGTACATTCCTTAACCATGCTTAGTGTCTCCAATCTAATCATTGATTACAGTTTTGGGGATCTCGTTTAGTATAATACTGGGCAATAGCCATTAAGGTACCATCACAAAGGTGTAAGGTGACAAATGTATTTACTGTTCATTACTTTTCTGTTATACAATACTTCTTGTAGTAACAAACCAACCAAGCTATATCTTTGACTTTGACTAAGATGTAAAATTTATGAAAGAAGGCTTGTAGAGTTAGAAACTTGGCTCTACATAAAATCTAATTGGCATTTCCAGCCATATGTTCTCATCTTGGCAGCATATTACATGGAAATGTCTTATGGTGAGATTTCTTTGTTTGAAACCCAAGAGAAAATCAGTTCTAGATCTTTTTATAAACCATTAAAATATGTCTTACCTCATCAGTAATACAGTGTTTAAAGAAGTCTATGTTGGACATAGAGAAATAAAAATGCTATTCTATATTCAAAATCTTCATTACAAATTCTTGTTACTGTGTAGATGTTTAAAATTATTCATTACACTAGCAATAATATATTGTTTGTGTAAATTTATGTGTAATTAATTGCTACAATTACAATTATGACACTTAGTTTTGGGTCACTCACCTCATATGAGTTTGAATGAATATGTGATCATTCTGTTCAAGGCCCACATGGTACATGTTAATGAGCTAATATTGTTACCGCTTTAGAGTTCATATACTAGAGGTTCGGCTTGACCATATATCGATTTAATAATTTAGTTTTCTCTTTGCATCCCCCAAGGCAAATGTGATTTCACTTTAGTAAAATCTAAATGATTTTGGTATAGTAAAAATATTTTCACTGCCAGGTTTTAGCAGTCTAAAGCAATAGAAAACTATGCGTGTATTTAAAAAAAAAATTGAAAATATCTCGATCCAGTTATTGCATTGCCTAGAAACTTATTTCCATTTCATACCATATATTTGGCTTATGGTAACAGTTTGGTTAAGAATATGGCACCACCCAGTTACTTGCCTGCCCTTACTTGGGACTGGGCAACAGTATTATTTTACAAATCTTATATTGACTACTGCAATTGCTATCGCCTGTCTAACATGTCGATTCTACATTGTCGATTCTATTCAAAAGAACATCTAAAGCACGCTATGCATGTTACAGCACCGTCTACAGTGAGCTTCCCATATATCTTATCGCTTCAAGTAAGCGTGGTAGGACCACACTGTCGACAGTTATCTGTCTACAGCCGCGGGCCGGTCCGTCCGGGGCAGTACCATGCTCTCGCAGAAAATCGACGTCTGAGTAGTAGCAATTTGTTACTGCGCTTCGTTCGGTGAGCGAGAGAGCCGGAAGCCCAACTTTCTGAGGGTGATTGCGTGTGGAGGGTTTTGGTGGTGCCCTTGGTATCACCGAGCATCAATGCACGCATTCACACTCCCTTTGCTTTCTTCGCAGTAGGCAACGGTCTTGTAAAGGTCCATGAGCGACAGCAACACTTACCATCAGGTGTACTGTTTGCTCGTTTGCTACCGTTTGCAATAAAAAAAAGTAAATTCTTAACTTTTCGCCTAATAGTCCCTCCATATTGAGGTTTCATTTGTCAGAAGACGCTATTTTGTTTTTTAGATATCAAGGCGTTATAGTGTAAAATTATAAGCATATTGTGGGATTGCAACTCTTGTCCTACGGCTGCCGTCTTAGGAAAAGGAGTGTAAATGATTTTATGGTTTTTCTGACAAACTAAGGAGCACAAAAAGTTATCAAAGTATTTCTTGTTGCAAATAAAATTCTCTAGAACTTCGGTCCAGTAACTTTTAGTCATAAAACCTAAAATAATAAAATTACAAGCAAAAATCAATGAAACTTAGAGATAAAATTTTCTATTGGTTGTTGTTCATAAGAAAAATGATAACAGGACATTTTTATAGAGCTTTTTTCAAGGAATGATTTTCATTATAAACTTTTTATTTTATTAATTATTTAAGGTTTTACAGTGCTGTGAAAGGTATATTATTCTTCAGTATCCGTAATTATAGAAAAATATTAATAATATATCATAATTCAATCATCTTTTCATTTTCTTTTATGATAATCTTTTTAATTATTGATAGAAATGCTAATAGAAAATATTATCTTAAATTTCTTGACGATAGCAGTTCATATTATAGGATTATCCGGTCTTGTTGTCGAGTAAAAATTAGTTCAAAATGAACTAATTTTTATGACTTAGGGTAGAGTTTAGGGTTAGGGGAGACTTAGGGTAAAGGAGACAAAATTAGTTCAGAATGAACTAATTTTTATGACTTAGTAGAGTTTTTATTTGGGGTGGGTTACGGTCAGCGCACTTGCCGCCCGGCTCCGTCCGGCGACAGAGGAGTGGCGCGCGATCCCATAACCCACTGTAGCACGTCGCCTTCGTCGCTTACGCTTGCGCTGACTACCGGTACCGAGTTCTTTGTCCTCCGTGGTCAGCTCGAGACTTATGGTAGAGTGAGAGGTGGTTACACATTGTATTCTTAACTTGTCACTACACGAAAACTTGTACGCGAAGCAAGTTTGATATTACATATTGTTTAAATCTCTACATATTTATATTTCATTTAGAGATTTACTAGTATACTAGCAACCCACTCTCGCTTCGCTTCAGTTACAGTCGCCTTACTCGCGTAATACCCGTTCCCGTGGGAATACCGGAATAAAACATAACCTTTTACTGCCTGATATTTTAGCGTTCCATTGGTGAAAGAATTTTTGAAATCGGTTATTTGGTTTACGCGTGAAAGCGTAACAAACAAACAATCTTACTTTCGCATTTATAATATTAGTCAGGCTTTTAAATTCAAATCCCCAAATATTCTACGTCTCCACTTAGATGCTAGGTACGTCATCCTTGCATTCAGCGGTCATTATTCAATGTTATACATAACATAAGGAAATTGCATGATGAATTAACGAATCAGATTGACTGACCACATTAAATAACCTGCATTTCTTGATAAATAACTTTCTAACTTCAACGTCATTTAGGTATGTATCCTTATTAAAAATTGCAATAGTTCTTGGTTAATTTTCACATTAAATAATGTAACCCATACTTTATTATGCGCTTTATAATTTGAGAAGCAGTGTTGAAACAATACAGTTATATTATGGTGATTTTAAATCTAAACGCTGGGAAAAAACATTAAATGAACCGTAAAGTTTGGTATTATAACGGTGCCGAATACCCAGTGAGACCATACGCCCCGTTTTAAATGGGACAATTCCGTTTTTAGGCTGTCTGTCCCGTTGTCCTGAGTTCCATACTAAAAATGTCCCGTTTTTTGCAAACAGCATTTTTTTTTTATGGGTGGGCTATGGTAAGCCCACGCGCGGTCCTGTCCGTCCGGGGCGATGAAAGAACGGCGCGCGGGCCCATAACCCACCCGTACTCACGTCACCTCGTTGTTGGGCCGACCACCGGAGCAGATGTGACTTGTCATCAGTGGTCGGCCCGACGGAATACCCTTTCGGGTAACCTCTCACCTCTCGACGTACTTGGACGTCGGTCGCCGTCGCGCGGTCAGCCTCTCTGCGGGTGACGGACAATTCCCCGGTCCGATCACCCGCGGCCTCGGCTAGGGCGGCATTAGGCGCAGATACTCGCGCCTGCGCCGCCCGAGTCGCCGGCGGCGGAACCTGTCGCCGAATAGGAGCTCTACTCGCACACGATCCGCCGCCTCCTTCCGTGAGATTACGGCCTCACAGAAGACGGCGACCGCGGCCCCCACTCGGGCCAGATATTTGCCACGAGCGACAATTCCAGAGAGAGCAGTCCAAGGAATTGTCGCTCGTACCCGGGGAACACCACGCGGAGGTTTCTGGCGTAGCACCCCTTTGCAAACAGCATAAATGGCCGTTTGTTAAATGTAGTGACAGAGACGTGCTGTTGCTTTTAGACGTCTTGTTTTAGTTTTTAATGTACCTATTTCTGCGAATGTGGTGTCGGTTACGAATACTACCAATCCTTAAATTACCCATGGAGGTCGTAAAAGACTACTAAGAGTTTTTTATCGCCTTGGGCCAATAACTCCATCTGATGCCGTCATGTCAATAATTATATTCCCAAGGAGGGTTAACGTCAATCAGGCGCCCAGTTATAAAACCAATAACTTATATATGTACTATGAAATAAGAGCACATTTAAGTATACTCCCAAAAAAACCGATGGTTCGATTCAGAAATGAAGTGCTAGAGTAGCTTTTGATAATTAAATGAATATCATCTTTATGTTAATGTATAAACATATAAAATAATATGCGAGATTGTAATCTTTGCCAGCAGCGTGAATTAATAATTAACATAATACTATATTTTGTCAAAAATGTAGTGCCTCAATCTAAATTCAAGTTCATAAAGATGTATGACCTATTGAGCCAATAGCGTCTTCTACAAATATCACATGCTTACAAGAAAGTTTCAAATATGCACTATTGCACATTGTAGAAGACATTTACGACTTCAACCTTATATAGATTAAAGGAAGAGCAGAAATACTAATACTACTAAGTGCCTTTTAAATTCGCTCATGCAGGTTGCCATTTCATAGTGCAAGATTTAACACTGAAGTTTTCGTTTATATTTTCGTAAACGTGACAATAATTACAAAAGTACGATTATACATTGCCTGCATACGACCGATCATGATAGCGTAGTTTTCGCGCACGTTAGGCCGCACAGGATCCGCAGGTTACAAGCACTACAAAATAGATTCATGCGACGGGCTACGGGAGCACCGTGGTTCATTCGTAATGTCGATTTACACATCGATCCCGAACTGCCGACCATCAGGCAGTACATGAAACGTTGCTCCCGGCGCTACTTTGACTCTGCCGTGACTCTCCCCAATCCACTAGTGGTTGGGGCGGTAAACTACGTCCCCTCTAATATATCCGCGGTCCGACGTCCCCGTCGTCTTCTTGATGAAGAGGACGACTTCATTACGATCGCCCAAGAAAGGCCTTACACCGCTCGCGCAGCGATTACGAATGAAACTCCGCGGTACCGGCCTCGCCGTCGAGGTCGGAAACCGCGCCGCGTAAAAGTCATAAAAGGCATAAAAGTCTAACCTAAACGTGGCCACGCCCACTTTGCTATCAGCGACGCCCCGAGCCGAGATCCGTTTCCCACAGGGGGAGCCCTCGGGCGATGTTCGCTTAACTTTCTTACCGGGCTGTGAGCCATCAGCCCATAGTCTGGGCTAAGCTGTCAAGGCCATCTGCGGCCAACAGCTATACACACTAGTGTTGCCCAAAAAAGTCTTGGTCTTGCGAGAAATGCGAGACCGAGACCAAGACCAAGACCGCTTAATCTTTGCAAGACCAAGACCAAGACTGGCCCTGCAAGACTTGAGCAAGACCAAGACTGGGCCTGCAAGAGTCTCGCGGTCTTGCATTTAATTCAAATCACCATTTCAGCTTATATACGGTTGAGCTCGTGTCTTCTACATAACAGGAGGAGAATCAGCCGTGGCCGGAGGGGAATCGCCACGGTGATCGGCCGTGTTGTTACAGGTCATACATGTCAAGTTTTCCTTCTCTTGCACCGATGTTATATATTATAGCCCTTAGTCGTGGGTTCGCAGTCACGGGTAAAATAGGGGGTGATGAATTATATTCTTACTCCGTCACTACACGGCAAGTCAAATCAGTCTTGAGATATCCATCTATTGGCCAATCGATTCCCAATGTTGGTGTTGGCTTTTCAGAATTACTCTTCGGAAAGGCTTAAGGACAAAAATACCGTAATCACGAGAGTGCTCTTGCCCATTATACATATTTATATATCCGTTTATTCATTAGCCCAACGACGTTCACTGTTGGACATAGAAATAGGCCTACAATTAATCTATATAAATGTCCATGTAGGGACAGAGTACGATCACCATCAGGCAATACATGAAGCGTTGCTCCCAGCGCTATTTTGCCTCTGCCACGATTCACTCCAATCCACTAGTGGTTGGGGCGGTAAACTACGTCCCCTCAAAAATATCCGCGGTCCGACGTCCTCGTCATCTTCTTGAAGAAGAAGATGACGCTATTATGATCGCCCAAGAAAGGACCCACACAGCTCGCGCAGCGATAACAGATAAAACGCCGCGGTATCGGCCTCGCCGTCGAGGTCGAAAACCGCGCCGCGTAAAAGTCATTAACCTAAACTTGGCCACGCCCACTTTGCTCTCAGCGACGCCCCGAGCCGAGGTCCGTTCCCCACAGGGGGGAGCCCTCGGGCGATGTTCGCTTAACTTACTTACCGGGTAGAGCCATCAGCGCTCACCCATTGACCGCGTTAAGCTGTCAAGGTCATCTGCGACCAACAGCTACACACACACAAAAAAAAAAGACAGAGTACGAATATAATTCACCACTCTCTTACCCGTGGATGTCGTATCAAATCGGATCGGGCAATGGTGTTAGGAACCCATGAAAAAAAATTGAAATAAAAATATCGATTCGTTAATGAATTGAGAGACATGTAAGTTCTCAATTTTGTCATCGTTTTTTCGTGTAAATTGATTAAAATGTATAAAGGAATGATACTTAATCTACAACATATTCGTATTTTGTTAAATGTTCATTAGAATTTGAATAAATCAATGATTACGTTTGCATAAGCAAGACAAACTTCGCTTTAACATAAATCAGCTGATCGGCTGATGACCGTTGATGAGTCGCCTTTGTACCTACGTAACCATTGAAAGGTTCGCGCAAATCTAATACCTATTTATACTGTCGAAATTTTACATGCTTACATATATCCTGTCTGTACATACCTACATAATGCATAAAATTTAAGGCATAAACTCTTAGACACACATTTTTGTAATCACTATAACTTTTACGTTATATTGTTTTTGTGTAATATACATTCTAATTATGATCTATGGCTGTTGAACTACAACATACATGAACAGTTGTCCCATAACCTGATACACCCTGTGTATATAACATATGTGCAAGAGAAGTGAAACTAGAAAGAAAACCCTGTACCAACATGTCTGACCAGCGTGGTATAGTAGATCAATTTTCCTCTTACTGGAAGGAAGCTTAAGCCCAGCAGTGGCACTTTTATGAGCTGTGACGATGACGACGATTATCATAAAATTAAACCATAAAATTTTAAATCAGTTTTATATGTTCTTGAATAAATAGTATATTAAGAGCTACATGGTTCCAGCGGCCAAAGTATTTATATAGGCAATAGAGCAACAGGTTTTTTTAAAGTATCCAGAGTATCAGTAACTAAACTGGAAATACAATAGATACATACCACTTAACTTGAAGGGGAATATAAACAATCGCATTAATTGTAAAATATCGCATTGATTATAAAATGACATAAAATTTATTGTATCAACTGCCTCGTGTGGTGACGTCTTAAGAAAATAGGGTCGAAAGTCCTGTCATAAGAGTAGTAACGCTGTCTAATGGAACACCAGGGGAATAGAAGAGTAATTTTCTCCAGTGGTAAGTATTGTATTCAATAGTGAACTATAGGCTAACAGATGGATAGATAGGATAGGATATTTGATTAATTTAGTTAGATTTTTCATTGCCATGATAATTACTGTTACGTTATTCTAACTGCAAAACTTTGCGAGACTCTTGCTGCAATACCAAGACTCGGGTGCGCAAGACCAGGACCAAGACCCGGGTGCGCAAGACCAAGACCAAGACGAGACCAGGTGTGATGTTGCAAGACCAAGACCGGTCCAAGTCTCGTCTTGGTCTTGCATTTGGGCAACACTAATACACACACACAAAAAAAACAATAATTACAACTATGACACTACGTCCCAATAATAAGCACAGGCGTCTAACAAAATGGGAGGTAAAGCTGTTGTAGTAGATGATAGTTGCTGGTCAGAGATGGCTTGACATTATTCAAAGGGATTTGATTTCAAATTTCTTCCTTACAATTATATTATTTAACTAGCAACCCGCCCTCGCTTCGCTTCGGTTTTAGTCGTTTTACCCGCGTAGTTCCCGTTCCCGTGGGATTACCAGGATGAAATATAGCCTAGTTTTCGCGCTGATATTATAGCTTTCCATTGGTGAAAGAATTTTTGAAATCGGTCCAGCCGTTTTGAAGATTACCCGGAACAAACAGACAGACAGACAGACAAAAAAATATAAAATGATTTTTAGGCATGTGTATAATGCAAATAACCGTGTGAGCATGAAAAAAACCCATTATTTTGACATTACAAACAGACACTCCAATTTTATTTATTGGTATAGATTAGTAAGTTCCTGTTCCCGTGGGTATATCGAGATCAAATAGAGATTAAATTATTCCTTATATAGATACTACCTACCTGGTAGTAAAATATTACCAATATCCGTCTAGCTCTTTTGAAGATTATCCCGCACAAAAACACGGACAAAAAAATTAAACTGGTTTTTAGGCTTAGATAGTGCACATAACCGTGTGAGAATGAAAAAATAACTTATAGCCCGGCCGCTCAGAGATTGCGTTCCTGACAGGTCATGATAGAATGGGCGATGTAACTTTGAACTGGCGTACTATTTACGGCACAATTTTAAATATCTTATATTTACCTTATTAACGAGTAATAACATTAAAAATTTAATAATTATGCCAACTTACAATAAACGTATTAATTTTCGGCTAAAATTATTAACAATTACTCAATTAACAAATATAAAAACAATAGTTTTAAAAATCAAAACATGTCAAACTGCCCTGTTTCAAGGTTTTTGTCTTATGTTTGTTTTTGTAGTGATGGGACAAAATAACGAGATAATTGTAATCGCATATTTTTATAATCTTAATATAATCTGGCGGTATAATATTAGTAAAACGTTATAATTTTATTTTATAATATATAATGTATTTACTATTTAATAAAGTTAGTAATACGACAAAGGTACACCCAATCAAAACTTAAGAAAATAAATATCGTGATAACAATCACATCTATAAAAAAAAAATGAAAATAAAATGACTTACTACTTTATATTACTAGTGAAAAATGGCTACCCGTAATAGCGTTGTGGGGACCGCCATTTTATGACAGTCACAAAGAGTCATTTCTTGTCGTCTCGCGCGCATAGACTACGTTCTCCAGTGTTTCTCAATATGTATTTTCTCGTGACTGTTATTGTTGTTTATTTGACTGATTCTCCTTGTTATATGAGGTCAGCCTCTGCGCTAATCCAGACTTTTGTTGTGTATCGTATATTACTGTTCTGCACTTTCGGTGCAAAAATAATAATGCCAAAACACGGTTAAATATTGAAAAGTGAAACACGAGAACTAATTATCAAGCTTCAATATTACCTTGAGCTTGATATACAAAATGGCGGACCCCGTAATTATAACAAGACAAGAGCGCATCTCTCAGGCGCTTAGAATAAGCGAACGGACAATAACAAATATTAATACAGAAAAGATCGGCTCCTCGGGCTCTGGAGAAAATACACTGACGGACTCATAAACTGCATCAAAGTAAAAAACGACTTTGAAATAAATATTTTAACCAAGTATGCAAACTTTCTACACAGATTTAAATTGAAACGTCTAGATTGGTTCGTTAACTTTAATACAGCGTAGGGTTATATCCTTAAGTTTAAGTTTGTGTACTGGAAAGGACCTTAAAACTTTTTTAAAGAAAAAACAGAAATTTAAAGAAAATTGGTTTTAACAATAGGCACAAACTTTATGCAAGGGTTTTTTTATGTTTTAATAAGGTGTATTACCTCCACGTGCCCTTATTACGGATTCTAATCGGTTCCGCATAGATTTGATTAGGGTTATTAAAAGATCTTGCGGAATATTGTCCCATTCTTCTGATAGTGCTGTTCTTAGTTGTGCCACTGTCGTAGGCACAGGATTTCTCGCATATACAGCTCTTTTTAAATTGTCCCAAAGATGCTCATTGGGATTAAGATCCGGGCTGCGTGCTGGCCAATTCATTGTACGTATCCCAACCTCTTCTCAATATTGTCGAACTTGTGCAGCAGCGTGCGGCCGGGCATTATCCTGCATTAAAGTAAAATTTTCGCCTATAAATCCCATGTAAGGCACCACGTGATCTTCTAAGATCTCTGTTATGTAGCGATGTGCAGTCAAACCCCCTCTACTACCGTTTTGACGGACCATGTCTATGAACACAAGTTCTGTTCGCCCGTTCATCGATATGCCACCCCAGACCATGCACGAAACGCCTCCAAATGGAACACGCTCCTCAATGCAACTTAGAGCATATCGCTCCCCACGTCGACGATAGACTCTACTGCGACCATCTGCACCATATAAACATGTCCTACACTCGTCTGTGAACAATACGGAGGCCCATTGCTCATCTGTCCAATTTAGGTGATCACGCGCAAATCTTAAGCGAGCTTGTCTGTGAGCTACAGACAACTTTGGACCATTTGCTGGTCTAAAAGGGGTGATATCCGCTTCCTTTAACCTTCTTCTTATTGTTCGTGCACTAACGTTTACTCCACGCACTTCATTAAGCTCTGTTTTGATGTTAACTGACGTGAGGAAACGATTTCGCAGGGAAGTTGTAACAATAAATCGGTCACCACGACCAGTGGTTGCTCGAGTTCTGCCTGTACCACGTCTCCTTTTGTAAGAACCTGTCTCCACAAACCTTCTGTATATTCTAGAAACCGTAGACTGGTTTAAATTTAAATTTCTACCAATCGTTCGTTGATCCAAGCCCTCCCGCACCAATGCTACAATTTGAGCAGCTTGTTCGGACGAAGTACCTCGGAAGAAGACTCTCGATGAGTTAAAAAGCAAACCCAACAATTCTGTTGGTAACAATAATTCAATTGACAAAAGAATGAAAAATCAATAAGAATCAATTTTAAAACTTTGCTATAAATAACACGAAAATCTGATACTACGAGTAAATTTTCTTTGCCCGTCTATATTCATTTGTTTTACTGCAGTTCTATTTTTAAATATTGCTTTTTTTTTAAGATTAAGGGCCAGTCTCTCCATATTTATATAATTTAATATAAAAAGATTGCATACTTATTAAAAAAATCATTTCAAAGTAATCCCGAAGTTTGATACAGTTTGAGTCCGTCAGTATATTTTACGAATACCAAAAAAGGAAATGCAGAAATGAACCTATAACAGACAATGATAGCTTTGAGGCTGATGCTATAAGGAATCACATTCATTTATCATCACTCACCATAGTTCATAAACATCCAAGTACTGAGCTCGAGTCTCCTCCACAATGGGAGGGAAATTGACCAACTGCACCACGGTAGTTAGACGTATTGGTATAGGGTTTTATTTCGAATTTTCCTTCTCTTGCTTAGATATTGTATGCATATTATAATCCCTTAATCGCCTCTTACGACACCCACAGGCAGTAAAGGGGGGGTGGCGAATTGTATTATTATTCCGTCATCATACGGAAGCATATACAGGATGTATCAGGTTATGGGGCAACTGGTCAAAAGGAAGCTAGGCAATGGTGGTAGGAACCCATGAAAAAAATTTGAACGAAAAATATCGATTCGTTAAGGAATTAGAGACATGTAAAGTTTTCAGTTTTGTCATCGCTTTTTCGTGTAAATATGATTGAAATGTATAAAGTCAATGATACTTAATACGCAACATATTCATACTTTGTTAAATGTTCATTAGAAATTGAATAAATCAATGATTACATTCACATAAACAAAACAAACTTCGCTTTAAAACAGCTGATCGGCCTTGGACCGTTGACCGCTCGTCGCTCGTAGGTACAAACCTACACTATAGTGTTTGCCAAATAGCATGGCAAAAGAGGTGATTTGGTGACCTTCACCACGATATCATCAAATCCAAGTAATTTATCGCGAATTCTATCGCTTTCCATACAAACAGTCTTATCGTTGTAATATCGTTATTCGGCGACACGTTCCGCCGCCGGCGACTGGGGCGGCGCAGGCGCGAGTATCTGCGCCTAATGCCGCCCTAGCCGAGGCCGCGGGTGATCGGACCGGGGAATTGTCCGTCACCCGCAGAGAGGCTAACCGCGCGATGGTGACCGACGCCCCAGTACGTCGAGACGTGAGGTTACCCGAAAGGGTATTCCGTCGGGCCGACCACTGATGACAAGTCACATCTGCTCCGGTGGTCGGCCCAACAAACAACGTGGTGACGTGAGTACGGGTGGGTTATGGGCCCGCGCGCCGTCCTTTCATCGCCCCGGACGGACAGGGCCGCGCGTGCGCTTCCATAGCCCACCCAAAAAAACAAAAAATCGTTGTATTATCGTGGTGAAGGTGTCTAGACTGTACAGAGGTTACAAACATTTGTCTGCGTGTAATTTGTTTAGAATTTTAATTAAAAAATTATTAAACACCTACACGTGCAATAATAAAGCATACGTACACGTTACCTACCTTACCACTGCCCTAGCATGAAACTGATAGCTAACCTATCTTAAGGCTAACTTTTTGTTAAATACGTAAGGTGAGGTAAAATAATATACTGAAATAATTTATTTATGACTTTACAAAAATCTATAGTTCTGGACTGTCACTTCCACTACTGTTACTATCACTGCTGTCTGATACATGAATTATGAATGCATCAATCTTTCGGTATGTACTGTCATCGAGGCCCATCATTTTTTTTTCAATACCTTTTACGTGCTCCACACGGAATGTCAAACAAAATGGTGACTGGGCCACACGACGCCACTGATCTCGTACACCTGACGCTAAAATCAGTTAGAAAAGATTTTATGTTTGATACACATAACCTAAAATCTTGCATCTACTTGTATCGCACAGGTTTAGGTTTATTACACCTGACGGTAAAATGAGTTGAAAGAAATGTGTCATAACTTAAAACTTGGCATTTTTTGGGCGTTACATAACTCTTCGAAGCTAATTACGTATTTAATTATAGGATCTATATTATATTGAATTTATATAAATATTCTCGGTACTTTAATTTTAATGTTACTTAAAAACTTTTGGTATTCAGACATTTGAAAGTAATTTGGCATTGTTATCAATGATATTATTTATAAGATAATGAAATGTCACCAGTTACAGGTTAATCTGGTATTTTAAAACAATGAAATACATGATTATAGAATTTTAAAAACATATATTTTCTATGGTAATTTTACTAGATTTCGTAAAATTTTGGGTTGTGCTGTTTGTAATGTTGCTTCCTGGTAGGCATCTACCAAGAGAATTTTGCGATACAACTTTTCGAAAGATTTGTATGGTAAGCGATAGATTTTTTTGCATTTTAAGATATCGTGGTGAAGGTAGGTGAAGGTCGTTTTTTGCCACGTTATCTGGCATTGAGTATATCATTGAAACGTTTGCACAATTCTAGGTATTATGAATGAATTTATACTGTTGAAGCTTTACATGCCTACATGTATTCTGTTTGTACATGCCTACATAATACGTAACATTTAAGGCATAGACTCTCAGACACATTTTTTTGAAATCACTATAACTTTTATGTTATATTGTTTTTTGTGTAATGTACATTCTAATTACGATCTATGACCGTTAAACTACAACATACTCGAATAGTTGCCCCATAACCTGATACACCCTGTATATAGCAGTTATTATCCCAGAAGTGAATACCTTAATAGGTCATCAGTTCTATCATCTTTGAAAGCAGCTGATTTGGTTCTTCTGGAAAATTCTTTTAGAAAGGAATAACATAATTTTAAAAACAACTTTTTGAAAGAAGCGAAAAATATTGATAATTGGGACAATACCGCTTTCATCGACGAGATTAGGCTAAACCCCAACCACACGCTTTCTCGTTGTTGGACAAATGGCACTCAAGCGTCATCGTTGAAAGTGCCAATGGGTAAAGGAACACGACTCATAATATGCCACGCTGGTTGTGCGAAGTACGGTTTTGTGGAAAACGGTTTATTGGTTTTTGAGTCAAAAACTACTACTGACTACCACGAAGAAATTAATGCGACTGCATTCAAGGAGTGGTTCCAGGGTGTGTTGCTACCTGGCCTCCCAGAGCATTTAGTTATGTTAATGGATAACACCCCTAATCATTCGGTGCAATTAAATAAAGCACCTACCAAAGCTAATAAAAAGAGGAATCGGTGGCTGCAAAGACGTGGCAATGACAAAAATATGTCTACACTAAAAGCAGAGTTGATGAAATTAGTCAATGACCATGCCGCCAAGCCGGCATAAGTTCGTTATGTTTTAGATGAGTTGGCTCTGGAGAACGCTTATTGCGTTCTTCGAATTCCCCTATTCCACTGCCAGTACAATACCATAGAGCTAATCTGGGCTCAAATTAAAGATTATGGAGCCGGCCATAATACTTCTTCACCGTATAGCATAAAAAAGATGAAGGCACTTTTAAAAAAAAACATGCGAAAGAATTCCTATAAATTTAACAAAATCTATATTGAATTAAATAAATAAGCATAATGAATGCAATAAATAACGTTATTAAATATAATGAATGTTATTTATTGTACATCACTAGTTATGACGAATTGACATGTGCCAGGAACGCAAACTCAGAGCAGCCGTAGTATAATATTTTATTTGTCCTAACTCACTCGAGTTTTGACTCCAATCTGAAATGTCAAATTTGGGTATAATATACATATAAATATCCTTATACTACTGTACTTTTTGTAATTAATCTCTGATGATTTCTGTTGGTCCTTTGAATGATCTGCCTCCAATTATTTAAGACTAGCAACCCGCTCTCGCTTCGCTTCGGTTTCAGTCGCTTTACCCGCGGCGTAGTTCTCGTTCCTGTGGGAATACCGGGATAAAATATAACCTATGTTACTCCCTGATATTATAGCTTTCCATTGGTAAAAGAATTTTTGAAATCGGTTCGGTGGTTTAAGCGTGAAAGCGTTACAAACAAACAAACATCCTTACTTTCGCATTTATAATATTAGTATGGATTACCTACTGTCCCATCAGAATGGCGTATAGCATTATTTACCGCAAAAATTATCATATATGTAAATATAAATAATAAATTATTGCTGAAACGATGATAAAATTTAATATCATCAAAATATTTATGGAATGATATCACTACATATTATAAAACAAAGTCGCTTTCTCTGTCCCTATGTATGCTTAAATCTTTAAAACTACGCAACGGATTTTGATGCTGTTTTTTTTAATAGATAGAATGATTGAAGAGGAAGGTTTATATGTTTAATAACATCCATTAAATAGTGGAGAAATACTGTTATTTTTGAGGTTTCTAATGTGATGTCGTAAATAATTAAATTTTTTTCGTTTACATTGCAAACGCTGGCTGAACTCTACGAGATTTGTCAAAATAATGTACTACGTATTGTACACACTGAAAAGGTCTACAGAAAACTCCGCGATGGTATATGTCTATCTCTTATGGATATCCCACAATAACATTTTTTTTGTTATTTACTTTTTACGACAAATAATGGCTAATTTTCAAAACGATTTTAACCAATACAGCATTAATTCTTATCCAATTAAATACCTTCAATACATTGTTAATTTAATATAGATCTATATGGCTCCTTACAGCATATGATTTAAATGAATATTTTCGAAGATATTACAGTTTTAAAAATTGCGGGACGTAGCGTTTGCGAGGAAAATAACAATTTATACCAATAAATAAAATTAGAGTTTGTAATGTCAAAATAATAGGCTTTTTTCATGCTCACAAAGTTATTTGCACGACACCTATGCCTAAAATACAGATTAAAAAATTTTTGTCTGTCTGTCTGTTTGTTCCGGGTAATCTTCAAAACGGCTGCACCGATTTCAAAAATTCTTTCACCAATGGAAACCTATAATATCAGGGCGTAAACTAGGCTATATTTTATCCCGGTATTCTCACGGGAACGGGAATTACGCGGGTAAAACCTCTAAAACCGAAGCGAAGCGAGGGCGGGTTGCTAGTTAATAGTTAATAGATATAGAATTGTTACGTCTGTACTCGGCGCCGTTATTTATTGAAAATTTGATGAGGATACATGAAATGCACATATGAAAATAAACATCATACAAAAATTATCCTTCGCCAAATGTTGTTACAGCACTTATTTGTTTGTACTATATGTTGGTTACGTCATTGCGTAAGTAGTGTTTCAAGCCCTGCCATTTGACTAGACACATGACATACCTATGTACCTGTCACTGCGTGTGACACTGGTCTTGAAATCATTCTATTTTTCGTTGCAGTAGTATTATACATAGTAGTAAAAAAAATTAGCTTTTTTAACGACTCTAATAAGATTAAAATATAGTTTATTTTCTTCTACACTTTTCGACTACATACTTATTTTTTGGGGGGTGGGTTACGGTCGCCGCACTCCTCGCACCACTCCGTCCGGGGCGTCAGAGGGGCGTAAGCACGCACACCCGTAACCCACCCGTGACACGTCGCCTTTGTCGTTGGACCGACTACCGGAGCAGGGTGACTTGACGTCAGTGGTCGGTCCGACGGAGTACCCCTTGACGAGTACCCCCCCCTCGGGGAGGACGTCGGTCTTGCCTCACGCGGTCGGCCTCTCGGCGGGTGAGGAACTAATTCCCCGATCCAGTCACCCGCGGCCTCGGCTAGGGCGGCATCAGGCGCAGGTAATCGCGCCTGCGCCGCCCCAGTCGCCGGCGGCGGTTCGCGTCGTCGAGGAGACGCTCCTCGCGCACGCGCTCCGCCGCCCGCCTCCATCCGCGAGACTACTGCCTCGTAGAAGGCTGCGACCACCCTCCGTGTGCTGACAGAGTAAGAATTTACCACCTCCTTTCTTGCCCGTGAGTGTTGTAAAAGACGACTAATATATATATCGATGGCTCCTAAGTATAGTGAGTCAACTAACATTTTTAGGTATATTAACTTTTTTGATGAAATGATAAAAAAATAACCTTATTTATCAATCTCGGTCCTAAAAATTAAAAAAATCATTCAAGCTTTTTCACCTGTGAAAGCTCATTACACCCGCAAAGATACAAATAGTAAATATTTGGATGGATCCTTGTCGTTTCCTAAGATCTTTGATCTCTATAAAAAATGGTTTGATCCCTTTAACTATTTAAATGTCCAATGAATCACGTCGTAATCAATACAAAAACTTAAAAATCTTAGAACAAGAATTTGAAAAAATGTAAACATTTTATCTTTGAAGCGCTCCCCTGTAAAATTGGAATTTTTCAGATGATTCTATTCGTAGGAGCCATCGATGTAATGTTGTATGCAATAAAAGGAAAACTGGAAATAAAAGCCAATACCAACCCGTCTGATCGGCGTGATATGGTAGTTAAATCTCTAGCCTATCGTCGATAAGATCCGGGCTCAGCAGTAAGAATATAATGTACATGAATATATATATAATAATGTATATGAATATATATAATAATGTATATGAATATATATAATAATGTATATGAATATACTACTTTACAGCATTTCAGTATTATAAGGGCTTGACTCGTAATTTACCTATTTCGTAAAAAGAAACATTACGTTTCTTAGAATTATGAATGTCAAGATCAAGGTACATAGGTATTGTATTCTTGTTTATGTTAAGAGGTAACTAACAAGTAACAACAGCCTTTTATAATATATAAATTGTATAATGTTAATACATTAATCAGTCGGTTTAATAAACTTTCATTCTTAGAACATTTAAATATTTTTAAAAGGTTACAGGGTGTATCAGGTTATGGGGTAACTGGTCAAAAGGGGGCTAGGCAATGGTGGTAGGAACCCATAAAAAAAAATTTGAACGAAAAATATTGATTCGTTTAGAAATTAGAGACGTGTAAACTTTTCAATTTTATCATCGCTTTTTCGTGTAAATCTGATTAAAATGTATAAAGTCAATGATACTTAATACGCAACATATTCATACTTTGTTAAATATTCATTAGAAATTGAAGAAATCAATGATTACGTTCACATAAGCAAAACAAACTTCGCTTTAAAACAGCTGATCGGCCTATGAGCGTTGACCGCTTGCCGTTGTACCTACATGTCATTGAAGCGTTTGCGCAATTTTAGGTATAAATGAATGAAATTATACTGTCGAAGCTTTACATGCCTACATGTATTCTGTCTGTACATGCCTACATGTATTCTGTCTGTACATGCCTACATAATACGTAACATTTAAGGCATAGACTCTTAGACACATTTTTTTGAAATCACTATAACTTTTATGTTGTATTGTTTTTTGTGTAATGTGCATTCTAATTATGATCTATGACCTTTAAACTACAACATACTCGAACAGTTGTCCCATAACCTGATACACCATGTATGTGGTACATTCCGTGTGGTGGCGGAGTAAGAATACAATTCACCACCGCCCTCTTATGCCCGTGGGTGTTCTAAAAGACGCTAAGGGATATAATATGCATATAAGATCTTTGCAGGAGAAAGAAAACTCGAAACAAAACCCTATACCAACTCGTCTGACCGGCGTCAATTGCCCCCTCCCATAGTGGAGGAGGCCCGAGCCCAACAGTGGAACGTGTATGAGCTGAGATATTGATGATATGTTAGTATGCCTCCTTAGTTGAAAATATATCTCTGTCCATGTAACCGGTCATCATCGATAGTTTTCTTCTCTTGCAGTTATTTTATCTGCTTACATAATATAGAAGTGGTCATGATTCGCGGCAAATTAAGTGACATGTATTCTTACTACACAAAAAATATGAATTATTGCAAAAAATACGTTCTGAAAAAGTAAACTTCTACTTGGGCTCAAATCAAGTATGTGCGTATTAAAATTTTATTACATACATGCAAACTAACAAAGGCATATTAAAATATTAAAAAAAAACTTCACAATCTGACAATGACCCGGTAACACAATTAGGAAAAGCAGAACATGCTGAATGATATCTTGCACCATTCTATACCTTGTAATTAAAAAAAAACTACTTATGTATGTACACAAGACAATTATATCTAGCGTTATCATCGCATAAATAATTATTTTTATTTACCACCTCAATTTGTGTATACAAATCATCGTCCTGCTTTTATCCCAATTACTTGGGGTAGATTCAACCCCATATATTGCAAAGTTATTGGCAATAGTTTTATGACTGGTCGCCTGCCTGACGTCAACCTTTTTGGTTGACCAGAGCGCACAAGCTGGTGTTGCCTCAGGTCTATGTAAAGCTCTTTCTCATCTTTTACGATAACCACGAGCAATGTAAAGTTGGTAGTATTCGTAGCCACCACACAAAAAAAAACAAATAGAGAGTACGTATTTTTATAGTGGCAGGACTACATTGTTGTCAGTTGAACAGGACCACACTCTTGACAGTTGTCTGTCTACAGCCGCGGGCTGTTCCGTCCAGGGTAGTACCACACTCTCGCAGAAAATCGACGTCCGAGTAATAGCCATTTGTTACTGCGCTTCGTTCGGTGAGCGAGAGAGCCGGGAGCCCAAGTTGCTGAGCGTGTGGTGGAATTTAGTGATGTCTTTAGTATTACCGAATCTCATTGCCCGCATTCACACTCCCTTCACTTTCTTCGCGGTAGGTAGCGGCCTTGCAAAGGTCCGTGAGCGGCAGCAACACTTACCATCAGGTGTACTGTTTGCTTGTTTACTACCGTTTACAATAAAAAAAATATATCATAAGAGAATAAATTTATCAAAACATTTCAATTCACGGTATGCGTAAAATCGTATCGAATTCTTTGGCTAAAGCAAGCCATCCGAGAGATCGAGAAAACTAAACTACATACACATGGCATGTCTAAATCGCCGCCCACTAAAACATTCCTATTGCTGCGCTCAGAAGAATAGTGGAGATTAAAAACAGCTAACCTGTATTTTTTTTAATTCAATTTTGTATTTTTACATAATGTGGGATGATGATTCCAATATGGAGCAACGATGTTTCACGATTTTTGCTCTCAAGTTCTATTTTATGTGTGAAGAGAGAGAATTGTTATCTAAGGTTAACGTGTATGGAATGATCTTCAGAGTGAACTGGCAAACTGCGTGTGCAATTAATTAGTTTTATTCAATCTAAAGGGTAGTGTAAAAATAAAACAAACTATAATAAAAAAAGTGAGCCGTCGCTCAGGACGCCTGGCAGATGTGAAACATAGAAATTATTTTGTACAAATATATATGCATAAAAAACAGATTACGACAGGAACTAATATGGCATAAAGTATAAATAATATATTACGATTTTTATTCAATAAATATTTATTTTCATTAAATACAAGAATTAAAAATTCAAAAACATTTCAAATTGTGACAAATCAATTGTTTTAATTAGTGATTTTTGCAATAATATAATATTTACTAGCTGACCCAACAGACGTTGTTCAAATAAAATAACGCTATCCACCGGGTCCAATTGTGAATCTAAACCATTCTTGAATCCCCTTGAAGACACGCAAAAAAAAAATGACAACATTGGTGCAGCCGTTTAGGAGGAGTTCAGTGACATACACACGTACATAAGAAATTTATATATAAGGATATTCGGTGCGGTCGCGTTCCGATCCGGCGGTAATTATAATTTTAAGAAAATGTAAAAAAAATACAATATGTAAGTGCCCCCGCGGGGTTTATAAATAATAAATGATTTGAATTTGATGCCTCTGACAATATTACTGTGAGAATTGGTCGGAACTACATTTACTATCATAGAGCGTGGCGAGGCCTCGCCACGGCATGTATAGCTTTACGCCACGGCATGCGTCGCTTTACGCCACGACAACGATCAGGCTTACACTCGCCTATACATAGATGTTTCACATCGAAAAACTGTTGTAGGTCATTTAATAATAAATGATTTGAATTTGATGCCTCTGACGATATTACTGTGAGAATTGGTCGGAACTACATTTACTATCATAGAGCGTGGCGAGGCCTCGCCACGGCATGTGTAGCTTTACGCCACGGCATGCGTCGCTTTAAGCCACGACAACGATCAGATTTACACTCGCCTATACATAGATGTTTCGCATCGAAAAACTGTTGTAGGTCATTTAATAGATCATTTCGAAGCCTACTTGCCTACATGTTCGGAAAGCAGAGATATAGTACTGATCTTTATTTAATTTAAAACTCGGACTGAGGTTTGAGGTTGATATTGTAGTTTTGGCGATCGGTTTATTACGATTACCCGGGTATCTACTGACTGCTGGCAAAATAATCAAGTGTTATTTTATTTATTCACGTTGATGCAACCGCTGATAATAGATAATTAATTAATAAAGACCTTTTGATTGTTTCAGGCACATATGAAATTTCCACCAGATTATCCGTATTCTCCACCATCCATTAGATTTTTAACAAAAGTATGGCACCCAAATGTATACGAGGTAAGTAAAATATTTCACGTATTTTTTTTATATTATTAAGCGGATGGTTATGTACAAGAAGTGTACAACTTATCTACTATGAGAGTCCAATTGTAGTAAAAAATGATAAAAACGTTATTAATTTTTTATTCAGAATACTAGAAATTTCTTTACTCTGCCATCCATAAAATAATCTATTCTATATTAATTATCTAATGTTATAATGTAAATTATAATATCGGCGATAGAAAAAAAAACTAAACGAAACGCAGTTGCTTACAAGTGCGTTTTAATTATTTTTGATTCCACCCAGTCGATATCACTTACTAGAATGTAAATTTTGAGATACTATTATTATCTTCACAAATATTCACAATGAAAAATGTGAAAAATTGCTGTTTCGATGGCCAGACTGTGTTGGGATAGGGTTTCATTTTGAATTTTCAGTGTGGTACACTCGGACAGGACAGAAAAATACCTTGTATCTAGTCCATCACTATACGTACAATATTTCATAAACACATAAATATTTTACAAATATATCGAAATATTTTTGTAGTATATTTATGTGTAGCAGGAATACTAAGTACTTAGAACATAACGCACGCTGTCAGAAATACCATGTCTAATGTATATTTGGTATTTACAAAACCTATACTAGACTGTTCCGTCTGGTGACGGAGTAAGAATTCACCACCTCCTCTTTTACCCGTGGGTGTCGTAGAAGACGACTTAGGGATATATTACACATACTACATCTATGCAAGAGATGGAAAACTTGAAACAGAACCCTTTACCAATGACCAGTATTGCACAATAAGGTCAACTGCCTTCCTATTATGGAAAAGGCTAGAGCCTAGCAGTGGAAAGTATATGAGCCAAAATGATGATGATGATGGTACTAGACTGTAGAAGTTAAGGACTTTGGGATTGAATTAGATGCAAAATGTTTAACTGAGAGTAGACAGATAGTTTTGTAAATAACAGCCCCAATACATTAAAATGTAATTATACAAAAAATCACATCGCTCGAGTGCACAGTTTTTGTGTGCCAAAAGTAACTAACAGAGTTTTGTTAACTTTTTTAAGAAACTATATAGCATCCAGAAATAGCCGCTTGTGTGATGGGGGTTTTACAAATACACATAAAAATAAATTAATTCTGAATTCAAAACAATCGTTTAGGGATCGCACTGCAATTTGTTCTACAAGGGTTACCGAACCCATGACACTCTGTACGAAAGGTCACAACTTAAAATATGTCAATGCTAATATTTACTATTATTGCTTTTGTTTATTCTAAATAAATTTAATAAAGCCTCATTCTCACGTGATACTGTATAAACATTTATTTTTTATTGTTGATGGTGGCAAACGAACTATCACGTCTGACGGTAAATGATACTGTCGCCCATAGATCTTTGCCTTGCCTATGACATGCCCTTCTTTAAACCTCGTTTATAGAAGGGCATTCATAACACTCAGGAAACGCAGCAGCAGGTAGCTCATTCCAGATCCTGTAAGTACTTGGGATAAATGATCGCTACAAACGTACAGTTGAAAACCATAGCGTTTCTGGGTGAAATGTATGAACCCTACTACGGTCTCGTATAAGATTTTAAATAATTGATATTTGGATTATTAGATTTCCAATGTTATAATAAAAAATAATTAATGTCCAGAAATGCAAATCATGGACAATCATAAACGCGGTTATTCTCGGTTCTAAGTCGCCCTTGCCCTACATGTAACAAGTTATAATATATCTATAGTCATTTCCCAAATTTCAGATTATTAGTCAATTTTTTCAAGGCACCTGCATAACATTGTATCCAAATCAAATATACTTAACAGTGTGCTGCTAAGAATCGGCATGAATTCAATAAAAATATAGAGCATAAATATTAGTGCTCTTCTTTTTTTTTTATGGGTGGACTATGGTAAGCGCACACGTGGTCCATTCCATCCGGGGCGACGAAAGGACGGCGCGTGGGCCCATAACCCACCCGTACCCACGTCGCCTTCCTCATTGAGCCGAGCACCGAAGCAGGGTGACTTGTCGTCAGTGGTCGGCCCGACGGAATAACCTTTCGGATACCCTCACCTCTCGACGTCCCTGTCCTGGGACGTCGGTCGCCGTCGCGCGGTCAGCCTCTCTGCGGGTGACGGACTAAAATCCCCGGTCCGGTCACCCGTGGCCTCGGCTAGGGCGGCATCAGGCGCAGGTACTCGCGCCTGCGCCGCCCAAGTCGCCAGCCGTGGAACGTGTCACAGAAGAGGAGTTTCTCTCGCGCACGATCCGCCACCTCCTTCCGTGAGATGGCGGCCTCGCAGAAGGCGGCGACCGCGTCCCAGTCCCTGACGCTGTCGAGCATCTCCCTGGCGATGGTCGACAGCGTCAGGTCGGCACCGATGATCGCGACGAGTTCACGGCGCTCCCCCGCCCACGCGGCACACACCTCGAGCGTGTGCTGCGCCGTGTCCTCGTCGCAATCGCAGTGGTGGTAGGACGGTGTGCTCCCCCTTCTGACGATCTTGTGCAGGTACTTCGCGAAGCAACCGTGCCCCGTCAGCACCTTCACCAATCGGAAGGAAAGCACCCCGTGCGTCCGTTCCAACCACTCCATCAGCACCGGCCGGAAGGCCTCGACGGTCCTGACGCCGTACCGAGGCCTCTAGCCGGACTGCCCAACGGGCAATGACGTCTCGGTGTGCGTCGACCCGCCAGGCGGTAATCTCCTTCAGCGATACCATACCGCCGCGGGCGTACGTCTCCGACACCCGCCAGTAAATTCCGGCGAGCATCTCCGCCTCCAGGTCCCACGGGGGAGTTCCGACCAGGAGACACGCTGCCTCCGTCGCCACCATGCGATAACCACCTATGGCCCTGATCGCCATGACCCTCTGTGGTCGCCACAAGAGGGCCCCTCAGACGGACGGTCAGGGACCCCGCCCACACCGCTGCGCCGTACAGGGCCATCGCCCGGATATTAGTGCTCTTCATGTCTTTTCTTTTGATATCATTAGCGGTCGACACAATATGTTAACTGGTTTCAGACCACTATAACGCGTCGCTTTCATAGTCACATGTATTTACGCTCTTTCTAGTTTATAACTCACTTATTCTCTTAGTCACATGTCTTTCTCCGTGTTCAATGTTTCTATTTATAGTTGTCGATTTCTCGATTAGCAATCTCGTAACGACGAAAAATAAATGAACAATGGTAGTTGTTGACGCAAGACTCGATGCACGCAATTACACGATAATCTTTTTGTCTCACTTCAACTCACTTGTTTGTAATCGTAAAATATCTAGAGTAAACGTTGCGTATGTAAAACACACCTATTTATCATACAAAACTATTTAGTTACAACAAAGAAAGATCAAAGTGTATAAAAAAAATGAGGTCTTATTATTTGGCATGCTATGTACTTAGTTCTGTTTCATAGTAGTTGTCCGTTTCATAGTTTCTGTAAATTAGTACTAGTTGGGGCTTCCAATCCCGCAACATTTTCCAATCCCGCATGATGCGGGATTACGGGCGCAGGCTTTGTGCGACTGAAAAAAATCGTGCATGCAACCTAAAACTTAATAAACTTGAACATAAATCCTATTGTTACTGTTTTTTGTGAAGAAGAACGGTGTAATTCGATTGATCTCATACACTAGTATGAGATCAATCAAATTTATTTAAACTTCAATTTTATATCATCATTTCATCATCATTTCAGCCTATCGCCGTCCACTGCTGGACGTAGGCCTCCCTCATGTTGCGCCACAATGAGCGGTCCTGTGCCGCCTGCATCCAACGACGCCCAGCTACTTTCACTAGGTCATCGGTCCACCTAGTGGGGGGGCGTCCTACACTGCGTCGTCCGATACGTGGTCACCACTCGAGAACCTTTCTTCCCCAGCGGTTGTCGGTTCGTCGAGCGATGTGGCCTGCCCATTGCCACTTCAGCGTGCTAATTCTTCGTGCTATGTCGGTTGCACCCGTTCTTCTGCGGATTTCCGTATTCCGGATTCTATCTCGCAGAGAAATCCCGAGCATAGCCCGCTCCATAGCACGCTGAGCGACTTTGAGCCTTGATATGAGGCCTACATTTAGGGACCACGTTTCCGTGCCGTAAGTCATCACTGGTAACACACACTGGTCAAAGACCTGTGTTTTCAGACACTGAGGTATGTTGGACGAAAAGATCCTCTTAAGTTTCCCGAACGCTGCCCAACCGAGTTGGATTCGTCGGCTGATCTCTTTCTCGAAATTGGATCTACCTAACTGGACTGTTTGTCCTAGGTAAACATAGTGATCGACAACTTCAAGAATCGCATTGCCAACTAGGACCGGTACAGGAATGACATGGGCATTTGACATGACTTTCGTCTTGTCCATGTTCATTCGTAAACCCACTAGTTGGGATACCCTGCTGAGATCATTGAGCATTGTGCCAAGGTCCTCCATGGATTCTGCCATAACGACTATATCGTCCGCAAATCGAAGATGAGTGATGTATTCGCCGTTAATGTTGATGCCGAGTCCAGTCGTCTAAGAGCTTGAAGACATCTTCCAGTGCAGTGGTGAACAGTTTCGGAGAGATAACATCTCCCTGTCTCACGCCTTTCTGCAACTGGATCGGTTTCGTACTCTTATCCCGGATACGGACTGACATTGTGGCGTTCCTATACAAACACTTCAGCACTTCGATATAGCGATAGTCGATTTGGCACCGCTGAAGGGACTGCAGCACCGCCCAAGTTTCGACTGAATCAAAGGCTTTCTCATAGTCCACAAACGCTAAGCACAGGGGCCGATTATACTCCTCGGTCTTTTGTATAATCTGCCGAAGCGTGAGGATATGGTCTATGGTGCTATAGCCTTTTCGGAAGCCGGCTTGTTCGGGCGGCTGGAAGTCATCGAGCTTGCGCGAGAGTCGATTGGTAATGACCCTCGAGAACAACTTATAAACATGGCTCAGGAGTGAGATGGGTCTGTAGTTCTTTAGAAGAGCTTTGTCACCCTTCTTGAAGAACAGCACCACCACACTCCTGGTCCACGACTCTGGAACGTCGCCCCCGAGGATAACGGAATTAAATAGCTTTTGAAGGGCTATTAAGACTGGCTTGCCGCCCGCCTTCAGGAGCTTTGCCGTAATTCCGTCATCTCCCGGTGCCTTACCGTTACGTAGTTGTTTGAGAGCCATTCTGATCTCGTACAAGCTAATGTCCGGGATTTCTTCGGTATAGTGCCGAGTTAGCTTGGATCTGGGATCTTGGACCAAGCCGACAACGGGATTTCGGGATGATTTGTATAACTGTCCATAGAACCTTTCGACCTCTCCCAAGATCTCACTTCGGGATGAAATGACAGTGCCATCGTCGGTCTTCAGCTTAGTCATTTGGCTTTGCCCAATAGACAGATCTTGTGCGAACACTTTTGAGCCACGATTCCGCTCTATCGCTTCTTTAATACGGAGCGTATTAAATCGGCGAATATCGCGACGCACAGACCTGGAGATCTGCCTATTTAGCTGCCTATGTTTGGACCAATCGGCTGAAGACTGCACCGTCATTTCTTTTCTCCGCCCCATGAGCTCGAGAGTCTGGTCAGAAAGTTTTTTAGGTCTATTAACGCGGTGAGCCTTGAAAGATTTCGATCCAACCGCGTGGACAGTTTCCACGAACCTGTTGTTCATATCGTTCGGAGATTCGCATTCATCCAGACATTGGAAGCGATTGTGTAATTCGAGTTGAAAGCCTTCGAGGTTCTGGTATTGGACAGATGTAGGTCGGAGTGTAGACTTCATCAAGCGTGACCGCTCGACTTTTGTGTGGATATTCAATGTGGCTCGTACCATCCGGTGATCGCTCCCAGTTTTAATTCTGCTGATCACTGAGACATCATTGAATATCTGTCGTTTGTCTGACAAGATGAAGTCTTATCTCGTTTTTTGTTGAACCATCGGGGCTAATCCAGGTCCATTTCCTTTGTGGCTGCTTCCTGAAGAAGGAATTCATCATAAAGAAGCTTTCCTTCTCCAGAAAATCAGCCAGTTTCTGGCCCCTCTGGTTTCTCTGTCCATATCCATGTTTCCCCACTCTCAACTCATCATCACTCCCTTTGCCTATTTTCGCGTTAAAGTCTCCCATGACTACCGTGAAGTGGGTTTTGGACGTGTGTATGGCTTTCGAGATGTCCTCGTAAAATGCCTCCACCTCGTCGTCGGAGTATGTCGAGGTCGGTGCGTATACCTGTATAACCTTCAGCGAATACCTCTTGGTAATTCTGAGTATAAGGTACGCTACCCTTGTCGACACACTCTCGATCCTCTCCACGTTGTCTACGAGAGACCTACGAACGATAAATCCTATACCACCTTGGGACGGGTGATCGGATGATCGCCCTCCCGGTAGAAGAGCAAGTTTCCAGACTGGAGGATTATCGTGCCCTCGCCCTCTCTTCGCACTTCTGATAATCCTACAATGTCCCAGCGGATTTTGCTCAATTCCTCTTCCAGCTCGATGACCCTCTCGTCAGTCCTGAGTGTCCGAATGTTGTGTGTTACCAGGGCCAAGGGTCGTTTTTGTTCGTTTTTGTTTGAGATTCCTCGCACCCCCCGCTCCACCACTACTGGGCCCGCCACCAAAATGAGCCAGTAGAGTACCGGAGCCGCCGTGACTGGGGCCCATTTTTTTATTGTACGCCATTTCTAACAAAGGGGATATTGCCGTAATCGCCACGCTTGGCAGGCGGGTTGGCGATCGCAGTATAGGTGTTTTACGTTTCCCAGGAGAGAGCTGCTGCCCTGCTCTCCTGGTGAACCCTCAGCCGATTTTTACAACTCCCACGGGCAAGTAAGGGGTGGCGACATATGTATTCTCAGCCCGTCGCCACACGGCCAATTTTATTTATTGGTATAGATTACTACTAAGTAATCTATACCAATAAATAAAATTTAAGTGTCTGTTTGTAATGCCAAAATAATAGGTTTTTTTCATGCTCACGCGGTTATTTGCACTATACACATGCCTAAAAATCATTTTATATTTGTTTTATCTGTCTGTCTGTTTGTTCCGGATAATCTTCAAAACGGCTGGACCGATTTCAAAATTCTTTCACCAATGGAAAGCTATAATATCAGCGCGTAAACTAGGCTATATTTTATCCTGGTATTCCCACGGGAACGGGAACTACGCGGGTAAAACGACTAAAACCGAAGCGAAGCGAGGGCGGGTTGCTAGTCTATACCAATAAATAAAATTGGAGTGTCTGTTTGTAATGTCAAAATAATATGCTTTTTTCATGCTCACACGGTTATTTGCACGACACCTATGCCTAAAATACATATTAAAAAATTTTTGTCTGTCTGTCTGTTTTTTCCGGGTAATCTTCAAAACGGCGGGACTGATTTCAAAAATTCTTCACCAATGGAAAGCTATAATATCAGGGCGTAAACTAGGCTATATTTTATCCCGGTATTCCCACGGGCACGGGAACTACGCGGGTAAAACGACTAAAACCGAAGCGAAGCGAATTGCTAGTACTTAAATAAATATGGAGTTAGTATATATATATATATATATATATATATATATAATTTTAATAATTAGACAGAGAGAGCTATACAATCAAGAGACGTCATATCTTGTAATCTGCGCTGCTATTTTTACTAGTAGTTTACTAGAAAGTGATATATAGTGTCAACTACGGACTTAAAAATCTTTAACTTTAAAAATTACTCGATATGACAGTTTTCTTAAATTTATTTGTGTTATAAAAACAATATTCTAGTCAATTACCTAACCTACTGACATATTAATTAATCAATATTACAATTTCGATTCTACATAAAATTGGGTTGCGATCTCTACATTTTTCTTCCATAATACTGCATCAACATTAAAAGCTTGATAGAGCATTTTAAAGAATATTTTCTCCACTGATAAATGTATCTAAGTGAATGTTTGTTTAAAATAATTACAACTTACATGTTGTTCATTTTAAAATATTATAATATTAAGTAAAAATATTTCGAGAGAATTACTGTTGCCATCTGTTGGCAGATTTTTACCTGAGCAAATAACTACAAATAAAGAAAAAACACAAATTTTATAACGGTGCCAAGTATTCGCACTGGTTTTTTAGTATATTTTTTATAATTTTCTAAACGTCAAACTTACAGTTTTCGCGTCGCCTGAGCGATACCGTTAGCTGTTAGGCATCAACAGTGAGTTTGTCGACACAGAATATTGTAGCTAGTAGAGATGCCGCGGGGTCATCAATCCGATTGGCTGATTCACTTTCAAATTCCTATCACATCTACACATTCAACCTTATTAAGTATCCAAATATTTTGTTTAAAGCTTGCCTAAACAAAATTAAGCTAATTCAAGGCTTGCTGGCAATAAATGTTGTATAAGTGAATTTAATTTAGCTGGCATAATGGTTTCTTTTTTATACACAAAGCACTAACAGAATAAATTTTACAATTTTTATGGTTTTTATTATTTCTTTTTATAACCGTCCCATAGGCGTGAGACAGGGAGATGTCATCTCTCCGAAACTGTTCACCACTGCACTGGAAGATGTCTTCAAGCTCTTAGACTGGACTAGACTCGACATCAACATTAACGGCGAATACATCACTCACCTTCGATTTGCGGACGATATAGTCGTTATGGCAGAATCCATGGAGGACCTTGGCACAATGCTCAATGATCTCAGCAGGGTATCCCAACTAGTGGGTTTACGAATGAACATGGACAAGACGAAAGTCATGTCAAATGCCCATGTCATTCCTGTACCGGTCCTAGTTGGCAATGCGATTCTCGAAGTTGTCGATCACTATGTTTACCTCGGACAAACAGTCCAGTTAGGTAGATCCAATTTCGAGAAAGAGATCAGCCGACGAATCCAACTCGGTTGGGCAGCGTTCGGGAAACTTAAGAGGATCTTCTCGTCCAACATACCTCAGTGTCTGAAAACACAGGTCAACGACCAGTGTGTGTTACCAGTGATGACTTACGGCACGGAAACGTGGTCCCTAAATGTAGGCCTTATATCAAGGCTCAAAGTCGCTCAGCGTGCTATGGAGCGGGCTATGCTCGGGATTTCTCTGCGAGATAGAAACCGGAATACAGAAATCCGCAGAAGAACGGGTGTAACCGACATAGCACGAAGAATTAGCACGTTGAAGTGGCAATGGGCAGGCCACATCGCTCGACGAACCGACAACCCTGGGGAAGAAAGGTTCTCGAGTGGCGACCACGTATCGGACGACGCAGTGTAGGACGCTCCCCCACTAGGTGGACCGATGACCTAGTGAAAGTTGCTGGGCGTCGTTGGATGTAGGCGGCACAGGACCGCACATTGTGGCGCAACATGAGGGAGGCCTACGTCCAGCAGTGGACGGCTGTAGGCTGAAATGATGATGATAACCGTCCCGAAGTTTCTGATATTTTCTCAAGTAGAGCGTAAATCCTGAATGTGGCTACACCTACAACTAAATCTAACTTATTGCTTTTTTGTAATCCTCCTTTAAAATACGTAGCTGCATTATTCAATAAATTATACACATGTTTATATAACATCAGTGATAACCTAGTAATACTGTGTGCCATAGTACCGTATAGAATATTTGGTGATATTGAAGCCGAATGCCGGCCATGTCAAAACTAACCAAATTAACCTCATTCTCATCGTGTTTAGCCTCAATGGATTTATCTCAACAAATACGGTGGCCGCGATTTATATTTATTATATTATTTTTATATTATGTATATAAATACATATATGTAAATATATATCTATTATGTAGACTAAGAAAAAACGTACCAAAAGTTTCTAATTTTTGTTTTGTTTTTCAAATACACTAGAAGCAACGTGACATTGTTAAGGCGGTAAACATTTTGTAAAATACCTCTACACTCTTATTTTTCTTCTCACGTTATTCTCATAAGCCAAACAAACATGACAGACGCGTCATGAATGAACAAAATTAAATTTAGCTAGTAGATAGGTAGCTGCCTACCTACCTATTTATATCCTAAATGTGAACTACAATAAAGACTATTTTTAAACATTATTTGCACAGTCTTATTGGGCAGTTTTTTTTTTGTTAATTAGACAGCAATACCGTTACATACAATATACAAAAATCACCAAACAGGATGTGGGAGTTGAATGAACTTTCTTATGACACCATTGATGGTAACTACTAAAGCGAGCAAAAACAAACCTAGTTATTGTTAGTTTTAAACAAATATTATTTTATTTAAACTAACATAAATAAATACAACGTCATTTGCTGAAATATTATTGAATATACCTATTTACCCACGTAGACACAACTAGGAACTCTACGTAGTCACTATTAGTAGGTACTCTACTTAGTAACTCAAGTTTGGTCTTTCAAAAATATTGGCACTCTACGACCTTGGGGTAATTAACCTTATTCCAGATCTCGTCGACCTGCGCTGTGTCGAGGTAGCTCTTTTGAACTTGTGCTATATTCACACGCTATTCTTTAAATATCTATAATTGAATCGTGCTCTCGTCCCAATTGTAGAGGCTCGTGCCAATATCTCAATCGTAGTAGATATATTTTGCTAGCCACGTGGCCGTCGTATGCTCCGTCATGAGCGCCCGACCATCCGTCTCACAAACGTATTTGAGATAGCAGATGAAATATTTATTTTTCACTAATATTTGGATTATTCCAACACGTATTTATTATTTTTAAATGGGAGGATACAGAAGGTATAGGATAATGGAATAATTCGCAGATATATTGGAGAATACGCCACACCTACAGCAAAGAATCAAAGGACAACTAAGAGTGTCTAAAAACTATCCTAAAGTCACTGTTGAAGGACGAAACAGTTGTCGAAAATTGTAATGTTGTGTTTTGCTGTTTATTATACAGTAGTATGAATTTGGTTTATTTTCTATTACACCCATCACAAAAAGTGGGTTTACCTTCCTATCCCTGATTTCAACATAATGAGGCATTTTCGTGACGTATTGCCAATTTCAATCCGGCCAATTAAAATTATTGTGACTAAAAGTCGCCAATCATCACGACCTCTAAATTTAAAAAAAATGTGTTATGATTTTAATTATATTTTAGTATTTACCTTTATACCTTGCAATGAGAAGGTGCGTTTATGAATGCGGAGGCGCGAGCGCTTCCGTGGACATTTGTTTGCGTCACCGGGTCTTCAACCCACCGGCGAATGTCTCGTCAAGGTCCTCGACGCCTTACTCAGACTAGCCATTTCATCGCATTCAATAAGTTCAATGATTATACTAACATATATAGATAGATATATAGAGTAGGTAAGAAACATGTATTCTTTGAATTGACGCAAAAGTGAAACGTGTTAATAAAAATAGATATTACGTAGATTTTATTAAAATTATACGCATTTATAATTGCTGTATACGTTTTGGCAAGATACGTTGTTATGGTCTTCAATTAAAATTTATCGTTGATTATATACTCATTGTCTATGGTGTTTTTTTTTTATCTTTTTCGCTTGTATACCTATAGTGTTAATAATACAATATGTCGTTCTGTCTTACATTGCCATTGGAACCAGTAAAAACTGCCAGAGAGATCACCAGGAGAATGGGCAAAACCACTATACTGGCAAATTGAAATTATTGACTGCGATCGCCAACCACCGCATAACATGTGGCAATTATGTCACTAGCTCCCTTGGGAAAGTCTATATCTAACTGTTGATAGGCTATTGGTAGTGTTGCCCAAATGCAAGACCAAGACGAGACTTGGACCAGTCTTGGTCTTGGTCTTGCAACAGCACACCTGGTCTCGTCTTGGTCTTGGTATTGCACACTCGAGTCTTGGTATTGCAGCAAGAGTCTCGCAAAGTCTTGCAAGTCTTGCAGTTGGAATAACGTAACAGTCATTTATCATGGCAATGAAAAATCCAACTAAATTAATCAAATATCATCCTATCCTATCTATCCATCTGCTAGCCTATAGTCCACTATTGAATATAACCCTTACCACTGGGGAAAATTACTCTCCTATTCCCCTGGTGTTACATTAGACAGAGTTACTACTCCTATGACAAAGGAAGGAATTTCGACCCTGTTTTCTTAAGACGTCACTACACGGGGCAGTTGATACAATAAAATTTATGTCATTTAACATTCCCCCTTTCCAACAAAAAAGATTTTTCTATTTGATTGGCAAGCGACGTAGTTATTTGACCACTGACAACAAGTCACCCTGCTCTGGTGGTCAGCCCAACAACGAGGCGACGTGGGTACGGGTGGGTTAAGGGCCCGCGCGCCGTCCTTTTATCGCCCCGGACGGAATGGACCGCGCGTGTGCTTACCATAGCCCACCCATAAAAAAATGGCTTCCTAACACCATTGCCTCGATTCGATTTGATACGACATCCACGGGTAAGAGAGTGGCGAATTGTATTCGTACTCTGTCCCTACACGGACATTTATGTAGATTAATTGTAGGCATATTTCTATGTCCAACAGTGAACGTCGTTGGGCTAATGAAGAAACGGATATATAAATATGTATAATGGGCAAGAGTACTCTCGTGATTACGGTATTTTTGTCCTTAAGCCTTTCCGAAGAGTAATTCTGAAAAGCCAACACCAACATTGGGAATCGATTGACCAATAGATGGATATCTCAAGACTGATTTGACTTGCCGTGTAGTGGCGGAGTAAGAATATAATTCATCACCCCCTATTTTACCCGCGAGTGCGAACCCACGACTAAGGACTATAATATATAACATCGGTGCAAGAGAAGGAAAACTTGACATGAAACCCTGTAACAACACGGCCGATCACCGTGGCGATTCCCCTCCGGCCATGGCAGATTTCCCTCCTATTATGTAGAAGACACGAGCTCCACCGCATATAAGCTGAAATGGTGATTTGAATTAAATGCAAGACCGCGAGACTCTTGCAGGTTTTTTTTTTTTTGGGGTGGGCTGCGGTCGGCGCGCCTCCGCACCACTCCGTCCGGGGCGACAGAGGGGGCTTAAGCACGCAACACCCGCAACCCACCCGAACACCACGTCGCCTTCGTCGTTGGGCCTACCACTGGAGCAGGGTTACTTGTCATCAGTGGTCGGCCCGACGGAATACCCCCTACCCGGGGCACCCTCCCATCGACCGACGTCCCCCCCTCGGGGAGGACGTCGGTCTTGCCTCACGCGGTCGGCCTCTCGGCGGGTGACGGACTAATCCCCGGTCACGTCACCCGCGGCCGCGGCTAAGGCGGTATGGCACGCAGGTAATCCCGCCTGCGCCGCCCCAGTCGCCGGCGGCGGGTCGCATCATCAAGGCTGTGCTCCTCGCGCTCGCGACCCGCCGCCTCCTTCTGCGAGATAACTGCCTCGCAGAAGGCTGCGACCGCGTCCCAATTCCTGATGCTGCCGAGCATCTCCCTAGCGATGGTCGGCACCGATGATTGCGACGAGTTCACGACGCGGCTCTGGCCAAGCGGCACAGACCTCGAGCGTATGCTGCGCCGTGTCCTCGTCGCAATCGCAGTGGTGGCAGGACGGAGTGACCCTGTACAGGTACTTGCCGAAGCATCCATGCCCCGTCAAGACCTGTACGAGACTCTTGCAGGCTCAGTCTTGGTCTTGCTCAAGTCTTGCAGGGCCAGTCTTGGTCTTGGTCTTGCAAAAAGTAAGCGGTCTCGGTCTCGCATTTCTCGCAAGACCAAGACTTTTTTGGACTAGCTATTGGGTAGAAGGATGTAATTCTTTTTATACCAATAGAACTAATTGAAACCCGAAATAGGCTTCGTCTTCTTCCTTGGATTATTGATAGGTCTATCCATAACCTAAGTCATTTAGTTTCTTCGCTGAAGCAAAATCGATTTTCTGCTTCGGTAACTTGACCTAGCTTTATACTTGACCATCAAGTATAAAGCTAGGTAAGTACCTTGACATGATTTCTAATAAGTTTTTCTAATGTACATATCAATAGATGAGTTTTTCTAGATTTATCTGTGATTACATTGTAAATAAACACTGTACTTAATATATCTTTTAACTGTTTCCCGATTTGGAGGTCAGACCACGCGTTTTCTTTGTAAGATAGCGCGCAGTGAACCGGTGGCATATTTATAGACGAGGGCGACGCTCCTCGCCATCAGTGTAGTGCCCGTACCTTTATGCGCTGTCATCGTATTCGTCATGATTATAACATGATTTAAAATCGAAAAATCTCCTGTCCTGTACATCTAGCTCGTCCAACTTCATGTAGCAAGCAGTTCCTTTCTGTTTCTCGCTCAGTGAATAGATTATAATATAAAACTGTCGATACATAAAAACATAAGTTACTGTTTTACAATTCCAATCACATCTCATGCGTCTGTAGGCGAGCATGAATTTTAAACATAAAATATTCTATTCTACCGTAAATCGTATGAGGCATGAATAGGTATTACTAATACCGAAACCTAGTATCAGAAACTTGTTATGACTACTTGAGAGAGGACCGTTAGTTGCAAATACTTTCACTATTCTGTTGAATTACCAACGTCATAACCTACTTGAAATAAACTCACCTAATTATATACATTGGATAGATAACCTATGTCCATGTTATTATTTCATTATTATGAACTGTTTAGTATTATTATCATTTTAAATATAATAGTATTCGGTCATCACTATTTCAGCTCATACGTCCTAATGCTATGCTCGAGCCTCCTCCAAAATTGGAGGGAAAATTGATCCACTATACCATGCTGGTCAGTATAGGGTTTTATTTCAAGTATTTCCATCACTTTCATAGATGTTATATGCATATCATATCCCTTAGTCTTTTACGACACCCATGGGCAAGATGGGATGGGGAGAGGGGTGGTGAATTGTATTCTGGGGGATGGTATTCATCTTAAAATAATACTAGCTATATTTAACGTAACAGTTATTTTTTTACCTCGGAACGAGATGAACGCAGAAATGGATAAAAATAAGAACTTATATTAATATTTATGAATCGACAAGGTCATATGAGAAATATATTAATAATAATTATTATTATGTTATTTGAATTAATCAACATTAGATTGCAGTGTCAGTCATATTTGTTTTGGTTTTGTATTAAAAATTTGTCTACGCTGCATCGGTTTTAAAATATCGCGTATAATTCTCAAGTAAAAATATCGCAAGATTTATTGATATCAAAACAGAATAGTTTTGTTTTGTCTGGAAACAATAGAATAGACAGCCTGAAATGGTCTTTGTCTCATCTAAAGCTGGACGTATGTTCGTGTTAACTATACTAGGGCATTAATGCATCAAATAAAGCTGCAAACTTCGATTGAAAGATTAAGAATATTTCTATAGATTGTTATTTGGTATATATATGTGCAGTCCCCTAGCTACTTAAACCAACGTATCTTTATTTATACAGAAAACCTTAAAAGGCGATTATCTGAAAGTATTTGTTCTTTTTTAATATTAAAATATAGCTCAAAAAAATTAATGTAAAGCAAAATACCGTCCAGTTTGAATATAGCGACAGGATAACAGGACATTTTAACAATAGACGCAAGTGTCAAAATAGCATAATAAAAAAATATGAAAGTCATAGCTCATTATAAAAGTAATTAAAATATACAATTTTCTTCAATTCATAGACATCCAAAGTTCAATACAAGGCTCTTTCACAGCGACAGAGATATTGAGCTACACTATTCTAACCAGTCAAACAAAAATAGGGTTTTGTTTCAGGCTTGCTTTCAGTTCTGATGTTATCTAGGTTGTCACATTTGACAACCGTGGGACTGAAAGTAATAATGAAACATTGTGTTCTTAATTCATTACCACACAAGATTTAATTAAACTAAATATACTTGTTTAACATTTATTTGATACTAGCAACCCGCCCTCGCTTCGCTTCGATTTCAGTCGCCTTACCCACGTAGTTCCCGTGGGAACACCGGGATAAAATATAGCCTATGTTTCTCCCTGATACAATATCAGTGATATTATAGCTTTCCATTGGTGAAACAATTTTTTAAATCGGTTCGGTAGTTTAAGCGTGAAAGCGTAACAAACAAATAAACAAATTTATTTTCGCATTTATAATATTAGTAAGGATATTAAATATTTATAAATCGATTTAAAAAAAGGAGGAGGTTCTCGATTCGTCGCAATCTTTTATTTTTTTAATTGTAATCCTCTCACTTTTATTTAAAACTAGCAATCCGCCCTCGCTTCGCTTCGGTTATAGGTTATAGTCGTTTTACCCGCGTAGTTCCCATTCCCGTGGGAATACCGGGATAAAATATAGCCTAGTTTACGCCCTGATATTATAACTTTCCATTGGTGAAAGAATTTTTGAAATCGGTCCAGCCGTTTTGAAGATTACCCGGAACAAACAGACAGACAGACAGACAAAAATTTTTTAATTGCTATTTTAGGCATAGGTGTCGTGCAAATAACCGTGTGAGCATGAAAAAAGCCTATTATTTTGCCATTACAAACAGACACTCCAATTTTATTTATTGGTATAGATTACTATTACTTAAAGACGCCTGGGAGACAATTCCTGCCATACGATATAGATCAGGATATCAATAAATCAATAAATTGAAATATGAACTATTCCCAAGCGAAATTGATCTGTTCTCGATGAGCCTTCGAGAACGGGCCAATCATACTTATGAAAAGTTCTAATATAGAAATTGAGGTAAAATTTGTATGACAAGAATTTTGTTTTGCACCCCTCCACCGATTTGGAAAATTTCGCTTTGTTTGATAGAGTATACTTCCAGGTGGTCTCAACCTGAACAGGTCAGGATCTGATGATGAGATCCTGGAAAAATCAAGGCCTAATTTTTTATACCCACACTTGATGCGATTTAAGTATATTTTTATAACGGCTCATGCATTTGTTTAAATATATAGCATAATTTAGTGAATCGGACTATAGTTAGCCTGCATAGTTGCAATAGGTTTACTTTAATGGTTACTCGGAAAATAAACGTGGTAATACTGGCAGACCGCTTCGTTGACCTACAGGCACAGTAGGTACAGTACATTTGTAAAAATCTCCAAATAAAAATAGGAATCTTCTCCGATATTTACGTCGTTGTATAGTCGCTTTTGTCAACTTTCTTAGCATGTAATTACGCATTAGAGAAGGCATTTGTTTATGATCTTCGCAGGCTTTGCTATATTTCTTTGTTTTTAGGTCCTTATATTTGTTAGTTTCAGACTTCTATCCCCGACGCTTTATACGGAATGCACGTAATCATCTATTTACCATTTTTATACTTGCACCAATAAAATACAAAAAAAATATACAGGTGTATTAGGTTATGGGACAACTGGTCAAACGGGAGTTAGGCAATGGTGGTAGGAAGCCATGAAAATTTGAAGGAAAAATATTGATTCGTTAATGAATTAGAGACATGTAAAGTTTTCAATTTGGTCATCGATTTTTCGTGTAAATCTGATTGAAATGTATAAAGTCAGTGATCTGCGACATATTCGTACTTTGTTAAATGTTCATTAGAAATTAAATAAATCAACGATTACGTTCGCATAAGCAAGACAAACTTCGCTTTAAATCGACTGATCGGCCGATGACCGTTGGCGGCTCGCGTTTGTACCCACGCTGTCATTGAAGCGTTTGCGCAATTCTAGGTATAAATGAATGAAATTATACTGTCGAAGCTTTACATGCCTAGGTGTATCCTGTCTGTACATGCCTACATAATACGTAACATTTAAGGCATAAACTCTTAGACACACATTTTTGAAATCGCTATAACTTTTATGTTATATTGTTTTTTGTGTAATATACATTCTAATTACGATCTATGACCGTTAAACTACAACATACTCGAACAGTTGCCCCATAATCTGATACAACCTGTATATTATATTTAAGAAAAATGAGTTTTCGAAAATTCATTTCTTTTTGGTTGTATAGTTCCAGTGCTTGTCGAAAGTGTTTTTTTTTTAAATAAATTATTTATAGGTATGTGTAAATATAATATGTGTATCGAAACTCTTCCCAATCGTAACGCGAGGCTAGGTGTGACTATAAAATCGATAAACTGTCACTTCAATTATCTAAACAACTTTATTCTAGTGCATTTTTTTTTTCACAAAAGTACCATTTTGAGGATACTGGTTGCGACTTTAGGCCGGTCGGGGTCAAGTTCCGAAATCCCCGTCATGGCCATTGTGATTTCCGCATTGGGTGCTGGCAAACTTGTGAGAGTCAATGCCAAAAACAGACCTGTTTTATCATTGCTTTGGAGCGGACCTTCAACCTTGTCTCTCACTTTGGCGAAAACACAATACACCTACGTATTACTTTAACTGTTAGGTTAGTATCAGTTAGAGAAAAAATTATAATCTATATATATAAAAGAAAGTCGTGTTAGTTACACTATTTATAACTCGAGAACGGCTGTACCTATTTGGCTGAAAATTGGTGGAGTAGGTAGCTTAGATCCAGGAGACTGACATAGGATTTTTTATCCCGTTCGATGGCGTTCCCGTTTGACGTAACATAAAACGTCAAAGTCAAGTCACTATGAATCGTGGTATAACAAAACGCATCTGACATGTAATAACAAAACGCAAATGACAGTTATAGACGGACTATATTTTCGATTAATGTAAAAAATTTATTTACGAAAAAAATTATGGCAATACGAAGTTCGCCAGTTCAGCTAGTTTTAAATAAAAAAAAAATATAGTTGTTACTGTTTGTAAGAGAAAACCTCATCATCCAAACTACTAATATTATATTTGCGAAAGTGTTTGAGGATACGTATATTTATTCCACTTTCACGAAAAAGCAACTGAATAGATTTTAATGAACTCATCAATGTGCCTTACATAACAGAATAACATATAAGCTATAATTTAAAACGTATTTTTGTTGCATTTGGTTTACCATATTTTTTGTTCCATTTCCTTGAGACGTGGTTTTTTAAGGCGAAGATAAATTTTGCGGTCCGAAAACGTCCGCACTTTATTTATATTTAGCGACCGTACTGGAGTTATTATTTTTAAAGCCAAATTATTTTTAGTTGCTTTTAATATTTCCATACAAAAAACTCGGCCCTACTACTGCCTCAGAATGTCAAATTTTGCAAACAGTACTATAGGCTTCAAAACTCATATACAGTGCCTGTTTAAATGATTATTATTAATTTACTTTTTCAGTACTTTCATATTTTCCTAATCCCTTGTAGTTTTGTGAGCAATGGAATAGATTAAGTTGCTAGCGGTATTATTATCTGATAACAAAGTGGGTGTGTTTAATTCAATGCGTTTTATCTAGCATCGTATTCGATTAGAGTTTGTTTCAAAATATAACACAATATAAATAAAAAATAGATTATGTTTTAAATGTTTTTCTTTTAATAAACTGCCTGTCACAACCTGCTTAAAACTTAAAAACTAACTTCTAACTAGGTATGTTACGGCTATGAAGTTTCGGTTCCGAAATTATATCGGATTAATTAGGAAATCATTCGAAACTTTTATGTCGGTTTCGGTTCTGGTTTTGGATATAAATATTTTCATTGCGGATATCCGATAGTTTCGGTTACAGTTGAGGAGCTCCATTACATCCTTACTTCTATCAACGTCGATCCATTACGGATTATAAAGTGAGATGGTAATGTGAATAACATTATCATTAGCCCTTTTTTGGTGAACTATGAACCGAGGAAACAATTTCATAAATAGGCCTCTAGCAAGCTTTTTTTTTTGAGATTACGTCGGACTGCCTACATAAGCTACTTTTGCTTGCTTCCAACTTTCAGGAGGAACAATTGCATTTTGTATTGATATCTTCTCCTATAATAAGCAGATCTGGGCACATATTTTTGGCAGCCAGTTTGTCTTATCTTAAAGGTAGCTGGACTTCTGCTACTATGACAGACTCAGACATGAACGGAGCATCTCGTTTTGTAACAGTCATGCGGAATTGCAAAACGGAAGTAATTGTAGATATTTCGTCATTTATGAATCGAGCAATTCATGCAATCGATCAATTTATAATTTTGGTATACGTTAGAATTGAAGTTTCTAAGCCACCGCGCTATACTTTCTAATATTCTCATTTATCACCAGGTCTGTCTATATACCATTTACTTACATTAAGTGAAATTTTTTCTTCACTCTTAGTTCTAGTTTACCTTCTCTTACCTAAAGTTATAGTTTATTTGAAAACAAACACTCCTCATTCAAAAACCTACTATTAAAACAAACAATTTTCGTCTAAAAACCTGTCAATAATTCATTTAGTCTACGAGGCTTTTGCCAGATATATAGCTTATATAACCAATCGTTCAGAATCAAGTATTGTAAAATATAACGTAATCGAACCGAAAAACATCGAATCCGTTACTTTGGTAATAATAGGAAAACGAACGACCCGCCATCGAATTCGTCTTCACTCGAATTATGTAACCTCCCTACTTAAGTTCCTTAGTCGTTTCATAAAACACGCGGCAAGAGCTGCGGTAGCATATTGTGTTCTTACTCCATCATCACGCAAAAATAAATTATATAGATAGAGAAATGCATTTTTCAATGCAATATTTTATAAAGAGGTAGAGCAACGTCCATAGCCACGTAGTTAGCTAAATCTAGGTCGTGTGTATACTGGAGTAGGTCGTCCGATTTTAATTGTACCTACGATTTAAATCACTAACAGTATACTGTCAATCGTGACACTATTATTGTTATAATCTGTTATCTATTACAATTCACTTAATTAAGTTACAGTTTATTTAATAGTAATTATTGTTATCTACAAATACAAAAATCCATTGCAGTAATGTGATCGCGAAGTGGCTCGTGTTTGTTAATTAGTGTTTATTTATTCGATTCAATTTTAAGACCGTTTACAAAATAAGAAATTACGACTAAAAATAGCTGAAATTTTTTAATTGGCGATTTTGCATGAACATAGAAATAGGATCTGAATGAAATTGCAATATTAATAAACCCATGAACTGTTAAATGAACACTAGATAACCTACAATATATTTAATATATAACAATGAAAATCAAGCGATTTATTTGTATGTTCATATAAATAGGGCGAGTCTCTGCTATACTGACAACGTCAAGGACAAATTGTGGAGGTAAGCCTCTTGTTCGTTCCGTATCGTTTACCTTCTTCCGCTATCTCCTTAGAAAGACACGATTAATAATAATTTATACTTGTACCGTCTACAATGCAAACAATGGTATTGCATTAAAAGTAGTGTAGACATTAGCCCACATAGAAAACAAAGTTTGTCGCCGACCCTTGTATGCTTAAATCTTCTAAAGTACGTAACAGATTTTAATGCCGTTTACATCTATACCAATAAATAAATTGGAGTGTCTGTTTGTAATGTCAAAATAATAGGCTTTTTTCATGCTCACACGCTTATTTGCACGACATCTATGCCTAAAATACAGATTAAAAAAATTTTGTCTGTCTGTTTGTTCCGAGTAATCTTCAAAACGGCTGGACCTATTTCAAAAATTCTTTCACCAATGGAAAGCTATAATATCAGCGCGTAAACTAGGCTATATTTTATCCTGGTATTTCCACGGGAACGGGAACTACGCTGGTAAAACGACTAAAACCGAAGCGAAGCGAGGACGGGTTGCTAGTGTATAATAAGACAGAAGAGTATATTAAAAGAGAATGATTTGTATGTATAATGCATCCATTCTATAGTAGTGGAACCGAGAATTTAAAAAAATTGTAGCGTAATGTCATTAGAAACGTATTTTATACGCTTACATATATTACAAAGGTTTACCAGATACATCAAAATAGTATACCACGTTTTCTTTACTCACATCTTCCGTATGGTGACGGAGTAAGAACACAGTTGACCACCGTCTCTCTTGTCCTCTCTTTCCCCCGGAATTAGTCGTACAAGACAACTAAGGGGTATAATATGCAGATAACACCGATGCAAGTAAACTAAACATAAAACTCTATACCAACGTAAGTCAATTACCATTTTATAGTGGAGGAGGCCCGAGTCCTACAGTGGGACGAATGTATGCTGAAATGAGATGATGAAACGAAAAAATATTGACAAATAGATAAGCCACAATAACCATGTCTATATCTTAATTAAAGTAAGTATTATTTACGAAGCAATTTTAAACAATACACCCTACGATTTACCATTATTGTTATCGCATTAAATACAAATGTATTAAGTACGTGATGTGTTTAGTGTAGATCAAAAATTGGCCTTTATAGGTTACTACTAGCAAAAAGTTAATCATGCATCATTCTCATTACGGCTCATATACGTCCCACTGCTGGGTTCGAGCATCCTCCGTAATAGGAGGGATATTGACCTACTATACCACACTGGTCAGACTGGTTGATATAGGGTTTTATTTCGAGTTTGCCTTCTCTTGACGTTATATCCATACAGGGTTGGGCTGATTAAAATCAAGTGATTAAAATCACGATTAAAATCATGATTTAAATCGCTTGATTTTTAAAATTAAAATCATGATTTAAATCAATTTTTTTTCCTTTTTATTCAGAACCAGATAACAACATAATATAAAAGTTTTCTGAAAAATCAAAAGAAGTATCTGCTTTTAGCAAAAACAACAAAAAAGAAGTACATAATTCCAAATTCTTAAACTAAACGTAACACCTAAATTTTATTACCGTATATTTTCAGTCTATTCATTTTCGTTATACAATTAAACAAAAACACGAGTTTTCCATCTTTTTCTATGCCTAATCTGTTTCTAATATCCGAGTGTACAAGACCAAAAGAGCTAAATACGCGTTCTACTGAAGCTGAAGAAGCAGTTGCACACAGGAACTGTTTTATTATTGGCAACTCTTTCAAGATTTCCGGCTCATCATTTTGTGATAACCACCATTGTAGTCCGTTTACATTTTTTATTACTTCGTCCGAAAACATAACTTGCTTAAATGGAGCACTGCGGGCATTTAACTTTATTACTAAAGGTAACAGTCCATTGTTTTCATGTAACTCTTTAATTGTTTCTAAAGCTATATTCTTTTCTTCTGGTGTTAACTGGTATTTTGTTTTTTTGTGGATTCAACATATACGCTATAAAATGATATGGCGTTAGTGCTTGCTTATATCGATTATTAAATTGTTGTGTTTTTTGTAATGGTAATTCCACAGATTCATCAAAGATATATTGTAAATGTTTCCACTGCTCTACAGTATCTGCGATAGTAGCATTTTTCCTCTGCACAGTATCAAGAGCAACTGATATAGGTTTTAAAATGTTTAAATAATCTTGCGCTGCATGTTTAATCGCAATATTTGAAACTTTTCGGTAAATAGTGGAATCAATCTCGTTTTTATTTTCTTCGCAGATTTTTAATATGATGTCCCACTGAGTGACATACATCTCTAAGCAGTTGCCAAGGCTATTCCATCTCACATCGCTTGGAAGGACTAAAGCGCTGCCTCCTGCTTGACTGAATTTAGCTCTAGCCAAATGGTTATTTCGAAAATATTTAACAATTTGGACCACATGTTCTATAACGTCTTTAACTTGAAAGTCCTTGCACAGTAAATTAAAAATATGTGCAGAGCAGCCATAAGTTATAACTTTTGCGTTCGTTTTTTCTTCTAATGTTTTTCTCATAAGTGTCATATTTGCGGCATTGTCTGTCACAAAAGATTTTACGGTACACTTGTATTTTAATTCACATGAAGAAATCAGGTCACAAATTATTTGAGTTAAATATTCTGAAGTATGTGGATTTCCTGATGTGTCTATAGTTTCGTATAGGAGGGCTTGTCCATCTTCAGTGGTTATCGTTGCGCATATCACTGGTTCGTAGTGCACGTTTGACCACCCATCAATTGACATATTTACGGACTGTCCTGAAAGGGAGGAGAAATATTTTTCTTTTTCCTCTTCATAGATTTCGTCCAAAAGACTTGTTGCTACCGTTTTTCTCGAGGGCGGTGTATAACCAGGCCTTAATAACTGAATGGCTTTTTTTCACCTCTAAATTCTCAATACATCTGAAGCTCGAATTAGTAGCAAAAATAGCCTTTGCTATTTGTTTGTCAATTTTATGTTTTTCAGCAGTTGAAGTCCGCATTACAAAACTACTCATGGTACTGATGGTAGGCTGAGTTTCGATTGCTTTCTTTTTTTGTACTGGCTCAAAAGTTGTTGGACTTGTTGGTGTTGGTACTTTCGTCATGAGTGAACTACAACTTGAGGCAGATGATGTGCTAGCAAAACTGTCAAGCGACATTCGACTCTCTGGAAAGAGAAAAACATAACTGAAAATTTAAATTGATTAATTATAATTGATGATATATTGATATAGTATTGAATTATTGATTTTAAAATAAAGTTAAAATGTTCAATAGAGATGTAAAAGCAAATTTATTTTTATAAGTTGAAAAAAATTCAAAATTAAGTAAGTATAGAAGAGTAAAGATAATCTTTAATAATTAACCTGGGAAAAGTCGCGTTAAAAAAGTTACATTAAAGGCCACGCCACGTGTTAGATTTCACCTAACATTTAAAAACAAAAAACAATCATATATGCCTAAAATATAAATAAAATAAAATTAATAATTTAATTACCTGTATTCCTCTCTTGATAATTACAAACATCGTGGTGTGCTTTAAGTCTTTGGACTAACCCTTGAATATCTTTCTTGCACTTTCTACAAATAGCCCTGCACCCCAATTTATTTGGATTTATTGTCTTGATATAGAACTGCCATATTGGGTCCTCTTTTCTTCCACTCATTTTACTTTATTTATATGTTTTCACTTCACTTAACTAATTTAACTAAACTAGCGAAATGCGCGAACGTCAATTTATAGGTTGAAAAGGAAAACAAGCCTCGACACGACACGACAGGAATATTCTTGCAAAAAGCACATCAAACGCGTTCGTGCCTCACCTGGCACTGTATAGTGAGTGAGTGTATAGGACAGAAGGAAAACAAATCGCGACAAGAATTTTCTTGCAAGAAGCAAGAAGCGCGACAGATGCGTTGTCACAAGTTTTTGACGCGCAAATTGTATTATAATTTTTAGACTTATACATTAAAATAATTAACAATAATTTCAAAGAATCAAAATGATCAAATTTTATGTTCAAATTTAAAAAATCAAATAAATCATGATTTTTTAAAAAAAATCTATGGTTTTTTATTTTTTTAATAAAAATCAGATTTTGCCCAACCCTGTATCCATATTATATCCCTTAGTCATCTTTTACGATCATTATGCTTGCAATTAATACGAACTCTAGCGAAATAGTAGGTATCAAATACAATCTTAATTGATAGGAATTATAAATAAATATGGTGTTTGTTTTTATTTCTTAAGAATTATAGTAATTGATCATCGAAACGGTTGTGTAATTAAAAAGGTATGCAATCTTATACATACATGCCAGTTCTCATTAATTTATTACCGGGTAGTAAAGGAAAAGAACTGCCGATTTCATAATCATATGTATGTTTGAGTGTATTATTCCTGTTAACACAAAGCGATGCATCATACGATTTTTTGCTTCATTATATAGTAGCTATATGATAAAATCACAATCAACGCATTTATGAAAGTACTAGCAACCTGCCCTCGCTTCGCTTCGGTTATAGGTTATAGTCGTTTTACCCGCGTAGTTCCTGTTCCCGTGGGAATACCGGGATAATATATAGCCTAGTTTACGCCCTGATATTATAGCTTTCCATTGGTGAAAGAATTTTTGAAATCGGTCCAGCCGTTTTGAAGATTACCCGGAACAAACAGACAGACTGACAAAAAATTTTTAATTACTATTTTAGGCATAGGTGTCGTGCAAATAACCGTGTGAGCATGAAAAAAGCCCATTATTTTGACATTACAAACAGACACTCCAATTTTATTTATTGTTATAGACTACTTGTTATGAAACACAACACAATGCACTAGGTACTATAATTATTTTCAAAATATTACTCCAAGATTGTTTAAAATACTATTTTAATAGATGCCCAATAATCATATTTCTTTTTGAAATACGCGTTAATGATATAAATAGAGAAGAGAAGTTTAATGGTTTTCTCGAATCGATAAAATATATTTATTTTATTCATATATTCTAGCAGGTTCTGTTAACGCAACTAATTAATTTTTATGTGGAATAAAAATTATTGCGACGAAAAAAAAATCAATTTTTACGACAACGTTACTACTGCATTGAAAAACCTTGTATTAGAATCGTAACACGAGGTCTTCTTAGTTTTATACGGAAATACGTAAAACTGAAGTTTCTTTGTTTAGAATCATCCTTACTAATATTATAAATGCGAAAGTAACTCTGTCTGTCTGTCTGTCTGTCTGTCTGTCTGTCTGTCTGTCTGTCTGTCTGTCTGTCTGTCTGTCTGTCTGCTACGCTTTCACGTCTAAACCACTGGACCGATTTTGATGAAATTTGGTACAGAGATGGACTAAAGCTTGAGAAAGGACATAGGCTACTTTTTATCGCGAAAAAATGGGTATAAGGGGTTGAAATAGGGGATGACATTTTGTATGGAAATTCGTCATTTTCGATGATAGAACCAAGAATCTTTGTATTAAGACACCTAATAATAAATAAATAAATATTTGTTCAAGCGTTTTGGAAATTTCATTTACATGGGGATGAAATTCAACCCCTAAAATACCAAAAAGCATACAGCAGAAACCACTGGGCCTAGAAACGTATTTTTTTTACACCATCGTATTTCTTGGGGTGCACGACCACTGGCAAAGGATTTTTGAAAATTCACTCCCTTAAGGGGGTGAAAAACATATAGTCTTTCACGTCTAAACCGATTTTGATGAAATTTGGTACAGTGATGGACTAAAGCTTGAGTAAGGATATAGGCTACTTTTTATCGCAAAAAAATGTGTATAAGGGGTTGAAATAGGGGATGACATTTTGTATGGAAATTCGTCATTTTCGATGATCGAACCACGAATCTTTGTATTGAGGCACCTAATAATAAATAAATAAATATTCGCTCAAGCGTTTTGGAAATTTCATTTACTTGGGGATGAAATTCAACCCCTAAAATACCAAATAGCATACAGCCGAAACCACTGGGCCTAGAAACGTATTTTTTTTACACCATCGTATTTCTTGGGGTGCACGACCACTGGCAAAGGATTTTTGAAAATTCACTCCCTTAAGGGGGTGAAAAACATATAGTCTTTCACGTCTAAACCGATTTTGATGAAATTTGGTACAGTGATGGACTAAAGCTTGAGTAAGGATATAGGCTACTTTTTATCGCAAAAAAATGTGTATAAGGGGTTGAAATAGGGGATGACATTTTGTATGGAAATTCGTCATTTTCGATGATCGAACCACGAATCTTTGTATTGAGGCACCTAATAATAAATAAATATTCGCTCAAGCGTTTTGGAAATTTCATTTACTTGGGGATGAAATTCAACCCCTAAAATACCAAATAGCATACAGCCGAAACCACTGGGCCTAGAAACGTATTTTTTTTTTACACCATCGTATTTCTTGGGGTGCACGAGCATTAGCAAAGGATTTTTGGAAATTCACCCCCTTAAGGGGGTGAAAAACATATAGTCTTTCGCGTCTAAACCGATTTTGATGAAATTTGGCACAGAGATGGACTAAAGCTTGAAAAAGGATATAGGCTACTTTTTATTGCGAAAAAATGGGTATAAGGGGTTGAAATAGGGGATGACATTTTGTATGGAAATTCGTCATTTTCGATGATCGAACCACGAATCTTTGTATTGAGGCACCTAATAATAAATAAATAAATATTCGCTCAAGTGTTTTGGAAATTCCATTTACATGGGGATGAAATTCAACCCCTAAAATACCAAAAAGCATACAGCCGAAACCACTGGGACTAGAAACGTATTTTTTTTACACCATCGTATTTCTTGGGGTGCACGACCACTGGCAAAGGATTTTTGAAAATTCACTCCCTTAAGGGGGTGAAAAACATATAGTCTTTCACGTCTAAACCGATTTTGATGAAATTTGGTACAGTGATGGACTAAAGCTTGTGTAAGGATATAGGCTACTTTTTATCGCAAAAAAATGTGTATAAGGGGTTGAAATAGGGGATGACATTTTGTATGGAAATTCGTCATTTTCGATGATCGAACCACGAATCTTTGTATTGAGGCACCTAATAATAAATAAATATTCGCTCAAGCGTTTTGGAAATTTCATTTACTTGGGGATGAAATTCAACCCCTAAAATACCAAATAGCATACAGCCGAAACCACTGGGCCTAGAAACGTATTTTTTTTTTACACCATCGTATTTCTTGGGGTGCACGAGCATTAGCAAAGGATTTTTGGAAATTCACCCCCTTAAGGGGGTGAAAAACATATAGTCTTTCGCGTCTAAACCGATTTTGATGAAATTTGGCACAGAGATGGACTAAAGCTTGAAAAAGGATATAGGCTACTTTTTATTGCGAAAAAATGGGTATAAGGGGTTGAAATAGGGGATAACATTTTGTATGGAAATTCGTCATTTTCGATGATCGAACCACGAATCTTTGTATTGAGGCACCTAATAATAAATAAATAAATATTCGCTCAAGCGTTTTAGAAATTCCATTTACATGGGGATGAAATTCAACCCCTAAAATACCAAAAAGCATACAGCCGAAACCACTGGGCCTAGAAACGTATTTTTTTTTTACACCATCGTATTTCTTGGGGTGCCCGGACGGAGTGGTGCGAGGAGCGCGCCAACCGCAGCCCAACCCAAAAAAAGGGGGTTGAAAAGCATAGCCTTTCACGTCGAAACCATTTAACCGATTTTGATGAAATTTGGAACAGAGATGAACTAAAGCTTGAGAAAGGATATAAGGCTACTTTTTATCGCGAAAAAATAGGTATAAGGGGTTGAAATAGGGGAAAGTATTTTCTTTTTACGTCATCTTATTTCTTGGGGTACACGAGCACTAGCAAAGAATTTTTGGAAAATCACCCCCTTAAGTGGGTGAAAAGCGTATAGACGAAACTCTTGGAGCTAGGAACGTAAAACTTTCTATGCAATTCTCTTTCTTTTGTTGTAAGTGAGCTCTAAGAAATTATTTTATTAAAATCAACTCCTAAAGGGGTGCAAAATATATAGCCCAAATCATTAGGCCTAGAAACATGGAGTTTTGTATAAAGTTTCTTTTCTTGGGGAAAGAGAGATTTTTGCAATTTTAGCCCTAAAGGGGTGAAAAGTGTTTAACCGAAATCACTGAGTCTAGGAAGGATCATTTAGTACACGGTCGGCTTTCTTGGATTACCCCCAGATTTTCTTAGTGCTTACTTACCAAGCACTATGAAACAATTTTTGGCAAGGATAAGCGAGCTCTAACAAAGAATTTTTGGAAATTCAACCCCTAAGAGGGTGAAAGTGTATAGCTAAAGATACCGGGCCTAAGAATGTGAAATTTTGTATACCGATCGGTTATTTGGGGTAAGCACTCACTAAGAAACAATTTTGGGCTGCTCCAAAAGGATAAAACACATATAGTCGAAGACACCCAGCCAATGATATATCATCATTATCTTGCTCTTATCCTAATTACTTTGGATCCACGCGATATGTAGGTACTCTTCTGCCATCGTAGATATATTGCAAAGGTTCTAGCAACATTTTATGACCTGGCGCACGACATTGTTGGCCAGACGGCATCACCGGTCCAGGTCGATGTAAATCTTTGTCTTTGTAGTATTTTGCGATACCCACGAACAATGAAAGCGTGGTAATATTTCTAGCAGCTACCAGACAGTAAGTTACAATCAAGATATTATTCCAATTTTCTATCTCTACAAATAAATAAATTTGAAGCGTCTGTTTGTCTATCAAAATAATAGGTTTTATTTATGCTCACTCAATACGGTCCAAATTTTTTTGTCTGTCTATTCGTTACAGGTAATCTTCAAAATGGCTGGACCGATTGATTATATTTTACCATCAGGTCTACCAGTCGTACATAAGGAATAACTTAGACTATATTTTATCCCAGGTTATATTATATCCCGGTGTGGCTGAATTAAGTCGATTTTAAAATTATTTCACTAATGGAAAGCTATTTTTAAGCGAGTAACATATTTAAGCTATTTTTATCCCGATATTCCTACGGGATCGGGTACAATGTCGGTGAAATCACGGGAATTTAATGGTTTTAAAAATTAATTCACTAATGAAAAGCTATATTATCAGTGAAAGGCTATTTTTATCCCGGTATTTACCCAGGAACGAGAACTATACCGAGGGATGTCGAGCAATTTTTAAAATTCTTTCACCAATGGAAAGCCACCTCTGTTGTCAGCGAGTAACATAGGCAATTTATATCTCTGATATTTCTGGGATTTATATTTTTTTTTTTTTGGTATGTGTAAATTTATAATATCAGCGAGTAACATAGGCATTTTTTATCTCGGTATTGGCATGGGAATTTCTACGTGAATGAAACTGCGGGTGTTTGATTGATATAATTTTTTTTTTTCACCAATGGAAAAGTACGTTATCAGAGACTAAAGAAAGGCATATTTATCATCGTATTTGCACGGCAATCTGAACTACAAGGCTGGAAGTAATATTCAAATGTGAAAGTTTGTGAAGATATTTGGATGGTTGTTACTCAATCACGCTTAAACTGTCGAGCAGATATGGATGAAAATTGACACGTAGATAGAGTATTTCTTAAATTAAGAACTGTAATACTCTTTATGCCGATAATATTCTTTGCGATAATAGTTCAATATGCAAGTAAATTTTTACGCGGGCGAAGCCGCGGGCAAAAGCTAGTAATCTATATATATATACTTATATATATACTAGCAACTCGCCCTCGCTTCGCTTCGGTTATAGGTTATAGTCTAGAGTATAGGTTATAGGCTAGAGATTTAACTACCATATCACGCCGATCAGACGGGTTGGTATTGGCTTTTATTTCCAGTTTTCCTTTTATTGCATACTAGCAACTCGCCCTCGCTTTGCTTCGGTTATAGGTTATAGTCGTTTTACCCGCGTAGTTCCCGTTCCCGTGGGAATACCGGGATAAAATAGCCTAGTTTACGCCCTGATATTATAGCTTTCCATTGGTGAAAGAATTTTTGAAATCGGTCCAGCCGTTTTGAAGATTACCCGGAACAAACAGACAGACAGACAAAAATTTTTTAATTGCTATTTTAGGCATAGGTGTCGTGCAAATAACCGTGTGAGCATGAAAAAAGCCTATTATTTTGACATTACAAACAGACACACCAATTTTATTTATTGGTATAGATATAGGAGAGGAGGGTTTTCACCACCATATCTCTGGAACCATAAGGCGTACAGACTTGAAATTTGGCAGAAATATTCCTTTCGTCGAGAATGGATTTTGCGAAATTCCACCTGCAAGGGGTGTTGCGGGGGCGTTAACAATAATATACATATAAAGGAACAGGTGAGCCGAAGCTATTGAAATTACGGGTTGAGAGCCCTCAGCGCTCACCCACCAGTCCGGGTAAAGTTGTCACAGCCATCTGAGGGTAACAACTAAGTCACACAAAAAAAAATAAAAAATAAAAAGCTATTGAAGCTAGGAAAATAAAATGTGGCCCGTAGTTTTATTTCGTGACGAAGGCACCCACTAAGAAAAGATTTTTTGAAATTCCATCCCTAAGGGGGTGAAACGCAACGGTAAAGTCTGTATGGAAAGAAAAAAAACTTCAGTCAATCATAGAGGGCCTCCGTCTTGTCCAGGGCCACCCTCAACCCCAACGCCTCGATCCGCCTGACGATCTCTTCGGTACCTAGAGTCGCCAGGCTTGCCGCTCTCTTCTAGCGTCCTACCGCGGGCTGTGACGAGCGTGTTGTCGGCGTAAAAAATCACGCCCAACCCGGACGGGAGGCTCCCCCTCAACGCCCAGTCGTAGCCGATGTTCCACAGGGTGGGTCCGAGGACCAACCCCTGTGGGACACCGCACGTCATGGGCGTTCGCACAACGTCCCCTACTCGGTTGGCATAGAGGACGCTGCGCCCCTCCAAATAGTCTGCCACTAGCCGCCTCAGGTAAACTGGCACTCCGTGGTATCGGAGCGCCTCCCTGATGCAGCTGAATGGCAGACTATTGAATGCGTTGGCGATGTCTAGGGACACCACCAACAGCACTCCTCCGCCAGTGACGGCCTCAGTCGCCACGGCCTTCAGGCGCAACAGAGCCTCGATCGTCGAACGACCCCTCCTAAACCCAAACTGGGCGTCCGACAGATCGGGCCCCGTGCCGACGAGGTGCCTCGTTGGAGGTGCTCGTTACGGGCGGCGAAAACTCTCTCCAGCAACACCCATGTCATCAAGCAGCACGATGGGCTTGTAGGCCGAGGCCGACTCGAGAGACCGTCCCGGCTTCGGTAGGAGCAACAGCCTCTCCTCCTTCCAGCACCCAGGGAACCGCCCAGGGGTAAGAAAAATCTGAGATACTTACGTATCTAACGCAGATGACATCGAGAAAAGGAAAATCATAACTAAAGCACTATTTATGCTCACTATTGATCATTACTCAGCACCCATCGCCCTCCCATTACGAAAAAGTCTTAGGATCAACCCCTTACGAAGAAAACTTATGCTCAACAAACCGATATACTGTAATTAGAAAATAATTACAAATAAAAATATCTAAAACGTGTCTTTGATCATCACATTGTCGACATACATCATTATGTCATTAGCAACATGTCTTTTATAAAAGAAATCGCTTTAGTTATGTGCTAGACTGGCAGATTCATAAAGTTGCAAACACGTACCTAACTTGTTATGAAGGTTAGCAAATTGTTTGCTAGGGGAGGCAAGGCAACAATAGACTTTATGTAACTTGTGTTATGCTCACTCTAACGCAACGAAAACGAAATCTGTCTTCCTAACCGTGAAGCATTAAATCGTATCAAGTTTTAATAACTCCGGCCTTTGCAGTTTATTGTGCAACTATAATTTGCTATCAAGATTTGCAACATCAATTTGTGAACAAGATTGATAGAAGAACATTATTATGATAATTATTCAGCCTTTTCTTGTCCACTGCTGAACCTAAGACCTCTCCCATAGAACGTGATATGGCACGGTCATTCACTGGAGTTAATAGTGTCGTAATCGCCATGCTTGGTAGGCGGGTTGGCGATCGCAGTTAGTGTTTATATGTATCCCAGAAGGCCGCTGCTGCCCATTTTTCTGGTTGTCGTTCAATCAGATGTTACGATTCCGAAAAAAATCGTTCTTTGAAATTTCTCTTTTGTGCGTTTTATTTTCATATTATTATTCGCTTTTATGCTATTACTGATTACTGTTTTATTCAATTTCCTGTTCTTCATAAAATAAGAATCAATTTGCAATGGCACTTAATATGCCCTATAAAACTTGTTACTTTGAATATCTAAATCAAGGACAAAAGTATTAAGACTATTAAGTACATATATTATAATTATAGTATTATTACACTGTGTAATATATTTTAATTTACTATTTTATAGTTGTACAAGTCTTTGCCCACAGCTTCGCCCGCTTGAAAATTAACTTGTCCAAAACTACTATCTCTAGAACTGTTATCACAAGAGAACACATTACCGGGATAAAAAATATTCATATATATAAAATATATAAAAAATATTCAGGAGTGGTAGGACCACACTGTCGACAGTTATCTGTCTACAGCCGCGGGCCGGTCCGTCCGGGGCAGTACCATGCTCTCGCAGAAAATCGACGTCTGAGTAGTAGCAATTTGTTACTGCGCTTCGTTCGGTAAGCGAGAGAGCCGGAAGCCCAACTTTCTGAGGGTGATTGCGTGTGGAGGGTTTTGGTGGTGCCCTTGGTATCACCGAGCCTCAATGCACGCATTCACACTCCCTTCGCGGTAGGCAACGGCCTTGTAAAGGTCCATGAGCGGCAGCAACACTTACCATCAGGTGTACTGTTTGCTCGTTTGCCACCGTTTGCATAAAAAAAAAAAAAAAAAATATTCTACTTGTTAATCTAGAAAATAGTCTATCGCTAGGAAATAGTCTATCGATGTGTGATTTTCTTCCAAATCTGGGCAACGTTTCACGCGTGATTGAGTAACAAACATCTTCAGAAACTTTCACATTTGTAATATTACGTTCACCCGTATAGTTCAGATTCCTGTAGAAATACAGTGACAATTTTCCCTTTCTTAGTCGCTGATATTATAGCTTTCTATTGATGAAAGAATATTCAAAATCGGTCAATTTCTCGCCGCTTCACTCACGTAGTTTCCGTTCTCGTGGCAATACCGGGACAAAATATAGCTTCTTACTAACTGATAATGTAGCTTTTATTTGATAAAAGTTTTTGTAAATCTGTCAAATTCCCTCCGATTTTTCTTTTTCAAAGACCCTCAGCCGATTTTTACAACTCCCACGGGCAAGTAAGGGGTGGCGACATATGTATTATCAGCCCGTCGCCACACGGCCAATTTTATTTATTGGTATAGATTACTACTAAGTAATCTATACCAATAAATAAAATTTAAGTGTCTGTTTGTAATGCCAAAATAATAGGTTTTTTTCATGCTCACGCGGTTATTTGCACTATACACATGCCTAAAAATCATTTTATATTTGTTTTATCTGTCTGTCTGTTTGTTCCGGATAATCTTCAAAACGGCTGGACCGATTTCAAAATTCTTTCACCAATGGAAAGCTATAATATCAGCGCGTAAACTAGGCTATATTTTATCCTGGTATTCCCACGGGAACGGTAACTACGCGGGTAAAACGACTAAAACCGAAGCGAAGCGAGGGCGGGTTGCTAGTCTATACCAATAAATAAAATTGGAGTGTCTGTTTGTAATGTCAAAATAATATGCTTTTTTCATGCTCACACGGTTATTTGCACGACACCTATGCCTAAAATACATATTAAAAAATTTTTGTCTGTCTGTCTGTTTTTTCCGGGTAATCTTCAAAACGGCTGGACCGATTTCAAAAATTCTTCACCAATGGAAAGCTATAATATCAGGGCGTAAACTAGGCTATATTTTATCCCGGTATTCCCACGGGAACGGGAACTACGCGGGTAAAACGACTATAACCTATAACCGAAGCGAGGACGGGTTGCTAGTGGATCAGTATTTTCGGCCACACTAAATAAATAAGCAAATGCGCCACGCAAACGAAAAGTAGGTTAAGTTGTAATATAAAAATATGCAATTTTTGTCTGGGTGGTGACGCAGTAAGAATACAATTCACCACCCCCTCTCTTATACGTGTCGTAGAATACTATTAATGGAAATGAAACCTCCACGTAAAACCCTATGCCAACATGTCTGACCAGCGGATAATTTCCCTTCTATTGTAGAGAAGACCCGAGCCCAACAATGGAACTTTTGAAGGTTAGAGATGATGAAATTTTCAATTATCTTCGGCGTGCCATTAGAGTCTGCCACTTTCTAAATATTTATTTTGATTTAAACTTTAAGTATGTGTATCAGCATTGTACCTAAATACTCGTTTTTTATCATTCTCAACTTTGGCATGAGATGGCAAACTAAAAATATTTGTCATCACTCGACCCAAGCCAAGTAGAAAATAGCATTGCAAAAAAAAATCGTAACAAAACCAACTGTTTAGTCAATTTGATATAGGTAACTAGGTACATTGCAATAATTTTTAAATTGTGTAAAAGCGTGGCTGTTATAATAGTTACGTACGTTGCAGACATTGTAGGTGGGTAATTATCTATACCAATAAATAAAATTGGAGTGTCTGTTTGTAATGTCAAAATAATAGGCTTTTTTCATGCTCACGTGGTTATTTGCACTATAAATATGCCTAAAATACACTTTATATTTTTTTTTGTCTGTCTCTGTTTGTTCCGGGTAATCTTTAAAACTGCTGTACCTATTTCAAAAATTCTTTCACCAATCGAAAGCTATAATATCAGGGAGTAATATAGGCTATATTTTATCCCGGTATTCCCACGGAAACGGGAACTACGCAGGAAAGACTACTGAAACCGATGCGAAGCGAGGGCGGATTGCTAGTATCGTATAAGTACGTGTAATTATCATGTGGTGATATTTCGCATCTTACAAAATTTACTTCAACACTATAAATTATGTTTTATGATTAAATAATATACCTAACGGCGATTTGAGCAACTTTGAACATTTTTCGCAGTATTTGTAATATTACATTCTAATGTATATTTATTGTACCTTTATTTCTTTGAAAAGAAAAAGTGTCCCTTTGAGTTCGTTTATTTTTCTAACACAATAAATTTACGGAAAACTGACTGAATCTTACACAATTTCTTTCAAAATTCAAATTCAAAGTTATCGTGAGATTTGAGTAACTTTGAATGTGTTTTTTGGGGTGTCCAAATAAATATAATAAATTGGATAAAGTGGTGTAATTTTATTCAAATAAAGCTAATCTATAAATAAACATTACATATAAACACAAACTATACCCGTTTATAAATTAACAAATCTTTTTCACAACTTTGTTCCCAGTTAAACCGCAATTCAAAGTTACCCAAAACGACTGTACCTAACTATACAGGGTGTCCCAAAAGGTTACGTAGCTGGGAAGGGAGGTGATAGGGGTGGTCACAAGGGTCACTAAAAAAATAAAAATAAAATTCCCCTCTGGGTATTTAAAAAAATAAATGGCATTTTTTAAAAAACAAAAAAAATTACACCTTATTTTGCTAACTGTACCTACAAATATTGCTTTATTAAAAAAAAAAGCTGTTATGTAATCGTCAATAACCCTTTATCAAATTGAAATAAAAAAAAACAATACATATCTAACCAAGATTTTAAAGAAAATTAAGTTCTTGTCCAGTCAAGGACTTAGTAATTACGATTTCACTCAACTTCCTCCAAGTGTACTGAAAAAAAAAAAGTACTATGCAGCTCCGGCGAGTAACTTAAAAAAATAGGTAATTTTATTGCAATTCCAAAATAGTATAACACCTATTTTAATAATTAATACTAGGACATTTAAAAATAATTTTCGGCAACAATACCCCTACAAAACAAAACATATCAATAAAACAATAGTCTCAAATTCGTACGCAAATACATTTTTAAATGTCTATTCTGTTCCTTTGATTTTACTGCAAGTTTAGGGTATTAAATAAAACAAGACAAGCAAGATATTTTACCTATCTAAATTTATATTTTTTTAATTACAGTCAGACAGGCGTTGGAGCGCGAGGCCCCCAAACCCGCGGTGCCCGTAGCATTTGCTACTCTTGCTATATGGCCAATGTCCTATGTTCGTGCACGCTAATCTGCAAAACTTATTATGTATCTATTTTAATAATATTATATAAATGTATATGTAAAGTAGTTTTTCGCGTCTATACGAAGTGAGTACGGGCACTTAATAGTGTAAAATTAATCCAGGACCGTAACCGTCGATAAATATTGCACATCGATTCTTGGAAAGCGAATCGACTGATTTCGGCTTCGTAGAACATTGTCCCTGTCCCATATTATCTGTGTGATCCCTGTCCCATATTATCTGTGTGACGTTGCAAAGCACTAACATGACGGTATTTACAAGGAGCTGTAAGAATATTTATGTTTTGTTATTACATAAAATGCATCTATTCTACAAACTTTTGTTTAAATTTTTGCAGTTTTAATAACTCTGTAAATATATTTTACACTGGGCGCTACTACATTCTCACACTTGTATGAACGACCGACGAACGTCACACAGATAATATCCGATAGGGATAACGCTCTACAAAGCCGAAGTTAACCGATTTTCAAAAATCTAATATGCATTATTTATTTCCGGGTACTGTAATAATGACAGCCAGTGAATATAATGTTGTACACATCTTATTGTAGAGTCGCTGCAAGAAGTCTCAAGATTGAATTCTTTGCCCAACCACATCACCTGCATCTTTATTAAATCTTTTAAGCTTCAATGAATCTAAAGACATTGTCAGTTAGGTACTTTCATCTGATTCATTTAGTCAACCCTAATTCAGTATCTTAAAATTTTGTTTCAAAATTATGTCTGTAGCGCCATTTTGGATTTATATAAGGGCAAGTTTCATGATCGTGAACTAATCGCATGAATGCATTGTTTAGGTCTCGTTGATTAATTAATTTAAAATATAATTTATCGCGTGCATATTTATGTTACTATCGTAAGTGGATATTTCTGATCACCGATAGATCAACAACTGAGGTAATCAAATGAATGTTAATTTAGCCTTTCAGAGACCTGAAACTATCATGTTTTCAATAGATACGAAGGCGACGTCTAATCAACCACCTACTTATGTTTCTGCCTATATATTATGAAATTACTTAAAGACACAAATTACACACTGCACTTAACATATTCAAACCCTAAAAGTTATTAAGACCACAGATATTCCCGCCAAATAACAATAATAAAAAATCCCACCATAACATTAATCGCGGTAAGCACCGCGTGGTTGTTATGGTCTTATCCCTCTCGTTAAACATGCTCACGTCCAACAGTGGACGTTGATAGGCTGATGAACCGATGGAATGCTGAGGTATTTTAAAGAGTTTAATTATTTTCAGAATGGTGATCTATGCATATCGATTCTGCATCCGCCTGTAGACGATCCCCAGTCAGGTGAACTGCCGTGTGAACGTTGGAACCCCACTCAGTCAGTCCGCACTGTTCTACTATCAGTCATCTCATTACTCAATGAACCCAATACCTTCAGTCCGGCGAATGTCGACGCGAGCGTTATGTACCGCCGCTGGCGTGATTCCAAAGGCAAAGATAAAGAATACGAGAATATTATCAGGTGAGTGACGAAACCGATTTTGATGTTTAATGTAATGTAAACGGATAGTACATGATTTTATTAAATTTAGGGATCATGATTTGATTTCACCACAATTTTATCACCCTGCACTTATCCCAACGACCGGTCGACTCAATATGTACGCTTCTTTCGTGGTACATATTGGGTGTAGTTTTATGAACGGCTGCCTGCCTGGCGTCAACCCTGTTTTAATTGTAAACTTGCCCGCATCAGATACCAGGTCTATAAAAAACTCGACTAGTCTTTTACAACACCCACGAGCAATGCAAGGATTAATAGTATTTGTAACTGCCACCACACAGCTTGTTTCATTTGAAACAAAGGTGTAATTAATGAGCTCCCGTTTCAAGTATAGTAAGTTTCATTACCGTACAAGATAGATGACGTAGCAGGTAGCGCCGTGTTGTTTTTAAAAGCCATAACGTCAGCATGGCTAACGTCATCTACGTGACTACAATGTTGATAGTGTTGATAGTGTTGATGGTGTTCCATGACAAACGTAATTGAAAGAATAAAGTTGAAACAGTACTCGTGTTATTGAGTACTAGTTTAAAACTAAGTGGAGTCTAGAGCGCCGCACTGTTCGGCTGCTAGCGATCGAATGTATGTCGTACTTTTTTTTTTTTTTTTTTTTTGTGTGTACAGCTGTTGGCCGCAGATGGCCTTGACAGCTTGACGCGGACTATGGGTGAGCGCTGAGGGCTCTCAACCCGGAGAAGAGTATGCTAAGCGACATCGCCCAAGGGCTCCCCCTGTGGGGAACGGACCTCGGCTTGGGGCGTCGCTGGAGGCAAAGTGGGCGTGCCCACGTTTTTAGTAGTGACTTTTGCGCGGCGCGGTTTCGCACCTCGACGGCGAGGGCGGAACCGCGGATATTTATTTGTTAAGGCCTCGCGGGCCGTGTAGGCTCTTTGTTGAGCGAGTGTGATATTGTCGTCCTCTTCGTCGAGGACGTGACGAGGACGTCGGATGGAGGAGATTTTGGAGGGTCTATAGGAAGCCGTCCCAACCACTAGTTGGTTGGGGTGTGTCATGGCAGAGTCAAAGTAGCTCTGAGAGCACCGTTTCATAAACTGCTTGATGGTCGGCAGTTCGAGGTCGATGTGGAGGTCGACGTTTCGTATGAACCACGGTGCTCCCGTAGCTCGGCGCATGAAACGATTTTGAAATGTCTGTAGCCTGTGGATCCTGTGTGGCTTAACATGCGCGAACACCACGCTGGCATAGGTCATGATAGGCCGTATGCAGGTGGTGTATAGTCGGATTTTGCTACTCAGGGGCATACGCGACCTAGAGTTGAGTAGACAGTGGAGACGGCCCATCACAAAGGCTGCCCGTGCGCGGACTTGTTTTATGTGAGGGGCGAAGCTGAGTCGATCGTCAAGGGTCACACCCAAGTATTTGGCCTGCCTGGTCCAAGTGACCGGCTTGTTGAAAATTTTAAGGGAGGGAATGCTGTCGATAGAGTAGGAACGGGCAGTTCGTCTAGTGAACATGACCGCCTGACTCTTCTCGGGGTTGATTTCTAATCTCCATTTCCTAAACCAATTGGCTAGGGCGGTAACCGCTGTTTGGAGAGTCTTGGCTACTGTTGTCGGGGATCTACCAGCACAAAAGAGTGCGGTGTCATCAGCGTAAAGCGCTTTATGTACCCGGTTGAATTTGGGCATATCGCTAGTGTATAGCGTGAAGAGAAATGGGGAGAGGACCGACCCCTGAGGGACGCCGGCCTTGATAGGGTGGGAGGTCGACAACGTCCCTTCCACCCTGTAGCGAAAGCTGCGATGACTTAAGTAGTCATGTATAATGAGAATTAAGTAGTGAGGGATCTTGAGGAGATAGAGTTTGTAGATTAGGCCTTCATGCCAAACCTTGTCGAAAGCTTTCGCTACGTCTAGGAATAATACACCCGTATATCTGTTCATGATGAACTGACTACTTGTGTATTCTACCAAGCGGTGAACTTGTTGTACGCAGCTGTGTTTAGCTCGGAAACTAAACTGTGCGTCGGGAACGAGGTTGTTAGCCTCGGCGAATGTGCGTAGTCTACTGAGAACTATTCGTTCGTAGATCTTACCTAGACCTTTTAGTAGACTAATCGGGCGGTAACTACTGGGTTCGTTACGGCGCTTGCCGGGTTTGTGGATTCCTATTACCACGGCCTCTTTCCATTGCGCGGGAAAGATGTTATTATTTAGTGCTGCATTGAAGATGCAGCACAACAGGACTATCAAGTGGGCGGGGAATAATTTAATGACTTTATTTGAGATTCCGTCCGAACCTGGGGCTTTTCTGGTTTTAAGACCCCTGACTAACGATTCGACCTCATCGGTGGTTACTACTGGGTGTATGTCGTACCAGCAAATGGTCGTATTTATAGTAAGGCCGAGAGCGGGGAACTCCCGATAACAATCTATAAAAACTGTTTTATGATAACATGTGTTGTACTATCTATCTTAAGTATGGGAACTGATTATTTTGAACTAAACCTAATTGTTTTAACTGTAATTATAATTCAAGTTTATAAAATAATCAATCGTGCGCCGATACGGCCGTTCTGACCGGGGGTGCGCGCTCTGTACCAGCCGTGTTGTAGACATTTCTGCAAAGAGCTTGCCCAGTTTTTCTACATATAACAAAGAGGCAATTTCTTTTGAGAATGGTATCTGTGTACCTTTCTTCTACATTTATGACTCGGAGAGATTTGATGTAGTTTATATTGGCGTACTCTGTGGTACTTGTGTTGGGCGTACTCTGTGGTACGGAGTTTGGCGTGTTCTGTGATGTATTTAGAATTTACTAAAATAAACACAACCTTGATTTTTAATCCTCTGGTTCTTGCGTCTGTTGTTCGGCTACGCTGGCTTATGAGGTCGGCGATATGGGCTCAATGCCCATATTCTGTCCGCCGATACGGTTATCTGTTCTCCATAAAACCGAGGCTCGAGTTTCGTTGAGTCTGTATGTTTCGATGGCTTTGTCGGTGTGTTGACACCATTCACGTATTCCTCCGGAATCGTTGCTCGAAAATGTTCGGATAGGATCTGTCAGTTGGGCAAAGCCAAATGACTAAGCTGAAGACCGATGACGGCACTGTCAGTTCATCCCAATGTGAGATCTTGGGAGAGGTTGAACGTTTCTATAAATCATCCCGAAATCCTGTTTTCGACTTAGTCCTAGATCCAAACTAACGCGGCACTATACCGAAGAAATTCCGGACATCAGCTTGCAGAAGATCAGAATGGATCTCAAACTAATACTACACAGAAAACCAGTCGTGCAGCCACAGCCAGCTTCGTGTAGCTGCTGCATGTGCTGCCTGCAGCCGAGTTTAATAGCACGTCTTGGCACCAGGAGATGACGGAACCACGGCAGAGTCTCTAAAGGCAGGCGACAAGCCCGTCTTAAAAGTTCTTCAAAAGCTATCCAGCTCGGTCATCCCTGAGAGATGACGTTCCAGATTAGTGGACCAGAAGCGCGGTGGTGCTGCAGTCCCTTCAGCGGTGCCAAATCGACCATCGCTATGTCGAAGTGCTGAAGTGCCGAAGTGTTTGTATAGAAACGCCACAATGTCAGTCCGTTTCCGGGATAAGAGTACGAAACCGATCCAGTTGCAGAAAGACGTGAGATAGGGAGACTTCTCATCTCTTCGATGATGATCACTACTGCATTTCGATTTGCAGACTAAATTGTCGTTATGGCAGAATCCATGGAGTACCTTGGAACCATGCTCAATGATCTCAGCAGGGTATACCAGCTAGTGGGTCTACGAATGAGCATGGACAAGACGACAGTCTTGTCAAATGCCCATATCATTCCTGTACAGGTCCTAGTTGGCAATGCGCTTCTCGAAGTTGTCGGTCATTACATTTACCTGCATCTGCATAATGAATAGTGGTGGTATACTGTTCATTGGGCCTTTTGCCAGTTTGTAGCTGCTTCTGTTGGAAAGAAGTACCATTTTAGTAAATACCATAGTGTTTACTACATGGTTCATTTCCGTTGCAGCGTCAGGTTGTTGAGCTGAAGTGGTGAGCAATCCCACTTCTGATGACGTAGTAGGGGTAGCGCCGTGTTGTTTTTAAAAGCAATGACGTCAGCATGGCTAACGTCATCTATCTGACTACAATGTTGATAGTGTTGATGGTGTTCCATGACAAACGTACTTGAAACACTAAAGTTGAAACAGTACTAGTGTTATAGAATTCTAGTTTAAAACCAAGTGGAGTCTAGATCTCCGCACTGTTCGGCTGCTAGCGATCGAATGTATGTCGTACCTTTTTTTTTTTTTTTTTTTTTGTGTGACTTAGTTGTTAGCCTCAGATGGCTGTGACAACTTTACCCGGACTGGTGGGTGAGCGTTGAGGGCTCTCAACCCGCTTAAAGTTAAGCGACCCATCCCGAGGGCACCCCCTGTGGGGTACGGACCTCGGCTCGGGCGGTCGCTGGCAAAGTGGGCACTCCCACGTTTATGATTTTAACGCGACACGTCTTCCTTCCCCGTCGGCGGGGGCGGTAACGTGGATATTTACTACTATTTGTCAAGGCCGCGCGGGCTGTGTATGCCTCAGTCTGGGCGAGCGTTATAGTGTCGTCGGGTTCGTCGAGTATTAGTCGCGGTTGTTTAATCGCGGACATTTTAGAGGGGATGTAAGAAGCCGCCCTTACCACTAATGGGTTCGGGTGTGTCGCGGCAGAGTCGAAGTAGCGGCGGGAGCACTGTTTCATGAATTGCCTGATGGTCGGCAAGCCAAGATCTATGTGAAATGTCGTACCAGCAAATGGTCGTATTTATAGTAAGGCCGAGAGCGGGGAACTCCCGATAACAATCTATAAAAACTGTTTTATGATAACATGTGTTGTACTATCTATCTTAAGTATGGGAACTAATTATTTTGAACTAAACCTAATTGTTTTAACTGTAATTATAATTCAAGTTTATAAAATAATCAATCGTGCGCCGATATAGATAATTGAGCGATCCTCTAATTGTAAAATTGTTTCCGTTAATTGTATATTTGTAAAGTTACTACACGTATGGAGAGTCATACAAATTCGGATATAGGCGCTCCAGGAAACTGGGCTGCAGTACTCTACTAAAACTTATAAAACAACTGCTATCGCCAAATCACGTACCATGCGTGGTGTTTATGACTTTGTTCTCATTAAAAGTCTACATCCAAAATTAAACCTTGATGGGCTGATGGATCGTTGAAATAATAACAACATATCTCACAGCAGATCTCGAAAGATGTAATAGCCTGCTACTTGCTGTCTTTGTTGTTAAATATCCCAGGTGTAAAGCGTTCGTTCTCAGATGATCTAATAGGGATAAAAAAAAAAAAAAATATTATATTATGTATTCAGTTTCTTACTAAATATAATTTCTACGTATTAATTGTAAACTATTATACAATATTTTGCATATTTTGCATTAAATAATCTGAAATGAAGCCTAAATTCAAAAAGAAAGAGAGATGAGGTAATAGAGATCTCTACATTTTTCATTAGATTATATTACGAAAATGTGGCATGAAAATATAACTTCTACATCCATCCAAGCATTTACATCAACTAGGAGCCAGTACTAAGTACTTAAACGCCCTCGACATACATTTATATTAAATCTATCCGAGAAAAGGGATTTAAAACCTTCCTTTTGGATACATATTTTTTTCAGCTCCCGTAGACTTCAATTAACATAATAATTTTTTTACATTATTCATATCTTGTTTCTTCAAAATAAGTTCTTATTTGGGCATATTAATAGACCTGACACTTCCATCACCGACTTATAGTAACTTTGACCGTTTCCCGGTGAAAGTAACAATGAGATTTGGTTGCGTTCTAGATGCATTAGCAACATCTATAGAACATCTTGTAGTTCTTTCTTATTATTGTTCCTTGCTCCGGCTTCGATTATATGGCATACTTTCTCCTCTCTCCTTGAGGAGCAAGAGGCGATAATGCCACAATCGCATAATCGGTAGGCAGATTGTGTTATGGGATTCTTAGGCGAATGTCGCTGTCCATTCTCAGAATAATCCTTTAACTAGCTTTAATGACCACAATGTCAAATTAAATGTATTCTTAACCCGTCACCACAGGGGGGAAAACTCGCAGGTTTCATAATCTAATTAGATACGACAAATTAATTCTTATTTTTCGCCGAAACGTCTACGTACTGAGCTCTTTAGCAAGTAACTCTAAAGGATACTCTAACGATATTCTAATAAATAAATGTAGGTGCCTTTCACCGATGTGTATACGATTGAGTGAAAAAAAAAAAAAAAAAAACATGAAACTAAAATTATATATGTAGTATAGGCAAAGACTATACGATTTATTTGCTATGATACTTTTGCTTCATATTTTATTAGTTAAATCAAATAGCATTTAGGGTTTTGAGTACAAAAATACCATAGCAAAATCACTTTCACTTTTGTCTGAATTCTCCAATTATATCGACCAATTTACGCTGTTTTAAAAAAAATCTTACTTTTACGTTAGGTATTAAAAAATAACTAAATCGCCCCAGTTGCTTCTAATTAATATCAAGTATCAATGAGCCACATTTAATTTTATTATTATTAGTACTATAAATTATTGAATTAACCCATTTTCTCTTATCTTTATATATAAATTTCTCGTGTACGTGTGTATGTCACGGAACTCCTAAACGGCTGGACCGATGTTGATGAAATTTTTGTGTATGTTCAAGGGGATTCAAAAATGGTTTAGATTCACCATTGGACCCGGTAGGTTGTGCTGCCGGTAGTAGATGCTGTCGATTTCAAGAAGAATATTATATTTTATTTTATTAGAACAGAACAACGTTGGATCAGCTAGTATTTATATCTATACCAATAAATAAAATTGGAGTGTCTGTAATGTCAAAATAATAGGCTTTTTTCATGCTCACAGGGTTATTTGCACGACACCTATGCCTAAAATACATTATTAAAAAAAAAAATTTTTGTTTGTCTGTTTGTTCCGGGTAATCTTCAAAACGGCTGGACCGATTTCAAAAATTCTTTCACCAATGGAAAGCTATAATATCAGGGCGTAAACTAGGCTATATTTTTTTTTTATCCCGGTATTCCCACGGGAACGGGCACTACGCGGGTAAAACGACTAAAACCGAAGCGAAGCGAGGGCGGGTTGCTAGTAAAATAATAATTATATAATTACTGTGTGGTGGGGGCTATGAATATCATCAACCCTTACATTGCTCGTGACTGTCGTAAAAGACGACTAAAGGGCTTAATCTACCTAGGCCCTTGGCTGATGCCGTCTGGTCAACAATTACATTCCCAAGGAGGGTTGACTTCAGGCCGGACAGAAAACTATTGCCAAACTTATATATAAGAAGAGAAGGAGAACTCGTAACAAAACCCAACCTGTCTGACTAGCATGGTAAGGTAAATTGCCCTCCTATTGTGGAGGAGGCTCGAGCCCAACAGTGGGACGTATATGAGCTGTACAGATACATACAAGAGTATATATTAGATATTTAAGTGATGATGATGACTAATTAAAAATAATATTATGTTTACCATAGAGGTAACTTGTTATCATCAAGTAAAGCGTTATTTTTTTTTTAATAATTTTAATTATTCGAATTTCCAGAAAGCAAGCTCAGGTGGCTCGTATGGAGGCAGAAAAAGAAGGCATAGTTGTACCACTAACTTTAGAAGATTATTGCATCAAGACGCAAGTCAAGTCGACGACGCAGGAGCCTCAGGTAACATTCAATGTTACTCAAATTTGAATCTCCATTGAAGCGCTTTTTAATTCTAGAATAACAATTCTTTCAAATTTAATACTTATATGACTTAAAATCATGTCAGTAGCAAATTATCACTTACATCATAATCCTGAATGTCTTTGAGAATTTTCAAAATAATAATTAATTTTTGTATTTCTAAAAATTCTCCTCCAGTTTTGCAGTAGACAATATTATCCCAAATTTCGTCATTTTGTATTTGATATTGTAATAAGGGGTAGTCGGTGTTCAGCACTAGTTTCTTACTTTAGACTTAGTGTTAAGAATCTTAAAATTTATTACTAGCCTATGAGCTGAAACTAGGTTCAAGCTTAGCTCGGGCTGAAACCTTACAAACGCTACACTATGCAGCAGATATAATTAAAATATCTATAATTAAACTATCGAGAAACTAATTATTTATATAATAATTTCTGTATAATAACAAATCTTTAGCTAAATAACGTGTTTATTTTATTTCTAATCAACTTTATTATAGAAATGTTAGAATGTTTGAGCAGGTTGTTTCATATTTTATAAATAACTCTAGTTTCAATAAGCCTTCCTCCTACGAATTACAAACCGCGACCGATTTTATTACGTTTTAAGAAAATAAATTATTATTAATTCTGTCTACTTGTGTGGTAAAATCGATAGATGGATGTTCATTTTGTAGTTAAATCTATATTACTATCTTCAGTTCCGGCGCTACTCTGAGAACAGTTGATCGTTACTGATATAGAAATCATGTAAGCAGATACGCTACTATTTAAAGCCATTATCGCAAATGATATGCGTGGTAGCCTATCGGAGTCCCCACTAAGATGTTGATACAAATTATCGTATTAATCATTAAGGTAATTGTTTACAGTTGGACATGACCGACTTCTACGACGACGACTATGATGATTTAGACACAGATTCCGAAGAAGAGGTAGACGGAGGCGATGGCGATGGTGATGACAGTGGCAACGGCGAGTCGTGAGGAAGCGCCTACGCCCGTCTCCCACCCCTTCACTTCTCACAGCGTACGGACCACCGCAAAGGGGCTCACGAAGCCACCACGTATAAATATATAGATTCTTATTGTATTAATGCGGGGGTTATATATGATTTAACCAAAAATAATCGCCTAAGAACGCCTGCTTAGCAATAGGGTAGTTGACAATAATCAAATGTTTATTGCTTCTGTATACCTATTCCTTTGATACATTCATTCTTTTAAAGCTGAGTAAAGTGATTGGTGGTTTAGTTTAAGTACATTTTCAAATTGAACAACACAATAATTGGACATGTTAAATGTCATTTATTAATTTTTATGCTAAATGATGACGTGCCAGTTGTGACTTAGGCCTTCGGCATAGACAACGGTCGATGCCCCGACTGATCAATTTATGACGCTTAAACTAATATGCAAGTAGTTACTAATCGAATATCGATAGAATGCAACAAGTTGCTAAATGCATGCATCAAAATTGTTGTATATTCGTGGCTGTTAAAGGTAACGTCTATGCTAAAAAGCCCTTATTTTAAATTGTGAAAATAAAAAATATCGATATAACGGGACTAGTAGTAACCAATTTCTATTCTACTACGATATTAAGGTCCACGGCAAACGTTGAAATAAAGTTGTACTAAGAACCAAAGTCATAGCTGAAACACGGCATAAAACATGATCTACCCCACTTAAACATTATGATTTTATAGAATAATGCAAGGTATTAAGTAATTTGTATGTTTTATTCTAAGCTTTAGAAAAATTATCAAATACCTTATTGTTACGCTAGCATCTTAGCCAAATCGCCAGATAGAACATTTTATTACTTTTAAAATGCTCTTTAATAGAATTGTAATAATATTATCTGTGGTTTTAATAGAAAAACAACATTTCATAATGCTATAACAGTTAGAATGTAACTATAACAATACATATTGCTAATACTGTTATCCTAAAAGTGGACTTCGGAATAAGGCGTCTCGTAATTCGGATAAATCTAGAACGTTATGCGATTTGGTGGTTGTATAATCGCAACAAATGTACAAATGCTTCGCCTCGGAAAAACTGATCAAATCAAGGCGCTTTGTTGAGAAGGCCACCTTAAGCTGTCTATACACCGAGACCGCCGGCCCGGCGGCTTTAGTAGTTGCGAGTCGGATAATTTTGTCGTCGGCAGGACATTCGCGGCATCTAATGCTCATAATTAGGGATTGCCAAACACTGGTTACTACTATTACAACGACTTGGAGTCGCATCTTCTCCGCCCAATGTTTATAGAGGCATAACTGTCTCTGGATTTGCGTTGTGTTGGACAGGTACCTACGAACAACTGAATGTGCGGAGAGACGTGTTGCCGCGTAACGCGCGGGCGCAAGCCGCTGGCATGATCGTTTCTGAAATAGAGCGCAGGCTTTTCCCGGGGGTCACCGGGTCTGCGGCTTAGATGTGTAGACAGGTTTACTTTTATTTTGCAATCTGTCACGCATAATGGACTTGTTATTAAAAAACGGCAATGTACGACTTAGAATTTTACTAAAGGTTCCGTACGATCGTAAAAAATTGTCATACTTTTAATGCTTTCTTATATCAGAACTTCCTTTATTTTATTTTTCATATTTATCGTTATAGCAGCAATAGAAGTGCATACTATGATATTTTTAACTGAACACTTACGATATCCCCGAGATTCAACCCGCTAATAGACGAACGAACAGGGGAGACTGTATGGGGTTCCGTTCCATCCATTAGCCCGTAGACGTTCACTGTTGAACATAGGCTTTCACGCTGAGAGACTTTGAGCCTTTTTATAAGGTCCACATTTAAAGACCCGATTGGAGGATTGGATGGAGCGTTCCTTTAGCATCATCTAAATTCTTTGACGAAGGCGACGTGCATCGCGAGTGGGTTGCGAGAGTGTGTGCTTACGCCCCTCTGTCGGCCCAGACAGAGTGGTGCGAGGAGCGCACCGACCGCAACCCAACCCCACAAAAAAAAAGAAATCATCTAAATTCTAAATACGGAACCTTAAACTTGGTAGATTTAAAAAGAAATTTAAACTTTTTGTCAAATGAGTCAATAAATGGATTGGTTGTTAAATTTGACTTATACATTTCGATTTCATAGACAATTATCGTTATTCTACGTTATTCCAGTTTTTTTTTTGGCAACACCAATCGTGAGCTTAGTTTTTGCTATCAAAAATTTCTTAATTTATAGTATTCCTTTTGCCTGGTCTGCATTAAATTGTAATGTTGTTAGTACGTATTTAATTTTATCTAGGCGAGTAACAGTTGTTTCATTAATAATATTTTTTGTTAACCAATTCATGTACATGTGCAACTAGTTTTTAAAGAACTAAGTTTCAATAAATAACAGAAGCTTGTATAAAAGTAATACTTCCACATCTATTACACTTAGATGTACCTATCATAGTTGTATATTGCAATAATAAGTTTAGACCTGATGTATAAACTTGATTGAAGACTACCCATAGGTTTTTATTTTTTTTTTTTTATTTATTTAAGACAACACCTTGCACTAAGGAAATAATCCTTGTATTGCAGAGGACTTTACAAACATACAATTAACGGACACCAATTACATCCAGACTCAGAACAACAATTTGTGGATCGCACAAAGTGTTGTCCCGCGTGGGATTCGAACCCCCGACACTGGCGCTGTAGGTCGCTATCTTAACAACTACGCCATAGGTGGCACACCTTTGCCTTTGCTGTTATTATTCAACAATATAAACACCCATTCTACGCGTATTTTAATATTAGGTCTCGTGTATTTAAAACAAAGGCAAAGACATTTTTGCATAATTTATTAGTCAAAGTAACAACAACTTTACTGGTGTTAAAATTATTTACGGTGGATCATTCGACTTTAAGAAATCATTGACTTAACATTTAACAAGTTATTAAACGTTATTTCTAAACATGTTGTCACCAAAGTCATAACTTTTATATATCTTTTTGTTCATTTTTTAATTACATATTTTTACGTAATTACATTTGTGTAATTTATATATATTAACTATGTAATTATATTGTATGAAATAAAGGTCGGTTTTCAAGTTTAAGCAGAATATTAATTTTATACGAAGCTGTTGCCTTACTCGCCACAAGCCAAAAGATAATAACCTCAAAAATAAATTTCCTTTACGCTCGTACTAAGAAGCGTACCCGCACAATATTTATGATTTAGCCTTCTCACAATAAATAAGACCATTTATACAAATTTTAAAATAAAACAAGATCTTATTTCTTAATAAGGGTCAATCGCTATTGATGATATTCAATACCTTTTTTATATTTATTCAGCGCTACCCGCACGGTCCAATTTTTAATCTAAACCATTCTTGAATCCACCAAAAAAATTCATCTAATGCAGTCCAGCCTTTTAGGAGGAGATCAGTCACATACGTATAAAAGAATTATATATATAATGAAACCCTGTTGGTGACGAATCCTTTGGAATTTCATTTCTAATTACAGATTTAGATTAGTACCTATAGTGGTCCCTTAAATAGGATTAAAGTATTGCCAACTTTTACAGAGTTCAATGCAGCATAAAAAACTCTCATTAGCTTTTTTGCGAATATGTATATTATTATATAATCATTGTGAAAATGTATGTTATTATATAACAGTAGAATAACGATAAACTATTTTTGAAATTTGCATACATATTATTTGTAAACAGTATCAATTGTAATATTGCTGTCTATTGCATTTGAATTGTTAATAAAAAAGTTTTAGAAGTGTGTACCAACTTGTCTGCCCTGAATAGTTAATTTTATCACATGGCATTAAAGTCATTCTTATGTTAATAATATTTTTTTGAATCTTTCTTTTTAATTAGACAATTGAATATATAGCTTTGTTTAGAATTAATTAATGAATAATAATAATAATTCTGTGAATAATTAAAACATATTGCCTGATTATTTGTTTGTCGTATTTAGTTTAATTTTGTGTGTGATTATGTGTATCAATAAAATGTAGCATTTTAATAGATGAACCTTTTTTTATTTTACGCAAGTGTAGTAAATTCGATATTTAGCTTAGAAATTGTTAATTTATTTACGATCTTTTACTAATTAGATTCTATGATAGTCCGCTTTAGAATTGTATTTACTTGATAATGAAAAATTAATGTGTACAGAAACTAAAATGTTATAAATGATCAAGGAGCATGCTCAAATCATTATAATACTAAATGATGATAACATTAATAATGTCTTAGTGATTCATTAACGAAATTATTTGTAATATATAAATAAGGAAAAATGAATTTTAATGGTTAGTGTGCACTAAGTAAAAATTATATAGATTTGTAATGTAATAGATACTTGTATAATTTTTATTGTTAAGAGTTAAAACTACCTTTATCTTTGGCTTCTAAATTTCTTATTAAGCTATGTGTATCTCGTCGTCGTCGGTCGCGATATTATATAATAAATATTAAAATAACTTTATTTTCCCCATCAGACTCTTAATATTTTCGAAATCCTGCTGAAATCGTCCAGATGTTATTCATTAGTTACATTTAAGTTAGAGTAAGCGGTTTGGAAAATTATCGTAGGTAATTCACGACGAGAATGTTAATTACACATTACAATAATAAAGAATGTGTTTGAATGAGAATTATTGTAGTTTTTAGTAGATTACCTATAGGAAACCTTTACTAAATTGTGTTCTCATCAAATTGGACAGTGGTAGGGATGTGACTTGGAGGGAAAAATCGATTAATAAATAATCGATTTTTTTTACTACAGGAGATGATGACCTTTTTTTAGGCAATCTGAGATTTATTTTCTAATATAGTATGAAACACTGACATTAGATCTAGCACTTTTCCTGGCAGAATTGTGATGACCTTTTTTTTAGGAAATCTGACAGTGATATATATTTTCTATATAATAGGCAAACTTTAAGAGCGTTATCGGTAATCGGCACTTCTCGCATTTTAGGTTTTTTGCTACGGTCCGATATCGACGCACACTAATGCACTACACACACGAGAGTTCATAGAATGACCAGTCTTGAGCCTTGGCGCTTATAATGATCAATCTCTAATATATTCTTCGGAGAAGTAGATTTTCAAAAATCAACATGATGTAAATTTTAAAATTTTTAATTAAAACCCAAATCTCATAACAGTAAAACGGTTAAAATTGTATTTTTAATATGCAAAGTACAGGAAATAGTAAAATATAGGCACAGAGTATAACTTACAAGGAGACCCTCAGACGTGTGGGTCGGGGATTTCCATGATTTTTGGTGGGGTGGGAGAGGGGGGGCACGAGGGTATCACAACTACCAAATATTAGGGTCAACTGGGCCCTCGTTAAAAAGATTTTAAGGGTCAAAGTTGGATGGGTAATTTATGTACTAGAAAAATTCAAAGTCGAATCGCCAACAAGCGGTAATCTCGTGGTAACGTGCTCGCTGGCGGGAACTCTGGTCTCGGGTTCGAGACTCGACAACTTATTTTTTTAAAATTATCACATTATTGTGTAATAATTTTAAAAAAATAAAAAAACCCCAATCGACGTCCCTATCCCGGGACGTCGGTCGCCGTCACACGGTCAGGCTCTCTGCGGGTGACAGACTAAAGTCCCCGGGCCGGTCACCCGCGGACTCGCCTAGGGTGGCGTGAGGCGCGGATACTATTATCTGCGCCGCCCGAATCGCCGGTGGCGGAACGTGTGACCAAAGATTGATCACACACGAGCCGGCGTCTCCTTTCGCGAGATGACAGCCTCACAGAAGGCGGTGACCGCGTTCCAGTTCCTGACGCTGCTGAGCATCTCCCTAGTGATGGTCGGCAGGGTCCGGTCGGCACCGGTGATTGCAACGAGTTCACGGCGCTGCTCTGCCCACGAGGCACACACCTCGAGCCTGTGCTGCGCCGTGCTCACGTCGCAATCGCAGTGGTAGCAGGATGGTGGTGTGCTCTCCCTCCTAACGAGCTTGCGCAGGTACTTGGCTATCGTGACCCATCAATACCTGCACCAGTTGGAAGGAATGTACCCCTTGCTGCCGACCCAACCACCCCATCAGCACCAGCTGAAAGGACTCGACGGTCCTGATACCGTATTGAGGCTTCTCCAGTCCGATTGCCCAACGAGCAATGGCGTCTCCGCGGGCGTCGACCCGCCAGGCGGCAATCACCTTGATTGAGGCTATATGTGGCTCGCGTCTCTGATACTCGCAGGTAAAGCTCGGCGAGTACCTCCGCCTGCAGGTCCCACCGGAGAGTTCCGGCCAAGAGGCACGCTGCCTCCGTGGCTGCCGTGCAGTAGTCGAGTATGGCCCTAGTCGCCATGGCCATGGATGTCTAACAAGTCCAGTCAGAGATTTAAATCTACCCACTACAGAAATTAGTTATTAAATTTTGATCCACATTTTGCTACATATTTATTGCTAGTACAAGAAGAAAATGATTCTCTATGAAAAAATTATATTGTGTATGGTTAGTAATCAGTCAGCTAACTCAAATTTAATGTTTAACATTAAATTTGAGTTAGCTGATAATCTTCAGAAGATAAGGCTGCATAAATGTTCCGTTCGGATTTTTGATGTGAAATATCTATAGGCGGGGTGAACCTGATCGTCGCGTGGCATTAAAAGCGGCGTTAACGCCACGCTTTGCGGTAACGACTTCAAAATAATTTTGATGTTTCACGTCTGCCAGGCGTCCTGAGTGACGGCTCACTTCTCTTTTCGTTTACTGTTTTGAAACTATAAGTACCTTACAGTTTTGTCGTGTGTTCTCAAAGTCCGACTTTACACCACCTGCATACAGCCTATCATGACCTATGCCAGCGTGGTGTTCGCGCACGTAAAGCCACACAGGATCCACAGGCTACAGACACTACAAAATCGTTTCATGCGCCGAGCTACGGGAGCACCATGGTTCATACGAAACGTCGATCTCCACATCGACCTCGAACTGCCGACCATCAAGCAGTTTATGAAACGGTGCTCTCAGAGCTACTTTGACTCTGCCATGACACACCCCAACCAACTAGTGGTTGGGGCAGCTTCCTATAGACCCTCCAAAATCTCATCCATCCGACGTCCTCGACGAAGAGGACGACAATATCACACTCGCTCAACAAAGAGCCTACACGGCCCGCGAGGCCTTAACAAATAAATATCCGCGTTCCGCCCTCGCCGTCGAGGTGCGAAACCGCGCCGCGCAAAAGTCACGACTAAAAACGTGGGCACGTCCACTTTGCCTCCAGCGACGCCCCAAGCCGAGGTCCGTTCCCCACAGGGGGAGCCCTTGGGATATGTCGCTTAGCATACTTTTCTCCGGGTTGAGAGCCCTCAGCGCTCACCCATAGTCCGCGTCAAGCTGTCAAGGCCATCTGCGGCCTGCGGCATCTTTTTATCTCCACTTACAGTTTCGTTGCATTGTCACAATAAATTTTATTTAAAACATTGACTGCGGCCACGCCGTGTATGGCCACACAGTCGAAAGGTATTCATATAATCCAATAATTTTCGACAGATGGTGTTAGTTATCCTTATTAATATTATAAATGCGAAAGTAAGTTTGTTTGTTTGTTACGCTTTCACGCTTAAACAACCGAACCGATTTCAAAATTCTTTCACCAATGGAAAGCTGTAATATAAGGGAGTAACATAGGCTATATTTCATCCCGGTATTACCACGGGAACGGGAACTGCGCGGGTAAGGCGACTGAAACCGAAGCGAAGCGAGGACGGGTTGTTAGTTACTAAATATAATTTTTAACAGATGACGTTAATTAATAAAAATACAAGGAGGAATCTAATTACATATTAAAAATTGTTACATTTTCTATTTTATTTAAATGTAGATAAAATAATATATTCATGATTAATAACACATCTAGACATGATAGAACTTATCATGCTTAGCGCCCCCTGATATAATAATCTTATGAGGACGAGTGAAGCGAGAATATAATAAGTAAAACAAATGTTTTTCATTAAGGTTGACGATATTAATAAAATAAGTAATTTTATTATCAGGGCGAGCGAAGCGAGTTACATAAATAAAGCCCAGGAAGCCTGGCAGATGTGAAACATCGAAATTATTTTCTACAAGTATGCATATATTATATATGCATAAAATAACAGGTTACAATAGGAACTAATATGGCATAAATTATTAATAAAATATTACGGTTTTTTTCTAGAAAATGATGATTTTTCTTCAATAAACATTCATTAGTATACATTGTAGGCAGGTATGTGTTTAAGTTAATCATTTATTTTAGGCTCACTAGATGGCTTTGTACAAAATTCTAAAACAGGTTATGGTTGTTACATAAATGTACATATCCAAGCGTGGCGTTTAACGCCACGCCAACGATCAGGTGCACTCTCGCCTATAGATGTGTCACATCAAATTTTTTTTCAATGATGTTTCCGGATTGAGAGCTCTCAGCGCTCACTCCTAGTCTGGACAAAGCTGTGAAAGCACACAAAAATCAATGATGTTGACAGTTATTTATTCACAAGAAACGCAAATGAATGATAAATAAGGAAGCTAATATATAAAAATTTGCCTATCTCGCCGGGATAGCATCGCTGCCAATCGGATTTAGTCGGTTGCATTCGGCTTGATCGTGAGGCGTTCGATTGTGTTTGTATAAATATAAATCACAGTTACGCGATCGATTGATTACGCCAATCGGTTATTTGATCGTATTCGGTCTCGGTAGTTACATTGGTTATTTTATCGTATTATACATACACACTCACAAACTTTCTCTTTAATAATATTAGTGTGAATTATGCGATGGGCAGTGTTATGCTATTGTTGAATTTGTAATTTCAGAAACAACTAATAGATCGATTATAGCAATCGTCACATATCTTGCAGTTTAAGATTTAGTTAAAATCAAAGAAAAGTAACACCCAGATTGAAATATTGAGAGAATATCTCAAATATCATTCTTTTCCTTTTTGAATGGAAGACCTGAAGTAAATTTTTAGAACCATGTCAAAAAATAATCATCTGATCTTATAATAATAACGTATAGAAAGATAGTGTCGGTACTTCGAGCGATCAAAAATATGAAGCCAATAACACTACATGCGCGCAGGCGATTACACACGTACACACTAGTGATGTAACGAATATTCGCATTCGCGAATATTCGCATGTTTTTTGCATATTCGCATTCGTATTCGCGAAATTATTGCGAATGTTTATGCGAATATTTTTGCGTGTATAATTTTTTTAAGTAGGTAATAATAGTTGGTTAATATAAGAAAAGCCAATTCCATTAATTTCTTATGTTTTTAATGCAATAAAAATAACTTAACCTCGTAATCACATTATCGGTCTTCACTTTATCAATTGGTATCATTTATTTATTTAACTTTAGGCAATGAAACATAACAATCAAACTTATAACAATTTAAAAAACAAAACTATATACTAAATGGCCTAAATGCAATGTAATCAAGCAAAAATAATCTTCTATGAATTTTTACCAAAGTTTAATGTTATAATTATCTTCTTGAACAAAACTAAAAATAATAATCTACAAATACTTCTACAATTAATATTTATTTAACTTTGGGCAATGAAGCCTAACAATCAAATTGTCATAAGAATTTAACAAATAAAACTATATAGTAAATGGCCTAAATGCAATGTAAACAATAATAATCTTCTATGATTTTTTACTATAATTAAAATCAAATAAAAGCTTAATACGAGTTTCTGTCATCACACTCATAAAGTGTTATACTATAGATATACTATAAAGTCTATCTATATTATATAGTTTATAGTGTTTATAGTATAAATATAATCATTTTACATAAGAGTTAACAGTTAACACTTTAAGCAAACAAGAATAAAATTAAGTCTTTCACTTTAATAAAGCTAAAAAATTTAATTGTTATTAGAACTTGTGACACAAAATTTTAATGCAATTGAAACTAATAAAATTAAATTCTTCTATTAAACTTTTCTCAGTCTTTAGATATATTTTTAACTAGCAACCCCACAGAAAAATTAATAAGATAGAACGGCCATGTGGGCGGGGCAAGCGTGCCACAATTGCGATCAAACGGTCTTAATATTGACGAAATTCGTTTTACCGGTTCATAGTTGCGCTCATATAGTGACCTTGAATGAAGCTCCGACAAAAAAGAGAAATATGCCGTCTTGCGCTGTTACAACGTGTCGAAAAAGAAGTCAGTTGCGTAGTTATAGTCTAAGAAGGCATTTATTTTCATCGTTAAGTCCATAAACTTATTAATTCAGTGATATTTCTTAAGTTTATGAAAGTATTATGTCGTTTATAAACTACAATTATGAAATCGCAAAAAGAGCCAAACATTATACATCGTCTGCCACACATGGATATATCACCTTTTATTAGTCCAGCAACCGCGCAATGTACTGCGTTCAATGCGATATCACTAAGAACCGCCTTACTAGCGTGGTAGTATACGTTTTCATTCTAAACATTGACGTCGATCCATGCGTATCGATAGTGCTGTCCAACATACTATAAGTTATCGATTTCAATAATTAGCTATGGATTAATTTTATCATATAAATAAATATTTTTAACACTTTTAATTTAGTGATCGTTTTATATAATTATATTAACAATATTTAAATAGGTATTTAAAAATCAATTATTCTGGTATACATGACCTACTTAATTTATGTTGTATATCTATAGTACATTCTTGTATATTTTCCGCGTGGTGACGGAGTAAGAATACAATTCACCACTCCCTATATTGCCCGTGGGTGTCGTAAAATACGACTATGGTATATAATATGCGCATAACATCTGCAAGAGAGGGAAAACTTGAAATGAAACCCTATACCAACATGTCTGACCAGCATGGTTTAGTAGGTCAAATTCCCTCCCATTGTGGAGGAGGCCCGAACTCAACAGTGGGTCGTATGTGGGCTGCGATGATGATGATCTATAGTACTGTTATGTTAGTAGATTTTTATTTACAATAAACAAAAATGTACTAACAAGTAGCAGTACCAGTATATCAAAAAAAAATAACTGTTTTGTTTTTTAAGTTAAATAATAACACCAATAAAAATAAACCGAATTTCAATAAACAATAATATTTTAACATATTTTAAGAATGATATCTGATGCTTACGCGATCACTACACATTGTAAATAAAACTACTTATACGGATTATATCGCATTTGTATTTGATTTAGGATTGCCCGACGTTTCGAATACTTTACAGCATTCCTGGTCACGGGCGGTCTAAGACGTCTGACGTCCAAACAAGTCAACGTTATTATAGACGTCCATGGTCCCCGTCGCAGAGACCGTCTGAAACCATCCACAGTTGAGCGTCTCCCTGCAGTACTACCTTATGTGAAAGGAGTCACTGACAAGATTGGCTTCATCCTGAAACGGGCTTCCATAAAAACCTTATTTTAAGCCACTCAAGAGGATTAGTCAATTCTTACCACCTGTCAAGTGCCAGATCCCTCTACAAGATGCAGGCGTTTATAAACTTGACTGCGGTCTCTTTTTAATACATTTTAATTGTATCTTGTGTTCTGGTGTGTACCATATATGGGAACAATATAATATACAAATCGCTACTCGCTTACGTAATTAATTATGGCACTTAAATTTTCTGTCATATACAGTATACAGAGTATAGTGTATAGTAGTATACAGAGTATAGTGAGGAGTATTTTATTTTGCATGATTTTACTGTTAAATTACTGACTTGCATTACAAATAACTTCAACACATCACGCAAGTAAGTGCTTAATTTAAAGACATTAATATTTTTGTTTCGATAAAACAGGCTAAATAAATATCGTGTAGTATATCGACCATGGCAAGCACTAGCGTACATGTGCTTTTTTATATGTGGGTATACGTTGCCTACAGAACTTCGATATAGTTTGTGTACCAACTGCAGCTTCGAGATTGATGTGTGTGTGTTATGATAGTGTGTAAAATTATTGTAAGCATAGACCGTGCATATGTGTTAACATTAGCGGGAGGGGGGAAATATGCCACGCTGGTTTTCGAACAAAATCAGCCGAATGGCCTTTCTAAAGTATTAATATTTCTGTGAGCAACCCGCCCTCGCTTAGCTTCGGTTATAGGTTATAGTCGTTTTACTCGCGTAGTTCCCGTTCCTGTATGAATACCGGGATAAAATATAGCCTAGTTTACGCCCTGATATTATAGCTTTCCATTGGTGAAAGAATTTTTGAAATCGGTGCAGCCGTTTTGAAGATTACCCGGAACAAACAGACAGACAGACAAAAATTTTTTAATTGCTATTTTAGGCATAGGTGTCGTGCAAATAACTGTGTGAGCGTGAAAACAGCCTATTATTTTGACATTACAAACAGACACTCCAATTTTATTTATTGGTATAGATATTTAAATTATCAAACAAAAATTATATTCTTCTACTAGCAATCCGCCCTCGCTTCGCTTCGGTTATAGGTTATAGTCGTTTTACCCGCGTAGTTCCCGTCCCCGTGGGAATACCGGGATAAAATATAGCCTAGTTTACGCCCTGATATTATAGCTTTCCATTGGTGAAAGAATTTTTGAAATCGGTCCAGCCGTTTTGAAGATTACCCTGAACAAACAGACAGACAGACAGACAAAAATTTTTTAATTGCTATTTTAGGCATAGGTGTCGTGCAAATAACCGTGTGAGCATGAAAAAAGCCTATTATTTTGACATTACAAACAGACACTCTAATTTTATTTATTGGTATAGACAATAGACCATTAAATAGTCTAACTCTAAACAAACAAAAAAATAGATTCTCAAACAAAAATATTTCTCTCCCTTAAAAAAATAACAGTTAATTATATATATTTTTCATATTAATAATTGAACTTCAGTAGGGGAATATTAAACTTTAAAAATAGTAGTTTTGATGCCTTGTCTGCTTCAAGTCTGTTTCGACGTGGCGTGTAAATAAGTCCAGCACCACTAAATATGCGCTCGCTGGGGACACTCGTTGGTGGTGTAACTAAATAATGCCGAACTTTTTTTTTAGGGGTGGGCTGCGGTCGGCGCGCTCCTCCCACCACTCCGTCCGGGCGACAGAGAGGCGTAAGCACGTACACCCACAACCCACCCACGATGCACGTCGCCTTCGTCGTTAGGCCGACCACCGGAGCAGGGTTACTTGTCATCAGTGGCTGGCCCGACGGAATACCCCCTACTTGGGGTACCCTCCCATCGACTGACCTCACGCGGTCGGCCTCTCGGCAGGTGACGGACTAATCCCCGGTCACGTCACCCGCGGCCTCGGCTAGGGAGGCATGAGGCGCAAATACTCACGCCTACGCCGCCGCAGTCGCCGGCGGCGGATTGCCTCATCGAGGCTGCGCTCCTCGCGCAGGCGATCCGCCGCCTCCTTCTGCGAGATCACTGTCTCGCAGAAGGCTGCGACCGCGTCCCAATTCCTGACGCTGCCAACCATCGCCCTGGCGATAGTCGGCAGCGTCAGGTCAGCACCGATGATTGCGACGAGTTCACGGCGCTGCTCTGCCCAAGCGGCGCAGGCCTCGAGCGTATGCCGCGCCGTGTCCTTGTCGCAATCGCAGTGGTGGCAGGACGGTGTACTCTCCCTCCTAACGACCTTGTGCAGGTACTTGGCGAAGCACTCGTGCCCCGTCAATACCTGCACTAGTCGGAAGGAGAGCACCCCGTGCCGCCTTTCCAACCACTGCATCAGCACCGGCTGGAAGGCCTCCACGGCTCGCACCCCGAACCGAGGCCTCTCCAGCCGGACTGCCCAACGGGCAATGACGTCCCAGCGGGCGTCGACGCGCCAGGCGTTGAGCTCCCTTAGTAAGACCACACCGCCCTCCGCTCGCACTAGCAACACCCGCCGGTAGAAGCCGGCGAGCATTTCCGCCTCCAGGTCCCACGGGGGAGTCCCGGCCAATAGTCACGCTGCCTTCGTCGCCACTGTGCGGTATCCGCGTATGGCCCTGACCGCCATGGCCCTCTGTGGTCGCCACAGAAGAGCCCTGAGTCGGACGCGCAGGAACCCCGCCCACACCGGTGCGCCGTACAGGGCCATCGACCGGATGACCCTCGCGTACAGCCGTCGGCACGTAGCGCTCGGTCCGCCCACGTTCGGCCAACGAAGCCACGACAGGGCGAACGCCGCGCCGAGCCGTGGGGCGAGCCTGCGGAAATGCTCCCGGAACCACCATTGCCCGTCGAGCACCAGCCTATGGAACAAGAGGGCCTCCGTCTTGTGCAGGGCGACCCTCAACCCCAGCGCCTTGATCCGCCTGACGATCTCTTCGGTGCCTAGAGTCGCCAGGTATTTTTTTTTTTTTTTTTTTTATGGGTGGGCTATGGTAAGCGCACGCGCGGTCCAGTCCGTCCGGGGCGATGAAAGGACGACGCGCGGGCCCATAACCCATCCGTACCCACGTCACCTCGTTGTTGGGCCGACCACCGGAGCAGATGTGACTTGTCGTCAATGGTCGGCCCAACGGAATACCCTTTCGGTTAGCCTCACCTCTCGACGTCCTGGGACGTTGGTCGCCGTCGCGCGGTTAACCTCTCCGCGGGTGACGGACAATTCCCCGGTCCGATCACCCGCGGCCTCGGCTAGGGCGGCATTAGGCGCAGATACTCGCGCCTGCGCCGCCCGAGTTGCCGGCGGCGGAACGTGTCGCCGAATAGGATCTCTACTCGCACACGATCCGCCGCCTCCTTCCGTGAGATTACGGCCTCACAGAAGGCGGCGACCGCGTCCCAGTTCCTGACGCTGACAAGCATCTCCCTGGCGATGGTCGGCAGCGCCAGGTTGGCACCGATAATCGCGACGAGTTCACGGCGTTCCCCCTCCCACGCAGCACACTCCTCGAGCGTGTGCTGCGCCGTGTCCTCGTCGTAACTGCAGTGGTGGCAGGACGGTGTGCTCTCCCTCCTGACAATCTTGTGCAGGTACTTCGCGAAGCATCCGTGCCCCGTCAGCACCTGCACCAGTCGGAAGGCAAGCACCCCGTGCGTCCGCTCCAACCACTCCATCAGCACGGGCCGGAAGGCCTCGACGGTCCTGACACCGTACCGAGGACTCTCCAGCCGGACTGCCCAACGGGCAATGATTCCACGGCGGGCGTTGACCCGCTAGGCGGTGATCTCCTGCAGGGAGACCATACCGCCGCGGGTGCGCGTCTCCGACACCCGCCGATAAATGTCGGCGAGCATCTCCGCCTCCAGGTCCCACGGGGGAGTTCCGGCCAAGAGGCACGCTGCCTCCGTCGACATCGTGCGGTAACCGCGTATGGCCCTGACCGCCATGACCCTCTGTGGTCGCCTCAAGAGGGCCCTCAGCCGGACGGTCATAGACCCCGCCCACACCGTCAGTCGCCAGGCTTGCCGCCTCTTCTAGCGTCCCACCGCGGGCTGTGACGAGCGTGTCGTCGGCGTAACAAATCACGCCCAGCCCGGGCAGGAGGTTCCCCCGCAACACCCAGTCGTAGTCGATGTTCCACAGGGTGGGTCCGAGAACCGACCCCTGTGGGACACCGCACGACATAGGCGTTCGCACAACGTCCCCTGTTCGGTTGGTGCAGAGGACGCTGCGCCCCTCCAAATAGTCTGCCACTAGCCGCCTCAGGTAAGCTGGCACCCCGTGATACCGGAGCGCCTCCCTGATGCAGCTATATGGCAGACTATTGAATGCGTTGGCGATGTCCAGGGACACCGCCAACAGCACTCCCCCGCCGGTGACGGCCTCAGTCGCCACGGCCCTCAGGCGCAACAGAGCCGCGATCGTCGAAAATAATGCCGAACTACAGGAAGCAGAAGAACGTATCTTTCTTTGTTCACTGTTCACCAAGTTAAAGGGTCAACGTCATTTGCCACACGTTTATACTGAATATTCGCATTCGCGAATGTTGGCAGCAGATATTCGCATCCGCATTCGCATTTGCGAATGTCCAAAATACGACATTCGTTACATCACTAGTACACACGCACGCCACTATACAAATTATGTAATCAAATTTTGTTTTTATTAACATAAATCGTCGAATTACTTTTAAAAGTAATATTAAAATCCTTCTTATGATTTTCAAATGTGTTGTGACACCATTTGAATGCACAAACAGTCATAATTACCTATTTATTTTTTAAGAGTTGCGTACGTACATGCAGTACAGTGACTTTGTATATTACGGAACGGCTCCGGCGTAAGCTCCATTAGGCTCCAATTAAAATGCTTCATTTTTTGTGCGCGGTCTTACCTTCTATACGTTATTATTCTAAGCATCTGATTGTTTAAATCGTCGCCTTCAAAGTACTACATTTAAAAGGTATCTTCTGGAATTTTGTCCAAAACGAAAGCATTTATAAATCACTTTTGTATCATATTCACTACAACCCTATGGAATATGATATAAACCGCTCCATATTACAAAATATATTTAATACTAGCAACCCGCCCTCGCTTCGCTTCGGTTTTAGTCGTTTTATCTGCGTAGTTCCCGTTGCCGTGGGAATACCGGGATAAAATATAGCCTAGTTTACGCCCTGATATTATTATAGCTTTCCATTGGTGAAATAATTTTTGAAATCGGTCCAGCTCTTTTGAAGATTACCCGGAACAAATAGACAGACAGACAGACAAAAATTTTTTAATCGGTATTTTAGGCATAGGTGTCGTGCAAATAACCGTGTGAGCATGAAAAAAGCCAATTATTTTGACATTACAAACAGACACTCCAATTTTATTTATTGGTACAGATATAGATTAGGAACTCGCCCTCGCTTCGCTTCGGTTTTAGTCGTTTTACCCACGTAGTTCCCGTTCACGTGGGAATACCGGGATAAAATATAGCCTAGTTTACGCCCTGATATTATAGCTTTCCATTGGTGAAATAATTTTTGAAATCGGTCCAGCCGTTTTGAAGATTACCCGGAACAAACAGACAGACAGATAGACAAAAATTTTTTAATCGCTATTTTAGGCATAGGTGTCGTGCAAATAACCGTGTGAGCATGAAAAAAGCCTATTATTATTTGGACATTACCAACAGACACTCCAATTTTATTTATTGGTATAGATATTCAGGAAACTTAAGAGTATCTTCTCGTCCAACATATCTTAGTGTCTGAAAACATTGGTCTATGATCAGTGTGTGTTACCAGTAATGACTTACGGGACGGAAACCTGAGCCCTAAATGTAGGCCTCATAACCAAGCTCAAAGTCGCGCAGCGTGCTATGGAGCGAGCTATGCTCGGCATTTCTCTGCAAGTTAGAATCCAAAATACGGAAATCCGCATAAGAATTACCTGACATTGCACGAAGAATTAAGACGCTGAAGTGGTAATGGGCAGGCCACATCGCTCGATGAACCGACCACTGCTGGCGAAGAAAGGTTCTCGAGTGGCGAGGACGTATCAGATTACGTAGTGTAGGACCAGCAACCCCTCCCACTACGTGGACCGACGACCTGGTGAAAGTTGCTGGGCGTCGTTGGATGCAGGCGGCGTAGGGCCGCACTTTGTGCCGTAACATGAGGGAGGCCTAGGTCCAGCAGTGGACGGCGAGAGGCTGAAATGAATGATGATGAATATTTAATATGACATCATAGTTATTTAATATAACATTAAGATTATTTAGAATATAATACTATAATTTATAGACTAACTCATATGACACTCTTACTTACATTCCCGCCCGAATAGGAATGAATCTATACTAATGAGTACTGATATGGTATCGGTACTTTTCATTCGATACTAGTACTCGGTATCGAATATTAGTCCATTCAATATTGACTACTAGTATCGAATGAAAACCATGGTATCGGTATTGAATGAAAAGAATACTCGATACTTCAGAAACGATGCGATACCCATGGTAAGTAATCAATAACTAGTGCTTAGTATCGAAGGTCAGTGCTGAGATTTCCTAAAAAAAAAGCTCATCACACAGCGCACAATTCTGCCAGAACAAAAGTACGCGACATTATAAAAACGATTCGATACCAGGGTAAGTAGCGATACTTTTCAATCCATACTAATCGATACTAGTCCCCAACCTCATCAAAAATGTGCTCGGAGAAAAGTACTTACTACTGCCAGCACTATCGACTAAAAAATATCCGTTCACACCCCTATACCATAAGACATGACTCAGATTCCCTAAAAAAAAAGTCATCCAAATCAATCCCGAAAAAACTTATCTCGTATTTGAGGATAGTCCATTCCATATTAAGTTAGTACTCAGTAGTATCGCTACAAAAGTATCGATTTTTACTGGTATCGGTATCGAATCCTTTTCATTCGATACTAGTGTATCGAATGAAAAGGATTCGATACCGATACCAGTAAGAACCGATACTTAGTGACCGATACGGTATCGATTAGAAGTATCGATACCTTGGTATCAATTCATCTCTACGCCCAAAGTCCTTTATCATACTTCTTCTTCTTTTTTTGTCTTGGCAATCAGCTACTAATACGAGTCATTTTTGCCCGTGTCGAGTTTTAATTTTCTCAACAAATTAACAGTTTCTTCATGTCAGTAATGGTCCGTCAGTCTGTCAGTGTCACCTTCAATAGTATAATGGCCACTGTTAAGGGTATCTTCTGAGAATTTTGGTGGAAACAAAAAGGTATGTATAGCAGTTTTATATCATATTCACTACACCTCAGCAGTTCTGCCGCTATATATTACATAAAATGCCATTAAGATTATTTAATATAACACGTTGAAATACTAAGATATTGAATATAATACAGGAACACCACATGACACTTCCAGATGCCCGACAAAACCCTCTTTTATCATACTTATTGCGATGTCAAAATAAAGATGAGCGATCATTGAAATATCGAGCTTAATCGATATTTAATTGTTTCCATATAGTGACGGAGTAATAATACAATTCACCACCCCCTATTTTGCTCGTGGATATCATAAAAGACGATTAAAGAATAAATAAGCATCCAAGCAGCAGCAACTATGCAAGAAAAGGAAAAGTATATGAGCTGTACAAAACCGATTCATGCGATGGGCTACTGGGGCATTATGATTCATTCGTAATATCAATCCTCAAATTGAGGACCATCAAGTAATACTTAAAGCTTTGACTCTATAATGGATCATCCCAACCCCTTATGTAGTGTTCCTTGGGCAGCTAAAGTTAAAGCTATCCTAGCGCCACTTTGACAGTTGCCAACCCCATTATAGCTCATCTAAAATATACACGATCCATCGTCCCCGATATTTACATGACGAGACAGACTATTAGATCAGCATGATCTATCTCAATAAAGAACATACACAGCCTGCGAGTCGATTATACATATCCGCTGAGCTGTTTCTGACTCCACTATTGGAGACGACCACTGCGCCAAGTTATTAAATCCTAGGCACGCCATCAGTGACATCAAAAATCGAGGTCCGTTCCCTACAGAGGGAGCTGTTAGGCGATATCACTTAAAGCTTAACCACGCTAAGAGCCCTCAGCGCCTACCCATAGTTTGGACAAAGTTGTTAAAGCTATCCACGACGAACAGCTAAACAGTGACAAAAAAAAGTTGATATAATTTATTTGTTTATATGGGGCTTCTCATAGGTGAGTTCTCATTTAGGCTCAATGTACGATATTTTTAAATTGTGATTATCGATATTTCACCAATATCAATAAATGTCACTAGGGACACGATATCGAAACGAAAGTATCGATACTGTACTCATGAGTAGTATCGAAAAAAAAGTATCGATACTCCAAAGTATCAAGTACTGAGTATTTTTCCTAGAATCTAGGTCATGATGAGCTTTTTTTTGTTTGTGCTCGGATTAAAATATGTCGAGCCACTTTTTAGAAAGTTACCCTTTAACTAGGTTGCGTTACCATAAGCATGAGGCGTAAAGTCAAATTTAACATGAATACTTTCTACAATTTATTCGATACTATACCTGCCTAAAAGTACTCATTGACTAAAAGTATCGAGTACAAAAGTATTGGTATCGAAAGAAAAGTACTCGATACCTAAAAGTATCGATACTTTTTTCGTGTCCCAAAATGTCGCCATCTCTACATGAAAAAAAAAAGTTGAAAACGACGATGTGTAAACACTTTGTTATTGAAATTCTTTAAAGATATTAATTTCCCTATTTAAATTGTTTGTTTCCTAAAAGTTTTTAATTAATTGATCATGAGTTGTGTAAGTGACTTATCACAGTCGAACGAGTATCTGAGTTTTAGAAGCAGTATTCCTTTAAGGAAAATAGTTGTAGATTCAGATGGCTCCAAGGTAAACAAACTTTATCAGTAGTAATTATCAATGTATATCCGACATTCTTTTGTTGCGTACTAATTATCTATTTGAATAAATATTACAATTTTTAGGCTTGGCGAGTTTTTGACAGTGGTCCGAAATCAGTAAATTGCCCACTAATATGTTTACCACCCGTATCTGGTACAGCAGACGTGTTTTTCAAACAAGTAATGGGCCTTGCTTCGAGGGGTGTACGAGTGATAGCGGCTGAACCACCACCATATTGGAACATGAAAGAATGGTGTGATGGTTTCAAAAGACTTATTGATTACCTTGAACTCGATAAAGTTCACATTTTCGGTGCCTCATTAGGTAAGTAAATATTAGAAAATTATAGAACTTAAAAGGATATATTGTTAACCAAATATCATTTAAAACATTACTTTTTAAGCATACCTTATCCCAAATATGGAAAAATAAAATCTAAATAGCTCTTAAAAAGAGTATGATGTCAATTTTATGCTATGGAATAATAAGGTAAGACGTTGTTGCTGCAAGATTTCATTATTTCTTAATTTATCATATAAATAATTTTAATTCTTCTCATTTTATGTATAACCCACTATTGGGCACAAGCCTCCTCAAGTTGTGTGCAAATAATTTACCATAGCATGCTGGCCAAATAACCACCCAGTTTATCTATATTGATACAGGTGTTATTATTTCAAGTTGTCTTTTTTTTTGTAGAGTTATTACCTGTCTTTAACATCCCTTAATTATTTCTTACAATACCTACAGGCACTTCATACTCTATCACTTCCACACAACTTCAATTAAATGAAACAAATGTTGCGTTCAAAATTCATTTATACAAAATGTAACTTAGAAATAAAAAAGTGAACAGTAAAAAAAGACAATAGTGCTGCATCTTTGTAATTCATTCTAATGCTAACCAATTAAAGTATTCTAAACAAGTTGTTTGTATATGAAGATGGTATTCTTAATTTTTTCACATTATAACTGCCATATTGTTGTAACTTATTTATGCTTATATTTTGGGCTTTTCCCCTTTTTATTTGCTGTTTTCCATTTATAGACTGTTGTTTTTATTCCATTTATTGCCTTGTTATTGTTCATTTGAGATGAATCTAAGCTTAGTATCCATATTTGTTCTTCACTTATGCAAAAGAAATACTAGCACTCTAATTAAGAAAAATAAGGAATCACTGTTTACAAAGTTGTGGAAGAGACATGCATGATTATAAAGTTTCGAGTGTGATTTGTTTGTTTTAATTTGTCTTATCTTAAATGGAGTATAATTTAACAAAAGTGTACTCATGGGCAGCGGTGGATTTACACTAGGGGCAGTCGGGGCGAGTGCCCAGGGCGGCAAAATTATGAAGGAAAAAAAATTGTTTTAGTCTTATCAAGATTGCTCAACATAATTAATTAATAATTGTCTGTTGAATTGATAATTCAAGAAATTCAATTCATCCATTATTTGTGAATTATAATTTTGGTAACAATTAATAATCAAAATCATTTATTCAATTTATTTCCTTGGAGATTTAAAACAATAATCGATTTTTCTATGTTTCAGATTAAAGAAACTTAATTAGTATTTTTTTGTTGAAATAGTGAAAAAATTTCGGCAATTTTTGCATTTTTCAAAACTTTGATCAATCAATGAATTTAAAAAAAATGTTGTAATTTATCGATTAGCCCAATTAATTTTAATTTAAACGAAAAATCTTATTTTCTGAATTAAATAAATTTGAAACAGCGCATCTTTTTTTTTAGAGGTGAGCCATGGTCAGCGCACCCGCGCTCGGGTCCGTCCGGGACGACGGAGGGGCGGCATGCGGCCCCATGGCCCACCCGTAGCAACGTCGCCTTCGTCGTTGGGCTCACCACCGGAGCAGGGTGGCTTGTCGTCAGTGATCGGCCCGACGGAATACCCCGGTCGCGGGATACCCTCTCCTCTCGTCGTCCCCTCGGGGACGACGGTCGCCGTCGCGCGGTCAGCCTCTCTGCGGGTGACTGACTAAATACCCGGTCCAGTCACCCGCGGCCTCGGCTAGGGCGGCATTAGACACAGATACTCGCGCCTGCGCCGCCGGAGTCGCCGGCGGCGGATTGCGTCGTCGTGGAGGCGTTCTTTCCGCGCGCGCTCCGCCGCCTCCTACCGCGAGATGACTGCCTTGCAGAAGGCGGCGACCGCGTTCCAATTCCTGATACTGACGAAAATCTCCCTAGCGATAGTCGGCAGCGTCAGGTCGGCACCGATGATTGCGACGAGATCACGGCGCTGCTCAGCCCACGCGGCACACACCTTGAGTGTGTGCTGCGCCGTCTCCTCGTCGCAATTGCAGTGGCCAGTGTGCTCTCCCTCCTGACAATCTTGTGCAGGTACTTACCGAAGCATCCATACCCCATCAAGACCTGCACTAGTCGGAAGTAGAGGACCCCGTGCGTCCGCTCCAACCACTCCATCAGCCCCAGTCGGAAGGCCTCTACGGTCCAGACACCGTACCGAGGCCTCTAGCCGGACTGCCCAACAAGCCATGACGTCTCGGCGGGCGTCGCCCCGCCAGGCGGTAAAATCCTTCAAGGAGACGATGCCGCCGCAGGCGCGCGTCTCCGACACCTGCCGGTAAATTTCGGCGAACATCTCCGCCTCCAGGTCCCACGAGGGTGTACCGGCCAGGACGCACGCTGCCTCCGTCGCCACCGTGCGGTAGCCGCGTATAGCCCTGACCACCATGACTCTCTGTGGACGACACAGGAGGGCCCTGAGACGGACGGTCAGGGACCCCGCCCACACCGGTGCGCCGTACAAGACCATCGACCGGGTGACCCCCGCGTACAGCCATCGGCACGTAGCACTGGGTCCACCCACATTCGCCATAAGCCAAGAAAGGGCGGACGCCGCGCCGGCAAGCCGCGGAGCAAGTCGATGGAAATGCTCCTGGAACCACCAATGCCCGTCGAGAACCAGGCCCAAGTACTTCATATGGGTCCGGATGCTGATGTCAACCGAGTTGATGGTGATCGAGACGCCGATGGGAGGACCCATACGGGGCCCGTGGAACAAGAGGGCCTCCGTATTGTCCAGGGCCACCCTCAACTCCAGCACCTCAATCCGCCTGACGATCTCCTCGGTGCCGAGAGTCGCCAGGCTTGCCGCCTCCTCCAGCGTCCCACCGCGGGCTATGACGAGCGTGTTGTCGGCGTAACAGATCACGCCCAACCCGGGCGGAAGGCTCTCTCTCAACGCCCAGTCGTAGTCGATATTCCACAGGGTGGGACCGAGGACCGATCCCTGTGAGACACCGCACATCATGGGCGTTCGCACAACGTCCCCTAGTCGGTAGGTGTAGAGGACGTTGCGGCCCTCCAAATTCTCTGCCACCAGCCGCCTCAGGTAAACATGCACCTCGTGATACTGGACGCCTCCCTGATTCAGCTGAATGGCAGACTGTTGAATGCGTTGGCGGTGTCCCTAAACATCACCAACTGCACTCCTCCGCCGGTGACGGCCTCTGTCGTCACGGCCCTCAGGCGTAACAGGGCCGCGATCGTCAAACGACCCCTCCTGAACCCAAACTGGACATCCGACAGATCGGGCCCGGTGCCGACGAGGTGTCGCTCGATGCGGGCAGCCAGCACCCTCTCTAACAGCTTACCCGCATCATTGAGCAACACGATGGGCCTGTAGGCTGAGGCCGACTCGGGAGACCGTCTCAGCTTCGGCAGGAGCACCAGCCTCCCCTCTTTTCAGCACCCAGGGAACGGCCCAGACGCCAAACAAGCGTCGAACAGTTTCCTGAGGCGTGGTCCCAGGTGTTCGAGGACCAGGGCCAGCACTCGGTTGAAACAGCGCATGCTACCACCTAGAGTCCATTTTACAAACATATATAGATTCATTTGATGCAGTTTGTTTTTGGAGTTTCGGCGCGAATATAAAAATGTCATGTTAAGTTCTTGTATTATGTTCATCTTTTTAGTGTTATCCATACTAATATTATAAATGCGAAAGTAAGGATGTTTGTTTGTTTGTTTGTAACGCTTTCACGCTTAAACCACTGAACCGATTTCAAAAAATCTTTCACCAATGGAAAGCTATAATATCAGGGAGTAACATAGGCTATATTTTATCCCGGTATTCCCACAGGAACGGGAACTACGCGGGTTTAAGCGACTGAAACCGAAGCGAAGCAAGGGCGAGTTGCTAGTATTGAATAATTTTGCTGATATTTTATGTTATATAATACAGTTAAGGTGCTGAAGTGTGGCGAATGTGATATAAGAGTGGTTTACGTGTATTTTCATATTCTACCGAAATTCTCAGAGAAGTCATTAATTAGGTTTTCAGTGCCTAATTAATGGTAGTGACTTGACTTACTGACGGACAATGACTATACAAAGCTTATACAATATGAAGAAGTGGTAAATAAAATGTAATACGACGTTTCTACGTTCTATGGATAATAGAGAAATTCGTAAACGAGCCGAACGTTTAAGAAATGTTTATTCTCCAGATCTCGAGTCCTCATTAGATGACAAATTTGTGTACTTCCATGCTTATTGCACTGGAAAATGATGGTTCAGAATTCGCCCTCCGATCTTTTGAAACTGTTGCATACAAACGACTGAGTTTTCAAACGTGGAGATCGCCTATCGAATATTTATGACATTAGCTGTAACAAACTGTAGCGCAGAACGATCGTTTTCATATTTAAAGAGAGTTAAAAACTTCTTACTTTCTACAATGACTGCTAATTGACTCAATAGCTTAGCTATTCTATGCATCGAATCCGACGTACTTCAACGTTTAAATTGCAAAGATTTAATCGACCAATTGGCAATTCAAAAAGTCACGTGTTTTTGCCTGTGATAAAATTGATGTAAAATAATTATGAGTCACGCGAAAAAAAAATGTTTTTGGAATATATAACATATAATAAAGCTTTTGCAATAAACTAATTATTTTAATTTCGAAAAATAAAACATGTAAACTATAAGTTTAAGTAAAATTCTAGTATTGGGGCGGATTTTTTTTCCAATGCCCAGGGGCGGCATTAAGTTAAATCCGGCCCTGCTCATGGGTACCAGTCACTTAGAATATCAACCCATATTATAACCCTTAAGGGCATCGAAGGCAATGGGACCTTAAAGGGTAATCCTTTGAGCCGGCCGTGGATGTCAAGGGATATGTACTAGTGTTCGGCCCAATGGTGATGGGAAGGAAATATGGTAGGATATGGGGCCGTTGTGTCATGTTGTCTCTCTGTCACCCCAGATAGATTGGATGGGGGCCATAACCTACCACAAAAAGGGTCGCATATTAATTCCTATTATTATTTTGTTGTTTTTAGACATCATAAAAACTGATTTAGAACACTACACTTTAATGATTTCATTTCCAAGGAAATATGTAAATCATATACAGAATAATATTTCACTATTCTTCCACCTGTTTTTGAGTCACAAGACATGTAGTAACCTAATTTAAATTCAAAAACTCAGAAGTGACATGATAAAAATAAAATTAATTATTTTAGGTGGATTCATAGCTCAGAAATTCACAGAAATGTCAAATAATTGTCAGCGAGTTGCTTCTCTCATACTATGTAACACTTTTACTGATACATCGGTGTTTGAATACCATGATTCTGCAGCTCTATTTTGGCTATTACCTTCATTGGTGTTAAAAAGAATGCTGATGGCCAATTTCACTGCTGACAAAGTTGATAGGAGAATGGCTGAATCCATAGACTTCATGGTTGAAAAAGTAAGTGCCAAATCTCTAAATTAAAACTTATATAGTGAAAAACTATAAATTTATAAGCATGCATATTAAAATTGGCCGCTGTGTGGCGACGGTTTGAGAATACATGTGTCGCCACCCCTTACTTGCCCGTGGGAGTCGTAAAAATCGGCTGAGGGTTCACCAGGAGAGTGGGCAGCAGCTCTCTCCTGGGAAACGTAAAACATCCATACTGCGATCGCCAACCCGCCTGCCAAGCGTGGCGATTATGGCAATATCCCCTTTTTAAAAATGGCGTACAACAAAAAAATTACCCCCAGTCACGGCGGATCCGGTACCCTACGGGCTCATTTTGGTGGCGGGCCCAGTAGTGGTGGAGCGGGGGGTGCGAGGAATCTCCGGCAGCGATCCGGCTACCAACAAAAACGACCCTTGGCCCTGGTAACACACAACATTCGGACACTCAGGACTGACGAGAGGGTCATCGAGCTGGAAGAGGAATTGAGCAAAATCCGCTGAGACATTGTAGGATTATCAGAAGTGCGAAGAGAGAGCGAGGGCACGATAATCCTCCAGTCTGGAAACTTGCTCTTCTACCGGGAGGGCGATCACCCGTCCCAAGGTGGCATAGGGTTTATCGTTCGTAAGTCTCTCATAGACAACGTGGAGAGGATCGAGAGTGTGTCGACAAGGGTAGCGTATCTTATACTCAGAATTACCAAGAGGTATTCGCTGAAGGTTATACAGGTATACGCACCGACCTCGACATACTCCGACGACGAGGTGGAGGCATTTTACGAGGACATCTCGAAAGCCATTCACGCGTCCAAAACCCACTTCACGGTGGTTATGGGAGACTTTAACGCGAAACTAGGCAAAGGGAGTGATGATGAGTTGAGAGTGGGGAAACATGGATATGGACAGAGAAACCAGAGGGGCCAGAAACTGGCTGATTTTCTGGAGAAGGAGAACCTCTTTATGATGAATTCCTTCTTCAGAAAGCAGCCACAAAGGAAATGGACCTGGATTAGCCCCGATGGTTCAACAAAAAACGAGATAGACTTCATCTTGTCAGGCAAACGACAGATATTCAATGATGTCTCAGTGATCAGCAGAATTAAAACTGGGAGCGATCACCGGATGGTACGAGGCACATTGAATATCCATACAAAAGTCGAGCGGTCATGCTTGATGAAGTCTACACTCTGACCTACATCTGTCCAATACCAGAACCTCGAAAGCTTTCAACTCGAACTACACAATCGCTTCCAATGTTTGGACGAGTGCGAATCTCCGAACGATATGAACTACAGGTTCGTGGAAACTGTCCACGCGGTTGGGTCGAAATTTTTCAAGGCTCACCGCGTTAATAGACCTAAAAAACTTTCTGACCAGACTCTCGAGCTCATGGAGCGGAGAAAAGAAATGACGGTGCAGTCTGCAGCTGATTGGTCCAAACATAGGCAGCTAAATAGGCAGATCTCCAGGTCTGTGCGTCGCGATATTCGCCGATTTAATACGCTCCGTATTAAAGAAGCGATAGAGCGGAATCGTGGCTCGAAAGTGTTCGCACAAGATCTGACTATTGGGCAAAGCCAAATGACTAAGCTGAAGACCGATGACGGCACTGTCATTTCATCCCAAAGTGAGATCTTGGGAGAGGTCGAAAGGTTCTATGGACAGTTATACAAATCATCCCGAAATCCTGTTGTCGGCTTGGTCCAAGATCCCAGATCCAAGCTAACTTGGCACTATACCGAAGAAATCCCGGACATCAGCTTGTACGAGATCAGAATGGCTCTCAAACAACTACGTAACGGTAAGGCACCGGGAGATGACGGAATTACGGCAGAGCTATTGAAGGCGGGCGGCAAGCCGGTCTTAATAGCCCTTCAGAAGTTATTTAATTCCGTTATCCTCGGGGGCGACGTTCCAGAGTCGTGGACCAGGAGTGTGGTGGTGCTGTTCTTCAAGAAGGGTGACAAAGCTCTTTTAAAGAAATGCAGACCCATCTCACTCCTGAGCCATGTTTATAAGTTATTTTCGAGGGTCATTACCAATCGACTCACGCGCAAGCTCGATGACTTCCAGCCGCCCGAACAAGCCGGCTTCCGAAAAGGCTATAGCACCATAGACCATATCCTCACGCTTCGGCAGATTATACAAAAGACCGAGGAGTATAATCGGCCCCTGTGCTTAGCGTTTGTGGACTATGAGAAAGCCTTTGATTTAGTCGAAACTTGGGCGGTGCTGCAGTCCCTTCAGCGGTGCCAAATCGACCATCGCTATATCGAAGTGCTGAAGTGTTTGTATAAGAACGCCACAATGTCAGTCCGTATCCGGGATAAGAGTACGAAACCGATCCAGTTGCAGAAAGGCGTGAGACAGGGAGATGTCATCTCTCCGAAACTGTTCACCACTGCACTGGAAGATGTCTTCAAGCTCTTAAACTGGACTGGCTCGGCATCAACATTAACGGCGAATACATCACTCACCTTCGATTCGCAGACGATATCGTCGTTATGGCAGAATCCATGGAGGACCTTGGCACTATGCTCAATGATCTCAGCAGAGTATCCCAACTAGTTTTTAGGTTTACGAATGAACATGGACAAGACGAAAGTCATGTCAAATACCCATGTCATTCCTGTACCGGTCCTAGTTGGCAATGCGATTCTCGAAGTTGTCAATCACTATGTTTACCTAGGACAAACAGTCCAGTTAGGTAGATCTAATTTCGAGAAAGAGATCAGTCGACGAATCCAACTCGGTTGGGCAGCGTTCGGGAAACTTAAGAGGATCTTCTCGTCCAACATACCTCAGTGTCTGAAAACACAGGTCTACGACCAGCGTGTGTTACCAGTGATGACTTACGGCACGGAAACATGTTCCCTAAATGTAGGCCTCATATCAAGGCTCAAAGTCGCTCAGCGTGCTATGGAACGGGCTATGCTCGGGATTTCTCTGCGAGATAGAATCCGGAATACGGAAATCCGCAGAAGAACGGGTGTAACCGACATAGCACGAAGAATTAGCACGCTGAAGTGGCAATGGGCAGGCCACATCGCTCGACGAACCGACAACCGCTGGGGAAGAAAGGTTCTCGAGTGGCGACCACGCATCGGACGACGCAGTGTAGGACGCCCCCCCACTTGGTGGATCGACGACCTAGTGAAAGTTGCTGGGCGTCGTTGGATGCAAGCGGCACAGGACCGCACATTGTGGCGCAATATGAGGGAGGCCTACGTCCAGCAGTGGACGGCAATAGGCTGAAATGATATGATGATGATGATATTAAAATTATAAATTTGTTTTTATCAAATCATTCCAAAATGTTGCAAAACAATTATCATAATTTATATTTTAATTTTTCTCACTCTAATAATAATGCTAGAAATACATTTATAATTGAATACTAGACTTCTAAGCCTGCTCCACAATAGCAGATGCAATTGGTCTAATACTACCCTGGCTGGCTGGTTGAAATAGTATTTTATATCAACTTAACCTTTTGTTTAAGTGATGTTACTCGCATATTATATTCCTTAGTCGTCTTTTACTACACCCATGAGTAAGAGAGTGTATGATGAATTGTATTCTTACTTTCCCACCACATCGAAATTCCTAAATAATCTATAAAATAATCATGTTTGTTTTTTAAAGCTTCTAAACAGAATCATTATCATCCATCTTCATAGTTCATATACACCATGCTGGTCAGATGGGGTGGTATATGCTTTTATTTCAAGCTTTCCTTCTCTTACATAGGTGTTAGCTGCATATTATAATCGCCTAGTAGTTTTTTACAACCCTTACAGGCAGAAAAGGGAAAGGTGAAAACACTATCACCACATAAAAAGGAATTGAACATTTATACCGTATTTAGTGATCATAACCATCATCTCGGCCCACTGTTGGGCTTGGGCTTGTGGGAACTATCCACCACTAAGACAACTTGGACCGCAACCCAACCTGCGAAGCAATCCGCTTCGCTAATGAATATTGGGCCATACAACATGACACCTGCTTTTTGCACGCTCCGGACCACTCGCAGATTGAATTCTAGTATATACACTGCTTTTGGCTGCCTATTCATTAATTCGATATTCGCTCGTACACCTGCCTCTAGGTTATATTAGTAATCATGTAATTAAATCATTAAGTCTTATAAATAACATTCTTCATTCTTTGTCGTCTTCTTCTCTCATCTGCCTGCGCCCCACTACAATACAATAGTAGTGGAGATTCCACACGCCATCCTACAGGCTTTCTCCATAATGTCAGAAATTGAACTAAGCTGGTCAGAAATGTTGGCATATGGTTTTATATCTAGTTTTTCTTCACTTGCATAGACATTACCCGCATATGCCCTTAGTCATCTTGTAAGACACCCACGGGCATGAGAGGAGCCGGTGAATTGTATTCTTACTCCGTGATGGACAGGGATCTTTAGAAATATTTAATAACAAGTTATATATTTCAGCTAGAATCTCTCACACAATCTGAATTAGCATCAAGACTGACACTAAACTGCTCACCAAGCTATATAACACCACAACTACTTAAGGACATTCCAATCACAGTCATGGATGTGTGGGATGAGAGTGCACTCAGTTCTAGAGTACGGGAAGACTTGTACAAGTCATATCCTCATGCAAAATTAGCACATCTAAAGAGCGGTGGAAACTTTCCTTATTTAAGCAGAGCCGATGAAGTAAATTTGCATTTATTAGTATGTATATTTTTTTATTTATTAGATATAATTTTAGTGAATTACATGAAATATGCATTACGATTAAAAAACAAATTTTATATTTTTAAAATAGTCTAAAATTATAAAATCTCTTTTGATGTCGTAAAAAAGTATAAAAATTATACTTTTATATATTATTTTTTTTTTGTTTTCTTTTTTACCTCATAATTTTCGACTGGTTGGTTTTTCGGCCGCGTTCCGATCCGGTGGTAGATTATTGTATTGTGTTCAAACGTGTAATTTGACAATATGTAAGTGCCCTTAAGGGGCCTATGTACAATAAATGATTTGATTTGATATTGTATCTTTATAATGGTGAGAGAATTTTTAAAATCGGTTCGGTGGTTTAAGCGGGAAAGCGTAACAAACAAACAAATAAACAAACAAACTTACTTTCGCATTTATAATATTAGTAAGGATTGTAGATAATATCAGACAATAAGGAAATAATTCTTGTATTATAGACATAAAATTCATGGTGTCGGCTCTTAGACATCTCACTGCATGGCTCGAATCTCCCCCACAATAGGAGGGAAATTGGTCACACCGGTCAGATGAGTTGGTATAGGTATTATTTTCAGTTTTACTTGTTTTGCATAGATTTTATTTACATACTAGCAACCCGCCCTCGCTTCGCTTCGGTTATAGTCGTTTTACCCGCGTAGTTCCTGTTCCCGTGGGAATACCGGGATAAAATATAGCCTAGTTTACGCCCTGATATTATAGCTTTCCATTGGTGAAAGAATTTTTGAAATCGGTCCAGCCGTTTTGAAGATTACCCGGAACAAACAGACAGACAAACATTTTTTAAATGCTGTTTTAGGCATAGGTGTCGTGCAAATAACCATGTGAGCATGAAAAAAGTCTATTATTTTGACATTACAAACAGACACTCCAATTTTATTTATTTGTATAGTATTTATTCTCTTAGTTGTCTTTTACGACACTACATGCAAGAAAGGTGATGGTGAACTGTATTTTTATTCCGACAGCACACGGATAAAAGTACGGAATAAGAATCCAATTCACTGCTTTCTATCTTGCCCGTGGATGTCGTAAAAGACGACCAAAGGATACGATGCGCAAATGATAAGGGATATTAATGCAAAAGAAGGCAAACTCTACAAACTCGAAGTAAAACTCGAAAACAACCGATTTTGATGATTCTTTTTTTATTTGGATGCTGGTGCCTTCCCGTGTGGTCCAGTTTTGACAATGGCGTCCATGGAAAAACGGTTGCTGTCGATTTTTTTTTTGTTCAGAATATTTATGTCTATCAGTGAATTGAGTTGGCTGGAGCCGGCGATTTATTAGAAGATTATTTTAATGTGTTTGACGTTCTCTTGTATAATTTAGGTTTTTTTGTGTCCATACTATAAAAGAGATTTTATAATTTTAGAAATTATAAAATCTCTTTTGATGTCATAAAAAAATATAAATATTATACTTTTGCAAATTAACTAGTTAGCATAACTAGCATTGTAATAATAGATAAGTGACGAGATAGTTTGTATTGTAAGACTACGAGTTTGAGTGAAGAAGCATAAATTACTAATGCATTTTAAGACAAGATTAACGGAATGACTCTAATGAAGCTCTGGATGCACAATAGAGTTAAGCTCAGGCAGGCTCTAGGGAAATAGGACTTATGGGAGAAATTTCGAAACAGTTAAGCAGGATATCTATCCAAATGTGTGCACTGTTTTTATTTTACAACTAACTGTTGGTCATTTCTTTGCTTGTATTGATTACTAAGATATTTTTTTATATTAAATGACAACACAATTTAAGTTTTATAATATTGCCTAGGTAGAAAATGCATTCAATTCCATGCAGTATATTTTAGGCGGTTTTCCTTCAATATCTATAATGTATGGATATTAAAATTTCAATTGAATTTGCCTCAATCTCTATCTATCCATTATTGGTATTACATTAAATTGGTTCTCTTCGTCACGATCGCCTATTTTAATATAACAAAAATATTTAGCGCAAAGTTTCGCGAAAACGATTTTATACAGTGAATATACATATTCTTCTATAGCATTTATATACAAATTAGGTGTTATATAATTTCTATCGAAAGGTCACAATACATTTATCTAGCTAGAGATTTTAATTAAAGTCATAAAAATTATGATGCTCAGAGAACAGTTGAAGTCGCATGGCAAACAAACTAAGCCGTCTGGACAACTTTTTGAACAATTTATAAAGCAAATACATAGATCCTTGTCGTGGAGACCGCAATTCAATGTTGAAGCGTTTCAGAGATGAATAATATAGAAATAATTTGTTGTTTTAGATACATTTACGAAAATTCGATAGCACAGAACAATCGGCGTCGTATCTCAGTCTTCATAAAATGGCAGCACCAACGAACCAACCCGAAGAAGGAACAGTCAGTTACTTTAATAAGAGAGATAAACATGTTAAAATAGCTTAACATTCAACGGACTAAGAAATAATATGATTATATATAAGACTAGTATAATTTTTATAGAAAAATAATATAAATCGCCAGTCTATCGATTTTTGTAATTTTTTTAACAGACTTCAAAAGAGGAGGTTCTCAATTCGACTGTATTTTTTTCTCTTTTTGTTTTCTTTGTTACCTCATAACTTTCAACTGGGTGGACCGACTTTGATGATTCTTTTTTTTATTTGGATACTGGGGCCTTCCCGTGCGGTCCAGTTTTGACAATGGCGTCCATGGAAAACGGTTGCAGGCGGGTTTTATTTGTTCAGAATTATGTTTGTCAGTGAATTGAGTTAGCTAGCCGGCAATTTATTAGAAGAATATTTTAATAAGGTTTGTGTTTGATGTTATCTTGTATAATTTAGTTTTTTTTTCTGCGTCTATAATATATTTTTATTACGAATTTAAAACATGAAAGTATGTTACTTAACAAAATGTTTGTATAAATGGAACAAAAGAATTAGAGGCTTTAAAGCAAGGGATATAAAGTAATTTTAATTATGGTATGGTTAAATGGGATATTTATAATATGACTAACGAGATAGTGATTTTTTTAAAACGGAATGCTTTTATAATATGGTCATTATTTTTTTGTTGGAATGGGATACTTGCAGAAGTAGAAGCTAAAGGTTTGAACTTAAAATTAAAAGAAAAAACAAGGATCCGTTAGAAGTGTATAACACACATTGGTTTGTTTGCAAAAACTAAACGTTTTGCTATGGTTGTGGACAGCACGACAGATAATCTAAAAATGGAATAGTCCTGTTAAAAACGGGCATTATGGTTAAGTTTAATGTGACATTATCATTATTCAGCGTTTTGACATCCACTGGACGTAGACCTCCACGCCATAAATAGCGGCAATGTGCCGCCTGCATCCAACGACCAGGTCGCCGGTCTACTTTAGGTGGTGTTGTCCTAAACTGCGTCGTCCGATTCGTGGTCGCTACACAAGAACCTTACTTTCCCAACAGTTATTGGTTCATCGAGCGATGTGGCCTGCCCATATTGCCACGTGCTAATTCTATAGTATATAGGTATAATTTAATAATATATAAGTATATTATTTTGTCAAGTCGTGTTTGCATTATATATGTATAAGAGATATAAAATTCGTATCAAATTGCAATAATAATATTAACGTGTTGTTTTTTATAAATACATACTGATAATAGATACAGGTTTTGAGTCTATTGGTTTTAAAGTTAAAGCTTGTTTTATTTACATAAAGTCATCAGCATTTTAGTAATATAATGATTAAATCTATTTTATCACTGGAATAAATGATACTGACAATTATTTATAAATTTATTGGCTTGTTATTTCCAACGGAATATATCCTTTTTATTTTTATGTTATTGATTTTTTTAAAGACTTAAACCTTTACTAATGTAATAATCCTTGTATTGCGAGGGACTGCGGGTTGGTATGGAGTTTTATTTGGAGTTTTCTTCTCTTGGAGTTACGTTAGTATGGGCAAGAGAGGGGGTAGTGAATTATATTCTTACTATCACCACACGGATAATATTAAAGAATGGTATGACACAATACGTGTAATTATATATTATTTTAAATAAAACTACTTTACGGATTTTATCGCGTTTGTATTTGATTTTTGATTACCCGACGTTACGAACACTTTACAGCGTTCATGGTCACGGGTGGACTAAGATGTCTCACGTCCAACAAGTCATTGTTACTGCAGAAAATTTATAATTATCTACCCGATACAGATATTAGTTATTAAATATTGACCCACATTTTGATACAAAGTTTATTGCCAGTGTAAGAAGAAAATTATTATTTTATTTAAAATGTATATATAATACTCGCGTAAACATCAGAAATTATAGATTACTTTGTTGATTTATCATTTTGACTGCACAGATGGGGTAGCGTTTAAAATACCGACCTACCGCGCCAAGGGTCGCGGGTTCGATTCTCACGCAGAACAATACTTTGTGCGTTCCACTAATTTTTGATCTGAGGCTGGATGTATGATTTGTGTCCGTGAAATGTATGTTTGTAAAGTTCCCCCGCAATTCAAGGATTAATTTCTTAGTGTAGGGGTCTTTAAAGAAATACATATATGAAAACTCATTTGCGAACGAAAAGTTTTCCTTCTCTTGCATAATTGTTGTATGCATAATATAATCCCTTAGTCGTCTTTTACGACACCTTCGGACAAGAAAGGGAGTGGCATAGGTGGGCACAGTTAATCCAAAGGTTAACTTCGTTAATAGTTAATTCATTAATAAAAATGTTAACTTCGTTAATCGTTAAAGTGCTAAATTTGCGGCAATTTAACGTAAGTTAAAGTTAATCGTTAAAAGATAACCATTTAAAACTAATACTACTTTTAGGCTGAGACAAATAGATATTATTTCTACAGTATGTAGTGGAATTATGCTGGCATGCATATGTCCACACTAGCTTGTGTAGTTGTGAAATACTACTGCCGGTAGTTCCAATACAAAAAGATTCATCAATACGACGCTTTTTGTGCTCGTTTAGTGAGATGGCCGCCTCACAAGATAACGCTCGCCGTGACGTCATTGTCGTTGGGCAGTCCAGTTGGAGAGGCCTCGGTACGGTATTTGGACCGTCAAGGCTTTCCGGCCGGTGATGATGCAGTGATTGGGTCGGCAGCACAGGGTGCTTTGCTTTCGACTGGTGCAGGTATTGACGGGACATAGTAGCTTTGCCAAGTACCTGCACATGGTCGTAAGGAAGGAGAGCACACCATCCTGCCATCATTGCGATTGCGACGAGGACACGGTACAGTACACGCTCGTGGTGTGTACCGCGTAGACAGAGCAGTGCCTTGAACTTGTCGCAATAATCGGTGCCGACCTCAAGCTGCCGACTATCACTAGGGCGATGTTCGACGCAGACAGGAACTGGAACACGGTCGCCGCCTTCTGTGTGGCAGTTATATCCGGAAAGACAGGGCGGCTCGTGAACGGGAGGAACTCCTCTACATGATCCGTCGCCGGCGACTTGGGCGGCGCAGGCGTCTTGGAACTTACGAGCGAGGCATGACGCGTAATTCAATCAAACAAAATGACAGCATGTCAACAAACGACTAATGTAACGGACTAAAGTTAACGGAAGTTCAATTTAACGGAAGTTAACAAGAGCGTTAACATTATTTTAAGCTAACTTAAAAGTTAATCCATTAAGCTGATTGTTAACTTCGTTAATTAACGAGTTAATGCCCACCTTTAGGGAGTGGTGAATTGTATTCTTACTCCGTCACCATACGGCCAAAATGATTGTGGTAATATAAATTCAAAAGAAGGCAAATTCGAAACAAAACCCTATTCCAACACGTATGACCAGCGTACTATAGTAGGTCGATTTCCCTCACCTATATCAGCTGAAATAATGATTAATATAAATCCGGTTTTCTTTTTTGGGGTGGGTTATAGTCGGCGCACTCCTCGCCAGGCTCCGTCCGGGGCGACAGGCGTAAGCACGCACACCCGTAACCCACCCGCAGAGCAAATCACCTTCGTCGTTGGGTTGACCCCCGGAATATAAATCCTGTTCGAACTGATCTATACCAATAAATAAAATTGGAGTGTCTGTTTTTAATGTCAAAATAATAGGCTTTTTTCATGCTCATGCGGTTATTTGCTACCTATGCGTAAAATAGCAATTAAAAAATTTTTGTCTGTCTGTCTGTTTGTTCCGGGTAATCTTCAAAACGGCTGGATCGATTTCAAAAATTCTTTCAGCAGTGGAAAGCTATAATATCAGGGCGTAAACTAGGCTATATTTTATCCCGGTATTCCCACGGGAACGGGAACTACGCGGGTAGAACGACTATAACCTATAACCGAAGCGAGGGCGGGTTGCTAGTTTGCAATAAATAGAGTTATTACATGTAGTATTCATTTTTGCAAATGATATTATTTATAAATAAAGAGCTAGGTCAAATTGTAAATCAACAAAAAGTAGGTAATCAATAATTTTGACTTATCAGAAATTTTAAGGTCAGGCGAATGAGTTAAGCCGTCTATATATATCTAAGTAATTTAATTTGTGTTATGTTTTGCCAAACAAGTGTTATCAGAACATCTGGCGATTAAAAACCCCTTCTAAATAATAAGAATGCGCTTTGACTTAGCAAATAAAGAAACAGATTCCTAAATATTAAACTAAATTTAACAAAGGTAAATTATTACTTTTTTTATTGCATACGGTGGCAAACGAGCAAGCAGCGCACACAGATAACATTGTTGCAAGATGCTATGTGGTAGCGACTACGAATGCTACTGTCGTAAAAGACAACTAAGAACCAACTCCATCTATTTGCCGTGTGGTGACGGAGTAAGAATACAATTCACCGACATTCTCTTGCCCATGGGTGTCGTAAATGACGACTAAGGGATATTATATGCATATAATATTTGTACAAGGGAAGGAAAAATGGAAATAAAACCCTATACCAACTAGGGATGTGACTTGGAAGGAAAATAATCGATTAATAAATAATCGCTTTTTTTTTCTTTAAAATAAAAAGATTATAAAATGATCGATTTTTCCGCCGAACAGGATTATGACTTTTTTAGGAAATGTGAGCTTTATTTTCTAATATAGTATGAAACACTGCCGTGCAGTATCGTGATAACCCTTTTTTTTTAGGAAATTGGCAGTGAAATAATCGATTAATTTTAATATAAAAAAGTCGATTTTTATTATTTTGATAATCGATTTTAAAAATCAATTATTTTTTCACATCCCTAATATCAACACGTGACCAGCTTGGTACAGTAGGTCAATCTCTACTTAACCCCCCAACGCAAGAAACATCGCAGCGCTCTCGAGTGCCCCGCGCGCTTGGTATATTGAAAAAGTTCAGTGAATTTTATGATTTTACGTAAACTATTATTGTTGCTATAAGACAAGGAAATATGAAATAAAATATATAATATTAATAGCTTTTGAATGGTTGATTTAAATAAATATACTAAAGGTAATTGCTAATTGTAAAGTATTTTTTGGGTCAACGTTTCCCAAAAGCGCTTTGAGCATATTTTTTTTTTGGGTCAAAAGCGCTCGAGGGGTTCTGTGAGTTCAATTTCTCTTCCACAGTGGAGGCCCGCCCGAGTCAACAGTGGGACGTGTATGGGCTGAGATGATGATGATGACGAACTCCATCTGAGGTTGTCTGGTTTACATAACTTTTGCAATATATCCTATGAAAGAAGACTACAGTACATATTGAGTCTAAGGTCGACTAGTAATTGGAGTGCGATTATGATGATTGTTACAAGAGAAGGCCGTTTTATCTTATTATTTTTTCTGTAGTGCTGACCATAGCCCACAAAAAAGGCAGGCGTCGGATAATAAAACTATTACAATATGTACTAGTACTAATGATAGGCTAATAATTAAGCATTTAAGCCTACCATATAGGCTTAAATGCTTAATTATGGCTATGGGAACAATGCACTGTTTAACGTTGTTTATTGGTTTAAAACTAATGATTTAGTTCTCAATGAGAAGAAAACAAAATGTATCAAATTTACTACCTCCCAATGTGAGGTAAGTGGAAACCAATGTCCAAATGAATGGTGTGGCTCTAGACCCTGTTGAGTGAATCGTTCTTTTAGGCATCACTATGGGTGCTAAACTTCAATGTGGACCTCATATTGAAAAGTTGTCGAGCAGGCTTAGCACAGCGGCTTATGCCGTAAAAAATAAGAATGTTAACCGATATTAAAACCGTTAGAATGGATTATTTCGCTTATTTCCCTAGTCTGCATATTACTGTGGAGATGCTCCGCGGTTTTGAATAGAATCTTTGTTTTCCAAAAAAGGGATGTCTGTGCAATTTATAATCTAGGCTCAAGAATTTCACTTCGAGAGAAATTCTCAGAAATAAATATTCTGATTGTTGTATCACAATTTATATACGAAAATAAATTACCTATATATAAAAAAAATTCGCTAATTTTAAAATATATTGTGACATTCGTCATATGAATACTCGGAATAAGGACAAATTAGTTGTACATATTACTTGTCTCCAAAAAATTAACATCATTCATGAGGCAATGTGTACGCTTCTACAATAAATTACCTAAAGATATCCGAAATATGCTAATGGAAAAGTTTAAAAAAAGCTATCAAGAATAGACTTTGTTAAAAAGGTCATTCAGCAATTTCCTTGTTATTTTAAATAAACTGTTCTTTTTTAACTTATTGTAAAGCGCAGCGTGTTTTGTCTAACGATTTTTTGTATTTTCACTGCCGTGTTGTGTTGGTTATGCTCACTGAAGGATCTACTTGAGATAGCTGCGTGGAGCAGGTCTCACCCTTCCCTCCATAGTGGTTGAGGGGTGTCATGGCTGCTCTAGTATTTAACTCGTGATCGGGTGCCGCTTGTGAGGTCCAGCCATAATCGTTTGAGTTATATTACATATCTTTTAATTCGAAGGGCATCACACTGGAGCTAGTATTTACAAGACGTATTGTCCACAAATTTTATATCTATTAAGAAAAAAATATATATTGAAAATAATAGACGAGCCCACCGAGTTTCTTGTCGAATTTTCTCAATAGCAGTCGCGTTCTGATCCGACGGTAGTTTATTTTTTTGGATAATTTGTTTTAATTTTGTTAACTTGACAATATGTGTCAGATAGTCAATAGTGCTGTCAGAATTTATGCATAATAATAAATGATATGAATTTGAATTTATATATGAAAAATACAAGATGCGATTACTCCAAGGAATGTTAAGAGCAGGATGATGACATAATTTTAAGGGAAGGGGACACTATGGATGGATACACCTTTTCCGAATCGCTTGAGGTGACAGAAGGGCGGCGTGCAGTCGCATAATCTAATGTATCACCCATTGGGCTGATTGTCCATACCGATTCCTCGAATCCGGTAAAGGTTAATTACCTTTTACAATGTTATTCGGCTTTGCGTAGATTAAGGCAAGTAAAAATGTCATTTGTGATATTTAAATCATTTATTTTCTGTAATTATATTAACAACAGCTTAAATATAATGTGGAGATAATTTACTATTTGGAAGTGTAATAACTATTTTTATAATGAATGGATGACTTAACCAACTTTAATATGGAAAGTTATCAATGCTTCCGAAATATTTTTAATGTATTGTTATATCATTCGCTAATAAATAAAATTGATGAACCTTCGTAACGGACAATGGAGTTTTCTAAAAAAATAGCAAGTTGGTGGAAATCACCAGAATCGCTATCGCACGTGTCTGGACGTGACTGCCTAGAAATCTACGTGTGGAAGAACATTAGTTCTATAACTACATAAGATTAACCACACCTTTGTATTAAAAAAAAAATACTATTTTGAACAAGGAAACCTAAATTTAAGATAAAACCTAAGGCCAATTAAATATTAATTTACATGTTAAATGCCACATCAGTCGATCATTGATTACTTAGGTGTAACCTAATATTTAGGTATCGCTTGTATAAACATAAGTACATTTTTGAAGGTGAAAACATTTTTTTTGTAAATATTATATTGTACAATTTTGAAAAATAAATGTTTTTTTGTAAGATGCAATTTTATTACATTGTACAAAAAGTTTCATAGCCACAAGTAAAAAAAATTCGTAATGATTTTAATGATGATATTAACATTTATTTATAGGATATTATGTATCCTTATCTGTTTTATATATGTGGTCTTTCTTATCTTTTTGAGTTTGTAAAGCTTTTGTTCTCTCCTCGTCGTCTGAGAAATATTCAGCTAAACTATCATCTTCATTAAATAAAGGTTGGCTTGTTAATGTGTTATCTTTTTTATCTGTTAATGAGTTAATTTTGACTAGAGGGTCTTCATAAGCGATATCCGTAGCATCTCTCTGCGTTTTGACCGCTTGAACATTGTGGGCTGTTACCGTTGAATATATGGACATAGCCTGAAAATAACATTTTATATTAAACACTGTAAGTAATATAAATCACATTAACAAAGTTGAAAGAGGGTATTAGAAAATATAAATATCATCATTATGGATTTGTAAAAATTATTAATCACATCTAAATACATAAAATTGACACTATAAAAAAAAGGAGAAAAGAATGTGAAAAGGGCAGTTTAATTATTTTAAAAATCCTTACTAATATTATAAATGCGAAAGTAAGTTTGTTTGTTACGCTTTCACGCTTAAACCACCGAACCGATTTCAAAAATTCTTTCACCAATAGAAAGCTATAATATCAGGGAGTAACATAGGCTATATTTTATCCTGGTATTCCCACAGGAACGGACACTACTCGGGTAAGGCGACTGAAACCGAAGCGAGGGCGGGTTGCTGGTTAAATAATAAAATTAATATTTATTACCTGAGTAACTAAATTTGATACATCACCAGCATTCGCCGGCAATATGAGTGTATTGTTTGTTCTGGCTAACTTATTAAATGCCGAAACATACTGCTCTGCCAGCGTCAACGACGCAGCATGCTTACTATCCTGCAATGAAGAAATAATTATAAATTAATACATGCAAAGTAGCACGAAGAATTAGTACGCTTAAATGGCAATGGGCAGGCCATATAGCTCGACAAACTGACCACCGCTGGGGAAGAGAACTTCTCGTGTGGCGATCACGTATCTGACGACACAGTCTAGGACGCCCCCACTAGGTGGACCGACGACCTGGTGAAAGATGCTGGGCGTCGTTGGATGTAGGCGGCACAGGACCTCACTCTGTGACAAAACATGAGGAAGGCCTACATCCAGCAGCAGGGTTGGGCAAAATCTGATTTTTATTAAAAAAATAAAAAACCATTGATTTTTTTAAAAAAAATCATGATTTATTTGATTTTTTAAATTTGAACATAAATTTTGAACATTTTGATTCTTTGAAATTATTGTTAATTATTTTAATGTATAAGTCTAAAAATTATAATACAATTTGCGCCTCAAAAACTTGTGACAACGCATCTGTCGCGCTTCTTGCTTCTTGCAAGAAAATTCTTGTCGCGATTTGTTTTCCTTCTGTCCTATACACTCACTCACTATACAGTGCCGAGTGAGGCACGAACGCGTTTGATGTGCTTTTTGCAAGAATATTCCTGTCGTTCGTGTCGAGGCTTGTTTTCCTTTTCAACCTATAAATTGACGTTCGCGCATTTCCATAGTTTAGTTAAGTTAGTTAAGTGAAGTCAAAACATATAAATAAAGTAAAATGAGTGGAAGAAAAGAGGACCCAATATGGCAGTTCTATATTAAGACAACAAATCCAAATAAATTGGGGTGTAGGGCTATTTGTAGAAAGTGCAAGAAAGATATTCAAGGGTTAGTCCAAAGACTTAAAGCACACCACGATGTTTGTAATTATCAAGAGAGGAATACAGGTAATTAAATTATTTATTTTATTTTATTTATATTTTAGGCATATATGATTGTTTTTTGTTTTTAAATGTTAGGTGAAATCTAACACGTGGCGTGGCCTTTAATGTAACTTTTTTAACGCGACCTTTCCCAGGTTAATTATTAAAGATTATCTTTACTCTTCTATACTTACTTAATTTTTAATTTTTTTCAACTTAAAAAAATAAATTTGCTTTTACATCTCTATTGAACATTTAAACTTTATTTTAAAATCAATAATTCAATACTATATCAATATATCATCAATTATAATTAATCAATTTCAATTTTCAGTTATGTTTTTTCTCTTTCCAGAGAGTCGAATGTCGCTTGACAGTTTTGCTAGCACATCATCTGCCTCAAGTTGTAGTTCACTCATGACGAAAGTACCAACACCAACAAGTCCAACAACTTTTGAGCCAGTCTAAAAAAAGAAAGCAATCGAAACTCAGCCTACCATGAGTACCATGAGTAGTTTTGTAATGCGGACTTCAACTGCTGAAAAACATAAAATTGACAAACAAATAGCAAAGGTTATTTTTGCTACTAATTCGAGCTTCAGATGTATTGAGAATTTAGAGGTGAAAAAAGCCATTCAGTTATTAAGGCCTGGTTATACACCGCCCTCGAGAAAAACGGTAGCAACAAGTCTTTTGGACGAAATCTATGAAGAGGAAAAGAAAAATATTTCTTCTCCCTTTCAGGACAGTCCGTAAATATGTCAATTGATGGGTGGTCAAAAGTGCACAACGAACCAGCGATATGCGCAACGATAACCACTGAAGATGAACAAGCCCTCCTATACGAAACTATAGACACATCAGGAAATCCACATACTTCAGAATATTTAACTCAAATAGTTTGTGACCTGATTTCTTCATGTGAATTAAAATACAAGTGCACCGTAAAAACTTTTGTGACAGACAATGCCGCAAATATGACACTTATGAGAAAAACATTAGAAGAAAAAACGAACGCAAAAGTTATAACTTATAGCTGCTCTGCACATATTTTTAATTTACTGTGCAAGGACTTTCAAGTTAAAGACGTTATAGAACATGTGGTCCAAATTGTAAAATATTTTCGAAATAACCATTTGGCTAGAGCTAAATTCAGTCAAGCAGGAGGCAGCGCTTTAGTCCTTCCAAGCGATGTGAGATGGAATAGCCTTGGCAACTGCTTAGAGATGTATGTCACTCAGTGGGACATCATATTAAAAATCTGCGAAGAAAATAAAAACGAGATTGATTCCACTATTTACCAAAAAGTTTCAAATATTGCGATTAAACATGCAGCGCAAGATTATTTAAACATTTTAAAACCTATATCAGTTGCTCTTGATACTGTGCAGAGGAAAAATGCTACTATCGCAGATACTGTAGAGCAGTGGAAACATTTACAATATATCTTTGATGAATCTGTGGAATTACCATTACAAAAAACACAACAATTTAATAATCGATATAAGCAAGCACTAACGCCATATCATTTTATAGCGTATATGTTTAATCCACAAAAAACAAAATACCAGTTAACACCAGAAGAAAAGAATATAGCTTTAGAAACAATTAAAGAGTTACATGAAAACAATGGACTGTTGCCTTTAGTAATAAAGTTAAATGCCCGCAGTGCTCCATTTAAGCAAGTTATGTTTTCGGACGAAGTAATAAAACATGTAAACGGACTACAATGGTGGTTATCACAAAATGATGAGCCGGAAATCTTGAAACAGTTGCCAATAATAAAACAGTTCCTGTGTGCAACTGCTTCTTCAGCTTCAGTAGAACGCGTATTTAGTTAGCTCTTTTGGTCTTGTACACTCGGATATTAGAAACAGATTACGCATAGAAAAAGGAGGCAAACTCGTGTTTTTGTTTAAATTGTATAACGAAAATGAATAGACTGAAAATATACGGTAATAAAATTTAGGTGTTACGTTTAGTTTAAGAATTTGGAATTATGTACTTCTTTTTTGTTGTTTTTGCTAAAAGCAGATACTTCTTTTGATTTTTGAGAAAACTTTTATGTTATGTTGTTATCTGGTTCTGAATAAAAAGGAAAAAAAAATTGATTTAAATCATGATTTTAATTTTAAAAATCAAGCGATTTAAATCATGATTTTAATCACTTGATTTTAATCAGCCCAACCCTGTCCAGCAGTAGACGGCGATAGGCTGAAATGATAATGACATGCAAAGTTTTTCTGCCTAAATAATGCTAATTTTGGAAATTCACGGTGCATTAAGATACAAGAGCATTGTCTTCAAATTCCCTATACCTAATGAATTCTGATGTTTATTACACATTTGAAATTAAAACATTTTTTAAGGTTTTTATCGCATTTGTATTTAATTGTTGATTACCTGATGCAAGATTTCGAATACGTTTTAGCTTTTACGGTCATGGGAGGACTAACGCGTCTAACGCACAAAAAGTCATAGTTACTACAGAGTATACTTATAGTATACCCCGCAAAAGAATTATTATTAATTTGATACAAATTTATTTCCTACAAAAAGAAATGGTGTTGTGACGGGGTAAGAATACAATTCACCACTCCCTATGTTGCCCGTGGATGTCGTAAAAGACGATTAAGGGATAGGGACACGATATCGAACAGAAAATATCGATACTGTACTCATAAGTAGTATCAAAGAAAAAGTATTGATACTTCAAAGTATCGAGTACCGAGTACTTTTCCAGGAATCTGTTGTGATGAGCTTTTTTTTCCCAGGAATTTTGACCGTCTGTGATAGATTAAAATATTGCGAGCCACATTTTAGAACGATCATTACGTTTGAACTAGATGGCGTTGCCATGAATATAAGCTGTAAGGTCAAGTTTAATATGGATATTCACTACTCTTTATTCGATACGATACCTGCCAAAAAGTACTGATTGAATAAAAGTATCGAAAGCAAAGTATCGAGTACAAAAGTATCGGTATTGAAAGAAAAGTACTCGATACCTTATCTTTGTTTGGTGTCTTTACTAAGGGATATAATAAGCATATAACACCTGTGCAAGAGAAGGAAAACTCGAAACAAAATCCTATTCCAATACGTTTGAGCAGCGTGGAATAATAGGTCCAATTCGCCCTTTATGGAGGAGGCTTGAGCCCAACAGTGAGACATTTATAAGCTTAGACGATGAAAAAGAAATTCATTTCATAGTAGGTAATTTTGCCATTTATTGTGGAGGAGGGTCAAACCCAACAATTGGAGATATATGACCTGAAATGATGATGACGAATAATTATTGATATGTCTGAGTGCAGCATGTTATTTAAATAAGTGTTAAGTATATGGACTTACAGTTTCAGCCAATGCACTCCCAATTAGCTTAAGTCCCCGAGCACGTGCCTCTGCCACGGCGAGCATTGCCTGCGCCTCACCTGATGCCTTATTTATTTGCTCTTGCTTTTCAGCCTCTAGAAATATTAAGCATTAATTCATTAAAAAAATAATAGATATTTATCCCGAAACTATTATTCTATGACTGAAATTTCAATCCACTGTGGATTGAAATTAACTAAATTCAGAAGGATGTATTCTCTAACCTGAGTGCTGACAGTTAAAGAATACAGGAGTGCGATTTTCGACATACGAATAAATAACTAAATCGCGATAAAAATTCGAACTTGAACTCTTTACAAGACTTTGAGAGAGAATCTCGACGAGTCATTAAGAACGGACCGTTTCTCGCGTTATCATTCGCTTGAGAGCCCCCATATTATCACAAGTAGTAGTGAGTCGTCGACGATTTTACAGTCGACGCAACGAGACCGTTTATCGTCGATGATAAACTAGTTGAAAAAACAGTCTAATTTTCGACTAGTTTACGTCGTCGACGCTTAGACAAGACGAGACGTTTAGTTTATATTATGATGTACGTTGATCGTCCATTGGTAAAGGACAACGAAACTTCAACGAATTTTATTAGACAACAGTTTAATTGTACAATATACATTGACGCTTCAATATCTAATGATAGTCCCATCACATGATAGCAGAGTTCAATGAATTGCAATCAATCTATCTATGCGTTATGATTTCGGCTCGACTCGTGCCTACGGGCGCACAGTGGGTCGAAAGCAAGATTTTAGTGACTTAGGGACGAACTTTGGTTTATTTATTTTTTTCTTAATGCGGATGGATAGAGCTCGTTAACGTCAATAATAATTGCCCTTAGAAGATTTGTCCTAAACTTGATAGTTTGGGCAGAAAAAAATATTTTGATTTTTTTTGTATGGAGCTGATCAGATAAAGTTAAATTTCTGCCAAGTATAGTTAGATCCCGCTTTGAAACCTTTTGTTCCTTAAACCTTGTCTAGTCTACTATCATTTGATGCTATGAATATGTGCATAAAGTTGCAATTCGCCGAAATAATTGGATCAAAAAAATGAAAAAATATATTAATATAAAAAGCTTTATTTTTATTTTCTTAAGTTATTTTAAGTTAAATTTAATATGGATTAGTAAGTGTAAGCACGTAATAATGCGCATAATTACTTAACAACTAATAATAATACATTTAAAAGGTTCCTAATTAGCTTTTAAAAATGTGTGAATATTTATCTAGAAATTTCTAATTATCCGTTTAATGACTGTAATTAGTTTAACCTTTCATATTAAAAAAAATGTGTTGTCACTTTTAGCCATTACTGTAATTTTAATGCGGATGATTAGTTAATGAGGGTAGTAGAAAAAAATCTATTACTGGAAGTATGAAATTACCATATTTATTATAAACTCATTTGCAAAAAAAAACGGGCACCTAAGCAATGAACCATTTCAAATGTTAATATTTCTTTGTTTGATAATTATAGGTAGTTTTATCCACACAATTTGCTAAATTAATAAGAAAATAATCGTTTTCATCAGTATTTCATAAAATTTAGATACAATTTATGGGAAATAATGCTAAACCTCGCTAGTAGTGTATATTCGCTAGTAGTGCATATGCTCATGAAGTAAAAATAAAAAAGTTTTTTTGTTTGTTTTTCTTTAATAAAGTAAAAGCAGATAAATGTTTAGTATCGAGTGTGACCCCCTCTAGCTAAAATCACAGCTTGAATTCGTCTGGGCATGCTAGCGAGTATATCCCGGATACTTGCTTGCGGAATACGTTCCCACTCCGCAGTAATCACATTCTTCAGCTCTCTGATGGTCTGCGGAGCCGGGTGTACTGATCTCACACGCCGTTTCAGAACGTCCCAGACATGCTCTATGGGATTGAGGTCGGGACTTCGAGCTGGCCAATCCAAACGACGAATGCCGACCTCTTGCACATACGCATTAACATCGCGGGATCGGTGGGCGCGAGCATTGTCGTCCATAAAAATCGAGTCTTCACCTAAAGCGGCCAATGCGGGTTGTGCATGAGAAATTAGAACTTCCGTTATGTATCGATGCCCAGTCAGTGAGCCGTTTTCAATGAAGACTAACTCTGTACGATCCATTGAATTTATTCCTGCCCAAAACATAACAGAGCCCCCACCATAAGGTGTGATTTCTTCGAAACATGCCTCTGCAAAGCGTTCTCCTTGTCTTCTTAGCACTCGCCGACGTCGATCTTCACCGAACAGAGATATCCTGGCTTCATCAGAGAACAAAACCCTATTCCAATCGTCTTGAGTCCATGATTCACAATTTCTAGCGAACCTAAGCCTGTGCACTCTGTGCTCGCGGAGTAATTTGGGGCCGCGGGCCGGGCGGTGACTGCGTATATTGGCAGCGAGAAGCCTCCTCCTGACCGTCCATAGACTAATATGCACATTTCTTACTTCTTGGAGGTTGTTCTTAAGATCCACATACGAAGATTTGCGATTTCTCAATGCGCGACTCACAAGAAAACGATCATCCCGTGGTTGGGTACATGGTTTTCTTCCAGAACCAGGCCTTCTCTCGACGGAACCAGTCTCCTGATATCGCTGCCAGGTCCTTTGGACTGTCGAGCGACTAACATTTAGCCTCCTAGCCACGAAACATTGGCTGCAACCCTCTTCAAGCAGCGCGATAATTTTGGTAGCTTTTACCACTTTATCTACCATTTTTGATACAGCCAAACAGCATTAAATAAAGCTTTGACAGTCAAGGATATGAAATTAATCGATAAAAATTGAATAAAAGTTATGAAAGTCGATGTTAACTTCTGGAACTTCGCGCCAAAAATGTAGGATAAAAAGGGGTTTTCTGTAAAAATGAACATCAAATGAAAAATTGAATTTAGAACGTACTTTTTTAAATACCACAGCATTTTTAAAACCGGCCAGTAACGTGTACAAACGATTGAAACCTTTTTGGTATTGTATCTTTTTAAATATGAATGAAAATCAAAACCGCCCGTTTTTTTTGCAAATGAGTTTATATTACCTAGTATTCGTTTATTCCTACTACTACTAATATCTCGTGACTGTGATCGTCCCTTTTACGCTATAATGGAGAGTTAAGTTTTTTTTTTGTTTGTGTACAGCTGTTGGCCGCAGATGGGCTTGACAGCTTGACGCGGACTATGGGTGAGCGCTGAGGGCTCTCAACCCGGGAGAGTTTAGTGAACAATTTAGATTTTAAGAGATCAGCTGAAATCATTGTCGGATAGTAAAAAACTTTTCCAATTCCTACAACATAAAATCAATGTGGCAGTAGAGAACAGTGCTGAGCTGCAAAAATTTTGTACGCGATATTGTTCAAATATAAGTGCAAGATGGGAACGAAGTAGTCGCACATTATCACAGTTTATAAGAAAAAATGGTGATTGGTTAGAACGTGCAATAATCTGGCCCGAAGGAGTGATACCTGAAGCTGTGAACACTGAACAGGAAGGGGTCGAGATTTGTGATACTGATAATGTTGAAAATTTACCACCATCTACAACAGAAGCTTCGACATCTACATTTACACCTCGAAAACCTTTCGAAGAATTGGGCTCCAGGCAAAAACGAAGACGCGTAGAAGAAATTAAAAAATCGCTTTCGTTATCCCCCGATGAAGTGAAAACTGCTACAATTGCTAGTTTAAGAAACACCGGAAATGAAGATGTAGGAAAAATAATTAAACATTTGTTAAATCACCCAGAAGATCTGGAAAAAGTTAAGGAGTGTTTAAGTACAAGTAAAGCGAAAAGTAGTACATATTAACCCGATAAGGCCCCGTCTTTATTAGTTTCACTTAAATTAAGTAGGTGGCAGTATATAAACCTAAGAGAGGCAGCAAATGAAAATGGGTCTGACTTATATCCTTCTTATTATAAAATTAAACAAGCGAAGTCAAGATGTTATCCAGGGAAAGAAGATATAATTATAACTGAAGAAGGAGCTGCTATTAAATTGCAAGCTTTACTCAACCTGACAGTCTCAAGACTTTTAGATGTAATTGCTTTGGATTTAAACTCGGCAACAGATTTTCTTCTTATAAGCAGGTTTTGATGGAGCCTCGGGACAAACAAAAGACTGAAGCAGAGGTTGATGATTCATCTATTTTTATGGCCAGTCTAGTTCCTATTAGGCTTCAACACTGTGATGGAACAATTGTTTGGGAAAACTACCGACCTTCATCGACTTTCTATTGCCATCCGATTATGTTTAAATTTACCAAAGAAACGCAGTCAACAGTGGCAACTATAAAAGCTGGCATAACAGAAGACATAGAAAGACTTCAGCCATCAAGAATCAGTCAAGTTGAAGTTAAGCATCAATTGCTCATGACAATGATAGACAGCAAAATAACCTCGTATTTGTCAGACACATCCTCAGCTGTCTGTGATATTTGCAAATCAAAACCGACAGAGATGAACAACCTGGAATCACTTGCTCATAGAGAAAGGAATGAAGAAATGTTCCAGTACGGCATTTCATCTTTACATGCCTGGATAAGATGCATGGAATGCTTACTTCACATCGGTAAATATTTCTTACTTCATACTTTATTATCTTGTTATTTTAAGCATCCTGTGACATTATTTTTCTAAGTGACATTTTTTTTTAATTGCAGCTTATCGTTTGGAGTTTAAAAATTGAAGTTGGAGGGATGACAAAGAAAAAATGTCGCTCAGAAAGAGCGCTATACAGCAGGCATTTAAAAAGGACTGCGGCTTATTTATTGATATAGTTAAGCACATTATTGATATAGTTATAGTAGGCACAACCAATGATGGGAATACTGCCAGAAGATTTTTTAGAAATGCAGAAACGACAGCCTGTATAACAGAAATTAGTAAAGATTTAATTGAAAGGTTTCACGTGATTCTTCAGACTGTTGGATCTGGAGAGAACGTAGACCTAAGTTTTCTGATTTTTGTAAAGGTACTCCAAAATTTTATGTACAGTTATATCCCTGGTATTATATGCCTTCCAGTGTACATAAATTGTTAGTACATGGGACGGATATAATTAAGGAGTTTGGTGCCATACCTATAGGTAAACTGTCGGAAGAGGCAGCGGAAGCTCGCAATAAAAATTTCCGGAAATATAGAGAGAGCCATTCTAGAAAGGTAAGTAGAACGGCGACAAATGAGGATATTTTAAACAATCTTCTTTTGTCGTCTGATCCAAAGACTGATCTAAGACCTCGAATGGTAAAACAACATAGAATGGTTTTCTCTCCAAAAGTCAGAGCTTCTGCTGAGTTTTCCCACAGAAGCCGATATAGATTTTATTAATGTAGATAATTTACAAGATAATAATAGCGATAGTGAATAAGGATTCTACTTTTTTTTTATTTTAGTTTGTGTTGTACTGGTATATTGTTAGTTTTAAGTTTACTTTTGTTAGTAATAAGTTACGTTTCCCTTTATTAATTTGTTAATTATATATTTGTATTATTATTATGTACCTGTACTTACTATTCAGTATTAAATCTAATTTAAAAGAATATTTTATAATCTAATTACAGTCATTAAATGGACAATTAGACATTTATAGATAAATATTTACACATTTTTAAAAGCTAATTAGGTATCTTTTAAATGTATTGTTATTAGTTGTTAAGTAATTATGCGTATTATTGTGTGCTTGCACTTACTAATCCATATTAAATTTAACTTAAAATAACTTAAGAAAATAAAAATAAAGCTTTTTATATTAATATATTTTTTCATTTTTTTGATCCAATTATTTCGGAGAATTGCAACTTTATGCACATGTTCATAGCATCAAATGATAGTAGACTAGACAAGGTTTAAGGAACAAAAGGTTTCAAAGCGGGATCTAACGATACTTAGCAGAAATTTAACTTTATCTGATCAGCTCCATATAAAAAAAATCTAAATATTTTTTTCTGCCCAAACTATCAAGTTTAAGAAAAATCTTCTAAGGGCAATTATTATTGACGTAAACGAGCTCTATCCATCCGCACTAAGAAAAAAATAAAACACCAAAGTTGGTCCTAAGTCACTAAAATCTTGTTTACACCCACTGTGCGTCGTCTATAAGTACGCTTCTACGAGTCGTTTGTGATGGTTAAGCGCAGCCGAAGAACGGGATCCCTATCAACGATGCTCTCTTGACAGGCAGGAAACTATATCCAGACTTATTAAAAATTATAATTCGCTTTCGGTTATATGAGTTTATTTCACTGCTGGCGTGTCGAAGATGTATCGGGCGGTTCTAATTGATTCTGCTGATAGGAAATACCAGCATATTCTTTGGCGAGAATCGCCGACGGTACTAGTACGCATCTACGAACTCCGAACAAATACGGCCTCCGTAGTGCACGTTACATCGCTGTGCGAACCTTGCATCAGCTGGCCCAGGATGAGCTAACCCATGCTGAGAATCCGCGTGCTGAAGCTGTAAAAGTTCTCAGACAAGGTTTCTACGTCGACGACGTATTGTGGTCATGTCCATCATTAAAGGAAGCCTGCACATTGCAAGATGACTTACTTTCACTTCTTAAAAGTGGTGGATTTGATTTAAGAAAGCGGGCAAGCAACTTTCCCGAGTTGCTGACGCGTATGCAGTCGGATCAGATTATAACAATCGATTTTCAAGATGATACGTTATCATCGTCTCTTAAAGTGTTAGGGCTAACGTGGTTACCTGCTTGTGATAGTTTCGCGTTTTCCTACAATATGACAGACGATAAACAGACCAAACGATCAGTTATAAAACTGCTAGCGAGCATATTCGATCCTGTAGGTATTATTTCACCTTGTACATTCGTCACAAAGTGTATCATGCAAGATCTCTGGAAGATGGGAGTCGGATGGGATGAACAATTGCCACCTGAGTCATGCTCACAGTGGAATCGATTCATCTCCGATCTGCCGCTCTTGTCTGAATTACGCTTTGAGCATAATATCTTAATACCTAATTTTCGCGAAATACAATTAATTGCATTCTGCGATGCGTCATCCCATGGATACGCAACGTGCTTATATGTTCGCAGCGTAAATAATATAGGCGAAGTTAAGGTTCGACTGTTCACTAGCAAGTCAAAGGTTGCACCGTTAAATCCCCTCTTGTCTATCCCTAGACTCGAAGTCGAAGCAGCCGTGCTGTTATCGAAAATTGTAAGTTTTGTCGTACAAAACTTAAGAGATAATGATTTATCTATTTCAATATTTGCACTTAGCGATTCAAAAAATGTTTTAGCATGGATACATACACAACCGTATGTGTTAGTCGCATCATTACTGCGATACAACCTAGCTGTTGGTATCACGTGAAGGGCGAAAACAACGCTGCAGATATTATATGCTCACGTGGAGCGTTGCCTGCACACTTCGTGGAAAAAGCCACTAAAATCTTGCTTTCGACCCACTGTGGGGCGGTGAGGTTTGCGGGGCGGGTAAAGAGTGTAGCGAGCCATGAGAGCGCGCGCGCATCGCGTCGTCCAAGTTCGGGCCGATTCGGGCGCTTTCGAATACTCGCAAGTCGTCGTCGTCGCGTTCGTGTCATTCGTTGATGCGGCGACCGATTTGCGAAGCCGTTCATACATAAACATGTTTATCAGTCAACTATAAACTAGTTGATTAGTTCACAGCAAAGAAACAGTCGAAAAAAACTGTTCGTTTATTCAACGACCACCACTAATCACAAGTTATAAATTAATATAACACGAAATTAAAAACATATCATCATCACAGCCCATATACGTCCCACTGTTGGGTTCGGGCCTCCTTCACAATGGGAGAGAATTTGACCTACTATAGCATGCTGGTCAGACATGTTGGTATAGGGATTAATTTCGAGTTTTCCTTCTCTTGCACAAATCTTATGTGCATATTATATCCCTTAGTCGTCTTGAAGACATCCAGGGGCAAGATAGGGAGCGGTGAATTGTATTCTTACTCCGTCACCACACTGTAGTGATATAATATGTCACTGCATGTTATTACCATACATTCATTTAAAAACTGTCTGACAGTAGATTTATTAGGATTCCATGGTGTGCCGATAGATGGCACTAGGTCATCTGATAAAACTAATTATATTTAATATAAGTTACACATCCTCGCTACTAGATGGCATCCGTTATAACATGAATCAATTATTCAAATCAATTAGTATTTGTGTAGATACTTATATGTAGAAGATGGATTGAATAAGCACACAATGTCATATCATCTTATTATTTTATAAAATACAGAATTCCATCGCCAAGTGTAATTCACAATAACATTTGTTTATGGATCGGTTTTGGTCTATGCTTGGCTAGCTGGCCAATAGGAACCTTTCTTTTTGAAAGAGGATGACGCCATCTTTGACACGAAGCGTTGCGTCGAAAAAGTCTCTCTCTTGGTTCCCGTTATCGAGCGAGGTCGGACGTGCCATGCAAGACTACGTGGGAGCCCGCGCGCTGAGCGCGCGGGGCTTGTCCCGACTCTTTCCCTGTTCTCGTAACAGCTCCGCTTACAACGCTGCCGCTAAGTCGCTTTCTTTCCGTGTCGCGATAGCAATCTGCCTCAGGATAACTTCACGACCAGTGAGTCTATCCGAACAGTTATTTTCCTGGCTACATGCCACGTCGTGGTCAGCTTTGATGCATCAACTGCCCCGCCTAGCACTCCAGCATGACGCCTCATCTTTCCGCTTACATGCATGGAGGCGCACGATAGATTACCAGTCTGGAGGGGACTGTGTGCTTATCTTCACATTCAACGACAGAAGAAGGACGCCGGAGGTAGCACCACCTGGTCGCCGGGCGATAATATCCCGCCACCCTGAGCGCGCGCATTTTCCCGCTGATGCTCCGGTTCAGTACGTGTCGGGACGTGCTTCTTATGGGATGCAGTCCTTGTCGACGTCTTGTTTATTCTGCGTCAATAATTAGTGTAGACATGCTGCGTGCAGTGAACTTTCTCTCGCTCAGTGAATTAATATGTGAATGTGGTGGTTATGACCACGTATAATTTGTGTTGCGAAACCGGTAACCTATAGACTTTGTAGGTATTATTGGATAAGTAGTAATAAGCTATTGTAGTTGTAACCTAGGCGTCATCCCGACAGGGATGACGTTATATAATATGTTGTCCACCAATATACAGTGAAATGTACTTAGCATTTTTATTAGTGTACTCTCTAACCCTCATCTCACAGGTGACATTTCCCTAGGGACGCAATAAACATTGCCACAAGAGGTCCTTAAACTAATAGTCCAATGCAGTCCTGCCAGGCAATTCCAAGGCCATATTAATAATTCTAATTCTTATTTATAATTCTGTAATTCGTAATATATCATTCGTAATTCCGACGTATCAGTTCTATACATTACATCTGACGTCACAATCTGCTTTTATATACTACAGATGGCTCTCCTGAGAGCCGACACAACTTTTTATACATTACAACACGGAACAAAAAACATGTATCCAGTAATAATAGCATGATTTGCCTACAAATTAACAGACAGACGGACGAAAATTCAAATAATGCGTTATGTGAATCACTCATTATCATATCAATATCCCTATACTATTTAGGTTAAATATCTTCAATTTACATATTCTGCTTCTCTACGATATATTTTGCCGTGTGGTGAGAGGGTCAGAATACAAATCACCGCCACATTTCTTGCACGTGGATGTCGTAAAAGACAACTAAGGGATATGATAATGCTTATCAACACCACTGCAAGAAAAGGACAAATTTAATTAAAATCCTATAACATATAGTATGGCGATTTATTCCTATGATGGAGGAGCCAGCCCAACAATAGAATGTCTATCAGCTGAAATGACCTATCTTTACCTGATGCTAAAATCCTAGCTTGACGTTTGCCCTCGGCAACGTTAATATCTGCAGCTCGGACACCCTCAGATTCCAAAATGGCGGCGCGTTTCCTCCGATCCGCCTCAACTTGCATCTGCATAGCTTCGTGCACACGACTAGGCAGCTTTATATCACCTGTAATATTAAATTGAATAATCTATTCATTTATCCATGAACTTATTAACATACACTTTAGAATATAGATCTACCCTATGTGTATTAAAACCATAAGCATCACTCTTGACATTTGTCATAATACTTTAATTACCATGGCTACTAAGTATAACTGGATTTCATGTTTCCCAGGCAAGTGTAGCTGACGAATTTTGTAGTGATCATTCAGTCGATTTTTAAGACTCCCCTTAAAATGTATTCTTAACAGGATGTATAGTAACAATTTGCTACCCAAACTGTATAACGGCAACTTGCCAGCCAAATTGTATAATAACAATTTGTTTAAAATTAATTTATGCGCATTAAAATACCTGTTGGTTATAGACTCTAAGCAATGTGTCTTAAACCTCTTTCATTAGAAAGAGTAGTGGTGTAAAGCACTTTTCGCGCTTTACACCACTAAAACATTGCACTAACATATGGTAAGTGACACTGCGATCCATTTTTTCTATTTGTATTATTTTTAAATTGATACAAAAAAGTGTCTGTGTGGATGTGTATATACAATATATAATAATAATTGTTATATGTCATCATATCAGCCTATTGCTGTCCACTGCTGGATGTAGACCTTCCTCATGGTTCGCCATAGATGCATCCAATGTTGCCCAGCAACTTTCACCGGGAAGTTAGTTCATCTAGTGGGGCAAGGAGCGTCCTATACTGCGTCGTCGGATACGTGGTCGCCATTCGAGAACCTTTTTGCCCCAGCGGTTGTCTTTTCGCAGGGCGATGTGGCCTGTCAATTTGACATGCACATTCTATGTCGGTTACACCCGTTCTTAGGCGGATTGCCGTATAGTGAATGTAAAGGAGCTCTTCGGCGTTGGCTATTATTCTTGGACTATCACGAGACAGAAGGTCTTCTGAAGGTATTTGAATAATAATGAAAATAAAATTGGAATAGGTAAATTTCAAAATTATGGGTATTCAATCTGTATAAATACACTATAAATAGAGATGTAAGTATTTTTGTGATCATAGAATGGTACATTTTTTGATCTGTCAGTGGAGGATGCAGGCACCTGTGATACAATGTTTACATTAGTACAGGTGCCAACAATTAGTAAATGTGTAAAAGATATATATGACAAATATGAATGTAATATGAATTTATTGTAATGTTTTTTGTGCAAAATAAATATTATTATTATTTCGGATTTATCTCATAGAGAAATCCCGAGCATAGTCCACTCCATAGCACGCTGAGAGACTTTGAGGTTGGTTATGAAGCCTCCATTTAAGGACCATGTTTCCGTGCCGTAAGTCATCACTGTTATACAGAATATTTAACATATCAGTTAATCTTTTGTCTTTAGACAGGCATAATACCCGCGAAATTTAAATGCACAATACTAAATTATATATAATGTTATATAATTTAATACAAAAGGCAAGGTCTCTTTAACGAGGGCTCATATTTTATGTTGATGAACCAATTAGTTGATGAAGTTTATAAATTAAAAAATGAACGTGTGTACAAAGTACGCATAGCAGAAGTGACACTTCTTTATGCTTTATCACCTTATACCTTTATATCCGCTTAAACGACATGCTATCCTATATCATCTTTATTCGAATCGACTGTGGTGGGGACGAGAAAAAGATGGCGCGTGACGAAAAAATGTGATGCGTAACCGAAAAATGTGACTGTAAATTTTTCCCAAAGCCGATAAAGAAGTTTCACTTCAAAAAAAATTATGTTACATTGTGTTTTTATTTTAATTATATTTACGTCCAAATATAATACAATTTAGTTTCTGTAACATCTATCTAGTGGGAGACCATTATATTTGAAACTAGCAGTGACCCACAAGAATGTCAGGACATCTTGTTCAAACCCAAAATGACCCACAAATGGGACATGGACAGTTAACGTGTTAAGTATAAATCAAAAACAAAATACTTACGAATTTCATACCGAAGACATGTAATACCCCAAGCTTCGCTGGCCTTGTTAATAGCATGGACCATAGATACATTCAATGACTCTCTCTCTCTAAACACCTTGTCCAATGAGATTTGTCCCAGTTCAGATCTCATGGTGGTTTGAGCTAGCTGTGTGATAGCAAACTCTGGATCTTCTACACCATATGATGCTAAAATATAACAAAAATCTCTAATTTATAAGAAACTTTGAATAACAATTATCAATAAGGCAATAATTACATATTAGACTGAATATTTTTGATACTATTTCATCTCTTTTAAAAGATAACATTCTGTCACCATCATCATCATCGCAGCCCACATAAGTCCCACTGTTGGGGTCGAGCCTCCTCCACAATAGGAGGGAAATATGACCTACTATACCATGCTGGTCAGACATGTTGCTATAGGGTTTCATTTCGAGTTTTCCTTCTCATTTTGTACTATGTAAATAATCCTGGTATTGTAGTGGAATTTACTACAAACAGTTAATAGACACAGATTACACAGACAATAACGATTTATGGACTGCATAAAATATTGTCTTGCATGGGAATCGAATTTGTGACACTTGTAATAGAAAGTATCTTATTCACCACCATCTGTGCAGTCAAATTAAAATAAACACCCATAGTATCCATAGGTACATTACTCTTATCAATAATTTTACTATCTCACAAAAACTATGGATTACACAAGAATATCAAACTTCAAATGTTATGATGAAATATAATGATGTAATATTGTAATGATTACAATAATCAATATAATTAGTTTTGTTTTATTTCATATCAGATTCAAATACTATTTACAACCATAATGAAAACTAAACTAATTAACAGTGAAAAATAGCTGTGGCAAATCATCATCCTGCCCTTATCCAATCCAGTTACCTGGGGATGACGCAATATGCACTGCCCTTCCATTGCACATACAGTGGACCCACGGTAATCCGTCCAATGTTTTGCACGGCAGTGTCGGAATATTGAATTTGTCGGATTATAGAGTACTGCCTAACGGCCCGTTCACGACCTTGCCGCTGTGAGCGGCGGCTAAGCGCGGAATGGTGCACAGTGGGAAAATCGCGTATGTTTCGTCTCAAAACTGCGTATCTCAGTTGTTTCAAAACTAAATGAGCTGTAATTTTGCACACATATACTTGAATGTTTAAATGAAACAACTTTGATTTTAAAAAATCTGTTTATAAATTAATTAAAAAAATAAAATTAAAAATATATGAATTATATAAGAAAAAAAATACAAAATATGCTTGTTTAATTTACATAAAATGGCAGAACATAGTAATAGCATATTATAAACGTATACTACACCACTACTACATGCTATATATACTAAAATGGCAGACCAAACTAGAAAAAAAAATTGTTAATAAAACTACTTTTACGGATTATATCGCGTTTATATATAATTTATATAAATAAAATTAAAAAAAAATAAATAAAAAATATATAATTTATAAATTTTATTCCATTACAACGACTTTCACATGAAACGGTTTTGAGACGACTTTGTATGGGGGCTTTACCGGCATGCGCCGCTAGGCACGCCGCCCTGCTCGCTGCTAAGACCAAAGTCGTGGCCAGGCCGTAAGAATCCTTATCGGATTTTTTTTATAAAAGAGTACCTTGTAATCCGACAGGTGAAAAACTAAACTATGAATGCATATAACACTGTTAACGGCCGTAACTGTTAATGTAACAAATTCAAACTAAACAATCAGAATCAAAACAAAAGCACGGTAGTAGTACCGCGTACAAGTTGTAACCAGTTCAATCATGCATAACTTACATTAGCAAAAATTGACAAAAAATTATTCAATAATACTAGACATGTCGGATTGTATTGCAAGTTTTAGCAATAGCTTTATCATTGGCCATCTGCCTGACATCAAGATATTCAGAGTTGGTACTTTGGTAGTACTCCTAACCGCTACTAAACAGCAATCCGTCCATCTCCATCTCAGCTTATACTCATACATCTGGCGTCAAGACTTCCACTATAGGAGAGAAATTGCTCTACTATGCTGAGCAGTGTTGTTGTAGCAATTTTATTTCCATTCTCTCTTGCATAAATGTTTTATGTATATTATGTCCCTTACTCGTCTTTTACGATGCTTACAGACAAGATAGGCAGGCAAATTATATTCTTACCGTCATCATGAAAAATACTCAGCAATAAACTTACCTAAATATGGATCAATAATACGAAGATAAAGAACACCATCAATACTCAATGTCACATTGTCAGATGTAATGGCACTTTGCTTTGGAACATCTATAGCAATTTCTTTTAAACTTTGCACATACTTGATTTTGTCCACAATGGGCCATAATAGGTTCAGACCAGGTTCTAATATTCTATGAAATTTACCCATACGCTCCACAATCCATGCCTGTAAAATTTTGCAAATTTCAATTAAAATTTAAGCATTATTTTAGCAACTGTAAGTGTAAATGTTTAGTAAAAAATAAAATGCTTTTCTCCAAGTCTTTTTTATCTGTATAGCTCCTTATTTAGTATTTGTATTGCTAAATAATCTCACACAATAATCCTACCAGTAATTAATGTATTGTGTTCTCATATGGTGACAGAGTAAGAATTCAATTCACCACCCCGTTTCTTGTCCGTGGGTGTTGTAAAAGACGACTGAGGGATTACAATATCCAGATAAGATCTATGCAAGAGAAGGAAAATTTGAAATGATAACCTATGCCAACCCACCTCACCCACATGTGATAATAGGTCAATTTCCCTTACAATGTGGAAGATGTTCGAGCCCAGCAGTGGGACGTATATGAGCTGTGATGAATGAATGTACTGGAAACCACTTCAAGCTACTGGTCCTTCTCCATATAGTTCATATATGTACCACAATAGGATTTCCTACCTAATGTAGCAGAGTCTGAAGTTCAACAATGGCGTGTATATGAGTTAGGAGGATGATTGAACAGGTTGTAACTATTAGGCATCACAACGGTTAGTTGTTACTTTGAATTGGAGTACATACTCAAATGTTGTCAATTTAGTATTTGCATTTATTGTTAATTTTTTATTTAACATGCATCATATTTTGGTATACCTAAGTTTAAAAGCAATAACACAAAACAATGACAAATAATTTATGATTTTTGCAAAAAAAAACCGACTAAAACGCAATACAGAGCATACAAAAAGATCGTTAATGTAGAAAATGTAGATATTTTTTTAATATTTGTTGATATTTTTTAAACCGCTTGTCCGATTTTAATAAAATTTTCATGGGACCATTCGGGAAGTATATCCTTGCCAACACAAAAGAATTTTTCAAATCGGTTGGCAAACGACGGAGTTATGCGCGAAGTAATGATTTCAGAATACTTAAAAATAAAGCTTGGTCTTTTTACTGTCATGTATTAATGTTACATTAAAAAAATGCTGTATGTGGTGACAGCTGTGAACTACCAACCCTTAGATTATTTGTGGGTTTTTTAAAAAATTACTAAAATATTCACATCAACTTTGGGCAACACCATCTGACTCACTTTTATAATACCTACGTATGATGAAATAAAAGAACAACTTTTGTAATATGTATTATGAAATACGAGTACTTATAGAGACCACCTCAAGTTATTTTTGTGACGATTGCAGAAATTGTATACAACTATGATATTGCAACAATTTTAAAATAGTTTACATACCTCTTGTTGGGGAACGAACATAACAATGGTATTGAGTGGAGTTGTTGAGCGACTTCGGATGGCTGTTATACTGTATAATACGCGAGCATTGTTCTGGTATTCGATGTTGAAAACATTCTGAGAAAAATTTTGCTATAATAAGGTTATGTACCATTTTATTATTATTCTGTAAATAATTAGTTCATATTCATAATACAGACCCGTAAAGGTAAAGCTTTAGTGAAAAAGTATCTAGAACGAGTAAACATTTTGTTGTAAATAATATGTTGAACTTCCACTTCCCATTCCTTCCTATTTGCAATATTTTGCAAAAATTTATGGTTGCAGCTATGTATTTAGACTTAAAGGCCCATAGATTAATAAACTAAAACAGAGGCCGCCGGCCACAGCATATAAAATACGTAACTTAAAAAAAATGTATGCCAACCGTCTGTTCAATGCTGTGTTATTTATTTACTTCAAGTGTGCATTTTATGTGCTTAACAAAAACGTGCCACACGTTGGGTTGAGGGTTAGCTCGAAGAAGAAGAAGAAGAAAAACTGTCAATAAGACTAAAATCTAAAATTTATTTATTGTACAACTAAATTGAAAATTTATTTTTATTTAACAACTAGCCAAAGCGCAATCCATGAAAAGTGAAAATACTGAGCAAAGGATACCGAAAGACAATATTATCAATAAAGAAAGGTAATAAGTTACTTAGAATCCATTTATAACAAAATCGTTTTAATTTTTTATCAGCCCTATCAATAATAGCGCAATTCTTCCATAGTAGAAAGAGGTCATGGAGACGAGTTTTGCTGGGTTTGCAAATTACCGTTTTTCCTCAGTTTGTGAATACTAAACCTAATAGTTGTTGCCCTATTGGCCTACTGAAGTAAATTAGACGAACCAAATTTAGGTAAATTAGAGCAGAATAGAATGGAACGGATCATAATAGTCAAGCACTTGAGAAAAGTCAAGAAGCCTTGTTTGCTAAGTGAACTGCCACTAATACTCCCCGGAATGCATTAAAACACTACACACTACCAGCGTAATGTTCCTGCAACACAAGATCCGCATGCTACAAACAGTACAAAACCGTTTTATGCGACGGTCTACGAATGAACCGTTCATTCGCAATGTCGAGCTTCACATCGACCTCAAGTTACCGACCATTCGGCAAAATATGAAACGTTGCACCTAGAGCTACTTTGACTCTCTCTGCTTTAACCCACCTCAACCCCTCTAGCGGTTAACTATACCCCCTGAAAACTTGACGCGATCCGTCGTCTCCACATTAATCGACAATACTAATGATAATATTACGCTCGTTTAACTAAGAGAATATATACTGCTCACAAGGCTCACCTTCAGAGTTGGCGACTGCACCTTCATTCAAACTTGGGTATACTCACTTTGCCGTAAGGGAAAACGAAGGCTCGTCCCCACAAGGAAAGCCACACACAATCCGGGCAAAGCTCAAGAGTGGTAGGACCACACTGTCGACAGTTATCTGTCTACAGCCGCGGGCTGGTCCGTCCGGGGTAGTACCACACTCTCGCAGAAAATCGACGTCTGAATAGTAGCAATTTGTTACTGCGCTTCGTTCGGTGAGCGAGAGAGCCGGAAGCCCAACTTTCTGAGTGTGTTTGTGAGTGGAGGGTTTTGGTGGTGCCCTTGGTATCACCAAGCCTCAATGTACGCATTCACACTCCCTTCACTTTCTTCACCACGATAGGCAGCGACCCTGTAAAGGTTCATGAGCGGCAGCAACACTTACCATTAGGTGTACTGTTTGCTCGTTTGCCACCGTTAGCAATAAAAAAAAAAGCTGTTATAGCAGTCTGCATCTAAGTAGCTGTTAGAGAACACGCAAAAAACTCAAAAATTAAACATACAATTTATCATCATCCTTTCAAGCCACATAAGTCTAATTTGAGCTCAAGCCTCTTTCTCAAATCACAATAGGAGAGAAATTGACGTAACGTGGTCAACGTCGGTCAGACGTGTTGTTAAACGATATTATGTCGAGTTTCCCTTCTTTTCACGCTTGTAAATAAAATGTATAAAATCAGGTAATAGTTTTTGTTTTTAATTATTATTATTTATCCGTGTGGTGCCAGAGTAAGAATACAAATAACCACTCCCTATCTTTCCCGTGGATGTCGTAAAAGACGACTAAAGGATATAATACTAAATGCTACCAAAATTTGATATTAATTATTATGGACATGTTCTTTGCTTTGCTTACAATAAAACAGTAACGTTTCATAAATTCCCTTTGTAAATTTATTCGAATATATATAATATAGTATTAATAAAGTTTACTAAGATTTTTTCAGTTTAAATTATTTACGAGCAAAAATTAAACAAATACTAATTAAAAATAAATATAGAACTTCGATATCTACGTTACAAAATCGAACTATCTATCGATAGTCGTCGATAGATAGTTCGATTTTGTAACGTAGATATCGAATCGTCAAAAAAATTAGCAATAAAGATCGATATTTTGTCAACAGTATTGTCTCAGTTTTGTCTATAGCGATATGCCATTATATTTATGTTTATATCTACCATATATTTGTGCAATTAAATACAATTAATATATGAAAATATCTATATTTTATATTAAAATTAACAATATCAAACATATTACAATAACTAAACACTGACAACACTGTGGTATATTAAATCGAGATTAAAAATATGTTACTTTTTACATGAAAAATTGGGTTTCAGAATGTAAATGACACTAGACCATTAATCACTAGGTAGGTACTGTGCATGGAAGAAGTAAGTACGTACTACGTACAACAGGAATGAGCTCTGTTTGTGCATCGTGCAGCTAAAACAAAGAAAATAAAACCTTATGTCAAGGACGTAAGAGTCTTGTCGCGCGCAAAATAAAAATGAAGCCGAGTGAGAAGGCAACCACTGTACTGCTAAATTGTGAAACCTGTTTCACCTGTTTCAGTTATAGCCAAATAACAGTTTCAAAAAACTGTTCCAAAATAACAGCCTGTTGTTCTGTAATACAGTTGAAAGAACGAAAGAACAGTTTCCTGAAACTGTTATTTCGCTAAAACTGAAACAGGTTTCACAATTTAGCTGTTTTAGAGCACCTCGACTAAGTTAGGGCCCTGAACATCCCCGTCCTTCCCCCTGAACAGCCCGTGTAGTGGGTTTTTTTTTTTTTTTTTTTTATGAGTGGGCTATGGTATGCGCACGCGCGGTCCAATCCGTCCGGGGCGATGAAAGAACGGCGCGCGGGCCCGTTACCCATCCGTACCCCACGTCACCTCGTTGTTGGGCCGACCACCGGAGCAGATGTGACTTGTCGTCAGTGGTCGGCCCGACGGAATACCCTTTCGGGTAACGTCACCTCTCGACGTCCTGGGACGTCAGTCGCCGTCACGCGGTCAGCCTCTCTGCGGGTGACGGACAATTCCCCGGTCCGATCACCCGCGGCCTCGGCTAGGGCGGCATTAGGCGCAGATACTCGCGCCTACGCCGCCCGAGTCGCCGGCGGCGGAACGTGTCGCCGAATAGGAGCTCTACTCGCACACGATCCGCCGCCTCCTTCCGTGAGATTACGGCCTCACAGAAGGCGGCGACCGCGTCCCAGTTCCTGACGCTGTCGAGCATCTCCCTGGCGATGGTCGGCAGCGTCAGGTCGGCACCGATAATCGCGACGAGTTCACGGCGCTCCCCCTCCCACGCAGCACACACCTCGAGCGTGTGCTGCGCCGTGTCCTCGTCGCAATTGCAGTGGTGGCAGGACGGTGTGCTCTCCCTCCTGACAATCTTGTGCAGATACTTCGCGAAGCAACCGTGCCGCGTAAGCACCTGCACCAGTCGGAAGGAAAGCACCCCGTGCGTCCGCTCCAACCACTCCATCAGCACCGGCCGGAAGGCCTCGACGGTCCTGACACCGTACCGAGGACTCTCCAGCCGGACTGCCCAACGGGCAATGACTTCCCGGCGGGCGTCGACCCGCCAGGCGGTGACCTCTTTGATGGAGACCATACCGCCGCGGGCGCGCGTCTCCGACACCCACCGATAAATGTCGGCGAGCATCTCCGCCTCCAGGTCCCACGGGGGGGTTCCGGCCAAGAGGCACGCTGCCTCCGTCGCCACCGTGCGGTAACCACGTATGGCCCTGATCGCCATGACCCTCTGTGGTCGCCTCAAGAGGACCCTCAGCCGGACGGTCAGGGACCCCGCCCACACCGGTGCGCCGTACAGGGCCATCGACCGGATCACCCCCACGTACAGCTGTCGGCACGTAGCGCTGGGTCCGCCCACGTTCGGCATCAGCCCCGAAAGGGCGGACGCCGCGCCGACAAGCCGGGGAACAAGTCGATGGAGATGCTCCCGGAACCAAAAATGCCCGTCGAGCACCAGGCCCAAGTACTTCATGTGGGCCTGGATGCTGATGGTAACCGACTTCACGGTGATCGAAGCGCCGGCGGGTGGCCCGGCGGTACGGAGGCCATGGAACAAAAGGGAAAAGACGGAGTCTTTTCTAGGGCCACCCTCAACCCCAACGCTTCGATCCGCCTGACAATCTCCTCGGTGCCGAGAGTTGCCAGGCGTGCCGCCTCCTCTAGCGTCCCACCCCGGGCTGTGACGAGTGTATCGTCGGCGTAGCAAATTACGCCCAGCCCGGGTGGAAGGCTTCCTCTCAACGCCCAGTCGTAGCCGATGTTCCACAGCGTCGGACCCAGAACCGACCCCTGTGGGACACCGCACGTCATGGGCGTTCGCACAACGTCCCCTACTCGGTTAACGTAGAGGACGCTGCGCCCCTCCAAGTAGTCCGCCACCAGCTGCCTGAGGTACACGGGCACCCCGTGATACCTCAGCCCCTCCCTGATGCAGCTGAATGGCAGACTGTTGAAGGCGTTGGCGTTGGCGATGTCCAGGGAAACATCGTGTAGTGTAATAAGCCTTTTACTGAGCTCTCGCTCAGCTTCAATTTTGCGACAACAGCTCATTCCAGGAATGAGCTCTGTCTGTGCATCTTGCAGCTAAAACAAAGAAAATAAAACCTTATGTCAAGTTTCAGTTTCAGATTTTAAACTGAACATTATTTATTATATTGCTGGATATATCGTGAATGGGATGATTGACAAAATTTCTTGTTCAAATTATCGTGTGGTGTTATTGGATCATAAGACCATAGATCACAACTACTGTGTCGACATATCACAATTTTCGGCATTTACTGCTTTTATTGATCGGGGAAAACTTAAGGATGTTTCCAGATTTGTATTTGAAATTCTAAAATACACTTATCATGTATGTTGTCCAAGAATTTTATAGCCAACTACATACATTGTTAGATCCACCACATCCTCCTCAATCTATATTTGAAGATCCACATGATATTCAATTGGTGAAGGCGTTAGCGAATTCATATCTCAATTTACGTTTAACTCATAATGCAAAGTTAGAATCAATGAAACATATGAGGAATAAGCTGGGTTTGCGGCAGAAACTTCACAAGACTGTTTTATTTAGCAATGTCTGATTTAGAATTAAACTTAAATGTAAAGTTAACTGTTTTTTTGTTACCTAATTAATTAAATATACCACAATAGGTAGTTTATCGTAATTTTATCTCAGTCCAGCTGCATGTAGTGTCGTGTCCCATAAGCACCAGTCCGTAAGTACCTACCTATAGGACGCGAGTGTGAAAAGCAAGCAAAAACAGCAAATGTATAGCGCCGCAAAGGCCAAATTTATCATTAGCATCTTTGATTAAAATCCATCTGAAGCAATGATCTGCTGACGTCAGATCATAAATCATTTTTTATAATTATTGTCCTTAAATCATATTTCAATATGGTCACCATCGCCAGAGAGGGATAAAAGGTACAGTTACTGAGCTCTCGCTCGGCTTCAATTTTGCGACAACAGTTCATTCCTGTTGTACGTAGTACTTACTACTTCCATGGTACTGTGAGATGCTCTCTGAGTTTTTGGCGGGTATCTGAAGTGTCATGTGGTGTTCTTATATTATATTTAATATCTTAGTGTTATATATAACGTGTTATATTAAATAATTTTGATGGCATTTTATGTAATATATCGTGGCAAAACTGCTGAGGTGTAGTGAATATGATATAAAACTGCTATACATACCTTTTTGTTTCCACCAAAATTCTCAGAAGATACCCCTAACAGTGGCCATTACACTGTTGGAGGCGACACTTTGACTTACTGACGGACCATTACTGACTGACAGGAAGAAATTGATTATTTGAAAAGAAAATTATAACTCGACACTGGCAAAAATGGCTTGTATTAATAGCTGATTGCCACGACAAAAAAAAAGAAGAAGAAGAGATGCTCTCTCTCTCTCTCTGAGTATGGTTTCGGCGCGAATTTGGAGATGTCATGTTAAGCTCTTGTATTATATTCATTTTTTTAGTGTTTTATAGTGTTATATTGAATAATTTTGCTGATATTTTATGTAATATAATATAATTAAGGTGCTGAAGTGTGGTGAATGTGATATAAGAGTGATTTATGTGTATTTTCATATTCAACCGGAATTCCCAGAGAAATCATCTAATTAGGTTTTCAGCGCCTAATTAATGATAACGACTTGACTTACTGACGGACAATGACTATAAATAATTTATACAATATGAAGAAGTAAATAATATGTAAAGAAAAATTGTATCAGACTTGGCTGTATAGGCTTTGATCCCTTTGCCTGTCCGTGTGGACAAACAGAACTAAGCAATTGTAGGTTGAACGATGTTTCACATCAAAAGAAGGGGGGGAGGGACGTTTCTAATGGGGGGTAGGGGTAGTCCGGGCGGCAATGTGGGGCGCAAGGGGGGTCATAATTTCTATCAAAAATGGTCTAGCACTTATAGTTTTTGAGATACGGCGGTCAAAACAATTTCGTCTCATTTAACGGTTTTATTCCACGCACTTTTTCTTGCGGTTTTATTCTTACGGTTTTACTATCACATTTTTTTCAGTTCGGTCGCGCAGCAAAATCCCTATCTCCTCCAAGCCTGCAGTAAGGAACTTCGTTCCAAAAAAAATCTCTCCGAGTATTTTGTTCTGTGGTGAGATGTCAACAATGTGTGCTTTATCCATGTTGTCTATAGCCGAGTACATACTGCAATGAGTCTTTTTTTTTGTGGCTTAGTTGTTAGCCTCAGATAGCTGTGACGACGTTACCCGTACTGGTGGGTGAGCGCTGAGGGCTCTCAACCCGTCTGCAATGAGTCTCATTTGTATAGTAATTTATAGTATTGCTCCGAGGTTAAATAATTTACTTACTCTATGGAGGCATCTTGTAGCCATAGAGATGTTGCTGTAGCGGCAATTTAAAAATATACTTTTATGTTTGATCAATAAAATTAATGTTTTGTTTCTAGAAACATTAGCTTAGTTTAAATAGCACGATGATGAATAACTATGGTGCAAATTGTAACGCATCAGTAAGTACTAATAAAAACACTTGTGTTCATTCAAATTTTCCTGCTAAGCTAAGAAGATTAAAGTTGGAAGAAAGTGTTATACGAGAAAGTTTAAACAAAACGACTACATTTGTGCAAAATAATGCCGAAGAAGTTCCAATACATTATTGTATAATTTCTTCGGAGTATGTAAAGTTTTCAGTTGCAGTAAAAAAAAATTATAACGACCTAATGCAATTATTTCAAGACATCAAAGCGAGAACATCTTCAAAAGATGTAATTAAGTTCCTTGGTCCGTAATTTTGTTTTAATATTTATTATAGTTTATTAATTAGCTTTTCGCTCTTCATTTCTGTGGGGTTTTGTAGAGATGTAATACTTTCAAACTTTGTTATCTTTGTTTTATTACTGTTGTTAGCGAACGAGGAAACAGTCTCATCATGATAAGCGACGCTGTCGCTCATGAACCTTTGCTAGGCCGCTTGTTAACAACATTTTATGTTTCTTCTGCCGCTGTAGGCTCTCATTTAATAGTTAATGGAATATATACTTACTATACCATGCTAGTCAGACCGGCTTTATTTCGATTTTTCCTTCTCTTGCATAGATATTATTATCATCATCATGTCAGCTCATATACGTCCCACTGATGGGCTCGAGCCTCCTCTATAATAGGAGGGAAATTGACCTACTATGTCACGCTGGTCAGACGTGTTGGCATAGGGTTTTATTTCGAGTTTATCATCTCTTGCATAGATATTATATGCATATTACATCCCTTAGCCGTATCCTACGACATCCACGGGCAAGATAGAGAGTGGTGAATTGTATTCTTATTCCGTCACTACATGGATAGACACTGTTTAATACTTAATTAAAAATTTGTAGATATTGATGATATAAAGAAAAATACTCACGATTTCGAAAAATCCCTTCAATTGCTTAAGTTACGACTGCATACGGAGCTTAATGAACTAAAGACGTCAGAAAAAGAATTAAATAAACAGGTAAATTAATTTTTATTGACATGTGTTCAATCAAGTAATTATTTTGATATTTAAAATAAAAGTTACTTTTTCCATTTAGTTAAACGACATAATTTCAAATATTTATTTGGAAAGAAAGCCCAGAACACGTACTGCGAAGTATACTGAAACGGTAACAAGTCCCGTTAAATTAGTGATGAATTCGCCTTACAAATCTTCAGTAAGTAATTATACCAATCTATACATCTCTAAAATAAATAAAATTGAAGTGTCTGTTTGTAATGTCAAAATACTGGGCTTATTTCATGATCACATGGTTATTTGTACGATATCTACACCTAAAAACCAGTTTAAACATTTTTTGTCTGTCTCTTTGTTTAGACTGATTTTGATAGTACAGTAATACCCCGGACTTGCGCGATAGGTGGGACCGAGCGATAATCGCGTAAGTCGAATTCGCTTAAGTTGGGATTTAATTTTGCTTATATTAAATGTACAAAAAAATTGGTTATTTGAAACTAGTACAAAGAAGACAATAATTTTAAAGAATATGGTGAAAATATTATATAAAAATAATTGAAATTTTAAGAATAAAAAAGTATATCTAAGTCTTGAGCGCTCGAAGAGAAAACCGCGTATCTTTGAATTCGCGTAAAAACGGGGTAGCGTAAGTCGGGGTTTTAGTGTATTTCACTACCAGGTAGCTGCTTTTATCCCGATATTCGGGAACGGGAACTATGTGGATAAGGTGACTGAAACCGAAGCGAAGGCGGGTTGCTAGTTTACAATATTTTCGTTAGATATATGTAGGCAAATCAATTAAAAATTTGTTCCAACCATTTGTAGTACAACGAGAAATCACACACAGGACACTTGTACTGTCCAGATACATTTAACTTTAGTGGCCTGCATTGCACACTTGTATGCACGAGAAAGAAGTATAAGTTGAAATTCAATCCATCACATAACGAGAATAAGGCTTAAAAAATTGATCTGCATTTTCAGCATCACCGAGTCTGAGAGATTATATAACGAAATTCAGCCTAACCTTCTACGATGAATGCGTGATAAATGTTATCTACCTTATTTTTTCTATGATTTTAAAAATATTTATGTTAGTGTTGTCTCATTACCATTCATAACTTTTAGGCAGTACAAGATTTTCAAGAATTTATGATGCATAGTAAGAATCGATATGGAGGATGGGATGAATATTCTCATAATATATTCATGGACATGTGGCAAAAATATTTGGAAACTATATACCCTCTATTTTCCGACGACATTGTTTCTACGATTGTAAAATCTGTAGAGTTTAATTTGTTCTTATGTAAAGTGATGCCAAAACTATTAGGTAGGTATTCAATAATTTTATCTTAAATGCTTTATCATTGTTTTATTTTATACACCATATCATTGATAAACAAAACACTCAGAAATGTGTACTCCGTATTCACACAGGAACTCAAAAACGCCATTGCGTTCGGCGATCTAAAATAAACACAATTTAAATATTGTACTAATACTTATATGTAAGTTGTAATTTTCTTTCTCGTATGTTAGTATATTGAGAAATATTGCACTGCAAATCGATCTTAAATAGCAATTTTTTATATACAAAATAATGAAATTTAATCTTGGACTGATTTGGCCTTTTTTCCTTATTATTTTTAAATTATATTGTTATCGGGGGCGACGGCGACCAGAAGTGTGGTGATATTGTTTTTCAAGAAGGGTGATAAAACTCTTTTAACGAACTACAGACACTTCTCACTCTTCAGCCACGCCTACAAGTTGCTTTTGAGGTCAATTACACATCGACTTACGCGCCAGCTAGATGACTTTTAGGCGCCCGAACAAGCCGGCTTCTGAAAAGGTTATAGTAACATAGACCTCACGCTTCGGCAGATTGTCCGGAAGACCGACGTAATCTGTGTATAGCGTTTGTGGACTGCGAATCTCAACTAGTGGATTTACGAATGAACATGGGCAAGACGATGGTCATGCCTTCTAGTACCGGTCCTAGTTGGCGATGCGATTCTCGATGTTTACCTCGGAAAAACAGTCCAGTTAGGTAGATCCAATTTCGAGAAAGAGTTCAACCGACGAATCCAACTCGGTTATGCAGCCTTCGGGAAACATAAGAGGATTTTCCCATTCCACATACCTTAATGTCTGAAATCACAGGTCTAGGATCAATGTATGTTACCAGTGATGACTTACCGCACGGAAACGTGGTCCTTAAATGTAGTCCTCATAACCAAGATCAAAGTCGCTCAGCGTGCTATGGAGTGGGTTATGCTTGGGATTTCTCTACGGGATCGAATTCGAAATACGCAAATAGGTAGAAGAATGGGTGTAGTTAACATAGCACCGAGAATTAGCACGCTGAAGAGGCATTGGGCAGGTCATCACTCATCTCTTTTTCCAACTCCTCCTTTTTAATCTTTTTTAATTAAATTTGTTGCGGGTCCCAAGACAATTAAAATCATATCTCGGGACCAGGCCCGCCGCTAGCTGTTTCATCGCCCGCGTGCAATACCGATTATGCCGCCTTTTTTTTTTAGAAGGCACACCGTGCCCAATCTGTTCGGGGCGATGGATGAGCGGCGTGCGACCTCATAACCTACCGTATTCCCTCCCCGTTGCCAACCACTAGTACTGATTCGGTGAGGGCGGGCGGTAAGTGGCTAGGTCTCGTTTAGCGAGATGGTCACCTGGCGGGACGACGTCCGCCGTGACTTTATTGTTCGCTAGCAAGTCCGGTCGGAGAGGCCTCGATTCGGTGTTCGGACCGTCAAGGCTTTCCGGCCGATGCTGATGGAATGATTGGGTTGGCGGCACGGGGTGCTTTCCTTTCGACTGGTGTAAGTATTGACGGAGCATAGTGGCTTCGCCTTCGTAAGGAAGGAGAGCACACCATCCTGCCACCATTGCGATTGCGACTTGGGCACGGTACAGTACACGCTCGAGGTGTGTGCCGCTTGGACAGAGCAGCGCCTTGAACTCGTCGCAATCATCGGTGCCGACCTCAAGCTGCCGACTATCCCTAAGGTGATGCTAGACGGCGTCAGGAACTAGGACGCGGTCGCCGCCTTCCGTGTGGCAGTTATATCACGGAAAAAGAGGGTGGCTTGTGGCAAAGTAGGAACTCCTCTACGACACGACCGCCGCCGGCGACTTGGGCGGCGCAGGCGTTGTGGAACTTACGAGCGTGGCGTGGCGTGTAATTTAAACAAACAATATGACAGCATGTTAACAAACGACTAAAGTAACGGACTAAACATCTATACCAATAAATAAAATTGGAGTGTCTGTTTGTAATGTCAAAATAATAGGCTTTTTTCATGCTCACACGGTTATTTGCACGATACCTATGCCTAAAATACAGATAAAAAAAATTTTGTCTGTCTGTCTGTTTGTTCCTGGTAATCTTCAAAACGGCTGGACCGATTTCAAAAATTCTTTCACCAATGGAAAGGTATAATATCAGTGCGTAAACTAGGCTGTATTTTATCCTGGTATTCCCACGGGATCGGGAACTACGTGGGTAAAACGACTAAAGCCGAAGCGAAGCGAGGGCGGGTTGCTAGTCTATATCTATACCAATAAATAAAATTGGAGTGTCTGTTTGTAATGTCAAAATAATAGGCTTTTTTCATGCTCACACGGTTATTTGCACGACACCTATGCCTAAAATAGCAATTAAAAAAATTTTGTCTGTCTGTCTGTCTGTTTGTTCCGGGTAATCTTCAAAACGGCTGGACAGATTTCAAAAATTCTTTCACCAATGGAAAGCTATAATATCAGGGCATAAACTAGGCTATATTTTATCCCGGTATTCCCACGGGAACGGGAACTACGCGGGTAAAACGACTATAACCTATAACTGAAGCGAAGCGAGGGCGGGTTGCTAGTCAATAAATAAAATTGGAGTGTCTGTTTGTAATGTCAAAATAATAGGCCTTTTTCATGCTCACATGGTTATTTGCACTATACATATGCCTAAAAATCACTTTATATTTTTTGTCTGTCTGTCTGTTTGTTCCGGGTAATCTTCAAAACGGCTGGACCGATTTAAAAAATTCTTTCACCAATGGAAAGCTATAATATCAGGGAGTAAACTAGGCTATATTTTATCCTGGTATTCCCACGGGAACGGGAACTACGGGGATAAGGCGACAGAAACCGAAGCGAAGCGAGGGCGGATTGCTAGTTGTAAATAAAACTACTTTGACGGATTATATCGCGTTTGTATTTAATTTATGATTAACGTTATTACAGATTTTTCAAAAACCGTTTACATGTTTGGACGTTAGACATCTTAGTCCGCCCGTGACCATGAATGTAATGTAATGCTGTAAAGTATTCGAAGCGTCAGGCAATCATAAATACAAACGCGATATAATCCGTAAAAGTAGCTTTATTTACAAATTTTACAATGTGTAGTGCTCGCGTAAACATCAGATATCATTAACGGACTAAAGTTAACGGAAGTTCAAATTAACGGAAGTTAACAAGAGCGTTAACATTTTTTTAAGTTAATTTAAAAGTTAATCCGTTAATCAGATTGTTAACTTCGTTAATTAACGATTAATGGATTAACGAATTAATGCCCACCTTTGGATATTATGACATGAATTACGTGATGAGTCGTTCGCTTTGCCGCCCCCCTGTACGTGCCCGCCCGCGTGCGGTGCACGCGTTGCACGCCCACTTACGGCGGGCCTGCTCGGGACTGGCTGAGAATCAAACCTCGGTGTCATTTATGGAGACCACTGTGGATCCTGGCTTACAGGAGTTACAATGGTGGGAATGTGTGGTGGAATTAGTCCCAAAAAAAAGGTCATCGCTCAACGAAGTGACAATCGCTAGGCAAGAAAGGTTCTCGAGTGGCAACGTATGATTATAATGATATAAGTAAATACTAAAATATTATGTTGTATCGGTATTTTGATTTTATTATTCATATTATATCTCAGGGGTAAGCAATCAAGAAGTCATAGCACACGCCAAATGGTATATTAATTACCTCCACTTGAAGTATCGTCAGAAAGAGGCAATAGATAACTGGCGATCGAATAGACAAATGATGAGTCCTAATAACGTAAGTTCTTTTTTTAAGTCTATAATTACGTTAAAATAACGCCTAAGATCCTTTAGACAACTAACTTTATATTGTTACTAGGTAGTACTATAAGTTACTACCTAGTAACTACATTTGTAGTATTTAGGTATGTTAATACCTATTTAGGTATGTTAATTAACCGGCACTAATTGTGAGGTCACTCTATGTGGTGACGGAGTAAGAATACGTTTCACCGCAACCTTTCTTGCCTGTGAGTGTCGTAAAAGACGACTAAAGACTATAATATGTACTTATATAACATCTATGCAAGAGAAGGAAAACTTCGACATAAAAACCCATACCAACCCGATAACTAGATGATTAACAGCTAAATCAATCATTATAATAGCTTTTAGCATGGCCGCACTGCCTAACATAGAGATCATTTGCTACTGCAGTACTGCATATATTTAAATGTATATCTCATCATTCAGCTTGAGTCTCCTCCTCAATGAGAGAGTAAATGATACATCGCATACGGTAATTTATAAATTGGTATAGAGTTTTATATCGAGTTTTACTTCTCTTGCGTGTGGTTCGAACTTTAATAAATTTTTAGAGTCATTAAAGAAAGTGGTTATTTATTTATTTATTTAGAAAACCAACAGCGATACACATAATATATTACATAATTTGTGTTCTACAGTATTCTATGGCTAATAATAGGTTGCCCTGTTTAACTAGGGTCATTTGCAGTCTGTTCGCCGAACAGACTACAAATTAAATAAAAAATTACAATATTACATTTGATTACAAAAAAGAAACTATTAACTATAGTAGTTATAGATTTTTTTACGCTATCATCAAAAACCAAATCTTAATATTAGTAAACCAATGTCTTTTTCATTGTGGTGGAGTGTGAAGACTCGTGTTCAGTATTAGCCTGAGGGAATGAATAATGTGTAAATAGATGCTCAAAATAAAGAATGTGCAGTTTAAAATAAGCGTACTGAATAACGAGAATGCATCAAAGTAAATTAATCTATACCAATAAATAAAATTGGAGTGTCTGTTTGTAATGTCAAAATAATAGGCTTTTTTCATGCTCACACGGTTATTTGCACGACACCTATGCCTAAAATAGCAATTAAAAAATTTTTGTCTGTCTGTCTGTCTGTCTGTTTGTTCCGGGTAATCTTCAAAACGGCTGGACCTTCAAAAATTCTTTCACCAATGGAAAGCTATAATATCAGGGCGTAAATTAAGCTATATTTTATCCCGGTATTCCCACGGGAACGGGAACTACGCGGGTAAAACGACTATAACCTATAACCGAAGCGAAGCGAGGGCGGATCGCTAGTGAAATTATAAAAATAACATTAGTCCACACGCCTTGAAGCTGCCAAATTAATGTGATTCATGCAAATATTTCTTGTTCATTATGTTTTTCTACTTAAATCGTTAATTTAAAATGTAGTAAATTATAAATTGTTTATTCCAGTGGTTACTTTGTTTTCTAAAGTAATTTTAGTACCATATGCATATTTTTTAAAATGAAATGATTACAGAAATGTCAAACGTAAATTCTGATTTTATACTTCTACAGAAGAGTATATCGTAAAAATTAATATACAAAAAAAAATCTATAATCTTTCTGATAATCAGTGTTGGGTTTCGTTTGGTGACAAAGTAAGGATACAATTTACCACCCCTATCTTGCCGTGGTTGTCGTAAAAGACGACTAAGGGGAAAAATTACTACAATTGTAGAAATCTTGAAAATACCAATCTGTCTGATCGGCTCGGTATAATAGGCCAATTGCCCTCTTATAGTGAAGAAGGCTCGTGTCCTATAGTGGGACGAATATGAGCGGAGATGAAATCAATAATAGCAGGGCTAGTATGTAATGGCAATCCTACTACAGTTACCTGCTACCTACACTAAAATTATTTAATATTGTTGCATTACTACTGCATGTAAAGCACGGGAGTTAGTTGGCGAGAAAGATATATCTCACGGTATATCTGTCTTTCCTATTGTTTCCAGGAAGTTTTATTCGTTATCACTGTCATGACTCCATCGATTGTAAAACTTTGAATTAAGAATGCTTGTAGCGCCTGGAACTAATGTAATTAGTCTGTTTTTATGCCATATGAGCTTTGTCTATACGGACCAATCAGCGGATTTATTCCAAATTAAATGTAATATATATTATGTGTGTCAAACTTTTAATATTATGATACAATATTTTTATAGGTAGGACAAAATATTAAAAAGAAATCTACTTTAAAAAACAAAAGTATTACAATGAAAAATTGCCACACAGACAAGAAGAGCGAAGGTAATAAGTATTTTTATTTAAGCTTCCGTGTCCTTATCTGCGGATCTTTCTCTAATTATGCTTAGGTACTTACCCTAGCTCAGATTTGCCTGCTAAATTTGCCCTTTAGTAATTGTTTAAATAATGTACTGTCCCTGTTATAAGAAAGCTAGGGCTTCCTTTATATTTAACCGTTAGAATAAGGTTTGATCATGACTAGGCTAGCTAGCTTTCATAATTCGGTCTGTGTCCAATTTTTTTTATTGAGCAGACTACTGATATCTCAACCTTGACTGCAGGGACATATGTTTTTCTTTGGTTTACTATCTGGTATCTACTCCTTAGTCAATGTCGAGAAATATTCTAGAAGATGACCCACATAAAGTCTCCATGCGGGTGGCAAATTAATCCCCAAGCCGACCCTCAATTTTCGCTCCGACGGCATCAAAGGTATGCATATACAGACAGAGTGTATCAGGTTATGGGGCAACTGGTAAAACGGGAGATAGGCAATGGTGGCAGGATCCCATAAAAAAAATTTGAAGGAAAAATATCGATTTGTTAATTAATTAGAGACATGTAAAGTTTTCAATTTGTCTACGCTTTTTCTTGTAAAACTGATTGAAATATGTAAAGTCAGTGATACTTAATCTGCCACATATTCGTACTTTGTTAAATGTTCATTAGAAATTGAAAAAATCAATGATTACTTTGACGTTATTTAGTTTTTGTGTAATTTACATTTTAATTACGATCTATGACCGGTAAACTACAACGTTCTCGAACAGTTGCCCCATAACCTGATACATTCTGTATATATATATATATATATATATATTATATATATATATATTATATATATATATATATACATCATATTTGGTATGTATCCCACAGGAAGATGACACGACCACAGCCTCAGAAAAGATAGTAGGTACGTTCCAGATCCTAATGAGTTCCTAATGACGTCCGAACGCAACAAGTCAGCTTAAATAATTGTAGCTGTTACTCCCTGCTGTTTTGTCTAAGTCCGATAGCCTACAAGCATAATGTTGCGTAATGCCCTTACTGCAATCACTCTGATAGCATCTTAAAGTCGATTTCTTATTCGCAATCCTGAACAGGTTGCCAAAGTAATTATGCTCCGGCAAGGTCTCCCCGGCAAGGTGCAGACATCGGCTAGTTGGTTGGTAGTTGGTTGATACCATACAGAATCTGCGTATGACACTAATCATCATGGCCCTCTGTGCATGCTCTTCTTTTTAGTTTTAATTTCATTAGCATGAAATTTGACACAAATATGATGTAATAGTTGTATTAAAATATTCACTACCTTCTCCGTAGGGATGCACCACAAATTCCATCCATCAGCCCGTAGGCGTTCACTATTAGAAATAATCCTCCCACGAGAATGCCACTCAGAACGGTCCTGTACCACTTGCATCCAACGGTTCCCTGCCACTTTTTAGACGAGCCTGTAGGAAGGCGTGCCGCCTGCGTGACCGGAGGCCGTTAATTTTGCTACACCACAAATTAACAGTTTTATTTTACTTCCAGGTGATAAAAACCATAAAGATAAAATAGAAGATGCAAATAAAGCTCGGTAATATATGTATATATTTTTTTAAGTTTTGTATTTAGCTGGAAAGATAAACCAAGTAATTAGTTATGTTCATATTTTAGATATTTTAATAGAAATTGTTTGTGTGAATTACAACCAATAATATCAAAATCCATGAATGACGACGAGACCAGTAATTTACAAGGAAACACAGACTGTGATGATTCGCAAGTCTTACATTTCTTAAAACCCACGAAGCAGTGGATGGTTAGGTGCTCCAGCGTAAACTTTAAAAGTTTGACAAACTGTAACGATGTTGACAATATGAAAAAATTGTAAGTATTAGCAATAAACGATATGTTTTGTTCTATTCTCATGATTAGGTACCTGTTTTTTTTTTGTGAAGGTTTTGCGAGAGCATAATAACATTTCAAATATGTTAAATTTATAATGAGTTATAAATTTAACCTACTTGGAACATAAATCTACAACTGATTTGAGAGCCCTCGCCGGGTTCCCAACAATCCAGGCAAAGTTATCATAGTCATCTGCAGCTAAATTCAAAAAGAAAATTAAGGCGATTAAATCATTTTGAGCTTATTTCCATAGCACGGTTTGCGGTTACGGTTTTTTTTTAATATTCAATTTGCTTGTCTATGAATCCACTCAAACAGAAAAAATCTCATTAGCTTCCTTCTATTCGTTTATAGTTCAATCACATAGAAGAATTATGTTAAGTATAAGTATTTATAAAGCTAAATCGGTTGGAAAAGGATATCACGATTTTTATGTTCTTTTTCTTGATATGTATTGATAGAAAATAAATTGTTTCAGGGGTATTCCATCATGGAGAGCTGATTTATGAATAGATGAACTATATAAATCCTTACTAATATTATAAATGCGAAAGTAACTCTGTCTGTCTGTCTGTCTGTCTGTCTGTCTGTCTGTCTGTCTGTCTGTCTGCTACGCTTTCACGTCTAAACCACTGGACCGATTTTGATGAAATTTGGTACAGAGATGGACTAAAGCTTGAGAAAGGACATAGGCTACTTTTTATAGCGAAAAAATGGGTATAAGGGGTTGAAATAGGGGATGACATTTTGTATGGAAATTCGTCATTTTCGATGATAGAACCACGAATTTTTGTATTAAGGTACCTGATAATAAATAAATAAATATTCGTTCAAGCGTTTTGGAAATTTCATTTACATGGGGATGAAATTCAACCCCTAAAATACCAAAAAGCATACAGCCGAAACCACTGGGCCTAGAAACGTATTTTTTTTTACACCATCGTATTTCTTGGGGTGCACGAGCACTAGCAAAGGATTTTTGGAAATTCACCCCCTTAAGGGGGTGAAAAACATATAGTCTTTCACGTCTAAACCGATTTTGATGAAATTCGGTACAGAGATGGACTAAAGCTTGAGAAAGGATATAGACTACTTTTTATCGCAAAAAAATGTGTATAAGGGGTTGAAATAGGGGATGACATTTTGTATGGAAATTCGTCATTTTCGATGATCGAACCACGAATCTTTGTATTGAGGCACCTAATAATAAATACTCGCTCAAGCGTTTTGGAAATTCCATTTACATGGGGATGAAATTCAACCCCTAAAATACCAAAAAGCAAACAGCCGAAACCACTGGACCTAGAAACGTATTTTTTTTACACCATCGTATTTCTTGGGGTGCACGAGCACTAGCAAAGGATTTTTGGAAATTCACCCCCTTAAGGGGGTGAAAAACATATAGTCTTCCGCGTCTAAACCGATTTTGATGAAATTTGGTACAGAGATGGACTAAAGCTGGAGAAAGGACATAGGCTACTTTTTATCGCGAAAAAATGGATATAAGGGGTTGAAATAGGGGATGACATTTTGTATGGAAATTCGTCATTTTCGATGATAGAACCACGAATCTTTGTATTAAGACACCTAATAATAAATAAATAAATATTTGTTCAAGCGTTTTAGAAATTTCATTTACATGGGGATGAAATTCAACCCCTAAAATACCAAAAAGCATACAGCCGAAACCACTACGCCTAGAAACGTATTTTTTTACACCATCGTATTTCTTGGGGTGCACGAGCACTAGCAAAGGGTATTTGAAAATTCACCCCCTTAAGGGGGTGAAAAACATATAATCTTTCACGTCTAAACCGATTTTGATGAAATTTGGTACAGAGATGGACTAAAGCTTGAGAAAGGATATAGGCTACTTTTTATCGCAAAAAAATGTGTATAAGGGGTTGAAATAGGGGATGACATTTTGTATGGAAATTCGTCATTTTCGATGATAGAACCACGAATCTTTGTATTAAGACACCTAATAATAAATAAATAAATATTTGTTCAAGCGTTTTGGAAATTTCATTTACATGGGGATGAAATTCAACCCCTAAAATACCAAAAAGCATACAGCCGAAACCACTGGGCCTAGAAACGTATTTTTTTTTACACCATCGTATTTCTTGGGGAGCACTAGCAAAGGATTTTTGGGCATTCACCCCCTTAAGGGGGTGAAAAACATATAGTCTTTCACGTCTAAACCGATTTTGATGAAATTTGGTACAGAGATGGACTAAAGCTTGAGAAAGGACATAGGCTACTTTTTGTCGCAAAAAAATGGGTATAAGGGGTTGAAATAGGGGATGACATTTTGTATGGAAATTCATCATTTTCGATGATCGAACCACGAATCTTTGTATTGAGGCACCTAATAATAAATAAATAAATATTCGCTCAAGCGTTTTGGAAATTCCATTTACATGGGTATGAAATTCAAACCCTAAAATACCAAAAAGCATACAGCCGAAACCACTGGGCCTGGAAACGTATTTTTTTTACACCATCGTATTTCTTGGGGTGCCCGGACGGAGTGGTGCGAGGAGCGCGCCAACCGCAGCCCAACCCAAAAAAAAGGGGGTTGAAAAGCATATAGCCTTTTACGTCGAAACCACTTAACCGATTTTGATGAAATTTGGTACAGAGATGAACTAAAGCTTGAGAAAGGATATAAGGCTCCTTTATATCACGAAAAAATATAAGGGGTTGAAATAGGGGAAAGTATTTTCTTTTTACGTCGTCTTATTTCTTGGGGTACACGAGCACTAGCAAAGGATTTTTGGAAAATCACTCCCTTAAGTGGGTGAGAAGCGTATAGATGAAACTCTTGGAGCTAGGAACGTAAAACTTTCTATGCAATTCTCTTTCTTTTGTTGTAAGTGAGCTCTAAGAAATTATTTTATTAAAATCAACTCCTAAAGGGGTGCAAAATATATAGCCGAAATCACCTAGAAACATGGAATTTTGTATAGTTTCCTTTCTTGGGGAAAGAGATTTTTGCAATTTTAGCCCTAAGGGGGTGAAAAGTGTTTAACCGAAATCACTGAGCCTAGGAAGGATCATTTTAATACACGGTCGGCTTTCTTGGATTACCCCCAGATTTTCTTAGTGCTCACTTACCAAGCACTATGAAACAATTTTTGGCAAGGATAAGCGAGCTCTAACAAAGAATTTTTGGAAATTCAACCCCTAAGAGGGTGAAAGTGTATAGCCAATGATATCGGGCCTAAGAATGTGAAATTTTGTATACCGATCGGTTATTTGGGGTAAGCACTCACTAAGAAACAATTTTGGGCTGCCCCAAAAGGATAAAACACATAAGACACCCAGCCAATGATATATCATCATTATCTTGCTCTTATCCTAATTACTTTGGATCGACGCGATATGTAGGTACTCTTCTGCCATCGTAGATATATTGCAAAGGTTCTAGCAACATTTTATGACCTGGCGCACGACATTGTTGGCCAGACGGCATCACCGGTCCAGGTCGATGTAAATCTTTGTCTTAGTAGTATTTTGCGATACCCACGAACAATGAGAGCGTGGTAATATTTCTAGCAGCTACCAGACAGTAAGTTACAATCAAGATATTATTCCAATTTTCTATCTCTACAAATAAATAAATTTGAAGCGTCTGTTTGTCTATCAAAATAATAGGTTTTATTTATGCTCACACAATACGGTCCAAATGTTTTTGTCTGTCTGTCTATTCGTTACAGGTAATCTTCAAAATGGCTGGACCGATATTGATTATATTTTACCATCAGGTCTACCAGTCGTACATAAGGAATAACTTAGACTATATTTTATCCCAGGTTATATTTTATCCCGGTGTGGCTGAATTAAGTCGATTTTAAAATTATTTCACTAATGGAAAGCTATTTTTTTTTTTTTTTTTTTTTTTTTTTTATTGCAAACGGTGGCAAACGAGCAAACAGTACACCTGATGGTAAGTGTTGCTGCCGCTCATGAACCTTTACAAGGCTGTTGCCTACCGCAAAGAAAGCGAAGGGAGTGTGAATGCGTGCATTGAGGCTCGGTGATACCAAGGGCACCACCAAAACCCTCCACACGTAATCACCCTCAGAAAGTTGGGCTTCCGGCTCTCTCGCTCACCGAACGAAGCGCAGTAACAAATTGCTACTACTCAGACGTCGATTTTCTGCGAGAGCATGGTACTGCCCCGGACGGACCGACCCGCGGCTGTAGACAGATAACTGTCGACAGTGTGGTCCTACCACTACACTATTTTTAAGCGAGTAACATATTTAATCAATTTTTATCCAGATATTCCTACGGGATCGGGTAAAATATCGATGAAATCACGGGAATTTAATGGTTTTAAAAATTAATTCACTAATGAAAAGCGAAAGTTATCAGTGAAAGGCTATTTTCATTCCGGTATTTGCCCAGGAACGAGAACTATACCGGGGGATGTCGAGCAATTTTTAAAATTCTTTCACCAATGGAAAGCTACCTATGTTGTCAGCGAGTAACATAGGCAATTTATATCTCTGATATTTCTGGGATTTATATTATTTTTTTTTTTTTTGGTATGTGTGTAAATTTATAATATCAGCGAGTAACATAGGCATTTTTTATCTCGGTATTGGCATGGGAATTTCTACGTGAATGAAACTGCGGGTGTTTGATTGATATAATTTTTTTTTTTCACCAATGGAAAAGTACGTTATCAGAGACTAAAGAAAGGCATATTTATCATCGTATTTGCACGGCAATCTGAACTATAAGGCTGGAAGTAATATTCAAATGTGAAAGTTTGTGAAGATATTTGGATGTTTGTTACTCAATCACGCTTAAACTGTTGAGGAGATTTGGATGAAAATTGACACGTAGATAGAGTATTTCTTAAATTAAGAAATGTAATACTCTTTATGCCGATAATATTCTTTGCGATAATAGTTCAATATGCAAGTAAATTTTTACGCGGGCGAAGCCGCGGGCAAAAGCTAGTACGTACATAATTCGTATAAAAATATTTAAGCATTTTTCGAAATATCTATCAGCATATCGTTAGTTGTTTGTTATTGGGCTCTCCGAAGGGATAAATATACTTTATAATCCCCACGTTTAGCTGTGGGTCACAACTGACGCTACAAAGTACATCGTAGAGCAGTAAAAGTGAGAGGATTGTTCTCTCTTTTCCCTTTCGTCGGTTTTTACTCTCCTCTTCCACGGGAATGTAATGGGTGCTTAGCAAAATTGTATTGTTTGACCACATGAAGAAATATATATATGAAAATAATGTGTATCTAAATATAGTTATAATCGTATATCCTTAAAATATGTAGTAATTAGAATACAGAAGTGCAACTTTCCTTACGTAGTTTATCTTATTTAGGTACCTTTTACAGTCTGTAGCTCACACACTACGTGTAGAGAGAGAGTAACTAGAGAGTACACTTACCTTTATTTGTCGCAATAATAAGTAATGGCCAAGCAGAGTGGCTCAAAATTTAAACATTGAATTCAGGTTTATTTAATTACGATTAAGTGGTTTATTTTCTTTATATGATTGTTATTGCTTCGGTAATGCAGAATATTCCCCAAGTAGGGGGTATTCCGTCGGGCCGACCACTGATGTGACAAGTAACCCTGCTCCGGTGGTCGGCCCAACGACGAAGGCGACGTGGTTTTCGGGTGGGTTGCGGGTGTTGCGTGCTTACGCCCCTCTGTCGCCCCGGACGGAGTGGTGCGAGGAGCGCGCCGACCGTAGCCCACACCACAAGAAAATTAAAAAAAAAAAAACGCAGAATATTATTGCTATCTGTAGTGACTTTTAGATTGTAAGCAAACAATTTTATATTACTAGTAACTTTTTTATTACATATTGATAATAGTAATAAATAAAAATAAAAAACTAATTTCCTTTGAGATGTCATGTCAGGTTAGGGAACGTATCCATACTACGTGACCTATTTAGGAAAAGGGGATCTTGAAAATACTACGTTTCAACAAAATTGGGTCTAATTTTATGATACAGAACGTCACCGAAGAGGGAGAGGTTGAAAATTTTAAAAATTAGCTGTGGTACCTTTACGTTCCTTTAAATTAGGTATGCGCTATATTCATGAAAGGTTACGTTTCCTAATTATTGTTAGATACCTAGTAGGAAAATGCACTAATATAATAGTTAAATGTCCGACAACATTACATGCATAGGTTTTAAGCAAAATTACATGCACGTAATTGTAGCTTTTATCCTCTAACGAGAATAGGTGTTTTTATCCTGCTTTGTTTCAGTGTTACCAACGACTCGGAACCAAATGTCGCCGTTTTTCTCACCTTAAGTAGCCTAATGTACCCGAATTTGAGTCGAGTTAGCCTAAAATAGTCCAAACGCCGAAAAACTTTTCAAGGCAAAACGGTAATTCAGTGGATACTTTGAATGCACATGAGCTAGAGGAGTGGCACACATACTTCAATACCTGCAAATTGGATATATCTGCTTGTAAAAGAGTGAAAAGAGGGTTATGTTTGCCACAAAGGTTACTAGCTCCATGAGTTCCTATTGCGATCAGATTAATAATGTTTAAACCTGTATCATGCAAAAAGCTTTTAAACGATGTATACAAGGCATGCGTTGTTGCTTCGAATATTTCTTGAAAGCCTAAAAAATCAACAACGAAGTTTGCAATTTTGAATTGTAGTATCGAATATAATATGCCATATCATCATCATCATCATTTCAGCCCATATACGTCCCACTGTGGGGCTCGGGCCTCCTCCATAACGGAAGGGTAATTGACCCACTATACCACGCTGGTCAGACGTGGTGGTATAGGGTTTCAGTTCGAGTTTGCCTTCTCTCACATAGATGTTATATGCGTTTCATCTCCATTAGTCGTCTCGTACGATCACCCACGGGCAAGATAGGGGGTGGTGAATTGTATTCTTACTCCGTCACCACACAGAATGCCATATACCTTTCTGTTTTCATATCGGTGGATTCATCTAATATTATTAATAACTGATTATGCACTTCTTCTAACAATTCTTTAAGCATAGGTCTGGGATATCTATATTATAAAGCTGGAGAGTTTGTTTGTTTGAACGCGCTAATCTCAGGAACCGCTGGTACTATTTGAAAAATTCTTTCAGTGTTGGATAGTCCATTTATCGAGAAAGGCTATAGGCTATGTTGCATTTTCAAAAAATTAGGGATCTGTACTAAAAGTCTAATAATACATTATTGGACTTTTAGTACGGATCCCTAATTTTTTGGAACTTGGAATTGCAGAACACTTTGATCTGTGTGGCGCAGGATAGTCTCTTGAAAACTTACAATTGTAAGTTTTCAAGAGACTTCCCTACGCCACACATTTCAAATCTTCTCGATCGATGCTACGAGTAAAGCAGCAATTTAAGAACAAATTTATATGTCCTATATTTTTTGTTTTCATGAATCTTTAACTGAAGAGTTACAAAATGATTTTAGCTTCGGGCTATTCCCTCAAAACTAACAAAATGTGAACAATTTTTCTTTTTAGTTATTGATCGCAGACTTTTATAGTTTGAATATTATTTTTATCTGTTTATGCTTATTTGTGTTGTCATTCATTGGTTCACTTTATTCAAAGACTATGTCAAGCAAGTAGCCTACAAGGCTACCTCGCCTTTCATAATTTTTCGTCGCCAATTTTCTTCCCGAGTAGCCTAAATGGCGACAATTCGCCTACTCTGCTTTGCTTTAATATTCGCGATTTCTTTGCGTTAGTTATGTTAGTGATTTCGCTACGTTCAATATGAATAATAAGCAGCAAGACAAGGCAAATATTATTAAACTTACTTGCGAGTTTACAATTTCACCTAAATCTACGTTATTTAATCAAACCTCTATCTTTGTGTCCTCAGTGACTTAAGAGAGAGCAAAAAAGTGGTGGTGACCGAGTAAGAATACAAACCACCACTCCCTATTTGTCGTAAAAGACGACTAAGTATAATACGCATATACAATCTATGCAAGAGAAGGAAAACTCGAAATAAAAACCCTATACCAACCTGTCTTCTTGGCCGGAACTCCCCCGTGGGACCTGGAGGCGGGGATGCTCGCCGAGTTTTACCGGCGGGTGTCGGAGACGCGAGCCGGTGGCGACCGAGACGCTGAGTCCGAGACGTCTTTGCCCGTTGGGCAGTCCGGCTGGAGAGGGCTCGGTACGGTGTCAGGACCATCGAGGCCTTCCGGCCGGTGCTGGTGGAGTGGTTGGGTCGGCAGCACGGGTTGCTTTCCTTCTCACTGGTGCAGGTCTTGGCGGTGCACGGTAGCTTCTCCAAGTACTTGCACAAAGCCGTTAGGAGGGAGAGCACATCGTCCTGCCACCAATGTGCACTTTTTTTTTTTTTTTGGGTGGGCTATGGTAAGCGCACGCGCGGTCCCACTCCGTCCGGGGCGATGAAAGGACGGCGCGCGGTCCCATAACCCACCCGTACCCACGTCACCTCGTTATTGGGCCGACCACCGGAGCAGTTGTGACTTGTCATCAGTGGTCGGCCCGACGGGATACCCTTTCGGGTAACCTCACCTCTCGACGTCCTGGGACGTCGGTCGCCGTCGCGCGGTCAGCCTCTCTGCGGGTGACGGACAATTCCCCGGTCCGATCACCCGCGGCCTCGACTAGGGCGGCATTAGGCGCAGATACTAACCAATGTGCACTGCCCATTGCTATTTCAAAGTGTTAATTATCCAGGCTTTGTTGATTACACCCATTCGTTTCCAGACTTACGTATACAAGATCTTGTCATTTAGAGTAATACCGAGCATAGTCCTTTTTAGCTAATGATGTGATTTTGAGCTTCTTTATGAGTCCGATATTTAGAGACCACGTTTCAATACCGTAAGTTACAAAGTAACGTATATCACCGATAATGTGTGAATGTGTATCATTAAATATCTTCAAGATCTTAGATTGGATCAGTGTCAACGGCAACTGCGGATTCATCGCTCACCTTCTATTTGCTAATGATATTGTAGTCTATTTAATTGCTAAAATGTCGATTTAAAAAACCGCTTTTGGAAGATCATGTAAGGGAAATGTCTTTTTTCAACTTACCAAGGAAGGCAATTTAATAACGTTTGCGTTGCAGAGATCCACTGTGTTATTTACTAAGCTAAGTGTATACTATATAGATATATTTTTACAAGCTTTTATTTAACTTGCGATGTATGCAAATATTATGTATGTACTAGCAGCGCCCTGCGGTTTTACCTGCATAGTTCCCTTCCCCGTGGGAATATTGAGATAAATAGCCTATATGCTATTATGATATGTAGGTAAGCTATGTTATTGTGAAGTTTTATCAAAATCCAGTAGTTTTTGCGTGAAAGAGCAACAAACATCTTGTTAGTTCGGTTCTATGTTTGTCCGGGTAAAATCTTGCAACTCAATTTTGTAACAGATTTCCTCAACCGATTAAGCTGAAATTTTGTATACACATTCGGTTTGGATGACATTACATCTTATATCTTTAAACGAGCAATTCTTGTCCAAAAAATCGATCTAGCTAGGTTTTATTTATAGAAAATGTTGTTTTGTCGGTGTTTTAAACAAAACAATACAATGACATTAAATTTTAAAAGAACATGAATTCAAATTTCGGCGTCAACGTCATGAGTTACGATAGCTCAGTGGGGAAGTTGTCCAATTTCATTTTAGTTTTGTTTTGGCATTCAAACAGCGTCGGATCGAATCTCGGTGTTATAATTATTCTCTTTTTGTAATTTTTTATATATTTTTCATTATTTCATTTTTATTTTTTATTAATATATATATTAGAGATAGATAGAGAGATAGATAGATAGAGAGAGAGATATATATTAGAGACGTCACTTTCAATCAAATATGACGGACTTCTAAAGCTTAAAACTCTATTTTGAAGCAGATATATTCAACCGATTGAGCTAAAATTTTTGTATACACATATGGTTGGATGAGACAACACATGATTAGTTGCATAGGTGGGCACAGTTAACCAAAAAGTTAACTTCGTTAATTAAAATGTTAACTTCGATAATCGTTAAAGCGTTAAATTTGGGTGAATTTAATGCAAGTTAAAGTTACTGTTAAAAGTTAACCATTTAAAAGTTATACTGCTTTTAGACTGAGAGAAATAAACAAATTCTACAGCATGTAGTGGAATTATGTGGACATGCATCTGTCCACACTAGCTTGGGACACGCTACTCCCACTAACCGCGATACCACAAGATCAGTTTCCTATTTCGCGGGCTGGGGCGGCGAGCGCTTTAGCGAGGTGGCCGCCTGACGGAACGACGTCCACCGTGACGTCATTGTCCGCTGGGCAGTTCGGTTGGAGGGGCCTGGGTACGATGTTCGCGCCGTCGAAGCTTTCCGGCTGATGCTGATGGAGTAATTGTGTTGGCGGCACAGGATGATTCCCTTCCGACAGATGCAGGTATTGACAGGGCATGGTGACTTCGCCAAATATTTGCACACGGTCGTGAGGAAGGAGAGCACACCGTCCTGCCACCACCATTGCGATTGCGGTGTGGACACGGCACAGTACACACACGAGGTGTGTGCCACGTGGACAGAGCAGCACCTTGAAATTCTCGCAATCAATGGCGCAGACCTGAACCTGCCGACTATCGCTAGGACTATGCTCGACGGCGTCAGGAACTGGGACGCCGTCGCCGCCTTCCATGTGATAGTTGTGGCACGGAAAGAGGAGGCGGATTGTGCGCGGGAGGAACTCCTCTACGACACGATCTGTTGCCGGCGACTTGAGCGGCACAGGCGTCGTGGAACTTATGAGCGTGCCGTAGCGCGTAATTCAAACAAACAAAATGACAGCATGTCAACAAACGACTAATGTAACGGACTAAAGTTAACGGCAGTTCAACTTAACGGAAGGTAACAAGAACGTAAACATCTTCTGAAGTTAACTTTAAAGTTAATCCGTTAATCAAATTTTTAACTTCGTTAATTAACGATTAACGAGTTAATGCCCACCTTTGATTAGTTGGACACGGCGCAGCACACACTCGAGGTGTGTGCCGCGTGGGAGGGGGAGCGCCGTGAACTCGTTGCGATCATCGGTGCCGACCTGACGCTGCCAGCCATCGCTAGGGAGATGGTGGCCAGCGTCAGGAACTGGGATGCCGTTGCCGCCTTCTGCGAGGCTGTCATCTCGCGGAAGGAGGCGGCGGACCGTGTGCGGGAGGAAAGACTCCACACGGATACGGTCCTTCGCCGGCGACTAGGGCGGCGCAGGCGTGAGTACCTGCATCTGATGCCGCCCTAGCAGAGGCTGTGGGTGACTGGACCGTGGATTTAGTCCGGGTACCCGCGGAGAGGTTAGCCTCGCGACGGCGATCGGCGTCCCAGTAGGGGACGTCGAAGGGAGAGACTCCCTCGGGGTATTCCGTCGGGCCGACCACTGACGTCAAGTCACCATGCTCTGGTGGTCGGTCCAACGACGAAGGCGACGTGTCGCGGGTGGGTTACGGGTGTGCGTGCTTACGCCCCTCTGTCGCCCGACGGAGTGGTGCGAGGAGTGCGCCGACCGTAACCCATCCCAAAAAAAAAACCTTTGATTAGCTGTGTAACGTCATTCTAAATCCAATATGGTGGAACGCCCAAGATGGTGGACTAATGTTTGCCTAAAACATGGAGATCAAATGTAAGGACTTACAGAGAATATAAAAGCGAGTTTTAAATAAAATGCTAAACATAAACTCCGTTATTCAATTCGCCTATACAATTTTGACGTACGGTTTTCGGAATCATCGATTATGATATTCAGTTCGAATCACATGAATTGCTTAATTGACTTGTCTTTTCAGCGCACTTAAATAATTTAAACTGTAAATACGAGTAAGTACCTACTTAAATCTCGCGACAAGCTTTTATAAGATATAAATTGTGTAATGACCTTATAAGTTGATAGTAAAACTTTATTTTTGTCTTTTTATAGCATTTAATTAAAAGCTTGTTTTTAAAAAGATTTTGTATTCATTTGACTTTGTAGCAAAAAAGAAAAAATTATCCTTTTATATACATGACGTGGTGAGGTTTCGGCGCGAATATGGAAATGTCATGTTAAGCTCTTGTATTATATTGTTTTTTAGTGTTTTATAGTGTTATATTGTATAATTTTGCTGATGTTTTATGTAATATAATACACTCATTTGCAAAAAAAACGGGCACCTAAGCAATGAACCATTTCAAATGTTAATATTTCTTTGTTTGATAATTATAGGTAGTTTTATCCACACAATTTGCTAAATTAATAAGAAAATAATCGTTTTCATCAGTATTTCATAAAATTTAGATACAATTTATGGGAAATAATGCTAAACCTCGCTAGTAGTGTATATTCGCTAGTAGTGCATATGCTCATGAAGTAAAAATAAAAAAGTTTTTTTGTTTGTTTTTCTTTAATAAAGTAAAAGCAGATAAATGTTTAGTATCGAGTGTGACCCCCTCTAGCTAAAATCACAGCTTGAATTCGTCTGGGCATGCTAGCGAGTATATCCCGGATACTTGCTTGCGGAATACGTTCCCACTCCGCAGTAATCACATTCTTCAGCTCTCTGATGGTCTGCGGAGCCGGGTGTACTGATCTCACACGCCGTTTCAGAACGTCCCAGACATGCTCTATGGGATTGAGGTCGGGACTTCGAGCTGGCCAATCCAAACGACGAATGCCGACCTCTTGCACATACGCATTAACATCGCGGGATCGGTGGGCGCGAGCATTGTCGTCCATAAAAATCGAGTCTTCACCTAGAGCGGCCAATGCGGGTTGTGCATGAGAAATTAGAACTTCCGTTATGTATCGATGCCCAGTCAGTGAGCCGTTTTCAATGAAGACTAACTCTGTACGATCCATTGAATTTATTCCTGCCCAAAACATAACAGAGCCCCCACCATAAGGTGTGATTTCTTCGAAACATGCCTCTGCAAAGCGTTCTCCTTGTCTTCTTAGCACTCGCCGACGTCGATCTTCACCGAACAGAGATATCCTGGCTTCATCAGAGAACAAAACCCTATTCCAATCGTCTTGAGTCCATGATTCACAATTTCTAGCGAACCTAAGCCTGTGAACTCTGTGCTCACGGAGTAATTTGGGGCCGCGGGCCGGGCGGTGACTGCGTATATTGGCAGCGAGAAGCCTCCTCCTGACCGTCCATAGACTAATATGCACATTTCTTACTTCTTGGAGGTTGTTCTTAAGATCCACATACGAAGATTTGCGATTTCTCAATGCGCGACTCACAAGAAAACGATCATCCCGTGGTTGAGTACATGGTTTTCTTCCAGAACCAGGCCTTCTCTCGACGGAACCAGTCTCCTGATATCGCTGCCAGGTCCTTTGGACTGTCGAGCGACTAACATTTAGCCTCCTAGCCACAAAACATTGGCTGCAACCCTCTTCAAGCAGCGCGATAATTTTGGTAGCTTTTACCACTTTATCTACCATTTTTGATACAGCCAAACAGCATTAAATAAAGCTTTGACAGTCAAGGATATGAAATTAATCGATAAAAATTGAATAAAAGTTATGAAAGTCGATGTTAACTTCTGGAACTTCGCGCCAAAAATGTAGGATAAAAAGGGGTTTTCTGTAAAAATGAACATCAAATGAAAAATTGAATTTAGAACGTACTTTTTTAAATACCACAGCATTTTTAAAACCGGCCAGTAACGTGTACAAACGATTGAAACCTTTTTGGTATTGTATCTTTTTAAATATGAATGAAAATCAAAACCGCCCGTTTTTTTTGCAAATGAGTTTATAATTAAGGTGCTGAAGTGTGGTGAATGTGATATAAGAGTGGTTTACGTGTATTTTCATATTCAACCGAAATTCCCAGAGAAATCATCTAATTAGGTTCTCAGCGCCTAATTAATGATAACGACTTGACTTACTGACGGACAATGACTGTTAATAAGTTATACAATATGAAGAAATAAATAATATGTAAAGAAATAAGCTACGTAAGACAAGGCAGTATGGTCGAAAAGACTTTAGCCTGCCCGTAAGGGCGATCCAAACAAAAAAAAAAAAAACATGACGTGGTTTTATTTTTGACAGAACAATCATAGTTTCTTAGTTTTTCGCAGTGGCTATTTTACAAAAGTGAAAATGCAGAAATGACAGAAATACGTTTTAACTGTCGACGCCATTTTCTAATATAATCTATGGGAAGAGCTACTAACACAAAAGTAACAAATAATTCTATTTTCAAGTTGTGTAAATAACGGTAATAAAATATTCTTTATATTCGCAATAATTTAACAAATTATGCTAAACATTATTTATTTCATAAAACTTTTAAATTGCCTTTGTCTCATATATTATAATTTGGTATGAGCGATTATATCAATTGTTCTGCCGACTGGCACTAAAATGATCGAGGTTTGCGCAAGTGTGCTTGCATTAATGAGAATATATGTGTCTATTTTTATCTATGTGTGAGTCGATTTTGATAGATAATTGTGGTTTGTTTATGCTATTTCGCAGCACTACCAATATAGAATAAGCTCTGAAGCCATTTGATTTTATAGTGTTTAAGGGGTCATGTGCTTGGTTTTTTTTTAAATTTTGTTAGTGTGCTATAGATATGAACCTGTATTTTTATATAAGAATCTTATGTTATATTTTACAGAACTAATTTACAAGGAGTGGTATAATATATAAAAAATATGAATACAAAAACAAAATTCAAAGTTTCCAATTAATTCTTTAACAAATAAATTCATCTTATAAAGTATAAACAAATGTGTCAGTATATAAATCGTTTCACTGGTTTACTGGTTACCGGATATATGAATATGTGTACGTATGCTTACGTCCGTGTATAAGTATAAGTTATGCCGTAATAGAGATCACGGAGCATATAAGTGTTGCCAAGTTTATTTTTTAGAAGATCGTATCACGGACTAAAAAAGATAGTATTTTGCCAAGAATACAAGAAATATAATAGTACGCAATGGAATTTCATTAAAATTACTGCAAATCAATTAAAAATAGGGATGCAACATCGCTCATAGAAAACATCGATGTTAGGATATCGATGTTTTCAAAAGTAAAGCATCGATGTTAAACGTTCATCGAAAACCATGCATCGGTGTTACAACTAAGAAATAAAATTCTCCGGACAAATTTTGATGAGCTTTTTTTTTATGAACTTTTTTTTTAGGAAGTTTGTCTGATATTTTAACAACAGCGGGATGACATCGATGTTACGACGAAGAAATAAAATCCTCCCGGTAAATTTTAATAAGCTTATAATAAAACATCATTCATAACACATATAAGATTCCATTCAAAAGGTCGTATATTTTGTGTACGATTTCGATTACTCGATCGTACATCATACAAGAACCAAAAAGGTCGTATAAATACGATTTAAATCGTATGGTTGGCAACACTGAGCCCAATGTCTTGTGACTCGCGTTCAAAATATTCGTGTAATTTCACAATCAGCTCACAAGCGTTCAAATTATAACTACGTCCTTTTGTAGACATTTTTCTAACAATAAATAAGGTTGAGTAAACAGAGTCCAGTATGAGTGTAGCCAAGGTCAACCTATAAAACAAGATCAGTCCAAAGTATAGCAGACTCAAAAAAGGAAATCGTAATTCACTATAAAAATGAGACTGCACCACAGACTAGGTTGCACAGAGCCACTCAAGTCAATAGAGTTTTGCTTTTGGGATTTTTTCTTTTTTGACAGGTCATGGTCCGGTCATACTCAGCCCGTACCATCTGGAGCGACGATAGAGCATAGCGCGAATTCCATAACCTGCCGTATTACCTCCCATAGCCATTGGGCGAGTCACCAGTACTAGGTCTTGGCGTCAGTGGTTGACCCGGCGGCTGCTTTTTGGAGTACTGGATTTCTACCAAAGACAGTTTACTTGTTCTTGAATGGTAAATGGTGTCGTTGCTTACAATTCAGCCAATGAAGGACAATATGGAATCATGGTTTTATTTTAATACGAATATTTTGAGAATTCAATCTATTTGATTAATTATATTATTCTGATATTTTTACCAATTATTTGGATATTCGTGAATTGGAAGTGACCACTGCACTACTTTACAGAACGTGATGACGTGACATTGAAACATCGTTAATTATTATTGTTTTACATGTTGTTTTTATTTTTAATTAGTTTTATGTGTTTCATCATTAGATTATTGTACAAGAAAGTAACCCGCAACGTTAATTATATAAATAACTTAATAGCTCATTAAAATTTATTGTGTACACGTTTGACCAAAGTTATTGTGTAATTAAAAATGCGAAACGTCGAAATGCACTTCATAGATTAAATGAACTATAGTTTATATTGTAATATGACGTTACGTGAATGGTTATTTAAAATTGACTTGCATTTATTTCCCATTCAATGATGATGTGTTATTTGAAACTAAAACATTTAATATATAAAAAATATATCGAAACAGAACACCCATTACCTGTTATCCTATCTAAACAGTATTTTAACTTGGCTAGTTGGACCGAGTTAAAAATGGCAGCATTATTCATGATGGACTTATTTTGACATAATTTTAACTTCGACTGGCTATTTCGACTTGGTAAGGTCACTATTTCGACTTAATAAGTATTTAATAATCTGTGGTTACTTCTGTAGAATAATCACGGTCCTACTTTTTGTATGTGTCGGAAATTGGATTGGCGACAATCTTAGCGATACGTATATTTATTCGTTCGACAGCATTCAGGAAGGACGCTGATAACTATAATAATTTATAAAATCTGAAACTGCACAAATTGTAAAAATTTTAAGAAAACGAGTAAAATTAATTTTAGTCATGGGCGCCTTAGCTGCTGCTCTTGGTCTTCTATTAATAATTTCTACGGCCCATTCTGATGAGGCTCCGAAAGGTCCTAAAGTGACCCACAAGGTGAGTCTATTGTCAATTAATTGAGTTGGCCACGTATTAGTTTGACGGTATCCGATCATAATTTAAGCTTAAAAGTAAATTTGCTATTTATTCTCAACAACGCCTTTGTGACTTTCTAAAGGATGATAAATTAGCCATAAAGATACAATTAAATCTATAATTCAACAATGACTACGGATGACCGGTCAGTGACCTTTTGTGATGACGCCGCTTACATTTTTTTGTAAATGATATTTGGATGCAAATTCTAGTGGTTTTTATTTTCTGTGTTGGTTTTTGGTTTGTACTTAAATGCTAAACTAACTTGTATTTATTTGGACTATAATTTTATACTTATGTTCCCTTGTACAATTGTAACCTAAATTCATCTATTATTATTATTATAACATGGCAACAATTTCATATCTCAGTTGAAGAATATTAAGTAATGTTACTAGGAATTAATAGAATATAAAGAATTCAAGAAATATAGGCTATGTATTTTTATTTTATTTCTATATATTTAAGGGCAACTAATTTATTATACTAAAAAAGGGAAGAGAGACATTTGAATTTACATGAATTTAAAAAGCTCTTTTACCAATTAAGCTACAATAATAAAGCTATATTTTCAGGACACTGATGGTATGAATACAGTTCATGCCTATGGATGTCATAAAATACATCTAAGTAATATAATATGCATATTATATCCCTTAGTCGTCTTTTACGACATCCACGGGCAAGAGAGGGGGGAGGTGGGGAATTGTATTCTTCCTCCGTCACTATATGGAGTTACAGGAGTCATGTTAGTAGGTCAACTTCCCTTCAATTGTGGAGGAAGCTCTAGCTTATCAGTAGTACACTAATGAGCTGAAATGATAATGAATAACACTAGATACGTTTTCAATGCCTATTGTAGGTGATCTGTTTGCTCAGGTTCAGTTAATAAATAAATAAATAATAAGTGAATAAATAAAGAATAAGCTGTTACTATGTTACGTTTAGTATAATGGGGATACTGAGTATATTGTTATGGCATATATATATATACAGGCTATATCAGGTTATGGGGCAACTGGTTAAAAGGGAGCTAGGCAATGGTGATAGGAACCCATGAAAAAAATTTGAACGAAAAATATTGATTCGTTAAGGAATTAGAGACATGTAAATTTTTCAATTTTGTCATTGCTTTTTCATGTAAATCTGATTGAAATGTATAAAGTCAATGATACTTAATATGCAACATATTCATACTATGTTAAATGTTCATTAAAAATTGAATAAATCAATGATTACATTCACATAAGCAAGACAAACTTCACTTTAAAACAGCTGATCGGCCTATGACCATTCGCCGTTGTACCTATGTGCCATTGAAACGTTTGCGCAATTCTAGGTATGAATGAATGAAATTATACTGTCGAAGCTTTACATGCCTACATGTATTCTGTCTGTGCATGCCTACATAATACGTAACATTTAAGGCATAGACTTAGACACATTTTTTTTAAATCACTATAACTTTTATGTTATATTGTTTTTTGTGTAATGTACATTCTAATTACGATCTATGACCGATGATAAACTACAACATATTCAAACAGTTGCCCCATAACTTGATACATCCTGTATATAGTGAATTATTGTATATTGCCTTGTGAAAATAACATAACATAATATTTATTTTCATATGTAGCTAATTACAAGAATTTCAATTGTATCAATCGGACTAAGAGCAATTCAAAGAATCTGACATGAATGAACTAAACAAATATTGTTGTGTGAGAAAGGATACATTTCTTTATAAGAAGTTATAGGGAATCATCATGTTGGCTCATACGCGTCCCACTGCCAGGCTCTAGCCTCCTCCACAATGGGAGCGAAATTGACCTACTATGCCACACTGGTCAGATGTGTTGACATAACGTTTTATTTAAAGTCTTCTTTCTCTAGCATAGATTTTATATGCATATTGTATATCTTGTCTTTTTTGCCACCCACGAACAAAAGAGTAGGTAGTGAATTGTATTCTTACTCTTGTCACCACATGAAGAAGCTGTGTCAAAATAGGTAATAATTTAATATAAAAAATAAGATCTCTGCAAATCTATGTTTAACCAGTTATGTGTACTATACATTCAAGTGGTTTGCTATTTATGAACTACCTACAAAAAGGATGTGAAAGATAAACTACCTATAAGAAAACTGCCCATTATCTCATCAGAATACAATGTGGCAATTTAAATTCATTGTGTATTATGTCCCTATGATAGGATAGTCACAATAACATAGCATATATATGATTTAGTTACATATAAATATATAGCATTGGTTTACAGGTAACATTCCAAATGCGGATAGGTGATACAGACATTGGTGATGTTGTGATTGGACTGTTTGGTAAAACGGTTCCTAGGACTGTTGAAAACTTTTATCAGCTGTCCCAGAAACCAGAAGGTGAAGGATATAAAGGCAGTAAATTCCATAGGGTCATTTCTAACTTCATGATTCAAGGTGGAGACTTCACCAAAGGCGATGGCACTGGTGGTAAGAATATTTTTGGTAGACATAACTTTATCTCTATAGGGTTGAGTAGAGGTTAATATGTATTGGTATATAATGTATATAATAATCTTGAGATTTATTGTTTAAAATACCCCAATGGATATACTCAATAAATCTACTTTGAAAATTATAATATGGAACCTTGAGATTTTGCAGTTGTTCATGTTACATAATAAGTGAAGCAATAAAAATTAATGCACTGATACGCCAACAATATTTTTTATAGATTTGCTAATTGCCAATTACAGTTTCAGTAATAAAATTGATAGCAGATTTTCATTAAAACAGCCAAGGAATCTCAAAGACTTTTTGTTTAATAATAAAAGCTAAAAACGGTTCATTCACCCTATAAGTGGTTATTGTTTCTAGTTCCTGAAGAAGTATGCGATATCAATAGATTCAAATTTTGCATGCATCTTTTAAGAAATATGGAATCTTTGTTGCCTATCAAATACAGTTATAAGCTGTTAATATCCATTATATTTGTATCCTTATTCCATCACCACACGGACCCATATAATATTATCAACAAAGTATTGAAATACTCTCAGTGTAACTACATTTCAATCCAACATTTATGTCACCACTATCAGCAGGAACTACTTGATAACATGTATAGGGGGACATATTTTTATTATGTATATAAAAAATCTGTTTTAGAATCATAAAATATTGAAGACATATTGTTCTACTATCTCAAAGTATTTTTTATTATCTTATCAAAATTACAACTTGTACTTCATTCATTCTCCTGTCTTGCCTATTCCAATTACTATTGTAAATGTTTTATTTCCTCAAACTACTGTCAGCGGTCATGTCTATGCTTATCCTTTTTCTGTCCTTATCAACATCCACACAAGATATATATTTTATTAGTCTTCCTTTACTATATAAGTTTACCTTCCTTTACTATATAAGTTTACATTCACTTCGACTATTACTCTTACATATAAGCATATACAGGTATCAGGTTATGGGGCAACTGGTCAAACGGGAGTTAGGCAATGGCGGTAGGAACCCATGAAAAAAATTTGAAGGAAAAATATTGATTTGGTAATGAATTAGACATTTTTTTTTTGGCGGTGGGTTGCGGTCGGCGCGCTCCTCGCACCACTCCGTCCGGGGCGACAGAGGGGCGTAAGCACGCACACCCGCAACCCACCCACGATGCAAGTCGCCTTCGTCGTTGGGCTGACCACCGGAGCAGGGTTACTTGTCATCAGTGGTCGGCCCGACGGAATACCCTCTATTTGGGGTACCCTCCCATCGACCGACGCCCCCCCCCCCCCCCTGGGGGAGGACGTCGGTCTTTCCTCATGCGGTCGGCCTCTCGGCGGGTGACTATTTAGATAGTCACCCGCCGAGAGGCCGACCACGTCACCGGTCACGTCACCCGCCCGAATTAGAGACATGTAAAGTTTTCAATTTTGTCATCAATTTTTCGTGTAAATCTGATTGAAATGTAGAAATTAAATCAGTGAAACTTAATCTGCGACATATCCGTACTTTGTTAAATGTTCAATAGAAATTGAATAAATCAATGATTACGTTCGCATAAGCAAGACAAACTTCGCTTCAAATCAGCTGATCGGCCGATTACTGTTGGCGGCTCGTGTTTGTACCTACATGTCATTGAAGCGTTTGCGCAATTCTGAGTATAATTTTTTTTTATTGCAACCTGTGGCAAATGAGCAAACAGTACACCTGATGGTAAGTGTTGCTGCCGCTCATGGACCTTTACAAGGCCGCTGCCTACCTGCGAAGAAAGTGAAGGGAGTGTGAATGCGTGCATTGAGGCTCGGTGATACCAAAGGCACTACCATAACCTTAACCTTCCACACGCAAACACCCTCAGAAAGTTGGGCTACCGGCTCTCGCTCACCGAACGAAGCGCAGTAACAAATTGTTACTACTCAGACGTCGATTTTCTGCGAGAGCGTGGTACTACCCCAGACGGACAGGCCCGCGGCTGTAGATAGATAACTGTCGACAGTGTGGTCCTACCACTAGGAAAGGAAATGAATGAAATTATACAGTCGAAGCTTTACATGCCTACATGTATCCTGTCCTTACATGCCTACATAATACGTAACATTTAAGACATACTCTTAGACACACATTTTTAAAATCACTATAACTTTTATGTTATATTGTTTTTTGTGTAATATACATTCTAATTACGATCTATGGCCGTTAAACTACAACATACTCGAACAGTTGCCCCATAACCTGATACTCCCTGTATAATACAAAAGTATCTGACAGTGCTTGGCAGCACTTCTATAAAAGTTATCATCTTATGTGTTTAGCAGACTGAGCAGTAAATGATTAAGTTAAAGACAAACTAACATGTATAATATGCTCTTATAGGTCGCAGCATCTATGGAGAACGTTTCAGTGATGAGAACTTCAAGCTCCGTCATTATGGTGCTGGCTGGTTATCTATGGCCAACGCTGGCAAAGATACAAATGGTTCCCAATTCTTTATTACTGTAGCCAAAACCAGTTGGCTTGATGGCAGGCATGTAGTTTTTGGGAAGGTTTTGGAAGGCATGGTAAGTCATCATTGGTGCTTTAGTATGCATACTAATTCAATATATCTACTTTTTAATATTTTCTACCTTTTTCCTATTTCCATGCATAGATAATGAGAACTCTTGTCAGGAGTATTTCTAGTTTGATCTTATGTGTATCAATAATAATGTTTTGTATGTTCACAGGATGTTGTGCGCAAAATTGAAAAGACCCAAACTGGTCCCAATGACCGTCCTGTAAAAGATGTAGTTATATACAATGTCATTGCAGAAGAAGTTGCAGAACCATTCAGTGTAACAAAAGAAAGTGCATAATTCATGGCATATTATATATACTCAATAGAATAGAATGTTTAAGATGTATTCATTTCTAATTTTAAGATATAAATTTGTGCCACAATTGCCTTTAGGCCACAATTAGTTAATTGTAGAACTATTATTTTAAAATTTGAAAAGAATTTACATATGGTAAATATATTTTTTCACAAATAAAACAAAAATTTTCTATTGAATGTTTTTTATTTCTTTTAAACATAACTCTGCCTCTTCTTTGATAGAACTGTTTTTGGACATTGCTCCAAGTCTCCACGCATGTCCACAATGTTTTCTAGCTGTATCTAGTAGATTCTTTTTTATATAAGCTCTCCCTAAATTAACATACATTGCACCTAAATCATCCATATTTAAGTCTTTTGACAATTCAATAGCTTCATTAAAATACTGTATGCTTTCATCAGGTTTGCCAAGGTGGTCATATATAGTTCCAATATCATTTAACTGTATCACTATATGTTCCTTTTCTACATCGGAGATTTCTCTCATTTTGTTTAAAGAATTCATTAATAGTTTAATACCATATTCCCATTTATTACAATCAATGCACAACCGACCATACCAATCTTCAGTCATAGCTAAAAGCTTTTTATCACTGTCATTTAAATCGTTTTCAGCTGTTTTATATAATTTTTCTAAACACCACTCGTAACCCATCTGAGCAGTTGCGTATTCCTTCTTTAAATGGCTAACTCTGGCTAGTTTAGCACTTAGATGTACTACTCTTAAATCATCTTCATTTGCACCATCTGCCATAATTCTTTGTGTGACAACAATAAATAATTTCTTAGCCTTGTCTAACTGTTCCCTTTGAAGAGCTAAGTTTGCCATTACATCGTAAATGTATGTTATACCCAATTCATGTCGTATTTGTTGTGCTTGATTTAACGCTACATGTAGTAGTTGTTCTGCTTTTTCGTATTCTTCTCTTTGGATGAATAATACACAATGTTTAATCGTGTTAATAAGATCGTCTTCGGCGCTCAGTTTTTCTTTAAAGCCCATCCATGTGAAGACTGAAAAACTGATAATATATGGAGTTTTATGGTTATTTGAAAATTTTCTGTTAGTAACAACTGATAACCTCCTAATATTTCTACTGAAATGAAACAATCTATTCCACATTACTCTGCATGTTGTTGCCATTGTTTTTAGCTATATATAATATTTACATTTACTTATTAAATCTTCAAAAATAATGTATTAGCCAAGATTGGATGATTGACTCTGGATCCTTGTGTGACAACTTCATTCATATATTGTGTAACAGTGCATCTACTTTTTCATTACTATAAAATTGATTTATTCTTCTTGATCACGACATGACACTTGATTTTTTTAAATATTATAATAATAAAATCGTTTCACTAACAAAATACTGTAATTAAGTCTTCACCTCCCCGATCACGAGTAAGGAGTTAAGGAGAGGACACCACTACTATACTTTATAATTTGTGAAGGACACGAAAGGTATCGATGCTTTTTGATATAATGTATAATTTCCTTTCGATACCGATACTTTTAGTCGATGATTACTTTTTGGAAGATACCGTATCGAATAAATTATAGAAATAACTTATTTTAAATTGAATTTCTCGGAATCCCGCCAATGTTGGTGCTTTCTGTAAAAGACATGCATGCATGAAATTGATTATAAGCTATCAATGACTTCTAGAATTTGGCTAAAAAAAGTTCATCACAATCCCGCAATGAACGTATCTAGTAGGCTCTTTCCAATATACACCGTGGAATCTAATTGGCTGTTTTTTCGAAACGTACATGCTCAGTTAATGATATAGAACCGTACTATAGCATTTATTCAATAAAATAAAAACAAAATTCTTGTCATTTGCAAAATTATTTATTTCCTTAAAATATCATTTTTGTAACATGTGACGAAGGACATCGACCGTAGGTACGGTAGCATGCTAACTGACCTATTAAAATATAGACCAAGGTCGCGCACCATGGGTGCATCACAAAAGAAGAAAGGTGTGCGGGACGCGAGCGGGTGAGGTGCGACACCAAGCTCCGAGGTGTTATGTATGCAGCGGTGGATTTACACTAGGGGCAGTCGGGGCGAGTGCCCAGGGCCGCAAATTTTTTAGGGCGGCAAAATTTTGAAGGAAAAAAATTGTTTTAGTCTTATCAAGATTGCTCAACATAATTAATTAATTCTATTAATTAATAATTGTCTGTTGAATTGATAATTCAAGAAATTCAATTCATCCATTATTTGTGAATTATAATTTTGGTAACAATTAATAATCAAAATCATTTATTCAATTTATTTCCTTGGAGATTTAAAACAATAATCGATTTTTCTATGTTTCGGATTAAAGAAACTTAATTAGTATTTTTTTGTTGAAATAGTGAAAAAGTTTCGGCAATTTTTGCATCTTTCAAAACTTTAATCATACAATGAATTTAAAAAAAATGTTGTAATTTATCGATTACCCCAATTAATTTAAATTTAAACGAAAAATCTTATTTTCTGAATTAAATAAACTTGAAACAGTGCATCTTTTTTTTTAGGGGTGGGCCATGGTCAGCGCACCCGCGCTCGGGTCCGTCCGGGACGACGGAGGGGCGGCATGCGGCCCCATGGCCCACCCGTAGCAATGTCGCCTTCGTCGTTGGGCTCACCACCGGAGCAGGGTGGCTTGTTGTCAGTGATCGGCCCGACGGAATACCCCGGTCGCGGGATACTCTCTCCTCTCGTCGTCCCCTCGGGGACGACGGTCGCCGTCGCGCGGTCAGCCTCTCTGCGGGTGACAGACTAAATACCCGGTCCAGTCACTCGCGGCCTCGGCTAGGGCGGCATTAGGCACAGATACTCGCGCCTGCGCCGCCGGAGTCGCCGGCGGCGGATTGCGTCGTCGTGGAGGCGTTCCTTCCGCGCGCGCTCCGCCGCCTCCTTCCGCGAGACAACTGCCTCGCAGAAGGCGGTGACCGCGTTCCAGTTCCTGATGCTGACGAGAATCTCCCTAGCGATAGTCGGCAGCGTCAGGTCGGCACCGATGATTGCGACGAGATCACGGCGCTGCTCAGCCCACGCGGCACACACCTCGAGTGTGTGCTGCGCCGTCTCCTCGTCGCAATTGCAGTGGCCAGTGTGCTCCCCTCCTGACAATCTTGTGCAGGTACTTACCGAAGCATCCATACCTCGTCAAGACCTGCACTAGTCGGAAGTAGAGGACCCCGTGCGTCCGCTCCAACCACTCCATCAGCCACAGTCGGAAGGCCTCTACGATCCAGACACCGTACCGAGGCCTCTCCAGCCGGACTGCCCAACGAGCCATGACGTTTCGGCGGGCGTCGCCCCGCCAGGCGGTAAAAGCCTTCAAGGAGACGATGCCGCCCCAGGGGCGCCTCTCCGACACCTGCCGGGCGAACATCTCCGCCTCCAGGTCCCACGAGGGTGTACCGGCCAGGAGGCACGCTGCCTCCGCCGCCACCGTGCGGTAGCCGCGTATAGCCCTGACCACCATGACTCTCTGTGGACGACACAGGAGGGCCATGAGACGGACGGTCAGGGACCCCGCCCACACCGGTGCGCCGTACAAGACCATCGACCGGGTGACCCCCGCGTACAGCCATCGGCACGTAGCACTGGGTCCACCCACATTCGGCATAAGCCAAGAAAGGGCGAACGCCACGCCGACAAGCCGCGGAGCAAGTCGATGGAAATGCTCCTGGAACCACCAATGCCCGTCGAGCACCAGGCTCAAGTACTTCATAAGGGCCCGGATGCTGATGTCAACCGAGTTGACGGTGATCGAGACGCCGATGGGAGGACCCATACGGGGCCCGTGGAACAAGAGGGCCTCCGTATTATCCAGGGCCACCCTCAACTCCAGCACCTCAATCCGCCTGACGATCTCCTCGGTGCCGAGAGTCGCCAGGCTTGCCGCCTCCTCCAGCGTCCCACCGCGAGCTGTGACGAGCGTGTTGTCGGCGTAACAGATCACGCCCAGCCCGGGCGGAAGGCTCCCTCTCAACGCCCAGTCGTAGTCGATATTCCACAGGGTGGGACCGAGGACCGATCCCTGTGGGACACCGCATATCATGGGCGTTCGCACAACGTCCCCTAGTCGGTAGGTGTAGAGGACGTTGCGCCCCTCCAAATTCTCTGCCACCAGCCGCCTCAGGTAAACAGGCACCTCGTGATACTGGACGCCTCCCTGATTCAGCTGAATGGCAGACTGTTGAATGCGTTGGCGGTGTCCCTAAACATCACCAACTGCACTCCTCCGCCGGTGACGGCCTCTGTCGTCACGGCCCTCAGGCGTAGCAGGGCCGCGATCGTCAAACGACCCCTCCTGAACCCAAACTGGACATCCGACAGATCGGTCCCGGTGCCGACGAGGTGTCGCTCGATGCGGGCAGCCAGCACCCTCTCTAACAGCTTACCCGCATTATTGAGCAACACGATGGGCCTGTAGGCTGAGGCCGACTCGGGAGACCGTCTCAGTTTCGGCAGGAGCACCAGCCTCCCCTCTTTCCAGCTCCCAGGGAACGGCCCAGACGCCAAACAAGCGTCGAACAGTTTCCTGAGGCGTGGTCTCAGGTGTTCGAGGACCAGAGCCAGCACCCGGTTGAAACAGCGCATGCTACCACCTAGAGTCCATTTTACAAACATATATAGATTCATTTGATGCGGTTTGTTTTTGGAGTTTCGGCGCGAATATAAAAATGTCATGTTAAGTTCTTGTATTATGTTCATCTTTTTAGTGTTATATTGAATAATTTTGCTGATATTTTATGTTATATAATACAGTTAAGGTGCTGAAGTGTGGCGAATGTGATATAAGAGTGGTTTACGTGTATTTTCATATTCTACCGAAATTTTCAGAGAAGTCATTAATTAGATTGTCAGCGCCTAATTAATGGTAGTGACTTGACTTACTGACGGACAATGACTATACAAAGCTTATACAATATGAAGAAGTGGTAAATAAAATGTAATACGACGTTTCTACGTTCTATGGATAATAGAGAAATACGTAAACGAGCTGAACGTTAGAGAAATGTTTATTCTTCAGATCTCGAGTCCTCATTAGATGACGAATTTGTGTACTTCCATGCTTATTGCACTGGAAAATGATGGATCAGAATTCGCACTCCGATCTTTTGAAACTGTTGCATGCAAACGACTGAGTTTTCAAACGTGGAGATCGCCTATCGAATATTTATGACATTAGCTGTAACAAACTGTAGCGCAGAACGATCGTTTTCATATTTAAAGAGAGTTAAAAACTTCATACGTTCTACAATGACTGCTAATAGACTCAATAGCTTAGCTATTCTATGCATCGAATCAGACTTACTTCAACGTTTAGATTGCAAAGATTTAATCGACCAATTGGCAATTCAAAAAGTCACGTGTTTTTGCCTGTGATAAAATTGATGTAATCTAATTATGAGTCACGCGAAAAAAAAATGTTTTTGGAATATATAACATATAATAAAGTTTTTGCAATAAACTAATTATTTTAATTTCGAAAAATAAAACATGTAAACTATAAGTTTAAGTAAATTTCTAGTATTGGGGCGGATTTTTTTCCGATGCCCAGGGGCGGCATTAAGTTAAATCCGGCCCTGTATGTATGTCTAACATTATTTTGTTTTACCTATTATTGCGATTTAATACGATTGCTATGTCGTAGGCATGTTGGGAACAATAACGTTGCATGTCATACAAACTTAAGAATAGACATTATCACACTTTTTTCTAAATGTACTATGTTTTTAGTTATGTGGGGATATTAAGAATGATTAACTGAGTAAACTGAGTTCAGAGGGTTTCACGAGAACAGCCAATTAAATTCCACGGTGTATAGTATTACTCTATGGCGGGAGCTCTTAACCCACGGAGTTATATACAGGAGGTCGAACGGTATACGCTTTTCCATAAAATTTTCGGTCACAAAAATGAAACCAGATCTTAGTTCTCTTGGCGGCGCTAGTGTGTCATGTGCACCCACGAAATATAGCTACATATACCTATATATAAACATGAATATATATATTTAAACATTTTAATTTAACATAAATAATAATAAAAAGAAATGGGAAGGTGTTGTGCTGTTCAAGGTTGTGTTAGTGGACGAAAAGCATATGAAGGTGTAAGAAAAGTGTCATTTTTCAAACCACCAAAAGTGAGTAACCTCAAAATAATATTTGTTAAAAATTTGTGTTATGAAAAATTAATTTATAAATGTGTAGTGTTGTTTTAGGTGATAAAAGTAAATGTTATTCAATAAATGATATTAAATCACCTGAATACTTTCCAATTTGAATGAAATCTTCGGATTTAAAATATCACGGTAAAATATGCTGAACATATGTTTCAGTAATCGTGAGATGTGGCGCGCTCTACCGGCAAAAAGTTCTGTCCCCTAAATTGAGACCATTCTTTTAATTTTACGTTCGGACTCCTGTATATAACTCCGTGTCTTAACCACTCAAAGCCAAAGCATTTTGGCAGTTTAAGTACTCAATTTAGATGTTGCCAGGAGATAAAAATATCTTCTTTTAAAATTCTTTATTCTCAAATAATATTTAATTTTTACTCTTTTGTGTCTGTGGTGGACTTTATAGTCGCCACATAGAAACTCTTTGGAGTTTTATATTCTTTTAATTATTTAAAGTACTGTCATTATTATACCATTCTATGTATCAATTTTGAGTTGAATAAAGCCATTATTTGGTCATGAATATTATTGTTATTTCATAACAATTTATTCAACTCAATAATAAAATAAAATTGTTGCCTGAACGAAATCTTAACATGGAAAAATATCTTCGTCCAATTGTGTTAGATCTCGATCCTTCGTCACCAACGACATCTCAAGAGTGGACTCATTGGCTCTCTACATTTAATAATTTTTTACTTGCTAATGATACCGGAGAAAAGGTCAGTAATACAATAAAAATGCAACTTCTTATTAATCACGTGTCACCAAAAGTATATCAATTTATTAATGAATGTACTGGTTTTGAAATTGCTCTAAGCACACTCGACGGCATATATAATAAACCAAAAAATGAGATTTTTGCCCGACATATATTAGCCTCACGAAAACAGCAGCAACATGAAAACATACAACAATATATCATCATTCATCATCATTTCAGCTCATATACGTCCCACTGTTGGGCTCGAGCCTCCTCCACAATAGGAGAGAAATTGACCTTACTATACCATGCTGGTCAGACAGGTTGGTAAAGGGTTTTATTTCGAGTTTTCCTTCTCTTGCATAGATGTTATATGCACACTATATCCCTTAGTCGTCTTTTACGACATCCACGGGCAAGATAGGGAGTGGTGATTTGTATTCTTACTCCGTCACCACACGGAAAGACACACAAAAATATATACAACAATTAAAAATTCTCAGCAAGGATTGTCAATTTAAAGATGTCAATGCAGAAAATAATAGGAATGATTTCATTAGAGATTCCTTTATTGCTGGCGTTAATTCTAATAAAATTCGTGAGCGATTACTTGAAAATTTTAGCTTAACTTTGGATGAAGCAGTTAGCCAAGCACAAGCAATTGAGACAGCTGAACATAATGCGCAAAAATTTAATAATGTTATTGATAATGATCTGGTCATGGCTTTGCCTAATATAACAAGACAAGATAGAAAGAAATCTCCTATTCAAAGTTGTCCACTAAGACAGTGCTTCTTCTGAGGGGGTGAAATTCATCGTCGCTCAAATTGCCCTGCTTTAAACGTTAACTGCTAAAATTGCCAGAAAAGGGGGCATTATGCAAATGTTTGTAAATCCTAAAACAAACCTCAATGGCATTACAAACGAGATGAATACGTTTAACGTTATTGCTCTCGTTGCCCCATTGAGCCTTCAGAAGTCTGTTGTCACAATTTAAGTTAATGATAAGCAAGCTAGTGCCTTAATTGACTCCGGAAGCACTAAAAGCTTCATCAATTACGATTTCTACATGAAATCTTCTTTTAAGAAAATAGAATCTACAGAATCTGTAACGATGGCGCAGACAACGCATACAATTAATTGTGAAGGACTCCTTCTGGCAACAATCATTCTAGATCATAGATGATAATATATACAAAAATGCTCCACTTCTTATCGTAAAATATCTTTGTGCTGATATTATTTTAGGACATGATATATTGAAAAAACATTCGAAACTTGAAATAAATTTTGGTGGACCTCGGTAACCAGTTCAAATATGTAGTGTACTAGCTTCATCTTTACCACCAGCGTCTTTATTCTCAAATTTAAATAGTAACTGCACTCCAATTGCAATAAAATCTAGGAAATACAATATTGATGATTTGAAATTCATCGAAAATGAAATAAATCAACTTTTATCTGACGGTGTTATAGAAGAAAGTAGATTGCCATGGCGCGCTCAAGTTCTTATTACTAAAAATAAAAACCCCGCAAAAGATTAGTTATAGATTATTCTCAAACCATCAATAGATATACAGATTTGGGCGCATATCCCTTACCAAATATGGAAAAGATGGTGAATGATATCTCTAAATACGAATATTTCTCTAAAATGGATTTAATAAGCGCTTATCCAAGTTTTAATATTAGAATCTGAGAAACAATATACAGCCTTCGAAGCATGTGGTAAGCTTTATCAATTCTGTAGAATACCGTTTGGTGTAACAAATGGAGTACGTGCTTTTCAAAGGGTTATGGACTGGCTAATTAAAGAAGAACGTTTAACAGATACATTTGCTTATCTAGATGATGTGACGATATGTGGCATAGATAAATCAAGTCATGATAAAAATTTACAAAAATTCATGAATGCTGTAAATAAATATAAGTTAACTGTAAACAAAGGTAAATCTATGTTCTCACTAACTTTGATAAATCTTCTAGGATATAATATATCGAATAAGTCTATTAAACCAGATCCAGATAGACTCGAACCGCTTATCAGTATGCCGCCTCCGAAAGATAATTGTTCACTAAAACAAGTTTTAGGTATGTTTTCACATTATTCTAAATGGATACGGTTCACCGAAAGAGTGCACGATCTCGTGAATCTAGTATTTCCTTTAAATGATAAAGTTAAATCAGCCTTCGAAAACATAAAAACATGCATTACAAAGGCTACACTATTTTCTATTGATGATAATAAAATATTCATAGTGGAAACAGATGCTTCTGATAATGCTATTGCGGCTACATTAACACAGGAAGGACGCCCTGTAGCATTCTTTTCACTAACGCTATCTATGACAGAAAAACGACATTCAGCTGTAGAAAAAGAAGCTTATGCTATTGTGGAAGCTCTACGTAAATGGCGACATTTTTTGATCGCAAGACCATTCCGACTAATAACAAATCAGCGATCAGTTTCTTTTATGTTTAACCACAGTCACAAAAGTAAAATAAAGAATGAAAAGATAGAACGATGGCGAATAGAGTTATCTTGTTACAAATATGATATTATTTACAGACCAGGCAAGGAAAATGACGCTGCCGACGCTTTATCACGTATCTGCGCTATACACAGATACTAAATTGAAAGATTTACACAATGAATTATGTCATCCTGGTGTAACCAGAATGGCTCATTGGATACGAAGTAAAAATTTACCATTTTCCGTAGAGGAAATAAAAAAGATTATCAACACTTGTCCGGTCTGTGCAATCGTAAAGCCACGTTTTTTTAAGAATAACAGCTGTCTAATAAAAGCTACTTCACCATTCGAAAGATTAAATATAGACTTTAAAGGTCCAGTACCTTCACAATCATCTAATAAATACATACTTACAATCATTGATGAATACTCTCGATTTCCATTTGCATTTCCATGCAGAGATACTTCTGCTGAAACTGTTATAAAACATCTTTCAACGCTTTTCTGTACTTTTGGATTGCCAGCTTATATTCATACTGATCGTGGTTCTGCTTTTATGTCACAAGAATTAAAAAAAAATACTTACATGAACGGGGTATATCTACGAGTAGAACTACAGCATATAATCCTAAAGGAATGGACAAATAGAACGTGCAAATGGTACTATTTGGAAGACCATTCAATTAGCTCTAAAATCACATGATCTACCTATCTAAAAATGGGAAATGGTTCTTAACCAAGCTTTCCATTCAATAAGGTCACTGTTGTGCATAGCTACAAACCAAACTCCTCATGAGAGAATGTTTGTACATAATAGAAAATCGAATAATGGTCATTCAGTTCCTACGTGACTCTTAACGCCTGGGCCTGTCTTACTAAAGAAGCACCACAGGTCTAATAAATACGCTCCAATTGTTGAAGAAATTGAGCTATTGGAATCAAATCCAGATTATTCGTTTGTCAGGCTATCCAATGGACAAGAAACAACTGTATCTAACACACATCTAGCACCGGCAGGCATAGAGAGTGAACAAAATGATGAGCTCATAGATTCTGAAAGTAATTCTTCTTTTGTATCTGTAGAGAGCAATTCACCTCAACCTCCACCTATTCAGCGAACAACTAGAATCCGAAGACCACCTACATATCTTCAAGATTATGACACTTCTATGTAGCACAAAACAAAGCTGGGAAGAATGTGGTAGACTTTATAGTCGGCCTGTAGGTATATAAAGTACACAGAGTAGGTGCACCTAAAGAAGTTTTCACTTCTATAATCAATATCTTTTGTCAAATACATTCATTTCATTTCTTATAAATACGAATGCCCATGTGAAAAATATGCAAATGTCATTGAAGCGAATACGAATATTCGTTACGTCCCTAATTATTACTATAGATTTGATAGTGTAAAAACTATAGTTTTTGTTCCTATAAACATTTCTTATGTTTCAACTCTTTTTCCACACATATTATTAGGTAAATGTATTACTTGTCAATGTATTACTCCAATTAATTTCAATTGAAATTGCAGAAACATATAGCTTCTTTACATAAATTTCGTGTGGTAAGAATACAATAGACCATTTATCTTACCCTGTGTCCTTTTCTTCAGAATCAGAACGCTGGAGCCCAGCAGTGGAATGTATGTGACCAAAGTTGTAAAATAATTTATTCGACTAAATAATCAAGTTAAAGTTCGACTAAATTAATATATAGAGTTTGTAGCTGCAGTGTAAATAAAAAAGTATTAAAAAAAGTGCTGTCAATGTCAATATACATTGAGTGATTGAGAAAAGTGGAAAAATAGAAAAATACATTATCCTATTTTATTTGTCGCGGGGTAGTTATTCGTTATTTATCGGTGTCATTGTAAATCCAATTAGAAAGCGAGCAACTAGAATAGATACGAAGTGTGTATGTATAAAATGCTAGGACTAAGTTGACGTAACGGTGGCCTATTCCAATAACTTGATTATTGGAGTAATGCTGCCACGGGCTCAAGACGCTTTCGTAACAATCTAAATGGCAAAGCAATAGGCACACATAAAAATGTATGGAATTAATGGCTCAGATTTTCCTCCGGTTAAGGAGGATACATTTTGTAAATATGTTTTGTACTACGAGATAAATAATTCATGGTACGTAAGTGTTCCTTGTCCTTGTACTTTTTGCTTGTGTTTTGTGCCTACATGAGTTGTTTATTTACAGGGTCCGTATTTGGGATTTGATAATATTGATACCGAATGTTCTGTTCGTGCTGTTCTTAGTAGTAAGATTTAACAAAGCCCAATTAAAATTGCGTGCTACAAGTAGTCCCATATTCCTGACTTTTTATACATTGGTATGGGGCAATGTGATCATAAGTTTGGTGCGATGTGGTGTTTCCATGACTGTAAATGCGGCAATACCCCTAGGTGGGCTTGTAGACAAGATCTTGTGGGTCATGGTCAGATTTTTTCTACTTGCTACTGAGATGAGTGTTGTCATTTTTGGTTTGGCGTTTGGTGAGTTTAACCTTCATATTTTTTATCATTATTTGAGTTTAGTCACAAAATTTATACTTTCACCATTTGTTTATAGTACATAGTAAAAAAAACTATGTTGCTGATTCCTTTGTGAATAATATAGAAAAAAAAAATGGTTAAAAAACAAACATATTTTTGTATTTCTATGTATTTTTTTATTATAAAGGCCGATCTGTTCTTAATAAATTACTTATAATTGATTTTGTGATAATATTAACAAATTATTAAAAGAATAACATTTGAAAAAGTAATTTTTATGTGTTCAGGTCACTTGGATAGTCGCAGCAGTATTAGATATGTGCTACTGGCAACATCACTCATATCCCTTGCATTTACTGTAACGCAAGGCACCCTTGAGATTGTGATGCCTGATGATATATTCCATATTGACACAAGAGACTATGATCTGTTTGGCCATGGAGGCATGCTGTTTTGGTTCATATCATCATTAGTATTTGCTCTCATTTATTTTTTAATTCTACTCCTTCCATGGATACCGTTAAGGGAATATCTGGCCTTACCAAGTAAGTATAAAATGTAAATATTTAAACTTTTGTCTTAGCCATAATCATTATAACTAAAATGCATTAGAACATGCCTGGTAGATGGTTTCTAATTCAGCATGAATGCCAACTAGTCTTGTATCTATATACTAGATATGTATATGTAGGTAAATTTTGCTGTTGTCATCATTCGCCTGACCTTTTTCTGATCTATATATATATATATATATATATATATATATATATATATATATCTAGCTATCTAGATCTATATAAGGTTGGCTCAGTTAGTCTTAGACAGATATATAAGTATAGTGGACTATTTCAATGATTTTTGTTATGACTTTTAAACTTTATGGCTTTTATATAGGGTCATATCCTTGTGCTGAGGGTCTAAGAATACAATTCTGTTGTCCGTGGGTGTCATAAAGGACGACTAAGGGATATTATATGCATACAAGTCTGCGCAAAAGAAAGAAAACTCAAAATAAATCCCTATGCCAATCTGTCTGAATAGCATGGTATAGTATTTTCATCCTATTGTGGAGAAGGCTCAAGCCCAGTTGACATATACAAGCTGAAATGATGATGATAGCATCTGTGTTAAACTTGTATGAGAAATATATTATATTTGCATGCTATATAATTAATTTGCATTCATAATTATGCACAAATAAAAGAGTTTAATAAAGAACACCTAGTATATACTAGAGTAATCTTGGTTAGGTAACAAAATAATTTGTTAATGCTGAGTAATATCATTTTAATTGCTCATTATATTGACTAACTGTGTAATTAGAGAATAAATCTATTTATGTTATGTATATTAGTTGTAATTGTTTTGTGCTCAATACATAAAACTACTGTTTAGTGCCTGTTTATTGTATATAAACATAATATTGTTCATGTCACGTACTATGTCATTGTTACAACTATCAGCTCTAACTTTAATTTATCTTAAAGACAAAATTATTAGCGGACTTTCCGCTAATCATTTTGTCTATAAGGTACGTGCTTTTAGTTGTATAACTTTATTATGATTGATATTAGCAGTGCCTAACTTATCAAATTACTCAATTCAAATTTATACAAAATGCATTGCTTGTACATAGGCTTTGTTAAAAGTAAGAAATTATAAACTAAACACTGTGCAAATACATTATGTATTGCTAAATACTTTAAAAATATAATTGCGTATATGAAAAAGATTTATTGCAATATGACAACACTCATTTTTATGGGAAATATTTTTTGTCCATATTTACAATTACCTTTGAAGATAACAATTTAAGGTTTGGTTGCAACAGTTCTTAAGTTATCTTAAGATATAGTATAATGATAATTTATTTAAATTTCTAATTTACCTGTTAGTGAACTAGAAGAAAAAACTTCTACAGAGGAACTGTCTTAATATTACATACTAGCAAATTCCCGCGGTTTTACCGCTGTAGTAACCGATCCCTTGAAGATTACCCAGAAGAAACAGACAGACAAAATATATTTAAACTGGTTTTAAGGCATAGGTAACATGTAACTAACCATGTCAGCATAAAAAAATGTATTTTTTTTGACATTACAAACAAACACTTCAATTTTATTTATTTCTATAGATTAAAGATGTGCCTAACATAACATTTCCTCCTATAATGGGCTGGAAGGTGGTCAAGCATGATCATGCACTTACTTAAATATTATGTTGCTGACAAAGTGTATAGCTTCATTCTAACTCAAGACAATGAGGAGCAAAATATGATGCTTTTTTTTTGGGGTGCGTTGCGGTCGGCGCGCTCCTTGCACCACTCCGTCCGGGGCGACAGAGGGCCGTAAGCACGCACACCCGCAACCCACCCCACGTGCACGTCGCCTTCGTCGTTGGGCCGACCACCAGAGCAGGGTTACTTGTCATCAGTGGTCGGCCCGATGGAATACCCCCTATTGGGGGTACCCTCTCATCTCCAGCCGGACTGCCCAACGGGCAATGACGTCTCGGCGGGTGTCGACGCGCCAGGCGGTGAGCTGCCTCAACGAGACCACACCGCCCCCCGCTCGCACCCCCGTCACCCGCCGATACAATCCGGCGAGCATTTCCGCTTCCAGGTCCCGCGGGGGAGTCCCGGCCAATAGGCACGCTGCCTCCGTCGCCACCGTGCGGTATCCGCGTATGACCCTGACCGCCATGGCTCTCTGTCGTCGCCACAGAAGAGCCCTGAGTCGGACGGTCATGGACCCCGCCCACACCGGTGAGCCGTACAGGGCCATCGACCGGATGACCCCCGCGTACAGCCGTCGGCACGTAGCGCTTGGTCCGCCCACGTCTGGCATAAGCCACGATAGGGCGGACGCCGCGCTGACGAGCCGTGGAGCGAGCCTGCGGAAATGCTCCCGGAACCACCATTGCCCGTCGTGCACCAGGCCCAAGTACCTCATATGGGCCCGGATGCTGATCTCAACCGACTGTGGACGGTGATCGAGACGCTGATTGGGAGGGCTCATACGGCGCCCATGGAACAAGAGGGCCTCCGTCTTGTCCAGGGCGACCCTCGACCCCAGCGCCTCGATCCGCCTGACGATCTCTTCAGTGCCTAGAGTCGCCAGGCTTGTCGCCTCTTCTAGCGTCCCACCGCGGACTGTAACGAGCGTGTCGCCGGCGTAACAAATCACGCCCAGCCCGAGCGGGAGGCTCCCCCTAAACGCCCAGTCGTAGCCGATGTTCCACAGGGTGGGTCCGAGGACCGACCCCTGCGGGGCACCGCACGTCATGGGCGTTCGCACAACGTCCCCTGCTCGGTTGGTGCAGAGGACGCTGCGCCCCTCCAAATAGTTTGCCACTAGCCGCCTGAGGTAAGCTGGCACCCCGTGATACCGGAGCAGCTGAATGGCAGACTATTGAATGCGTTGGCGATGTCAGTGTCTGGCGGAGCCATGACCGGGGGCGTGTGTTCCGCCCGCCGTAAAATATGATGCTTAGTGCTTTTGCAAATTTTATGAGATCAGATGTCTGCGTCAACCCATATCCATGTTGTGACAGAATAAGAATACATTTCTCTTATTTAGCTAGTGGGTGTCGTAAATGACATAATTGAGAATGCCATCTTTGACCATATGCCATAAGACAAATATACAATGTCGTTAGATGAATAATGATAATCGCTACATAAGGCGAGTAGATTGGCAATCATCATTGCTGTGTATAACGTTTTCTTGGGAAAATGCTACTGTCCATTTGCCTGATGATTCTTGAATGGGTTTTAAAGAGACGTATTGTAAGATAGGGACATCATGGAATAAAACTTTATGCCACCTGACCAATGTATATATATTAATATAGTAGACCACGATTTGCCTGTGGTGACAGATTAAGAATACAATGGCACATCAACCCTTATTGTTCCTATGGGAGTCGTAAAAACCGACTGAGAGATCACTCTCAGGGTGTCCTAGGGAATAGACTGCTTCACTCTTTTGGGAAACTCATATGAGCTACGATCGTCAATGTGTCTGCAAAGTGTGACATTATGGCAATGTCTCCCATGTCGGAGGCCTATACCCAACTGTGGACCTCGATGAAAGGTGTGCAGCTGCAACAGAATCATGAATATTGTGTAATCATACAATGCCATATAAATATATTAAAATTATTTTCAGCAAAATTGTCCTTCTATCTTTACGTGTTGTTATTGGCGCTTCTCGACACGACCCAGGCGGTGGGCGCTGGGTTACTCGTATGGGGCAATATGCAGTCTGGCCTCTGCGTCGTGGATATCACTACGTGGCTGTACTTTTCCCTCTACACACCTCTTGTGTATCACACGTTTCTCAGCGAATTTTTCAGGTAGGCTTTATGATTATAGCTTTTTGATTTGGGTATGTCAAGGTTGTCTTAGGTAGGCGAGGCAGTACCTGAAAATGTAATTGAGTTTAAGCACCGTAAGCGCTCACGTTCTCCGTGTGGTAACGTAGTAAGAATACAATTCATCACCACCCCCTATCTTCACTGTGGTTGTTGTAAAATAAGACTAAGGGTTTAAATATGCATATAACAGCTATACAAGAGAAGGAAAACTCGAAATAAAATCCTATATCAACCCATCTGACCAGCGGGGCATACTAGGGCATTTTCCATCCATTTCGATAGGTCATTTCATTTTCCGTAGGTTAATTTCACTTCTCCCCAGGAGGAGACTCGAGCCCAGCAGTGGGACTTATATGAGTTGAATTGATAAATGATGAAATGGTACTTAATATTTTTATGAGCCATTGGTTGCATGCGGCGTAGAACTGCTGGGGAAGGTCTATGTTCAGTAGTAGATGTTAACTTACAAAGGATTAGCAAGGCTTTAAATCGCATATCGGCCAGTGTTAGTAATAACTAATAACATGTACAATGCTTAATATAATATATTGGCTTGGTCACAGTTTTTTTGACCAATGGCATAGAGACGACAACCTATTAATTCTTTAGAAGCAGTTTTTGGAAAATCTTAACTTATGAATATTGACAAATAGATAATTGATGTACAGTTGAAACTCGATTAACCGGACTAATTGTTGTTGTTAGGCATTCGGATAATCGAAAATCCAGAAAGCCAAATGTATGAAAAACCTCCTTTGCTTTTGTGCATATGTAGTATGTACATAATTTTATGTGTTTATTAAAAGACGAATGCATATATTATACCGCAGGGCATGCACGTCAGAGCGGAATAACAATTTTACTAACTAAAACAATAACGAAATGCACATGGGACATCGATCCCGCGGGGCGCGGGCGGGACATGCCATTTTGGAGTTCGGACACGTTCATGCTTGCATAAATTCGATTTGTAGGTACTATGCATAGGTTGCGGCTGGTAGTCTGGATAATCGCGAATTCGTATAACAGGACCGGATAATCGTGAATCCGTATAACAGAGGTCCGGATAATTGAGTTTCTACTGTAGATATATATATATATATTTATATTTAAGTTTTTGATATTTCTAATTTGAATTTTTCCATGCGGTGACGGAGTAAGTATACAATTCACCACTCCCTATCTTGCTAGTGGGTGTCATAAAAGACGACTAAGGGATTAAGTGTCCTTATAACATCTATGCAAGAGATGGAAAACTCGAAATAAAACCCTATACCAATCCATTTCGGAGACGCGTGCCCGCGGCGGCATGGTCTCAGTTCAGGAGATCATCGCCTGGCGGGTCGACGCCCGCCGAGAAGTCATTGCCCGTTGGGCAGTCCGGCTGCCTCGGTATGGTGTCAGGACCGTCGAGGCCGTCCGGCCGTTGCTGATGGAGTGGTTGGAGCGGACGCACGGGGTGCTTTCCTTCCGACTGGTGCAGGTGCTGACGGGGCACGGTTGCTTCGCCAAGTACCTGCACAAATTGACAGGAGGGAGAGCATACCGTCTTGCCACCACTGCAATTGCGACGAGGACACGGCGCAGCACACGCTCGAGGTATGTGCCGCGTGGGCGGGGGAGCGCCGTGAACTCGTCGCGATTATCGGTGCCGACCTGACGCTGCCGACCATCGCCAGGGAGATGCTCGACAGCGTCAGGATTGGGAAGCGATCGCCGCCTTCTGTGAGGCCGAGGCGCAGGCGCGAATATCTGCGCCTAATGTCGCTCTAGCTGAGGCCGCGGTTGATCGGGCCGGGGAATTTAATCCGTCACCCGCAGAGAGGCTGACCGCGCGACGGCTACCGACGTCCCAGGACGTCGAGAAGTGAGGGTACCCGAAAGGGTATTCCGTCGGGCCGACCACTGACGATAAGTCACCCTGCTCTGGTGGTCGGCCCAACAACGAGGTGACGTGGGTACGGGTGGGTTATGGGCCCGCGCACCGTCCTTTCATCGCCCCGGACGGAATGGACCGCGCGTGCGCTTACCATAGCCCAACCATAAAAAAAAAAATACCAATCCATTTGAGCAGCGTGGTATAGTAGATCAATTTCCATTCCCTTGAGGATGAGGCTCGATCCCAATAGTGGAACATATATAAGTTGAAATGATGATGATGAACTTTAATGAATCTAACGTGGGACCTCCCACATTGCCCTCAGCAACGCCCCAAGGTTCGTACCCCATGGTACGAACAACAAGGGATGTCCTTGGGCCCCTTTGCTTAAATATTTTGGGTTGAGAGCCCTCAGCGCTCACCACTAGTCCGCGTAAGGGTGTAACAGCCATCTGAGGCTAACACTCCTAGTCCGAACAAAAAAAGGAAAAGATGAATTTCATTTCATTATATTTAAAATTGTATTATGTGAGATGCATAAAAGTAGGTGAAATGTGTTTATTTAAATAAATAAATAAATTAGCGGGATTTAGTATAGCGAGTAGTTACGACTTAGTATAGCGAAAAATCGATTTAAGACTCATAGTCTTAAATCGATTTTTACTGTATTGAGGATAAAGTCTCAAGAAAAATAATGTTAAATAATCCAATTTGGTAAGACTTACTTCGTCTAGAAGTCTTACTTAATTGTGAGGTAAGCATTTCAAAACTGAATCTCCAATAGATGTCATTCGCTGTTGTTTCCTGAATTGCAAAATTATATACTGTATTATCTAGTATTTATAAATGATAGAATGACGTTTACAGCGGTAAACGTTGGTTAACTGTGACGGGAGTTAATTGATTAACCGAATTTAAGTTGTTGATTTAATAGATATACATTCCCTCGTAGAATAAATTTCACTCTATAATGTTTACGCGAAATGATAAGCCCTTATTCGTTCCGCCAACGCAATAACACGTGAATTCATAATAGACTCGTACCGACAAAAAATAAATACGACGAGATATATATTTTTTTTATAAACGTGCATAAATTAAACATAGGCTCTGAACAACAATAATGGACCGTACAAAGTATTGTTCTGCTTGGGAATCGAACTCACTACACTAGCAGGGTAGGTCTTCTCTTCTTATCTTTACCACTACGCCAGCTGTGCAAAATATGGAAAGATTAACTTATATCTAGTCTAATTTTAGCGGAGTTGTCGCGCGATATTTTGGACTGCATGCTAGGTACACTAATATTCGGGTGACTGGACCGGGGATTAGTCCGTCACCCGTCGAGAGGCCGACCGCGCGGACGGTGACTGACGTCCCAGACGGAGGACGTCGTGAGGGACGGGTACCGCGCGATCGGGGTATTCCGTCGGGCCGACCACTGAAGACAAGGAACTCAGCACCGTTGGTCGACCCAACGGCGAAGGCGATGTGCAACGGGTGGGTCATGAGGCCGCGCGGCGAGCCACTGTCGCCCCAGACGGAGCTGGGCAGCGAGCGAGCTGACCATGGCCCACCCCAAAAAAACAAAAACTTCCACTAATATTGCTAAGTACCATGATAATTAGTTATTACTTAGATAGATGAGATTTCTGGTCTACTATTTATCTACTACTACTACTAAAGAAGAATCAGCCATAAAATGATTGTTACCTTGAGTGATTGTCATGCTAGAAAGACCTCGTATATAATAACAATTTGTTTCTAGTGTATCTCAGCCAAGCATCATGTTCTCTTACAAGGCTCAAATGGATGAACCTTTGGACGACGACCAAGTCTCATTGCCGCATCAGCAGAGTTTCAGTTCACTTAAAACTGATTCAGATTACATTTACCAGGTAACATTTTAAAGTCATACTTTCTTCTTATAATTCGAGTACATATTTATATGTCTTGCTCTTCCGTGTGGTGACGAAGTAAAAATACAACTCACCACCCCTTCTCTTGCCCGTGGGTGTCGTAAAAGACTACTAGGAGATATAATATGCACATAACAGGTAAGAAGCAACAATGAAAAAAAAAATTAATGACAACACGTCGGACCAGCGCGGTATATGAGGTTAATTTCCTTCCCATTGTGTGAGGATGGAGTCCAACAGTGTGACTTATTTGGGCTTTTTTATCATTATTTACAATGTTAGAAACGAAATCTTGGCTTGAATAAAGAACAATGTACGGCCTGTCCACTTGCCGTCTAAGCAAAGCGTTTTCTGAATGTTCTGTTAAATGATCCTTGATTTTGATGTGAAACATCTATAGGCGAGGGTGACCGCGATCGTCGCGTGGCGATTAACGCCACGCCTCGCGGTCCCCTCTCAATTATATAATATTTTTTTTGTGTGTGTGTACAGCTGTTGGCCGCAGATGGCCTTGACAGCTTGACGCGGACTATAGTATATATATATATATATATAGAGATAGATAGATAGATAGATAGATAGATAGATAGATAGATAGATAGATAGATAGATAGATAGATAGATAGATAGATAGATAGATATATATATATATAATAATAAATATCTGGATACACATATCTACATTTTTGTAACGAAACCATGGTGCGATTTAAAATTGTGTACAACGCCATCTAGTGAACTCAAAGTAAATTGCTACCTATAATGTATACTAATGAAAGTTTATTGAATAATAATAGTAGTAATAGTTAGTTTATTGAATAGTAATAGTAGTTTATTGAATAGTAATAGTAGTTTATTGAATAAAAATCATCATTTTCTGGAAAAAAATCGGGATATTTTGTTAATACTTTATGCCATATTAGTTCCTGTCGTAATCTGTTCTTTTATGCATATATACTTATACTTGTTTTATAAATTAATGTATAATTCTCTAACTTCATAATATAAATATCCAGTAGGTATGGTATTTAGTTTCCTTTCAGCTACGAAAAATGGAGAACCGTTTTTATAGGCTTTTATTAGTTTCACCTGTATATATATTTCTTTGTACTCCTTAGGAATTAGATTTTGACTCACTTTAAACAGTCAGATTTCATTTAAAATTTGTAAACTTTGCAACTTCTAAAATTGCAAGGGCCAATGACGCTAAAAATTTAGATAGCTTGTCTTATTATCATTACCGGATTAAAGTTTTCTTTATTAAATACTAGCAACCCGCCCTCGCTTCGCTTCGGTTATAGGTTATAGTCGTTTTACCCGCGTAGTTCCCGTTCCCGTGGGAATACCGAGATAAAATATAGCCTAGTTTACGCCCTGATATTATAGCTTCCCATTGGTGAAAGATTTTTTGAAATCGGTCTAGCCGTTTTGAAGATTACCCGGAACAAACAGACAGACAGACAGACAAAAAAATTTTAATTGCTATTTTAGGCATAGGTATCGTGCAAATAACCGTGTGAGCATGAAAAAAGCCTATTATTTTGACATTACAAACAGACACTCCAATTTTATTTATTGGTATAGATATTGAAGCTGAGAGTTGGTCGTAAGCTCGATAGATGGCGCTATTTTTGTTTCCTAAATCGCACACTTGCAAAAATAACGTCTGTGAACGGATGAATGTATATAATTTTTTATAGGCTTTTATTAGTCTGAGCTATAAATTTGTTTGTATGTTACCGCCTCCTTAAGAATTGGAGTTAGGCTCACTTGGAATAGTCAGATTTCATTTAAGATTTCTAAACTTAGCAAGAATCAATGACGCTAAAATAATTTAAATAGCTTGTCTTATTATCATTACAGGATTGGAGATTTCTTTATAAAATATATTATAGCTTAGAGTTGGTCGTTAGCTCGATAGATGCCGCTATTTCTGGTTTATAAACCGCACTTATCGTACGAAAGAACGTCTGTGAACGGATGAAAGTATTTCAAGCTACATTTTGGAAGGTTAATTACGTTTGTACTAAATGATGTTACATAGAATATGAGCCGTAAATTCAATTTTAAAATGAATAATTTATTCGAGATGATACGTGCCAAAAACTACTTATTGACTAAAAGTATCGAATGCAAAGTATTTAATACAAAAGTAACGGTATCGAAAGAAAATTACTTGATACCTAAAGATAAAGTAAGTAAAAGTATTCGATACTTTAATCAGTACGTTACTTATCTTTCGGTACTACTCATGAGTTCAGTATCGATAATTTATATTCGATACCGTATCTCTACTCGTACAAAATAGTTTCGACGTTTCGCCAGGCGACCTTAGCGACGGCTCACTTTTTTTTTTACCTGTACCTGGTAAAATTAACGCTTATTTGACTGATAAAGCAGATTTTACAGATAGCTTAACAGTTCAATCAGAAGTTTCTTGCATACATGCTAAGGTCTGGATAAATCTTGGGTTCAGACTGACAAACGACTTCAAAACCAATTCAGTTACGGCAGTTACCTACTACATAATTAGAAAAAGTTTCTCATTGCTGTTTCTGGACCGATTTCTAAAACCCGTGCGTCTGTCCAGTGACTTAAGACACAGATAAGTGGTTTTTTAACTCAAGACTATTGTGGAAGTTATCCCGGTAGTAAGGTAGACTACACACGAGGCATTCTTTGATGGAGGCAATATGTGAATCACACCACGTGAACAGATGAAAGAATTTGAAATCGCCCATAAAATGTTGATGTGCTATTTATAGACTTCACGACAGATGTGAAAACTTTATCGAGGCGATTTTAATAATATGAAATACAACTATTTTTTTATTCTATATTCTCAAATATATAATTGTGTATAAATTATTCTGGTAAATTTTGTTTTAACTGATTATTATTTGTGTCGTGTTCTAGAACTTCTCATTCAATACCTACAAAATATATAGAACAACGTGCTTAAAGAAGATTTCACTTCAAAAAATACTTGAATCGGATATTTCAGAAAACCCATAAGTCCTATTTTTTTTGCCAAGCGGGGTGTTTGCATTTTTGTGTTGATCTAAGATAACTTCATATGTCAAAGAAAAATCACATAAGTCAATGTAATATCAAAGGAGCAATGTCGAGTCGAAAATTGCATGTATTAGAGAAACCCCATAAGTCACTGACTAATGGGGTTTCTGCAGCACATATTTTGTTTTAGTTTTATAGATTTAATTAATGATACACTGGCTTTTATAAAAAAAAAATGTTAATGTCATTTTTGAAGTTATTTGCCGTTGGTTTAAGATTGAGCGGTTATTTTAATCGGAATTAATTGGTTTCCTTTTTTACGTGTTTGGTGATAAAACGAAAAATAGATGTAAGTAGTGATTCAAGTTACGAAATATCCGTTAAGAGAAAAAAAAGAGTAATAAATCAGTCAAAATACAATAATGAAATTCATGCAATGCATGCATGCTTGCAATCTTAGAGAAAACATCTTGTGTACCCCACACACCGTTGGGCAGAGGCCTTGGAGGGCAAGGGTGAAGCGCTAGCGTTCAGCCTAGTTATAGCAAAGACGTTCGTTAGGGTCTGGCACAGGGCACTTCTATCGAAGCTACCATCATACAGGATCCCCGAGGGACTCTGTAATTGGATCACCAGCTTTCTGGACGGTCGGAGTATAAGAGTCGTCGTAGATGTCTTGATGCTCTCCATCGAGAATATGCGTTGCTATGTAGATGACAGCACGGATGACTAGCGGTACACCGAGCAACGGAATATCCCTTGGAGTACTCAGGAAAGACGGGTTCAACTTGTCTGAAGTCGAGCGCTCTCTGAGGCGGACCTCGGAATGGGGTGAACGGAACTTAGTCCAGTTCAATTCCACAAAGACACAAGTTTGCGCGTTCACTGCAAAGAAGGCCTCGTTTTGTCATGGCGCCTCAGTTCCAAGGAGTAACTCTCCAAATTTCCGACAGCGTTGGGATCCTCGGCGTCGGAATATCGAGCAAAGTCCAGTTTGGGAGTCATTTCGAGGACAAAGCCAAATTGGTAAGCAAAAAGTTGGGCGTCCTGAACAGAGCCAAGCGGTACTCCACACCGAGACAGCGTCTTGTGTTATACAAAGCATAAGTTCGTCCTCATGTGGAGTACTGCTCACATCTCTGGGCAGGTGCGCCCCAATATCAGCTAGACCCACTTGACTTCCTCTAAAAGTGTGCTATTCGAATCGTCGGGGATTGCAATCTTACGGACAGATTGGAGTCACTAGAGCACCGCAGAGATTTTGGGTCACTCTGTGTACTCTTCCGGCTCTTTCATGGGGAGTGCTCGGAGGAACTGTTTGACTTGGTACCAACGTACCACTCGTCGCCGCAGCAGGATTCATCCATTTCACCTGGAAACGTTATGGTCTTCAACTGTACGTTTCCAGCGATCATTTCTCCCACGTACGTGCAGGCTCTGGAATGAACTACCTGCTGCTGTGTTTCCCGAGCGCTATGACATGTCCTTCTTTAAACGAGGTTTAAGAAGAGCACTTTCTTCACGATAGGCAACGGCCTAGTTGTGCCCCTGTGCGGCCTACTGTGCATCTGGGGCTGTATTATCACTACCCACAAAGTCAGCCTATGTCGGGAAAATACCCATAAACCTTAAAAAAATGCAAGATATAAAAATATTGAAACTTAAGGTAAGTTTCAATATTTTTATATCTTGCATTTTCTCAAGATACAAAAATCAAAGTATTTATGATAAAATATTTAAATGGCCAGTTACAGATCGTGAAAACAATGATAATTAAATCTATTGTTAAATTTCGATTTCAAATTGCTAATTATTAATAAATAAATTGATTATAAAAGAAAGAAAAGAAATTTTATATTCTTGTATTTCAGAAACCCCATAAGTCAAATAACTTTTAAGTGATTGTTTATGCACTAAAATACAAAATTACTTTATTTTGTAAGATATAAACATTGCATTATTATCTAAACCTTCCTATAATAAACAAAACAAAGTTAGTTCATAACAAAGTTATGTATCAAAACAGTTTTTTGCTTCTCCTGAAAAATTATCTTTGCTTGACGTATGGGGTTTCTAAAATATCTGATTCACTTTTAATGGCAGTTTACACATTTTTACTGCTCATTTATTATTTTCATCGTTTCGGCTCATATACGTCTCACTGCTGGGCTCGAGCCTCCTCCATAATTGGAGGGAAATTGACCTTACTATACCATGCTGGTCAGACAGGTTGACATAGGGTTTTGTTTCAAGTTTTCCTTCTCTTGCATAGATGTAATATGCGTATTATATCCCTTGGTCGTCTTTTACGAGACCCACGGGTAAGAGAGCGAGTAGTGAATTGTATTCTTACTCCGTCACCACATGAATATTTATTATTTTACTGTTATGATTTTAAGATTATAAAAAGGTTTTTTTCTAATTTTTTTCAGCAGAGCAATAGCGTATACGACAGCACCTTATTTGAGGCAGGTGGCACCACCCCAATGAATCCCGTGTACAGCGCGTCGTTGCAGAGTCCAGACTCTATAGCGTCAGGACAATCAATAGAAATTGGTGCCCCAACTTCAGGCTTTCAAAGCCAACACATGCCTTCAACATAACACCCCCGGCATATTTACACGCGCTCATTATTGTGTTATTCAATTTCACTCATCCAAAGAAATATTAACTATATAACTATAGTCACGTAACGATAGATTTAACAGAGGTTATTAGTAATTAGACGATATTATTTTTTACTTTATTATAGAATCTCAATTAAACTTTTTACCAAGCTACCGATACGTATACAATTTATTTTACTTTTGTGATAAGTAATACCAGTGATCAAATCGAATAACTTGAGACTGCATTTCATCCCAATTCTGCTATATATTATATCTTTAAATTCATCATATTGTAATGTATCCATCCATAAGATTTCGACATTAGAATTAAAATATACTAGCTGTTATAAATATAGATTTATTATAAAAAAAAGTTGCTATGAAAGTAGTGACTGTTGTGATTTCTTTTATTGCCTTGTTTCGTTTATGGAAGTTATTTTTTTTAATTAGATCGTTCTTTGAGAAAAGATGTTGTAGCACATTAGAATAATAACGTATAGAAGGCTAGTGTCAATACTTCGAAGGTTCGAAACATGAATCTAAAAATACTAATGGCGCGCAGACGATTACACACGTATACACGCACACCACTATACAAATTATGAAATCAAATTTTGTTTTTATTAACATAAATCGTCGAAATACTTCTAAAAGTAATGTTAAAAACCTTTTTTAAGTTTTACAAATGTGTTATGACACCATTTGAATGCACAAACCGTCATAATTAACTATTTATTTTTTAAGAGTTGCGTACGTACGTGCAGTACAATGACTTGTACATTACGGAACGGTTCCGGCATAAGCTCCATTAGGCTCCAATTGAAATGCTTCACTTTTTGTGCGTGAACTTACCTTCTATACGTTATTATTCTAAGTGTAGCACTTATGAAAACTAAATTTGATTTGAAACGTGAATAAAATGGTGGAATTATTTTTATTGCTTATGATGACAAACGAGAAAGCAGTTCAACTAATCGTTAGGTGCTAACGATCGTTCACATAATTGGGGCTAGATCCATTGTTTGATTTTTAGAGTCAATTTGGAAACCGGGATACTTGCTATAGGAGGCAATTAAAAAGGCGCTAAATTCGTATTTGAGAGTAAGTAGTAGTCTATGTTGGACGTATTTTTTTTGAAGCGCGGTTACATGATTATAAAAAGATAAAATACGAAAAAAGCACACAAGGAGTAAAAATACTGAAATTTCGGCATTTACAAGTTTCTATTTCCCGATCACAAAAAAACCCTCGCTCAGTCGAATTGTTTTATAATTGTTGTGGAATCTCAAATTCTGGACTGGAAGAGCGCCAATCTCAAGTTTTTGCTTGTATTTGAAAAATTCTTAGATCCGGGATCATTCATTTTATATACTTACCTATAGTTTTCATGATGTATTACAAATCGACATTATGGGAAAATATGTCTCAATTACACTGTGATGCAATTGATAAAGAATAGATGGATAATATTAAAGGTTCATTGTTAGCAGCATGTTAGACATAATTGACTGCACATATTGCGTAGTAGTTAAGATTCTGAAATACCGTGCCAGGTGTCGTGGGTTCAATTCCCACGCAGGACAATATTTTGTGCGATCCACAAATTGTTGTTCTGAGCCCCGGTAATTTGTGTTTATTAATTATATGTTTGTAAAGTCCCCCACAATACAAGGATTATTTCCTTAGTGCATGGTGTTGTCTATTATAATGAAAAACAAAAAAACGGCTTTTGCTTGTATATAGAGAACATATCTAAATACATATTAGACAACTTTATCTAATGAGCAGCGAACAAAAATATATTTTTCGGTATTAATAAACATTTTAATTAGTATCATATACTTTCAATGTTTTTATAGGCATTTAAATTACAGTATTTCGAATGTGACTAAGCTATGTAGCCAAACTCGGTAACACATTAATTAAAAAAAGCTAAATATTTCAATTTCAGAGTAGTTAGTCGTGCATTTTGTGCTTGCCAAACTAACTCCTGCTATTTCAGTATGAATTGATTCAACGGTGGAATTTAGTTATAACGTTACTAATTTACGTATTAACTATAAATTTATTACTTTATTGAATTATACATATCTAGCACTAAAAAAAGCAATAATCCTCGTGTAAAACTTAAATTTGATTAACTAGTTATTTAGTCAAGAGTCAAATTTTAAAGTAATTCTTTGCAATTTTAGAGTTCTTATAGATTTTTAGTTTTTGAATTTAAAGTTTATATCACTTATTTAAATGTCGGTGGTAATAAATTTATCTGTAATCCTTAATACATTTTAACGTATCTCATGAAATCATGACAAAACAGTATTCACCTGACAAGTATTATGGGGACTTATTTGTAGTGTGTTTTGTGAAGTGTGCTACAGATGCTTTTTTAAGGAATAAACATACCATTTGTGTAATTGTATAAGAAATATGTTTTCATTGTAATACTGTGATGCATTAAACCTACTTATTTGTTATTTTTCTTTTATGATAATTTATAATTAAAAGGAAGAGCAAAGCTAGGATTCGCGATTATAGCTATTTAAGGTTTGAATAATACTTACATTTTGACATTTATAATAATACATCAGATATACAACATGATTAGCTCTACGCCTCTAAATATTTGGCTAAACGAATGTGGACGGTTGTGTCATTAAACGACGGGTAAAACTTCATGTCAAAAGATTAAATATATTAAGTGGAAACGTTATAGTTCTTAAATGGACTACGATAACTCAGGAGCCAATAAACACTTAACGCTGCACGACTCGATATATTTGTACATTGACAACGAAATGTATAGATATCGTGCTGGGGTGGGTTAAGAGTTTATTTGCTAACAACGAATATATCATGTAAAATCTTGGTAATCCTTAAAATCAGGCGCAGTTCACGTAGATCGTCTTGTATTTAATTTATTTTAAGATGCCCTTAATGTTAGGCAATTAACTTCAGAGAGATCTATCAAGTTATTTATGAAATTTACATGCAAAACACACATAAATTATAGCTTTATATATTTCTTCTTCAGCGCATATACCATTACGCACAATCGGCAGGAAATTGACCTACTATTGACATAGTAGGTCAATTTCCTACGGTCGCTGCTTAAACGTACTGGCATTAGATATTATTTCGGGTGTTCCTTTTTCCACCCTGATGTTATCTGTGTATAACTCATTTACGACACCCATGGGAAAGTGAATTTTATTGTTATTCCACTACAACACGCGTATATACGTTTTTATAGCACAACAATAGTACGGTTTTACTTAAAATATGTACGATACATATTTGAAATAAAACCGTACTATCGAGATTGAGAAAGATCTATAAGCTATATAGTTCATTGAAGGCCCGTTCAGCGTTCCTAACGGCCGGGTATGTACTAAAAGCATTGTCATTATCAATCAGCGGTTTCTTGACACAGATTCTATAGGTGTTTCTAGTGGCATTGTATGCAATAAATGACCAGTCAACGTGTTAAGTGTTATTTCTGGCGTTGCTGTTCCTATAACCTTAAGAAATGACTATCATTTAATTCTCGTTACCATTTTTTGTAATAACTTCATAAGTTTTAAGTTGAGAATGTATGAAATGGGAATTCTGTATTGTTTTAAAACAAATTAAATGCTGTATCAACATGCCTATTTATATTTTTTTACATGTAAAGCTAATTTCTCCCATTTTGTTTTCTGTTTAAATACATAAGACACTCAATAAGCTATGAAGTGGCTTGTCAATTTTCAAATTTTAATGTTATACATATTACAGTTGACAACGTGTCAATTTTCCTTTTAAATTGTGATAGTCCATTTTACAAAATCTTTAAGTGATATTTTGGTTGATGGTGTATATTTTTGTTGTTTCCGTCTCTTAGAATGTAATAAAATAAATAACTTTTATTTAATAGTTGTTTTTAATATGCCTTATGTAAACAAAATAATTTAGTTTTTATTAAAAGCTTTAACAAAATCTTCATATATAAAAGGATGCTTAAGGCAATCTGATACCGATATTCTCTGATTAAAATCTAATATAGTCATTTTTTCAATTAAATCTTTGAGCTGTGCTAATTTCTTTTCATCTTTATCTGGTATATTTTTATAAGACTTTTTAAGTTCATAATGCAAATCTCTAGAAGGTTTTATGTTGCTCAGTTCAACAACTTTTTCTCTGCCAGTGAATTCATCCTTTTTATGAAGTAAGAAATTATTGTTATAGTTGAAATGTTGATCTTTAAATTTGCCTTTTTTTATAAGTTTAGTAGAGAATTTCCCTTTTAAATCCATAAAACACTTAAGCATTTTGTTATTTGAATTTCCAGTGAAAAGAATCTTTCCAGTAGCCATCTCATAAAAAGTACATGCAGCAGACCATATATCAACACTATGCTTGTAACTAACTCCCAATATAATTTCTGGTGCTCTATAAAACCGCGACACTAAATATGGGGTCGGTTCATTATCATCTATTTTAGTGGCAGAACCAAAATCGCATAGCTTGAGCAAATTTTTCTTTTCATTCACTAAAATATTGTCAGGCTTGATGTCTGCATGAATTATACCAAGTTTCTTTAATAGTTTCATTGCTAGAAGTAGCTGTCTGCTGTAACTTGTCAATGCCTTCATACTAATGCCATGGTGTTTACCATATTTCTTAATGATCCCTCTTAGATCCATATGAAGCGATTCTAGTAGTATGCAAAGGTGACCTTTATGCATAAAATTACCTATAAATTTAACACAGTGATACTTATTTTCAGGATCTGCTTCCCTGATTTTTTTTAGAATGGCTATTTCCTTCAGACTTGTTTTATACATTAAATCATTGTTTCTTACAATTTTTATGGCAAAGTAATCATTACCATCACCAATGTCTTGAGCTCTAACAACATTAGCAAAAACTCCTTGTCCCAATATGCCTTTAATTGTATATTTGTTGTTAATAATATCTCCCACTCTAATATTGTAATAACCTTCTTGATCATCCCAATTATCAGTCAAATTTAAATTAGTTTCACAATCACCTTGTGTAACATGGTCAGTATTGGCTTTTGTGGAAAATTCATCTTTTTCTGAAAACATGTCTGTTACTTTCTTTGTGATTATTTCATCATCAGTTATTTTCGTAGATTTATGTTCAGTATCTTTTTTATGCAAATTATCTTCCCTATAAATGCTCTTATCAGAGGATATTTCTAGTGCTTCTAAGAGCTGTTTACGCTTCTGCCTTCTTTGTTGTATAATGCTTTCTTCATCTTCTGATTCTATTTGCATATTATCCAATTCTGGTGAAGATTCGTGAACATATTTTCTTTTTGATTTATTAGATGATTTGTAATCATTATTTTTATGAGTTCTTCTAATCTTTAAATCAGAGCCATAAACATCACTTGTATGCTTAAGTTTCATTCTTTCTTCATTGTTTGAATGATTACCAATTCTTTTTAGTTCTTGTTTAAGAGATTCTCTTTTTTTTAATAATTCTTCTAGTGTAGAATTAGTCTTTGTGGGCAATGGAGGTGTTCTAGACTCCATGTCACGTATTTTACATTCAGGATATTTCAATCTCTGTGTAGATCTCACTGATTCTTTTTTTTTAGAATATCTTGAAGAGTTGTACTGTCTGCTGTAAGTACTGGACATCTTGATATTATTATATTTAAACAATGATTTAAATTAGTAAATATGATCTGCAAGAATAGCTCCACTTATCTGTAAAGACAAAATATAATTATTTTCCTTATTGATACACATAGATCTACTGAAGCTAATAAATTGTTTAGTTATTAAGTTCTTCAGTGAGAACTATTTTTAAAAGCTTAGCTTCTTGTCATATTCATGAATGTTGTTAAATTGCTGGTACTGAATTAGATTTTTAATAAGAGCTTAATATTACAACTCTCATGAAATTGACTGCTGCTGATTTATACATAATTATTGGTAACTGTATTTTTGATTACATTTCCACCCTGCAACTATAAAAATTACTCAGTAGTAATCTTTTCATGTTGATCGTTGAATTCTCATGTCATGACATCCTTCCATTTTATATATATTTGTCCAATCATGTCCAATGATCAATGTCACTTAACAGATCCGTCCATGATTGTTTCTAATGGACATCACTTCAGTCTTTGTGTCGGCTAGAAAAAATGAGTTACTATATTAGTTTCAATTTTAATGATTGAAAAAGAAATGACTTGCAATTTTTTTTTAACTCTCACGCCTTTTTCTTGCTGGTATGTTAGATGTTATTCATATACATTTTGCAATGTATCTTTTAGAGCGCGTTTGTTGGAAGTAAACAGTTACAAGCCTCGTGCTCTAGGTAGAATGCTAAATTCCAAACTTTCCGATTAGCAGTTTTATATGCTTCTTACACTGTACCAAGAAGCCATAATATAAATGGAATTTAATATTACACACAAAGTGCAAATTCATATATTAACGAGTAAGCTCACAAATTTCATTATATAGGTATAAAAATACCTATACAGTGAAATACTCAATTGAACAAATTTTTGAGTTGTGTAACACATAAAACCACAAACTATGAAATGATATAAATTGATGTGGTTTTAGGCATTACACTAGTTTTTCTCGTAGTTAAAGAGAAGAAATTTCTCAGTGTCTTTTTACCAATAGCACAATACTATTTTATTTCTTCACAATTAATAAGTAATGGAAATTGAATAACTAGAAATAGAAACAAAATTACTATTTACTTTCACAACGCCATTTTGTCTTTTTTTTCTAAGCAATTTTACGGTATGGTTACAAAGGCCCTTATTTCAAATCTTCATTTATCACTGATCGCTGCATTTAAATTCCAGTAGAGCAATAAATAGTCACTTTTAATGATATGATGATCATACTATTAATGATTTTTTAAAAATTATAGTATAGCACGAAAACGTCGGTACGTTTATATTCCCGGTTTCAACAGTATATTGCCGACTTACTATAATCGCAAATTGAGGTCACTGCAATAACTGGCTATTATATAGCCAGTTACTCACAATTTACCAAATATTATTCCGAGTACTATTGTCTAGCTAATTGCTGCTATCAACGGACTTCGTTTCTGCATGCCGGCCTAACGCAAGAACACTAGATTTATACTCTTCAGGTCGTTTCTATCCTTCGCTAGGCAAACGGTCGTGAGTTCACGCCAAAGTCGTGACAGTGTGCAGAAACATTATTATTTTGTAAGTACATTATGCCGAGTTGCGCGATCTAACAGTGCGTATTGCACAAACGGTCTGGGCAAAATTGTCGTGTATAACGACCTTGATATGCTATGCGTAGGCGTGCTATAATAGTATTAAAAATTAATTATGTAAAATATTACACAGTAAATACTAGTAATGAGTTCGATATATCAAAACGTAACTTATATCGGATATGTGTTAGATATCATACCATATCGATATCTATATCAATGTAGCCGATATCACAAAAACCGTATCGAGTCAAAACTTCTACTAACATGCGAGTACTATTATATAAGTCAAAACTTAAAACTATAACAATATGAATACGTACGAACAAAACGTAAACTTCATAAACGATATTGAGATATGAACCATAATTGCTCCTCTCGTTCTAAGTATATATTCTTTTATTAGTCTAAAAGAGATGAAGAGAATATGAAATAACTTTAGCCATGTTTGCGTGGTTAATGAAGCTTACTGTACTAGCAATAAGGTTTAGTTTCCATTGTATAGTTATGATAACGTTACTGACGGCTACAGCTACTCGATATTAGTGAGACACTTATTCTACAAAATGGAACTACACTTCGAAGTTATAAGGTTGAATTTGAGTTGTTACAATATGGACACAGGTCTGTAAGTAATAATAATAATTGTTATTGTTTCGTGCCATATTTTGATTTGAAAAACAAATTTTGTATTGTTTGTGATAGTTTTTAATTGCACTATATATAATCATTGTAAATATGTCAATTTTTAAATGCGTCAGAGAAGTAATCTCAGTTCTCAATTTTTAACATTTACTAGTCAAAAACTTTTCTGCTAGTCCTAAGCCTAGTAAAGCATGAAGGGAAATCGCCGTAGTTACAATTAGCTAATTGTTAAATAATTTTAGGTAAATACCTACACCTAAGACCTACATCGATGTACCGCTGACAGCTTAACTGTAAATGTGAGAGTTTGTGTTCGCATTCGTAGTTTGCTCATTTTAATATCAATGTTAAAGTTTGAAAACTGTACTACTGATATCGATATCAGACAACCGTTTTCGATATCGATATGCAAACTGTATATCGGATACATAACCGTTTGTGGCACAAACAGAAAACGCCCATATCTAGTAAATACCTATTTGCCGTGTGGTGACAGAGTAACAATACAATCCACCACTCCCTATCTTGCCCGTGGATGTCGTAAAAGTTGATTAAAAGATATAATAGACATATAACAAGAGAAGGAAAACTTGAAATAAAACCCTATACCAACCTCTCAGACACTTTTTGTTATTACACCACCTTAATAGGGTTTATCACGCTACACGGTATTCAGGGCCCTGTGGCAAGGGTGGGCGTGGTCTCTAACTACGGAGCCGCTTATTACACTAGCCGGTCCATTCAGCCCTAACTTAGTTGTAGGGCGAGGTTAGAGGTTACATTTTGTTTTATTATGGTAGCCTTTCATTACAATTTTTAAATATAATTTCCAATAAAACGTTGAAGCCTTTAATCGTCGTATCTTTATTTTTGTAATGTTTATGTCCTTTCTGCCATAAAAAGGTACAGCATTTCTTTATAATTTACAATGACTTGGGTTAGTCTTTTTTCTTAACTGCACGACATCGGTGATAATGGGAACCTTTTCATAGACCAACTGATTTTTAGAACCTTTCTTTATACCACACTGGTCAGACATATTAGTATAGGGTATTATTTCGAGTTTTCCTTTTCTTGCATAAATGTTTTGTGCGTATTATACCCCTTTACGACACCCACGGCAAGAAAGGGCGTGTGAATTTTATTCTAACGCTGTCACCACACGGAGAACTGACTCGCGTTCTCGAAAAGTCCGTTCACTCCGCTTGTCTTGCGGCGGCTGTTCTGTTGTAGCTCCTAGTAAGTACCCTTTTTTTACGGGTGGGCTATGATATGCGCACACGCGGTCCATTCCGTCCAGGGCGACGAAACTATGGCGCGCAGGCCCATAACCCACTCGTACCCTCGTCGCCATTCTCGTTGGGCCGACCACCGGAGCAGGGTGACTGTCGTCAGTGGTCGGCCCAACGGAATACCCTTTCGGGTACCCTCATCTCTCGACATCCCTGTCCCGGAACATCGGTCGCCGTCGCGTCGTCAGCCTCTCTGCGGGTGACGGACTAAATTCCTCGGTCCGGTCACCCACGGCCTCGGCCAGGGCGGCATCAGGCGCAGGTACTTGCGCCTGCGCCGCCCAAGTCGCCGGCGGCGGAACGTGTCGCCGAAGAGGAGCTCCTCTCGCGCACGCTCCGCCACCTCCTTCCGTGAGATTACGGCCTCACAGAAGGCGGCGACCGCGTGCCAGTTCTTGACGCTGTCCAGCGTCTCCCTGGCGATGGTCTGCAGCGTCAGGTCGGTACTGATGATCGCGACGAGTTCACGGTGCTCCCCCGCCCACATAGCACAAACCTCGAGTGTGTGCTGCGCCGTGTCCTCGTCACAATCGCAGTGGTGGCAGGACGGTGTGCTCTCCCTCCTGACAATCTTGTGCAGGTACTTGGCGAAACAACCGTGCTCCGTCAGCACCTGCACCAGTGGAAGGAAAGCACTCCATGTGTCCGCTCCAACCACTCCATCAGCACCGGCCGGAAGGCCTCGACGGTCCTGACACCGTACCAAGGCCTCTCCAGCCGGACTGCCCAACGGGAAATGACGTCTCGGCAGGCGTCGACCCGCCAGGCGGTAATCTCTTGTAACGAGACCATACCACCGCGGGCGCGCGTCTCCGACACCCGCCGGTAAATTCCGGTGAGCACCTCCGCCTCCAGGTCCCACGGGGGAGTTCCGGACAGGAGGCAACAGGCATGCTGCCTCCGTCGCCACCATGCGATAACCACGTATGGCTCTGTGGTTGCCACAAGAGGGCCCTCAGACGGACGGTCAGGGACCCCGCCCACACCAGTGCGCCGTACAGGGCCATCGACCGGATCACCCCCGCATACAGCCGTCGGCACGTAGCGCTGGGTCCGCCCACATTTGTCATCAACCAAGAAATGATGGACGCCGCGCTGACAAGCCGGGGAACAAGTCGACGGAAATGCTCCCGGAACCACCAATGCCCGTCGAGCACCAGGCCCAAGTACTTCATGTAGGCCTGGATGCTGATGGTAACCGAATTCACGGTGATTGAAGCACCAGCGCGAGGCCCGGCGATACGGAGGCTATGGAACAAGAGGGCCTCCGTCTTGTGCAGGGCTACCCTCAACCTCAGCGCTTCGATCCGCCTGACAATCTCCTCGGTGCCGAGAGTTGCCAGGTATGCCGCCTCCTCTAGCGTCCCACCACGGGCTGTGACGAGCGTATCGTCGGCGTAGCAAATTACGCCCAGCCCGGGTGGGAGACTTCTTCTCAACGCCCAGTTGTAGCCAATGTTCCACAGGGTCGGACCCAGAACCGACCCCTGTGGGACACCGCACGTCATGGGCGTTCGCACAACGTCCCCTACTTGGTTAACGTAGAGGACGCTGCGCTCTTCCAAGTAGCCTGCCACCAACCGCCTCAGGTACACGGGCACCCCGTGATACCGCAACGCCTCCCTGATGCAGCTGAATGGCAGCTAGTAAGTACCCTAAAAGTTATTATACTACATGGTAGCACGGGAGTCGGAGAGCTAGGTAGACAGAGCCGCGCTGGTCGCTCTGATTAGGGACCCTAACTCTCTTACCTTAAATCAGGAACCTAAAGCCTGAATATCGTGTAATGTAATACCCCTTTAAATCAGGACCCTAAAACCTGAATACCGTATAGTGTAATCAAAGAGTAAAGTTTATTAACAGAAAAATGTAATACCCCTTTTAGCTGTATGAGTTTTGAACCCTTTACCAAACGGAAGGCTGAAGACAAAAAAACTAAAGCTAACCTCACTAAGTTGACCGTCAGTCGGCGGTATTCCAAAATTTCAATTTCGTGAAAATTACAAATGCGTAACTTACCGATTATGTCTTCATTTATAGGCCGTATATTTAAAAACAGTCTGTTTTCGAATTTAAGAGTAATATCATGTCGTAATTTGCATAACACTCAAGGTTTGTAATCGTATTTCAAATAATTGAAAATAATTGCTTTAAGAATGTTTTGCTTAACTATCAGGTAATTATTTAATTACATTTATACAAATTATTATATTTATACATACATTACTCATTCTTTCAGTCAAATATCTTTATTCACCATCTGCATTAGGAATTGATGGTTATTATCAAACAAGAAAGCGGTCCAAAGAACAATTTGCAAATTTAACGGATAAATTTAGAGCTAAAATGAATGACTTCACGTCAGACTCGAAAAACATGATATTCACGGAGGACTTAAAGAATATGGTGCATTTAGCAGAACCTACTGACTTGGAACTTGTTATGAAAATGATTAGGAAGTAAGATTTCTTACATAATTATCGATATTTTGTAATTGACTGTCAAATTTATTTTACTCACATTGTATTTCTGTCAGATATATATTGTAATTGTTAAGAGCTGAAAAAAATGGACTATATCTACCCTCATTTTTAAATTCTAAAGGTGAATGCACACTTATCCGAGCCGAACAAAACGAATTTTAGAATTCTGTATTTGAAATTTCATGAAACCTCGCACACTTGACCGCATCGAAACGTCCGCATCTGGAAGACGATTTCTATACAAAATTCTAAAATATGTTTTGTTCAACTCGTTCGGCTCGGATAAGTGAGCGTTCACCATAAAGAGACATTTCTGATGGTGAGACGGTACTGATAATTTTAAATTGAATTTGCCAAATTTATTTTGATTATCAATGAGTGAAATTTATTAGAGCGTTTAGATTTTTGTAACGCTTGCAGAAACAGTGTAGAAATAAATCGATTAAAAATATAGAATATAGTTTAATACATTTTTGTACAAAGGTAATAATCATTCACACACTTGACACCCCAACTGAATATAAAAAGAAATATTCAAAATATATTTCTTTTTCTTATTTTCTTTTTTTACTGCCAGCTTTACTTGTAGGCATTACATCAACCTACAAAGAGGTTGTACCTCAACAAAATTTCTAGTTGTATAAAAGTATAAATCTTCATTTTTCAGATTCAATTCCCAACAAAGTGAATTCAGATTTGGTTCATATGTATTTGGACCAGTTGTGATGAGAATGTTCCATTTCTTTGATTCACCTAAAGAGGCTTGTGAGGTATAATTTAATTTTATTAGTTTTATTAATAACACGATTTTTTTGTTTGGTGACGGAGTAAGAATACCATTCACTGCAATCTTGTCCGTGGATGTTATAAACGATGACTAAGGGCTATTTATGGAGCGGACGCATGGGGTGCTTTCCTTCCGGCTTGTGCAGGTGCTGACGGGGCACGGGTGTTTTGGGAAGTACCTGCACAAGATTGTCAGGAGGGAGAGCACACCGTCCTGCCACTACTGCAGTTGCGACGAGGACGGCGCAGCACACGCTCGAGGAGTAAAGTCACGAAAGGGTATTCGAGTCGAAAGGGTATTCCATCGGGCCGACCACTGACGACAAGTCACCTCTGCTCCGGTGGTCGGCCCAACAACGAGGTGACGTGGGTACGGGTGGGTTATAGGCCCGCGCGGCGTTCTTTCGTCGCCCCGGACGGACGGGACCGCGCGTGCGCTTACCAAAGCCCACCCATAAAAAAAGGGCTATTTATGCATATAACATTTATACAAGAGAAGGAAAACTCGAAATAAAACTTTATACCAACATGACTGACCAGCATGGCATGGCATCTACCATAGTAGATCAATTTCCCCCCTATTTTGTGAGGCTAAAGCCCAGCAGTGGGACATTTAGGAGCTGAGATGAATAACACAATAAAATGTATGAGACTAATTAGTTTCTCAAATTATAGTAAATTGCTCCTAATTTGTCTAAAAAGGTTGATATTGTATGTTATGTTCTAATCATAGTCTGGACCTGTAACTACTCCTTATGGCAATTCAATTAATGGTGGAACTGAAACAACACAATTAATCACTGTAGTATATTGAGGTCCTAACAATCAATCAAATCAAACATTGCACTTAAGACTGTCCTGTATTGGAATTGAACTCGTGACCATTCGACACAAAAGGCATATTTTAGATTGCTCATCTATGTAATTGATTGAAAGATCTGAACAGATAACTTTTTCTATCATCATCATCATTTCAGCTCATACACATGTGGGATGTGTATGTTGGGCTCGAGCTTCCTCCACAATAGAAGGGAAATTGACCTTACTATATCATGCTGGTCAGACAGGTTGTTATAGGGTTTTATTTCGAGTTTTCCTACTCTTGCATAGATGTTATATGCGTATTATATCCCTTAGTTGTCTTTTATGACACCCACGGGCAAGATAGGGAGTGGTGATTTGTATTCTTACTCCGTCACCACACGGATTTTTTTTTCTATAATGTAAGAAAATCTTATTATAAATTGTGTAGCCAATTGCAAGCATTGTGAAGCAGACTTTAAAACATTAATACTATATTTTCATCCTTCTATCCTTATCTTTGTCTTGCCCTTTTCCTGTTTGTGAATCTCTTCTTAAAGCAGGTTGAAGAGACAGAACATGCTGTATAAAATTTTGGCTGAGTTTTGTAACTATTTGCTTGCCTTCCTTCTCAGCCTGTAAATATATTGTTGGGTGCCTGGCCAGATTACCGTAATCTGTCCAGATTAGCCTACACACTATACTGGCTGAAGGGTTAGCATAGAATTTAATTTGTGGGGATCTTATTTGCTTACATTATTTTAATTGTCTTTTACAATCTTTTATTACAATGGAAGGGGAGCCGACTTACTGATATCAACCTCTACTTGCAAAGGTAACCCTTGATACTACTACTTGATATACTAGGTGGCATTGGCTCAGTTTGGGTGTAAAGTAGTTAGTCAGATTTTAAAAAGTTCACTAACATATTTAAACTTGGCATTACAGTAAAACCTGGTTCATTGGGGTCTCAAGGGGCCAAGGATGAACTGGATAAATGAAAACCTTTTTAAATGGTACAAAACCATTTGAAAAGGTTTTATACAGGTTTCCAATTAGACAGTTTTCAATTATAGTTGTCCTATATACAGAGAAGTTTTAGAGGTGAAATGTTTGTAAACAAGCATATTGAAACCTGTCCTAACCGGGTAAATTGGCTCACTTATGAAAAGAATTGAGCTACAGAATCCCAATTATAAAGGTAAACATCAAATCAATCCTAGAATCAAATCTCAACTAACCCTTGATGTCTCATTAACAGATACCTCTGTTAATTCTAATTAATCTCTCTGCTAATTCTATGAAAAAGTGCCAACAACTTATCGCAATGGTTTCTCCCTTATCCCGGTCCCACTTAAGGTTTCATTGTATTTGTTCCTGTTCATACCCAACAGCGTATAATATGAAATGATTATTATATTTCAGTGCTTTTTGGATCCAATAAACGATGGTTTCTTTGATCAACTGATATCATACCAGATATTATTAGATCTTCTATACACTCATGAAATGTATGACGAGATGCATCAAGTATATGAGAAAATACAATTGAAACAAATAAATATGACAAAGTTTCCTAAATATGTAATGGTTTTGATTTTGGCTGCCTGCTACAAGCAAGTGAGTATTGTAAATTGCTTTATCCTGTATAAAGTCTCAGGTTATGGAACAACTGTTTTTGTATGTTGTAGTTTAACGGTCATAGATCATAATTAGAATGTATTATTACACAAAAAACAATAAAACACAAAAGTTACAGTGCTTTCAAGAATGTGTGCCTAAGAGTCTATGTCGTAAATGTTACATATTATGCAGGCATGTACAGACAGGATACATGTAACGCGTCGACAGTATAAATAGGTATGAATCGCGCAAACGCGTCAATCGTAAAGTAGGTGCGAAGGCGCCCGTCAACGGTCATCGGTCGATCAGCTGATATTAAAACGAAGTTTGTCTTGCTTATGCAAACGTAATCATTGATTTATTCAATTTCTAATGAACATTTAACAAAGTATGAATATATTATATTGCAGATTAAGTATTACTGTCTTTATAAATTCCAATCAGATCACACGAAAAAGCTACTACGAAATTGAAAACTTTACATGTCTTTAATTCCTTAACAAATCAATATTTTTTACTTAATTTTTTTTCCTGGGTTCCTACCACCATTGCCTAACTCCCGTTTGACAAGTTGCCCCGTAAACTGAGACATATAGGATGTCTATGGTCATAATATATATATTGAATTGGTATGAATATGGTCATAATATATATATTGTTTGCCTCATTCCATGGATTATCCTGTGAGGTCAGTAAGAATACAATGCATAATTCCCTTTCTTGGCCTGGACTGTTGTAAAAGAGTATGAAATGATCATCATCACCTTGCTCTTATCCCAATTACTTAAGATCACTTTAATACATATGTACTTATTGCAGAAGTTTAGGCAACAGTTTTATGATCAGGCACCTGCCTGGCATCAACGCTCGGGAAAGTAATTGTGAACCAAAATATGGTATTAGATGAAGTTGGCTCAGGTCGATATAAAGCTCGGAGTCGTACCGTGTGCCTGACCATCCTAACTAGTTGGGTAGCCGGGACGACCCCCCGTGACTATCGTCACCACCGCGTCGTGGCGTTCCTCGCCCTTAGGGGTAGGTGCGATGGGTATGTTGCAATAGGGGAAAGATTACGATACGACGTATACTTCTCTCCTAACAGGAGTATGACGGCTTTCGGGGCATCCCCCAGTACTCGGTAGCCGTATCGAGACCTCCAACTTGGTGACCTCGATACGGCAATTTTTCCTTCTCTCGTGTTATCTGCTTATTGTAATTTCTTAGCCGTCTTTTACAACACCCACGGATAAGAAAGGTGGTGGTGAATTGTATTCTTACTCTATCACCACACGGAAGATTTAAATAAAAATATGTTCAGTCAGGGGTTACTCTTCCTTGATATGCCTGTCCGGCGATTGTGGTATGGTAATTCGGGGTATGCGTCCCCGGCTTCCCGAGCTACTACTGTGTTAAACCTTATCTTCCGAGACAATAGTATCCCTAAACCCTATCATCCCATCTTTTCTTAACCTCCTATCTGTAACTCCCACTCCTACTCCATATCCTTTGATTCCTTTCTACTCCGCCAATCTAAGGTCTGCCGTGCCGATAGATGCGTGGCTAGGGGCGAGCCTAGTCTGTAGCGTGCCGATTGTCCTGGGACCGGGTGACCCGAGAATATGGCTAACCTTATCCTAGTAAGCGGGGCTCGACTGGGATGGACAAAATAATTCCCTTGCTTCTCGTGGGAACGCAATGAGTTTCAATAAAAATAAAAACTCACACGTCACGTCTCGTTTCCGTCGGGGGCGAAAAGTGGCCCACAGAGAGCCGCTTTGCTACGCTGATTGTAAGAGGAGGAATAAATGAAAAAATAGATGAAGTATGGTGATGGATGTATAGGTGATGGACGAAAGACGGATTGATGTTATGTGTGTGAACGAGACAAAGCGGAAAGGATGCGATACCACGAGTCATGGACCCTATGTGGCGTACTGGTCCGGAGTACCTAATACCAGCCGAGGTAGTCAAGGAGTGGGTATAATCCTATCTGTGAGAATGGTTGAATGTATATCAGAATATGAATGTGTGAATCCCAGACTTCTTTGGATTAGGCTGAAAATCGGTATCACCCGTCTCTTTATCCTAGGTGTCTATGCACCGACAGACTTGGGCTCGGGGGGATCCACGGAAGCCAAGCAGGAAAGAGTGGAGTTCTGGGATATTATGAGAGATATTCTAATGAAATGTAAGGACAATGAAAGGATTATTATGCTAGGAGATTTTTATGGTTGGGTAGGCCTAAAGCGTGATGGGTATGAAAAGATTCTAGGTAAGTATGGCGACGATAGAGTGAATGAAAATGGGAAATGCTTGCTGGAGATTTGTTTGGGATGGAATCTTTTCGTGGCAAATACCATGTTTGCTCACAAGAGGATCCATACGTTCACGAGAGAGGAATGTGGCCCAAGAAGTATGATTGATTTTGTGATTGTTGACGAAAGATTGAGGAAGAATGTCCTAGATACCCAAGTGTACCGTGGAGTCAGTGTTGACACAGACCGCTTTCTGGTGATGTCCCGGATAAGTGGTCTCTTTAAACGCTGGCGGCATAGAGTGAAGAATGTTAAGAATGATCTGGAAAGAATAAAAGTGGAAAGCTTACAAGATACGATTGTAAAAGAAGTCTATCGCGAAAGGTTGAATGAGAGATTTAAAGATATCGACAAGGTTTGTGAGATAGAGGGATTGTGGAAGATGTTTAAGGAAGGAGCTGTAAATGTAGCTATAGAGGTGTGTGGGGTCTCTAAAAGGAGGAAAGGAAGGAAACAGTATAAGGTCTGGATGGATAAAGATGTACAAATGGTTATTGGTAAGAAAAAGCATGGATGGACTGGTTAGCAACAAAAGCTAACCTAAGAATGCAAAAGACGACGAATAAGGATTTAGACGAAGCAAGAAAGAAGTATAAATGTTTGAAAGAGATGGTAAAGAAAGCTGAGAATAAGAAGAAGGGTGAGCGAAAGGATGATTTTGATAGGAGGCTTTCTGAGGATTTCCGGTCTAACATTAAGTTGTTCTGGAAATCCATAAGGATCGCTCGAGGGAGGTCTACGAACTCGGAGCTTACCAAAATTCTGATTGAATGTCAGGATGGCAGTATTTATTATAAAAGAACCAGATTGCGTGATGAAGAGGTGGAAGGAATATTATGAAAGTTTATTTGAAAGGGACGAACTACTGCTTCAGAGACCGGAACAGGAGCTGAATGATTATGATTGCGAGATAAGTATAGATGAGATCGTGAATGCGTTGAAGCATATGAAGTTAGGTAAGGCTGCGGGATATGACAGGGTGTCGGTCGAAATGCTGAAAGCTGGCGATGGCATAGTGGTGAATCTGTTGTACCACCTTTTCAACTTGTGCTGGATGAAAGGTCGAGTGCCAGAAGACTGGTGCAAGGCTGTCATCGTGCCGTTACACAACGGAAAAGGGTCGCAACAAGACTGTGCCAATTACCGCGGAATAAGTCTTCTCAGCGTCGTTGGCAAATTGTATGCAAAGGTACTGATAGAGAGAGTTATAAAAGAGATGGATGAAAGAGTCTGGGATGTGCAAGCAGGATTCAGAAAGGGAATGGGATGTACGGATCAGGTCTTTTCCTTGCGTTGCATAGCCGAAACGTTTCTGGCGAAGAGTCAGAACGTCTATTGCGCGTTCATAGATTTGGAAAAGGCCTATGATAGAGTGGTGAGGAATGAGTTGCAGCATTATCTTTGCATGGGGTGAACAGCAACCTGATACGGGCATTGCAGTCTCTCTATGAGAACTCCAGTGCCTGCGTCAGAATCGAAGGGGCGTACACTGAATATTTTAGTATCCAAAAGGGTGTTAGACAAGGATGTGTTGCGTCACCATGGCTGTTTAACCTATTCATGGATAATTGCCTGACTGATTTAAAAGAGAGTGAATACGGACTGAGAATGAATGGGTTACCTGTCAAATGTCTTCTCTACGCTGACGATCAAGTCCTACTTGCTTCGTCGGTGGATGAGTTGCAAGAGACGGTAACAGTAATGCATGATGCTTTTGAAAGAAAGGGAATGAAAATTAAAGTAAAGAAGACGAAAGTTATGGTATTTGAAAGGGGAGAATGTATGACGGAGTGCAAGATACGCATAGAAGAGGAACATTTATATTTACATTTTTATTAGAACAAGTACAAGAGTTTGTATATTTGGGATCTACTTTTGCGAGAGATGGTAAATGTGAAAATAATATTGAAAGAAGAGTATGTAAGGGAAATATGGTGAATGGTGCTTTACACACCTTTATGGGCAGCCAGAGCCTCTCTAAGAAGGCTCGCCTGGCTGTGCATAGGGGAGTCCTTGTACCAACCCTAACGTATGGAAGTGAGAGCTAGGTATGGCAGAAGAAACATGAAAGTAGAATAAATGCTGTGGAAATGAGAGCGCTGAGGAGCATGATTGGTGTAAAACTGAGTGATAAAATTAAGAACAGTGTAATCAGGGAACGTTGTGGTATGAATGTTGATGTAGTGACAAGGATTGAGAAAGGTATGTTAAGTTGGTTTGGACATGTAGAGAGAATAAATGAAAGGAGATTAACAAGAAGAATTTATAAGGCGAATCTGAGCGGAAGTGTTGGAAGGGGAAGGCCAAGGCGGACGTTTCACGATCAAATCGGGGACGTCCTTAAGAAAGGCCAGGTTAGAAGTACTCTAAACCGAAGAATATGCATGAAGAGATTAATGAATGTAGAGGAAGCGAAATTAGTATGTCAAGATCGTAGCAAGTGGAGGGAAGTGGTCTCAGCCTACCCCTATGGAAAAAAGGCGTGAATATATGTATGTATGTATGCTCACTGATATTTTTTTTCAGTTCCTGATAGAGGACAAACTCAAGTCAGTACTTAGAGAATTAATGGTGTCTTTTTTCACCGTTAAAGCAAGCAATACAATTTATAATAATATATAACTTGCAGTATAGTGAAGAAGTAAGATTTCATCGCCCGATTTTGCCCGTAGATATCGTAAGAGAGATCTATAGGTTTAAATATGTATATGACATCTATGCAGGAGATGCTAAACCCGAAATAAAACCGTATACGAAACCATCTGCCTAACGTCGTATAGTAGGTCATATTAGGTCAACTTCTTTTCTACGGTGTATGTGGCTCGAGCCAAACAGTGTCATATATGAACTTAATGATGATATAAATACAACTTTAACATCGGGCTTAATATGTGTAAGTTTTAGCTTATCTAATTACAGAATACACCAGCGAGTCTGCAGTATGCATCAAAACTTTGGTCGGACATGGCTTCCGCTGGCATTATTCCTCTCAGAAGAGCATGTGCCTATTTTGCTGGTAGGTTTTCATTATCGTAATTATTAATTAAATGTACTGCCTAAATAATTTTAACGATTTATTCGTAACTTTGTTATACTTTACATGATACTAGCTGACCCAACACACGTTGTTCTGTTCAAATTTAGTGCAAAAATAGTAAAAGGAATTGTCTTTGAAATCGATCGCAGCGCCACCTACCGGTTCCAATCATTAATCTAAACCATTCTCATATCCATCGGAACAGCCAGAAAAAAGATATCAAAATCCGTCCAATCATTTAGAAGGCGTTCAATTACAACCACACGAACAGAAGATCTATGTATATTATAAAGATGATAAATATATATAGGGATTTTTCTCAGTTCTTTAAAAAAGATAATAGTTATGGTCATATTAAGAGAACACTTTACAAATATTTAATTAAGTAGTTTAGATTTAAGTAAGCGCTATTACTTGCTCTGGGTGGAAATTGAACCCCGGCATATGGTACAGGAAGCTTTACTTAAACTACACTACACCTGGTGGGAATGTTTAAATGGCAACTATTAGCTTTCTTCTCCTCGGTTCATGTGCACACTTCTTTTAGTCATATGCATACAGTGCATTTTGACCTAATATGATACGCTCGCCTAAGGGGTTGGCATTTAGAGCATTTAGAGAGTTCCTGTTTTTTAATCGACCTAACCTACGGGAACGTAGTATAATATGTATTTCTAATGTATTGGAACAAAACATGTTTCTTCAATCATGAACGTCTATTTCCGATAGTCTTGATCGCGCATTAGGAGCCTATCCTTAAAGTGCCTCTTGTATAGTAATTAATTTCTTGATTTACTGGACACAAATTTTCCCCAAAGTGGATACTGTGATAATCACTACGTTTGGCAAGCGGGCCTGTGGTCGCTGTGATATTTTTACACGTTCACTATGGGGGTATTAGGTGATCATACAATGTATTCTTGACGCATAACAGCGTGCTCTCTATGGACTCTTAACAGACCGATCGCTCGCGACTTTGATTAGGGTGGTATATGCCCAACCACTCTTAACTTCTGAACATTCTTTTACTAAAACTACATTGTTCTGGAGGTTATCAGGTTACACAGGAAAAGAAGAAGAATTCCACGGGAAAGTCTATAGTACTACTTTAATTGCTGCAGAACGAATCAGAAAAATATCTTTTTATTACCTTTTCAGCGCTAGCTTTGAGACAAGGTGCTCCAGAGATCGCACTGGAGTCGATATCAGGTCAAAAACAACACTATGTTACTATTAGGAATATTAAGGTAAGAGTTCGTGGTATTTATATATTCGTGATATTTTAAACTATTTGTCCAGTTTTGAAGTTCTAGCTGATATTTTAAGTTCAAATGCGATCGTTCTACGTAATAATAGAACGGTCTGTGTCTCATTTTTTTTCATTGCAATCGAGCAAACAGTACACCTGATGGTAAGTGTTGCTGTCGTTCATGGACCTTTGCAAGGCCGCTGCCTATCGCAAAGAAAGTGAAGGGAGTGTGAACACGTGCAATGAGGTTCGTTGAAACTGAAGGCATCACCAAAACCCACCATAGGGAAACAGCCTCAGAAAGTTGGGCTTCCTTTTCTCTCGCCCGCCAAACGAAGCGCAGTAACAAATTGCTACTACTCGGGCATCGATTTTCTGCAAGAGTGTGGCTACCCCTGACGAACCGGCCCGCGGCTGTAGACAGACAACTGTCCTACCACTATTATTTAGCAAAAAGCCCAGTGAAAAGTAGGGTTTAGCTTTAACAAGCAGTCGACTGGAGTCTTCTAAAAATTTTATTACTGATTATATCAATAACACATTGAGGGAATAAATGAGGCATTATCATAAAATAGTTTTTATATTGCCCGACGTTTTGAATACTTCAGCATTAATTGTCACAGGAGGACGTTTCTGTTAAGCGTACCACGCCACTACGCTTGAAAGGCGGGTTGGCGATCGCAGGCGGTGTTGAGTTACTTAAATCGTGACGACACGGCAACTTAAACACAATTATTTTTAAAGTCATATTATCTTTCATTCATCCTCAAAACTTTCGTAATAATGTTTCTTTCATTCCATCATTTCCTACAATATATTGTAAATTAATATTAATTTACAGGTTTTAGCATTAACAGATATGGGCAGGGTAGATGACGCCTTACCAGTATTAAGAACAGTTTTGGATGTTGACAAACCTACCCTAATGAACAAAAACACATTTTTCGAAGAGACTGTACGTATTATTGTTATTTTTCTTTAATATAATAGTCTAACTATTAGCAAGAAGAATGAAATAAATTTTATTTTGTAAACCTCACACATTAATATAGAGACACAACGAAATAAATAAATACTATAAAAACACGAGGTCAAAATATGGCGCCCGCTCAACTTATGGTATAGTAGATATTAGTGGTGGTCGTTGAATAAACGAACAGTTTTTTTCGACTGTTTCTTTGCCGTGAACTAATAAACCAGTTTATAGTTGACTGATAAACATGTTTACGTATGAACGGCTTCGCGAAACGGTCGTCGTATCAACGAATGACACGAACGCGACGACTTGCGACTATTCGAAAGCGCCCGAATCGGCCCGAACTTGGAAGACGAGATGCGCGCGCGCTCGCACGGCTCGCTACGCTTTTTACCCGCCCCGCAAACCTCACCGCCCGTAGGCGTGAGTTGAGCCGAAATCATAACGCATAGATAGATTGATTGCAATTCATTGAACTCTGCTATCGTGTGATGGGACTATCATTACATATTGAAGCGTCAATGTATATTGTACAATGAAACTGTTGTCTAATAAAATTCGTTGAAGTTTCGTTGTCCTTTACCAATGGACGATTAACGTACGTCATAATATAAACTAAACGTCTCGTCTTGTCTAAGCGTCTACGACGTAAACCAGTCGAAAATTAGACTGTTTATTCAACTAGTTTACCATCGACGATAAACGGTCTCGTTGCGTCGACTGTAAAATCGTCGACGACCCATTACTAGTAGATATGATACTAAACCGCTGATATTCTGACGGGCCCGCACAATCAAATAACTTTAGACCAGTAATTCCCATAGTGGTACAATTGGTCTCCCCAAAGGCCTACCGTTGACTCAACAGGTGGGTTGACGTGAAAAATAAATAGGCTTATTTTTATTTTAACCACTCTGAAGTTCGAACCTTAGGGTTGGAACTCGGCGACACAAAATTGTTACACAATTATTGACGAATTTAGGGCAGATGGTAGAAATGAAACAACATGAGAAAATAATGTTTGGTAACCTTTGCTTTATTTAAATGAATAATATAATTTACGTCGGCCTAGGCTCGTAAGCCATGTTGAACAGAAGTCCTATCGAACTTTTGGTAAGAAAAAAAATTGAGGACCTTGCAGCAAAAGGGGGGCAGATCCAAATTTTAGCCGTTATTCTTTTTTATAACCTACATTTTAAAGAAAAAATAGGGCTATCGTTTGGTGCAAGAACGAGACGGATCCGTTAATAAACAAGCGCCCTATATCAAAATTTGGATCTGCCACACAATTTGATCAAGCTAAAGTTGACTTTTAAATTTGTTATTTTTGTAAATAAAACTACTTTTACGGATTATATCGCGTTTGTATTTGATTTATGATTGCCCGACGTTTCGAACACTTTGCAGCATTCATGGTCACGGGCGGACTAAGGTGTCTCACGTCCAACAAGTAATCGTTATTACAGACATTTACAATTATCTACCCGATACAAAAAATAGTTATAAATTTATTAAATTGTTACCCACATTTTTTAGTACAAATTTATTGCCAGTGTAAGAAGAAAGTGAATCTATATGAAAAAATTATATTGTTTATGGTTAGTAATTATTAATTATTAAATTTGTAGCAATTATTATTACAATTTGTTGATTTAAAACTAACAAAACTAATATACTACCACCGGATCGGAACGCGGCCACACTGAGAAAGATCCGGCAAGAAAACTCAGGGGACGTGATGCTAAATTAATATTGATTTTTAATTTTAGATGCGGCTTACTAAAAGATTTTCGATTTATAAAATTATCTTTAACCATTATTATTGTGGGTCAAATCTATACAATAAGTGCTCACAGTATCATGCAGTCTTGTGGTAGTCTCTTTGGATTTATTTTTAATTATGTTTATAACAGGATCCCAGCTTGATGGTAATACCCAGCCATCTTTTCTATTGAAATTTTTGTGTTTTTTGATTTCAATAGCCTCGCGTACCATTCTAGGCAGGTATCGGTGTTCCTTTGCGAGGACTTGAGGTTTATCAAACCTAATGTTATGGCGGGAGCGGTCCTGACTATGTTCACAGACTGCAGACTTAGTGTGACGGCGGTGCTTCACATCAGCTATGTGTTCTTTGACCCGAGTTCTTATGGATCTCTTTGTTTGCCCAATATAAGAGAGACCACAGTCACAGTCAAGTTTATAAACTCCTGCATCTTGTAGAGGGATCTGGCACTTGACAGGTGGTAAGAACTGACTTATCCTTTTGAGTGGCTTAAAATAAGTTTTTATGGAAGCCCGTTTCAGGATATAACCAATCTTGTCAGTGACTCCTTTCACATAAGGTAGTACTGCAGGGAGGCGCTCAACTGTGGGTGGTTTCACATGGTCTCTGCGACGGGGGCGTGGAACTTGCAGCTTGTTTGCACGTAGAACCTGCTTGACATGCTGCAGCTCCCCAGCCAGGTGCTCCTCGTCACAGATTCCTCGTGCTCTCTGCAACAAAGATTTAGACACGGTAGCTAACTGTGAAGGGGGATGATGAGAATCTCCGTTCAGATATCTGTCAGTATGTGTTGCCTTACGATACACTGTATGACTCAAGGTGTTATTGGGTTTACGGATAACCAAAATATCTAAGAAAGCTAATGAGTTATTTGACTCCAGCTCCATAATAAATTGAATTTTTGGATTGATGGAGTTAAGATGGTTTAGGAATATGGTTATTACCATCAAGCTGGGATCCTGTTATAAACATAATTAAAAATAAATCCAAAGAGACCACCACAAGACTGCATGATACTGTGAGCACTTATTGTATAGATTTGACCCACAATAATAATGGTTAAAGATAATTTTATAAATCAAAAATCTTTTAGTAAGCCGCATCTAAAATTAAAAATCAATATTAATTTAGCATCATGTCCCCTGAGTTTTCTTGCCGGATCTTTCTCAGTGTGGCCGCGTTCCGATCCGGTGATAGTATATTAGTTTTGTTAGTTTTAAATCAACAAATTGTAATAATAATTGCTACAAATTTAATAATTAATAATTACTAACCATAAACAATATAATTTTTTCATATAGATTCATTTTCTTCTTACACTGGCAATAAATTTGTACTAAAAATGTGGGTAACAATTTAATAAATTTATAACTATTTTCTGTGTCGGGTAGATAATTGTAAATGTCTGTAATAACGATTACTTGTTGGACGTGAGACACCTTTGTCCGCCCGTGACCATGAATGCTGCAAAGTGTTCGAAACGTCGGGCAATCATAAATCAAATACAAACGCGATATAATCCGTAAAAGTGTAACAACTGATTTTTAAACATGTTTTATTTGAATACCCTAAAATGTTGAAATTTGGATCTGCCCCCCTTTTGCTGCAAGGTCCTCAATTGCATGGCTAATCGTTTCTGTTTCTAACGTCACCTGTGGGCAAGAAAGAGGTGACATAAGGGTGGTCTTGTCTCATTCATCATCATTTGAGCTCATATACGTCCCACTGAGTGGCGACCACGAATCGGACGGCGCAGCGTAGGACGACCCACCCACTAGGTGGAATGACGGCATTCTTAAAGTCGCAGGGAACCGTTGGCTGCAAGTGGCGCAGGACTGTTTCGAGTGGCATTCTCGTGGGGAGGCCTATGTCTAGCAGTGGACGTCTGTAGGCTGATGGATGGATGGACGTCTCACTGTTGGGCTCAAACCTCCTCCGCAATAGGAGGGAATTTACCTTACTATACCATGCTTGTCAGATAGCTTGGTATAGGGTTTTATTTCGAGTTTTCCTTCTCTTACAAAGATGTTATATACATTAGTTGTCTTTTACGATGCGCGGGTAAGAAAGGAGGTGGTGAATTGTATTCTTACTCCATCACCACACGGACTTAATTTAAAGTATTCGATTCGGAGGCTTTAAATAAAGTATTCGATCAATTCTCGTGTCTATCTTCGATCAATTTTTAATTGCGATCACATTTTGATTGCATTAATAATTTTTTTTCTTCCGTGTGGTGACAGATTAAGAATATAGTATGACTGGTAAAAGATTGTACATATTGAAGGAAACGATAGATAATGGTCATAGGTAACCAATAAAAATGTAAAAAGAAGACAATATTAATTAACAACATAGTAAACATCAACAATATTAGTGTCGCAAGACTCCCAAAAATATGGTCACTCTATAGACTAGAGGTATCGGATCGTATTCGAGCTTATTGCACAGATGGCGTGGTGGTTAAGATAGCGACTTACAACGCCAGTATCGGGGGTTCGAATCCCACGCGGGACAACACTTTGTGTGATCCACAACTTGTTGTTCTGAGTCTGGATGTAATTTGTGTCCGTTAATTATTATTGTTTGTAAAGTTCCCAGCAATACAAGGATTATTTCCTTAGTGCATGGTGTTGTCTTAAAATTATTATTATAAATTATTAGTCATAGTTATTAATAGTCGTTGATAAAGGTATCAGTCACTTTTCCTTCATACTTTGATCCTGGCTTAGGACAGGCAAAATACCTAGATAATAATAAACGTTCGTAACTGAATTTTAAAAATAAATTACTAATTTCTAATGTACTTAAATTGTTTTAGAGGCAGTTGGTATAAATAAGGAGGCACCTTGGTGTTTCTGACGTATTTAAAAAGTGGAATCATACCTATGTACAGTGATTAAATAATAAATCTATTTACAAATTACAATTACGCTAATCCCAGCAATCAAAATTAACAAAATAATTGCTTACCTCTTCGCGTACGTAAATGATCAACTTTAGTTACTAATATTGTTAATTCACAACGATTTAGTGAATATGAAATTAAAAATTCATATCACTATTCTATCACTTTTTACAAATACGGTTAAAAATCAATCAAATCAAATTAGATCAAATGACTCGTAAGTTAACAAATTTGGAAATGCAAAAGGGCGAAATCGGCGCACGCTAGTTTTATTAGCACTTGTCAAGGTCACGCACTCGCCTAATTAATTTTTTAATGCCGATTTTACTGCTAGAATTATTAAAAGTAGGTGTAGGGATAATGTCATTAATCTACAAACAACCGTATGTTTTATTGGTTGTTTGTACGACGTCCAGCGTGGCGAGAGCGCCTGTCTAAAAACAATACATACAACATACCTTTCTTTTTATACTTGGGATCCTTACGACCGACAACACAATAACACATTTACGCTGACTCTCACTTGATGCTAGTTTTTAAATAAAACTACTTTACGGATTTTATCGCGTTTGTATTTGATTTTTGATTACCCGACGTTTCGAACACTTTACAGCGTTCATGATCACGGGTGGACTAAGATGTCTCACGTCCAACAAGTTATTGTTACTGCAGAAAATTTATAATTATCTACCCGATACAGAAATTAGTTATTAAATATTGACCCACATTTTGATACAAAATTTATTGCCAGTGTAAGAAGAAAATGATTCTATATGAAAAAATTATATTGTTTATGGTTAGTAATAATTAAACATTAAAATTAATAGTAATTATATTTAAAAAACTAAGTAATAATCTAGTATACTACCACCGGATCCGAACACGGTTACACTGAGAAAGATCCGGCAAGAAAACTCAGGTAACATGATGCTAAATTAAAGTTAATTTTGAAGACGGCTTACTTTATGTTACTAAAAAGTTTTAATTTATAAAATTATCTTTAGTTATTATTATTGTGGGTCAAATCTATACAATATGAGCTCACGGTGTCTTGCAGTCTTGTGGTGGTCTTTTTGGTTTTGTTTTTAATAATGTTTATAACAGGATCCCAGCTTGATGGTAACACCCAGCCATCCTCTCTATTGAAATTTTTGTGTTTTTTAATCTCAATAGCCTCGCGTACCATTCTAGGCAGGTATCGGTGTTCTTTTGCGAGGATTTGTGGTTTGTCAAACCTGATGTTATGGTGGGCGCGGTCCTGACTATGTTCACAGACTGCAGACCTAGTGTCCCGGCGGTGCTTCACATCGGCTATGTGTTCTTTGATCCGAGTTCTTATGGATCTCTTTGTTTGTCCAATGTAAGAGAGACCACAGTCACAGTCAAGTTTATATACTCCTGCATCTTGTAAAGGGATCTGGCACTTGACAGGTGGTAAGAATTGGCTAATCCTCTTCAGTGGCTTAAAATAAGTTTTAATGGAAGAGCGTTTCAGGATGTAGCCAATCTTGTCAGTGACTCCTTTGACGTAAGGTAGTATTGCAGGAAGGCGCTCAACTGTGGGTGGTTTCACTCGGTCTCTGCGACGGGGGCGAGGAACTGGCAGCTTGTTTGCACGTAGCACCTGCTTGACATGCTGCAGCTCCCCAGCCAGGTGTTCATCGTCACAGATTCCTCGTGCTCTCTGCAACAAAGATTTACACACGGTAGCTAACTGTGAAGGGGGATGATGAGAATCACCGTTCAAGTATCTGTCTGTATGTGTTGCCTTACGATACACTGTATGACTCAAGGTGTTATTAGGGTTACGTATAACCAAAATGTCTAAGAAGGCTAAAGAGTTATTTGACTCCAGTTCCATAGTGAATTGAATTTTTGGATTAATGGAGTTAAGATGGTTTAGGAATATGGTTATTTTGTCTGTGGGTAATATTGTGAAAGTGTCATCTACGTACCGCTTGTAGAACCTGGGTGTGACAGGTGAGCTTGATAAGGCCGTCTCCTCGAAGTCCTCCATGAATATATCGGCAACGACATTATTACTAACCATAAACAATATAATTTTTTCATATAGAATCATTTTCTTCTTACACTGGCAATAAATTTTGTATCAAAATGTGGGTCAATATTTAATAACTAATTTCTGTATCGGGTAGATAATTATAAATTTTCTGCAGTAACAATAACTTGTTGGACGTGAGACATCTTAGTCCACCCGTGATCATGAACGCTGTAAAGTGTTCGAAACGTCGGGTAATCAAAAATCAAATACAAACGCGATAAAATCCGTAAAGTAGTTTTATTTAAAATGTATAATACTCGCGTAAACATCAGAAATCATTATTGATGCTAGTTTTTTCTAGTTTTATGTGGATTAACATGTGCCCACCGTTATTCATTTTGAACGTTGTACAATCCGACACGGGTAAATAGACGTTTGTCTGTCCATTAAATATTTTTTTTTTTTTACGTTAAACACTAATCACTGGCAAAACTCGCGGGACAGTCCATTCATCAAAGTCTTGAACACGTTGAAAATGACATGCATGTTTCATGCCACGTTTTGAAATGTTCCAAATAGTTTTGTGACGTAGATATGTACGTTAAAACTTCGAGCGGCTTCTCTTGTGCTAGCTTGCAGTTCCTCTTGGAAGTATTGCAAGATATGTCCTTCAAGGCTTACTGGAAAGCGGTTTCAGCCACGTCCTTGAGGGTGACGCAGAACATGAAATGGGCCATAGTTAAGCAACCGCCTGCAGTATTATAGCATTATCAGCACAAGATGCCATCAACCACTACAACGAAAATTGTTATTTACATAATATCAAAAAATAATAAACGTGCATAAAGACATTCCAGCGAACGGAGCTACGTAAGGATTAGAAACACTCTAGTACGACTAGGCAATCGCGGTCCGCGGACAACAAATTTTTTATTTTAGAATTTTTTGAAGGATTCGCGTATGACGCGAGGGATAAGTGGGGAGTGCGGTCTCATTGGCCCGAGACGGCCTTGTCGGCATATCACCCAATAACTAGTTCAATATCGCTGTTACGTAAATTTTTAGTACAAGTGCGTTGACCTATACATAGATATCTATTATAGGTAGGTATTTTATCATCTGTGTCCACGACTAAATATTTTTATAAGATAAATAGTTCAAAATTTAAGTACTATTTTTTTTATATATTCGGTATGAGAATCGAGTACTGAGTAGCCTCCTTCAATATGTACAATCTTTTACCAGTCACCCTGTATAATTCACCACCCACTAATTTGCCTGTATGTGTTGGAAAAGATGACCAAGGCATATAATGTTGAATTACATCTATTGAAGAGAAGGAAACTCGAAATAAAAGTTTATGCTAACACGTCTAACCAGTGCGGTATAGTAGGACAATTGCCCTTTAATATGGAGAAGGCACAGCAGTGGGACATGTATGGGCCGAATAGTATTCATTTTAACATTGGTGTGTATAATTATATTGTACTAATAATGATATAAGCGCTGATTTAGCAGTGAATATATGAAATAACATTATGTTTTTTTTACAGATTGAAAAAGTAAAAGAGGCAGTATCAAAGAGTAATAATAAAGATTTACAAAAAGAATTTAATGACGTCAGCAGAGCGTTGAGAGATAGGGAGCTAATTGATAGAAAGGTATTCTTCTCATTTTTAGGCATTAGGATAAGGCTGTTTATAATTTTCTTCTTACAGCCTCAAATGGGCTGTCCTGTCCGATGTAATACCATACTCTCGCAGAAAATTGACGTTTGAGTAATGATTTCTGATGTTTACGCGATCACACATTGTAAAAGAAGCTACGGATTTTATCGCGTTTGTATTTGATTTTTGGTTGCCTGACGTTGCGAACACTTGGCAGTGTTCATGGTCACGGGCGGATTAAGATGTCACACGCCCAACAAGTCATCGTTATTACAGCGATTTATAATTATCTACCCGATACAGAAAAAACCGTCTGTCGAAATTTATCGTCGGCGAAAAATGTATAATGGGCAATACACTAATAAAATTTAGTAATACTCTAAATGGTGACGTATATATAGCATGTTGGGTTTGAATAAACCCATCTATTCTACTATTCTTGTTTTTGTTTAAAGACACTATGTTCCCTACGGTATATATCCTTTTGCTGCGATGGACTCTACAAATATGCAATTAACAGATACAAATTACACTTTTGACTGTGCACAATAATTTCGGTCTTTTTTTTTAAAGATGCTCTGCCCTTCGAAAATTATCCTTGTATGGCGATGGATTTTACAAACATAATTAACGAACACATAATACACCCAGACTTGGAATAACAATTTGTGGATCGCACGATTGCCAGTCACGTGTATTCGATTCTAGGTTCGGGCTATTTGCCTTGCATGAGAATCGAACACAGGTCACTGGCACGATCGGTCAGTATCTCAACCACTACGCCATCTGTACAGTAAATGGTAACACAAAGAATTGTTGTGGGAATCGAACTAGTGAAACATTGTGATATAATGGTGACTGACACACGACAGTCACTGACCACGCAGTCTGTAGACAATTTATGCCATTTTATGTTTTTGCTTGATCTCTATTATTTAATGTAGAAAAATCTACCGTTATTCTATGGCAGCTTTCTCATTGGATGAAAGCCTACTTCCCCGTCTGGTCGTCCTATGAAGGGAAGGATTTAATGGGCTGATGAGAACATCAACAGTTGTGAAATTCGTGACCTTTAGATAGTAATTATATACATACTTGTTTTCAGACTTTGGACGAACAATTAAATATTGACATCGTTATATTCAGGAATCAGGATCAATCAAGAACATCACTGTTTCCTAACAAAAACATGCCGTTTGGACAACGTCATAAACTGAACAAGAACTTGGTATAGCAAACCGCCTCCTATGTAATTAATTGGATAAAGTAGATGTAAATTGTTATTTTGTCATTCGATAGTGTATGTATGAATGTGTTCATTGTAAATAGTGACAATATAATCATATAATGATATTTCTTATAAATCTACTTATTGCATACAGTTTTAATCTATATCTCTATGACAGTTGTCTACGAAACCGACGAAGTAAGTTTGAACGAGCGATATGTTTACCATTTTATTTTGTATCACATATATTTTCATTTTTTAGGTGCCAGTTTTACTGCAACGGAAGTGCAATATATTATAAATATAAAAATATTAATATTCATGCCTAAAATGTACCTCATAAGTTCTGAAATACCTAGTAAACATTTTATATAAAAAAGACGCTTACGCACGTACAAGGTCATACTGATAATAAAAAAGAGATGCGACAGTCGATATACATAAATCGATAACCGATCTTTATTAAATTATTTATAAAAGAAATAAACCCAATACCTATACCTATATAAAACTTTCAACATTTTTTATATTTAATTAATTTAGCATTAAAAAATTACTTTTTGTCTCAAAGTCGTAAATCTTATGTACGCATTATTGCCAATAAAATATACATGCTTCTTCATAAAACAGTTGCAATCGATCGATTGATCTAACAGTCGCAATCGATTGATTGATCTGTCCCTATTAGGGCAATAAATGATAAATGTTCTAGCAGGAACGGTCCAGCGATGATGGTATAGTGATGTTGACCTTGATTGTACTCCTTTCGAATAATTAAATAAGTCGAAAAACAGTTTGATTTAAATTTAAAAAGATTTTTGTCGATTCTATTTCAATTATAATGGCAAATCACAATTATAAAAATAAAAGAGTTTATCGATAAAAAAATATTGACTTCATCGTAAGTGTGATAGCACTAGTGACAACTGTCACAGAGATCAAGTTATATTTTAAGTACTATCTTTATATATATATATATATATATTTCTTGTGTGCGTGTGTATGTCACTGAACTCCTCCTAAACGGCTGAACCGATGTTGATGAAATTTTTTGTGCGTGTTCAAGGGGAATCGAGCATGGTTTAGATTCACAATTGGACTCGGTAGGTGCCGCTGCTGTTTTATTTGGACAGAACGTCTGTTGGGTCAGCTAGTAATATATAAAAAATAATAACCTGGAATGTATCTATATTTTAACTTATTCTCCCTTTGATTTTAGACTGCAAGCTCAGACTGGCCAGATATGTTTTTTAAAACACAAAGTGTGTTACTGAGTGTGTAACAGCATATTCGAGTAGTGTGTATAAGTATATATAATGGCAGTATACCGAAAGTAAAATCGGTTAGACAGTCGATTTAGATTCCCTGGTGAGAAATTTAGGTAGAAAAAAGAAATTTTCTTAAATTCAAATGGTTGACTTTTATACATGTTACTTAGAAGATTATTTCAACATATATTTCCTTCCATTGACCAGCCCATAGATGTCCACTGTTAGACATAGGCTTCCCCCACAAGAATGCCACTCGGAACTGTGCTACTTGCATCCATCGGTTCCCTGCGACTTTCAAGATATTGTCAGTTCACTTAGTAAAGGGTTTACGCTGCGTAGTCTGATTCGTAGTCGCTATTATATTTGCTTAGCTAGACAAATACTAGGGCCGAACATCCCTCATACTAAAATCTTCAGTCTGATTCAGTGTCCATAGATGCAAGGCTGTTTTTTTTTATATAACAGTGCTGTTACTGAAATACACTCATTTGGAAAAAAAAAAACGGGCACCTAAGCAATGAACCATTTCAAATGTTAATATTTCTTTGTTTGATAATTATAGGTAGTTTTATCCACATAATTTGCTAAATTAATAAGAAAATAATCGTTTTCATCAGTATTTCATAAAATTTAGATACAATTTATGGGAAATAATGCTAAACCTCGCTAGTAGTGTATATTCGCTAGTAGTGCATATGCTCATGAAGTAAAAATAAAAAAGTTTTTTTGTTTGTTTTTCTTTAATAAAGTAAAAGCAGATAAATGTTTAGTATCGAGTGTGACCCCCTCTAGCTAAAATCACAGCTTGAATTCGTCTGGGCATGCTAGCGAGTATATCCCGGATACTTGCTTGCGGAATACGTTCCCACTCCGCAGTAATCACATTCTTCAGCTCTCTGATGGTCTGCGGAGCCGGGTGTACTGATCTCACACGCCGTTTCAGAACGTCCCAGACATGCTCTATGGGATTGAGGTCGGGACTTCGAGCTGGCCAATCCAAACGACGAATGCCGACCTCTTGCACATACGCATTAACATCGCGGGATCGGTGGGCGCGAGCATTGTCGTCCATAAAAATCAAGTCTTCACCTAGAGCGGCCAATGCGGATTGTGCATGAGAAATTAGAACTTTCGTTATGTATCGATGCCCAGTCAGTGAGCCGTTTTCAATGAAGACTAACTCTGTACGATCCATTGAATTTATTCCTGCCCAAAACATAACAGAGCCCCCACCATAAGGTGTGATTTCTTCGAAACATGCCTCTGCAAAGCGTTCTCCTTGTCTTCTTAGCACTCGCCGACGTCGATCTTCACCGAACAGAGATATCCTGGCTTCATCAGAGAACAAAACCCTATTCCAATCGTCTTGAGTCCATGATTCACAATTTCTAGCGAACCTAAGCCTGTGAACTCTGTGCTCACGGAGTAATTTGGGGCCGCGGGCCGGGCGGTGACTGCGTATATTGGCAGCGAGAAGCCTCCTCCTGACCGTCCATAGACTAATATGCACATTTCTTACTTCTTGGAGGTTGTTCTTAAGATCCACATACGAAGATTTGCGATTTCTCAATGCGCGACTCACAAGAAAATGATCATCCCGTGGTTGGGTACATGGTTTTCTTCCAGAACCAGGCCTTCTCTCGACGGAACCAGTCTCCTGATATCGCTGCCAGGTCCTTTGGACTGTCGAGCGACTAACATTTAGCCTCCTAGCCACGAAACATTGGCTGCAACCCTCTTCAAGCAGCGCGATAATTTTGGTAGCTTTTACCACTTTATCTACCATTTTTGATACAGCCAAAAAGCATTAAATAAAGCTTTGACAGTCAAGGATATGAAATTAATCGATAAAAATTGAATAAAAGTTATGAAAGTCGATGTTAACTTCTGGAACTTCGCGCCAAAAATGTAGGATAAAAAGGGGTTTTCTGTAAAAATGAACATCAAATGAAAAATTGAATTTAGAACGTACTTTTTTAAATACCACAGCATTTTTAAAACCGGCCAGTAACGTGTACAAACGATTGAAACCTTTTTGGTATTGTATCTTTTTAAATATGAATGAAAATCAAAACCGCCCGTTTTTTTTGCAAATGAGTTTATAACAAATATACGTAACTATGTAGACGGCTCAGTTATGCAAAGTTTAATAATTTTTGGGAAGTTTTAAAGTGCCTGCCAGAAGTTTTGGTCGGTGAAAAGTATCTAATGTTGGATATTATTTTGTAATAATATATTACGGAATATACTCCGTCATCACCATCGCTCTGCGCTTATCCCAAATACTTGGGGTCTACTCAATATGTAGGGGAGATGTAGGTAATAAGGATCACTTAAGCAAGACTTGAAATAAAATAAAATCTATTAATCAACTATTTATTATTATACTTTCAAATGCGATCAGCTTTAATCACTTTGGCTTATTCATTTAGGAGCAATAGAGATTACAAAAAAAAAAATAGCTTTGATCATCACTGTGAACATCAGTTGGCAACGGTGATCAGCAAGTGGACAATGATGATCAACACATATCGCATACACAATTGCTAGTTGAGTCCCATCCAGTACAATCAGCGTGAGCCCAAAGCACACACTGATACCATAAATCGTTATCTCGACCCATTTCTCCACATACAAGACACATGTTACTGCCCCTTGCATCGTCGCGTTCATCATCCTGGCATAACTTATCCATGTTCAAGTTTAACGTCAGAGAATCATTTGATTCCTGCAAATTTTCTTTTTAACTTTCTTAACTTTATCCTTCTGTAGCTTACTTTTCTTTACCACCCATTTGCCCTAACTTTACTGAGTTTTAGATTTCTTCCTTTTCTCTTTCTCAACCAGTGCGTCTTTGATCGGTGTGGGTGTCAAAATGGTTGCATGCTACTGTTTTCTGCCTTGTTTTTCTTAAGTTTTTCACGCATCTGGATGAAATTCAGTCACAACATTGTTATGACTCCAATTACCTATATGGGCGAAACTAAGAAAAAATTATCTTAACGAAAAAATTGACATTATGTTTTCAATCTGGGTTTCAATTATCGATTTAACATATTACGATTATTACATATCACAAGTACAGAAATAAATATTAAGTAATTCAAGACTTACCTTTGGTTTTATCAGCTCGTAAAATTAGATTAAAATGGCACGAAGTATTGAAACCCTCATTTCTCTTCAGCGCATCGCGCAATTTGAGTGAGTGACCGGCAAGACACGGGAATGACATGAAGCTAGCGCATAGTCTAGTCGGTGCCAGTTGATTATATTCGGTTTTTGTTATTTTGAAGTGACCAGCATTGCCTACTGGCTCTGATTGCCTACATTTCCCCTACATATTGCAAGTTATTGACAATAGTTTTTGACCGGCCGTCTGCCTTACATGAACTCTCCTTGGGCATTTGATTTTGACCTGATGGCATCAGAACTGTAGCCAAGAAAACCTTTTCGTCATCTCTTACGACACCCGGCAACAATGTTGGTAGTATTTGTAGCCGCCTCTACACTTACTACTAGCTTGTTATGGAATATACAATATATGTGTAGCAATTAACTATTAGAATTTACTATAAATTTGTCCTCTTTTTACATACATTTCTAACCAGGCACTTCCCACAGACTCCTTCTCCTCACAGACCATGTAATCGGTTTTGCAAATTGTTGTTATTTATATATGAACGCTATTCGAAGATCCACATTTCGTCTTTCAGAAGATAAAGTATTTCTAACAGCTCTGGGATTTTGATCTATTAATTATTGTTAGTTATGGTATACTGATTGCGTAAGGGTGACGTCTTTATGGGAGGAATTGTATCCGAAAGGGTATCACTCCGCGTCGCCCAACGATTCGGTACTTGTGGTCGGCCCAATGGCGACGGGGAATGTATATGATGGGTTATCTTTTGTTACCCCTGTCAGAATGGACGGCGTGCGTCCAGACCATAGGCTACCCAAAAAATAATTTGGTATACTGATGAAAATAATTATGTTCAACAATTTTGTCTTAAACAATTTCACTTATTGTGCAATATTTATTAACTTTTTTATTTCAACTGTTGCATCGTGTAGCCATATAATTCATTTCAGCTAATATACGTCCAACTGTTGGGCTCGAGCCTCATTAATAATAGGAGAGCAATTGACCTTACTATGCCATGCTGGTCAGACAGGTTGGTATAGAGTTTTCCTTTTCTTGCATAGATGTTATATGCATATTATATCCCTTAGTCGTCTTTTACGACACCTACGGGCAAGATAGAGACTGGTAACTTGTATTCTTACGCCCTTACCACACGGAAGGCATCGTGTAGCCATATAAGTTTGCAACTGAAAATGCTCACTGTAATTACGTGTAGCATATCATAATCATTCAGCCTCTCGCCGCTACTGCTGGACTTGGGCCTCCTTCATATTTCTCGCCACAAAGTGCGCTCCTGTACCGCCTGCATCCAACGATGCCATGAAATTTCACCACGTCGTCGGTTCACGTTCGTCTTACACTGCATCATTTGGTACGTGGTCACCACTTGAGAACCTTCTTTCGCTCTTCAGCGCGATAATTCCTAGTGCTATGTCGGTTACACCCGTTATTATACGGATTTTCGTATTTCGGATTCTATCTCGTAGTGAAATTTCGAGCATAGTATATTGAGCGATTTTGAGCTTGGTCATGAGGCCTACATTTAGGGACCACGTTGCCGTACCATAAGTCATCACTGATAGCACATATCTGTGCTTTTAGTATTACGTAGCATATGGGTTTTTATTTTTTTTAATAGTGCACGATGTTTTTTTGTTTAATTTTATAACCATAATATCTGTTGTATTATAAAATATCTTTTCTGTATTTTAAATTGTTATTTCTGTTTTTTGTTTTTATCCTAAACTTCTTTGATGTTCATACTGTATTTTCCTACTTAATACTATCAGGTCTAATGAATTCCTTTTCTTTATTCATACTGTTGTGAGCTAAGTGATGTTTGTATTTTGATTAACTGAAGAATTGTTACTGAATGGAATCCAAGTTGTTATAATAAAAATTAGATATGTGATAAAATAGGAAATGGTTTTATTTTTACTTTAATTACTTTTGTCGTTACGTTATTTTTATAAATCCACTAGCAACCCGCCCTCGCTTCGGTTTCAGTCGCATTACCAGCTTAGTTCCCAGTCCCGTGGGAATACCGGCATAAAATATAGCCTATGTCACTCCCTGATATTATAGCTTGCCATTGGTGAAAGAATTTTTGATCTAGTATTTTCGGAGCCTACTCAATACAAACAAACAAACAAATCTTTCCTCTTTATAATATTAGTATAGAAGCCTATCGACGTCCATTGTTAGATGGAAATATTGCCGTAGTCGCCACGTTGGGTAAGCGGTTTGACGATGGAAATTAGTGTTATAAGTTATATAGGCGCATTCTGTTTCCCATTTTTCTGGTGGTCCTTCAGGCGATTACTCCCACGGGAAAATAGTGACACATGTTTTTAAATCTTAGAAAAAGAGCCCTCCAATTAAATCCTAGATCAAAATACTTGAGAGGGAGTCGTTGCCGGGCTGAGTATAACTTGCTATGCTGACGATACGCTCGTCACAGCCCGGCGCAGGATACTAGAGGAGGCGATGCGCCTTGTCACTTTCGGCACCGAGATGGTCAGGTAGATCGAGGCGTTTACCCGAAAGGGTATTCTGTCGGGCCGACCACTGACGACAAGTCACATCTGCTCCGGTGGTCGGCCCAACAACGAGGTGACGTGGGTACGGGTGGGTTATGGGCCCGCGCGCCGTCCTTTCATCGCCCCGGACGAACTGGACCGCGCGTGCGCTTACCATAGCCCACCCATAGAAAAAAAAAAAAAAAGATCGAGGCGTTAGGACTTAGGGTGGTCCTCAATAAGACGGAGCCCGTGTTGTCCCGCCGGTCCCGTAGGGGACGTCTAGTCGACACCTCGAATGTGGTCATCTCCATCCCCCTTCAACATTTAGGCCCATTTGAAGTATTTGGGCCTAGTGCTTAACAAGCATAGCTAGTTTTTGTGAAGCATTTCCATAAACCTGCTCCTAGTAGTAGTAGATTGTCAGCGTGGCATCCGCCCTCACGGCTCAAGCCGAATGGAGAGTGATCCACTCAATGGCCTATGGCGCACCGGCATGTGGGCGAGGCAGGGACATGGCGATCAGCCCCTGCTCAAAAAATAAAGGCAAATATACATACACACAGCCAGATATTTCAAATCTTCTGTATTTAGTAATTTCGCATAATACAACTAAATCCGTGGAGGTATTATGGTGGATATAATGACATGATTGTTGTCCTCAACAGATAAGTAGTAGATTTCATTTATAAATATTTTGTTTGTGACATTGTCTAATTATAGGTATTAAAGGGATGAAACAATTATGATAAAACTTGTGTCTTTAAGCCATCCCCTTCTCTTGCCTGTGGATGTCGTGAAATACCATTAAGGGATAAAATACGTATATAATATCTATGCAAGAGAAGAAAAACTTGAAACAAAACCTATACCAACACTTCTGACTAGCATGGTATAAGTAGGTCAATTTCCCTCCTATCGTGGAGGAGGCTCGAGCCCAGCAGTGGGACGTATATGAGCTGAGATGATGATGAATGTTTGAGTGGATCTTTGGATGGATCTAAATGATCCATTTTTGCATTCGGATTTTTAGATTTCTACAGAAGAATGATTGGGGTGGTCAAGTTTCCTGATTGAGGCTATTGTTGGTCGGAACGGCACGCAGATGTCGATTAAGTGACGGTGATTGCCAGGCCTTCATAATCTTTTACGACTCCCAGAGGAAATTAAGGGGTGGTAAATTATATCCTTATTCTATCACAGCAGCGAAAAACAATATTTGGTTAACTCATTACAGGAGTACTAAGAAGTAATAAAGTATTTTCATATACTTTATTGGTATGCCAAATTATAAATTATAATTACTTTATTATAAAGTATGGTTGGCAACCTTAGTTATGACCTCCATGATGCCTGGATACACCTTGGGCACAAATGGCTTTGATTTGATATTAGGTGAATTTCTATTTCTTTAGTGCAGTAGCGAATAGTGAGAATATTATGAAGGAGAAGAATGTACTCTTACGGCACCAATAGAATGCAATGAGGTGATAACGTTTTATTAATCCTTTATCTCACGTATTTTACAAACATATGACTATACGAGTAATTGAATTCCAAAACCCAAGATGTTTATTTAGTGACATGGTTAGTTTTATGTGTGTTTACATTGAATAACGTATTAGGAGCGCTGTTCTTTAAAGGCCCTTACGAAGTTTCGCAATCATAAAGTGGGTTTATGATAATGTGCTCGTTGTAGGAGAGTTTAGTGTTTGCGTAGGCCTTTCAGCTTTACGCCCACCAAACCTTAGATCTTCAATAACTAATTATAGATCGCAATTCTTGTACCTCTAAAGCAAACTAATTAATATTTATAGATTCTATACATTTAATCAAATTATCTATCTATAAAATTGTCCGTGAGGGCTGAATTCAATTTTTTTTTGTTTATGGTGGCAAACGAGATAACAGTACACCTGATGGTAAGTGTTGCTGCCGCTCATGGACCTTCTTATCCGAAATACCGCACACTTGTAGTGGGTAAACCCTTCTTTTTAAACAGAAAATAAGTTTTTAGGACCGATGTGTGTTATAGACCTATGATTCAGAATCATGATGTCCAAATGCGTTCCTTTTTTATTTTATTGCAAACGGTGACAAACTAGCAAACAGTACCTACCACCTGATGGTAAGTGTTGCTACCGCTCATGGACCTTTGTAAGGCCACTGCCTACCGCGACGAAAGTGGAGTGTGAATGCGTGCAATGAGGTTCGGTGATACTAAAGGTATCACTAAAACCCACCACGCGCAAAGACCCTCAGAAATTTGGGCTTCCGGCTCTCTCGCTCACCGAACGAAGCGCAGTAACAAATTGCTACAACGCGGACGTCGATTTTCTGTGAGCGTGTGGTACTATCCCGGACCGACCGGCACGCGGTTGTAGACAGACAACTGTCAACAATGTGGCCCTTAGTAGTGACTGAGTGCTTTATGATAAAGCTCGAACTTGCACAACGCATCGCGGTAAGAGATACGAGATATCGTCACAAGGTAAAATTTGGACACAAAGATCCATAACAGAACGTTTGAAACTAATATAAGTTGCAATAGTCTAGCCATATCGCTCTATGAATCAATAATCTCTAGGTAAGAAGGTTTTCGAGTTTCATGACTCGGATGACGTTATAAATAATGTCTTTCCATTAGGTGGTGTAATGACTTAGGAAAAGTAACATGTAGATATTTCATGCAGGCAACAAAGGATTGCATTTTGTGAAGATCTTTGGTGGATATGACCAATAATATAAGTACGACGGAAAGCTCGTACTAATAGATAACTAAAGCTTTAAATCTAACGTGTAAGGTCCTTGTATGTCGATAGGATGCCTTAGAAACCTCTGCATTGTGGGAAGTCTCGACCTACGTAAGGCATTGCTAAATTCGTTTTTCAATGTTTCTGCGTTAAAGGTAAATTGTGGCGGGCAATTTTTTGCAGTCAGTGAAAAGTAAGAAATCAATAACAATATTGAATCTACACATGCCGAGTTAGTACCCAAATCTAATATAACTCAAGCTAAATTTTGTCTATTAATTTTGATGTGAAACATCTATAGGCGAGGGTGAATCTGATCGTTGGCGTGGCGTTAACGCCACGCTTGGATATGTACATTTGTGTAACGAAACCATAACCTGTTTTAGAATCTTGTACAAAGCCATCTAATGAGCTCAAAATAAATTATTAACCTACACATACTTATAGTGTATACTAACGAAAATAAATGTTTATTGAATAAAAATCATCATTTTCTGGAAATGAAGATCGTAATATTTTATTAATACTTAATGCCATATTAGTTCCTGTCGTAATCTGTTCTTTTATGCATGTATATTTGTACAAAATAATTTCGAGGTTTCACATCTGCCAGGCGTCCTGAGCGACGGCTCGCATTTATTTTACTGTAATTTCAGCACGTCTACATTGCACTACTGCTTAAGCCTAGTGTGAGAAAAATTGGTTTTACTGCGCTGGCGGTGGCAAAGGACAAAAATGCAATAACCAGGCTATTTTGTTACTAAAATGACAATTTATCCCTCAAGCTGATCTCCAAACCATTGACGACAAGTCACATCTGCTCCGGTGGTCGGCCCAACAACGAGGTGACGTGGGTACGGGTGGGTTATGGGCCCGCGCGCCGTCCTTTCATCGCCCTGGACGGACTGGACCGCGCGTGCGCCTACCATAGCCCACCCATAAAAAAAAACTGATCTCCAAAAATCATGATTATTGCTAGAATGATATAACTTACTACTATATTGATTGGTAGATATAGGGAACAGTAAGAAATACCTCATTTGCTACTTCCAGATATATATACCACCATAGAGGTGATATAGTTTTTGAGTTTGCCTTCTGTAGTGATATTATTTGCATGCGTATCTTAATCGTCTTTTATAATTAAATTTTATAACTAACTTAGGAAAGCAAGTAGTGGTGGTAAAAATTACAACATTTCATTATTCCATGATCACACATATTTTTTTACTAAACAAATAAAAATTCTGTAGCAATATCGTTTAATGAAATTTTGTGTCATTTATAACATTAAATTCTGACTATATATTCACGGTCAGTCTGCGCCAGACAAAGCATCGTCGGAAATTGCGGCGGCCCAGGACCATTTGTATAGTACATCGTAATATCGTAATTTAATTTACCAGAAATGTGAAATAATAAATTAATGAATTAGATTTCACTCGTTGCGGTCTGAAAGTATTAACATCATTCATCATTTTTCGTCTGAAATTATTATGATAAATATCGTTGTTGCAGTTATCGTCCTCATATTTTTCATCTAAACATATTCATAAGGTTAATTTAACCACAATATTTGCTCGCGTATGGCATTTAATCAGACACATTTCACGCATATCATATTCTGTTCTATGTGTCGTGTAAATTGTCAGAAAATAATTGATTTTATCTATGGTATAGTACAGCCTTAATGTTAAGCAAGTATGTGTAAACGTTGTAAGTCTCTAGTACATATAAATATTATTGACACTTTAATATGCAGTATTAATAAACAAAATTTCGCTAGTTATGCACGTCTTTGATTGCACTCCCTAACGACAACTTCATAAATCGCTGAAACAAGATTCGGTACATTTTTATGAATATTGTTCACACAGAGTATTGTTGTTATTTCGAGACAAATAATATATCAAATTATTTAAACAAAAAACTATCTTTGGATAAAACAGTCTCACGTATTTGGAACAAAAGACGGTAGTAATTTTTAAAATTATTTCCTTAAAAATAAAATTTTAGTTTTTATTACTTTAAAAATATATTTTTGAGTAAATTTCGCTTTAAATTTAAGTCGAAAATTGCCGCGTCTTTAAAATCTCAAGGCTAGTTTTACAATCGAAAATTAGAATTAAGTAAAAAAATCTAGTACTTATAAATACTAACTTCCTCAACAAAACTTTGCAATTTCTGATACATGTAGTATCAAGATTTGTTGAGGAAGTTAGTATTTAAACTAAATTTTTTTTTGCTCATAATAATATAAAATATGTATATAGTATACTCGACATATGCTATCAAAACTGCACGAATAGCGTATTGTTTGAAATACCAACCTTTCACACAAAATGTTCTTGCTTTGATTCCTACATATGTATACGTTTTGTGCAAACCACAAGGCTGGCGCAAAAGTGTAAGTATAATTAAGTTAAGAATGAAATAATATCTATTCAAGCTTTATCATCTCGATTCACACACATCTCCATTGCAATGGCAATTGACCTACGACAATACCACGTTGATCATACGAATTGCTCTAGAATTTTATCTCAAATTTTCCTTCTCTCGCATAGATGGTGTATGTACATTAGATCCTTTGGACGTCTTTTACGACACCCACGGGTAAGATAATAGCGGTGAATTGTATTCTTATTTCTTCTTATTTCGTCACCACACGGAAGGTCCCCACCACAATCAAGGTTAATAATTCCAAACTCGGTGTCGTATCTATTTGAACAATTATGTTCGTGAAAGTATTACTGTTATTCTTCTGTGTACATATAAATACTATCTAACTATGCAAATATAGGATGGGTCGGCAACTAATTTATTAGTTGATTTATCGGCTAAAATAATGGCTATTATTGTCACCACATAGGTATATCAACACGACCTCTGTGTGTAGAGCATTATCCTAATTGAATGACTATGACGCACGTACCAAATTACCCTTAATTATTGTAGCAGTCACTGTAGAATTTACTATCGGAATATTTTATAGTATCACGCGTTTATCTTTCGTGGTGTTAGCAGAGGTGGTACCTAAATTTTGCGACGTCAAAATATAATTTGTGATGTTGTAATGACGGGGTAAGAATATGATCTGTTGTTAAAACTTGCCCGTGGCTAGTTTAAACATTGAGAAAGAATCTATAACTAAAATCTAGAATCTATAATCTGAAACTTGGCATACGCTACATAGTGCGCCGACTATATAGTTAATCGCAATACGACCGCAATCTGACTACAACGCCGTGCGATGCTTTGGCTTGGTTACAAACGGTCCAGATACCTGCTCGAAGCGCGATAGACCTTAAAACTGGTCGAGGTATCATCAAAAATGGGCTGGTGCTCATTTGTCTGACAATTACTGGTTACAATTTACAGACACAAGTTTATCACTGAGCCAGTCATTCATTCATTAATTACGGCTTATATACATATGTATGTCCTACTGCAGGGCTCGAGCCTCCTCTACAATAGGAGTGAAATTGACCATACTAAACCATGCTGGACAGACAGGTTGGTATAGGGTTTCGTTTCGAGTTTTCCTTCTCTTGCATAGATATTATAATAGAATAGGCATGATGACTAATTTGGAAAAACTGTTTTATAATGATCTTAAATAACTACTATTATCAAAAAATATATTATTTTTGCAATAAGTACGTTTTCTTTAGAAATAAAAACTACTTTAATTAAATGCATTTATATTAGCGCCAAAACGGTGCCTAGTGTCATGGCGTCTGCTTGTGACGTCACGTCTATTCACTTGAGTTGTAAACGTAAGGGCGTTAAAGCAAAAAATCTGATATATTTTATTTAGACATGAATTCGAAAGTCTATAAGTGATGTGCGGTTCCTCAATGTGTTAATACATCAATAAAAACTCCTAACAAACTGTTTGTTTATGTGCCACACAATAAAACAATAAGATATAAGTGCCTTAATCTTGCACAGCGAGATCCAAAAGCCATAAATTTATATAAATAAATATAAAAAAATAAATAGGAGACTATTTATTTCTGTGAAGATCATTTTGACGTAAGTAATTACTTTATATCGTATATTTTATTTGGTATGTGACTTTATTTAACTGCAGTTTAATACCAAGTTTACAAAAGCATTATTTAAATAACATAATCTCTAACATCTCAAGCGGTATTATTTTTAAATAAATTTTAAATTAGATGTTAGAAGATTATTAATCAATATTTTACTTGCATCGTAGTTTTGACATTTCTAAATTCTGCTGAACAGAAGTTTTTGTTTGATGCTAGGTACTCTCTCCCAGCATTAACAAATCAACTCTAGGCAAATTAGAGCTGTTTGCCTCGATGAATCCTTCTTTCATGACTTACATTTTTAGTAAGAACACAAAAGTAAGCAAGAGATCGATAAAAACCACGAAATACTCTTTAAATGCAAGTTAAAACAATTAATAAGTGTAACGATCGTAGAATTTCGTACAGAATTTGCGATGATAACGACAGGTGTACATAGGAGTGACGTAACTCAATTTGATTGGTGTTTAGCTGAGCATGGTGGACTTGTGTATTTTGCAGTTTTATTTTATTAAATAAATTAATAATCATATCTTATAAAAGAAAATAAATATTCATTTCAAGATATATTCTTTGTGTTACAGTAGATAAACACATTATTTTAGTGATTTTTGCTTACTGTCATCATGCCTATTAAAAGGTTTAGAGACTCACTAGCAATCAATATTCTCCCAATCAACACGCTCCTGCCAAAATTATAAAAGTAACCTACACGTTGTGAGAATATTTCTGATCTTCTGCCAGAAATAGAAAGAGTCTTAAAAAATGGGGGTTTAAGAGTGAATTTGAAGACGTTGACAGCATTATTATAAATAAAACTAATTTTTACGGATTTTATCGCGTTGGTATTCGATTTTTAATTGCCGATATTTCGAACACTGTTCAGCGTCACGCGAGCTTCAGAGTTACATCGTTATTATAGAGATTCACAACTATCTGCTACAGAATTAGTTATTAAATGTTGACCCACATTACAAATTTATTGCCAATACAAAATTTTCCATATGAAAAAGATATTGTTTTTGGTCAGTAATTATTAAACATTCAATCTATAATTATTATATCCGTGTGGTGACGGAGTAAGAATACAATTCACATCACTCTCCTTTGTTGTCTGTGGCTGTCGTAAAAGACGACTAGAACTAAGTGATATAATATGCATATAATATCTATGCAAAAGAAGGATAACTCGAAACAAAACCTACACGTCTGACCAGCGTGGTATAGTATGTCAATTTTTCTTCCATAGTGGACGAGGCCCGAGTTCAACAGTGGGGCGTGTATGGGCTGAGATGACGATGAAGTATTGTATTATGACAATTAATTAATTTAAACGTAACAAATTTAATAATATATATACATTAACACCGGATCGGAACGCGGCCACATTGACAAAGATCCGGCAAGAAAACTCAGAGGGGAAGTGTACGAAACGTCGGGCAATTTAAAATCAAACATAAACACGATAAAATCCCTAAATATTTATGTGTAATACTCACGTAAACATTTTCTAATGTTTCTAACCTAGCCTTCTGGCTGCGTAAGTTAAAAATGTTAACACACCATAAAAAAAGAAAATTAGGAAATATATTTTGTTGTTGGTTGGAGGGCTGATTACATACCGTCCGCCTAATCGACGTGGTAGTAATAAGTAGTGGGTACGGGTGGGTTATGGGCCCGCGCGCCGTCCTTTCATCGCCCCGGACGGACTGCACCGCGCGTGCGCTTACCATAGCCCACCCATAAAAAAAAAAATAAATAAGTTAAAAAAGTGACCTATTTGGTGGCTGAGTTGAGAGCCCTTTTTTTTTTTTGGGTTGAGAGACCTCAGCACTCAGCCACAGTCCGGGCAAAGCTGTGAAAGCCATCTGCGGCTAACAGCTATACACACATAAAAACCTATTTGGTGGGTTACTCGGCTAAGTACTATGTAACTTTAGAGCTACGATTTGTAAGGCGACAGTGAATCGTATAACAAGCTACATATTTACTTTGCAGAGCGACGCTCGCCGCCACGTTATCGCCCAGCAGCAGTCCAGCAAAGAAGCCTTGGTTCGTTATTCGAACCGTGTGACCTCCAGTTGGTGCTGGTGGTGTATATGGGCGGCTTATATTCTTAGTTATGTAAACACCTTAAATCTATGGCGTATATTATATAATATGATTAGTTTATCTTTTCTTGTACAAATGTTATCCGCATATTACACCCCTCATTCGTCTTTTACGACACCTACGGGCAAGGTAGAGCGTAATGAAATGTTTTTTTATTCTGTCACCATACGGATATACATATAATTCCCATATTTATTATATGTACCATATATATTACAGACACCATATATATACATTAGAATAGATATATATATATTTAGTATAAAACTGTATGGAGCTTCCTTATCATTCATCAAACTTTGTTCATTAACATTTCATATCAATTGGAGACGTCTCTGTCTCATCTATCATTCCAAATCTCAGACATTTTTAAAATTACATCATTTATAGTTTTTTTTAGGTTAAAGATATCTACGCGATCAGTCATTTCAGAGAGACTACAATCTTCTTCCAATGAAATAACTGAAGTGATGGATGGAACTTCCAGTGTAGCAAAAATTACTAGTCATATTTTTCTTTTATTTCGTTCCGTACCTAATGTACGGAACGAAATAAAAGAAAAATATGACTAGTAATTAATCTTAGTGTGTAATAAAGCATTAATTTGAAGGAACTAGGTAGACTCAATTCGCGTCTTAGATATATGTTAATCTCGCTAATTTCAATAGTATAATTTATTTAATAAAAGTTGAAAATGTGTAATATAAGACTTTGGGGTATGATGGATATTTACAAAGATGTTGTATCTTTGTAATTATTCATGATGTGAAAAATTTGTTGAAATTTTTTATTTATAGTGTATCAGATGACCTAAAAATTGCCATTTAACTTATGTCTTAGTGAAATCACTAAGAAATGTAAACAACATAAGTTTCAGAGAAATTTAGATTTTCAAGCCTCTGTTATTTAACATTTCGGACTCTTATTTAATAATATATACAGGGTGTGGCGTAATGAGTGGATAATCCTTTACCAGCGTGTAGGGGACCTCATGACAGTTCAAATAAATACAAATTGTATTTAGTAAAAGTATCATATTTTTCGAGTTATTGGCCATTTTAATTTTTTTGGCAAATTGACACCCTCGGTCACATTTTCTTATGTCATTGTCACAAATCATAAAATCATCATCATCATCATCATCATTTCAGCCTATTGCCGTCCACTGCTGGACGTAGGCCTCCCTCATATTGCGCCACAATGTGCGGTCCTGTGCCGCCTGCATCCAACGACGCCCAGCAACTTTCACTAGGTCGTCGGTCCACCTAGTGGGGGGGCGTCCTACACTGCGTCGTCCGATGCGTGGTCGCCACTCGAGAACCTTTCTTCCCCAGCGGTTGTCGGTTCGTCGAGCGATGTGGCCTGCCCAGTGGCAATCACTTCAGCGTGCTAATTCTTCGTGCTATGTCGGTTACACCCGTTCTTCTGCGGATTTCTGTATTCCGGATTCTATCTCGCAGAGAAATCCCGAGCATAGCCCGTTCCATAGCACGCTGAGCGACTTTGAGCCTTTATATGAGGCCTACATTTAGGGACCACGTTTCCGTGCCGTAAGTCATCACTGGTAACACACACTGGTCGTAGACCTGTGTTTTCAGACACTGAGGTATGTTGGACGAGAAGATCCTCTTAAGTTTCCCGAACGCTGCCCAACCGAGTTGGATTCGTCGGCTGATCTCTTTCTCGAAATTGGATCTACCTAACTGGACTGTTTGTCCTAGGTAAACATAGTGATTGACAACTTCGAGAATCGCATTGCCAACTAGGACCGGTACAGGAATGACATGGGTATTTGACATGACTTTCGTCTTGTCCATGTTCATTCGTAGACCCACTAGTTGGGCTACCCTGCTGAGATCATTGAGCATAGTGCCAAGGTCCTCCATGGATTCTGCCATAGCGACGATATCGTCTGCGAATCGAAGGTGAGTGATGTATTCGCCGTTAATGTTGATGCCGAGTCCAGTCCAGTCTAAGAGCTTGAAGACATCTTACAGTGCAGTGGTGAACAGTTTCGGAGAGATGACATCTCCCTGTCTCACGCCTTTCTGCAACTGGATTGGTTTCGTACTCTTATCCCGGATACGGACTGACATTGTGGCGTTCCTATACAAACACTTCAGCACTTCGATATAGCGATGGTCGATTTGGCACCGCTGAAGGGACTGCAGCACCGCCCAAGTTTCGACTGAATCAAAGGCTTTCTCATAGTCCACAAACGCTAAGCACAGGGCCCGATTATACTCCTCGGTCTTTTGTATAATCTGCCGAAGCGTGAGGATATGGTCTATGGGGCTATAGCCTTTTCGGAAGCCGGCTTGTTCGGGCGGCTGGAAGTCATCGAGCTTGCGCGTGAGTCGATTGGTAATGACCCTCGAAAACAACTTATAAACATGGCTCAGGAGTGAGATGGGTCTGTAGTTCTTTAAAAGAGCTTTGTCACCCTTCTTGAAGAACAGCACCACCACACTCCTGGTCCACGACTCTGGAACGTCGCCCCCGAGGATAACGGAATTAAATAGCTTCTGAAGGGCTATTAATACCGGCTTGCCGCCCGCCTTCAAAAGCTCTGCCGTAATTCCGTCATCTCCCAGTGCCTTACCGTTACGTAGTTGTTTGAGAGCCATTCTGATCTCGTACAAGCTGATGTCCGGGATTTCTTCGGTATAGTGCCGAGTTAGCTTGGATCTGGGATCTTGGACCAAGCCGACAACAGGATTTCGGGATGATTTGTATAACTGTCCATAGAACCTTTCGACCTCTCCCAAGATCTCACTTTGGGATGAAATGACAGTGCCGTCATCGGTCTTCAGCTTAGTCATTTGGCTTTGCCCAATAGTCAGATCTTGTGCGAACACTTTCGAGCCACGATTCCGCTCTATCGCTTCTTTAATACGGAACGTATTAAATCGGCGAATATCGCGACGCACAGACCTGGAGATCTGTCTATTTAGCTGCCTATGTTTGGACCAATCGGCTGCAGACTGCACCGTCATCTCTTTTCTCCGCTCCATGAGCTCGAGAGTCTGGTCAGAAAGTTTTTTAGGTCTATTAACGCGGTGAGCCTTGAAAAATTTCGACCCAACCGCGTGGACAGTTTCCACGAACCTGTTGTTCATATCGTTCGGAGATTCGCACTCGTCCAGACATTGGAAGCGATTATGTAGTTCGAGTTGAAAGTTTTCGAGGTTCTGGTATTGGACAGATGTAGGTCGGAGTGTAGACTTCATCAAGCGTGACCGCTCGACTTTTGTATGGATATTCAATGTGCCTCGTACCATCCGGTGATCGCTCCCAGTTTTAATTCTGCTGATCACTGAGACATCATTGAATATCTGTCGTTTGTCTGACAAGATGAAGTCTATCTCGTTTTTTGTTGAACCATCGGGGCTAATCCAGGTCCATTTCCTTTGTGGCTGCTTCCTGAAGAAGGAATTCATCATAAAGAAGCTTTCCTTCTCCAGAAAATCAGCCAGTTTCTGGCCCCTCTGGTTTCTCTGTCCATATCCATGTTTCCCCACTCTCAACTCATCATCACTCCCTTTGCCTAGTTTCGCGTTAAAGTCTCCCATAACCACCGTGAAGTGGGTTTTGGACGCGTGTATGGCTTTCGAGATGTCCTCGTAAAATGCCTCCACCTCGTCGTCGGAGTATGTCGAGGTCGGTGCGTATACCTGTATAAACTTCAACGAATACCTCTTGGTAATTCTGAGTATAAGGTACGCTACCCTTGTCGACACACTCTCGATCCTCTCCACGTTGTCTATGAGAGACTTACGAACGATAAACCCTATACCACCTTGGGACGGGTGATCGCCCTCCCGGTAGAAGAGCAAGTTTCCAGACTGGAGGATTATCGTGCCCTCGCCCTCTCTTCGCACTTCTGATAATCCTACAATGTCCCAGCGGATTTTGCTCAATTCCTCTTCCAGCTCGATGACCCTCTCGTCAGTCCTGAGTGTCCGAATGTTGTGTGTTACCAGGGCCAAGGGTCGTTTTTGTTGGTAGCCGGATCGCTGCCGGAGATTCCTCGCACCCCCCGCTCCACCACTACTGGGCCCGCCACCAAAATGAGCCCGTAGGGTACCGGAGCCGCCGTGACTGGGGGCAATTTTTTTGTTGTACGCCATTTTTAAAAAGGGGATATTGCCGTAATCGCCACGCTTGGCAGGCGGGTTGGCGATCGCAGTATGGATGTTTTACGTTTCCCAGGAGAGAGCTGCTGCCCACTCTCCTGGTGAACCCTCAGCCGATTTTTACGACTCCCACGGGCAAGTAAGGGGTGGCGACACATGTATTCTCAAACCGTCGCCACGCGGCTTATCATAAAATATTTCCAGTTTATTTTTTGCATATTACTCATGGATACACGTGCTATCAAAGGTAATTTACAATTTTTGTGACGTAGGTGTTGTTTACCGTCGAATTTTTTTTTCATTTTATTTTTTCTTCTACAACTTTGAACTCTTGTGGTGTAAAAAAATTGTACTGGGACGTGAGTGACAAGTTGATAAATAATTAGTCCATCTTATTCTAAGCATTTTTTCCACCACAAGAGTTCAAAGTTGTAGAAGAAAAAAATAAAATGAAAAAAAAATCATAGTTTTTTTTTCTACGGTAAACAACACCTACGTCACAAAAATTGTAAATTACCTTTGATAACACGTGTATCCATGAGTAATATGCAAAAAATAAACTGGAAATATTTTATGATTTGTGACAATGACATAAGAAAATGTGGCCGAGGGTGTCAATTTTCCAAAAAAAATTAAAATGGCCAATAACTCGAAAAATATGATACTTTTACTAAATACAATTTGTATTTATTTGAACTGTCATGAGGTCCCCTACACGCTGGTAAAGGATTATCCACTCATTACGCCACAACCTGTATACATAAAACTTCCATAACAGCAGATGAATCAATATTGATAATGATAATATTGGACATATCTACAAAATTAATATGTTTGATACGCAATTTTGTAGATTATATTGGTAGCTAATGTTCAAATATAATCAAGTAAATATTTTATAATTAATGTTTCCATTTAAAATATGTTGACTCTGTTGCGTGTATCTACTTTTAACGTATATTTTACAGTTAGTAATCTACAGTTAGATGTGTATTTATTTTATTACTTGGGGGTCTATAATACTCAATACATATGTACAGGCCCGCCGCTAGCTGCTTCATCGCCCGCGTACAATACCGATTATGCCGCCCCTTTTTTTTGGTAGGCTATGGTCTGGGCACATCCTGCCCAATCCGTCCGGGGCGACGGATGAGTGTCGTGCGACTCCATAACTCCTCCCCGTTGCCAGTGGGCCTACCCCAGTGGTAACGATTCTTGATATCCGTGGCCGGCTCGGCAGATTACCCTTTCGGGTAACGTCCCCTTTGACGCTCCGGCAACATTGCAGTGTTGCCGGCCAGGGAGTTGCCGCGGTCGGCTTCTCTGCGGGTGGCGGACTAATTCCCGGTCCGTCCACGTGTGACCTCAGCTAGGGCGGCATCAGGCGCAGGTATTCGCGCATGCACCACCCAACCTGCCGGTGGCGGAGCGTGTCGTGGTAGAAGAATTCCTCCTGAACTCGCTCCGCCGCCTCCCTCTGCGAGACAACTGCCTTGAAGAAGGCGGCAACCGCGTTCCAGTTCGTGACGTTGTCGAGCATCGTCCTAGCAATGGTCGACAGCGTCACGTCGCCACCGATGACTGCGACGAGTTCACGGTGCTGTTCTGCCCAGGCCATGCAGACCGCCCCTGCCGAAAACCGAATTTAGCGTCCGACAGATCAGGACTGACCCTACGTAGGTGCTGGCTAAACTATTAACAAAATAATTGCAATTCAATGTGCCATCATTATTGTTTATCCACCATAATGCTCTTCGAATGTGTTCAAGTACCTAGGTACCTAACCTACCCACTGAGAAAGAAGCTCAGAGGGAATTGCCCTAACTTCCAGTCCTGCTTTTCAATGGGGTGATACTTAGGGTAAGTGAGGGCGGGTGGTTCGATCTGCTGACAGACGAACGAACGTTCGGTATTGCATTTAAGATTTAACGGATGCATATTGATGGCGGTGTTAACGCCAATCGGTCGGTTTTTTTCATGCGATGAAATTTATTATACTTATGGTAGGGTGAATATTATGACATGAATTACGTGATGCGTCGCTCGATTTGCCGCCCCCTGGAGGTGCCGCCCGCGTGCGGTGCACGCTTTGCACGCCCGCTTACGACGGGCCTGTGTATGTATAATACTCAATGTGTTCTTCTATGGTATGTACCATAGAAATTATATATTGCAAAAGTTTTGGCAGTAGCTTAATGACCAGCCTACCTGACATCAACTTTCCTTAGGAATGTAGTTGTTGACCAGGTGCTATCAAATGGAGTTGCCACAGGTTTAGCTTAACCTCTTAGTCGTCTTTTTTAACACACACGAGCAATGTAAGCAACGTAACACAGCAAAAATAAATATTATAAACACCATATACTACTTACTCGATTTTAATTATTTAAACTTTCCGTGTGGTGACGGAATAAGAATTTTTTAGTGGTAGCACCACACTGTTGACAGTTGTCTGTCTACAGCGGCGGACCGGTTCGTCAAGAGTAGTACCACACTCTCGCGGCAAAACCACGTCTGAGGAGTAGCAATGTGTTACTGTGCTCCGATCGGCGAGCAAGAGAGCCGAAAGCCCAACTTTCCGAGGGTGTTTCCGTGTGGTGGGTTTCGGTGATGCTTTTAGTTTCACCGAACCTCATTGCACGCATTGACACTCCCTTCACTGTCTTCACGGTAGGCAACCGTCTAGTAAAGGTCTCAGTCAAAGGTCATCTAACTAGTGTGATAATGAGTGAGCTACTAAGGTCAATATCTTTCCTATAGAGGAAGAGGTTTGAGACCAGTAGTGGAACGCAAATGTGCTGAGATGACGATATTTCTCTTTGATATTTAATTTAAAATTATCATTAATAATTTGTGGTATAAGCTTAAAATTACCCACATTAGTAAAGCAATATCCCCGAACCATGAGTAAACAAGATGGTATGTTAAAGACAGTAGGTGCGACAGATGTCTGGGAGAAGCAATTTGCGACACAGGAAGGATTACTTCGGATTTATGTAGATTTATGACCCCTTTGCCTAGTTTTATGTGTGTTGGAGTAGGGAATCAGTCAAGGCGGCCATATATTTTCGTGTCGAAACTCTTATATTGGAATCTAAATTGCTTGGATCGACTTCAGAGCCTGGGAATGCTGAGATACGATGTTTTTTATCTGTCTGGCTTAAAGCGAATAATAGGTCAAAAGAGGCGCGTAGAGATGTGTAATTTCTATACTATTAGCGCAAAAATATTATTTTTGGGATATTGCTAGTGCCTTTTTGTTTATAAAATGTGCCATTTGCAATCATAGCTCATTGAGAATGTGAGAATATGACTAAAATCTATAAAATTGCTCTCCAGATATGCGGCTCCAGATAAAACAAAATTTAAATGTTATAAATGCAAATACAAAACCTAGAGTTGTTATGTAATATATATTTTAGCAATGGATTTATGCGCCTATCAGAAGTCAATTCAATTTAGCCCTTCCAAAAGTAGTCTCTTTGATCTGATCTGAATTGATCAACAGGCGATCTGGTATCTTCTCTTACAGAGATCCTATATGCATATTTAATCCGTTAGTCGTCTTTTAAGACAACCATGGGTAAGAGAGGGTGAATTGTATTCTTACTCTGTCGCCACACGGAGTAATGTGTATTATGAAAGAATAATACATTTTTAGTCGACTGCAAGTGATTGAGATAAGAGAAGGTTGATGAAGGTGACCATGTACTAAAGAAATAATAAGGACTTGTTTTTAGATAAAACGATAGGCAGAATAATAATTTGCAAATAGTACTAAGTAGGTACTGTCCTGCGAAGTCGAAACCGAAACAGCACTGCAGCTCAGTGCATAACCACAACGTTATTTGTGCTGTCGTAAATAGGAGTGGACGTTGATAAGTTGACGAATAAAAATAAATAAATATTGTCCATACTAATTCTATATTCCCAGTAGGTATGAATATTCATCATTTCAGGTCTTATAGTTCCCACTGCTGTGCTCTAGCCTGCTATATAACGAGAGGGAAAATAACTTATTGGTCAGACGACTTGCGACATCATATAGAAATATGTTTTTATTTCTTATTCCGATACGCCACGGAAGCGGATTTGATACATATTATTGATGTGATAACGTCTTATAAACGATGTACACCGGCTGCACGCACGAAAAAGCATGAGTCATTGTCACGTTCCGCATGAGTCGAGCGCTGGGTCCACGCTCTTGCTTGCAGCAAGAGCGTGGACCCTGCGATAGAGAGACGACCGGCCTAAGCGTTCGACTTGTGACGCATCTATCTCTAATTTAAGTTAAAAATATTTCAACTAACGAGTGCAAATGCAATTAACTTTCTTTTCTTTAATTAGAAAATAATGATAATTCAATAATAATTATTCATCGTAAATAAAACTACGTTACGGATTTTATCGCGTTGGACGTCAGACATCTTAGTCCGCCAGTGACCATGAACGCTGTAAAGTGTTCGAAACCTCGAGCAATCAAAAGTCAAATAGAAACGCGATAAAATCCGTAAAGTATTTTTATTTACAATGTAATACTCGCGTAAACATCAGAAATCATTATGATAATTCATACTAATATTATAAATGCGAAAGTAAGTTTGTTTGTTTGTTACGCTTTCACGCAAACCATCGATCCGATTTCAAAAATTTTTCACCAATGGAAAGCTAAAATATCAGGGAGTAACATAGGCTATATTTTATCCTGATATTCCCATGGGAACGGGCACTACGCGGGTAAGGGGACTGAAATCGAAGTGAAGCGAGGGCGGATTGCTAGGAATTCATAAAAGTATGCAGTTTTTCATCCATGTATTCTTATGACGTTAACATGTAAGATTATCATCCGTAAACTGACTTTACAGACAACCAATTTTATTTAAATCAGCTAACATTAATAAATCCTTTTTAGGTTTAAAGTAGAAGAGATTAAATGTACGCTGATACTGCACAGGTACACAATTCAATATTTTCACTTCGGTGAGTTCAAAACCACGTAAATAAGTAAATATGATTTCTAAAGGGGACCAATATAATAGAAGTGGCTGCGGAAATTGAAAAAGAACTCGCTTACGTATTTCTATAGTACATAATATACAGGACAGGAGATGGATTGTGTAGTTCATGTTAAATTGTTGGAATTTTGTGTTTGATTTATGTGTTTATTAAGAGTTATATAAAATAAATAACAAACTATAAGATCTTTATAAAATTAGTTTTGTTCCTCATAACTGTAATTGTTAATATTATTATAGTGTTGGCGTATGAAAGAAATTGATTAACAGAGCAGTATATATGCACGCTTACAACTGGCACGCGGGTTTGGGTTGGGAACTCCCAGAGCTCACCACTAGCCCGTGTAAGGGTGTAAGAGTCAGTCTGAGGCTAACATAATAAAATAAAAAGAAAACAAAAACGTCATCGTCGTTCGTGTGCTTGTTGACGAAAATAAAAAAAAGAAAACGGAACTTGAAATAATACTCTATAACAATCCGTCTGACAAGCGTGGTATAGTAGGTCAATTTCTCTCCTACTGTGGAGGAGGCTCGAGCCCAGAACTAGAAAGAATATGAGTAGAGATGTTGTCAATATAAATATGATATCTATCAATCTAATACAACTATAATATATTTTAATATCCTGAGAATAAATATTCATTGAATAGAGAATAAATAGATTCAATTTTTCCACTTCTTTATTGCCATTAGAACTAATGCCCCATTAGAAGACTAGACGTAGACGACTTAAAACATTTTGCACTATCTTCATAATCAACAAAGTAAAATTGAGTGAACGACGTTAGTCTTAAATGTGTTTTAGTACTGAGGACTGCTTACTGTTTATTCCTTCGATAGAAACTCGTTTGTTTAATTAGGATATAAAATGAAACCAATAATTAAAAAAATTAAAACCCGACTGCAAAAAGGATAATTTAAAAGTAGTGCACTCTACTTTGGCTGGATTTATGAGCCGAAAGCCTAAGTTCATTTACAAGAGAAAAATCAAGTTCGATGGCGGACCTCTAAAAATGTAAATTTCAAGTTATTCTTCTTGTCTGTGGGTGTCATAAAAGACAACTAAAAGCTTTATATCGATTTTATCTAACTCCATCTCATGTCGTCTGATCTAAAATGACATTCCCAAGGAGGGTTTACGTCAGGCAGGCAGCCGTTCGTAAAACTATTGCCAACTATTGTCGGAGAGATTGGAGTCACTGGAGTGGTAGAGAGACTTTGGATCACTCTGTCTAGGTTCTCTACCGATCCTTTCATGGGGAACTCTGAAGAATTGTTTGACTTGGTACCACCATCACCATTTTACCAACGTACCACTCGACACGGTAGCAGGGTTTATCCATTTCACCTGAAAACGTTATGGTCTTCAACTGTACGTTTCCAGCGATCTCTTCACCCACGTATGTACGTGCAAGCTTTGGAATGAACTACTTGCTGCTGTGTTTCCCGAGTGCTATGACATGTCCTTCTTTAAACGAGGTTTAATAGTATTTTCTTCACGGTAGGCTGCGCTTCTGGTATTGAAAAGGTGCTTGCTCGTTTGATACCATTGGCAATGAAAAAATAGAAGAGAAGAAGAGTACAAATTGTGTCAACTTGAAGTAATTGGGATAAGAGCAGTTTAACGATAGCGATGAACATAATTCTTACTGAGTCTTGAATAACATGGCTTCAACTCCCTATAAAACAGGGTAATTGTTCCATGGCCTCCGTACCGCCGGGCCTCCCGCCGGCGCTTCGATCACCGTGAAGTCGGTCACCATCAGCATCCAGGCCCACATGAAGTACTTGGGCCTGGTGCTCGACGGGCATTTTTGGTTCCGGGAGCATCTCCATCGACTTGTTCCCCGGCCTGTCGGCGCGGCGTCCGCCCTTTCGCGGCTGATGCCGAATGTGGGTGGACCCAGTGCTACGTGCCGACAGTTGTACACGGGGGTGATCCGGTCGATGGCCCTGTATGGCGCACCGGTGTGGGCGGGGTCCCTGACCGTCCGTCTTAGGGCCCTCCTGTGGCGACCACAGAGGGTCATGGCGATCAGGGCCATACGGGGTTACCGCACGGTGGCGACGGAGGCAGCGGAATGCTCGCCGACATTTATCGGCGGGTGTCGGAGACGCGCGCCTGCGGCGGTATGGTCTCCTTGCAGGAGATCACCGCCTGGCGGGTCGACGTCCGCCGAAGAGTCATTGCCCGTTGGGCAGCGGCGGCGCGCCAGGACGCGACTAGGCAGGAATATCGGGATAGGCGGAGGGCTATATGGACGGATGTTGTTGCTCAGTGGCAGGCGCGATGGGATCGCGAGGACAAGGGGAGGGAGACGTATCGGTTTTTCCCGGACGAGGAGGCTCGCCTCAAGGCGACTTGGGTCGAGCCGGACTATGAAACCTCCCAATTACTGGGGGGTCATGGGTGCTTTCGCAGGCGGCTGTACGATTTAGGGCTAGGGGTTCACGTGGAATGTAGCTGCGGCGAAGGGGATGAGGACATGCACCACATTCTGTGGGCATGTCCCCTATATGATGAGATTAGGTCGGGGATGCTCTCGGGGATACATCGCGACGGAGAAGGTCCGGTATACTACACGGATCTCGTGGCTTCGGAGGCGAACTACCAGCAGTTACGGGAATTCGCGCACGCCTGTTACAAGGCCCGCCGGCTTGAAGACCAGGTTGGCAGGATAAGCCAAGATGGCAGCCAGAGTAGCGGGTAAATGTGGCTAGCTAGTAGGAATACCGCGGACGACGAAGTTCGTACCATGTGCTGTCCGCCCTAGCTATACAGGGAGAAGGACACAGGGCAAAGGATGAAGGAAGTTAAATAAATTGTAGAGATTCAAGAAGCATGTGCATACTTACGCAAAGAGCATGGTGTGTACATGTATCTCAATGATTCGGCCTGTATGACCAAGATGTCGAAAAGGCCATGGGTGGCTGGAGGGATTTGCCCGTTGGGCAGTCCGGCTGGAGAGTCCTCGGTACGGTGTCCGTCGAGGCCTTCCGGCCGGTGCTGATGGAGTGGTTGGAGCGGACGCATGGGGTGCTTTCCTTCCGACTGGTGCAGGTACTGACAGGGCACGGGTGTTTTGGGAAGTACCTGCACAAGATTGTCAGGAGGGAGAGCACACCCTCCTGTCACCACTGCAGTTGCGACGAGGACACGGCGCAGCACACGCTCGAGGAGTGTGCTGCGTGGGAGGGGGAGCGCCGTGAACTCGTCGCGATTATTGGTGCCGACCTGGCGCTGCAGACCATCGCCAGGGATCTCCCTGGCTCGACAGCGTCAGGAACTGGGACGCGGTCGCCGCCTTCTGTGAGGCCGTAATCTCACGGAAGGAGGCGGCGGATCGTGTGCGAGTAGAGCTCCTATTCGGCGACACGTTCCGCCGCCGGCGACTGGGGCGGCGCAGGCGCGAGTATCTGCGCCTAATGCCGCCCTAGCCGAGGCCGCGGGTGATCGGACCGGGGAATTGTCCGTCACCCGCAGAGAGGCTGACCGCGCGATGGCGACCGACGTCCCAGTACGTCGAGACGTGAGGTTACCCGAAAGGATATTCCGTCGGGCCGACCACTAATGACAAGTCACATCTGCTCCGGTGGTCGGCCCAACAAACAACGAGGTGACGTGGGTACGGGTGGGTTATGGGCCCGCGCGCCGTCCTTTCATCGCCCCGGACGGACAGGACCGCGCCTGCGCTTACCATAGCCCACCCAAAAAAAAAAATAAAAAATAAAAATATAACAGGGTAATAAATAATTATGTCATAGAAAGGTCTTCAATTCAATTGAATACAATGTAAAATATAGATAGGTATATAATAATAGATAGGTATATAAACTACGAATTAGCATTGGTAGTTTATTCCTTACATGAAAGTATTAAATAGTTAAATACTAAAGTTAACCTTAATTATCTTGCAAAGATTTTAATTTCCGACCTCGAACTGGAGATGTAATTACCCTTATAAATAATGTACTCTGTACGAGTAAGGTTAATTACAGCATTGGTTACGTTCTCAATGCGCTCCAAGTAACATGTGTCTGGGTTATATTAGGGTTTATTTCATCATCAGCTCAGTTTATATACGTCTTACTACTGGCATCGAGCTGTTACGCGAGGTTTTGTAATAGTTAAAAAAAAAAACTACTTTTATTCACAACACATATACAGTATGACTGGTAAAAGATTGTACATATTCAAGGAAACGATAGATAATGGCCACATGTAACTAATAAAAGTATAAAAAGAAGATAATATTAATTAACTACATAGTAAACATCAACAATATTAGTGTTACAAGACTTCCAAAAATATTGTCACCCTACTGGCGATACACCGATACCGAAATCAAGTAACAGTTTTGTTAGCACTGTTGTCAAGATTTTGGATATTTATTACTAGAATTACTTAAACTAGGTGTAAGAATCCATACTGTTGATTTTTGATGTTTGTTTGTTTGTAACGCTTTCACGCTTAAACCACCGAACCGATTTCAAAAATTCTTTCACCAATGGAAAGCTATAATATCAGGGAGTAACATAGGCTATATTTTATCCCGGTATTCCCACAGGAACGGGAACTACGCCGCGGGTAAAGCGACTGAAACCGAAGCGTAGCGAGGGCGGGTTGCTAGTAATGTTATAAAACACTAAAGTTATTTGCAGATTCATAGCTCTTACCAATCCTGAGATAAAGTGATTTGTTTCTAATCAAAACAATAGGTTTGCCAGCGTACGTTGATCTCTGTCTGCGGCCCGCGACGAAAAAACATACCTATTGGGTCGAGTCGCATAGGTAGAATATTTACCTAAAAGTAACTAGTTCAATGCGCGAACTGTTTAGTACCTACAATTGCTGACGTACGTTGACCTATCCCATGTGTCTATAACTAAATATTTTTATAAGATAATTAGTTCAAAATTTAAGTACCAATTTTTTTTACATATTCGGTATCAGAATCGAGTACTGAATACTCTCCTTCAATATGTACAATCTTTTACCAGTCACCCTGTATATTTAGATAAACACTTATATAGAAACTTTTATAGAACTAGAAAGAATTAGAAGGAGTCTGGCACGTGTAAGAATTATGAACCGTGTTACTCTTCCGGATGATTGATCTCGACTGAAGGCTTGGCTCTTTTATCTGACAGGAAACCTATGGCGTATAGCTAAGGCTGAGAGGCCGTTTCGTTGTGTCAGCCGATTTGGCAACAATGTAGGATTGTAACAGATTTAGAGTAAACTTCGGGGTTACATCGAAGTTTACGTGAATCAGAGTGGTATTGGGCTCAGCCAATTCGAAGAGTTTACGTGTGAATCAGAGTGATATTGGGCTCAGCCAATTCGAAGTCTTCCATGATAGGAGGGAAATTTAACTACTACTATTAAAAATAAAATTATTTTTATGGATTTTATCGCGGTTGTATTTGATTTTTTGTTTGCTGATTCCTTCTCTTGCATAGTTGTTATCTGTATATTATGAGTATATCCCTTGGTCGTCTTTTACGACACTCACGGGTAAGAAAGAAGTGGTGAATTGTTATATATATATCATTTTCATTTGCCTGTCCTCATCCCACGCTAAGTGGGGTCGGCACAACATGTACACCATGTTGTTTACAGTTACGGCTATTTGTTTTATGACCGGCTGCCCGCCTGACGTCAACCCTCCTCAAGAATTCTCGTTAATGGGGAAGGGATGGGGAAATGGCGGGTATATAGAGTGGAAACTGGGTTAGGGAACACTACTGCCATGGGATATAGGATAGGGGTATGAAAGCAGCAGCTGGAGCAGTCCGGGATCGCGTGCCCATAGCGACACGTAGTGTTATATATATATATATATGTTTAAAATAATTATATCTGTGTGGTGACGGAGTAAAAAGACAATTCACAACTCCTAAAATCGGGACCTAATTTTTCCCTGTACTACAGCAATAATTCTTGTGTTGCTGGGAACTTTACAAACATCTAATTAACCGAGTCAAATTACATCCAGACTCAGAAAAACTATTTGTGGATCGCACAAAGTGTTGTCCTGCATGGGATTCGAACCCATGACATTGGCACGGTAGGTATTAGGTCATTCTTATTTCGCTACTACACGGGGAAGAGTCTTTCGCCATATAAGGATTATTTTCTTAGTGCAGAGTATTTTGTCCGACCGCGTAAGAGTGATGCCTTGACAGTGAAAGTTGCCGGAGCATCGACTCGATAATACCCAAAAAACTAATCCGCCCGCCAGTCCACCTATGACAAGAACTGGTTCCGTATGTCCGCCCACGTGGTGCCTGAGAGGCACGCATACGCCGAGTTAGATAGTCGCATGCCATCCCTTCAGTCGAGCTGGACGGATTGGACGGGTTATAATCATACCATACAAAAAGAATATACGTAGCTATAAAAAAAAACACAGCTTCTATCAGACTCCTGACTAACGATTTATTCATGTAAATCTCAATCAAAAACCAATTTTATAGGAATTATTAGTAAAGAAAATCGAAGTAATTAAGAGGAGCAACAATTATTTGACTTTAATTAATTACAGTCTCGCAATTACGTAGCTCATTGGAAGCTTAGAGGTACACGTCTGTACTGCACTAATTACAAATCTCGCGCTACATGATCTCGGCACACAGTTGATTATACTAAAATTGAATACAGTAATAACTAACATATGAATACATCTCATTACTAGTATCCTTGTATAGACGTTCGGCTACGAATACTACTAACATTAATTGTGTGTCATAAAAAAGACGAAGCGCTTTACATCGACCCGGGCCTGACTGCACAGATAGCGTAGTGGTTAAAATATTAACCTATTGTGCCAGTATTGTGGAATCGAATCCCACGGAGGACAACACTGTGCGATCTACAAATTGTTGTTCTGAGTTTGGGTGCAACGTTAATTATACGTTTGTAAAATCCCCGCAATACAAGGATTATTTCCTTAGTGTAGAGCATAAAAAAAAGAAAATTATCACTCTCCTTTCTTGTCCAAGGGTGTACTAAAAAAGTACTAAAAAAAAGATATATGTAAGAGAAGAAAGATTCGAAGCCAAGCCCAACCAATGTAACGTGTATGCCCATCGTAGTATAAGGTAAAACCGGGATAGATCATTGAAATGAATATATGAATAATTTCTATATGTGTAGATAGCTTAATCATTTGTATTGAATTATTATTTGTTTTTTGGCGACCTATCTATTACAGATTTTGCAAAATGTCGCTTTTGTGGAACACTTTTTTTGAGGATAGATGCCTACTTGTGTGGATAGTTGCCCCACCATGGAAGTAATAAGGAGAATAGATGCCTGTAGTGCGGGATATATGCCCTTCATGTGTAAAACAGCAATTGTCTCCAAGAAATGTGGCTCTAATTACGAAAAATATTTTGCATTTTTCTTAAACCTTTTAATTGTAATCTAATATGACACAAATAATTATAATTAAATTTAGTTTTGTTTCATCATAACCGTAATTAAAATTCGTTTATTCCCACGCTTTTTTATCCCTTTCGTTGAAAGCTGGCTGTAGTTGTTCTGTAGTCCGAGAACATACTCGAGCTCGCACTCCTTCCTTTCTTTTGTATTTTCGTAGCATAGTTCTGCTACAATCAGTGAAAAGTCCAATTATAAATATACGTAAATACATAAAAGATATAACAGGACACTAAAATGTTTCAAAAATATATATTGGCCCTACATTTAGGTATTTATGGTGTATGAAGGGATAGATGGCCCTAAAGCCACCCTTACCTCAAAAAATCAGGGCAATTATCCTTTTTGATAGGAATAGATGCCCAAGTATTTTTTAAATAAATTAAAAATAAAATAGCATCTATTTACATCTAGATGCACACAATGAATACGACAATTATTGACGTAATAAAAAATATATCAGAATTTATTACTACTTATAAAGTTATACAACGATAAAATATTAGCCTTTAAATTTTGACGTGTTCGTGGAGTTCGTCGCGGAGATAACTATATACATGAGCGAAATTAGTCCTCAATGCACGACAGCTCGTGGACAAAGGTGCGGGGGGACTACGGCTTCTACTTATACCGTTAATTCTTAATCGCGAGTTTGAGAGGTTAGGTTTTATGAAAATAAGGTGTCTATTCCGATGCGGCTTTTATCCCGGTTTTACCCTAGTAGATATATTTCGCTCCTATGGTGGAAGAGGCTTGAGCATTGGGACGTATATGAATAGAAATTATGATGATAAAAAAACATACAAATTATTGGAGAAGGTTTAGCTTAATGGTAATTAAGTATTACCATTTCATATATTACGCGTTTTACATTCATTAATTATATTCTTGGAGAGAATATAGAGGCGTTACGAGTCTTAGGCAATTTATAAAGTGATACATTAGTCATTCATCAAGGCGCTGACTGGTCGACAGTCTATCTAGATAATGTTGGAATACTCGGTCTATGTCGTGTGCCACAGACACACCGAAGTAATCAATTAAAACAAGAGCGATGGGATGTAATTCTCAATTTGTATTTAGTATAACGTTTTGTTGCGAAAATCCTATTCTTGGTCTCACAACAATATATCTAGTCTTGCATTCATATCAGAGCTTCTGTTTTGACCTTTCCAGACTGTATAACTATCTTATCTTAAACTGGCTTATCTGAATGCTATAGATTACCTATAACATGGGGCTGATTCTCTATAATCTTGAAAAAATGTCGAACCTAGGAGAAAGAGAAAACCATGTTCAATTGTATGTAACCCAACGCGATCAAAGAAGTTTTCCCATCAATAAGAAAGTTCTCGATTTTTGATCCAAGACCTCGATTTTCCAAAGTGCACCAGAGGTTGAGCATCTCAGCCTGTAGCGTCTGGTCTCTGAACAGCTCTGACGCTTCCTTTCGCGACACTGATGCATTCATAAAGCTTCGTTCGTTATGTAGGAAAATTAACAACTAGATTAGAAAAGAAAGCATTTTATCAAATTATCAATATTTTTTTTAGAATAGCGTTATATTTTAATGATCAACGGAATATCTTAAAAAGTAAAACGAGTATGCCTCAAGTATCTTAGTCATCTTACGCAATGATCCAAAGACCCTTTGTTTTTGCGAAAGCAAAACACGAGTTTCGAGATTTAAATGGAATTGGTTTCAATAAAACAGTCTGCACATTTAGCTGATTGATTATAATATCGGATATACGGGTATATTGAACTGACAGACGATCTCATAATTTAGTCTGTCAACCAATTTCGTTATTGCTTAAAATATCGTTTATAGAGTATATCTATATATAACTACTAGCTGACCCGTTGTTCAGACAGACGTTGTTCTGTTCAAATAAAGTGCCACCTACCGGGTCCAATTGTGAATCTAAACCATTCTCTCTCTTGAGCACGCACAAATTACTTACTCTATCCAGTCAACAGATATTGCCATCTGTTAAAATCGTTTGGAGTTCACAGATAATTGTGAATGTCAAATAATAGATAAATAATTTGCAATAAAATAATATTGCGACTATAAATTAAGATGTAAGTTATCCTATGTTTCAAGTTGGAGCAAACTGTACACGGTGTGCAAATTTGATTAAAATCGGTTAAGTAGTTTAGGAGTTCATCGCGGACAAACATCGTGACAGGAGATTTATATATATTAAGATTATAATTTATGTAATTAATGTTTACTTTGGCAGTTCTGTACACGTTCTTTGCGCTTAAATTATTTTTGCGTTTGTTAAAAATTGTCTATTTGAAGAGTATGCATGAAGCATTTGTGTATTTACAAATTAAAGGTAAATATGAAATGTGATCAATGTTTTTTTTTACTTTGTTTATAAGTTTTTAGAAAAATACAATATTTTTCATGTTGAATATGAATATATAAAATCTAAATTTTATTGGAAAACGCAGTTTTATTAAAAGATCGTTGATGAGGCTATTATTGAAGCTTGATTAGACTATTTTTAAGGGACTTTTTTGAGCTGGCTGTGGTTTGGACACATAAACCACCGTTTTCTCTCCTCACCATCCTTGGGCCGTCCAGTGGTACCGAATCCGTATTTGACGTTTGCGAATTTTCAAACGACCTGTGAATAGTTCCTATAAGATTTTTACGACAAAAAAATAGTAAATGTATATAATTTTGACAAAATTGGACGTAATTTTTCTCTGTAGATTTTCTACGAACTCGAACCTCGACCATTACTCATGATTTGAACGTCAGATACATGTAATTCCTTTTTTATTATATTCGTTATGATTCCGGAAAGGTTTTCAGGGCAAAATATCTGAATAATTACAAAAAAGTTGATATGTGCGACTAATCTGTGAAATTCCATTTTATTTTTTATTAAAATTAACATTACAAGGACGGGACGCCTACTCAATGAAATTTTCCAATTATTTTCTGAAGTTACGAATCAAATTAGTGAACGACCATTTTATATTAATTGGGTAATATTAGTAAATACTATTATTTATTTCTTATTCAATATATAAGAAAAATTGTTACCTTAATTGGAAAACATTAAGTTCAATTTAGTAATATCAATTGTAATTATAAAAAACAAATAAAAAGGACATTTAAACCACACATTTTTTTACATTTTGCGTTTTACTTTCGTAAGCATTTAAGGACTGTCATATTTTTCATCAGACCTATTCTCCAGAAGATGAATGAGGTAAAACGAAAGCTTATGGCTTATATAGAAAAAACAAGTCATGCATCTGATCCAATAGAATCTGCTAATACAATCTGCTAATACAATGATAAGTTCTATCCAACAAATTGTTGGCATTACTAATGTTTTTGCTGATAAAGATTATAATTGCAGTAAGTTTTATTTTTATAACTGAGCAGTAATAAGATGAAAGCAAAATATTCTTTTACTTTTTATAGATGAAGTTCGACCAAGAAAAGTCCTTATTTAAGTGAAGGTTCTTCTATAAATCATTCATTTACATAGTTGAAGAAAAATATGTAAAATATTTATTTCAATTCTATTAGCCGCACATCGTTAAATGCTGTAAATAGCCATGCCCTAGAGAACGCCAGAAAAGATGACGCAGTGTGATCTGTGTCTAAGCTTCTTGCGATTTTCAATAAACTATTAATTCTTTGACGTCACGATCTGGGTTTTCTATTACCCCTTACCCAGCCGTCACCTGGTCGACTACTGTAATAATGGCTTGGCTAAAGGTTCATAGTATAACACACCTGATATGTCTGTAAGCCCTTTTTATTGTAGCTATCATTAAAGACCAGAAAAGACCATCGTCGTACTTGATATACGATTTAGTGGTCGCAAAATAGTGTTATATATTTTCGTGTGGTGGCGAAGTAAGAATATTATTCACCACTCCCTATCTTGCCCGTGGGTATCGTTAAAGACGACTAAGGGATATCAAATGCGTACATGCATGAGAAAGAAAACTCGAAATAAAACCCTATACCAACCCGACTGACCAGTGTAGTAGGAATTTCAGTGCTATCCAGGAGGAGGCTCGAGCTCAGCAGTGAGACATATATTATATGAGCTGTTATGGTGACGACGACTGTAACATTTGTGACGAGATGATATTATTTGTTTTCAGATGTCACTTTTACCTCTACAATTGCAACTCTAATTGTTGTTGGGCCATTTGTGTATGTAGGCATATTTAGTCAGCTTCTGTATCTGTTCCAAGTGTTTCCGAATAAGTTTGAGTGCTTTAAAGTGCTTAATTGTCTCAGCACAACTTTTGTGCCAATGTCGAAATTCTTATTTATATGGCTAGCAAGGTCAGTTGGTTATACTGTTCGCTATTACTATATAAATTATAGACTTCTTTATTTTTAAATTGTGATTATTTTTTAAGAGATCGATTAAGGAAAATAATTAAGCTATGTCATCAAGGTTTGTCTTCAATACCAGACGGAAGTGCAGCAAAGGAAATAATGCTAAGTATTCTTCATCGTGCTCGACGTGCATCTTGGCTAGTTATCGCCAGCCAAGCATTCACACATATATTTTATTTGTTGATGCCTTTAATCTTCACTATTTTTGGGAATGATAGATATCTACCAACAACACCTGGTGAAATATATGGTATAAAAAATTTGCAATCTTTGCTTTATATTACTTGATGAAACTAATTTTACGTCATTATTGGACTTAGTATGTGATAGTTTCGGACATTTCTAAATTTTTGAGAATGTTCTAAACTACTCTGAATATTCAATTTTATTTCTGTTCTAAGGTTTTTATGTTTTGTAATATCTATAAGAGGCTAATATTTTAAGATTTCTAAAGTCTGTTTGCCTGGCTGTGGTGCACAAAACGCTATGTGTCTGACTTTTACATATAAGTATATGTCCGTTTCTATGACCGCTCGTATCTACATAACCGATTTTGGTAAATGATACATCATTACTCTCTAGATTAGTCTTGACAGCAAGTTCACAATTGTATATTTATACTAGCTGACCCAACAGATGTTGTTCTGTTCAAATAAAATAAAAGGAATTCTTCTTGAAATAAATCGCCGCGCCACCTATCCGGTTCAGTTGTGAATCTAATCCATTCTCGAATCCCCTTAAACACACACAAAAAATTCATCAACTCTGTCTAGACGTTTAGGAGGAGTGCAGTGACATACACACGTACACAAGACATTAATATATACATATATATATTTGTATGTATATGTATTATATATACAAAATTAAATTCAAAAGTAATTAACCGTTTATTTTATAGTCGAATACCTTTGAAAGGAGTGAATTTGATAAAAAATGTTAAGAGAACTTTTTTGTAGAGCATGAAATTTTACTTAAGAATAATTATTTGCTATATAAAAATATTGATATTTATAGTGGTTCAAAAAATCCAGAATCCAAATTAAAAAATTAAATAAATATATCAATGTTTAAGACTTGATTACAAGGGAACGGCTCGTCCTACGTTAATTTATTAAGAGAGCTTTTATGTAGGGAATTTAATTTCCTTCAAAGATATGAAATGGAAAAAATTTTAAAATTCATGATGTCCGAATTTTGCGTGAAAAATTCAGTAGCTGTTCAAAACTCGATAATCATAATGATGCATCTCTTAATATTAATATTAAGGGTAAGTTTTCAGAATAATTTTCTTTTGTCATCATGAACAATATTTTCACAGTACCGTTAATAAAAAAAATTGTTCGTTTTTTTTGGCCCAGTTTAATAAAGATACATATGAAATGCCCTGTCCATAAAAAAATGAGATAGTATTTTATGCATTTTAAGTACTTACGCCCTAATTTTTGTTTGTTTACCTCAAATGGGCTATCTATATTGTTTTTGAATTACAGTGGAATTTTTCTTTTATTAAAAACCATTTCATGTACTGCTTTAATTGTATCCAGTATGTTGCGAAATTATTCAGTAACGTTTTTCTCGTTCCAGGCTTGAGTCCGAAGTACGAAACACCATTTTACGAAATTACATTTGTTGTGACCTGTTTTGCAACCGCATTTTCGGCTATAAATCAAACCGGTTACATTATACTCTTCGTTACATTGCTAGCTCACGAACTGGGGCATTTCTACGCTATCACACAAATATTTAACAATATAAGCAGAGTTTTAAGTACAAACAAATATAATAATAGTATTGAAAACATTGATGGAGAATCAGTGGACGATTTGCTAATATTTTGTCTAAAGCAGCAACAATTTTTAATTCACTTTCATAAGAAAATAAGAGCGTTTTATAATGTAATTTTTGGAGCGCACTTTCTTATGATGACAATTGTTTTAGCTTTAACCACATTGCAAACATTCCGTGAGTGGGACGTCAGGAACACAATTCAGACGGGAGTAACCGGAATTATACCGCTATTTCTGTATTGTTTTGGTGGCGAGCTACTAATTTCTGCTAGCACTGATATGTCCACATCTATTTATAAGTGTAACTGGCAGTTTATGGAGAAGAAACATGCGAAAATAGTTCTATTGATGCTTTGTTTCTGTCAACGGCCACATTATTTAACTGCAGCGGATATTTTTATTATGAACAGGCAAACTTTTGGCAATATAATCCAAGTCGTTTATAAAATATAAGCTGTTTTTAATTAAGTTTATCTTGACATTTCTTTTACATTTGGTCGTAAGCAAAAATTGTTATATATAAATATTTATATTTATACATATCATCATCATCCTGCTCTTATCCCAATTACTTGGGGTCGACGCAATATGTCATCTGTTTTGACATATTGCAAAAAGTTTCGGCAATGACTTTTATGACCGGCCGCCTGCCTGACGTCAACCCTCCTTGGGAATGTAATCGTTGACCCAAATGGTACCAGATGGAGTTGGTCCGGGTCAATCTAGGGCTCTTAGTCGTCTTTTACGACACCCACGAGCAAAGCAAGGGTTGGTAGTATTCGAAGCCGCTACCACACAGCACTTTATATTTATACATATATGAAATAAAATGTAGAAAAATCTAAGATAGCCACGGTACTTATGACTTTGGAAGCCTATGAATTAGTCCGGGTTGCTTGCTTGCTTATTGATGAAAATAAAAATAATTCTAAGAAAATTAAATTAAAATTATTTCGTTTGTTGAGATCTTGGAAATAAATATATAATATCATATTTATTTTGATTTTTATTTCATAAATTTCGTATTTGATTTGTAACAATATTTCATATTTCAGTTTATAGTTCAGCATGGATGTACATTGTACATGTAGAAGCTCAAATCTGCTAACGTGATTAATGATATGTACAGAGTGGGTATGATTTTTTTGTTTTCGGGGTGTGCCACGGTCAGTATACCCGCCGCCCGGCTCCATCCGAGGCGACAGAGGGGCGCCGTGCAGCCCCGTAACCCACCCAATAGCACGTCGCCTTCGTCGTTTGTGGAACCACCAGCGCAGAGTGCCTTCTTTTCAGTGATTGGCCCGACGGAATACCCTGAGGAGGTTACCCTCTCCCGTCGACGTCCCCTACTCGGGATGTCGGTCGCTATCGGGAGGTCAGCCTCTCTGCGAGTGACGAATTAAAATCCCCGGTCTGGTCATCCGTAGCCTTTGTTAGGGCGGCATCAGGCGCAGGTCGTCCGCCATCCGCTATCGATCCGCCACCTCCTTCCGCGAGATAACGGCAGAAGGCGGCGATGGCGTCTCTGTTCCTGACGCTTAGCATCTACCTAGCGATGGTCGGCAACGTCAAGTCGGCACTGATGATTGCGACGAGGACATGGCGTAGCACACACTCTAGGTGTGTGCCGTGTGGGCAAGCGTCGCAGTGGTGGCAGGACGGTGTGCTCTCCCTCTTCACGACCGTGTACAGGTACTTGGCGAAGCAACCGTGCCTTGTCAACACCTGCTCCAGTCGGAAGGAAAGCACCTCGTGCCGCCAAACGAACCACTCCACCAGAACCAGCCGGAAGGCCTCAACAGTCCTCACACCGAACCGAAGCCTCTCCAGCCGGACTGTCCAACGGGCAATGACATCTCCGAGTCCGCCTCGCGAGACCGTTCCGGCTTCTGCAGGAGCACCAGCCTCCTCTTCTTCCAGCACCCAGGGAACTGCCCGGACGCTAAACAAGGGGCGATCAGAGCCCTGAGGCGTGGTCCCAGGTGCTCGAATACCAGGGTCAGCACACGGTTAGGCACACCATCGGGCCCGGGGGCGATGGATTTTAAACACATATGTGCCACTTCCATTTCCGTCTCCGTGACGGGTGGAACGCTATCGTCGTCGGCCTCCCGGTCGCTATCCGGCGAAGCCAAGACCGAGGGCGTGTGCTCCGCCCGCCGTGGAAATAGGTCCTCGACGACCCTGGTGAGGAGGCCGGGCCGGCGAGTCTCGGTGAGGGATATACGAGGGGTGATCCAAAAGTAATGATAATCAGTTATTTCTAGTGCACACAAAAATACAAAAAAATTTCAGTCACTTGCTCAGTTACCCACTAGTTCAGGAAAAAAAAATCATATAAATAGGCCACAATTCCCGGGAGCTACATTCATTTGAATACGGACTGTCAAGGAGTGAACATCAAAATGGAAAAACACGAAATCAGAGCTGTCATTAAATACCTCTGCTTGAAAAAAATGTCTACCAAAGACATACACAGCGACTTGGTGGAAACATTAGGGGACTCTTCTCCTCCATATTCCACAGTTGCACGCTGGGCTAAGGAGTTTAAGCTGGGAAGAACATCGACGGAAGACGAACACCGCGAAGGACGCCCATCGACGTCCCTCACTGAAGAAAATGTGAAAAAAGTTGAAGAAGTTGTATTGGAAGATCGAAGAGTGACTATCAGGCATGTAGCTGAGGTCACAGGGATCTCATATGGCAGCATTCAAAGAATCCTTGCGAACGAATTGCATATGAGAAAGGTCTCCGCGCGTTGGGTACCGAAAATGTTAAACGACGAGCAAAAGAAGAAACGAGTCGACATGTCAAGAGCAAATCTCGAAAAGTTCCAGGCAGACAAGGACAATTTTTTGTCACGTTTTGTGACCATGGACGAGACCTGGATCCACCATTTTGATCCTGAAACAAAACAACAATCGATGACATGGAAACGATCCGATGAACCGACGCCGAAGAAATTCAAAGTGTCAAGCTCAGCAGGGAAGGTTATGGCGTCTGTTTTTTGGGACGCTGAAGGAATAATCATGGTGGACTACTTGGAAAAGGGGGCCACTATTACAGGCTCCTACTATGCAGAACAAATAAGAAGATTGCGGGAGGCTATTAAGGAGAAAAGGCGAGGCAAACTGCGGGCTGGAGTGTTGTTCCATCAAGACAACGCACCTGTTCACAAAGCTGCAATTGCCATGGCTGGCATTCAGGAAGCGGGCTTTGAGTTGGTGGAACACCCCCCCTATTCACCAGATCTAGCCCCCAGTGACTTCTATCTCTTTCCACGACTCAAGGAACACCTCCGAGGCAAGAAATTTGATGATGATAGCGACGTGATGGCCGCGGTTGAGGACTTTTTTGAGAGTCAAGATAAAGATTTTTTTTGTAAGGGAATTTTAGGTTTAGAAAAGAGATGGACTAAATGTATAGACTTGCTAGGAGACTATGTTGAGAAATAAATATATTTTTTTATTTTATTCATTGTGTTTATTATTGATTATCATTACTTTTGGATCACCCCTCGTATGTTAAGAATATCTTTTTTATTATTAAATTAATAATATTTAATATAATATTTAAACATATTCAGATACTGAATATGGATTAACGGCAAAAGTCATGCGGATCAGTGTTATTATAATATCAGATATACGGATATATTAAACTGACTGTCGATCTTTATAATTTGGACTGTCAATTAATTTCATAATTACTATCTAAATACTATGTTTTACTTGCGTAATAATGCCTATTTTGGGAGCTCTGTGTGCACTTTTCTCACTTTGATCATATAAAATGTTTTTGCGTTTGACGATAATTGTATCATCATCATACCATTCTGGTCAAACAGCTTAGCATTTTTTTATTTTTTTATTTTTTTTTTATTGGGTGGGCTATGGTAAGCGCACGCGCGGTCCCGTCCGTCCGGGGCGATGAAAGGACGGCGCGCGGGCCCATAACCCACCCGTACCCACGTCACCTCGTTGTTTGTTGGGCCGACCACCGGAGCAGATGTGACTTGTCATCAGTGGTCGGCCCGATGGAATACCATTTCGGGTAACCTCACGTTTCGACGTACTGGGACGTCGGTCGCCATCGCGCGGTCAGCCTCTCTGCGGGTGACGGACAATTCCCCGGTCCGATCACCCGCGGCCTCGGCTAGGGCGGCATTAGGCGCAGATACTCACGCCTGCGCCGCCCCAGTCGCCGGCGGTGGAACGTGTCGCTGAATAGGAGCTCTACTCGCACACGATCCGCCGTCTCCTTCCGTGAGATTACGGCCTCACAGAAGGCGGCGACCGCGTCCCAGTTCCTGACGCTGTCGAGCATCTCCCTGGCGATGGTCAGCAGCGCCAGGTCGGCACCGATAATCGCGACAAGTTCACGGCGCTCCCCCTCCCACGCAGCACACTCCTCGAGCGTGTGCTGCGCCGTGTCCTCGTCGCAACTGCAGTGGTGACAGGACGGTGTGCTCTCCCTCCTGACAATCTTGTGCAGGTACTTCCCAAAACACCCGTGCCCCGTCAGTACCTGCACCAGTCGGAAGGAAAGCACCCCGTGCGTCCGCTCCAACCACTCCATCAGCACCGGCCGGAAGGCCTCGACGGTCCTGACACCGTACCGAGGACTCTCCAGCCGGACTGCCCAACGGGCAATGACTCCTCGGCGGGCATCGACCCGCCAGGCGGTGATCTCTTTGATGGAGACCATGCCGCCGCGGGCGCGCGTCTCCGACACCCGTCGATAAATGTCGGCGAGCATCTCCGCCTCCAGGTCCCACAGGGGAGTTCCGGCCAGGAGGCACGCTGCCTCCGTCACCACCGTGCGGTAACCCCGTATGGCCCTGATCGCCATGACCCTCTGTGGTCGCTACAGGAGGGCCCTAAGACGGACGGTCAGGGACCCCGCCCACACCGGTGCGCCATACAGGGCCATCGACCGGATCACCCCCGTGTACAGCTGTCGGCACGTAGCACTGGGTCCACCCACATTCGGCATCAGCCGCGAAAGGGCGGACGCCGCGCCGACAAGCCGGGGAACAAGTCGATGGAGATGCTCCCGGAACCAAAAATGCCCGTCGAGCACCAGGCCCAAGTACTTCATGTGGGCCTGGATGCTGATGGTGACCGACTTCACGGTGATCGAAGCGTCGGCGGGAGGCCCCGTGGTATGGAGGCCATGGAACAAGAGGGCCTCCGTCTTTTCCAGGGCTACCCTCAACCCCAGCGCTTCGATCCGCCTGACAATCTCGTCGGTGCCGAGAGTTGCCAGGCGTGCCGCCTCCTCTAGCGTCCCACCCCGGGCTGTGACGAGTGTATCGTCGGCGTAGCAAATTACGCCCAGCCCGGGTGGGAGACTTCCTCTCAACGCCCAGACGTAGCCGATGTTCCACAGGGTCGGACCCAGAACCGACCCCTGTGGGACACCGCACGTCATGGGCATTCGCACAACGTCCCCTACTCGGTCAACGTAGAGGACGCTGCGCCCCTCCAAGCACTCTGCCACCAGCCGCCTGAGGTACACGGGCACCCCGTGATACCTCAGCCCCTCCCTGATGCAGCTGAATGGCAGACTGTTGAAGGCATTGGCGATGTCCAGGGACACCGCCAACAGGACTCCTCCGCCGGTGACGGCCTCCGCTACCACGGCCTTCAGGCGCAGCAGGGCCGCGATCGTCGAACGCCCTCTCCAAAAACCAAACTGAGCGTCCGACAGATCGGGCCCGACCCCGACGAGGATCGGGCCCGACCCCGACGAGAGCAGCATAGCATAAGGATTTGTTTCAAGTTTTCCTTCTCTTGCATAGATGTTACGTGCGAATTATATTCGTTCCGGGAAAAAATGTTCAGGCCTGTTCAGGCTTTAGGCCTGATCAGGCATGAAAAATTACCGGGCCAGATCCGGCCTGATCAGGTGTGGTTAGGCCTGATCAGGCCTGAAGTCTCATGCCATCAAACGTTAATCAGCCAGTTTTGATTGTGTTATTTTATAAGTCTGAGAGCTTTAATTATCTATATTATTGTAAAAAAAAAATAAATACATATAATATAATTTATATGTACTTAGAGATAGGGATGCAAATAAAACATCGACGTTTTAACATCGATGTTGAAACCAAAACATCGACGATACATCGTTGTCGAAGAACGATGTTTTATCGTACAATATCTATTGTACACGGACGATCTCGTCCATGTATATCCGTGTGGTGATGGAGTAAGAATACAATTCAGCACTCCCTATTTTGCCCGTGGATGTCGTAAAAGACGACCGAGGGTTATAATGTGCATATAATGCTTATCCAAGTGAGGAAAATTTTTTAAATAAAACCTTATACCAACTCGTCTGACCAGCATGGAATAGTAGGTCAGTTTTCTCCCTATTGTGAAAGAGGCTCGAGCCCAACATTGGGACGTATAATTATGAGCTGAAATGGTGATAATGATGATGAGATGCACTCTACCTACATTCTACCCAGATTACCCATCTCAGTTACACGCCTATATTGCTCAATTGCGCGTCTTGCTGCGAGCAGTACAAATAAGCAGGTCTTGACGGGGCATGGATGCTTCGGCAAGTACCTGCACACGGTCGCTAGGAGGGAAAGTACACCGTCCTGCCCACAGAGCATATACAAAGAGGAGATGGCCTAAGCAACTGTGCACCGTGACTCAACTAGGTCCTGACGTCATCACGTCAACATCAGGTAGTGGGGCGTGGCCTATTAGTCTGCTGTCGACTCTGCCCGTGTGCGTACTGTGGACACAGTTATATTTTTGGTGTATTTTTGCTTTATTACGCAAGAAATCAATATTTTTTTGTTTTATCATGTAAATAGTACTCCGATAAACGTTCAGATGCTATAAAAGGAATCACATTTCATTTGTAAGTATATTTATTCATATTTTCTAGAAAAATCCTTTGATGATTCCATGTTCAAATATAATTCTACTCAGCGTTAGATGGCACTACTTTTCGTAATGGGACTTAAAACTATAAAAGTAGATAAAGCTCATACTATTAAGATTATCGTAATAACTAATGAACATAAGTATTGAAATTAATATCTAAAAACTTTTACCTGGACAAAAATGATTTTTACATGTAGTTTCACAAATATTTTGCTGTGTGGTAGCGGCTTCGAATACTACCAACCCTTGCTTTGCTCGTGGGTGTCGTAAAAGACGACTAAGAGCCCTTTTTTTTTTTTTTTTTTTTTTGTTCACGCTATGGAAATGCATTTACGCATAGTCCCCCGCCAGTGGGCGGGGGTTGTGTGGGACTCACCGGCCACGTCCGCAGCCGGAATACCCACTAAAACCACAGCGGCCCCTTCCGCGCTTTTACGGGGTGCCGGAGAGATCGTCTGATGACATTCAATCCCCGGCACCCCAACGCATGGCCGTCTGGCCACGTCCTGTCGTCATTATTTAGGGCGGTGGGAGTAGGTGCGCATATTGTCGCCTCCTCCTCCCGGGTCGCCGGTGACGGAGCGAGTCAGCAGAGGCGCTTGCCTCGCGTTCTCGCTCCGCCGCTTCCTTCCTGGATATGACGGCCTCGCAAAATGAGGCCATCGACGACCAGCACCTGTCGCTGCCGAGCATCTTTGTGATAACGGTCGGCAGCGACAGGTCCGCTCCGAGAACCGCCGACAGGTCGTGGCGCTGAGGCCCCCAGGCGGGGCATACTTCCAATGTGTGACGCGCATCATCAGTTGGCGCGCCACACTCATGACATCCGGGGGCCTCTTCTCTTCTAATCATATGCAGGTACTTACCGAAGACCCCGTGTCCGGTAAGCACCTGCGCCATCCTAAATGTTAGGTTGCCGTGCTTCCTTGTGAGCCAGCGGTGGAGATGCGGCGCAACCGCCTCCACAGTCCCCCGCCCTGCTACGGGGGACTCAAGGTCTGCCCTCCACCGCCGGATAACCTCTCTCCGGGCCACTTCTTGCGCTCTGCCCAGTCTCCTTGCAGAGACTTGCTCGCCGTTGGCCCGCGCTGTGGCACGGAGCTGGTAAACTTCCGCCAACGCCTCAGCCACAAGCGGCCAAGGCGGGTCGCCTGCCAATAGCGTCGCTGCAGTCCAAGACACCGTACGGTAACCCCTGATAGTCCTCACCGCCATGATTCTCTGCGGTCGGCGCAGGACGGCCTTGTTGCGGGCGGTGAGGGACTCCGACCAGATAGGGGCACCATACAATGCCATGGATCGCAGGATTCCAGCGTAGAGACGCCGACAGGACGACCCAGGACCGCCAGTGTTTGGCAGAAGCCTTCCCAGCGCCGCGGCTGACTTGGTGAGCCTAGGGACGAGCTGGGCAAAGTGTGGCCCGAAATTCCATTTACTATCAAGGTGCAGGCCTAGATATTTCATCTGGGCCCGCACCGGCACGGCAACCCCAGACACACTGATATGTGCTCCTCGGGGGGGACCTCGACGTGGGCCATGAAATAGGAGGGCCTCAGTTTTATCTAACGAGACTCTCAGACCCAGCATGCCAATCCGGTCTACGACGAGTGCTACTCCTTCCTGTGCCAACCGGGCAGCCCCCTGAAAGTCAGCCCTCTTCACCGTGATGAGGGTGTCATCTGCGTAGCAAATAACCCCCATCCCGGGAAGGAGCCGACCCCGCAGGAGCCAGTCGAACCCAACGTTCCACAGGACCGGACCAAGGACCGAGCCCTGTGGAACGCCGCATTCCACGCGAAGGCGATGTATGCACCCGTCATCCCCCTCCCAGAGCACGTGCCTTCCCTCGAGGTACGCCGCCAATAGCCTCCGGAGGTACGGAGGCACTCCATGATACCGGAGCGCCCCCCTCAACGTCTCGTGTGGGAGACTGTTGAAGGCGTTCTTTATGTCGAGTGAAACTGCCAGGAGGACCTCCTTTTTGGCCACTGCTTCGGTGGCCAAGGACTTCAGGGCGGCCAGCGCGTCAATTGTTGAACGGCCGCCTCTGAATCCGTATTGTCTCTCTGACAGTCCCGGCCCGACTTCCTCGAGGTGCTGGACGAGACGATCTGCCAACACTTTTTCTAACAATTTAGCCGTCTCATCCAGCAGTACTAGTGGCCTGTATGCGGAAGGAGAATCGATTGGACGACCCTCCTTCGGTAGCAGACATAATTTGCCGCACTTCCATTGCTCCGGGAACTGCCCGGACCTCAAACACGCGTTGAGCAGCTCCCGGAGCTGACCCTCAAGATACTCTGCGGCGACACCGAGGATGAGTCCCGGGACGCCGTCTGGACCAGGCGCCTTCCTCTTCCCGCGAAGACGGGAGAGAGCCGCTTTCATTTCAGAGTCGGTGATGGGTGGAATTGGAGTATCCACTTCCACCACCGACCGAGGAGCCATTCTAGGGGGAACGTGTCCCATTGAACGCGGGAACAGTTCCCCCATTAGCCTCGACAAGAAGCCCGGTTCCATCGATTCGATGATGGGGCCGCCACAGGTGCGGAGCTTGTTCCGCGCTCGCTGGTATGTGCGCCCCCATGGATCCCTGTCGAGGCCTGCAAGCAGCTCCTCGCGAGCCCTCTCCTTCGCCTGGCTGATGGCCAGCTGCAAAGTCTTCTTCTTTATTTTATACTCAGTCCGCAGCTGACCCTCAAGGACGTCATCCCGGTTACCTCTTTGACGATATCGGATGTAGGCACGCCGCGCCCGGTTAGAGGCCACCCGCAGATTAGCAATCTCGAGTGACCACCAATATACCTAACGACGCGGCGGCCTACGCCGAGCTCTCGGCATCGCCGCATCGCACACTGCCTCAAGGGCACTTCTTATTTGGCCTGCGAGCCTCTCCACACTTGTGGCCAGCTGTCCTGCCGCACCCCAGCGCTGTACTATAGCAGACTCCCGGGCCATTTCCAGATTTAATTGGCCAATGGCCCATTTAGGGAATCTACCCCTTGTTCCGCGCCGGAGCCCTGGTGGTCCCCGAGGGGCGGAGATCTCGAACCGTATGTAACGGTGATCTGAGAGAGTCTCCACCCCTTCTTCTACTCTCCAGTTGCTCACCTCGCGAGCAACACCGGGGGTAGCAAACGATAGGTCCACCACAGACCCACCCCGATGCCGCACGCAGGTATGGACGGTCCCTCTATTAAGGAGGGACAGACCAGAGAGTAGGGACCACTGCTCAACGGCTGCGCCCTTGGCGTTTGTGGTGGGGTTCCCCCATGTGCGTGACTTCGCGTTGAAGTCGCCGAGGACAACAATTCTCCTCGGCGACTGACGACGGACCGCGGCACTGACAGAGTCCAAGAATAACTTAAACTCTGCCAGCTCGCGGTTGCGACTAAGAGCCCTAGATTGACCCGGACCAACTCCATCTGGTACCATTTGGGTCAACGATTACATTCCCAAGGAGGGTTGACATCAGGCAGGCGGCCGGTCATAAAAGTCATTGCCGAAACTTTTTGCAATATGTCAAAACAGATGACATATTGCGTCGACCCCAAGTAATTGGGATAAGAGCAAGATGATGATAAGTTTCACAAATATTTTGTACATAATGCGCCGTCTGTCGCCAACTAAGAAGAGCCATAAAAGTGCTAAAATGCCAGGGTCGTAGTTAGAATACAATTATTATATTCGGATTTTTCATCAATTGATAATCTTAAGAAGCAATGGATTTAAAAAATCAATAGATAGGTAAACTGGAAACCTATGAAATATACAAAGATTTGTTCTGCCTATTTTAGCGATAAAGATTTCATAATAACTAGCAAAGGCTTTAGAAAACTAAAGGATGTTTGTGCGTTTTTTTTTGCGTCGATTGAAGATCGGCAAAGTGATCATACTTAGATTAGCATACTTAGCCCGTAAATTTGCCATTTTCTATGAATTTTTAATTCCAATCTAAAAATATCAATGCTTCTATGTGGTGATGGATTAAGGATACAATTCACCACTCCCTATCTTGCCCGTGGATATCGTAAAAGACGACTAAGAGATATAATATGTACATCAGATCTGTGCAAGAGAAGAAAAACTCGAAATAAAACCCTATGCCAATATGTCTTACCAGCACGGTATAGTTGGTTAAATTTCCTCCCATTGTGGAGGAGGCCCAAGCCCAACAGTGGGACGTATGTGGGCTGCGATGATGATGATGAATATTAATGAGTTTTCAATCTAATAATGTATATAATTCAAGAAATATATGATCATCATCATCATCATCTCAGCCCATATATGTCCCACTGTTGGGCTCGGGCCTCCTCCATAATGGAAGGGTACTTGACCTACTATACCACGCTGGTCAGACGTGTTGGTATAGGGTTTTATTTCGAGTTTTCCTTCTCTCGCATAGATGATATATGCGTTTTATATCCCTTAGTCGTCTCGTACGATCACCCACGGGTAAGATAGGGGGTGGTGAATTGTATTCTTACTCCGTCACCACACGGAAAGGATGGAAGGAATATATGATGCAAAAGAGTATTTCATTTTTGCTATTGTCTATTACCCTATTACTAATGTCTCCCTTTCTCCTTAATTTATTAATGATGCAATTTCACTCGATGTATTTTCTTGATAAGATTAAAAGCACGTCACAAAAATGTTTAAACTGGTGGTGGCATCGAAGACCGTTTTTGTATGAGAAAAGACAAAAAGGAAGGCAATAATACTAGGTAACTTTTACTAACTAGTAATATTATACACTGATATTCTAACTAGGGTTTGCATACGACAATCCGTTAGAAACCCAAACAAATAATTGTATTATTTGGTCGTATAATTATATTGTATGATATAATAAGATTGTTTGTATATATCTTACAAATAAAAAAAATTTACTCTGCCTGATATAGGTAAATTCTGAGTACGTCCCTGTTGCGCCACACACACTTACTGACATCTAATACGAGATAGCTAAACTACTTAAAAATACGAAACTAGTAGTTATGCTAATAACCGGTAGATGGACATAAAGGAGGGAGTGAGACAGCATAAAGAGGGGGTGAGACAGGTTATAACTCCTCACCCCCTGTAACTGCCACACATTGTTTCATATAAAATATTAATTACAACAGCTCCTCTTTGTACTTACTCCTTGGTCCTGCCACCACTGCGATTGCGACGAAGACACGGCGCAGCATACGCTCGAGGTCTGTGCGGCTTGGGCAGAGCAGCGTCGTGAACTCGTCGCAATCATCGGTGCCGACATGACGATGCCGACCATTGCTAGGGCGATGCTCGATAGCGTCAGGAACTGAGACGCGGTCGCAGCCTTCTGCGTGGCAGTGATCTCGCAGAAGGAGGCGGCGGGTCGCGCACGCGAGGAGCGCAGCCTCGACGAAGCGACCCGCCGCACAGTGGGTCGAAAGCAAGATTTTAGGGACTTAGGGACTAACTTTGGTTTTTTATTTTTTTCTTAGTGCGGATGGATAGAGCTCGTTAACGTCAATAATAATTGCCCTTAGAAGGTTTTTCCTGAACTTGATAGTTTGGGCAGAAAAAATATTTTGATTTTTTTTGTATGGAGCTGATCAGATAAAGTTAAATTCCTGCTAAGTATCGTTAGATCCCGCTTTTAAACCTTTTGTTCCTTAAACCTTGTCTAGTCTACTATCATTTGATGCTATGAACATGTGCATAAAGTTGCAATTCTCCGAAATAATTGGATCAAAAAAATGAAAAAATATATTAGTAAGCTTTATTTTTATTCTCTTAAGTTATTTTAAGTTAAATTTAATATGGATTAGTAAGTGTAAGCACGTAATAATACGCATAATTACTTAACAACTAATAATAATACATTTAAAAGGTTCCTAATTAGCTTTTAAAAATGTGTAAATATTTATCTATAAATGTCTAATTGTCCATTTAATGACTGTAATTAGATTATAAAATGTTCTTTTAAATTAGATCTAATACTGAATAGTAAGTACAGGTACATAATAATAATACAAATATATCATTAATAAATTAATAAAGGGAAACGTAACTTATTACTAACAAAAGTAAACTTAAAACTAACAATATACCAGTACAACACAAACTAAAATAAAAAAAAACTTAAAATCCTTATTCACTATCGCTATTATCATCCTGTAAATTTACCTATAATTTATTATCTACATTAATAAAATCTATATCGGCTTCTGTGGGAAAACTCAGCAGAAGCTCTTTGACTTTTGGAGAGAAAACCATTCTATGTTATTTTACCATTCGAGGTCTTAGACTTGTGATCTTTGGATCAGACGACAAAAGAAGATTGTTTAAAATATCCTCATTTGTCGCCGTTCTACTTACCTTTCTAGAATGGCTCTCCCTATATTTCCGGAAATCTTTATTGCGAGCTTCTGCTGCCTCTTCCGACAGTTTACCTATAGGTATGGCACCAAACTCCTTAATTATATCCGTCCCATGTACTAACAATTTATGTACACTGGAAGGCATATAATACCAGGGATATAACTGTACATACAATTTTGCAGTATCTTTACAAAAATCAGAAAACTTACTTAGGTCTACGTTCTCTCCAGATCCAACAGTCTGAAGAATCACGTGAAACCTTTCAATTAAATCTTTACTAATTCCTGTTATACGGGCTGTTGTTTCTGCATCTCTAAAAAATTTTCTGGCAGTATTACCATCATTGGTTGTGCCTACTCCTTGCTTAACTATATCAATAAGTAACCCGCAGTCCTTTTTAAATGCCTGCTGTATAGCGCTCTTTCTAAGCGCCATTTTTTCTTTGTCATCCTCCCTGCAACTCCATTTTTTAAACTCCAAACGATAAGCTGCAATTAAAAAAAAATGTCACTTAGAAAAATAATGTCACAGGATGCATAAAATAACAAGGTAATAAAGTATGAAGTAAGAAATATTTACAGATGTGAAGCAAGCATTCCATACATCTTATCCAGGCATGTAAAGATGAAATTCCGTACTGGAACATTTCGTCGTTCCTTTCTCTATGAGCAAGTGATTCCAGATTGTTCATCTCTGTCAGTTTTGTTTTGCAAATATCACAGACAGCTGAGGATGTGTCTGACAAATACGAGGTTATTTTGGCGTCTATCATTGTCATGAGCAATTGATGCTTAACTTCAACTTGACTGATTCTTGGTGGCTGAAGTCTTTCTATTTCTTCTGTTATGCCAGCTTTTATAGTTGCCAGTGTTGACTGCGTTTCTTTGGTAAATTTAAACATAATCGGACGGCAATAGAAAGTCGATGAAGGTCGTTCGTTTTCCTAAACAATTGTTCCATCACAGTGTTGAAGCCTAATAGGAACTAGACTGGCCATAAAAATAGATGAATCATCAAACTCTGTTTCACTCTTTTGTTTGTAATTACTTTGACCCGAGGCTCCATCAAAGCCCCATTTGCTTATAAGCAGAAAATCTGTTGCCGAGTTTAAATCCAAAGCAATTACATCTATAAGTCTTGAAACTGTCAAGTTGAGTAAAGCTTGCAGTTTAGCAGCAGCTCCTTCTTCAGTTATAATTATATCTTCTTTCCCTGGATAACATCTTGACTTCGCTTGTTTAATTTTATAATAAGAAGGATATAAGTCAGACCCATTTTCATTTGCTGCCTCTCTTAGGTTTATATACTGCCACCTACTTAATTTAAGTGAAACTAATAAAGACAGGGCTTCATCGGGTGAATATGTACTACTTTTCGCTTTACATGTACTTAAACACTCTTTAACTTTTTCCAGATCTTCTAGGTGATTTAACAAATGGTTAATTATTTTTCCTACATCCTCATTTCCGGTGTTTCTTAAACTAGCAATTGTAGCAGCTTTCACTTCATCAGGGGATAACGAAAGCGATTTTTTAATTTCTTCTACGCGTCTTCGTTTTTGCCTGGAGCCCAATTCTTCGAAAGGTTTTTGAGGTGTAAATGTAGATATCGAAGCTTCTGTTGTAGATGGTGGTAAATTTTCAACATTATCAGTATCACAAATCCCGACCCCTTCCTGTTCAGTGTTCACAGCTTCAGGTATCACTCCTACGGGCCAGATTATTGCACGTTCTAACCAATCACCATTTTTTCTTATAAACTGTGATAATGTGCGACTGCTTCGTTACCATCTTGCACTTATAATTGAACAATATCACGTACAAAATTTTTGGAGCTCAGCACTGTTCTTTTCTGCCACATTGATTTTATGTTGTAGAAATTGGCAAAGTTTTTTACTATCCGACAATGATTTCAGTTGATCTCTTAAAATCATAAATAAATTTAAATTGTTCACTAAACTCTCCATTATAGCGTAAAATCACATGATCACAATCACGAGATGTTAGTAGTAGTACGAATAAACGAATAGCTAATATATAATAAATATGGTAATTAAAAGTATAACTTCCAGTAATAGATTTGTTTTCTACTACCCTCATTAACTAATCATCCACATTAAAATTACAGTAATGGCTAAACGTGACAACACATTTTTTTTTAATATGAAAGGTTAAACTAATTACAGTCATTAAACGGACAATTAGAAATTTCTAGATAAATATTCACACATTTTTAAAAGCTTATTAGGAACATTTTAAATGTATTATTATTAGTTGTTAAGTAATTATGCGTATTATTACGTGCTTACACTTATTAATCCATATTAAATTTAACTTAAAATAACTTAAGAAAATAAAAATAAAGCTTTTTATATTAATACATTTTTTCATTTTTTTGATCCAATTATTTCGGAGAATTGCAACTTTATGCACATGTTCCTAGCATCAAATGATAGTAGACTAGACAAGGTTTAAGGAACAAAAGGTTTAAAAGCGGGATCTAACGATACTTAGCAGAAATTTAACTTTATCTGATCAGCTCCATACAAAAAAAATCAAAATATTTTTTTCTGCCCAAACTATCAAGTTTAGGAAAAATCTTCTAAGGGCAATTATTATTGACGTTAACGAGCTCTATCCATCCGCACTAAGAAAAAAATAAAAAATCAAAGTTGGTCCCTAAGTCCCTAAAATCTTACTTTCGACCCACTGTGCGCCGTCGGCGACTGGGGCGGCGCAGACGCGACTATCTGCGCGTCATGCCGCCCTAGCAGAGGCCGCGGGTGACGTGACCGGGGAATTAGTCCGTCACCCGCCGAGGGGCCGACCACTGACGTCAAGTCACCTGCTCCAGTGGTCGGCCCAATGACGAAGGCGACGGTTCTTACGGGTGGGTTGCGGGTGTGTGTGCTTACGTCCGTCTGTCGCCCCGGACGGAGTGGACGAGGAGTGCACCGACCGCAGCCCACCCCAAAAAAAAAGGAAAAAAGCAATACAAACAAATGCGCGTCGAACGAAGCGGTCGGCCCTTAGATTAGTCAGTTGCATTGCATGCACTACATTTGCTTGGATGGATGTATTGCTTGCCAAAATCGACAATTGTTTTGTTAATTGTTAAAATTTGTTTTCACATCTAGAAAGTGAACTAGAGCAAGATTTAATTGTAATATATGTATATAAATGTATTGCTTGTAGTAATACGGGTTGAGAGCCCTCAGCGCTCACCCACCAGTCCGGGTAAAGTTGTCACAGCCATCTGAGGCTAACAACTAAGTCACACACAAAAAAAATGGCACTCGGGGACTACCGCGGTAAAGCTCAACTTATGCAATTATAATTATTTATTTATTTTTTATTTATGCAGTATTTTTTTCTTTGATATTAATTCAAGTTTTTCTTTGATATTAATTCAAGTTGCACTTTTTGAGCGTGGTGACCGATAAGAAAACAAATGAACATTAAAAAAATCGGTTTGGATTACCACTGTCGTCCGCTGAAGATCGTTGGGACCGTTAGAAAACGCGCGAAAGCACTTTTTGACGTAAGATACGCAAAGCGGTGGCACGTGTGCGCACCGAGACGGACGAACGCAGAATGTCAATGTCTCGACGACCGAGCTGCCGCCACCCGCGTGCCATGTAGCTCGTACCATGTAACTAGCTACATAGTAGGGGGGTGCGAAGTTTTATTTTTGTTACGGAATTTCTTGATTCGGTCATCGCACCAAGCGCGCGATAAAAGCTATGCAATAGCTTAAAAAAAGCTTGTAGTAATAATTATTTCAATAATGTAAGAATAATCTATTATATTGTTTTACTTGAAAAGTGAACTAAAAAAGTTGGGTGAATGTTTATTTGTAGGTTATATATATAATGAGTCACCGTTTTTTTATTAATGTATTTTTTTAAATATATATTTCATATTTATATGACATAAATTAATTTATATCTTTCTATTTTTACGGCAATGAATGTTGAGTTAGGCAAAAGATATATAAATAGAATACTTCATATATTATTTAGTAGGAATGACAGTGTATGGTATTTCTTTGTAAGATGGGGTGGCAATTGTGTAAAAGGATAATGTTAGTGAAAGCAAGAATTTTGAAAGGTGTACTAAGGGTTTTGGTGATACATCTGTTGCTGTGTTTCCCAACGCGCTATGACATGTCCTTCTTTAAACGAGGTTTAAGAATAGTATTTCCTTCACGGTAGGCAGCGGCCTGGCTGTGCCCCTGGTATTGCAAAGGTCCATGTGCAGCAGATTCACTTACCATCAGGTTGTTGTCATCATCTGCTTGCTCGTTTGCCACCGTTGGTAATAAAAAAAAAAAGAAACATCGATAAGGCCTGATTAGATATGATCAGGCCTGATCATGTCTAATTTCAAGTCTGGTCAGGCCTGATCATTTTTTTCCGGGCTTAGTCGTGTTTTACGACATCCACGGGCAAGATAGGGAGTGGTGATTTGTATTCTTACTCCGTCACCACACGGATAATTTTATATTTAAAGAATACTTCATTCATTTGTGTATCTACAAATTAAACGTAAATATGAGATGTGACCAATCGTTATATTAACTTTGTTTATAACTTTTCAAAAAAAAAAATACAATATTAATCATCAATATGTACAATGTACATATAAAAACTAAATTTTGTTTACTAGTGAGTGCAATTCTAATGCAAAGTTTGAATTGGTGTATATAATTTTGATAAAATTGGATATATTTTACTCTAGATTTCCTACAAAATCGGGACCATTACTCATGATCGGAACGTCAGATACGCGTAATATTATTTTTATTATGTTCGTTGCGATCCTGGAAAAGTTTACGGGGCAAAATATCTGAAGAATAAAAAAAATACGACGGATGACGTGAAATTAAATATTACTTTTTTAATTATTTTCCCAAATTACATTTCAAATTAGTAAACAACCATTTTATAGTAATTGGGTAATATTAGTAAATGCCATTATTTATTTTTTATTCAATATTATGAGAAAAGTTGTTACTTTAATTGGCAATATTAAGTTCAATTTACTAGTATCAAGTGTAATTAAAAAAAAACAAATATAAAGGAAAATTAATCTACATATTTTTACATTTTCCGTTTTACTTTCGTAGGCATTTGAGGACTGTCATATTTTTTATCAGACGTACTCATTAGAAGATGAACGAGGTAAAACGAAAGCTAATGGCTTTTATAGAAAAAACAAGTCATGCATCTGATCCAATACAATCTGCTAAAACAATGATCAGCTCTATCCAACAATTAGTTGGCATTACTAATGTTTTTGGTGATGAAGATAATAATTGCAGTGAGTTATATTTTTATAACCGAGTAGTAATAAGATGAAAGAAAATATTCTTTTAATTTTTATAGATGAAGTTTGAGGAAGAAGAAGCCTTATTTAAGTAAAGGTGCTTCTATAAATTAATTACATTTACATCATCATTGCGAAGTATATACGTCCCACTATTGGGCTCGAGCCTCTTCCACCGTAGGAGGGCAGTTGATCTTCCTATACCATGCTGGTCGGACAGATTAGCATAGGGTTTTATTTTGAGTTTTCCCTCTCTTGCTATACGCGTAGTATATATATATCTGTTAGTCGTCGTTTACGACATCCACCCGCAAGTTAGGGAGTGGTGAAATTGTATTCTTATTCCGTCACCACAGGGAAACATTCATTTAGTTCAAGAAAAATAAATATTCCGTTAGCCGCTTATCGTCTAATGCTGAACACAGCCTTGTCCTAGCGATTACCATTAAACGTGGTCCAGTGTAATCTTCGTTTCTGGGCTGGCCACGGATGTCCAGGATTCAGTACCAGTGGTTGCCTCAATAGCGAAGGGGAGGGAATACGGTGGGTTATGGGGCCACGTGCTGGCCTTTCGTCACCCTGATCGGAATGGACGGCATGCGTCCAGAATATAGCCGGTCCAAAAAAGTATGGTCAGCATTTAATAGCTTCTTATGACTTCTTGCTGCTGGATTTGAGACTCCTTCTTAATAGGAAGGAAATTGACTACGATACATCATGTAAATAATGTAAACACTAGTAAAAAGGACAATCTAGTTATCCGTACTATTCGTCTCCAAAGAACTAGTATGTCTTTCATGGCCCGGCAATGTCGTATACATTTACAATAAACTACTTAAACATATTCGAGACATGCCAGTGAATAAGTTTAAAAAGGCTATCAAGAGTAGACTTTGTAGAAAATGCTATTACAAATTTTTGAATTATGTATTTAAATGATAATATATAATAGTATACGCAACTAATAATTTATGTTATAGTAATTGTTATAGATTTATGATGCGCCTAATTTGCGCTGCAGATTTTTTTTTGTTATTAGTATTTTTAAAATTCTTACTGTAGTTCGTAGTTTATAATTTGGTAACATCACACTGGAGCTAATATTACGTATATATTGTTTACATACAATTTTTTTAAACAGAAATTATTGTAAAAATCGCAGATATATTTGCCGGATATTTTCATTCCGCTTTCCATTCCGGTGGTAGATTATTGGGTTGTTTGAAACGATGTATGAATTTGACAATATGTAAGTGCCCTTAAGGGGCTTGTGCTGAATAAATTAAATTGGATTTAATTCGTATTTTTAAGAGGACGTTACACGAATAAAATTTTTATTGTGGCATATAAAACTCTGCTCATTACTAATATTAATTATTCCCGGTAACAACAAAGGGTTTTTTTGTGGTAGGCTATGGTCAGCGCATTTACCGCTCGCCTCCGTCCGAGCCGTCAGAGGGGCGGCGCGTAGCCCCATAGCCCTCCCGTAGCACGTCGTTGGGCGAACCACCGGAGCAGGGTGACTTGTCGTCAGTGGTCGGAATACTCTTTCGGGACGACGGTCGCCGTCGCGCGGTCAGCCCCTCTGCGGGTGACTGACTAAAATCCCCAGTCCGGTCACCCGCGGCCTCGGCTAGGGCGGCATCAGGCGCAGGTACTCACGCCTGCACAGCCCGAGGCGCCGGCGGTGGACCGTGTCGTCGTGGAGGCGTTCCTCACATGCACGGTCCGCCGTCTCCTTCCTCGAAATGACTGCCTCGAGAAGGCGGCGACCGCGTCTCAGTTCCTGTCGCTGCCTAGCGTCTCCCTAGTGATCGTTGGCTGCGTCAGGTCGGCACCACTGATCGCGACAAATTCACGGTGATGCTCAGCCCACGAGGCACACACCTTGACTGTGTACTGCGCCGTGTCCTCGTCGCAATCGCAGTGGTGGCAGGACGGTGTACTCTCACTCTTCACGACTGTTTGCAGGCGAAGCAACCATGCCCCGTCAAGACCTGCACCAGTCGGAAGGAAAGCACCCTGTACCACCGATACAACCACTCCATTAGTACCGGTCGGAAGGCCTCGACGGTCCTGATATCGAAACAAGACCTCTCCAGCTGGACTGCCCAACGGGTAATGACGTTTCGTCGGGCGTCGACCTGCCAGGCGGCAATCTCCTTGAGTGAGACTATGCCGCCTCCCGCTCGCGTCTCCGACATCTCTGCCTTTAGGTCCCACGGGGGAGTCCCGGCCAACAGGCACGCTGCTTCCGTCGCCACCGCGCAGTATTCGCGTATGGCCCTGACTACCATGGCTTTCTGTGGACGTCATAGGATAGCCTTAAGACGGACGTTCAGGACCGACCGGATGACGCCCGCGCACAGCCGTTGACACACAGCGCTGGGTCCGCCCAGATTCGGCATGAGCCAAGAGAGACCAGATAAACCGCGGAGCAAGTCGGTGGAAATGCTTCCGGAACCAACAAAAGGTGTCAATACATCATATTTTTGGATGGGCATCACACGAATAAAACATTTATAGTGGCATATAAAACACTGCTCACTACTACTAATAGTAATTATATTCATTGTTAGGACTTAAAAATTCACATATTTTTCTTACAGATTCATAGTGGGATATTTTAATAGAGGTGGTTTAGATTATATTGGTCACTCTACATTATAAGTGGCGATTACTATCTGCTATCCATACTTACCATTTTTATTGGGTAGACTATCTTGCTACACATTTAAATCACATCACATTTTACTCTATCACATCATACACGCACTAATTGGTAATATTATAAAGGCGAACATTTATTACTAAGTTACATTTTACGCGAATGATACCGCGGGCACAAACTAGTAAAGATATAAAAGCTGTAATGAAAATAGCGTAACATTTGTAACGAGGTGATATTATTTGTTTTCAGATGTCACTATCACTTCTGCAATTGCTACTCTAATTGTTGTTGGACCATTTGTGTATGTGGGAATATTTAGTCAGCTTCTGTATCTGTTCCAAGTGTTTCCGGACAAGTTTGAGTGCTTTAAAGTACTTAATTGTCTTAGCGCAACTTTTGTGCCAATGTCGAAATTCTTATTTATATGGCTAGCAAGGTCAGTAGACTATTCGATTGTTATTTGGACTTACTATAGAAATTAAAATCTTATTTATTTTTAAATTATGATTATATTTAAGGGATCGATTGAGGACAATAATGGAGCTCATTCATCAAGGCTTGTCATTAATACCAGATGGAAGTGCAGCTAAAAAAATAATACTAAGTATTCTTCAACGTGCTCGGCATGCATCTTGGCTACTTATCGCCAATCAAGCGTTCACGCATATATTTTATTTGTTGATGCCTTTAATCTTTACTATTTTTGGGAATGATAGATATCTACCAACAACACCTGGTGAAATATATGGTATAAAAACATTTTCAATATTATAATTTCTACTTTATTTAATGAAACTAATTTTACGACATTATTGAACTTAATATGTGATAATTTCGGACGTGTCTAAATTCTTGGGAATATGAAATATTCTCCTCATAACTCGTCTATTTATTCATTTTTATTTAAGATTTATTTTATTTCCATCCTTTGTTATAATTTGTTTAGACGAATAAATATCTACATACATCGAACATTTAGATCTTTTTAAAATCTGTCTACCCAATTGGACAAATGGAGGGCTGTCTGACTTGTACATATGTATGTCTGTTTCTATGACCGCTCGTATCTACACAACCGCCCAATCGATTTTGGTAAATCATTACTTTTTAGATTAGACTTAACAGCCCAATTATTAATAGGTATATGTAAAATTCTTAAGAAACTGAAAACACTTATGGAAACTTATGTAAAATTCTTAAGAAACTGAAAACAGATCACTTTATGCGCTATACCTAATGTACGGCCTAAATATTTTTTGTTACCCTCAAATAGGCTATCCATGCGATTTTTGCACTACAGTGGGCTTTTTCATTTGTTAAAAATCATTTCATGTACTAACTGTATTCGTTATTATTTAGTATTCTTAGTGAAATTACTCAGTATCCTTTCTTTGTTATAGGCTTGGGGCCGAAGTATGAAACTCCATTTTATGAAATTACATTCGTTGTGACCTGTTTTGCAACTGCATTTTCGGCTATAAATCAAACCGGTTACATTATACTCTTCGTTACATTGCTAGCTCACGAACTGGGGCATTTCTACGCTATCACAGAAATATTTAACAATATAGGCAGAATTTTAAGTACAAATAAATATAACAACAGTATTGAAAACATAGAAGGAGAATCAGTGGACGATATGCTAATATTTTGCCTAAAGCAGCAACTATTTTTAATTCATTTTCATAAGAAAATAAGAGCGTTTTATAATGTAATTTTTGGAGCGCACTTTCTTATGATGACAATTGTTTTAGTAACCACATTGCAAACATTCCGTGAGTGGGACGTCAGGAACACAATTCTGACAGGAGTAACCGGAATTATACCGCTATTTCTGTATTGTTTTGGTGGAGAGCTACTAATTTCTGCTAGCACGGATATGTCTACATCCATTTATAAGTGTAACTGGCAGTTTATGGAGAAGAAACATGCGAAAATAGTTCTATTGATGCTTCGTTTTTGTCAACGGCCGCATTATTTAACTGCAGCGGATATTTTTATTATGAACAGGCAAACTTTTGGCAATTTAATCCAAATAGTTTACAAAATATATGCTGTTTTTAATTAAGTTTACATTGACGTTTCTTCTTGGGCTTTAAATATTTATAATATTTGTATTTTGTCGTAAACATAAATTGTTGTATATTTATATATGTATATGTAATAAAATGGAGAAATTCAACGATAGCGATGGTACTACTGACGTTCGAAAACCACGAATTTCTGCGGTTGTTTTTATATTGATGAAGAAAAGTATTCTAAGAAAACTTGAATGTTCGAGAATTTTACTTACTATGCCTACTCAGCATTATGGGAAAATAATGCTGGGTCATGGTATCATAGGACTTACCTATGATATAAATGTAAGACCGTTGATGTCGACTATTTAGTAGTAATAATGAATATAATCTCAAATATTCTAAAATTTCTTTAAATTCAAAGTTCGTAAAGGCAGAACTTGCAAAATAAATGTCTTATTGGATTTGGCTAAACTAGAAAACCGTTCCCAAAAATATGAACAATATAGACCAAGTTTTTTTATCTGATTTATTTATTTTACACCCGTAAGCGACATGGCATGAAGAATTAGCACACTGAAATGGCGATGGGCAGGCCACATCGCTCGACGAAGCGACAACCATTAGGAAGAAAGGAAAGCTTCTCCAGTGGCGACCACGTATCCGACGACGCAGTGTAGGACGACCGCAACTAGGTGGACCGACGACCTGGTGAAAGTTGCTGGACGACGTTGTATGCAGGCGGCACAGCACCGCACTCTGTGGCAGAATACACGAGGGAGGCCTACGTCCCGCAGTGGACGGCGGTAGGCTGGCTGATGATGATGATGATTTTGCCTCATATTTTGAAAATAGATTAAGAGAAAAGGAATTGTATATCAATAATTTATAAATTAGATTATAAATAAGATCCTTTACATTTTGATAGATATTGTGCTAAGCTGTTTTGTACGGTGGCGATTTATAAAATACCTGTCTGTTATAGAGATAATATTATGTTTAGAGTATTATATATTGCAAATGGAGTAAATATGTAATGAATTTGAATGGAGGCTGCGTGGTGGCACGTTAATATCACCTCTTTGGGACTTTTGCCCGAAAAATTCACGAACTGCTGTTATGGCGTTCTTGGAGATGTGACATGTTGCAACCATATTGTTGAAATCATGATTATTCATTAAAACTAGAGTAGTCCTGCAATGCTGGAGCAAAAAAGTTCTTAAACATGGCAATGTACCGCTCTGTGTTGACACTAATGGGATGGCTTCTCTGATCTTTATAAAAATATGGACCAATCATGCCTCTGGCTGATAAATCTGCCCATACAGTAACCTTGATGAGTGTAATAATGCAGTGAAATTTATTTCTTACTACATTAATGATTTCCTCCTGCAATTCGAAGCAGTGCTTGATTCAAATGTTACTGGACTGTTGGTCCACCTAGTATTTGTTGTTTGACCCTCAATTCTGACTCCAGATTCGTGTTCAGTGCCATATGTCAGATAATATTAGTCTGACACCCAACATACACCAATACTTTTTGTGGTTTGTGTAATTTATATAGTCACCTGACAGCAAATTATTGATTGAAGCCGATAAACCGGGGCTTATTTAATTGGTAAGTTTATTTTTTGTAAGATGCTTCTGGGCTGATAGGGCGTTCACGCATTCATTTATTTTCTACATGTAAACATGTTATTTAAAATAATTGGTCCTAAACAATAATAAGAAATAATCTGGGTCACAATCAAATAAATACTACTGAGGAGCGGTTTGTTTTACAACTCGAGTAATAGCGGTTTTATTATGGACCTAGTGGTGGTAGCCTCGGCCTTCTCGCTTCCACTATTGTGCATATTGTTTGCAAAATGTTATTCATGATTGTTGTGTATTCTGCGATAGTAACTAGTGAAATATATGTAATATTTCAACTTTAAACACGTATATGCCATAGTAATCATTCTCCGTGTGGTGACAGATTAAGAATATAAATCATCACCTCCCATGGGTGTTGTAAGCGTAACATGACAAATTCGAAACAAAAAAACTATATACGAGGGGTGATCCAAAAGTAATGATAATCAATAATAAACACAATGAATAAAATAAAAAAATATATTTATTTCTCAACATAGTCTCCTAGCAAGTCTATACATTTAGTCCATCTCTTTTCTAAACCTAAAATTCCCTTACAAAAAAAATCTTTATCTTGACTCTCAAAAAAGTCCTCAACCGCGGCCATCACGTCGCTATCATCATCAAATTTCTTGCCTCGGAGGTGTTCCTTGAGTCGTGGAAAGAGATAGAAGTCACTGGGGGCTAGATCTGGTGAATAGGGGGGGTGTTCCACCAACTCAAAGCCCGCTTCCTGAATGCCAGCCATGGCAATTGCAGCTTTGTGAACAGGTGCGTTGTCTTGATGGAACAACACTCCAGCCCGCAGTTTGCCTCGCCTTTTCTCCTTAATAGCCTCCCGCAATCTTCTTATTTGTTCTGCATAGTAGGAGCCTGTAATAGTGGCCCCCTTTTCCAAGTAGTCCACCATGATTATTCCTTCAGCGTCCCAAAAAACAGACGCCATAACCTTCCCTGCTGAGCTTGACACTTTGAATTTCTTCGGCGTCGGTTCATCGGATCGTTTCCATGTCATCGATTGTTGTTTTGTTTCAGGATCAAAATGGTGGATCCAGGTCTCGTCCATGGTCACAAAACGTGACAAAAAATTGTCCTTGTCTGCCTGGAACTTTTCGAGATTTGCTCTTGACATGTCGACTCGTTTCTTCTTTTGCTCGTCGTTTAACATTTTCGGTACCCAACGCGCGGAGACCTTTCTCATATGCAATTCGTTCGCAAGGATTCTTTGAATGCTGCCATATGAGATCCCTGTGACCTCAGCTACATGCCTGATAGTCACTCTTCGATCTTCCAATACAACTTCTTCAACTTTTTTCACATTTTCTTCAGTGAGGGACGTCGATGGGCGTCCTTCGCGGTGTTCGTCTTCCGTCGATGTTCTTCCCAGCTTAAACTCCTTAGCCCAGCGTGCAACTGTGGAATATGGAGGAGAAGAGTCCCCTAATGTTTCCACCAAGTCGCTGTGTATGTCTTTGGTAGACATTTTTTTCAAGCAGAGGTATTTAATGACAGCTCTGATTTCGTGTTTTTCCATTTTGATGTTCACTCCTTGACAGTCCGTATTCAAATGAATGTAGCTCCCGGGAATTGTGGCCTATTTATATGATTTTTTTTTCCTGAACTAGTGGGTAACTGAGCAAGTGACTGAAATTTTTTTGTATTTTTGTGTGCACTAGAAATAACTGATTATCATTACTTTTGGATCACCCCTCGTACCAACTCATATTTTTAACGCCTGACGTAAAAAGAGGGGAGGAGAAATTTGACGTCGATGTCTGTCTGCTTGTGTGTCTGTGTGTTTGTCTGTGGTATCGCAGCTCTCAAGGATGCATCGATTTCGATGCAGCTTTTTTATTTGAAAGCCAGTTTCCTTGCGATGGTTTTTAGCTATGTTTGGTTAATATCGGTCCAGCAGTATAAGAGTATCAGCTCTTTCCAAATGATGTCCAAAATTATTACTCAATTAAGTGCTTCACGCGTGCTAATATATAATCGTTAAATGAAAATTAATTGATTGAAGAGAACGTAATATTTTTTTTTAGTTTGTGTTGGCGGTTATCCAAAATTTTCAATATTACTTATATTTTTATTGTAAAAGCGGCTTGGTTAGTGAGATTTACATGAGCTGAGATGACTATGATAATAATAACGGTAAATGAAGATATCATTTACCGTTTTACAATGTACATTACAGAGTTATGGTACTACGTAAAATTTGCTGTGTGAAATTTTTTTTTGGCAGGCTATGGTCTGATATGTCCATTCCGTCCGGGGCAACGAAAGGGTGGTTACATAACCTAGTGTGTTTCCTCCCCATCAGCATTGTGATCAGCATTGGTAACGATTCCATGATATCCATAGTCGACCCAGTGGGTTATGATTTGGGTACCATACCCATCCCATTGATCTCTCCGAAGGTGAGGCGTTGATCCTTGGTAAAATCACCCGCGGCCTCGGTTAAGGCGGTATTAGACGCAGGTACTTGCTTACACAGGCCCAAGGTACCGCGTGTGGCGCGTCAGCTCCCTGATCAACTATGTGGCCTGGAGCAGTGACCGCAAGACTGCTCTCATTCCACTGCCTCATAGAAGGTGGTAACCGCGATCCAGTTCCTGACACATAATTATCTAATCGGGTCTACTTTGGTAAGTTTATATTGTCTATGATTTGATCACTACAACTATAGATTTTGTGTTGAAGTTAATCGTTTGAAAACGATGCGTTTCTCACAGCTTTCAGACGTTAGTTTATTTGAAATGAAAAAGATGTATTATTTACTCAGATATAATAACTCGTTAAGGCTCAAATACAAGTTACATATTTAAAGAAACAAGTTAGAGCCAGGTTATTCATTATCTTTCGAAAACTCAGTAAGAAAAAATGAGTTCAACAGATTCCATGTAATAAGTAATTTTACATTATTTTATCTTAATAAACTGAAGATTCATAAATTGAAACGAGTGAGCGCTAAATTTAATAAAAATAGCACTGTGTAAAAAGCAATTATAGATATCAAAGGACAGGCCTCGGATATCAATAATTGCATAATACAACCTTGGGTCTTCTGATTACGTAAGTAAAGAATGTTACCATATATTGTAATTTTAATATGTATATTATGTCGCAATAACTCTCCGTGTGGTGACGGAGTAAGAATACAATTCACCACCCTTTCTCTTGCACGTGGATGTCCTAAAAGACGACTAAGGGATTCATTATCAAATCTTGTAATGAAACCTAATACTAAAACGTCTGACCAGTGTGGTAAGTAAATTTTCCTCCTATTATGGAGGAGGCACGAGCTCAACAGTGGGACGTACATGAGCCGAGATGATAACATCTATACAATTGAAATCAAACTCGAAACAAAACCCTATGATCTGTGTAACCCCAACCTGTCTGACCACTATAGTAAGGTCAATTTGCCGCTTATTGTGGAGGAGGCGCGAGCCCGCTATTGGGTGTATATGAGCCGAGATGATTGAATGATGAATGTCGCAATAATATCAATTTGTTACTTTACAAGTATTGGATTTCTGTAATTAAAAACATAGGTAATCCAATATTTGTAAAGTCTGTATGATTAAAATAATGCCAACTGTTATACACTTCTATCTCGTTCTCGAAGTAAATAATTGTTTATTTGTAAATATTGATCTATTTTACTAATCTTTTGTCGTTGTTTGTAAAATACAAAGGAATCAATTTGCCGTCTTTCATTTTATTATATTTTGAATCACAGGAATATCTTTGGAGAGTTTTTTAATTTCTGGCAGTACTTTAATTAAATTGATCTTTATTTCGTATTCACAGTAACAGATCTTCATTCAAATTATACGGTACATATACATTGCTCTTATTATATAGTGATGTAATAAAATAGTACCTATTTTATTTAAAAATTGTAAAATAAAACGAACTGCCGTAGCGAAACGATAAGTAAATTTGGACAATCAATTCGGTCCGAACTATTTTCCTTTACAAATTATTATCGTCACTTTTGCGATTGGAGTTTTTATATTTTTATCGCAAGCTGGCTTTTGATATTAAACTATTAGGATTTTGGATACTAGCTTGCTAGATATATGACTCATCATTATGCTCCTGTAATCCTAATGACTTTGGGTCAACTCAATGTGTAATCTTTTTTCATAGTACATACAAATTGCAGGAGTTTTGGCAATATTTTAGGACCAACCGCTTGCCTATCGTTAACCTTCCTTGGAAATGTACGAAAGATGGCGTCAGCTGTCTGACTGGCCTAAGTCGATAATCTTAGTCTTTTATGATCATCATCATCATCATCGCAGCCCACACACGACCCACTGTTGGGCTTGGGCCCCCTCCACAATGGGAGGGAATTTGACCTACTATACTATGCTGGTCAGACATGTTGATATAGGGTTTTGTATCGAGTTTTCCTTCTCTTGCACAGATGTTATGTGCATATTATATCCCATAGTCGTCTTGTACGACATCCACGGTCAAGATAGGGAGTGGTGAATAGTATTCTTACTCCGTCACCACACGCAAACGTCTTTTATGATACCTTCGAGCAATGTAAGGGTTGGTAGTTGTCGTAACCGCTACCACACTTCGATCTTATTCATCATCATCATCATTTCAGTTCATTTACATCCCACTGCTGGGATAGAACCTTCCTTTTTCCTCAGGATTTCGAGGCAATGGCCTCCCAGATGTCCTTCACTGTCAGCGAACTCTTAAATTCAAAACCCTGTCCGGGCTTTCGGGTCCTGACTTCGACGCTCCCGATGTCAGCCATTACCATAAGACGGCCATTTCATTGGTCAACTCAGGGTTCACCTTCTGCATCGTTGACATCTCCATCTGTAGTTTTTTGTTTTGCTCCTGCAGACCTGACATTTCAAAACTAGGATGGTAATTTTCGGCCGGCAGGACCATCATCCCCGTGTTTGAGAGATACCCCCGGGCAAGTAAGGAAGTAGTTGTAAAAGACGACTAAGTAATATAATACGAAGATAACATTTATGCAAGAGCAGGCAAACTCGAAATAAACCCTATAACAAGCCCTTTGTCTAACGTGATGTAGTACGTGAATTTCTTTCAGGCTTGAGTCAACCATCAACAGTGGGGCATTTATATATGAGCTGAGATGAAGACGAGATAATGACGATACGAGACGTATATATTTTATATTAGCAACCCGCCCTCGCTTCGCTTCGGTTATAGGTTATAGTCGTTTTACCCGCGTAGTTCCAGTTTCTGTGGGAATACCGAGATAAAATATAGCCTAGTTTACGCCCTGATATTATAGCTTTCCATTGGTGAAAGAATTTTTGAAATCGGTCCAGCCGTTTTGAAGATTACCCGGAACAAACAGACATACAGACAGACAGACAGACAAAATTTTTTTAATTGCTATTTTAGGCATAGGTGTCGTGCAAATAACCGTGTGAGCATGAAAAAAGCCTATTATTTTGACATTACAAACAGACACTCCAATTTTATTTATTGGTATAGATTGGCCTTTTTTTACAAGTCTTCTTTTACATAATAACTGGCCCAAAAAAATAGTACAATATATGTCTATATATTGTACTATTTTTTTGGGCCAGTTATCGGCTGGCCATATCCTGTGTAACCGCCCGGAATATATGATGGTTTGCTGTTCTCGAATTCGTCATATTACCCGCCTCTGCCAATGAACGAGATGTTCGATGCCGATTTTTTTACTTCCTTGATTTGTCTGGCAGTTTGCCTCTTACGATTATTTAGGGCTGTGGAATGCAACGGACCATCGTCGTCATCACAACAAGGCCCTGGTACCTCACCTTCACGTGGTTAACCTCCCTGCGGTTATAGGACAAACACTGGTTTGTACTCTCGGCTAGGGTGGCATTAAAGGGCAGATGCTCGTTAATAACTCAAAATAACCATTTTGAGTTATTAACGAGCGAATGTAAAGGGTAGATAACCGTCTATCCTTTACATTTCTCCTGGTCCACGTGATGTAGCAGGCTTTTCATCATGAAGAGATGCGTACCGAACAGTGGAATATATACGTTCAATTGCTCATCTCAAAAAATATAGAAGTATTTCATCATCATTACAGCTCATATAAACCTCACTGTTGGGCTTAAGCCTCCTTCAAAATGGGAGGGAAATTGACCTACATATACCACGCTGGTTAGACGTGTAGTTATAGCTTTTTATTTCAAATTTTCCTTCTTTTACATAGATGTTGTATGCATATTATATCCCTTAGTCCGTTCTTTACGACACCCACTGGTAAGAAAGGCGGTGGTTACTTTGTATTCTTACTCCATCATTACACGGATGGAAATATTTACACATGTATAAAAAAATAACATGAATTTAAAAAAGTATATGAAAAGACATACATATGTATTGAGTAAAAATTTATTAATTCTTCCAATTTAGACTACACAAATTACATCCAATTAATAATTATAATTAACGATTTTCGACAGATTTATTAGTCCTAATTAGATGGCCAACTGACATGACATTGGAGATTGAAGAGTGATGTATTTTTTATCAACTAATTTTGCCCTATAGATATTTAACATAGTAACTTTGATTTGACATTTTGGGCTTCATTTATGCAGCTAGCTTAGGGAAGCTCGAAGCCGTTTTCCTTGGCGCGCTCCCTATACTCATTTTGCCATTTGCCAGTAGGATCATATTTAGCAGTGAATTCTTTCCAGATGTCAAGATGCTCAGTGGCTAGTTTCTTGATAATTTTGGCAGCTGTTTTCTCTTGCTTCTCAGTACATTTCGCGCATCCAGTTTCGATTGCCTCTATCATATGTGCTAAAAAAAAACAAATGGGTTTTTAGATACATACCATTCAAGTCAATAAAATTACATTATACATATAAATGTAATGATCAAAATATATAAAAAAAATATATACATCATATCCTGCTCCTTATGCGTGTGGCGACGAAGTATTCTTACTCCACGAAGATTCACCATCTCTTATCTTACCCGTGGGTATCGTAAAAGACGATTAAGGGATATGCATATAAGATCTGTGCAAGAGAAGGAAATTTCTAATTAAAACTCTATACCAACATCTGCCTAGCGTGAAGTAAGCTTGAGCCCAGCGGTGGGATGTATATGAGCTGAAATGATAATGATGATTATCCTGCTCCTATCCCATTTACTTGGAGTTGACACAATATGTTCTTTATTTATATCTCACATATTACAATTAGTTTTGACAATAGTTTTATGATCGTCTGCCTGCCTATTGCCCTGCCCTCCTTAGGAATATAGGAAATAATTGTGGAGCAGACGGCATGAGACTTAATAGACCAAGGTGGTAAAGCTCTTAATCGTCTTTTACGACACCCGCGAAATATGTAAGTTCCTAGCATTCGTAGATGTCTCCACATACGTTACCGTTTTGTTTGTTAGCGGACCGATGGATACAATCTAACTGAGATTGACTCATATACTACTGATTACATATGGGTGGAGTAATTTACTGGACTTTTAGTCTTAAAGAACTTAATTTACAATACTTCTTAATTTTTTTCGTAAGTCTACTAATAGAATCACATATCAATTTAAGAAAAGAAAATAACACAATTGCATTATTATTATGCGCAACTTTATATTTGTCAACCAATTATGCAATAATATATGTATATTGTAGAAATGAATATGTACATAGGATAATTAAATTAATTATCTTTTAAATTTAGTAAATTGTAATAATTAAATTACAACAAATCCAAGTCACTTATCGTAAAAAACTATGTTTTGTATAAGATTCTCGCCCAAAAGGTAAACCTCTGGCGTCCTACAACTGCCGTGGACCCGATACTGATTCCAGTGCACATTCCTACCACCTTAACTCCTATAATCTAGGACGTATAATGGTCTCTATAAAATACCTTGAGGTATGAGCCTTAAGATCTCCCGTGAAACGCTTTTAATAGCCTTGGGACCCGCAACAACTTTAATAAGGAGGATAAAAATAGTAGCAGTTAGGTAGTTTCCATTTCTCTTCTATCTAATAAGAGATATAGGGCTAATGAATGTAATATGCTTATACTAAATTAACGTGTTCCACATATTTTTCTGTTACTGGGGCTCTTCCCTGGCGCTTCCTTCCCTTCTTCTGGACCATCCCTCTGGATAGTCCAGTAAAACCGCCCTAAAGCCGTCTGGAGCGCCGTAAGGAATGACGTGCAATGCCATATCCTGCCATATATTGCTTTTTTTATCGTTAGCCGCTCGCTCAAGGGCCAGCGTAACCGAATTTTATCCGATGGCTCTTATGGCAAGCGTGAATATATGTTTCATAGCAATAGAAATAAAGCCTTTTCCTCTATCGGACCGTAGAGAAGAATACTATGTGTCGTCACCCCCTATATTCCCATAAGTGTTGTAGAATAGATCAGTGCCCCACAATGTAATGTTATTAGTTGGAACAGATATCTATTATCTGTTTACATCCTCCAATCGATTGCCGCAATACCCACAAGAAAGGTAGGGTTGGTGACCCTAAACTTCTTACTCAATTTTTACAGGGAATGGTATTTAAATTAGCTATAAAATACAAGATTGTCTATCTCCCGTAAACTCGAAAAAATTATGTAATTTTCAGTTTTAATGTTAGATCTCCCACTAGGTAGACTGAGGACACCTTAAATGTAGCACTTAACTATTAGATGCAATTGGCAACGGACTTGTTATTCTGATTGGTATTTTACTACTATCTTCAACATGAATGTCTAAGGCCTGATGGATGATATATGATTAAAATAATCTAAATCTACCTTTGAGTTCCGTTCCCTCAGGTGTACACGGGCCCTTATCCAAGAGGCAGCTTGCGTATCCATTTAACAAACGTTCATTGTTCATGATCTCGTCCACGTTCATGTTATCATATTTATCAGTATATTTTTCTTGGGCGTAAGCCACCACTACGACGGCACACAACACTACGAGCCACTTCACGATTACCTGTGATATATAAAAAAAGATAAATTTTATTATACATACATTACAAAAAATAATATATTTTAAAATATTAAGTTAATTTAAGTAAATATGTATTCACGTTTAGTTGCTTATACCTTGACTTACCGTTCTTACTGGTCTGTCAACAAGCTATGATGCATAATGTAATACTAAGCGACTATATATACTCATCGCTCGCCTATTTTTGGCAAGTATTTGAAGTCTTCAAGTTTGATGATGGTGTACAGGCGTTCTTAAATGCGTAGTCGGATATATTTTAATTTATACAGACGTATTTCCACATTACACATTGAGTTTTTAAGAAAGGGGAGAAACGGAGACATTCATTGTGTGCTGAAGGATCTTATTTGGACAGACTATAAATGTTTTGGGTTGTGTAAACCCATAAAAAAAAACAATATATTAGAAAGAAAAAACGTAATTAAACTAAAAATGATATACAATTTACTAGTAACTAACAACATAATATTCTTTAATTGTATTTAGTTTAATTAACACCTAACTACCGTTATTTATTCTTAAGAATTCTTTTGTTGGTGTTATACGATATATCTTCCTATTATTAAACATAAGTAAATCTGAAAATTTATTCTTATAAAAGTGCATGTGAATTTTAAATTTTAGTATACGATGTATATGAGCCGAGATGATTGAATGATGAATGTCGCAATAATATCAATTTGTTACTTTACAAGTATTGGATTTCTGTAATTAAAAACATAGGTAATCCAATATTTGTAAAGTCTGTATGATTAAAATAATGCCAACTGTTATACACTTCTATCTCGTTCTCGAAGTAAATAATTGTTTATTTGTAAATATTGATCTATTTTACTAATCTTTCGTCGTTGTTTGTAAAATACAAAGGAATCAATTTGCCGTCTTTCATTCTATTATATTTTGAATCACAGGAATATCTTTGGAGAGTTTTTTTAATTTCTGGCAGTACTTTAATTAAATTGATCTTTATTTCGTATTCACAGTAACAGATCTTCATTCAAATTATACGGTACATATACATTGCTCTTATTATATAGTGATGTAATAAAATAGTACCTACCTATTTTATTTAAAAATTGTAAAATAAAACGAACTGCCGTAGCGAAACGATAAGTAAATTTGGACAATCAATTCGGTCCGAACTATTTTCCTTTACAAATTATTATCGTCACTTTTGCGATTGGAGTTTTTATATTTTTATCGCAAGCTGGCTTTTGATATTAAACTATTAGGATTTTGGATACTGGCTTGCTAGATATATGACTCATCATTATGCTCCTGTAATCCTAATGACTTTGGGTCAACTCAATGTGTAATCTTTTTTCATAGTACATACAAATTGCAGGAGTTTTGGCAATATTTTAGGACCAACCGCTTGCCTATCGTTAACCTTCCTTGGAAATGTACGAAAGATGGCGTCAGCTGTCTGACTGGCCTAAGTCGATAATCTTAGTCTTTTATGATCATCATCATCATCATCGCAGCCCACACACGACCCACTGTTGGGCTTGGGCCCCCTCCACAATGGGAGGGAATTTGACCTACTATACTATGCTGGTCAGACATGTTGATATAGGGTTTTGTATCGAGTTTTCCTTCTCTTGCACAGATGTTATGTGCATATTATATCCCATAGTCGTCTTGTACGACATCCACGGTCAAGATAGGGAGTGGTGAATAGTATTCTTACTCCGTCACCACACGCAAACGTCTTTTATGATACCTTCGAGCAATGTAAGGGTTGGTAGTTGTCGTAACCGCTACCACACTTCGATCTTATTCATCATCATCATCATTTCAGTTCATTTACATCCCACTGCTGGGATAGAACCTTCCTTTTTCCTCAGGATTTCGAGGCAATGGCCTCCCAGATGTCCTTCACTGTCAGCGAACTCTTAAATTCAAAACCCTGTCCGAGCTTTCGGGTCCTGACTTCGACGCTCCCGATGTCAGCCATTACCATAAGACGGCCATTTCATTGGTCAACTCAGGGTTCACCTTCTGCATCGTTGACATCTCCATCTGTAGTTTTTTGTTTTGCTCCTGCAGACCTGACATTTCAAAACTAGGATGGTAATTTTCGGCCGGCAGGACCATCATCCCCGTGTTTGAGAGATACCCCCGGGCAAGTAAGGAAGTAGTTGTAAAAGACGACTAAGTAATATAATACGAAGATAACATTTATGCAAGAGCAGGCAAACTCAAAATAAACCCTATAACAAGCCCTTTGTCTAACGTGATGTAGTACGTGAATTTCTTTCAGGCTTGAGTCAACCATCAACAGTGGGGCATTTATATATGAGCTGAGATGAAGACGAGATAATGACGATACGAGACGTATATATTTTATATTGGCCTTCTTTTACAAATCTTCTTTTACATAATAACTGGCCCAAAAAAATAGTACAATATATGTCTATATATTGTACTATTTTTTTGGCCTAGTTATCGGCTGGCCATATCCTGTGTAACCGCCCGGAATATATGATGGTTTGCTGTTCTCGAATTCGTCATATTACCCGCCTCTGCCAATGAACGAGATGTTCGATGCCGATTTTTTTACTTCCTTGATTTGTCTGGCAGTTTGCCTCTTACGATTATTTAGGTCTGTGGAACGCAACAGACCATCGTCGTCATCACAACAAGGCCCTGGTACCTCACCTTCACGTGGTTAACCTCCCTGCGGTTATAGGACAAACACTGGTTTGTACTCTCGGCTAGGGTGGCATTAAAGAGCAGATGCTCGTTAATAACTCAAAATAACCATTTTGAGTTATTAACGAGCGCATGTAAAGGGTAGATAACCGTCTATCCTTTACATTTCTCCTGGTCCACGTGATGTAGCAGGCTTTTCATCAGGAAGAGATGCGTACCGAACAGTGGAATATATACGTTCAATTGCTCATCTCAAAAAATATAGAAGTATTTCATCATCATTACAGCTCATATAAACCTCACTGTTGGGCTTAAGCCTCCTTCAAAATGGGAGGGAAATTGACCTACATATACCACGCTGGTTAGACGTGTAGTTATAGCTTTTTATTTCAAATTTTCCTTCTTTTACATAGATGTTGTATGAATATTATATCCCTTAGTCTGTTCTTTACGACACCCACTGGTAAGAAAGGCGGTGGTTACTTTGTATTCTTACTCCATCATTACGCGGATGGAAATATTTACACATGTATAAAAAAATAACATGAATTTAAAAAAGTATATGAAAAGACATACATATGTATTGAGTAAAAATTTATTAATTCTTCCAATTTAGACTACACAAATTACATCCAATTAATAATTATAATTAACGATTTTCGACAGATTTATTAGTCCTAATTAGATGGCCAACTGACATGACATTGGAGATTGAAGAGTGATGTATTTTTTATCAACTAATTCTGCCCTGTAGATATTTAACATAGTAACTTTGATTTGACATTTTGGGCTTCATTTATGCAGCTAGCTTAGGGAAGCTCGAAGCCGTTTTCCTTGGCGCGCTCCCTATACTCATTTTGCCATTTGCCAGTAGGATCATATTTAGCAGTGAATTCTTTCCAGATGTCAAGATGCTCAGTGGCTAGTTTCTTGATAATTTTGGCAGCTGTTTTCTCTTGCTTCTCAGTACATTTCGCGCATCCAGTTTCGATTGCCTCTATCATATGTGCTAAAAAAAAACAAATGGGTTTTTAGATACATACCATTCAAGTCAATAAAATTACATTATACATATAAATGTAATGATCAAAATATATAAAAAAAATATATACATCATATCCTGCTCCTTATGCGTGTGGCGACGAAGTATTCTTACTCCACGAAGATTCACCATCTCTTATCTTACCCGTGGGTATCGTAAAAGACGATTAAGGGATATAATATGCATATAAGATCTGTGCAAGAGAATGAAATTTCTAATTAAAACTCTATACCAACATCTGCCCAGCGTGAAGTAAGCTTGAGCCCAGCGGTGGGACGTATATGAGCTGAAATGATAATGATGATTATCCTGCTCCTATCCCATTTACTTGGAGTTGACACAATATGTTCTTTATTTATATCTCACATATTACAATTAGTTTTGACAATAGTTTTATGATCGTCTGCCTGCCTATTGCCCTGCCCTCCTTAGGAATATACATAATTGTGGAGCAGACGGCATGAGACTTAATAGACCAAGGTGGTAAAGCTCTTAATCGTCTTTTACGACACCCGCGAAATATGTAAGTTCCTAGCATTCGTAGATGTCTCCACATACGTTACCGTTTTGTTTGTTAGCGGACCGATGGATACAATCTAACTGAGATTGACTCATATACTACTGATTACATATGGGTGGAGTAATTTACTGGACTTTTAGTCTTAAAGAACTTAATTTACAATACTTCTTAATTTTTTTCGTAAGTCTACTAATAGAATCACATATCAATTTAAGAAAAGAAAATAATACAATTGCATTATTATTATGCGCAACTTTATATTTGTCAACCAATTATGCAATAATATATGTATATTGTAGAAATGAATATGTATATAGGATAATTAAATTAATTATCTTTTAAATTTAGTAAATTGTAATAATTAAATTACAACAAATCCAAGTCACTTATCGTAAAAAACTATGTTTTGTATAAGATTCTCGCCCAAAAGGTAAACCTCTGGCGTCCTACAACTGCCGTGGACCCGATACTGATTCCAGTGCACATTCCTACCACCTTAACTCCTATAATCTAGGACGTATAATGGTCTCTATAAAATACCTTGAGGTATGAGCCTTAAGATCTCCCGTGAAACGCTTTTAATAGCCTTGGGACCCGCAACAACTTTAATAAGGAGGATAAAAATAGTAGCAGTTAGGTAGTTTCCATTTCTCTTCTATCTAAAAAGAGATATAGGGCTAATGAATGTAATATGCTTATACTAAATTAACGTGTTCCACATATTTTTCTGTTACTGGGGCTCTTCCCTGGCGCTTCCTTCCCTTCTTTTGGACCATCCCTCTGGATAGTCCAGTAAAACCGCCCTAAAGCCGTCTGGAGCGCCGTAAGGAATGACGTGCAATGCCATATCCTGCCATATATTGCTTTTTTATCGTTAGCCGCTCGCTCAAGGGCCAGCGTAACCGAATTTTATCCGATGGCTCTTATGGCAAGCGTGAATATATGTTTCATAGCAATAGAAATAAAGCCTTTTCCTCTATCGTACCGTAGAGAAGAATACTATGTGTCGTCACCCCCTCTATTCCCATAAGTGTTGTAGAATAGATCAGTGCCCCAAAATGTAATGTTATTAGTTGGAACAGATATCTATTATCTGTTTACATCCTCCAATCGATTGCCACAATACCCACAAGAAAGGTAGGGTTGGTGACCCTAAACTTCTTACTCAATTTTTACAGGGAATAGTATTTAAATTAGCTATAAAATACAAGATTGTCTATCTCCCGTAAACTCGAAGAAATTATGTAATTTTCAGTTTTAATGTTAGATCTCCCACTAGGTAGACTGAGGACACCTTAAATGTAGCACTTAACTATTAGATGCAATTGGCAACGGACTTGTTATTCTGATTGGTATTTTACTACTATCTTCAACATGAATGTCTAAGGCCTGATGGATGATATATGATTAAAATAATCTAAATCTACCTTTGAGTTCCGTTCCCTCAGGTGTACACGGGCCCTTATCCAAGAGGCAGCTCGCGTATCCATTTAACAAACGTGCATTGTTCATGATCTCGTCCACGTTCATGTTATCATATTTATCAGTATATTTTTCTTGGGCGTAAGCCACCACTACGACGGCACACAACACTACGAGCCACTTCATGATTACCTGTGATATATAAAAAAAGATAAATTTTATTATACATACATTACAAAAAATAATATATTTTAAAATATTAAGTTAATTTAAGTAAATATGTATTCACGTTTAGTTGCTTATACCTTGACTTACCGTTCTTACTGGTCTGTCAACAAGCTATGATGCATAATGTAATACTAAGCGACTATATATACTCATCGCTCGCCTATTTTTGGCAAGTATTTGAAGTCTTCAAGTTTGATGATGGTGTACAGGACGTTCTTAAATGCGTAGTCGGATATATTTTAATTTATACAGACGTATTTCCACATTACACATTGAGTTTTTAAGAAAGGGGAGAAACGGAGACATTAATTGTATGCTGAAGGATCTTATTTGGACAGACTATAAATGTTTTGGGTTGTGTAAATCCATCAAAAAACAATATATTAGAAAGAAAAACGTAATTAACCTAAAAATGATATACAATTTATTAGTAACTAACAACATAATATTTTTTAATTGTATTTAGTTTAATTAACACCTAACTACCGTTATTTATTCTTAAGAATTCTTTTGTTGGTGTTATACTATATATCTTTTCCGTGTGGTGACGGAGTAAGAATACAATTCACCACCCCCTATCTTACCCGTGGGTGATCGTACGAGACGACTAAGGGATATAAAACGCATATAACTTCTCTTTGCGAGAGAAGGAAAACTCGAAATTAAACCCTATACCAACACGTCTGACCAGCGTGGTATAGTAGGTCAATTACCCTTCCATTATGGAGGAGGCCCGAGCCCAATAGTGGGACGTATATGGGCTGAGATGATGATGATGATACTATATATCTTCCTATTATTAAACATAAGTAAATCTGAAAATTTATTCTTATAAAAGTGCATGTGAATTTTAAATTTTAGTATACCGTAACACATGCTGTGTGGTAGCGGCTTCGAATACTACCAACCCTTGCTTTGTTCGTGGGTGTCGTAAAAGACGACTAAGAGCCCTAGATTGACCCGGACTAACTCCACCTGGTACCATTTGGGTCAACGATTACATTCCCAAGGAGGGTTGACGTCAGGCAGGCGGCCGGTCATAAAAGTAATTGCCGAAACTTTTTGCAATATGTCAAAACAGATGACATATTGTGTCGACCCCAAGTAATTGGGATAAGAGCAAGATGATGATGATGATACCGTAACACATGCATTCAGATTGAAGTTGTTTGAAATTTTACCTTTTGATAACTATGTCTTACCATAAATAACAAATAAAAGCTACTCTAGATTAGGCACACAAATAGCAGAAGTATGTTGTATTATCATTATCCTCTTTTGGGGTCATTTGGGGATATGATTGTGATTCATCTCTGTTAGTGTTGCCCAAAAAAGTCTTGGTCTTGCGAGAAATGCGAGACCGAGACCAAGACCAAGACTGCTTAATTTTTGCAAGACCAAAACCAAGACTGGCCCTGCAAGACTTGAGCAAGACCAAGACTGAGTCTGCAAGAGTCTCGCGGTCTTGCATTTAAGTCAAATCACCATTTCAGCTTATACACGTTCAACTGTTGGTCTCATGTCTTCTACATAATAGGAAGGAAATTGACATACTATACCACGGTGATCGGATATATATATATATATATATATATATATATATATATATATATACTTACTAATATTATAAATACGAAAGTAAGGATGTTTGTTTGTTTGTTACGCTTAAACCACCGAACCGATTTCAAATATTCTTTCACCAATGGAAAGCCATAATATCAAGGAGTAATATAGGCTATATTTTATCCCGGTATTCCCACGGGAACGCGAGCTACGCCGGGTTGCTATTTTTATATTTTATTCAACAGTGTTATAAGTTTTTAGGTTTATTAATAAATATTTTCTATGTGGTGAGGGCGTAAGAATAATATTCACCACCTTGTCCATGGATATGGTAATGTTGACTAGGAGATACTCGTATAACACGCGTATAAAATCTATGTAAGAGAAGAAAAATTCGAAATAAAACCCTATACCAACCCGTCTGATCAGCATAGTATAGTAAGCCAATTTCACTACTATTAGGGGGAAGCTCAAACCCAGCAGTGGGACGTGTGAACAATCCAAATCAATTATTCTGACGATGGAGTAATAGGTACTTATACGATATAGTCTCACCGATATTATTTCAACATCTTATATTTTTTAAATTACATATTGGTGTTTGGCAGACAAACAAGCAGCCTAACTGATGGTAAGAGTCAATTGCTGCTTAACGCCTTAACAATACCAGGGGCACAGCCACTGTGCCTACAGTGCTGTATACCGTGATAGTAGAACTTTTCTTAAACCACCTTTGAAGCTATCTTCAAACACGTCCATACCTATCATAATGCTCGAGAAATATCACAATAGATAGTCCATTCCAGAGCCTACAAGTGGGTGGAACAAAAAACCGCTGAAAATGTACAGTCAAGAACGACATTGCATCTGGAAAACAATTGCATTCTCAAGGAGAGTTGACATGGCAGGCGGCCGGTCTTAAAAATTTTGCAATAAACTTTTATAGTAACTTTTGCAATATATATGATGGAAGAGGACTAGATATTGCATCGATCCAAGTATTTGCGATAAATGCAGGATGTTGCTGATGATGATGTGCGAATCCCATACACACCAGAAATAATGTGTATTAATCATTTTAAAAGAAATAAATATCAAATTTAATACTTATAAAATTATAACATTAGAATGTATCCGTGTGGCGGTGGAGTACGAATACAATTCACCACTCCCCATCTTCCCCATAGGTGTCGTAAAAGATCACCGAGGAAGATAATATGCATATAATGTTTATGCAAGAGAAGAAAATTCGATTTAGAACCCTATGGTATAAGGTTCTACACTCATTTGCAAAAAAAACGGGCACCTAAGCAATGAACCATTTCAAATGTTAATATTTCTTTGTTTGATAATTATAGGTAGTTTTATCCACACAATTTGCTAAATTAATAAGAAAATAATCGTTTTCATCAGTATTTCATAAAATTTAGATACAATTTATGGGAAATAATGCTAAACCTCGCTAGTAGTGTATATTCGCTAGTAGTGCATATGCTCATGAAGTAAAAATAAAAAAGTTTTTTTGTTTGTTTTTCTTTAATAAAGTAAAAGCAGATAAATGTTTAGTATCGAGTGTGACCCCCTCTAGCTAAAATCACAGCTTGAATTCGTCTGGGCATGCTAGCGAGTATATCCCGGATACTTGCTTGCGGAATACGTTCCCACTCCGCAGTAATCACATTCTTCAGCTCTCTGATGGTCTGCGGAGCCGGGTGTACTGATCTCACACGCCGTTTCAGAACGTCCCAGACATGCTCTATGGGATTGAGGTCGGGACTTCGAGCTGGCCAATCCAAACGACGAATGCCGACCTCTTGCACATACGCATTAACATCGCGGGATCGGTGGGCGCGAGCATTGTCGTCCATAAAAATCGAGTCTTCACCTAGAGCGGCCAATGCGGGTTGTGCATGAGAAATTAGAACTTCCGTTATGTATCGATGCCCAGTCAGTGAGCCATTTTCAATGAAGACTAACTCTGTACGATCCATTGAATTTATTCCTGCCCAAAACATAACAGAGCCCCCACCATAAGGTGTGATTTCTTCGAAACATGCCTCTGCAAAGCGTTCTCCTTGTCTTCTTAGCACTCGCCGACGTCGATCTTCACCGAACAGAGATATCCTGGCTTCATCAGAGAACAAAACCCTATTCCAATCGTCTTGAGTCCATGATTCACAATTTCTAGCGAACCTAAGCCTGTGAACTCTGTGCTCACGGAGTAATTTGGGGCCGCGGGCCGGGCGGTGACTGCGTATATTGGCAGCGAGAAGCCTCCTCCTGACCGTCCATAGACTAATATGCACATTTCTTACTTCTTGGAGGTTGTTCTTAAGATCCACATACGAAGATTTGCGATTTCTCAATGCGCGACTCACAAGAAAACGATCATCCCGTGGTTGGGTACATGGTTTTCTTCCAGAACCAGGCCTTCTCTCGACGGAACCAGTCTCCTGATATCGCTGCCAGGTCCTTTGGACTGTCGAGCGACTAACATTTAGCCTCCTAGCCACGAAACATTGGCTGCAACCCTCTTCAAGCAGCGCGATAATTTTGGTAGCTTTTACCACTTTATCTACCATTTTTGATACAGCCAAACAGCATTAAATAAAGCTTTGACAGTCAAGGATATGAAATTAATCGATAAAAATTGAATAAAAGTTATGAAAGTCGATGTTAACTTCTGGAACTTCGCGCCAAAAATGTAGGATAAAAAGGGGTTTTCTGTAAAAATGAACATCAAATGAAAAATTGAATTTAGAACGTACTTTTTTAAATACCACAGCATTTTTAAAACCGGCCAGTAACGTGTACAAACGATTGAAACCTTTTTGGTATTGTATCTTTTTAAATATGAATGAAAATCAAAACCGCCCGTTTTTTTTGCAAATGAGTTTATATCAAATTTTCTCGTCTGACTCGGTTTGTCTGACCAGTGTGGTTATAGTAGGTTGAAGTCCTTTCTATCATGGAGGAGGCTCGAGGCCAGTTGCGGTACGTATATGAGACGAGATGATAATGAACATTTTATAATATATCATTGCGGATTGTACAAGCACTGGTATTCATCATCATCAACATCATCTTGCTCTTATCCCAATTACTTGGGGTCGACGCAATATGTCATCTGTTTTGACATATTGCAAAAAGTTTCGGCAATGAATTTTATGACCGGTCGCCTGCCTGACGTCAACCCTCCTTGGGAATGTAATCGTTGACCCAAATGGTACCAGATGGAGTTGGTCCGGGTCAATCTAGGGCTCTTAGTCGTCTTTTACGACACCCACGAGTAAAGCAAGGGTTGGTAGTATTCGAAGCCGTTACCACACAGCACTACAAGTACAAGCACTGGTATTATAATTTGAAAATTAATAACACTATTTTTACGGATTTTATTACGGGAGGACTGTTTATGGACACGCCCATGACGATGAACGTTGTAAAGTGTTCGTTTGAAACGTCGGGCAATCAAAAATCAAATACGAACTCGATAAAATGCGTAAAAATAGTTTACCATTTGTAATACTAGCGTAAATATCAGAAGTCATTATGAAAATTAATGTTAATTCATTCAGTCCGATTAACGCAATGTCGCATATAAATAAGAAGTATGTATGTATGCGCACTGATTAGTATTTATATTAAGGAGTAAGTGAGTAATTATGCTCGAAAATATATCTATTAAAATTTAAAATGATTTTGTAATAATTAAAATGGCATATACACTTTTTAATTTATCACAATAGTGTCATCTTTTACATAAATATATATTGTCATGATGTTGTAATTTATGTCTTCTTATTCTTTTTGAAATGTTTTGTAATGGATATTAATCTACTATACCATGCTGGTTTGTATAAGAATAAACTTCTATTAAAGTGACGCTATTTGTTTATATTCCTTAATCTATTTGTACGTAATCATCACAGAAATAGAAGGAATAGGTATCATTGTCTTCATATTCCGTTATCACACGGACAATTGTTGGCTATTGTTTGAATTATAATTATTTATTTTCTTTGAAAAGGATGTTGCAAATATATATATGGATTGATGGATGAATTATATATGTAGTTGTAATATCCTATAGGATATTACAACTACATATATAATTCATAGATTCAATCCATAGAGGTCTCCTGTTAGACATAGGCCTCCCTCATAAGAATGGCTTTCGAACGGTCCTATGCTACTTGTATCCAACGGTTCCCTGTGACTTTCAGACTTTCAAGATGTCGTCAGTCCGACATCACATTTGTCTGCCAATTGCCATTCCAACGTGCTTGAAGTTATGTTGGTTACATCTATTCTTCTACGGATTTCTGTATTCTGAATTTAATCTTGTAGAGATATATCAAGCATAGCTCTCTCCATAGCACCTTGAGGCTTTTTAAGCCTTTTTATGAGGAGAGAGCACGCATTAGTAATAAACCCTTGTTTTCAGACATAGTGGAATATTAGACGAATGGATCCTCTTAAGTTTCCAGAAATATATAATTAATTATTGAGGCTTATATTGATTTGTCGATCACACAAATAACTTTTTTACATTGTAATGAAATCCGAAAGTCACTTGACCGACACTTGACACCATTTTGTAAACTGTTACGATGCAGTTAAAAAAGATAGAGTGATCTTGTTGCTAAAACAACAATAGCTAAGACAGCGGTCTCAGCATGTTACATATTTAAAAACTGATGATGTTTTCTTAACCGCAGCTCAACTATCTTACTAGAGGTTTCAAGTAACAGTAGCCAATTGTTCGAGGGGCATACAGCCACAAATACACTATATAAGTTTTCATCTTTATGTACGAATAATAAATTTCCATATGGTGACTGAGTAAGAATATCATTCAACACCCCATCTCTTGCCTGTGGGTGTCGTAAAAGACGACTAAGAGATTAAATATGCATATAACATCTATACAAGAAAAGAAAAACTCGAAACAAAACTCTATTCCAACATGTCAGACCAGCATGGAATAGTAGGTCAATTTCCCTTTTATTGTGGATGCGGCTCGAGCCCAGCAGTGGGACGTACATGAGCTGAAATGATGATGATGTACGAATAACTACGTAAATATTTTTAAAATGTGCTAAACAATCTCGGGCTTATGTTCATACCTTACATTGGTATTGAACTTTATTATATCTTGATATTGGTAGTTTTCGCTTCACTTTTACGACCACTACAGTACAATAAAACACATTATATACTTAAACTGTCACCAAATAGGGGGTGATTTAAATAATTTCAGCTCATATACGTCTCACTCTTTGACTTGAACCTCCTCCGCAGTAGGAGGCAAATTGAACTTACTATATCGTGCTGGTCAGACAGGTTCATATAGGGGTTTTATTTCGATATTTCCTTCTTTTGCTATGTATGGATCTGAATGTTGGGCATTGAAAAAGACGGATGAGAGAAGAGTGCATGCTACAGAGATGCGAATGCTAAGATGGATGTGTGGGGTTACAAGGTTAGATAAAGTAAGAAATGAGTATATTAGGGGAAGTCTAAAAGTGGCACCAGTGATAGAGAAGATTAGGAGCGCGAAATTGTCATGGTATGGACATGTGATGAGGAGGGATGAAAGGCATGTGACAAGGAGGGTTGTCAATATGATTGTGGATGGACGAAAGAAGCGTGGGAGACCCAAAAAGAGATGGATGGACTGCGTGAAGATATGCGTATGAAAGCAGTGAGTGCACATATGACGGCTGATAGGAGGCTATGGAAGATAAAAACATGTTGTGCCGACCCCACTTAGCGTGGGAGGAGGGCAGGAAAATGATGATGATTTAGATTTTTCCTTCTCTTGTATAGATGTTATATGCATATTATATCCCTTGCTCGTCTTTTACGATATCCACGGACAAGGTAGGGAGTGACAAATTGTATTCTTACTTTGTCCCCACACGGTGTAGATATAATTTAATTATTCACTAAGTCTATCATCATACGAATAAACATATAAAATATAGATAAGAAAGAGAAGAAAAATTCAAAATTAAACCCTATTTTTTTATTCTTTTTTTTTTGGGTGTGTGTTACGGTCGGCGCGCTCCTCACTCCACTTATCGTTGGACCGACCACCGGAGCAGGGTGACTTGTTGTCAGTGATCGGTCTGACGGAATACCCCTTGCGGAGTACCCTCTCCTTGACCGACGTCCCCCCCTCGGGGAGGACATCGGTCTTTCCTCACGCGGTCAGCCTCTCAGCGGGTGACGGACTAATTCCCCCGTTCAGTCACCCGCGGCCTCAAATTAAACCCTATCCAAACTCGTTTGATTAGCGTGGCATAGTAGTTAAATTTTCTTCCAATTATAGACGAGGCTAGAGCCTAACAGGGGGTGATAATGATAATATGTCTATTTCACTGAAAGTGATCATAACATCTGCTAAGAATATCTACAGTAATTTTTAAAACATACTGTATATATAAATAAGCACATATATAGTTAGGAAGTGGAATGGAAGAATACTAAATTAAATTATTGTTAAATTAATGTTACAGGGTTACGAGGTGTTATATAATCCTTGAAATGACGTGCATTGTTTTTTTATATCAACTGTAATTGTAAAAGACTATAAGTATAAAAATATAAGATATTATAATATTTTAAGCTGATATTTATTCTAATTACACATAAAAGATAATATTAAGCATAAACAATAGATTCTATAACAATCTCTGTCATTACACGGAGATAATATAGAGATAAACATTTATGCAAGAGAAGAAAAACTTGAAATAATGTACCAACACGTCTGGCCAGCGTGGTATAGTAGATCAATACCACACCCATTTTGAAGGAGGCTGAGGCCCAGTAGTGGGACGTATATGAGCTGAAATTATTATATATTCGAGTTGTTTAGTGCTATTTTTTTTCATTTAATTCTCACTCAATCAACAATAATGATTTCTGATGTTTATGCGAGTATTACACATTGTAAATAAAACCACCCGTGACCATGAACGATGCAGTGTTCGAAACGTCGGGCAATCAAAAATCAAATACAAACGCGTTAAAATTTGTAAAATTTTTCAATGAACAATATTTATGAAAGTACAATTGTGGAATGATTGACGCATCTATATTAATTTAATTTCCTGAATTTTAATCATCTCATCTCAGCTCATATACGCTGGACCCTATGCGAGGAGAACTATGGGCTGGAAATTGATCCACTAAACCACGCTAGTCAAAGATTTGTTTCGAGTTTTCGTTCTCTTGCATAGATATTATCATTATCATCATTTGAGATTATCGCCGTCCATTGCTGGACGTAGGCCTCCCTTATGTTACGCCACAGTGCGGTCCTGTACCACCTGCATCCAACGACGCCCAGTAACTTTTAGCAGGTCGTCGGTCCACCTAGTGGGCGGTGTCCTACACTGCGTCGTCCGATGCGTGGTCGCTACTGATTATATTCATATTATAGATATTATAAGCATAATGTCCCTTGGTCGTCTATTACGACACCTATGGGTAAGAAGGGTGGTGAATTGTATTCATACTCCGTCACCACACGGAAATTTAATACGTTGTAGTGATGGCGAAAATATAGTTCATAGGAGACTTCAAGTTTTCTACTTGAAGTCTCCAGTGTGTCATTCTAAGCTTATTTATCTATACCAATAAATAAAATTGGAGTGTCTGTTTGTAATGTCAAAATAATAGGCTTTTTTCATACTCACACGGTTATTTGCACGACACCTATGCCTAAAATAACGATGAAAAAATTTTTGTCTGTCTGTCTGTATGTTTGTTCCGGGTAATCTTCAAAACGGCTGAACCGATTTCAAAAATTCTTTCACCAATGGAAAGCTATAATATCAGGGCGTAAACTAGGCTATATTTTATCCCGGTATTCTCACGGGAACGGGAACTGCGTGGGTAAAACGACTATAACCGAAGCGAAGCGAGGGCGGGTTGCTAGTAAATTAATAATCATACAGAAATACCCATTGTACATCATCACTTTATTTTTAAATTACACATTTCGCAAAAATAATAACGTTGAATTATTAATAAGCTTTAATAACAAAGCAGAATTCCAAACTAAAAAACCCAATATGAAATAATTATTAGAACCACTTCATACAGATGGCTATCTTGTCAAAGATTTGCTTTAATGATATGACGTCATTTATTATCGACATTTGCTATTGACCAACATCATCGTCATCATTTCAGCTCATATACGTCCCACTGTTGAGCTCAGGCCTCCTCCATTGTGGGAGAGAATATGACTTACTTTACTGAATTTTGATTTTTTAATTAATTTTTATCTTGCTTCTTCAGTAACGTTGTTTAATTCTGCGTCCTGGAAATACTATTTCATAGTTTTTATGGGTTTTAGTTTTTACTTTCTTTTATTTAAAATGTTATGGTACCATTATAATGTCACTTTATTCGCAAATTATATTTTAATTAACAAGCTAAACTGAGTATTAAATTGTCTATCTCAGAAATTAAGAGAACCTGAAAAGGTTTCTTATTCTTAATCTATATAATTCTGAAAGCGATCGCTTGTCATGAGGATTTTTAAGTAATTTGTTATGATCCAAGACACTCATAAACAGCCCCTCTATGCTTTTGACTCTACTGAAAACGACAGAGGCCTGTCCTTTAGCAAACAATGACTTTCCTAAATCGATAATCGCTTTGTATAGAGTAAAACCTAGTAGTTCATAGACCCCCAAGAAAGGAAGTATATCTGTTTTCGCCTTCAACGCGTGAAGGTACTTCCAACTTATGTCATTAATGTATCAGTCTCGTGATATACATTATTTGTAGCAAGTAAACGCTTTATATTTGGAACTAGCAACCCGCCTTCGCTTCATTTCGGTATCAGTCGCCATACCCGCGTAGTTCCCGTTCCCGTGGAAACATCGGGATAAAATATAGTGTATGTTACTCCCTGATATTATAGCTATCCATTGGTGAAAGAATTTTTGAAATCGGTTTCGTGGTTTAAGTGTGAAAGCGCAATAAACAAACAAATAAACAAACTTACTTTGGCATTTATAATATCTGGCGAAGCCATGACCGGGGATTAGTGATGTACTAGTAAATCCCTTTTTATTGATATCAAATATGGTATGATTGTCTTAATTTATTTATTAATTTTAGTTTTATTTTCCGCCATAGTGTACCACATTGCATACATGACACGCCACAACTAGCAAGAATTAAGACGCTTATATTGATACCTCAGTTGTCTTAATCTGGCTAGTAGTTTAGAAGGTATGAAGGAATCAGACCAGCATACCATAGAAATATCACAATTATCGAATAAATAAGGACAAAGTCAGGAGTAAATGCTAATAATATATATATATTTTTGAAACGTACAAATCACGACCTTTGTGATGATACCAAACAGAGCACAATTATCTCAATTTTTTTTAACACTTCTCTTTATGACCGCTAGAGAGCACCATATTAGATTCAGTGATACGTCATATAGCCTATAACCAGCGGACGATTAAGATGCTTCTAACGATACATCATTTGTCCAGTTCTAATCAATAGTTGAAGAGCTATGAGGGAACAGATGAACATACATGCATACATACATAGCCAGTCAAATTCATAACCCTCCGCCGGCCGTAGTCGGGTAAAAATGATTATGCCTGACCTTCCTTCTTCTAAAAAACTGTTGATGTATATACTGTAATAGATACTATAAAAAAAGTATTTCATCATCATTATCATCGCAGCACACATACGTTCCACTGTTGGGCTCAAGCTTTTTCTACAATTAGAGAGAATTTGGCCTACTATACCATGCTGGTCAGATATATTGATATAGGGTTTCATTTCGAGTTTTCCATCGCTTGAACAGATGTTATGTGCACATTACATCCCTTAGTCGTCTTTTACGACATCCATGGGCGAGATAGGGAGTGGTGAATTTTATTCTTACTCCGTCATCACATGGACAGTAAAAAAGAATTTAATAAATGAATAATTAGTATGTATATTCTTTCCATTTTTCGACGGGTTAAGAATGACTCTTACTTGCCCGTGGAAGTTGTAAATACCGCTTAAGGGGTAGGACTACTTTTGTGGGCATCTTGTAGTACTAACTGCGATCGCCAATCTGTCCACTAAGCATGGCGATTATAGTGTTATCGCCTCTGGAGGCTCATATTCAACAGTAGATGTTGACAGGCGGATTCTTGAAGCTGAATTCTAGATATAAAACATATAATTGAAAACAGAAGTCATAATATAATAAATGACATGATTCTAATATTTAATTCATTATTCGGTTTTTTAAATACATAATTATGTTCTTAAAGCCTCATAATAATTCACTCTTAATTTCTTTGTATAATAAGTAATTTAAAATCGTCATACATATAATTTTAGTTTATTATAAATTCAAATGATAAAAACATTTTCTTTTAAAGTATTTTTATTGTGTTGCCATTGAACAAAAAATTAAGAGTAAGCAAAAGCAAAATGGACCATTGGCAACAGGAGGAAAAGAGAGTGTAACCCGTTTTTATTTAGGTTATTTTTATCTATATCTTTCTTTAGTTCATTTGTAACAAATTAAAAACTTGTTTCTAAAAGTTTTTTTTATTAAATATTTACCCCTTTTTAGTTAAAAGGAAATATATTGCTCAATCTATACATTTAAAATAATGAATCATGGCTGCATGTGTTTTATTGTCAGTTAATTTTGTTCAATCCCATACTTCAATTACTCAAACCATATTTCCTTTCCTTATGTAATAGTAAGTTTATCCCAAAGAACAAGATGGCCTAGGAATTACTGAACGTAAGAAGATAACCAATAGGGTTACTTTCTTACGTTTTTCTGTTACGATCATTATCTGAGGTTTCAATTCATCAATCAATCTATATGGGTTTATCTTTTAGCGTACATTACTTTCTCTGACCAGGTGGTCATAGAAAGTAAATTTTTCTCCATTAGCTCCATGTTATCGTATTGCCACGGACGTCAGGGATTCAGAGTATCAGTGGCCATCCCATTAGCAAAGTGTAGGGCATTCGGTGGCTTGCGGAGTTGCGTCCTTGCGTCGCCCGGACGGCGTATGTGCTGACCATAGCTTGCCCAAATGGATGGTTACACAGTAGTACCAAGTTTCAACTTAGTTGAACTCAGAGTAGTTCGTATAGGGTTTCTAAAATTCTATATGACCATACATAATATTCATATATGTATATCTGTGTGTGTCTATCATATCATATATGTATATATTCATATTAATTCAGATATGGTAGGACCACACTGTCGACAGTTATCTGTCTACAGCCGCGGGCCGGTCCGTCCGGGGCAGTACCATGCTCTCGCAGAAAATCAACGTCTGAGTAGTAGCAATTTGTTACTGCACTTCGTTCGGTGAGCGAGAGAGCCGGAAGCCCAACTTTCTGAGGGTGATTGCGTGTGGAGGGTTTTGGTGGTGCCCTTGGTATCACTGAGCATCAATGCACGCATTCACACTCCCTTCGCTTTCTTCGCGGTAGGCAACGGCCTTGTAAAGGTCCATGAGCAGCAGCAACACTTACCATCAGGTGTACTGTTTGCTCGTTTGCCACCGTTTGCAATAAAAAAAAAAAAAACATAATATAGATATCTATATAGATATATTGCAATTAAATGAAAACTTGTAAAAAGTGTATAAACGTACTTGAAGATACACTTAAAATAGGTTTACTATAAATTGCTTCTAATTACTACATTTGCCAGGAGGGTCTTGTGCCATCATAAGTCAATGTAGGTTTGTCTTAATATCCTTTTTTTGGGTGGACAGTCAGCGCACATGCCGTCCACTACGTCCGGGGTGAAGAAAGGGCGCAGCGCGACTCCATAACTTACCGTATCCCCTTCGCTATTGGGCCAACCACTGGTACTGAGTTTCTTGACGTTCGTGGCCCGCCCGGCGGGATTTCCTTCGTGTACCCTCCCTCCATCCGACGCCCCTCCTGGGACGTCGGTTGCTAGGGAGGATATATGGGCCTGGATGCTGATGGTAACAGAATTGATGGTGATCGAAGCGCCAGTGGGAGGATTGATATGGAGCCGAGAGTTGCGTCCTACTCTGGGCAGTGACGACTGTATCGTTGGCGTAGCAAAATTACACCTAGCTCGGGTGAGAGGCTACCCCTCGAGGTGGGAGACTCCCTCTCAATCATATAATATCCTAATATATTATTTACAATAATTCATACCCACATCTAAGTACTGGACATATGATGAGGAGGGATGAAAGTAATATTATGAGGCAAGTTTTAAGTATGAATGTTTGGAGGATTTAAAGTAAGGGAAGACAAGAAGAGATGAAAAGATAGATGAATTGCATGAAACATGACATGGATAGAAAAATAGTGAACACAGAGTTGACATCTGTCAGGTTTGTGTGAATGATGAGGACATATTGGATAGACTCCAAATAATTGGGATAAGAGCAGGAGGATGATCCAGGCACTAAACTTTGAAATTAGATGTTATTAAACCCGGCATCCAAGTTTTTTCCTTTTATGAGTACTACTGACATGGATTTCGATGGCCCGCCTGCCAGAATGCAGTTTGGGGTAATTATTTCCTTAAGCAAGGTCACTCCCGAATATTACAACTATCCACTAGGTGCTCCTATGAAAATCACAATTATATAATAGACTTCAACGCAAATAGCAGACTAGTTAGGGTGCCATCAGATGAATGTACTCTTGCGTGCACCCTTCTATGCACTGACCTTGGACCAGGTCAGTTTGCGCTCTGATTTTCTGCACTGCTTTGCTATTGCTTTCAGAGACGATAGAAATCGATAATATTATTTAAAAGTGGTCTAACGTCAGTCAATAGTGACAAGTTGGATTGATAATTGCAATAAGTTTACCGGGGTACATAGATCTGTGCACCTTTCATCATCGCAGCCCACATGCCCACTGTTGGGCTCGGGCCTCCTCCACAATGGGAGAGAAGTTGACCTACTATAGCATGCTGGTCAGACATGTTGATATAGGGTTTCATTTCGAGTTTACCTTCTCTTGCCGAGGTGGTATATGCATATTATATCCCTTAGTCGTCTTTTACGACATCCACGGGCAAGATAGGGTGTGTGAAGAAGTGGGTGGATGGGCAAGAAGTGGTGAATTTAATTCTTACTCCGTCACCACACGAAAAGTGTGCACCTTTAGATTTCAATTAAATTAGCACTAAGAACCAAAGAGGTGACTGAGAAAGTACAAAAATAAATCTATTCTTAATTATTTTATTGTGTTTTTAACGTTGGGTAATTAAAAATCAAATACAAACGCGATAAAGTCTGAAAATAGTTTTATAGAAAAAAAGCAAAAAATATATACATATTTATCTAGTCACTGTATAATTTCGTTGTTGGCGATTAAGTTCTATGACGATAGTACATAATTGTATGCCTGGTTATACAAATTATGTGTACTTTTTTGGTGAATTAAACAGTTGTAAGTTACATTGCAAAGGGAGATAACATCGCTATAATTAGTTAGAATTGACTTTGACCTCATTGTATCTTATAATTCTAACAAATATTATAAATGCGAATATAAGATAATTTGTATGTTTGTTTTTCATGCATACGAAAAACGTATAATATTCTTAGGTAAATTTAAAACTTAATTACTTGTTTTATTAAAAAGTGTTTTATTATTATAAAGCGTTTAAATTTTTTTAACATAACTTCTTGAATTGTAATTGTGATATTATTTACATAAAGCAAATAATAAGGACCGTTCTGCGTGGCTTTTTTGTAGGGAGGTATATGTCCAGCAAAGGTCGTTTATGGGCTGATAGATGGATGAATAGAATTACATGTTCACTTCAGCTTCACATCGGAGGCCGCAGGATATGGTTATACAAATGAGAGAGTGTACAGCAACAATTAGATTATTCAAGAGTTAATTATACTATAATCTATACCAATATATAAAATTGGAGTGTCGTTTGTAATGTCAAAATAATAGACGTTTTTCATGCTCACACGGTCATTTGCACTATACATATGCCTAAAATACACTTTATAATTTTTTTGTCTGTCTGTTTGTTCTGGGTAATCTTCAAAACGGCTGGACCGATTTCAAAAATTCTTTCACCAATGGAAAGCTATAATATCAGGGAGTAAACTAGGCTATATTTTATCCCGGTATTCCCACGGGAACGGGAACTACGGGGATAAGGCGACAGAAACCGAAGCGAAGCGAGGGCGGGTTGCTAGTTATACTATAAACATAGCTTGAATATTTATTTGGTAGGAACATCCGTATTCTGACACAGCTCGTTCATTGTACTTGTTGCGGCATTTGCCGCTAGGATTATATTTGGCAGTTTTGATGGTAATGTGTTTTTTTTTTTTTTTTTTTTTTTATAATGTTAGCAGTTATATGCATTTAGAGCATCCAGTTTCCTAAAAATGGCATGGAAAAATTAAATCAAATTTTATATACATAATCATCAATTATTAGCATAGATATTAGGTAGATAATTCAGTAAACCTCGTATATTGACAGTACATTATAATATTGTCACAGACAAAAAAAAGCTTAAGAGTACTTTACAGCGCTCAGGGAGAGGTAATGTACCTCATGTCCAATAAGTCGCTATTATTACAGAGATAGATAGATCCACTACAGTAGGTATTGTTTATTATATTTTGACCCACATATATTATTTTTGGTCAGGTAGGTAGGGAAATATATGGTAATTATTATAGTGTGAAAAATTATTAATTTAAATGTAACAAGATCTAATAAACCATACGTCGGACATTGTCATAGCTACAGATACTGTGTTAGCGTTAATACGTCATTTGACCATGTTGATGAGGACTTACGTGACTTTATTGCCCATCTAAACCTGCCTATAGATGTTTTCTCTTCTAAAATTAGCCTAATAAGATATGTTATCACTTAAACAAGTTAACCAAATACAAATTATTAATTAAAATTAAACAAAACAATATGAAATTCTACTGTTAGAATAATTATTAGTATTTTATAGGGCTTACTATTAAGCTTGGTAAGCTATCATGCTTATTGTAATCGTATATCCCTATTTATACCATTGAATTTTCGGTATTTTTTTATGTCTTTAGTTAGGAAGTTAGTGTATAGTGGCTGTTCTCAAAAACACAATCGTATATTATTAATCCATATACGATGTTATTCCATGGCTTGAATTTTGACCGACGTCCTCCCCGAGGGGGGGACGTCGGTCGATGGGAGGGTACCCCGCGTAGGGGGTATTCCGTCGGGCCGACCACTGACGACAAGTAAACCTGCTCCGGTGGTCGGCCCAATGACGAAGGCGAGGTGGTTTTCGGGTGGGTTGCGGGAGTTGCGTGCTTAAGCCCCTCTGTCGCCCCGGTCGGAGTGGTGCGGAGGCGCGCCGACCGCGGCCCACCCACACAACAAAAAAAAAAAAAAAAAAAAATGGCTTGAATTTTCAGCTTACATGATACAGATGTGTTTTAAGGATAGATTGATTCTGTCAGGCTATATATGTTCCACTGTTGGCCCCGGGGTCTCCTCAACTGCGGGTGCTATATTGACCAATATAATCACGCTGGTCCGAAGTGTTGGTATAGGGTTTTATGGCCAGGTTTCCTTCACTTTCATCGATGTTATCTGCATATCATATCCCTTATTGGTTTTTCAAAACAATTAAGTGTAAGATAGGGGTTGGTCACTATACAGAAAAAATAGTGAGGTTCCTAAAATACGACTGCACTGGTGTAGTATTATATGTAGAGACCTTCCATGTTGAGCATATTCCCTGTGGTGATGGAGTAAGCACACAATTCACCACCCCATCGCTTCGTAAGGTGCCGTAATGACTAAGGGATATGAGATTCAAATAAAATCTACGAGAAGAAAAACACGACATAAAGCCCTATAGTAACACGTCTCACCAGCGTGGTACAATAGGCCAATTTGTACAATGTGGACTATGGTTAGCACATACGCCGTCCGTTTAGTCAGGAGTGATGAAAGGACGTCCGAGGTGGCGGAGCGTGGCCCTATAACCAACCGTATTTCCTCCCCTTTGCGATTGTGCCGACCAGCGTTATCCAGTTCCTTGTCGTCCGTGGCCAGCCCGAAAATAGTAACACCTACGATGAGATATAACGATAAATATATTGTATAGACGATATCACATTGTCAAAACTTTTACAAAATAAAAATACCTCTTTAATATATTACCATTTACAAAACATACTGTATATATAATTAAACATAGATATTATAGGAAGTGGAAATATTTTATAGTTATCCACGTGCTATCCTTGAATAACGTAGACTAAATTTGTTAAATACAATTGAAAAAAAATCTTTGTAATATATTCACACTAGCGTCTACTATAATGGCGGTATTGTGATTAGTCATAACTCATAACATTGAACGTAGCTAATGCAGTAAGTATATTGAGTTGATTTTAGTGACGGAGTAAGAATACAATTCACCACCCTTCAGAGTAAGAATATTATTCGCTTTGAATATAATTCATAAATAAAAAGTATATATAATTCACAAAATGACGGGACACTTGACATAAAATTCTATGCTAACACGTCTGACCAGCGCAGTATAGTGCGTCAGTTTCCCTCCCATTGTAAAGGAGACCCGAGCCCAACAGTGGGACGTATGTGGGCTGTGATTATGATTATGACCCCAAGTAATTGATATAACAACAGGGTGATAATAAACAAAGATCATCAAATTGAAAATCGACAACTCCTTTTTTTTTTTTTTTTTTTTTTTTATGGGTGGGCTATGGTAAGCGCACGCGCGGTCCAGTCCGTCCGGGGCGATGAAAGGACGGCGCGCGGGCCCATAACCCACCCGTACCCACGTCACCTCTTTGTTGGGCCGACCACCGGAGCAGATGTGACTTGTCGTCAGTGGTCGGCTGACGGAATACCCTTTCGGGTACCCTCACCTCTCGACGTCCTGGGACGTCGGCCGCCGTCGGGCGGTTAGCCACACTGCGGGTGACGGACAATTCCCCGGTCCGATCACCCGCGGCTTCGGCTAGGGCGGCATTAGGCGCAGATACTCGCGCCTGCGCCGCCCGAGTCGCCGGCGGCGGAACGTGTCGCCGAATAGGAGCTCTACTCGCACACGATTCGCCGCCTCCTTCCGTGAGATTACGGCCTCACAGAAGGCGGCGACCGCGTCCCAGTTCCTGACGCTGATGAGCATCTCCCTGGCGATGGTCAGCAGCGCCAGGTCGGCACCGATAATTGCGACGAGTTCACGGCGATCCCCTTCCCATGCAGCACACTCCTCGAGCGTGTGCTGCGACGTGTCCTCGTCGCAACTGCAGTGGTGGCAGGACGGTGTGCTCTCCCTCCTGACAATCTTGTGCAGGTACTTCCCGAAGCAACCGTGCCCCGTCAGCACCTGCACCAGTCGGAAGGAAAACACCCCGTGCGTCTGCTCCAACCACTCCATCAGCACCGGCCGGAAGGCCTCGACGGTCCTGACACCGTACCGAGGACTCTCCAGCCGGACTGCCCAACGGGCAATGACTCCTCGGCGGGCGTCGACCCGCCAGGCGGTGATCTCCTGCAGGGAGACCATGCCGCCGCGGGCGCGCGTCTCCGACACCCGCCCGTTTAATGTCAGCGAGCATCTCCGCCTCCAGGTCCCACGGGGGAGTTCCGGCCAGGAGGCACGCTGCCTCCGTCGACACCGTGCGGTAACCGCGTATGGCCCTGACCGCCATGACCCTCTGTGGTCGCCACAGGAGGGCCCTAAGACGGACGGTCAGGGACCCCGCCCACACCGGGGCGCCGTACAGGGCCATCGACCGGATCACCCCCACGTACAGCTGTCGGCACGTAGCACTGGGTCCGCCCACATTCGGCATCAGCCGCGAAAGGGCGGACGCCGCGCCGACAAGCCGGGGAACAAGTCGATGGAGATGCTCCTGGAACCAAAAATGCCCGTCGAGCACCAGGCCCAAGTACTTCATGTGGGCCTGGATGCTGATGGTGACCGACTTCACGGTGATCGAAGCGCCGGCGGGAGGCCCGGCGGTACGGAGGCCATGGAACAAAAGGGCCTCCGCCTTTTAAAATCGACAACCTGCCATACTGTTATAAAAGATAACAACTTACCGAGGTTGTTTTAAGTGTGTAGCATCTGGGGGCACGGTAGTGGCCCCGCCAAGTCGAGCAAAAAAAAAAGTCGGGCAAAACGCAACACTGCCGTAACATACTTTTCTCGAAGCCATTCAGGCCATTTTGGACCCCCTATAACTTCGTTGTTAATAAAACTAGAAAGCTGAATTTTTAGTAACCTAGCAGACATTGTATACACATTGTGTATTTCAAATTTCATTCGCTTTGAACCAATAGTTTAAGAATTATAACTAGTCAAAATTTCGTAATTTTATCACTCACTGACTGACCGATCATCAATATTAAAGAGGCACTTCTAGCAGACATAGAAGCTTCAAATTTAGTTAGTGTTTAATGTATAAATGAAGAAAAAATTATGAAACATTGGAATTTTCATCCAGTTCCCGAGATAAACTAACTGCATAGATAATTTTGTAAACTCATATAAATATATAGGATTACAAAGTTATATTTGCAGTTATTGAAATGTAACTTTGTAAAAAATAAGAATGCATTTGTCGCCTTCATTGCTTCTCTATGGGAATCGTAACAACCGACTAAACGTAGTGGTTAAGATACCAACGTACCGTGCCAGTGTCGCGGGTTCCAATCCCATGCAAGACAACACCTTGTACAATCCACAAATTGTTGTTCTGAGTCTGAATGTAATTTGTGTTGGTTAATTATAGGTTCCTTCCATATGTGGACGAAGTAAGAATACAATTCACCACTCTCTATCTTGCCCGTCGATATCGTATAAGACGACTATGGGATATAATATGCACATACCATCTGTGCAAGAGAAGGAAAACTCGAAATGAAACCTGACCAGCATGGTATAGTGGGTCAAATTCCCTCCCATTGTGAAGGAGGCCCGAGCCCGACAGAGGGACATATGAGGGCTGCAATGATGATGCGATGTTGAATTATATGTTTGTAAAGTCCCCCACAATATAAGGATTATTATTCCCTTAGTGCAAGGCGTTCTCATTTAAAAAAAGATTCAATAGGAAGGAGAGTGAGCAGCAGCTCTTGCCGGGGAAATGTATGATATCTCACTGCGAAACCAACCTACCTACCAAACGTGGCAACTACGTCATTATTCCTCATATGGCGAAGAAAAATGAGCTCTAGTCATGGCAACTCCGTTACCCTTGAGCGTCGTTGGATGCAGGTGCCACAGTAGCGCACTTTATGGTGAAGCATGAGCATTGACTTTGCAATCGCACTATGTTTAGTACAATTTAATATAATATGTATTACTTGTGAGGTACATTGTGTTTTCATGCGATTGCCAAGTCATTCTGTTTGTTTAAAACATAAAAGATCTTTAATATTGATATAGTCACTATAAGAAGTTGTTAGGTTAGCTATTTACGTAATAACTTAAGAAGAAAGGTCCCTTAAGCAGGGACTGAATAAGTTAACCGACTGAATAAGTTAACCGACTTGGTTAACATAGATCTCACAACTTTTTATGGTAGAAGAACTCAGTTGCGAGGCTTGACTTTTTTTTACAAGTTTTGTTTTTGATGGTATACAATATATATTATGGAATACAATATCACCCCCCTATAAGCATTTAAAATATTTTCAAAAGTGCACTAAAATTTAATATATTATTAAATCAAATAAAAACCGGAAACTACAATTTTAATTTATCTGTACTTAAATATTATTTTATTTTCAAAAATTATTATACATATTTATTACTTATTATTTAATGTTTTATGCGTACCGCTGTCTAAATGTAAAGGAAAAATATATTGTCAAATAGGGATGAACCAGAATAGTTGTACATGATACAACTATGCCGACAAGGGGGACTGGGACTGACAATAACGTTTCTAGAAGTGAACTAAGTACTCCCTATAATAGTTACCTGAGTTTACAGGGTATTACCGTGAGTCTCTAGTGTAGAGTTTGATCAATGCACCTATTTTAGCCAACTCCCCATTAAAATTATTGCTTCAGATAAATTTGCGAACGGTATCTGCAAGTAAACTTGTAAATTATCTGCGTATAGATGATATAAACAAAGATATTTGGAAAGGGAATTAATAAAAATGGAAAAAAATAGGGGTTATTGCACGCTAACAATTGTACTAGCAACAAGGAGCAGGTATTTTCGACACAAATGCGTTGGCGGCCACATAGGTAGTTACAAAACCAATTTTGCTACTGCAGGAGATTAAACAAGTAGTAGCAAGTCAGTAGAGGGTAGTAAGCAAAATAATATTAAATACCTAAAAAAAAAATAAAAAGTTACTAAAAGAAAAAGGAGAATGAGAACAGTTTACTGTTTTCTATACGAGATGTGTGATTCTGTTTTTTATTTACAAGGGAATTATTTACGCATATTTTCATGCAGAGAGAAAGAAGCCACTGTTTAAGGAATAGTTAAGAATGTAGCAAATTATTGGAGGAAATTTGTCATTCTTCTGATTATTCCTTAACCAATTTTTATAATATACACGGGAATGTAAGGGGGGTGGTGACAAAATAGTTTTTAAACCCTTTTACAACTTGATAATATTGATTGACGATCGTTAATTATCGGTCCATAATACGAAACGATGTGGTGATTTATAAAACATCTATTCTGTGCTATAGTTCGAATGCAATATTTATTTATTGTAATTTTTCTTTAAATATCACATAGCCTCTAGGCCATGACATTGGCCACTAGGTCATAATATTTTCAATATCATTGCGGGAAACTTGAATATTTATATTATTGTTTTCCTAGCACATTATAGTATTCAAAGTAAACTGTATATATAATTGGATATATAATATTATAGGCAGTATAACTATGAAGCATTCCCACTTCCGTAACTACGGAGCTATAAAATTATCTTCGAATAATGTTGACTGATTTTATTCATTTTTCTAATTACTATTATTTTATTAACTTTGTCTGTTAGTCTATGTGGTTGGCATGTCTTTATTTACTTAGTGTGGTCGAACGACTCGACCGACCTGGAAGATCAAGAGCAATATTTGTTCAGGTGTGTCCGGAGGTGGTTCTTAGCTACCTCTGATTCTAGTGTGTCAACTGAAAGTGGGCCACTTTTGGGTAAAATGCTTTGCATTAAGTATTTAAAGCGCAACGCAACGCAAAATGTTCTTCATAAGATATAATAAAATGTATCTTTCATAATGACTTGATTTTTTAAAAGATTTCTACACGGCACATCTGTGTAAGGGATAGAGATAACGTGACTGGCAAGGTCAAGCAGTGCCGCAGTGTAAACGGCTGGAGGCAGGTCTCCAATCCAAGGATTTTTAACTGCATTTGAAGAAAGAACCAGATAATGAAACTACAAGATTCACACTAGTTCTTATTGTATTGGCGATGTTGGAGGTGGTTGTTAGCTACTTTTGTTGCCAGTGAGCCAACCTAAAGTGGGTCATACCTTGGTAAAATGCATAACATAAACATAACATAAAATGCACAATGTAACGCAAATTGTTCTTCATAAGATATAGTAAAATGTATTTTTTGTAGTGTAGGGTTATGGTCAGTACACAAGCCGTCAGTTCCGTCCGGAGTGAAGATAGGGCGGTGCACGGCCCCATAACCGTGTTCTCTTTTCTTCGTCATTGGGTCGACCACTGGTAACGAATCCTTGACATCCGTAGCCAGCCCGGCAAGTACGTTGACACGCTGAGGGCTACTACTAGATCTCAAATAGCCACCAACAGGGTGTGACCACACTATAGGCTATATAAAAAAGAAAAGGTATATCATCATCGTTATCTCAACCAGTATAAGTTCTACTATTAGGGTTCAGCCTCCACAAAGGAAGGGGTATTGACCTTCTATACCGTGTTTGTCTATGTGGTGACGGAGTAAGAATACAATTCACCACTCCCTGTCTCGCTCGTATATATCGTAAACCACTAAGGGATGTATATAACATCTATACAAGAGAAAGAAAACTAAACGAAATTCTATACCAATCTGTTTGACCAGTATAGTATAGTAAGGTCAATTTCCTTCCCTATTGGTGAGGAAGCTCGAGTTCAGCTCGAGTCCTTCTCTTACATAGATAATATCTACATACATCTGCATAAAATGTATTTAGTCGTCTTTTACGATACCCATGGGTAAGAGAGGGGGATTGTGAACTGTATTCTTACTCCATCACCACACGGAGGAAAAGGTATAAAGCAACTAATAAATTAAGCAGTAAATATTCACGCAAGTAAGCACATTATATTCAATTTATTATGCTGAATATTTTCGCCCTGTGACATATTAACAAAAGAAAGTATCGAAATTTTACGTGACTGCATGCAATGGAAGTTAGAACATTTTAGTCCTTTATTTTATTATTGCGTTTGGATAAACTCTTTACTATAACAGTAACCATAGTAATAAACCTTCCGTGTGGTAATGTAGTAAGAATATAATTTACCACCTCCTATTTTACCCCTGGGTGTCGTAAAAGAAGACTAATAAGAAGGGATATAATATGCATATAACATCTGTGCAAAAGATGGAAAACTGCAAAAGAGAAAAATTAAACCTTATACCAAGCCATCTGACCGGTGAGCTATAGTGGTCAATTACCCTCTTATTGTGGAGGAGGCTCGAGTCCAACAGTGTATACACCATGTTCACATGGGTCGGTATAGGGATTTATTTCAGGTTTGTATACGTTGCCCCATGAAAGACCTACTTTATAATTCTTTGTAGACGAGTAGTATGAATTACTAGATTATCCTTATTCCTAGTGTCTACATGATGAATGTTACTGTACTTTTCAAATTTTCAAAATTCTTTTTTACACACAAAAGATTTTCGAATATGAATTGTGATACAACAGTTAGAATGTTTATCTCTCTGAACTTTTCCCGAAGTGAAGCTCTTGGGTCTAAATTATAAATAGCGCGGACAGCCCGTTCTTGGAGAACAAAGATGGTATTCAAATCCGCGGAGCATCCCCAAAGTAGTATGCCATAAGGCTGGTAGGCTAGGCTGGTAAGGTAATAGGATATAAGGCTGTGAAACTAAGAAAAATAAACTATTCTAGCCGTTTCAATGTCAGTTAACATTCGAATTTTCTTTACAGCATAAGCCGCTGAGCTAAGTTTATTTGACAATTTTTCAATATGAGGCCCCCACTGGAGTTTTGCATCTATGGTGATACCTAAAAAAAACCGTGGACTCCACTAGGTATAGGGCCACACCATTCATTTGAACATTGGTTTCCACTTGTCTCACATTAGGTGTGGTAAATTGAATACATTTTGTTTTCTTCTTATTAAGAACAAGATTGTTTATATTGAACCAATGAACAACGTTAGACAGTGCGTTATTCACATCGTCATAACTAAGCATTTGTCTTTTGATTTTAAATAACAAAGAGGTATCATCCGCAAACAACACAATGTCTTGGTTGTCCCCTATATAATAGGGTAAATCATTAATATAAACAAGGAACAGAAATGGCCCCAAAATGGATCCTTGCGGCACGCCCATTTCTATAACAGAGCCAGATGATTGCACACCATTTACATCAACTCTCTGAATTCTGTTACACAAATAAGACGTTAAAAGTTCGGGAGCTTTATTCCTGATCCCATAGTGATGTAATTTCTTGATGAGGGTTTCGTGGTGTACACAATCAAACGCCTTGGGTAAATCGCAAAACATACCCAAAGCATCGTGCGATTTCTCCCAGGCTTCAAAGATATTTTTTAATAATTCTACACCCACATCAGTAGTAGAGCGATTCTTGGTAAAGCCAAACTGATTTTTGTGAAAGATGCCATGTTTATTAAAATGGCTCAGCATTTGGTTATGAATAATTTTTTCAAAAACTTTACTGAGTGTAGGTAGTATGGAAATAGGCCGAAAGTTATTAATATCTGACATACTACCCGCTTTGAACAAAGGTATCACTCTATTAATTTTCATGAGTTCATGAAATACACCTCGAGCAGCACAACCATTAAGCATAGATGCCAAATGGGGAGCAATAATATCAAATATAGAGTTAATTGAGTTAACAGACAAGCCCCACGAATCAGCAGTCTTCTTAATATTAAGATTTCTGAAAGTGTTAATGATAACCTTCGAGCTTATATCTGAAAATTTAAAGGTTGTGTCGCATTTTGCAGTACATTGTTTGAGCAGCGATTCTGCTAACATAGAAGACGATATATACCATATTTACCATAGTCGTCTTTTACCACATCCACCGTCAAGTGGTGAATAGTATTCATACGCGGTCATCACACGAAAGATTATGATTTTCTTCACATTATCATAATAAGCAATAACTAATAATTCACTATTCAATTAACACAATATTTAAAAAATAACATCCCCTACTATGTTACACATATTTATCATGTACATTTTTCTCTACAGTCTCCTTCCGAGAGATCAGAACTATCAAATAGGCGATAATTAAAGTGCAATTCATGTACCTCCACTGTCTCAATGACCGTCGGAAGTGGTAAATCACAACGCTTCCACCAGGTAAATACCGAGTCTTCTCTACAAATTCTACATCTATTCTATTTGCCCATAAATGTGCGCGGATTTTTGTTCAAAAAGACTTAAATAATGTCTGCTTGGTTACTGAAAATTCAGGCTTCTAGTTTTATTCACAATGAAATTACAGGGGGTCGAAAATGACCTGAATTGTTTCGAGAAAAGAATGGTACGGCCTTGCGGCTTTTTTTTTGTTTTGACCGACCTTGGCGAGGGCACACCCTTGCCCCCAGATTGATCGCTATAGCTTTGCCTGATCATTTAAAAAAAAAATTACATTCTTTTGGCGGGGATAGGAAATAATTTTCATTATCAACTTTTTATTTTTTTCCCTAATTATGATTTTACAACGCTGTGAAATGAATTCTATTCTTCTGTATTCATAATTATAAATAAATATTCATTTTTGCCATAATTTTTAATCATCTTTTCTTTTTTATGATGATCTTGTAACACCACGAACTTGGATTTAAGCCTATTTGATATCTAATAACTAAAATTGCATCTTCAGACAAAGCTACCCTAAATGTAATTTTCCATTGGATTAATATCGAAATGCCGCAATCGTTGATAGTATGGACATCTATGTGAAATTTCATTGAATGTGTAAGCTAAACTTCTATTAAATACCCGCTGAATTTTCTTAAAATGTTGTGAAATAACCGCATAATTATCCTTGTGGTGACGGAGTAAGAATACAATTCACCACCCCCTATTTTACCCGTGGGTGATCGTACGAGACGACTAAGGGATATAAAACGCATATAACATCTATACGAGAGAAAGAAAACTCGAAATAAAACCCTATACCTACACGTCTGACCAGCGTGGTATAGTAGGTCAATTACCCTTCCATTATGGAGGAGGCCGGAGCCCAACAGGGGGACGTATATGGGCTGAGATGATGAGATGATGAACCGCATAATGGGGGCTCATCACACTTGCATGTTCCAAACGACTGCCGACTAGAGTATTATACAACATTTTTAGTTTGTGGTAGTTGAAACCCTTAAGTAAAACAACACTTAAATGTTGCGCGTTATGAAACTAAGCAGGAATATGTCTACTTTGTGTCGATTATAACAATGTGACTTTTGAAATTGAGGTTATTGTCTATGATGATACCCAGATTGGGAACATCATTTACCCGATTTAAGATATTGTTGAAATTCCACGAAGAGTTGAGTAGTAACTTTCATCTCGAATATATTTTGTCGTATCATTTATTCCTAGCCGGGGCTGCGGGTGACTGGACCGAGGATTTAGTCCGTCACCCGCCGAGATGCGGCCGACCGCGCAACGACGACCGACGTCCCCGAGAGGGGGACGAAGGCGACGTGTCAAGTGGGTTACGGTGCCGCGCGCCGCCCCTCTGTCAGCCCGAACGTAGCCGAGCGGCGGGTGAGCTGACTGTAGCCCAACCCAAAAAAAAAAAAAAAAATTAAAAACATCCATACTAATATTATAAATGCGAAAGTAAGGATGTTTGTTTGTTTGTTTGTAACGCTTTCACGCTTAAACCACCGAACCGATTTCAAAAATTCTTTTACCAATGGAAAGCTATAATATCAGGGAGTAACATAGGCTATATTTTATCCCGGTATTCCCATAGGAACGGGAACTACGCGGGTTTAAGCGACTGAAACCGAAGCGAAGCGAGGGCGGGTTGCTAGTAATCTATATATCTAAAAGAAAGTCGTGTTAAACACTATTTATAACTCAAGAACGGCTATTTGGCTGATTTGGCTGAAAATTGCTGGGGTGGTAGCTTAAAACCAGGAGATGGACATAGGATACTTTTTATCCCGTTTGACTGGGTATTCATGTGACGTGGAATAAAACGTTAATTAAAGAGAATACAAGTCACTATAAAGCGTGGTATAACAAAAACTCATCTGACATCTAATAACAAAACGCTAATGACAGGTAAACGGCGCTGAGTAGGATGCACGGCATAATCTGAAACTAGATTTTCGGTAATTTAGAATATATATGTATTTACGAAAAAAAAATATGGCGGTACGAAGTTCGCCGGGTTGGCTAGTTATAAGAATATGTACGTTCTAATCTCAAAATTTCCTTTTATATTTTTGCGGGCTAATTCAAATTGTTGTGTCTTATTGAAACATGCATCTGAACCGGGAACATTTTAGTGGTATGATTTTTTATGATTTCAAGAGTCGTCCGAAACCGGATGAATCGTACTGTTATATCCACCCTACGTTACTAAGAGGGCTGACAACCAGATACTATCCCTTAGTCAGCATCCTATAGTCTATAAAAGGCAACCATCCCGAACAGCGCAGCCAGTCTGTATTTCAACTCCTTCAAAGTCGGTACGCGTCGGAAAGCAACGTTGTTACCTTATACTAAATCTTACTATATCTCATGTACTACTTTCTGTGTGTTTAATTTTAGTTTATAATAAAAGTTTTTTTTTAAAAACCGTATTTGATGATCCCGTATAACATTTTGGTGGCAGCGGTGGGATAACGATCATCCCCACACATAATTATCACCCGAATACGTCTCCGAAACATATTAAGATACAAGAAGTGAAAGTGCACCAATTTAAAGAAATAATAGTGTCAGTGAAGTGCTACACCTTATAACACGTTACGATTAACTCTACACAAGAATACCAGAACCCCAAGGCCATGAGGAGCAACCATCAACCAGCGGCAGTCAACATGCTGATTTTCACCCTGCTCCAGATCGCATTACTGTGAGTCGAATAACCTTAACTACCGTTGTCTTTACCAATGCATGATTTAACTCAGAGTCCTCTAATTAGTTTCTATATTCATAGTATTAGTTATTGTATAGCTTTAGTTATTTTTATCAATTATCATTGTACTATTTCTAAGATAAGCCAACTTAGTTAAACACTCTACTCGATAGGACTACAGAAGTCATCAAACACTTACGTATATCACACCTCAATCAAGAAGAAAAGAATGCTCTGCTGCAAGTCTGCACGGACTACTCGGACATCTTCCATTTACCACATGACCAACTCACTTTTACCACCGCAACGAAACACAATATTATCACCAACACGCAAGTTCCCATACAGACAAAGACATACAGATTTCCAGAGTGTCACAAACAAGAAGTTGAGAGACAAGTAAATAAAATGCTAGAGCAAAATATAATAAAAGTATCAAATTCACCGTGGTCCTCACCAATCTGGGTCGTGCCGAAGAAACAAGATGCCTCAAGAGAACGCAAATGGAGAGTCGTAATCGACTATCGAAAACTTAACGACATCACGATAGGTGAAACATACCCCATACCGCAAATAACCGAGATATTAGACCAATTGGGGAAAAGCCAATACTTCACCACCCTAGATTTAGCTTCTGGATTTCACCAGATCCCTATCTCACCGGAAGACGCTACTAAAACGGCATTCTCAGTGCCCCAAGGACACCTTGAATTTACACGAATGCCATTCGGGCTTAAGAATGCCCCTTCAACATTCCAAAAATTAATGAATACCTGCTTAGCCGGACTTCAAGGGTCGCGATGCTTTGTATATCTTGATGACATCATGGTCCACTCTCCGGACTTACCAAGCCACATACAGAATCTATCAGCCGTTTTCGAAAGACTTAGAAACTATAATCTGAAACTCCAACCAGATAAGTGTGAACTTCTGCGTAAGGAAGTCGCGTATCTCGGTCACGTCATAAATCAGGACGGAGTAAAACCTAACCCGGATAAGATACAAGCCGTTACCAACTTCCCAGTGCCGAAATGTCCCAAGGACATAAAATCTTTCCTTGGACTTGTCTCATACTACAGAAGATTTATACCCAACTTCTCTAAATTAGCAAAACCTTTAACGTCGCTCTTAAAAAGGATAACCCATTCGTATGGAAGAATGAACAACAATTAGGATTCGAAACACTGAAGAACACGCTTGTAACATCACCAGTCCTCGCTTACCCTGACTTCACTAAACCATTTATATTAACATGTGACGCTTCGAACTACGCCGTATCTGCCATTCTATCCCAAGGTCCAATTGGTAAGGATCGCCCCATTGCTTTCGCTTCCCGCACACTTAACAAGGCGGAATGTAACTATAGTGTGACAGAAAAGGAATGCCTTGCTATAGTGTTCGGCACAAAAGCCTTTCAGGTACTTGTATGGACACCGTTTCACAATAGTCACAGATCATAAACCGCTACAGTGGCTATTTAATTGCAAAGACCCCGGCTCAAGATTGATCCGTTGGCGCCTTAAACTAGAAGAGTTCGACTACAATATAGTTCATAAGAAAGGAAAAATGAACACCAATGCCGATGCACTGTCACGATTTCCTACATTCCCAATAGACAGCGAGCATTCACCACCATTTGAACGTTTAATGCCCGAACTTAACGAAGAACTCGACAACCCCTTAGAAGACTTAACGGTAGATTTACCATCTCCTATTCCATTCTCATTCAATAACGACGAAGTACTAAATCAAAATAATAACGACTCTAACTCGCCAAACGCGCCTAATACGACACCGAACCGTCCCCAAGACCAAAACGAAACACCGCAACATTTGCCAGACTTTAACGACTTGGGACCATTAAATCTAAGTCCTAGAAGTGAAGACTTAAACCTTAACTTCGAGAACCTGGAAATTCCTTCACCCACAGAATCGCCTAACCAACCAAACATTGATATACACAATGGAAATTACTCCGACTTCTTGAAATTAATTTCAAAAAATGAAACTTCTACAAACACAATACTGAGAGAACACAATGAAACTCTTCTAAAAACTACGTTTAAGACAGTCATCATTCCCACGTCAATAGATCTAGACGAGTCAAACCCTTATGTGGTAGAAATACTATTGAGCTACGAAGACAAAGATGAAATCATTAGTGCCGAGAAAGAGTTACACTCCTGTCTGAAAGTGAAATATGAAAACAAAACCATCTATTTCATTTTCACCAAAGTACACTACTTCGATGAATCATCCTATCCAGACATATTCGAGAGCCTTAAACGAGTCAGAAATGAAGTTCTACAGCAAGACCAACCAACAGACATAGCCATTTCCGATTTCAAAGGTCCCTTTGACAAGCATTCATATCCTAAAATATACAAAATACTTACCCACTTATTTCATAACACTAAAATCAACATACATGTCCATCTGAATAAGATAGCTTACCCAACATTAAGTGAAAGACAGAAAATCCTACGCGAAAATCACGACATTCCTATAGCAGGACATCTGGGCTCCACACGTATGTATAACAGAATCCGTGAGCAGTTTTATTGGAAAGGAATGAGAACGGATATAGAAAATTACGTTAAAAAATGTAAACTATGCCAAGAAAACAAAGCCTTGAGGAGACTCAACAAAGCTCCTATGGAGATAACCACAACGTCTACCGCTCCATTTCAACGTATCTCACTGGATATTGTCGGACCTTTACCAGAATCCGGTACTGCCAAACTAAAGTATTGCAAGACGATCTTACCAAATATTCTGTAGCCTACCCAATAAGAAGTACAACAGCCGAAGAGACAAGCGATTGCTTAATACACTTCATATCCTTATTTGGCATACCTAAATCAATCCTCACAGACCAAGGTACCAACTTCACCTCCGAACTTTTTAAAAAATACCTGTCAATTCTTGAAAATCAAACAGCTGTGGTCATCGCCGTACCACCCACAAACTCAAGGAGCCCTTGAGAAGAGCCACTCCACACTCAAGGAGTACCTAAAATCCTTTACTAATGAGAACCAGGATAACTGGCCGAAATACGTCTATACCGCCATACTTACATACAATATTACACCACACACTACGACAAAATTCACATCCTACGAATTAGTATTTGGTCACAAACCCCTTATACCTAGCTCTCTCTATGGAAGTGAGCCAAACGCAACCTATTCCGATTATATTAAGATGTTACAACACAAACTCAAGTACACGAGACAGAAGGCAATAGACAATATCCTACAATCCAAAGAAACTTCCAAAACTTATTACGACTCCAGAACAAGGACTCCACATAAATACAAACCCGGTGACTACGTTTACCTAAAAAATCATTTAAGACTCAGAAAAGCCTTGTCACCCCTTTGAAAGGGACCTTATAAAATAATACGAGTTCATAGTAATCATACAGTCACCCTTCTTATCAATAGAAGGCATGTAACTCACCATTTCGACCAAATCAAACCCGCGACAACAAGTTAAATTAAATACGACTCCTTCCTATTTCAGCCCTTCAATGAAAGCTCAACCGGATCTTGTCAAGCCCTACCCCACCAACTCCGGCATCTACTTCGAGGGCCTAGGTAAACTAAAAATAATGCATGGTCAATTAAATGTGGTGAGCTACGTGGATATTTCCTATATAAACCCTCATCTTATGAAACTTAATGAAGTCATAGGTACAGTGAGATTTGCGTGTCAACAAACTACCGATTATAACTGTAGAAGTATACTATCTCCACTTGCAGTACGGTACAATGATATCAAGCGTGAATTCGAATCCATATCCCATCTTATTTCAAAACGTGAAAAGCGCGCAGCGTGGTTCGGAGGAATAGGCACCGTATTCAAACACATTTTCGGCACCCTCGACGAGGATGACGCATCCAAATACAATTCCGCTATAGAATCTGTCCAAAACGACGAGAAAACACTCGCAAAGTTAATGAAGGAAAACATTTTAATTACCACGTCAACTCTCGAATCTTATAGACAAACAATTGATAAATTAAAAATAAACGAGGAAACCTTAAATATCGCGGTGAACATGCTTGTAAACCAAATCCATAACATTACCGAAATCTCTAATAAATTAATTTCCGAAACAAAAGTCCATTCCATATTAACTAGCCTCGAGAGCTCATTGCTTACGCTGTCATTTCAACTGGAAGATTTAACCAACGCAATTCTATTATGTAGTCAAAACATCCTACATCCTAACATACTAAGTCCGAGCCAGTTGTTCCAAGAACTTGCGAATAATAATCAACACCTACCTAAAGACACCGAAATTCCTATATCTTTAAGCTTAAATAATATTCATGTAATATTAAGTATATCCACTGTATCATGCTATTACTATGATTCTAAGTTAGTATTTGTATTACACATTCCTTTAGCCACTATGGATGAATTTATTCTCTATTATAATTTGGCGTTACCAACCCCTCACGGGGCTAATGCCGACACCTTTAGCCTTATTTCACCCTCTAGTTCGTATACTGCTATTTCTAAGGATAAATTAAGTTTTTGTAACCTAGATAGTTTAGATAAATGTAAGACTATAAACTCTGAGTTTTATCTGTGCGCAATGACAACGGTACTACTCACAGGGAGCAACCCCACGTGTGAAAATGAACTATTAACCAAAACAATTAGTGCCATCCCAGTGCAGTGCGTTACTAAAACGATAATGGGCGAATTAGACATTTGGAAACCACTCATAAACAATCAGTGGATTTTTGTGCAATCGCGCCCAACTAAAATCTCTATTGACTGCAACGATTCACAATTGCGAGAAGTGATAGTGTCTGGAATCGGCATATTGAACCTTTCTACCCAGTGCACAGTGTACACTAAGAGTACGAGACTCGTATCATCCCTCGAGATATTAAATATAAGTGTTCCTACGCCTAGCCTAGACTTTAATATAATCGATGACTCTTGTTGTCAAATAGATCTTAAGTCTAATAGCCTAAGTACCATGTCCCCTACCTTACTACAAAATATCGATTTAGACGATTTATCAAAAACCAATCAGAATGATAAATTATTTCCAGAATTGAATAAAATAATAAATCAAGATTCGTTTCTCGTAAGGTATGGGACACACTATACTATATTCTCGTCATTAATTTCGATTATTGTTATTTCTTTCATAGTATTTAAGTTAATTAAGATATTTTTACAATATAAGAAAAAACTAAATATATCCATTATCAATCCAACTCGTACCGACAACGATGACGACACTCATACACGCGAAAACTCCCCAAACTTACCAAGGTTGAGGGAAGTCGTATAAGCCTGTTGAACCCGGAAGTTCGGCTCTTTCCCAAACTTCCATCTTCTGCGGGGGGTTGTTATATCCACCCTACGTTACTAAGAGGGCTGACAACCAGATACTATCCCTTAGTCAGCATCCTATAGTCTATAAAAGGCAACCATCCCGAACAGCGCAGCCAGTCTGTATTTCAACTCCTTCAAAGTCAGTACGCGTCGGAAAGCAACGTTGTTACCTTATACTAAATCTTACTATATCTCATGTACTACTTTCTGTGTGTTTAATTTTAGTTTATAATAAAAGTTTTTTTTTAAAAACCGTATTTGGTGATCCCGTATAACAGTACGTTAGACTTCAAATGGCATTTATCTTCCAAGACAACCTTGTGTCGTTGGTATAACGAATTCAAGTGTGGTCGACTACCTTTGGGGGATGTAGAAAGAAGTGGCTGTAATTGACGGTTTTTATGAAAGAAAAAGTGCTAGCAGTGAAATATTTAATTAAAAATGATAGGCGAGTTACGTACCAGGAGATTAAGCACATCCAGATTGGATCCGGAAGCGTACACGAGATTCTACACGTACAATTATAAGTGAGGTCGTATAGTTTTATAAGTATTTCACATAAAAGGGTACACAAAAGATCAAATATACAATATTTATTAAAAATAATTTAGGTTATATAGATTAAATCCCTCCGTGCCAGTAAACTACAACACATTATTCAAGTCACCAGTCTTCACGTGTTACCTCTTCAAGCCACTCACCACAACCTACACGGAGACGACACGTGGCTGGATATAATTCTCACATCCTGTCCTAACCAAGTCTCTTCTCATGGCCTATTGGCCAGAAACCAGGTGCAGGATATTTCCTGCACCTGGTTTCTCCCATCATGATCTTATTTTCCTCTCCTACATCCTTAAACCTCCCAAACCTAAAGTTAAGGTTATGCGTCTGCGCTGTTTTGCGGGAATGGAAGTCGACAAACTGCGTGCACAGGCCGTGGCAATCAACTGGCAACCCTCACTGGACGCTGACACGGTAGATAAGAAAGTTGAGATTCTTAACTTCAATATCATTAAGCTCTACGATGCTCACGCTCCCATAAAATATGTCAAGCTGAAGCATCTGCCTGCGCCCTGGATGTCCGACGAGATACAAAAGGCTATGAGACGTCGTGACATAGCTTTTCGGAAATTTAGGAGAATACGTTGCGACTCAAATTGGGCTCTTTTCAAGACCACTAGAAATTGGTGTAAACAGATGATACGTAACGCTAAACGCCGACATATCTCGAACACTATTTTGTCTCCCTCCGCTCCTGAAGTCTAGAAATTCCTTGGGAGCTCTTGGCATAGGTAAGCGGAAAAGATCGAACTACCCAACACTGTTTCTCTAGGTGATCTTTATCAATTCTTCAAGAGCTCAATCACTTTAGATAAACTCATTAAGTGTCAAACGGTGAACTATATCACCAGATAACCACCCCACGACCTTAATGCCTTCTCTTTTTCTCCGGTAGCATCCGATGAGGTTCGAAAGATACTCCTCTCTATCAAGTCTAAGGCAGTGGGTTGTGACGAGATCAGCCGTCGTATGGTCATGACTATTCTTGACCAACTGTTGTTACCTGTCACACACATCCTTAACTTCTTTCTTCATTCTGGTACATTTCCTACGTTATGGCATAAGGTGTCAGTCCTACCCTTATCCAAAATCTCTAGTCCTTCTCTTCCTAATCACTATTGTCCAATATCTATCCCCTCTTTATTATCCAAAGTGCTCGAGGCTTGTGTCCATAAACAGCTATCACAATTTGTCCGTATTAATAATATCCTAAGTCCACTGCAGTCTTGTTTTAGGCCTGGATCCAGTACAGTCTCAGCACTCCTCAAAGTGACTGGTGACGTGAGAGCTGCTGCGGAGGATACTAGGCTAGTGCTGGTCCTGGTAGACTTCTCTAGCGCCTTGAACGCCGTTAGTCACGAGATTCTGCTGTCTATTTTGTCCCATCTTAGGATCTCATTGGATGCTTTGGAATGGTTTTCATTTTATTTTCAGGGCCGCCAGCAGTCCATTCGTATCGACGATACTTTTGCCGACTGGTGCCATTTGGGCTCTGGTGTTCCGCAAGGCGGTATACTTTCTCCTCTTCTCTTCTCTCTCTTTATTGAACTTCAGTGTGCGTATCATTTGTATGCCGACGATCTACAATTGTACTCTCACGTCAAGCTAGATGATGTGCAGTCAGCAAACACAAGAATCAACTCTGATCTATCAGCTATAAGCGTGTGGGCTGCAAAATTTGACTTGGCAGTAAATGCAGATAAGTCACAAGCCATTATACTCGGTAGCCCTCGGATAATCAGTAGATTTGATCCTCTTGATTTGCCACTCATTATCTACAATGGAACAGTGATCCCTTTTAGTCAACACGTCAAGAATCTCGGCCTATTTCTAGACTCGACGATGGAGTGGTAAACGCAGATCACTATTATATCAAACAAAGTCACAGGTACACTTCGCTCGCTATACCGCTTGAAGAACTTTCTACCAATCAAGACCAAGACAGCCGGCCAAAAATTTGAGACCACTTGGTACACAGCTTATAAGATGTAAAATATTTTAAAATTATGTATGATATCGAATATGTATCGAAACAGTGCTGTGTGGTAGCGGCTTCGAATACTACCAACCCTTGCTTTGCTCGTGGGTGTCGTAAAAGACGACTAAGAGCCCTAGATTGACCCGGACCAACTCCATCTGGTGCCATTTGGGTCAACGATTACATTCCCAAGGAGGGTTGACGTCAGGCGGGCGGCCGGTCATAAAAGTCATTGCCGAAACTTTTTGCAATATGTCAAAATAGATGACATATTGCGTCGACCCCAAGTAATTGGGATAAGAGCAAGATGATGATGATGATGATGTATGATATCGAAACAATATACACACCTGCGTTATCTATATATAATGTTGAATGTCTAAACACCACTTCTCTAATCTATTTCATAAAGATAATAATACCATAAATGGGCATTGTTTGCTTACCATAGATGAGTGCCGCGTAAGAGCCAGGTGTTACAACTATTGTCATATTTTATGGTGGGTCTTTTGTACTTGTCGGGTTATTGTTTTTGTGTTAACTAATATTTACGGTTATTTTTAAGCCATAAAACCTATTCATAACAAGACTATTTAAGGAGTTATTTCTGCTAGAGTCTATTCTCCATCCGACGTCCTCGTCACGTCCTCGACGAAGAGGACGACATTATCACACTCGCTCAACAAAGAGCCTACACGGCCCGCGAGGCCTTAACAAATAAATATCCGCGGTTCCGCCCTCGCCGTCGAGGTGCGAAACCGCGCCGCGCAAAAGTCACTACCAAAAACGTGGGCACGCCCACTTTGCCTCCAGCGACGCCCCAAGCCGAGGTCCGTTCCCCACAGGGGGAGCCCTTGGGTGATGTCGCTTAGCATACTTTTCTCCGGGTTGAGAGCCCTCAGCGCTCACCCATAGTCCGCGTCAAGCTGTCAAGGCCATCTGCGGCCAACAGCTACACACACAAAAAAAAAAAAAAAAAAAAAATAGCGTCTATTCAGTCTGTACTACTATTCTGTTAAGTGAAGATCTTCAAAAATGGGAAAAGTGCGTAAAATCTCAATTGAAACACGTTCCGCCATTGTTACTTTACACAACGAAGGCAAATCTGAACGGGAAATTGCTGCTAAGCTGAAATTATCGAAGACTTGTGTTCATAACGCAATAGCTCGCTACAGGACAACCGGCAGTCATCAAGACCGTCCGCGCTCTGGAAGGCCAAGAGCGACCACTTCTAGTGAAAATCATTTCAACGTTGTAATAAGTAAGCGTAACAGACGCTTAACAGCACTTGAAATCTGCTCTGAAGTCAATAAAAAGCGATCAAAAGCTGTATCATTGACAACAGTAAAGAGAAGACTGAGAGGTGCCAATTTGTTTGGTCGCGTTGCTGTTCAAAAGCCACTGTTACGACCTCGAAATAAAAGAAAACGGATGCAGTGGGCCCTTAGCTATCGTAATTGGACTGAAGAAGACTTCAAAAAAGTTCTTTGGACTGACGAATCGAAGTTTGAAATATTTGGTTCAAAAAGAAGAGTTTTTGTACGGCGTAGTGCCGAAGAAAAGATGATACCAGACTGTGTAGTGCCTTCAGTCAAACATGGCGGAGGCTCTGTTATGGTCTAGGAATGTTTCTCTGGCTATGGAACTGGAGATTTAGTTCGTATTGAAGGAATTTTGAAAAAGGAGCAGTACAAAGAAATACTGGAGCGAAATGCTGTTTCTTCCGGGTTGCGTTTGATTGGAGATGGATTCATTTTCCAACAAGATAATGATCGGAAGCACAGTTTTAAACTATGCAGGAGTTATTTAGAACATAAGGAAACAGAAGAGGTGTTCAAAAATACGATGTGGTCGCCTCAGAGTCCAGATCTCAACCCAATAGAACTTCTGTGAGAGGAGCTTGACAGAAACGTCCGAAACCGTTGTCCAACTTCTAAGGAAGACCTCTGGAGGATCTTACAAGAAAGTTGGAACAATGTTTTTCAAGAAACAATTAATAAATTAATAGCCCAGTTACCAAGATTGGTTAAAAACGTGATTAAATGTAAGGGAGGATTTTTTGATGAAAAATCAGTTTAAACTATTTAATTATTTTTATAACTAATAATTATGATTAGTGAAGATTTTTCTTGATTTAATATGTAATAGTAAGTTAATTATTTAAATAAATTAAGTTATAGCTTGTACAATACTTATTTATGTAGTTTTATTTTATTTTATTAATATTTCATGGTGGTCTCAAACTTTTTACCGGCAGTGGAATACCGTGACACATCTGCATATCTACAATTCTATTGACTAGACAATGTTTTAGCCAAGAGTCGAATCACCCACGATTCGCCGACAGCCTCCCCATGCTTTCGGAAACTCAGAATTTATCATTAACACACATACGTTTTACGTTGCGATGAAAGACGCCGAACGCTTGGGGCGAATGTAAATTTTTCAAGCAATTATTATCTTTAAGTCCGCCTTGTACCTTACTTTGTGTGCTAAAGCTTAAATAAATAAATAAAATCTGGTTAGCTATTTTCAATTTTTTAAGCTTTACGCTAGGAGGCATTATGATGTGTTCATAATGAAGAGAACGAGAAAGGAAAAAGAAAAACTGTTCAATAACAATTATATTATTCAAGAGAAGAGATAATTGTACTGTAAGTATAGTTTGTATATTTATTTGGCAGGAACATCGATGCCGTATTCTGCTTTAGCGCGCTCTCTATACTCGTTGCGCCATTTGCCTGTAGGGTCGTACTTGGCGCTGACCTCGTTCCAGACGTCAAGGTGGTCACTGATTAATTTTTTGATAACTCTGACAGTTGTGTCCTTTTGCTTGTTCGAGCATTTAGAGCATTCCGTTTCGAGAGCTTCTTGGATATGATCTGAATGAATACAATAAAATATTAGACTCGCACATAAGTAAGTACTAGTATAGAAACTAGGTAAATTTTATCATTAATGGATGGAGTAAAACAGGTAACGTGATTTTAGTAAAATTAGATAATGTCTCAATAACTAAGCGTGATGCTTTTGTCGATTTGTTTATGGATATCATTGATAATTGTAGCATTCATTAGCCTATTGAAGTCTACTATTGGACATAAATCTCCTCCATAAAGGTAGGGTCGTTACATAAGGTCTTTACGTGCCCAATATATGCAACTGTTCATGATGGAAACAAATATCAGACCAGACAGCTTGAGATTATCGAAAATAACGTTGAAATAAAAGTCTATTTTCTTTTTTCTCTTGCTGCTGCATCTATTCCTCACGATACCTATAGCGCACAATGAAATGGGTACTGAAAATTAATCTCAACTCATCGCAACACGTAGATAATCACCGTGTAACATTCGTAAAAGGCATAAAATATGCATATAATGTTTATGCAGGAGAAAGAAAACTGAAAATATGATCCTTTTTTTATGGTGGGCTATGGTAAGCGCACGCGCGGTCCAGTCCGTCCGGGGCGATGAAAGGACGGCGCGCGGGACCATAACCCACCCGTACCCACGTCACCTCGTTGTTGGGCCGACCACCGGAGCAGATGTGACATGTCATCAGTGGTCGGCCCGACGGAATACCCTTTCGGGTACCCTCACCTCTCGACGTCCTGGGACGTCGGTCGCCGTCGCGCGGTTAGCCTCTCCGCGGGTGGCGGACAATTTCCCGGTCCGATCACCCGCGGCTTCGGCTAGGGCGGCATTAGGCGCAGATACTCGCGCCTGCGCCACCCGAGTCGCCGGCGGCGGAACGTGTCGCCGAATAGGATCTCTACTCGCACACGATCCGCCGCCTCCTTCCGTGAGATAACGGCCTCACAGAAGGCGGCGACCGCGTCCCAGTTCCTGACGCTGACGAGCATCTCCCTGGCGATGGTCGGCAGCGCCAGAAAATATGACCCTAGTGCCATTTCGTCTTATAGGCGTGGTGAAGTAGGTACATTTTTCTCCTATGGTAGTGAAGGCCAGGATCGGGATGTATACGAGCTGGGATGACGACGATGATACTATTTTTATATTAATTTTATTTTAATATTATATTTTGATCTCAGATATAACTTCTTTCCCAAAAGGACATACATATGTGTAAACAGGTATGACCATTAGACTTATTTATAAATTAATGGATCACTATAAAAATATCTGTATTTCTTAGCAATATAGTGTGATTAGTACGACTTTATAAATACGAAGTTTTATAATATATACCGTGGAATCTAATTGGCTGTTTTCCCGAAACGTACATACTCAGTAATTAATATAGAACCACACTATAGCCTTTATTCAATAAAATGAAAACATAAATTCTTGTCATTTGCAATCCCGAACGTTTCCTTAAAATAACTACTAAAATAACATTTTTGCATAACTGTAACATGTGTGGTTAAGGGCATTGACCGTAGGTACGGTAGCATGCTAACTGACCTATTGAAATATAGACCAAGGTCGCGCGACTCGGGCACATCACAAAAGAAGAAAAGGGTGCGGGACGCGAGTGGGTGACGTGCGACATCGAGCTCCGAGGTGTTATGCCTAAAGTTATTTTGTTTTACCTATTATTGCAATTTAATACGAATGCTATGTCGTAGGCATGTTGGGAACAATACCGTTGCATGTCAGGCAAACTTAAGAATGTCTAATTATCAGACTTTTTTCTAATTGTATTATGTTTTTAGTTATGTGGGGATATTAAGAATGATTAATTGAGTACATACGTTTCAGGAAAACAGCCAATTACATTCCACGGTGTATTGATATAACCAAAGTAATTTGAGTGTACCTTTGAGATCCTTGCCCTCCGCAGTGCATGGGCCCTTATCCAATATACAGTCACTGTAGCCCGCGAATAAACGTTCATTACCCATGATCTCGTCTACGTCCAAGTTGTCGTACTTGTCACTGTATTGTTCTTGGGCGAAAGCCACAACGAAGAAGGCGCACAGCACTAATAGATACTTCATAATTGTCTGGTAGGGTCAATGAGTGTTAATATTAGTATATTACAAGATTTATATTGTCGTAACGAATGGAAGTATATTCAAAAGGGAAGTCATCAATACCATCGCTTGCCGCCCATGAGAATTATACTCACAATTTTCTTTGGTTGAAACTATAAGCAGAGGTATAATACTTAATTTGAAAAAATAATTCCTTATTTAATTCTTGGTTACAAATAATAAGGACAAACGTTTTAATTTTATTTTGTATTTCTGTTTACTAGGGCTATTCATCGATTGCATACTTGTTTCTCAATAACATCATCATCCTGTCCTTATTAAAATTTTTTGGGAGCGACTCAAAATGAACTCTTCTTTCATAGTACGTCTTGCAACGTCAACGTTGTTAACTCGCTTTGGGAATGTAATTGTTGACCAGATGGTATCAGATGGAATAAGCCAGGTCTATGTTACACTTTTAGTCGTCTGTTACGATCCTCACTAGCAATGTAAGGGTTGTATTCGTAGTATTCGTAGCCGCTACTACAAAGCATGACTGCGTTGAAAATTTTTTAGTAGAAAATTAATATAAAGTTTTCTTAATCCAGCATTGGAACTCGTAACTATGTGGCGGGTGAATGAGTAAATGTCTTGAAAGGCCTTGAAATTAATGATGGTGTAAATGGTATGGGAGTGAAATAATCATTAGTAGTATGATACAGTTAATAGTAGTACCTATTATAGAGTTTATTTATTGTAACTTACCGTTGTTATTGGTCAATTGACGAGATATGATGTCTTTTCTAATCCTAAGTCACTATTTATACTTCTGAGGCGGCTGTTTTCGTTCATTTTTTTATATTTTTAAACATGAAGTTAGTGTACAGGGCGTTCTGTATGCATACTTTTCCGCGTGGTGACGGAGTAAGAATACAATTCACCACTCCCTACCTTGCCCGTGGATGTCGTAAAAGACGACTAAGGGGTGTAATACGTATATAAAATTTATGAAAGAGAAGTAAACTCGAAATAAAACTCTATACTAACCTGTTTGACCAGTGTGGTATATTAAGATCAATTTTCTTCCTATTTTGGAGGAGGTTCGAGCCCAACAGTGGGACATACGTGAGCTGAAATGATTATGAGGATGACTTAAAAATATACGCATTCATATAGTTTTTAATTAGTAGGTATAAATGTCTATTTAGCATTCTGAAAATAATATTAATATTAATGAAGAATGATCCGATGAATGTCACATTCTTTATACTTCTATGCTCATTATAATGAATCATTGCAATATGCCGGTTTAATTTGTACAAAAATGTTTAAATAGTATAGCCCGTTAAGACGGTTCAAGCTAAGTTGTACGATCAGTCCTTGGAAACGTTTAAATTAGTCTTGTATTAATGCTGCTAAATTTGTATAAATTCGCTTAATGATGACGACAATAATTAATTTGAAAAATGCTTAATTTGCCATTATTTCTATCAATTATATCGATTTTTAGTACAGCAAAATAATAGATCGGCCATAGAGGTTAAGCAATCGGCCACAATAGCTAGCTCAAAGAGTAAAACTTTATAGGACTCTACGTCGCCGTTCCGTTGGTCTCTTAGTATAGTTTAAACGGGCTAAAGCATAGTCGTAGCCCGCCTCAATACAGTGGAAACAATTAAATAAAGTGATGATGTATGTGGTACATTAAAAGCTATGATATTTGTAATATAACTTGAAGAACATTCTGATTATTTTATTATTTTAAGACTGATGTGTTCATTTTAAATATTTATGCTACTGATTATTTCTATATTTAAATATGTCCTCAATTTTCAAGAATTTTCAGGAAAGGAATTTCTAAGCAAGCAGCTCTGTGTTGGACCTTACCTGCAATTGAGTCGCCGTTATTACATAACCGGTAATCGGGTACTTATGCTGTCTACATTAAACATTATCCTTATCATTATATTTAAAATAATAATTCTGATTGGAAAGCCATCACAAGGGACTTAATACTGACTAAACATGTTGCAGGCAATTTAAGTGATGAAGATTTGTGGATTAGTTGACGTTTATACTTCTGCTTACCTTTTATAGAATAAAGTTTTGAATTTTCCTAGTTATTGTTTTCAGAACATGCTATATATACTTAAGCATTGTGGAAGTGGGAATATTTTATAGTTAAAATGTAACGAGATTATTCTTAATTGGATTTAAAAAAAATTGGTGACGTAATATATTAACATTAGTGTTTATTATAATTGTAATACTGTAGCTTAGTCATAATATTGAACGAAGTCATTAAAGACGGTTTAATGTTGTATAGACTAAAAATAAAATTTTATTTCTCATGTGTTTGTTACAAAGAACGAGAATGCCACTCCAGCCATCACCCGCGGAGGTAGCTGTCATTACCAAGATGAGCCTACGTAATATTGGAATGGCTGTGACTGGGGATAGTTATAGTTACTTCCACATATTTTTGGTGCAAAAATAATACTATCATTGCCACGCTTGGCAGGCGGGTAGCTAGTAGTATGCAATGTAAGTTTTCCCGGAAGATAGCGGCTGTTCACTCTCGCGCTGAGACGATTAGACAATTGTATTTATATCCTGTCACCGCACCAGGAATGTATGATTATATATCTAAAACTGTGGTATAAAATATATTTTTATAATACAATATATAAATTTGTTGACTTTATATCTTGTATCGCATAAAAAATGACCACATTACATACGACCACTTATCGGGGAAAAAGGTGCGGTAGACCAGTTTCAATTTAACTGAGTGTCAGCCACTATTTGTTAAAACTATTCCTATCTTTTTGGTCGACAAAAATCATGTACGCCCCACTACTGGACTTTCTTAGCGGTAGTATCGTTTACCATTAAGTATGTTGTTTGTTCATTTGCCACCATTAGCAATAAAAAAATATGCTGGCTAGAAGGGAAGACCTAAGAATAAGTAAGATATAGATTAATTTGTATTTTATTTATTATGTTCACCCATAGCAAAATTACAAAAAAATACAAAATATATATAATAGTATAATACAAAACAGTTATCAATTACGGATCGACCAACATGTGTAAAAACTTTGTACCCCTTTTTACGAAAATTACGTGGATGAACAAGTATGAAATTTGGCATAGTTGAAGTGTATAATGAGGAGAAGTGCATAAAACTGAAATTTCATATAATAATGGATTAGAAATACATTAAATTCATTTAAAAAGGCATAACACACACTACAACGCAATCGGAACACACACACGCATACATGCGGGCTTGTACACTTTTGTTTACGGTTAAAATCTCTGATCAAACCGAATGTCAAATAATCATAATTATGATGACAATGTCTAATAGACATTTGTACTTAGTACTTTATATATTATTTATTAGTGAAATACAGTTTGCTCAATTTACAATCTATACCAATAAATAAAATTGGAGTGTCTGTTTGTAATGTCAAAATAATAGGCTTTTTTCATGCTCACGCGGTTATTTGCACGACACCTATGCCTAAAATAGCAATTAAAAAATTTTTGTCTGTCTGTCTGTCTGTCTGTTTGTTCCGGGTAATCTTCAAAACGGCTGGACCGATTTCAAAAATTCTTTCACCAATGGAAAGCTATAATATCAGGGCGTAAACTAGGCTATATTTTATCCCGGTATTCCCACGGGAACGGGAACTACGCGGGTAAAACGATTATAACCTATAACCGAAGCGAAGCGAGGGCGGGTTGCTAGTTATACATAAATAAAATTAAAAGAAAATTGTGTAGCAGAAAAATTATTTAAAATGAATTATGGCCGAATTTCGACCCCTCGGCGACTACTAGCGTTAGTAATTACATATTTCATATTAACTTAATTATTTTCTCGTCTTCATCCATTGTCTCCATCCTTCAGCCTACAGACGTCCACTGCTGGACATAGGCTTCCCCAAGAGAATGCCACTCGGAACGGTCCTGCGGCACTTGCATCCAACGGTTTCCTGCGACTTTGAGAATGTCGTCAGTCCACCTAGTGGGAGGTCGTCCTAAGCTGCGCCGTCCGATTCGTGGTCACCACTCATGAACCTTTTTCACCAACGGCTGTCGGTTCAACGAGCGATGTGTTGTAGAGAAATACCGAGCATGGCCCTCTCCATGGCACGTTGCGCGACTTTGAGCTTTTTATGAGGCCAACATTTAGAGACCACGTTGCAGTGCTGTAAGTCATCGCTAACTTGTGTTACTAGTTATAAATTAAATTATGTATAGGTTTAAGATCTAATTAAAAACATTGGTTATTATGTATCGCTTATATATTATTGTTACAGCTGCCTGAAGTTTCAAAGGATTTATAACTTGCATTTTTCCGTTTGCTTTTTGTATCAAAGTATAGTATATACCAGGCGAGTATTTGATTAATGTATTAAATTCCTTATTACTTATCCCGCGTGGTGACGGAGTAAGAATACCTACATTTCACCACACCCTCACATACCTTTGGGTGACGTAAAAGACGACAAGATATGGGGTTGTAAAGTCTATCCTTACTCCGTTACCAGACGGCAAATAAAATAAATATTAGTTATTGTATCAAGATATATCATCTTGTATTCATATCATCTTGGTATTTTAGGTCGCACTAAGATACAGGATACTAACTCGCAATGGTTCAACTTACTATTCACAAGTTTATGTAATAAGGATAGGTCCTGAGTCGTCTATTGCGCAGAGAATACATATGTATAATCCTGTGAAATGCAACATTTCATTGTTCATTCATTCATCGTATTTCTCAGAGGACGCAATTTTATTTTTGAAATATCACGGCAGTATGTGAAGTGTGTGTACTGTGAAGTTAAATCTAAGTTTGTGAGATTGCAACCCTTGGCCCATGATTGCCATCTTAGAAATAGAAGTACAAATATGGTTCACGGTTTAACTACTAAATTATAGGTGCCACAAAAAAAGATTTTAAAGCTTTTTATTTCAAATGAAATTGTCTACAAATTTAGTTAAGTATCTTTTAGTCAGAGAACTTAAAATAAAAAAGTTATAAACGAAAATTGGTGAAAATTTGAGAAAAAAATTCAATTAGTCGCTATAAGTTGTAAAATACATTTGTATGGAAGGTCTTTTTAGTAATATTTTTGAATATAAACTTTTTAAATTTTAATAGTACCTATTCTCAAGTACTTACTTATTCATAATAACTATAAACAACTTTTGCCATAATTTACAATTATATTTTCTTTTTTTTAGGGTTCCATACGACAGGGACAAATATGCGACCCTATTACTAAGATTTCGCTGTCTGTCCGTCCGTCTGTCTGTCACCAGGCTGTATCTCAAGAACCCCGATAGCTAGACAGTTGACATTTTTACAAAATATGTATTTCTGTTGAAGCTATAACAACAAATACTAAAAGCAATATAAAATAAATATTTAAGGGGGACTCCCAATTAAAAAACGCGGTTTTTGCCCTTTTTTATAGATAATGGTACGGAACCCTTCATGCGCGACTCCGACTCTCATTTGTCAGCCCACAAACTTGGATTTAACTTTACACTAACCTCTACTTGACATAAAAAATAAAATCGCAACCTATCACAATTAATACCCCAAATGTAACTTTTCAATTAATGAATATTTCAATGTAGTAATCTTTAAGAGTAGGACACCTATGTGAAATTTCATTGGATGTGGAAGCTGAACTTCTAGTAAATATCCGCTGAATTTCCTCGAAACGTTGTGAATTAACCGCAGAATGAGGGCTTCACACTTTATTTCTATGCTCCAAACGGTTGTGAACTAGGATATTATATAAAACAATTTTATTTTGTGGTAGTTGAAACCAAAAGTTTGCCGTGTGGTGACGAATGAAGAATACAATTCACCACTCCCTATCTTGCCCGTGGATGTCGTAAAAGACGACTAAGGGATATAATATGCACATAAGATCTGTGCAAGACAAGGAAATCTCGAAATGATAACCTATACCAACATGTCTGACCAGCACGGAATATTAGGTTAAATTCCTTCCCATTGTGGAGGAGGCCCGAGCCCAACAGTGGGACGTATGTGGGCTGCGATGATGACGATGATAAAAACAAAAAGTAAGTAACATTAAAGTGTTGCTCGTTAAGAAACCAAGCATTCCGCAGTCTTCGTAACGATAGTGACGATGTAAGTTTTGAAATTAAGGTATTTTTCTATGGTGATACCGAAATCATGAACATCATTTATCTGATTTAAGATACTGACATTGGAGTTGCATGAGGAGTTGGGTAGTAACTTTGTCTTCAAATCTTTAGTATGATATCATCTATATCTATACCAATAAATAAAATTGGAGTGTCTGTTTGTAACGTCAAAATAATAGGCTTTTTTCATGCTCACACGGTTATTTGCACGACACCTATGCCTAAAATAGCAATTAAAAAATTTTTGTCTGTCTGTCTGTCTGTTTGTTCCGGGTAATCTTTAAAACGGCTGGACCGATTTCAAAAATTCTTTCACCAATGGAAAGCTATAATATCAGGGCGTAAACTAGGCTATATTTTATCCCGGTATTCCCACGGGAACGGGAACTACGCAGGTAAAACGACTATAACCTATAACCGAAGCGAAGCGAGGGCGGATTGCTAGTCTTCTTTATATATAAAAATATTCTGTTCATGTGTTTGTAATTGAACTCCTTCTAAACGGTTGGACCGATTTTGATGAAATTTTTTGTGTAGGTATGTTCAAGTGGGTTCGAGAATGGTTCAAATTAATATTTGGACCCGGTAGGAGACGCTGCGATCGATTTCAAAATGAATTCCTTTATATTTAATTTGAATAGAATAGCACCAGTTGGGTCAGCTAATTTATTAATATTAAGTAGCCTGTTTCTAGAACAGCATGTAAGCCTATCCAAATTGCTCTGGAGAAAAAGTGAATTATCTTTTGCGTAGATTGTTATGAAGATTTTGAGGTCATCCACAAATGTTCGTTATATCCCTCCTATTTACAATGGTTTATTTGACTGGTTATAACATTATCAAAAATAATTAATAAAGTTGAATCAGATGCAATTTTTGAGGAACACTGGACTCTGCTTAATATGGGTATGATTCATTTGTATGAAGGCAATGTGGTTAAAGTTTAGGTAAGTTCGTAGTTTTATAGGAATTTCGCATAAAAGGCTAGACAAAAATTAAATTTCCAATATTTATTACGAACAATTTAGGTTATATAGATTAAATTTTGTTTGATATTCTTAATTCGTTCAGCGTTACGCTAGAAGGTATAATGATTTGTGTTAATAATAAAGAGAACGAGGAAAGATCGAAAAAGAAAAAGGTACAATAACAATTATATTATGCAAGAGAAGAGATAATTGTACTGTAAGTATAGTTTGTATATTTATTTGGCAGGAACATCGATGCCGTATTCTGCTTTAGCGCGCTCTCTATACTCGTTGCGCCATTTGCCTGTAGGGTCGTACTTGGCGCTGACCTCGTTCCAGACGTCAAGGTGGTCACTGATTAATTTTTTGATAACTCTGACAGTTGTGTCCTTTTGCTTGTTCGAGCATTTAGAGCATTCCGTTTCGAGAGCTTCTTGGATATGATCTGAATGAATACAATAAAATATTAGACTCGCACATAAGTAAGTACTAGTATAGAAACTAGGTAAATTTTATCATTAATGGATGGAGTAAAACAGGTAACGTGATTTTAGTAAAATTAGATAATGTCTCAATAACTAAGCGTAATGCTTTTGTCGATTTGTTTATGGATATCATTGATAATTGTAGCATTCATTAGCCTATTGAAGTCTACTATTGAACATAAATCTCCTCACAAAGGTAGTCATAAAGGTAGGGTCGTTACATAAGGCCTTTACGTGCCCAATATATGCAACTGTTCATGATGGAAACAAATATCAGACCAGACAGCTTGAGATTATCGAAAATAACGTTGAAATAAAAGTCTATTTTCTTTTTTCTCTTGCTGCTGCATCTATTCCTCACGATACCTATAGCGCACAATGAAATGGGTACCGAAAATTAATCTCAACTCATCGCAACACGTAGATAATCACCGTGTAACACTCGTAAAAGGCATAAAATATGCATATAATGTCTCTGCAGGAGAAAGAAAACTGAAAATATGAGCCTTTTTTTTTATGGTGGCTATGGTAAGCGCACGCGCGGTCCAGTCCGTCCGGGGCGATGAAAGGACGGCGCGCGAGCCCATAACCCACCCGTACCCACGTCACCTCGTTGTTGGGCCGACCACCGGAGCAGATGTGACTTGTCGTCAGTGGTCGGCCCGACGGAATACCCTTTCGGGTACCCTCACCTCTCGACGTCCTGGGACGTCAGTCGCCGTCACGCGGTTAGCCTCTCCGCGGATGACGGACAACTTCCCGGTCCGATCACCCGCGGCCTCGGCTAGGGCGGCATTAGGCGCAGATACTCGCGCCTGCGCCGCCCGAGTCGCCGGCGGCGGAACGTGTCGCCGAATAGGATCTCTACTCGCACACGATCCGCCGCCTCCTTCCGTGAGATAACGGCCTCACAGAAGGCGGCGACCGCGTCCCAGTTCCTGATGCCGACGAGCATCTCCCTGGCGATGGTCGGCAGCACCAGAAAATATGACCCTAGTGCCATTTCGTCTTATAGGCGTGGTGAAGTAGGTACATTTTTCTCCTATGGTAGTGAAGGCCAGGATCGGGATGTATACGAGCTGGGATGACGACGATGATATTATTTTTATATTAATTTTATTTTAATATTATATTTGATTTCAGATATTTTATTGATCTCAGATATAACTTCTTTCCCAAAAGGACATACATATGTGTAAACAGGTATGACCATTAGACTTATTTATAAATTAATGGATCACTATAAAAATATCTGTATTTCTTAGCAATATAGAGTGAATAGTACGACTTTATAAATACGAAGTTTTATAATAAACTCATTTGCAAAAAAAACGGGCGGTTTTGATTTTCATTCATATTTAAAAAGATACAATACCAAAAAGGTTTCAATCGTTTGTACACGTTACTGGCCGGTTTTAAAAATGCTGTGGTATTTAAAAAAGTACGTTCTAAATTCAATTTTTAATTTGATGTTCATTTTTACAGAAAACCCCTTTTTATCCTACATTTTTGGCGCGAAGTTCCAGAAGTTAACATCGACTTTCATAACTTTTATTCAATTTTTATCGATTAATTTCATATCCTTGACTGTCAAAGCTTTATTTAATGCTGTTTGGCTGTATCAAAAATGGTAGATAAAGTGGTAAAAGCTACCAAAATTATCGCGCTGCTTGAAGAGGGTTGCAGCCAATGTTTCGTGGCTAGGAGGCTAAATGTTAGTCGCTCGACAGTCCAAAGGACCTGGCAGCGATATCAGGAGACTGGTTCCGTCGAGAGAAGGCCTGGTTCTGGAAGAAAACCATGTACCCAACCACGGGATGATCGTTTTCTTGTGAGTCGCGCATTGAGAAATCGCAAATCTTCGTATGTGGATCTTAAGAACAACCTCCAAGAAGTAAGAAATGTGCATATTAGTCTATGGACGGTCAGGAGGAGGCTTCTCGCTGCCAATATACGCAGTCACCGCCCGGCCCGCGGCCCCAAATTACTCCGTGAGCACAGAGTTCACAGGCTTAGGTTCGCTAGAAATTGTGAATCATGAACTCAAGACGATTGGAATAGGGTTTTGTTCTCTGATGAAGCCAGGATATCTCTGTTCGGTGAAGATCGACGTCGGCGAGTGCTAAGAAGACAAGGAGAACGCTTTGCAGAGGCATGTTTCGAAGAAATCACACCTTATGGTGGGGGCTCTGTTATGTTTTGGGCAGGAATAAATTCAATGGATCGTACAGAGTTAGTCTTCATTGAAAACGGCTCACTGACTGGGCATCGATACATAACGGAAGTTCTAATTGCTCATGCACAACCCGCATTGGCCGCTCTAGGTGAAGACTCGATTTTTATGGACGACAATGCTCGCGCCCACCGATCCCGCGATGTTAATGCGTATGTGCAAGAGGTCGGCATTCGTCGTTTGGATTGGCCAGCTCGAAGTCCCGACCTCAATCCCATAGAGCATGTCTGGGACGTTCTGAAACGGCGTGTGAGATCAGTACACCCGGCTTCGCAGACCATCAGAGAGCTGAAGAATGTGATTACTGCGGAGTGGGAACGTATTCCGCAAGCAAGTATCCGGGATATACTCGCTAGCATGCCCAGACGAATTCAAGCTGTGATTTTAGCTAGAGGGGGTCACACTCGATACTAAACATTTATCTGCTTTTACTTTATTAAAGAAAAACAAACAAAAAAACTTTTTTATTTTTACTTCATGAGCATATGCACTACTAGCGAATATACACTACTAGCGAGGTTTAGCATTATTTCCCATAAATTGTATCTAAATTTTATGAAATACTGATGAAAACGATTATTTTCTTATTAATTTAGCAAATTGTGTGGATAAAACTACCTATAATTATCAAACAAAGAAATATTAACATTTGAAATGGTTCATTGCTTAGGTGCCCGTTTTTTTTGCAAATGAGTGTATATACCGTGGAATCTAATTGGCTGTTTTCCCGAAACGTACATACTCAGTAATTAATATAGAACCACACTATAGCCTTTATTCAATAAAATGAAAACATAAATTCTTGTCATTTGCAATCCCGGACGTTTCCTTAAAATAACATTTTTGCATAACTGTAACATGTGTGGTTAAGGGCATTGACCGTAGGTACGGTAGCATGCTAACTGACCTATTGAAATATAGACCAAGGTCGCGCGACTCGGGCACATCACAAAAGAAGAAAGGGGTGCGGAACGCGAGTGGGTGACGTGCGACATCGAGCTCCGAGGTGTTATGCCTAAAGTTATTTGGTTTACCTATTATTGCGATTTAATACGAATGTTATGTCGTAGGCATGTTGGGAACAATACCGTTGCATGTCAGGCAAACTTTCAGACTTTTTTCTAATTGTATTATGTTTTTAGTTATGTTGGGATATTAAGAATGATTAATTGAGTACATACGTTTCAGGAAAACAGCCAATTACATTCCCCGGTGTATTGATATAACCAAAGTAATTTGAGTATACCTTTGAGATCCTTGCCCTCCGCAGTGCATGGGCCCTTATCCAATATACAGTCGCTGTAGCCCGCGAATAAACGTTCATTACCCATGATCTCGTCTACGTCCAAGTTGTCGTACTTGTCACTGTATTGTTCTTGGGCGAAAGCCACAACGAAGAAGGCGCACAGCACTAATAGATACTTCATAATTGTCTGGTAGGGTCAATGAGTGTTAATATTAGTATATTACAAGGTTTATATTGTCGCAACGAATGGAAGTATATTCAAAAGGGAAGTCATCAATACCATCGCTTGCCGCCCATGAGAATTATACTCACAATTTTCTTTGGTTGAAACTATAAGCAGAGGTATAATACTTAATTTGAAAAAATAATTCCTTATTTAATTCTTGGTTACAAATAATAAGGACAAACGTTTTAATTTTATTTTGTATTTCTGTTTACTAGGGCTATTCATCGATTGCATACTTGTTTCTCAATAACATCATCATCCTGTCCTTATTAAATTTTTTTGGGAGCGACTCAAAATGAACTCTTCTTTCATAGTACGTCTACGTCAACGTTGTTAACTCGCTTTGGGAATGTAATTGTTGACCAGATGGTATCAGATGGAATAAGCCAGGTCTATGTTACACTTTTAGTCGTCTGTTACGATCCTCACTAGCAATGTAAGGGTTGTATTCGTAGTATTCGTAGCCGCTACTACAAAGCATGACAGCGTTAAAAATAAAATTAAACTAAAATTTTTTAGTAGAAAATTAATATAAAATTTTCTTAATCCAGCATTGGAACTCGTAACTATGTGGCGGGTGAATGAGTAAATGTCTTGAAAGGCCTTGAAATTAATGATGGTGTAAATGGTATGGGAGTGAAATAATCATTAGTAGTATGATACAGTTAATAGTAGTACCTATTATAGAGTTTATTTATTGTAACTTACCGTTGTTATTGGTCAATTGACGAGATATGATGTCTTTTCTAATCCTAAGTCACTATTTATACTTTTGAGGCGGCTGTTTTCGTTCATTTTTTTATATTTTTAAACATGAAGTTAGTGTACAGGGCGTTCTGTATGCATACTTTTCCGCGTGGTGACGGAGTAAGAATACAATTCACCACTCTCTACCTTGCCCGTGGATGTCGTAAAAGACGACTAAGGGGTGTAATACGTATATAAAATTTATGAAAGAGAAGAAAACTTGAAATAAAACTCTATACTAAGCTGTTTGATCAGTGTGGTATATTAAGATCAATTTTCTTCCTATTTTGGAGGAGGTTCGAGCCCAACAGTAGGACATACGTGAGCTGAAATGATTATGAGGATGACTTAAAAATATACGCATTCATATAGTTTTTAATTAGTAGGTATAAATGTCTATTTAGCATTCTGAAAATAATATTAATATTAATGAAGAATGATCCGATGAATGTCACATTCTTTATACTTCTATACTGATTATAATGAATCATTGCAATATGCCGGTTTAATTTGTACAAGAATGTTTAAATTGTATAGCCCGTTAAGACGGTTCAGGCTAAGTTGTACGATCAGTCCTTGGAAACGTTTAAATTAGTCTTGTATTAATGCTGCTAAATTTGTATAAATTCGCTTAATGATGACGACAATAATTAATTTGAAAAATGCTTAATTTGACATTATTTCTATCAATTATATCGATTTTTAGTACAGCAAAATAATAGATCGGCCATAGAGGTTAAGCAATCGGCCACAATAGCTAGCTCAAAGAGTAAAACTTTATAGGACTCTACGTCGCCGTTCCGTTGGTCTCTTAGTATAGTTTAAACGAGCTAAAGCATAGTCGTAGCCCGCCTCAATACAGTGGAAACAATTAAATAAAGTGATGATGTATGTGGTACATTAAAAGTTATGATATTTGTAATATAACTTGAAGAACATTCTGATTATTTTATTATTTTAAGACTGATTTGTTCATTTTAAATATTTATGCTACTGATTATTTCTATATTTAAATATGTCCTCAATTTTCAAGAATTTTCAGGAAAGGAATTTCTAAGCAAGCAGCTCTGTGTTGGACCTTACACTGCGATTGAGTCGCCGTTATTACATAACCGGTAATCGGGTACTTATGCTGTCTACATTAAACATTATCCTTACCATTATATTTAAAATAATAATTCTGATTGGAAAGCCATCACAAGGGACTTAATACTGACTAAACATGTTGCAGGCAATTTAAGTGATGAAGATTTGTGGATTATTTGACGTTTATACTTCTGCTTACCTTTTATAGAATAAAGTCTTGAATTTTCCTAGTTATTGTTTTCAGAACATGCTATATATACTTAAGCATTGTAGGAAGTGGGAATATTTTATAGTTAAAATGTAACGAGATTATTCTTAATTGGATTAAAAAAAATTGGTGACGTAATATATTAACATTAGTGTTTATTATAATTGTAATACTGTAGCTTAGTCATAATATTGAACGAAGTCATTAAAGACGGTTTAATGTTGTATAGACTAAAAATAAAATTTTATTTCTCATGTGTTTGTTACAAAGAACGAGAATGCCACTCCAGCCATCACCCGCGGAGGTAGCTGTCATTACCAAGATGAGCCTACGTAATATTGGAATGGCTGTGACTGGGGATAGTTATAGTTACTTCCACATATTTTTGGTGCAAAAATAATACTATCATTGCCACGCTTGGCAGGCGGGTAGCTAGTAGTATGCAATGTAAGTTTTTCCGGAAGATAGCGGCTGTTCACTCTCGCGCTGAGACGATTAGACAATTGTATTTATATCCTGTCACCGCACCAGAAATGTATGATTATATATCTAAAACTGTGGTATAAAATATATTTTTATAATACAATATATAAATTTGTTGACTTTATATCTTGTATCGCATAAAAAATGACCACATTACATACGACCACTTATCGGGGAAAAAGGTGCGGTAGACCAGTTTCAATTTAACTGAGTGTCAGCCACTATTTGTTAAAACTATTCCTATCTTTTTGGTCGACAAAAATCATGTACGCCCCACTACTGGACTTTCTTAGCGGTAGTATCGTTTACCATTAAGTATGTTGTTTGTTCATTTGCCACCATTAGCAATAAAAAAATATGCTGGCTAGAAGGGAAGACCTAAGAATAAGTAAGATATAGATTAATTTGTATTTTATTTATTATGTTCACCCATAGCAAAATTACAAAAAAATACAAAATATATATAATAGTATAATACAAAACAGTTATCAATTACGGATCGACCAACATGTGTAAAAACTTTGTACCCCTTTTTACGAAAATTACGTGGATGAACAAGTATGAAATTTGGCATAGTTGAAGTGTATAATGAGGAGAAGTGCATAAAACTGAAATTTCATATAATAATGGATTATAAATACATTAAATTCATTTAAAAAGGCATAACACACACTACAACGCAATCGGAACACACACACGCATACATGCGGGCTTGTACACTTTTGTTTACGGTTAAAATCTCTGATCAAACCGAATGTCAAATAATCATAATTATGATGACAATGTCTAATAGACCTTTGTACTTAGTACTTTATATATTATTTATTAGTGAAATACAGTTTGCTCAATTTAAAATCTATACCAATAAATAAAATTGGAGTGTCTATTTGTAATGTCAAAATAATAGGCTTTTTTCATGCTCACGCGGTTATTTGCACGACACCTATGCCTAAAATAGCAATTAAAAAATTTTTGTCTGTCTGTCTGTCTGTCTGTTTGTTCCGGGTAATCTTCAAAATGGCTGGACCGATTTCAAAAATTCTTTCACCAATGGAAAATAATATCAGGGCGTAAACTAGGCTATATTTTATCCCGGTATTCCCACGGGAACGGGAACTACGCGGGTAAAACGATTATAACCTATAACCGAAGCGAAGCGAGGGCGGGTTGCTAGTTATACATAAATAAAATTAAAAGAAAATTGTGTAGCAGAAAAATTATTTAAAATGAATTATGGCCGAATTTCGACCCCTCGGCGACTACTAGCGTTAGTAATTACATATTTCATATTAACTTAATTATTTTCTCGTCTTCATCCATTGTCTCCATCCTTCAGCCTACAGACGTCCACTGCTGGACATAGGCTTCCCCAAGAGAATGCCACTCGGAACGGTCCTGCGGCACTTGCATCCAACGGTTTCCTGCGACTTTGAGAATGTCGTCAGTCCACCTAGTGGGAGGTCGTCCTAAGCTGCGCCGTCCGATTCGTGGTCACCACTCATGAACCTTTTTCACCAACGGCTGTCGGTTCAACGAGCGATGTGTTGTAGAGAAATACCGAGCATGGCCCTCTCCATGGCACGTTGCGCGACTTTGAGCTTTTTATGAGGCCAACATTTAGAGACCACGTTGCAGTGCTGTAAGTCATCGCTAACTTGTGTTACTAGTTATAAATTAAATTATGTATAGGTTTAAGATCTAATTAAAAACATTGGTTATTATGTATCGCTTATATATTATTGTTACAGCTGCCTGTAAGTTTCAAAGGATTTATAACTTGCATTTTTCCGTTTGCTTTTTGTATCAAAGTATAGTATATACCAGGCGAGTATTTGATTAATGTATTAAATTCCTTATTACTTATCCCGCGTGGTGACGGAGTAAGAATACCTACATTTCACCACACCCTCACATACCTTTGGGTGACGTAAAAGACGACAAGATATGGGGTTGTAAAGTCTATCCTTACTCCGTTACCAGACGGCAAATAAAATAAATATTAGTTATTGTATCAAGATATATCATCTTGTATTCATATCATCTTGGTATTTTAGGTCGCACTAAGATACAGGATACTAACTCGCAATAGTTCAACTTACCATTCACAAGTTTATGTAATAAGGATAGGTCCTGAGTCGTCTATTGCGTAGAGAATACATATGTATAATCCTGTGAAATGCAACATTTCATTGGGTTGAGCGCGTATTTCTCAGAGGACGCAATTTTATTTTTGAAATATCACGGCAGTATGTGAAGTGTGTGTACTGTGAAGTTAAATCTAAGTTTGTGAGATTGCAACCCTTGGCCCATGATTGCCATCTTAGAAATAGAAGTACAAATATGGTTCACGGTTTAACTACTAAATTATAGGTGCCACAAAAAAAGATTTTAAAGCTTTTTATTTCAAATGAAATTATCTACAAATTTAGTTAAGTATCTTTTAGTCAGAGAACTTAAAATAAAAAAGTTATAAACGAAAATTGGTGAAAATTTGAGAAAAAAATTCAATTAGTCGCTATAAGTTGTAAAATAAATTTGTATGGAAGGTCTTTTTAGTAATATTTTTGAATATAAACTTTTTAAATTTTAATAGTACCTATTCTCAAGTACTTACTTATTCATAATAACTATAAACAACTTTTGCCATAATTTACAATTATATTTTCTTTTTTTAGGGTTCCATACGACAGGGACAAATATGCGACCCTATTACTAAGATTTCGCTGTCTGTCCGTCCGTCTGTCTGTCACCAGGCTGTATCTCAAGAACCCCGATAGCTAGACAGTTGACATTTTTACAAAATATGTATTTCTGTTGAAGCTATAACAACAAATACTAAAAGCAATATAAAATAAATATTTAAGGGGGGCTCCCAATTAAAAAACGCGGTTTTTGCCCTTTTTTATAGATAATGGTACGGAACCCTTCATGCGCGACTCCGACTCTCATTTGTCAGCCCACAAACTTGGATTTAACTTTACACTAACCTCTACTTGACATAAAAAATGAAATCGCAACCTATCACAATTAATACTCCAAATGTAACTTTTCAATTAATAAATATTCCAATGTAGTAAATCTTTAAGAGTAGGACACCTATGTGAAATTTCATTGGATGTGGAAGTTGAACTTCTAGTAAATATCCGCTGAATTTCCTCGAAACGTTGTGAATTAACCGCAGAATGAGGGCTTCACACCTTACTTCTATGCTCCAAACGGTTGTGAACTAGGGTATTATATAAAACAATTTTATTTTTTGGTAGTTGAAACCAAAAGTTTGCCGTGTGGTGACGAATGAAGAATACAATTCACCACTCCCTATCTTGCCCGTGGATGTCGTAAAAGACGACTAAGGGATATAATATGCACATAAGATCTGTGCAAGACAAGGAAAACTCGAAACGATACCCTATACCAACATATCTGACCAGCACGGAATATTAGGTTAAATTCCTTCCTATTGTGGAGGAGGCCCGAGCCCAACAGTGGGACGTATGTGGGCTGCGATGATGACGATGATAAAAACAAAAAGTAAGTAACATTAAAGTGTTGCTCGTTAAGAAACCAAGCATTCCGCAGTCTTCGTAACGATAGTGACGATGTAAGTTTTGAAATTAAGGTATTTTTCTATGGTGATACCGAAATCATGAACATCATTTATCTGATTTAAGATACTGACATTGGAGTTGCATGAGGAGTTGGGTAGTAACTTTGTCTTCAAATCTTTAGTATGATATCATCTATATCTATACCAATAAATAAAATTGGAGTGTCTGTTTGTAACGTCAAAATAATAGGCTTTTTTCATGCTCACACGGTTATTTGCACGACACCTATGCCTAAAATAGCAATTAAAAAATTTTTGTCTGTCTGTCTGTCTGTCTGTTTGTTCCGGGTAATCTTTAAAACGGCTGGACCGATTTCAAAAATTCTTTCACCAATGGAAAGCTATAATATCAGGGCGTAAACTAGGCTATATTTTATCCCGGTATTCCCACGGGAACGGGAACTACGCAGGTAAAACGACTATAACCTATAACCGAAGCGAAGCGAGGGCGGATTGCTAGTCTTCTTTATATATAAAAATATTCTGTTCATGTGTTTGTAATTGAACTCCTTCTAAACGGTTGGACCGATTTTGATGAAATTTTTTGTGTAGGTATGTTCAAGTGGGTTCGAGAATGGTTCAAATTAATATTTGGACCCGGTAGGAGACGCTGCTATCGATTTCAAAATGAATTCCTTTATATTTAATTTGAATAGAATAGCACCTGTTGGGTCAGCTAATTTATTAATATTAAGTAGCCTGTTTCTAGAACAGCATGTAAGCCTATCCAAATTGCTCTGGAGAAAAAGTGAATTATCTTTTGCGTAGATTGTTATGAAGATTTTGAGGTCATCCGCAAATGTTCGTTATATCCCTCCTATTTACAATGGTTTATTTGACTGGTTATAACATTATCAAAAATAATTAATAAAGTTGAATCAGATGCAATTTTTGAGGAACACTGGACTCTGCTTAATATGGGTATGATTCATTTGTATGAAGGCAATGTGGTTAAAGTTTAGGTAAGTTCGTAGTTTTATAGGAATTTCGCATAAAAGGCTAGACAAAAATTAAATTTCCAATATTTATTACGAACAATTTAGGTTATATAGATTAAATTTTGTTTGATATTCTTAATTCGTTCAGCGTTACGCTAGAAGGTATAATGATTTGTGTTAATAATAAAGAGAACGAGGAAAGATCGAAAAAGAAAAAGGTACAATAACAATTATATTATGCAAGAGAAGAGATAATTGTACTGTAAGTATAGTTTGTATATTTATTTGGCAGGAACATCGATGCCGTATTCTGCTTTAGCGCGCTCTCTATACTCGTTGCGCCATTTGCCTGTAGGGTCGTACTTGGCGCTGACCTCGTTCCAGACGTCAAGGTGGTCACTGATTAATTTTTTGATAACTCTGACAGTTGTGTCCTTTTGCTTGTTCGAGCATTTAGAGCATTCCGTTTCGAGAGCTTCTTGGATATGATCTGAATGAATACAATAAAATATTAGACTCGCACATAAGTAAGTACTAGTATAGAAACTAGGTAAATTTTATCATTAATGGATGGAGTAAAACAGGTAACGTGATTTTAGTAAAATTAGATAATGTCTCAATAACTAAGCGTGATGCTTTTGTCGATTTGTTTATGGATATCATTGATAATTGTAGCATTCATTAGCCTATTGAAGTCTACTATTGAACATAAATCTCCTCACAAAGGTAGTCATAAAGGTAGGGTCGTTACATAAGGCCTTTACGTGCCCAATATATGCAACTGTTCATGATGGAAACAAATATCAGACCAGACAGCTTGAGATTATCGAAAATAACGTTGAAATAAAAGTCTATTTTCTTTTTTCTCTTGCTGCTGCATCTATTCCTCACGATACCTATAGCGCACAATGAAATGGGTACCGAAAATTAATCTCAACTCATCGCAACACGTAGATAATCACCGTGTAACACTCGTAAAAGGCATAAAATATGCATATAATGTCTCTGCAGGAGAAAGAAAACTGAAAATATGAGCCTTTTTTTTTATGGTGGCTATGGTAAGCGCACGCGCGGTCCAGTCCGTCCGGGGCGATGAAAGGATGGCGCGCGAGCCCATAACCCACCCGTACCCACGTCACCTCGTTGTTGGGCCGACCACCGGAGCAGATGTGACTTGTCGTCAGTGGTCGGCCCGACGGAATACCCTTTCGGGTACCCTCACCTCTCGACGTCCTGGGACGTCAGTCGCCGTCGCGCGGTTAGCCTCTCCGCGGATGACGGACAATTTCCCGGTCCGATCACCCGCGGCCTCGGCTAGGGCGGCATTAGGCGCAGATACTCGCGCCTGCGCCGCCCGAGTCGCCGGCGGCGGAACGTGTCGCCGAATAGGATCTCTACTCGCACACGATCCGCCGCCTCCTTCCGTGAGATAACGGCCTCACAGAAGGCGGCGACCGCGTCCCAGTTCCTGATGCCGACGAGCATCTCCCTGGCGATGGTCGGCAGCACCAGAAAATATGACCCTAGTGCCATTTCGTCTTATAGGCGTGGTGAAGTAGGTACATTTTTCTCCTATGGTAGTGAAGGCCAGGATCGGGATGTATACGAGCTGGGATGACGACGATGATATTATTTTTATATTAATTTTATTTTAATATTATATTTGATTTCAGATATTTTATTGATCTCAGATATAACTTCTTTCCCAAAAGGACATACATATGTGTAAACAGGTATGACCATTAGACTTATTTATAAATTAATGGATCACTATAAAAATATCTGTATTTCTTAGCAATATAGAGTGATTAGTACGACTTTATAAATACGAAGTTTTATAATATATACCGTGGAATCTAATTGGCTGTTTTCCCGAAACGTACATACTCAGTAATTAATATAGAACCACACTATAGCCTTTATTCAATAAAATGAAAACATAAATTCTTGTCATTTGCAATCTCGGACGTTTCCTTAAAATAACATTTTTGCATAACTGTAACATGTGTGGTTAAGGGCATTGACCGTAGGTACGGTAGCATGCTAACTGACCTATTGAAATATAGACCAAGGTCGCGCGACTCGGGCACATCACAAAAGAAGAAAGGGGTGCGGGACGCGAGTGGGTGACGTGCGACATCGAGCTCCGAGGTGTTATGCCTAAAGTTATTTGGTTTACCTATTATTGCGATTTAATACGAATGTTATGTCGTAAGCATGTTGGGAACAATACCGTTGCATGTCAGGCAAACTTTCAGACTTTTTTCTAATTGTATTATGTTTTTAGTTATGTGGGGATATTAAGAATGATTAATTGAGTACATACGTTTCAGGAAAACAGCCAATTATATTCCCCGGTGTATTGATATAACCAAAGTAATTTGAGTATACCTTTGAGATCCTTGCCCTCCGCAGTGCATGGGCCCTTATCCAATATACAGTCGCTGTAGCCCGCGAATAAACGTTCATTACCCATGATCTCGTCTACGTCCAAGTTGTCGTACTTGTCACTGTATTGTTCTTGGGCGAAAGCCACAACGAAGAAGGCGCACAGCACTAATAGATACTTCATAATTGTCTGGTAGGGTCAATGAGTGTTAATATTAGTATATTACAAGGTTTATATTGTCGCAACGAATGGAAGTATATTCAAAAGGGAAGTCATCAATACCATCGCTTGCCGCCCATGAGAATTATACTCACAATTTTCTTTGGTTGAAACTATAAGCAGAGGTATAATACTTAATTTGAAAAAATAATTCCTTATTTAATTCTTGGTTACAAATAATAAGGACAAACGTTTTAATTTTATTTTGTATTTCTGTTTACTAGGGCTATTCATCGATTGCATACTTGTTTCTCAATAACATCATCATCCTGTCCTTATTAAATTTTTTTGGGAGCGACTCAAAATGAACTCTTCTTTCATAGTACGTCTACGTCAACGTTGTTAACTCGCTTTGGGAATGTAATTGTTGACCAGATGGTATCAGATGGAATAAGCCAGGTCTATGTTACACTTTTAGTCGTCTGTTACGATCCTCACTAGCAATGTAAGGGTTGTATTCGTAGTATTCGTAGCCGCTACTACAAAGCATGACAGCGTTAAAAATAAAATTAAACTAAAATTTTTTAGTAGAAAATTAATATAAAATTTTCTTAATCCAGCATTGGAACTCGTAACTATGTGGCGGGTGAATGAGTAAATGTCTTGAAAGGCCTTGAAATTAATGATGGTGTAAATGGTATGGGAGTGAAATAATCATTAGTAGTATGATACAGTTAATAGTAGTACCTATTATAGAGTTTATTTATTGTAACTTACCGTTGTTATTGGTCAATTGACGAGATATGATGTCTTTTCTAATCCTAAGTCACTATTTATACTTTTGAGGCGGCTGTTTTCGTTCATTTTTTTATATTTTTAAACATGAAGTTAGTGTACAGGGCGTTCTGTATGCATACTTTTCCACGTGGTGACGGAGTAAGAATACAATTCACCACTCTCTACCTTGCCCGTGGATGTCGTAAAAGACGACTAAGGGGTGTAATACGTATATAAAATTTATGAAAGAGAAGAAAACTCGAAATAAAACTCTATACTAACCTGTTTGATCAGTGTGGTATATTAAGATCAATTTTCTTCCTATTTTGGAAGAGGTTCGAGCCCAACAGTAGGACATACGTGAGCTGAAATGATTATGAGGATGACTTAAAAATATACGCATTCATATAGTTTTTAATTAGTAGGTATAAATGTCTATTTAGCATTCTGAAAATAATATTAATATTAATGAAGAATGATCCGATGAATGTCACATTCTTTATACTTCTATACTGATTATAATGAATCATTGCAATATGCCGGTTTAATTTGTACAAGAATGTTTAAATTGTATAGCCCGTTAAGACGGTTCAGGCTAAGTTGTACGATCAGTCCTTGGAAACGTTTAAATTAGTCTTGTATTAATGCTGCTAAATTTGTATAAATTCGCTTAATGATGACGACAATAATTAATTTGAAAAATGCTTAATTTGCCATTATTTCTATCAATTATATCGATTTTTAGTACAGCAAAATAATAGATCGGCCATAGAGGTTAAGCAATCGGCCACAATAGCTAGCTCAAAGAGTAAAACTTTATAGGACTCTACGTCGCCGTTCCGTTGGTCTCTTAGTATAGTTTAAACGGGCTAAAGCATAGTCGTAGCCCGCCTCAATACAGTGGAAACAAATAAAGTGATGATGTATGTGGTACATTAAAAGTTATGATATTTGTAATATAACTTGAAGAACATTCTGATTATTTTATTATTTTAAGACTGATTTGTTCATTTTAAATATTTATGCTACTGATTATTTCTATATTTAAATATGTCCTCAATTTTCAAGAATTTTCAGGAAAGGAATTTCTAAGCAAGCAGCTCTGTGTTGGACCTTACACTGCAATTGAGTCGCCGTTATTACATAACCGGTAATCGGGTACTTATGCTGTCTACATTAAACATTATCCTTATCGTTATATTTAAAATAATAATTCTGATTGGAAAGCCATCACAAGGGACTTAATACTGACTAAACATGTTGCAGGCAATTTAAGTGATGAAGATTTGTGGATTATTTGACGTTTATACTTCTGCTTACCTTTTATAGAATAAAGTCTTGAATTTTCCTAGTTATTGTTTTCAGAACATGCTATATATACTTAAGCATTGTAGGAAGTGGGAATATTTTATAGTTAAAATGTAACGAGATTATTCTTAATTGGATTAAAAAAAATTGGTGACGTAATATATTAACATTAGTGTTTATTATAATTGTAATACTGTAGCTTAGTCATAATATTGAACGAAGTCATTAAAGACGGTTTAATGTTGTATAGACTAAAAATAAAATTTTATTTCTCATGTGTTTGTTACAAAGAACGAGAATGCCACTCCAGCCATCACCCGCGGAGGTAGCTGTCATTACCAAGATGAGCCTACGTAATATTGGAATGGCTGTGACTGGGGATAGTTATAGTTACTTCCACATATTTTTGGTGCAAAAATAATACTATCATTGCCACGCTTGGCAGGCGGGTAGCTAGTAGTATGCAATGTAAGTTTTTCCGGAAGATAGCGGCTGTTCACTCTCGCGCTGAGACGATTAGACAATTGTATTTATATCCTGTCACCGCACCAGGAATGTATGATTATATATCTAAAACTGTGGTATAAAATATATTTTTATAATACAATATATAAATTTGTTGACTTTATATCTTGTATCGCATAAAAAATGACCACATTACATACGACCACTTATCGGGGAAAAAGGTGCGGTAGACCAGTTTCAATTTAACTGAGTGTCAGCCACTATTTGTTAAAACTATTCCTATCTTTTTGGTCGACAAAAATCATGTACGCCCCACTACTGGACTTTCTTAGCGGTAGTATCGTTTACCATTAAGTATGTTGTTTGTTCATTTGCCACCATTAGCAATAAAAAAATATGCTGGCTAGAAGGGAAGACCTAAGAATAAGTAAGATATAGATTAATTTGTATTTTATTTATTATGTTCACCCATAGCAAAATTACAAAAAAATACAAAATATATATAATAGTATAATACAAAACAGTTATCAATTACGGATCGACCAACATGTGTAAAAACTTTGTACCCCTTTTTACGAAAATTACGTGGATGAACAAGTATGAAATTTGGCATAGTTGAAGTGTATAATGAGGAGAAGTGCATAAAACTGAAATTTCATATAATAATGGATTAGAAATACATTAAATTCATTTAAAAAGGCATAACACACACTACAACGCAATCGGAACACACACACGCATACATGCGGGCTTGTACACTTTTGTTTACGGTTAAAATCTCTGATCAAACCGAATGTCAAATAATCATAATTATGATGACAATGTCTAATAGACATTTGTACTTAGTACTTTATATATTATTTATTAGTGAAATACAGTTTGCTCAATTTAAAATCTATACCAATAAATAAAATTGGAGTGTCTGTTTGTAATGTCAAAATAATAGGCTTTTTTCATGCTCACGCGGTTATTTGCACGACACCTATGCCTAAAATAGCAATTAAAAAATTTTTGTCTGTCTGTCTGTCTGTCTGTTTGTTCCGGGTAATCTTCAAAATGGCTGGACCGATTTCAAAAATTCTTTCACCAATGGAAAATAATATCAGGGCGTAAACTAGGCTATATTTTATCCCGGTATTCCCACGGGAACGGGAACTACGCGGGTAAAACGATTATAACCTATAACCGAAGCGAAGCGAGGGCGGGTTGCTAGTTATACATAAATAAAATTAAAAGAAAATTGTGTAGCAGAAAAATTATTTAAAATGAATTATGGCCGAATTTCGACCCCTCGGCGACTACTAGCGTTAGTAATTACATATTTCATATTAACTTAATTATTTTCTCGTCTTCATCCATTGTCTCCATCCTTCAGCCTACAGACGTCCACTGCTGGACATAGGCTTCCCCAAGAGAATGCCACTCGGAACGGTCCTGCGGCACTTGCATCCAACGGTTTCCTGCGACTTTGAGAATGTCGTCAGTCCACCTAGTGGGAGGTCGTCCTAAGCTGCGCCGTCCGATTCGTGGTCACCACTCATGAACCTTTTTCACCAACGGCTGTCGGTTCAACGAGCGATGTGTTGTAGAGAAATACCGAGCATGGCCCTCTCCATGGCACGTTGCGCGACTTTGAGCTTTTTATGAGGCCAACATTTAGAGACCACGTTGCAGTGCTGTAAGTCATCGCTAACTTGTCTTACTAGTTATAAATTAAATTATGTATAGGTTTAAGATCTAATTAAAAACATTGGTTATTATGTATCGCTTATATATTATTGTTACAGCTGCCTGAAGTTTCAAAGGATTTATAACTTGCATTTTTCCGTTTGCTTTTTGTATCAAAGTATAGTATATACCAGGCGAGTATTTGATTAATGTATTAAATTCCTTATTACTTATCCCGCGTGGTGACGGAGTAAGAATACCTACATTTCACCACACCCTCACATACCTTTGGGTGACGTAAAAGACGACAAGATATGGGGTTGTAAAGTCTATCCTTACTCCGTTACCAGACGGCAAATAAAATAAATATTAGTTATTGTATCAAGATATATCATCTTGTATTCATATCATCTTGGTATTTTAGGTCGCACTAAGATACAGGATACTAACTCGCAATGGTTCAACTTACCATTCACAAGTTTATGTAATAAGGATAGGTCCTGAGTCGTCTATTGCGCAGAGAATACATACTCGTATGTATAATCCTGTGAAATGCAACATTTCATTGTTCATTCATTCATCGTATTTCTCAGAGGACGCAATTTTATTTTTGAAATATCACGGCAGTATGTGAAGTGTGTGTACTGTGAAGTTAAATCTAAGTTTGTGAGATTGCAACCCTTGGCCCATGATTGCCATCTTAGAAATAGAAGTACAAATATGGTTCACGGTTTAACTACTAAATTATAAGTGCCACAAAAAAAGATTTTAAAGCTTTTTATTTCAAATGAAATTGTCTACAAATTTAGTTAAGTATCTTTTAGTCAGAGAACTTAAAATAAAAAAGTTATAAACGAAAATTGGTGAAAATTTGAGAAAAAAATTCAATTAGTCGCTATAAGTTGTAAAATACATTTGTATGGAAGGTCTTTTTAGTAATATTTTTGAATATAAACTTTTTAAATTTTAATAGTACCTATTCTCAAGGACTTACTTATTCATAATAACTATAAACAACTTTTGCCATAATTTACAATTATATTTTCTTTTTTTTAGGGTTCCATACGACAGGGACAAATATGCGACCCTATTACTAAGATTTCGCTGTCTGTCCGTCCGTCTGTCTGTCACCAGGCTGTATCTCAAGAACCCCGATAGCTAGACAGTTGACATTTTTACAAAATATGTATTTCTGTTGAAGCTATAACAACAAATACTAAAAGCAATATAAAATAAATATTTAAGGGGGGCTCCCAATTAAAAAACGCGGTTTTTGCCCTTTTTTATAGATAATGGTACGGAACCCTTCATGCGCGACTCCGACTCTCATTTGTCAGCCCACAAACTTGGATTTAACTTTACACTAACCTCTACTTGACATAAAAAATGAAATCGCAACCTATCACAATTAATACCCCAAATGTAACTTTTCAATTAATAAATATTCCAATGTAGTAAATCTTTAAGAGTAGGACACCTATGTGAAATTTCATTGGATGTGGAAGTTGAACTTCTAGTAAATATCCGCTGAATTTCCTCGAAACGTTGTGAATTAACCGCAGAATGAGGGCTTCACACCTTACTTCTATGCTCCAAACGGTTGTGAACTAGGGTATTATATAAAACAATTTTATTTTGTGGTAGTTGAAACCAAAAGTTTGCCGTGTGGTGACGAATGAAGAATACAATTCACCACTCCCTATCTTGCCCGTGGATGTCGTAAAAGACGACTAAGGGATATAATATAATAAGAAACGATACCCTATACCAACATGTCTGACCAGCACGGAATATTAGGTTAAATTCCTTCCCATTGTGGAGGAGGCCCGAGCCCAACAGTGGGACGTATGTGGGCTGCGATGATGACGATGATAAAAACAAAAAGTAAGTTACATTAAAGTGTTGCTCGTTAAGAAACCAAGCATTCCGCAGTCTTCGTAACGATAGTGACGATGTAAGTTTTGAAATTAAGGTATTTTTCTATGGTGATACCGAAATCATGAACATCATTTATCTGATTTAAGATACTGACATTGGAGTTGCATGAGGAGTTGGGTAGTAACTTTGTCTTCAAATCTTTAGTATGATATCATCTATATCTATACCAATAAATAAAATTGGAGTGTCTGTTTGTAACGTCAAAATAATAGGCTTTTTTCATGCTCACACGGTTATTTGCACGACACCTATGCCTAAAATAGCAATTAAAAAATTTTTGTCTGTCTGTCTGTCTGTCTGTTTGTTCCGGGTAATCTTTAAAACGGCTGGACCGATTTCAAAAATTCTTTCACCAATGGAAAGCTATAATATCAGGGCGTAAACTAGGCTATATTTTATCCCGGTATTCCCACGGGAACGGGAACTACGTGGGTAAAACGACTATAACCTATAACCGAAGCGAAGCGAGGGCGGATTGCTAGTCTTCTTTATATATAAAAATATTCTGTTCATGTGTTTGTAATTGAACTCCTTCTAAACGGTTGGACCGATTTTGATGAAATTTTTTGTGTAGGTATGTTCAAGTGGGTTCGAGAATGGTTCAAATTAATATTTGGACCCGGTAGGAGACGCTGCGATCGATTTCAAAATGAATTCCTTTATATTTAATTTGAATAGAATAGCACCTGTTGGGTCAGCTAATTTATTAATATTAAGTAGCCTGTTTCTAGAACAGCATGTAAGCCTATCCAAATAGCTCTGGAGAAAAAGTGAATTATCTTTTGCGTAGATTGTTATGAAGATTTTGAGGCCATCCGCAAATGTTCGTTATATCCCTCCTATTTACAATGGTCTATTTGACTGGTTATAACATTATCAAAAATAATTAATAAAGTTGAATCAGATGCAATTTTTGAGGAACACTGGACTCTGCTTAATATGGGTATGATTCATTTGTATGAAGGCAATGTGGTTAAAGTTTAGGTAAGTTCGTAGTTTTATAGGAATTTCGCATAAAAGGCTAGACAAAAATTAAATTTCCAATATTTATTACGAACAATTTAGGTTATATAGATTAAATTTTGTTTGATATTCTTAATTCGTTCAGCGTTACGCTAGAAGGTATAACGATTTGTGTTAATAATAAAGAGAACGAGGAAAGATCGAAAAAGAAAAAGGTACAATAACAATTATATTATGCAAGTACTATTACTGTAAGTATAGTTTGTATATTTATTTGGCAGGAACATCGATGCCGTATTCTGCTTTAGCGCGCTCTCTATACTCGTTGCGCCATTTGCCTGTAGGGTCGTACTTGGCGCTGACCTCGTTCCAGACGTCAAGGTGGTCACTGATTAATTTTTTGATAACTCTGACAGTTGTGTCCTTTTGCTTGTTCGAGCATTTAGAGCATTCCGTTTCGAGAGCTTCTTGGATATGATCTGAATGAATACAATAAAATATTAGACTCGCACATAAGTAAGTACTAGTATAGAAACTAGGTAAATTTTATCATTAATGGATGGAGTAAAACAGGTAACGTGATTTTAGTAAAATTAGATAATGTCTCAATAACTAAGCGTGATGCTTTTGTCGATTTGTTTATGGATATCATTGATAATTGTAGCATTCATTAGCCTATTGAAGTCTACTATTGAACATAAATCTCCTCACAAAGGTAGTCATAAAGGTAGGGTCGTTACATAAGGCCTTTACGTGCCCAATATATGCAACTGTTCATGATGGAAACAAATATCAGACCAGACAGCTTGAGATTATCGAAAATAACGTTGAAATAAAAGTCTATTTTCTTTTTTCTCTTGCTGCTGCATCTATTCCTCACGATACCTATAGCGCACAATGAAATGGGTACCGAAAATTAATCTCAACTCATCGCAACACGTAGATAATCACCGTGTAACACTCGTAAAAGGCATAAAATATGCATATAATGTCTCTGCAGGAGAAAGAAAACTGAAAATATGAGCCTTTTTTTTTATGGTGGCTATGGTAAGCGCACGAGCGGTCCAGTCCGTCCGGGGCGATGAAAGGACGGCGCGCGAGCCCATAACCCACCCGTACCCACGTCACCTCGTTGTTGGGCCGACCACCGGAGCAGATGTGACTTGTCGTCAGTGGTCGGCCCGACGGAATACCCTTTCGGGTACCCTCACCTCTCGACGTCCTGGGACGTCAGTCGCCGTCGCGCGGTTAGCCTCTCCGCGGATGACGGACAATTTCCCGGTCCGATCACCCGCGGCCTCGGCTAGGGCGGCATTAGGCGCAGATACTCGCGCCTGCGCCGCCCGAGTCGCCGGCGGCGGAACGTGTCGCCGAATAGGATCTCTACTCGCACACGATCCGCCGCCTCCTTCCGTGAGATAACGGCCTCACAGAAGGCGGCGACCGCGTCCCAGTTCCTGATGCCGACGAGCATCTCCCTGGCGATGGTCGGCAGCACCAGAAAATATGACCCTAGTGCCATTTCGTCTTATAGGCGTGGTGAAGTAGGTACATTTTTCTCCTATGGTAGTGAAGGCCAGGATCGGGATGTATACGAGCTGGGATGACGACGATGATATTATTTTTATATTAATTTTATTTTAATATTATATTTGATTTCAGATATTTTATTGATCTCAGATATAACTTCTTTCCCAAAAGGACATACATATGTGTAAACAGGTATGACCATTAGACTTATTTATAAATTAATGGATCACTATAAAAATATCTGTATTTCTTAGCAATATAGAGTGATTAGTACGACTTTATAAATACGAAGTTTAATAATATATACCGTGGAATCTAATTGGCTGTTTTCCCGAAACGTACATACTCAGTAATTAATATAGAACCACACTATAGCCTTTATTCAATAAAATGAAAACATAAATTCTTGTCATTTGCAATCTCGGACGTTTCCTTAAAATAACATTTTTGCATAACTGTAACATGTGTGATTAAGGGCATTGACCGTAGGTACGGTAGCATGCTAACTGACCTATTGAAATATAGACCAAGGTCGCGCGACTCGGGCACATCACAAAAGAAGAAAGGGGTGCGGGACGCGAGTGGGTGACGTGCGACATCGAGCTCCGAGGTGTTATGCCTAAAGTTATTTGGTTTACCTATTATTGCGATTTAATACGAATGTTATGTCGTGGGCATGTTGGGAACAATACCGTTGCATGTCAGGCAAACTTTCAGACTTTTTTCTAATTGTATTATGTTTTTAGTTATGTGGGGATATTAAGGATGATTAATTGAGTACATACGTTTCAGGAAAACAGCCAATTATATTCCCCGGTGCATTGATATAACCAAAGTAATTTGAGTATACCTTTGAGATCCTTGCCCTCCGCAGTGCATGGGCCCTTATCCAATATACAGTCGCTGTAGCCCGCGAATAAACGTTCATTACCCATGATCTCGTCTACGTCCAAGTTGTCGTACTTGTCACTGTATTGTTCTTGGGCGAAAGCCACAACGAAGAAGGCGCACAGCACTAATAGATACTTCATAATTGTCTGGTAGGGTCAATGAGTGTTAATATTAGTATATTACAAGGTTTATATTGTCGCAACGAATGGAAGTATATTCAAAAGGGAAGTCATCAATACCATCGCTTGCCGCCCATGAGAATTATACTCACAATTTTCTTTGGTTGAAACTATAAGCAGAGGTATAATACTTAATTTGAAAAAATAATTCCTTATTTAATTCTTGGTTACAAATAATAAGGACAAACGTTTTAATTTTATTTTGTATTTCTGTTTACTAGGGCTATTCATCGATTGCATACTTGTTTCTCAATAACATCATCATCCTGTCCTTATTAAATTTTTTTGGGAGCGACTCAAAATGAACTCTTCTTTCATAGTACGTCTACGTCAACGTTGTTAACTCGCTTTGGGAATGTAATTGTTGACCAGATGGTATCAGATGGAATAAGCCAGGTCTATGTTACACTTTTAGTCGTCTGTTACGATCCTCACTAGCAATGTAAGGGTTGTATTCGTAGTATTCGTAGCCGCTACTACAAAGCATGACAGCGTTGAAAATTTTTTAGTAGAAAATTAATATAAAATTTTCTTAATCCAGCATTGGAACTCGTAACTATGTGGCGGGTGAATGAGTAAATGTCTTGAAAGGCCTTGAAATTAATGATGGTGTAAATGGTATGGGAGTGAAATAATCATTAGTAGTATGATACAGTTAATAGTAGTACCTATTATAGAGTTTATTTATTGTAACTTACCGTTGTTATTGGTCAATTGACGAGATATGATGTCTTTTCTAATCCTAAGTCACTATTTATACTTTTGAGGCGGCTGTTTTCGTTCATTTTTTTATATTTTTAAACATGAAGTTATTGTACAGGGCGTTCTGTATGCATACTTTTCCGCGTGGTGACGGAGTAAGAATACAATTCACCACTCTCTACCTTGCCCGTGGATGTCGTAAAAGACGACTAAGGGGTGTAATACGTATATAAAATTTATGAAAGAGAAGAAAACTCGAAATAAAACTCTATACTAACCTGTTTGATCAGTGTGGTATATTAAGATCAATTTTCTTCCTATTTTGGAGGAGGTTCGAGCCCAACAGTAGGACATACGTGAGCTGAAATGATTATGAGGATGACTTAAAAATATACGCATTCATATAGTTTTTAATTAGTAGGTATAAATGTCTATTTAGCATTCTGAAAATAATATTAATATTAATGAAGAATGATCCGATGAATGTCACATTCTTTATACTTCTATACTGATTATAATGAATCATTGCAATATGCCGGTTTAATTTGTACAAGAATGTTTAAATTGTATAGCCCGTTAAGACGGTTCAAGCTAAGTTGTACGATCAGTCCTTGGAAACGTTTAAATTAGTCTTGTATTAATGCTGCTAAATTTGTATAAATTCGCTTAATGATGACGACAATAATTAATTTGAAAAATGCTTAATTTGACATTATTTCTATCAATTATATCGATTTTTAGTACAGCAAAATAATAGATCGGCCATAGAGGTTAAGCAATCGGCCACAATAGCTAGCTCAAAGAGTAAAACTTTATAGGACTCTACGTCGCCGTTCCGTTGGTCTCTTAGTATAGTTTAAACGGGCTAAAGCATAGTCGTAGCCCGCCTCAATACAGTGGAAACAATTAAATAAAGTGATGATGTATGTGGTACATTAAAAGTTATGATATTTGTAATATAACTTGAAGAACATTCTGATTATTTTATTATTTTAAGACTGATTTGTTCATTTTAAATATTTATGCTACTGATTATTTCTATATTTAAATATGTCCTCAATTTTCAAGAATTTTCAGGAAAGGAATTTCTAAGCAAGCAGCTCTGTGTTGGACCTTACACTGCAATTGAGTCGCCGTTATTACATAACCGGTAATCGGGTACTTATGCTGTCTACATTAAACATTATCCTTATCGTTATATTTAAAATAATAATTCTGATTGGAAAGCCATCACAAGGGACTTAATACTGACTAAACATGTTGCAGGCAATTTAAGTGATGAAGATTTGTGGATTATTTGACGTTTATACTTCTGCTTACCTTTTATAGAATAAAGTCTTGAATTTTCCTAGTTATTGTTTTCAGAACATGCTATATATACTTAAGCATTGTAGGAAGTGGGAATATTTTATAGTTAAAATGTAACGAGATTATTCTTAATTGGATTAAAAAAAAATTGGTGACGTAATATATTAACATTAGTGTTTATTATAATTGTAATACTGTAGCTTAGTCATAATATTGAACGAAGTCATTAAAGACGGTTTAATGTTGTATAGACTAAAAATAAAATTTTATTTCTCATGTGTTTGTTACAAAGAACGAGAATGCCACTCCAGCCATCACCCGCGGAGGTAGCTGTCATTACCAAGATGAGCCTACGTAATATTGGAATGGCTGTGACTGGGGATAGTTATAGTTACTTCCACATATTTTTGGTGCAAAAATAATACTATCATTGCCACGCTTGGCAGGCGGGTAGCTAGTAGTATGCAATGTAAGTTTTTCCGGAAGATAGCGGCTGTTCACTCTCGCGCTGAGACGATTAGACAATTGTATTTATATCCTGTCACCGCACCAGAAATGTATGATTATATATCTAAAACTGTGGTATAAAATATATTTTTATAATACAATATATAAATTTGTTGACTTTATATCTTGTATCGCATAAAAAATGACCACATTACATACGACCACTTATCGGGGAAAAAGGTGCGGTAGACCAGTTTCAATTTAACTGAGTGTCAGCCACTATTTGTTAAAACTATTCCTATCTTTTTGGTCGACAAAAATCATGTACGCCCCACTACTGGACTTTCTTAGCGGTAGTATCGTTTACCATTAAGTATGTTGTTTGTTCATTTGCCACCATTAGCAATAAAAAAATATGCTGGCTAGAAGGGAAGACCTAAGAATAAGTAAGATATAGATTAATTTGTATTTTATTTATTATGTTCACCCATAGCAAAATTACAAAAAAATACAAAATATATATAATAGTATAATACAAAACAGTTATCAATTACGGATCGACCAACATGTGTAAAAACTTTGTACCCCTTTTTACGAAAATTACGTGGATGAACAAGTATGAAATTTGGCATAGTTGAAGTGTATAATGAGGAGAAGTGCATAAAACTGAAATTTCATATAATAATGGATTATAAATACATTAAATTCATTTAAAAAGGCATAACACACACTACAACGCAATCGGAACACACACACGCATACATGCGGGCTTGTACACTTTTGTTTACGGTTAAAATCTCTGATCAAACCGAATGTCAAATAATCATAATTATGATGACAATGTCTAATAGACATTTGTACTTAGTACTTTATATATTATTTATTAGTGAAATACAGTTTGCTCAATTTACAATCTATACCAATAAATAAAATTGGAGTGTCTGTTTGTAATGTCAAAATAATAGGCTTTTTTCATGCTCACGCGGTTATTTGCACGACACCTATGCCTAAAATAGCAATTAAAAAATTTTTGTCTGTCTGTCTGTCTGTTTGTTCCGGGTAATCTTCAAAACGGCTGGACCGATTTCAAAAATTCTTTCACCAATGGAAAGCTATAATATCAGGGCGTAAACTAGGCTATATTTTATCCCGGTATTCCCACGGGAACGGGAACTACGCGGGTAAAACGATTATAACCTATAACCGAAGCGAAGCGAGGGCGGGTTGCTAGTTATACATAAATAAAATTAAAAGAAAATTGTGTAGCAGAAAATTATTTAAAATGAATTATGGCCGAATTTCGACCCCTCGGCGACTACTAGCGTTAGTAATTACATATTTCATATTAACTTAAATTATTTTCTCGTCTTCATCCATTGTCTCCATCCTTCAGCCTACAGACGTCCACTGCTGGACATAGGCTTCCCCAAGAGAATGCCACTCGGAACGGTCCTGCGGCACTTGCATCCAACGGTTTCCTGCGACTTTGAGAATGTCGTCAGTCCACCTAGTGGGAGGTCGTAAGTCATCGCTAACTTGTCTTACTAGTTATAAATTAAATTATGTATAGGTTTAAGATCTAATTAAAAACATTGGTTATTATGTATCGCTTATATATTATTGTTACAGCTGCCTGTAAGTTTCAAAAGATTTATAACTTGCATTTTTCCGATTGCTTTTTGTATCAAAGTATAGTATATACCAGGCGAGTATTTGATTAATGTATTAAATTCCTTATTACTTATCCCGCGTGGTGACGGAGTAAGAATACCTATATTTCACCACACCCTCACATACCTTTGGGTGACGTAAAAGACGACAAGATATGGGGTTGTAAAGTCTATCCTTACTCCGTTACCAAACGGCAAATAAAATAAATATTAGTTATTGTATCAAGATATATCATCTTGTATTCATATCATCTTGGTATTTTAGGTCGCACTAAGATACAGGATACTAACTCGCAATAGTTCAACTTACCATTCACAAGTTTATGTAATAAGGATAGGTCCTGAGTCGTCTATTGCGTAGAGAATACATATGTATAATCCTGTGAAATGCAACATTTCATTGGGTTGAGCGCGTATTTCTCAGAGGACGCAATTTTATTTTTGAAATATCACGGCAGTATGTGAAGTGTGTGTACTGTGAAGTTAAATCTAAGTTTGTGAGATTGCAACCCTTGGCCCATGGTTGCCATCTTAGAAATAGAAGTACAAATATGGTTCACGGTTTAACTACTAAATTATAGGTGCCACAAAAAAAGATTTTAAAGCTTTTTATTTCAAATGAAATTGTCTACAAATTTAGTTAAGTATCTTTTAGTCAGAGAACTTAAAATAAAAAAGTTATAAACGAAAATTGATGAAAATTTGAGAAAAAGATTCAATTGGTCGCTATAAGTTGTAAAATACATTTGTATGGAAGGTCTTTTTAGTAATATTTTTGAATATAAACTTTTTAAATTTTTATAGTACCTATTCTCAAGTACTTATTTATTCATAATAACTATAAACAACTTTTGCCATAATTTACAATTATATTTTCTTTTTTTTAGGGTTCCATACGACAGGGACAAATATGTGACCCTATTACTAAGATTTCGCTGTCTGTCCGTCCGTCTGTCTGTCACCAGGCTGTATCTCAAGAACCCCGATAGCTAGACAGTTGACATTTTTACAAAATATGTATTTCTGTTGAAGCTATAACAACAAATACTAAAAGCAATATAAAATAAATATTTAAGGGGGGCTCCCAATTAAAAAACGCGGTTGTTGCCCTTTTTTATAGATAATGGTACGGAACCCTTCATGCGCGACTCTGACTCTCATTTGTCAGCCCACAAACTTGGATTTAACTTTACACTAACCTCTACTTGACATAAAAAATAAAATCGCAACCTATCACAATTAATACCCCAAATGTAACTTTTCAATTAATGAATATTTCAATGTAGTAATCTTTAAGAGTAGGACACCTATGTGAAATTTCATTGGATGTGGAAGCTGAACTTCTAGTAAATATCCGCTGAATTTCCTCGAAACGTTGTGAATTAACCGCAGAATGAGGGCTTCACACTTTATTTCTATGCTCCAAACGGTTGTGAACTAGGGTATTATATAAAACAATTTTATTTTGTGGTAGTTGAAACCAAAAGTTTGCCGTGTGGTGACGAATGAAGAATACAATTCACCACTCCCTATCTTGCCCGTGGATGTCGTAAAAGACGACTAAGGGATATAATATAATAAGAAACGATACCCTATACCAACATGTCTGACCAGCACGGAATATTAGGTTAAATTCCTTCCCATTGTGGAGGAGGCCCGAGCCCAACAGTGGGACGTATGTGGGCTGCGATGATGACGATGATAAAAACAAAAAGTAAGTTACATTAAAGTGTTGCTCGTTAAGAAACCAAGCATTCCGCAGTCTTCGTAACGATAGTGACGATGTAAGTTTTGAAATTAAGGTATTTTTCTATGGTGATACCGAAATCATGAACATCATTTATCTGATTTAAGATACTGACATTGGAGTTGCATGAGGAGTTGGGTAGTAACTTTGTCTTCAAATCTTTAGTATGATATCATCTATATCTATACCAATAAATAAAATTGGAGTGTCTGTTTGTAACGTCAAAATAATAGGCTTTTTTCATGCTCACACGGTTATTTGCACGACACCTATGCCTAAAATAGCAATTAAAAAATTTTTGTCTGTCTGTCTGTCTGTCTGTTTGTTCCGGGTAATCTTTAAAACGGCTGGACCGATTTCAAAAATTCTTTCACCAATGGAAAGCTATAATATCAGGGCGTAAACTAGGCTATATTTTATCCCGGTATTCCCACGGGAACGGGAACTACGTGGGTAAAACGACTATAACCTATAACCGAAGCGAAGCGAGGGCGGATTGCTAGTCTTCTTTATATATAAAAATATTCTGTTCATGTGTTTGTAATTGAACTCCTTCTAAACGGTTGGACCGATTTTGATGAAATTTTTTGTGTAGGTATGTTCAAGTGGGTTCGAGAATGGTTCAAATTAATATTTGGACCCGGTAGGAGACGCTGCGATCGATTTCAAAATGAATTCCTTTATATTTAATTTGAATAGAATAGCACCTGTTGGGTCAGCTAATTTATTAATATTAAGTAGCCTGTTTCTAGAACAGCATGTAAGCCTATCCAAATAGCTCTGGAGAAAAAGTGAATTATCTTTTGCGTAGATTGTTATGAAGATTTTGAGGCCATCCGCAAATGTTCGTTATATCCCTCCTATTTACAATGGTCTATTTGACTGGTTATAACATTATCAAAAATAATTAATAAAGTTGAATCAGATGCAATTTTTGAGGAACACTGGACTCTGCTTAATATGGGTATGATTCATTTGTATGAAGGCAATGTGGTTAAAGTTTAGGTAAGTTCGTAGTTTTATAGGAATTTCGCATAAAAGGCTAGACAAAAATTAAATTTCCAATATTTATTACGAACAATTTAGGTTATATAGATTAAATTTTGTTTGATATTCTTAATTCGTTCAGCGTTACGCTAGAAGGTATAACGATTTGTGTTAATAATAAAGAGAACGAGGAAAGATCGAAAAAGAAAAAGGTACAATAACAATTATATTATGCAAGTACTATTACTGTAAGTATAGTTTGTATATTTATTTGGCAGGAACATCGATGCCGTATTCTGCTTTAGCGCGCTCTCTATACTCGTTGCGCCATTTGCCTGTAGGGTCGTACTTGGCGCTGACCTCGTTCCAGACGTCAAGGTGGTCACTGATTAATTTTTTGATAACTCTGACAGTTGTGTCCTTTTGCTTGTTCGAGCATTTAGAGCATTCCGTTTCGAGAGCTTCTTGGATATGATCTGAATGAATACAATAAAATATTAGACTCGCACATAAGTAAGTACTAGTATAGAAACTAGGTAAATTTTATCATTAATGGATGGAGTAAAACAGGTAACGTGATTTTAGTAAAATTAGATAATGTCTCAATAACTAAGCGTGATGCTTTTGTCGATTTGTTTATGGATATCATTGATAATTGTAGCATTCATTAGCCTATTGAAGTCTACTATTGAACATAAATCTCCTCACAAAGGTAGTCATAAAGGTAGGGTCGTTACATAAGGTCTTTACGTGCCCAATATATGCAACTGTTCATGATGGAAACAAATATCAGACCAGACAGCTTGAGATTATCGAAAATAACGTTGAAATAAAAGTCTATTTTCTTTTTTCTCTTGCTGCTGCATCTATTCCTCACGATACCTATAGCGCACAATGAAATGGGTACCGAAACTTAATCTCAACTCATCGCAACACGTAGATAATCACCGTGTAACAATCGTAAAAGGCATAAAATATGCACATAATGTCTCTGCAGGAGAAAGAAAACTGAAAATATGAGCTTTTTTTTATGGTGGCTATGGTAAGCGCACGCGCGGTCCAGTCCGTCCGGGGCGATGAAAGGACGGCGCGGCGTCACCTCGTTGTTGGGCCGACCACCGGAGCAGATGTGACTTTTCGTCAGTGGTCGGCCCGACGGAATACCCTTTCGGGTACCCTCACCTCTCGACGTCCTGGGACGTCAGTCGCCGTCGCGCGGTTAGCCTCTCCGCGGGTGACGGACAGTTTCCCGGTCCGATCACCCGCGGCCTCGGCTAGGGCGGCATTAGGCGCAGATACTCGCGCCTGCGCCGCCCGAGTCGCCGGCGGCGGAACGTGTCGCCGAATAGGTCGATCTCTACTCGCACACGATCCGCCGCCTCCTTCCGTGAGATAACGGCCTCACAGAAGGCGGCGACCGCGTCCCAGTTCCTGACGCCGACGAGCATCTTCCTGGCGATGGTCGGCAGCGCCAGAAAATATGACCCTAGTGCCATTTCGTCTTATAGGCGTGGTGAAGTAGGTACATTTTTCTCCTATGGTAGTGAAGGCCAGGATCGGGATGTATACGAGCTGGGATGACGACGATGATATTATTTTTATATTAATTTTATTTTAATATTATATTTTGATCTCAGATATAACTTCTTTCCCAAAAGGACATACATATGTGTAAACAGGTATGACCATTAGACTTATTTATAAATTAATGGATCACTATAAAAATATCTGTATTTCTTAGCAATATAGAGTGATTAGTACGACTTTATAAATACGAAGTTTTATAATATATACCGTGGAATCTAATTGGCTGTTTTCCCGAAACGTACATACTCAGTAATTAATATAGAACCACACTATAGCCTTTATTCAATAAAATGAAAACATAAATTCTTGTCATTTGCAATCCCGAACGTTTCCTTAAAATAACATTTTTGCATAACTGTAACATGTGTGGTTAAGGGCATTGACCGTAGGTACGGTAGCATGCTAACTGACCTATTGAAATATAGACCAAGGTCGCGCGACTCGGGCACATCACAAAAGAAGAAAGGAGTGCGGAACGCGAGTGGGTGACGTGCGACATCGAGCTCCGAGGTGTTATGCCTAAAGTTATTTGGTTTACCTATTATTGCGATTTAATACGAATGTTATGTCGTGGGCATGTTGGGAACAATACCGTTGCATGTCAGGCAAACTTTCAGACTTTTTTCTAATTGTATTATGTTTTTAGTTATGTTGGGATATTAAGAATGATTAATTGAGTACATACGTTTCAGGAAAACAGCCAATTACATTCCCCGGTGTATTGATATAACCAAAGTAATTTGAGTATACCTTTGAGATCCTTGCCCTCCGCAGTGCATGGACCCTTATCCAATATACAGTCGCTGTAGCCCGCGAATAAACGTTCATTACCCATGATCTCGTCTACGTCCAAGTTGTCGTACTTGTCACTGTATTGTTCTTGGGCGAAAGCCACAACGAAGAAGGCGCACAGCACTAATAGATACTTCATAATTGTCTGGTAGGGTCAATGAGTGTTAATATTAGTATATTACAAGGTTTATATTGTCGCAACGAATGGAAGTATATTCAAAAGGGAAGTCATCAATACCATCGCTTGCCGCCCATGAGAATTATACTCACAATTTTCTTTGGTTGAAACTATAAGCAGAGGTATAATACTTAATTTGAAAAAATAATTCCTTATTTAATTCTTGGTTACAAATAATAAGGACAAACGTTTTAATTTTATTTTGTATTTCTGTTTACTAGGGCTATTCATCGATTGCATACTTGTTTCTCAATAACATCATCATCCTGTCCTTATTAAAATTTTTTGGGAGCGATTCAAAATGAACTCTTCTTTCATAGTACGTCTTGCAACGTCAACGTTGTTAACTCGCTTTGGGAATGTAATTGTTGACCAGATGGTATCAGATGGAATAAGCCAGGTCTATGTTACACTTTTAGTCGTCTGTTACGATCCTCACTAGCAATGTAAGGGTTGTATTCGTAGTATTCGTAGCCGCACAAAGCATGACTGCGTTGAAAATTTTTTAGTAGAAAATTAATATAAAATTTTCTTAATCCAGCATTGGAACTCGTAACTATGTGGCGGGTGAATGAGTAAATGTCTCGAAAGGCCTTGAAATTAATGATGGTGTAAATGGTATGGGAGTGAAATAATCATTAGTAGTATGATACAGTTAATAGTAGTACCTATTATAGAGTTTATTTATTGTAACTTACCGTTGTTATTGGTCAATTGACGAGATATGATGTCTTTTCTAATCCTAAGTCACTATTTATACTTTTGAGGCGGCTGTTTTCGTTCATTTTTTTATATTTTTAAACATGAAGTTAGTGTACAGGGCGTTCTGTATGCATACTTTTGCGCGTGGTGACGGAGTAAGAATACAATTCACCACTCCCTACCTTGCCCGTGGATGTCGTAAAAGACGACTAAGAGGTGTAATACGTATATAAAATTTATGAAAGCGAAGAAAACTCGAAATAAAACTCTATACTAACCTGTTTGACCAGTGTGGTATATTAAGATCAATTTTCTTCCTATTTTGGAGGAGGTTCGAGCCCAACAGTGGGACATACGTGAGCTGAAATGATTATGAGGATGACTTAAAAATATACGCATTCATATAGTTTTTAATTAGTAGGTATAAATGTCTATTTAGCATTCTGAAAATAATATTAATATTAATGAAGAATGATCCGATGAATGTCACATTCTTTATACTTCTATGCTGATTATAATGAATCATTGCAATATGCCGGTTTAATTTGTACAAGAATGTTTAAATTGTATAGCCCGTTAAGACGGTTCAGACTAAGTTGTACGATCAGTCCTTGGAAACGTTTAAATTAGTCTTGTATTAATGCTGCTAAATTTGTATAAATTCGCTTAATGATGACGACAATAATTAATTTGAAAAATGCTTAATTTGCCATTATTTCTATCAATTATATCGATTTTTAGTACAGCAAAATAATAGATCGGCCATAGAGGTTAAGCAATCGGCCACAATAGCTAGCTCAAAGAGTAAAACTTTATAGGACTCTACGTCGCCGTTCCGTTGGTCTCTTAGTATAGTTTAAACGGGCTAAAGCATAGTCGTAGCCCGCCTTAATACAGTGGAAACAATTAAATAAAGTGATGATGTATGTGGTACATTAAAAGCTATGATATTTGTAATATAACTTGAAGAACATTCTGATTATTTTATTATTTTAAGACTGATGTGTTCATTTTAAATATTTATGCTACTGATTATTTCTATATTTAAATATGTCCTCAATTTTCAAGAATTTTCAGGAAAGGAATTTCTAAGCAAGCAGCTCTGTGTTGGACCTTACACTGCAATTGAGTCGCCGTTATTACATAACCGGGAATCGGGTACTTATGCTGTCTACATTAAACATTATCCTTACCATTATATTTAAAATAATAATTCTGATTGGAAAGCCATCACAAGGGACTTAATACTGACTAAACATGTTGCAGGCAATTTAAGTGATGAAGATTTGTGGATTATTTGACGTTTATACTTCTGCTTACCTTTTATAGAATAAAGTCTTGAATTTTCCTAGTTATTGTTTTCAGAACATGCTATATATACTTAAGCATTGTAGGAAGTGGGAATATTTTATAGTTAAAATGTAACGAGATTATTCTTAATTGGATTAAAAAAAAATTGGTGACGTAATATATTAACATTAGTGTTTATTATAATTGTAATACTGTAGCTTAGTCATAATATTGAACGAAGTCATTAAAGACGGTTTAATGTTGTATAGACTAAAAATAAAATTTTATTTCTCATGTGTTTGTTACAAAGAACGAGAATGCCACTCCAGCCATCACCCGCGGAGGTAGCTGTCATTACCAAGATGAGCCTACGTAATATTGGAATGGCTGTGACTGGGGATAGTTATAGTTACTTCCACATATTTTTGGTGCAAAAATAATACTATCATTGCCACGCTTGGCAGGCGGGTAGCTAGTAGTATGCGTTAAGTATCTTTTAGTCAGAGAACTTAAAATAAAAAAGTTATAAACGAAAATTGATGAAAATTTGAGAAAAAGATTCAATTGGTCGCTATAAGTTATAAAATACATTTGTATGGAAGATCTTTTTAGAAATATTTTTCAATATAAACTTTTTAAATTTGAATACATAGTATTCTCAAGTACTTACCTATTTATAATAACTATAAACAACTTTTGCAATAATTTACAATTATATTTTCTTTTTTTTTTAGGGTTCCATACTACAGGGATAAAAATGTGACTCTATTACTAAGATTTCGCTGTCTGCCCGTCCGTCTGTCTGTCACCAGGCTGTATCTCAAGAACCCCGATAGCTAGACAGTTGACATTTTTACAAAATATGTATTTCTGTTGCCGCTATAACAACAAATACAAAAAGCAAAATAAAATAAATATTTAAGGGGGGCTCCCACTTAACAAACGCGGTTTTTGCCCTTTTTTATAGATAATGGTACGGAACCCTTCATGCGCGACTCCAACTCTCATTTGTCAGCCCACAAACTTGGATTTAACTTTACACTAACCTCTACTTGACATAAAAAATAAAATCGCAACCTATCACAATTAATACCCCAAATGTAACTTTTCAATTAATGAATATTTCAATGCAGCAATCTTTAAGATTAGGACACCTATGTGAAATTTCATTGGATGTGGAAGCTGAACTTCTAGTAAATATCCGCTGAATTTCCTCGAAACGTTGTGAATTAACCGCATAATGAGGGCTTCACACCTTACTTCTATGCTCCAAACAGTTGTGAACTAGGGTATTATATAAAACAATTTTATTTTGTGGTAGTTGAAACCAAAAGTTTGCCGTGTGGTGACGAATGAAGAATACAATTCACCACTCCCTATCTGGCCCGTGGATGTCGTAAAAGACGACTAAGGGATATAATATGCACATAAGATCTGTGCAAGACAAGGAAATCTCGAAACGATAACCTATACCAACATGTCTGACCAGCACGGAATATTAGGTTAAATTTCATCCCATTGTGGAGGAGGCCCGAGTCCAACAGTGGGACGTATGTGGGCTGCGATGATGACGATGATAAAAACAAAAAATAAAGTAACATTAAAGTGTTGCTCGTTAAGAAACCAAGCATTCTGCAGACTTCGTAACGATAGTGACGATGTAATTTTTGAAATTAAGGTATTTTTCTATGATGATACCGAAATCATGAACATCATTTACCTGATTTAAGATACTGACATTGGAGTTGCATGAACAGTTGGGTAGTAACTTTGTCTTTAAATCTTTAGTATGATATCATCTTCTTTTTATATAAAAATCTTCTGTTCGTGTGTTTGTAATTGAACTCCTTCTAAACGGTTGGACCGATTTTGATGAAATTTTTTGTATATGTTCAAGTGGGCTCGAGAATGGTTCCAATTAATATTTGGACCCGGTAGGAGACGCTGCGATCGATTTCAAAATGAATTCCTTTATATTTAATTTGAACAGAATAGCGCCTGTTGGGTCAGTTAATTTATTAATATTAAGTAGCCTGTTTCTAGAACAGCACGCAAGCATAGCCAAATCGCTCTGGAGAAAAAGTGAATTATCTTTTGCGTAGATTGTTATGAAGATTTTGAGGTAATCTGCAAATGTTCCTTATATCCATCCTATTTACAATGGTATATTTGACTGGTTATAAAATTATTAAAAATAATTAATAAAATTGAATCAGATGCAATTTTTGAGCAACACTGGACTCTCCTTAATATGGGTATGATTCATTTGTATGAAGGCAATGGGGTTTAAAGTTTAGGTAAGTTCGTAGTTTTATAGGAATTTCACATAAAAGGCTAGACAAAAATTAAATTTCCAATATTTGTTACGAACAATTTAGGTTATATAGATTAAATTTTGTTTGATATTCTTAATTTGTTCAGCGTTACGCTAGAAGGTATAACGATTTGTGTTAATAATAAAGAGAACGAGAAAAGATCGAAAAATAAAAAGTTACAATAACAATTATATTATGCAAGTACTGTTACTGTAAGTATAGTTTGTATATTTATTTGGCAGGAACATCGATGCCGTATTCTGCTTTAGCGCGCTCTCTATACTCGTTGCGCCATTTTCCTGTAGGGTCGTACTTGGCGCTGACCTCGTTCCAGAGTTCAAGGTGGTCACTGATTAATTTTTTGATAACTCTGACAGTTGTGTCCTTTCGCTTGTTCGAGCATTTAGAGCATTCCGTTTCGAGAGCATCTTGGATATGATCTAATGGAATATAATAAAATATTAGATTTACCATAAGTACAGTACCATAATTTATATTAAGTATAGAAACTAGGTAAATTATCATTTAATGAGAAACAGTAAAAAACTTTCCGTGTCCGGTTGTCTAACAGTAAACATCACCTTACACCGACGTCCATAAAATTAATTATAGAACACTGGTTTATCAACACTAAAGTGAAAACTAACGTGGTATTGAAGAACATTTAGTGACAGAACAAGTGGTGTTAAAGAACAAGTGCAAATTCATCTTAAAAACAATAAATAACGATCACATATTGCATTCCATTGTTTGAGGTTATCTGAAGAATGTGACACTGACATTGATATTGAGTGAAAGTAAAGATATTTTTTCTGTTCGTCTATTCGTACTGGCAAAGGGGTCAAAAACCCATACAGCCAAGACATCAAACAAAGTTGACGAACAAGTTTGACTTTTATTATTTTTTCACGCGCCGGTGTTGCCACTTAACAAAAATAAACAAATCAATAAATCAACTTTATCATGGAGGAAGAATTTCAAGTTTGTTTGCTAAAATGAAAATAGAAATGGAGAAACAAACAAGTATTTTGTTCGAAAATATGAATAAAAAATTAGAACCACTTATCGAAGACAATATAAGAATGAAAAATAAAATAGAAATATTAGAAAAGACAATAGATTATTTGGAGAAGGAAAAGAAGAAATACAACATTTTGATGTTTGGGTTGGAAGAAACAGAAAGATCCTCCTGGGATCTATTTCAGAGAGTGCAAGAGGTTATTGAATCAAACTCGAAAATCACCTTAGAATTAAACGATATTTCAAAAATCCACCGCATCGGTCAAGGCAAAGATAATAAAATACGGCCTGTCCTAATTGCTTTCACAAACATCTGGAAAAGAAATGAAATATTAAAAATGAAGAAAAACCTGAAAGAAATATACATCACTGAAGATCTTCCTAAGGATGTATTAGAAAAGCGAAGAGAATTGAAACCAAAACTTTTAGAAGAACGCGCTAAAGGAAATTTTGCTTATTTAAAATATGACTGGCTTGTGGTTAAAGAGGGAAAGCTTAACAAAGAAAAAAGAAAAAGGGACAATTCAACCTCACCAGTAGAGCAATCTCAAGCTAAAAAGGCAACAAATGATGTGACAGCAGTGAAAGAAAGCAGAAAAAACGCATTTGATTTGATGAGACCTAGATCAAACTCGTTCAGTAATATAAAACCAAACCAAACTAAGTAGCAACTAAGTGTCAGCAACCAGATATGGAACAACCCCAACCCGGCTGGTCCCCGTGGGGTTGTAAGACCAATACCCCCTAGAAATATTTATCTAAATCCAGGAAATGATAATAAAATACACCTTGCAACTCTAAACGTTAGAACGCTAATGGCAGACAGCAGACTCTATGAACTAGAAGAAGCCATAAGATTTATAAAATGGGATATTATTGGACTTTGTGAAGTGAGGAGAAGAGGTGAAGAAATTCGAGAATACAATGAATATATTTTCTATTATTATGGTGAAAAACAAGGTATATATGGAATGGGATTCTTAATTAAAAAATACTAGAAAGAAAATTATCAGTTTTGAAGGAATATCAGACAGAATCGCAATAATAAATATCCAACTACCTATATTCAAGAAACCGTTTTTGATCATTCAAGTTCATGCACCTACAGAACAAGATACGAAAATAGCAAAAGTTAAATTTTATGAAGATTTAACAGAACTAATGAATAGGATGAACAAAAATGTAATCTTAATGGGAGACTTTAATGCAAAGATAGGCATTCAATCAAATGACGATGAATTTGTTATATATATTTTGTTATATATTATTTTATTATTATTATTATTTTTTATTTAATTAGGGAATAGTAATTTATTTAGACTGATTTATTTAGTGTTATACATGTATTAAAGCCATTGATGGTATAATTAATGTAGATAATAATTAATACCGAAATGAAATATTTGTACGCCGATACAAATGGCCAAACATGAATGGACTCTCTACTAATTCCATCTTGCATGCTTTGTTGTATGTATACACGTGTTTGAACAAATAAAATTTTATTATTATTATAATGTATCTCCTTGTTCACGGGATCTTCCTATGGAAGATACCCGGTCCTTTGAAAGGCTTACATGGGGATATGGATCCAACACGCAGAGGCCTTTGGAGAAATTTAATCTAAAATGGGATGGGACGTCTACCGATGACACTCCACGTCTGCACATAACACATGTGGACTGCCAACGGTAGGTGTAAAACTATTGTTGATTATGGTATCTAATATATGATTATGGGGTTGGAGGTTCGATGGACTGGTCTAACTTAATGCTATTGATTTAAAAACTGTCGTCTGCCTTCAATACCTTTATCGTCTTGAACTTTGGCAGACGGTGACTCGCCAACTCACTGAATGGGTTAATTATTATTATTGAAATCTTTAAATAAAGTGACATTAAAGTGTTGCACATTATAATGGGGACTGCTCCGAGGAACTGTTTGACTGTGGTACCCCAACATCACCGATTTACCAACGTATCACTCGATATTGTAGCAGGGTTCATCTATTTCACCTGGAAGCCTCATGGTCTTCAATTTTACGTTTCCAGCGAACATTTTCCCCAAGTACGTGCAAGCTCTGGAATGAACTACCCGTTGCTGTGTTTTCCTGCGCTATGACTTCTTTAAACGAGGTTTAAGAAGAGTATTTTCTTTACGATAGGCAACGGTCTGGCTGAGCCCCTGGTATTGCAAAAGTCCATCTGCGGCAGTACCACTTACCATCAGGTGTGCTGCCCGCTCATTTTACACCATTGGCAATAAAAAAAAAAGCATTGTGGAGACTTTGTAACGATAGTGACGATAACTTTTGAAGCTGAGCTTATTTTCTATGATGATACTCAAATTGTGAACATCATTTATTTGATTTAAGATATTGAAGTTGTAGGAAGAGTTGGGTAGTAACTTTCGTCCCAAATATTTTGTGCGAGGTCATTTATTAATATTAAGTATCCTGCTGTTTCTAGAACACCTTGCAAGCCTATTCACATCACACTGGAGAAGAAGTAAATTAATTACCTTTTGCGTAGATCGTTTTGAAGGTTTTGCGTTAAACCTCAGATATAAGGAGTTCACAATGGTGTATTTGATTCGTTGTATAGTTATCAAAAATAATGAATAAGGTTGTTTCAAGATGGAAACCTTTTTTTTTCTGGGTGTGCTATGGTAAGCGCACATGCGGTCCATTCCGTCCGGGGTGAAAGGACGGCGCGCGGGCCCATAACCCACCCGTACCCACGTCGCCTTCGTCGTTGGGCCGACCACCGGAGCAGGGTGACTTGTCGTCAGTGGTCGGCCCGACGGAATATCTTTTCGGGTACCCTCACCTCTCGACGTCCCTGTTCCGGAAGATGCGAACCTTGAGGAACACTGGACACCGCTTAATATGGGTGTGATTCCGTTGTATGAAAGCAATGAAGATCCAATTATAAGAAAGTTTGTAGTTTTATAGGTATTTCATATAAAAAGGTACACAAAAGATGAAATATATAATATTTATTAAGAACCATTTGAGTTATATGGATTAAATATGGTTAGATATTTTAATTTTTTTAAGCTTTACCCTAGAATGCATTATGATTTTTGTTTATAATGAAGAGAACGAGTATTGGTGCAAATATAAAAAGTGTACAATAACAGTTAAATTATTCAAGTACTGTTACTGTAAGTATAGTTTGTATATTTATTTGGCAGGAACATCGATGCCGTATTCTGCTTTAGCACGCTCTCTATACTCGTTGCGCCATTTGCCAGTAGGGTCATACTTGGCGCTGACTTCGTTCCAGAGGTCAAGATGGTCACTGATTAATTTTTTGATAATTCTGACAGTTGTATCCTTTTGCTTGTTCGTGCATTTAGAGCATTCGGTTTCAAGAGCATCTTGGATATGATCTGAAGGAATACAATAAAATATTAGATTCACATATAAGTAAGTACTAGTTTAGAAACTAGGTAAATTATCATTTAATAGATGGAGTAAAACAGGTAACGTGATTTAACGGTAAATTTTTGTTTATGGATATTATTGCCGATAACTCACCATAAGTCGATGGTAATTGTAGCTTTCATCCATTTATCCATATGCCTATCAGTCTACAGTTAGACACACATCATCCTCGGAAGGTAGTCACGAAGGGAGTACCATACGGCCATATGTCATATATAAACAAATGTCCATGATGGACGCAAACTAATCCTCCTACACCCTTCAAACACAACAGCTTAAAATTACCGAAAATATGGTTCAAAATAAAAGTCTAAATTTCTTCTTCTGCGGTGATGGCACGTATCCAAGTCTCGCACGATATCTACAGCGCACAAAGAAAGAGGGTAACAAATTCTACTTATATTTTTACCTTAAAATTGCCGTAATAAATAATGTAGAAGTAATATTATATTTATATGAAAACAGTGTAGGAATATGATTCCTCATCCCTTATTTTTTCTGTATAATATGTATATATGATATGCATATAATGTCTCAAAACTCAAAATATGGCCCTGTCTTAACCCGTCTGATAGGCGTGGTGTAATAGGTAAATTTTCCTTCTATGGTAGTGGAGGCCCGGCATTGAAATGTATTTGAGTCTCAGCTCAAATGACAATGATGATAATGTTTTTATAATCATATTTTGATCATAGATATTACTCCTTACCTATAGAGACACGTGTGTAAACACGTTTTCCCATTAGAATTGTTCAGGAATTAATTGATCACTATAAAATATTGTAATTCTATAAATACGAAGTTTTATATATGTATATAAGTAAAGTAATTTGCGTATACCTTTGAGTTCCTTGCCCTCCGCAGTGCATGGACCCTTATCCAAGATACAGTCGCTGTATCCCGCGAATAAACGTTCATTACCCATGATCTCATCCACATCTATGTCATCGTACTTGTCACTGTATTGTTCTTGGGCGAAAGCCACAACGAAGAAGGCGCACAGCACTAATAGATACTTCATAATTGCCTGCTAGAGTTAATGTGTGTAGTTATTATTATAGTTACAACTAGCAACCCGCCCTCGGTTCGCTTCGGTTTCTGTCGCCTTATCCCTTGTAGTTCCCGTTCCCGTGGGAATACCGGGATAAAATATAGCCTAGTTTACTCCCTGATATTATAGCTTTCCATTGGTGAAAGAATTTTTTAAATCCGTCCAACCGTTTTGAAGATTACCCGGAACAAACAGACAGACAGACAGGACAAAAAATATAAAGTGATTTTTAGGCATATGTATAGTGCAAATAACCGTGTGAGCATGAAAAAAGCCTATTATTTTGACATTACAAACAGACACTCCAATTTTATATATTGGTAGAGATTAATAGGTATATTGTCGTAACTAATGGAAGTATATACAAAATTTAGTTTTCAATATCATCGCTTGTCCGCCTATGAGTATTAATCTCACAATTTTCTTTATGCTCGAAAGTATATGTACATATTGATGTGTCTTTCATCGTACGTATTAGTTATTGGCAATATTTGAGAATATAATTGTTGCCCAGATGGCATCAAATGGAATTAGCCAGGGTCTAGGAAAAGCTCTTAGTCACCTTTTAGGACTCCCACGAGCAATGTAAGGATTGGTAGTATTTGTAGCCGCTACTATAAAGCATGACTGCGTTGAGAATTTTTTGGTAGAAAATTAATATAAAATTTTCCAGCATTGGGACTTATAATTTTGTAGTGGGCGTTTGAGAATGTAACATAAAAGTCATTGGTAATAGTGTAAATGATATGGGTATAAAATAATCAATGATAGTATGATACAGTGAGTAGTAGTATTATACAGTTTATTTGCTGTTAACTTACCTTTATTACTGGCCTATTGATGAGATATGATGTCTTTTCTAACCCCAAGTCAATATTTATACTCTTGAGACGGCTGTTTTCATTAATTTTTTAGGTTTTTAAACATGAAGTTAGTGTACAGGACGTTCTGTAGGCATATTTAAAAATATAGGTACGCATTTTAATTTGTACGTCAAAACTACTTGATATGTCTATACATATCAAGTTGTTTTGACAAAGGATCCGAGGCATGTTATAATCTTCTTCTTCTACGCCGGTTGTCGATCGATGCAATATGTCAGTTTAATTTGTTTGAATTGCATATTCCGGTAAGATGCTTCAAGCTAAGTTGTATGATCAGTCAGTCCTCTATCCGGGATCAGCTGTCTTTGGAAATGCTTGTACTGGCCTTGTATGAATCATTCAGCTTAATTTTTATAATTATGTTTTGACGATGACTGATGATATACTTATTCTGTTTATTTCAATCTATATTGAGTGATGATATAAGCAGAAGTTTATGGAGAAAATCCATTGTAAAATTATAACACTGGAACTAATATTGACTAAAGATATTGTATACATAATAAATGATTTGAAATTTAAGTTTTTCGTGGATGTAAGGATTGTGTTGTTTCAGTGATGGAGTTATGTGGATTAGTTGACGGGAATGTGTATGCTTTTGCTTACCCTTTATGGATAAAGTCTTGAAATTGCCTAATTATTATTTTCAGAACACGCTATATATAAGTGTTATAGGAAGCGGGACTATTTTATACTTAAAGGATAACAAGATTATTCTTAATTGGATTAAAAAAAAATTGTGATGATTAATATTAACTAATGTTAATTTAATAATAAATAAAATAATAAAAATAATTAAACACTAATATGTTTATTATAATTGTAGTACTGTGGCTTAGTTATAATATTGAACGTAGTCTACAAAGACGGTTTAATGTTGTACTAACTGAAAAATATTATTTTATCTCTTGTGATCGATGCAAAGACTAACTAGAATATGTAACAACAGTCCTATTATTTGCTGTAAATACTAATATATTGTAATGATGTATTTTAGAAAATTGTGGGCTTTTAAAAACTATATTGTATATATTCATCAAAGCTTGTAAATATGCACTATTTGACATAGGGTTCACGATGAGAATATTACTCCAGTCATCTGCAGCTGAACCAGCCGTCATTGTGTCGGATGTCCGTCATGAGTCTATGTGTCGGAACTGCTGTGACTGGGAACGGTTATTTTTGGTGTATCCATATATTTATGGGGTTTTTCTTTTTTTTTGTGTGGTTGGGCTGCGGTCGGCGCGCCTCCGCACCACTCCGTCCGGGGTGACAGAGGGGCTTAAGCACGCAACTCCCGCAACCCACCCGAAAACCACCTCGCCTTCGTCGTTGGGCCGACCACCGGAGCAGAGTTAACTTGTCGTCAGTGGTCGGCCCGACGGAATACCCACTACGTGGGGTACCCTCCCATCGACCGACATCCCCCCCTTGGGGAGGACGTCGGTCTTTCCTCACGCGGTCGGCCTCTCGGCGGGTGACGGACTAATCCCCGGTTACGTCACCCGCGGCCTCGGCTAGGGCGGCATGAGGCGCAGGTAGTTGCGCCTGCGCCGCCCCATTCGCCGGCGGCGGATCTCCTCATCGAGGTTGTGCTCCTCGCGCAGGCGATCCGCCGCCTCCTTCTGCGAGATCACTGTCTCGCAGAAGGCTGCGACCGCGTCCCAATTTCCGACGCTGTCGACCATCGCCCTAGCGATGGCCGGCAGCGTCAGGTCGGCACCGATGATTGCGACGAGTTCACGGCGCTGAGTGGCCCAAGCGGCGCAGGCCTCGAGCGTATGCTGCGCCGTGTCCTCGTCGCAATCGCAGTGGTGGCAGGACGGTGTACTCTCCCTCCTTACGACCTTGTGCAGGTATTTGGCGAAGCTCCCATGCCCCGTCAACACCCGCACTAGTCGGAAGGAGAGCACCCCGTGCCGCCTTTCCAACCACTGCATCAGCACCGACCGGAAGGCCTCCACGATTCGCACCCTGAACCGAGGCCTCTCCAGCCGGACTGCCCAACGGGCAATGACGTCTCGGCGGGCGTCGACGCGCCAGGCGGTGAGTTTCCTCAAGGAAACAACACCGCCCTCCCCGCGCACCCCCGACAACCGCCGATACAACACGGCGAGCATTTCTGCCTCCAGGTCCCACGGGGGAGTCCCAGCCAATAGGCACGCCGACTCCGTCGCCACCGTGAGGTATCCGCGGATGGCCCTGCCCGCCGTGACCCTCTGTGGTCGCCACAGAAGTGCCCTAAGTCGGACGGTCAAGGACCCCGCCCACACGGAACCACCATTGCCCGTCGAGCACCAGGCCCAAGTACCTCATATGGGCCCGGATGCTGATGTCAACCGAGTGGACGGTGATCGAGACACCGATGGGAGGGCTCATACGGCGCCCATGGAACAAGAGGGCCTCCGTCTTGTCCAGGGCAACCCTCAACTCCAGCGCCTCGATCCGCCTGACGATCTCTTCGGTGCCATAGGTCGCCAGGCTTACCGCCTCTTCTAGCGTCCCACCGAGGGCTGTGACGAGCGTATCGTCGGCGTAACAAATCACGCCCAGCCCGGGCGGGAGGCTCCCCCGCAACGCCCAGTCGTAGCCGATGTTTCACAGGGTGGGTCCGAGGACCGACCCCTGTGGGACATCGCACGTCATGGGCGTTCGCACAACGTCCCCTGCTCGGTTGGTACAGAGGACGCTGCGCCCCACCAAATAGTCTGCCACTAGCCGCCTCAGGTAAGCTGGCACTCCGTGATACCGGAGCGCCTCCCTGATGCAGCTGAATGGCAGACTATTGAATGCGTTGGCGATGTCTAGGGACACCGCCAACAGCACTTCCCCACCGGTGACGGCCTCAGTCGCCACGGCCCTCAGGCGCAACAGAGCCGCGATCATCGAACGACCCCTCCTAAACCCAAACTGGGCGTCCGACAGATCGGGCCCCGTGCCGACGAGGTGCCGCTCGATGCGGGCAGCTACCACCCTCTCCAGTAGCTTGCCCGTGTCATCGAGCAGCACGATAGGCCTGTAGGCCGAAGGCGACCCCGGAGACCGTCCTGGCTTCGGCAAGAGCACCAGGCTTCCCTCCTTCCAGCACCCAGGGAACCGTCCGGACGCTAAACACGCGTCGAACAGCTCCCTGAGGCGGGGACCCAGGTGGTCGAGGACCAGGCCCAGCACGCGGTTAGGAACACCGTCGGGCCCGGGGGCAGTCACCAGGTAGGGGCGACCCCAGGGGTCACGCTCGAGACTGTCCAGCATCTCCCGCCGACTAACGTCCTTGGCGGTACGGACGGCCAGCCTGAAGGCAGACCGCGCACTGCGGTAAGCCTCGTACAGCTGGCCCTCCCGCTCAGCGTCGCGGTGGCGCGCTCGGCTGCGGGTATAGGCCCTCCGGGCACGTATGCACGCGGCCCGAAGGTCCGCCAATTCTCGGGATCACCAGGGGACCGCATTCTTCGGGGGCAGACGCCGCACACGGGGCATGGCCGCATCGCAGATTTGCGTTAACGCACAGCGGATGCGGCCGGCCTCGGCATCCACCCCGTCCGCCTGGGGCGGTGAGGACAGCCACGACTGAACGATGGCTGCCTCCGCCAACAGGTCCCGATCCAATCGACATGCATATATCCCCTAGTCATCTTTTCACTTCAAAGTCTCACGAGCTCGCTCACGGGCAAGGAGGTGGATTATATAATTCCTACATGGTGATTGTTTAGAATTTTACTTAAGAAGTGGTATTCTGTGTGAACACCAGAAAGAGCACCACTAACACTAACTGCGATCACTAACTGCCAAATGTCGTAATTATATGCAGTAATACGTTTATTTCATAATCTCAGCTCATAATTGCCACTGCTGAAACTTATGTTACTGTTGAACTGACCACTATTTTTCTTATATTTTTTATACTTTTTATTTTGTATACCTTTTTTTTTCTATTTATATTAAGCATAAATTTATTTCTTGTTATGATAATTATCTTTAGCATATCCTACGCCGAATAAATGCATTTTCTTTCTTTCTTTCACTGTTAGGTTTGAGTCTCCTCCATAACAGGAAGTAAATTGACCTGTAGTTCTTTTGATTTGCGTTTTTCTTCTCTTGCATAGATGTTATATACATTTTATTTCCATTAGTCGTCTTTTACGCCATCCAGAATTGATCGAGAATGGTATGAAAGTAAATAAAAAATCTAAAATAAAACAATTTTTATGGAGTTTAATCGCGTTTGTATTTGATTTTTATTCGCCCTAGATTTTGGGCATTTTTCGGTACTCATCGTCACGGGAGGACTGCAATTCCTCCTTTCAAGTAACAATAGCTTTCCTTCAGATATATAGTTTACCATAGACATCAGAAATATTTAGTACCTATAAGTAATTATTTTTCACTGCTATTCGAAAAAAATCGCTTATATACGATACGTAAAATATACATAACAATAAATTTAGTTGTACTCATAAAATAGTTTATTATGAAATTACGATTATGAAGAGCAAATTAAAATTAAAAGAACAGTCATAAACATCATATAATTACACAAACAAATATGTAAAATTTTTCATATTATTTATTGGATATAAAAATGCTACTATGATATTAATTGTTGCATCTACTTACAGTTCTTTACAGACCTTCACATTGTCCATAGTTAGCGAGTTGGCCTGATTACACTAGAAGTGTAATCAGGTTTGTCAAACTTTAGTACAATATGCTAACTTAGGTTTCAGTACGGGATTGTAGATTGTATATCTCCGTTCCAAAGCAGAATGCATATGCATATATAGAGAGAAAGAGAGCGTATGATTTTAATGCAAAGTTGTTGTTTTTTTTTGGGGTGGGCTACGTTCAGCGCACCAGCCGCCCGGCTCCGTCTACGCGCACCCGCAACCCACGCGTATAGCACGTCGGCCTGGTCGTTGGGTCACCGGTGCAGAGTTCTTTGACTTCAGTGGACGACCTGACGGAGTATAATACCCCGAGGGAGTGCCCTCTTCCGTCGACGTCCCTTACCGGGACGCCGATCGCCGTCGCGAGGCTAACCTCTCCGCGGGTGCCCGGACTAAATCCCAAAAAAATTGTCACAGTATATACTCTGTGTGGTCAGTTATATCAAGAACATCTAGACATAATGAAAACAAAATTAGTTATCAATCGTTTGCCACTTTAAAAATAGTTTAAAAGGGTTTGCCATTTTAAACCTTATTTTTTGGTAGACCATGGTCTCAACCGTGTGATTTAAATTTTTTTAAACGGGCTTTATATATAATCATGACATTTTGGCAATATTAATATTTATATTGGCTATTTACAATAGGCATTTAAAATAACCGGAACGAACGGCTCAACGTACTTTTCGCAGTACTATAACACCTGGCAAATAAATCATATTCAAAAAAATACTGAAAACCACAACACACTTTTAGTTTTAAATTATCTAGGAATTTAATTAACATTCATAAAATAAGTCTTAAATATTGTGCAATGTATTGATCAGTAAATGAAAAGTTTTCTTATCACAGATTGCATTGATGTGAAACTTAATTATGCAGTACGTAGGTAGATTTAATGACTTTTACTGTAGCAGACTGTACAGGGCATTGATTTTTTTTTGTATAAAGTTAGATAGCTGAAACTGGTTAGCATTGTTTTGAGATTTCCTTTTCGGGCCCCCAAGTTAGAGTATACAAATAGCGTAGACGTCTAAGTATAGGTATTAGGGCTTTTTTTTGGGGTGAGTTGCAGTCGGCGCACTCCTCGCACCACTTCGTCCGGGGCGACAGAAGGGCGTAAGCACGCACACCCGCAACCCACCCGAACACCACGTCGCCTTCGTCATTGGACCGACCACTGGAGCAGAGTGACTTGATGTCAGTGGTCGGCCCGACGGAGTACCCCGAGGAGTACCCTCCCATCGACCGACGTCCCCCCCTTGGGGAGGACGTCGGTCTTTCCTCACGCGGTCGGCCTATCGACGGGTGACGGACTAATTCCCCGGTCACGTCACCCGCGGCCTCGGCTAGGGCGGCATGAGGCGCAGGTAATCGCGCCTATGCCGCTCCAGTCGCCGGCGGCGGCGGCGGGTCGCTTCGTCAAGGCTATAGGTATTAGGGCTGTGCGTTCGATTTTCACACATGATCTTACTTTGTATGTTTCACGGATGCGTTTTAAAAGTTTCGGTATATTTTGTCCTTTATAAGTCAAAATTTATCAATAGAATATTTAGAAGCAGCAATTTAAATTGCTTTGTTTTCGTTTGACATTTTAACAACATCATCAACGTCTCATATGTCTCACTGTCTGCCTCAAGTATAGAGGAGCCACAAAGAAAATTACTTCTTTTATGGCCACTCAGAAGAAAGGAAGTGGTGTGGATTCATTGTATTGTTATATCTTTACCACAGGGATAATAAGCTCCTATTATATTAAAATAATAAAATTATTATTTACTATTTAAAAAAAATTATATGTAAATTTGACATTATAAATTTTAAAATCTCAATTATAAGTATAAATTAATTAAATGTAATTTAATATTTTATAATGCAAGTAATATATATTTTTTTATTATGAAATATATTTTATGCCGAAAGATTAAATACAGTGACACTAAAAGAATGAAATATGTAACAACTTATGTAATTACCTGTATTTGCAATAAATTAATAATAAATAAATAAAAAATAAAGAGAATCCAAAAGAGTTACGTATGACGACTAGCTGTACCTTATTTCCACACATCCGCTTGCGTCTTCATGCAAATTAGTTCTAATCAATGGTATTATTTTCGCCAATATTTGTATTCTCAAATTTATTAACAAAGGAAAGTATCTAAATTCTACGTAATTCTATGCAATGTAAGATATATATGTCACCGGATTATTGTACGAACCGTTAGTTTATTAACTATCTAGTGAGATTATAAACTATCGATATATTGTGAACGGACACAAAAATTTACAATCTAATGCTTATATTTTCGTAAGGTTATAAACTGACTATGTTCAACCGTCAAATTGTGATTTTAATACTTTTAACCATCAGTTCAAAAAGAAATGACCCAATCACAGCACTGTCTTACAATTTCTCGCCTGCGAATTTGTGAACCGTCCTCTGATTGGTTGGCATTATAGATAGCATGTGTTCGTGTGCATAGAGTTACAAACATAATTATCAGCAATTAAAAAGCTCATTGTCAGCAAATAATAAAGTACATTATTAAATACCACCAAAAACTGTTTTTAATATCTTCAAATTGATGTAATGGCGCTAAAATAATAATGGTGGCGGGGCAGCGCCTTTGCGTTTTGTTCACAATTTGACGGTTGAACATAGTCAGTTTATAAACTTACGAAAATATAAGCTTTAGATTGTAAATTTTTGGTGTCCGTTCACAATCTGTCGATAGTTTATAATCTCACTAGATAGTTTATAAACTAACGGTTCATACAATTTTACGGTGACATATATATAGATTTTATTTTATACCGCATTTCGATCATCCTCATAATTAAAAATAATTGTACCAATAATGTTGATAAAGCAAAAAACACGTGAACCATTAATTCAGGCTAGTGCAAATCGGGGTTCAATTCCTCTAGTAACTATCTGCATGACGAGGAAAACGATAATAGTATGATGGGTCTAGAAAGGAAAGGATTACACAGATATTAGAATCTCCAGACCACTGTCATGGTGGATGGCAATCATTCATTATTCAACTTATATATATTTTTTACAGAAAACACTGCGCACTAGGCACGCCCAAATATTAACCACGTGCGAGATTTAATAATTGAGGTTTCTTTATGCCTTCTTTCTGAGAGATCAGAGCTTCCACGAAGGCGGCAATTATGCTCAGGCAGAAAATTATAACGCACCAACAAAATTAATTGTCGTGTCATACCTGCAAATTTTATACTTTTTATTTTGTATACCTTTTTTTTTCTATTTATATTAAGCATAAATTTATTTCTTGTTATGATAATTATCTTTAGCATATCCTACGCCGAATAAATGCATTTTCTTTCTTTCTTTCACTGTTAGGTTTGAGTCTCCTCCATAACAGGAAGTAAATTGACCTGTAGTTCTTTTGATTTGCGTTTTTCTTCTCTTGCATAGATGTTATATACATTTTATTTCCATTAGTCGTCTTTTACGCCATCCAGAATTGATCGAGAATGGTATGAAAGTAAATAAAAAATCTAAAATAAAACAATTTTTATGGAGTTTAATCGCGTTTGTATTTGATTTTTATTCGCCCTAGATTTTGGGCATTTTTCGGTACTCATCGTCACGGGAGGACTGCAATTCCTCCTTTCAAGTAACAATAGCTTTCCTTCAGATATATAGTTTACCATAGACATCAGAAATATTTAGTACCTATAAGTAATTATTTTTCACTGCTATTCGAAAAAAATCGCTTATATACGATACGTAAAATATACATAACAATAAATTTAGTTGTACTCATAAAATAGTTTATTATGAAATTACGATTATGAAGAGCAAATTAAAATTAAAAGAACAGTCATAAACATCATATAATTACACAAACAAATATGTAAAATTTTTCATATTATTTATTGGATATAAAAATGCTACTATGATATTAATTGTTGCATCTACTTACAGTTCTTTACAGACCTTCACATTGTCCATAGTTAGCGAGTTGGCCTGATTACACTAGAAGTGTAATCAGGTTTGTCAAACTTTAGTACAATATGCTAACTTAGGTTTCAGTACGGGATTGTAGATTGTATATCTCCGTTCCAAAGCAGAATGCATATGCATATATAGAGAGAAAGAGAGCGTATGATTTTAATGCAAAGTTGTTGTTTTTTTTTGGGGTGGGCTACGTTCAGCGCACCAGCCGCCCGGCTCCGTCTACGCGCACCCGCAACCCACGCGTATAGCACGTCGGCCTGGTCGTTGGGTCACCGGTGCAGAGTTCTTTGACTTCAGTGGACGACCTGACGGAGTATAATACCCCGAGGGAGTGCCCTCTTCCGTCGACGTCCCTTACCGGGACGCCGATCGCCGTCGCGAGGCTAACCTCTCCGCGGGTGCCCGGACTAAATCCCAAAAAAATTGTCACAGTATATACTCTGTGTGGTCAGTTATATCAAGAACATCTAGACATAATGAAAACAAAATTAGTTATCAATCGTTTGCCACTTTAAAAATAGTTTAAAAGGGTTTGCCATTTTAAACCTTATTTTTTGGTAGACCATGGTCTCAACCGTGTGATTTAAATTTTTTTAAACGGGCTTTATATATAATCATGACATTTTGGCAATATTAATATTTATATTGGCTATTTACAATAGGCATTTAAAATAACCGGAACGAACGGCTCAACGTACTTTTCGCAGTACTATAACACCTGGCAAATAAATCATATTCAAAAAAATACTGAAAACCACAACACACTTTTAGTTTTAAATTATCTAGGAATTTAATTAACATTCATAAAATAAGTCTTAAATATTGTGCAATGTATTGATCAGTAAATGAAAAGTTTTCTTATCACAGATTGCATTGATGTGAAACTTAATTATGCAGTACGTAGGTAGATTTAATGACTTTTACTGTAGCAGACTGTACAGGGCATTGATTTTTTTTTGTATAAAGTTAGATAGCTGAAACTGGTTAGCATTGTTTTGAGATTTCCTTTTCGGGCCCCCAAGTTAGAGTATACAAATAGCGTAGACGTCTAAGTATAGGTATTAGGGCTTTTTTTTGGGGTGAGTTGCAGTCGGCGCACTCCTCGCACCACTTCGTCCGGGGCGACAGAAGGGCGTAAGCACGCACACCCGCAACCCACCCGAACACCACGTCGCCTTCGTCATTGGACCGACCACTGGAGCAGAGTGACTTGATGTCAGTGGTCGGCCCGACGGAGTACCCCGAGGAGTACCCTCCCATCGACCGACGTCCCCCCCTTGGGGAGGACGTCGGTCTTTCCTCACGCGGTCGGCCTATCGACGGGTGACGGACTAATTCCCCGGTCACGTCACCCGCGGCCTCGGCTAGGGCGGCATGAGGCGCAGGTAATCGCGCCTATGCCGCTCCAGTCGCCGGCGGCGGCGGCGGGTCGCTTCGTCAAGGCTATAGGTATTAGGGCTGTGCGTTCGATTTTCACACATGATCTTACTTTGTATGTTTCACGGATGCGTTTTAAAAGTTTCGGTATATTTTGTCCTTTATAAGTCAAAATTTATCAATAGAATATTTAGAAGCAGCAATTTAAATTGCTTTGTTTTCGTTTGACATTTTAACAACATCATCAACGTCTCATATGTCTCACTGTCTGCCTCAAGTATAGAGGAGCCACAAAGAAAATTACTTCTTTTATGGCCACTCAGAAGAAAGGAAGTGGTGTGGATTCATTGTATTGTTATATCTTTACCACAGGGATAATAAGCTCCTATTATATTAAAATAATAAAATTATTATTTACTATTTAAAAAAAATTATATGTAAATTTGACATTATAAATTTTAAAATCTCAATTATAAGTATAAATTAATTAAATGTAATTTAATATTTTATAATGCAAGTAATATATATTTTTTTATTATGAAATATATTTTATGCCGAAAGATTAAATACAGTGACACTAAAAGAATGAAATATGTAACAACTTATGTAATTACCTGTATTTGCAATAAATTAATAATAAATAAATAAAAAATAAAGAGAATCCAAAAGAGTTACGTATGACGACTAGCTGTACCTTATTTCCACACATCCGCTTGCGTCTTCATGCAAATTAGTTCTAATCAATGGTATTATTTTCGCCAATATTTGTATTCTCAAATTTATTAACAAAGGAAAGTATCTAAATTCTACGTAATTCTATGCAATGTAAGATATATATGTCACCGGATTATTGTACGAACCGTTAGTTTATTAACTATCTAGTGAGATTATAAACTATCGATATATTGTGAACGGACACAAAAATTTACAATCTAATGCTTATATTTTCGTAAGGTTATAAACTGACTATGTTCAACCGTCAAATTGTGATTTTAATACTTTTAACCATCAGTTCAAAAAGAAATGACCCAATCACAGCACTGTCTTACAATTTCTCGCCTGCGAATTTGTGAACCGTCCTCTGATTGGTTGGCATTATAGATAGCATGTGTTCGTGTGCATAGAGTTACAAACATAATTATCAGCAATTAAAAAGCTCATTGTCAGCAAATAATAAAGTACATTATTAAATACCACCAAAAACTGTTTTTAATATCTTCAAATTGATGTAATGGCGCTAAAATAATAATGGTGGCGGGGCAGCGCCTTTGCGTTTTGTTCACAATTTGACGGTTGAACATAGTCAGTTTATAAACTTACGAAAATATAAGCTTTAGATTGTAAATTTTTGGTGTCCGTTCACAATCTGTCGATAGTTTATAATCTCACTAGATAGTTTATAAACTAACGGTTCATACAATTTTACGGTGACATATATATAGATTTTATTTTATACCGCATTTCGATCATCCTCATAATTAAAAATAATTGTACCAATAATGTTGATAAAGCAAAAAACACGTGAACCATTAATTCAGGCTAGTGCAAATCGGGGTTCAATTCCTCTAGTAACTATCTGCATGACGAGGAAAACGATAATAGTATGATGGGTCTAGAAAGGAAAGGATTACACAGATATTAGAATCTCCAGACCACTGTCATGGTGGATGGCAATCATTCATTATTCAACTTATATATATTTTTTACAGAAAACACTGCGCACTAGGCACGCCCAAATATTAACCACGTGCGAGATTTAATAATTGAGGTTTCTTTATGCCTTCTTTCTGAGAGATCAGAGCTTCCACGAAGGCGGCAATTATGCTCAGGCAGAAAATTATAACGCACCAACAAAATTAATTGTCGTGTCATACCTGCAAATTTTACTTCTATTCTATTGGCGTCTTGCAAATATTAGCAGATTTTTGATGGCAGTATCCTAAACACAAGTATACAAACCAAAAGGTAAGACCTAAAAGTAAGGAAGATTTAGACAAATTTATGATGAAGGCAACAGGGTTTAAAATATGCCGCGGGTGACGTGACCGGGGATTAGTCCGTCACCCGCCGAGTGGCCGACCGCGTGAGGAAAGACCGACGTCCTCCCCGAGGGGGGGACGTCGGTCGATGGGAGGGTACCCCGCGTAGGGGGTATTCCGTCGGGCCGACCACTGACGACAAGTAAACCTGCTCCGCTGGTCGGCCCAATGACGAAGGCGAGGTGGTTTTCGGGTGGGTTGCGGGAGTTGCGTGCTTAAGCCCCTCTGTCGCCCCGGACGGAGTGGTGCGGAGGCGCGCCGACCGCAGCCCACCCACAAAAAAAAAAGGGTTTAAAATATAGGTACGTATGATTTTCACGGGTATTCCATAAGAAAAGGTAGACAAAAGATCAAATATTTAAGTATACAATGTTTATTAAGTGCAATTTAGGTTATATATAATAAACGCATTTATGATTATCTTAGCGTTACCTTATAATGAAGGAATTAGAAAAAATAGAAGAAGATGTGTACAATAACAGTAAAATGATTCAATAACTAATTGTACTATAAAGTTATTCTAGCTTGCATATTTATTTGGCAGGAACATCGAAGCCGTATTCTGTTTTAGCGCGTTCTCTATACTCGTTGCGCCATTTGCCAGTAGGATCATACTTGGCGGTGAGCTCGTTCCAAACACCGATGTGTTCTTTGATTAATCTTTTGATAACTTTGATAGTTGTGTCCTTTTGCTTCTGCGTGCATTTAGAGCATCCGGTTTCGATAGCATCTACCAGATGTTCTGAAGGAATAGAATAAAATATTTGATACACATACAACTAGTGGTATAGTTATTAAGAAGATAAATACATTCATGAAAGAATGTAATACTCCACTAATTTTCTTTTTGAGCAGGCTATATGATCAGCGTGCACCTTATTTGACTACCTGACCTAATTTTCCTCATATGCCTCAATAACTAAGCGCGGTAGTTTTTATGAATTGTTTATTGTTATTATTGGCGATAACTACCTAATAGTAATCATAACTTCCATTCATTTATCCATCAGGACTTTTATCGACTTCTACACTTAGATACAGGTGTCCTTAGAAAGTTGAGAGGAAGAGCGTAACGTAAGGTCTTCATATATCACGTTTACACAACTAACATATGTACTTTATGATGGGTAGATATTGATCCTTCTATACTAAATAAATCACACCTCATAAAATTATCAAAAACAACCTCGAAATCAAAGCCTATTTATTTTTCTTCTTCTGCAGTTATGTCATATATTAAAAACCCTTACTTCTAAACTTTACTTCTACATTACATAAATAAAGGGATACCTAGCAAAATATAATTTTAGTTTTATTTTTTATTGCAAACGGTAGCAAACGAGCAAATGGTACACCTGATGGTAAGTGTTGCTGCCGCTCATGGACTTTTGCAAGGCCTACCGTGAAGAAAGTAAAGGGAGTGTAAATAGGCTTCGGCAATACAAAAGGCATCACTAAAACCCACCACACGGAAACACCCTCAGAAAGTTGGGCTCCGACTCTCGCTCACCGAACGAAGCGCAGTAACAAATTGCTACTATTTGGACGTAGATTTTCTGCGAGGGTGTGGTACTACCCCAGACGGACCGGCACGTGGCTGTAGACAGACTACTGTCAACAGTGTGGTGCTATTAAGTCCAATACAATACGGAGATAATAGCCCTTTATCTATAGAAAATTGTCTTACGATTGCTGCAATTAATAGCATTTTTATATAACAATTTTATATTGTATTTATATTTAGATTAGATAGATTTTAGATTTGTTGTATGGTGGCGGCTACGGAAATTAGCAACCCATACAATGCATATGAATGTCGTAAAAGACGACTAAGAGCTTTACATAAACCTGGGTCAACTGCATCTGATGTTGTCTGGTCAACAATTACATTCCAAAGAAGGGTTGACGTCATGCACCAGGCCGCTCATAAAGCTATTGCCAATAACTTTTGTAATATATACTATGCAAGAAGAGTAAATATTGATTCGACCCCAAGTATTTGGGATAAGAAGAGGATGATCACTTGCTTTCACATGTGAGTAAACGTATATACCCGTCAAACTTGTCTCTGAAGTAATGGATCACTAATGTGTATATTTTTTGAACAGCATAGCAGTGGTAGCAGGACAGTGTGCTCTTCCTCCTCACGACTTTGTGCAGGTACTTGGCGAAGCAACTGTGTCTCGTCAATAACTGCTCCTTTCGGAAAGCAAGCACTCTGTGCCTCCGACCTAACCACTCTATAAGTACCGGCTGAAAGGCCTCAACGGTCCAGACACCATACCAAGGCCTCTTCAGCCGGACTGCCCAACTGGCAATGACGTCACAACGGGCGTTGACCGCCAAGCGGCCACCTTCTTCAACGAGACTATGCCGCCTCCCGCCTGCGTCTCCGACGCCCGCCGGTAGAGTCCAGTGGGCAGCTCCACCTCCAAATTCAAAGTATTATCTCATGAAAACTAAAACGATTGAATTACCTTTGAGTGCCGTACCCTCAGGAGTACAGGGACCCTTATCCAGCAGACATTTTTCATATGCGTTCATCAAACGCTCATTATCCATGATCTCGTCTACGTCTATGTTGTCGTACTTGTCACTGTATGTATCTTCGGCGAAAACCACCACCAAGATAGCGCACAGCATTAACAGGTACTTCATGATTGCCTGTGGAGTTAATGAGTGTAGTTAGTGTTATATCATTAGGTAAATATATTTTTTACCCGACTATTAAGGATATATTTTTGTGTGTAGGTATTTTATATGTTTGTTTCTTGTAAATTTCATTATTACCTTGTATCTTCCAAACGATTGGATGGATTACCTACGAGTACCTATATTCGTCTTTAAAATCCAAGTTTCTTGAGATAGGTACTTGAACTAACTAGCAAAAAAATGGCGAATTTTTGAGGCGAATTTGTAACACGTTATAAAAAAATATTAGACCTATCGAGTAGAGTATTAAAATGAAAAGGCGATCACAAAATTACACATAATAATCCAAGAGCCGGAGCAAAAAAGTAGGTTCATAATGTTATATTCTACAGAACGGATGTTTTTTTTTAATGTTTAAGGGAGCCCTCACATGTAAATCTCAGTTGAAAGCATGTGTGGGTGCAAGTTCAGCTGACAAATGCATTTCATTAAATATCTCGTTAATCGTGTATCGTAAAACAAAAATAGTTAAGATTATTTTCAAAGATAATCAATGACATTTCCTATCTATTCGAAACTTTTTTCTATATAATGCACACATTCGAAACTTATGTCGCCACATCTACAGTTTAAGAGCTATTAATAAAACTTGCTCCTCGTCAATTAGTATTATTATAACCAGATGATGACCAGAAGGATACACAGACCCATTGATATTTTTTCGGTTTATAATTTGCATTTGCCTACAACTAAATTTAATGCGCGTATTTAACTTAGGCTTTAGTCTCTTAAACAGGGTTTATATTTTATTTTCATTATGTTGTCTATTCTTAATTTAATTTCGATGTTTTTAGTGCATTAATTTTTATTTGTCTTTGTTTTGCAGTCGGATTTAGTTTTTTTTATTAATTATTATATGTTATTTTAACAAATGGAAGCCTATTTAGAAGAAACCTTATGACTGTCATTGTTCCGCTGCCCTGTATGGGCATAACCACGCATGTCTTTATATCTGAATAGGCATAAACATTGTTCTAGTACTGTCTTCATTTAATTCTCGGTTACACGTAATATGGACGATGGTTTATTTTCCTTTTTTAATATTTTCGTCTGCCAGGCATTATTTTAATTATGCTTGCTGTTGAAATTTCGTAGGCGGAGAAGTTAATATATTAATTTTCTTTAACCCAGAACTAGGACATTTACTATGTGACTTGAGACATGATATTAGTAAAACCAATTAAACGAAATGAAATAATAGACACAATTGAAAACTAATAATGGTGTAAACGGTATAAAATAATGATTGGTACAGTGTAACCTTGGTTAACTTACCAATATTATTAGACTATTGTCTATTGATGAACTATGATAGCAATTCTAACCTTAAGTCACTATTTATACTTTTGAGTCGGATGTTTTGGTTTACTTTTTGTTTTTAGACATGAGGTTAGTATACAGGACGTTCTAAAAGACGCATTCATATATTTTCCATTTCGTACGTATATAAATATTAGATTATTTGACAATCTCTAAATAATTTTTATTTTAATGAAGAAGCTTTATACTTCTATGCTGATTAAAATTGCTCGGCGCAATAAGTTAGCTTTATCATCACCTTTATCATCATCTCAGCAGATATACGTCCTAGTACTGGGCTCGAGTCTCCTCCATAATAGGAGGGGAATTGACCTATTATATCTGGTCAGAAAGGTTTTAATATAGATCTTATATGCATATTACATCCCTTTGTAGTCATCTTACTTACTTTACTCAGCTCGGTTCATTTGTACAAAGATGTGTCAATTTTATAGTATGTTTAGTGAACCAGTAAATGTGGGCTAAGTTGTATGATGAGCTCTTGGTTAACAGTCAACTTTTCTTAGAAATGTTTCAAACAGTCTTCTTAGAATCAGCACTTTAATTTTTGAAAATACGTGCTGATAATGTACACCGTAATTTATTTCTATTTCCGTTAAAGATATGAACTCAAGCTTATAGGAAAAGTGCCTTTTCACATTTGATGTTAAGCATATGCCTTCACTTCAAACAGATTAGTTATAAAGATTAATTAAAAACTTTAGGGTAAAATAAATAGTCCCACTATTTATTTTACTCTAAAGCTTTTTAGAAAAACCTAACAATCTTGGTCCTTTACCGAAGTTAAGCAATCAATCATGGTGGTTCATTCAATTAGTAAAACTGTAATGGGCTCTACTCAGATTTCCGTTCGTTTCCGTTCCTCCGTTCGGTTTGGACAGGGTGAAGCCAGACCATTGTTTGTCAAAGAAAATGAAGTAGAGTCATACAGTGGCAAAAACAATACTGAGTGATGATGTATGTGCTATATTAAAAATTATGACATTTTCAATGTAATAGACAGTAATTTCTACCTATTCCTGTCACAATATTTAGACTGCCGACTGGTCGAGTGTTATAAATATTTATGTTTCTGTTGTAGAGAGTTCCAAAAGTTAGGTCCTGGATTGGAAAAATATAGATTTGCTCAATATGCAGAATTTTACTCTGGTTTCTTAAGCTTTTGGGTTATGATTGCGTTTCAATCCAATGATAGAATATTGGGTTCGTTTAAGATAAAATGTATAATTGTCAATCTTGAGATATTAACAATATTGCCGTGTGGTGACGGAGAAAAAAAAAATCACCATCCCTTATCTTGCCCATGGCTGTCATAAAAGAAGATTAATAGGTATATTATACCTCCATAATCCACATATTATATAATATATCAACATAACATCTATACAAGATAAGGGAAACTCGAAACAAAATCCTATACCAACACGTCTGACCTACTTGGTATAGTAGGTTAATTTCCCTCCTACTGTGGAGGAGGCGTGAGCCCAGTAGTAGGCCATATATGCGCTGAAAATCAAATGAGATTATCTAGTTATTGTTTTTAGAACATACTATATATATATATATGTAGATATTGCAGGAAGCGGCAACATTTAATAGTTAAAGAGCTACAAGATTATCTTTGATTAGGGTAGGCCGACTTTTTATAATTGTATTTAAAAATAGAGATGATGTAATATATTCACTGTAGTGTTTATTGTAATGGTAGTTCTATGGTGCAGTCAATAAACAACGTAGGCTATAGTGTCGAGCTGATGTTGTATTTTACATATTTTTGTTTCTTATGTTTTAGCTATCTAGACCTGTAAATTGCTTCTAAATTCATATTATATCATATAGAATATTCTAAAAAGTCATGTATATTTAAAAATTAAAGACAATTATCAACGAGGTAATGTATTTAGAACTTTGTCGATAAATTCATGTTTAGTAAGGTTTATAATGTGTCAGTCCAATGCCTTTTTATCGCGTAGGAACATGCACCCGCACCTACTTGCGTCCTCTCGGCAATGGTAGGTTATACTGGATTTAGCGTTGAATATGTGTCACCGTTAATGTCTGTTACAAACTACAAGCTGTTTCTGCCTTTCAGGTACGGCAAAGTCACTGGATCATTATTACAGACACTTCGACCAGTTTTATGTCTAATTATTTTAGTATTTCAATTTCACTTGTGCTTTATAGACCTCTTTAAAAGCTTCATGTCCACGTCGACTAGTATAATCGACATGTATATAAAAAATTTTGTCCATGTCACGTCCATGTTGACTAATATAGTCGATATGGACCTAAAGCAACATGGACATGAAGCGACGTAGACATGAAGCGACAAGGACATGAGCGATATGGACATAAAGCGACATGGACATAAAGAAACATGGATATGAAGCATGATAACAATCTGTCAGCCAAATGGGAGCGAAACTACAACGCTTATGAAATGTACTACACGGATTTTATTTGAGAGTTGCCTTCATTCAATATTATTTGCTTACGTTCCTTAATCGTTGGATAAGAAATTCCTCATTTCAGCACGTCCATGTACACTAACATAGTCGATATGGACCTAAAGCAACATGGACATGAAGCGAAATAGACATGAAGCGATATGATTATGAAGCATGACAACAATCTGCCAGCCAATTGGGAGCAAAACTACAACGCTTACGCAATGGGCTGCGCGAATTTTATTTGAGAGTTTCCTTCATTCACTATTATTTGCTTACGTTCCCTAATCGTTAGATTTGACATTCATCATTTCAACCTATCGCTGTCCGCTCCTGGACGTAGGCCTCCCCTTATGTTACGCCATAGAATGCGGGCCGGTGTCTCTCGTATCCAACGACGGCTAGCAACTTTCTCCAAGTCATCGGTCCACTAAGGGAGGGGCGTCCTACATTGCGTCGTCCAATTCGTGGTCGCCACTCGAGAAACTTTCTTCCCCAGCGGATGTTGGTTCGTCGAGTGATGTGGCCTGCCTATTGCCACTTCAGCGTACTAATTCTTCTGCAAATACGGATATATCTCGCAGAGAAATCTTGAGCTTAGCCCGCTCCGTAGTACGCTGAGCAACTTTGAGCTTGCTTATGAGCCCTACATTTAGGGACCACTTTTCCGTGCCGTAAATCATCATTGGCAAGACACACTGGTCATAGACCTGTGTTTGCAGGCACTGAGGTATGTGGGACCAGAATGACATTCATAGAAACATGAAAAACTCATTTTATTTTTAAGCTACTAAGATACTTGTTCTTTTCGTGTAATGGCAATAATCTACAATTATGAGCCATTACTGGTGCCAGTTTCGAGTTATACATTTATTATTCACGTCTTTAGTGGTCGTATTTTAGTCATAATCGTTACCAACCATTGATGAGGTGCTCACAACTTAATCATAACTCCTCTGGAAAATTTGGCAGAATATGAAAATGCAGGCAATTCAGTATTGTATCATATTAACTATATTTCAGCATTTTATCTGCATTACATAAAATAACATTGAATATTTAAAAACGCTACGTGAAATTTGACATTCCCGTCAAAAGTCACTCACGGCTTTATGGCGGGCTATACACAGTATCATCTCAAGTCATTTACGACACATTAGTACATTTCATAGTAAAGAAAATACTATTGAAAAACGTATATCACATCAAGATGTGATTTATTTATTATAATAGTGTAATTTTTGAAAAATAAAGTACTGTTTCTGTATAAGTATTTATATTCCACCTAACAGGTAGTCGTTTCAACCAACTAAGAGAGCACTAGTAGAATAAGAAACAACACTTCTTTGGGAAACTTAGAACACCAACTGCATTTGCCAACCAGCCTGCCTAACGGGGTAATTTTATGTCATCATCATCATTCATCATTTCAGCCTATTGCCGTCCACTGCTGGACGTAGGCCTCCCTCATATTGCGCCACAATGTGCGGTCCTGTGCCGCCTGCATCCAACGACGCCCAGCAACTTTCACTAGGTCGTCGGTCCACCTAGTGGGGGGGCGTCCTACACTGCGTCGTCCGATGCGTGGTCGCCACTCGAGAACCTTTCTTCCCCAGCGGTTGTCGGTTCGTCGAGCGATGTGGCCTGCCCATTGCCACTTCAGCGTGCTAATTCTTCGTGCTATGTCGGTTACACCCGTTCTTCTGCGGATTTCTGTATTCCGGATTCTATCTCGCAGAGAAATCCCGAGCATAGCCCGTTCCATAGCACGCTGAGCGACTTTGAGCCTTGATATGAGGCCTACATTTAGGGACCACGTTTCCGTGCCGTAAGTCATCACTGGTAACACACACTGGTCGTAGACCTGTGTTTTCAGACACTGAGGTATTTTATGTAGTGTATATAAAGTATATATAGTAGTACCTTTCATTTTGCAATTGGTAATAGCGATAACCGTACTGAAATATTTATAACTTCTCTTCAGTTCTTGGAAAAAAACCTTTATAACTAACCTTTATTAGTATATGAAAGTTATTCATTACGAATTTTATTGGGTTTATACTTGATTGATATTTTTTAGACTTTTGGAACATTTTTTAGTGTTAATTTTTACGGGAGGATTGGAGGTCCTCCGCTCAAGGAAAAATACTTTTATTTCAAATATATAATATTCTCTTAAATAACAGAAATCTATATGAAATTATTTTTAATTCCATCAATCCATCAGCCTACAGACGTCCACTGCTGGACAGAGGCCTCCCCACGAGAATGGAACTCGGAACGGTCCTACGCCACTTGCATCCAACGGTTCCCTGCGACTTTGAGAATGTCGTCAGTCCACCTAGTTGGTCGTCCTACGCTGCACCGTCCGATTCGTGATTGCCACATAAGAATCTTTTTCTCCCAACGGTTGTCGATTCGACGAGCGATGTGGCCTGCCCATTGCCATTTCAACGTGCTTATTCTGCGGGCTACGTCGGTTAAACCCGTTCTTCTACAGATTTCCGTGTTTTGGCTTTTATCACGTAGAGAAATATCGAGCATAGCCCTCTCCATATCACGTAGAGCGACTTTGAGCTTTTTTATGAGGCTGACATTTAGAGACCACGTTTCAGTGCCGTGAGTCATCGCTGGTAACACATACTGGTTATAAACCTTTGTTTTCAATTTTTAATTACCACACGAAAAAAAGGCTTCAATTTAGACACATAAAATGTACATAGTAATAAATTTAATTGTACTCATAAACAAGTTGATTATCGAATTACGACTAAGAAGAGCAAAGTTAAAAAAAATATAGTCGTAAACATTATATAATTACATAAACAAAAAAATACCAAATGTTTTCATGTTATTTTATTGTTTTAATTGGATATTATTATGCCTTGCTGATATCTTGCCCGTCGATGTCGTACAAGATGACTTAGGGATATAATATGCACATAAGATCTGTTGCAAGAGAAGGAAATCTCGAAATGAAACCCTATACCAACATGTCTGACCAGCATGGTATAGTAGGTCAAATTCCCTCCCATTGTGGAGGAGGTCCGAGTCCAACAGGACGTGTGTGGGCTGCGATGATGATGATGAATTGGATATTAGTTGGATACTAAAATAATAATGCTAATATCTATACCAATAAATAAAATTGGAGTGTCTGTTTGTAATATCAAAATAATAGACTTTTTTCATGCTCACACGGTTATTTGCACGACACCTATGCCTAAAATAGCGATTAAAAAATTTTTGTCTGTCTGTCTGTTTGTTCCGGGTAATCTTCAAAACGGCTGAACCGATTTCAAAAATTCTTTCACCAATGGAAAGCTATAATATCAAGACGTAAACTAGGCTGTATTTTATCCCGGTATTCCCACGGGAACGGGAACTACGCGGGTAAAACGACTATAACCGAAGCGAAGCGAGGGCGAGTTGCTAGTATACTATATAAAGAGTAGCTCCTTTTATTTATATAGCCTTTCTCTATAGTAATCAGGGTGGCTTTCTAGTCTAAAAAGATTTGTCAAATTTTAATATGCTAATTTATATGTCAGCGTAGGCAAATTATAATGTAATTATTGACAATGTACAATACGTATTCATAATAACAGAAACCAACAGCTCAACGCACTTTCCGCGGCATGAAAACAACTAACAAATAAATAGTAATAACAAAAATACTGAAAACAACTAAGAAATGTAAAATATACGTTTAAATTTTTAATTGTTTATAATATACATAAAAATTTCATTACCGTTTGGTAAACAACTGCACGGTCATGGTCATTTGATGAATTGAGCGTTATAACGTAACTACAATAATGAGCCTTGAATATTATTATACATTGTCATCATCATCATTTCAGCTCATACACGACCCGCTGTTGAGTTTGAGCCTCCTTCGCTATGGGAGGGAAAGTGACCTGCTATACCATGCTAGTCAGACGTATTCTCATAGGGCTTTGTTTCGAGTTTTTCTTATCTTCAATAGATATCATACGCGCAGTATATCACTTAGTCGTCTTTTACAACAACCACGGGCAAGATAGGGGTTGGAGAATTATATTCTTACTCCATCACCACTCGTATATAGTGTACTAATCAGTAACTAAAAGATTTTTCTTATACATGATCACAGATTATATTGATATAGAACTTAATTAGAAAGACCAATAGCCGCTGATTAGGCTTAACGACTTTTCTATGGAAGACTGTGCAGCCGGCATTGAAGTTTTATGTTCTATTCTGAATAAAGTTAGATAGACGAAAATAGTTGCCGTAGGGTATTATTTTGAGATTTCTTTTCTGGCCGCGATGTTAGACTGCAGAGATGGCGTAGTGGCCTAATATTAGAGCTTTGCATTGGGTTTTTGCATTTACATAGGCTCACAGAGGACGTCTACTGTCTAGTTAGGTACATCCACTTTCGAGGAAGAGGTCAGCCGACGAATCGTTCGGGAAACTTAAGAGGATCTTCTCGTCCAACATACCTAAGTGTCTGAAAACACAGGCAGACCAGTGTGTGTTACTAGTGATGACTTACGGCACGAAAACGTGGTCCCTAAATGTAGGCCACAATACCAAGCTCAAAGTCGCACAGCATGCTATGGAGCAGGGTTTGCTCAGGATTTTTCTGCGAGATAGAATCCGAAATATGGAAATCCGCAGAAGAACGGGTGTAACCGACACAGCAGGAAGAATTAGCACGCTGAAGTGGCAATGAACAGGCCACATCGCTCGACGAACCGACAACTGTTGGGGAAAAAAGGTTCTCGAGTGGCGACCACGTATCGGACAACGCAGTGTAGGACGCCTCCGCACTAGGTGGACCGACGACCTGGAGAATATTGCTGGGTGTCGTTGGATGCAGGCGGCACAATACCGTACTCTGTGATATAACATGAGGGAAGCCTACGTCCAGCAGCTGATGACGATAGGCTGCAATGATAATGATAATGTTGACAGATGGCGTCGACGTTTTCCAGAAGAGTGTTACAATATTGGCTGTAGTTTACAGCCTTCAATTTTATATTTCTCTAGTCCATACAAAATATAACTCATCAGACTTTATACAGAAAACTGGGTCTTCGACGAAAGGATTGGTATATTGGTACACAATGGATTGGTATTTCATTAATAGGGCTAATCATTAAGTCTGCTTAACTTTGTTATAATTGTACGCAGAAGCAAAAAGTCTATGGCGTTTCATCTTCTTATATATCTAAGTATATATTTCTTGTGTACTTATGTATGTCACTGAACTCCTCCTAAACTGCTGGACCAATGATGATGAAGTTTTTGTGTGTGTTCAAGGGGATTCGAGATTGGTTTAGATTCACAATTGGACCCGGTAGGTGGCGTTGCTGTCGATTGTAAGGACAATTATTTATATTTTATTTGAACAGGTCTGTTGAGTCAGCTAGTATAATTAAAAGATGACTTTGTAGACAATGTGTAATTCATATATAATAAAAAATACATAAACATTAATTAAAGGAAGTTGATGTGTTGAATTGTGTTGTTGTTGTAATATTATGAGTACCTACATCTCATAGCTGGTAAATTAAAATTACTTACATTATCACACATTTAGATCTTTTAGTTTATCGTTTTTTATTGCCTGATCAGTAGGTTCGGTAGATTTTATATTTATCGAATTGACTAACGTTAGAAATTTAAATAACCGGCAAATGACTGATGTTTTTTTTTTAATTTTTTTATGGGTGGGCTATGGTAAGCGCACACGCGGTCCATTCCGTTCGGGGCGATGAAAGGACGGCGCGCGGGCCCATAACCCACCCGAACCCACGTCGCCTTCGTCGTTGGGCCGACCACCGGAGCAGGGTGACTTGTCGTCAGTGGTCGGCCCGAACTAACTGATGTTTAGGAATTTTTGTGTCTATTCATCCGGGAACTTATGGAGTAAATCTGATGCTCATAAACAGGACATGTTCCCAACGTATATGGTGCTGCTTCCCTTACGGAACAAACCTAATTCTTTGTCAATTGCTATTTACTCAATTTTTTTTTGAGTGTGTTGAAGATGTTGAGAATCATCATCATTTTAGCTTATATATGCCTCACTGTTGGGCTCGAGCCTCCTTCGTAATTGGAGGGCAATTGACCTTCTGAACCACGCTGGTCAGACGTGTTGGTAGGGTTTTATTTCAAGTTTTATAGATGTTATACGTATATTAATCCCTTAGTCGTCATTAACGACACTCACGGGAAAGAATTACATTCTTACTCTGCTGAATTATATTCTTACTCTGTCATTATTAGATACAAATAAATTACTAGTACTTGATAAACATCCTTATTACTTCTTGGTATGTGAATCTAATCTTTGGTGTAAGAATAGAATTCACCACCACCTTTCTTGGTCACACCCAAGAAGGCGGTGGTAAAATATATTCTTACTTACGTGATGGTGTCGTAAAAGACGCTCAAGCGATATAATATGCAAATAACTTCTATGCAAGAGAAGGAATACTCGAAATAAAATCCTATAAAAACACGTTTGACCAGCGTGATTATAGTAGGTCAATGGCCCTCCCATTGTGGAGGAGGCTTGAGCCCAGCAGAGGGCCGTACATGGGCTGAAATGATGAAATCAATTACTAGTATATCATTGGATAATTCTTAATATATACATAAGATCTGTGCAAGAGATGGTAAACTCGAAATGAAACCCTATACCAACATGTCTGACCAGCATGGTATAGTAGATCAAATTCCCTCCCATTGTGGTGGAGGCCCCAGCCCAATAGTGGGACGTATGTGGGTTGCGATGATGATGATGATGAAATAAATAATCGGTCTTATTATTCCTTGGTATGTAAATCTGCAATATATATAATGTCTACGATAATTATGAGAATGTTTTATAAAGTGGTAGGACCACAATGCCGACAATCGTGTGTCTACAGGCGTAGGCCGGTTTGTCTAGGGCAGCTATACTCTAAGTGTGTTCCGCGGAACCCTAGGGTTCCGTGATACCTCTGTCGGGGTTCCGCAAGAATTTAGAAATAAAAAAATCAAAACACCTCTCTCTGGTCGCTCCGCGGCTGTGCGGACTCCGCGGCCGCGCGGAGACAAAACGCTATGAATGTTATTTATTTATTTATTTGTATTTGTATAAGCTTGTGTTACATTAGCTGGTACAATATCTCATAAGTTTGGTCTCAACAATTTTATACTTGTACAACGCGTTCGCTCTAAGTTTGCCGGTCTGTGGAATGCGCGTACCCTCCCCCACGTGACAACAAAACTTATAATGTGTCATAGTTTTACCCAAATATCTAACGTACACAATTTTTATTGTTACAATTAAATAAAAAATTTCGAACGTCATACACTCATACCTATCGCCAGCGGCAAACTTAAAACGAGCGGGTAGTATACTTGTAAGCGCTCAGTCTCTTTGATAAAAGCCGCCTCTGAATTAGACGCTATAGTTGTCAACTAGCGACTTTCGTCTCTAACTTCAAAGGATAAAGTCGATATTGTTTACAACGCTATTTTTAAATTTCTGTTTTTATTTTTGCTTTTTGTTTATCAAAGGTGCCGACTCGAGTATTTTCGAGAATATTTGAGATCGAGTCTAGGACTAAGTATAAAAGCGGCGATCGCGCGTTGGCGTCGTCTACTCGCCCGATCCCTTAAGAAAGACATAGTTTCCACTATGCCTCCCCTAAAGAGACCCAACCTCCCCCCCGCCTTTGAGGACGAGGAGAAATCCGAATGCCTGGCCGACAGCCTAGAGCAACAATGTACGCCAAGTACCACATACCCCGATGCCGAACAGCACGCCCACGTCGATAGGGAAGTGGTGTGGCGAGCCTCTCTCCCACAACCGCCGCTAGATACAGAATTAGGTAGGGACGACGCCCCAAGTCAGCCTATCCCAGCAGTCACCATAGATGAAGTAGTTTCGATCGTCAAGGGACTACGCCCTAGGAAAGCCCCCGGTTCGGACGGCATAACCAATAGAGTTATTAAACTTTTTCCCACGTCCCTACTGGTCCTTCTGACCTGCATTTTCAACGCAGCGCTCAATAACAAAATCTTTCCCGCTCAGTGGAAAGAAGCCGTGGTAATAGGAATCCACAAACCCGGCAAGAACCGATCCGAACCCAGTAGTTACAGGCCGATAAGTCTTCTTAACGGTCTTAGCAAAATGTACGAGCGCGTAATCCACCAAAGACTAAGAATCTTCGCCGAGGAAAACCACCTCATACCACACGAGCAGTTTGGCTTTAGACCCAAACACTCGTGTGTCCATCAAGTCCATCGTATCGTGGAAAGCATCAACGTAAAACTGCAACGCAACCTTTTTACGGGGATACTCTTCTTCGATGTAGCCAAAGCCTTCGACAAGGTATGGCATAATGGCCTTATCTTTAAGTTATTCCAACTAGGAATTCCCCACTACCTCGTAATTATCATACGAGACTTTCTAACAAATCGTAGCTTCCGCTACAGAGTAGAAGGGACACTCTCTTCCCCGCACCCGATCAGAGCTGGCGTACCGCAAGGTTCAGTCCTCTCACCCCTTCTATTCTCGCTATATACTAGCGACATCCCCAAGTCTAAGCTCGTGCAGTCAGCCCTCTACGCTGACGACACAGCTATATTCGTATCCGGGCTTAACCCGGACGCCGTCACTCGTAATCTCCAAACTGCAGCTACTGCCCTTGGCAAATGGTTCCGGAAATGGAGAATAGACATTAACCCAGAAAAGAATCAGGCGGTCATGTTTCACAGGAGATGTGCCGACCTGCACCCCCCCGATAGCTTCACTCCAGTCCGCATTTTTGACAAGCCCATCCCCTGGGCGTCAAATGCCAAGTACCTAGGCGTCACCCTTGACAATCGTCTCAGCTTCGCTCGACACATAACCACTGTGCGCTCGCGTGCAGCGTTCGTTATGGGTCGTTTACACAACTTACTCAACCCAAAGAGTAAGCTGTCGCTCAAATGCAAAATCCGTCTTTACACTGCCTGCATACGCCCCATCATGTTGTATGCCAGTGTAGTATTCGCTCACGTTAGGCCACACAGGATCCATAGGCTACAAACACTTCAGAATAGGTTCATGCGTAAGGCTACGGGCGCACCGTGGTTCATACGCAATGCCGATCTCCACATCGACTTGCACTTGCCGACCATCAGGCAATATATGAAACAGTGTGCCCGTAGATATTTTGATTCTGCCACAACACACCCCAACCCCTTAGTGGTCGCTGCGACCAACTATATCCCGTCCCGCATCTCGAAGGTCACTCGACCGAGACTTGCTCTCGACGAGCCCGACGACGAGATCACGATAGCTCAGAATACAGCATACACGGCCCGCGAAGCCGCAACAAAGAAAAGACCACGGTTCCGTCCTCGCCGTCGAGGTGCGAAACCGTGCCGCGCAAAAATAAATAAATCTAAAGTGGGACCTCCCACATTGCCCTCAGCAACGCCCCGAGCCGAGGTTCGTACCCCACAGGGGGTGCCCTTGGGCCACGTTGCTTAAATTTTTTGGGTTGAGAGCCCTCAGCGCTCACCACTAGTCCGCGTAAGGGTGTAACAGCCATCTGAGGCTAACACTCCTTGTCAGAACAAAAAAAAAAAAAAAAAATTGGCGTCGTCAGTTGATGATTAGCGTTCGGAGCGATAAGTTACTACCTACTTACAAGCTCGCTAGCGAGAAACTAGTGTTCATTGTTTTACTGCCTGCTGTATTCTGTTGTCTCAGTTTTATACATTTCTTCCCTGTAGGTTCTAAATTTAGTCTCTTATACGCAGTAACGATTGTGCATTATTTAAACTCCACTATCCTGACTTGTAACATTATAAATAAAGAAGAATGGAACGTTGGCTTAAAGGTGTTAAACGTGTTCCAACAACATCTTCTAATGACGCTGAATGTTCAAAAGCAATGCGCGCGGAGAATTTAGCAATCACCGATCCAGAAGATGATGCCACGAGTGCCACGACGTCAAGCTCGACGGTTTCAAAGACGAAAAAAAGGAAGTATGATGAATCTTATATCAGTTTCGGATTTGTTGATTCCAACGGCTCACCTCTCTGCATGCTCTGTAGTAAACTGCTTCCTAATAGTTCCATGGCACCTGCCAAATTGCGTCGACATTTAGAAACCGTACACCCCGAGACTAAAGACAAGAATAAAGAATTTTTTGTTCGCAAAAAAGATCAGTTATTAGAAAGTCAAAAAAATATGATGCATGTAACACAAACTACCAACGAAAAGGCCACGGAGGCATCATACTTAGTTAGCTATCGCATTGCACAAGCAGGTGAAGCGCACACTATCGCTGAGAAATTAATAAAACCATGTGTATTAGACATAACAAAATGTATGCTTGATGAAAAATCTGCAAAGCATCTTTCTACTGTTCCGCTATCAAACGATACTGTTTCACGACGAATCCATGATCTGGCAAGCTACGTCAAACAAGAACTAGTTACACGTCTACAAAATACACGATTCGCTTTGCAAATGGACGAGTCGACTGATGTCGCTGGTTTGGCTATCCTGCTGGTTATTGTGAGATATCCATATAAAAGTTCTTTTGAAGAAGACATGCTTATGTGTTCATCGCTGCTTACAAACACTACCGGGGAAGAAATTTTTAATAAAATAAATATATTTTTTGAAGAACATAATCTCAGTTGGAACAATTGCATTGACATTTGTACAGATGGGGCCAAGGCGATGACAGGTAAAACAGCAGGAGCAGTGTCACGAATGAAAAATAAAGCGCCTAATTGTAGTTCCAGTCATTGTATTCTGCGATGAAGCAAATGCCGTCTAATCTAAAATTAGTTATGGATGAAGCGGTAAAAATAATTAATTTTATCAAATCACGACCACTACAATCCCGATTGTTCTCATTATTGTGTGAAGATTATGGCAGCAAACATAAAACACTGCTGCTCCATACAGAAGTGCGATGGCTGTCTCGGGGAAAAACTTTAACAAGGCTATTTGAACTTAGAGCCGAGTTACAAATGTTTCTTTCAGCAGATACTTCTTTTAATTTGAAGGACCGTTTGTATGATAAAACTTGGTTGTTCCGATTGTCTTTTATGGCGGATATCTTTCAAAAACTTAACGAATCAAATTTATCGTTGCAAGGTAAACAGACAACAGTGTTTCAGGCCTATAATAAAATAACTGCTTTTAAAAGAAAATTAGATTTTTGGATCATTTGCATTGGTAAGAAAGAAATAGAAAGTTTTACGTTACTCAGTGAGTTTGTTAGCGAAAACGACTCAGAAATGTTTGAAGATAATGTGTTTGAAGAATTGGTCCAATATCTCAGTTCGATGCGCGCATCTTTTGAAAAGTATTTTCCCGAAGAACACAATACAAAAATTAAAGTGAACTCCTGGATTCATAATCCTTTTTTACCCAACTTGGAAAAGCCTGAAAACATGTCAAATGAGATATATGAATCTCTTTTAGAAATGTCATCAGACACAAGTATGGAGTCATTGTTCAAAACGACGCCTCTTAATGATTTTTGGTGCAGAATCCAAGATGAATATGCAATGCTTGGCCAAATGGCTCTGGATATTCTTCTCCCGTTCCCAACTACATATTTGTGCGAAACAGGATTCTCTACCTACGCAGCCACGAAAACAAAATATCGCAATAGACTGGACGCCGAAGCTGATATGAGACTCCAACTTTCTTCCATCAAACCTGATATCAAGCAATTGATGAAAAATAAAAAACAGTTTCATACCTCCCACTAGTTAGATTTTTTCTTTTTTAATGTTTTCTATTATTGTCCTTACCAAGTGGTGAAGTAAATAATAATTAGTAACTGATACATTGTACTTTTATTATGCTGATTAATATAGAATACACTTATAAAAATAATTGTTTTATTGTAGGGTTCCATCAAGTATTTTGCTTCCCAAAAGGGTTCCGTCATTTAAAAAGTTTGAGAACCACTGGTCTAGGGTAATACCACATTCTCACAGAAAATCGGCGTCTGAGTAGTAGCAATTTCTTACTGAAATTCGTATAGTGACCCGGCAACCCATGTTTTTGAGGCTATTTGAGTGTGAGATTTGGTGATGCCTTTCTGCCTGCTGTGTGGTAGCGGCTTCGAATACTACCAACCCTTGCTTTGTTCGTGGGTGTCGTAAAAGACGACTAAGAGCCCTAGATTGACCCGGACCAACTCCATCTGGTACCATTTGGGTCAACGATTACATTCCCAAGGAGGGTTGACGTCAGGCAGGCGGCCGGTCATAAAAGTCATTGCCGAAACTTTTTTGCAATATGTCAAAACAGATGACATATTGCGTCGACCCCAAGTAATTGGGATAAGAGCAAGATGATGATTTGGTGATGCCTTTCGTATCACCAAACCTCATTGTACATATTCGCCGGCTCTTTTATTGTCTTCAAAGGTCCATGAGCACTAATAATAATCACTTACCATCAGGTGTGCTATTTGCTCGTTTGCCACCAGGAATTAAAAAAAAAAAAAGGAACAGAGAAGATCTGCAAAGCATCTTTCTACTGTTCCGCTATCAAACGATACTGTTTCACGACGAATCCATGATCTGGCAAGCTACGTCAAACAAGAACTAGTTACACGTCTACAAAATACACGATTCGCTTTGCAAATGGACGAGTCGACTGATGTCGCTGGTTTGGCTATCCTGCTGGTTATTGTGAGATATCCATATAAAAGTTCTTTTGAAGAAGACATGCTTATGTGTTCATCGCTGCTTACAAACACTACCGGGGAAGAAATTTTTAATAAAATAAATATATTTTTTGAAGAACATAATCTCAGTTGGAACAATTGCATTGACATTTGTACAGATGGGGCCAAGGCGATGACAGGTAAAACAGCAGGAGCAGTGTCACGAATGAAAAATAAAGCGCCTAATTGTAGTTCCAGTCATTGTATTCTGCGATGAAGCAAATGCCGTCTAATCTAAAATTAGTTATGGATGAAGCGGTAAAAATAATTAATTTTATCAAATCACGACCACTACAATCCCGATTGTTCTCATTATTGTGTGAAGATTATGGCAGCAAACATAAAACACTGCTGCTCCATACAGAAGTGCGATGGCTGTCTCGGGGAAAAACTTTAACAAGGCTATTTGAACTTAGAGCCGAGTTACAAATGTTTCTTTCAGCAGATACTTCTTTTAATTTGAAGGCCGTTTGTATGATAAAACTTGGTTGTTCCGATTGTCTTTTATGGCGGATATCTTTCAAAAACTTAACGAATTAAATTTATCGTTGCAAGGTAAACAGACAACAGTGTTTCAGGCCTATAATAAAATAACTGCTTTTAAAAGAAAATTAGATTTTTGGATCATTTGCATTGGTAAGAAAGAAATAGAAAGTTTTACGTTACTCAGTGAGTTTGTTAGCGAAAACGACTCAGAAATGTTTGAAGATAATGTGTTTGAAGAATTGGTCCAATATCTCAGTTCGATGCGCGCATCTTTTGAAAAGTATTTTCCCGAAGAACACAATACAAAAATTAAAGTGAACTCCTGGATTCATAATCCTTTTTTACCCAACTTGGAAAAGCCTGAAAACATGTCAAATGAGATATATGAATCTCTTTTAGAAATGTCATCAGACACAAGTATGGAGTCATTGTTCAAAACGACGCCTCTTAATGATTTTTGGTGCAGAATCCAAGATGAATATGCAATGCTTGGCCAAATGGCTCTGGATATTCTTCTCCCGTTCCCAACTACATATTTGTGCGAAACAGGATTCTCTACCTACGCAGCCACGAAAACAAAATATCGCAATAGACTGGACGCCGAAGCTGATATGAGACTCCAACTTTCTTCCATCAAACCTGATATCAAGCAATTGATGAAAAATAAAAAACAGTTTCATACCTCCCACTAGTTAGATTTTTTCTTTTTTAATGTTTTCTATTATTGTCCTTACCAAGTGGTGAAGTAAATAATAATTAGTAACTGATACATTGTACTTTTATTATGCTGATTAATATAGAATACACTTATAAAAATAATTGTTTTATTGTAGGGTTCCATCAAGTATTTTGCTTCCCAAAAGGGTTCCGTCATTTAAAAAGTTTGAGAACCACTGGTCTAGGGTAATACCACATTCTCACAGAAAATCGGCGTCTGAGTAGTAGCAATTTCTTACTGAAATTCGTATAGTGACCCGGCAACCCATGTTTTTGAGGCTATTTGAGTGTGAGATTTGGTGATGCCTTTCTGCCTGCTGTGTGGTAGCGGCTTCGAATACTACCAACCCTTGCTTTGTTCGTGGGTGTCGTAAAAGACGACTAAGAGCCCTAGATTGACCCGGACCAACTCCATCTGGTACCATTTGGGTCAACGATTACATTCCCAAGGAGGGTTGACGTCAGGCAGGCGGCCGGTCATAAAAGTCATTGCCGAAACTTTTTTGCAATATGTCAAAACAGATGACATATTGCGTCGACCCCAAGTAATTGGGATAAGAGCAAGATGATGATTTGGTGATGCCTTTCGTATCACCAAACCTCATTGTACATATTCGCCGGCCCTTTTATTGTCTTCAAAGGTCCATGAGCACTAATAATAATCACTTACCATCAGGTGTGCTATTTGCTCGTTTGCCACCAGGAATTAAAAAAAAAAAAGGAACAGAGAAGATGATGATATTAGTCTAATTATTGCAATTAGTGGTCGCCGAGTGGTCGAAATTCAGCCATAGTTCATTTAAATTCATTGTTCTGCTACACAATTTTTTTTTAATATTATTTATGTATAATTGTATATTGAGCAAGCTGTATCTCACTAATAATTAATATATAAAGTACTAAGTACAAATGCCTATTAGACATTGTCATCATAATTATGATTGCTTGACATTCGGTTTGACCAGAGATTTTAACCGTAAACAAAAGTGTAGAAGCGCGCGGGTGTGTGTGTGTGTATATGTAGCGATGGCGTTGTAGTGTGCGTAATGCCTTTTTTAATTAATTTAATGTATTTCTAATCCATTATTATATAAAATTTCAGTTTTATGCACTTCTCCTCATTATATACTTCAACTATGCCAAATTTCATACTTGTCCATCCACGTAATTTTCGTAAAAAGGGGTACAAAGTTTTTGCTTCACGTATTAATATATAGATACCATATAAATTATCATATAGTGTAAAATTAAAATATTATAATCCCGTTCAATTTCGAAGAATTTAACATGTTAACTGTCGTTAGAAAATCCATTATCAATTTCAAACATTTATTTGAAGTCGACTAGTCAGTCGACTTATGAGCAGTCGCTCATAAGATCAATATAGCCAGTAGCTACTGTAATAAAAGCTTCTAAATAAAAATTTCATCTAAATAATAGTAATAAAACTGAATACGTTAATGAAGAATTATAAAACAAAAACGAATAGAAGATAAAAACAAAGCAGGAACTCTTAATTAAGCGTTATATTAAAAAATCCAGTTGGTCGAATGTTTTTCTATACACTATTATTTTTTATACATGAAATTAATCTGAAATCTAGTACGCTTTATTATTTAAGATTGCATTACTTGAAATTAAGTACGATTTTAGTTTGTACTTACATTTAAAGATAATAAGTAAAATTTAAAATTATAATAACACCCGACACAAACTAAAATAATAAAAAAAAAGTATTACATTCGAACTTCAACAGGAATTATCAATTGTCATTTAACGATCATACTGGCACGCGTGAAGCACTTTTAAACGACTAATCATACACTATTACATTATTTTGGAGCTCATACTCTTACATTGCTGGACCGATATTAACCAAACATAGCTAAGAACCATCGCGAGGAAACTGGCTTTCAAATGAAAAAAGAAAAAAACCGCATCGGGGATTAAAAATGGAGGGGCTTTATGCGACTGCAATATCGTTGATACATAAAATTAGCCATCTAATCTATTTGTATATTTCTCTAATCTCTATTGGGAGAGGATGATTGAGTTCAGTTGTGGGATATTTATGAGCTGAGATGAATGTGTTCATTTAGCAGATAGTGTAGTATTGATAAACAAAATGTAATCATCACATGTTGCACGTACTAAGTACTTTATAAAATACTTAATTTCTTACTTCAATACTTTATTTTCCGCGTGGTGTCGGAGTAAGAATACAATTCACCAATCCCTTTTATATCCATGGGTGTTGTAAAAGACGATCAAGGGAATTTAATACATTATATCATATCTAGGTAAGCGAAAGAAAACTTGAAATAAAACTTTATAGCAACAGATCTGACCAGCGTGGCAGATCAATTTCCATCTCATTATAAAAGAGACAAAAAGACAACAACACTGCACTAAGGAAATAATCCTTGTGTTGCGGGGGACTTTACAAACATATAACTAACGGACACAAATTACATCCAGATCAAGAACAACAATTTGTGGACCGCACAAAGTGTTGTCTTGCGTGCTCGAACCCACGGCACTGGCACGGTAGGTTGGTATCTTAACCACTACGCCATCAGTGCAATTGTCATCAGTCATCCTAGTTGTAGATGAGGCTCCAGCCCAATAGTAGGATGTAAAATAGTCGTGATGATGACTTCATAACATCCTCTATTATTATTTTAAACTAGCAACCCGCCCTCGCTTCTCTTCGGTTTCAGTCGCCTTATCCGCGTAGTTCCCAATCCCGTGGGAAGACCAGGATAAAATATAGCCTATGTTACTCCCTGATACTGCTTTCCATTGGTAAAAGAATTTTTTAAATCGGTCCAGCCGTTTTGAAGATTACCCGGCACAAACAGACAGAAGTGATTTTTAGGCATAATATGTATAGTCCAAATAACCGTGTGAGCATGAAAAAGGCCTATTATTTTGACATTACAAACAGACACTCCAATTTTATTTATTGGTATAGAGGAAATCATTTTAAATGAAATCATGCAAAAAATATTATTGGGTCGATAGCTATTCGTAATTGTGTTTACTTGGCAGAAATCTCCAGACCACGTTGTCTCGCACGATGCTGTGCTACATAAAACTCTGTTGACTTAACATAATCCAGTTTCAATTAATTACTGTAAAATGTTTTTATGCATTGTCTTTAATAACAAGCCAATTAACATACCTAAGCATAATTACCTTTAATCTAGGCCAATTGTCGAGCATTTTTGATTACGCAGTTGTATCCCTGCGTAATCAAATATGTGTGTAATATTTATCTATTAACCGTATGTTTGAAAAGTTTGATAAAGATTTATTCCTCCAAGTTGCAATCTTTATATATACAAACACAAAAAATGTTTTTAAATTGGTTATAGATTATAAAATAGCCAACCATTGTGTTCTAAACCAGTTTCATTAGAAAAGCAGTAGTACGAACATGGTTTTACACACCACAATGTCTTATCACCCAGTAAGTGGATGCGATCGATTTCAAAGAAATGTATTTTTATTTTTTACTTAATTGATAGATTAAAGAAAAAAGATTTTCCTTAATTTGTACAGAACAATGTCTATTGGATCAGATTATTTTTATTAAAACTAAAATTAGTTACAACAAGAGGAGTCGTAACTGTAAAAAGATCCTACGAATACATAGAGAATTCTCTGGTTTTCTGGTAGATTTAGATTCTATTTAGTATCATCACGAAAAACGAGTTCTGTCATTGGGTGGCAGATTATTTTGTTACGCATTATTGTTGTGCATCATTATCATCATCACAATTTACATACGTCCCACTGCTACACTCGAGCCTCCTCCTCAATAGCAGGAAAATTGACCTAATATACCACGCTCGTCAGACCTGATGTATAAGGTTTTATTTCGAGATTTCCATATCTCTTCATAGTATATCCCTTAGTCGTCTTTAACGAGATCCATGGAGAAAATGGTGGGTGTAGCCCAAGGCGGTGGTGAATTATATGCTTATTCTGTTACCACACGGAAACTTTATTGTGTATATTTAAGGAGTAAATGGTATGACACCTTTTTTGTGGTACTTCACCTAATTCCAAGGCGATGGAAAGGCATAAGGGCATTTACCCTTTTTTTTTGTTTTCGAGTATACTATGGTCAGCGCACATGCCCTCTGTTCCGTCCGGGGTGACGAAAGGGAGGGGCGCGGCCCCATAACCCGCCGTATTCCCTCCCCTTCGTCGTTCGGTCGATCACTGGTACTCGCCACTCTGCGGGTGATGGATTATTTCCCAGTACAGTTATGCGACACGCCCCTACAGTATCTCCTCTCCATTGCTATTGGAATGATCACTGGTAGAGATTCCTTGACCTCGGTGGCACGGTACCATAGAATACAATATCGTCTCGAAAATTCCAGTTTACCTTCTTCTACTACTAACTTCTTGTAAGTGTTTGGTTTGGGATTGTTTTTTATGAAGATAAATTGCGCCAAAAAATGTTTCTTTAAATTTCATAACATTAATAGACTTGGTTGATGTACGGTGGCGATACATTATTATTTTGACATAGAAGATAAGAAACAGGAAGAAGGAAGCCTTTGCTTCAGAGCTTATCAATATATCGCAAGAATCTGTTCATGTCACACGAGTAAGAATTTTTTTCACCTTTTTCATTGACCCTATTTCTAATTATTTCTGGTTTGCGGTGTGCTGTATATTGTAAAACCGTTGGATTTTCTTTTCTTCCTCCATTTTAAGATATTAATGGCATTTGTTAGTGCACAATTATAGGGTTGAAGACATTATGTTGTTTCAAGCCTAAAGACTAATAAATATTTAAAATCTTATTTATATTTAAATTTCAGCTAAATTGGTTTAGTATTTATGGCATTCAATTATCACAAACATGTAAATTTAAATACAGACATATTTATACTAAAGACTACAGGTAAAATAATTTGGACATTTGGATGATAATGAATTTGCGCGATAAATGTGGCTTTATCTTTCTTTATCTTAAAGTAATTATATTATTATTGATGAATATAGCTAATATTATTATATAACGAAACGGTGGTTACGCACATCACTTTTAATTCTAATAACATGGTTAAATTTGATTTTACAAGAAAATATACTCAAAACTCTGTTGCTACAAAACTATAAAATATTTTAAATCCTATAAAAACCAAAATAATGTTAAGACTTATAAGTACTCAAGAGGTGTGAATTTACTCAAAAATAGATAATACGGCAATGCTGTCCTCGTACTTCTGGCGCCATTCACCCGTAGGATCATACTTCGCAGTGAGCTGTTTCCACATAGATAGTTCATGCTTCATAAGGTACTCAACAATTTGGATCGCCTTCTGCTCTTGAATGTATGTGCATTTAGCGCATCCTGTCTGTATAGCATCTCTCACATGTTCTGAAATACAGAATTTGCGAATTTAATTAAATATTAATATAAGTATGTAGTTTAATATAACTATGTATGAATAATATTTAAAACCTTTCTCTAGTAAAACACTTTTTGAAATTTTGTTGGCCGAATTTAAAGTAATTTCAATTTCTTTATATTGCGTAGACACATGATAAATACAGTTAGTATATAATTTCAGTCTCACTATCGGCCTCATAAAAAAGACTCAAATTCGCTCAGCGTGTTTGGAGAGATTTATGCTCGGCATTTGTGATAAAATTTGGAATCGAAAAATCTGTAAAATAATGAGTGTAACCGGCATAGTCTAAAGAATTACGACGTTGAAGAGGCAGTAGGCAGGCCATATCGTTTTTTGAACCAATTTGAGGAGGAAAGGTTTTTAACCTTTCTTCCTCAACGGTTATTGATTACATAGGTTTCTTCAAATTACATAGAAAGACGCTAATTTTCGTAATTGTAAGTATGGTTATTATAGGTATCAAGACAAAAATTTTTATATTATTGGAATATAAATTATAAACATTGATTTAAATTAGATTCAAAATAGAAATATAGAAACGAACAGGACTTTCTTGAAAATAATGCAAGATATATTTGTCTTTATAGTCACATTTATTGCCGTGTTGATAAATCTTCCTTCTAATTTCATACTTCCTTGCATCTTTATAGCTTTACTGAACGTATATAATTCTTATGACACACTTTCTATTGAACTTACATATTTCTAATATTATATTATTATTTACAATATTGTTAACAGCTTTAGCTTTTCCCTAAGTATTCAAAAGTGCTTAACTATAGTTATAGAAGGAAAACAATTCGACGAAAATCTTCAAATTGTAATTATATTTATGTAACTGATTATTCTATGTTCACACAGATTTGTTATATATTTCTTTTTAACTAAGAAACTACAGTGTTATCTGTTTTTTTTTGTGTATCTATTAGCAAGAAATATTAACAACACGAGGTATATTCCCGGATTAATCCGGGCCGGTTACCTTAAGGTAACTTGATGCCATTCCTCCCCTGTGGGCTCCCCTATCCTTAAGAGAACTCCCAGCGTCCGAAGGCAGGGTTCCCACCAACTACACTAACAGATTCCACCTAAGAGTGAACGAGTGGAATTGAGGTCATGACTGTGACCAAATCAAACATTAAAGTCAATTTAAAACGTTTTTAAACGGTTTTAAAATTGCTTTAAATTTCATGAGCTCGTTTTTTTTTGCTCAGTTCTGGTGCCTTTTAGACGGGATACCCTAGGCATAAATAGCTTATAGATTAATCCAAGACTGACTAGGCACTAAAAATAACATAAATACTAGCATATTTTCACTATTGGTTGTGGGCCATGTCCAGTTGAGAAATTAACCCATTATAGCACGCAAGCAAACATCTCGGTACAGAGCTTTTGTGCGAGTTTTCTTTTTCTTGTTGTGATGTTATGTTCTGTTCATATCTTAATGAGTTCTTACGATATTCAATAGGAAGTAGTAATATTTATTTCATTCTTTCACCTTTACCACAAGGAAACTATTCTTTTTTAATAAATAACTTTATAAACTAACAAAACTAACATTAATAACAATAAATATGTGACGTAACAATAAAAAAAAAGTTAAACGTTAAATAGAAGGAAGTTAAAATAAAAAATAATATGCAACAAATACATTATAAATGTATATATATATATATATATATATATATATATATATATATATATATATATATATATATATATATATATATGTATATATATAACTCGCAAAACTGACTATTTTATAGAGACAAAAGAAAAAGTATAATACTAAATATTTTATGTACAACACTTTTTCTTAAACTTATTCCTCTAAACAGAAACATAGTGATTGGTCGTTGCCATTTAAAAAAAAAATGGGTGAAGTCAACAAAGACATTTGCCCATGTATGTTTAATTGGACATAAGCTTCTTCATAAGAGGAATAATAACATAATTACCACGCTTAGTACCTAGCCAGCCACTTGGCTTGACAATCCAAGTTGGTGTCATGAGTTTCCCAGGGGAGGACTGCTTCGCCTAACCCTGGCGATCTCTCAGCCAGTTTTGCCACACCCACGAGCAAGTAAGGGGTGGTATACATTGTATGCAAACCCACCACCATATTTAGATAGTTTAATAAACAAATAAAGTGACCGGGATTTACTTTTGAGCTCCTTGCCGTCCATGGTGCATGGCCCTCTTTCCATGACACATTCGAAGTACTTCCTCAATAAACGTTTGTTCTTTAGAATCATCATAACATCGGTGTTGTCAAACTTGCTGGTATACTTCTTATGAGCCATGACAGTCACCGCGACAAAGCACAGCATTATGAAGAGTCTCATTTTGCCTGAATTACATAATTGATTATTATATTTATGATACACAATATTAAGAGAAGGGAATATCGAAATAAACAAACTCGAAATAAATCAGTGTAGTTTATTGATGGATTTATTTCCTGTTCCTAATAATGGAATGTTTATACTCTGAAAAACACACATAATGATTTTTCCATGTGGACTCATAAGTATAGTATAAATAATTGACTATAAGTGTGCAATTTGCCACAGTGATTGATAACGTGTTTGAAAATTGGAATATTATAATTTACTCGTCTGACGATTTAACATAGTTTTATGCGACTTCCTTCTTTTTTTTTCTAGTTAAATCATAACCGTGTAACTAAATTACACCTTTTGTCTATTGTCATCGCGAGAGGGAGAGAAAATTTTGCCTATTATGCTGGTTATAGAGGTTGGGTTTAGACGGATATCATTTTAAGTTGACCGTTTCTTCATTTGCAGTAAAGATATCAACTTTAAAAGCCTTATTTACCATGACAAAGGAAGATATAGCCGTTAATCCCATGTGATAAGCAACCTCCAGAACTTCATTGTGAAATTTTCCACAGAACATTGAATTGTGTTTCGTCTCTTAACGAGGCAGCCTCAAGGGAAATTTAAAATGCGCATTAAAAGAGCAAGAAGTTTCCACAAATCCTACTCCATCTTTCTTGAGGATAGACTATGGTATGATCGGAGGGGATGGCGCGCAACCCCATAACCTACTATCTAATATTCTATCTAATCTTTTGCCGTGCTAGTTTCTTTTTGAGGTATACAGTAAATTGATTAGCTTTGGCAAAGTAGTCACTCTTCACTTTATTTAAAAATAATGTACCCTAGTTTTCACTCATAGATCAATAAAAGTGTCACTTCCGTCGGCTAAATTAAAGAAAGAAAGATTCTTTAATTTGCATCTCGCTGTCATACAAACGAGGTGTTAAGCCGATCTGTATAATGTCACGCTATCATGATAACTGGGTAATATTACACTAGGTCGTGCTATTAAAGCCAGGCTTAACTGGCTGTAACAAAATTAGTTATTTTATTTAGGCTCTACATTTAATCGCTGCAAAAAAAATATTATAGAAGGCGCAGTAAATCAATTTCATAAATTATAATTCACACTTGATTGAAGTTGCTGTATTTTATTATCTGATTTAATATTAAATTGAACACAATGGAAACAATTGTTTGACAAGATTTGAAATAAGCGGAGTCGTAAAATTGATGTTAAAACAATTTGTTCCAATTATTTAATTATAAATCGTACTCACCCATCTTCTTCACGATCTTCAAAAGCCGAAAGTGAACACGAATTATTGTTGTATAATATATATATAGCTCACAAATATATTAAAATATAAAAATTGCCCTTGGTTTTGTTAATTCTTTTGTTTTATTGTTCGATAAAATTCGCGCAAGTACTTAAAATGCGCTAATTTAACTGCACAGAGTGTTCTTTAAAAAAGAAAAATTAAACTAATTAGAGCATCCTGGTTTCATATAGATATGTAATATCAATGTTATAGCTATTTATATTTAATAAAAGATATTCTACTGTTTTCTTCTATTTGTCATATGGTGACGGAGTAAGAATAAAATTCACCAATCCCTTATTATAATCATGGCAAATTTTAATACTCCTCAATAACTTGTTAAATTTATTGTATTTTCTGTAATACCTAATACCTATCTAATAAAAAATACTTATTTTTATAAGAAGAAGAAGTAGCAGCAAAACATGGAATCCCTCACAGGAACAATAAAGCACATACCGTTGCGAAGTTTAAACATGGTACCTATACATTTCATTACTGAGAAAAAGTCGATAGACTTCAATAGTAGATCCGCTTATTTCATTAATGACTCTATTCGTGGTGATAGAAGTAGAGATGTCTATATAAATATGTTTCTGCTAAAACCAAAAAATAATTAAAGTTTAAAACAGATCAATTAACATTTTTTGTAGGCACAACAATTTTTATAGGCCCTAAATAGTATTCATAAATAATGTATCTTTTAATTGATAAAAAAATCCAGTAATTATAGATACGCTTCACGCAAACTTACAAATTGTAATTTCTTCATAATATTAGTATGAAGCATTTTTATTTTAGTTAAGAACCTACTGTATAGGATTAATATATTTACAGGGTTAAGTTACGAAGTTTGCATCATATATTTGTAGTTACGTGTAATATGTGCACAATGTAAGTAATATTATATCATATCTCTTCTTCAAATTAAGTATTTTATCGTATACAGTATAGCCATAGCCAAGCGAATCAGAAGTTATAGTTGGGTGGCATCACTATATAGTTAAATTTCAATTTTCTCCAAGTAAGTAATAAGATTTTCATTAAAATGTATTCTTTCCTTATTGATCTACTAAGACAAGACTATGATTGATTATAAAATTTACTGCCCGATCGGTTGGAACGATGCTAAGTCGTTCTTCATTATAAGACAAGTACATCACAACGGTGTCGTAGTTCACGCATTTTATATTAATTGTAAATCTACACATTACTTTAAAGTTTGAGTTTTTAATTATTGGTTTTATATTGAATTTCATAAGGCCTAAATTTTTTAAAGTAAGCTCTGTTTTTTTTTTGGATATTGATGATGTATATGTACAAAAATTTATAAATGACCAACATGGGCGCCATTAAAATATAAATGATTAATACTAGCTTATAAAACGTTAATCATGACCGTCTTAGCTATAGAGGTCGTAAATATTGGCCTGTAAAAATCACATCTATCATGACTATGACTCTAGCAACATCCCGAGGTTGTTGGTACCATATAGGATGTGGGCACCATAGGGACCGTCAATTGCTTTAGATTGAAAGTCCTGTGAGCTTACTAGTAGTCTATGATATGATCGCCATCCCAAGTTTATACTTCAACAAAAACAAAACAATGTATTTAAATACATTTATTTAAAAATATTAATATTCAGCAATATATGTTGGTCACATACAGGACTAACAGGAGTAATGATATAAATAAAAGTTAAATGTTACTGTCTTCGTTGGCAAGTTTGAACGAAAACAATCTAAACGATTTATGTGTACGAGTTTTTCGAGTATAAAAACCTCCAAAGGTATGTTCTATCAGTATATAATTTGGCTAGTACACCCCCGTGGGACCTGGAGGCAAAAAATTAAATTAGTACAAAATATATAAATCGTTTTTATTAAAATTGTTTATAAAAAAGTAAAACAAGGAGGTGGTAGATGTAGTATAATATATCTATACCAATAAATAAAATTGGAGTGTCTGTTTGTAATGTCAAAATAATGGGCTTTTTTCATGCTCACACGGTTATTTGCACTATACATATGCCTAAAATACACTTTAAATATTTTTTTGTCTGTCTGTCGGTCTGTATACTTTTGTACTCAATACTTTGCATTCGACACTTTTACTCAATGAGTACTTTTTGGCAAGTATCGTATCGAATAAATGGTAGAAATTATCCATGTTAAACTTGACCTTACGGCTCATGTTTATGGTAACACCATCTAGTTCAAACGAAACGAACCTTTTAAAATGCGGCGAAAGTAAATTATTCTATTCCATTAATCCGTTCACAGACGTTCAGATTTCAAAAAAAAAGCTCATCACGACATAGTTTCTAGGAAAAGTACTCAGTATTCGATACTTTGAAGTATCGATACTTTTGTTTCGATACTTTAATAAGTACGATACTTTTTCTTCGATACTACTCATGAGTACAGATCGATACTTCTTATTCGATATCGGTCCCTACTCTTATCCCAATTACTTGGGTCGACGATCTATTCTTCTTCATCGTATGTAAATGTTTTTCTGTTTGATGTCCTCCTTGTTTAGAAATAGAATTATTGACCAGATGGCAAGAGATGGCATTGGCTCTGATCGACCTAAAGTTTTTAGTCATCTTTAACCCACCAGTAATGATAGTATTCGCACCATACAGCAGAACTGTGCACTGTATTATTTCTAAACGAATGTGGAATATACTTAGTGATGTACCATTAAATAAAAACCCATCATAGATTCTGAACAACAATTTGAAGACCGCACAAAGTATTGTCCCACGTTTATATGAAAAACTCTTATATGTATATTTATTTTAGCCGAGGCCTCGGGTGACGTGACCGGGGATTAGTCCGTCACCCGCCGAGAGGCCGACCGCGTGAGGAAAGACCGACGTCCTCCCCGAGGGGGGGACGTCGGTCGATGGGAGGGTACCCCAATAGGGGGTATTCCGTCGGGCCGACCACTGATGTCAAGTAACCCTGCTCCGGTGGTTGGCCCAACGACGAAGGCGACGTGGTTTTCAGGTGGGTTGCGCGGGAGTTGCGTGTTTAAGCCCTTCTGTCGCCCCGGACGGAGTGGTGCGGAGGCGCGCCGACCGCAGCCCACCCACAATAAAAAAAAAATATATATTTATTTGAATGTATAATATTTTGGTCTAAGATCCCGCTATACAACGACCTTCACCGAGATGTTTATTTGATGAAACTTATTTTTTTGTTTAATTTAATATGTCAATAAATATATTGCATATGAGTTGCCTAACAAATTTTAGTTCAGAGTATGATTAGTTAATTTTTTTTTATACATTGCACCGGTTTGATTATTAGACAAATTCTATATCAATCGAAAGTATGAAGCTCAACGAATATGCAAACGTCGATCAGACCGCAAAATGCTAGTATCGATTTATCTGTTTATACCTGGCTATCCGAGAGTTGTGACCGGAAAAGAGTAGGCAATCTAACGATTGCATATTCTATGGGTTTCATACTTTCGATTGGTATAGAATTTGTCTAATAATCAAACCGGTGCAATGTTCAAAAAATAAAATTCTTTTTTTAATTATTAATTAATCATACCCTGGACTAAAATTTGTTAGGCAACCCATATGCAATATATTTATTGACATATTAAATTTAAAAAAAATAAGTTTCATCAAATAAACATCTCGGTGAAGGTCGTGGTATAGTGGTATCCTATACTATTTGAGCTAATTGTAATATCAGTTAGCATTTTTCATTTGAAATGAAAAAAAAATATGCAAACCTCGATCAACCTGGTACCCAAATTGTTTAAGTAACACCATTATATTTTATTCATTTTTACCATATATTATTTAAATGTAAACATATCTTCATCGCAGCCCACATACGTTCCACTGTTGGTCTCGGGCCTCCTCCATAATGTGAGGGAATTTGACTAACTATACCATACTGGTCAGACATGTTGGTATAGGGGGTCATTTCGAGTTATCCTTCTCTTGCACAGATGGGGCAAGATAGGGAGTGGTGAATTGTATTCTTACTCCGGCACCACACGGAAGAACGTATCTACATATACACGGAAATACGACATAAAAATTCTGCTGTCAATAATGATGTACCATTTTCATTTTTGATTCGGTTTTATAACGATTTATGACGTTATTTTTTTTTGTTAATTTGTTTTTAATAAACATAAAGTCTGGAATAATGTTCCGTAGAAGGTTATAGGTTCGGTCTTTATTATAGGCTTTACTTTAATTATGCTGTCTTACATCTTGGCCTACATATTCGTGAGATTATATATAAATTACATAAGGGCACTTACAAATTGAATTTGAGATATTAACCTACGATCGCGAGAAGACAAAAATAAAAATACCTAATTGTATTATATACATTATATTATAATTTTTAATTAAAACAAACTGGCATTTATGTATGTCAGTAGTATTTTTACAAGGTAAACAAAAACATACTTAAACTCAATAAAATCAATAAAAAAATATGCAATAAATACGCGTACTATATCTAGATATAGTAAACTGTTAGTATATTTATTGCACATTTTTTGTAATTTGCAAACCACAGCAGTAAATCAAATAGTTTCTTTTTGGGGGTGGGCTACGGTCGGCGCACTCCTTGCCCGGCTCCATTCGGGGCGACAGAGGGGCGTACGTACGCACACTCATAACCCACCCTCGACATGTCGCCTTCGTCGTTGGGTCGACCACCGGTGCAGAGTTCCTTGACTTCAGTGACCGACCCGACGGAATACCCCGAGGGAGTATCTACCCTCTCCCGTCGACGTCCCCTACTGGGACGCCGATCGCCATCGCGAGGCTAACCTCTCCATGGGTGTCCGGACTAAATCTCCGGTCCGGTCACCCGTAGCCTTTGCTAGAGCAGCATCAGGCGCAGGTACTCGTCAGTCCCCAGTCGCCGGCGGAGGACCGTGTCTGCGTGGAGTCTTTCCTCCCGCACACGGTCCGCCGCCTCCCTCCGCGAGATGACAACCTCGCAGAAGGCGGCAACGGCGTCCCAGTTCCTGACACTGGCGACCATCTCCCTAGCGATGGTCGGCAGCATCAGGTCAGCACCGATGATTGTGACGAATTCACGGCGCTCCCCAGCCCACGCGGCACACACCTCGAATGTGTGCCGCGCCGTGTCCCTCGTCGTCGCAATCGCAGTGGTGGCAGGACGGTGTGCTCTCCCTCCTCACGACCGTGTGCAGGCACTTAGGGAAGCATCCGTGTCCCGTCAACACGTGCACCAGTCGGAAGGAAAGCACCCCGTGCCGCCGAGTAAATACTATTATTTACTGCTGTGGGCATATACATATTCACTTAATTAGAAAATCACAAAAATATGAATTCTACACGGAAGCTGTCGAATTAATTTAAGATTCGAATAAAAACTCCAATTACAATATAAATAATTTGATATTTCAGCAAAATACAATATAAATATCTACACTAATATTATAAAGAGGCAAGATTTGTTTGTTTTGAATAGGCTCCAAAACTACTGGACTGATTTCAAATATTCTTTCACTGTAATATCAGGGAGTAACATCCTTATCCTTATCCTTACTAATATCCTTACTAATATTATAAATGCGAAAGTAACTGTCTGTCTGTCTGTCTGTCTGTCTGTCTGCTACGCTTTCACGTCTAAACCACTAGACCGATTTTGATGAAATTTGGTACAGAGATGGACTAAAGCTTGAGAAAGGACATTTTTTTTTTTTTTTTTTTTTTTTTTTTTTTTTATGGGTGGGCTATGGTATGCGCACGCGTGGTCCAATCCATCCGGGGCGATGAAAGGGCGGCGCGCGGGCCCGTAACCCACCCGTACCCACGTCACCTCGTTGTTGGGCCGACCACCGGAGCAGATGTGACTTGTCGTCAGTGGTCGGCCCGACGGAATACCCTTTCGGGTAACGTCACCTCTCGACGTCCTGGGACGTCGGTCGCCGTCGCGCGGTCAGCCTCTCTGCGGGTGACGGACAATTCCCCGGTCCGATCGCCCGCGGCCTCGGCTAGGGCGGCATTAGGCGCAGATACTCGCGCCTACGCCGCCCGAGTCGCCGGCGGCGGAACGTGTCGCCGAATAGGAGCTCTACTCGCACACGATCCGCCGCCTCCTTCCGTGAGATTACGGCCTCACAGAAGGCGGCGACCGCGTCCCAGTTTGAGAAAGGACATAGGCTACTTTTTATCGCGAAAAAATGGGTATAAGGGGTTGAAATAGGGGATGACATTTTGTATGGAAATTCGTCATTTTCGATGATAGAACCACGAATCTTTGTATTAAGACACCTAATAATAAATAAATAAATATTTGTTCAAGCGTTTTGGAAATTTCATTTACATGGGGATGAAATTCAACCCCTAAAATACCAAAAAGCATACAGCCGAAACCACTGGGCCTAGAAACGTATTTTTTTTTACACCATCGTATTTCTTGGGGTGCACGAGCACTAGCAAAGGATTTTTGGAAATTAACCCCCTTAAGGGGGTGAAAAACATATAGTCTTTCACATCTAAACCGATTTTGATGAAATATGCTACAGTGATGGACTAAAGCTTGAGAAAGGATATAGGCTACTTTTTATCGCAAAAAAATGTGTATAAGGGGTTGAAATAGGGGATGACATTTTGTATGGAAATTCGTCATTTTCGATGATCGAACCACGAATCTTTGTATTGAGGCACCTAATAATAAATAAATAAATATTCGCTCAAGCGTTTTGGAAATTCCATTTACATGGGGATGAAATTCAACCCCTAAAATACCAAAAAGCATACAGCCGAAACCACTGGGCCTGGAAACGTATTTTTTTTTACACCATCGTATTTCTTGGGGTGCCCGCACGGAGTGGTGCGAGGAGCGCGCAAACCGCAGCCCAACCCAAAAAAAAATAGGGGTTGAAAAGCATATAGCCTTTTACGTCGAAACCACTTAACCGATTTTGATGAAATTTGGTACAGAGATGAACTAAAGCTAGAGAAAGGATATAAGGCTACTTTTTATCGCGAAAAAATAGGTATAAGGGGTTGAAATAGGGGAAAGTATTTTCTTTTTACGTCGTCTTATTTCTTGGGGTACACGAGCACTAGCAAAGGATTTTTGGAAAATCATCATTAAGTGGGTGAAAAGCGTATAGACGAAACTCTTGGAGCTAGGAACGTAAAACTTTCTATGCAATTCTCTTTCTTTTGTTGTAAGTGAGCTCTAAGAAATTATTTTATTAAAATCAACCCCTAAAGGGGTGCAAAATATATAGCCGAAATCATTAGGCCTAGAAACATGGAATTTTGTATAAAGTTTCCTTTCTTGGGGTAAAAGATTTTTGCAATTTTAGCCCTAAGGGGGTGAAAAGTGTTTAACCGAAATCACTGAGCCTAGGAAGGATCATTTTATTACACGGTCGGCTTTCTTGGATTACCCCCAGATTTTCTTAGTGCTCACTTACCAAGCACTATGAAACAATTTTTGGCAAGGATAAGCGAGCTCTAACAAAGAATTTTTGGAAATTCAACCCCTAAGAGGGTGAAAGTGTATAGCCAAAGATACCGGGCCTAAAAATGTGAAATTTCGCATACCGATCGGTTATTTGGGGTAAGCACTCACTAAGAAACAATTTTGGGCTGCCCCAAAAGGATAAAACACATATAGTCGAAGACACCCAGCCAATGATATATCATCATTATCTTGCTCTTATCCTAATTACTTTGGATCGACGCGATATGTAGGTACTCTTCTGCCATCGTAGATATATTACAAAGGTTCTAGCAACATTTTATGACCTGGCGCACGACATTGGTGGCCAGACGGCATCACCGGTCCAGGTCGATGTAAATCTTTGTCTTAGTAGTATTTTGCGATACCCACGAACAATGAGAGCATGGTAATATTTCTAGCAGCTACCAGACAGTAAGTTACAATCAAGATATTATTAAAATTTTCTATCTCTACAAATGAATAAATTTGAAGCGTCTGTTTGTCTATCAAAATAATAGGTTTTATTTATGCACACACAATACGGTCCAAATTTTTTTGTCTGTCTGTCTATTCGTTACAGGTAATCTTCAAAATGACTGGACCGATATTGATTATATTTTACCATCAGGTCTACCAGTCGTACATAAGGAATAACTTAGACTATATTTTATCCCAGGTTATATTTTATCCCGGTGTGGCTGAATTAAGTCGATTTTAAAATTATTTCACTAATGGAAAGCTATTTTTAAGCGAGTAACATATTTAAGCTATTTTTATCCCGATATTCCTATGGGATCGGGTACAATGTCGATGAAATCACGGGAATTTAATGGTTTTAAAAATTAATTCACTAATGAAAAGCTATATTATCAGTGAAAGGCTATTTTCATTCCGGTATTTGCCCAGGAACGAGAACTATACCGGGGGATGTCGAACAATTTTTAAAATTCTTTCACCAATGGAAAGCTACCTATGTTGTCAGCGAGTAACATAGGCAATTTATATCTCTGATATTTCTGGGATTAATATTTTTTTTTTTTTTTGGTATGTATGTGTGTAAATTTATAATATCAGCGAGTAACATAGGCATTTTTTATCTCGGTATTGGCATGGGAATTTCTACGTGAATGAAACTGCGGGTGTTTGATTGATATAATTTTTTTTCACCAATGGAAAAGTACGTTATCAGAGACTAAAGAAAGGCATATTTATCATCGTATTTGCACAGCAATCTGAACTATAAGGCTGGAAGTAATATTCAAATGTGAAAGTTTGTGAAGATATTTGGATGTTTGTTACTCAATCACGCTTAAACTGTTGAGCAGATTTGGATGAAAATTGACACGTAGATAGAGTATTTCTTAAATTAAGAAATATAATACTCTTTATGCCGATAATATTCTTTACGATAATAGTTCAATATGCAAGTAAATTTTTACGCGGGCGAAGCCGCGGGCAAAAGCTAGTAGGCTATATTTTAGCCCGGTATTTCCACGGGATTGGGAACTACGCGGGTAAGGCGTAAACCGAAGCGAAGCGAGGGTGGGTTGCTAGTAATACATATACATATATAATTAGATTCATCCATACATCAGTTTATCGACTCTTAGTATTACTCAGAATGACCTTGTTCCACCTGCGGGCCTTGTCTTGCCCTGTGTCACCTCCTGTTCCTAAGGTATCCCTTTCGTCAGTCCACTTGGCTTTAATACTCCACCTGCAATCGTTTTTGGTAGCAATTTTAGTCTATTGAGATAAATCCAAAAGACCAGAGGATAATAGGACTTTTTTTTACAAGGATACCACGTATCGATTAATACGGGGTAATAATAGAAAGAATTGGAATATAAAGTGTCTAAATATAAACAAATTTAAAATTATACTGAAATAAAGAATTGCGTCATTCTCTTCTAAAGCCATATATGTAGGTTCCTATGTTGGATATGGATGGTTTAGTACGAACTTTCACCAATGTATTATTTTTAATAGGCTTGTTTTGTTATTACATGCCCTAAGACGGCCATACGACAATCATGAGCGCGAAGTAAAAAATTAGTAAACAGATAGGTTAATAGAACTTTAGTTTCATTATTAGTCTCACTTTGACCATTAACTAAGACCATTAACCATTAACTTAATGACCATTAACCATTAACCATTAACTTAATGTATTATTTGTTTAGCTTAGGTTTTATTTTACAGTCCTCATTTAAAATAATGACTAATTTTAATTAGGATATAATCATTACTTCCGTTAGCGATGGAACGAGTATATAATTAACCAACCCCTATAATGCCCGTGGCTGTAGTAAAAGACGAATGAGCTGTATAATATGCAAATAACTTCGATGCAAGAGAAGGAAACCTCGAAACTTCATACTAGCCCGTCGGACCAGCGTGGTATAGTGGGTTAATTTCTCTCCCATTGCAGAGGAGGCCCGAGCCCGACAGTGGCCCTTATATGGGCTGAAATGTTGATAATTAAAGCTGTTAGACATGTTTTGTAAATAAATTAATAGAAACGATCGTGAGAGCTACAAGTGGCAAATAAGACTGCCGACAAATTGATTATTAGGCCGTTATTCCTATAACTAAAAAATGCAACTGTTAAGTTGCATTATTAGTTTCACCTTGACACTTAACTAAATAATATATTATGTAAGGATTTCTAATGTTTATGCAAGTATTACACATTGTAAATATAACTATTTTTTTTATTCTTTGTTACGGATTTTATCGTGATAAAATATACAGTAAAATTTTTGGGTAATTATACTCTAAATCAATTCTGGAACAGATCAAAATCAAGTCCAGGCTATCAACAACTTGCCTTAAGAGGATACTCGAGTACTTTAGCCATATAGCAAGAAAGGAAGATGCAAATCTGGAAAAACTGATGCCAAACTGTAGTATGGTATGATTTTTTGTAAGGTACGCATTATGGTTTGTTATTTGGCGTGATATATCGTACCGTATATTATACCACCATATTGAATGATATTGGTGTGGTAAGATTAATAAAAAAATGTGCAAGTAGGTAACATAGAAAGTATAGAAATACGTAATATATGAATACTAAGTATTATAACCAACGACTGATTTATGATTGTTGGCACCTAAAATGTACAAAAATTTGAATTCTACGTGGAAACTGGCTCCCAGATTTAAATCTTTATACGTATAAATCTTCTGTTCGTGTGTTTGTAATTGAACTTCTTCTAAATGGTTGGACCGATTTTGATGAATTTTATGTGGCTGCTTCGATGCATATGTGAAAGTTTTCAAGGAGAATTCCTTTTACATTATTTTTTAGATTTGAACAGAATAACGTCTGTTGGGTCAGCTAGTTTTGAATAAAAAGTAATAACAGAAATAATTTAATATTTCAGGAAAATATAACTCATTAGATTCATTCATACATCCGTTTGCCGACGTCTATTGTTGGACATATTCTCTCTACGAGAATGTAACTTAGAATGACCTCAATTCACTCGCCGTGAGTACTTCAACTGCCATAATTCACAGTAGCAATTCTATTCAATTGAATTGGACTCATAACACCATTGGAGAATATTACTTTCGTGCTTTAGGGATGTATCACGTATCGTACATACGGGGTAAAATTGATAAAAAAAACCTAAAAGATAAAGTGCCCAAAACTAAATAAAGTGTACTTAAATATTTATTATTATTAAACTCAAACCGATTTGCTGTCAATACCAATATTGATAACCGTTGTCGAATATCGGTGTAATACGCTTAAAATAATCGCGACCTTATTTCTATTAAGGCACTGTTTAAGCATTATAACATTTCGTAGGTCAAACTATTATGAACAGTTTGTCTAGTATACGATAGCAATGAGAAACAAAACCATCCTTGCATTACAGTCTGATTTAAGAGAGCGTATGACAGTTCAGTGTTATGTTAATAGAAATAAGAGTGTCTTTCGCTTATATCAATATTCATAAAATATTGCTTGTTATTAAGGCGCTAGACAATAACTGTTCCCTCTCTATTTTGCACATCAGGAATTACGTAGAAAGAGAAAGATGGGATATTTATTTTAGTTATTAGACTTATTAGTGATCGTTCTATTACCAACGAAGCGAAACCAAAATCACGGCATGAAACAAATTATTGTTGTGATATTGCTAGTTGATAGCATCTCGTTATTGTCAGTTGTTTGTAGCTAGGTAGTTACCTACCTGATAGCCGTTATGAGTTATATCGATACTGATACGATACATTAGAGACATATCAACTATTTTCAGTTACTTTTTGTTATAGCGGACATATATTTAGTATGGATCAATTTTAAGTGAGATCAATTTCGTCACTACACAGAGATTCGCATCATTATTTAGTAGGATATTTAGAAAATATATTAGGTCTAGTCACTTTACTGGACTCTTTTCTTGAATATATGCTCAGAGACCTTCTATATGATATTCATGAGAGTTAGAAGTAGAAAGTTAGAATGTACATTAGGACTAATGGGTGCATTATTAGACTAACCTCACTTTAACCTTTTACTAAATAATATATTATCTGTTTAGTTTAGATATTGTATTACAATATACGATTACTTAAAATAATCATGTTTTGTTGTATTCTCATGTTCTTGCCTACTTTAAAATATAGTACATGTTATCATAATTATCACCTTCTTAAATTTTTCAAAACAACGATTAGGTATATTTTTTTTATAAAACCTGTTAATTTTAACTGTAATTAAATGTCATTCATCATTTGTTATCATTTCTGCCTATTCACGTCCACTACTGGACGTAGGCCTCCCTCATGTTACGCCACAGAGTGCGGTCCTCTGCCGCCTGCATTCAACAACGCTCAGTAAGTTTCATCAGCTCGTCAGATCAATTAGTGGGGGCGACCTACGCTGCGTCGTCCGATACGTTGTCACTACTCGAGAACCTTTATTCCCCAGCGGTTGTCGGTTCGTCGAGCGATGTTTGCTGCCCATTACCATTTCAATGTGCTAATAATTCGTGCTGTGTCAGTTACATCCAATCTTCTGCGGATTGCCGTATTTTAAATTCTATCTCACAGAGAAATCCTGAGCATAGTCCGATTCATAGCACGCTGAGCGACTTTGAGCTTGGACTTGAGGCCTATATTTAGGGACCATGTTGCCACGCCATAAGTCATCACTGGAAAGTAACACATACTATTTTCAGACACTGAGATATTTTGGACGAGAAGATCATCTTAAGTTGCCCAAACGCCTTCCAACCGAGGTGGATTCGTCGCCTGACCTCTTTCTCGAAATTGGATCTATCTAACTGGACTGTTTGTCCAAGGTAAACATAATGATCGGCAACTTCGAGAACCGCTTTGCCAACTAGGATCGGTACAGAAATGATATAGACATTTGATATGACTCGTTTTGTTCATGTTTATTCGTAAACCCACTAATTGGGATAGCCTACTGACATCGTAGAGCATGGTGGTCCTCCATGGATTCCGCCATGTGCGAGTAGGTAATAGGGATATTGCTATGAAGTGCTGATACGAATAAGATACGAAAAAGAAGGCGTATAGGTCTTTAATTATGTCATGGGTCGACAGAGAGAGGACATACGGTCGTATAACTTGTTACAGCTCCACTTCGCCGAACAACCGTTATAGTGGAGATTTGTCTTCGGTAGGCCACATCGTGAACTGCATTTTTTGCTGTATTTAACAACGACTTTACAGTATCGTTTAAGGCGGCACCCACAGTCGGGCCTATAGGCATAGTATTTCGGAAGGTATTCGGTATGGTATGGTACCATCATCATTATCATCACTCTGATCTTGTCTCAATTACTTGACCTCAAGTACAAGACCTCTTCTTTCATAGCAAATATTGCAAACGTTTTAACGTTTACAATATTGACCGGTCACCTGCGTGACGTCAACCCTCTTTGGGAATGCAATTGTTGAAGTAATCCATACTAATATTATAAATGCGAAAGTAAGGATGTTTGTTTGTTTGTTTGTTTGTTTGTTCGTAACGCTTTCACGCTTAAACTACTGAACCGATTTCAAAAATTCTTTCACCAATGGAAAGCTACAATATCAGGGAGTAACATAAGCTATATTTTATCCAGGTATTCCCACAGGAACGGGAACTACGCCGCGGGTAAAGCGACTGAAACCGAAGCGAAGTGAGGGCGGGTTGCTAGTATGGTTTATATACAACTAGCAACCCGCCCTCGCTTCGCTTCGGTTTCAGTCGCCTTATCCGCGTAGTTCCGTTCCCGTGGGCATATCGGGATAAAATATAGCCAATGTTACTCCCTGATATTATAGCTTTCCATTGGTGAAAGAATTTTTGAAATCGGTTCGATGGTTTAAGCGTGAAAGCGTAACAAACAAACAAACAAATAAACAAAGAAACTTACTTTCGCGTTTAAAATATTAGTAAGGATATACATTGGTATAACATCGTTATAGTATTGGTATGGTATGCGTATAGTGTGGTGCTTGGGTACGGTGTTGGTATGTTGTTAGTATGGTATCTGTATAGAATTGGTATGGGAGTTGTATGCTATTGGTTTGGTGTTGGTGTGGTATTGGTTTAGTGTTGGTGTGGTATTGGTTTAGCGTTGGTATGGTACTTATTTGGTGTTCATATTGGTATATTGTGTTGGTGTTGGTATAGTATCGGTATAAATACTAGTGCGTACGGTATTAGTATGGTAACGGTATGTTATTGGTATGGTGTTCGTATGGGGTTGGTATGGAGTGTGCATTGCTTTGTGGAATGTTATTGTCATTGCTTTTTTTAGTCCAGATTACCTACAAAAACATGAAGTTTTAATGTTGTTGCCGGTGTACACAAAGATATGACGGTAACGACAACTATTATTACATTTCAACTGCACAGATGGCGTAGTGGTTAAGATACCGATCTACCGTGCCAGTGTCGCGGGTTCGAATCCCACCCAGGACAACGCTTTGTCCGATCCACAAATTGTTGTTCTGAGTTTGGATGTAATTTGTGTCGGTTAGTTATATGTTTGTAAAATCCCCCGCAATACAAGGATTATTTCTTGAATAATGGAACTGAATTTGACACGACGAAGCTATGGACATCAGCTAGTTGACAACTGTTGCGATGGAATAACACCATAATTAACATACTTTTTCATACAATAATCATCATCATCATCATCGCAGTCCACATACGTCCCACTGTTGGGCTCGGCCCTCCTCCATAATGGGAGGGAATTTGACCTACTATAGTATGCTGGTCAGACATGTTGGTATAGGGTTTCATTTCAAGTTTTTCTTTTCTTGCACAGATCTTATGTGCATATTATATCCCTTAATTCTCTTTTACGACATCCACGGGCACAATAGGGAGCGGTGATTTGTATTCTTATTCCGTCACTACACGGAATACCACCATAATTCCATATAATACTCGGAAGATATTATTTTGAAGTTAACGAAATTAATTGGCTCCCAATTAATTCTACTACATTGTATAAAAGTGCGTATACATGACGAAAGTGGATAAAATGTGGCATTTATTTGTAAGTTAGTGAAATATAATGCAATACTTCTGAATTTATTAACACGAAATGCTTAAAAGTACGTAATATCTAAGATTATTTAATGAACATTAAAAAAAGATCACAATATTTTTAAGTAGTCAAAAAGATTATCTGTCAAAAATAATTTAATGTAATTATAAAATTGAATTTTAAATAATAATTATAAAATTAAAGCCACAATTTTTAGTTTATTTTTGATGTAAAACAAGAAGGTTATTAATGTTTTTCATACATATTGAGTAGCATTTCTTCTTAGGAAGGACCTTAGCTCATGAACTGTTTAGATATATGATGGTTCCATCATTCTTCATATCCTATCATTGAATTTTGATTATATATTTTCCGTGTGATGACGGAGTCAGAATACATTTCACCACCCCTCTCTTGCCCGTGGGTGTCGTAAAAGATGACTAAGGGATATGCAGTTAACATCTAAGCAAGAGAAGGATAGCTCAAAATAAACCTTACCGACCCGTCTTACTAGCGTCACTATAGTAAGTCAATATAACTATTGCGGATAAGGCTCGAGCCTAACAGTGACTGTGATCATCATGCTTAGCAATCATCATCATCATCACTTTATTGATGTGATACAAGAATATAAAATATTTATGTATCACATCAATCCATACTAATATTATAAATGCGAAAGTAAGGATGTTTGTTTGTTTGTAACGCTTTCACGCTTAAACCACTGAACCGATTTCAAAAATTCTTTCACCAATGGAAAGCTATAATATCAGGGAGTAACATAGGCTATATTTTATCCCGGTATTCCCACAGGAACGGGAACTACGCCGCGGGTAAAGCGACTGAAACCGAAGCGAAGCGAGGGCGGGTTGCTAGTAAAGAATAAATTTTTATTATATACGATGGGATATAGGATTGGATTGAAGGGGTGGGGTTTAATCTGCTGCAACATAATAGGTCCCTTAGAAAGTGACTCCACAATAGAGTCGCGATAACCCCCATACAAAAAAACCAGGAAGCGATAAGCTTAGATATCGTATATCCTTGGGTCCAATGCTACGATTTTTATTTATGACTCGTTTATTTTCATCTTAAGTCAATTATTTTTACAAATACTGCACAATATCATAGTGATTTCTGATATTTACGCGAGTATTACACATCCATACTAATATTATAAATGCGAAAGTAAGGATGTTTGCTTGTTTGTTTGTTTGTAACGCTTTCACGCTTGAACCGCCGAACCGATTTCAAAAATTCTTTCACCAATGGAAAGCTATAATATCAGGGAGTAACATAGGCTATATTTTATCCCGGTATTCCTACAGGAACGGGCACTACACCGCGGGTAAAGCGACTGAAACCGAAGCGAAGCGAGGGCGGGTTGCTAGTTTTAAATAAAACTACTTTGCGGATTTTATCGCCTTTGTATTTGATTTTTAATTGCCCGAAGTGCCGAACACTTTGCAGTGATAAAATACGTAAAGTAGTTTTATTTACAAATATCATAGTTAAATGTCTTAGAATAATAACGTATAGAAGGATAGTGTCCATACGTGAGGCATCAAAAATATGAAGCAAACAATACTACATGCGTGTAAGCGATTACACACGTACCTACACACGCACAACACTATACAAATTATGAAATCCTATTTTGTTTTTATTAATATAAATCGTCGAATTACTTTAAAAATTAATATTAATATACTTTTTATGTTTCTCAAATGTTTTGTGACACTATTTGAATGCACAAGCCATCATAAGTACCTATTTATTTTTTAAGAGTTGCTTACGTACGTGCAGTACAGTGACCTTCTACATTACGCAACGGTTCCGGCGTAAGCCCCATTAGGCTCCAATTGAAATGCTTCACTTTTTGTGCGCGAACCTACCTTCTATACGTCATTATTCTAACGTGAAATGTATTATTATTGAAGTTATACTTCTTGTGGCGCGTTAGGGGAAAATGATCAAAGTAAATTTTTACGATGCACGCACACACCTTCACGAAAAACCTACACACTGAAGATAGCTCATCATCATCATCATCATTTCAGCCTATTGCCGTCCACTGCTGGACGTAGGCCTCCCTCATATTGCGCCACAATGTGCGGTCCTGTGCCGCCTGCATCCAACGACGCCCAGCAACTTTCACTAGGTCGTCGGTCCACCTAGTGGGGGGGCGTCCTACACTGCGTCGTCCGATGCGTGGTCGCCACTCGAGAACCTTTCTTCCCCAGCGGTTGTCGGTTCGTCGAGCGATGTGGCCTGCCCATTGCCACTTCAGCGTGCTAATTCTTCGTGCTATGTCGGTTACACCCGTTCTTCTGCGGATTTCTGTATTCCGGATTCTATCTCGCAGAGAAATCCCGAGCATAGCCCGTTCCATAGCACGCTGAGCGACTTTGAGCCTTGATATGAGGCCTACATTTAGGGACCATAAGCTATAATATATAAGACCATAAGAAGATAGCTACGGAGGGCCTTTTGTTCCATGGCCTCCGTACCGCCGGGCCTCCCGCCGGCGCTTCGATCACCGTGAATTCGGTCACCATCTGCATCCAGGCCCACATGAAGTACTTGGGGCTGGTGCTCGACGGGTATTGGTGGTTCCGGGAGCATTTCCGTTGACTTGTTTCCCGGGTTGTCGCCGCGGCGTCCGCCCTTTCGTGGCTGATGCCGAATGTGGGTGGACCCAGCGCTACGTGCCGACGGCTGTACGCGGGGGTGATCTGGTCGATGGCCCTGTACGGCGCACCGGTGTGGGTGGGGTCCCTGACCGTCCGTCTGAGGGCCCTCTTGTGGCGACCACAGAGGATCATGGCGATCAGGGCCATACGTGGTTACCGCACGGTGGCGACGGAGGCAGCGTGCCTCCTGGCCCGAACTCCATCGTGGGACCTGGAGGCGGAGACGCTCGCCGGAGTTTACCGGCGGGTATCGGAGACGCGTGCCCGCGGCGGTATGGTCTCTATCAAAGAGATCACCGCCTGGCGGATCAACGCCCGCCGTGACGTCATTGCCCGTTGGGCAGTCCGGCTGGAGAGGCCTCGGTACGGTGTCAGGACTGTCGAGGCCTACCGGCCGGTGCTGATGGAGTGGTTGGAGCGGACGCACGGGGTGCTTTCCTTCAGACTAGTGCAGGTGCTGACGGGGCACGGTTGCTTCGCCAAGTACCTGCACAAGATTGTTAGGAGGGAGAGCACACCGTTCTGCCACCACTGCAATTGCGACGAGGACACGGCGCAGCATACGCTCGAGGTGTGTGCCGCGACCATCGCCAGGGAGATGCTCGACAGCATCAGGAACTGGGACGCAGTCGCCGCCTTCTGTGAGGCCATAATCTCACGGAAGGAGGCGGCGGATTGTGTGCGAGAGGAGCTGCACTTCGGTGACACGTTCCACCGCCGTCGACTCGGGCGGCGCAGGCGCGAGTATCTGCGCCTGATGCCGCCCTAGCTAAGGCCACGGGTGATTGGACCGGGGAATTCAGTCCCCTCCTGCGTCACCCGCAGAGAGGCTGACCGTGCGACGGCGACCGACGTACCAGGACGGGGACGTCGAGAGGTGAGGGTATCCGAAAGGGTATTCCGCAATTATATCAATGTTTATACATTCCGCACACACGAACACGCAACACACACCACACAACCACTGACGACAAGTTACCCTGCTCCAGTGGTCGGCCCAACAACGAGGCGACATGGGTACGGGTGGGTTATGGTCCCGCGCGCCGTCCTTTCCTCGGCCCGGACGAAATGGACCGTGTGTGCGCTTACCATAGGCCACCCATAAAAAAAAAAATTAAAAAAAACCCTGACGTTAGCTACTCATGATTTTTTACGATGCGCACGCACACCGTGTTTACAAATGTTCACTAGATAATGCGTTATAATAAAACTTTAAATGTATTAAATATCTTTTTTTCTGTGATTATTGTCGTTTTGTCTATAAACATAGGATAACGCTGAAAATTAAATTTCTGGAAAATTTTCTATCTTGTTACACTAAAGACGTATAACTTCTTACGTGCTTACATAATTACACACACATTTATTGTAATTTTATTACTTAGTCCATTAACTTGTATATTGAGTATGGACTTCTACTCACACTGGTTTGCAATTCCAATAAATATAACAAGGGCTAATGCATGACGTCCTAAAATATACTATAGTTAACTTGAAAATTTTGAATAACCCCCGACACGAACTAAAATAATAAAAAAAGAACTATGTTCTCTTCAACTGGAATTATCAATTAATTGTCATTTCATCAGAAATCGATGTGAAACTTATAATATGCCTCTTTTTGTGTTGAGGGTTAAAAATCCAAAGCAACCCATATACCCCAACATGGCTACATAATTTTACACCGCTTAAGATATCCCTGGTAATTTGTTCGTATGCTGAGGAGCAGGAGTGAAATGGAGTGATAGAATTAAGAACAGAGTGATTAGGGAACGCTGTGTTATGAAAGTAGACCTAGTGACAAGTATTGAGAAAGGTATGTTAACTTGGTTTGGTCATGTAGAGAGAATGAATGAAAGAAGACTATCAAAGAGAATTTATAGGGCGAATGTGAACACAAGTGAGAAGAGGAAGATCACGATCAAATCGGGGACGATCTTAAGAAAGGACAGGTTAAAAGTACCCTAAACCGAAGAACATGCATGAGGATCTCCAAATGCATGTTCTTCGGTTATTAATCTTAATGAATGTGGAGGAGGCGAAAGTGGATCGTAACAAGTGAGCGAAGTGGTCTCTGCCTACCCCTATGGGAACGAGGCGTGAATCTATGTATGTATGTAAATACCGATCGATTAAATAGACATGTTATTTGTATATCTATACCAATAAATAAAATTGGAGTGTCTGTTTGTAATGTCAAAATAATAGACTTTTTTCATGCTCACACGGTTATTTGCACGACACCTATGCCTAAAATAGCAATTAAAAAATTTCTGTCTGTCTGTCTGTTTGTTCGGGATAATCTTCAAAACGGCTGGACCGATTTCAAAAATTATTTCACCAATGGAAAGCTATAATATCAGGGTGTAAACTAGGCTCTATTTTATCCCGGTATTCCTACGGGAACGGGAACTACGCGGGTAAAACGACTATAACCTATAACCGAAGCGAAGCGAGGGCGGGTTGCTAGTTTATAATATGTCTGATATAATATATTCAGAAGCCATAAGGATGCTGATTGACGGTGAGAACCTTTTACTGCATCATCATTGATCTAGGATGTGAATTGGGTAAAATGACTCGTGTGAAATATTGAACATACAGCAGAACTAAGTAGTTTAAAAAATACTTTCAATGGTTGCACATTGAATAAATATGCAAAATAATTATTTCAGAATTTTTATATAGTAACTAGCTGACCCGGCGAACTTCGCACCGCCTTTTTCATAATTATTTTGTTTTAGTATTTATCAGTTTGGTTTTAGTATTATCCGTGTGATGACAGAGTAAGAATACAATTCACCACCTGTGAGTATTGTAAAAGACGACTAAGGGATATACCGCCTTTTTTTATCGATTCGACCTTTTCAATCTAGATCTACATGTAATTATGCTAAAAATATCGAACCAACGGGACGAACGTCAAATGTTTGACAGGTAAGAACGGTTTGTATGGGCAAATAAAATTATATTATTAGTATTTTACTCGCAATTTTTCATATTTTTTCACTGTATAAACCTTCCCTGGATTTCCACAAATAATTCAAGACCAAAATTAGCCAAATCGGTCTAGCCGTTCTCGAGTTTTAGCGAGACTAACGAACAACAATTCATTTTTATATCTATACTAGCTGACCCGATAGAATTTGTTCTGTTCAAATAAAATAAAAGGAATTGTCCTTGAAATCGATTGCAGCGCCACCTACCGGGTCCAATTGTGAATTTAAACCATTCTCGAATTCCCTTGAAGATACGCAACAAATTTCGTCAACATCGGTCCCGTCGTTCAGGAGGAGTTCAGTGACATACACACGTACGCTAGAAATTTATATATAAGATATATTGACTCATCAACATATCTCTGGAACCATAAGGCGTATAGACTTGAAATTTGGCAGAAATATTCCTTTCATCGAGCAGAGGTCAGCCAAGAACGGATTTTACGAAATTCCACCTGCAAGGGGTGTTGCGGGGGCGTTAACAATAATATACATATAAAGGAACAGGGTGAGCCGAAGCTACTCAAGCTAGAGAAATGAAATTTGGACCGTAGTTTCATTTCGTGACGTAGGCACCCACTAAGAAAAGATTTTTTGAAATTCCACCCCTAAGGGGGTGAAACGCAACGGTAAAGTCTGTATGGAAAGAAAAAAAATCTTTAGCTACTGTCTTCAAATTAAGCACAAATACTCTTTAAGAAAAATAAATAAACACATGTTTCAGCGTTTGTCCATTTTCATCCTCTAAGGGTGTAAAATAGGTTGAAAGATGTCAGTTTACTGACTTATCACAGAGCTGAAACTACTGAAACCAGAAACACGAACTTTTGACATTAGTTTCTTTACGTGACGAAGAAACCCACTAAGAAAGTATTATTTGAAATTCAACCCCTAGGAGGTAAACATCAGTAACAAAGTTTGTATAAGGAGAAAAAAAAATTACATGGATTTTCTTCAAATTCTCCAAAAATAATCTTTAGTAAAAATAAATAAACACGTATTTCAGCATTTTTAATGTTCACCCTCTAAGGGTGTAAATATGTATTAATAAAAAAATTGGTTCTCTGATTTATCAACGCTGAGCTAAAACTACTAAAGCTGGCAACATGCAATTTGAAACACAATTTTATTTTGTGACGTAGAGACCCACTAGGAAAGTATTTTCTGGAATTCAACCCCTAAATAAACACAAGTTTCACCATTTCTTAATTTTCACCCTCTAAGGGTGAAAATGAAGAAGTTGGTCGACTAACTCATTAACGCCGAGCTGAAACTACTGAAGCTAGAAACATGCAATTTTGACCATAATTTTATTTTGTGACGTATTAAGGAGGATATTACTATTAAGAAAGGATGTTTTGGAATACAACCCCTAAGAGGTGAACCACAGTAGCAACGTTTGTATGAGGAGACAAAATTCGTCACCGATTTTCTTTAATTTTTGCTTAAATACTCTTCGTTCATCATTTGTTTCATCATTTCAACCCTTATACATCCCACTGTTGGGCTCGAGCCTCTTCCATTATGAGAGGGAAAATGACCTACTATACCACACTGGTCAAACGTGTTGCCATAGGTAATAGTTTTGAGCTTTTCTTCTCTTGCATAGATGTTGTATGCATATTATAATCCTTTAGTCGTCTCCTACGACAGCCACGGGTAGGAGAGGGGGTGGTGAATTGTATTCTTATTCCGTCATCACACGGAAAATACTCTTCAGTAAAAATGAATAAAGAGCATTTGTCAATTTTTACCTTCTAAGGGAACTAGGCGGGTAAGGTGACTGAAACCGAAGCGAAGCGAGGGCAGGTTGCTAGTATATAGATATGTCTACAACTTTGTTTTCCACTCGCAGCCTGTACCCCAGCGGAGGATAGAGTGACCTGGCGACTATAGCTACTCTACCACTACTACTACTACTACTACTATTACTATTCTTACTACTACTATACTCACTACTATACGCTAATTGCTTTAGGACAATCTGGCAGGCAGAAACTAGATACATTGCTGCCTACTACTAGCAAGTTTATAAAAGGGTGATGCCGTGAATTTTTTTTGAAAATTGAGACTTTTCAGGGTTCCGTAGCCAAAGAGTAAAAACGGGACCCTATTACTAGGACTTCGCTATCTGTCTGTCCGTCCGTCTATCCGTCGGTCTATCTGTCACCAGGCTGTATTTCAAGAACCGCCATAGCTACACAGTTGAAATTTTTACAAATTATATATTTCTGTTGCCGCTGTAACAACAAATACTAAAAACAAAATAAAATAAATATTTAAGGGGGGCTCCCATACAACAAACGCCTTTTTTGCTCTTTTTTATAGATGTAGATGTAGATTTTATAGATGTAGATTATATAGATGTAATCAGGAGTGAGGGTTTTTGAGGAGGAGTTCTTTCTGAGGGTGTTTGAGTGTGGAGGGTTTTGGTGGTGCCCTTGGTATCACCAAGCCTCAATGCACGCATTCACACTCCCTTCACTTTCTTCGCGGTAGGCAGCGGCCTTGTAAGGTCCATGGGCGGCAGCAACACTTACCATCAGGTGTACTGTTTGCTCGTTTGCCACCGTTTGCAATAAAAAAAAAAAAATGTAGAATGGTACGGAACCCTTTGTGGGCGACTCCAACTCGCACTTAGCCGGTTATTTGTAGCGTATTGTTGCTTTGTTTTCGCAAACGGTAAGTATTTTATATCGTAAATATTGTATAGAAATTAGGAGTTTAATAATACGCGTGTTACAGAGATAAAACTGTTCATTTAAACAACGAACAACTAATTACTATTATTAATGATATAATAACATAGCTAGTAATTCATACACTTTAATCAGGGTCGTAACCAAAACAACCTTAACATTTTTTATACTTTTGCAAGACTGATTAATTATTTTTAACGAAAAATATAAACATAATTAGCTGAGATAATGCACCTTGAGTTTACAAACTGTATTAAAAACAATAATAGTTGTTCCACAGACTATGTAGGTTCTAAATGAGAGTGCACGAATGCTCCTTCACGATGTAAGAGATTATGGTTAATTCGAGATGAGATGTCATAGGATTTTATTTGATATGTACAGTGTCTTACGGGAATGTAGTTTCTTACATCACTTCGTTCCACGTGACGTCCCTTCTAGAAGAAGAGATAAAAGAATGGTAAATCTCTTAACACATGTTTAGGGTAAATGCAAGATAACACTTGCAATTTTACTTTTAAATTTTAGTTGTGATTAAGATAAAGAAAGAATGAAAGAAGAACTTACAGTCTATGAGAGGTTCGGCAGCTAATTGACTATATCTAAATAAGCAGCTTTTGTAAGCATTTATGTGGTAGAACGACACTATCGATAGTCTTCTGTCTACAGCCGCGAGTCGGTTCGTCCGGAGTAGTACCACACTCAGAAAAGCGTCGTCTGACCAGTAGTAATTTATTACTGCACTTCGTTTGGTGAGTAGAGATGAACATGGTAGCCAGAGACCTAGCAAAGGTCTATGCAGCAGTATCACTTACAATCAGGTGTGCTGTGTGCTCCTTTGCCACCAAAAGAGATAAAAAAAAAACAATTTCTGTTAACTCAGTCAATAATTTTTACCTGTCGTACTTCATTTTCGCCATTAATAAAAAAACATGTAAAAATTCATGAAGTTTATTATTCTCTTAATCAGGTTAACACGTGTCACGGATAACAAAAGATCCGGGCCTGTATTACACCCAGATCTTATTATTCGTTGACAAACGAGGGTAGGGACACTTCCATTAATTAAGCGTTGATGAGCGTCTCGTGTTGATGTTGACATCTGATTCTTGACAACCTTTAGCATTCCTATTAAAGTATTAATAAAGTCCAGTAAGTAATTATATAGGATGGCTAATTATCGAATAAAAATAATATGCGCTGACCATATTAATTAGAGTGCTATTTGATCCTCTCAATTTAGTGATTATTCTAAGTGTGCTTGTTTTTTGCGCTGTGGAATATGCTTTTACGCATATCCATAGTGACGGCAGGGAGGTACGTAGGACTCGCTGTATAGTTTACTACGTCATAATACCTACTAAAAACCACAGCGGCCCCTCGTTTTCGCCTGCTGTCGGACGCCAGAGGTTCGCCTTTTAAGCATACGCCTCTAACGTCCCGGCTGTTGGCTTAATACCTACGTCCTGGGTCAGTCAGTGCCTAGGAAAAGAGGAACGCGTAACAGCTCTTTCTCCTTCCCAGACGTTGCCTCCGCGGTGGGTCAGTATGGGCATCCGCGTCACGTGACTGACCTGCTGCCTCCTTTTGCGCTATAACATCTTATTTTAAGTGCGCTAGTGAGAGTGGACGATATAACGTCTCTCGTGCAATTTCTCCGTAACAGAACTTACTGAATGCCGCTATTAAGTCGTGTCCTGATGTAAATAGAATTTTTTTTTTTTTTTTTTTATTTAAGACAACACCCTGCACTAAGGAATTAATCCTTGTATTGCGGGGGACTTTACAAACATATAATTAACGGACATAAATTACATCCAGACTCAGAACAACAATTTGTGGATCGCACAAAGTGTTGTCCCGCGTGGGATTCGAACCCCCGACACTGGCGCTGTAGGTCACTATCTTAACCACTACGCCATCTGTGCAGTCGAATAATAATAAATAATAAATAATGAATAAATTATATCTTTTATGACAAATATGAATTGGGTACACCCCAACCAGACCATCCACTGCAACGTTCGGATGCGTAACCTGTATTACCTTTCATCAGTAGTTGATGTATCCAACAGAACTAAATCTGTGGCTTCGGTAGCCCGCACAGCGGGTTAGCCTTTTGGATAACTGCACTCATTGTTATCCCAGAAATAAACCACTGAGATGTATATATCTAAGCAGAATCGTAAAGTGTAATTAGAAGTAGCGAATAACTCTCTAATAATAACATTCAACTTTTATTTTGATTTATTTTGCATACCCAAAATGTACCATAGATGAGAGGAGATCATCTCGTAATTAGTGTCATAAAATTTAATAAAATACCTACTCTTTTAACGGTTTTAATAAAGAAAATAAGATGTTGTAAGACTACACTGTTGACAATCGTCTGTCTACAGCCGTGGGTCGGTCCGTCCGGGGTAGTACCACACTCACGCAGAAAATCTACGTCCAAGTAGTAGCAATTTGTTACTGCACTTCGTTCGGTGAGCGAGAGAGCCAGCAGCCCAATTTTCTGACAATGTTTGCGTGTAATGAGTTTTAGCGATGTCTTTAGTACCATCGAACCTCATTGCGCGCATTCACATTCCTTTCACTATTTTCATGGTAGGCAGTGGCCTTACAAAGGTCCATGAGCGGCAGCAACACTTACCATCAGGTGTACTATTAGCTCGTTTGCCATCGTTAGCAATAAAAATGCTACGATATTCAATCTTAAGTAATGTGTGTAGCAGCTACGAATATAACCAACCCTCTAATTGCTCGTGGGTGTTGTAAAAGATGACTAGGAGTTTACAACGACTTAGACCAGGGCCGGCTTCATCTGATGATATCTGCTTAATAATTACATTCGTAAGGAGAGTTAACGCCAGGCAGGCAGTTGGTTATAAGACTATTGCCAATAACCCTTACAATCATCATCTCAGCCCATATACGTCCCACTGTTGGGCTCGGGCCTCCTCCATAATGGAAGGGTAATTGACCTACTACACCACGCTGGTCAGTTTTATATCCCTTAGTCGTCTCGTACGATCACCCACGGGTAAGATAGGGGGTGGTGAATTGTATTCTTACTCCGTCACCACACGGATACCCTTACAATATGGACTATGAAAGAAAAGTATATATTGAGTCGACCCCGACTAATTGAGATAAAAACAGAGTATTGATGATCATGATTCAACCGAATATACCCATTAATTATCCTTTAGTATTTCATTGTATCTAATCACTAAACAAATAATAAATTTATTATTAAAATAAAAATTAGATTTATAAGAATCGTAACATATTAAAATTTTCCATGCGTCTTTAATGCCAAATAATAATGCCAAATGATAATTATATTCTTACGCAACAAGTCTCTTTGTATTATAGGCCATCGAGGACAGAACCGGATGACGCACATGGTCGTTCTAAAGAATAAGTTTATCAAATTATGATTAGAGCTAATTAGCTATAATTCCAACTAGTTTTTAACTCTTTACTTTAAAATAAAATAATTCTAAAAACAACAATACACTTCAACGGATTCAACCAAGCAAATCAGGAAAATCCTCTTATCTAATAATATTATTAAAAAGTTGATGATTTTGTTTGTTTAAACGAGACCTTGCACAACGTCAAATAGTGGAAACTAGTTCGAAGAGAAAAATCATGTATTTCCATTAGAGAATCCATTTAGTATGAAAAGTTCAGCTATATAAATAAACAAAATTGAAGTGTCTATAGGTCAAAATAATAACTCTATGAGCATGATCAAATCCTGCTCACAGAGTTATTTGAACGATACCTATGCCTAAAAGCCTTAAAAATAGCTTAAAACTTTAAAACGGCTGGATTAAATTCCCTAGGTTAAATTCCCTTCCATTGTGGAGGAGACCCGAGCCCAACAGTGGGACGTATGTGGGCTGCGATGATGATGATGATGGTACAAGTAATGTTTTAGTAACATTATTTATATTATTTATGCTGTGTGGTAGCGGTTACGCAAACTAATAATCCATATATTTTAGTATTGAAATTATCGTGAGACTGATCAGATAGATATTATAATCCATATATTAATCGTATCATAAAATACGACAAGACTAAGAGCTTTACATATACCTGGCCCAATTCTTGTCAACTCTGTCTTGTTAATAATGAGTTTCTCAAGGGGAGTTTATGTGACCGGACCGGGGATTTTAGTCCGTCACCTGCAGAGAGGCTGACCGACGACCGACGTCCCAGGACAGGGACCGACGTCCGACGACGACCGACGAGAAGTGAGCGCGCCTTCCTTTCATCGCCCCGGATAGAATGGACGGCGTGTGCGCTGACCCAAGCCCACCCATAAAAAAAAAGGAGAGTTGACGTCAGATGGACGGCTGGTGCTTAAGCTGTGTCAATAACTTTTATAATAGCAATGTATATTATGAAAGAAGAGTACATTTTGATTCAACTCTAAATAATTAGAACATGGTGATGATTATGATTTCCTCACTATCGGTACCAGCGATAGATTAGTCAAGATAACAATAGACTGCCATTCAATCACTGAAAATAAGGCAACAGTATTGATCAGTCCAAAAGCGATGCAATAAATTGGGGTCATACGCCGCCTTTCCAGGAAAGTTCCAACGAGATGTGTTCAGACAAAATCACCTGTCACATAAAACTGTCACTAAAAGGCTCAGGTTCGAAGTCATATCACGTACATTGTAAGTTTTCAAAGTTATGTTAAAATAAAAAGACAGTTGTATTAAAAGTCGATGTCTGTGTAAAACAATCCACGGCGTAGCTCTAGTGTTGGTTGGTAGAATAAAAACTTAAGCATAAGCCTCGTTCAAATTAAAAACTCATATCTGTAAGTTAATTAATCCCAACTACCTCATCCGCCTATAAACATAATAATGGAAGTTTTTAAAGCGAACCTTGTTGTGGTAAATAACGTGAATGACAGTATTTTTCCGAGGATTTAGTATAAAAACATCTATATTGTTCTACGTACAACTATAATTATAATTTTTGCATATACTGTTAGCGATATTTTTTTAATTACACTGCGTCTTCAATATAGTACGTTAAACAGTTTCACTTTTCAGCTGTCCCATTGCTAGGCTCGAGAAAGTGTCAGTAGGTTTTGTAAAGAGTTTTATTTACAATTTCTGCCCTCCTTCTTTTCTACATATACCCCTCAGCAGTCTTTTGCGAAATAGGGAATAGTAAATTACATTTTTACTCCGGCATGACATGGAAATTTTTCCTGAATATATCTATTTATTAGCATACCGACATCCATATTTGGACTTAGGTCTTCTTATAATAGGGAAACAATGTTATAATCATCATGTTTGGCAGGGGGGGCCGACACCTATAGCTGGTGTTCTAATTTACTTAGAAGAGCGGTGCTATCAATTCGCCCAGTGACAACCTACAGCTGCTTTTTATAACAGTCATAGAAAAATAAGAGGTACTAATAATACATTGTATTCTTATCCCGTTACCATAAGGGGACGAAGACACATAATTATGTCAAACTTAAAACGCAGTACTACATTTTTAGTAATCTGTGTGCCTACTCTTGAATCTCAATTCCAATCCTAAATCCAATCGCAGCTCGAATTTGAGCAAATTTGGTACTCTTGAAAGGGAAACTAGCGCCCGATTGGAATCAAATTAGGTGGAATGTTTCTAAACTAAATTAATTCGACTCTCGTCGATTAAGTCAAATATTTGCTACTCCCGACGTGATTTTGACGTAGTTTAAAATCGTTAATGTTGCACAAGTTCACGAAAGCGTCTTTGTGGTGATCGAATTCTATAACGTTATTAATTTAAAGTAAGAAAACATGGAACATTTGGTGAAAATAACAACGACGAACGCGAAAAATTCATTCTCGATTTTGTTCAAGAGTACCAAATGTAAGTTTGGTGAGATTGGAATCGAATTGGATTCGAAATCAGAATTGATTTCAAGAGTAGGCCCACTGATGTGCATATGTGTGTGTTTGTAATTATGTTCCACTGTATCGCCCGGAACGCTCATTAGATTTTATTGAATGAGTTGTTTTTCTATTTATTGAGATGATAACCTAATATAGATAATGTTATGAAAATAAAATAAAATTAACGATGGTTATACTTTAAAAAAATGGGCAGCTCTGAATTATTTTTTGGTTATCGTATCGAGTGGAATATTAAATGAAGGAGGATAAATTCTGAATTCATAAATATTTTATGCAAGTGGCATAAAAACATTTTACTATAATTCAGAATATATGAATACTTATTTAGCCGGTATTTTTCGGTTTCATCATTTTGGTTTCCTTGATTGGTGACACCTTAAGGCTTACTTTTTCGTAGGATTTGTAAGAAGGAGGAACAACATAAGGAGAGTAAATAAACAATGCGCGTGACAATGACTGACTTATAACTTTGATAACGATCGTTTTGCCATTATGGTTTATTATCCGTTAGGAGGCCTATGTCCAATGGTGGAAATTGATAGGCTGTTGAATAAGAAATTGATTCTGTAATCACAGGTTATGTTAACGTTTTTGTCAGTTTACAGTTTTTAAAGTTATTTTTTATTTGATACATATATTTTTTACGTATGTATAACTATTGTTGCTGTATGCCGAATTCTCACAAAATTGTAATGTTTAATTTTCTTTTCAGGAAGGCTATGGATACTCTTCCTTCAAAATGCCCGGGTCGATGGAAGTACAACATGCGGCCCCATTACCCACCGTATTCACTCTCCATACTGGGCCGACCACAGTTACCGATTTTTTGACACCGACCGACCGACCCCTATTCCTCTCTACTCTACTCTACCATGCTCTACCATGTCCATGCGGACAACCATTCAGGTGGCTAAATTACTTTAATTATACACAAAAAGATAACAAATAAATGTAATACATTCCGTAAAACAAATAAGGAAATAAAACTGGCAAGGTTGTACAATTAGTTGTACAATTTTAAACACTGGAAGAATTTGAATTTTAATGTAATAATAAGTTGCATAGAGGTTACTAAGCACTGACAAAGGCACTTTATATTTAGATGACCGTGATTATTAGACTGAACATTCCCGAAATTTGGAGAACGCTTAATATGCCTGCGGTTCCAATAGAAATATGCGTCAAGGAGATGATAATGTAGACGGAATTGCAGGTTATTTTAAGTTAAAAACGTATAAGTAGTTGCTTAAACCTAATATCGTTGGTCATTCAATAAAAGTCATTAAGTATTTATAATACAACTAGCTGACCCAACAGACGTTGTTCTGTTAAAATAAAATAAAAGGATTTCAGCGCCACCTACCGGGTGCAATTGTGAATCGAAACCATTCTCGAATTCCCCTGAACACACACAAAAAATTTCGTCGATATCGGTCCAGCTGTTTTGGAGGAGTTCAGTGACATATGCACGTACACAAAAAAATTATATATAAAGATATAAGATAATGTTCATTTTAGAATACCTTTTTTCCGTATGGTGACGGAGTAAAAATACAATTCACCTTTTTCTAGCATACAACATCTATGTAAGAGAAGGAAAACTCGAAGTAATGCTCTGTAACATTCCGTTTCACCAAAGTACAGTAGGTCAGATTCCCTCCCACTGTGGAGGAGGCTCGAGCTCAGCAGTGAAGATGTGGAGCTGTAATGGTGATGATGAATTTTTATATTAAATTTGTAATGAATATAATTTTTATTTATGGCCTATAGCCCTTTCCTACCCTAACCAACTGTTTGGGCTAATAGAATACACTTAGAGCCTACGGGCTGCCCCATCAAGTGGTTAACTCCGCACTAATATATTCCAGCGAGCGTTGCGCCTCCAAGTCTAACGGGGGAGTTCTAGTCAATATGTAACCTACTTCTGGAAAAGTATACGCTTCCGATAGGTTGTATTTGAGTTACAAAATCTACATTAACGCGTGTGAAACCGCGTGCACAAAATTAGTTTGCAATAAGTTTTTTTAAATATCTTCTTATTCTTTTTCTTAGAAATAGTTCTTATTAATATATTCCACTCTACGTTTCAGATAGCCAAAGAAATGTAATGCAAATAGCTGTGACGAAGAAGTTGAGGCTATTTTAAATAATGTACATTCTACTGTCATAAAATTCTTATGATTATGGATTGCCTGTTTAGTGGCGGGTTAAGAACACAATATGTCACCGTCTCTTACTTTTAGTGGAAATAGTAATTCATCATTATCTCGACTGCTGGCTTAGCGTCTCCTCCACTATAGGAGGGCAATTGACCTACTGTATTACTCTGATAGGAAGGGTGGATATAGTGCTTTATTTCGAGTTTTAGACCAGCTACCGGATCTAATTGTTATAAAAGCCGTCACGAATCCACCTGAATGCACACAAAAATTTCAGCAATATCGGTTCATACGTATACATAAAAACTAGCTGCCCCAAGAGACGCTGTTCTATTCAAATCTTAATTCAAATAACGGGGATTTTTTTAAATTCAATTGTTACGCCACCTACCGGAACCAATGACTAATGTAAACAATTCAAGAATTCACTGGAACATACACAAAAAGAAACATATAAATCGGTCCAGCCGTTTAGGAGGAGTGCAGCCATATGCATATGTATAATATATATGTATAAACATTGATATAATTGCTGCTGCTCTGTGGAAAATCCGAATTATCATTCACATATTATATATTAGCCACAGCTTCTAAGCTTTACATAATGGCTACCAAATAACAACTAATGGTCGTCGAGTTCTTAAAAATAGTGTTATTTAGAGCGTCTGGCTTGGGGATTAGCCCTCTTTCGCAGTAAAGGAGAGTGCATGAGAGCCACAATCCAGTGTTTCGTTGCTAGGATCTCGGCGGAGATCCCCGAAGGGTAAGCACCAGGTGGGCCATTGAAGTCAATAAATGTAATGGTGGCCCCGTTCAATTGGAGAAAAAGGCAATATAACAAGTTTTGACGTTCCACACTGTTACTCTATTGCCTTGGAGGAATGAGGCGGCTAAACTATAGTCAACAGACTGTAATAGTTAACAAACTACAACAACAGTTGTTGCCAGATATCGTAGTACATATCTTATATCTTTAAACGAGCAATTCTTGTATATATATATATATATATCCCACCAAAAACATTCTGTAAAAAACTAGCCAAGTCTCGATGGAGCTGCTTGTTTATCTCTAAAAAGTAATGAAATCTAGACAAAGTCGTGCCAAGTCTAAGAATCCTTACTGCGATTTCTTTATTATTATAGTTAATGTTGTGTGACTTGGCCGTTGAAGGGTACACAAGGGTAGTTCAACGCGTAGTTCCCGTTCCTGTGGGAATACCGGGATAAAATATAGCCTATGTTACTCCCTGATATTATAGCTTTCCATTGGTGAAAGAATTTTTGAAATCGGTTCGGTGGTTTAAGCGTGAAAGCGCTACAAACAAACAAACAAACAAAGATCCTTACTTTTGCATTTATAATATTAGTATGGATATATTCAGGATCTCGGAAACGGCTCCAACGATTTTGTTGAAACTTGGCATACTAGAGGTTTCGGGCCCAAAAAATCGATCTAGCTAGGTTTTATGTACAGAAAATGTTGTTTTGTCAGTGTTTTTGGCAGACAATATAATGATATTAAATTTTAAAAGAATTTGAATTCAAATTTTGCCGTCAATGTCATGAGTTACGATAGCTCATTGGCGAAGTAGTCAGGTTTCGTTTTATTTTTGACATCGACGACAAACAGCGTCCGATCGAATCTCGGTGTTATTATTATTCTCTTTTTGTAATTTTTTATATAATTTTCATTATTTATTTTTTATTAATATATATCTGAATAAATGCTACAAAAATACTTCGAGCGAAGCTCGGTCAACCTGATATTCTTTATTACTTAAGACAAAATTGCATTTAACATAATTCCTTTTCGTGTGCTGATGGAGTAAGAATTTAATGCACTACGTTCTCTCATATTCATCGATGTCATAAAAGAAGATTGAGGATCATAATACGTAGATTAACATTGAGAATATTCAACAAAAAATCCTAGTAAATTACGTTTGACCAGCGTGGTAGGTCAATGTCCTACAGTGAAGCAGATAATAGTAAAAAGTTTAGATGTTAATTTAAGGTAAAGAAATATAGTGTTTAATCTAGTACCACAACGAGGCCTCTTGCCAAATCATTAGCGTCCTAAAATAACAACTGGGTATCCGTTTAATGTTCTACTTATGAAGTACCTGTCCTATGACTATTACCCTAAATAATGATTCCTTTGTTATTTAATGCCTGGTCGGCAAATAATATTTAATATTTCATTGTTGCAGAAATTAAAAAAAATTAATAATGGATATTAGCGGTTCCCTATTTTTGTGTCTTCAGCCTAAAATTGGGTACCGTTTTGCAAAGGATGAAGTAGTTCTATCAATCAGCCTAGCTCAGCCTCTCCATTGTTTGAAATAAAACAATCTACAAGAAGGGATAGGAGGCCTTCTTTGATATTTGGGTCGATGATCGCAGTGTAATAAGTTTCCCAAGAGGATACTGGTGATCATTCGCCTGGTGATTCTACAACCAGTTTTTGCGATTTTCACGAGACAAATAAGAAATGGTTATATACATTGCTATATCATCAGCATCATCACCATTTTAGCGGATATATGTACCACTACTGGGCTCAAGCCTCCTCTACAATGGAAGGAAAATTTATCTACGGATTATCTTACCCGGAACAAACAGACTGAAAATAATATAAACCAGTTTTTAGGTACCGGTATCGTGTGAATAACCACGTGAGCATAAAAAAAGCAATTATTTTGATTTTACAAACAGATACTTCAATTTTATTTACTTACTAGCAACCCGCCCTCGCTTCGGTTTTTGTCGCCTTATGCCCGTAGTTCCCGTTCCCATGGGAATACTGGGATAAAATATAGCCTAGTTTACTATCAGATATTATAGCTTTCCATTGGTGAAAGAATTTTTTAAATCGGTCCAGCCGTTTTGAAGATTACCCGGAACAAACAGATAGACAGACAGACAAAAAAAATATAAAGTGATTTTTAGGCATATGTATAGTGCAAATAACGATGTGAGCACGATAAAGGCCTATTGTTTTGACATTACAAACAGACACTCCAATTTTATTTATTGGCATAGATATAGATCATAACCAGACATTTTATTTATTTGTATAGAAAATATGTCTAAAACTAGTTTAAAGTCCTAATATGCTTATACCGAAATGAAGTTAAAAGATTAACGTTTATTACGAACTGAAGCAATAAAGGTATTTGTTTGCCTGCTCCTAATCCCTATGATTTATTACCGTCAAATGTAAAAGGCTTTAGGTAAATGTTAAAGATTTAGATTTTATTGACTCACGTATTAGTGTTTATCGAACCACTTTACATTAATAGGCAATAAATTTACCTTACATTAAAAAGGTAATGAAAAATTTGCACAGGTAAATAAAACCAAAATAACATCAAAGAAAGCAACCGTATGTTATCAGTAATTCACTTTTACAATTTTCTGTATTCAAAATTAACATTATAAATCTGTATATATATCTATACCAATAAATAAAATTGCAGTGTCTGTTTGTAATGTCAAAATAATAGGCTTTTATCATGCTCACACGGTTATTTGCACGACACCTATGCCTAAAACAGCAATAAAAAAAATTTTGTCTGTCTGTCTGTTTGTTCCGGGTAATCTTCAAAACGGCTGGACCGATTTCAAAAATTCTTTCACCAATGGAAAGCTATAATATCAGGGCGTAAGCTAGGCTATATTTTATCCCGGTATTCCCACGGGAACGGGAACTACGTGGGTAAAACGACTATAACATATAACCGAAGCGAAGCGAGGGCGAATTGCTAGTATATATATATATATATATAGATAGATAGATAGATAACTCTTTATTTGTACACCGATTACAAAACAAAATACAAAAACTTAAATACTAACATAACACGGAATGTACAAAGGGCGGCCTTATCGCTATAAGCGATCTCTTCCAGGCAACCTTGGGATGGAAATGGTAGAACAGAGAGATGGTAGGTAGTTTACTGCTGGTGGTAATGGAGATTAGTGTAAATAATATTTATAAGTCATAGATAACGACTATATAATAAATTGTATAATCTGTAAAATAAAAACAATATAAAACAATAAATAGTACATAATAAGAGACTTAAATATATATACATATACACATTACACACATAGATATACACCTAATACCTACATATGCAGACATTCACATACATATACGTACACATCTATATATATATATATATATATATTAGGGACTTGCATAATAGGTACCTATAAGAAACAATAAATAAATATTACAGCGACAAGTAGTGATCGGTCAACTTTTTTTTAAAAGCAGATAAAGTTTGGCTTTGTCTAATTGTTACGGGCAATGCATTCCATAGTAAAGTAGCCTTTACAGTTAAAGATTTACCCATGAAATCCGTGTAGTGGGTTGGTATCTTTAATTTCAGATTCTCCGATGATCTCAAGGATCTTGTGTGAGTGTCATGGAGGTAATTAAATCGCTCTTTAAGATAAAAAGGAGTCGTTGGACTAAATAGAATGTTATACAACAACGCAAGTGTATGAAAATTCCGGCGTAGGCGAATTGGAAGCCACTGAAGCTTTTGCCGAAACTCGGAAATGTGATCATACTTACGAAATCCATAAATGAAACGAATACAGAAATTTTGAAGCCGCTCTAATTTATCGAGTTGTGCCTCTGTAAGATCAAGGTAGCAGACATCTGCATAGTCGAGAATAGGAAGTAGGAGGGTTTTTGCAAGCGCGATTTTGGTGGCAATTGGAAGAAAATTTCGCAGTCTCTGCAAAGCTTCAGCTGACGCGTACAATTTACGGCTAACTTCTTGTATCTGTGGACTCCAAGATAACGTACTGTCAATATAGATGCCTAAATCCTTGACTTTGTCACTAATTGTTATATATATTTATATATATATATCATCATTTCAGCCTATTGCCGTCCACTGCTGGACGTAGGCCTCCCTCATATTGCGCCACAATGTGCGGTCCTGTGCCGCCTGCATCCAACGACGCCCAGCAACTTTCACTAGGTCGTCGGTCCACCTAGTGGGGGGCGTCCTACACTGCGTCGTCCAATGCGTGGTCGCCACTCGAGAACCTTTCTTCCCCAGCGGTTGTCGGTTCGTCGAGCGATGTGGCCTGCCCATTGCCACTTCAGCGTGCTAATTCTTCGTGCTATGTCGGTTACACCCGTTCTTCTGCGGATTTCTGTATTCCGGATTCTATCTCGCAGAGAAATCCCGAGCATAGCCCGTTCCATAGCACGCTGAGCGACTTTGAGCCTTGATATGAGGCCTACATTTAGGGACCACTTTTCCGTGCCGTAAGTCATCACTGGTAACACACACTGGTCGTAGACCTGTGTTTTCAGACACTGAGGTATGTTGGACGAGAAGATCCTCTTAAGTTTCCCGAACGCTGCCCAACCGAGTTGGATTCATCGGCTGATCTCTTTCTCGAAATTGGATCTACCTAACTGGACTGTTTGTCCTAGGTAAACATAGTGATTGACAACTTCGAGAATCGCATTGCCAACTAGGACCGGTACAGGAATGACATGGGTATTTGACATGACTTTCGTCTTGTCCATGTTCATTCGTAGACCCACTAGTTGGGATACCCTGCTGAGATCATTGAGCATAGTGCCAAGGTCCTCCATGGATTCTGCCATAACGACGATATCGTCTGCGAATCGAAGGTGAGTGATGTATTCGCCGTTAATGTTGATGCCGAGTCCAGTCCAGTCTAAGAGCTTGAAGACATCTTCCAGTGCAGTGGTGAACAGTTTCGGAGAGATGACATCTCCCTGTCTCACGCCTTTCTGCAACTGGATCGGTTTCGTACTCTTATCCCGGATACGGACTGACATTGTGGCGTTCCTATACAAACACTTCAGCACTTCGATATAGCGATGGTCGATTTGGCACCGCTGAAGGGACTGCAGCACCGCCCAAGTTTCGACTGAATCAAAGGCTTTCTCATAGTCCACAAACGCTAAGTACAGGGGCCGATTATACTCCTCGGTCTTTTGTATAATCTGCCGAAGCGTGAGGATATGGTCTATGGTGCTATAGCCTTTTCGGAAGCCGGCTTGTTCGGGCGGCTGGAAGTCATCGAGCTTGCGCGTGAGTCGATTGGTAATGACCCTTGAAAACAACTTATAAACATGGCTCAGGAGTGAGATGGGTCTGTAGTTCTTTAAAAGAGCTTTGTCACCCTTCTTGAAGAACATCACCACCACACTCCTGGTCCACGACTCTGGAACGTCGCCCCCGAGGATAACGGAATTAAATAGCTTCTGAAGGGCTATTAATACCGGCTTGCCACCCGCCTTCAAAAGCTCTGCCGTAATTCCGTCATCTCCCGGTGCCTTACCGTTACGTAGTTGTTTGAGAGCCATTCTGATCTCGTACAAGCTGATGTCCGGGATTTCTTCGGTATAGTGCCGAGTTAGCTTGGATCTGGGATCTTGGACCAAGCCGACAACAGGATTTCGGGATGATTTGTATAACTGTCCATAGAACCTTTCGACCTCTCCCAAGATCTCACTTTGGGATGAAATGACAGTGCCGTCATCGGTCTTCAGCTTAGTCATTTGGCTTTTCCCAATAGACAGATCTTGTGCGAACACTTTCGAGCCACGATTCCGCTCTATCGCTTCTTTAATACGGAACGTATTAAATCGGCGAATATCGCGACGCACAGACCTGGAGATCTGTCTATTTAGCTGCCTATGTTTGGACCAATCGGCTGCAGACTGCACCGTCATCTCTTTTCTCCGCTCCATGAGCTCGAGAGTCTGGTCAGAAAGTTTTTTAGGTCTATTAACGCGGTGAGCCTTGAAAAATTTCGACCCAACCGCGTGGATAGTTTCCACGAACCTGTTGTTCATATCGTTCGGAGATTCGCACTCGTCCAGACATTGGAAGCGATTATGTAGTTCGAGTTGAAAGTTTTCGAGGTTCTGGTATTGGACAGATGTAGGTCGGAGTGTAGACTTCATCAAGCGTGACCGCTCGACTTTTGTATGGATATTCAATGTGCCTCGTACCATCCGGTGATCGCTCCCAGTTTTAATTCTGCTGATCACTGAGACATCATTGAATATTTGTCGTTTGTCTGACAAGATGAAGTCTATCTCGTTTTTTGTTGAACCATCGGGGCTAATCCAGGTCCATTTCCTTTGTGGCTGCTTCCTGAAGAAGGAATTCATCATAAAGAGGCTTTCCTTCTCCAGAAAATCAGCCAGTTTCTGGCCCCTCTGGTTTCTCTGTCCATATCCATGTTTCCCCACTCTCAACTCATCATCACTCCCTTTGCCTAGTTTCGCGTTAAAGTCTCCCATAACCACCGTGAAGTGGGTTTTGGACGCGTGTATGGCTTTCGAGATGTCCTCGTAAAATGCCTCCACCTCGTCGTCGGAGTATGTCGAGGTCGGTGCGTATACCTGTATAACCTTCAGCGAATACCTCTTGGTAATTCTGAGTATAAGGTACGCTACCCTTGTCGACACACTCTCGATCCTCTCCACGTTGTCTATGAGAGACTTACGAACGATAAACCCTATACCACCTTGGGACGGGTGATCGCCCTCCCGGTAGAAGAGCAAGTTTCCAGACTGGAGGATTATCGTACCCTCGCCCTCTCTTCGCACTTCTGATAATCCTACAATGTCCCAGCGGATTTTGCTCAATTCCTCTTCCAGCTCGATGACCCTCTCGTCCGTCCTGAGTGTCCGAATGTTGTGTGTTACCAGGGCCAAGGGTCGTTTTTGTTGGTAGCCGGATCGCTGCCGGAGATTCCTTGCACCCCCCGCTCCACCACTACTGGGCCCGCCACCAAAATGAGCCCGTAGGGTACCGGAGCCGCCGTGACTGGGGGCCATTTTTTTGTTGTACACCATTTTTAAAAATGGCGTACAACAAAAAAATGGCCCCCAGCCCCCAGTTTTATATAAATATATATATTATATATATATATATATATATATATATATAAATATTGTCACAGTTAAATATTGTACTGTGTGGTAATTTTAGTATCCTTTCCTTTTTCGACGGAATCGTAGGAGTATATAAATCTACTGACGTCCCGGGAAGGGAACGTCGATGGGAGAGGATACCCCGGTATCCCGTCGGGTCTACTACTGAAGTCAAGGAACTCTGCACCGGTGATCGGCCCACCGACAAAGGCGACGTGCTATCGGGTGGGTTACGGGGCCGCGCACCGCCCCTCTGTCGCCCCGGACGAAGCAAAAGAAAGAAGAGTATATAAATTTCTCGCGATGACCACGGAGGACAAGGAACTCCGTACTGGTGGTCGGCCCAATGACGAAGGCGACGAACGAGGAAGGCTAACCAGCATATTAAATTTTTCTCCTATAGGTATTAAATTTTTCTCCTGTAGGTAATTTTTTTTCCGATTACGGGGAAGTTTTGTAGTTGACAGTGGCCGAAGAAGAAGAAATCCAAGGAGATAAAAGAAGAAGAAAAGGGAAAACTCTCGTAAGCCACCTTTTAAAAATTAATAATAATTTAGCATCATGTCCTCTGAGTTTTTTTGCCGGATTTTTCTCAGTGCAGTCGCATTGATTTCGCCGTGATTTTACCACTATGGTTCTATATGAAAACCAGCGCTACACCGTCTCGGTGCAGCACATGCTGATATAGAACCTTTTTCGATCTCTTTATGTACTATGTATTAATTAATCTTTTATATCTTCGCTTTTGTTTTTTTTTAAATATGTCTTTTAGTACAATTATCTTAAGTATACGTTTTTCTTTTTAAGTTATATGTTAGTATAGTTTTAAGAAATTTATGTAGATTTTGTACCGTTTTTTATTAGTATGAGATCGAAATAAATACGTTTTCTTTCTTTCTTTCATTGCGTGCGATCCGGTGATAGTATGGAGGTATGTATAGTAAGTATTAGATTTGTTAGGTTTAAATTTTCATAATATAATAATTACTACTTTATTGTTTAATATATTCATTATCAAAAACAATTATTTTCTTTTTATACTGGCAATAAATTTGTATTTAAAATGTGGGTCATAATAACTAATTCTGTAGCGGGTAGTTCCGTATCTCTGTAATAATGATGACTTGACTTATGATTGCCTGATTGTCTGTAATAATGATGACTTGACTTATGATTGCCTGACGTTAGTCCGCCTGTGACCATGAATGCTGTAAATTGTTCAAAACATCGTGCAATCAAAAATCGAATACAAAAGCGATAAAATCCGTAAAAATTACAATGTATAATACTTGCGTAAACACCAGACATATTCTTCTTTTTTTTTTTTTTTTAAGTTGACGTGACCGGGGATTAGTCCGTCACCCGCCGAGAGGCCGACCGCATGAGGAAAGACCGACGTCCTCCCCGAGGGGGGGACGTCGGTCGATGGGAGGGTACCCCAATAGGGGGTATTCCGTCGGGCCGACCACTGATGTCAAGTAACCCTGCTCCGGTGGTCGGCCCAACGACGAAGGCGACGTGGTTTTCGGGTGGGTTGCGGGAGTTGCGTGCTTAAGCCCCTCTGTCGCCCTGGACGGAGTGGTGCGGAGGCGCGCCGACCGTAGCCCACCCACAAAAAAGAAATATATTCTTTTTTTTAACACCTTACACTATAGAAATACTCTAAGCGTTGCTAGGAACTTTATAAGAATGCAATTAATGGATAGAAATTATACTTAAACACAGAACAACAGTTACTTAGTGGATCGGACAAAGTATTATCTTGCAGTGCGAGTCGAACTCATAAAGCTGGCACTGTTGGTCGTTATCATAACCACTAATATTTCGGGTGACGTGACCGGGGATTAGTCCGTCACCCGCCGAGAGGCCGACCGCGTGAGAAAATACCGACGTCCTCCTCGAGGGGGGGACGTCGGTCGATGGGAGGGTACCCAAAGTAGGGGGTATTCCGTCGGGCCGACCACTGATGACAAGTTAACCCTGCTCCGGTGGTCGGCCCAACGACGAAGGCGACGTGGTTTTCGGGTGGGTTGCGGGAGTTGCGTGCTTAAGCCCCTCTGTCGCCCCGGACGGAGTGGTGCGGAGGCGCGCCGACCGCAGCCCACCCACAAATAAACTAATATTTATATGTAGAAACCAAAATGAAAAGAAAAATATGGATGATTTCCATTGCGGTTCACTATTCACTTTAAAAATTACATTGCTTTTTCTCATTCCCTCATTAACGTAGACATTCTAAAGAATATTTTTATACTCATAGTTAGGGTAACATTGCTTGGTGCAGGAAATAATAGACTGCTCGCGGCACTTGTCTGGAATACGCTACGCCAATGAATGAGAATAAAAATGTAAAATATAGGCTCAGTACTGGCTGGTATTCTACCTAGATATTTTTGTATAATTCTTTATTATGAAATATTTTTAATGTTGAAAATTTCTTTTCTTAGTTTGCTATTAATTTACATAACATTAAATCTATAGTGAGATATTAACCTTTTTTTAGCCGTCTCTGGTTTGCACGAACGTCGCCCAGCAGGAATGATAAGGATGGTCGAGGAGTTCTTTCCTGATCCGCTCTGTCGTCGGGAGGTAATTGCCTTGCAGATGGCAAAGGCCACGTTCCAGTTCCTAGCTAAGATGGTGCTCATGAGTGATACCGATATGAAGTCCGCATCCCCTCCGTCGTCCCCGACGTGTGATCATGTCTCTCACACTCCAAAGAAAGAAGAGGAAGAGTGTCGAAATTCATTTTCTTGGGGATTTCTTGGATTGTATTAATTTATATTTTTTTTTCTACGGAATATGTTTATATATACTTTAGTGAAAGTGAAATCATTCCAAATTATACAGGTAGCATTACTGGGCTTGAACCCCTCCAAATGAGAGGGAAATTGTCCTACTATCCCACTTTGTTGAGTCGTATAGGCATTTATTTATTTTAAGTTTTCCTTGTCTTTCCATACTTGTTATTTGCATACCATATCCCTTAAATGTGTTTTACGACTTCCATGTGTAAGATAAAGATTGGTGAATTGAATTCTTACTCCGTCATCACACGGTAAGAGTAATCAATTAAACTCATATACGTCCCACTGTTGGGCTCGAGCCAGGCCTGGCTGGTCAGAAAAGTTGGTATGAGACTTTATTTCGAGTTTTCCTTCTCTAGCATAGATGTTATATGCGTATTATATCCCTTAGTCGTCTTTTACGACATCCACGGGCAAGATAGGGAGTGGTGATTTGTATTCTTACTCCGTCACCACATGGATCTTTCCACGGTAAGAATAAATTAAATATTAATAGGCAACTGCAGCAACAGGTCGCCGCAAATAACGTTGAAAGAGCAACCAAAAGCACTTAAAATTACACAAAGTGCAGATAATGGATGGCAACTTTCCAAAAGCTGTAAAATTAAGCTCCACATTATTTATTAGGCAAGCTCTCTCTTCATTATAGCCAATTAAAGGCAAACATTATTTTGTATTAATGAAAGCAAAATTGTAAGTTTGTATATGTAACGAAACATGAATCCACATTATCTTGCAATATTTTTTTGTTTGTATAAAATATAACTTATAATACTGTATATTAAGTATCTGAACGACCGACTAAAAAAAATAGATATGTTTAGATACCTTTAATATCTAAACATATTTAAAAAAAGATTGAGTTACTTTAGTAAAGCTTACTAAAGGTTTGCTACAAAACTATTTTACGGATTTTATCGCCTTTATTATTGACTAGCAACCCGCTCTCGCTTCGCTTCAGTTTCAGTCCCTTTACCCGCGGGGTAGTTCCCGTTCCTGTGGGAATACCGGGATAAAATATAGCCTATGTCACTCCCTGATATTATAGCTTTCCATTGGTGAAAGAATTTTTGAAATCGGTTCGGTGGTTTAAGCGTGAAAGCGTTACAAACAAACAAACAAACAAACAAACATCCTTACTTTCGCATTTATAATATTAGTATGGATTGCCCGACGTTAGTCCGCCCGTGGCAATAAACGCTAAAGTTACGCTATAAACGTTTACGAAGTGTTCGAAACGTCAGGTAACCAAAAATCAAATACAAACGCGATAAAATCCGTAGAATAGTTTTATTTTAGTCCGTCACCCGCCGAGAGGCCGACCGCGTGAGGAAAGACCGACGTCCTCCCCGAGGGAGGGACGTCGGTCGATGGGAGGGTACCCCAATTAGGGGTATTCCGTCGGGCCGACCACTGACGACAAGTTAACGCTGCTCCAGTGGTCGGCCCAACGAAGAAGGCGACGTGGTTTTCGGGTGGGTCGCGGGAGTTGCGTGCTTAAGCCCCTCTGTCGCCCCGGACGGAGTGGTGCGGAGGCGCGCCGACCGCAACCCACCCACAACAAAAAAAAAAGAATAGTTTTATTTACAATGTTCGTTACGAAGTTTTGGAGTATTATCATCTCAGCCCATGTAAATCCCTCCCATATTCTATACTGTGTTGGTCAGACCTGTGGCATTTTTTTTTTTTATGGGTGGGCTATGGTAAGCGCACGCGTGGTCCATTCCGTCCGGGGCGATAAAAGAACGGCGCGCGGGCCCATAACCCACCCGTACCCACGTCACCTCGTTGTGCTGTGTGGTAGCGGCTTCGAATACTACCAACCCTTGCTTTGCTCGTGGGTGTCGTAAAAGACGACTAAGAGCCCTAGATTGACCCGGACCAACTCCATCTGGTACCATTTGGGTCAACGATTACATTCCCAAGCAGGGTTGACGTCAGGCAGGCGGCCGGTCATAAAATTCATTGCCGAAACTTTTTGCAATATGTCAAAACAGATGACATATTGCGTCGACCCCAAGTAATTGGGATAAGAGCAAGATGATGATGATGACCCACGTCACCTCGTTGTTGGGACGACCACCGGAGCAGATGTGACTTGTCGTCAGTGGTCACTGGTTATCTACATATTATATCCCTTAGTCGTCTCATACGATACCCACGGATAAGAGTATAGTTGTATATTTTTACTCCGTTACTACACGGATTTTTTTTTGGGGTGTAAGTATCCGTGTGGCGACGAAGTAAGAATACAATTCACTACCTCTCTTGCCCGTGGGTGTCGTAAAAGACGACAAAGGGATTAAATATACATATAAAATTTATGCAAGAGAAGGAAGACTCGAAATGAAATAAACTCGTCTGACCAGCGGAGTATAGAAGGTAAATTTCACTCCTGTTATGGAGGAGGCTCAAGCCCAAAATTGGGACATAGATGAGCTGAAATGAAGTATATAGATTTGGGATTTAGTTTTGGGGTATCCTTAGATACAAATTAAATATCGACGAAATATGAATATTTTGTAACCTATGGACATAATAAGAATATGAATTTGCATATAGTGCATATAAAAATAAATGATGAAAAAAAATTCGTGTATGATGGAGTAAGAATACAGTCCACCATACCCCTTGTTTTCCATGTGTGTCGTAAGAGCCGACTAAGGGCTATAATATGCGGATAACATCGATTCAAGAGAAGGGAAATTGGAAATATAACCCTATGCCAACACGGCTGACCAGTTTGGTATAGTAGGTAAAATCCCCACAATGGTCGAGGTCCAACTCTTATAGTGGGACATATATGAGCGGTGATGATCATGCATAAAAATAAAGAAAATCAAAAAAAAGAAAAATAATAATTTAAAAGGAAAATTCCAGAATTGAAGTGGTGCTGTTAGGATTAAGGGAATGCTAAATTTCCTAACTAAGCTATTTATATACTTGATGGCAGTGATAGTCTTTATATTCTGATTATACTTTTTTCATTGCCTAAAAATACTGAAACGAGATAAATGAACACTACCTAGATCAATTTCTTTTCTTGTTAAATTCATAACAATAGCTGAAGCATAAATGTTTATTTGGAGAATAGAAATGAGATAGGAACACTGTCGACAGTCTTTTATCTACAGCCACAGTTCGGTCCGTCCGGGGTAGTACAACACTATCAAAGAAAAACGACGTCTAGTATTCAGACGTCGTTTTTCTTTGATAGAAGCAATTTATTACTGCAGTTCGTTCAGTGAATGAGAGAGTCGGAAGTCTTTCTGAATCTCATTGCACGCATTCACACTCCCTTCACTTTTTCACGGTAACCAGGGGCCTAGCAAAGGTTCATGAGTAGTAGTATAACTTACCATAAGGTGTGCTGTTTGCTCGTTTGCCACCAAAATCAATAGAAAAGCTGTTGTCGAGATTCTACATATATGGATGCCTTTGACATTATAGTGCGAACACGTTTAGACTATCAGGTCAAAAGACGAGCTTAAATTGTGAAATAAATAACATAAGCCAGACAAATCGCATTCTACAAAAAACCCTATTACTAACTGTAATTGGCTTTTATAGGTTTTTCCGTATTCGGTCCTTAAATCTAAATATAGACAAGAAAATTGTAGTCAATCTATTACCTAAATTCATTTAATGGACGAAAATAGGATTGATACTTATTTAGATCAGTATAGTAGAAATGAATTGATACATATTTAGATCAGAAAATTGATATATATTTAGATCAATAAGATTGAAATTTTATAATCCCCCCCCCCCATTGCCAGTGGTTTTCGTAAAAGACGACTGAAGAATATGATATCCAGATAAAATCGATGTAAAACGAAGAAAATCGTCATAACTCGTCATAAAACTCTATTTCAACATATCTGACTAGTGTGGTACATAGTAAGTTAATTTTCTTTCTCTTCCATTGAAAGTAAGTCTAACACTAACAGTGGGAAATATATTGGCCAGATACAATGACATCATAACTGGTCTTAAAAACCTATACTAACAGGTCTGACTAGAGTCGTATATATATAGTAAGTTAATTTCCCCTCCTGTATGGAGAAGGCCTGACGCAACAATGTACAACAATAGTACAGTATACTATTTCAAAGGTGACTTACAAACTGTCTTATATATGGTCGCGGTCGTTACGCCAGAGATCGTACTTCCAGAGAATGTGGTGTGCCGATTGTTTATACCCGTGGTTAGATGTAGAATATTGACATAATGGCGAGGATACGACTTTAGAAGAAAATAATTTCCTTTGAGCTCACCCACCGGTCCGGATAAAGTTATCATAGAAGTTAACAATAAGAGTCACAAAAAAAAAAAGACGGCGTGACTAGTTGGAAATTGAGTTACAGAATGGTCATCCTCAAGCCACTTTCTCTAAGCGCTTGCGGATACATGAGAAAAAGGTGACGTCTTTCGGTGATAAATCTTATTTCGCCTGCATTTCGGCTAGAAATCCATCGCAGAAAATGGATTGCAGTGCAAACAATCTAGCGATTTTTTTATGGTCGCACGGTCGAAGAAAATGTGTGCTTAAAGTTTTCCTGGTGGTGAACATTAATGCCCGTCTCTAAATCTCCAAGTCAACCGTAATTGTTTGCGTTATAGAAGTTATTATTTATTATATTAAATACTAAACCATTCATCCAAAATTATATTGGCGTCCAATTGATATAACCAAATTTATGGAGAATAAAGGGGAATTAGTGCCATAATCGTACTATTTATTAGGTGAAGATTTAGAGTTTTATTGCTATTATTAGTTTTACAAACGGGTTGCTTAATACTCATCGGGTATCTCTTCGACTTTTCTTAAGACTTCCATGCTAAATTAAGAAGAAGTGAAACATCGTATTCTTACTCAGTCATCTATCAACATATTACTGTTGGGCTCGAGCCTCCTTCACAATAGGAGGGCAATTGCCCTTTCAGATTTCATACAAAATTATCATGGAATATTACCAATTCCATGAAGTCTTTGACTATGAGATTTCAGCTTCTATAAGTGCCAGTGTTGGGCTCAGACCTCCTCCAGAATAAGAGGAAAATTGATCTTACTATACCATGCTAGGTAGACAGGTATAGGTACAGGTATAGGTACAGGTATAGGTATAGGGGTTACCTATAGTGAAGAACAAAATCTTAAAACAAAATATCAATATGTGCATGACATTAAAATCACGAAAGCATCCTCTTAGGATGGTAAAAATAACGCAATAATCATGGATAAAAGATCACCCAGGATGCATGAAAGTAGGTGAACTATTTTTTCCAGCTTGAAATTCTAAATATATAAAAACATAAGATAAAGTGAAGTGAAAATCTGTGCTCAAAATGCTCTGTAAATACACCTTACTATTACAATAAACAAAAGAGCCTGAATCTTTTGATAGTGCAATATTTATTTCGTCTACATTTCGTGTGCATATTAAAGATTATGAAACCACTGCGTTATATGCAATATTTATACGAATGTAAACTAAAAGCAGTATGTATTTTTCTCGTCATTGTAAAATCCCTTTGTAATACGAGAACAGAGGCGGGTTGTTATTATTCTAGAGTGAATGGGCTACAAATAAATGCTTTGCGTGTAATTTAATATATAAAATTGTTCATTGTAGTGCCAAACTGTCAGATAAATAATATTTTATATAAAATATTTTTCACGTGGTGATCCTAATATTTGATAAATTTTCGTCACTGCTGATATTCCATCTACATATCATCCTACACGAATTTTTTATTCCAGTTACGCTTAATTATGTATTGAGGACATGAGTTAGCTTATTGAATGAATCGATTTCAGTATAAACAATATATTTCTATATCTAAACCTCATAGTGTCAAACCTTCCGTGTGGTGACGGATTAAGAATACAAATCACCACCCCTTATCTTGCCCGTGGATGTTGTAAAAGACCACTAAGGGATATATGCATATAACATTTATGTCAGAGAAGGAAGACTCGAAATAAAACCCTTTACCAACCTATCTGACCAGCATGGTACAGTAAGATCAATTTTCCTCTTATTCTGGAGGAGGCTTGAGCCCAACAGTGGCACCTATAGGAGCTGAAATCTCATAGTCAAAGACTTCATGGAATTGGTCAATATTCCATGATAATTTTGTATGAAATCTGAATGTTGGGCATTGAAAAAGACGGATGAGAGAAGACTGTATGCTACTGAGATGCGTATGCTAAGATGGATGTTTGGAGTTACAAGGTTGGATAAAATAAGATATGAGTATATTAGGGGAAGTTTGATAGTGGCACCAGTAGTAGAAAAGACTGTGAGTGCGAAATTATCTTGGTATGGGTACACGAAGAGGCTTATAAGACATGTGACAAGGTGAATTGTCAATATGATTGTGGATGGACGGCAGAATCGTGGGAGATCCAAAACGAGATGGATGGATTATGTGAATGAGGATATGCGTATGAAAGCAGTAAGTGCATATATAAATGATGACAAAATCCTATGGAAGGTAAGAACATGTTGTGCTGACCATACTTAGCTTCGGGAGAAATTCAGAGAAATAAACATTCTGACTGTTATGTCTCAGTTCATATTGGAAAACCTAATATATGTGAAAAAAAAAAATGAAAAATTTGAAAGATACAGTGATATTCATCATTTAAACACTAGGAATAAAGATAATCTCGTTATCCATACTACTCCTCTTCAGAGAATTAGTAGGTCTTTCATGGGGCAATGTATACGATTTTATAATAAACTATCTAGAGATATCCAAGATATGCCAATGAATAAGTGTAAAAAGGCTATCAAGAGTAGACTTTGTAGAAAAGGCTACTACAAAATTTCGGATTATTTAGAGGATAATACTGAATGGTTATGAGCAGCTCCTCTTTCAGCAATTTTGTTTTATAATGGTCACAGCTTTATGGTCTGTTTCTTGTAAGAATTCGCTGTTTTGTTTTTTTTATCGTGTTGTTAGTCTTGTGTTTGTACAGCGTAGCGTGTTTTGCCTGACGAATTTGTGGCCGCGTTCCGATTCCGATTGTAAATATTTTATTGTATTCAAACGACGTATAAATTTGACAATATATAAGTGCCGTCAAGAGGCCTATGCAGAATAAATGATTTGATTTGGGATGAGGGTAGGCCAATGATAATGATGTTGATGAGAGAAGTTAATGTATAAAGAACGGCAATCGGTAGGTTTAATACTGCAATAAAGATTAGCTACAGCTGCGAAGGCGCTAAAAATGTTCGAGAATAGAGAACAAAATACGAGGCTTATATATATTTCATCTGATATATTTGGTTTCATATCAAGAGTATATAACACTCATCTAGGCTCATATACGTCTTATTGCTGGGCTCGAGCCTTCTTCACAATAGAAAAGAAATTGACCTATTATACCTGGCCAGATGGATTGGCTTCTTTCCGAGTTTTCCTTTGTTTGCATGGATGGTAAATGCATATTATATCCCTTAGTAGTTTTTTACGATACCCACGAGTAAGATAATCACCATATATATATATATATTTGGGGTGGGCTACGGTCAGTGCACCTGCCACGCTGGTCCGTCCGGGTCTACAGAGGGGCGGCGCGCGGCCCCGTAACCCACCCGATAGCATGTCGCCTTGATCGTTGGGCCGATCAGTGCAGAGTTCCTTGACTTCAGTGGTTGGCGCGACGGAATACCCTGTGGGATATCCTCTACCGTCGACGTTCCATTTCCGGGACGTCAGTCGCCGTTGCAAGGTCAGCCTCTCCGCGGGTGACGGACTAAAATTTCCGGTCCGGTCACTCGCAGCCTCTGTTAGGGCTGCATCAGGCGCAGATACTCGCGTGCATACCCCGTGTCGCCGATCCAATCACTCCATCAGCACCGGCCGGAAGGCCTCGACGGTCCTGATATCGAACCGAGGCCTCTCTAGCCAGACTGCTCAACGGGCAATGACGTCTCGGCGGGCTTGGACGCGCCAGGTGGCAATTTCTCTAATCGAAACGATGTCGTCTCCAGCTCGCGTCTCCTACACTCGCCGGTACAACTCAGCGAGCATCTCCGAAAATAATCACCATGGAATAAATTTAGCTTTTCCATTTTCATAAAGACAAGAATATAATATGTTTTAAAATATTTCATTAATCACTTACCTTACAATAAATATGTACTTGTGTAAAATGATTGTAAGATATAAGTTTACTAATTTAATATCGGTACAAGTCTCGCTCTGCGTTCCACGTTCATTAAGAATCTCATTCTTATAGCGTCTGTCTGTAAACGAGTAAAATATTTCTTAATTACCTCTATTTATTAGAACTATAAAGTTAAACTATAAAGTAAGAAATTTTAAAACTATGAAGATATAATAAAACTTTTTAAACTATTTAGGTGCCTTTCAGGTTTATTTTGATGTTGAATCAATTCCATTCATCTTACCTATGGGTGTCGTAAAAGACATCCAAGGAATATAATATGCATATAATATCTATATAAGATAAGAAAATCTCGAAATAAAACTCTATACCAACAGATATGACACTGCTTGGTATAGTAGGTCAATTTCTCTCCTATTGTGGAGGAAATTCGAGCCGAACAGGAGAACGTAAATGACCTGTGATGATGATGAATTAATTACATTAAATCTAATAAATTCATGCTTCCGTGTGGTGACGGATTAAGAATACAATTCACCACTGCCTATTTTGCCCGTGGATGTCGTACAAGACGACTAAGGGATATAATATGCACATAAGATCGCAGGTGACTTGTCGTCAGTGGTTGGCCCGACGGAATACACTTTCAGGTACCCTCACCTCTCGACGTCCCTGTTCCGGGACGTCAGTCGCCGTCGCGCGGCAAGCCTCACTGCGGGTGCCAGACTAAAGTCCCCGGTCCGGTCACCCGCGTTTTACGCGTTTTTATTATATTTTACGCGTTTTGATAAATATTTTACATTATGTTTAAAATGAACAAAGTTAAGATTATTCCTTGTGGTGATATTCCGTATGTGTCGTATCGTATGGTCGTAATACTCTCTTGCCAATGGATATCGTAAAAGACAAAAGATTAAATATGCATATAACATCTATGCAAGACAATGAAAGCTCGAAATATAACCCTACACCAACCCGCCTAACCAGCATGGTATGTAGGTCAATTTCAGAGACCCAGAGAGTTGTGTTGATGATATTTTAATTATTACAAACGGTAGCAGACGAGTAAACAGTACCCCTCATGGTTAGTGTTGCCCAAATGCAAGACCAAGACGAGACTTGGACCGGTCTTGGTCTTGGTCTTGCAACATCACACCTGGTCTCGTCTTGGTCTTGGTCTTGCGCACCCGAGTCTTGGTCTTGGTCTTGGTCTTGCGCACCCGAGTCTTGGTATTGCAGCAAGAGTCTCGCAAAGTTTTGCAGTTAGAATAACGTAACAGTAATTTATCATGGCAATGAAAAATCCAACTAAATTAATCAAATATCCTATCCTATCTATCCATCTGTTAGCCTATAGTTCACTATTGAATACAATACTTACCACTGGAGAAAATTACTCTTCTATTCTCCTGGTGTTCCATTAGACAGCGTTACTACTCTTATGACAGGACTTTCGACCCTATTTTCTTAAGACGTCACCACACGAGGCAGTTGATACAATAAATTTTATGTCATTTTATAATCAATGCGATATTTTACAGTTAATGCGATTGTTTATATTCCCCTTCAAGTTAAGTGTTATGTATCTATTGTATTTCCAGTTTAGTTACTGATACTCTGGATACTTGAAAAAACCTGTTGCTCCATTGCCTATATAAATACTTTGGCCGCTGGATCCATGTAGCTCTTAATATACTATTTATTCAAGAACACATAAAGCTGATTTAAAATTTTATGGTATTAATACTTGTAAAATGTATGATATTCGTCGTTATGGTCACAGCTCATAAAAGTGCCACTGCTGGGCTTAAGCTTCCTTCCAGTAAGAGGAAAATTGATCTACTATACCACGCTGGTCAGACATGTTGGTACAGGGTTTTCTTTCTAGTTTCACTTCTCTTGCATATATGTTATATACACAGGGTGTATCAGGTTATGGGACAACTGTTCATGTATGTTGTAGTTCAACAGTCATAGATCATAATTAGAATGTATATTACACAAAAACAATATAACGTAAAAGTTATAGTGATTACAAAAATGTGTGTCTAAGAGTTTATGACTTAAATTTTATGCATTATGTAGGTATGTACAGACAGGATATATGTAAGCATGTAAAATTTCGACAGTATAAATAGGTATTAGATTTGCGCGAACCTTTCAATGGTTACGTAGGTACAAAGGCGACTCATCAACGGTCATGGGCCGATCAGCTGATTTATGTTAAAGCGAAGTTTGTCTTGCTTATGCAAACGTAATCATTGATTTATTCAAATTCTAATGAACATTTAATAAAATACGAATATGTTGTAGATTAAGTATCATTCCTTTATACATTTTAATCAATTTACACGAAAAAACGATGACAAAATTGAGAACTTACATGTCTCTCAATTCATTAACGAATCGATAATTTCATTTCAATTTTTTTTCATGGGTTCCTAACACCATTGCCCGATCCGATTTGATACGACATCCACGGGTAAGAGAGTGGTGAATTATATTCGTACTCTGTCTTTTTTTTTGTGTGTGTGTAGCTGTTGGTCGCAGATGACCTTGACAGCTTAACGCGGTCAATGGGTGAGCGCTGATGGCTCTCAACCCGGTAAGTAAGTTAAGCGAACATCGCCCGAGGGCTCACCCCTGTGGGGAACGGACCTCGGCTCGGGGCGTCGCTGAGAGCAAAGTGGGCATGGCCAAGTTTAGGTTAATGACTTTTACGCGGCGCGGTTTTCGACCTCGACGGCGAGGCCGATACCGCGGAGTTTTATCTGTTATCGCTGCGCGAGCTGTGTAGGTCCTTTCTTGGGCGATCATAATAGCGTCATCTTCTTCTTCAAGAAGATGACGAGGACGTCGGACCGCGGATATTTTTGAGGGGACGTAGTTTACCGCCCCAATCACTAGTGGATTGGGGTGAGTCGTGGCAGAGGCAAAATAGCGCTGGGAGCAACGCTTCATGTACTGCCTGATGGTGATCGTACTCTGTCCCTACATGGACATTTATATAGATTAATTGTAGGCATATTTCTATGTCCAACAGTGAACGTCGTTGGGCTAATGAATAAACGGATATATAAATATGTATAATGGGCAAGAGCACTCTCGTGATTACGGTATTTTTGTCCTTAAGCCTTTGCGAAGAGTAATTCTGAAAAGCCAACACCAACATTGGGAATCGATTGGCCAATAGATGGATATCTCAAGACTGATTTGACTTGCCGTGTAGTGACGGAGTAAGAATATAATTCATCACCCCCTATTTTACCCGTGACTGCGAACCCACGACTAAGGGCTATATATAATATATAACATCGGTGCAAGAGAAGGAAAACTTGACATGTATGACCTGTAACAACACGGCCGATCACCGTGGCGATTCCCCTCCGGCCACGGCCGATTCTCCTCCTGTTATGTAGAAGACACGAGCTCATCCGTATATAAGCTGAAATGGTGATTTGAATTAAATGCAAGACCGCGAGACTCTTGCAGGCCCAGTCTTGGTCTTGCTCAAGTCTTGCAGGGCCAGTCTTGGTCTTGGTCTTGCAAAAATTAAGCGGTCTTGGTCTTGGTCTCGGTCTCGCATTTCTCGCAAGACCAAGACCAAGACCGCAAGACCAAGACTTTTTTGGGCAACACTACTCATGGTAGATGATGCTGCTCATGAAATTTTTTTTAGGCCGCTGTCTACCGTGAAAAGAGGTAAAGGAGTGTGAATGCGTGCAATGAGGTTTGTTGATACTCAAGGCATTATCAAAATCCACCACACGCAAACTACCTCAGAAAATTAGGCTTCTGGCTCTCTCGCTCACCAAACGAAGCGCCGTAGCAAATTGCTACTACTCAGACGTCGATTTTCTGTGAGAGTGTGGTACTAACTTGGACGGACCGCGGCTGCAGATAGGAGGTACGCTGTCACAGCGTAGTCCTACCACTCCAAAAATCATTAATTATATCTCTTAGTCGTCTTTCACGACACCCACGGGCAGGGGGTGGTAAATTGTATTCTTAACTCCGTCACCACATGGAAAGATTTTTTATTGTTAAGTTTTGTTTAAATTCTCTATATCGAATTTCTAATCGTTATCATTATAGGTAAGTAAAACTATTTGTATAGTTTTTATAGTAATTTTTATTCTATAGTTTTTATTGTATTTAATTTATGATTTCTCGACATATCGAAAAATTTCCTTTTAATTTTATTGTATCAATACATGGAGTAAAGTCATTTGACTTTAATATTAGTATTATTTAATACTACATATTACAGAGTTTCAGCACGAATGTGGAAATGTCATGTTTCGCTCTTGAATTATATTATTTTTTTTTAGTGTTTTATAGTGTTATATTGGATAATTTTGCTGATATTGTATGTAATAAAATACAGTTAAGGTGTTGAAGGATGGTGAATGTGATATAAGAGGGGTTTATATGTATTTTCATATTCTGACGAAATTCCCAGAGAAATCATTTAACTTAGTTTTCAGCGCCCAATTAATGATAACGACTTAACTTAGACAAAAAAATTACGTCCGTCTGTCTATCTGTCTGTTTGTTTGAGGTAATCTTTAGAACGGCTGGACCGATATTGATAATATCTTAGTACCAGGTAGCTGTCTATGTAAGTAGTAACTTAGGCTATAATTTATCGCGGTATTCCCGCGCAAATGAGAACTATGCGAGTAAGGCAACTGAAAGTGAAGCGAAGCGAGGGCGGGTTACTAGTATATACTATGAAAGAAAATTACATATTGTGTCGACCCAAAGCAAATAGTTTAAGAGCAAGATGTCGATGATAGTGAATTAAGTTATAGTTATAATGAAAATAGAAAGAAAGAAAAGCTCTTTATTTAAAATAATTTAATTTTAACGAGGAATAAAAAAGGTTATTGTTTCAGCTCGTGCTACTTCTCTTTAAAGAAATAGTGGTGGTGTTCTTTCAACATCTGGTATTTACATTTTTAAAATAATTATCAAACTTAACTACTTAGTATGTGAATGTGCAAGTGTGTATGCGCGTGTGTGTTTGTATGTATGTATTTGTGTACTCTAAGGATATATTGTAAATAAAACTACTTTACGGATTCTATCGCGTTTGTATTTGATTTTTGATTGCCCGACGTTTCGAGCACTTTACAGCGATCATGGTCACGGGCGGACTAAAATGTCTGACGACCAAAAGTCATCGTTATAGCAGATATTTATAATTATCTACCCGCCATAGAAATTAGTCATTAAATTTTGACCAACATTTTGTTATATACATATATTTGTATATTTATTTATATTAATTTTACTGAAATGATAGATGAAGTTAGTATTATATTACAGAACAATAACATCAACAACATTTGCTGACTCAAGAAATATCAATCTTAATTATAACTTACTTTTAACAGCATATACGCGAACGTAAATAATATTCATTTCATAAATTTCTAAATTTCACATGTGGTAACGGAGTAAGAATGCAGTTTACCTCCCTCTTTCTTATTCGTGGCTGTCGTTAAACACGACTAAGTATAAGATCTATGCAAGAGAAGGAAAACTTGGAATTTAATCCTTTCCAATCTCTTTGATTAGCGTGGTATATATATCCCTCAATAATGTGTTAATATCCCTCGATATCAATCTTTCCTATAATAGAAGAGGCTCGAGCCCAACAGTTGAACGTATATGAGCCGATATTATGAGATAATGAAATTTCTAAATTTATTGTTGTGTATGTAATTTTTTTTAAAAATGTTCGGAAACTCGGGTAGTTAAAAATCAAATGCAAACGCAACAAAATCCGTAAAAATCAAAAATCGCGTAAACATCAGAAATTATTTTGTATTTAATTTATATTTTGCCATGGTCATTAAAACAGCAATGCCCGTTTATAGGCAATTAAACATTTATTTATTTAATATAATATGACTATCTATTTACAGGCTAAAAACCTAATACGATAGTCCATACACTAGTGTTAATCCTAAGCTTATTTCTATATGATTTAAAATTAATCTTAATCATCGTACTGAATAACACGTAACAACAATGATTTATTGTCATATCGATTGTGTCAGTTTTTAGCTTAAACTGACATTACTTAATCTTATATCTTTCAGGATCTCGGAAACGGCACCAACGATTTTGATGAACCTTGGCACACTAGAGGTTTCGAGGCCAAAAATCGAACTAGCTAGGTTTTATTGATAGAAAATGTTGTTTTGTCAGTGTTTTTAGCAAAACAATATAATGACATTAAATTTTAAAAGAATATGAATTCAAATTTTGCCGTCAACGTCATGAGTTACGATAGCTCAGTTGGGCAGTAGTGCAGTTTCCTTTTAGTATTGTTTTGGCATTGAAACGGCGTCGGATCAAATTTTGGTGTTATTCTCTTTTTGTATTTTTTATATTTTTTTCATTATTTAATTTTTATTTCTTATTAATATATATCTAAATAAATTCGACAAAAATACAACAAAAATATTCCCAGCGAAGCTCGGTCAACCAGATATTGTTACTATAAAGTAAGAGAGCAAGTCTTTCGTGTGATGGCGAAGTAACATTAAAATTAACCCCCTCGCCCTTCACCGCTTTGCCAGTGAATGTTGTAAAAGACAAATAAAGGATATAATATGATGATAATATCTGTGTAAGAGAATGAAAATTCTACCTAATACCCTATGCCAACGGAGAGGTTGTGTATACCACTACCAGAGGCGGCCCGAATCCAATAGTGAAGCTTATGTAGTTAAAAATATTTATAACAAATATATGCAAACATCATATACAGAAGACGAAGGCGTCTAAGTAGTAAATAATACTAATCCCGCGAGTGTTTGATTCCTAGAAAAAAATTCTTTGTTTGCGATACTCAAAGGATTGTTCAGAGTCTAAATACAATTTGTGTTTACTATACCCATTTAAATATATATGTCGAATAGGGAACAGTATAGTAGTTATGAAGAGCCTAACGAAACAAAAATATATATCTTATATATAAATTTCTAGCGTACGTGTGTATGTCACTGAACTCCTTCTAAACGGCTAGACCGATGTTGACGAATTTTTTTGTGTGTGTTCAAGGGGATTCGAGGATGGTTTAGATTCACAATTGGACCGCCACCGGTAGGTGGCGCTGTTCGGGCAGGACAATAACATGACTTGAGAACGACTTTAGCAATTTCGTCCATCTTTCTTTTCAATTTTTCTAATACTTTGAAAAAGGCTTTTACAGAAAAAAAAATAAGAAAGTTGCGCAGAAAATCAGAAAATTTAAGAAAACTTAACGACTAGGTATCTAGGTTATTTATCTATACTGCAACTGTTTAGTTGTAGTATGCTGGCTGGATGGATTTTAATGAATTTTTCAAGGAGATTCGAGAATGGTTAAGATTCACAATTGGACCCGATAGGTGACGCTTATTTGAACAGAACAACGTCTGTTGGGTCAGCTAGTGTATTATAAAAATATAAAAAAGATATAAAAAAGCAACAGCAGGAGAAATATTTCTCATGGATCCGTCGTAGGAAGTAAAATTTACTGCGAAAATGCCTTTCAAATTGTATATGTACAACGAGGACTATATGATAGACCAAATTTGTTACTTTTATTAAGGTTTCATGAAGTTATTATTAAGAATAGTATATAAAACACAAGATAAAGGAGCGATCCCTTTGTATTTTGTTTTAGATATGTAGACATCATGATGTGTAAGATGAGATATATTTTTCTTTCTTAAACTTCTGACTGCTCCGATGGCGTAGTGGTTAAGATTGAAGACCTTTGATTTCCATTCAGGACAATACATTGCACAATCCACAAATTATTGTTGTTTGGGATTGTTGAAAATTAAATATATGCTAAGCTCAAGTTCTATCAGTCTGATTAAAAAATCTTTTTGTAGAACATAATCTGATATTGAAAAAGGTAATTTACGGTAATATTTGTATGTTTAATATCTTCAAAACTTAAGATTGATTTCCTTTTCACTCATTTCATATCAAAATAATGAAATATATAAGCTATACTTCAAATAATATTTATTCATTTATATATAAATACCAACTATTTTCAGTGAAAATTGTATAAATTTAATGGAATATTGGATAAATTAAACTTATGTAGATAACAAAGTTTAGCAACTTTGTTATCTACATAAGTTTTGCTTAATCTCATAAATAATAACTCAGTAAGAGATATATCAAGCTAGACTTGATTTATACTTAGGATACCTTTGACTTAATGTTTGCGAGTTCAAAGAAGCTAAATGCTGGTTGCTGGTTAAATTGGTTCTCTATTTAGATCTGGGGTTTTTTTTTTATTATTGTTGATGGTAAAAGAGCAAACAGCATAATATCTGATGGTAAGATACTACTACTGCTACCTTTGTTAGACTGCTGCCTACAGCGAAGAAGGTGAAGGGAGTATGAATGTATGTAACGAGTTTCGGACCTTCAGTAGTAGGGCTGCCGGCTGTAGTATCTGACAGACCGGCAAGGGAGTGTAGACAGATGACTGTCGCTCCGGTGTCATTACTCTAGATAAAAATAAAAAAATACTTCCATCTATTTATTGATCGTTTTTAAGGCGGCCGGGCTTGGTAGTCTAGTTGGCGATTGCACCTGGTGTTATTTTTCCCCGGAGAATGTTGCTGCTCTTTCCGGAGATTATGAGAAAACAGATATTTATCAATGCCAACCACCAGGTTGGTGCTAGACAAATATAGGCATTAGCAAATTTTGTGTTATTTTATCACCTCTCTAGCCACCGAGGTATATACTATTAGACAATCCATCGTAAAGAAAATAAGTTATAAAATTATGGTCTGTGTAGTGACGAAGTTAAAATACAATTCAACACTCCCTTTCTTGCTTTCGAGTGTCATCAAAAATGGCCGAGAGATAATATGCAGCTATCGTATAGATGTTATATGTAAGAGAAGAAAAACTATAAATTAAATCCTAAACCAAACAGTGTTGACTTGCGTTGTATAATAAGTAAATTTTTCTGCTGAGGGACTTATATGAACTGTTGTAATGATGATGATAATAAAATTCGCGTTCAAAGTTTGGCGACATGTTGAAAAAATTATCAACATGTCATTATTACTATTAGATGAAAAATTTAAAAAACTTTTTATTTTCCTTTAGTGTCAATAAAAACATCATTGACAGGTATATAAAAGTCCCAAGTCATGAGTTTTGTTCTAAATTTTATTCACACAATATTCAGACAATATATAAATAACATTGGAACGAATGCTGTTGATAAAACTAAATTTAGCTGGGTCAAGTATGACGAATTAGGATAGTCAAACACTTCAGAGGACAGTCTGAGATTTCATGGCGTCAGTCTCCTTGTATTTATTAACATAAGAGTTAGTATTATATAAATATATATATAATATTATTTTAATGGTTTTTCCCGTGTGGTGACGAAGTAAGAATACTTTTCACCACCCCTTATTGTGCCCGTGGGTGGTCTAGAATATAACAAAGGAATATAATACCCATTTAACTTTTATGTAAGAGAAGGAAGACTCGAAATAAAATTCTATACCTTACCAGTGTAGTATACCTACTAATTTTTTACTTCTAGTAGTAGTAGTAAAAATTTCACTTCTATCGAAGAGGAAGCTTGAGCTCAGCAGTGGGACTTATAAGATCTAAAATGATGATGAAAATTATGAGTTGCCTAACAATTAAAATATTTTCAGCGCTTGTCCGTCTCACTTGTGGGTATGAATGTCACCTGACTTCTTCAAACATTGTACATTGCTTGATAGAGTGTATTTTTAAGTCCGGGCATAAACAGCGACCAGTGAATTATATACATCTTTTTATTTCACCAGTTAGAGAGACACTTTAAACGGACGATAATATAATACAGAATTTGAAACTATCATGGTCACCAATATTCACGATATAATAGTTAATAGGATTAATTAACGGTATTTAATAAAAGTCCACGTGGTGACCGAGTAAGAATCCTATTCACCATTCCTTCCCTTGCCTGTAGGTGTCGCAAAAGACGACTAAGGGATAATATACAGAGATATACAAGAGTGAATCGTATTCTTACTCTGTCACCACACGGAGGTATATAAGATCCTATTATGAAGGAGGCTGGAGTCCAGCAGTGGGACGTACATATATGAGTACTGACGATGATTTAATAAAAATCTATGGTATAAATCTAATTAAAGAACTCATTCTGCCGTAATTATGGCGCTTGCAACAGTGTCGAAATATCGGCAATTTGTAAATAATAAAATACTACATAGTATACATTCCGTTAAATATTGTCTTTTGAAGATAATATAGAGGAGTTTGATAATTTTTTGGAGTTACTAATATTGCTTTACGCGTAGAGCTATTTTTAATCATTAGGAGTAAATGACACGTTAAGTTACATTATCATTATACTCATTCAATTTAATTATAACTACAAATTTATAGTCCATTTGTTTAGATATACATCACATTGCTATGCGTAAGTCTCTTACACAATTATAAAAAAAAGATGATCTACAATTCCATGCCAATGAGTTGACAGGAAATTTTGTTTCGAGTTCTTCTTTTTGCAGTGATGTTATTTGGATAATAATAATAGACAATATTTTATTGCCTTGGTATTTAACTAAAATACAACAATATCCCTTGATATTTAACTACAATACTACAATAAAAAGAAAATTAAATTAAACTTTTAGTTAAAAAGAATAAATAACACTAAAAAAAATTCAGCTGCCTGAGATATTTTTGCTGAATTATATGTGTTGAAGTATACAGTACGCTGATTTCAAAAATAATTTCTATTACTCTCTATCACGTAGTTTTTTTTTGCAAAACTAGAACACAATAATGAGAAAAATCATCTATTTAGCATCCTAATGAAATTTTTCATCTTGTTCATCACTGTAGGCACTCAAGTTTTCAGGCAAATATCCAACATGGGAATGTAAGAAGCGAAGTTTTATGTTCATCTTGCACCCTTGAGCGCGCTTACACGCTATCAGCATGCCCTGTACAAGAGTTTTATATTCAAGATCTTTAGTATTTCCCAAAAACTTCTGCACTACATTTTATAAAGAATCCTGCTTCTTTTTAGATTTATCCCATTGATTCAGGAAAAAAAGGGTCAGACAAAAGTTTTCTTATGTCGGGGCCAGTGAAAACTTCTTCTTTTAAATTTGCTTCAGACAATTTCGAGAAATTTAAACATGTCTAAAATAATCCCCATATTTTTTGCGGTAATTAGCCCCAGTTTAATATGAAGAGGTGGCAGTAAAACCTTTTCAGGCGACATGAAAGTGGTATTAATGACGTTTTTCTTGCCAGGAATTAAACCGTGTCATGGTGGCTAGTCAGTTTTAGGACAATGTAGCTCTCTGGCTCTACTATCCCACAAACATAGAAAAAAAAGGGAAATTTGTATAACCTGATTGATATCTCAACAACTTTATTAGAATTTTAAAATTTCTACAAGCATTCATTGATAATCTTGATATTTGATTTTCTCAAGAATCATAGCTAAAATGTCATTGCAGTTTTCTTTCATACAAACTGAATTATTTACGCCTATTATTTTTCTTTATTCTATATACATTATATTTCTACATTGCTACCACACAGTATATTAGCTTTAGGAATATATACAATGGTATCTATACTAATCTATATCTATACTAATATTATAAAGAGGAAAGATTTGTTTGTTGTTTAATAGGTTTGTATTGAATAAGCTCCGAAACTACTAGACCGGTTTAAAAAATTCTTTTACCAATGGAAAGCTATAATATCAGGCAGTAAGAAAGGCTATATTTTATCCCGATATTCCCACGGGAACGAGAACTAAGCGGGTAAGAAGACTGAAACCGAAGCGAAGCGAGGGCAGGTTGCTCATAAATACAATAGTATTTAATGAATGCTAATAAAGCTACTATGCTAATTATTTACTCTACATATTTCGCTTTAAGTATTTGTATAATATTTTGTCCCCGTGGTGACGGAATAAGAATACAATTTACCACTCTCTGTCTTGCCCGTAGATGTCGTAAAAGACGACTAAGGGATATAATACGCATGTATCTTTTTTTTCTTTTTTCCCTCTTTATTTAGCATAAGGTAGGGTTTGATCACAAAGTGATCATGTCAGCCTAATAAATTAACATGCAAAAATAAGTAATAGTGGTCGGCGTGTAGTCGAAATTCGGCCATAATTCATTTTAATAAATTTTTCTGCAACATAATTTTTTTTAATTTTATTTATGTATAATTGTAAACTGAGCAAGCTGTATTTCACTAATAACTAATATATAAGCACAAATCTTGAGTAAATATTGTCATCATAATTATAATTGTTTGATATTCAGTTCGACCAGAGATTTTAACCGTAAACAAAAGTCTATAAGCATTGCTACGCAACACACTCACACAAACGTGTGTGTAGCAATTGCGTTGTAGTGTGCGTAATGCCTTTTTTAATGAATTTAATGTAATCCATTATTAAATGAAATTTCAGTTTTATGCACTTCTCCTCATTATATACTTTAACTGTGCCAAATTTCATACTTGTACATCTACGTAATTTTCGTAAAAAGGGGTTCAAAGTTTTTGCTTCACGTATTTATATATAGATAACTTTATACTTTTATATAAGATACTGTGTGGTAGCGGCTTCGAATACTACCAACCCTTGCTTTGCTCGTGGGTGTCGTAAAAGACGACTAAGAGCCCTAGATTGACCCGGACCAACTCTATCTGGTACCATTTGGGTCAACAATTACATTCCCAAGGAGGGTTGACGTCAGGCAGGCGGCCGGTCATAAAAGTCATTGCCGAAACTTTTTGCAATATGTCAAAACAGATGACATATTGCGTCGACCCCAAGTAATTGGGATAAGAGCAAGATGATGATGATGATTTATATATAGATAACTAAGTAATTATGAGCTAAATATTTCTATGCTTAAACCTATGTCTATAATATTGTATAATAATTTTGCATCCTCAGATAAAGGCGAAGATAGAATGCTATTACAGACTCCAATCGTTCTTAAACAGATATCTTTTTCATGCGCAAACTCTTTTCTTTCATCTTCGTTCCGTACACACTCCACTAGGATGTGGTAAACGTCTTCCCTAACTGCACAAACACTAGTCAGGTGAAGAACGCCTCTTCATTAGATAAATAAAGTTATTTAAGGGCATGTGTCCAAAATGAAGTCTAAGGACCGTTACGATATCCTGTCTAGAAAGACTGGAGTCTGCAAACGATAGAAAATTTGAAGGATATGGTTGTAAGGTTAACGCATATATCTTCTATGCAAGAAAAGGAAAACTCGAAACAAAACCCTGGTTTGCCAATCAAAAGCATGGGCATGGTATGGTCAATTTTCCTCCTATTGTGGAGGAGGCTTGAGTCCAGCAGTGGGACGTATATGAGTAGAGAGGATGATGATAATATTTTACATACTGTTAAAATATGTTAATGTTATAGATAGCTTTAAATCCGAAAACTTATTAAGTTGACTTTTCTTTGGTGCAATGTATTGTTATTAGAATGATTCAGTGTGAATGCACAGTATAAATAATTATCATACCAAATCTCAAGAATTTTTTTTTTGTGATTCTCGAATAAATTGACAAAGATTTCAAAAATTATCGATAAGTGTTGCTGCACTGATACTAACATTAATATCCTATTTTTTTTTTATCTATACCAATAAATAAAATTGAAGTGTATGTTTGTAATGTCAAAATCATAGGCTTTTTTCATGCTCACACGGTTATTTGCACGACACCTATGCCTAAAATAGCAATAAAAATATTTTTGTCTGTCTGTCTGTCTGTTTGTTCCGGGTAATCTTCAAAACGGCTGGACCGATTTCAAAAATTCTTTCACCAATGGAAAGTTATAATATCAGGGCGTAAACTAGGCTATATTTTATCCCGGTATTCCCACGGGAACGGGAACTACGCGGCTAAAACGACTAAAATAGAAGCGAAGCGAGGGCGGGTTGCTAGTATTATATAAAAGCTAATAATACTATAAATGTATTCAATATGGATGCCACAATTCTAAAAAAATAAATTTGCATCTTATTGCGAACATTCCACAACACACTCATTCAGACACGAGAATTTTATAAAAGACTATATAACCAATGTGCCTGTCTATTTGTAGTGTTGCAATTATGGCCGATAATGCTCGGTTACTAAGCAATATATATATTTTTTTGTAGAATCTATTTCATGAAACTCTAAATGCCGATTATACACTCATTTGCAAAAAAAACGGGCACCTAAGCAATGAACCATTTCAAATGTTAATATTTCTTTGTTTGATAATTATAGGTAGTTTTATCCACACAATTTGCTAAATTAATAAGAAAATAATCGTTTTCATCAGTATTTCATAAAATTTAGATACAATTTATGGGAAATAATGCTAAACCTCGCTAGTAGTGTATATTCGCTAGTAGTGCATATGCTCATGAAGTAAAAATAAAAAAGTTTTTTTGTTTGTTTTTCTTTAATAAAGTAAAAGCAGATAAATGTTTAGTATCGAGTGTGACCCCCTCTAGCTAAAATCACAGCTTGAATTCGTCTGGGCATGCTAGCGAGTATATCCCGGATACTTGCTTGCGGAATACGTTCCCACTCCGCAGTAATCACATTCTTCAGCTCTCTGATGGTCTGCGGAGCCGGGTGTACTGATCTCACACGCCGTTTCAGAACGTCCCAGACATGCTCTATGGGATTGAGGTCGGGACTTCGAGCTGGCCAATCCAAACGACGAATGCCGACCTCTTGCACATACGCATTAACATCGCGGGATCGGTGGGCGCGAGCATTGTCGTCCATAAAAATCGAGTCTTCACCTAGAGCGGCCAATGCGGGTTGTGCATGAGAAATTAGAACTTCCGTTATGTATCGATGCCCAGTCAGTGAGCCGTTTTCAATGAAGACTAACTCTGTACGATCCATTGAATTTATTCCTGCCCAAAACATAACAGAGCCCCCACCATAAGGTGTGATTTCTTCGAAACATGCCTCTGCAAAGCGTTCTCCTTGTCTTCTTAGCACTCGCCGACGTCGATCTTCACCGAACAGAGATATCCTGGCTTCATCAGAGAACAAAACCCTATTCCAATCGTCTTGAGACCATGATTCACAATTTCTAGCGAACCTAAGCCTGTGAACTCTGTGCTCACGGAGTAATTTGGGGCCGCGGGCCGGGCGGTGACTGCGTATATTGGCAGCGAGAAGCCTCCTCCTGACCGTCCATAGACTAATATGCACATTTCTTACTTCTTGGAGGTTGTTCTTAAGATCCACATACGAAGATTTGCGATTTCTCAATGCGCGACTCACAAGAAAACGATCATCCCGTGGTTGGGTACATGGTTTTCTTCCAGAACCAGGCCTTCTCTCGACGGAACCAGTCTCCTGATATCGCTGCCAGGTCCTTTGGACTGTCGAGCGACTAACATTTAGCCTCCTAGCCACGAAACATTGGCTGCAACCCTCTTCAAGCAGCGCGATAATTTTGGTAGCTTTTACCACTTTATCTACCATTTTTGATACAGCCAAACAGCATTAAATAAAGCTTTGACAGTCAAGGATATGAAATTAATCGATAAAAATTGAATAAAAGTTATGAAAGTCGATGTTAACTTCTGGAACTTCGCGCCAAAAATGTAGGATAAAAAGGGGTTTTCTGTAAAAATGAACATCAAATGAAAAATTGAATTTAGAACGTACTTTTTTAAATACCACAGCATTTTTAAAACCGGCCAGTAACGTGTACAAACGATTGAAACCTTTTTGGTATTGTATCTTTTTAAATATGAATGAAAATCAAAACCGCCCGTTTTTTTTGCAAATGAGTTTATTTGCTATCATTTCGTTATTCGCCAATGTTAACCTGCTGGTACAATACAAACTAAGAATACAATAAGTACCAGTTCAATGACCTAAGGCATATAGATACTTATTACACTTTATTGTACACCAGCATTAACCACAAAAGAGCTTAACATGTAAGATACAGTACAATGGGCGGTCTCATCGCTATAAGCAATTTCTACCAGTTTTAAATATTTATCTAGAACGATTATCTAATAATATTGTTCTGATTGGGACGTGATCAGACCACAGCTTCTTACCTCAAAAAAAGGATAATATCGTACAGATATGGTATAAGTTATTTATTACTTGAAATACATGCCTCATTACTAAAAAAATAGTAATTAGTAGATATTGTATCTAAAACAAAATATGTGTAATGCACCCATATTTCCTACTCATGGACCTTTGCTAGGCCTATCGTAAAGAAAGTAAAGTAAGTGTGAATGCCTAAAATAAGGTCAGGGAGAGTAAAGGCATCACTAAAACCCACCACACGCAAACACATTCAGAAAGTTGGACTTCCGGCTCACTTGCGCAATAAACGAAGTACAGTAATAAATTGCTACTATTCAGATGTCGATTTACTGTGAGAGTGTGGTATTACCCCGAACGGACCAGCCTGCGGCTGTAGACGGACGATTGTCGACAGTGTTGCCAAGAAAATCTAGAAATAAAACCTTATACCAACCTGTTTGACCAGCTTGGTATAGTAAATCAATTTCCCTCCTATTATGAAGGAAGCTTGAGCCCAACAGTGGGACGTATATGAGCTGACATGATGATGACGATTGTCTGATCACCACCTGCCCAATCCGCGAGGGTCAACGGAAGGGACAGAATGCAATCTCGAAATCCGTCTCACGCCTACCTCTCTATTGACATGTAGATGGTCCATCGGTACCAAGTTCTAGTCTTCGGAGGCTCCTTTCAAATAATTTAATGTTATTTTTCACACCTCTTTGACGAGAACGAGTAATGAGGAGAGAGAATGAGATTTGTAATTGAGTTTTACTTACAATTTTAACGTAACTTGAAATTGCATGGATTTTTTTTAATAGGGGAAATTGCATGGATACCATTTGCGCCTTTGTGCATCTGAACATCTGTAAAAATTCATTAAGTAAGGACCTTTCTGATTTTAAGAGAAATAAAATCGAAATTAAGCTGTGCCAATATCTTTAGGCCAAAATAATACAGGAGGCTAATTTCTCTTATATGGAGTAGGTCTGGGCCTAGCATTGACATTTGATTTGAGAAGAAGAAGACAAATTAGCTAAGGTACCAGTAAATATATTAATTTCATCATTCAACCTTTCGCCGTCCATTGCTGGATGTAGGTCTCCCTCACGTTTTGCCATAAAGCGCAGTCCTGTGCTACATGCATCCAACCACGCACAATAACTTTCAGCAGATCGTTAGTCTGGTTGAGTAAATATCCACTATTCCACCGCTACTGGGCCCGTCACCAAAATGAGGCCGTAGACTGCCGTAACGGGGGCCCGTTTTTGTTTTGTTATTCATATGAGGATAATGCTGTAATCACCACGCATGGAAGGCGGATTGTCGAACGTAGTCAGGTGTTATAAGTTTCCTAAGAGACGGCTACTGTTAGGTTCATTTGTTTTTTTACTGTTATAGGCTTCCAAGAAGAGAGCTACTGTTACGGGTGGACGGAGCAGAGATTGGTTCGCCATCCGCAGAGAGGCCTACCGCGTGAGTGAGACGCCTCAGCAACGTTGCCTTGTTATCGGGGCGTCGAAGGGAAAGGTACCCAAAGGAGTAATCTGTCAGGACGGCCAGGGACGTCAAGAAATCGGTACCAGTGGTCGGCGCAATAGCGATGCTACAAATATAGTGTTAGTTGTTAACACGTCACGTGACCACGTCGATAACGACTGACATTAATTTACTTCTCATTTAAATCTGCTTATAAGTAGAAGCTTTCACTTCAAAAATTACGATGTATCGTAATTACAACTTCATTCTTAAGCCCTAATTGGTGTTCAAAAGAATATACCTAAGTAGTGTAAAGCTAAAGAAAGAGTAACTAAAAGGCAAAATGTCAAATAAACAAAAATAAAACAAACAATAAACGCTGTATGCATAATAAACATGTTTCCTTTTATAAAATGTTGTCCTTTAATATTGCTAATAAAGGCTCATAAGTCGAGCCGGGGAGAGTTTGATTTTCCGTTGCTTCGGTCGTGTCGTAATTACTGCAATTACAAAGTTAATAAACTTTGCTATCGCAGACTCTCCCTGGGGCACTCAGCTGTTTCCCCCGTTGAACATACAGTACGTTGCTTAAATGTCAGTATCATATTGGCTGTATAAATATTTATTATATTTAAATTTTTATTTTAATAATTTTGTTTAGATCTCCTTTTTCAGTCTGTATATCATTATTATTGCCTTCGGGCCTGCTCTATAATAGAATAAAAATGGCTTTCTATTCCATGCTTACTAGAAGTGCTTGGTCACAAATTTTTGTTCTCATGCTGTGGTGTTATTTGCTTACTTCTCATAGTCGTCGTTTTTTGTAAAAGCGGTGCAAAAAAAAATATTACTTCTTTAATCTTCTTGTTAATTACTTATTATGATAGTAGGTTTGTAATCCAAATAATTTCAACTCATATACGTTCTACTAATGGGCTCGAGCCTCCTTCATAATGATTATAATTGATCTATTATACCATGCTGTCCAGTCAAGAATTGAATATGAAACTTACTTCTAATGTTACATTACTAAAATTGATAACTGCAATTTTGGTGTTTAGATGTTGTGTTTAGATATGCAAGCAGCAGATGTTAGATAATTCTCCGTCGATATTTATTAATTCTTTCGTCTAAACTGGAAGTAATAATGAATTAAATCTATAGATTAAAATCTGTAATTGTATTAAATATGTATATAAATTTATATTTGAAACCGAAAATTTGGCAACTATTACCAGAAATAATCAATATTTTTATAAAAAAAATATTGTTAATCCGTAGAAATGGACAGAATTTTGATTTTAAATTCAATTAAAAGTTTTTATGGGATCCAGCAATTATTTATTTAAAAAAAATTATATATTATTTACGTTTCCTTTTGTAAACATTTTGGTGTTCTGTTTGGTTAAATTTTTATTTTATTCATATAAGCGACCACCCATTTTTATGTTTTTTTTTACCCATGTAATTATTTAGTTATATTAAGAAATTCTTGGGCGCTTTTGGGTTATACACTGCGCCAAAATTGGAATCATAGGATCATTATTCTCAGAATTGATGGAGCGGATACAAATAGAAGAGATAAATACATAGTATGAACATAACTGCACTGATGCTTTGTAATAGCTGTGTATTTCATGATATAGTTTATTGTGGTTTCCAGTTTTGTTTATAAACTTGACTATTTGATATAAACGATCTAGTACAATTAATATTATTTGTCTTCATACTAACTATTGCCATTATATATTTTCCTGTAACAGATGTTTAGAGAGTATGTATGTAATTACAAATTCAATAAAAAAAAACAAAAAAAAACAGGTTGAATGTTTATTTTGAGAATACATTAATCCGGCGAAAAGGGAAAAGACACATTCAGCCAGTTGAGCCACTGAAACCAAATCCCTATAATGCGAACCAGTAGTCTACCCAAATGTCTGACAGAGTTTACACGGCGAGTTATGGAGCACCATGCACCCTCACTGTCGCCCTAGGCGAAGTCTAGTTAGACCATAGCCTGGTAAGAAAAGGAAATATGCTCGAAACCCGGGTCGACGTAATCGATCTAGGGACACGAAAAAAATACGACACTCGACACTTTTAGGTATCGAGTATTTTCCTTTCGATATCGACACTTTTGTACTCGATACTTTGTATTTGATACTTTTACTCAATGAATATTTTTGGTAGGTATCGTATCGAATAAATTGTAGTAATTATCCATTTGAAAATTGACTTAACGGTTTATATTTATGGTAATGCCATCTAGTTCAAATGTAATGAACCTTCCAAAATGTGGGCCAAAATATTCTCATCAGTTCACCGACGTTAATTTCCTAAAAAATAAAACCTCATCACGGCCATAGATTTTATGAAAAGTACTCAGTACTCGATACTTTGAAGTATTGTACTACTTTCGATACTTCTCATGAGTATCGATATATATATATATATATACAGTATCGATACTTTTTATTCGATACCGTGTCCCTAAATCGATCTACGTGAGTGTTTTGTTGTTATATATATTATAATAGTAATAATAAAAAAATATATAAATCACGCGTGCCATAAGGAAATTGTAACAATTTTTGAAAAAGTAACGACTGTTTTCCCCTATCCAGCGAAGGGTCAACAGCGGGTATTAAACAATACAACCGTGTCAAAAAATCATTAATAAAAGATTGTATCGTGAGCTAGATTCATTTAGGTCAAGTATGACAAATAAGGGTAGTCGAGCACTTCATCACAGTTTGATTTTCCGTGGCGTCAGGCGCGTCATAATTACTGCAATAACAGTTAGTAACCTCGCTATCGGAGCGTGTCCCTCGAGCATTTTGCTGTTTTGCTACTTGGTCATCAACATGTTATATAGTGCAATGCATTAGCTGTTTATTAGATATCTCTAAAGTTATATATAAAAAATAATCTCTTGGTACGTCATAATATTAACTCGCAAAAGTAGGTATTGGATTATTATCATTTTAGGTAGTTGGATTATGATGGAGAAGGTTGTGTAACTGGAGACGGCGCGCATCATAAGAAAGTTCCTCTCTCTGTAGCCCTAACTACCGACAGCTTGGTCCCCGTATTCGATGCTGGTGGGATTATATATATTTTAAATATTTTATTTTTTATATAATATTTATAAACTAGCTGACCTTGCGAACTTCGTTACGCCATAATTTTTTTCGTAAATATATTTTGTAAATTTCAGAAAATATAGTCTCTAATGGAAGAACCATTACAGCTTTGTCGGGAAAGATTCGATCGTTTTGGTCGCGGCATTGTTAATGATGATTCAAAGAGAATACAAATTATTCATTATTGATATCTGACAAAATTATTTATAATCATCAAATTTTAAACCATACTTAACTATAAACAAAATTACGTTCAGCTGTCATTTGCGTTTTGTTATTACATACCAAATGCGTTTTTTTATACTATGTTTCGTAGTGAATTGTATTCTCTTTGACATTTTATGTCACGTCACACGGGAACGTGATCGAACGGGATAAAAGAGTTATTGGCGAAATCTTGTAAACACCATTAGAAAAAGAAACGGGATAAAAAGTATCCTATGTCCTTCTCCTGGTTTTAAGCTACCTCCGCACGAATTCTCAGGCAAATCGGTACAGCCGTTCTTGAGTTATAAATAGTGTAACTAACACGACTTTCTTTTAGATACATAGATGTACTTAGTAGTTAGGAAATTACATAAAGTGAACAATAATCCGCAAAAAATAACACTAATATTTTCATTATAATTTCATCTCATATAAGTGCCACTGCTGGGCTCGAGAGCCCTCTCTTGGATAGGAGTGAAATTCATATACTATACCTGGTCATACGGGTTAGTATAGAGTTTAATTTCGAGCTTTCATTCTCTTGAAAATTTAATCCCACAGTCGTCTTTTACAACACCTTTCGGCAAGATTGTGAATTGTATTCTTACTCAGTCAGGTTTTAACTATTATACTATTTTAAATTATTTTTACTATTTTAAAGTTTCGAATATACCATGTGGTGCCGGAATAAGGATATAATTCACCACTCCCTCTTTTACCTGTGGGCGTCGTAAAAGACGACTAACGGATTAAATATTCTTATAACATCTATATCTTGTATTGAAGGAACACACTATATCAACACCTCTGACCAGGCTGTGGAATAGTGGGTCCATTTCCTTGATTTGTATTAGTAATGTGACCAAAAAAAACCTTTTTTTATCATATATTTATACGAATTTTTACCGGTTATTTAAAATAAATATCTAATATTAGCTCGAAACAAAACCCTATACCAATTCGTTTCACTACGTCATATTTGATGGCGGCTGGTATACAATTACATTCTGAAGAACAGTTGACGTCAGGCAGTGGCAGATCATAAAACTATCATTAAACATTTTTGCAATATGATGATGGAAGTTCCGTGTGATGACGGAGTAAGAATACAATTCACCACTCCCTATTTTGTCCGTGGATGTCATAAAAGACGACTATGGGATTTAATATGCATATAACATCTATGCAAGAGAAAGAAAACTCGAAATAAAATCCTATTCAACCTGTGTGACCAGCATGGTATAGTACGGTCAATTTCCCTCCTATTGTGAAGGATGCTCGAGCCCAACAGTGGGACGTATATGAGCTGAAATAATGATGATAATGGAAGAGGAGTACATATTGCATCGATCCCAGGTAATTGGCAAAGAGCAGATGATGTGCCTTTCTAGAAAATGTTCCGATATAAAGTTTTATTTCGGCTTTTCTATTACGGAAATGCATACTAAATTATTAATCGTAGTGAAGTTAGGCACATCCCCGTTCAACCGTCTATCTTGATGTTTCATAATTGGTTAGTTTGACAGTAATCAAAGCAGTTAACTTGGCACTTAAGAGTTGCTTGACTTAAGGAGTAACAAGCTAGTTAACTTACCTGTTGAAACTTGAAATACCTATATTAAGCATTAATGTTATTAATATAAGCAACATTGAATAAGGAATAGATTAACACAAGCAACACTTGCGATTAGCGCGGGTAATATGTCAATATCTCTCACATTGTGGACGGGGTCTGAGCCCAATAGTGAGTCTTACGTGGGCTAAGATGATGAGATGAACACATTCTGGTTATCTATATTTTCTGGTTATGTTCCATATGTTGACTGCGTAAGAATACAATTCACCATTCCCTAACGCGCCCGCCGATGTCGTAATAGACAACTAAGGGATTTAATACCCATATAACATACTAGCAACCCGCCCTCGCTTCACTCTGGTTCCAGTCACCCTACCCGTGTAATTGCCGTTCCCGTGGGAATACCGGGATAAAATATAACTTATGTTACTCCCTGATATTATACGATATATATTGCTGAAATAATTTTTAAAATCGATTCGGTGGTTTAAGCGTGAAAGCGTAACAAACAAACAAACAAATAAACAAACAAACTTACTTACGCATTTATAATATTAGTAAGGATATGCAAGAGAAGGAAATCTCAACATAAAACCCTGTGCGAACATGTCTGACCAACGTGCTGTATTAGGTCAATTTTCCTCCCCTTATGGAAGAGGCTGGAGCTTAACACTGGGACTTATTTGGGCTAAGATAATGATATCTATTATTTCATAGATGAACAGTTTATACTTTGAACTCTCCAATATCAGCAATTATTAAATGATATAAAGAATCAATATCAGGTTGACCGAGCTTCGCTCGGAGTATTTTTGTAGCATTTATTTAGATATATATCTATTATTAAAAAAAAAATAAATAATGAAAATTTTATAAAAAATTACAAAAAGAGAATAATAATAACACCGAGATTCGATCTGACGCCGTTTGTCGCCGATGTCAAAAATAAAATGAAACCTGACTACTTCGCCACTGAGCTATCGTAACTCATGACATTGATGGCAAAATTTGAATTCATATTCTTTTAAAATTTAATGTCATTATATTGTCTGCCAAAAACACTGACAAAACAACATTTTCTATACATAAAACCTAGCTAAATCGATTTTTTTGCCCCGAATCCTCTAGTAGTCAAGTTTCAACAAAATCGTTGGAGCCGTTTCCGAGATCCTGAAAATATATATATTTACAAGAATTGCTCGTTTAAAGATATAAGATATTTCATTACATACTGGTCTAAACCGCGTCTCCGTGATTCGCGACCTAGGAGTATTATTTGACACATCACTATCATTTCGGGAATATATAGAAAGTATAGTCAGAAAGGCTAGAAAAACAGTTGGTTTTATAATCCGAACATCAAAAGACTTTGGTAGTATTGATAGTATTATAATACTCTACAATACATTAGTACGAAGTCTCTTAGAGTATTGTTCTGTAATATGGTCTCCGTATTACTCAACTCATATAGATAGAGTGGAATCGATCCAGGCCCGTTTTCTGCGATACTTATGTATTTAAAGAAGTAAGGCTCTTCCAGAGTATAGTACTAGACTAGATTACTTTCACATGCTTAGTCTAAAAAAACAAAGAAACAACTCTGATCTACTGACTCTTCACAAGATCATAAATGGTTCGATAGACGCTCCGCTAATCAGCATGTCTGAAATTCAGAGTCAGCACGCGAAAAGGGTGTCACGGGTGTCAAAAGGGAATCACTCGTCGGCAATAAGTGATTCACGACTACCTTCTTTAGTTATTTCATGTAATTTACATACTTACCCGCCGATAAGAGTGTAATTAGGTGGTGTTAAACAATGCCGCGTAGTATATCTCGGGGACGCTCTCGGCATCGCAAAAATGGCTTGCGTACTCGGCATACCTCTCGTTCTCGTGATAGACGTATACGTGACCGGCGCCACAGCAGATCGCGATCGCGTTCGTGTGATTCTTTTTCGAGTAACAGCGATCGCGTATCGCATACGTCGCGTTGTTCTACTACTATCTCGTACCGGTCTAGTCGATCCCGTAGCGAACTACGTAGTTCAAAGCGAAGGCATCGTAGGTCGTATCACGCCCGCAGGACTCGCAATGCGTCTCATACCCGCGACTACCTGCGTAGGTTACCACGTTGTAATGCTTATAGTAATCGTGACCATTACCTAAATACTTACGCTTCCCCGACGCGACTACAAACTCCGACATCGGATAAACTAGAATCTATTCCTTTCGTCACACACGATGTGCTAGAGAAGTCTAGCCCTGTAGGTCAGGGTCGTCTCTGATTTGACTCCACGCGGTTCAGAGACGTCTGCTCTTGCCCAAACGATTATCGACGCCGTAAAGGCAGTGCAACCGGTTCGTACGCACAATTACTTCGTTTCCAACTTTGACCCCAATATTAATAATATCGAGACGTGGTGTGGTGTGGTAGATCGTGCGAGGGAGACTAACGGCTGGTCTGATCACGAGTGTTTGTCTCGTGTGGCAAACTGTTTGAAGGGCGACGCAAAGGTGTGGTTAGGCGAATGGGTCACTAACGATAGGACATGGTCTAATTTTAAAAAAGAATTTAAGTCTCTTTGTCCGGTAAAGCTCGATTACGCTAATATACTCTTCGACGCTATGAACAGTACCTCAGATAGGTACGCTACTTACTCTGAATATACCCGGCGCATCTTACTTCGTTTGCGTATTGTACCAGGTCTAAGCGATGAATTACGTACGCTTATTATTATAAGAGGAATTGCAAATCCTCAAGTACGCGCGGCTGCTGCTAACGCCGATTTGAATCCAGACAACCTACTATCATTCCTCTCTATTTACACTAAGCCGAATCATAACACACGCGAACCTCGTGGCTCCGCAATGAAAGTTTCTTCACGTCCAACACAGCAAACAAACCGCGATAAAGAAATTAAATGTTTCACTTGTGGCCAAAGAGAACATTTACGCCGTAATTGTAATCTAAAGCCAATGCCCCCAGTTAGCACTAACAACAGTAGACTACCGGTACATACTAACGGCCTTAGCACTTTATGCACGTTTTGCAAGAAACCTGGTCATAGGGAGGATAACTGTTTCGCCAAGGTTAGGTCGGAGTCTCGAAACGAGCGTAGTGTTAATTTGTGCACGGACTACCCGAACTATTCCCAGAGTAGCGATATTACCACGGCCGTCGTTTACGGTGTATCAATGGACGTACTAATAGACAGTGGCGCACTTAACGTATCTTTAGTCTCTTCTGCTGTATTAAAATACTTTCCTTAAGCTACGACGCTGCGTACTTAAAGGTATCGGAAATAAAAGTTCCACTCGATCTCATATATCACGACTATTATTGAGTTTGACAATTTATCGATCGAAGCTGATCTAGTAATAGTATCATCAGCGTTGATGGTGACACCAATAATAATAGGAACGGATATACTTAACCGCGACGGTGTGACTTACGTACGGACAAAGGATCGACAATACCTTTCCCACTCTGAACAAGCGAAATGCATTAATGTGGCATCATGAACTGATGAAGTCAAAATTAATACGCAAGTAACGGGTATTGAGCGCGACTCACTGCTAAAAGTAGTTAGGAATTTTTCGTCATTCTTAATTACGGAAATAATTTAGATAAGGGCATTATAAAGCGCTCCACTTCGGAGTACGCCAGTCCAGTTATACTGGTTAAGAAACGCGACGTTTCTGATAGACTCTGCGTTGATTTTCGGGCCCTTAACCGTGTCACAGTCAAAGAGAGGTACCCGCTACCCTTGATAGAGGACCAGATAGATAGGCTGGGCACTTATACTTACTTTTCGAGCCTGGATATGACGTCTGGGTTCCATCAAATTAAAATAAAAGAGGAGTGCACTTATCTTTACCGGTTTCGTTACACCAGAGGACCATTTCGAGTTCCTAAAAATGCCATTCGGTTTAGCCAATAGTCCGATCGTCTATCAGAGAATTATCAACGACACATTACGTGAATACATAAACGACCGATCCTTATGAGTAATAGCGTACAAGAAGGCATCGAGTTGCTTCGTAGGGTGCTAGGAACACTTACAAGTGCGGGATTTTCAATAAATCTACGCAAATGCTCCTTTCTTGTCAGCGAAGTAGAATATTTCGGTAGAATAATTAGTAAAGGTCAGGTGAGGCTGAGCCCGCGGAAGGTTGAGGCCCTGGTTAACTCAAGCGCACCGATAAACGTTAAGCAGGTCAGGCAACTGCTAGGTCTCGCTAGTTATTTTAGGCGATATACCAAAGGCTACGCCTCTAAAACTGCGCCTATTGCTTACCTTACTCGTAAGGGTTGCGAGTTTTCATGGACGCCAGAACACGAGTCCATCCGTCAAGAACTCATTAAGTGCTTGACAAACGAACCAGTCTCAGCCATTTTAATACTAAATATCCTACTCAAGTACATACCGACGCCAGCAGCATTGGTTACGGAGCAGTCTTGCAACAAATCCATCCAGACGGTAAGAAACACGTGGTCGTGTATTACAGCAGTCACGTAGTACAACTGCTCAGTCTACAGGTAAATTAGATTCGGGAATGCAAGGGCCTTGCAAGGTCGTTAGCATTCTCCCCAGCGGTCATTATGAACTTAAACTCATCTCTGGTGACTACGGAAAGACGACGCAAGCCGCAGCTCAGCACATGGTGCCCTGGCGTGGCGAGGGGTCTCCGGAAACATGCGCTGCATTTTTTGACTGTAAGTATCGTACGTTCGTAGCGAGCTGTCTCGCTAGGCGAACGTAGGCGTTGAAGTACTGTCAAGTCACTATTATGTTACGTAGCGGGCTGATTGCCTTGCTAGTCGAACATGGGTGTTGAAGTACTGTCAAGTCGCCAGTGTGCGTGTGTTCGCGGAGAGGAGTTTCTCTAGGCGAACGCGGGCGTTGAAGTACTATCAAGTCGCTATTATGTTACATAGCGGACTGGTTGCCTTTTTAGTCGAACATAGACGTTGAAGTACTGTCAAGTCACTAGTGTGTGTGTGTGTGTGTTCGTAGAGAGAGGAGTCTCTCTAGGCGAACGCAGGCATTAACATGTTGTCAAGTCGCCGTATACTGATGAATCTGTTAGCATGTGTGTCAAAGTTATCCTGACGCTATGCTAAGTCGTATTGACATTAGTCTGTCAAGTCGTATGTATCGTTGGTATCTGATATCAAGTCGTACATATCGTTGACAATTTAAAGTGTTAGCAATAGTAAAACTGTAGCGATCGATTCGCTAGTTAAAGTACTATAAGCCCCTATAATGACCGTATTTGATTGTAGATGAAGCAGACCCCTCGGAGCCCGCTCAGCCGATAGCGCCGACGTTGCCACCAGGCGAACATGATCGCACTGGTGCAATTTCAGCTGCTTCGTCGTCTCCGAACGACGCTAGTGGTACAATTGACTCGCCACCACATTCAAGTGGCACGGCTGGACTGTCAATGCCACTACTAGATTAGGTCACGTTCCGGACGACTGGTCAACCAAAAGGCTCGCCAGGATCGTGGACGACCAGCTGTCAGGAGAGGCTGTGTTAGATATACCCCCACATTATCAATAAATCATGCTGAGTAAACCTATAAAAGCGCAGTGCTTGGCAGTGTTCGCTCACCGGGTTGAGAGCCCTCAGCGCTCACCCATAGTCCGCGTCAAGCTGTCAAGGTCATCTGCGGCCAACAGCTGTACACACACAAGTGTTCGCTCACTTGCTGCTTGGACATCGCTCAGTACGGACGCGCATAGTTGAGGCGCCTCGGTATACGTAAGCCATTTTGTAGTATTACTTTGTTCATTTGCTAAGATAAATTCTTTTTGTTCTGTTATCAAGTCGTGTATAATTTAGTGCATATAATTATAATTATTTCCGTGATTTCATTTGTTAAAATATTATTTTAATATAATAAGATTAGGCTAACGCCAAGAGTGTTTTTTTATTTCAATCTCACCTCTGGTTACTAAAAATATACTATAGAAAAAAGAATATAAGCAATCAAAATAGTTTGGTGAAACATCATGTTAAGCTTAGAATAATAACCTATAGAAGGTAAGTTCACGCACAAAAAGTGAGGCATTTCAATTGGAGCCTAATGGAGCTTACGCCGGAACCGTTCCGTAATGTACAAGTCATTGTAATGCACGAACGTACGCAACTCTTATAAAATAAATAGGTAATTATAACGGTTTGTGCATTCAAATACTGTGACAACACATTTGAAAAACTTAGAAAGGTTTTTAACATTACTTTTAAAAGTATTTCGACGATTTATGTTAATAAAAACAAAATTTGATTTCATAATTTGTATAGTATGTAGTGGTTTGCGTGTGTATGTGTGTAATCGTCTGCGCGCCATTAGTATTTTAAGATTCAAATTTTGAAAATTCGACTATATCACTATCCTTCTATACGTTATTATTCTAAGATGTTAAGTCTGTTTTTAGTCATATATATTTTTACCTAAACGAGTTGTGGAATTAAATATCTGCGTGTTTTAGTCTATGATCAAAGATGGTGTGACATTTAAATATATAATACATTTGAATATTTTGTTTTTATTGTGTTATTTCGATATAATTACCTATTTATTCGCTTTAACAACAAAACATTTTACTTAAATGAGTAAATAATTTTTATTCACATCCAGGTTCACGTTTTGACTCGAATCATCCGAGTTTTCGTATTAATACCGCTGTTCTGTATGCATCCACACTACATGAAGGTCGTAGGCACACTAAAGTAAGGTGTACGGATTGCAGTACAGTTCAGTCGAACAAAACAAGTGTTCAGATCGCGAAATCTAGTACGTAGTACATATATATCGATGTCTGTAATCTGGGTTATGAGATTACAGTTCATGTAAATATTTGTGACGTTAGATTATTGTGCAACTGTTTTATATAACAGACAAAAATTGCATAATTTAAGATTTAATGTTAGCACTTGTAAAAATATTAGGCGGTGATTTCTTAATCCATTTACGTTCCACTGTTGAATGTCTTCAAAATAAGAGGATAACTGACATATCAACGCAGAGCCTTAAAATTTTGCATAAGGGTTACTTTTATAACATAAGGGAGTACTAAGAAAGGATTTTTTAAACAGGGTGAACCCCTAAGGGGGTAAGCGTGGGTGCAGAGTTAATATGGAACATTACTGTTTTTAAAGTTATTCGAATGAAATTCAGCATGGAGTCTCTTCAGTGAAAGTCATGCAACACGTGTAAAATATTTTTCTAAAATCATGCCTTGAACATCATGCACAGAATCAACCTTTATCACACATGACTATTACGCAAAGTTGCGCGCAAAAGCTAGTCCTTACTAATATTATAAATGGGAAAGTAAGTTTGTTTGTTACGCTGTCACGCTTAAACCACCAAAGCGATTTCTAAAATTCTTTCACTATTAGAAAGCTATAATATCAGGGAGTAACATAGGCTATATTGTATCCCGGTATTCCCACGGGAACGGGAACTACGCGGGTAAGACGACTGGAATGGCAGCGAAGCGAGGGCGGGTTGCTAGTCATATATATATATATATATATATATATATATATAGCATAAGGGCTTTTACAATATTACATACATGCCTGCCTACTAAGATACATTACCTTTTAAAATTTGCAAAATTAAAAAAAAATATCTGAACCAGATCCCATAAGCGGCACCCAATCATGAGGTAACTAATAGAGCAATCATTATTTCCCTTACAATATTATATAATCATCATCCTTATTATTAAAATCATACACTACGCCGTTCATTGCAGGAAGTAGACTTGCCCACATAAATAAAGAGTTGGTAGCATGCTTGGAAGGTGGATTCGCGATCGCAGTGAGATGTTTTACATTTCCCCCGAGGTAGTTGCCACCCGTTGTCCCGATAAATTTGTAGCTGATTTTTACGACATCCACGGGTAAGTAAGGGGTGGCGAAAATTGTTTTCTTATCCCGTCGCCACACGGGTAATATTATGTATCTAATAGAGGTATATAACAATGGTCGCTCAACATTCTGGTGCAACAAAATTGTGACGAGAGAGTCACCGCTCACCGTGTTTTACATCTTCATTAGACAATAAAAGGGCGGCAGTCCATCTTCCTACCCGTGTCATCGATGGTAGCTAAATGCAGCGACATTGCCCTCAGGCGGTCGGCATCACTAACTCCCGAGCGCCAGACTCATTCCCTGCCTGATCATTCACTTAACCTATATACATATTCCTCTTAGTGAGGATTTTAAATATATCTACCTACAAAGGGTGTCTTTGTAAGAAGTAGAACAAAAAATAAAAGTAAAACTGAATTTCAAGATATTGAGAAAGATTACCTTTAGAAAATGGCATAGACATGCATATTTATGATCTGATGTGCCACCCTGAGGTGCCGCTACCGCTCGAAAGCTTGCATTTCACACTTCGTTATTAATCGTATTATAAATTCTGTTTCAATTGATTTTCTATGAAAGGTCTCTGTTTGTTACGCTATACATTAACTCTATAATTTGAATATATTTTACTAATTTGAAAATGAACAAACAGATAATATTTTAATATCAAATCCATGCGGATATCATTTTTAAGATTGTTAGGTTAGGATATAATGTATAAATGAAACGGACGAGTGCGGCAGTGCCTCAGGGTCGTCGCGCGATGAAGGTGGTAGTACCGCACAACCGTCGGTGTCGGGAGAATAGACAGACAGTGCTCCAGATTTTTTTGCGCAGACAGGAGACGAGGGCGGCCACGTTGCAGATCCGCTCCAGTTTGGAAGAAAGTAGCTCAGCTCAGCTGCCAAGACTGTCAAGGAACTCGGAGGGGAGCGGTGACATTATGGCTCAGTCTCACTTAGTGGCCAGGTAGCCGCTTAACAATAAATAAAAAGGGGGAAAACTTAACAAACAACCATTCACATTTATGATATTAGTTAGGATATATTACCCTTTATTTTTTTTTTGGCGGTGGTCATGGTCAGCTGGCTCGCCGCCCAGCTCCGTCCGGGGTGACGGAGGGGCGCCGCGCGGCTCCATGACCCACCCGTGGCACGTAGCCTTCGTCGTTGGGCCGACCACCGGTGCAGAGTTTCTTGTCATCACTGGTCGGCCCGAAAGAATACCTCGACCTCGGGGTATCTTCCCCTCATGATTTCCCCCTCGTGGACGTTAATCACCGTCGCGCGGTTGGCCTCTCGGTGGGTGACGGACTAAATCTCCGGTCCAGTCACCAGCGGCCTCAGTTAGGGCGTCATCAGGCGCAGGTAATCCTGTTATTGTTATATTGTTACCCTGTGCCTGCTTGGTAATAAAGCAAATTACAACTCACAACACCCTTTCTTTCCCGTGGTTGCATTAAAAAAAAGAAAAACTTGAAATAAACCATGTACCGAGTTCTATGTCGTCCGTGACCAACGTCCACCCTCCTTAGGAATGTAATTGTTGACCAGATGGAATTAGCCCAGGTCTGTAAAGCTGTTAGTCATCTTTTACGACACTCATGTGCAATGTAAAGGTTAGCAGTACTTGAAGCCGCTACCATGCTGCATTAGCGTAATTCTGATGGTAAAATAAAGTGAAAAAATCATAAGTACGTAAGTTCTTCTCAAAAATTTTTGCATTATTTTTGTTATAATTTCCACTTAATATGACATTAAGTGCAAATTATAACAATAAAATGTAAATATATAAATTTTTACGAGTTTTTTTTTGACATAATAATGACAATGTTTTAGTTATACATATATAATGCTATAGTTGTTGAAGGAGCCGCTCACGGTATACGTACTGCTTTGGGTTAAGAAGAGGTCCTTATATTCACCTTGATCTCTGTAGTATCACTTTCCGTGTCAATAATAACGTCGTTGAAGAGGTTGCCCACTCAGCTATTCGCAAAATTTCGCAAATAACGATGTTCCCTTTTGTGTCACCTGTGAAGTGCTAAGCCCACTTATTAAATTATATTATATTTAAGTAATGAACTTCGTCTGTCTTTATTTAAATGTTAAGTTTGAATTAGAGCTTCTAGTTGACTATGATGCCTTTTTTATATTAATTTATTTAATACATTTTTATTAATAAGTAGTAAATTCTTGCGGTTACTACATATGGGGATACAATATATGAGGATACAATATATGCTATTTACATAGATAGCCTATTTTCATCATCATCATCTCAGCCTATATATGTCCCACTGTTGGGCTCAGGCCTCCTCCATAATGGGAGGATTATTGACCTACTTTTCCACGCTGGTCAGACGTGTTGGAACAGGGTTTTGTTTCGAGTTTTGCTTCTCTGGTACAGATGTTATATGCTTATTATATCCCTTAGTCATCTTTTACGACATCCACGGGCAAGATAGTGAGTGGTGAATTGTATTTTTACTTCGTCACCACATGAATAAATTTACTTGGTAATTTTTGAAATCAGTTTAATGGTTAGGATCACGTCTTAACCATTAAACTGATTTCAAAAATTCGTAATAAACAAACTTATTTTCGCATTTATTGTATTAAGTTAGACTATAATATAAAGAGTAATTTTGGACGTATATTTTTCGAAAATGTATTTATTTATTTTATTTATTTATTTATTTACAAGCAATTATAATACCTTTACAGGACATTTAACCTAATGCGATATTATAAGTAAAATTAGAAAATTAATACAGTTATATATAGTAAGACAATAATATTATACAAATAATAAAATATAATATCAAAATATTAATCATAATTTAATATTATATTTTACCAAATAATATTTAACTAAATAATAAATTAAGACATGTAATACATATGGCAATAAACGAATAATAAAATATAATATCAAAATATTAATTATAAGTTAACATTATATTTTATCAAATAATATTTAACTAAATAATAAATTAAGACATGTAATACAATATGACAATAATATAAAACAATTAATAAAGAATAATATCAAAATATTAATTATAATTTAATATTATGTTTTACTAATTATAAGCCACGCACTTATATACAACGTCTGAGAATTCTCGCAAACTGCAGTTGTAAATGTCCGTGGAATAGTGGACTGTATTTATTAGTCTGATAGCACGTGTCAGTGGAGCGTAATGGAGCATATTAGTTCTGGCCGTTGGCAAGCTTAACGCAAGCGGCCGGCGCCGTATGCCCATGCGACCTGCTGGTGCGCACAGGTGTAGCATTGCCAGTATAGCGGGGTGATGTAGTTGGCCGCGAAGTACACGCCACACGTAGCGGGCCAGCTACACATCGCGCCGCACGCTCAACTGGTCATAGCCAACCATACCCAACACAAACAGGCTTGGGTACATAAGTGGATAAAACGGATAAACTCCGTACTCTTTCATATATAAAAAATGGGTGAATTTATTCTGATTTTTTTCTAGCATTAGACTATATTTAGACTCGTGAGGATTCCAAACGATTGCGGATGTCTCTAGGTGACTGCGTACAAGAGCGTTATATAAAATTTTGATGGTCAAAATATTATTGAAATCTTTACAAATTCTCAAAATACTTTACTAATCCCATTTTAATAATTTATTCTATAGTAGTATTATCATGGGCTATCTTGATAACATTATTTATTACGGAAACTTATATTCTTTCGTTTTCCTTGAAAAAATTTCAAGAAAAACGAAAAAATATGCCTTAATAGCTGCGGGTTTAAGAGAACCTTTATTCGTTCGAATATAATGACAAAAGTAAATACATTTTAAAAGTTATCTAGCGTCTAACGCTGGTTTTTGAGTTCACGTAGACTTCAATTAAAAGAAATATACATAATAATAAATATAAAGTTATTTTCGTGGATAATTCAATATTTGTATAGTAGATTTATTTTAAAAGAATTTACAAAAGAAATTACTTTTTTTATAAGATATAGACTTATCCAAAAAGAAAATGTATTCGCCACTAGGACATAGTTTGGTGCGGATCTTATTCCATTCCACAAACTATATCATCTGTATATAAAGCGAAATCATGTAGTACCAATCTCATCTCGTATACCGAATAAATAAAATTCAGCTATACGACGTGAGCTGGTACAGGAATTGTAGTAGATCCGAATTGAATCGAAACCAATTGTAATACAGATATTTTTTGTCGTACACCGAAAATAAATTGTACTGTAAAAAATATTTTCAAGTCAGTATTTATAAGTTATATTTGAATATATATTTAAAAATGATTTTTTTCATGCAATTCATCACCCCCTGTTTTGCCCGAGGGTGTAGTAAAAGGCGACTAAGGGATATATTGTGCATATAGCAGCGAAAGCGCAGGTCTATGACCAGTGTGTGTTATCAGTGATGACTTACGGCACGGAAACGTGGTCCCTAAAAGTAGGTAGGCCTCGCAGGATATGCTCGGAATTTCTCTGCAAGATAGAATCCGAAATACGGAAATCCGCAGAACAACGGATATAACCGACATAGCACGAAGAATTAGCACGCTGAAGTGGCAATGGGCATGCTACATCGCTCTAGGAACCGAAAACCGCTGGCGAAGAAAGGTTCTCGAGTGGCGACTACGTATAGGACGACGCAGTGTTAGATGATATAAACACAAACAAAAAACAAACAAAGCCAAATTGCCAAGCAAAAATTTTACCGTCCCGAAGAGAGCCAGGCGATACTTCACACCGAGACAGCGTCTTGTGTCGTCGTCTAGCCTAACGAATTTTTGTATTTTCAGGGTTTGTAACATATTGTGGTGTTGGTCATGCTCACATAGGGATCTACTTGCGGTAGCTGCGTGGAGCGGGTCTCTCCCTTCCCTCCATAGTGGTTGAGGGGAGTGATGGCTGCTCTAGTAGTTAACTCGTGATCGGGTGCCGCTTGTGGGATCTGGTCCAGCCATAATCGTTTAAATTATATTAAGTGTCTTGCGGTTCGAAGGGCATCACACTGGAGCTTGTTCTTACAAAACATGTACACAATTGTATAACTAGTAAGAAGAAAAAAAAAATAAATAAAAATAATGACAAGCCCGCTGAGTTTCTTGCCGGATCTTCTCAGTAGCGGTCGCGTTCCGATCCGGTGGTAGTATATTTTTTTTGGAAATTGTAAACCTGACAATATGTAAGTGCCCTCTCAGGGTTTATGCATAATAAAATAATTTGAATTTGAATTTGAATTTGTGTTATCCAAAACATAAGTTTGTTCTCATGTGGAGTAGGTACTCCCAGGTAGGCGCGCCCAAATATCAATTGGACCCATTTAACTCCCTGTAAAGGCGTGCTGTTCGAATCGTTGGGATCCCAATCTTACGGGCAATTTGGAGTCACTGGAGCGGCGGCGAGACTTTGAGTCACTCTGTGTACTCTACCGACTCTTTCATGGGGAGTGCCCTGAGGAACTGTTTGATTTGGTACCACCGTCACCATTTTTAACAATGTACCACTTGACACCGTAGCAGAGTTTATTAATTTCACCTGGAAACGTTATGGTTTTCAACTGTAAGTTTCCAGCGATCATTTCTCCCACGTACGTGCAGGCTCTGGGAACTTCCTGCTGTGTTTTCCGAGCGCTATGACATACTCTTCTTTAAATGAGGTTTAAGAAGACCATTTTCTTCACGGTAAGTAACGGCCTAGCTGTGCCCCTGATACTGTAAAGGTTCATGAGTGGTTATATCACTTACCATCTGGTGTTCTGCTGGCTCATTTGCCATCATCGGCAAAAACAAGAATATCAGTTTTCAATTATATTTATACGTCCCACTGCTGGATTCGAGCCTCCTACACAAGAGGAGGGAAATTGACCTTACTATACCATGCTGATCAGACAGGTTGGTATAGAGTTTTGCCTTGACTTTTCTTCTCTTAATTTAGTATTTTTTACTCTACGAAATTTTGTATCTCAGATCTTTATAAATATATTTTAATGGATAAAAATGCGGCAGCACTGTCAAATAGGGCTATATGATATATGAAAACACGTTCTACGGAGAATTAATTTTTATTATAAAACTTCTGTTATTATTCATAGGTAAGTTCATAGTCTTATATCGTGCGGCGTATTACTGTAGGGATGCTCTACAGAATTGAATATAATCTTTGTTTCACAAAAAAAGGCTGCCCGCACTATTTATTATGTAGGTTCAAGAGTTTCACTACAAGAAAAATGTAAAAAATTAAATATTCTGACTGTTGTATCACAATATGTATACAAAATTGTATACGTAAAATAAAATAGATAAAACTTTAAAAAATAAACGTACATTCACCATGTGAATACTTGGAAGAAGGATAAATTATTTTAAATAAAACTACTTTACGGATTTTATCGTGTTTGTATTTAATTTTTGATTACCCGACGTTTCGAACACTTTACAGCGTTCATGGTCACGGGTGGACTAAGATGTCTCACGTCCAACAAGTCATTGTTACTGCAGAAAATTTATAATTATCTACCCGATACAGAAATTAGTTATTAAATATTGACCTACATTTTGATACAAAGTTTATTGCCAGTGTAAGAAGAAAATGATTCTATATGAAAAAATTATATTTTGTTTCACAAAAAAAGGCTGCCCGCACTATTTATTATGTAGGTTCAAGAGTTTCACTACAAGAAAAATGTAAAAAATTAAATATTCTGACTGTTGTATCACAATATGTATACAAAATTGTATACGTAAAATAAAATAGATAAAACTTTAAAAAATAAACGTACATTCACCATGTGAATACTTGGAAGAAGGATAAATTATTTTAAATAAAACTACTTTACGGATTTTATCGTGTTTGTATTTAATTTTTGATTACCCGACGTTTCGAACACTTTACAGCGTTCATGGTCACGGGTGGACTAAGATGTCTCACGTCCAACAAGTCATTGTTACTGCAGAAAATTTATAATTATCTACCCGATACAGAAATTAGTTATTAAATATTGACCCACATTTTGATACAAAGTTTATTGCCAGTGTAAGAAGAAAATGATTCTATATGAAAAAATTATATTGTTTGGCTATTGAGATTAAAAAACACAAACATTTCAATAGCGAGGATGGCTGGATGTTACCATCAAGCTGGGACCCTGTTATAAACATCATCAACATCTTGGCTTATATACGTTTCACTACTGGACTCAAGCCTCTTCGACAATAGGAGGACATTTGACCTTACTATAACATGCTGGTCAGACAGGTTGGTATAGGATTTTGTTTCGATTATTCCTTCTCTTGCACAGATCTTATGATATTCCTGAGTTGCCTTTTGTGACATCCATGAGCAAGATAGGGAGTGATAAATTGTATTTTTATTTCGTTACCACAGAGATACATATACAAATTAAGTCCTAATGGTAAACAACTTATTGTATATATCACAAAATTTTCCTCTCTAGGAAACGAAAGGGGCTCGTAATGGAAGACTCAATATTTGAACCACTTCTTCATCTAATTAGTCAAATATACATATATTCGTTTTTAGAATGGTATGATTTGGGTAGGTACTTGTATACTTAAGCTAATTGAACTTATTTAATATTTTATGAAATAAGTAAAATAACTATTTTATAACATACATTTTATGTGATATTAAACAAACTAGATTGAAAGGGAGAGGTTACCTTTACGTACAAAAGATAAGTAAATATGCAACCCTTATAGAATAGTGTAATCTAAAAACCCAAAGTGAAACTAAATGGAATGGAACGGTATAATAAAATGCGGCAACCCCAAGGATTATTGAAAGTGAATCAGATATATTAAAATATTTTCAATAAAGTAAATTTACTGTATAAAAAATTGTCCTATAATAGTTGAAATACTCTATGGATTTTTATGTCCAGTGAGATGACGGAATAAGAACACATTTCACCACCCCCCTATATTGTCCGTGGGTGTTTTAGCAGATCACTAAGGGATATAATATGCATATAGCATCTATGTAAGAGAAGGAAAACTTGAAATTGAATCCTATTCCAATACGTCTGACCAGCGTGGTACAGTAGATTAATTACTTTTCGATAGTGGAGGAGGCCCGAGCCCAACAATGGAATGTTTATGGCTGATATGATGACGACGATAATGTATTTTTTTATAGAATTGGGGCCTTTATTCTTTATGCATCTCTAAGCCTCATCGTCCGGACTCAGGGTACTGGAGACGCAGGTGGGAGGCGGCATAGTGTCATTAAAAGAGCTGGTCGCTTGGCGGGCCGACGCCCGCCGCAACGTCATTGCCCTTTGGGCTGGAAAAGCCTTGGTACGGTGTTTGGACCGTCGAGGCATTCCAGCCAGTGCTGATGGAAATGTTGCGTCTGCTGCACCAGGTGCTTTTCTTCCGACTGGTGTAGGTATAGACGGGGCACAATTGCTTTGCCTAATACCTGCACAAAGAGGGAAGGCAGAGCACACCGTCCTGCCACCACTGCGATTGCAACGAGAATACGGCGCAGCATACGCTTGAGATTTGTGCCACGCAGAGCAGCGCCGTGAACTCGTCGCAATCATCGGTGCTGACATGACGCTGCCGACCATCGCTAGGAAGATGCTTGACAGCGTCAGGAACTGGAACGCGGTCGCCGCCTTCTGTGGGGCACTCATTTCAGGAAAGGCGGCGGTGGAGCGTACGCGAAAGCAAATTCCCTAAAGCGACACGATCCGCTGCCGGCGACTTAGGCGGCGCAGGTGCGAATATCTGTGCTTAATGACGCCCTAGCCGAGGCCGCGGGTAACTAGCGAATAGTCTGTCACTCGCAGAGAGGCTGACCGCGCAAGAACGACCGACTTCCCCGGAGGGTTTACCCAAAAGAATATCCCGCCGGGCTGGCCACGGACGACAACTCGGTACCGGTGGTTGGGCCGTGCTTCACCCTTTCATCACCCCGGAAGGAGAGGACATCGTGTGCGCTGACCATAGCCCATCCAAAAAAAAAAGAAGAAAAGGAAAAGAAACCTCGTCGTACTTGGAAAATAAATAATTATAAAAAGATACTTAAGTTAATTTAATCCTTTTTTGGTAGTTTATGGTCTAGACACGCCCCGTCCAATCCTCTCCCTATCGCCATTGAGCCGGCTACTGGTACCGATTTCTTGACATCCGTGGCCGGCTTGGATTAATCTGGACCCGAAATTAATCCTAAACAATAATATAAATGCGAAAGTATGTTTATTTTTTAGTTTGATACGCTTTCATGCCTAAACTATTAGACTGATTTTGAAAATTCTTGCACCCATGGAAAGTTATAGTAAGCAATACAAACTACATTTTAGCACAGTATTCAGCAATGGGCATTGTGCGGGTGAAACCCCGGCAATTTATTAACATAATATACATAATTCTGCACTATAATTAATTACCGCGATGGACAGCAGACTAAAACCAATGCTATGAAGTCCATCATCCGAAATGTTGGATTTGTTGAAATAATTTGGACAATGTCAACATTCTTAGTAATAATTCAAAAGACACATCTTTTTAAATTAGTTCTAGATACATTACATCAATAAGTATCGAACATGATACATTATATCAATAAGTATCGAACATGATGCATTTGGGGGAATCTGAGGTCACAGTAGTGCCTCCGCCAAGTTGAGCAAAAACGGAATACTGCCGCAACATACTTTTCTCCAAGCGATTCAGGACAATTTCGACCCCCTATAACTTCGTTGTGAATAAAACTGGAAGCCTGAATTTTTAGTAACCCAGCAGGCATTGTATACACACGGTATATTTCAAATTCCATTCAATTTGAACCAATATTCGTAAATTTATCATTTACTGACTGACTGACCGATCATAACTATTATTGAGGCACTTCTAGCAACCATAGAAGCTTAAAATTTAAAATGCAATTAGTAAACACTAAAAAATGTATAAATGAAGGAAAAATTATGAAACATTGTAATTTTTGTCCAGTTGCTGAGATACACTAACTGCATATATAATTTTCTAATCCCATATAAATATATAGGATTACACAATTACATTTGTAGTTAATGGAACGGGATAATAATACAATTATTATATGTATAAACATTCCGTGTAATAACGGAGCAAGAATAAAATTCAACATTCCCTATCTTGCCCGTGGATGTCGTAAAAGACGACTAAGGAATATAATATGCACATAAGAACTGTGCAAGAGAAGGAAAACTTGAAATGAAACCCTATATCAACATGTCTGACCAGCATGGTATAGTAGATCAAAGTCACTCCTATTGTGGAGGAAGCCCGAGCCCAACAGTGGGATGTATGTGGGCTGCGATGATGAAGAATACAATTGTCGCCATCCCTTGCTTCCCTATGGGAGTCGTAAGGACCGACTAAGGACTGCGCAGATGGCGTAGTGGTTAAGATACCGACCTACCGTGCCAGTGTCGCTGGTTCCATGTAGGACAACACCTTGTACGCTCCACAAATTGTTGTTTTGAGGCTGGATGTAATTTGTGTCGGTTAATTATGAATATATGTCTGTAAAGCCACTCGCAATACAAGGATTATTCCCCTAGTGCAAGGCGTTGTCACTTAAAAAAAAAGAAGATATTCATCAAGAGAGTGGGCAGTAGGTCTCTGCAGGGAAATCTATGATATCTCGCTTCGATCGCCAACCCGTCTGCTAAACGATTAGGGCATTATTTCTCATATGGCGAACAGTAATGGGACCTAGTCATGGCAGCTCTGCTACCTTACGGGCTAATTTTGGTGGCAGGCCCGGTAGTGGTGGAACGCGGGATGCGAAGAATCTTTAACAGCGATCTGGCTATTAAACAAAACGACCTTTGTCCCTGGTAGTACACAACATTTAGACACATAGGATTGATGAGATAATCATCGAACTGGAAGCGGTATTAAGCAAGACCCGGCGGGAAATTGTAGGATTATCAGAAACCTGCTCTGCTACATTGGGACGGTCCTAAGGCGGTATAGGGTTTATCGATCGTAAGTCTCTTGTATACAACGTGAAAAGGATCGGAAGTATGTCAACAAGCGTAACGTACCAGAATTGCCAAGCAGTATTCTTTGAAGGTCATATAGGTCTATCCACGTTGGCATACTTCGACGACGAGGACCTTTCACGAGGACATCTGGAAAGCCATACACGCGTCTAAAATGATACAACTGATATCAGTTGTTATCAGTGATACAACTGACACCTGTTGTTATCAGTGATACAACTGATAATAGTTGTTATCTGTGATACAACTAATAACAGTTGTTATCAGTGATTCAACTTATAAAAGTTGTTATCTGTGATACAACTGATAGCAGTTGTTATTAGTGATTCAACTGATAACAGCCCTCCCATAACAGTTGTTATCAGTTCAATCTGATAGCAGTTGTTATCAGTGATACAACTGACAATCGTTATTATCAGTGATACAACTGACACCTGTTGTTATCAGTGACACAACTGATAACAGTTGCTATCTGTGATACAACTAATAAGAGTTGTTATCAGTGATTCAACTGATAGCAGTTGTTATCAGTGATTCAACTGATAGCAGTTGTTATCAGTGATGCAACTGATAACAGTTGTTATCAGTGATACAACTGATAATAGTTGATATACGAGGACATCTCGAAAGCCATACACACGTTTAAAACTCACTTCACGGTGGTTATAGAAGATTTTAATGCGAAACTGGGCAAAAAGGAGTGATGATTTTTTTATGGATGGGCTATGGTAAGCCTCGTAAGCCTATCGACGGAAATAATCCCGGAAACACCAATGAGTTGAGGGTGAGGCAACAGATGTGGTCAAAGAGACCAGAGGGTAAGAAACTGGCTGAATTTCTGGAGAAGGAAAGACTATAATGAATTTCTTTATCAGGAAGTAGCCACAAAAGGAAAAGGACCTGCATTAGCCCTGATGGTTCAACAAAAACGATATAGTATTCATCTTATAGGATAAACAACAGATATTCAATAACCTCTCAGTATTCAGCAGGATAAAAACTAGGAGCGATCACTGCATAGTATAAGGCGCATTGAATATCCACCCAAAAGTCGGGCGATCACGCTTAATGAAGTCTACTTTTCGACTTACACCTGTCCAATACCAGAACCTGGAAAGCTTTCAACTCGAGCTACATAATCGCTTCCAATGTCTAGATGAGTGCAAATCTCCGAACGATATGAACTACAGGTACGTGGAAACTCGCTTCTCGATTCGGCAACTGTTGGGTAAGAAAGTTATCGAGTGGGAACCACGCATCGGACGAAGCAGTGTACGACGCCCCCCCGACTAGGTGGACGGACGACGTGGTAAAAGTTGCTGGGCATCGTTGGATGCAGGCGCCACAGTACAGCACTTTGTGGTGGAACACGAGGGAGGCCTACGTCCAGCAGTGGACGGCAATAGACTGAATCATGAATGGAATAATAGGTGTAGATAGATACCGAGATATAATTATGTTCAAAGGTATTATAAAATAGTCAACCAATGGCATAAAAGCAAGAATGGGACATGCCTTATGAAGTTGTATCAAATCTCCCAAAGTATTAAGTAGACTAAATTGTCCGAAATTGCCATGAAAGAAAGTATACTAATAATCATAAGGCTACCTTTGATGAAAATGAATTAAGCGGTTAGGAGAGATGTCTAACTCTCTCTCTCTCTCGAAAAGGAAAATAAGTAGGCGTATCTACAAAAAGAAATGAGATGCCATCAAAAACAAAACTTGTAAAAAAACCAAGCCTCGCAACTGAGTTCTTCTACCATAAAAAGTTGTGAGATCCATGTAATACCCAGTAGGTTAATTTATTCAGTCCCTACTTAAGGGACCTTCTGTTTTAAGTTATTGCGTAATTAGCTAATCTAACAATTTCTTATAATTACCATATCAATATTAAAGATCTTTTATATTTTGAATGATAAAAATAGACTGACTTGGGAATCGCACTAAAGTATCTAATTTAATATAATATGTATTATTTGTGAGGTATATTGTATTTTCATACGATGGCCAAGTCTCTCTCTTCTTCTTAGATAGCACTAACCCCCGTTACACCCATTCTTCTGCGGATTTCCGTATTTCGGATTCTATCTGGCAGAGAAATCCCGAGCATAGCCCGATCCATAGCACACTATAGATAGTTCCTGCCATTTCATAAAAGTTTTTTTTAGAATTTATAGCTTGTTCTAATGCTAATTTTATATTAATCAGCCTCCTCGTTGCGTATTGTCGAGAGAATAAACTATAATATCAACGTCTTATTATAGAATAAATCTCAAAGCATCCATTTTTTTTTATTAACCACTTATTAACCTAACCTAACCTAACCTTCGTATACTAAGGCGTATGAAGTCCAATATTGTAATGCAGATTTGCTATTAATAAATATTACAAAATCATCATTATCATGATCATCTCAGCCCAAATCCACTGTTGGGCTCGGCCTCGATTGTGGGAGGGTATTTTGATCTACCTATATACCTATCACGCTGGTCAGACGTGGTTACACTTCGAGTTTTTCTTCTCTTGCATCAAATGTTATTTGTCTATTAAATCCCTTAGTCGTCTTTTACGACACTCACGGGTAAGAGAGAGGGTGATGAATTGTATTCTTATTCCGTCATCATACGGGATATTAATAATCTATACCAATAAATAAAATTGGAGTGTCTGTTTGTAATGTCAAAATAATAGGCTTTTTTCATGCTCACACAGTTATTTGCACGACACCTATGCCTAAAATAGCAATTAAAAAATTTTTGTCTGTCTGTTTGTTCCAGGTAATCTTCAAAACGACTAGACCGATTTCAAAAATTCTTTCACCAATGGAAAGCTATAATATCAGGGCGTAAACTAGGCTATATTTTATCCCGGTATTCCCACGGGAACGGGTACTACGCGGGTAAAACGACTATAACCTATAACCGAAGCGAAGCGAGGGCGGGTTGCTAGTTAATATTATAAAAGTCCTTGCCCGTGGGTGTTGTAAAAGAAGACTAGGGAATATAATATGCATATAATATCTATGCAAGAGAGGGAAAACTTGAAACAAAACCCTATACCAATACGTCTGACCAGCGTGGTATAGTAGATCAATTTCCCTTCCATAGTGGAGGAGGCCCGAGCCCAACAGTGGGACGTACATGGGCTGTGATGATGATGATGATTACTAAATTTAATAGATAAATTTATTATAATTTTTGTCTACTTTTGTCCGTTTTAATATAAGCTTTACTGTAGTTATTATTCCCTTTAAATATGTTGTGTTTGCTATCACAAATTACAAAATGGTAGATATTATAATACTAAATTTCAAAATTTACCCTATCCTTGAACTGGCATAATTTAATAACGAAAAATAATGGGATTTTATTCAACTACTTTGAGCAGAATTATTATAAGAAAAGTTGAGTTTGCGGTTTGCTGGTTAGGTTTTTTTGAAAATCTTTTGAAAGTGTTATTGCAAATGTCAGGCAAAATCTGAAAGGTTAATCTTAAAAAAGGTATTAGGTATGCCAGTACGGAATTATGATCGCTTTACTTTTATTAATTTTACGTTTATTAACAAGTAATTACGTTCGTTATACTATTGATAAATTTTCGTGAATAATGTAATATACGCCTGGATTAGCTTCCCTTTATCACTAAACAATAATAGAGTGACAATTTGAATAGAGTTTTTTTAGACTACATCTCTGCCCTAAATACTTAGTTAGAAACTAAAAGATACAGATAAAATCAAAAACACAAATAAAAATTATTATATCTCTCTCAAATATCTCAGAATAATTTATGTACAAAAAATTACATGCTCAGTTATAGCTAAAAATTCCTTAATTGGGATAGGTGATATAAATTTTTCCTTCTACCCCTAAGTGCTTAACTTTTTTGATATAAGCGTATTGGTATCTTGAAAATATTAATCAAACTGTCCTATGTATAAAATTAGTCCAGGTTACTTTGGAAGTAATGGAATTTCATTATAAGACTAGTATTGATAACGAAAATAAAAATGTGTCAGAATATTTTAGGCTAAAATGAATACGGGGTGCTCTTTCCGACTGGTGCAAGTCTTGACGGGGCACGGTCGCTTCGGCAAGTACCTGCACAAGATTATCAGGAGGGAGAGCACAGCGGCCTGCCACCACTGCGATTGCGACGAGGACACGGCGTAGCACACAATCGAGGTGTGTGCCACGTGAGTTGAGCAGCGCCGTGATCCCGTCGCAATCATCGGTGCCGACCTGACGCTGCCGACCATCGCTAGGGAGATGCTTGGCAGCATCAGGAACTGGGACGCGGTCGCCGCCTTTTGTGAGGCAGTCGTCTCGCGGAAGGAGGCGGCGGAGTACGTGCGGAGGGAACGCCTCCACGATGACGTAATCCGCCACCGGTGACTCGGGCGGTGCAGCCGCAAGTATCTGCGCCTAATGCCGCCCTAGCCGAGGCCGAGGCCGCAGGTGACAGGACCGGGGATTTACCTAGTCCGTCACTTGCAGAGAGGCTGGCCGCGCGACGGCGATCGACGTCCCCGAGCGGAACGTGGAAAGGAGAGGGTACTCCCTCAGGGTATTCCGTCGGGCCGACCATTGACGACAAGTCACCCTGCTCCGGTGGTCGGCCCAACGACGAAGGCGACGTGGCTATGGGTGAGTCATGGGGCCGCGCGCCGCCCGTCTGTCGCCCCGGACGGTACCGGGTGGCGGGTGCGCTGACAATGGCCCACCCCTAAAAAAAGCCTGAAATGAATAGGCCTAAATATACTAACTGAGCAACATATTGCTTCCACTTAATACATGAAAAATAAGATTTTCATGACCTAAAACGAACGATCTATATGATTACTTTCTGTGTGGTGACGGAGTAAGAATACTATTCACGACCCACCCGTGGGTGTCATAAAAGATAACTATAGTATGTTTATAACATGTATGCAAGTTCTCTTGAAACTTGAAATAAAACCCTATAGCAACATGTCTGACCTGTGTGGTATAGTAGCACGATTTCCCTCCTATTGTAGAGGAGGCTCGAGACCAACAGACAGACGTATATGAGCTGAAGTGATGATGAATAAGTCATATTATTCCTTCCCAAATTTCTTAACACGCTTTAATTTTTTATGATGATGATGGTCGCTTCATTCTAAAATGTTTGTTATAATTTAATTATCTACTCCGAACTTGAAAATACTGACGGCAAAGCAAAACCTACGCACTCGTACCGCTGCCCATTTATTATTAATACGTGGTTATGTATAATTAAATCAAAACAAAGGAGAATTGAAAGCTAAGGGGAGAACAACCACTAAATTTCCCTACAGAGGAGTGTGTGCGAGTGTCTCAGTGCACTTTGAGCGGTTGTGAGACGCGGGCGTGCGCACATCGCTCTTACAACTCACTCGTTCCTCGCAAACTTGAAAACTTACGAGTATTGAAACACTAGCTTAAAATGATAGACATATATAGAGGTCGTGAAATTGTGAACGTGAGTGAATTTTCTTACTGCACTGATTCACTGGTTCTTGTGTAAAGGTAAGTGTTGTTTCTATAATTTTATCTTATGTGTAGCATCCATAAATCGAAACGCCTTGTTATCGAGTGACCCCGACATTGAAGCAATGTTAGTTCAATTTGTTAATGCTACGATTTATAGCCGTATCACTTTTTAAGGACGTGCGAGAAACATTGAGACCATTATCCATCATGGAACTATACGCATGAATAAATAATTAATCGAATAATTGTAGTTATATAACGAATTATATTTTAAATCAATTGGCCATTGAATTTATACTTAAGGTAATACATGTGTTATTTAAATTAATATGTAATTGTTTGCTATTTGTAATTAAAATATAAACAATTTTCTTACATAAGTACGTTATTTTCATAAAATTGATAACTTGATTTATTTTAATCGTATTTATAACTATTATAAGTTATTATCCCGATGTAGTAGAAGTGGAAATACCATTTCAGCCAGCTAAAATACGTCGAATAAATACGCTCCCAGCACGTAAGAAATAAATCTTTAGCCTTACACATACTATTGGTAATTCATTGAGCAAATTTGACATAAAAACTAAATAACATTTTTTAGGATTCATTCGATAATGGAATTTCATAATCCACTGTTGAATACTTCAGTCAATAGATAAAAGAATAGATCTTTTATGTCATCTTAACTTAGTATATTATTTGCGATAACAAAGATAAATGAAAGAGAAAGTTCTGATAGGAAGTAATAAATTGATACGAATTTAACGTCAACCAATAAATAATAAATATGAGAAACTTGCGAAATATTGTTCCAAAACCCATCAATACTTATAAGAAACTTGTTCTATGTTGACAGGATAATGATTGGTGTAAACTTTTATATGAAATAGCAAAGATATGGACAGAGAACATAAGAAAACTATATAAGCAATATTGCTCTTTTTGTATTCATTATTTAATATTTACTTTTATCCTATCTCTTATATTACATCCTGCTGGATAAAACATTTATAATAAGAGTTATCATCTCGGCTCACGCAACCCACTGCTGGGCTCGGGTTTCTGCCACAGACGTATTGGCATAGGGTTTTATGTCCAATTTTCTCTTTCTTACGTAGATATTATCTGCATAATAATATTCTATCGCTTAGTCGTCTTTTACGACACCCACGGAGAAGAGAGCGAGTGGTGAATCTCTTTCTCAAAGAAATTCTCGTCTCCACACAGAGAGAAGAATACTGTAGAATAAGAAAACAGTGAGCTTATTATACAGCCTGACTAGATGGATTTTATTTTAAATTTTCCTTCTTTTTATCTGTTTATTGCTCAATTATCACTATCTTAAGAGACTTGCGGCCGAAGATTGGTAATGGAAGCAGCAAAAATAATTAGGTATTGCTTTATTTATAGCTTTATTATAAATTACCCATTAAGTAATTTTTGTTTAATAATTGACGATATATGTGCGTTTAGCATCAGACTTAGTTACGACCCTAACTAGCTTTTAGATTTATCGTAAAACGCTTATATATATAGTGGGGGCTAAGAATTAACAAAATACTTTACAGAATCATATATAAGAGGCCCTCTATTTTGTGAAGATTTGTAAAAAGTATAGGCTCGTACCTACTAAAAAAATATTATCATTAAGGTACTCTAAAACTTTAGGCTGTAATTGTAAGATATTTTAATAGAAGAGATAATACTAAATTAACAGCTTTAGATTTACTACCTATTAAAACACATATTATACACTAATATATACTATTTGTAACTCAAGAACAGCTTTATTGATTTGGTTGAAAATTGGATTGGTGGAGAGGTAGCTTAGGACCAGGTGGTGTTTCGAGCGGTCAAATATCCAATTACTGGCTAGTTAAATATTTGGCTATTTAACCGGTAAAATATATTTTGCCGGTTAAATGGCCAAATAATGCAAAAAATTCGATCTCGGAAATTGGAGATACGAAGCTCCTGATTTATTGATCTTGCTAAAGTATTAGGCATATTGACAGAATTATACACATAAGCTGGGTATTTGAAGAGCTTCATAATTAATTATTATCAATATTAATTAACATAATAATAAATTTTTAATAATTATATATAAAATATAACTTTTTATTTGTTAATTAATATATTTATAGTGTATATAAGGTAAATTCTTATTAGCCTATACTATATATATTTTCAATCACGTATCAACCCCACCATGAGGCAAAAAAAGTACTTTGGTTAATTATCCGGTAAATTACCGACTGCACGTTGGTAAAATAAGTGAAATGTGTATTTTACCGGTAAATTCTCTTCTCTAGAACCAGGAGACGGACATAGGATATCGAATTGCGTTCCCGTGTGAAGTGACATAAAACGTCAAAGAGAATACAAGTCACTATGAATCGTGGTAGAACAAAAATGATTTTGATATGTAATAACTAAACGCAAATGACAGCTAAACATAATTTTGTCTATGATTAAGTCATCATCATCATCATCTTGCTCTTATCCCAATTACTTGGGGTCGACGCAATATGTCATCTGTTTTGACATATTGCAAAAAGTTTCGGCAATGACTTTTATGACCGGCCGCCTTCCTGACGTCAACCCTCCTTGGGAATGTAATCGTTGACCCAAATGGTACCAGATGGAGTTGGTCCGGGTCAATCTAGGGCTCTTAGTCGTATTTTACGACACTCACGAGCAAAGCAAGGGTTGGTAGTATTCGAAGCCGCTACCACACAGCACTTGTCTATGATTAAGTATGCTTGAAAATTGGATAATTATAATTTTGTCAGAAATCAGTAATTTGTATTCTCTTTGAATGATCATTAACAATGCTGCGACTAAGGCGATTGAATCTTTCCTGACCAAGCCATAATGGTTCTTCCATTAGAGACTATCATTTCGGAAATTTAGAAAATATATTTACGAAATAAATTAGGTCGGTACGAAGTTCGCCGGGTCAGCTAGTACATTGTATACTATCTTAAAGCTGTTAATTACACCTATACTCTTTTCATTTTCTGTATATATGTATATATATATATATATATATATATATATATATATATATAACGTATCGTTCATCATCCCTCCCCTCCTCTCTTTGCCGCGTATGTCGTAAAAGACGACTAAGGGATATGTTTATGTCTGTAATAGAAGGCAAACTTGACATAAAATCCTATGCTATATCGTTTGACCAGTATGGTATAGTAAGTCAATTTCCCATCTATTGCGGAGTCCCAAGCCCAACAGTGGGACATATTGGGCTGAGATGAATTATATAAATTGCTGATAGGAACTTCATCTATATATATAGGCTTCATCTATAATAGCAGGTATATAGGTTCTCTGTAACATGCTAGTCAGAGGAATGCCATCGAGTTTTATTTAGGGCTATCCTTTTCTTAATAGTGGCATTATTTGCTATATATATGTCTACGATTCTTAGCCATCTTTTATGGTAATAATTATTTTTTATGAAAATAGAAATGTTTTTTACATAATGTATTATACCAAGATGATATCACAACGATAAATGCGTAGATCAACTTGTGGTTTAAGTAGATATTTGCTATGCTAAGAAATCGTGTATTTTAATTCTCCATGGTGAAACAGTCCTTTCTGCTATTCTACAATGATTTTTCTAAGTCTGAGTATTATTTGTGATCGCTAATTGTATGTTTGTAAATTTGCCTCAAAATAAGCATTATTTTACGCGTGATTTGTCGTCGTCGTCGCAGCCCATACACGTCCCACTGTTGGGCTCCGGCCTCCTCCACAATGAGAGGGAATTTAACCTACTATACCGTGCTGGTAAGACATGTTGGTTTGGATTTTATTTCGAGTTTTCTTTCTATTGCACAGATCTAATGTGCATATTATATCCTTTAGTCGTCTTTTTCGACATCCACGGGCAAGATAGGGAATGGTGAATTGTACGGAGTAAAAATACAATTCGTGGTGAATTTCTTAGATAATATCTATATAAGAGAAGGAAATCTCGACATAAAACCCTTTACCCCCAATACGCCTGAACCGTGCGATATAGTAGGTCAATTTCCATTTCATTAGGGAGGAGGCCCAAGCCCAACAGTGGGACTTATGTTCGCTGAGATGCTGATGATAAGGATTTATTATTTAGTATGGAGGGTTGGATTTAATAAAAATATAACTGTTATAAATGCAAGCTCTTGTTAGCCAGGTTTGTATGGATTACGCCGGATTAATTTAAATCCCGAAAAGTTGGATTTCAGTAAAAGGAATAGAAAATAGGGTACAGTCCGCTTATATTTAATAGCATTATAGAATTATATAGAGGAAAATGTATCACTAATTTAATATTACTAATCTTTATATATAACTAGCTGACCCGGCGAACTTCGTAACGCCATAATTTTTTTTTTTCGTAAATACATTTTCTAACGATATCTGATGTTTACGCGAGCACTACACATTGTAAATAAAACTACTTTTACGGATTATATCGCGTTTGTATATAACTAATTTTCTGTATCGGGTAGATAATTATAAATGTCTGTAATAACGATTACTTGTTGGACGTGAGACACCTTAGTCCGCCCGTGACCATGAATGCTGCAAAGTGTTCGGAACGTCGGGCAATCATAAATCAAATACAAACGCGATATAATCCGTAAAAGTAGTTTTATTTACAATACATTTTCTAAATTGCCGAATATATATTCTCTAATGGAGGAACCATTACGGCTTTGTCGGGAAAGATTCGATCGTCTTGGTCTGGCCATTGTTAATGATGATTCAAAGAGAATACAAATTACTGATGATTGATTTCTGAGAAAATTATAATTATCGAATTTTAAACCATACTTAACTATAAACAAAATTACGTTTAGCTGTCATTTGCATTTTGTTATTACATATCAAATGCGTTTTTGTTATCCTACGTTTCATAGTGACTTGTATTCTTTGACATGAGTTTCGGTGCGAATATGGAAATGTCATGTTTAGCTCTTGTATTATATTCATTTTTTTTGTGTTTTATAGTGTTACATTGAATAATTTTGCTGATATTTTATGTAATATAATACAGTTAAGGTATGTAAGGAATGTGATATAGGAGTGGTTTACGTGTATTTTCATATTCTACCGTAATTCCCAGAGAAATCAAATAATTAGGTTTACAGCGGCTAATTAATGGTAACGCCTTGATTTGCTGATGGGTAGGACTATAAATAAGCTATTCTATATAAAGAAATGTTAAATAATATGAAGAAAATTGTATCAGACTTGGCTCTATGGTTTTTGATGCCTTTGCCCGTCCGAATGGACAGACAGAAACAAAATAAAATCTATTTGACATTTTATGCCATGTCACACGGGAACGCGATCGAACGGGATAAAAAGTAGCTCATTGCCATTAAGAAGAAGACGAAGAAGAACGGGATAAAAAGTATCCTATGTCTGTCTCCTGGTTCTAAGCTACCTTTCCACCAATATTCAGCCAAATCCGTACAGCCGTTCTTGATTTATAAATAGTGTAACTAACACGACTTTCTTTTATATATGTAGATATGTAGTGCTCGCGTAAACAACAGAAATCAATATGATACATATTTCTTAACGATAAAAAACTTTATGAAAATACATATATAAGTAAAACACTTCATCATCATTATCGTCATAGCTCAAAACCTTCTCATTGCTGGGCTCAAGTCTCCTCCACAATAGGAGAGAAATCGACCTACTACACCACGCTGGACATACGGGTTAATATAGTGTTTTATTTCGAACATTCCATATTTTGCATAGAAAGTTATATGCATCTCATATCCTTTGGTCGTCTTTTACGACATCTAAGGGGAAGATAAGGGGTGGTGAATTGTATTCCTACTCCATCACCACCACCATGGTAGACAAGTTCATACTAACATCAAAAGTCGTACTGATGAGTAACGTCTTCCTGCTGAAATGTAAAGAAACAGAAGATTAGACTATCATTCATTCAATAATTTTCTTCTTACAGATTTTTTCACGTTTGTATTTAATTTTTGATTGCCCGACGTTTCGAACACTTTGCTGCGTTTAAGGTTACGAGCTGACTAAGATGTCTCACGTCCAACAAGTCATCGTTATTACAGAAATTTATATTTATCTCCCCATAGAAAATTTGTTATTAAATTTTGACCCACATTTTAGTACAAATTTGTTGCAAATAAGAAGAAAATGATTCTCAAAGTGAAAGAATGATCTGTAAAGTAGTTTTATTTACAATAAAAGATTAAGTAACACAAATATATTTTAAGAAGCACTAATTCAATTCAAAGTTAGCCGTAAATTTTCCGCAAAATAACATCACTTAAGGACTACGCTGTCTCTAATTTCGTATACCCAGCTTTAACTATCTACAATTAACATCTTAACCGAAGACGAAGGATCCCCGTAATCGCTTTAATTTCATCTGTGGATACTTCTCTTTACACAAGAATCTTTTGAAGAAACGATCAATCTATTTTGATTGATCGAATGGCGGTTACAGTTCATAAGTTCTTTTTTGCTCAATATAATTTCTTTTTTAAATATATTTTTGAATAATTGGAAATTTCCCACATAATAATGAAATTTATCTTCTGAGCCCATATATGTCTCAACGTTAAACACGGGCTTTCTCTATGAAGTTTGGGCAATTGGCCTACTATACCCTACTGACCAGATAGGTTGGTACAGAGTTTTGTTTCAAGTTTCTTTGTTTTTTTATTCTTTGGAGTATGCTTATCTGTTTAAGTCCCTTAGCCATGTCATACGATACCGAGAGAGAAAGGGATAAAAACAGCGTATCCTTAGTTTGTTATCCAATGCACCAATATAATATAATTACACCAATATTATAAATCTGAAGAGTTTATTTATTTATTTTTTATTTAATTAAACTTTAGCACACAAAATAAGGTACAAGGCGGACTTAATGCCCTCGGCATTTTTTACCAGTCAACCTAGGGTGGAGCAGAAATAATTTAGGCAGGTGGAATTCATGTAAATGGTGATTTATAAAATTTGGTTATCCAAGTACGGTAAATTTATTCTTACACTCAATACATACAAACAATACACATATATAGATACATGAATATACAATATATACATATATAAATACACATATACATACATAAACATTAAACATAAATTATACATACAAATAAATTTTATAAAAAGTATAGGATGGCCCCATCATTGATGAGTTGACTCCGTTAGAAAATCTAGGTATAGACGTTTGACCATAGCTTTAAAACCATCATGAGCCATTTTGATCTGTAATGGTAATGCATTCCAGAGGAGAATAGCCTGAATATAGAAAGAAGAGTGTACCAGATTAGAGGAATGAGAAAGACAGTGTAAAATAAGATTTTTGGAGGAACGAAGATTATGGTCATGAGTGGTGCAAAGAAATTGAAAGTGAAGTTTTAAGTAGGGAGGAGCGTTAGGAGAGTTTAAAATAGAGTATAGTAAAGGTATAGTAATTTGGTTGAATGCGTTAATCTCAAAAACTACTAGTACGATTAAAAAAAATCCTTCAGTTTTGGATTTTAGCCATTTATTGGTGAAGAAGTATTAGATGGATGTAATTTGTGTCTGTTAATTTACATGTTTGTAATACTTTACAAACATGTAAATTAATCTAGTTCCTTAAAAAAAAAAGAGTAGAGCATCAATAAACATATTGAAAAAACGGGGAAAATTTAATTCTGTCAAGAGTTGTCCAACGTTATTATATTTTTTTTTGTAAGCGTATAGCTGTTAGCCGTAGATGGCTTTCGTAAGATAAGAATATAATTATTGTCACCCCTTAATTGCCTGTGGGGAACCATAAAAATTAACCAACGGTCTGAGCCTCCTGATAATGGGCAACAGCTGTACTCTTACCCACTTAATATTACCCTCCAGGTTAGTGGGCAACAGCTGTATCCTGGATAGTGTATAGACCTCACTGTGATCGCAAATCTATCTATCAAGCGTGGAAATTACGGCAATATTCCTTTATTTGTGAGGGGGATCTACGTCCAGCTGTGGACAGTGAAAACTTGAATGATGATTATGATGATTATATATACATAGGTCTATAACTTCGCTCTCGTCGTTTTTCTTTTAAATTCCAAGTTTTATTGTAAAGAAAGGCTAATTATAGGTCATCATCACCGTCATCATTTCAGCTAATAAACGTGCCACTGCCGGGCTCAAGCACACTTACAATAGGAGGGAAATTGACCTTATTATACCATGCTGGTAAGACAGGTTGGTATAGGGTTTTATTTCGAGTTTTCCTTCTCTTGCATATATGTTATATGTAACTAATTATGCTACCGGGTTATATTAACGAGATACTATAGAATATTGTAAGTCGCCCATAACGTATATATTAGACGTTTACTTGACCCTAACTTCATCTACCTACAGAAAAACGGCAGGAGCAAAGTTACCTACTAGCAGACCCGGCCACGCGTTGCTATGGCTAATGTTTTTGTTATATTACATTTTATTAAACTATTTAAGTGGAACTGTAAGAGAACATCTGTCATGGAGGTTGTCATATTTTTTACAAATGGCATCTATGTAAAAAAGCAAGTTAAAATCGTATACGACACGTTTGTAGGTTTGACATAGCAGCGCCATCTATTAAAATCGTTTGGAGTTAACAGATAATTGTGAATGTCAAATAATAGGTATATATAGGTAATACAAATAATTTGCAATAAAATAATATTGCGACTATAAATTAAGATGTAAGCTATCCTATCTTTCAAGTTGGATCAAACTGCACACGGTGTGCAAATTTGATTAAAATCGGTTAAGTAGTTTGGAAGTCCATCGCGGACAAACAACGTGACACGTAACTTATATATATTAAGATTATCATCTCAGACCATACACGTCCCACTATGGGAGGCCTCCTCCACTATGGGAGGGAAATTGACTATAGTACGGTGGTCAGACGTATTGGTATAGGGTTTTGTTTCGAGTTTGCATTCTCTTGTATAAATATTATATCCTTCAGCCGTCTTTTACGACACCCTGGGGAAAGAGGGGGGTGGTGAATTGTATTCTTACTCCGTCAGCACATGGACAATATTATGCAAATAAATGCAGTCAGCCTTATATAACGATAACATTGAAGCACTTAGTTAATTATCGCACAAAAATAAACAGATTTTCATTATATTTATCATCCATACTAATATTATAAAAGCGAAAGTAAGGATGTTTGTTTGTAACGCTTTCACGCTTAAACCACCGAACCGATTTCAAAAATTCTTTCACCAATGGAAAGCTGTAATATCAGGGAGTAACATAGGCTATACTTTATCCCGGTATTCCCACAGAAACGGGAACTACGCCACCTGTAAAGCGACTGAAACCGAAGTGAAGTGAGGGCGGGTTGCTAGTATTGAATATTTATAGTGGAATATCGAGCATTGAGTCATGTTATTTACAATACACTTCACTTATCAAATGATTTTATTAGGAATCTCTATCATTCTATTAAGTCCTGATGTGTTTCAGTAAAGATAACGTCGTGAGTAACATAGCTTAGTCACACAAGACCGTAAAAATACTCGTAAAAGTATCTCCGACCTCGTTAAGCCAAGCACTTCCCGCGGCCGGCGATACAATAAAGTTACTTATTGAAATAACCACACACCTTACTTTTATACAGCTACACTTTGTGGACGTCATTGTTTATTACATACTCAGCTGACCACTAATACAGGAGTGGTTTGAAAATTGAATGGATGGAATTTATTTTTGTTTACATAGATAATATAAATACTAATAACTATACAAGGTGTATCAGGTTATGCGACAACTGTTCGAGTATGTTGTAGTTTAACGGTTATAGATCATAATTAGAATGTACATTACAGAAAAAACAATATAACATAAAAGTTATAGTGATTTAAAAAAAATGTATCTAAGAGTCTATGCCTTAAATGTTACGTATTATGTAGGCATGTACAGACAGAATATATGTAGGCATGTAAAGCTTCGACAGTATAATTTCATTCATTAATATCTAGAATTGTGCAAACGCTTCAATGACATGTAGGTACAACGGCAAGCGGTCAACGCTCATAGGCCAATCAGCTGTTTTAAAGCGAAGTTTGTTTTGCTTATGTGAACGTAATCATTGATTTCTTCAATTTCTAATGAATATTTAACAAAGTATGAATATGTTGCGTATTAAGTATCATTGACTTTATACATTTCAATCAGATTTACACGAAAAAGCGATGACAAAATTGAAAACTTTACATGTCTCTAATTTCTAAACGAATCAATATTTTGCGTTAAATTTTTTTTGTGGGTTCCTACCACCATTGCCTAGCCCCCTTTTGACCAGTTGCCCCATAACCTGATACACCCTGTATATTTCGTATGGTGATGGAGTAAGAATACAATTCATCACCCTCTTTCTTACCCGTGGGTGTCGTAAAAGACGACTAAGGGATAACACGCAGATAAAACCTATGCAAGAGAAGGAAAACACGAAATATAACGCAATTGTTTTTTTTGGAGTGAGCCATTCGGGGCGATAGAGGGGCGGCGCGCGGCCCCATGGCCCAACCGTAACACGTCGCCTTCGTCGTTGGACCGACCACCGCTGCCGAGTTTCTTGTCGTCAGTGGTCGCCCGACGGAATACTCTGAGGAGGTACCCTCTCCTCACGACGTCCCTTTCCCGGAACATCGGTCGTGGTCGCGTGGTCAACCTCTCTGCAGGTGACGGACTAAAATCCCTGGAACGGTCACCCACGGTCTCAGCTAGGGCGGCATCAGACGCAGATACTCGCGTCTGCGCCGCCCGAAACGCCGGCGGTGGATCGTGTTATCATGGAGGCGTTCTTCGCGCACATGATCTGCCGCGTCATACCGCGAGATGACTGCCTCGCAGTAGGCGGCAACCGCATTCCAGTGAATATAACCCTATACCAACTAATCTCACTAGCATGGTTATAGTAGGTCAATTTCCCTGCTATTGTGGAGGAGGCTTGAGTCCAGCAGTGAGACATATATTAGAAAGAAAGAAAAGCATTTATTCTGTTCTCGTTAAAATTAATAGAAAATACAAACAACTGAACAAAAGAGCTTCTTACATAAAATAATTTAATTTTAACGAGGAACAAAAAAGGCTATTGGCTCGCCTCGTGCTAATTCTACTTAAAGAAATAGCGCTTGTATTCTTTCTTACATTAGCTGGGATGATGCTGAATAACTATATAAATTATGTAATCATCTAAGTCATGTCCTATGGCCTGCACAGATGGCGTAGTGGTTAAGATAGCGACCTACAGCGCCAGTGTCGGGGGTTCGAATCCCACGCGGGACAACACTTTGTGCGATTCACAAATTGTTGTTCTGAATCTGGATGTAATTTGTGTTCGTTAATTATATGTTTGTAAAGTCCCCCGTAATACAAGGATTATTTCCTTAGTGCAGGGTGTTGTCTTAAATAAAAAAAAAAAAAATATATGTCCTATAGGTTCCACTGCTGGATTCAAGCCTACTTCACACTAGGAGGGCTATTGACCTACTACACTATGCAGGTCAGACAGGTTAGCATAGGGTTTTATTTCGAATTTTTTTTTCTTGCATACATATATGTTATGTGTATATGTTTGTTAGAGATAGGACCACACTGTTGACCGTTGTCTATCTACAGCCTCGGGCCTCGCCCGGGTAGCCTCGGGCGGACGCCCGCCGGGTAGTACCACACTCTCACAGAAAAGTGACGTCTGAATAGTAGTAATTTGTTACTGCGCTTCATTCAGTGAGCGAGACAGCCGGCAGCCCAACTTTTTGAGGATGTTTGCGTGTGAGGGGTTTTGGTTAATTCCTTTAGTTTTACTGAACCTCATTGCACGCATTCACACTCCCTTCACTTTCTTCGCAGTAGGCAGCGACCTAGCAAAGGTCCATGAGCGGCATCAACACTTACCATCAGGTGTACTGTTTACTCGTTTGCCACCATTTTGCAATAAAAAATATCTCTTTAGTCGTTTTTTACGATACCTACGGGAAAGAAGGGAGTTGTGAATCGTATTCTTACTCCATCGCCATACGGACAAATAATCTAATTAGTGTCTGACTATTTCATTCAATTCTCTCTTGTAATTAATTATTAGATTTAGATGAAAAGCGAATTGTTTGAACTGCTCTTTGAAAATCGTTGTGAACATCTAGCTAAAGTGCCACACCAAATGTCATAAATTGTTTCCCGTTCCGATTATTCAAACTTGAAACTTTACTACTTTGTTAGTGGTAATACTATGTTTAATACTACCTAGTACGAAGTTTTGAATTAATATATATACAAGCATTGATGCTAGGTATAATTACGATTTTAATAATATATAAGACAGGTCAAACTAGCTTTTAATATAATATTTAAGTGACAAGAAACTTAAAATATGATGAATAAGTTCGTATTGACAAGAATTGAGTATACAAAGTTTCTAATAACAGGTTAGCCTTTTTATTAAAGTCTAACCAATCTGTCCAGAGGGACAGAGAGCGGCGTGTAGATCCATAATCTTTGGTATTATCGTTACTGGGTCGGTACCAATTCCTTGACTTCCGTGGCCAGCCCGACAGATTACCCTTTCCGGTACCGTCACCTTTGACGCCTCAACAAAAAGCAGTGTTGTCGAGACGTCGCTCTCACGTGATTCTCTGCGGTTAGCAGGCAATTCCCCAGTTTTTGAAAAAGAAAAGTTTCCAATCAAAAGAAAGAGCTTGCTTGCAGAAAGATTTAAAAGCCAAAATAGAATGTAGAATTAAATAAAAAATATTGTACTACAAATTTGAAACACTGTATATACGCCTTAACATAAGGTAACGTAAATATTAACTTTATAGTGGGAAAAATAAAGAATAATTATGCACGTAGTAACAAAAAAAAACCACAGCTTTGTATGTAAAACTATGAATGAAGAAAAGAAGGAGTTTAATATTGTGTATTATACATAGGTACGACTTTATTGATTTTTTAAATAGTCTTACGCTTATATTCCTAAAAGAGCAAGCGGCGATGTAATACATTTACCTACTGACTTTATTATCTTTAGACCAATAAAAAATGAGTAACTTAGATACAATTTTAGACTTGTACCTGTTATTGAAAATTTATTTGCAGAAATACTTAGATATATTGTTCAACACATTTATTTATAGACTAGCGAGCCTTCCTCGCTGTGATACGATTCCAGCCGCTTTGCCACCGCATTAAAATATTTTCTAAATATTTCCTTAGCCTAAAGTTCGAGTTCCGGACTGGGTAAAACTTTATGTGAGTTTTCTAAGAAGAAAAATTGCTTAAGTTCCTCCTTATTTGGACAGTTACCTGGTAACAAAATATTATTATTAAGTTATATGAGATTTTAAACTGGTTTTCAGACATAAGTGTCGTGCAAATAACAGCACGAGCATAAAAAAACTTACTGTTTTGAAATTACAAATAGACAATTAAATTTGTATTATTTGAATAGAAAATATAGAATCTGAGTACTTATACAAAAATATCTTTTTTTTTGTAATTATCTCAACTGGTATAATTGCCGGTATTAGATATAACCTTTAATGAAACGTCGGTATTGTGAAGAATAAATGCATATTATTGATGTAAATCAATAAAATAAAATTAAAATCCTGTTTCACTGTGAAAGTATTTACCAATATTGAATTATTTAGCGGAAAACACGGCTAAGTTATTTAAAATCTCGATATAGTATTTCTAACTATTTTTAATGTATCATAGAGCGGCTCTTAAAAGCATCACTTTCGCTTGATATCCATTAAAGAATTGTTATAAACTCATTTGCAAAAAAAACGGGCGGTTTTGATTTTCATTCATATTTAAAAAGATACAATACCAAAAAGGTTTCAATCGTTTGTACACGTTACTGGCCGGTTTTAAAAATGCTGTGGTATTTAAAAAAGTACGTTCTAAATTCAATTTTTCATTTGATGTTCATTTTTACAGAAAACCCCTTTTTATCCTACATTTTTGGCGCGAAGTTCCAGAAGTTAACATCGACTTTCATAACTTTTATTCAATTTTTATCGATTAATTTCATATCCTTGACTGTCAAAGCTTTATTTAATGCTGTTTGGCTGTATCAAAAATGGTAGATAAAGTGGTAAAAGCTACCAAAATTATCGCGCTGCTTGAAGAGGGTTGCAGCCAATGTTTCGTGGCTAGGAGGCTAAATGTTAGTCGCTCGACAGTCCAAAGGACCTGGCAGCGATATCAGGAGACTGGTTCCGTCGAGAGAAGGCCTGATTCTGGAAGAAAACCATGTACCCAACCACGGGATGATCGTTTTCTTGTGAGTCGCGCATTGAGAAATCGCAAATCTTCGTATGTGGATCTTAAGAACAACCTCCAAGAAGTAAGAAATGTGCATATTAGTCTATGGACGGTCAGGAGGCTTCTCGCTGCCAATATACGCAGTCACCGCCCGGCCCGCGGCCCCAAATTACTCCGTGAGCACAGAGTTCACAGGCTTAGGTTCGCTAGAAATTGTGAATCATGGACTCAAGACGATTGGAATAGGGTTTTGTTCTCTGATGAAGCCAGGATATCTCTGTTCGGTGAAGATCGACGTCGGCGAGTGCTAAGAAGACAAGGAGAACGCTTTGCAGAGGCATGTTTCGAAGAAATCACACCTTATGGTGGGGGCTCTGTTATGTTTTGGGCAGGAATAAATTCAATGGATCGTACAGAGTTAGTCTTCATTGAAAACGGCTCACTGACTGGGCATCGATACATAACGGAAGTTCTAATTTCTCATGCACAACCCGCATTGGCCGCTCTAGGTGAAGACTCGATTTTTATGGACGACAATGCTCGCGCCCACCGATCCCGCGATGTTAATGCGTATGTGCAAGAGGTCGGCATTCGTCGTTTGGATTGGCCAGCTCGAAGTCCCGACCTCAATCCCATAGAGCATGTCTGGGACATTCTGAAACGGCGTGTGAGATCAGTACACCCGGCTCCGCAGACCATCAGAGAGCTGAAGAATGTGATTACTGCGGAGTGGGAACGTATTGCGCAAGCAAGTATCCGGGATATACTCGCTAGCATGCCCAGACGAATTCAAGCTGTGATTTTAGCTAGAGGGGGTCACACTCGATACTAAACATTTATCTGCTTTTACTTTATTAAAGAAAAACAAACAAAAAAACTTTTTTATTTTTACTTCATGAGCATATGCACTACTAGCGAATATACACTACTAGCGAGGTTTAGCATTATTTCCCATAAATTGTATCTAAATTTTATGAAATACTGATGAAAACGATTATTTTCTTATTAATTTAGCAAATTGTGTGGATAAAACTACCTATAATTATCAAACAAAGCAATATTAACATTTGAAATGGTTCATTGCTTAGGTGCCCGTTTTTTTTGCAAATGAGTTTATTTGTTTTCGACCTTGGTCAACGTATAAATAAATATTTTTAATTCATATTTAACTAGTTGTCACGTAGAATAATCTGCTAAGTATTTTATTTATTTTAACTTAGACTCATCATCATCATTTCAGCTCATAATATGTCCCACTGTTGGACTCAAGCTTCCTCCGCAATATAAGGGATATTAATCTACTATGCCACGCTGGTCAGACGAATACTAACCTGTCTGTCTAGCATGGTATAGTGGTCAATTTCCCTCCTATTATAGAAGGGGCTCGAGCCCAGCAGTAAGTCTTAATATAAGCTGAATCGACAATATGGTCACATCTATTGATTAAAACATAATTCTTTTAAAAACGTAAATCAAGCTTATTATAATTCTAATAATCTGATTTCAACTCAGCCCACCTAAGTCCCGGTCTACTCCTTAATAGGAGTCGCTGCGCTGGTCAGACGTGTTGAAATAGGATTATATTTTGAGTTTTCCTTCTCTTACATAGACGTTATATGCATAATTAATCCCTTAGTTGTCTTTTACGACACCCACGGGTAAAGGAGGTACTTAGACTAAAATCTTAAATATTCATTATTGATATAGAATTTATAGTCGCGCCTACAAATACTACTAACCCTTAAATTAAGAGTTTTTCATCCAATTGATACATTTCATTCACCTGATGTCATCAGAGAGGCCGCCGGTCTTCAAACTATTACCAAAACTTTTGTAATATGTACTATGAATTAAGAGTAGGGGAGACCTAGGAGGGTTGTGACAGTTTTTACTTTTGGGGCCATATTTCGCTCAAGAAACATTCCACAGTTATGGACCCATGTGAATAATTTAGCGGCATTCCTTCTGTTTCCAAACCAATCACCAAAACTAATTTAAGTTATATGGTTTTTGAGAAAATCGACAAAATTAAAGACCACTCCCTCTGTCACAACTCTCCTACTACCGAGGTAAGTTGTGACAGGCACCGAGGTAAGTTGTGACAGCATTATATTAGATATAAAAAATATCATAACACTTCATATTAATAAATCAAACATTTTTTTTAGGAAAAATTATTTTATTATGCTTAAGTATCAATTAAATTAACATGTTAATATTCTCATAAAAAGTAATTATAGTTTTAATTAGCCTAATATGGCATCGCTTTGAGATCAATCATTATTATTATAATCAGTCCAAAATCTTAATTTAATCAGATTCACAATTATGGCAAATGTAATACCGCTCGGCTCCAGTGCAATCTACGTGTGTCCAGCCTTTGCATACTAGGCATTGGACCCACTGCTCATTCGATCTGCTGTTTGCATAGGCTTCAAGGCAAACCAAGCAAAAACAATTGTTTTCTGCTTCTTCTTCGTCACCACTTGTTAACCTCTTCTTATAAGTCTTCTTGGCAGTTTTAGATTTCTTCTTTCTGCAGATGTACCTGGAGTAATGGCTCTTACTTCATCATTAGGATGTCGTTGCATAAATAGCTTGAGCCACACTTCTCCTGCTTTTTAATTATTATCCCATGACTCTGGAACTTTTTATTATATTTTTTAGCTAACTTATATGCAATGACTCTAGTTTCTTTCATTGTCAGACCATAATTAGATGCTGCACATGTTAGCAAATAGTCGCGTAATATATTCTCCTCCTCTGGGTTTGCTTGAAAAGCCTCTTTCTTCTTAATATATCTTGATAAAGACATGTAGTTTAGATTGCAAGAGGCCGCAGCATCTCTTAAATTTTGACCTCTTAACTTCTTCAAAAGCTAGGTCGTACATTTCGAGACTAGCGGTTCCTCTATCAGTCTTTCGTGTATAGTTATGAGGCATTCTGAAATAAAAAAGAGCCATTCAGCATGCAGTATGCCATTATATACATTATGTACCTACCGACTAAGATAAAAACCAAAAATTAATAAAAAACATTAAGGAATTAGCCAAGGTTAAAAATGGAGTAGTATAGGAGAGTTGTGACAGGCTGTCACAACTCACCTAGGTGCTTCAAATGACGACTTGATCTGAATAATAATTCATATTTTCTAAACAGGATGCGCACACAAAAAAATATTGCAATGTTTTGAGAGTTGAATAACCATAAAACTTAAGAAAAAATAAGAAAGCAAAGTACATATAATAAGAAATGATATAAATTCAAATGAAATTTTGAAGAAAAACTTACTTTTTGGGTTTTTTTGCACACAGCCGTCGTATTTACGCAGCAGCGACTCGTGCGTCGTCGGCAAGTACTGAGTCGAGTAGTGCGTATCGAAAGCATCATGCATTCGGTGTTACCAGCTCGCTACCTATAATAGGTTGGGAGAAATCATGCTTGTCACAACTGACCTCTGTCACAATTCTCCTAGGTCTCCCCTACATATTGAATCAACCCTAACTAAATAGGAAACGAACAGGGTGGTAATCTTTACTAATATTATAGAGAGGGAAAATTTTAATTTTTGTGTGTGTTTATGTTTGTAATGAATAAACTCAAAAACTACTGTGGCGATTTCAAAAATTCTTTCATTTTTTATATTTTATCTCTGTATTCGAAGCGAGAGTGGTAGGACCACACTCGACAGTTATCTGTCTACAGCCGCGGGCCGGTCCGTCCGGGGTAGTACCACACTCCCGCAGAAAATCGACGACTGAGTGGTAGCAATTTGTTACTGCGCTTCGTTCGGTGAGCGAGAGAGCCGGAAGCCCAACTTTCTGAGGGTGTTTGTGTGTGGAGGGTTTTGGTGGTGCCCTTGGTATCACTGAGCCTTAATCCACGCATTCACACTCCCTTCACTTTCTTCGCGGTAGGCAGCGACCCTGTAAAGGTCCATGAGCGGCAGCAACACTTACCACCAGGTGTACTGTTTGCTCGTTTGCCACCGTTTGCAATAAAAAAAAAAAGAATGCGGGTTGCTAGTGATGTAAGCAATTAACATAAAAATAAACAACAACTGTTGAAATAATTAAACATGAGATAATATTATTAGATACACATTAACATAATCTGTGTATAATATAATACAAATCAAGTGTATGTTTACTTTATTCATATGAGTTCTGTCGTAAAATAAACCAATCAGTGCTCGTGTTTATATATACACAGACCGAAGATATCTTGACACTTGACATTGAATATACTTTTATCTTATATTTACCGAAAATAATGCAAAACTCCTACGCAAAACTAATAAAAATATACTATAATTAGCATTATAGTATATAGTTTGCCTATTGGGGCAAAATGTTACTTATAATAATCTATATATATATATATATATACTAGCAACCCGCCCTCGCTTCGCTTCGGTTATAGGTTATAGTCGTTTTACCCTCGTAGTTCTCGTTGCTGTGGGAATACCGGATTTGAAGATTACCCGGAACAAACAGACAGACAGACAGTCAGACTGACAAAAATTTTTTAATCTGTATTTTAGGCATAGGTGTCGTGCAAATAACCGTGTGAGCATGAAAAAAGTCTATTATTTTGACATTACAAACAGACACTCCAATTTTATTTATTGGTATAGATGTGTATGTAATGACATGTAAGAATCCCTTATGAATAAATGAGTTATGAGTTACGTCTCATCGTTGGATTCAAGACTGCTCTCTAATAGAAGGGAAATTGATCTATCACGCTGGTCAGACGTTTATAATTCATTCACCCAGCTTATGAAGTTGACTATTGGACATAGTTCTCTTCCCTGTACGGCATCATAATTCTAATAGCCACATTCCTCATTCAAGTTGCCGAGTAGGTGTTGTAAGTTGCTCAGTACGGGGTTGCTGACCAATCTGGTCATCCTTTAGCCGATGTTTGCAACACTTATGGGGTAAAAAAGGTTTTTATTGATACAATACTATTTACTATTGGACTGCATAGATGGCGTAGTGATTAAAATACCGATCCAACGTGTTATGTTGTGGATTGGCATCCTACGCAGGACAACACTTTCTGTAACAAATAGGTGTACCGAACTTTGATGTAATTTGTGTCTGCTAAGTATATATTTGTAAAGTCCCTCATAATACAATTAGTGTATGTCCTTAGTAATCCGTGTGCTAACGGAGTAAGAATACAATACCCCACTCCCTATCTTACGCGTGGATGTCTTATAAGACGACTAAGGGACTATAATATGCATATAACATCTGTGCAAGAGAAGGAAAACTTGAAATATACCTATGCCAACATGTCTGACCAGCATGGTATAGTACTGCCCTCCTATTGGCGAGGAGCCTTGAGCCCAGTACTGGGACGTGTATGAGCTGAGACGAGACGATTTCCTTAAAACTATTTCGTTACTGCAGGGTGTTGTTTAAAAAAAAAACTCTTACCACAAAGAATAATATGCATAGATATTAGAGACGTTATTCAACTAAAATTTAGTCTATTATCATAGATAAGTATTCTATAACAATTACATTAGAAAACAAGTTTATAATGCTCTGAACTAATTGTTAAATGTTTACTTATCTATAGTAACCCACATTAGAAGCATTTTTACTTAGACAATTACAGTTACAGAGTATTTATTATTTACTTTAACTAGGTACCCGAGTTTAATGCCTTTATTATCTTGATTCATTTGGTGTTTTGTTGGCATATTGTATTAAATGCTCCATGTGGTAACCGATAAATAATACAATGGGTTATCACCCTTATCCTAAGGATGGACGTGGAAGTCGTAAAAATGGCTAAAAGAACATCAGAAGAATATTATATATGTGCTAAGACAACACTGTCAATAGTCGTCTATACAACTGGCTGCAGGCCGTTTCAGCCGGGTTAGTACCGCACTCTCGCAGAAAATTGATGGCTGAGTGGTAGCAATTTGTTATTGTACTTCGCGCCAAAAAACCGCGCAATAAACCAGTAATTTTCTGAAGGTACTTGAACATGGTGGGTTTTGGTGAAGCCCTTAGTATTACCAAACCTCATTGCACACGTTCACATCCCCTTCACTTTCTATTCATGAGCGACGGTATCACTTACCATCAAGTGTGCTGTTTGCTCGTTTGCCGCCAACAAAAATAAAAAAAATATAATGACCAACAACTTTCTCCTGAAAAATTTATAATACTAACGGCAATCGTCAACCAGTATGCTAAAAGTGAGATTATGGCATTATTTCTCTGCATAGGGAGGGATTATAGTCAACAGTGGACATCTAATTGACCGATAATGGTGTATCTCATATTATTATTCTATTTCTTTTTCAGACTAATATGTCCTATTGTTGAGTACGGACCTTCTTAGACTACGGAAATTACTAAGTCATGCTAGCTAGATATGTAGGTTGGCATGGGCTGCATTTTGAGTTTGCCTTCTCTTACTTTAATGTTACTATTTGTCAATCAGTCAATCCACCTGTGACCATGAATATTGAAAGGTATTCCAAACGTCGAAAAATTAAAACTTAAATACAAACGCGGTAAAATCTTTAAAAAAAAAAAATTTTAAATGCGTAATACTCGCGTAAACATTATAGCTTATGATGTTGTTTATTTGCAATACGTAATTGATTTATAAATACTCCCAGAAAAGGAAGTGGTCGTGATGGTCCCCGAAGAGGCAATTATCTTCCACTGGTCATTGATGACAAGGTCAGGTACTGGTGGCCCGTCCACTTGGTACTACAGAAAGATACGCAGCCGGCGAGCTATGGGCTTCCGCGCTACCTCACATGATGTATGAGGCACCATGGCCTTTTTTTTGTGGGTGTTCGATGGTCATCGCATTCGCCATCCATTCTATCCGAGGCGACGAAAGGACGATGCGCGGGCCCATAACCCAACCCAAGCCTTCGACCTTCGAGGCACCATGGCCTGCCGCAAAAAAAAAATAAACCAATGTAAGTGTTGGTGAACATTACATCCTTATTTCGTCACCACAAGAATTAAGTATAGTAGTCTGATCATACTATCTCTTATATTCAACGTCAATAATGATGTTAATAATGCTCTTGTAACCGAAGATCAATAATAGATTTCAGGACAACTTCGGCGTTTGACTTACGAAGACTCGAAAAGTAGAAAACTTTTAATGCAAGAAGTTCCTGGAATTGCTTTAATTATCTTGAAACGTTGTTGAAATCGATAATATAAACACAAGAAGTTGTAAAATGTATGTTGTCTATATCTCAAATTCATAGTACAATACGAAAAGCTATAAAGCCATAGAGCAGAATTTGCATTAATTCATCGTGAAGTAGATAGATTCTATGAGAATTCCCCGTACTAAGAAATAAACCAGGCATACGTACCAGAGGTCTTTAGTAACATACAATACAACTCTATTCAGACTGAGAATTATTGGTACATATTTCGATCATTAATTTATTTACGCGGTTGGAAACATTAACATAAGTGCATTGATAGTCCAGTGCTATCACTAAGAGAGCCAATATCACTTGATTTAATTGTGGATGTAATACAGGCATTTCAACGTATTTAAGATATTAAGCAACGTATTCCGAGGACTATCTCTTTAGGTATGTATTACCACTTGAGGCGTTGTTGAGGTTTTAGTGGATATTTCTAGATTATCGGAATGTATTCTTATGCAATTCTAAGGCTAGAAATAAATAAAAATGTGTGCATAATCGAAATAGTTACTGGTATATGAATGGTGTAGGGAAATAATAGAAATATATTGTTTCTCATCCAAGTCTTAATATATTGGTCATAATAATCATATAAGTTGTATTAGTACATTAATATTCTCCTTGTGGAACACAGCCGTCTGAGGTAAATAAGTGTTACGTGATTCTCGTAAATATCTTGGTGTTATTAGAAAAGCTACTAGCTTGAGAGCCTTTTATCACTAAGATGTTTGAAGTTTTCTAATATTAATAAAATGAATAGTCCATAAGTTATATAGATGGCTTAATGGCTTAAGGATATAATATGTATGCATAACATGCATGCAAGAGAAGGAAAACTCGAAACAAAATCCTATGCCAACACGTTGGACCAGCGTGGTATAGTAGGTCAATTGCCCTCCCATGGTGAAGAAGGCCCGAACCCAACAATGGGATATATATGGCCTGAAATGATGATGATGAAAATAAATAATATACAAAAAACGCAAGGTAGCATAGTAGTTAATACTCTAGCTAGCTATAATAATAATAACAATATTTTACCAGATTTAAGTTTATGTACACCAGAAGAAATCGGTAACATATTAGATAACCTAGACCCTAATACCAGCGCAGGCATTGACGAAATAAACACTAAAAGTATCAAATGCATACAGCCTCTCATTGTTGACCATTTGACTAAGTGTATAAATAAATATATCACAGAGGGCATATTTCCTGAGGAGCTAAAAGTGGCAAAAGTTACTCCGGTATATAAATCTGGCAGTAAAATAAATCCCGGCAATTATCGCCCAATATCGGTACTACCAATAATGTCCAAGGTATTTGAGAGGGTTCTCTTTAACAGACTTAATGATTATTTGAATAAAATAGACTTTATAACAAAATATCAATATGGTTTCAGGCCAAATTCAAATACATTATCTGCAACAATTGATCTAGTTACTAAAATTAAAAATCAAATTGATAAAAAGCACATAGCAGTTGGTATATTTATTAATATAAAAAAGGCTTTCGATGTCGTCTCTCACAACATACTTTTACTCAAGCTAAAAACTCTAGGAGTAACTGGCACAGCCTATAAAATGTTAAACTCTTATCTGTCTGAAAGAACACAAGTTGTTAAAATAAAAAACCACGTTAGCCAGCCTAGAAAAATTGAATATGGTATTCCCCAAGGCTCTATCCTCGGGCCCCTGTTATTCTCTATCTATATAAACGATATGTGTTGGGCTGGACTCCAAGGTCAAATTACACTATACGCTGATGATACCTGTCTTTTTTATTTCAGTCACTCTATAAGCAATATAATTACACAAGCTCAAAACGATCTTATAATTCTGGCGAATTGGTACACACAAAACCTTCTATCAATTAACATATCCAAAACATCTTATATGATATTCTGTGCGAAAAATAAAAAAATTCCCGATTTTACTCCTCTCACAATATCCAATCAAATTATAAAGAAATCCTCTGAAGAAAAATATCTTGGACTTACTTTAGATAATAGGCTAACACGGAAGGCACATATTGAACGTGTGAGATCCAAAATTATTTCGCTCACTGGAGCCCTTCGCAGAACTAATGGATGCATTCCAATACCAGTGTGCCGTACAATCTATAATGCATTGGTAAATCCACACTTGGAGTACTTATTAGAGGTTTGGGGAAGTGCTGCTAAAACTCATTTAAAATACTTGCAAACTGCACAAAATAAAGCAACCAAAACATTGTTTAGATACAATTACCTTACACCTACAATGGAACTATATAATAAAACTAAATTATTTAATTTAAATCAAATGTACTTTTATAAAACATGCATTCTCATAAAAAAAATAACGACTAAAGCAATTCATTCCGATATAATTTTCACTAAAAAGAATCACAGATATTTTACTAGAAATAATAACAAATTTAACCTTACAACTCCGCGAACGAATTATGGTAAAAGAAATATAATGTTTGTAGAAACTGACACGATTACTACATTTAAAAAGAAATTGAAAAATTATTTACTATCAAATCAGGTTTGATAAATTTATATTTACTAACCGCTTACTAATATTGTGTATAATATAAAATCTGTATCTTATAATATTTTAGATTGTCGTTGTATAACGATTTAAATGATTAGATGTACAACTTTAGCTCTTTATGTCGTCCACTTGTTATTTAGATATATGTATATTGTTGTAATTTAATTTTAAGTTCTCATGTAAGTGAACCCTGTAAGTTCTTATGAGAATAAATATCTTAAACCTTTAATATTATATTTATACTAGATATATGAAATTCAATATTCCCGTAAACAAAATTAATGTTCCAGGAACACGTTTATTTATAATACGTATATATTAAACGCCAGTTTTGGAAAACTTCACCCTCTTGAGAAAGGAGTGACATTATGAATATTGACATTATAAAATATAGCCCATATCAGTTTAGTAGTTGTCCTTTGATCGTTACAAAGGTGTCCGTGACAGGGTAGCCAATATACCTGTTATCCCGAGATGACAGTTTATTGATGAAATTGCTATAATAACCCAGGTTATTGCAAAGGAAATCATAGTCGATGAACTACGATAGGGCGTCGTCTAGACGGTATTAAAATCAATATTTATTACATGGGATATAATTAATTTATCAATGACGTATTACTATAAATCCGCTCAGTTATTTTAGTGTATTAAGCATTTAATCAATGACATTATGATTTCTTGTGTTAGAAAGTTGGGTCAGACAAAAAATGTTATTAGATTTTTTTGTCAAGAAATTCTCGATAACAAGCATATGTGGAACTGTGGTCGGTACATGGAAATAGGCTTGTCTATTGTTACGTGAAATTAATAAGTTTGTTGTATAGTAAATTATAAGCCTAAAACTAGAAACAGTTAAAGATATGTTCTTGTACTAATTGTGTGGTGACAGAATAAGAATACCATTCGGGTGTCGTATAAAATGATTAAAGAATATGGTATGCAGATAATTCATATCTATATATATATATAGGAGAGGCGGGTTTTGCGAGCGATATATTGACTCGTCACCATATCTCCGGAACCATAAGGCGTACTGGACTTGAAATTTAGCAGAAATATTCCTTTCATTGAGTAGAGGTCAGCTAAGAACGGATTTTACAAAATTCCACCTGCAAGAGGTGTTGCGGGGGCTTTAACAATAATATACATATAAAGGAACAGGGTGAGATGAAGTTACTGAAGCTAGAATAATGAAATTTGGACCGTGGTTTCATTTCATGACGTAGGCACTCACTAAGAAAAGATTTTTTGAAATTCCACCCCTAAGGGGGTGAAACGCAACGGTAAAGTCTGTATGGAAAGAAAAAAAATCTTTAGCCACTGTCTTCAAGTTAAACACAAATACTCTTTAATAAAAATAAATAAACACGTGTTTCAGCGTTTGTCCATTTTCATCATCTAAGGTTGTAAAATAGGAAGAAAGATTTCAGTTTACTGACTTATCACAGAGCCGAAACTACTGAAGCCAGAAACATGAAATTTTGACATTAGTTTCTTTGCGTGACGTAGAAACTCACTAAGAAAGGATTTTTTGAAATTCAACCCTTAGGGGGTAAACTACAGTAACAAAGTTTGTATAAGGAGAAGAAAAAATCTACATCGACTTTCTTCAAATTCTCCATAAATACTCCTTAGTAAAAATAAATTAACACGTGTTTCAGTATTTTTTAATTTTCACCCTCTAACGGTGTATAAATGTACACTAATATTATAAAAAGGAAACTTTGTATTTTTGTAGATCTGATACGAATAAACTCAAAAATTACTAGATGAATTTCTAGAATGCTATATTATCCCTGAGTAACATAGGCGATATTATATCCTGGTTTTCCCACGGGAACAGGAACTACGTGAGTAAGGCATCTGAAACCGAAGCGAAACGAGGGCGGGTTGCTAGTATACCTATATAGGAGATGAGAATTTTCGAGCGATATATTGACTCATCATCATATCTCTGGAATCATAAACAGACATGAAATTTGTTAGGAATATTCCATTCGTCGAGTAGAGGTCAGCTAAGAACGGATTTTATGCAATTCCACCTACAAGGGGTGTTAACAATAATGTACATTTAAATGAACAGGGTGAGCCGAAGCTACTGAAGCTAGAAAAATGAAATTTGGACTGTAGTTTCATTTTGTAACGTAGGAACCTACTAAGAAAAGATTTTTTGAAATTGCACCCCTAAGGAGGTGAAACGGCAAAGTCTGTATGGAAAGAAAAAAACTTTAGCTACTGTCTTCAAATTAAACACAAATACTCTTTAATAAAAATAAATAAATAGGTGTTTCAGCGTTTGTCCATTTTCATCCTCTAAGGGTATAGAATAGGTAGAAAGATGTTAGTTTACTGTCTTATCACTAAACGACGAGCCGAAACTACTAAAGCCAGAAACATGCAATTTTAACAGTAGTTTCTTTGCGTGTCGTAGAAACCCACTAAAAAAGGATTTTTTGAAATGCAACCCCTAAAACCACTGTAGGTAGCAATGTTGGTATAACGAGAAAAAAAATCTTCATCGATTTTCATTAAATTGTAAACAAATACTCTGTAATAAAAATGAACAAACATGTGTTTCAGCATTGTCAGCATTTTAATTTTCACCCTCTAAGGGTATAAATCTACACTTCTACACTAATATTATAAAGAGGAAACGTTGTATGTTTCTTACAAATATACTCCAAAACTACCGGATGGACTTCGATAATTCTTTTACCATTAAAATGTTACAGTATCCCTGAGTAACATAGGCTATATTTTATCCCGGTATTCCCACGGGAACGGAAACTACGCGAGTAAGGCGACTGAAACCGAAGCGAAGCGAGGGCGGGTTGCTAGTACTAATACAAAAGAAGGAAAACTTAAATTAAATCCAAGGACAATACATCTCATCTGCATTTTTTAATTCATCAATTTCCATTTTGTTATGCAGGAAGACTGAGCGCCATACATACATTACATACACCTCAGCTCAGGAATATTCCACTAATGAACTCGAGCCTTTTTCACTTAAAGAAGAAACCGTTGGTTAGATGAGTTGGTGTAGGACTTTATTTTGACTTTTCCTTCTCTTGCTGTGTGTATGTTATCTGTATATTAAATTCCTTAATCGTGTTTCACGACACTCACGGGCCACCACACCCCAAAGGGTGTGGTGAACCGTTATCTAACTTCGTCATCATAGGGAGAGCCCGGGCCCAAAAATGGGATTTTTGGATAGAGGAGAAGAACTAAGCATGCAGATTCTTGTTTGATATGTAATGAATAAGCACTAATCCATAGACAAAGTTTCTTGAATTTATGAAATGATACTTATTCACGGATTTTATCTTGTTTGTATATGATTTTTACTTTCTCGACGTTTTGAGATCTTTTTCGCATTCTTGGCCAAGGGAGATCTAGAATGTCTCACGTCGAACAAATCATCGTTATTACAAAGATATCTAGTAGGCAGGCTGTGGTTTACACGCACGCCGACCGTTCTGACCGGAATGACAAAAGGGTGGGCGGGCTCATAACCCGTTTTCCTCCCCTTCGCAATTCGGCCGATCACTTGTATCGACACAGGGTATTGCGTACGTCCGCTACTTAATTTAAGCCACATTTTTGATATAATAAAAAAAAGAATTTGTTTCGGATATGTGGTTCCAGCAGAAAAAGAAAATATTTCTATAGTATTATCACGCTACTCTTATACCAATTAATTATGGTCGATACAATATATATGTCGGAGTATACGTTATCCTCACGGTCACTCATTGTGGGCATCAACAGGGATCTGGGTCAGAAATAGACCTTAGTATGGTACTAAGAAATCTAATTATACAGCAACGTGTTTGAAACACAATGGAAATTATCATTATCCGCTCACTATAAAACAATACACAGTACAGTTCCTGGGCTAGTGTTGCCTCTACCGCGAGCACTGCGAGAATGGTGCAAATATTTTTTTTTTTTTTTGTGTGACTTAGTTGTTAGCCTCAGATGGCTGTGACAACTTTACCGGGACTGGTGGGTGAGCGCTGAGGGCTCTCAACCCGTGTGCAAATATAGAGTGCAAGCCCCTTTTATAGATTCTGTACACGCCGCTACGACGTTTGTGTGTTGTTCTTAACGATCCGTACTAATGACGGATGCGACATATATATATATATATATATATATATATATATATACTCTTGTTTCATATTACATATTGCAAAAATTTTGAAGATAATCTTGTAACCCTTGACTGAAATACAGGTAGGGATGCAAATAACGAAAACAAAAACATCGATGTATCGATACATCAATGTTTGATAACAAACATCGATATACAAAAAACATCGCCCTGAAAATATTTCGATAGCATCATTACGCTTCGCTTATACCAATTAGGTACTAACGGTCAACACAATATATGCTCTAGTTTCATATTACATATTGCAAAAATTTTGAAGATAATCTTGTAACCCTTGACTGAAATACAGGTAAGGATGCAAATATCGAAACCAAAAACATCAATGTATCGATACATCGATGTTTGATAACAAAATTCGATGTACAAAAAACATCGCCCTGAAAATAATGATGTATCGAAACATCGATGTTTTTTGGAAATCTACGCGTTGAGCTTTTTTCTTCTGCTACATACACATAAATATTATATTTATATTTGAGTGATGTGAGGACCTTTTTTTGTAGGCTCTGCTAAAAGTACTATACATTTTAAATCATACAAGCAATGTTTATCGATGTTTTTCAATAGTGAACATCGATGGCAAACGTCGATGTGTCTTTTGCATCCCTAAATACAGGGTGTACGTGATACTTGGGAATATATTGGGCATGAAATGGAGTTGGATCAAATCGTTGGAAAACTCTTAGACCTCTTTTATCACACCCACGAGCAATGTAAGGGTTGTTAGTTTTCGTAGTCACCATCATACAGCAAAAATGTCAATATTAAAATATTTCTATATAAAAAATAAATATTAGAACGGAACCACAAATAAAGATTCAGCCAGAAAACTCAGAGCGTCATAATACTAATTATAGACTTCCGATATATGTTTTTTTTAAACATATTATTCTGAGATTTAAATGTTTCAATGTTTGGCATTTCCATTAAAAATATACGATTGCAAGATTTTAAGTCTGTATAGGAAAACTTTATTATCAACCATAAAAGCATCATAAAATAAATATTTTAGATACAGAATACCAGCTGGTATCATCAGTCTATTATTGCAGTTTCTAGATGAATATACCTAGCAAGAGATATAAAACACCTCTGTTTGGCTCCTGGCCAGATTTAGCTAAATGTATTAAGTTTTCTCCATGTGGTGAAGGAATAAGAATACAATTCACTACTCTCTATCTTGCTCGTGGATGTCGTAAAAGACGACTAAGAGATTTAATACGCATATAACATGTATACAAGAGGAAAAGTCGATATAAAACCCTATACCACCCTGTCTGATCAGCATGGTATAGTAAGGTCAATTTCCCTCCTATTGTAGAGGAGGCTCCAGCCCAATAGTGGGACATATATGAGCTGAAATGATGATTATGATATTGATGATCAAGTTTTAACTTCCATTCAAATAATGATTTCTGATGTTTAGGCGATTATGAAACATTATTAATAAAATTATTTTTTATGGTTACTGGTAGGGATCACATTCTGGAGATCTTTCCGTGATCACGAATGCTGAAAAGTGTTTGAAACGTCGGGAAATCAAAAATAATACAAATGCGGTAAAATCTGTAAGAATAGTTTTATTCTACTAAAAGAAAACTCGAACTTAAAAAAGACGTTTTCTCTTCAGTCTATATATGTATATTGACCGAAGAAGACAAAACACCAAAAAAATAAAGCACACTGTTTTATATAAAACTAATGCCACCAATATATACTGTTCTATAGAAATATATATAAAAAATGTATCCCTTTAAATCGATCGTAGCGCCATCTGTCTGGTCCAATGGTTAATTTAAATTATTCTTGAATCCACCTAATCACGCAAATCAAATTTCTACAGAAAATATATACAGGTAAATAAAAATAAGTAATCTATCCATCTATCAGTCTCTATAGGGATAGCGCTATAATCACCACGTTCGTCAGACGACAATCGTTATATGGAGTTTCCCAAACGAATGTTACCTATTCCTCTGGCACTTTCTCAGTTTTTTGTTTGCAATGGACATGTATGTTGTAGTTAAATATTGTAGTTTTGCCCTGTTAGTGACAGGTCTGGGAAATTAATTAAGCACAAAGTGACTATATTATTATTTTTAATAAGTACGTCTTTTTTTTTTTTTTTTTCTTTTCTTTTTATTCTTAAGAACCCACTAGGTTAAGTTTTGTATTTCTTTTTACAATTATGTCAGCAGTTCTTTGGTTTTATCCGCAATCAATAAATCTGATATCCATTATAGTCAAGTCCTTTTTGTTTAAAAAGGTGTTACTATTTGTGAAGATCTAAGAACTGATGGAACGACAATATGACTACATAACATTTTCCTCCAAGTATTTAACAGGAATAAAATATAATTACTATAATCCCCTCCTTTTGTGTAGCTATGGCAGAAACCAATTAAAGGATATGAGGAGATAGTGTAAACATTATCTCTGACTATGTTAAATTGTTTGATTAGCATAGTGTAGCAGGTTTATTTCCTTTATTTTATTAGAGGGAGGCCTATGGGACACGTATGTATACTTCACTAAGAAGCCTTGAGCCTATTATTATGAAAATTGTTTAAACTGCGTTTCAAACTTTAATCTTTTCACGTTTATTCTTGTAAAGTAGTACATTTTTAAGACAATTTTCTTTTTTGTATACATTATAACGAATGTACTTATAATAGACTCTACTTATTACAGAAAAATTGTGAATTAGATACAAAGTAATTTATACAAACCTTAACCCAGTTCCAGCTCGCAAATTACTGACTATTTATATTCTAGAATGTGTATACTTTTCTATAATCTACTTATTGTATTATATCTATTTCTCTTAAATCTAGTAATATGACAAAGATATTATCTAAATGTCTTTTTATGTATGGGTTTTGGTAATCTGATCAATAAAAACAGTCTGAATTAATACTTAACAGTACTATACGATAGAAACCAACAAGACATATTAAATTTATCTATATATAATATATGACATATCAATTTATTGAAAGTTTTAACAACGATCAAATTGCGTATTGTTTTCCAAATTTTAAGTTACAATTCGCAAATATAAATAAGCTGAAATAGAATGATCATTTCTGTAAAATAAACAGACGAAGACCGTAAATATTTGACATTACTTTTGTCATTTGTTGTCAATGTCAGATTTACGACCTCAACTTGACAGCGGATGTCTGAACATAATAATATTTATTTGTATTAGTTTCTTATTCAGAAGGCTACCTGAATTAGATAGTATTGTGAACTTCTCAATGGAAGCCGTAGTAGTCCTACCTAATATTACATTTGTAAAGAAAAATAGCTTATATACAATTTAAAATTATGTATATTTAAATAATAGTCCTTTTAGACATTGTACTTAGAAAACATTATTATTATTATCCTTATTATTCATCATTAAAACCTTAATAATTACTAGACACACACATAATATTTTTTAATTTTATTGTTTTAATTTTGTTTTGGTATCTCGACACTTAGAATACTTTACAATAGGCACGCAAATAATTGTAATTTTTTTTCCAGGCAAATAATATCTAAAACACCATAAATTAAGAAAATCAATATACATAGTAGAATAAATGGTGATGATATCTGCCTTTAGAGAGAAAAGCCGGTGTTTGTGATATGGGATATTTATGTAAACCCGCAACCACAACTCCGAAAACGGCATAACGTAGACACATTGTATGTATACACGATATTCAGTTACCTACAAGATTAGTTATATATATAATACACTAAGTACATTGAAATATGTATCTTGCATAAAAACGTGTATAGAGTTAATGATTTCTGATATTTACGCGAGTATTACACATTTTATAATAAAATGATTTATACAGATTCTATCGCGTTTGTCAATGCAAACTCAATATTTATGATTGCTCGATGTTTCGAACATTTTTCAGCGTTCACGGTCTCAACCAGACTAAGATGTTTTACGTCTAACTAGTCATCGTTATTACGACTTGTATACCTGTTACAGAATTAGGTATTAGATTTTGACTCACAATTTTGAACGTCGCGAAAAAGAAATTTATTTTGTATTTGAACAAACGCAATAAAATCCGTAAGAATAGTTTTAATTATAATGTATGGAGTTATACATTTTTTTATAATACGAAAGCGAATGAAATACATTATCCTGCGGACCACATCGTGTCGTTTTTGAAATTCATTGAGTTTGAAATTGCAACGGTGATACATAAGTTTTCAGTTTAGTAAATTTTTGTCTGTTCCGTGTGGTGATTTTTTTTTTTTTAAGACAACACACTGCACTGAGGAAATAATCCTTGTATTGCGGGGGACTTTACAAATACATAATTAACGGACACAAATTACATCCAGACTCAGAACAACAATTTGTGGATCGCACAAAGTGTTGTCCCGCGTGGGATTGGAACCCCTGACACTGGCGCTGTAAGTCGCTATCTTAACCACTACGCCATCTGTGCAGTCAAAATTTGGGTGTAAGAAAACAATTAACCCACCATACCTTATACTGCCCGAAGAGTTCTTATCGAAATATAATCCATTACCAACTCGTCTGACCAGCATGGTGTAGCAGGTCAATTTTCCTCCTAATGTGGCTTAGACATTATGAGCTGAAATGATGATAAACTTTTATCTACATTCAGAATAGCAGCTTTACATAACTAATGGCTTCAAAATCGAGGGCTGACATTACTTCACGGAAATATTACAAAACACTCACGACGGCATTATAATGACGTTTCCTTGCCGCAGTTCCGGTTCCGATCGCTTCCCATTAGTTAAGGATCAAGTAGCTTTTAAAACCTTGAAAATACTTCAGCAGAAATTTATCGTTGGAGCGTGATAATACTGCACGAGGTGAAAATGTCACTGGTTACTTACGTATCAATATGAAATGACTTTTCAAACAATTTTAGGTTTTATAAAATGTAACCGTTGTAAACCGTATTATTGCAATTTCATAGTAATTTCATTTCAACTTAGGCATTGATTATACCAATACCACTTTGTAATAGTTTGTGAATACATAACAAATATATTAAAAGCACTAGCAACCCGCCCTCGCTTCGCTTCGGTTATAGGTTGTGGTCGTTTTACCCGCGTAGTGCCCGTTCCCGTGAGAATACCGAGATAAAATATAGCCTAGTTTACGCCCTGATATTATAGCTTTCCATTGGTGAAAGAATTTTTGAAATTGGTCCAGCCGTTTTGAAGATTACCCGGAACAAACAGACAGACAGACAGACAAAAATTTTTTAATTGCTATTTTAGGCATAGGTGTCGTGCAAATAACCGTGTGAGCATGAAAAAAACCTATTATTTTGACATTACAAACAGACACTCCAATTTTATTTATTGGTATAGATATGTTATACTCGCGTAAACATCAGGAATCATTGTGTCAAATAAAATAAGTACAATAAAGAAGAAATAAATGTTTAGATATAGTTTATAGATTGGTCCCTAAATGTAGGCCTCATATCAAGGCTCAAAGTCGCTCAGCGTGCTATGGAATGGGCTATGCTCGGGATTTCTCTGCGAGATAGAATCCGGAATACAGAAATCCGCAGAAGAACGGGTGTAACCGACATAGCACGAAGAATTAACACGCTGAAGTGGCAATGGGCAGGCCACATCGCTCGACGAACCGACAACCGCTGGGGAAGAAAGGTTCTCGAGTGGCGACCACGCATCGGACGACGCAGTGTAGGACGCCCCCCCACTAGGATGACCGACGACCTAGTGAAAGTTGCTGGGCGTCGTTGGATGCAGGCGGCACAGGACCGCACATTGTGGCGCAATATGAGGGAGGCCTACGTCCAGCAGTGGACGGCAATAGGCTGAAAGGATGATGATGATGATGAAATGTTTAGATATATTTTAATTTTTGCACTTGAATAGGATGTAATGTACATAGAATAGTTGAGTTGGGGGACTAATAGTAACAATGTTATGCAGAGGTCGCCGGTTTAAAATTTTGGTATATCAGAGAGATTCTATTAAATCGTAACTTATTAAAAGCGAATTTACTTCACTTACTATTCGTGAAGAGTATTTAGTATTCGTGAAGAAAACTTCATGTCTGACAAGTTTAGGAAAACATTATCGAAGATTTATAATATGTCTAAGCGTCATAAGGGAAACATATCTGTTCATAAGGCTAAGTAACCTTGAAAGGTAATACAAAATCTGAAACAAATCTTCAATGCCGTTTCCGAAACATGCGTTATAACTATAATATGAAATAAGAATATGAATTTGAAATATAATTTACAGACATTACTCCGTTGAAGATATTACATACAATATGTATGTTATTAGTTACAGTGGCATACAATAGTATGCTTTGTTGAAGCTCTCAATTCGTAGCTGATATTTACCTATATTCGTTTAAAAAACTTTATGGATTTATTTGAGAACAATACAGTAATCCTTTTTCGTGCGGTGACAGAGTAAGAATACAATTTACTACCTCTTTTCCTGCCCACGGGTGTCGTAAAATACGACTAAGAAAATATATTATAGATACAATATCTATACAAGAGAAGGAAAACCCGAAATAAAACCTTGCATCAATCCATCTGACCAGTGTCAATTTTTCTTTTATTTTGGAGGAGGCTCGATTCCACCAGTGGGACGTTTATGAACTGTGATGGTGATGATGATTATTACAGTAACATTGCCTTCCATTTAGAATTCGAATCTGATCCGATTCAGCAGCCGCATTCAGTTGTCAGTGATCAAGATATTTGAAAAAGTAGAGTTTGCGTATTACTAAATTTAAGAGCATACATCGAATAAGTAAAATTGAAAATTTTGAATAACATAACCCCCGACACATACTACAATAATAAAAAAGTATTACATTCTCTTTTAACACGAATTATCAATTAATTATCATTTAACGACTATACTAGCACGCGTGAAACATCCAATCGAGTAATTATACACCATTACATCATTTTGTAAAAGGGCTGATACTATTACACTACTAGATCGATATTAACCGAACATAGCTAAGAACCAGCGCAAAGAAACTGGCTTTCAATTTAAAAAACAAACCGTATCGAAATCGGTGCATCCGTTTGAGAGTTACGATGCCACAAACAGACAGACAGAGATCGACGTCAAACTTATAACACCATTTTGCGTCAGGAGTTAAAAAAGCACTCGATAATAGTCGCCTAAAATGCAACTAAACATTTACAATACCTTTCGTTTAGGATTTAGAGTAATCATTCCCTTAGACGTAAGATTATCTTAAATCGTAAGGAGGAATGGACATTGAACGACGAACAGAGTAAATATGTTTAAAATCTAAAGTCCGTTTACTGAAGTCCTTATTTACATTTGCCTCGTATTTGCCTTTATAGCAGAGTCCTTTTGCAAACATGACGTCACTAAATTACGCGGGAACGGATCATCCTGCTTATTTAGTCGCAAGACCCTACTTAACGCTATGGCGCCGCCACTAAACTTTCGCTCACGTTGTCTTAATGAATTAACTAAATTAACGTGAAGTATAGAGTCCGTTGATTTGTTATAATTTAAATTTTTTGCATATATTTCTTAGTTTACCTAGTACCTACTGTTATTATACATCATCAGCATAGCCCATATACATTCCACGGCTTTTTTTTTGGGATGGGTTACGGTCGGCGCACTCCTCACTCCACTCCGCCCGGAGCGACAGCGGGGCGTAAGCACGCATACCCGTAACCCACCCGTACAGCACATCACCTTCGTCGTTGGGCTTACCACCGGTGCAGAACACTCTGAGGGGGTACCCTCTCCTGTCGACGTCCCCTTCCCGGGACGTCGGTTGCCTTCGCGAGCTCGGTCTCTCCGCGGGTGACGGACTAAACTCCCCAGTCCGGTCACCCGTAATAATTATTCTGTTGCGGGGGACTTCACAAATATACAAGTAACGAGCACAAATTACATCCAGACTCAGAACAACAATTTGTGGATCGCACAAAGTGTTGTCCTGCATGGGATTAGAACCCACGACACTGGCACTGTAGGTCGGTATCTTAACCACTAAACGATCTGTGCAGTCAAACTATTAACTAATAATAATATATAATAATAACATTATTATTAACTCATTATAATAACATTATTAACTCATAATAATAGAACAAGTTAGAATAACATTCCTCTTGTCATAGATTATTATGATACTAGCAACCTGCCCACGCTTCGCTTCGGATTTAGTCCGCGTAATTCCCCTTCCCGTAGGAATACCGAGACAAAATATAGCCGATATTACTCCCTGAGCTTTCCATTGGTGAAAGAATTTTTAAAATCATTTCGGTGGTTTAAGCGTGAAAGAATAACAAACAAACAAACTTACTTTCGCATTTATAATTTTAGTAAAGATGCTAGCGACCCACCTTTGCTGCCCTTCGGTTCCAGCCGCTTAAGCACCGGCATTTTAAATCTACCATATCTCCTAAGATGAAGCTTCTGGTTCAAGTCCCGAAGCAGGCCAAATTTTATAGGGTTTTTCTGAGACGAAAAATAGTCTAAGTTATTCCTTATATAGAGCCTGGTAGTAAAGGCAGCCCTGCTAGTAAAATATTATCAAAACCGGTCCAGCCACTTTAACCGGAACAAATACAGAGACAGGCAGACAAAAATGTTTTAAACTGGATTTTAGGCGTAGTGATTGTGCATATAACCGCGCGAGAGCATCATATAGCTATCACAATATTCCGGACGGTGACGGAGTAAGAATACAATTTACTACCCACTCTATAACCCATGGGTATCATAAGGCAATTAAGAGATATCTTATGCATATAACAACTATGCAAGAGAAGGGAAACTGGAAATAAAACCCTGTAACAACCTGCTTGACCTGCGTGGCATAGTAGGTCAATTTCTCTCCCTATATGGAGGAGACGCAAGCCCAGTTCATCATTTCATCAGTTCAGCCTATCGCCGTCCACTGCTGGACGTAGGCCTCCCTCATGTTACGCCACAAAGTGCGGTCCTGTGCATCCAACGACGCCCAACAACTTTACCAGGTCGTCGGTCCACCTAGTGGGGGTGCGTCCTACACTGCGTCGTCCGATACGTGGTCGCCACTCGAGATTCTTCCCCAGCGGTTGTCGGTTCGTCGAGCGATGTGGCCTGCCCATTGCCACTTCAGCGTGCTTATTCTTCGTGCTATGTCGGTTACACACGTTCTTCTGCGGATTGCCGTATTTCGGATTCTATCTCGCAGAGAAATTCCGAGCATAGCCCGTTCCATAGCACGCTAAGCGACTTTGAGCCTTGTTATGAGGCCTATATTTAGGCACCACGTTTTTGTGCCGTAAGTCATCACTGGTAACACACACTGGTCGTAGACCTGTGTTTTTAGAGCCCAGTAGTGGGACGTATTTGAGCTGTGAGGATGATGAACCTGAAAATGATGAAAACCTATTAATTTGACATTACAAATAGACGCTCCAATTTTATTTATTTGTATAGATTAATACGTCTTCAGTATGAAAGCATTTTATATGAACTTTCTGAGTGCGTAATCAATTTTATTAGATATAAAAATAAACACACAGCGTTGTAGCTAAGAACGCATATTATGTTACTTTCAGCATAGGTATTCGTCTATCTCATCGTTGCATGATTTATTGCGGTTTGCCAAAATCTTATATTCAACCATCACGGCTCTCAGTATTTTAAGAAATGATTTGGATTTTAGCAATGTTTATATTGAGAGCCAAAAAGCGGGTCGCGCATCTGTACGGCGGTGATGAAATCCAGTTGTCGAAAAACAAATAAATCGCTAATCATCGATGCTAATTGGATTATGCATGCTAGGCCTCAGGTCATATGCCTTGTTAGTCATACTAGTTAGAATGGAATCTATTATTATATTTATTACAAATTAAATGGAGACTGTCTGTGAATGTTTATTCCTTTAAAGTTCCTTTGAAGTGTACGAGTTTTACCTCCTGAAATTAGGTAATCTAAAGGAAAATCGTCGAGTTTAAATAGTATGCAGTTGATTGTACTAGTAGGTCAAGGCAATGGCTCTATTCGACTGTCTGTTCATAATTAATTTATTTCAATAAGAAACCCTTACTTAATATTATAAATGGGAAAGTAAGTTTGTTTGTGTGTTACACTTTTACGCTTAAACCACGGAATCGATTTCAAAAATTATTTCACTAATGGAAAGCTATAATATCACGGAGTAACATAGGCTATATTTTATTCCGGTCCCACGGGAACGGCCACTACGCGGGTAAGACGACTGAAACCGAAGCGAAGCGAGAGCGGGTTGGTAGTATAAAATAAATATAAAGAATTTTTAAATTGTGCTAATACACAAGTGTTAGGTACATATACCTGAATTTCAAGCTAAATTACTTGTGACAATTGGCAAGCTATGAATTGTATAAAAACGAGACACGTTATCAAGACTTAAGTGATGTACAAAACCTTAGGGCTTTTAACTCTGCATAGAATAATAAATCCCTTTCTTTCTCAATTCGGGGGAGAATTATTTGAATTTGTTGTATATTCGCTTTTTTTTTGTATGGTTTAGATATATACCATCCTTTCCGTCCAAGGCGATGACAGACGTATTCTCTATAACCTTCTTCTCTCTATTACTTTCGGACCGATCGCTGGTATCGATTCCTGGGCTGGGCCGGCGGATTACAATTTGGGCCACCGTCCCCTTCAACGCTCAGGTAACAAAAACAGTATTGCCGAAGCGTGAAGCGAAAAGAAGCAAAGAAATACGATGTAAATAAATAACAATTTATATAAAGCAATTTTTTATTTACGAATAATTTAACCTAATCTATGGTTACCATTAATCAGCTGTCGAATTATTGGCTCTCAGCAATATATCATTCGTAATTCAAATAAAAGCATATTAACGAACGTTATCCAGGGCAATTACGATCGGATGTTGGTTTTTAGGCCAACCAAAATTGGATATTAATCACATGTCAGATCGATCGCTAATGTCTATCCAAATCACTTTAATTTGAATCATTGTTCATAGCATACATGTAGAAGTAGACTTATAGAAAACATTTCTATATGCAGGTTTGGAGGCGGGTAAATTTACGTAAGTCATCACCAACATAGTCAGGTGATATATTAATGCTAACACTATATCTGTGACGAGGTCTTTAAACGAGATTTAAGACGAGCATTTTCTTCACGGCAACGGCCCTAGCTGTGTCGTACGTTTTTATCATCATCATCATCATCTCAGCCCATACACGTCCAACTGTAGGGCCCGGGCATCATTCTCTATTTCTCTATGGGAGGGACATTGAACTACTATACCACGCTGGTCAGACGTGTTGGTATAGGTTTTTGTTTGCAGTTTTTCTAGATTTCCTAGATATTAGTTTTCAATTGGGCCACCCACGGGTAAGAGAGGGGTTGGTGAATTTTATTATTACTCTGTCATCACACGGATATCTATTATTTGGTTAGAAAGACATTATAACTTTTATTTTTAACTTTATTATACTAATGGTTTATTAAACTGAATTGGCATTTCATTTTATTCTCAATTGAGTTATGAGTTAGCTCAAAAGATGCTATGATATTTTGTGCAAACAAAAAAAGAAAAACAAGAATATATTATTCCTTAAAATCGGTCGCAGCACCATCCTTTAATGCTCTAAAATCATTTTTGCATTATTATATTGTCTGTTGGGATACATTAGTTCATAGTTAGATGGTTTTATTATTGCCTTTTTAATAATGTCGTTTTAGAGTAGATTAGTTTGTAGTTAGAAAATCAAAAACCGAAATAGAAACATTTTTAGTGCTTTTTGCGAATATATAAGCTGCTTTAATAGCCGCTTAAATATTGGAAATATAAACATCTGATGCAAAAGTACATGAATATACCATATAATAATAAAATTTTAAAAGATCTTACTACCATAACAATTACATTTATAATCCAAAGTACAACATAGCTTTGTTCTATAAATATACTTTTTTACAGAACAAATATAATAACTGTAGTATCAATGAAATATTTATACTTCCTTGTCAAACAACTGTTTTGATAAATATTTGAAATGCCTGAGAGTAAACGGAATTTGTAAACAGATCAGACAGATGTTCACTTCGATGACAAAAATATTCTTGTTATAATAATATAGACAATAATAATATCACGTAGCTTTGTTTGACTTATTACACTTATTTTTATAAGCTTTTTATCTAACTTGGGAGGTATGTTTGGCGCAAAGCTTGCGACTGAATATAAAAGTTACAATTAAACCAGTCAGCTGAAATTTTACATAAACATTTAGTTTAGACGACAATTTGTGGCGAGCTAAGTGCCGTCATTCTAAATCCAATATGGCGGACAGGCCATAGGTAATAGCGGATTAGTTATTACTAGTGGTCGCCGTGTGGTCGAAATTCGGCCATAATTCATTTAAATTATTTTTCTGCTACACAATTTTCTTGTATATTGGACAAGCTGTATTTCACTAATAACTAATATAGAAGTACAAATGTCTATTAGATATTGCCATCATAATTATGATTGTTTGGCATTCAGTTCCACCAGAGATTTTAACCGTAAACAAAAGTGTATAAGCGTTGGTTTGTGTGTACGTGTGTGTGTGTGTGTGTGTGTAGCTATTGTATTATAGTATGCGTAATACCTTTTTTAATGAATTTAATGTATTTCTAATCCATTATTATATGAAATTTCAGTTTTATGCACTTCTCCTCATTATATACTTCAACTGTACCAAATTTCATAGTTGTCCATCCACGTAATTTTCGCAAAAAGGGGTACAAAGTTTTTGCTTTACGTATTAATATATACTCGTACATAGATACGTGCAATCGCACAATATCGGTATCAAATGAAAGAGCTTGCAAAGAGGAATAGAAAAATTTAAATGGTGTTTTTCTGGAGCATTTAAATAAAAGCTTGTTATAAAAAATATGTAGTTTCTACTATCAATTTATTTATTATCAACTAAAAGAGAAGAGGAATTCGTTTTTAATTTTGGAAATCATTTACCAAGACCAGTTTATTTTCGGCAGTGTCGATTAAATTTATTTGTCAAGTTTATTTTACACTCAGTTTTAAAACCGAGACTTTGAGTAGTGTTAGCTGCTCGAATACAGTTCTTTCTCTATCTTTTGGTAGAACATGAAAACGCACGGAAAGCACCGTTGTATCATTTTTATTACACCTTAGTACTTTTTTGTATGGCATAACATAAATAATTTTATTTAATGCAATGCCATAAGCGATCACATCACATTTTCACGCGCCGACCAACTATTAATAGCAGTTTTCAAGCATTGTCTTCTAGAGTAACCGTTAGACATCGTCCTGCCCGGAAAAGTAGCACCATATTATATTATTTCGTAAACTTATATTGTGCAAATCAATTTAAATATGTACGGAAGTCTATATATTTATACATATATGGCATCTATGCTATTTCTATGTGATGCGATGCTATATCTATCTATGCGATGATGAGTGCTATATCTTGCACGTACGTGGGAGGAATGATCGCTAGAAACGTACAATTAAAGATCATAACGTGGCCAGGTGAAATGGATGAACCCTGTTACGATGTTGAGTGGTACGTTGGTAGAATGGTGATGGTGATACCATGTTAAACAGTTCCTCGGAGCACTCCCCGTGAAAGAATCGGTAGAGTACACAGAGAGACTTAATATAGCTGCATAGTGATGGACTAAGAATGTAAGGTGTAACGATACGACCCATTTCTTATTTATTGTGAAAGAAAGCTTGGGTCTGACAGGTTAAAAAATGAGTTTGTATTTATTTTCACGACCCTTTGAACAGTGAGGAAAACAAACACACTGATTCGGAAGCACATTATCTTCGATTTATTGTCGAATGTATTATAAACAGACGTAGGCCATAATATGTCACTGCCAATTATTTCCACGTAGATAACATCAGACAACAGATGCCCTTTCGTTAACATGAACGCTGTTTTCAGCGTTTTTGAAACGTTAGAAATAAAAAAAAATCAAATAAACCACGATCAAATTTATAAAAATAGATTTATTTAAAACTAGCAACCTGACCTCGCTTCGCTTCGGTTTCAGTCGCCTTACCCGCGTAGTTCTCGTTCCCGTCGGAACACTGGGACAAAATATAGCCTATGTTACTCTCTGATATTATATATAGCTTTTCATTGGTGAAAGAATTTTTGAAATCGTTTCAGTGGTTGAAGCGTGAAAGTGTAACAAATAAACAAACACACTTTCGCATTTATAATGTAAGGATGTGTAATACAAACGTAAACATCAGAATTAATTAAAAAACATTATTGTGAGAGAAGAAATCTGAAATTTGAAATAAAACTATAGGATGACGTGCGTGGTGTACCTATTAAGCGGGTTTCAGACTACGCTATAATATAATAGCATATAGTATATAGCTCATAGCACAACAATATCGCGCACCATACATTGTTAAGGACACCTTCACACTGTACTGTACTATATTTTATGTATTAGGCAATTTCTCTCCATTTATACAGTATGATGATGCCCAGAGATGGTGGTTATAGACTATACTATAAGTATATTAAGCATCTATATATTAATACGTGAAGCGAAAACTTTGTACCCCTTTTTACGAAAATTACGTGGATGGACAAGTATGAAATTTGGCACAGTTGATGTATATAATGAGGAGAAGTGCATAAAACTGAAATTTTATATAATAATGGATTAGAAATACATTACATTCATTAAAAAAGGCATTACGCACACTACAACGCAATCGCTACACACGCACGCACACATGCGCGCACTTACACACTTTTGTTTACGGTTAAAATCTCTGGTCAAACCGAATGTCAAATAATCATAATTATGATGACAATGTCTAATAGGCATTTGTACTTACATATTAGTTATTAAGGAAATACAGCTTGCTCAATTTACAATTATACATAAATAAAATTAAAAGATAATTGTGAAGCAGTAAAATTAATTAAAACGAATTATGGCCGAATTTCGACCACACGACGACGACTAGTATAAATAAAATACTGTAGAGATTCACGCTACGTTAAGTGGAATCGAATTAAAAGTATGTCTAAGCTTGGAGAAAACATTTCTTTGTTGTGAGAATTCTTAATAAATAATGCTATGTAGGTAAGTATTGTTCTTTTGACGCCAAACGATTTTATTCTACCGTGCTTTAAATGTCAATGAATTTTAATACCTATACATTTTAGTTAAATGATAAGATGTGTAAAACAATTAAATTTTTTCCTATTGCTTCAATAGTAGGGCATATTACTTGTAATCTATAGTTAAAAGTGTAGGTCTAACGTATATACTATACATTCCACCACTGGGCACTAGCATAGGGGGTTTGTTTCGAATTTGCTGAACAGATAGCATAATGAATAAGATACTGACCAACTGTGCTAAGCGCAAAGGCGTGGGTTTTAAATTTTATCAGGACAATACTTTGTACAATCTGTAAATATTACCCAGAGTCTAGGTGTTATATCAAATCAAATCATTTATTCTGCATAGGTCCCTTGAGGGCACTTACATATTGTCAAATTTATACATCGTTTGAATCTAACACAATATCTACCTATTTATATGTTTAAAATGTTCAACACAATACAGAGAGAACTTCCTTAGTCCAGTGATGTCATTAAAAATATATTATCTTATTTATTGTTTTACTAGCAACTCGCCCTCGCTTCGCTTCAGTTATAGTAGTTTTTTTTTTATTTTTATTTTATTTTACTCGCGTAGTTCCCGTTCCCGTGGGAATACAGGGATAAAATGTAGCCTAGTTTACGCCCTGATATTATAGCTTTCTATTGGTGAAAGAATTTTTGAAATCGGTCCAGCCGTTTTGAAGATTACCCGGAACAAACAGACAGACAGACAAAAATTTTTTAATTGCTATTTTAGGCATAGGTGTCGTGCAAATAACCGTATGAGCATGAAAAAAGCCTATTATTTTGATATTACAAACAGACACTCCAATTTTATTTATTGGTATAGATATAGATTGATTTCTTGCGTACGTGTGTATGTCACTGAACTCCTCCTATACGGCTTGACCGATGTTGATGAAATCTTTTGTGTGTATTCAAGGGGATTCGAGAATGGTTTAGATTGACAATTGGACCCGGTAGGTGGCGTTGCTGTCAATTTCAAGGAGAATTCCCTTTATTTTATTTAAACAGAACAACGTCTATTGCGTCAGCTAGTCTTTATACATATACAAATTTCTTGTGTACGTGTGTTATGGCACTTAATTTCTCCTAAATATGAATATTTTGTGTGTAGTCAAGGGTATTCGAGAATGGTTTAGATTCACAATTGGACCCCGTAGGTGACGCTGATGTCCTTTTATTTTATTTGAACAAAACAACGTTTGTTGGGTCAGCTAGTTTATTTATAAGATGCAACGCTCATTACCTAACAAATTATTCTTGTAGTATTTCGACCTTTGATGTTGAATAACATTTTCAAATAGGTTGATAATATTATAGTTGATAGTTACCGGGTTAACCTACACAAACTTGTAATACAGATGAAACTAAATTTGTAAGCAATGTTCGGATATTGTAAACAAACAGAATACACAATATTTAGTTATGTTATTATCTCACGATTCACATGATAACAATAGTCCGTGACTAGTTTTACCAAGTATCACGGTATAATATCGGAATAAGGAATAATTCTTTTTCTTTCAAGATTATAAATGTGAAAGTTTATTTCGAATATACTTTAAGAATACTAAGATATTTTTGCTTGCGGATCAATGAACACTACTGTTATAAACTCAAATTCAATTTGTTGCTATGTGAATAAACTATTTTATTGAGTATTTTAGTGAATTTATTAAGATATTAGCAACCTGCCCTCACTTCAATTTCAGTCGCCTTACATGGATAGTTGCCGTTCCCGTGGGAATATCGGGATGAAATATAGCCTAAGTTACTCCTTATATAGATAGCTATCTGGTAGTAAAGATTATCAAAACCGGTCTAGCCATTTTGAAGATTACCTCAAACAAACAGACGGAAAGACATACAGACAAAAAATTAAACTATACTTTAGGCATAGGTGTCGTACAAATAACCGTGTTTTTTTTTTTTTTTTAGTGGGTGGGTCGCGGTAGGTGCGCCTCCGCACCACTCCGTCCGGGGCGACAGAGGGGCTTAAGCACGCAACTCCCGCGACCCACCCAAAAACCACGTCGCCTTCGTCGTTGGGCCGACCACTGGAGCAGCGTTAACTTGTCGTCAGTGGTCGGCCCGACGGAATATCCCCTATTGGGGTACCCTCCCATCGACCGACGTCCCCCCCTCGGGGAGGACGTTGGTCTTTCCTCACGCGGTCGGCCTCTCGGCGGGTGACGGACTAATCCCCAGTCACGTCACCCGCGGCCTCGGCTAGGGCGGCATGAGGCGCAGATAGTTGCGCCTACGCCGCCCCAGTCGCCGGCGGCGGATCTCCTCATCGAGGCTGCGCTCCTCGCGCAGGCGATCCGCTGCCTCCTTCCGCGAGATCACTGTCTCGCAGAAGGCTGCGACCGCGTCCCAATTCCCGACGCTGTCGACCATCGCCCTAGCGATAGCCGGCAGCGTCAGGTCCGTACCGATGATAGCGACGAGTTCACAGCGCTGCACTGCCCAAGCCCCGCAGGCCTCGAGCGTATGGCGCGTCGTGTCCTCGTCGCAATCGCAGTGGTGGCAGGACGGTGTACTCTCCCTCCTAACGACCTTGTGCAGGTATTTGGCGAAGCACCCATGCCCCGTCAAAACCTGCACCAGTCGGAAGGAGAACACCCCGTGCCGCCTTTCCAACCACTGCATCAGCACCGGCCGGAAGGCCTCCACGGTTCACACCCCGAAAAGAGGGCTCTCCAGCCGGACTGCCCAACGGGCGATGACGTCTCGGCGGGCGTCGACGCGCCAGGCGGTGAGATCCCTTAACGAGACCACACCGCCCTCCGCTCGCACCCCCGTCACCCGCCGATATAGTCCGGCGAGCATCTCCGCTATCTGCGGATGGCCCTGACCGCCATGACCCTCTGTGGTCGCCACAGAAGTGCCCTAAGTCGGGCGGTCATGGACCCCGCCCACACCGGTGCGCCGTACAGGGCCATCGACCGGATGACCCCCGCGTACAGCCGTCGGCACGCAGCGCTCGGTCCGCCCACGTTCGGTATAAGCCACGATAGGGCGGACGCCGCGGCGACGAGCCGTGGAGCGAGCCTGCGGAAATGCTCCCGGAACCACCATCGCCCTTCGAGCACCAGGCCCAAGTACCTCATATGGGCCCGGATGCTGATGTCGACCGAGTGGACGGTGATCGAGACGCCGATGGGAGGGCTCACAAATAACCGTGTAAGCATGACAAATGCTCATTATTTTGACATTACAAACAGAAACTTCAATTTTATTTATTTGTATAGATTTCTAGAAGTGATGACTCTCGAATATAAAATATGATTATAGAATGCGTTCTATAATCATACTGCGGAATGTAGGCCTTAAAAAGATAAAGAAAGTCTAATGAAAGGCAAGAGATTAAATGCTAGACCATTGATGACAAGATCAGGTCCCGGTGGCCCGCCCACATGACTTAAAAGAAGTACGGAAGGTTACGGAGTCGATTGTCTTCCCTTCCGTTGCCACAGACGGATTAGGCAGGGTGTGACCATACCCCAGTCCGTCCCCCAAAAAAAAAAAAGAGGCTAAATGATTTCTGATATTGACGCGAGTATTAGACATAAAACTATTTTCGCGAATTTTATCGTGTTTGTATTTGATTTTTAAATTAACGATGTTTCGAAGACTTTAAAGCGTTTATAGTCAAGAGGATCGTCAATTTCTCGGTAAAGCTGAATCACCAAGATATTGACTAGCCTGCCAATCGGTGATTTCTCTATTGTTTCCCTTTACTAAGGCTGATGGATGATAATCCCACGTTTGATGAGATAAGAATGCAGCTGTCAGCACCTCTTACTTTAAGGCAATGGCTATAACTCCTCTAATGAATGACCGCGTGATTTAGTATACTTTGCAGGTCTACATCTTCCTAAAGAGTTCAGCAGTGAATAGCGAAAGGCTGAATGATGATGACGAAGGAGCTAACACATGAATGAAAATACATAAAAAAAGTTTAATTTAATGGAAATTAACAAATACCAAATTAAATATTTCAATACAAGAGAAACCAATTAAAAAGCTTTAACTTTTTGAGCAATAATCTTTAAAACGTATTGTTAGATGAAATCATTTTTTTTTGTATCTATACGTAGTTATTAGTGACAGCAAAAATAAGTAATACTGTTCATTCATTCATGAATTGTATTCTTTATGACTCATACACGTCCCACTGCTGGGCTCGAGCCTCCTCTGCAATGGGAGGGCAATTTGCCTACTATACCACGCTAGTCAGACGAGTTGGTATAGAATTTTATTTCGAGTTTTTCTTCTTTTGCATAGATGTTATCTGGATATTAATCCTTTAGGCGTCTTTTACGACATCCACTGGCATGATAAGGAGTAGTGAATTGTATTCTTACTCCGTCCCCACACGGAAATCCGTCACCGCATGGAAAATATAGTTAATACTATTAAAACAATTTGTATGTATGAATGATTAAAAACAACATCAGATATACATCGGTCGCAGAGTGGTCGAAATTCGACCATAATTCATTTAAATTAATTTTTTTGCTACACAATTTTCTTTTAATTTCATTTATGTATATATTGAGCAAGCTGTATTTCACTAATAACTAATATATAAGTACAAATGTCTATTAGATATTGTCATCATAACTATGATTGTTCGACCAGAGATTTTAACCGTAAAAGTATATAAGCGTTAGTGTGTGTGTGTTTGTATGTAGCGAATGCATTGTAGTGTGCGTAATGTCTTTTATAATGAATTTAATGTATTCCTAATCCATTATTATATGAAATTTCAGTTTTATGCACTTTTCCTCATTATATACTTCAACTGTTCCAAATTTCATACTTATCCATCCACGTAGTTTTCGTAAAAAGGGGTACAAAGTTTATGCTCCACGTATTAATATATAGATATCATAACTCTGCTATAGAGAACCATAAATTAATATTAAGTATTTGTATATCTCATGTATAAAAAATGAACTAAACATGTTTTATAAAAAAATCGTATACTTTTTGGTACTTCGTTCTAACGTTTACGTATTCTTTTTACTTGACGTTCTTCCATTGTTATGAAATTGTAATTAATTATTCCCCTTTTATACTATTTTTTATATCATTTGCTTTTTGAAATATAACAGAAAACTGACATAATAAATGGTGTTTTTTATTTATTTTACTTTCGGTGTAGATATGTACCTAATTTTATAATTTATTTATTTACAAAAGAAATAAAAATACTTTTCCTTATGAATTATAACACTTTTATGGATATATCAGCTTCAAAGACAATATTTAAAGACTTTTTTAAAGTATTAAATTTAAGGTATAAAATAGTTGTGCCTGCCAAAAAGGCCACGTAAACATTTGGTCCAATAAATGCCACATGAACTGCAGTAACAGAAACATTTTTATATTTCTAAAACAAAGTTTAAAGGTATATCCATTTATTTAGGTAAACAAATTCATTTAAGATAACTAGCTGTATATCTCTTAACTCTTGGAGTAATTATTTCTTTTTTAAACTTAAGGATAAAGTATATATGGGCGCATATCGCCCTCTATCGACAATATTTGTAAATTAAGATGTATGTGTTATCAATTATAGTTTAAAAGATTATTATAAACATGTTTGAAATATTTGCAACTAATATTTAAATAATGATTTGTAGTAACAACATTGCTATTTACCATGCTATGATATTTAAAAGACACTTTTTAAATGTATTTCTAGAAATATTTGATTTAGTTGTTTAAATATTTATATAAATGATCAAATTAAAATCGATTAGAATTAATATAATTATTTGTAACCATATTTAGTTGTTTTTACACAATAAACATTGCAATTGATTTCTAGTTACAGCGCCGTCTGTTGAACAATATATGAGAATAATATTTCCTTTAATTACATTAATGTAAATTGCGTAAAATTGACTATTTGGAATTATGTTAAATGCATTAGAATATTTATCATTATTATTTAGCTATATTCCGATGGTTATTTTATAGTTGTTTTATTTGTTTGTTGTAAAAAGTAATTATAGTTACTAAGACTAGACCGTTTCATTGTAAAGCGGAGGTTATGAAAACATTGTAAGATTAGAATAGAACACGGTTTTACTTCACTCACTTCTCCGGCAATAACTCCTAACAAATACAGTGATTACATACTCAGTAATTTACTATGAACAACCAAATTCCTGGCTCAACGCAGACATATACTATATTTTACCGTTCTTTATATTTCTATAGCAGTCTAAAAACCTACTATTAGCGAACCAAGTAGAGGGCAGCAGTATAATAATCCTGAAAAAAGAAGATTAATAATCCTAATTTAGTCATAATATCAACAAAGATGGCAAAATAATCGAGACAATTATGGCACTTCTTTATCTTCATGGAGTCTCCCTATATTTAACGTTGGAAATCTAAATATTGGTAGATCGATGGATGTTTGGAATTTTTGAAAGGACCTTTTTATTTTCGAAATAGTAATACAATCTATATATATATATATATATATATATATAAAAGAAAGTCGTGTTAGTTACACTATTTATAACTCAAGAACGGCTGAACAGATTTGGCTGAAATTTGGTTGGGCGGTTTTTTTGTTTCTGTTTGTCCATTGGGCAGGCAAAGAGATCAAAGCCCATACAGCCAAGTCTGATACAATTTTTAATATTTCTTTATATAGAATAGCTTATTTATGGTCATGTCCGTCAGTAAGTCAAGTCGTTACCATTGATTAGGCGCTAAAAACCTAATTAGATAATTTCGCTGGGAATTTCGGTAGAATATGAAAATACACGTAAACCACTCTTATATCACATTCACCACACTTCAGCACCTTAACTGTATTATATTACATAAAATATCAGCAAAATTATTCAATATAACACTATAAAACACTAAAAAAATGAATATAATACAAGAGCATATCATAACATGACATTTCCATATTCGCGCCAAAACTCATGTCAAAGAGAATTCAAGTCACTATGAAATGTAGGATAACAAAATTTTGGTATTACATATCAAAAACGCATTTGATATGTAGTAAAAAAATGTAAATGACAGCTAAACGTAATTTTGTCTATAGTTAAGTATGGTTGAAAATTTAATAATTATAATTTTGTCAAAAATCAATAATCAGTAATTTGTATTCTCTTTGAATCATCATTAACAATGCCGCGACCAAGACGATCGAATCTTACTCGACGAAGCCGTAATGGTTCTTGTATTAGAGACTATATATTAGGCAATTTAGAAAATATATTTACGAAAAAAATTATGGCGGTAAGAAATTTGCCGGGTCAGCTAGTTATATGAATAAATTTTATCTTATTTTCTTATATCGTGTATACTTTTTGATTTGTCTAGTTTGAATTTGGCAATTAATTGAAATTTGTAAAATATTAAGAATACTAAATTTAAAAAAAAAGCACTAACAATCTGCCACGTACAATCAGTGTAATGAGGTACTACTACTACCTTAAATGTCTTTGCTTGCGAATTATTTATTAATTCTACCTATTATTTATTAATATAAAATTACTACTGAAAGTAAGTGTTCAAAGTGATTGGTCATTGTTCTACCACAAATTTATAGTGATTTAACAAAGAAATATTTTTTTCATTGGACAGCGCATTTCAGAATTATGAAATCGATCACTAATACACGAAAACTAAACGAAAAAAACTGAAATATGTGATATTATGTCATAATTTCGCAAATAACATTAGACTAATAGAGTTCAAATTGATTTAACTATTGATCAAGGACGGTAGTAACAACTAACAATTAATAAGAATGTGCTTCTAGAAGTTATGACATAACTTCTATTACTATCTCATTATATATACCATTATTTCGTCCATGTTGTGACAGAGTAAGAAGAAGTAACACAGAGATACGTGCATTTTTCCTTTAATAAATTTATAAAAAAAAACGTAACATCTATGAAAGATAATAAAAACTCAAAATAAAACCCTGTATCAGCCCTTCTGACTAGCGTAATGTAGTAGGTAAATTTCCCTTCTGTTGTAGAGGAGGCTCAAGCTTAGCAGTAGGACTTATATGAACTGAGATGACATATATTATTGATTGATTATATATAATTACTAGCAACCCGCCCTCGCTTCGCTTCGGTTTCAGTCGCCTTACTCGCGTAGTTCCCGTTCTCGTGAGTATACGGGGATAAAATATAGCCTATGTTACTCAGGGATACATTCTAATGGTGAAAGTATTATCGATTCGTCCAGGAGTTTTTGAGTTTCTTCGTAAGAAACGTTTCCTCTTTATATTAGTATAGATTACAACCTTAGAGGGTGAAAATTAAAAAATGCTGAAACACGTGTTTATTTATTTTTACTAAAGAGTATATTTAGAGAATATGAAGAAAATTGATGTAGATTTTTTTTTCTCCTTATACAAACTTTGTTACTGCGGTTTACCCCCTTTTTTTTTTGTCTATGGGTAAGCGCATGCGCGGTCCAGTCGGTCCGGAGCGATGAAAGGACGGCGCACGGGCCCATAACCCACCCGTACCCACGTCACCTCGTTGTTGAGCCGACCACCGGGGCAGATGTGACTTGTCGTCAGTGGTCGGCCTGACGGAATACCCTTTCGGGTAACCTCACCTCTCGACGTCCTGGGACGTCGGTCGCCGTCGCGCGGTCAGCCTCTCCGCGGGTGACGGACAATTCCCCGGTCTGAACACCCGCGGCCTCGGCTAGGGCGGCATTAGGCGCAGATACTTGCGCCTGCGCCGCCTGAGTCGCCGGCAGCGGAACGTGTCGCCGAATAGGAGCTCTACTCGAACACGATACGCTGCCTCCTTCCGTGAGATTACGGCCTCACTGAAGGCGGCGACCGCGTCCCAGTTCCTGACGCTGACGAGCATCTCCCTGGCGATGGTCGGCAGCGCCAGCTCGGCACCGATAATCGCGACAAGTTCAAGGCGCTCCCCCTCCCATGCAGCACACTCCCCGAGCATGTGCTGCGCCGTGTCCTTGTCGCAATTGCAGTGGTGGCAGGACGGTGTGCTCTTCCTCCTGACAATCTTGTGCAGGTACTTCTCGAAGCAACCGTGCCCCGTCAGCACCTGAACCAGTCGGAAGGAAAGCACCCCGTGCGTCCACTCCAACCACTCCATCAGCACCGGCCGGAGGGCCTCGACCGTCCTAACACCGTACCGAGGACTCTCCAGCCGGACTGCCCAACGGGCAATGACTTCTCGGCGGGCGTCGACCCGCCAGGCGGTGATCTCTTTGATGGAGACCATACCGCCGCGGGCGTGCGTCTACGACACCCGCCGATAAATGTCGGCGAGCATCTCCGCCTCCAGGTCCCACGGGGGACTGCCGGCCAGGATGCACGCTGCCTCCGTCGCTACCGTGCGGTAACGTATGGCCCTGATCGCCATGACCCTCTGTGGTCGCCACAGGAGGGCCCTAAGACGGACGGTCAGGGACCCCGCCCACACCGGTGCGCCATACGGGGCCATCGACCGGATCACCCCCGCATACAGCTGTCGGCACGTAGCACTGGGTCCGCCCACATTCGGCATCAACCACGAAAGGGCGGACGCCGCGCCGACAAGCCGGGGAACAAGTCGATGGAGATTCTTCTGGAACCAAAAATGCCCATCGAGCACCAGGCCCAAGTACTTCATGTGGGCCTGGATGCTGATGGTGACCGACTTCACGGTGATCAAAGCGCCGGCGGGAGGCCCGGCGGTACCCTTGGAACAAAAGGGCCTCCCTCTTTTCCAGGGCTACCCTCAACCCCAGCGCTTCGATCCGCCTGACAATCTCCTCGGTCCCGAGAGTTGCCAGGCGTGCTGCCTCCTCTAGCGTCCCACCCGGGGCTGTGACGAGTGTATCGTCGGCGTAGCAAATTACGCCCAGCCCGGGTGGAAGGCTTCTTCTCAACGCCCAGTCGTAGCCGACGTTCCACAGGGTCGGACCCAGATCCGACCCCTGTGGGACACCGCACGTCATGGGCGTTCGCACAACGTCCCCTACTCGGTCAACGTAGAGGACGCTGCGCCCCTCCAAGTAGTCTGCCACCAGCCGCCTGAGGTACACGGGCACCCCGTGATACCTCAGCCCCTCCCTGATGCAGCTGAATGGCAGACTGTTGAAGGCGTTGGCGATGTCCAGGGACACCGCCAACAGGATACCTCCGCCGGTGACGGCCTTCGCTACCACGGCCTTCAGGCGCAGCAGGGCCGCGATCGTCGAACGCCCTCTCCGAAAACCAAACTAGGCGTCCGACAGATCGGGTCCGACCCCGACGAGGTGCCGCTCGCGGGCAGCCAACACCCTCTCCAGAAGCTTGCCCGTATCATCGAGCAGCACAATGGGCCTGTAGGCCGAGGCCGACTCGGGAGACCGTCCTGGCTTCGGCAGGAGAACCAGCCTCCCCTCTTTCCAGCACCTAGGGAACTGCCTAGACGCCAAACAAGCGTCAAACAGTCCCCTGAGGCGTGGTCCCAGGTGCTCGAGGACCAGGGCCAGCACACGTGCGGTTTACCCCCTAGGGGTTGAATTTCAAAAAACCCATTCATAGTGGGTTTCTACGTCACACAAAGAAACTATTGTCAAAATTGTATGTTTCTGGCTTCAGTAGTTTCGGCTCTGTGATAAGTCAGTAAATTGACATCTTTCTAGCTATTTTACACCCTTCGAGGATGAAAATGGACAAACGCTGAAACACGTGTTTATTTATTTTTATTAATGAGTATTCGTGCTTAATTTGAAGACAGTAGCTAAAGATTTTTTTCTTTCCATACAGACTTTACCATTGCGTTTCACCCCCTTAGGGGTTGAATTTCAAAAAATCTTTTCTTAGTGGGTGTCTACGTCACGTAATAAAACTACGGTCCAAATTTCATTTTTCTAGCTTCAGTAGCTTCGGCTCACCCTGTTCCTTTATATGTCTATTATTGTTAACGCCCCCGCAACACCCTTTCCAGGTGGAATTTCGTAAAATCCGTTCTTAGCTGATCTTTACTCGACGAAAGGAATATTTCTGCCAAATTTCAAGTCTGTACGCCTTATGGTTCCAGAGATATGGTGATGAGTCAATATATCGCTCGCAAAACCCTCCTCTCCTATATATATATACATAGATATAGATGATACCGGAGTATGTTATGAATTATTTGACTGTATAGCTTACAAGATAGATCTTAAAAAACCTTAGAACCTTGGCGCGAAGTCTATATACAAACATAGAACTAAGGAATCAATACGTTACTCAACTTACATGATACCCACCCGAAAAGATTGCGGTAGTTGCGTTAAGTACCATTAAGCTCTGTCTTATCCGTAGTAATTTACTGCTACAATGTTGTAGCTATATATTCTTTTCTTAATGGCAGGTCAATTGGATTTGTTTCTCTCGCTTTACATGGAAGAAAATAGATCTTTTGTAACTTTTCTTGTTGATTTTTCTAATTTACTTTGTTGAGAATCCTAAGATAATTAAAATCGTTTTTATTACTTTTGGAGGGGCCAGGCTATGAAACTAGCAATGAATTTGTATCAAAATGTGGGTTAATATTCAATAACTATTTTCTGTATCGGGTAGATAATTATAAATTTTCTGCAATAACGATGACTTGTTGGACGAGAGACATCTTAGTTCGCCCGTGACCATGAACGCTGCTAAGTGTTTGAAACGTCGGGCAATCAAAAATCAAATACAAACGCGATAAAATGCGTAAAGTAGTTTTATTTAAGACGACTAAGGAATCAACACGTCTGACCAGCGTGATAGGTATAGGTCAATTTACCCTCTTATTTTGGAGGAGACCTGTGCCTAGCCGTGGGATGTATACGTGTTGCAATGATGATGAAGATGATGTGTCGTCTATAGATTCTATTGTAGATTTGCAGCAGTTATGATGGTGACAATATTTAGTATTATTAGTGCCACGAAATATAATAATCATATAAATTTGATTAAAAGTAATACTAAGCTGATAAACATTTTAGAAATTACTGAATTTTGATTTAACAGTTTATTTTTACACTTATTCCATCATCGTCATCATTGCTGTTGGGTTCGGACTTCCTCCACAGTTGGAGGGAATTTGCCCTATTATACCAAGCCAGCTAGTCAAACTTTTTATGTCGAGTTTTCCTTCTCTTACATAGATGTTATCTCCATAATATATCCCTTAGTCGTCTTTTACGATACCCATGGCCAAGGAGGTAAATTATATTCTTATTCCGTCATTACACAGGCAATATAAATAGTTAAAATAATTCTTAACCTATATTTAATTTCTTTTTAGCCAATCGCTTAAAAATATCCAAGAAGTTCAATAATATTCAAGTATCTATTTTCGTAAAAGTGTGCTATTTTTTTTAATGAGTTGTGAGAATAAAGACGTCATTATGTCCACAGAGAATAACTTTTATTAACCCAGGTTTACAGCACTACTAAATTAAACACATAAATGTAAATATCGTCATAAAATCTATGAAAAATAAACGCAATAATAAATGTGACGCATAATAGTGTCAATGAAACAAGATTGTATTAACAGCTTTTATTAATAAAACTGGAGAGTTGGTTTTGTCTGAATATCGGTCGAATTTATAATTTTGGCTTAGATAACATATTTATTAAATAAATAAATTACAAGAAAAAGAAGTATTATAATTCATAGGCGTTGAGCGGTGAGGTTAAATATTTAACACATTCGGCAAAAGATATGATAAAATATTTTTGTAGCAAACCGTGTCTATTGAAGGTGCGTTTCGAAGTAGTTTATCACACTAAATCTAGTGGATAAATATAATGTAATAAACAATAACCAATATTGATTTAGGTAGGGTAAATCGACTGAAGACGCCATATTAAAACTGACGTACATCTTAACAAATGGATTAGATAAGGGAGAGAAAAATGTTGGGGTATTTCTAGACCTAAAGAAAGCTTTTGATACAATATCTAGAAAAATATTACTAGGGCGGCTTGAGAACGTGAGCATCCGAGTTGTAGTATTGCAATGGTTCCAGTCTGGGGACATGGCAGTGCTCCTGCCAAGATAGGCAAAAAGTGGCATGGCTGTACCATTCTTTTCTCGAAACATTTCAGGCCATTTTCGCCTCCCTATAATTTCGTTGTGTATGATAGAAAACTAGAAGCATGAATTTTCAGTACCCAAGTTTTCTGCGATTGCCAAGTCAATGTATTTCTTTAAAATATAAAAGATTTTTAATATCGATGTAGTTAGTATAAGATATTTTTAGGTTAACTAAGTAACAATTTAAGGCAGCAAAATTTACTAAATTCTTTACCGGTTCTTCTCAGCAAAGATCGCGTTCAAATCAGTTATTAGATTATTATAATTATGATTTAATGATTTCCGACGCTTAAACGAATTTAGATTATATTAATACAAGATATTATTTAAAATTGGCAACTTTGTAAGTATTAACGTAAAGTTTTCAGTAATAATTTGAGTGTGTATTCGAGACCGACGGATCAACTATAAAATAGCTGAGCTCTAGTTTCCTTTGTCAATTTTTAGCGGGCAAAGTCTTTAATGTACAAATTTTTATCATGTTCAGAATATTATAAACACACTAATATGCACGTACAATAATTACCACCATTCATAATCAATACATATACATTCTACGTGTAGTGACGAAGTAAGAATACAATGCGCTATCACCTTTCCTGTCTGTGGGTATTGTAAAATACGACTTGGACAACTATGAAAGATTGCTGTGAATATAATATGCCGATAACGTACAGACCACATCGAAGTATTGTATGCTTAGACAGTATTTCATAGTACTCTACGCTTTCATAGTACATATAGAGATACGACATAAGAGAATGAAAAATTTAAAACTAAATACAAACGCGATAAAATTCGTAAAAGTAGTTTTATTTACAATGTGTAGTGCTCGCGTAAACATCAGATATCATTACAAAATGCCATGCTAACCCATCTGACCAGCATGGTATAGCAGGTCAATTTCCGTACCATTACGGAAGAAGCCCGATCTCTGCTATGGGACATATATTATCTGAGATGACAATATACACTAATCTATACATAAACATCGGTAATTATATTTAATTGATATACTTCTATCCTATAGTAAGTTAATAAAAATAATTCTTCTATTTTTATGGAAACTATTAAACAATAAAATAACATTTTCTGACTAAACATTCACATTTGTTATGCATCTGAGCAACTACAGGATTCCTCTATTTTAGCGTTACACAAATATTTACGAACAGCCCATAAACCTTGACACATGGTGCCAAAAGGATGGGTGACGTCATTTGATACTGCCTTTGATTTACTCACAGCAAATGCTATAACACGAATAATAACATCATTATATTTATATTTTATACCCCTTTGTCAGAAACTTTTGATATCTAGTGTGCAAATTTGTTAGGACGAATTTTTTTCAGTGCTTTGATGTTTATCTGCCTCCCAGCTCATATTTACACGGTCAGATTTGGATAGAAAGTATTAGGAATGATTTTTGTTCATCCTCATTATTTCAACTCATATGTTTCACTACTGGGCTCGGTCTCCTCTTTAATGCGAGCGAAATTGACCTACCAACCCACGCTGGTCAGACATGTTAGCATATGGTTTTATTTCGAATTTTTTTCCCTTGCATCGATCTGCATATTATATCCCTTAGTTGTTTTTTACGATACCCACGGGTAAGAAAGGGGGTGGTGTATTGTATTCTTTCTCTGTCACCACACGGGTTATTCAACGTCCAGAAGTAGCTGAAACTCTGAATAGGTTTGTGAAAATGTGCAGAATAAATCTGTAAAGTAACTTTGTATTTTTATTGTAGCTGATTGTATTATCGAATGATTTCGATTTTATGATCACATAAATGGCGTAGTGATTTAAGTAACGTCCTATCGTTTTGAGTTTCCCGAGTTCCATTTTCATGTATGCGAAATTTTTGGTAGATTGAAAAATTGGCGTTCTCAGTCTGGATAATTTTCTATTGGTCTTTGTTTCTATTGATTCTATATTTGTAAAGTCCAATATAAATATTTATTACTTACTACGTATTTTGTTTCATAAAATTATGTTGCCCACTTTGTTACTTTTTGGATATTTTAATGAGAGTCTTGAATCGCCTCGGCTCATACAAGTCCCACTGCTGGGCGCGAGCCTCCTCCCTGATAGGAGGCAAATTTACCTTGATACTATACTGATCCGACATGTTGGTATAGGGTGTTAATTCGAATTTTGTCTCTCTTGCATAAATGTTATTTGATATTCTTTTATTTAAAGACATCACCCTGCACTAAGGAAATAACCCTTGTGTAGTAGGGGACTTTACAAACATAATTAACGGCCACAATATACATTCAGACTCAGAACAACAATTTGTGAATTTGAGTGTTGTCCCGCGTAGTAACTCAAGTCACTGGCACGGTAGGTCGGTATCTTAATTACTACGCCATCTGTGCAGTCAATATTATATCTCTTAGTGGTCTTCTACGACATCGAGTACGAGTGGTGAATGAACTTGCTTCGTCACCACACTGAGAATCTTGAATATCCACGCCTAATTAAAATCTTAAGAGAAAATAATACATAGTTTTTAATAATAGCTTTAAAATCAGCATAATGAAATTTCTTAGTTGATAATGAATATGTGTTTAAATTTAAAAATATAGCTATAAGTAGTGTACTGACAAATGTTTAAATCTGATATAATATATAACTTAAAATACATCCATTTTGGTCATAACATATTAGTTCAAGTACGCATCTTTTATAAAAGTATGATTTATAAAAAGCTTTATGACACAGCATTACTCAAAATCATGTCGTCATCAATCTCCATTAGTTCGTGTAATATGTGTTAGTAAAATATTAAATATTTTAAGCTATTATGTAAATAGGATACATTTATTAATATAAAATAAAATATTTGTCGATTCCGCGCGGTGACGGAGTAAGAATACAATTCACCACCCCCATCGGGGACATCGTGAAAGAGATAATGGGTGTCGTAAAAGACGACTAAGGGATAAAATATGCATACAACACCAGTGCAAGAAAACCTGAAATAAAAACCTATACCAACCCGTCTGACCAGCGTGGTATTGTAACTCAATTTCCCTTCTTTTGTGGAGGAGATTTGAAGTCAACAGTGGGACGTGTATGGGTTGAGGCGATTAATAATTGAGATGAACATATCATGTTCATACACATCGAAAAGTAAAACCAATTTGAAAATATTTTAACACTTGTGTTGTATAGCCTACTTTTGTCTGTTAAAAAAAGCCATAATAGATAGCAAACAATACTGCTCTTGCTCTGTATTAGTGGCTATGAATATTACCAACCCCTTATATTGCTAGAAGGTGTCGTAAAAAATAACTAAGACGACTTCGTCAACTTTGGCCAACTCCATCTGATGCTATTTGGTCAACAAAAGGGGTTTGAGTCATTTTGGTCCAATGCCTCAACAGCATTTTAAGTGATGTCAAATGAATGCTTTTAGGATACTGTTTATTTCATATTATGACGACGAGGTGAATATCTAACGTGAAAATGGTGTTTTGACACCTTTTCAAGCTAAGAAACCATACATTCCGACTGTAAAATTATAGTTTTTATTTTCATTCTTTGTGCATCTACTCGTACACTGCGCATACGCCGCGCTCCCACCTCAGTACCGCAATGCACACAGACAGAGAAAACCCCGCCTCCTTTTCCCCCTTTCCTACCCCTCACCCGACGAATAGATAAAACTAAATGTAGGTACAGCAATATATATGTGTTTTTTTTTTTTTAAATATACTTACTACAGGTGTACTCATAAGCTGCAAAAATAATAATAAACACTGTTGAGATTATGGACCAGGGACCATACATTTTTGCCCATGATCCTTTACATTCACGACGAGAGTTGATGTCAGACAGAAGTAGGCGGTCACTCATAAAACTATTGCCAATTATTTATGCCATATGTGCGATGGAACAGATATAATTATATTATCAAAGTGATACGATGTTAATATCAGCTAGTTAGATGATGAGAAATCCATACAATGCAATTAATTTCTATATCGTAGGCATTCAAAATATAATTATAGTAATTTCAGTAATTCCTGTGGGAGAGAAAAATCCTTCAACCAGTTTTTTCAAGTGTTTTTGTGTCGATTTCGTTCAAAATCTTTAATGATCTGATGATAATAGTGTGAATCGTTTAAAATTAAAACTTTAAAATATTATGTTTTCTTTGGTATTGCTGTTTGGTGGCAACTAAGAATGCTGTCAATCGAGCTGTAGATGGTTTCAATGCTATTCATTGATACTTATTATCAATCCAAGGTAAGGATAATAAGATCAACCGCAAAGTTAGGCTTTATTGTCGGTGGAAGATCGCCGCAGATCTATCTACCTGCGACCTTGATTAGGGTCTACACGCAAACCCTAACTTTTAATAAATACTAGCATCAAAGTTATAAATATATTACAATTTATGCTCTTTGCGTGCGTCCTATTCCTCGAATACGTTCACCAAAGTGATATAAAACTAACTGTGATAGATATTTTAATGAAACGTTTTATTATCCATAAAAAAAATCATTTAAAATTATCAAAATAAGTATTTTCTTAATTGATGTATTTTTCAACATAGTATATTTTGTACATATGTAATATAACAATTACTATCCGTGTGGTGACGGAATAAGAATACAATTCACTACTCCCTATCTTGCCCATGGATGTCGTAAAAGACGACTAAAGGATATAAACGTATATGCATAGATATTATTCAAGAGATGGAAAATTGGAAACAAAACCCTATGCCAACATGTTTGACAACATGTTGTAAAATAGGTCAATTTCTCTCCTGTAATAGAGGAGGTCCGAACTTAACAGTGGGACGTATATGAGCTGAGATAATGATGAGATGATGGTGACGAATAATATTAGTCGAAATAAGTGTGCGGAGTGTTATTCGATGGCGGCAATAAGGAGGTTGCGCAAATTTACATGCCGTTAACTTCAATCATATGAAGAGTGATATGCTTGAAAAGTATTCCTAGTTTAAAGAATGTTATCACTTTTGCATCTTACAGTTAAAGTGGCAGATTACCTTAAATATATCTGTAATATATTTGAAGCCGCATGCTGTCCTGTTGTCGCATTAGACAGATCGAAGTGTATATGTTTAGTGGTCATTATTTCAGCTTATAGACATTCCATTGCTGGGCTCATGCCTCCTCCACAATAGGAGGGAAATACCTATCATATTGGTCAGACAGGTTCTTATAGGGTTTTATTTTGGGTTTTTCTTTTCTTGCATAAATGTTATTTGCCTATTTAATCTCTTACACACCTGTTACGCTATCCACGGGTAAGAGAGTCGTGAACCATATCCTTACTTCGTCACCACACGGGAATATTCTGGTGATAGGAATGTTTAGTAGGCTATACTTCCCAAAAAAAGAAAATTAAATGGTGTAATTTAGTGGTTCATTTGGTATATTGCTAAAATTAAATTGTATCCCCATTGCGTTGTGTTGGAATAGAAAAATAGTGCTCGCCAGAAGAAAAAAAATTATGTCCGACAAATATACCAAAAGTGAAGCCGCGAGAATAATCTAGAGCGAATGTAAATCAAATAATGTGATTAAAGAAAAATACGGTACATGCAGTATTGCATGATATAGTATTGTAATAAAACAATTTTTTCTGGTCCTCCCGTGGACTGGAAGTCCTCCCGCGACCATGAACGCTTTAAGTGTTCGAAACTAGAAATTAATTACAAACGCGATGAAATGCTTAAAAATAGTTTTATTTTAATGCGTAATATTCGGCTAAACATCCTGAATCATTATGATAGGGTACTTGAAAATATTCAAGTACCCATAGTACAAAAATAAAAACAGTAAATAATTTATATCTTTTCAACTATTAATTATATATTTAGTATTAAAGTTTTGCAAATGACAAGATCTCAACTTATCTGACATAAATATACAATAGCAAAGATAAATTTTATAAACAAGTTTCTAAAAGCAATTTTATTCTTTAAAAATATAGTAAGTACTTCGTCTGAGTATTTAGTTGTACTATTTATTTACTATTAACTTTTAGGCAAGCACATTAGCTTCGAATATTATATGCCTATAAGTATCATATCGAATTACTACTTAAGGTAGTTGATAGCTTACTAGAAAGTAAAAGCCTCTCATTGCTTACTAACAATATGAAATTCATGGAATTATTACCTCATTTGATTGCTACGGCTCTTGCTGAAAAATGGTGGTTTGTAATAAATGTATGCCAATGACTCACGAAAATTAGGGCTGAGGATTAGGAATATGCATATAATATCTGTGAAAAAGAAGGATATCTCAAAATGAATACCTATACTAACCCTTCGGGTGCATGGTATAGTAGGTCATTTTAACTCCTACTATGGAGGAAGCTGGAGCCCAATAGTGGGGCATATACGAACTGAAATGATGAATATGATTCTAATGTGTATGTAATCCGTGCGACTATAATTCAGTATTAAGATAAATTACATTACATCTCCATTTTGTAGTTTACCTTGGAAGTTGTAAAAACCGGTTGATGGATCACAAGGAGAATAGGCAGTGACATTATCCTAGGCATATTAGAACATCAACTACCATTAGTAATACCCCTGTCAAGCCCTATGATTATGGTATTATGTCTATTTAAGAGATTATATCTAACAAAACTAAGTGCTATAAGGCTTTGAGATGGATTTTTTTATCATCATCGTCATGTCTCTTGTCGGCTTAATTTATCAATTCATGTACGTCCTAAGCTCGAGTCTTTTTCACAGTTGGAGCGAAAATTGATCTATGATACTATGCTAGTTAGAAGTATTGATTTTATTTCAAGTTTTTCTTATTTAGGAATGATGTTATGTCCCTTAGTCGTCTTTTACAATCACTCAAGAGAAAGGAAAGAGTGGTGATTATTGTATTTTCATTCAATTACTACACGAATAACATTATTTTATCTATATATGATATAATATATGATTATTAAAACTTCGCTTTAAAATTTTTAATCAGTCGAAAATTATCTATGTTCTATATTATCACCCATACATGAGCTATCAGTTTCTTTAATGTGTCAGGATTGCTTTAGGCTTTAGTTTAGCTGACCGCCTTATCTGTAAACGTATACTTATTAATACCCTCGTCAAATTTTATGGACGCTCCGATTATCGCCGCAAATTTGAACTTGCGCAGGACAGTAGAATGAATAAGGCGTAACTTAGATAAAATGTTACGATTGTATGAGGTTAAATTCATTGTTTATTTTCTGTTATTAGGATTTATTAAAATGTAATTTCTGATCTACCTAACAGATAATATTGTTGAAAACTGAGATTATTTGGTTGAAATTTCAATTACCTAATGCTTTCGTTTTTTTTTTGGGGGGGGGGTGGGTTGCGGTCGGCGTGCTCCTCACACCACTCCGTCCGGAGCGACAGAGGGACGTAAGCACGCACACCCGCAACCCATCCACGATGTACGTCACCTTCGTCGTTGGGCCGACCACCGGAGCAGGGTAACTTGACGTCAGTGGTCGGCCCGACGGAATACCCCCTATTTGGGGTACCCTCCCATCGACTGAGGTCCCCCTCTTGGGGAGGACGTCGGTCGTTCCTCACGCGGTCGGCCTCTCGGCGGGTGACGGATTAATTCTTCGGTCACGTCACTCACGGCCTCGGCTAGGGCGGCATGAGGCGCAGGTATTCGCGCCAACGCCACCCCAGTCGCCGGCGGCGGATCGCCTCATCGAGGCTGCGCTCCTCACGCAGGCGATCCGCCGCATCACCTAATGCTTTCCTGCTGATATCTTGTGGACGGCTGTGGCAAATCAAATCAAATCATTTATTCTGCATAAGCCCCCTTAAGGGCACTTACATATTGTCAAGTTTAAACATTGTTTGAATACAATAGCATAATCTACCACCGGATCGGAACGCGGCCACAAGCTGAGAAGATCCGGCAAGAAACTCAGCGGGCTGTCACTTTTTTTAGTGTTTTAAATATATATAATTTTATACTTTGTACAACATATAGTATTAGCTCCAGTGCGATGCCCTTCGAAATTGTATACATGTATTAATTTTCAAATATAAACAAAACAAAAAAATACTTTAAAGAGAAAAATTATGGCTGGACCAGAGCCCACAAGCAGCACGCGATCACGTGCTAACTACTAGAGCAGCTATCACTCCCCTCAACCACATTAGAGGGAAGGGAGCGACCCGCCCCACGTAGCTACCGCAAGCAGAACCATTCGGTGAGCATGACTAAACCATAAATAAAGATATGTGGCGTACTAATTTACATCCTATATATTTACTACATTGATTGGGTGTGCTCAAAATAGGAATAATAGATTTATTTTATTACTAGCAACCCGCCCTCGCTTCGCTTCGGTTTCAGTCGCCTTACGCGTGTAGTTCCCGTTCCCGTAGGAATACCAGGATAAAATATAGCCTATGTTACTCCGTGATATTATAGCTTTCCAATGGTGAAAGAATTTTTGAAATCGGTTCCATATAGTTCCAGCGTGAAAGCGTAACACACAAACAAACTTAATTTTGCATTTATAATATTAGTAAGGAATTATTAACGTTATGATTGTATCAATTTGTATCTATAATAATACCTTAATAATTTATATCCTATTTATATATAAATAAAGCATAATTATAAATTTAGCTTGCAAAATTTTATGTGGATCCGTTGAGTACTGTTGGCATGGTGAAGCATACACGTTCATAAGTACAGACAAATTCACATATTAAAACTAATTTTTAACATTAATATCATAACCAGTGGCGGCTGTACCTTAAGTGCGCTCGTGCACTGAACCACCAAATCAAAAGATTTGTAAATTACAAAATGTTACTTAGTCTTTATTTTTTAAATTACCATATATTAATATATTTTTTCTTTGAACATACAAAAACATATCACAAATAAAATTTCAAATTATGACGAAACAATTTAAGCGCTTTACTAAACTATTAAAATTTATTTTCCCTGTAAAAAAATCTCGTGCCCTTAGACGAGCGCACGGGGACTGCCCATACAACCTGTATTAGTTACGAGTTAAAACGCCTGGCGCGTGAGACAGAAGATAGTTCATAGAAATATATTGAACAATGAGTTTGTTCCCGTACGCCGCACGGGCGAACCGAATATTGCCGAGAGAACTCGACTTTCGACGAAATTCGCCGATGGCGTCTCGTTAAGTACAGTAAGTAGGTATAGTTTCGATGTATCTGAGACGCGTTAAATATGGCGTGTTTAGATTAATTGTTTTTTTATTTTGGTCTTAGTTCTATTTCATACTGCATATACAGTGCGTGGTGTGAGTGAAAATGATCATAAATATAGACTATATTATCTTTGACATAGTCAATAACAAAACTTTTCAAAATAAAGTTGAATTAGATTGGCGGGACTGCCAAACCCCTCTTTTATAAATATTTTTTGAAGCGTGAAAAACAGAAATCATTTTTCTTCGCAAGTACCTTCAAAATGTAATGCGTTCAAATATAATAAAAAAAAATATAATTTTTACGTAAATTGTTGTTCCATTGCAATTTTTGATCTTAATACTTAGTGAGCAAGTAAAGTGCACCACCACTTTGATGACCCACCAGCCGCCACTGATCATAACTAGAATATGCAACAGTCAATTATTATTTAAGCAAGCTTTTATTTTCCGTGTAATATTTGTTAGCTAGTTTTTAGGTCAACTCCTGCAAGCTGAATTAAAACTAGTTTTTATGCAACTTTTGCAATTTACTACGTTTGTTCAGTGCTGACACAAAAATGAATAATAAAATCAAGAAAATAGAGAGTCTCAAAATGACGGTTTACTTCTTTTTGTACTTTCTAATAAACGTTTTTATTAGATGAATAGATTTTATTTTGTATATCTTATGTTTATATCCAGATGAGAATATTGAAAAGATATTGATAAAAAATTCACTAAGCTTTCCCGTCGTGTCGATTTTATAAAAATTCGTACAAGATTACCAGGCTTTTGTTTTGACCGTCGAATGAAAAATCAAATTGGACGGACTTCGTCTATGGGTCATTAAATGAGGCGGCGGATCGCCTGTGCGAGGAGCGCAGCCTCAATGAGGCGATCTGCCGCCGGCGACTGGGGCGGCGTAGGCGCGACTACCTGCGCCTCATGCCGCTCTAGCCGAGGCCGCGGGTGACGTGACTGGGGATTAGTCCGTCACCGGCCGAGAGGTCGACCGCGTGAGGAAAGACCGACGTCCTCCCCGAGGGGGGGACGTCGGTCGATGGGAGGGTACCCCACGTAGGGGGTATTCCGTCTGTCTGACCACTCATGACAAGTAACCCTGCTCCGGTGGTCGGCCCAACGACGAAGGCGACGTGGTTTTCGGGTGGGTTGCGGTTGTTGCGTGCTGACGCCCCTCTGTCGCCCCGAACGGAGTGGTGTGAGGAGCGCGACGACCGCAGCCCACCCCAAAAAAAAAATGGGTCATTAATTAAAAAGTCGCGTTGACGTGGTGTTAAGATTAAGATGATAACCGAAATAGGTAAATATTGTTTTGTTATTGTTGTTCAATATTATGATGAAAATTAAAATTTTATTATTTTAATTCTGATTTGTTTAGTAGAAGTAGTATTTGATATGCTCATATGCCTTTCGATTTGCAAATGTGTTTATTTTTTCAATATTTGATGCAGTATTCAATATTGATTGAATATCTTCTATACATGCTGCAAAGTTTGAAATAAGTCTGAATGACTGAATGTATATGCAAGGTATCACTTCTGTGAAAACAACGAATTAAGGTTATGACTGTAGCAGAGTTTTAAACAGCTCGCCCATACTTTAAATAAATTAACTGTTTTGAAAGAGTATCATATTTGCATTTTCACTTTTTTCTAAAAACTGTAACATTTCTTCAAACGATTCCAATTTGTTTGGGTGTTGTAACTGATCCTCGTATTTTGAGTCAGTTTGTTGGTCCCATTTCCTGGCCAAAAGTCTAGCCAAAATAGGGTCCCATGTTGAAATGTCAATCCCTTGATGTTTTAAAGATTCCAAACATTCTTTTACGGTGTCGTGCATGTCTCTTAAACCCGCTGCATTCGCAACATTTAGCTTGGGTAAATCTAATAGTTTATCGATGAATTTAATTGATATCATTCGTTCGTCTTCATAACGTTGCGTAAGCAATTTCCACGCGGTTTCATAGTTCGATTCACTTATCGTTAGATGACGTATAATTTTTGCTGCGTCACCTTTTACATTTGTCTTTAAATATTGCATCTTTTCTACTAATGAAATATTTTTATCTTCATGAATAATTTTTTTGAATAAATCATGAAAAGTATACCATGAGTCATAACTCCCAGTAAAAGTTGGAATAGAGATACGGGGTAGTTTTCCTGACGACTGTGTTAAGGTAATTTTTTCGCTGGAACTGTCATGGATTTTTTCTTCCAGCATCTCCATTGTAGTATCGAACTCAGTTTGGGTGTTTTCAAAATATTTATTTTTGAAGTAAAGGTATCCCGATGTATCCTCCTCCAATAATAATTCAATGTGTGTTTCTTCAATATCCTGCCATCGTTTTTGTAAATTGTTTATTGTAGTTTGTAAATGCCATATAGGTTTGTTTTCAGTGACTGATTCTTTTGCCTGAATTAGCCTTTTTGACATCTAGGATATCCGGAACATTTGTATAAACGTCTTGGGATTCCCTCTCCCTTCTTCTTCGTTTGTGTTTTGTTCTTCAGGTTCATATATCGCCTGAACAAGTTGAAGTCTTTCTTCATATTTTTGTAGGTGGGCTAAGCCCTCGTTGTATTGTTTCTGGATATTTCCAAAGTAATTTGTGGTGATATATTTGTGAGATGATAACATCTCTTGTTTCTCCAGTTTCGAGTGATTCTCTTGCACCCGTTGGAAAATAGTAGTTAGTGTTTGTCTTTTTTCGTCAATGTATTTTTCTGTTCTTCGGCTCACGGAGTCCTTTTTAATGTTTGTAATTATCCTCCCGATCTCGTTATAATCCTCCTCCTGGCTCCTGATTGCTGTGTTTATTTCTTGTATGTCCATAGTGCTTCTTTTGTCTTCTTCCCTAATAGCCCTACCCTAACTTCCCTACTACTAATGTTTTAAGTCAATACTTATCGTACCTGCGCTCTCGCTATAACACGTCCCTGAAGGTGCGACTTCTCAATCAGCTGGTGAGTCCCGCTTGTGGGAGGCCAGTGACCGAACCGCAACGAGAGGCTTTCTGACAGAGTAGGTAAGTAAAAGTCCTTCAGTCAATTCCGAAACTGATGCTTTGTTGAGTACACCAGCCCGTTCTTAACTGATTTGTATGTCTGTTATGTCAAACCTACAGGGGGGTTAGAGGGAGGGAAAAAAACTTTACTTTTTGCTCGAAGGACCAAATGTACGGCGTCGTATGGGCTTATGGACCAACGCCGTGTTTGACAGAAGAACCTAAGGTTATAGTTTGAAGTACCTAAAGCCCTTAAGTTCCTAGCCTATCTGATGGGATACCTGCACCGCGCTACCTAAGGTGACAGGTAGATGTGAGATGGATGTTGGGTTGAGGATTGGTAATTCTCACTGCCGGTCAAGCAGGCTCACAAGACCGATCAGAACTGACGGCTAAGGGTGTCTAGGCCGCAGTGAGAGGGTAGTAACTGAGAGATGAATAAATTCAAATCTGATTTATTTTACAAAATTTACACCTTATATACAACTTATTGCTAATACACACATATACCATTTTGTGTTAGTGTGTCGTAAGTATGAAGTGTAACGCAGCATCTTTAATCATGTCAGTGCGAATTTTGCAAATTTGCGCTGTTGTATGTTGACATGCTCTACTTCTATGTTGACATGCTCTACTTGTGAATTTGCTGCGTTGCATGTTCAATGTGCATTGAACAGTCTCTGTGAACAGTTTTATAATTATATTAGGTTATAATACGTGCGTAGTATAAAATAAGATAGCTATGTTTTATAACTTATTTATGCAGTATTTTTGATAACTATAATATGAATAATAATAATCATTATTATTTTTGTCTTATTTAGATTTTTCACAGAATTCACTCTACTCGATTGCTATTCTATATATCTATAACTGTAGATAATATTAGAATATCAAAGTAAATTTGTTTAATAACTAGGATCGGCATCACACGCAATGGGGGACCTGTGTTGTTGTGGTCGCTAGACGTTTATAGTAGGGTTCTGTTAGCTTTTCTTACGGCATATGTTAATGTTTTTGTAAGGCGTTAAAGTTTTCCTATTATACACTAGTAGTATATTTTTTATTATTGATTTGATTGAAACATACTACCTTAGATTTCGTCAACGATGTTGATCATGCATTCTTTATTAGGCATATATTTGGTCATGTTGACAAAAATATGATCAGTGGTTTCAAATGCCATGAAGAATAATTTTTGTGCTATGTATAAATTGTTGTTTCGAGTCTACTGTCTCTATATCCCTTTATTGCTTAGAGAGTAAACTCTTTTAAAAAATATCACTTAAGCTTCCACTCCCATTGGCCAATAGTTGGCACATTTAAAGCTTTTCAGAGAAAAATTACTTTTTTAGATAACAGAATTTAGTTCAACTTATTATATCACTATATTAGTCATATTGGAATTTTTATATCAAATTCTCATCAAGACGTAAACAAGAAAGCGTCGATCCGATTGCGGATAAACATGTCCAATATGTGTACTTAAAGGATGACAAGTACAGTATCAAATACGGGGGTTGAATCGAGTGAGGCTCCACTGACAAAATTCGCTGCTTAATCAAGTGAAAATTGGTTCAGTATAGTTCAGTTGATATATATAAAGCTTTATTTAGAAAAAGCTCTACAGTTTAGTATTTTTTTTTATTCAATTTATTGAACGTACATTGTCATATTCCGTATGATGATGGAGTAAGAATGCAATTCATCCACTCCCTCTTTTTTTCGTAAGTGTGGTAAAAGATGAGCAGTCAACATGCATATAACATCTATGCAAAAGGAGGAAAACTTAAAATAAAACCCTATACCAACTGACCAGTATAATATAAATACCCAATTTTTATGTAATCCGCACGAGGCCACTGTGGGTACAGCAAGTTAGTATATAGAATATAAATAGGCTTACATATTAATTATACATCGGACTTTTAAGTGCTACGACGTAGATTATTCACTCTACGTATTTTGTTTAAAGCTACGAGGCTATGATGTTTATTGAAACTATAAAGTGTTTTTTTGTATTAAAAAACCTTGAGGATTTGAAACTAATATTTAAAAAATATATTATTTTAATTTAATTTAATATTTAAGCCCGTAATACAAATATATAATAACTTGTTATCAGAGTTCTACAACATACATCTATATGTTTTAAATTAAAACAATTCCTTAAATACTTTAACGCGATTTGTTTCCTCCGTGTGCTGACAGAGTAAGAATACAATTCGCCACTCCCTTTCTTATCCATGGGTGTCGTAAAATATGACTATGTGATTATATATTCATATAATATCTATGCAAGAGGATACTTGAAATAAAACCCTATAGCAACACGTCTGAGCAGCATGGTTATGGTATGGGCAAGCTACTGGAGAGGGTGGTAGCTGCCCGCATCGAGCGGCACCTCGTTGGCACGGGGCCCGATCTGTCGGACGCCCAGTTTGGGTTTAGGAGGGCTCGTTCGACGATCGAGGCCCTGTTGCGCCTGAGGGCCGTGGCGATTGAGGCCGTCACAGGCGGGGGAGTACTGTTGGTGGTGTCCCTAGACATCGCCAACGCATTCAATAGTCTGCCATTCAGCTGCGTCAGGGAGGCGCTCCGTTACCACGGAGTACCAGCTTACCTGAGGCGGCTGGTGGCAGACTATTTGGAGGGGCGCAGCGTCCTCTACGCCAACCGAGTAGGGGACGTTGTGCGGACGCCCATGACGTGCGGTGTTCCATAGGTGTCGGTCCTCGGACCCACCCTGTGGAACATCGGCTACGATTGGGCGTTGCGGGGGAGCCTCCCACCCGGGCTAGGCGTGATTTGTTACGCCGACGACACACAGTTCAATATATAAGAAACTAGCAATCCGCCCACGCTTCGCTTCGGTTATAGGTTATAGTCGTTTTACCCGCGTAGTTCCTGTTCCCGTGGGAATACCGAGATAATATATAGCCTAGTTTACGCCCTGATATTATAGCTTCCCATTGGTGAAAGAATTTTTGAAATCGGTGCAGCCGTTTTGAAGATTACCCGGAACATACAGACAGACAGACAGACAAATATTTTTTAATTGCTATTTTAGGCATAGGTGTCGTACAAATAACCGTGTGAGCATGAAAAAAGCCTATTATTTTGACATTACAAACAGACACTCCAATTTTATTTATTGGTATAGATGTGTTATACTCGCGTAAACACCAGCATCAGAAATTATTAAGTATGGGAAGGGTGAACAAAGTGTGTGTGCGTACAAAGAGGTTTGGTGATACTAAAAGAGTCACCAAATCCACGGCACGTAAACACTTTCAGAAAGTTGGGCATGTATTGTATTGTATCCTTAATTCGTCCCACTGCAAGGCGCCCCCTATACTCATATCATCATCATTTCATCATTTCAAGTTTTCCTTCTCTTGCATAGATGTTATTGCATATTTAGTTTCTTAGTCTTCTTTTACGACATCCACGGGTATAATAGGGAGTGGTGAATTGTATCCTTACTCCATCACCACACAGACCCTTATGGTAAAATACAAAATATACGGTGTTTAAAATAGTTGCCGTATAGAGTAGAAAAAGTCACTTAAAGCTGATATTGGACATTTCTATTTAGTCCTTGTATGTCCTTGTATATACCTTGTATATACATGAAAATAAAATACCACAAAATAAAGCGAATTCCAAAAAAACTTTAAGTATTGGCGAAAATCCGATTAAGCTCATATTGGACATGCGCGTTTATAAAAATACAACAAAATGAAAGAAAAATAAGATGATGAATTTCAAAATGGTGGCTATAAAAAATTGGAAATGAAAATATGATTAAGCTGATAACGGGTAAGCTGGTTATAAGCGTGTGTACGTCATGATTATTATCATTTTAGAGTCTGTGTTAATTTAATTTTTGTTCGGATATAAATTATGCAGGCGATATTCATTATTGTACCTACATATTGACTTGTTAATTCAATCATATCATAAATGAAGTTTGCATTTGGCTTGACGTAGCTTATGGCGGGCGTATAGGGATTATGCCTTTGATTGCTAACACTTGTACCGTGGATTTGTGAATATATTGTAATTAATCTAACAGATTTACTTTAAGCTCTAGTTAATATACTAGGGCTTAAAGTACATAAGTTGAAAATAGTGTTAGCGCCGCGTTATTTGCTGTCATTCAAATGTGAACATTCTGTTTCTAAATGGTATCATCAACTTGACGAGTGAATGACGCATCCTTTTTCTCTCCTCCCTAAACCCGCGATTCGCACGACACCTAGCTGAAGAAGCTCGGTGACATTCGCCCTTGAACCGCCGCCGCTGCAAGACCTTAACTGCGCGTGACATGCGCCCGCGTCCTTGTGGCATAGGGTGAAACTACGCTATTGTACGTGTTATAATTACCGAACTAGTGAAGTGTATAGGTGCACCTAAAATACAGCAAAACTCGACAGTGGTTATCACTTTGGACACTCACGACCGACGGTCTGTGATATTGGAGCCTCAAGGACGCTTTGGACGATCCAGGAGTGTATTAGAGTCAAGGTGCGTGGAATTCCTATACCCTAGACCTAAGCGTATGCTCATCGTAGTTGTGATACCAATTTTGTAACCAGCCGCCTAGCGAAAAATTATACAGTCCATTCTCTCATAAAATTACCGCCATAACGCCTTCGGGCGCATAACGCATATTTGCATGACCAAAGTAATTTGGGCCATGCCATAATTTGGTCCTCCTCGCAGGATACAATTAATTGTAATTCAATTGTATTTTGTCGATTTTGTTGTATCTTTTTCGCTACCATTTTGTTTGTTTAACTTCGTGTCACAACGTGGTTAGTACGATAGTACGCCGTTGTGCACCTTACATTCATTAGAATAAAGCCGTTGATTCTTTAGTTGACAGTCACCAACCTCAACGCATCCCCGCACCGCGCCTATATAAGTGTTTGCCTTTACAGATTTATATAAATCACATAATATTGCCCGCCCTTTAGGCATCATTTATATGTATTATATTTAAGTATTTATTAACACGTACTCATAACATAACATAACAAAACCGCGCATACTTTTAAATTATTGCGCATTCTAGTTTAAAAGTGGGTAGCATCGAACGTTGCGCACGAGCCGCACACGGACGAGATAATAAAATTGTTCATTCGCCGTAATAATTATTACCTATAGCTGCACAATTCAATTCTATCTAGATAGTTACCTATATTTATTGACCCGCATATTTACGTAGGTTTTCTGTTGTTTTGTTCTACCGTGATAATTAATTTCGATTATGCCTCGCGAAGATAAGGTAGTTTCTCCGCGTAGTCCGCGCTTAACTGTTCTAGAAGCGAAGCGAAACGCTATTTTTGAACGAATTAATATTGTTTATAGCCAAGCTAAAGCAGCAGAAACTTCTGAGAAACATCGCGAATTATTTCTGAATTCTTGTGTAACGGTAGATGATATACGATCGAGCTTTCACAAAGTCCTTGATGAGTACAATGAAGTACTTCTCGTAAGTGATCCTACAGCCACTCCCTCGTACCAAAGTTATACCTCCTTCGAGGACCTGTACTGTTACATTAAGAAAGCTAAGTCGATGTATACGAAACCCGCGCCCGCGTCTGAGTCGTCGTCGCCTAGCTCGACAGCGCACAGAGTTATGCCGCGGCTACCACCTATCGAGCTCATGTCGTTCGATAATAATATGTGTAACTGGCCATTATTCTACGCTAGCTTTAACGCTACAGTACACAATAACTCCTCGCTAACAAACGCAGACAAACTATACTATTTATTAGGTAAATTGTCACCCGCCGCTCAGAGTACGTTCTCTGGTATCATACCGTCTCCAGAAAATTACGAAGTCATCTATCAGACTCTTGTCGATAAATATCAAGACGTCGAGCTGTTAGGTTCTAACTATTTAGAACAAGCGCTTAACCTAAAATTAAATGGTTCTCCGTCTGCAGCTAATTACCAATTGTTTATCGACAAATTTGTAGTCGCTGTTAACTCGTTAAAAGCATTAAAAATCGATGATCTGTTGGATTTCGTATTACTGCACATAGCTATGCGAAAGTTTGACGCAGAAACAGTACGTGCGTTTCAAATTTACTCCCGTGATAATAAAATACATACGCTCGATCACTTTGTTGATTTTATTAAAGGTCAGTGTCGAATCTTCGGGAGCACAACGCCCACAGCTGCTGACAATAATAATACTGCGAAGTCTATTTCAAAAACCCGCGTTAAAAATTATAATAATAACCCGCCGAATCCACAGTCATACGTAACATGCACGACGTCTGATAAATATGTGCCCTATGTAATTACGCGACCCACGATCATTACTATAAATGTACCGCGTTTGAAAAACTTTCGCCTACTGAGCGATTTAAGTTCATAAAAAATAATACCGCGTGTGTAAACTGCCTTAGTCGTACTCACAAGGCAGTTAATTGCAACTCTAAATTAAAATGCCGCACTTGTAGTCAGCGACACCATTCCATGCTACATTTTAATAATAATAAACCACGTTATGAACCCGCTACGCCTAATCAGGCTGCCGCGCCTCTCACCACTGCGCCACAAGCGCTAGTCAGCACCGCCGCGCTCGCGCCTGTACCATGCCATGCGCCGGCGCAGATAACTCAACGCACCGATCTATCGCTATGTACGACATCCATTGCCGCTTCAGAGCGCACGCGCTCGGATACACAGAACGATAAGCAGCAACGGTTAGCGAACTATTCTACAGTATTGCTCGCTACTGCTCAAGTGGTGGTGTACGATGTTTATAACCGGCCGCTTACGATTCGTTGTTTGTTGGATAGTGCATCGCAGAGTAATTTCATAACTTATGAATGTTGTGAGCGCATTGGGTTACTAAATAATATGAAGCCGTCTCATACGGTAGTCAGGGGTATTGGGGGTTCCGTTAAGCAAGTTAAGGGTTCAGTGAACGTAAATATCCACTCCAGATTCAATACGAATATTAATTTCGATCTCAAGTCGCTCGTGATCGATCGGATAAGCGACACGCTGCCGTCCGCGCCCGTCGATGCGGCTGCGTTTTCGCATCTCGAGTCACTTCCGCTCGCTGATAAGGATTACGCACTTCCGGGTCCGGTCGACTGCCTGATCGGAGCGTCAACCTTCGCGCATTTAATGCTACCGGGTGTTGTTCACTGCCAATATAAGAATGTACCGCCCGCGATACAAACTGTTCTGGGTTTTGTGATTATGGGTTCCGCACCTACGTCACAGCTCGTTCACAGTTACGTCTCCACTTGTTGTTCCGCTGTTCATGACCCTATGGACTCGCTCTTCAAACGCTTCTGGGAGCTTGAAGAGGTTGCTACCGTGCCGCCCGCTCAATGTTCCGACGATATTGAGTGTGAAGAATTTTTCCGCGCTACCACCGTTCGCGATGACAGTGGTAGGTATGTCGTCGCCTTACTGTTTCGTGATGATGTGTGTTTATTAGGCGATTCTTACGCCGCCGCGCTTAGACGTCTCAAATGTTTAGAGCGAAAGTTGGACGCCTCGCTCAATATCCGCGCCGTTTATAATGATGTTATACGCGATTATATAAATAAGGGCTACCTAAGTCCCATCAATATAAACAATGATGACGTCACCCTACCTTCGTATACAATCCCGCATCATGGAGTAGTGAGGGAAGATAAATCTTCGACTCGTCTGCGCTGCGTGCTGGACGCGAGTTGTAAAACTCTGCCGTCTGGGCCCAGCCTAAATGAACTTCTCCATGCAGGTGCTAATTTACAAGGCGACTTGTTTAGCATCTTAATAAATTTCCGCCTATTTGAGGTAACACTTTCAGCTGACTGTCGTCAAATGTTCCTTCAAATAGTGGTACGCGAACCTGATCGTAGGTTTCAAAGGATTTTATATCGGTTTAGTACCGATGATCCAGTTGCTGTTTATCAGTTTAACCGCGTCTGTTTTGGACTAAAGTCCAGTCCTTTTCACGCATTGCGCGTCGTAAATCAACTTGTCCTCGATGAAGGACATAAGTTTCCCGCGGCAAAAGACGCCATTTCTTCATCTTTGTACATGGATGACATCGTTCTGTCTGTCATGACGACAACGCAAGCCGTCACATTAAGTGATGAACTAATCCAACTTTTCAAATTGGGTCAATTTGACCTCGTCAAGTGGACCAGCAATTCTGATGCTGTACTAGCCCACATACCAGATACGCATAAAGAACCTCGTGATAAAGTGTTCGAGGAGTCTGTTCCATATAAAATCCTAGATCTATACTGGGATAGATCCGGTGATTGTTTCCGCTTTGTTGTCGCCGCTCCCGATGACAAGTGCACTAAACGCACGATGCTATCCGGGATAGCACGGCTGTGGGATATCATGGGTTTCGCGGCTCCCGCCATCTTGTTCGCCAAGCTTCTTATTAAAGAGCTTTGGCTGTCGAAGGGTGGCTGGGATGCTGAACCTCCTCGTCATGTAGTGAATAGTTGGATGCAGTTTTGTGCAGAGCTTCCGGCCCTCAACAAACTGCGTATTCCACGACATCTGGGTATTGTGCAGGATTGTAACGTCAACATTATCGGCTTTGCTGACGCAAGCGAGCGAGCCTACGGTGCCGTTGTATATATACAGATCCGCGTAGCTACAGAGTACAAAGTACAACTTGTATGCGCGAAGTCTAAAGTGTCACCAGTAAAGGTAGTTTCTGTTGCACGATTGGAACTCTGCGCTGCGGTATTGTTGTCACAGCTACTTCGCAAGGTCATAGACATTATTAAACCGCGCTATCCCGTCAGGGATGTCTTCGCCTTCAGCGATTCTAAAGTAACTCTTTGTTGGATAAAAGCGTCCCCACATCGTTGGCAAACCTTTGTCGCCAATCGAGTCGTAAAATTGACAGATAATATTCCCGCGAGTCGATTCTTTCATGTTTCGGGCTCTAATAATCCCGCGGACTGCCTGTCACGTGGTCTCACCCCGGACAAGCTAGTCGACCATCCTCTATGGTATGCTGGACCTTCCTGGATCACGCGCGATCCAAGTGAATGGCCTATAACTAAAGTCGATAATAATGATTACGCAGATGTGCCTGAGCAACGGACCCAGGTACACGTTTTCACGACTAGTCCTGAAGACTCCCTGATTTACGCGCTTGCGCAACGACATTCGACGTATTCTAAATTATTACGCGTCATTGTTTACGTTTACCGCTTTATGAAGAAATTGCCTCGTGGTAATTCTGTGACCGCCGCGGACTTAGATTTTGCAGAAACTGAATTAATTCGCGCCGTACAAGGTGTTCATTTCTCGCACGATAAATCTAGTCTGTTAAAAAATGAACCTTGTTCACCCGCTTTAAATAAACTTCGCCCGTTTATAGACAGTAACGGTCTTATTCGTGTCGGAGGTCGCTTGTCGAATTCCACCGAGGAATATACGCACAAGCACCCATGCCTTCTGCCGCGCCATGACCCGGTAGTTAACATGATAGTTGACTACAGTCACCGCAAGCACTTGCATGCTGGGCCCGAACTTCTCATGTCTTTATTAAGACAAAGATTCTGGATATTGGCTGCAAGGCGCATTATACGAAACCGCATTCATAAATGTAACGTATGTTTCCGGTCGAAACCTACCCCGTTATTTCCGCTCATGGCCGATCTACCTAGTCACCGCGTTAATCAGGTCGATAAAGCCTTTACGCATGTCGGATGCGACTATGCTGGCCCACTGTCGTACACACCCGTTCGTGGCCGGGGGGCGAAGAGCCGTAAAGCTTGGCTATGCATCTTCACTTGTCTCACAACCCGCGCCACTCATATTGAGATAGCTACAGATTTGAGTACTGTCAGTTTCCTCAATGCGTTTAAACGCTTCTTGTCACGGCGTGGTCCTGTAAAATGTATGTATTCTGATAACGGGACTTGTTTCGTTGGAGCACGTTCGTATCTCCGCGATCTTTATAAATTCTTAGACGAATTACGCCCCCATTTAGAGGAAGAATTTTCAGACAATCGCATAGATTGGAAGTTCATTCCCCCTGTTTCACCTCACTGGGGTGGCTGTTGGGAAAGTATGGTGAAGATTGTAAAATCCATCCTTTTTAAAGTCATAGGACAACAACTAGTTTCCTATGAGGAGCTTCTCACCGTTCTCACGCAGATAGAAGCTCTTATAAATTCGCGCCCGCTTGTCGCTATGAGTAGCGACCCCGCAGAGCCTTCCGCTCTTACACCGGCACACTTTTTGCAAACTGTGCCACTTGCTTCGATTCCCGCGGCCGAGGTTAGATCGAAAGACTTACTTCAAAGACATAGTCTTCTTGATGGAATGGTACAGTCATTCTGGAAGCGCTGGCGCAATGAATATTTGCACCAGCTGCAATCGCGAGCTAAGTGGAATGTTCTTTCTGTTCCCATACAAGAGGGAACGGTAGTCATTGTCAAAACCGACAATGCTCCGCCCTTTGCTTGGCCGTTGGGCGTTGTGAAAGAGGTTTACCCTTCCAAGGATGGCACTATTCGAGTTTGCGCGATAAAGACTGCGAAGGGAAGCTACCTTCGTCCAGTAGTTAAATTATGTCCTTTACCTAATCAATAATTATTATCTTAGTTCGTTAAAGTTCATTTAAGTAATTTTAGTTAGTTCATAAATGCATTACCGCACATATTCAACCGTATAGTTTAAGTACCGCATATATTCTATTGCATAATAATTTACCGCACTTATTTGACCGCATATTGTTATAAATTATATTCTATACTCTACACACCGCATACACTACATACATTTACCTACTATAACATACGATATTTATACGCATTTTGGTTACTTAAAGGCAACCCTTTAAGGCCGGGGGAGATGTTAGCGCCGCGTTATTTGCTGTCATTCAAATGTGAACATTCTGTTTCTAAATGGTATCATCAACTTGACGAGTGAATGACGCATCCTTTTTCTCTCCTCCCTAAACCCGCGATTCGCACGACACCTAGCTGAAGAAGCTCGGTGACATTCGCCCTTGAACCGCCGCCGCTGCAAGACCTTAACTGCGCGTGACATGCGCCCGCGTCCTTGTGGCATAGGGTGAAACTACGCTATTGTACGTGTTATAATTACCGAACTAGTGAAGTGTATAGGTGCACCTAAAATACAGCAAAACTCGACAGTGGTTATCACTTTGGACACTCACGACCGACGGTCTGTGATATTGGAGCCTCAAGGACGCTTTGGACGATCCAGGAGTGTATTAGAGTCAAGGTGCGTGGAATTCCTATACCCTAGACCTAAGCGTATGCTCATCGTAGTTGTGATACCAATTTTGTAACCAGCCGCCTAGCGAAAAATTATACAGTCCATTCTCTCATAAAATTACCGCCATAACGCCTTCGGGCGCATAACGCATATTTGCATGACCAAAGTAATTTGGGCCATGCCAAATAGAATGTCTAATACAGACATACAACAATACATTGATATAAATATTAACAAAGGTAACTTCGCGTGCTACAATACAAATATTTTCACAGCAATTTTCGCCTGTATTGTAGCTTATGTTTCAAATTAATATGACTCTTTTTTTAATTGTTCAAAATATGATGTAGATGTAGTAGTCGATAAGTATAAAAAGTAGGTCGACATTTTTATGACTACATTCTTGCTCACTAAAACGTTTACGTTTTGACTTACAGTGTAAATTGTATCGTCTCACCATGCTTATATCTTCATTCTCACAAATGCAGTTAGTTTGAATCTAGTATTCATATTTACTCATTAAAAGTACTTTATGTAATATAAACAAAGCTGTGTGATGGCGGCTATAAATATTAACAATTTTAACTTTGATCGTGGGTGACTTCGGCAAACTCTGCCAGATGCCATCAGTTCAACAATTACATTCCCAAATACAGTTGACGTCAGGACAGCGTAGGCCGGTCGTAAAACCACTGCCAGTAAGGCAGGCCTACTTTTGGCAGTTTTGCAATGCTATGAAAGAATACCATATATTATGTCGACCCCATGTAAATGGGATAAGAGCAAAGTACATCATCATATGTTTTGATGTATATAATGATATGTATGTACACAAATTGAAAATATTGCCGTAAACATTCCAAAATAATCACGCGTAATACAATGAAAATGTCATTTTAATTTGTTATTATAATAGATAGTTGTTTGTCAATTAGTTAGAATGTGTTAGTTAAAATGTTAATTAAAAAAATATTGTTAATTAAAAAATTATTGTTAGTTAAAATGTCAATCAATTAGCTCTGGAATGAACTACCTGCTGCTGTATTTCCCGAGCGCTATGACATGTCCTTCTTTAAACGAGGTTTAAGAAGAGTATTTTCTTCACGGTAGGCAACGGCCTGGCTGTGCCCCTGGTATTGCAAAGGGCCATGTGCGGCAGCATCACTTACCATCAGGTGTGCTGCCTGCTCGTTTGCCACCATCGGCAATAAAAAAATAAAAAAAAAATAGTTATATTGTCACGTGTGTTAATAATTTAACACACACACAAGCTAAAATAATATCCCTGAAAAGGTTTCATTCCAAATGTATAATACTCGGGTAAACATCAGAGATATTATAGATAAATTTTTCGGTCGAAAAGTTAAGTACATATTATATTTACACAGAATATTTTTCATAGAAACATAACACATTAACAATCAATCATTGACTAATACAGGTGCGAATGATTACTTTATTTACAAGTTAACCAGCATAAATAAAAGCAAATTTATGTACTAAACGGCAGGCGGTGTCGTTAAAAGTTCTTGTAGCTACAATGATTAAGGCTTCCTTCATATTAGGCGATTGGGTATTGCCAAATCAGGGGTAAATCCGATAGTGTCGGTAGCCACATCTAATCCACTGTTATATTAAATAGATATATGTGAAGTGTTAATATTGGTTCACACTGGACTGCGTATAATATCTGATATAACGAGCGCAACGTTAAACTGTCTGCAATTGACGTGTGGTGGTAGTATGCTACACGGACCTTATAGCAGCTGGAGAAAATTGCCGTGCGTTTAGGTGTTTCTGTCATACCTGTAGGTAATTGTAATAAATCCTAAAACTAAAATATAGGCCCCTTAAGCTGTGTTATCCATGGTACTGTACTGCTGCGCTTTACGTAGCTGTACATCATTTTATCCATTTTGCTTCATGTCTCCCACTTTGCATAGAAGGAAGTGAAATGTTTTCAACTCCTTCTGTTTCTTTCTGTTCTAATTAAATTGATTGCATGTCTCAAAACAATTAAAAGCGTTTCTCGGGACTTCCCGAGGGTCAAACCTCGATGTCTTATACGGAGATCATTATGGATCGTGGCTTACAGAAGTTACAGTGGTGGGAATGTATGGTGGAATTAGTCCAAAAAATAAAAAAAAAACAAATAAGCGTATAATTTTGTTAATCGTTGTCTTCTACGATATTTGGCTGCTACAATTTGATCTGTCGACATCGTTCATCTAAAGCACAAAGATAGAGAGAGAAAACAAGAGTGAGATAAAAATTATTATACCATGTCAATTCAATGACGATAAATGGCGCTCAATAATGTAAGATCAGATCACACTCAATTTTTATGACATTTATTGATTATTTTTCAAGCATTTTTTGTTTTCTAGTGAGTTAGTGGCTCACCGTAATCCATCTGATTGATTGGTATGACAGCTGGACCGAATGAATATAGGTATACAACTCGCAGTGCGGTCATGTAGCCACCAAATTATAAATATGTATAACAGATTTAGTTGCGGCGTTTCTGAAAAATGGTAGTCTATTTTTTTCTATTGTCAAATATAAGCTACATATACCTTTCGGTACTTAAAACATCATATTTGTATATTATACAGGATTGTAGATATCATGGCAGATTCCTAAGTTTCTGACTAGCTAATTGGTAAATGCTTACAATTATTAACAAGTAGTAATTTCTGTAGCTCGTTTGGCAGCTTCATTGACGTTCTGAGTGAAATTTCGATACTTAAGATGTGGCACCTATGCAGTATTATTTTGTGAGTGTTAGATTATAGCTGGTTCATTGATACATGGTCTTGGACGTTATCAGGTTAAAAAACGTGTTGAATCAGCGTAGAAAGCTTCCTCTCTGAATCTTCGCCTCATCCGAAAGAGGGTACTGGACTAACTTTTCAACCATTCTAAAATAGCTATATGTTATCTTAAAATATGAATTTATATATGAAATGTGCTAACCATAAAGTAAATAATGTAATATTCATAAAGGTAGCTCATATTCAAAAGGAATTATCGTTTGCGGTTTAGTTAGTTGTTTATCGCTAAAAGGCCATGTGTAACTGTGACCGTAAATGATTTGCATGGATAGTTTGACATTAAAAGGCTTGCGGTGTGACAATTTTGTTTATTAATATTTGAAATTTTAGTGTTTGTGGTATACTATCAATTAATAATAATTTGACTGCACAAATGGCGAAATGGGTAAGTTACTAATGATAACAATATTTTGTGCGAGCCTCAAATTTTTGTTCCGAGTCGGTTGTAATTTGTGTGGATTAATGTAGACTGTCGACTTTGTGGTCCTGTGACATTTTACTGCTAGGCTTTTATGCTACCACTAATGACAAGTCACCCTGCTCCGGTGGTCGGCCCAACGACGAAAGCGACGTGGGTACGGGTGGGTTATGGGCCCGCGCGTCGTCCTTTCGTCGCCCCGGACGGAATGGACCGCGTGTGCGCTTACCATAGTCCACCCATAAAAAAAAGGCTTTTATGCTGCTGCACACCGTTGAAAGTTGTCTGTCTACACGACGACGCCCGACGCCGGCCAGTCCTTCCAAGACTGTAACACACTCTCGTAGAAAATCGACGTCTGAGTGGGTACTGCGTTCGGGGTGCAAGAGAGCCGGAAGCCCAACTTTTTGAGGGTGTTTGCGTATGGTGAGTTTTTGTGATGCTTTGAGAATCAACAAACCTCATGGCACGCATTTACACTACCTTCACTTTCTTCACGGCAGGCAGCCGCTTAGCAAAAGTCCATGAGCGACAGTACTACTCACTATCCTTTAATTATATGTTTGTAAAGTTCCTCGCAATACAAAAATTATTTCCTTGCTGCAGGGATTTATAAAAAAATGTATCGCATATTTTCATGCATCAGATAATCGACGTTCACTGTTGAAGATACATTGTAACTTAACATAGGTATGTTTATTTCTACATCGACTACGCTTGGCTGGCTGGTTAGAGATCATAGTTAATATTTGATACTCAATCACGTAAAAATTGCTGAAGTAATGTGGATGAAATTTAGCGTAAATATAATTTTTATCCGTTCAGTTTTATCCATCATAATATTGACTACCTCCACTATGGGAAATAGGCCTCCGCAGAAAAGTGACGGTAATGCCACAATTGGCAGGTGCTGTTATTATAATTTCTCAGAAGAGTGCTTCTGCCTTATGTTACCACTACTTATTATTTCATGGGAATCGTAAAAACCAGTTAAAGAAGCACTATGGGGTAGACATCAAAGCTCTTCTGGAATTGTACCACCAAGGGTAATGGCTAATCCGCCAGCCAACCTTGGCAATTGCCCATCTATTATCTCGCCATTTCTAAGGAGATCAGTCCAACAGTGGACATAGATAGGCTGATGTATGCATTGAACCTGATTTTATGTGATTATTGCGTCTTTTATATCAAATAGGTAAACAAAAAAAAAAAACATACTTATACTTAGTAGAATGGACTTAGGTTTACAATTATTTGAGCCGGGATTATGTCTTACCAAGCTTTCAATTTCTAACTTTGTGTTAAAACTTTCAAACGAACTTAAGACACAATTGCTTAGATCACGGATTAAAAGTCAAAAGCTTACTTTGGTCTGATAACTTAGCCATAGACTCTTAACAAGTTTACATTATATATTTTTGTTTGTTATAATTGTAGGTTGACTTAAATACAGTTTTAATTTGATAGATCAAGAATAAAATATGCTGTTATGTTGCTTCAAGGTCGCAGTTATTGTTACAATATTTTGTCGTATAAAAGTTAATTTGTAAAAATATATTTCTTAATGTATTGCTAGGTAAAATCTTAGGATTGTAATGTTTTCTTGGCTGACACCGACTCCAAAAATAACAATAATTGTATCTAGATTGTCGTAATAATTTGATTGAGTTTTAAGTATCTACTCTAATATTTTTTATTTCATCAAGTTGTAGAGGAATATGCTATTATTTTTTTGATTTTAAGTGCATATTAATTTGTTTTGGAATTGTTTTTTGTTTCAAGTCCGTTTTTATGTTAAAAATTTTGTTTATTTAATCTTTGCGTCTGTTGACTGAGTGACTGTTAATAAAATTCATCACTCTATTTCTTGCCTATGGGTATCGTAAAAGTTGACTAACATATGCTATATAGATAACACCTATGTAAAAGAAGGAAAACTTGAAATATAACACTATACTGACTCATCCGCCTAGAGTGATATACAGTAGACCGATTTTCCTTCCATTGTGAAGGAGGCTTAAGCCCAGCATTGGAACATTTATGAGATAATGGCCTTTTTTAATAATAAAGCAGCAGCAAGCAAGATTATAGATCTTATTCCTACTCTTGCCTTAAGCATCTTGACCGTTACCGTATGTTTCTTAGATAATTTTACTGGCGTCAGTTATCATAAATTACCAAATGGAATCATCCTCACCATCATCATTCAGCCTTATATTTTATCATACCTCATATTTTGTACGGTCCTGTGCCGTCTGCATCCAACAACGCCCAGCAACTGTCGTCAGTCCATCTAATGGAGGATGTCCTACACTGAATCGTTCGATACGTGGTGGACACTCGAGAACCTTTCTGCGCCAGTAGTGGGCGGTTCATCAAGATATGTGGCCTGCCCATTGCTACTTTAGTGCGCTATTTCTTCGCGATAAGGCAATTGCACTAATGATTTGTCTGCTAAAATTAACAATAATAATAAAAATATATGACTTGGACTACCACAAAAATAATAATACATATTTTTTTAAATGAACTCTTAAAAGCCTGTGATAATGTGGGCTTTTTAACGGTAATAGAACATATTTTTCTAGTGGTGACGGACTTGCCGCGTGGTGACGGAGTAAGAATATGATTCACCACGCCCGCTCTTACCCGTGGGTGTCGTAAAATACAGCTAAGGGATATAATATGTATGTAACATTTATGCAAGAAGAAGAAAAATTGAAATAAAACTTTGTCTAGTAAAATTTGACCAGCGTGGTATAATAGGTCAATTTCTCTCCCATAGTGGTATCTCAAGCCCATTAATAGGACGTATATGAGCCGAAATATAATAATAGTAGAATATATATCAAGTATACAATTCACCACCCCCTATCTTACCCGTGGGTGATCGTACGAGACGACTAAGGGATATAAAACGCATATAGCATCTATGCGAGAGAAGGAAAACTCGAAAGAAAACCGTATACCAACACGTCTGACCAGCGTGGTATAGTGGGTCAATTACCCTTCCATTATGGAGGAGGCCCGAGCCCAACAGCGGGACGTATCTGGGCTGAGATGATGATGATGATATATCAAGTGAGAATTCCAACTGTTTATGAGATATAATATATCAGTAACAAATAGATGTATGCACGAATGGGCAGCAGAGATTTATTATTATTCTTTCTTTGGGCATCCTTTGGATATGAAATAAAAAAAAGATAAAATTATCCTGAAGGAGTAAACAAAGGTATATCACGCTTACATTCCACTACATTCTTTTTACTTACATCTAATTAGGATGACCGTTGAGAGGGTTAATAATAACAGCTATATTATTACCAGATACGACTATTAACATAAAAGAAATTTAATGGAAACATCACAGTAGTTACATTAAAATCATTTTGAAAATAATAGTTTTTAGCCCTAAAATCTAATCTGCTAAATTATACAAAAAAAAACTAAATTATTATTGAAATAATTTAGACTGAAGTGAGATCTAAAGTTCAAATAATCAACATTTCAAAAGATGTTATTTTTATTTCAGGTGCTCCTCCAGCTTTGGTTAACCGAGGTACGTGAACTTTTCGTATTGAATTTTTGAAGTTGAAAAATACAACTCTTTATTTTATTAAAGACTAGCTGAGCTGGCTAACTTCACAGCAACTGTAAATCAATGAATTTAGTATTAAATGATAAGAGGAATTGAATTTAGTTTTTATAGTGAGACAAAAATATATCAAAATTAATTAATTTCAATTTATGTGTAAAAATCGAAAACTTATAGCGGCATAGTTCTAATTCGATTAAATTTTGAAACATGATAACGACCGAGTCTATAAATTGTGCAATAACAAGCGAATGAGATCCAATGAGATTAAAATTTCAGTTGAATAGTTGATTACGTCTTCATGTATTACACAGTTGATTGATTTGAAGGAAAGTAATTGATTAACGATTTGATTTTATATCTGAAGTTTATATGATCTTTATTCTTTGTGGCAAGAATTACTTGTTCACTTGATTGATTATAATTTTAATTGTAAACCTATTTGAAATGGTATTTCTCTGACATAATTCATAAAAATCTTTTGAAATTAAAAATAAGAATGAATTATAGTTTAAAAAATTAAAAAACATGCTTGACAAGTCAAGTAGTTACTATTTTCGAATTTCGTGTATGCGCAGTTCGCACACTAGCTCTATCTCTCTTGCTCTTATGCAAAGGATACGATTAGAAATTTCTAAATCCTGGCAAATCTAATCAAAATATTCAGCTATTTATATCGAATTATTGCATTGTCATGGGTCTTTGACGAGTGTGCAAAGTTTAAATAAAATCTGCTCATTCAAAGTAGGGCAAAATGACGTTCAAAGATTCGTTACATACATGCATACAGGTGAAACTAATAAAAGCATCTTAAAAATATAATACAAACTGCAACAGTTTGTATGTTATAATTGAAAATTCGTCGTCCAGTGGGCCTACTCTTGAAATCAATTCTAATTTCGAATCCGATTCAATTCCAATCTCACTAAACTTATATTTGGTACTCTTGAACAAAATCGAGAATGAATTCTTCGCGTTTGCCGTTGCTATTTTCACCAAATGACGCCGTATTTTCTTACTTTAAATTAATAACGTTATCGAACTCAATCACCAGAAAGAGTCTTTCTTGAGATTGTACAACATTAACGATTTTAAACTACGTCAAAATCACATCGGGAGTAAAAAATATTTGACTTAATCGACGAGAGTCGAATTCATTTAGTTTAAAAAATATCCACCGAATTTGATTCCAATCGGGCGCTAGTGTCACTTTCAAGAGTACCAAATTTGCTCAAATTCGAGCTGCGATTGGATTTAGGATTGGAATAGAGATTCAAGAGTAGGCATACAGATCTACACAGGTAACTTATCATCACTATCACGCTTTTTTATTTTTTTGTGCATTAGGCCGACTACTGGCACTGAGTTCCTGGTCGTCCGTGGCCAGCCCGGCGAGTTACGCATTCACGTACCGTCCCTCCTTTTTTTTTTTCTTAGTGGTGGGCCATGGTCAGCGCGCCCGCCGTCCAGCTGCGTCCGGCGACAGAGTGGCGGCGCGTGGTCCCATGACCCACCCGTGGCACGTCACTTTCGTCGTTGTACCAACCACCGGTGCAGAGTTCTTTGACTTCAGTGGTCGGCCCGACGGAACACCTCGGTCGCGGGGTACCCTCTCCTCTCGACGTCGCGCGGTCAGACCATCTGCGGCTGATGGACTGAATCTCCGGTCCAGTTACTCGCGGCCACGGCTAGGGCGGCATCAAGTGCAGGTATTTGCATCTGCGCCGCCCGAGTCGCCGGAGGCAAACCACTTCGTCGTGGAGGCATTCCTCCCGCACGCGCTCCGCCGCCTCCTTCCACGAGACGACTGCAGGGTAGAAGGCGGCAACCGCGACCCAGTTCCTGATGCTGCCAAGCATCTCCCTAACGATGGTTGGCAGCGTCAACTCAGCTCCGATGATTGCGACGAGTTCACGACACTGCTTAGCCCTAAGCCCCTCCCTCCCTAACGCCACTTCCGGGTCGTCGCCCTCACGCGGTCAGCCTCTCTGCCAGTGACGGACTATGCCTTGGTCCAGTTACCCGATCACCATCACCCTGCTCTTATTCTAATTACTTGGGGGTCGATACAGTGTGTACTCTTCTTTCATAGAACATATTGCAAAAGTTATTGCCAATATTTTTATGACCGGCTGCCTGCCTGACGTCAACCATTCTTGGGAATGTAATTGTTGACCGGACAGCATTAGATGGAGTTGGCCAAGGTTCTTAAAAAACTGGTAGTCTTCTTTTACGACGCCCACGAGCAATGTCAAGATTGGTAGTATATGTAGCCACCACTATACGGCTTACATTATAAAGATAACTCCATATTATACAATGAAAAATTATTAGTTTTTTGTATTGTGTATATTTTACCTTTATGGACATCATCATCATCATTTCAGCTCATGATACGTTGCACTGTTGAGCTCGAGCCTCCGCCACAACAGGAAGGAATTTGACCTAATATACCACGCTGGTCAGACGTATTGGTACAGGGTTTTATTTAGAGTTTTCCTTCTCTTACATAGATGTTATATGTATAATTAAGCCCTTAGTCGTATATTACGATACCTACGGGTATGAGAGGGGCGGTGAATTGTAATCTTACTCCGTCACCACACGGAAAAGGACATTATGTAAATCAAATTTTATAAATATATCTTTTTTGTTTGTTTTGTAAGGCATAAGTCCTCTTTTAGTTAGCCTTGATTTTCTTATTTATTACTAGCTGACCCAACAGACGTTGTTTTGTTCAAATAAAATAAAAAGAATTCGCCTTAAAATCGATAGCAGCGCTACCTATTGGGTCCAATTATTAATCTAAACCATTCTCGAATCCACTGGAGTACATACAAAAATATCATCAAAATTTGTCCAGCCGCTTAGGAGTTTCAATTACAAACACACGAATAGAAGATTGACAAAGATAAAATGGCAATATAAAGAGGTAAGCTTACAATAGAGAGGTCTTAAGAAAATACTGATTCTCTCATTATCAAGCAGGATTAAGTCTCATAAAACATGGACCAATCTGAGAAAACTTTCGAAATACTTTACTCTTAAATTGACTGTTATTGAATGGGAATGAGCATAGAAAAAACGTTTTTTTTTTGTGTATATGACTTGTTATTGAACTTTGAAAACCAATTCTATTAAACCTCGTTTATTTATTTACATTTGAAAATATACGAGAGTATTTTATTAATCTATACCAATAAATAAAATTGGAGTGTCTGTTTGTAATGTCAAAATAATAGGCTTTTTTCATGCTCACACGGTTATTTGCACGACACCTATACCTAAAATAGCAATTAAAAAATTTTTGTCTGTCTGTCTGTCTGTTCCGGGTAATCTTCAAAACGGCTGGACCGATTTCAAAAATTCCTTCACCAATGGAAAGCTATAATATTAGGGCGTAAATTAGGCTATATTTTATCCCGGTATTCCCACGGGAACGGGAACTACGGGGGTAAAACAATTATAACCTATAACCGAAGCGAAGCGAGGGCGGATTGCTAGTATAATATAAAAATCATGGTTCCACTGTTGGAAATTAATATCACGCTAATGGTTAAATGAAGAAACAAGAATTAATACAGTCTAATTTCTCGAGCACTGTCAGCGGAAAATAGAATTGTTTGAATAGGTAGTAGGCATATTATCAGGACGCGAACAATGGTTTTAATCTCCGTTGCCTAAGTAATAAAAAGACTTTTGCAAGAAAAGCCTATGCTTTGTTGGCCGTTGTGATTTTCCAATGAAGAAATACACTATATTTTAAGTGATTTCATCCGATGGAGGGTGAAATTTTATACTAATATGTGCGCATACGTACTAGGAACATACTGCTTCTTATAGTGATTCCTGAAGTGTGTCGGATTAAAATGAAAGATTATGATAACATTTTTAAGAATGTTTGAATACTTAAGTATTTAGGGCAATTATCCACTAGTTCTAAGCAGTTTTGTAGATGTGAAACATTTATAGGCGAGGGTGAACCTGATCGTTGGCGTGGTGTTAACGCCACGCTTGGATATGTACATTTTTATAACGAAACCATAACCTGTTTTAGAATTTTGTACAATGCCATCTAGTGAGCTCAAAATAAATTATTAACTAAAACACATACCTATAGTGTTTACCAAAGAAAATAAATGTTTATTCACAGTCACTATTTCCTTCACTTTTGCAATCTTAACTTCAGTTGCAGACGTTGATACTACCAGAGCGAGGCAAATTTCCATCACATCTCGACCGTTTTTGAATACTTTTTACCACTCATAAGCACGTATTTTTGATAAAGTCGATTCACCGAAGGCCTTCTGTAACATTTTCAGTGACTCGGAATACGAAATGCCATTGGCGATGCAAAATTTAAGACAAACTCTTTGTTCGATGTTTTTGTCCATTATGAAATTCGCAATACACCTTAAAAATGATATAACTAAAAACAGCACTGTATTTAATATAAATAACAGATGCAAATCAAACTATGCGCCAAAATGGCAAACAGTTGTGCCAATCTAACAACAACAAAAAAAAAACAAAAATTTGAATTTGGAACCATAAACAAATCATCCATTCCCAATACTGTCTTGACTGAAGATATTATGACAATTTATTAATTTAATAACGGGAAAAACCAAAGCATATATATTTTCTGTGAATGTAATTATTGGAACAATGCTGACGAGTGTCCAAAATGTCATAATAGTAATATTCAATTAAGCAAGTCTGGCCGTATATATTTATTTTACGTTTCTAATGATTGGTTTTCCGTGTGGTGACGGAATAAGAATACAATTCACCACTCCCTCCCTATCTTGCCCGTGGTTGTTGTAAGAGACGACTAGTGGATTTAATACGCATGTAACATCTATGTTATATGCGTCTTAAATCCCGTCCTCCTTAAGTCGCCTGCAAGAGAAGGAAATCTCGAAATAAAATCACTCACCAGCATAGCCGCAGCAGTAAGAGTATAATTCACCAACACCGTTCTTGCTCGAGAGTGTTGTAAAAGATGGGTAAGGCAATATAATATGCCAATAATTTCTATGCAAGAGAATTAAAACTCGACAAAAACCCTATGCCAACACGTCTGACCAGTGCGGTATAGACGTATAGTACGTCAATTGCCCTACCATTGTAAAGATCTGGTCCCAAAAGTGGGACTTTTTTTGCTTTTATATAGGGGTCTCTATCTTGAATAAATAAAACATGATTTTACAATACAAAAAAACACAAGTTCAAACACATCATCATCATCATCATCTCAGCCCATATATGCCCCACTATTAGGCTCAGGCCTCCATTATAATGGGAGGGTTATTGACCTGCTATTCCACGCTGGTCAGACATGTTGGAATAGGGTTTTGTTTCGAGTTTTCCTTCTCTTACACAGATTTTATATGCTTATAACATCCCTTAGTCATTTTTTACGACATCCACGGGCAAGATAGGGAGTGGTGAATTGTACTCTTAATCCATCACCACACGGAATTCAAACACATAAAAGCCTTAAATAATAGGTTTCTTTCATTCGCTTTATTACAGTCACTAAAAATAAAAAATACTTTCAGTATCTATAACGGAAATATTCGAGTTAAGAAGAAAAGAAGTTCAATTTAATATTTATGCCGTTAAATAATTTATGTGACGTAATATCCATTTTTTGAACCCAAAGAACCTTTGAAATTTCATTTCCAAACAAAAATAAGAGTAAATTGCGAACGAACAATATTCGTATATATCTAGAAAGAATACTTTTATAAGGACAAAGTGAATAAAATGTTTTATAAATCTCACACAAACGGTGGATTCGGATCTAGGCAACATTAAAGAATTGCGAAAATTTATTGCCTTCAATAATACATTTTTAGATTCGTCAAGCAGTAACATAAATAAAATTAATTTAAAATGAAAGCTCATTCTTATGTCCTTCCACTTTCTCTTGAATAAAAATAATTGTGACTTAACGCGAACGAACTTAACTCTTGGACTTTCACTAGACGGTGTTATTATGCGCCAGACTGAAACGGATTGGTACATTTAAAAATAAAATGAACAAGGCATATGTTATGAATTTAAAGTATAAATTAATATTTTAAACAAAACATATTTTGGGGAACACAATCCTTCCGTGACCATAAACGACGAAAAGTGTACGAAACCCCAGGAAAATAAAAATCAAATACAAACGCGATTAAAGCCTTGAAATAGTTTTAATTAAGGCGTCAAATAATCGCGTAAATATCAGAAATCAAATATTGTAGACATAATATTTTGAAAAAGAGTATAGAAAGAACGTATTACCAATTATTCACATTTTGACCATAATGCAAATCTGAACTTTGTACTTTGTATTCTTCGTCACCACACAAATGAACGGATAGATATGTTAGGAACGCATTACAATAACTTGGCAATTATACATAAATTTAAATTTAATACTTATATAATATTCAAGTATTTTACATGAGTCTCTAGACATGTTTATTCTAATAAAATGTAATTAACATTATTTCATTTGTTTTTGCGTACTGTGTAATATTTATTAGATCTAACAACTGAAAAGGGTTATCTTTTCATATAAACTTTACCTGAAGACAAAAGGCTGCCTATTCAAATGAAGGTAACATCTGCTCTTAGTACAAAATGCTAGGTTCTCATATATTTACTTTATTACAGCATACATCTGCCTTAATTTTAACATATTTGAAGTAACAAAGTCTTTTATGACATTTAAGCTACGTTACATGTTAGACAATAATACAGTTACAGTTTCGATATTTAAATATATTCTTTAATCATCATCATTTCAGCTCATATACGTCCCATTGTTGAGCTTGAGTCTCTGCCATAATAGGAGGGAAATTGAGGACAATTTAAAAACGTTACTATACCATGCTTTTCAGAAAGGTTGATCTCTTGCATGGATGTTGTATGCATATTATGATGCACGGGCAAAATTAGAACCACTCCCAATCTTAATTATATTCTTGAATTGTATTCTTACTCCTCACCACACGGATGTGATTCGAAAACGATTCTTTCGCAAATGATTCTTCTTCTGGAAATAATTCTTTAAGAATATGGATTAATCTCCAAAAAATAGTCTAATAGTCCTCCAGCACTTCTAACAGTATCTATAACAAAATAATAAAATTTAAAAGTTTATTAACTTAAATAAAAGTACATATTGCGATTGCTATTCTATTACGTATTTCGAATTATATTTTTTTTATTTCACTATAGTAGCTAGTCAAATGAATTAGCATTTTTTTTTTTTTTTTATGGGTGGGCTATGGTAAGCGCACGCGCGGTACAGTCCGTCCGGGGCGATGAAAGGACGGCGCGCGGGCCCATAACCCACCCGTACCCACGTCACCTCGTTGTTGGGCCGACCACCGGAGCAGATGTGACTTGTCAGTGGTCGGCCTGACGGAATACCCTTTCGGGTAACCTCACCTCTCGACGTCCTGGGACGTCGGTCGCCGTCGCGCGGTCAGCCTCTCTGCGAGTGACGGACAACTCCCTGGTCCGATCACCCGCGGCCTCGGCTAGGGCGGCATTAGGCGCAGATACTCGCACTTGCGCCGCCCGAGTCGCCGGCGGCGGAACGTGTCGCCGAATAGGAGCTCTACTCGCACACGATCCGCCGCCTCTTTCCGTAAGATTACGGCCTCACAGAAGGCGGCGACCGCGTCGCAGTTCCTGACGCTGACGAGTATCTCCCTGGTCGGCAGCGCCAGGTCGGCACCGATAATTGCGACGAGTTCACGGTGATCTCCCTCCCATGCAGCACACTCCTCGAGCGTGTGCTGCGCCGTGTCCTTGTCGCAACTGCAGTGGTGGCAGGACGGTGTGCTCTCCCTCCTGACAATCTTGTGCAGGTACTTCCCGAAGCAACCGTGCCCCGTCAGCATCTGCACCAGTCGGAAGGAAAGCACCCCGTGCATCCGCTCCAACCACTCCATCAGCACCGACCGGAGGGCCTCGACGGTCCTGACACCGTACCGAGGACTCTCCAGCCGGATTGCCCAACGGGCAATGACTTCTCGGCGGGCGTCGACCCGCCAGGCGGTGTTCTCTTTGATGGAGACCATGCCGCCGCGGGCGCGCGTCTCCGAGACCCGCCGATAAATGTCGGCGAGCATCTCCGCCTCCAGGTCCCACGGGGGAGTTCCGGCCAGGAGGCACGCTGCCTCCGTCGCCACCGTGCGGTAACCCCGTATGGCCCTGATCGCCATGACCCTCTGTGGTCGCCACAGGAGGGCCCTAAAACGGACGTTCAGGGAACCCGCCCTTACCTGTGCGCCATACAGGGCCATCGACCGGATCACCCCCACGTACAGCTGTCGGCACGTAGCACTAGGTCCGCCCACATTCGGCATCAGCCGCGAAAGGGCGGACGCCACGCTGACAAGCCGGGGAACAAGTCGACGGAGATGCTCCCGGAACCAAAAATGCCCGTCGAGCACCAGGCCCAAGTACTTCATGTGGGCCTGGATGCTGATGGTGACCGACTTCACGGTGATCGAAGCGCCGGCGGGAGGCCCGGCGGTACGGAGGCCATGGAACAAAAGGGCCTGAAAATGAATTAGCCTAAAGTTTTGTTTCATTTACATCTCTTGCATCGATTGTTACTTGCATTTGAATTCTCTTAATCATTTTTACGACACTTACGAAAAAAAATTGTCGGTGAAATGTATTATTACCTTGTTATCACACAGATTTTTGCAATAATTTAACAAACGTAGATGCTTATGAGTAAGTAAATCTTAATCCTAACAAATATTATAAATGCGAAAATAAGTTTGTTTGTTACATTTTCACGCTTAAGCCACTAAACCAAATTAAATTAAATTGCGTGAAAATTTACTTTCGCAAAGTTGAACTATTATCGCAAGGGCACATATTACCGGGACAAAAAATATCAAGGAAATTCTCCATCATTGTGACAATTTGCATTCAAATCTGGTCGCTGATAAAGTAGCTTTCAACTGATTAAAGAATTTTTAAAATCGGGACAACGTCCAATGGTTTTACTTGATAATTTTACATTGCCGTTCCCTTGGGAATACCGAGATAAAAATAGCCTACATATGTTGTTCACTAACAATATAGCTTTCCATTAATGTCAAAAAATTTAAAATTGCTTAACACGTCGTAGTTTAACTCGATTAGTTCTCGTTCCCATTGGGCATATCGAAATAAAAATAGTCCACATTTGTTACTCCCTGATAATATGGCTTTATATCGGTAAAAAAAATTTTAAAATCGATTAAATTCCCGTTGTTTCACCGGCGTTGTTCCCGTTTCCGTGGGAATATCGGGCTAAAATATAGCGTATGTTATTCGCCGATAATACGGCCGTCTTCTGTGACAGATTTTTAAAAATTGATTAAATGACAGGGGTTTCACCAATATTGTGCCCCTTTTCGTGGGAATACTGGGATAAAATATAGCCTAAGTTACTCATTATAAATGTAGCTTTCCACTGATTAAAATGTCTTTAAAATCGGCTAAGTCTAAGCGAGAGAGCATAATAAATAGACAAACAAACGTATAATATTAGTTAGAATTAGGATTGTTCGTTTATCAGATTCCTAATCGCGTAGCTTCGCTGTCGTCATGATCACAAAGGTAGAACTTTTATTTATGATGCATTAATAGTAGCCAGAGGTATCATAAATTATTGTCAAGTCTTTAAAATCTTATGACATAGTTCAATTTCAAGAAGTTGGATTTTATTTTATTTTGTATTTATTGCAAGCGGTGGCAAACGAGCAAACAGCACACCTGATGGTAAGTGTTGCTGCCGCTCATGGACCTTTGCTAGGCCGCTGCCTACCGTGAAGAAAGTGAAGGGAAGTGTGAATGCGTGCGACAAGGCTCCGTGAAACTAAAGGCATCACCAAAACCCACCACACGTAAACACCCTCAGAAGTTGGGCTTCCGGTTCTCTCGCTCAATGAACGAAGCGCAGTAAAAATTGCTACTACTCAGACGTCGATTTTCTGCGAGAGTGTAAATAGTATTTGTAGAAAGTATGTTCAATGACAAAGTGTTAATCAGTTGGTTATCGACTCCACTTATGACGCACTAACAAGAGAATCACGATCGCATTCCACTTGTTGAATGAAAAAAAAAATCCTCAAGAAATAATATATTACTCATTATCATCAGTTAACTAATTCGTAATTTTTAACAAGTCATGCTTTCAAGGCGTTATACAGTATACGTAGAATATGCCAAAGATGACGGCATCTCATGGATTATTGCGCCTTTTATTGAATGTCCACTATGTATTATATTGTGGAATCGATTGAAACTGTGACAATGTTGGGTCAATTTATAAGGTTGCCATTCATAATTGTTGGTTCATTGAAAGAGGACATAGTAATTGCCAATTTAGAAGTAGTATATACTAAAGTATATACTGATCCTAACCATTCCTACACGTATTTTATTCTAAAGGAAATTCTCTAACGTAGTCCTCTCCATCCCTATCTCATGGAGCTTAAGTCAAATATATAAATTTCGTTTTTTAAATATGCACAATGTACATTACCAACTAATTGCTTTTTTTTTCAAATATACATTAAAATCCATAAACTTAATAAAAATCAATTATTAAACCAATTTAAATTAAGCTCCAAATATGAATTTGAATATTAAAGGAAAAAGAAAATGTATAACAAAAAATTAGTTTTATAGGTATAATTATTTAAACAAGAAATCCTTGTGTGGCGACGGTTTTAGAAATACACAATTAGCGAACGAAAATTTACCTCCTCTGTGTCATGCTGTTGCGGTAAAAAGATGCTAATTAAAAAAATAGAAACACCAAAATAATAATGTCTTAGAACGTCTATCTATGTCAACGTATAAATAAATCTTGTATCTGGGAATAAAATCTATGACCATTGAAACGTTAGGCATCTTTGTTTAAGTTACTACGATATTGATTTATAAGTTCATATTGGTGATCTAAAGATGTGTTATAAAATGAAACTACTAGCTTTTCTTTTTAAATTGGTTTCAAGAACATTATGTTTCCAAGATGTAATCACAGTAATGTTTATCGCGTTTCGTATTTATAATGTTAGTAAGGATGTTGACGGACTATCACACATAGTCACGTGAACATCTGAAATCAATTTCAGTTCATTGAATGGACCATAATAGAAATGAAATTTTATACTAGCTACGAGAAATATGTACAGATATGTAAAATATTTTTATATTCCATTTTATTTTTGCTTTATCAAATTCATTGAAATTTTCATGTCGTTTGTCTGTTTGCGATGCATCACACGTTTTCTCAATTTAGTTTTAGACGGGGTCATTATACTTTATATGGATCCTTTTGGCTGTTTACGAGAAAAGAATATTTAGATTTTGATTACAAAATTATTCACGTGGTTTTTTTTTTCTTTTTTGGGGTGAGTTTCGGTCGGCTCGCTCTTCGCACCACTCCGTCCGGGGCGACAGAGGGGCGTAAGCACGTAACCCACCCGCGATGCACGTCGCCTTCGTCGCTGGGCCGACCACCGGAGCAGGGTGACCTGACGTCAGTGCTCGGCCCGACGGAATATCCCCTATTTGGGGTACCCTCCCATCGATCGACGTATCGGGGAGGACGTCGGTCTTTCTTCACGTGGTTGGCCTCGCAGCGGGTGACGGACTAATTCCCCGGTCAAGTCACCCGCGGTTTCGGCTAGCTAAATATTCTGATGGTAGCTAAATTAGAATAAAAGTCGCTACTACCTTAAGAATATAGTTAAAGACGATTAAGAGTTGTAACATCTATGAATAACCGCTATGAAAAGATGGATAACTCTAAATGAAATACTATATCAATCTGCTTGACCAGCGTGTTATAGGCAGTAAATCCAATTTCTCTTCTATTGTTGATGAGGCTCGAGCCCAGCAGTGGGATGTATCTAAACTGAGATGATGATAGTTCAATCATAAGATAAAAAGTAACGTAAAACTCTCTTGTAGTAATATTAAAATATTATCACCACGAAAAATGAACACGTGGCTGTTTTTATATTAAATCATCATAATAATCTAATTAATTTATTAATTTAATATATAAAACAAGTACTTACGTTTCCCGTGTGGTGACGTAGAAAGAATACAATTCATCATGCCCGTGGGTATCGTAAAAGACGACTAAGGATTTAGATATGCAAACAATATTTATGCAAGAGAAGCGAAACTCGAAATAAAAAGCTATTCCAGCACGACTGATTATCATCATTTCAGCCTATCACCGTCCACTGCTGGACGTAGGCCTCCCTCCTGTTACGCCACAAAGTGCGGTCCTGTGCCGCCTGCATCCAACGACGCCCAGCAACTTTCACCAGGTCGTCGGTCCACCTTTTTTGGGGCGTCCTACACTGCGTCATCCGATATGTGGTCGCCACTCGAGAACCTTTCTTCTCCAGCGTTTATCGATTCGTCGAGCGATGTGGCCTGCCCATTGCCACTTCAGCGTGCTAATTCTTTGTGCTATGGCGGTTACAGTAGTTACGATCAGGTATAGTAGTTCAATTTCTCTCTTATTGTAGAGGAGGCCTGAGCCCAACAGTGGGTCGATGTGAGCTGAGGTGATGATTATTATCATGATTTATCATAATTATTAGTTGAAACGTCAAAGAATCCTTATTATCTCGTATTGCTTATTTATCAGTCAAGTTCAACTCACTGCTAGTAGTCACTTATCGACATTTCCTAAGAAAAATATAACTATTTAGGCTTTAGAGAGAAAAGTGATACGTATATTTAGTCTTAATCATAATAGTAAAAATAATAAATAGTTTCTCATTAGCGATAAATTTAATTAATGCTATTAAAAATAAATTAAAATATTCAAAATGCTTGTTTATAAGTTCATCGTTCAGTCGTTAATGATTACAAGAATGTATGTATGTATTAAAATTAATAGCAGCCTTTAATATTATTTGAATTAATTAATCTTTAAAACTTCTGAAATAAGTGTCGCCTTTAGAAAGAAATATTTGTGGTAGTGTTTATGGTATTAAGTCAATTGCATTAAGTGAGAGCGCGGGTAATCGGACCGGGGATCAGTTCGTCAGAGAACGTACTCGAAAGGCCACAGAAGTTAAAGAATCGGATCCAGTGATTGTCTTTATGTTTATAGGCCGATCACTGGAACCGATACGGCAGGTTATGGGCGACAAATCGTCCTTTCGTCGACCGGGACTTCATACGATTTCAAAAATATGCCTATTAAATTAATATTAATGATTATTATGTTAATTGCAGTATCATCATCATCATCATTTCAGCTCATAAACGTCCCACTGCTGGGCCCGATCCTCCTCCATAATAGGAGTGAAATTGACCTTACTATACCATGCTGTTCAGACAAGTTGGTATAGGGTTTTGTTTCGTGATTTTCATCTCTTGCATAGATATGCGTAATATATCCCTTAGTCGTCTTTTACGACACTCGCGGGGATGTGAGGGGGGGGGGGGGGTGATGAATTGTATTCTTACTCCGTCACCACACGGATGAACATGAGTATAAGGATGTGTAATTAGATAATTAAATAACTCGCTAGTTTTCTATAATAGACTTTAACTAATTTATACTGCCTAAATAAAAAGTAATGCATGAATATAAACCAAAATATTATTAATAAGAAGCTAAATCCTTAAGGTTTTGAATAATAGCGCGCAATGAAATGAAAAATTTAGACGATAAAATGTAGTTATAATTTTATGGGTAACATTTTAAGAAGCTTATTTGAAAATTCAAATTTAAGTAGTAAAGATAATATTTTCAAATATGGAATGGAGTTCAATTTAATTATATTTAATTTATACTAAATATTATTTCATATTATATTGACTTTCCGTGTGGTGACGGAGTAAGAATACAATTCACCGTATTTTAAACCGTTTACAATAGACCATTAAAGGACATAATATGCAAATACTATCTATACAAGAGAAGGCAATTTGATATAAGATCTTATGCCAAATCGTCTGAGTCGCGTGACACAGTAGAATATTTTCCCCTATATTGCCGAGCCCATCAGTGAGACGTGTATGAGTTTGTTTTGGGTGGAGTATGATCGTCCGTTCCGTCCGGGTTGACGAAGGGGCCGGCGGCCCCATAATCCACCGTCTCCGTCTCCTTCGCCATTGGTCTGACCACCGGTACCGAGTTCTCATCCGTAGCTAGCCTGGAGGGATACCTTTTCAGGTACCCCTCCTTTCTAAAACTCTTCCCAAAACTCGGCTAGGGAGACGTATATAAGCCGAGACGACGATAGCGATACTGTGATATGCGCTCACTTAGCGCTATTACCAAAATGCTTCTCTCTATAAAATTTTGTTTTTTCATTATTAGATAAATTTGTTGGTGATTGTAATACTTAGGTAATCCTGACTTAATGATGACTTTTAAATAATTTTAAACATAAGTGTTATTTCCGGATATCTATACATATAAACAGCGCATACATATGTATTTACATAAATTGTAGTGTGTAATTTGTAGTGTCTGTGAGTAACACAAATCCAACGTTTGATGCACGCTGCCATTAGTTTGCTTTTAACGCTACGTGAAGTGGATGTTGATTGGTCTGAAAGGCGACGCAATTTACGTATAAAATGGTGACGGAACGGGTGATGACGGTATGGGATTAATGACGCTGCAATACTATTACTATTCTCGCCATATTATTCATACATGGCTCATATGGTAGTGGTAGGACCACACTGTTGACAGTTGTTATATGTATAATATTTGGTTGGAATATTTTTGTTGTATTTTTGTCGAATTTATTTAGATATATATTAATAAAAAATAAAAATTAAATAATGAATAATATTTAAAAATTACAGAAAGAGAATAATAATAACACCGAGATTCGATCCGACACTGTTTGAATGCCAAAACAAAACAAAAAGAGAACTGGACAAGTTTCCAACTGAGCTATCGTAAATGACGTTCACAACGAAATTTGAATTCATATTCTTTTAAAATTTAATGTCATTGTATTGTTTTGCTAAATACACCGACAAAACAACATTTGCTATAAATTAAACCTAGCTAGATCGATTTTTGGACGTGAAACCTCTAGTATGCCAAGTTTCATCAAAATCGTTGGAGCCGTTTCCGAGATCCTGAAAAAAAATATATATATAATAGGTCTTTACCTATGTAATTGCCGTTCTGCAGTACTGGCCATTGCAAACCAAAATAATTTTTGTTTGGTTAAGAATTCAAATTAATTTTATTTTAAAATATGGAATTCATTTTCCAAAAGTAGTCATTTGTTTATTAATTAATGTTACGTTTTCATCGCATTTCAATCTTTTTCGTCATCATGGATACGTTAAAATTTCGAGTAATTATGGAATATGAGTATCGTCGTGGCAGCAACGCGGCACAAGCGCCACGCAACATCAACGACGTTTACGGAGCTAACACTACAAACCAACGCACCGCCTGTTATTGGTTTGCTCGCTTCCGTTCTGGAAATTTCGACCTGAAAAATGAACCTCGCGGTCATCCGAAGACTTTGGTCGACAATGATAAATTAAAGGCGATTGTGGAAGCCGATGATACACAATATACAGCTGAATTAGCAGCAGCTTTCGACGTTAGCGTCAAAACAATATTGGTCCATTTGCGTCAAATTGGCAGGGTAAGAAAGCTTGACAAATTGGTGCCCCACGAACTCAATGATCGCCAGCGCGAAGTACGCGTCGAGACATGCCTTACATTGCTCAACAGACACACAAATGAGGGCATTTTAAAACGCATTGTTACTTGCGATGAAAAATGGATTCTGTTTGATAACCGCAAACGCTCAGCAAGTTGGATGGATCCTGGTTCAGCACCTAAACAATGCCCTAAACGAAAACTTACCCCTAGAAAAGTGATGGTCATTGTTTGGTGGTCTAGCGCCGGTGTGCAGCTTCTTACCAAACGGGGTGAGCATTACTGCAGATGTGTACTGTGAAGAACTGAACACAATGATGGAGAAGCTGGCACATCTCCAACCAGCATTGGTCAATCGCTCGTCTCCGCTGCTCCTGCACGACAATGCGCGACCTCATACTGCACAGCAGACGGTCTCTAAGTTGCAAGAACTGGGGTTGGAAGCTCTCCGTCATCCGCCATACTCACCAGACCTTGCGCCTACAGACTACTTCTTTTTCCAGAATTTGGATAACTTTTTGGCGGGAAAGAAATTCAATACCCGAGAGGCAGTACAAAATGCCTTTAAAGAATTTGTTACCTCCCGTCCAGCTGATTTCTTTAAGAAGGGCACCAATAAACTGCCGCTGCATTGGCAAAGATGCATTGATTGCATGGGTGATTACTTCGATTAATACAAATAAAAAATACATGAAAAATAATCGTTTAATTTTTTTCATATAAAGATATAAGATTTATAAATATTATACTTTTATATTTAAACCGTGTGGTGGCGGAGTAAGTAAGTAAGTAAGCAATTCCCCATCTCTTGCCCGCGGGTGTCGTAAAAGCCAACTAAGGGTGTGCATATAACATTGTGCATATAACAACTATGCAAGAAAAGGAAAACTCGAAATAAAACCCTATATCAATCCGCCTGACCAGCGTGGTAGTTCAATTTCCCTCCCGATGTAGGAGGTTCGAGCCCAGTAGTGGAAGGTATATGAGCTGTGATGATGATATTTATAATTTATTATATGGGTAGGTCACGTCATAATGAACTCTGCATCTTGAGTCGATATCAAGTAATTGGAACAAAACAGGATGATGATTAATATAAAATATACGACACTCACGGTAAGAGAGATTGCGAGCACACGAAAAGCATATGATATACATATATTAAACTAGCTGACCCAACAAACGTTGTTCTGTTCAAATCTGTAAAAAAATAGAAAATTGAATTCTTCTTGAAATCGATCATAGCACCACCTACCGGTTCCAATTATTAATCTAAACCGAATGGTTTGGATGTTCCGAATGGCCATTCCGATGGATATGAATTCTCATATCCATCGGAATGGCCACAAAAATCCAAAAATCATCAAAATTGGTCCAGCCGTTAAGAGGGAGTTCAATCACAAACACACGAACAGAAGATTTATATATATATATATATATATAAATAGAAAAGTTTATATAGTCCAAAAAATGGTTAGATTAGAAAAGTATATATGAAAGTTAAGTTTTTTTAAATTTTATAATTTTCTGCGCAACTTTCTTATTTTTTTTGCCCGGAAATGCCTTTGACGAAATCGGTGAAGTCGTTCTCAAGTTATGTTATTGTCCTGCCCAAACAGCGCCACCTACCGGGTCCAATTGTTAATTAGATTCAACCATCCTTGAATCCCTTTGAACATATACAAAAAATTTCGTCAACATCGGTGCAACCGTTTAGGAGGAGTTCAGTGACATACACACGTACGCTAGAAATTTATATATAAGAATAGCTGACCAACACACGTTGTTCTGTTCAAACCTGTAAAAACATAGAAAATTGAATTCTGGTTGAAATCGATCGCAGCGCCACCTACCGGTTCCAATTATTGATCTAAACCGAATAGTTTAGATGTTCCGAATGGCTATTCCGATCGATTGGAAAATTGATATCCATCGGAATGGCCACAAAAAATCATCAAAATTGGTCCAGCCGTTTAGGAGGAGTATAATTACAAACACACGAACATAAGATTTATCCTTACTAATATTATAAATGCGAAAGTAACTCTGTCTGTCTGTCTGTCTGTCTGTCTGTCTGCTACGCTTTCACGTCTAAACCACTGGACCGATTTTGATGAAATTTGGTACAGAGATGGACTAAAGCTTGAGAAAGGACATAGACTACTTTTTATCGCGAAAAAATGGGTATAAGGGGTTGAAATAGGGGATGATATTTTGTATGGAAATTCGTCATTTTTGATGATAGAACCGTGAATCTTTGTATTAAGGCATCTGATAATAAATAAATATTCGTTCTAGCGTTTTGGTAGTTTCACTTACATGGGGATGAAATTCAACCCCTAAAATACCAAAAGCATACAGCCGAAACCACTGGGCCTAGAAACGTATTTTTTTTACACCATCGTATTTCTTGGGGTGCACGAGTACTAGCAAAGGATTTTTGGAAATTCACCCCTTTAAGGGGTTGAAAAGCAAATAGCCTTTCACGTCGAAACCGATTTTGATGAAATTTGGTACAGAGATGGACTAAAGCTTGAGAAAGGATATAGGCTACTTTTTATCGCAAAAAAATGGGTATAAGGGGTTGAAATAGGGGATGACATTTTGTATGGAAATTCGTCATTTTCGATGATCGAACCACGAATCTTTGTATTGAGGCACCTAATAATAAATAAATAATTATTCGCTCAAGCGTTTTGGAAATTCCATTTACATGGGGATGAAATTCAACCCCTAAAATACCAAAAAGCATACAGCCGAAACCACTGGGCATGGAAACGTATTTTTTTTTACACCATCGTATTTCTTGGGGTGCACGAGCACTAGCAAAGGATTTTTGGAAATTCACCCCCTTAAGGGGGTGAAAAGCATATAGCCTCTCACGTCTAAGCCGATTTTGATGAAATTTGATACAGAGATGGACTGAAGCTTGAGAAAGGATATAGGCTACTTTTTATTGGGAAAAATGGGTATAAGGGGTTGAAATAGGGGATGATATTTTGTATGGAAATTCGTCATTTCGGTGATAGAACCGTGAATCTTTGTATGAAGGCACCTGATAATAAATAAATAAATATTCGTTCTAGCGTTTTGGTAGTTTCACTTACATAGGGATGAAATTCAACCCCTAAAATACCAAAAAGCATACAGCCGAAACCACTGGGCATAGAAACGTACTTTTTTTATACCATCGTATTTCTTGGGGTGCACGAGTACTAGCAAAGGATTTTTGGTAATTCACCTCCTTAAGGGGTTGAAAAGCACAAGTAACCCTGCTCCGGTGGTCGGTCCAACGACGAAGGCGACGTGGTGTTCGGGTAGGTTGCGGGCGTTGCGTGCTTACGCCCCTCTGTCGCCCCGGACGAAGTGGTGCGAGGAACGCGCTGACCGCAGTTCACCCCAAAAAAAAGGGGATTGAAAAGCATATAGTCTTTCACGTCGAAACCACTTAACCGATTTTGATGAAATTTGGTACAGAGATGAACTAAAGCTTGAGAAAGTATATAAGGCTACTTTTTATCGCAAAAAAATGGGTATAAGGGGTTGAAATAGGGGATGACATTTTGTATGGAAATTCGTCGTTTTCGATGATCAAACCACGAATCTTTGTATTGAGGCACCTAATAATAAATAAATAATCATTCGCTCAAGCGCTTTGGAAATTCCATTGACATGGGGATGAAATTCAACCCCTAAAATAACAAAAAGCATACAGCCGAAACCACTGGGCATGGAAACGTATTTTTTTTTACACCATCGTATTTCTTGGGGTGCACGAGCACTAGCAAAGCATTTTTGGAAAATCACCCCCTTAAGTGAGTGAAAAGCGTATAGACGAAACTCTTGGAGCTAGGAACGTAAAACTTTCTATGCAATTCGCTTTCCTTTGTTTTAAGTGAGCTCTAAGAAATTATTTTATTAAAATCAACTCCTAAAGGGGTGCAAAATATATAGCCGAAATCATTAGGCTGAGAAACATGGAATTTTGTATAAAGTTGCCTTTCTTGGGGGAAGAGAGATTGTTGCAATTTTAGCCCTAAGGGGGTGAGAAGCGTTTAACCGAAATCACTGAGCCTAGGAAGGATCATTTTAGTACGCGGTTGGCTTTCTTGGATTACCCCCAGATTTTCTTAGTGCTCACTTACCAAGCACTATGAAAAAAATTTTGGCGAGGATAAGCGAGCTCTAACAAAGAATTTTTGGCAATTCAACCCCTAAGAGGGTGAAAGCGTATAGCCAAAGATACCGGGCCTAAGAATGTGAAATTTTGTATACCGATTTCGGTTATTTGGGGTAAGCACGCACTAAGAAACAATTTTGGGCTGCCCCAAAAGGATAAAACGCATATAGTCGAAGACACCCAGCCAATGATATATCATCATTATCTTGCTCTTATCCTAATTACTTTGGATCGATGCGATATGTAGGTAGGGTACCTACTACTGCCATCGTAGATATATTGCAAAGGTTCTAGCAACATTTTATGACCTGGCCGACATTGTTGGCCAGACGGCATCACCAATTGGTCCAGGTCGATGTAAATCTTTGTCTTAGTAGTATTTTGCGATACCCACGAACAATGAAAACGTGGTAATATTTCTAGCAGCTACCAGACAGTAAGTTACAATCAAAATATTATTACAATTTTCTATCTCTACAAATAAATAAATTTGAAGCGTCTGTTTGTCTATCAAAATAATAGGTTTTATTTATGCTCACACAATACGGTCCAAATTTTTTTGTCTGTCTGTCTATTCGTTACAGGTAATCTTCAAAATGGCTGGACCGATATTGATTATATTTTACCATCAGGTCTACCAGTCGTACATAAGGAATAACTTAGACTATTTTATCTCAGGCTATATTTTATCCCGGTGTGGATGAATTAAGTCGATTTTAAAATTATTTCACTAATGGAAAGCTATTTTTAAGCGAGTAACATATTTAAGCTATTTTTATCCCGATATTCCTACGGGATCGGGTACAATGCCGGTGAAATCACGGGAATATAATGGTTTAAAAAATTAATTCACTAATGAAAAGCTATATTATCAGTGAATACCATATAAAGGCTATTTTCATCCCGGTATTTGCCCAGGAACGACAACTATACCGGGGGATGTTGACCAATTTTTAAAATTCTTTCACCAATGGAAAGCTACCTATGTTGTCAGCGAGTAGCATAGGCAATTTATATCTCTGATATTTCTGGGATTTATATATTTTTTTTTACCCATGTAAATTTATAATATCAGCAAGTTACATAGGCATTTTTTATCTCGGTATTGGCATGGGAATGGGGTCTACGTGAATGAAACTGCGGGTGTTTGATTGATATATTTTTTTTTCACCAATGGAAAAGTACGTTATCAGAGACTAAGGAAAGGCCACAATACCATCGTATTTGCACGGCAATCTGAACTACAAGGCTGGAAGTAATATTCAAATGTGAATGTTTGTGAAGATATTTGGATGTTTGTTACTCAATCACGCTTAAACTGTTGAGCAGATTTGGATGAAAATTGACACGTAGATAGAGTATTTCTTAAATTAAGAAATGTAATACTTTTTATGTCGATAATATTCTTTGCGATAATAGTTCAATATGCAAGTAAATTTTTACGCGGGCGAAGCCGCGGGCAGAAGCTAGTATATATATAAAGATAGAAAAGTTTATATAGTCGAAAAAAGGTTACATTAGAAAAGTATATATAAACATTAAATTTTCTTAAATTTTCTAATTTTCTGCGCAACTTTCTTATTTTTTTTTCCGTAAAGGCCTTTTTTAAATATTAGAGAACTTAAAAAAAAGGTGGACGCAATCGGTAAAGTCGTTCTCAAGTTATGTTATTGTCCTGCCCGAACAGCGCCATCTACCGGGTCCAATTGTGAATCTAAACCATCCTCGAATCCCCTTGAACACACACAAAAAATTTCATCAACATCGGTCCAGCCGTTTAGGAGGAGTTCAGTGACATACACACGTATACTAGAAATTTATATATAAGATATGTATATATACTCAAAGAATTTTGAGCTACATTCAAGATATGTCAAACGGAGCCCGGTTATCTAGTACAGATGTAGCAAAGAGTACTCTGTACTGTTCAAACAGATTATTATAGATCTAAGAACAAATGTATGAGAAACTAGAAAATATAGCGTTTTGGATATACGAGTAAGTATTCTCACTGAGAAAATGATTGAAACTGTTGATAAACTGTTGATATTTTGCATGCTACTTATATTCTACCCGTAAGTTTGAATATTTTTTATAATGGAAGGGAAATTGGCTTTTATAATATGTTAGCCAGAAACTTTGGTATAGATTTTTGTTTCGAGTGTTATTTTCATATTTTAATGTTATAAATAAAACATTTCGACGCGCAGTTGTTCCGTAAATATGGAAGTCATTAAAATATCTCAAGCAGCTATAAATGAGCGAAGTGTACAATAACGATTTTCCAGCCCATTGATCATTATGTTCTTTTCGTTTCATCATTAGATAGTCGAGTACGTGTGATGATTCAATATTAGTCGATAACCGAGGTATGTGTAAATATGATTTGGTCGCTGAATAACTTCTATGTTGACTCTGGTTGGGGGTCGTAACTCATCGATCACAGTTCTGTTGTTTGGTTTGTGAATATTTTTTTAGATTATTGTATAAACAGCGAATATTGTAGTGCTTGGAATAGCTTTTATGAAACTTATCAATTAATTTGAGTTCAAATAAAATGAAAAAAATGTTAACGTTAAGGTTTATTACCAAAAGAAGTCATTACATATTAATTTACATTAAGCAGTGATCCCCAAACTAGGTGACAAGGCCTGTATCTTGGGATTCGGAGTATAAGTTGATTTAATATATAAATATGTAAGATTATTCATAATTTGTTTTACATACAATTTTACAATTACATATAAAAGAAAGAAAGAAAGAAAGAAAAATAATTTATTACTCCTTCACGGGAGGGCAACATCACAAAAGCTCAAACAGTGAGTAGAATATAGAAAAACAATAAATTATAATAAAAAAAAAATACAAAAAGAAATTGATATCAACATTGGTTTTCCCTTCGTGAAAGAGAAAAAGGATTGCTGTTCAGCATAATGTTGAGGCATCTATTTTAAGAGAGATACCGCAACGCTGTTATTCTGCAGCATCCTGCGACGTCTGTCAGCAAAGTACAGGTAGCAGCCGAATATAATTAAACTAACAAATAGCAACTAACATATAGCTATTGCGAGACTAAAAAAACGGAGAATGACAATTTTTTCCATTAAGTGGACCTATGACCTGGTGAAAGTGGCTAGGCGTCGTTGGATGCAAGCGGATGGTGATAAGCCGAATGATGATGATGATAAATTTTACCTTATTGGTTTCAGTCGTCTTTCCTGCGTAGTTCCCGTTCCCGTGGGAATAACGGGATAAAATATAGCCTAGGTTACGCCCTGATATCATAGCTTTTCATTGGTGAAAGAATTTTTGAAATCTATCCAGTCGTTTTGAAGATTACCCGGAACAAACAGACAGACAGACAGACAAAAAAAATATAAAGTGTATTTTAGGCATATGTATAGTGCAAATAACCGTGTGAGCATGAAAAAAGCCTATTATTTTGACATTACAAACAGACACTCCAATTTTATTTATTAGTATAGATTGTATCATGTAATTTATTAATTTTTATTATCTTTTAGAATTTGTATATAGGACTTTAACATAGTTTTTTATTTTGTGTATATATACATATATGGATTTAGGCTTGAGATAAAGAATAATTGTTAATATTAGGGGTTAAAGTATTAAATTGCCATTTCATCCTGATAAATTAAAATAATTTTTTTTGTTCACAAAACAGATTTCTTTAATCGAAGTATTTACCCTCCGTTCTCTATACATTTCAGCCATCTAATTGGAAGATCATTTAAACCTTTGCGATAGAACTCTGGGGTCCTGGACTCCACAGACTGTGTGAAGGTATTTTGTACTGCTTTCTCGGCAGAAAATTTTCCGTGCAAAAAAATGTCCAAATTGCGGCAGAAGTGGTAGTCGGTTGGGGCGAGGTCTGGCGAGTACGGAAAACAATTGAATGTCGAACGATCAAATGTCATACACTTTTTAAATTTAGATATTTATAGTTTTCGTTTGAAAACAGTTTCACTTTGATATCTGACACCATGCAGGTTTAATTTTAATTCAAAGTGGCTAGTACGTTAAAACGGCAATTTCATATTTAAACCCCTATTATTTTCAAAGCTTTATAGGATACATTTTCATCTTCAAAAACGAAACGAATATATAAAAGGATATGTAACCTAATACATGAGTAGTTTGTAAATGTTATGTGGGCTCAACAAGTTGTGGAACGTTCTATACTTCCCGTAGGTGGTACAAGGGTCGATTAAAGAATGATGTCAAGTGTAACCATAAGTGCTCATGAATGATATATTATCACCAAACAAGTGATGCCGTCAACTATAATGTGTTTGTTTTCGACGGGTAGGTATATAAATATTTTGTTATATTAGATTTTATTTATAAATATTGTATACTAGCCGACCCAGCGAACTTCGTACTGCCATAATTTTTTTCGTAAATATATTTTCTAAATTTCCAAAAATATAGTCTGTCTATAGCTGTCATTTGCGTTTTGTTATTACATGATAGATGCGTTTTTGTTATACCACGTATTATAGTGACTTGATGTATTATTTTTGACGTTCTATGTCAAGTCCCACGGGAACCTGGTCGAACGGGATAAAAAGTATCCTATTTCCGCATCCTGGCTCTAAGCTACCTCCACGCCAATTTTCAGGTAAATCGGTACAATCGTTCATGAGTTATAAATAGGGTAACTAATACGACTTTCTTTTATATATATAGACTAGCAACCCGCCCTCACTTCGCTTCGGTTTTAGTCATGTTACCCGCGTAGTTCCCGTTCCCGTGGGAATACCGGAATAAAATATAGCCTAGTTTACGCACGGATATTATAGCTTTCCATTGGTGAAAGAATTTTTGAAATCGGTCCAGCCGTTTTGAAGATTACCCGGAACAAACAGACAGACAGACAAAAATTTTTTAATCTGTATTTTAGGCATAGGTGTCGTGCAAATAACCGTGTGAGCATGAAAAAAGTCTATTATTTTGACATTACAAACAGACACTCCAATTTTATTTATTGGTATAAATTTATAATTAAATCGTGTGGTGGCGGAGTAAGAATACAATTCCCCATTTCTTGTCCGTGGGTGTCGTAAAAGCAGACTAAGGGAAATCTTGTGCATATAACAACTGTGCCAAAGAAGAAAAACTCGAATTAAAACACTATATCAACTCACTAGACTAGCGTGGTATAGTAAGTCAATTTCCCTAGCAATATGGAGTACCAGTAGTGGGAAGTATATGAGCTGTGATGACGATGATAAAGGGTTTTTCAACATGAACTTTGTTTTCTAAAACAAAATAAAACAATTTTCGAACGATTTTCGAATAGGCCAAATTGAGTTGTTCAACAACAACTCAATTTTGGTCTATTATTGATGACGTGCATATCACTGACATGTGGTTTCAACAGGACGGTGCCACATGTCACACATCCAATGAAACGACTAATTTATTGCAAACCAAATTTCCCGATCGCATTATTTGACGAAAATCAGCTGTTATGTGGCCAGCCAGATCGTGTGATTTAACACCACTGGATTATTTTTTGTGGGGCTATGTTAAAGACAGAGTCTATACGGAGCCAATCGAATTGATTGCAGCCTTAAAACTCAAAATCCGTGATGTGATTAACGAAATAGATCCGCCATTTTGCCAAAAAGTGATTAAAAACTTTGATGAAAGAAACGACATCTCTCAGCGTGGTCGTGGTGGATATTTGCCAGATATCATTTTTCATTCATAATTGCCGAACTTTTCTCTTCGTAATACAATAAAAATTTGAATCATCTTCATCTAAATTTCGTGTTTTATTTTGTTTTAGAAAACAAAGTTCTTGTTGAAAAACCCTTTATTTATAATTTATTATATGGGTTGGTCACGTTATATATGCACTCTGGATATTGGGTCGATATCAAGTAATTGGAATAAGAACAGGCTGATGATTAATATAAATATGTAATATAAGATTTAAGTAAGGAAAGCAATTGAAGATAAGGAAAACTCTAAATAAGGCACTCATTAATGTCAAGGTACAATTTAACACAAATATTTACCTATTCAAATAAAAACTTTTTAACGAGAAGAGAAATTTATTCGAAGTATGCAATTATGCGCAGTTATTAGTTTCTAATTATTACGCGACAGTAAAAACTACGTCTTGAAATGTTTTAAGATCTCTATTCATAAGCCTGTCTACGTCTGCCATTGGACATAGGCATCCCTATAAGCGCGGATAATGCCATAATCCTTACACTTGGCAGGCGTAGCTTGGACATTGCAGGTGGTCTTACATGTTTCTCACAAGAGCCCGGTTGGTTGTAAATAAAACTACTTTTACGGATTCTATCGCGTTTGTATTTGATTTATGATTGCCCGACGTTTCGAACACTTTATAGCATTTATGGTCACCGTCACGGTCACGGCAGTCCGCCCGTATAAATGCGATAAAATCCGTAAAAGTAGTTTTATTTACAATGTGTAGTGCTTGCGTAAACATTAGCAATCATTATGTAGCCCGGTTGGTTATTTATTTACGAATGCAATGAAAAAGTAAAAGCGTGGAAGTGATACATTGTATTGTTAACCCGTTTTACGGGGGAGGGAGAAACCTCTGGTTATCTTTTTGGTAATAAAAGCGTTTGGTCATCTGATCAACTTCTCAGCTCATATACGTCCCGCTATTGGACCTAAGTTTCCTTCACGATAGTAGGGCAATTGACCTAGTAAACCACGCTGGTTAGACCCTGGTTAGCTCTCTCTTACAGAACTTTGCATAGTATATCCCTCAGCAGGAGTGGATGAATTATATTCTTACTCCATTACCACACGGAAATGTAGTTTATTACGATTAGAACAATTATTTGTGTGTAAGATCGTGTATTTATAATATTAAAATATTATTATATAGTCGGTATGCTGTAAAATTTACATACCAATAAAACCGTTGACGTGTATAATAAATTTAACGGTGAATTGTAAGGCCTTGAACATTAAATCTAATAACTTGACATCGTATCTATTTAATATAGTGATAACTGACATTGTTGCCATGAAGCAAAAGCGTCTTGGTATTATAAGCTGCGGCTTAATGTTCTTAATGTAATGAGGTCTCGCAAGTGGTGACAGCTATATATCGTGTAATTGGCCTAATCCCGACTTCAGGCCGCTGTCGTGCTACACATTAATGGAATGGAAGGAGGTACGAACGTCCTACCTACTATGAAGTATATTAGTATAGGTATGTGTTTAATTCGTAGAATATAGACAAAAGTATAACTAAGTAGCTACTAGATGTACTTATGTCGTTTTTTTTTTATTTCCATTTTAAAATATGCAAATGTTTTGGCAATGTTTTCCGTTTGGTTATTTGTACAAAACAATTCATAAGATTTGAAGTATATATTGCTTTTAATGTTAAGTAAAAATCGTTGCTCCTGTCACGGATGATAAGCCTCTGTTTGTAGTCTTGTTAATTTATCCTTATTTAGAATTATAAGAGGAAAAGAAAATAGATCTGCGGCTACGAAATAAATTGATTTTTGGTGTTGGCTACGAATACTACTTTTACATTTCTCGTGGATGTCGTAAAATACGACTAAGAGCTTTACCTGGATTAACTCCATCTGGTGTTTATTTAAGATGATTCATTATTACATTTTTAAAGAAGCTGACGACAGACTGGTAACCGATCTCAATATTATTACCAAAACTAGTAGAAGAGACCATATTACATTGAATCGAAATGGTGTAACAGTAGGATATTGATGATCAATATTCACAGCCTTCGGCGATATTATATATGTTCATGTTCAGCAATTAGCTGTTATCTACATGTTCAACAAGTAGCTGTTTCCTATATTAGGAAAGTTCTTAATGTTATGATAAACTATTATAAATTTACTAGATTTATTTTATCTATTGCTTCAAATCTATATAGACTTCAAAATAATAACATTTTGCCATTTTAGATTTAACAAATAAACATTTTTATATCAAGGACCACATTTATTTATTTAAACTTTAGCACACAAAAATAAGGTAGGTACATGGCGGACTTAATGCCTTAGGCATTTTCTGCCAGTCCACCACGGGTGGAGCAGAAATAATTTAGACAGGTGCAATACATTGTAAGGGGTAATTTGTAAAATTTGGTTATCCAAGTATAGCAATTATATTCTTATACACTATACACACAAACAATACACACATATATATATATATATATATATACACACATAGAAATACATATATACATACATATACATACATATAAATTTTATTAAAAGTAGAGGAGAGCCATCACTGGTGAGTTGACTCCGTCAGAAAGTCTAGGTATAGACGTTTTACCATAGCTTTAAAACCATCACGGCTAGCGGCCATTCTGATCTTTAATGGTAACGCATTCCAGAGAAATAGAGTATAGTAGAGTATAGTAAAGAGAGAGTTCGCAAGCTTCGTCTTTGCCTAATCGGTAACCAATTAAGACGAGAGCGAAATGAGACATGGTCGAATTTACGAAGGTTAAAAACGAATCGAATGCCATTATTGAGAAGACGGTCCAGTTTATTGAGTAGATCTGCATTCAGGTCGCGGTAGCACACATCAACATAATCGATGATAGGAAGGATTAAGGTTTGAACCAGCGCTGTCTTGGTATTTATTGGAAGAAAGTTCTTCAAGCGATATAGCGAGCGAATCGTACCTGTGACCTTATTTGATATGGTAGTGATCTGAGTTTGCCACTCCATCGTCGAGTCTAGAATTAGGCCTAGGCTAATTTTATGCTAAGAAAGAGTTAATAGTGGGCCCTCGAGTTTATAATGACTTTATAAATATACATGTCATCATTGCTTCAGCTCATAAACGTCCCCATGCTAGGCTCCAGCCGCCTACCTAATAGGAGGAAAATTGACCAACTGTCACGTTGGTCAGACGTGTTGTTATAGGGTTTTATTTCAAGTTTTCCTTCTCTTGCACAGATGTTATATGCATGTTTAATCCCTTAATTGTCTTTTAAGAAAATAATTTATGTATTTAAAATTTAATAGTCATATCCTAAAATTGGTGCAAACAAAAAATTATTAAAAATACATTTTCTCTGTTATATTCTTCAGACGGTTCAGTCTTATTGTATACAAGCTTATTATACAGTGGCAATAATTTTTCACATTTTAAATAAAACTACTTTACGGATTTTATCGCGTTTGTATTTGATTTTTGATTACCCGACGTTTCGAACACTTTGCAGCGTTCATGGTCACGGGCGGACTAAGATGTCTCACGTCCAACAAGTCATAATTACTGCAGAAAATTTATAAGTATCTACCCGATACAGAAATTAGTTATTAAATATTGACCCACATTTTGATACAATTTTATTGCCAATGTAAGAAGAAAATGATTCTATATGAAAAAATTATATTGTTTATGGTTAGTAATTATTTAACATTAAAATTAATAGTAATTATATTTAAAAAACCTAACAATCTAGTGTACTACCATCGGATCGGAACACGGCCACACTGAGAAAGATCCGGCAAGAAAACTCAGGTGACATGATGCTAAATTAATATTAATTTTGAAGGCGGCTTACTTTATGTTACTAAGAGGTATAAATTTATAAAATTATCTATCTTAGACGGAATTCGTCTAAAGTAGAAAGAAATCTAAATTTAGATTTCAAGAATATTTTTCCTGCTTGGAAATAGAACCTACGATACACGTTGTAAGCAGTAGTTACATAGATCATTACACTATATACGTAGTTAATGTTTTACACTATGTAAACAAACTAAACCCTGCGTCTTACCAAAAGCCATATCATTCTCTGTAAATACTAATTAAAGGAGCTTCTGATGCCGGAAACAAAACCAATCTAAAAGGCTGGCGTAAATTGAACAGCCGACGATATCCGGCGCCAAATGAGATTTTCGAGGCGCAAACATCACCCGATTAGTGTGTTTGAAGTTGTATACTAACTAACATAGAAACTAACTGCTCATATCGGATATCGGCTTTTCGGAATGGAATTTGTCACAATAGCAATACCCGCTTCGCCGCTCTTCATATTCATAGTTTCGTGCATTTATTTCTTTTGTAAAAAATCTTTATATCACAGAGAGACAGTTTTCTATACAGTTCTTTTTAATTTACATCTTCTTTTCCTGTAATACTTCATACTGTGAATATATACATAACTAGTCATGATTCTATAGGCATATTTTATGTTGTTGTATTTTGACGTTTATAGCCACTGTTTAGTGGGTACGGGTCACTGCGTCATGTTTTATAGACTAATAACAATCTGTTGTTACACATACGCTCTCTAATACATAGATAATTGATGATTTCTCCGATTGGTGACGGAGTAAGAATACAATTGAACACTCCATCTTGCCTGTAGATGTCGTAAAAGCAATACTGTCATGTCAAACTTAGGAATAACTGCAATCGCCCATGCGTCTTCCAGGCTTGGCGATTGTGGTATTATCCCTTCTCCGTGGAAGGTTTATGCAACAGATAGGTTAAAGAATAGAGAAATAAATCTCGATAATATTTCTTCAAACGAATGACTTTTATAACAATATAATTTAAGTGTGCTCTACTTAATTTGTTTTTATATTCTTTGTATATTCCTGATACCATATAAAATATCCATTGTCATATAAAAATGTAACCTTTTCGAAGAACAAAATGATAACGTTTGCGTAGCACTCGTAAGGAAAACATAGCGTTCCATGTGTTTGCCTTCCCACGCATTAAAAAGTCGCAAGTCGAGGAAAATGGGTCAGTAACCGGACACCATAAGGGTTAATGGTTCGTCGTGTATTCATAAAAATACTACCTAATGTTGTTTGAAGTACTTACATTGCAAGCCAATAGGTTTCTATAACTGTCTCATCCTTTCTAAATATTTTTTATGATAACTGTAGGCTGTTGTATTTTCCTTATTGTCTGTAATAAAAAGAAAATCAGGTAGTTTTATGAAATATTTGGTTGTTAAGACTAGGAATAAAACTGAGGCAAACTGCTGGTATTAATCGGACAAAGGTAAACATGTGCGATGGTAGAAAATGTTTGTCTTATAGTAATACGAGGAAAACCAAGGCTTATCGAGACTTTTCGAGTTATAAGTCTAACATTTTATTGTTTTGTGTAACACTACTCTGTGGTCATAATCGAATCTACGTTAATTTAATATTATCTATTACTTAGTAATTTTGTACAATGCCAATTATACTGTATTTTTATCCATACTTTTTAGGTCTTTGATTACCGATGATTTGGTTTCCGAACTTCGTTTCCGTGTGGGGACGAAGTAAGAATTTAACACTCCCTATCTTTTTTTTTATGGGTGAGCTATGGTAAGCACACGCACGGTCCATTCTGTCCGGGGCGACGAAAGGATGGCGCGTGGGCCCATAAACCACCCGTATCCACGACACCTTCGTCGTTGAGCCGACCACCGGAGCAGGGTGACTTGTCGTCAGTGGTCGGCCCGACGAAATACCCTTTCGGGTACCCTCACCTCTCAACGTCCCTGTCCCGGGACGTCGGTTGCCGTCGCGCGGTCAGCCTCTCTGCGTGTGACGGACTAAATTCCCCGGTCCGGTCTGGTCGGCAGCGCCAGGTCGGCACCGCCAGGTCGGCACCGATGATCGCGACGAGTTCACAGCGCTCCCCCGCCCACGCGGCATACACCTCGAGCGTGTGCTGCGCCGTGTCCTCGTCGCAATCGTAGTGGTGGCAGGACGGTGTGCTCTCCCTCCTGACAATCTTGTGCAGGTACTTGGCGAAGCAGCCGTGCCTCGTCAGCACCTGCACCATTCGGAAGGCAAGCACTCCATGCGTCCGCTCCAACCACTTCATCAGCACCGGCCGGAAGGCCTCGATGGTTCTGACATTGTACCGAGATTTCTCCAGCCGGACTGCCCAACGACCCGGTAGGCGATAATCTTTTGTAACGAGACCATACCGCCGCGGGCGCGCGTCTCCGACACCCGCCGGTAAATTCCGGCGAGCATCTCCGCCTCTAGGTCCCACTGGGGAGTTCCGGCCAAGAGGCACGCTGCCTCCGTCGCCACCGTGCGGTAACCGCGTATGGCCCTGATCGCCATGACCCTCTGTGGTCGCCACAAGAGGGCCCTCAGACGGACGGCCAGGGACCCCGCCCACACCGGTGTGCCCTACAGGGCCATCGACCGGATTACCCCCGCGTACAGCCGTCGGCACGTAGCGCTGGGTCCGCCCACATTCGTTATCAACCAAGAAAGGGCGGACGCCGGGCCGAAAAGCCGGGGAACAAGCCAACGGAAATGCTCCCGACGGAAACACTCCCTATCTTGTCTATGCATCTCGTAAAAGACGATTGAGGGATATAATTTAAAAATAACATCGATGCAAGAGAAAAGGAACTAGAAATAAAACCTTATACCAACATGTCTGACCAGCATGGTATAATAATTCAATTTCCCTCCTATTAGGGAGGAGGCTCGAGCCTAACAGTGAGACGTGTATTAAGTGAGACGATTCATCCTACTCAATATTATAAATGCGAATACAACGTTATATGCTTATTTGTTATACTTTCGCTCCTAAATCCCCACACCAATTTTTAAAATCTATCACTAATGAAAAGCTGCATTATTAATGAGTAACATAGGTAACATTTTATGTCCATGTTCACACGGGCACTGGAACTACGGGGGTGAAACCACGGGAATTTAGCAGTAATATAAGGCTAAAGTGTTGCATGTTAATCCTAGATACTACAACTTGAATTCTAAAGGAATTTACTGTCCAAAGTAATCTATTTATCTACAAAAGTTTTGTGTTAAGCTTATCCATAATACGTATTGCTTTGGTAAATTTTTGTAATAATGGGATTTCACGGATCAAGCGTTCTGCATAATCATCGTTGCATGGCAATTGCTGTGATGACAAAGTGGTCTTTAATTAGAGAGAAATTAGTAATTAAACATCGGTTAAACAGGTTGGTATGTGATTTTGGTTTGAGGATTACTGTAATTGTATAGAAAACCTCAATTTCAACTAGCGACTATTGCTATTCAAAATAATATCAAAATGTTGTTTGTCTACAGCCGCAGGCCGGTCCATCCGGAGTAATACCACACTCTAGCAGAAAATTGACATCCGAGTAGTAGCAATTTGTTACTGCGCTTCGTTCGGTGAGCGAGAGAGCTGGAAGCCCAGCTTTCTGAGGGTGTTTGCAGGTGGTGGGTTTTAGTGATATCTTTAGTATCACCGAACCTCATTGCACACATTCACACTCCTTTCACTTTCTTCGTGGCAGGCAGCGGCCTTGTATAGGTCCATGAACGACAGCAACACTTACCATCAGGTGTACTGTTTGCTCGTTTGCCACCATTTACAATAAAAGAACCTAGTTTTATTTTTAAATATTCTTAGTAAAATCGATATGACGGAAATAAATATTTAAGTTACATATTATATCTCGAAATATCTAATGGATGTTTCGAGATCGAAAATGTTACTTAGAATTATTATTAAAATAACTTACGTTTATAGGACTGCAAGATCAATCTTTAAAAGTAATTTGGTGTACCAAAGAGATTTTATTTTCACATAAACCGGTCACATGACGTCGAAATTGGAAATACGTGATCGTGTTTCATAGTAATGATTCTTTTATGTATGGTTGTAACTTACACGACATTTAATTTAATATCTAAGTTATCACTGGACAAACTTACGAATGTATTTGACCTCCTGGGATTACGAAAGACAGATCGCTCTCTTCAATTGTAATCAAGGTCAGATTTTTGTGCTAAAACTATCTATTCTGCTGAAATTTCTAAATAAAAGTTACTATAACAAGCTCTATAGTAGGTAGTCATATAAGAAAGGAGTAACAAGATGTACATAATAAAAGCTGCACCAACATATTTTGCATAACTTTCTTTTTTAATACCCCATATAGTTTTGATTTATTGTCAAAGAACGGGTATTGGACTTACTGTATCATCATGAAAAGATGGCCCAACACATGGCTGAGGCTATATTACGATTTGTCTTTTCAATCATGATCATTTCACTTTCTTACGTCTCTCACTTGACGTCTAGGAGTATCCTTCAGAGACTATTCTGAGGAAGGAAATCGCTAGGCATATTGTAATCTTCTATTTATATCAATTGACGACCATTATTGGAATCAAGCGTCACCAGGAGGTAATGATATTATAATTACCACGCTGAGCAGGCGGTAGAACTTTAGTATTATAGGTTGATTCTTCTGATGATTCCTTAGTTGATTTTTATGACTCTTATGGCAAGTTAAGGACTGCTGACATGATGTTCTTAACACACCACCATGACAGCATTTTCTATATTCTCCCAGGGACTGGAACGGAAATATGGTTCCTAAATGTAGGTCCCATAATCAATCTCAAAGTTGCTCAGCGATCTATGGAGTGGGCAATGCTCGGGATTTCTCTGCCAGATTGAATCACAAAGACGGAAATCCGCAGAAGAACGGATGTCACCAACATAGCACGAAGAATTAGCACGCTGAAGTGGCAATAGGCAGGCCACATTGCTCGACGAACCGACAATCAATGGAGAAGAAAGGTCCTCGAATGGCGACCACGTATCGGACGACGCAGTCTAGGACGCCTCACTAGAGGGATTGACGACCTGGTGAAAGTTGCTGGGCGTCGTTGCATGCAGGCGGCACAAGACCGCATTTTGTAGCGTAACATGAGGGAGGCCTACGTCCAGCAGTGAACGGCTATAAGCTGAAATGATGATGATGAATGACTCAGGGACTGTATTCACTCTTAGCAAATATGCCCTCAATAAATATGAGATTTAAAGTAGTTTGGAAAATTCGTACCAAGTCACGATAGATATTTATTTGATCATAGCCAATTAGCAGTTACATTTTTTTCTGATATAATTCGAAATATATCAAGTAATAAAATAATCGAATCAATGGTTCCACTTCATTTATATAGAAGAGGAGGATGGTGCTCACCTGAAAATAAAATTGATTTTTCGTTAATTAAATATTATTTTGTGTTATTTTTTTATGTTTAAAAATCTAAATTAATTATTAAATCTTTTAAGTGGGTTCATAAGCTAAGAAGTAATGTAAGCGTAGACAGCATTTTATACCATAAAATAGAGAATAGAGTTTCAAAAATATGCTGTAGAATCGTTAGGAGAATGGGCAGTGCCCTCACGAGTTTAATAATATTAAATATATTATATTTACTGATACTACCAACCCGCATGCCACACGTGGCAATTACGGCACAATCCCTAATTTAGGGAGCTCTATGTCTCCCAATAGATGTTAATGCGCTCATTGTATGGTTAGACTTTGGTTATACTCAGGCCAGCAGAGTGAGTGTGTGTTAATAATTTCGTAAATATTTTCTCGACATCTATTTAATCAAATAGAAATAACAAATCAATCGCCTCAAAATATTAGTATTTAAAAGATCCAAATATTTCAGATTCATTGCGTAAAGCGAAACACGAGAGAAAATTATTTAACCATGAAATTCCGCAAAGTAACGCTGATAGCTATAAATCTTGGCCATTAACATTTATCTGAAAATGTTGTTTACAACTTATGCCTTTTCTTATTACTATAATGATGACATGGGGCATTAGGTTTTTGAAATAAATGGGGTTTGATATAAGAATTAACTAATTAAAAACGCTAAGTGCAAGTCGGAATCGCGCACGAAGGGTTCCGTACCATTATCTATAAAAAGAGCAAAACTGTCGTGTTTGTTAAATGGGAGCCACCCGTAAAAAAGGCTAAGTGCAACTCGGAGTCGTGCACGATGGGTTTCGTACCAACCTTACCAATATTATAAATGCGAAAGTAAGTTTGTTTGTTTATTTGTTTGTTACGCTTTCACGCTTAAACCACCCAACCGATTTCAAAAATTCTTTCACCAATGGAAAGCTTTAAGATCAGGGAGTAACATAGGCTATATTTGATCCCGATATTCCCACGGGAACGGGAACTACGCGGGTAACGCGACTGAAACCGAAGCGAAGCGAGGGCGGGTCGCTTGTTATCTATAAAAAGAGCAAAAAAATTGTGTTTGTTGTTTAGGAAATTTCATTTCATTTCATTCCTTCAATATTTATTTTATTTTTAGTATTTGTTGTTATAGCGGCAGCAGAAATACATAATTTGTAAAAATTTTAACTGACTGGCTATCAAGGTTCTTGAGATACAGTCTGGTGAGAGATAGACGGACGGACAGACAGCGAACGGAACCCTAAAAACTTTATACCTACTTATTATACTTTTCTGTATGCTGACGGAATAAAAATACAATTCACCGCCTCTTAACTGGCCCGTGGATATCGTAACAGATAACTAATTGATTATAATATGAAGATATCATTTCAGCCCATATACGTCCCACTGTTGGGCTCAGGCCTCCTCCATAACGGAAGGGTAATTGACCTACTATACCACGCTGGTCAGACGTGTTGGTATAGGGTTTCATTTCGAGTTTGCCTTCTCTCGCATAGATGTTATATGCCTTTTATCTCCCTTAGTCGTCTCGTACGATCACCCACGGGTAAGATAGGGGGTGGTGAATTGTATTCTTACTCCGTCACCACACGGAAAATAAAATATGAAGATAACATCTGTGTAAGAGAAGGAAAAACCGAAATTAAACCATGTACCAATCCATTTGATTAGCATGTTATAATAGGTCACTTATGCTTCCATTTTGAAGGAAACTCCAGCTGAATAATAGCAGATATATGAGCTATGATGATAATGATTATAATTAAGGAGTTCGACACCCCGCCCAATCCGTCCAGAGTGACTGATGGACGGTGTGCGACCCTAGAACCTACTATATTTCCCAACGTCATTGGGCCGACCACAGGTATCGATTACTTGACTTCAGTGGCCGGTCCGGTGGGTTAGCCCTTCCGGTATCGCCCCATTCAACGCCCCGGCCACTAAACAGTGTTGCTGGGGCATCGCCCTCACGCGGTAAAGGGTTTAAAGACCTCGAAATGATTCATAGCGCTTACAGTTTATGAAACAAGATATCTGGGAAACTACATTTATATCATATTAGAAGATATTCGTGATTAATAGTGAAACTTATAACTCTTAATAATCAAGTAGCCAAGAAAGGAAAAGCCAAATATTGACCATTTTCGGATAAACTATTATATCAGTGTAGCGATATGCTCAGTTGAACATAGGTCTCCAGGAGGATAATGCCATAATGGCAAGTAGATTGTCGTCGTAGTTGATGTTATATGTTTCTCAGATGAATGTGGTGGTTCAGCCTTATTTACGGCTCTCAGGGATAAAAAGTGGTTGGTAACACATTGATTAATAAAATACGTCAATAGAACCATCATATATGTATTACATTGGCAGGGTATGGAGTAACACTTTTCCGTGTGGTAACGGAGTATGAATACAATTCACAAGCCCATTTTTGTGGGTGTCGTAGAAAAAGAATAAAGGCTTATAATATGCCGATAACATCTATGTAAGAAAAGAACATTTCCAAATAATCTTATACCAACTCGTCCGACCAGCGTGGTATAATACGTTAATATCCCTTCCATTGTGGTAGAAGCTTAAGCCCTCTAGTGAGACGTATGTGAGCGTTGATGATAATGAACTGCAACAAATTTTAAGATTATGTTGATTATGTTTGATTTTTACACTCCCGGTGATTCGAACACTTGTTAGCGTAGGTCCAACATTCGCGGGTAACGTGACCGGGGAGTTAGTCCGTCACCCGCCGAGAGGCTGACCGCGTGAGGAAAGACCGACGTCCTCCCCAAGGGGGTGGACGTTGGTCGATGAGAGGGTACCCCAAGAAGGGGGTATTCCGTCGGGCCCACCATTGATGACAAGTAACCCTGCTCCGGTGGTAGGCCCAAAGACGAAGGCGATGTGCATCATGGCATCTATGCAAGAGATGGAACACTCGAAACAAAACCCTATACCAACCTGTCTGTCCAGCATGGTATAGTAAGGTCAATTCCGACCGACGTCCTCCCCTCGGGGAGGACGTCAGTCTTTCCTCACGCGGTCGGCCTCTCAGCGGGTGACGGACTAATTCTGGTTCTAATTCCGGTCACGTCACCCGCGGCCTCGGCTAGGGCGGCATGAGGCGCAGGTATGTATGATGATGATGATGAGGTTTATCGTAAGATTAAGATCTGTCTCAATGTAGACAACAGTTAATTTCTCACTCCATGAAAACAGTATTACACAAGGCTGTGAATAATCATCATCATCATCCTGCTGTTATGCCAAATTGTTTTTTTTTTATTGTATACGAGCAAACAGTACCTACATCTGATGGTAAGTTGCTGCCGTTCATGAACCTTTGCAAGGCCGCTGCCTACCGCGAAGAAAGTGAAGGGAGTGTGAATGCGTGCAATGATGTTCGGTGATACTAAAAGTATCACTAAAACCCCGCCACACCCAAACACCCTCAGAAAGTTGCAATAGCTCTCTATCCTTCGTACTGTTATGAACAAATTATATTTACTTAAGTTCTCAGCTAAGCATAAACCCCCATTGCAATATGCTGTAGAAACGTGTATAAGGACAATATGAGGGCTCATCGGAGCCACAGTCAGAGTACAATTTTACAATGCAGAGTTCGTTATGATTTATTGTATCTTTTTGATTCAACATAAGTTTAGCAGTATAAAAGTGTTTTTTTTTAAAGGACCTTCGGAGTGCCATTCTAACAGTACATATTCCAAGTTTTGGTAATAATTTTGTGACTGGTCACTTATCCTTGAGAATGTCATTATTAGCCATATAGCATTAGATAGAGTTGGTCCAAGTCAATGTAAAGCTTTTCGTATTTTACGACATCCACGAGTAATTTAAGGGTTGCATATAACATCTATACAAGAGAAAGAAAACTAGAAATAAAATCCTATATCAACACGTCTGACCACCGTGGTATAGTAGGTCAATTTCCCTCGCCTTGTGGAGGAGTCTCGAGTCCAACAGTGGAACGTACATATCTATGACGATGATGATGAACACACATACTATTGAAAAAAACATTGTAATCCTTACTAATATTATAAACGTGAAAGTTTGTTTGTTACGCTTTCATACTTAAACCACCGAACCGATTTCAAAAACGGGAACTACGCGGATAAGGCGACTGAAGCCGAAGCGAAGCGAGGGCGGGCTGCTAATCTATATATATAAAAGAGAAAGTGTGTGGGTATGTTCCATATAGGCTCCGAAACGGCTGGACCGATTTCAATGAAACCTTCAGGGAATCTCTAGATTGACCTGGCGAGTAATCCTGTAAAGTTTGGTGACGATCGGAGCACTGCTCTTTTTGAACTGTCAAATGATGTAAGTTTATTGTTTAAATAAAATAAAGCAAAATCTAGCCCGGCGAAGCGGGCTGGGTACGCTAGTCCTTACTAATATTATAAATGCGAAAGTAAGGATGTTTGTTTGTTTGTTTGTAACGCTTTCACGTTTAAACCACCGAACGGATTTCAAAAATTCTTTCACCAATGGAAAGCTATAATATCAGGGAATAACATAGGCTATATTTTATCCCGGTATGCCCACGGGAACAGGAACTACGCTGGTTTAAGTGACTGAAACCGAAGCGAAGCGAGGGCGGGTTGCTAGTATGTAATATACGCGTAAACGTCAAAAATTATTAATACTAGAAGGAAGAAAGATCAATTCAAGTATTCAGAGCGTGGAAAAGTGATAGAACTTTGGTCTTTAACTCTATTTGAACATGAATAATGGATTTTGTCCTTGTTTCACTTAATTCGATAAATAATATTGCTTAAACTTATTTATGTACTATATCGAACTTTTTGGCTTGAATCCAAAACGATATGGAATTACTTGCTTTAAGATAATTCTGTCTTTTTTCTGTATATTTTCCTTATTAGCAGGTTATTTATTGTGTTTACAGACCTGAATTTGGCGAGTCATTTTGTTAATAAATTATTTACAAAAAGATAGATTAGAACCGAGTTGGCGTTTAACATTAATAATGATGTTATCAAGGACTGCGGTTATGAAATATCCGGGTCACAAACTGTCTGGGTACCGAGTCACACACGGCTAAAACGTGAAAAATGGAAAGAAAAGTAAACGAAACTAATAATTTTTTACATAAAATACTTTTATTTTAACTAAGAACAAATAAGGCTATAGTCTGTGTGGTGATGGAGTAAGAATACAAATCACCACTCCCAATCTTTCTCGTGGATGTCGTAAAAGATGACTAAGGGAAATAATAGGCATATAACATTTATGCAAGAGAAGGAAAACTCGAAATGTTACCCTATACCAACCTGTCTAATTGTCCATCACCCGCAGGGAGGTTAACCGCGCGACGGCTACCGACTTCCCAGGACGTCGAGAGGTGAGGTTACACGAAAGGGTATTCCGTCGGGCCGACCAATGACGACAAGTCACATCTGCTTCGGTGGTCAGCCCAACAACGAGGTGACGTACGGGTACGGGTGGGTTATGAGCCCGCGCGCCGTTCTTTCATCGCCGCGGACGGACTGGACCGCGCGTGCGCTTACCATAGCCCACCCATAAAAAAAAATACCAACCTGTCTGACCAGCATAGTATAGTTACGTCAATTTCCTTCCTATTGTGGAGGAGACTTGAGCTCAACAGTGGGACGTATATGAGCTGAAATGATGATGATGATGAAATAAGGCTATTGGTTCGGCTCGAGCTGTTTCTCTTTAACCTGGCGAGAGTGTGGTAAAAAAATGTAACAAGAGCTATGTGGCAGGGTATGACATACCCGTTTACAAATGTGGCAGTGAAACTTTATTCTTGTGTATAATAATATTATTTTTCATTTATAATTATAAACCAACTATATAATAAGGTATTAGAAATAAAACATTTTATTATTTTTATAAATCTTATTTGTTATTCAACTTTAATTCATAGACATTTGGTCTATGAATTTTTAACAAAAAAAATTAACCTCTCATAAAAAATCCAGAAAAAGGAAACAAAACAAATTTTATCAAAAATAACTTGAAACTACTATAGAATATGACATAAGTAACAATATAAACTATTAAAAAACACAATTAGTCTTAGGAACATCTTAAAAATCGGAGTTCAAATCAATGCAGGTTTTGCAAATAAAAGTTGCGTGCGCCATACAAATAGCCTTTCCACAGCTTGCACAGGCATGTTTTGTCTTTCGATCTTTTTTATTTGGACAATCTCCGCATCTGACATAGCGACCAGGAACATTTTGAGTTGATGTAAGCGGTTCGTTGATTTGTATAAAGATTCTCTGACGTATATATGTTGGGATATTCCTTTGGTCACTTCGCAATTTGAGGTGTCCGTAAACTAAACTCAGGCCTAAATTACGTAAGAAATCTGTTCGTTTTATGTTTTTGTCTAGATTTTCACGCAAAATAATGGTTGCATTTATAGCAGCTATATTCAAAATGCCGTAAAAAATGGTCATAGGCCAACGTTTGCTATTACGCGACACATTGTAACTACCAGACAGTTCATCGATCACATCTACTCCAGCTTTAGTAGAATTGTAAAATGTTATCATCTCTGGCTTATTCTTGTCTCCTGTGGTGTTATCAATTTTATCGTTATGATGTAAGCTTGACATTACTATGACCACCTTACTCTTTTTAGGGGCATAGGATACCATAGAAACATCCTTTTGATGACCGAACATGGAACTTCCTGGAGCCTTACCAGTCTTCAAAAATGCAGCCGGGATACATCTTTTGTTTTTTCTTACAGTTCCAGTCGACGTAAGCCTGTGTTCATTGAGCAAATGCATTGTCAATTCGTGACTGGTATACCAGTTATCAAAGGTTACATGGTGATTTGTGCATGATATGGGCTGGACCAGTCTTCCTACAACGTCATAAGACTTGTTGCTCACGAAATACGGGCCTGTTGGTTGTTTTCCCGCATTTACTTCCAGATTTACTGAGTAGAAAGATTTTGCATCAACAAGGGCTTGAATTTTGATACCATACTTGGCAGGTTTGCTGGGAATATATACCCTGAATAAACATCGTCCCCTGAATGCTAAAAGCATTTCATCTATTGTCAAATATTCGTGAGGGCTATAAGCTTTCTGGTAGCAGTCAACAAACTTTTCAAAGACCGTTCTAAAAGGAGCCATATTATCAAACTTTTTACGTTCCTCTCTTGTTGATTTATCATCAAAGCGAACACAGTTTTGCAAAAAGTAAAATCGCTGAAGAGACATAGTTGTTCTAAATATGTCTATGCCTGTGCCATCTGTTCTCCATAAGTCTTTGAGACTCTGGCGACTCGATTTATTGAGAACAGCAATTTAAAGCAACCCGATGAAAGCATCTAACTCGGAGGGTGTTGTTTCCTTTATACTGTATAATTTAGTAGGATCTTCGCATTTTTTTCGTATTTTCATTATTTTTTCGTTAGTGTTTTCCAATATGATAGCTTTCATTTCTTCAGTGATAAAAATATTCCAACATTTTATCTCGGTATCTGCTTCTCTTGCTGCTCCTTTTACGCCTGGCTGTTCAACAATTATGTTTTCAGATCTAGTACGTACGTTTGTTCGTCGAGGACTTTTATACCATATCTGGCCATCCTTTGATTTGTAATGCGGTACATTGACTTGAAGTGTTGGACAGCGGCGTTTGTTCAAAACGGACAGCGGAATATCGTCTTCAGAGTCATCGGAAACAGCACTATTTTCTATTATCTCAGCTTCATCGTGATCCGAATTCTCTTGCTCAGTATCCGATTGCAAGTCATGTTCACTGCAATGGTCAGATTCTTCTCCAGAGCTCGCTTCATCTGACGTATTCTCTAATGCATCTTGCAACATGGACCGAAGTCGGTTTTCTTCACGTTCAAAGTCCATTTTTAATTAAAATCTGTACTATCACAAACAAAATAACTCAAAATAGTAAAAAAAGCACAGCTAGTTTTTGTCACGAAATATGTACATTAACTTTGTGGCAGGGTATCTCATACCCAAACGTAGTTTGCAAGCGTCTTACCCGACTGTAGGCTGCCGCGTCACTGCGATCACGCCACTATCCCCTCCCGCACTCCTTTACCTCCAGCTACACAGGGCAACAACAACTTTGAAGGTCACGGACAAAAAATATACGCAAATAAGTATTACAGTGGGTATGACATACCCTGCCACACTCTTGCCGGGTTAAAGAAACAGTATTACTAATACCTGGTATAATTTTAAATATAATTATCAAGACTTATCATCATCATCATCATTGCAGCCCACATACGTCCCACTGTTGGGCTCGGGCCTCCTCCACAATGGGAGGGAATTTAACCTACCATACCATGCTGGTCAGACATGTAGATATATTTCGAGTTTTCCTTCTCTTGCACAGATGTTATATACATATTGTATCCCATAGTCGTCCTGTACGACATCCACGGGCAAGATTGGGAGTGGTGAATTGTATTATTATATCAAGACTGGTATTATATCAAGACTTAACTAGTATGCAAATGTGCATGTGTATTTGTATGTGTGTATGTGTGTAAGAATGTAATTAATTTGAATATTTTACACAATGATCTCTGATGTTTACGCGAGTATAACCCATTGTAAATAAAACTACTTTATGCATTTTATCGCGTTTGTATTTGATTTTTGATTGCCCGATGTTTCGAACACTTTACAGCGTTCATAGTCGCGCGGACTCAGATGTCTGACAAAAGTCATCGTTATATTTAACATTCATAGATAAAATGTATAAGAGAACGCTATAACTAAATATATAACATAAAATAATACAGTGATGTCAAACTTATAGTGTAATGATAATGTGAAATGAAGGATTTATTATGAAGGGCTGCACGGCTTACAGCAGTAAGTATCATAATTCCATATCCACGCCTTATTCACATTCAGACGAAGGGATGCGTTGCGAGTATTAGCATAACAACCAATAAAGATACAACCAATATTTCGTATGATACTATGTCTGATACTACGACATATAGATGATAAATATAATTTCTGTGTAGAAATAAAGTAAAAATACAACGTTCATCTATTTATTTGCAAGTTTCGAACATATGTGTTGCAAATTATGTAGTTAGAAGTGTGAAACGCTACTTTACGCTTCGAGGCAATTTAAACCAAGAAGCTAAATAAATAGCTTATCTGGATTACTAGTAGTAGGTTCACACTTTTGAACGTTGTTTGTCGACAGCTGACCGACTCGCCGCCCCCACTCTCGCAGAAAATAGACTTCTGAGTAGTAGCAATTTGTTACTGTGCTTCGTTCGGTAATCTAGAGAGCCGGAAGGCTAACTTTTTGGGGGTGTTTGCATGTGGTGGGTTTTGGTGATATCTTTAGTATCATCTCAATTTCATTGGACACATTCTTACTCTTTTCACTTTCATCACGTGTCTGATTGCTCGTTTGCCATCGTTTGCAATAAAAAAAGTTTAAGTGGCTGAACCTAGCTAAACCTTATGTGAACAAGATCAGCGGCGTTGGTGAAGTGTTGACAGCGATTCGATGAAGTACAGCATAGCGATTTTCGGTTATCAAAAACATTAGGTATTTTCTTAGACCTTACACGTTATTTGAAATGAAATGGTTTATTGTGATGAGCAAAATTTACATAAAAGTATAAACGACATTATGCATTTACATATTTACAACTCGTCACAAAACGACTCTTACTCAGCATACTGCAGGTTAAAAACCTGCACTAATCTTCTGTGGACTCGTTATGTTGACGTCACGAAATAGAGCGAATTAAACAAAGTAACAAAGAAAATACAAAAAAAAAAAGAAAATAGAACGAAATTAAGGATGAAACATAATCAAAGCACGCCCAAGATTATACACATACACACACAAACTTGAAATTCAAATAACAAAATAAAATAAACTGGATCCATAGATACTTGTCCTTTATGTTTTATTATAGAATAAAACGTATAAATACTGTAATTATTTGTGATATTTACGCTAGTATTACACATGAGAAATAAAACCATATTTACAGCTTTTATCACTCTTGTATTTGATTTTTACTTGCCCGACGTTTCGAATAATTTTCAGTGTTTTCAGTCCTCCCATGTACATAACCGCTCAAAAGTAGTAAAGATAGTATTTATTATTTTGCAAGGATGTACCACATTTACCTTTGAGTTGAAAAGTAAGAGATAACAGCATATTGTAGCTAAACCGCTGTTGAGTGGTTAAACTTCAATGCATCATTACCTCTTACTTTGCCGCGGGTGTCTTGGAATTCGGCAATGATCACACAATACTGTTTCAGGGAATTCATAACATCATTTGCAATGGTTAACTTGTTTATCAAGTGTGGCAATTATGATAATATTACCCTTTCATATAGAATTAAAGGGTTTAATAGCGAACATCTGTGATCTGATCGATGGATGGCTAGGCAGCTAATAGTAGTAGCAGTGTTCTGTTGTTGTTAGTGTGAGAAATATGTGATAATATTTTTGAAATCCTCTTTAAAAAAGGGGGAGGTCCTTAATTTTGTTTGGTAGATCATACTTCAAAGGTGGGCTATATAAATTTGAAACAGATCTGACCAGTATTTTTTATATTATTTTTAATAATACTATCCTAAAAGACGACTAAGAAATATTATACGCGTAGTTTCAAATAACATCTATGCAGGAGCAAAAAAACTCATAATAAACACGATTTTTTTTTTTTGTGGGTGGGCTGCGATCGGCGCGCCTCCGCACCACTGCGTCCGGGGCGACAGAGGGGCCTAAGCACGCCACCGGAGCAGTTACTTGTCGTCAGTGGTCGGCCCGACGGAATACCCCCTACGTGGGGCACCCCCCCATCGACCAACGTCCCCCCCTCGGGGAGGACGTTGGTCTTTCCTCACGCGGTCGGCCTCTCGGAGGGTGACGGACTAATCCCCGGTCACGTCACCCGCGGCCTCGGCTAGGGTGGCATGAGGCGCAGGTAGTTGCGCCTGCGCCGCCCCATTCGCAGGCGGCGGATTTCCTCATCGAGGCTGCGCTCCTCGCGCAGACGATCCGCCGCCTATTTCTGCGAGATCACTGTCTCGCAGAAGGCTGCGACCGCGTCCTAATTCCAGACGCTGTTGACCCTAGCGATGGCCGGCAGCGTCAGGTCGACACCGATGATTGCGAAGAGTTCACGGCGCTGCACTGCCCAAGCCGCACAGGCCTCGAGCGTATGGCGCGCCGTGTCCTCGTCGCAATCGCAGTGGTGGCAAGACGGTGTACTCTCCCTACTTACGACCCTGTGCAGGTATTTGGCGAAGCTCCCATGCCCCGTCAACACCTGCACTAGTCGGAAGGAGAGCACCCCGTGCCGCCTCTCCAACCACTGCATCAGCACCGGCCGGAAGGCCATAATAAACACGATACTGATTCATCTAACCAGTGTGGTATAGTAGATCAATTTCTCGCCTCTTGTGGATGAGGATCAAGTTTAGTGAGATATATATGAGCTGAGATAGTGATGATGGACTAGATACCATAAGCGCCACCCGTTCACGAATTCATTACTAGGGCAGCCATCAATCGTACTGTAGGGAGGGGAGAGAATTTAATTAATTAATACTGCGGGCTCAGTTGAGAGAAATTAAATGCATTAACACAGTGATGACAGTATCTAATTGAAATACATACATTATCTAAACTCGACAAAGATTGATCTTCGTAACTAATATTATGCATGTGAATATAAGGTTGTTTGTTATGCTTTCACGCCTAAACCACATAACTGATTTAAACAAAAAGTCTGATATAAGCTACATTGCTAGCGAATAATATAAGATATTTTATGTCCATAATTCAATCAGGACGGCAACTACGCGGGAACTTGCTAGTAAAGAGTTTTTTTTATTATATGTTGCATGTCCGTGCGGTGACAGAGTAACAATACAATTCACCACCCCCGTCGTAAAAAATAACTATGGGATATAATATGCACATAACATCCGTGCAAGAGAAGGAAAACTCGAAATGAAACCTTATACCAACATATCTCGGGTGACGTGACCGGGGATTAGCCCGTCACCCGCCGAGAGGCCGACCGTGCGAGGAAAGACCGACGTCCTCCCCGAGGGGGGGACGTCGGTCGATGGGAGGGTAGGGGGGTATTCCCCCAATAGGGGGTATTCCGTCGGGCCGACCACTGATGTCAAGTAACCCTGCTCCGGTGGTCGGCCCAACGACGAAGGCGACGTGGTTTTCGGGTGGGTTGCGGGTGTTGCGTGCTTACGCCCCTCTGTCGCCCCGGATGGAGTGGTGCGAGGAGCGCGCCGACCGCAGCCCACCCCAAAAAAAAAAATGCCAACATATCTGACCAGCATGGTATAGTAGGTCAAATTTCCTCCCATTGAGGAGGAGGCCCGAGCCCAACAGTGGGACATATATGGGCTACGACTATATGTTGCATAATTCCTAAAACATTTAATCGTCATGTTTGCTATGAGATTATCGAGTAAATATAGTAATAGTAAATACGTTCTTTAGATTGAAAGATTCTGATGTCTAGATTTTTAGCCGGATCAGCGTTTTATTAATATTATTTGACCTGTTTCCCGCGTTAAGTCTTGGTCACTACTCATGATATTGGCATCTGCCCAACATGGCAGATGAAAGTAGATATATATTTCGGTATTTTTTTTACCTATATGTGTGACAGAAATAAAGTTTGTAAAAACAGAAAAGGGTATCTACAAACATTTTTCTCATGCTGTGAGTTTTCCAATTTCGTGAAGATAGTTAACTAGCATGTTATCTTCGTAGTCGTCTCAACTTATACATATCCCCCTGTTGGGTTCGACCCTCCTCTCAAACAGGAGGGCAATTGCCCTACTATACCATGCTGGTCAGATATGTTGGTACAGGGTTTTATATCGAGTTTTCCTTCCCTTACACAGATGTTTATATGCATATTTATCTCTTAGTCGTCTTTTACAACATCCACGAGCAAGATAGGAAGTGGTGCCTTGTCCGTGGATGTCGTACAAGACTACTAACGAATATAATATGCCCATAAGATCTGTGCAAGAGAAGGAAAACTCGAAATGAAACTCACAACATGTCTGACCAGCATGGTATAGTAGGTCAAATTCCCTCCCATTGTGAAGGAGGCCCGAGCCCAACAGTGGGACGTATGTGGGCTGCGATGATGATGATGAATAATCGTCATTATCGCAACTCATATTCATCTAAAGTATTGGGTTCAAGTCTCTTCTGTAATTAGAGGGAAATTGACCTATAATAGGTCAATTTCGCAACAACAACAACACGCTGGTCAGACGTGTTGATATAAATTTTATTTAGAGTTTTCCTTATTTGGATTTTTTTTACGTAATAGTTAATTTGGATATTGTAATAATAAATAAATAGTTTTTTTGTGATTTCAATAATATTCACTCATTTGTAGTTCCTCCTGGAATTAGAGGGTTACAAGGATTTAATACAATGTAAGAGAAGGAAAACTTGAAACGAAACCCTATACCAAGCTGACTGACTGGCATGGTATAGTAAGGTTAATTTCCCTCCTATTGTGTAGGAGGCTACGGTCCAGCAGTGGGATATGAGCCGAAATGAAGGTAAATCCTTCTGACGCCCGAGTGTTCGAAACGTCAGGCAATCAAAAATCAAATGCAAATGCGATAAAATCCGTAAAGTAGTTTTATTTAAAATATGTAATACTCGCGTAAACATCAGAACTTTAATTAAGTAACTTTTTAGTCTAATAATATATGCCATTGCAGTCGTTCTTATCTGTCTAAGCTTGACCTGTATCAAGCAAAAAAAGCATTATTTCAATTCCTCGAGAAATTCTTAACAGCGACCTCGGAATTCTTCAATATGTCTGGTTAGCGGCAATAATACTTGCCATGTTGATACCATATTTTTCATATCCACGTGATACCAAAGTAAGGCCATTAAGCTTTTGTAAGTAAACATTGTTCAGTTTTAACAGCCACGGTGAAGGAAAACAACTTTAATTTATAAGCAAAGTTGGCAGAGCTATTGTGTAATATTCTGTTTGTTTTCAAAAGATAAAAATATATTATTCTTTTTTTTTTTTTTGTGGGTGGGCCGTGGTCGGCGCGCCTGCGCACCACTCCGTCCGGGGCGACAGAGGGGCTTAAGCACGCAACTCCCGCGACCCACCCAAAAACCACGTCGCCTTCGTCGTTGGGCCGACCACTGGAGCAGCGTTAACTTGTCGTCAGTGGTCGGCCCGACGGAATACCCCCTATTGGGGTACCCTCCCATCGACCGACGTCCCCCCCAAAATATATTATTCTAGGAGATATAAATTGATGTTAGTAAGCTTATCGAGGCTAATTGTAATTTTATTGGCCTATGTAAGTTGTACCGTCAATTTACTTTGCTAATAATATTTCTGTAAAGAGTGTTGATTGGTTCAATTTATAATTTAATATTTCCAGGCAAGCAATTTGACATTTTAATTAAATTTTAATGTTTCAAATAAATTTCAGGATAAATTTAGAATTCTAATAATATTTATTATTTTATCTATTGTAATAGTCTTGTCTCTAATTAACTTACAGCGAGACTAAAATACAAAGCGAAGCAGAAAAGCATGTCTTCTTTTAATTTTTTGTAATTCATTCGTTTGTCAGCTAATTGATGTCCAATATTAGACTACAGGTTTTACCGAGATTGGGAATAATACCTCAACTATCATCCTTGTTTTTCTTATGTATGTGTATAGCTGTTAACTGCACTTACACAGCTTAGCCCGGACTATGGGTGAGCGCTCAGTGCTCTCAACGTGGTAAGAGTAAGTTAAGCGGTATCGCCCATGGCGCTCCCCCTGTGAGGAATTATCACCCTTGGTAGACGAATTGGTGATAGCGGAAGGTATTGTTATAAGTGTTACCCAAGATAGGTGCTTTTCCTGGCAGGCCACCGACAACAAAGACTTGGTACCGCTGGTCCACGGCTGGGCTTTAGCCTCTTCCACTAGAGGACGGCAATGGACTTACTATATTACCATTCCTTGCTATCTTTATATGAAGCTAGCAGTGATCACGATTTTTTTGAAATCGGCTTGAACAACAAAATCGTTAACTCAGTAACAAATTAGCAACATATTCTCGTATTCGTCTCTTTGAACTTTGCCCATTTGGCAGTGTCAGTTTTATGGACCTAAATTTCATCGACATCTGGTCATACAGTATACCGTGATTGAGTAACGAATGTCCATCTATCTAATCGTGTTTATGAAGAACTTATTTATCTAGGAAAACTGTATTTTTATTTTCTAGACAAATATAATGATAATATAATACAATAATAATGGCGGAAATAGCAGCAACATAATACATTTTTTTTCTAAGAATTAAATTACCAACATTTTACCCGTATAATGTCATTTTTATGTGTAATACTACATATAAAAGGTTATTATCCTTTCTAGGATAATATATTATCTCACCGACCCAGGCGAATAAGAAATCTAACGATATGTTAGCCCAAATAGTTTACAGCTTATAGATGTTCTAGTTAATTTATTTTTGTTACAGTATAAAATATAAACATTTCGAGATATCGTGTTCAATGTTTGTTAAATGTGGGAAAAATAAACGTTGTGTTATTTATTTTATCATTAGTAACACGATACAGTGTGAATATAAAATTTGGAGTAGACGTAGATACTTTAATTTTTCATAAGATAAATAAAAAATATCGCGGGTGGCGACGGAAGATTTTTTTTTTTGGCGGCAGGCCTCGATTTGTCGCGCACCATTCGATCCTTCCGTGGCAGCGAAAGGAGGCGCCGAACGACCCCATAGCTCACCGGGTGCGTACCTCTTTCAAGCACGTAAAAAATGCCCAAGAGTTCAATAGAAGAGCGAACAGCAGGTCTCTCCTGGGAAACGTATATAATAATACCTCACTGGGATCGCTAACCCGCCTGTCAATCATGGTGATTACGGTATTATGTCCTTTCTACTTCCAATAGTGAGCGCTGCCCATATCAAGATATCTTGTTTTTCAGTTCTCATAACAACCATGAGGTTAATTTAATTATGAAATTATTTAATTATAATTGCAATTATGAAATTATAATTGACATTCATTGCCGTGTTATCCTCAAAACAATTTCTTTACGTAAATTTTATGTTACGCAATTTGCCAATAATATTTACATTATATTTTTGGATTGACGTATGTATTGGATATGAATTTTTTTCCATTCCGTCAGCTTATAGACGTCCACTGCTGGACATAGGCCTCCCCATAGGAATGTTACTCAGAACGATCCTGCGCTTCTTGCATTCAACGGTTCCCTGCGACTTTTAAGATGTTGTCAGTCAACCTAGTAGGGGGTCGCCCTACGCTGCGCCGTCCGATTCGTTGTCGCCACTCAAGAACCTTTCTTCTCCAACGGTTGTCGGATGGACGAGCGATGTGGCCTGCCCTTTGCTATTTCAATGTACTAATTCTGCGGGCTTTGTTGGTAACACCCGTTCTTCTACGGATTTCTGTATTCCAGATCTTATTACATAGAGAAATACCGAGCATAGCCTTCTGCACAGCACGTTGAGCTACTTTGAGCTTTTTTATGAGGCCGACATTTAGAAACCACGTTTTAGTGCGATATGTCATCGCTGATTATAAACCTTTATTTTCAGACACTGCGGAATATTGGACGAGAAGTTCCTCTTAAGATTCCCGAATCATATTTTTAGGGATAATAATGCCATATTCGCCACGCTTGGCAGACGGTTTTTTTTTGGAGGATTGTCTACGGTCAATGCACCCGCCTCACGGCTCCGTCCAGGGTGACAGAGGGATTTTTTTTTAGGGGTTGGCTGCGGTCGTCGAACTCCTCGCACCACTCCGTTCGGGGTGACAGAGGGGCGTAAGCACGCACACCCGTAACCCACCCGAACACCACGTTGCCTTCGTCGTTGGATCGACCACCGGAGAAGGGTTACTTGACGTCAGTGGTCGGCCCGACGGAATACCCCGAGGGAGTACCCTCTCCTACCGACGTCCCCTTCCCGGGACGTCGATACCGCTTGGCAGACGACTTAACGATTGAAGTAGATGTTATAAGTTTTCCCAGGAGATAGCTACTGCCCATTCTCCTGGTGACACCCTTAGCCGATTTTTACGATTCCTACGGGTAACTAAGGGATGATGTCAATTGTATTCTATCCCGTCGCCACACAACGCCATTAAAATTAATTTTGCCGTGTGATGACGGAGTAAATATACAATTAACCACTCCTTCCTTTGTCCTGGCTATCGTAAGAGACAACTAATGGAATAATATGCATATAATCTGTATAAGAAAAGGAAACTCCAGCGAGGTATAGTAAGCCAATATCTTTCCTATTGTAGAGTAGGCTCATGTCCAAAAGTGGAATAAACATGACCTTGATAAGTGTATTGACGATCGTATTTGTTGGTATAACTTTAACAGGCAATTGCTGCTGCTCACTCTCTCAGTGATCTCCGATCCGATTATTACAACTCTCATAGAAGAGTGATGGCATATTGTATTCTTAAACCATCATAATTCGCGGATACTTTATATACCCCATTTATTTATGAATAACAATTTCTCTTATTGGCCAGTGTTGTTGACTAACGCTTTCAGCTGACCATGGGGTTAATTTTTAGATTGAATTTTGCAGAATGAAAGCGGGTAAACGAATAAGGGGCTCTGATTTTGTTTGTACTGTTTGCTTCTGGCTTATCGTCTGTGCCGCATTGCTTCCTTGAAAATACTTATATTCTATAATAGCTCAATTTTTAATGATGAAGAAAAGTTTCAAACTTTACGGAATATAACGAATTAATATAAAAGAGAAGGAAAATTCGAAATAAAATCCTTTACCAACCTATCTGACCATCGTGGTATAGTAGGTTCCTCCTTTTGTGGAGGAGGCTCGATCCCAGCAGTGGGAAATGTATGGGCTGAGATGATGATGATGAATAAAATAGAAAATAACATTAAATTATTAGCCAAACAAAAATATTTAATCTGTTGTTATTTCAGCCATTTTGAAGATTTCTCGAAACTGACGGACAAAAAAATTAAGCTTCTTTTTGGTATAGGTATCGCACAAATAATGGTGAGAGCATGAAAAAAATCCATTATTTGGACTTTACAAAACAGACAATTTTATTTTATTTATTTGTAAAGATTTCATAAGACAGATTTGGTGGCTTAAATAAAGTTATTAATTAGAAGTAAGCACTAGTTAAACCCGGTGATTAAGCTCATCTACGTTATAAATTTCATTTTTTATGTGAAAAAGAGATGGATTAGATTAATGAAATCTTATAAATTTTAAAATACACCGTAAGTTTAAATGGAAGTAAATAACAATCCTTTTTTTTTCGGGGTGGGCTACGGTCGGTACCCGTCCCCCGGCTCCGTCCGGGGCGACAGAAGGGCGTCAGCACGCACACCCGCAACCCACCCGAACCCCTCGTCGCCTTCGTCGTTGGACCGACCACCGGAGCAGGATTACTTGTCGTTAGTGGTCGGCCCGAAGGAATACCCCTAGTTGGGTGCCCTCCCAACCTTGTCTGAGCTGATATAAGTTCCACTGTTGGGATAGAACCCCCTGCATAATAGAAGGGACGTGTTGGATTTATGTAGTTTTCCTTCTCTTGCATAGATATTATCTGCATATTATATCCCTTAGTCATTTTTTACAACCCTCACGGGTAAGAATGACGTTCAGCTGTAATCTTTTTCATTATATTTGTGAATTATATTATATCATGGTTCGAAGGATATTACACTGGAGCTATTATTAGGAACGTTGTTGTATGTAATTTTATTTAGAAGAAATTAGTGAATAAATAAAAATAAAATTAGACAAACTCGCCGAGGTTTTTTTTTGCTGGATTCTCTTGGTGCGGTCGCGTTTCGATCTTGTGTTTTTAACGTAAAATGTATAAAATGATAATATCTTGGCCGTGGATGTCGTAAAAGACGACTAACGAATACAATTTGCAGTGTCGTGATGGAGTAAAAATATAATTCAGTACCTTCTTATCGTGCTCGTGTATGTTGTAAAAAGCCATTAACTTATACAATATGCACAATATTTAAAACCTTATTCTCGCTTGCCTGATTAGTGGTGAAATAGTATCTCAATTCAAAATCTTGGAGGAGGTTCACGCCTAGCAGTGGGACGTAATGCGCTAAGATAACGATGATGATGATGATAAATATGCCCACGCCCAGCACGAAAGTGGACTATGATAAGAATAGGTAGTACAATCTTGTGAGATTGATGATAATTTAATAAACAGACACATGAGTAATCGATAATCGTAGACATTTGTTACATTTTGACGCGATGCCGGGTTATTTTAAACAGTTACTTATATCAAAATAACTTATGAAAATTTCAAATGATTAGTAGAGTATTTCTTTAAAACACAATGTTGTTTATGACATAAACTATGATATAAATTACTAGAAAGATCTTGATATGTAGTATATTATTGGATGTATGCCAAACTAATAATTTATTGTAGATCCCTTAAAATAGGTGTATCAACAAAACAAGATTTTATTATGATCCGATCAAGAATAGACAGATTTCCAAGAAACATATATGTGCGAACTAGTCAGCTTTATAGATTTACTCTGCTTCTTCGTAATATGCACTAGCCTTGAAAGGTTAACTGAATATTAGAGTAGATTTTACATGTCCACCAAAAATGAAAAATAAGCATACATCATGAAATATATAGTATTGAGAAATAAAAGGCAATTAGACAACTTTATATATTTATACTAGCAGACCCCGCCACGCGTTGCTGTGGCTAATGTTTTTGTTATATTACATTTTATTAAACTATTTAAGCGGAACTGTAGGAGAACATCTGTCATGGAAGTCATCATATTTTTTTACAAATGGCATCTATGTAAAAATGCAAGTTAAAATCGTATATGACATGTTTGTAGGTTTGACATAGCAGCGTCATCTATTAATTAATTACTCAATCCAGTCAACAGATAACGCCATCTGTTAAAATCGTTTGGACTTAACAGATAATTGTGAATGTCAAATAATAGACAAATAATTTGCACTAAAATAATATTGCGACTATAAATTAAGATGTAAGCTATCCTATCTTTCAAGTTGGATCAAACTACACACGGTGTGCAAATTTGATTAAAATCGGTTAAGTAGTTTAGGAGTCCATCGCGGACAAACAACGTGACACGTAATTTATATATATTAGATTTGTTAGTTTAATATGTGTATTATTACATAATTATCTTTTTTAGACTTATTTCATTCATAGCCTTTTTTTTGGGGGGATTTTATTCATAGTCTACACGCAACTCGTCTAAACGATGGTAGAGCTATATGTGGTCCGATATTTTCGAGCTGGCCATCGAGGTCAAGGATACGGTACCAGTGACAAGATCAATAGCGATGGGGAGGGAATATAGTAGGTTATGTGGTCGCACGCTACTCTTATGCCGCCTCGGATAGAACGGGTGGTATATGTTTCAGATTATAACCTACCACATATAAAGAAAGGGTTCTATACCTTGCTGCATTACGTCTCACAGTCTGTTGAATGACGAAGTTAAGAAATTATGACGTCGTTAGTTCAGCTCTCAGGCTACTATTGGAACTTATAGCCGTTAACGTCTCGGAAGTAAAGCGCCCCGACGTAGCACTCACGTATTCGGCCCCATTACAGGTGGTAGATTAATCTTCGGTCCGATTGACTACGGCCCCGGTTAAGGCGACCTCTACTTACCCCTGCGTGACACTATTATATTAAAATTACCTAAAATCTTTTGATATATTTGATTATGTATAATTTGGGCTATATTATTTCAATAATCGTCAAATATATTAATCACTAAAAATTCCATTCATCAAAATAGCAACAAGTAAAAACAAAAATCCCAAATGAAGGTAAACAAATTAAAATCCGAGACAAGAAAGAGGAAATCTCATTTGGGATATTATATATCAACGAAAAGTAAACAACAAACCGAAATATTTATTATAAAAATAGGCTACATAATCGTATTAACATAAAATTATTTCTAATAAAAATATCTTAGTTGTTTATTTAAACCAATATGTATAAATGTAGAAAAAAATCTAAGAATCTACTAAATAAATGTGCTAATTAGGTTACACAAAAACGAAATCTGTAAAGTTAAGGCCTGTGCTTGATTACTCTATTTATTAACGCGCTGTTTTCCTTTTATTTTCTTGATGCTACTAATTTATCCGCTAAAAAGCCCTATTATATTATATCCTCTGTCATTTCAGGTTACTCTAAAGATTATCCAGATGAATGGCAACTAAGGTACGTAATACTTATAATAATGGTGAATAGTTTCGTTGGCTTAGTGACAGAAATACAGGTGTTGAGTGCAAATCTTGTTTCGGGTAAATAATATTGATAGATTTTTTGGAGCTATTCTAACTAAAATTCAGATATATATTTTCAATAACACAATTGCTATTAAAACTTAACTTTTATACCAGATCTTCAATAAATCGGCAAATTCAATAGATATTTCGATTAATAATAATAAGTAGGAATGAAATTTAAGTCTTAAAAAGAGAGAAAAATATAATCATAATAATAACAGTTTTCATATTGGATAAATAGTATTCATAGGGATTAGAAAATTGATTTTTAACAATTGTTGATATATGTACTGAGTCCGTGTGGTAACGGAATAAGAATACAATTCACCACTCCCTATCTTGGTTGTGGATGCTGAAAAGACTAAGGACACACATATAACACTATGCAAGAGAAGGCAAACTCAAAACAAAACTATAGCAATCTGTGTGATCAATGTTGTTTAGTAAGGTCAGTTGCCCACCTATTTTGAAGGAGGCTTGAGCCCAGCAGTGGGATGTATATGAGCCAAGATGATGATGTAATGTACTTAAAAGATCGTCAATCTTTTCAGCCCTGTATACAAAGAATATATAATATGTACATTATAGAATATTTAATTTATGCGTTATAATTTCTGTAAACGTTGTAGAGATTTATTTCATCCACTTAATTATGAAGATAATATTGTCGCCGGCGAATACTAATACTCGGCGGTATAAATAAGGTGCTTAATAATTCCATTCATTTTGCCTGTATTTTCCTGGTTCATTCCTTAAGAAATCCCGCTTACGAACTAAAGATTTTTTGTAATTTATATCTTGTCTTAATCTCGGCTAGCTAATATCCACAAGGTTATTTGGCTACACAGTGACTATCTTCAGTGACTTGTACTTTTTTATCTAAATCTTTTAAAGAGTATGATGAAAATGGCATGGTAATTTCAGGTGGTTAAAGGTTTTAGTATTGAATTTCATTTCATGTAGAATCTATCTTGCCAGTTGATATCGTAAGAGACGACTAAGATATATAACATGCATATAATATTTATGCAAGTGAAGGCAAACCCAAAACAAAACCCTATATCCCACGTCTAGCGTGGTATAGTAGGCCACTTTGCCCTCCTATCGAGTGGAAGACACAAGCCCAACAGTGGGACTCTTAGTCAGATATAATATCATACTTGCCATGATTGACAGTTGTGTTGACAATCACCTTGATATCGTAAGTTTCTCAAGAAAGTGCTGCTGTCTATACCTTTTTTTTTACGATCGGCGCACTCCTCGCTCCGCTCTATCCCGGGTGACAGAGGGATGTAAGCACGCACACCCGTAATCCACCCGTATAACACGCCTTCGTCGTTGGGTCCACCACCGGTGCAGTGCACCCTTTCCCGTCGACGTCCTCCACTGGGAAGACGAACGCCGTCGCGAGGCTAACCTCTCCGATGGTGAAATCGACTCAGCACCGCTCGGCTCCCCAAGCCACTTGCACCAATGTTGCCCCCTTGTTGCCCGTATGGCCTGCGTGTCTGTGGCGACCATTAGAGGGGGCCCATTCAGTGAGTTAGCGAGTCACCGTCTGCCAAAGTTCAAGACGATATTAAAGGCAGACGACAGTTTTTAAATCAATAATCTTCATTTAACCAGTCCACCGAACCTTCAACCACATAATCAGGTTTTAGATATCATCATTACACAATAGTTTTACATCTACAGTTGGCAGTACACTAATGTTATGTGCAGGCGTGGAGTACCATAGATAGACGTCCCATTCCATTTTAACATTAAATTTCTCCAAAGGCCTCTGCATGTTGGATCCATATCCCCATGTAAGCCTTTCAAAGGACCGGATATCTTCCCTTGGAAGATAGCCGTGAAATTGGGAGATACAGTAATAAAATAATAATATTTCTATTAATTTGCGTATATGTAAAAGCATAATAAAATTATAACGATTTATAAAAATGTTCCTCTTTTCTCCTGTTGCAATGCCCTACAGGGTCTATCTTTATTACAAAATGTATTAATTAAGACATTTTATACATTATACATGGAGTGCATATTGAAATTGAAATTTAATACATGCCGAATAAAAGGGGTGGTGACTTAATATTCAGTCTAGAACCAAACATTTATACAAAATCAATCTCCATTCAGTGCATTTACGAATTTATTATATCGCCACTATCTGAAGTGGTGTATACGTCACTTTGCCTAGTGTTGCGATTATAATCGTTTTGTACCAGACAAAAGGAATTTATTCAAATATGTACCTATTGTGAGCAAGCTTTTGACTGACTTCGAAGCATAGCTTTAGCTTATATAATAGATAGATTACTTTGTCCTATTTCCGGCCCAATACCATTTTAATCGTCACGTATTTTATAAAACTTGTAATCAAAATTTATTTGAATGAGCAGTAAATAAAGATGCTGATACAATCTCCGTCTTAAGAGAACACCAACCATTTTTTTTTATATTGCAAATAAATTTTGGAATAATTAAAGCAGTACCACTTCTCATTTATAGTCAACATCATCACAATCGTCTCTCTCTCTGACAGGCCTACTCTATATTATTTGACTCTTAACATGGAGGCGGCTCGAGCCCAACATTGGTCCGAATATGAGTCGAGTTGAATGATTATATTTATAACAGCCTCCCATGTGATAAAAATACAATATGTTGTCACCCCTTTACTTTGTGGGTAGCGTTCTTCTAAGAAAATCTAACATCAAATGCGATTGCAGGCGCTAAACATAGTGATTATGGCATGATTCCTCCTATTAGAGGCTGATCCAACAGTTGCTATTAATCAGCTGATAAATAGATATAATTGAAATACCCCAGTTGATTTTTGTGGATAATTTCCGTTTGGTGATGGAGTAAGAATACAATTCATCACCCCTATCTTGTCCGTGGATGTCATAAAAGATCATTAAGGGATATGATATGCATGTGAGATCTATACAAGAGAAGGAAAACTTGAAAAAAATTCCAGTACCAATACGTCTTTTTTTTGAGGGTGGGTTACGGTCCGCGCACTCCTCGCCCGCTCCGTCCGGAGCGACAGAGGGACGTAAGTGCAAGTAACCCACCCGCGACACGTCACCTTCGTCATTCGGCCCACCACCGGAGTAGGTGACTTGACGTCAGTGGCTTGACGGAATATCTCCCGAGTAATCCCCTCTCTTCGACAGGAAAGGAAAGACCGACGTCCACCCCGATACGTCGGTTTCCTCACGCGGTTGGCCTCTCGGCGGGTGACGGACTAATTTCCCGGTCCAGTCGCCCGCGGCCTCAGCTAGGGCGGCATCAGGCGCAGGTAGTCGCGCCTTCATACCAACACGTCTGACCAACGTGGTATAGTCATCAACTCTCTCAAAAATTTTGTTATGGAGGAGGCTCAGACCCATCAGTGGGGCGTGTATGAGATGAGATAGATAGTTGTTTTGTTGATTCTATATTAATATTAATTGCGTGAGAGATCCATCGATCTTATATAGAAGTAAATTTTTATACAGCGCTGATTTGGCATAATTACATATATACCTCTTCTCTCGACCAATATAAGTTTCACTGTTGGGTATGGGCCTACTCGGCAATGGGAGGCTAATTGATCTACTATACTACGCTGATCAGACAGGTTGGTATAGATAGGTTTATTTTTATTGTTTTCTCTTTCAGAGATGTTATATATATCCATACTAATATTATAAATGCGAAAGTAAGGATGTTTGTTTGTTTGTTTGTAACGTTTTCACGCTTAAACCACCGAACCGATTTCAAAAATTCTTTCACCAATGGAAAGCTATAATATCAGGGAGTAACATAGGCTATATTTTATCCCGGTATTCCCACAGGAACGGGAACTACGCCGCGGGTAAAGCGACTGAAACCGAAGCGAAGCGAGGGCGGGTTGCTAGTATATCATATCCCTTAGTCATCTATTACGACACTGACAAGAGGAGGGGTGGTGAACTGTATTCTTACTCCGTTACTACGCGGCAATTATAGGTCTACTATATTAATATAATACGTTTTTGTATAAGCATAGTGAATTATTTTGAAGTTAGAATTATATTTAGATGAAACGCTCAATCAATCAATCAATGTTACCCTTATTTTTTATCTCATTATATTAATTAGCTATAAGTAATGAAATAATGTACATACCTTTTTATTGTGCATGATGTGGCACCTTTAAAAATTGTGCAACTTAGTTTAATTTTTCATAATAATATTTATTAAGTTTGTATTTTTAGTTGTAGCAATTCTTGGTTGTCCAAATAAATAAATAAATCTCAAATAAATTGACTAAGATCAAGGCTGGCTGCACACGACAAGTATATCTCGATAGGAGTGGATCTCTAATTTAATAATCGTGAGACGTAGTTAAAGGTCAATTGGTCACCTCTCGCCGACAGATTACATTAAAAAGATATATGATATACTATATGGGTTATATATGAAATAATGTTATCTACAATATCTTATACTGTAGAGTAAAATTTTACACAACCAGCAAATCCATCAAGTGGGATTAATTGAAAGTGGCCAATGTAATTTTAGATGTTGAAATATTCGTTTTCATTCGCTTCAAACATATTTTAGTATGTGCTATTGTAAAGGAAACTTAGAACAATATTTCAACCCCTTGAAAACGTTGGATTGACTAGAAATTTGGCATACCTACTAATCGAGAACTGATGACAATTCAATATTTTAAACAGTCTCATTATTCTTACCAGGATTTTCAGAATTTGCGATATTTTTAATATCTGATATCCGGTAGTGTCTTTACGCCGTGACCAAGAAGGGAAACCAGAGGTGCCGATCATCTATTTCTCGGATAAGTTACCGATTTTAAATAAGATAAAATTTTCGGAGAGGGAACCTGAGAACGGCCATCTTATCCAAGGGAACCCGCAAGCGTTTAAATTAAACGTGTTTATTATTATTATTACTTTCATCTTAGTTAATGCACTAATTTCTTTCACAGGGGGAGAATGGCATAAATTCAGAATGGTCGTAGTCTATTGACACCTTTTTTTGCCTGCTTCTATTCCTTTAGTTGGTTTTAATGACTTCTATGGAAATCTTTTCCTTGTTGAAACCCATAAGATACGAAAAGGTAGCGATATTCTGTACTCTTAATTTGTCAACATAAGACATGTGCGCTGACTCCATAAGGACATATTTAAATGTCTTTAGTTAACTAATGTTGACTAATACTGACCGATGTCTCGATGTCTGATCGATGATCGATCAATCGATGGCTATGTGCTTCGTGCTATGTTTGCTCTTGCTCACTCTCTCTTGATCCGTCTCTATCGCTCTCTCCCTCTTTTTGGACAAAACCGTCCCACAATTTCGTGTCACTAAATTGCGTTTCATCCGTAAAAATTTTACCTTCATGCACACAAAGAAGTTTTACTTCAAAAAGATAAATAGTTGCACTACAAGTAGGTATATTTCATTCGTGATTATAAAGAAAACAAACCAATATTAATGAAATTACTATAGCTAAATATATATTTCGGTTATTTAGATTCTGTTAATGAGTTATGGTATTATACTCGTCATAAAATTCCCAAGCGATCATAACAATAACAGCTTATGCATGTTGCGGAAGTCTTACATATTATATACGGCCCAAATGTTAATTAATCTTTTGTAATATGGCTTTTCCTTATGGTTATGGAGTACGAATATAATTAACCATCGTTTCATATCTCTCAGGTGTCATAAATTAAATCAGATAATATTACTGCAAAAGGAGGGAATCTGTAAATAAAACAGAGTAAGAATTTAGTTCTACTATCTACCATCCCCGTGGGCGTTGTAAAAATGTATCGAAGCAAATAATTGCATGTGAAGAAAAACCATATGCCAACCGGTTAGATTGGAATATCTTCATTTAAATTACGGAGGAAGCCCGTGTTTAGTTGTATAACTTAAAGTAAAATATTAAATAAAAAATAGTAAAAAAAAAAGTAATAAAAAAAAAAGTAGTAAAGTAAAATAGTAAAAAAGTAAAATATTATTTGAATACCATTCAAATGTAAATGTTGCCATTTTTTTTTAAAGAAACTCCGATAAATCTTATATTGTTTTCAAAAGGAGTATTTAGAGCCGAATAACGATAGTATTTAGCTATTTTGTGATGGCAACTCCTAATGAGTTATAATAGTTTGCATTATATTATACATTGCATATTCTTCGTATGGTAAGGGAGTAAAAATACAATTCACCACCACCTATCTTACCCGTGGGTTTCGTGAAAGACGACTATGGGATATATTATGCATAAACAACTGTGCGAGTGAAAGACAACTCGAAATAAAACGCAATTAAACAAACCAACCCTCTTGACCAGCGTGGTGTAGTAGGTCAATTTCCCTGCCATTGTGAAAAAGGCTCGAGCCCAGCACTCCCAGCAGTGACACATATATGATCATATATTTCTATTTTGATGTACCCGTCTGTGTTTATTTCAATATGAATTTAATATTGTATTATTACAGTATACCCGAGACGCCCTTACCAGCGAGTTAATTTGAATATAGCCTTATAAATTCTTATTACCTATTAAAGTTCCAGAGGACAATTAATGGAGAACCAATATAACTTGCAGCTCAAAGTTTTCTTTGATCAATAAAGAAAATCTGGTCTCATAAACAAAAACACAACCGCAACATCTAAGATCAAACGATGTAAAAACCATCGTAAGAAAACTTTGCCTAAGCTTTTTATTTCGGCATCGAATTACGAGAGTGAAAATGTTTTGCTCATTTCTTCTCATTCCCAAGTGTCTCATATTTCTTTGCGGTTGTCTGAAAAATTTACAAATTTCATTCTCAGTCAATAAACACAAAGATATCGAATTAGTCACTGACCATATTTTTGTTTTAACGGTTCACAACGAGTCGATTTTTATTTTCGTCCTTTCATTTAATTTTTATTACAAACTTTTGTTTTAAGCAAAAGATGACAGGATCCATCGTATACTAATGGATTGTGAATATACTATATTAGCACACTTTTTCGTGAAAGAGGTCAAAACCGCAGCACTCACATAGAAACGTATAGTACAAACTGCGATCACTAAACCACCACCAAGCTTGGCCATGGTAAAATTTTATTTGGGAGGCTTATATCAAACTGAACGTTGCTAGGGAGATGGACGAATGGGTAGAATATATGAGAATTCTAAGATAATACTCAAAATGGAACGTAATGGTTTCAAGAAATTCTTTAGATCGAAAGTATTTAAAGGTTGTACATTGATTTATTGTATTAGCAAAAGATATTAGCTTTAAAATGATAGATGTATATGTATGTACATATTTTTAATACACTATCTACCTTATAAACGGCCATATTTTCTTTCTGAAGAAATATTTCTTTTGGCTTGTTAGAGTAAAATAATAACAGTAAATTTTTAAGATGCCTGTGCACATCATCACGAAAAACCAACACCCTGAAATTAGTTAGTCAAGATTTTTTTTACGATGCGCGCATCCATTGTCACAAATGTTAACTACATAATGCGTTATAATAACACATGTATTAAATACTTTTTTTCTATTATTAGTGTCTTTTTTTTCTATACAATGTAGGATAAGGCGAAGGATCAAATATTACAAAGATTTTTTTCTTGTTTTACCAAAGAAATATATCTTCTTACGTGCGTACATAGGTATACAAACTTTTTTTGCTTTTCTATTTCATACATGTCCCGCTATTACGGATGAGTTTCGTTCACGATAGGAGTAATTTGATTCACTACAACACGTTGACTAGACTGTCTAGATTGCACGATGTCATGCATCACGTACTCACAATACTGCCTTGTATTGGCAAAGACTTAATTGTATTGTAAAGACGTGCAGTGCTTGTATCTTCTTAATATCTCAGCTTGCTACTGAATGCTTAATTTAAAAACATCTCTTAAACATTTGTTATCGGCCATGTATAATATGATAATATTTTATTTATTTATTTTTATTTATTGAACTTTAAAACACACTTTTTCGTGTGGTGACGGATTAAAAATACAATTTACCACACCCTCTCTTACCCGTGGGTGTCGTAAAAGACGATTAAGACATACAATATGCATATAACACCTATGCAAGTGAAGGAAAACTCGAAATAAAACCCTATACCAACCTGTCTGACTAGCATGTTATAGTAAGGTCAATTTCCCTCCTACTGTGGAGGAGGCTCGAGCCCAACAGTGGGACTTATATGAGCCGGAATGATGATGATAATGATACGAGTATTAAACTTTATGCATATATTAATATATACATACATACTAGTCATGGTTAAAAAGTGTCCTCAGTTTAATAGTAGTTAGTTCTTAGTATAGTAATAATTAAAAAGCGTCCTTGGTGGGAATTGAACCCACGTGAGGTCTGTAATTAAACCACTGTACCATCTGTATAATCAGAGGTATTTTAATTAAACGGTAGTTCATGTGTCCAAGCGCCGGCCTAATCTAGTAAAAAGCAATTACTCGTAAAACGGCTTCTCAATATTAGGAGGCGTTTTACGCGGCATTTTAAACCAATATGGGTTATATTGGATTAAAAAGGTGAATGAAAGGTAATTACTTATTTCTAAGCCCATACTTTTAACAATAAAATACCTTAATATAAAAATACGTGTCTAACACAGTAATTTATCCGTGTGGTGACGGATTAAGAATACAATTCACCACTCCCTATCTTGCCCGTGGATGTCGTACAAGACAACTAAGGGATATAATATGCACATAAGATCTGTGCAAGAGAAGGAAAACTCGAAATGAAATCCTATACCAACATGTCTGACCAGCATGGTATAGTAGGTCAAATTCCCTCCCATTGTGGAGGAGGCCCGAGCCCAACAGTGGGACGTATGTGGGCTGCGATGATGACACAGTAATTTAGCAAATTAGCATAGTTATAATTGTGTACATATAAATGCACCCTAACAAAAAACATATACCTACATATATATATACTGACGGACTCATAAACTGCATCAAACTTCAGGATTACTTTGAAATGATTTTTTTAATAAGTATGCAAACTTTTTAGATTAAATTATATAAATATGCAGAGACTGGCCCTTAATCTTAAAAAAAAAGCAATATTTAAAAATAGAACTGCAGTAAAACAAATGAATATAGCCGGGAAAAGAAAATTTACTCGTAGTATCAGATTTGCGTGTTATTTATAGCAAAGTTTTAAAATTGATTCTTATTGATTTTTTATTCTTTTGTCAATTGAATTATTGTTACAAGCAGAATTGTTGGGTTAGCTTTTTAACTCATCGAGAGTTTCTGAACCATAATATGGATACTTCGTCCGAACAAGCTGCTCAAATTGTAGCATTGGTGCAGGAGGGCTTGGATCAACGAACGATTGGTAGAAATTTAAATTTAAACCAGTCTACGGTTTCTAGAATATACAGAAGCTTTGTGGAGACAGGTTCTTACAAAAGGAGACGTGGTACAGGCAGAACTCGAGCAACCACCGGTCGTGATGACCGATTTATTGTTACAACTTCCCTGCGAAATCGTTTCCTCATGTCAGTTAACATCAAAACAGAGCTTAATGAAGTGCGTGGAGTAAACGTTAGTGCACGAACAATAAGAAGAAGGTTAAAGGAAGCGGATATCACCCCTTATAGACCAGCAAATGGTCCAAAGTTGTCTGTAGCTCACAGACAAGCTCGCTTAAGATTTGCGCGTGATCACCTAAATTGGACAGATGAGCAATGGGCCTCCGTATTGTTCACAGACGAGTGTAGGACATGTTTATATGGTGCAGATGGTCGCAGAAGAGTCTATCGTCAACGTTGGGAGCGATATGCTCAAAGTTGCATTGAGGAGCGTGTTCCTTTTGGAGGCGGTTCGTGCATGGTCTGGGGTGGCATATCGATGAACGGGCGAACAGAACTTGTGTTCATAGACATGGTCCGTCAAAACGGTAGTAGAGGGGGTTTGACTGCACATCGCTACATAACAGAGATCTTAGAAGATCACGTAGTGCCTTACATGGGATTTATAGGCGAAAATTTTACTTTAATGCAGGATAATGCCCGGCCGCACGCTGCTGCACAAGTTCGACAATATTGCGAAGAGGTTGGGATACGTACAATGAATTGGCCAGCACGCAGCCCAGATCTTAATCCCATTGAGCATCTTTGGGACAATTTAAAAAGAGCTGTATATGCGAGAAATCCTGTGCCTACGACAGTGGCATAACTAAGAACAGCACTTTCAGAAGAATGGGACAATATTCCGCAAGATCTTTTAATAACCCTAATCAAATCTATGCGGAACCGATTAGAATCCATAATAAGGGCACGTGGAGGTAATACACCTTATTAAAACATAAAAAAACCTTTACATAAAGTTTGTGTCTATTGTTAAAACCAATTTTTTAATTAAACCAATTTTCTTTAAATTTCTGTTTTTTCTTTAAAAAAGTTTTAAGGTCCTTTCCAGTACACAAACTTAAACTTAAGGATATGACCCTACGCTGTTTTAAAGTTAACGAACCAATCTAGACGTTTCAATTTAAATCTGTGTAGAAAGTTTGCATACTTGGTTAAAATATTTATTTCAAAGTCGTTTTTTACTTTGATGCAGTTTATGAGTCCGTCAGTGTATATATATATACACACGACTTTCAATAATTATAATAATCAAATAAATAAATTAGAACAATAAAGAAGTTAAAATTAATTTCAAATAATAAAGTATGACTGCATTGTGAAAAGTTCATTGAAGTTGGTAAAATTAATTGTATAAATAAAGGTCAATTAGCATTACTATAGATGATATAATTGTAGTAATCTGGCAAACATTTATTGTTAATTTTCTGTGTGTGGCAAATTATAATCTTTCTGTTTCATATACAGGAAGTATCAGGTTAAGGGACGACTGGAGTTAGGTAATGGTAGTAGGAACCTATGAAAAGAATTTGAAGTAAAAATATCAATTCGTTAATGAATTAGAGACGTAAAATTTTCAATTTTGTCATCGTTTTTTCGTGTAAATCTGATTGAAATGGATTAAATCAATGATACTTTATCTGAACATATTCGCACTTTGTTAAATGTTTATTAGAAATGGAATAAATCTATGATTACGTTAACATAAGCAAGATAAACTTCGCTTTAATATCAGTTGATCGGCCGATGACCGTTGATACCTTTATTTGTGTGATCTATGGTCAGTGCGTCAGGTCAGCATCCATGATTGGGACGAGTTCACGGCGCTGCTCTGCCCACGCGGCACATACCTCGAGTGTGTGCTGTGCTGTGTCTTCGTCACAATCGCAGTGGTGGCAGGACGGAGTGCTCTCCCTATTCACGACTGTGTACAGGTACTTGGCGAAACAATCATGACCATTACCATCGACGCGTTTGCGCGATTCATACCTATTTATACTGTCGACCCACAATATGCATAAATGTATCCTGTCTGTACATGCCTACATTGTGTATGTGATATTTAAGGCTTAGACTCTTAGACACTCTGTTTTAAATCACTGTAACTTTTTTTTTTATTGCCAACGGTGGCAAACGAGCAAGCAGCACACCTGATGGTAAGTGAAACTGCTGCACATGGACCTTTGCAATACCAGGGGCACAGCCAGGCCGCTGCCTACCGTGAAGGAAATACTCTTCTTAAACATCGTTTAAAGAAGGACATGTCATAGCGCTCGAGAAACACAGCAGCAGGTAGTTCATTCCAGAGCTTGCACGTACGTGGGAGAAATGATCGCTGAAAACGTACAGTTGAAGACCATAACGTTTCCAGGTGAAATGGATGAACCCTGCTGCGATGTCGAGTGGTACGTTGGTAGAATGGTGACGGTGGTACCAAGTCAAACAGTTCCTCGGAGCACTCCCCGTGAAAGAGTCGGTAGAATACACAGAGTGACCCAAAGTCTCTCCGCTGCTCCAGCGACTTCAATCTGTCCGTAAGATTGGGATCCCCGACGATTCGAATTATTATTAGGTTTTATTGTTTTTTGTGTAATATACATTCTAATTGCAATCTATGATCGTTAAAATACAACATACATGAACAGTTATTCCATAACCTAAGACAGTCTGTATATATACACGCTACCATCTTGCACAATGGTGCTGTAAAAGACGACTACGGGATATAATATGTATCCTTACTAATATTATAAATGCGAAAGTAAGGATGTTTGTTTGTTACCCTTTCACGTTTAAACCACTGAACTGATTTCAAAAATTCTTTCACCAATGGAAAGCTATAATATCAGGGAGTAAACATAGGCTATATTTTATCCCGGTATCGCCACGGAAACGGGAACTACGCCGCGGGTAAGGCGACTGAAATCAAAGCGAAACGAGGGCGGTTGCTAGTATAACATATGTACGTTAATTTATGCAAGAGATAAACTCGAAATAAAATCCTTTGCCAACACGTATGACTAGCGTATAGTAGGTTAATTTCCCTCCTATAATGGAGGAGGCCAAAGCCTTAGAGTGGCTCGTCTATGGGCTAATGATGATGATGACATGTTATATGCTACGTGTGTCGTAAAATAGCTAAAGGTTTTCATTAAATTAATTATTTTGTGATGCTTGTTTAATTGGATATTTGTGTACTAGCGTTGACTCATAACAATACTTCACATACCGTATGTTAGTACAAAGTTTAGGCAATCAAAACAAATCGAACGACAGATCGCTTTGATATTCGCCTCGTGTGTGCTATAGTGTTTTGGGAGTAATAAAACGCCATTGCAAATTGAAGATTGAAGTCGTTCATCGTCCAAAGTTCTTCACAAATTCCAGTGTTCGCTTTAAACTTTTAAATGAAATGAGTTTTCAACCTGCTATGCTAAAATTCTTATCTATTATATTAAATATTAAATTCAAAGAAGAAAATGCACTAGGTACTGAGAATTTAATTACAAAAAATTTAGTACTTATTTACAAGTTTGTCTTGTCTTGAGTTGTAATAAATTTTGGAACTGAATACAAGCAATTAAGTACTAAAATAAACAGTATTGTTAAGTTGCAACCGTATTTTACAGCAGGAAAAACTGTTTCTAGTAGTTCTGCACTAGGTTCATGCATGCTAAATGAGTTATCAGCCATCCTTCTCTTAGGACTAATTTTGAGAACCTTGAATGCATATAAAAATAGCGAGTTTCTCAGTATTATGTAAGAAGAATTAGATAATGTATTTAAGTTCTAATTGTTCTTTCTTCAACCGTCGGTTGGCGAGTCGAATGATAGGCTTAATTATTACTGTTCTGTGTGGTGACAGAGTAAGAATACAATTCATTGTCCCCTTTTTCCTCGTGAGTGTCATAAAAGACGACTAAGGGATATAATATACAGTTAACATCAAGACAAGAGAAAGAAAACTCGAAATAAAATTCTATACCGATCTGTCTGACCATATAGTAGATCAATTGCCCTCCCAGTATAGAGGTAGTTCGAGCCCAACAGTGGGACTTATATGAGCTGAGATCATGGTGATGAGATATAACTATGCTTTTCGCATAATTTTTTATTACGAATACTTAAATAAGTACATCGATAAATTATATCAAGTTATCAGAATCCATCTACTGATTACATTATAATTTGCATTTAAGGTAAAAGTAATTTAAATAAGCTTTTTTATTAAGCTATTGTACATTACCATTTACGAGCATGTCCAGCATAAATGAAGCGCTTGCTTAAAATAATTAAAAAGTTAAATTAAAAATACTTAAAGTGACACATTTTTATATTTACCTTACTGAATTATAAAGTACTACTTACAGTATTATAACATCAAAGCTCTCTATCCAGACTATTAAGTTTACATATAACCGTAAACCCTTTGTTTACCTTATACAGCATGCGTAATCCTTTGACTGTAATGGCATATCTTTTATAAAAGTATTGGGAATTACATAAATTTATTTGCAACGAATAGCCTTATTTATTTTTGTTTATTTATACAACGGAAAAGCTTTGATAAAATCTTTAAGAGCTTTTCTCTTTAGATCTTTTTGCTGATAGAGATTTTTTAAAATAAAATTAATTGCGTGGTATTATTTTGACTCTGAAGAGAAGAAGATATCCCAAAATTAAATAAAATCGAGTGGTTTCAATTTCTTATTCGTGTGTTTATAAAACACTACAACAAATTGTATGTCTACTGTGACGTATTTATAAGGACCTACTACTGAATACTAGTTACCTAGACAATATTAGATAACCACATATTTTTTATGGAACAGTAAAAAAAAATGCACCACATATGATACATGAGCGTGGCGTAACATTTTTAATTCCATACGTCCCGTGTATCATATATGGTATGACTAATTTATTGTCTATTATATATTTTAATAGTTGATTTATTTGTTTATTATCTGTACCAATATAAAATCAAAATTAATGTATGATATTTGATTGATATATTTATATTTTATGACGGAAAAAACCGCCAAACATTAACTACCTACAAGTCAGATTTCAAAATATAAAATCTGCGATTGTTTCTATTTAATTCAACTACGTGATGGAAGTGGTGAATTATAATTATCAACCTTAGGAGAGTTATGGTGAACACACACTTATCCGAGCCGAACGAGTCGAACGAAATGAATTTTAGAATTTTAGATATCGTCTCCTAGATTCGGACGATTCGTCGAAGTGTGCGAGGTTTCATGAAATTTCATAAACAGAATTCTAAAATTCATTTCGTTCGACGCATTCGGCTCGGATAAGTGTGCGTTCACCTTTAGGAAACAGACGAAGAGGAGAACGAACGAGAAACTTTAAGAGATATTGAAAGAGAAGTATCGAGTACAGCATCTTTCATTTGTCAGCTCATTTTCATTTGTCTAACAAAGAAACGATATAACGCTAAAAGTTTTTTTATTTGAATATATTTTTGAAGACAATTTGATACCCAAAAAAAAAATACATAAAAAATTACAATAGTTTTTTCCTTTATTTTATACTAGACAATGTATCCCACATGTCCATGTATTAAGGCTGTCGTCCTCGAGCGTGGGCACTTTTGATAGAGCACACATTGACATTTTCTACTCACACGGACGCATCGCTCAGTATTAGTACACACCCTGAAAACAAATAAATCTAATTTCGATGCTTGCACTAGTACGTATTCATTACGCGCTTGTCTTAATAGGATGTTCAGTGTCACAAAAATAATGCAATGATTTAGGCATTAGCATATCGCATCGTGACGTAGACGTACCGTAGACAGTGCCATAGTGAATAGCCGGTGGCAAAGGGTGGGGTCAGTATGTGTGTACGCTTTCTGGGTATTTATTTTTTATGGAGAAATCACAGTAACATTATAAATCCGAATGTTTTCTGGTAAATGCTAAAATAATTAGACCATGGTACCATTAGACAATAATGGTAACGGTTAGATATTTTTTTTTAGATACATAGATAGATGAACATAGGCTTTATATTTTGGAAATAGCTCGGAGAGCAGGTAGTTTAACGTATATGAGCTACAATGATGAATGGTAATTATGAATATAAGTCATCATCATCATTTCATTTATCGCCCTCCACTGCTGAATGTAGGCCTCCCTCATGTTACGCCACAGAGTGCTGCAAACTGAGATACGATGGACGAGAAGATCCTCTTAAGTTCATTTAGATGTATCCGCCTCGTAAGCGGAATAAAAACCAAGCTGTGTCAAGTTAATATAAATATATAAATTTAATTATGAATTATTTTTTCTTATTAAAACGCTTAATAGGGCTTAAAATAATCACAGAGAATTTGACAACAATTATTTTTAATTTACTTTTTTGTGAGGGATGAATTATGCTATCCCTGTCATAACCGTTTCAGGAACGTAGTTCGCACAGACGCCAGGGTTCCCAGAGACGAAGTAAAGTCGCTTCCATGGGTGGGATGCGTAATACTCGCGAAGTCCATCCCAATCTGCTGACTTATATTGCCAGACTCTGCGAGTCTCAGTTGTCTTAGAGCGACTTGGCTTCACCAAAAGAGCTCTGTTAGGGACCAAGCAGTAGTCAGATGACCGAGGTGGCACTTCGACCACTACCTGGTATCCATGTTGGTGTATAATCAGCAGAATCTCTAGTGAAGAAGACTCATAGCTCTCAATACCTGGAACACGGGTGGGCTATGTCACCACTTGTGAGACACCATCCGCCGAGGCATATTGAAGAGATGTCGATCCTGGTGGTCAGTGGTTCGGGACCCCAGCCCCTCTTTATGATGACCTTTGAAGTCTCCAAAAACCACCACCTCCGCTGATGGACACTGCTCCAATATTTCATCAATCCCCCATTGGACGTTCTCAAATAATTGAATTGACCCCGAACCATAGAATTGACAGATCACCATGGTCAATGGCTGTGGAGGCAGCGACAACAGATATCGCTCCGTATGAATACGTACATCCCGGATTTGAGGTTGCTATGTAAACCTAAATCTTAATATATATAAATTACGTGTCACGTTGTTTGTCCGCGATGGACTCCTAAACTACATAACCGATTTTAATCAAATTTGCACACCATGTGCAGTTTGATCCAACTTGAAAGATAGGATAGCTTACATCTTAATTTATAGTCGCAATATTATTTTATTGCAAATTATTTGTCTATTATTTGACATTCACAATTATCTGTTAACTCCAAATGATTTTAACAGATGGCGACATCTGTTGACTGGATTGAGTAAGTAATTAATAGATGGCGCTGCTATGTCAAACCTATAAACGTGTCATATAAACTACAATTCAATAGCATAAATAGTTTACTAAAATGTAATATAACAAAAACCTTAGTCACAGCAACGCGTGGCCGGGTCTGCTAGTGATATTATAAAAATCCACATCAAATGTGGAAAGGGGCCCGCAGTAAATAAACTTCTCTATTTAACATTCGTGATCATGGGTTTTTTTTTTTTAAGAAGAGAAGGAAGGAAGTGTGAATCGGTATAATGGGATTCTGTGATACAAAAAAAAAGGGCGGAGCATAGTGCGTCTTTGAGGGGTGAGTTTAGGGAGGCGCTTTTGTGACGAAGTACGGAAGGCCCCGGGGCTCCAGGCGAAGCCGCTGAGGTTCACTCCGATTTCCCACTCCGGCACGACGGGATTTTTGCCAGTTGGTAGGACAGCCTCCCAAGGGAGATAATCCTGAACTCGGGTCCCCTGTTGACCGGCATGTGGCCGGCAGTGACCATTCCCATCAGGTCTCCCTGTAAACCATGTCAGTCCCTCATGCTCAGTGCCTCGACCAAGACTACCGCAAATTTCAGATATCACTAAAACCCACCACATAGAAATACACCCAGAAAGTTAGGCTTCTGGCTCTCTCGAAGTACATCGAATCAAGCGCTGCATCAAATTGCTACTTAGGTGTCGATCTTCTGCGAGAGTATAGTACTACCCCAGACGGATCGTCCCATAGCTGCAATCAGAAGACTATCGACTGTGTGGTCCTACCACTGAAAAAGTTCTGATATGCTTTGCTCCGACGTTGCCTGAAATGAATAACGTTTAATATTACTACTACACGGTTATGATTTCAATATATAAGGATTTCAAAGTGTTATTTTTTTGGATTGAAACTTCTTGTATCCTGAAACAATAATTAAAAGGAATTTATTGGTAATATTTTTTTGCTCTCATACCGTTCGCAACTTACTTTCATCCCATTCTTACTTCGCACCTATTTCGCTCGCATCATTGTCTTATCTCACTCTCATCCCATGAACATCATTTCATCAATTCTTCTCTTACTTCATTTATGAAATAGCTTAATAGTTCTGTGCTTTAAAAACCATCTTCATTCATTAGTTAATTAAAATCGGGAACCTAAAATACTACATTTCAATTTGAGTTAAAAAAAAGTAAAAGATTTGAAGATTCAATAAAAAAAGCTTCTAGTACAATATCTGACTCTAATTTCTGCACCTTATTTCATCTCTGATGCATTATTATTTGCATATTCATCATTAACCTAAATATGAATTTTAAAATCTCTAACCTTACATTAAAAGCAAATGTTCCATATAAGTTCTCAAATCCATTTTAGCTATTTTTTTTACCAGTAAAAAGATGAATAACTTACTGTATTAACATATACTTACTGCTTTAGTTTGAATCTTCCGTGCTTTTTTTCATGATTGTAATAATTTTCTTTCTGTTTCCCCTTATTTACTCGAAATTCGATTTTAATAAATACCTACATTGATTTTTGATAACTAATCTGATGAAAAAAAAAAACATATAATTAAACTTGCATATTGCTCTTCTATTTACTCGAAAAATACAAATTAGTAGTCGTGTCCAACAGTCGCGACCTACCTTTAGCTAGTGCAATGGCATATGTCGCGGAGCAACTGACGGACGTGCGTTCACCTTGGATACTGAGGCGGTACTGATATTTTTCTTACCGTAAGTTTTATGACAAATCTAATTACGGGACGCTTTTATTTCATAGTAAAATGTATGGACAACTGGGAACGATTTCGGCTACAAAAATGTATGATGTTTATGATTAAATAATTATTTTTTGTTATGAATTAGTAAAAAAAATTAACGGTGAATCTATTATTTCGACTTTCGTCATACGATTCACTCAAAAATATTTTCTAATATAACAATGAAATAGCCTAGATATTTAAAACGGCAAAGGTCGATTTCGATGTTTTTGATCAATGTTTCGGATTTTTTTTCTCGGCAACTAACAATTATTTTAGAATTATAACACGGTGCCTTAATAGGCCCATTTGTTAAGCAGTTGAGGTATTATTATTATTATTATTATTATTTTTGTGTCATTTAATGCAGAGAGTTCCTAAATATTTTTAAAACCGTAAGTGTCCATTCAGGCGATTTTTAGGGACGCGCCTCTTAACAATCATTTATTTATTTATTCTGCTACGTCCATTGAAAAAAGTTTTTGAAGTCATCTCTGAATTTGCTCATATTTTATACATGGACGTAGTAAATATGGAACAAACCACCTACCGGGTCCATTTGTGAATCTAAACCATTCTCGAGTCCCCTTGTATACACACAAAAATTTTATCACTATCAGTCCAGCTGTTTAGGAAGAGTTCAGTGACATACACAAGTACAGAAGAAATATAAGTATATATAAAGATATAAAGATAATAATAAAGAAATAATAAATGTTAGGTAAGTATCTATATACACCAGGGTCGATAATTTCTGAAACAAAAAAAAATATAGTAGGATGAAACCCGTTGGAAAAGGAAGATAATATAACAAAAATAAAAGGAAAAATAATTTACGGGCGATCTGAGGTCGGGAAGTGGAAATGGGTGAGTTTTTAAGGGTATAAAACGGTTTATCACGATTGCTGGCAAAACTACAATGCCTATGGAAAAAAATTACATCACAAAGTTGTAGGTAATAAAGAGATCTACAACTTTAGTATCTACACATTTTTCACATAACCTCAAAATTTATGTGAAAAATTCAAATAACCAATTTTCTCGTTTTTTTTATCTTATTTATTTTTTAACATTAAAAATATCCTTTTTACTGTTGAAAAAAAAAAACGCAATTGAAGAGCACTGCAACATGCAAAATAGCAAAATGCTTGCTACAAAGAAGCTTCTCAAGTTGGCGGGGAAAGTGCAATGCTACTTATTCTGCATTAGTAATGGTTTAGTGGGACAAAGATTTCAACAGACATAGTCATAGAGTTTATTGTATACCGTTCTTGTTCCTTATAAAGGAACTATTGTTGTGAATTAATTGCTAGAAATGACGAATCATTACAAATAATACACAACCAATATTGAACAATTAATTATTCAATTAGAGTTGCTATATTACCCCTCTATTCAAATCAAACAGAAAGGATGAACATTAAATTAAATTATTAATACAATACGAGGAGAAAAGCTTTCATTAAAATTTAATTATAATGCATAAGGCTCTCATAGACGTTGGTGTCAAAGAGAACTAACTCGCTGACAGTTTCAATTGAATTAGGGACAGTTGAAAGGGTTGCCTATGGATTTCCTTTGTACAATGCGAAGTTATTTTAATTTGAGAAAATTTCTAATAAAATTATTCATTAGGTTCTATTTTTATTTACGTTATATTTATCTCCTTTTTACTTTCTGGACCTTTCACATAGGGGTATGGATACAATACGCAGACCTTTGGCGAAATTTAATCCTAAAATGGGACGGGGCATCCACCGATGACACTTCACGTTTGCACATAACAATCATGGACTGCCAACAGTAGGCATAAATTTATTGTCTAATGAATCATCATTATGCAATAGTTTTAACTTTAAACTTTTGATTTTTAACCTGTTATCTGCCTTCAATCTCTTGCATTACATTGAGCGGTGGTAGACGCTGATTCGCTATTTTACTGAATGGGCCCCCTTAATGGTCACTACAGATTCACAAGTCATACGGGCAAGAGTAGGCAATATTGGTTTAAGTGGCTAGGGGTATCGAGGGGTGCAGTGCCAGTTTCATCGTCGCAAATCGCCGATAAACATAGACCAAGAGTGGTTTCCCCGTATTTATGAAAATGACAATTTCACCCAAGGCAAAGTCAAAGTTGAGAATCCTGTGGACATTCTTCGATTTCCAGTCCGGTTAGCCAATAAAGGCGAGCTGGATACGTGGCTCTGGCCGACTCTCTACGGCATTCAGAACTGCTGTTCTCGCTGTGCTGTGTCGCCACTCAGATTCAGCTCACCACAAACTGCTCTGCTGTTTATTGGCTTTCCTATAAATATTGTGATACATTTTTTTTTATATCAAAATAATTTAGAGAGCAATATAATGTTCCTCGGAGGTTTGCGTTAGTCCCATAATGAAATAACGACAGGCTCAGAGGCTATATTAAATTATATTATTTAGTATAAACTTTAATTATTCTTATAATATTATGATGTGTATCCAATAGTATTTTTAAATCTCCTTGTAAAAAATCATTAGTAATGTTAAATGTGTAGGGTATGGAAATACTAATACTCATACTCATTTATTACGTAAAGCCAATTTACATGTCAATTTTATGGATATTACATTATTATTATTATTACATTGGTACAATTATTTACAATTAAACTTCATAAAGTCGTCAAAACTGTAAAAAGTTTGCTCGACCAGCCAACGTTTAAGACGCGTTTTAAATCCACGAAGAGTAGATGTCATACAAACTGTGCTCGGCAGCTTGTTGTATACTGCCGGCCCCATGACATGAGTTGTTTTGGAGGTCTTTGTTAACGTTCGTTTTATACTAATTAAGTTATTCGCACTTCTGGTGTTGTACGAGTGAGTGTCCTTGTATCTGTTGTACTCAGACAGATTTATTCTTACATAAGTGACCACCTGAAAGATGATGATGGAGGGCACGGTCATGATGCCCAGTTTTTTAAAATGTGGTCTAACAGATACTTTCTTGGGAATCCCAACAACGGCTCTGATGGCCCTCTTTTGCATACGGAAGGCTCGTTCCCATTCCGCAACCATACCCCACAGTTCTTCGCCATATTGCAGAACTGAGTGGACAGTTGCAAAGTAGCATGCATGCAAATACCCTATATACCGACAATCAACCTGACTCACCAGCATGCTAAGCTCAAATTACCTCCTGTTGTGAAGGAGGCAAGAGCCTACGAGTGGGACGTATGAGAGGCGAGATGAAGGTGTGTCACTAGATAAAACATCGGCCCAAGCTCCCTCCTGGATAGGAGTAAAGTTCATCAACTATACCACACTGGTCAGACGTGTTAGTATAGGGCATAGGTATTATATTCACGTTATATATCTCATAGTCATCTTTTACGACATCTACGGGCAAAATAGGGATGGTAAGTAGTATTCTTACTCCGTCTCTACGCAGAAAATATATATAAAACTAGCAATCCGCCCTCGCTTCGCTTCGGTTATAGGTTATAGTCGTTTTACCCGCATAGTTCCCGTTCCCGTGGGAATACCGGGATAAAATATAGCCTAGTTTACGCCCTGATATTATAGCTTTCCATTGGTGAAAAAATTTTCGAAATCGGTCCAGCCGTTTTGAAGATTACCCGGAACAAACAGACAGACAGACAGACAAAAATTTTTTAATTGCCATTTTAGGCATAGGTGTCGTGCAAATAACCGTGTGAGCATGAAAAAAGCCTATTATTTTGACATTACAAACAGACACTCCAATTTTATTTATTGGTATAGATGAATATAAATGCTTTTTAAGCAATAAGCAACTTCAGTGAACGAATTTTATAACTCAACAGACATTAAAATAGCTGAATTTCACAGACGCTCCCCTTTGATACTATACAATGACGATGCATTCTCCTTGAGAGCTTCGTGCCTGATGAGCTACATAAATCAACCACTATACGTAGATCCATTCAATCTATATATTGTTATATAACTTAAGACCTTTCAAAGTCAATATTCTTCATTGTATAGATATATACATATGCTTGGGCTTAGTACATCAAATTTATATCTTTTAGTTCTATAAGATTCATTTCTTGTTTTATATGAATTAATCTAAAATATTTCAATTGAGTAAAGTTAATAAAATGTAAAAGAAATACTGTAGTAGATTTCAACAATGTAATAAATATCTATATTACACAATAGTAGAAAGTGAGCTCGACCGCGCATCAAAAATTCTCGATTCGATTCCTATATACGAGAATTTTTATCGTCATCATCAACGCAGACCACATAAGTCACACTGTTGGGCTCAAGCCTCCTCCAAAATGTAAGAGAAATTGACCTACTCAGACGTGTTGAGTTTTATGTCGAGTTTTCATTCTGTTGCATATATGTGATTTGTACAATGTATCCTTTATTCGTATTTTACAACATCCACATGCAGGATAGGGGTTGATGAATTGTGTTCTTATTCCGTCACTGAATGGAATGAAATCTATAATAAGTCTCCTGATATTATAGCCTTCCATTGGTGAAAGAATTATTGAAATCGATTCGTTTGTTTAAGCGTGAAAGCGTAACAAACAAACTTACTTTCGTATTTATAATATTAGTAAGGATGATGTCAAAAACATAACTTGTAAAAAAACAAATCTCCCAACTAAGTTTTACCGTAAAAAGTTGTGAGATCCATGTAATACCAAGTCATTTAATTTATTCAGTCTCTACTTGAGGGACCTTTTGTCTTAAATTATTACGTAATTGACTAACCTAACAGTATATTATAATGACCATATCAATATTAAAAATCTTTTAAGTTTTAAATGAATAGATTACGAGTTGCGGGGCTTGGTTTTTTTACAAGTTATGTTTTTGTTGGCATATCATTTCTTTTTGTAGATAGTCCTACTTTATACATTTTCAGTATCTTCTACTTCTTGAATACCGACAACAGGTTTTCTTAAAGCCTAGCCTCTCTTATGAACTTTCCTTATTTTTTAGATAGTCTTCCTCTTTTTTCTGGTACTACACTTGAGCTGCAGCTACAGTTTTTCTCAAAGCGCATTCACAGTCTCTACGGGTTTTTCTCAGCGGCTTAGATGTTACAATTTTTGTCAAATCTTGACGATAAATGCTTCTTAGTCTATTGTATTCACAAATTAAGGATTCCTGCGATTGACTATTTTTCAAGTTACATTTAAACATAATCCATTAACCATTTTACAAGTTACCTTTGATCATTATTATGTCTATCTACACCTATTATTCCATTATTATGTTATATATATATATATAATGTAGGTAGATATATTTAAATGGGATTACAAAGTTTTTTACGCAGTTAATATATCTGGAAAACTAGACCAAAATTGCAAAATATTTAAGTTTTGCCTTCATTTATAGACTAAACTCTAATTGTATTATAAATGTGAACTTTCTATGTCTGCTAGAAGTCTTAGAGTTTTGATGATGGATAAGTGAGTGAATGACAAAAATAACAAACTTTGACTAGTTATAAAAACTATTAGTTCAAATTAAATGAAAGTTGAAATATACAGTATTTATACAATGTCTAATTGGTTAATAAGAATCGCGGCTTCTAGTTTTATCCACAACAAAGTTATAGGAGATCGAAAATAGCCTGAATTGTTTCGAGAAAAGGATGGTACGATCGTGCCGCTTTTTTGCTTGACTTGACGGTGGGACTGCCGTGCCTTTAGATTAAATAAAATATAATAAAATGGAAACTTTCATACTTTCATCGGAACTACGTATCAAAATTAAATTTCAAGATCCCATCGGTAATAAAATTCAATTTGCTGATACAGTTTATTGCCTCAGTGCTGTAGAAACGATATTAGCTAATATTATTTTTAGTTTCTGACGGTTTCAATAGTAGAGAAAATATTGGTATATTCGGTAACTAAAATATAATATACAATCATTTATAACAATTTTAATCTGCACAAATAGCGTTGTGTTTAAGATGTCGACCGTAAGGTGTCCGTTCTTTGGGTGTGACTCCCATGCAAGAAAATACGAAGCGATCGACAAATGGTTGTTCTGAGCTTATGTAATTTGTGTCTGTTAGTTTTATGTTTATAAAGTACCCGGCAACACAAGGATTATTTCCTGAGCCCTGCATATTGTATTGTAAAAAATATGTATATTTTTTTTTGTGTGTGTGTAGTTGTTAGCCGCAGATGGTTTTCACAGCTTTGCCCGGACTATGGGTGAACGCTGAGGGTTCTCAACCCAGTAAAAACTTTAAGCGACATCGCCCAAGGGTTCCGCCTTTGGGGAACGGACTTCGGCTTGGAGCGTCGCTGTCGGAAAAGTGGGTGTGGCCACGTTTTGTTTAATTACACTTGCGCGGCGCGGTCTCCAACCTCGACGGTTAGGCCAGTACCGTAGTTTTTTATTTGTTTTCGTTGCGCGAGCGGCGTCAGCCCTTTCCTGGGCGATCATAATGACGTCATCCTCTTCGTCGAGAAGATGATGGGGACGTCGGACCGCGGTTATTTTTAGGGGACGTAGTTTGCCGCCCCAACCACTAGTGGATTGGGAATAGTCATGGCAGAGTCAAAGTAACGCCGGGAAACGTTTCATGTACTGCCTGAAGGTCGGCAGTTCGAGGTCGATGTGTAGGTCAACATTACGAGTGAACCACGGTGCTCCCGTAGCCCGTCGCATGAAGCTAATTTGTAGTGTTTGTAATCTGCGGATCCTGTGAGGCCTAACGTGCGCGAACACTACGCTAGCATAGGTCATGATGTTTTAAATAAAAATGCAAAACACTCTTTTGCTTGGTCGATATCAACACATATCTATGTATTACTATTCCAGGGAATCTTATATTTTATGTAGCATAAGAAAAACGGAGTTAGCGGTAGCTTAACGGGGCTTATAAATTGCAAGGCGGAGTTTTCAAATTCGAAACCAAGTCGCGTATCTCGTGTTACTCGAAATTATTTACGTACTGTGTAATAAAATGTGATTTATAGCTTGTCTTAATGGCGAAGGAAGTTATTATTATGAAATCTGCATCGTCCGCGACCCAGCTCATAAACGTGCCACTACTGGGCTCGAGCCTCCTCCAAATAGGAGGGCAGTTAAACTACTATATCATGCTGGAAAGATATGTTGGTATAGGGTTCATTTCAAGTTTTTCTTCTCTGACATGAGAATTATATTCTTCTGTGTGGTGACAGAGTAAGAATACAAATCACCGCTCCCTATCTTGCCCGTGGAAGTCGTAAAAGACGACTAAGGGATATAATAAGCAATAACGTCTGTGCAAGAGAAGGAAAACTCGAAATAAAACCCTATACCAAGCTGTCTGACGAGCATGGTATAGTAAGGTCAATTTCTCCTCTATTATGGAGGAGGCTCGAGCCCAACAGTGGGACGGATATGAACTGAAATGATGAAATGACAAATATTATATGCATATTATTTCTCGTAGTCGTCTTTTACGACATCCACAGGCAAGATAGGGATTGATTAATTGTATTCTTATTACGTCACCACACAGAGAATCTGCGTGTAAGAGAGATATTAAAAAAAAATCTCAAAGTTGTAAGCTAATTGAGAGCAGGTTAAGCTTATACAGCCGTCACAAACATCCATGATATATATTTATAACGAGTAAGTGCCAGCAAATATCTTGATAATGTTCCAACCTTAATACCATTCCCATTCTATCTGACCTTGATAAAAGAAAAGGATCAGGGCTGCCAAGGTCACGCGGAACTTGCTTCCTGATAAATTATTATCTGCCGAATCTTGATCGACCTGAAACCGATTTCATTTCAATATATAATAGTATAAAATATTTATTAAATAAGCTTGTTAATTACTTTTATATTATACGTTATAACGTCTTAATTAAAAAAAATATAATAATTATTATTATATACTTTTACATTTTATATAATACTAGCTTTTGCCCGCGGCTTCGCCCGCGTAAAAGTTGGTTTTCATAATTTTTAATTTAAGAAATACTCTATGTGTCAATTTTCATCCAAATCTGGTCAACAGTTTACGCGTAATTGAGTAACAAACGTCCAAATATCTTCACAAATTTTTATATTTGAATATTACTTCCACCCTTGTAGTTTAAATTCAAGTGGAAAGACGATGAGAAATATGGCCATCCTTAGTCGCTGATAATACATTATCCATCCATTGGGGAAAAAATTATATCGATCAAACTCCCGCAGTTTCACCCACGTAGACCCCATTTCTATGCGAACGCCGAGATAAAAATTGCCTATGTTACTCGCTGATATTATAAGTTTATATGGGTGAAAATAAAAATAATAATTATCAAATCCCATACAAATATCCGACATAAAAATTGCCTATCTTACTCGCTGATAACGTAGCTTCCTATTGGTGAAAGAATTTAAAAATTAGTCAACATCCACCGGTTTCACTCGCGGAGTTCTCGTTCCCGGGCAAACACCAGGATGAAAATAGCCTTTATTTGTTATTCACTGATAATGTAGATTTTCATTCGTAAATTAATTTTTATATCCATTTAGTTCCCGCAATTTTACCGGCATTGTGCCCGGTTCCGTAGGAATATCGGGATAAAAAAATAGCCTAAATATTTTACTCGCTCAAAAATACCTTTGCGTTAGTGAAATAATTTTAAAATCGACTAAATTCTCACAGTTGTTCCAGCCACACCGGGATAAAATATAGCCTGGGATAAAATAAGTTATTCCTTATGTAAGGCTTGGTAGACCTGTTAGTAAAGTATTATCAGTATGGGTCCAGCCGTTTTGAAGGTTACCCGTAACGAATATAAGTCAAAAAAAATTGTCCGTCCGTCTGTCTGTCACCAAGCCATATCTCAAGGACCGCGATAGCTAGACAGTTGAATTTTTTACAAATTATGCATTTCTGTTGCCGTTATAATAATAAATATAAAAAACAAAATAAAATAAATATTTAAGGTGGCTCCTATACAACAAACGCAATTTTCCCCTTTTTATAAATAATGGTACGGAACCCTTCGTGCGCGACCCCGACTCGCACTTGGCCGGTTTTTTAGACATAGGTAATTAGGTATCGTGCAAATAATTGTGTTAGCATAAATAAAACCTATTATTTTGACAGACAAATAGACGCTTTAAATTTGTTTATTTCTAGAGATAGAAAATTGGATTAATATCTTGATTTTAACTTACTGTCTGGTAGCGGCTAGGCATATTAAAACGCTTTCATTGTTTGTGAGTGTCGCAAAATACTACTAAGGCAAAGATTTACATCGACCTGGACCAATTGGTGATGCCATCTAGCCAGCAATGTCGTTTGGCAGGCAGCTGGTCATAAAATGTTGCTAGAAGAACCTTTGCAATATCTATGATGGCAGAGGAGTGCCTACATATTGCGTCGATCCAAAGTAATCTTGATAAGCAAGCATTAAGAAAAAATAATGGGGTAACCCAAGAAAGCCGACCGTGTACTAAAATGATCGTTTCTAGGCTCAGTGATATCGGTTATATGCTTTTCACCTTCTTAGGGGTAAAATTGCAAAAAACTCTTTTTTAGTGAGCACTTTCCCCAAGAGAGACAACTTTGTACAAAATTTCACATTTCTAGGCCTAATGATTTCGGCTATATATTTTTCATCCTCTTAGAGAATGAATTTCAAAAACTAATTTCTTAGAGCTCATTTACAACAAAAGAAAGAGAATCGAACAATACACAGAAATACACAGTTTCACGTTCCTAGCCCCAATAGTTTCGGCTATACGCTTTTCACTCCCTTAAGGGGGTGATTTGCCAAAAATACTTTGCAAGTGCTCGTGTACCCCAAAAATACGCCGGAGTAAAAAAAAATACGTTTCTAGGCCCAGTGGTTGCCGCTGTATACTTTTTGGTCTTTTAGGGGTTGAATTTCATCCCCATGTAAGTAAAATTTTCAAAATGCTAGAACGAATACTTATTTATTTATTATCAAATGCCTTAATACAAAGATTCATGGTTTTATCATCGAAAATGTCGAATTTCCATACAAAATGGCAGCCCCTATTTCAACCCCTTATAACCATTTTTTCGCGATTTCTTTGCTATAGCTCGTGAACCCCAAGAAATACTACGGTGTAAAAAAATTACGGTTCTAAGCCCAGTGGTTTCAGATATATGCTTTTTTGTCTTTTAGGGGTTGAATTTCATCCCCATATAAATGAAATTTCCAAAACGCTAGAACGAATATTAATTTATTTATTATAATAATAACTGCCTCAATACAAAGATTCATGGTTTTATCATCGAAACTGACGAATTTCCATACAAAATGTCAGCCCCTATTTGAACCCCTTATGACCATTTTATCGCGATTTCTTTGCTAGAGTTCGTGTACCCCAAGAAATACTACGATGTAAAAAAAATTTCGTTTCTAGGCCCAGTAGTTTCGGCTGTATGCTTTTTTGTCTTTTAGGGGTTGAATTTCATCCCCATATAAATGAAATTTCCAAAACGCTAGAACGAATATTAATTTATTTATTATAAAGTGCCTTAATACAAAGATTCATGGTTTTATCATCGAAACTGACGAATTTCTATACAAAATGTCATCCCCTATTTCAACCCCTTATACCCATTTTTTCGTGATTTCTTTGCTAGAGCTTGTGTACCCCAAGAAATACTACGGTGTAAAAAAATTACGTTTCTAGGCCCAGTGGTTTCGGCTGTATGCTTTTTTGTCTTTTAGGGGTTGAATTTCATCCCCATATAAATGAAATTTCCAAAATGCTAGAACGAATATTTATTTATTTATTATAAAGTGCCTTAATACAAAGATTCATGGTTCTATCGTCGAAAATGACGAATTTCCATACAAAATGTCATCCCCTATTTCAACCCCTTATACCCATTTTTTCGTGATAAAAAGTAGCCTATGTCCTTTCTCAAGCTTTAGTCCATCTCTGTACCAAATTTCATCAAAATCGGTTCAGTGGTTTAGACGTGAAAGCGTAGCAGACAGACAGACAGACAGACAGACAGACCGACAGACAGACAGACAGACAGAGTTACTTTCGCATTTATAATATTAGTAAGGACTAGCTGACTCAACAGACGCTGCTCTGTTCAAATTAAAAAAAAAATCATTCTCCTTGAAATCGACAGCAGCGCCACCTACCGTCTCCGATTGTGTATCTAAACCATTCTGGAATTTCTTTGAACACACACAAAATTTTCAACAACATCGGTCCAGCCGTTTAGGAGGAGTTCAGTGACATACACACAAGAAATATATGTATAAAGATAATGAGGTATATAAAACAGCAATATCATTGGTTGTACACAAAAAACCTTCAGACATCAGTCAAAAAAAACGACTAAGAGCTTACCTTCATCATCATCATCATCATTTCAGCCTATTGCCGTCCACTGCTGGACGAAGGTCTCCCTCATGTTATGCCACAAAGTGCGATTCTGTGCCACCTGTATCCAACGATGCCCAGCAAATTTCACCAGGTCGTCGGTCCACCTAGTGGGGGGTGTCCTACACCACGTTTTCCGATACTTTGATAACTTTGATAATTTTATTTATTTGTCTCATACGTGGTCGCCAACTCGCCACTCGAGAACCTTTCATCCCCAGAGCCTACCTTAACTTGAGCTAACTCCATCTAATACCGTCTTGTCAACAAATGCATTCCCAAGTAGGGTTGACGTCAGGCAGGCCACTCGTAACTCTCGAAAACTTGAAAGAATAATACATGTTGAATTGAATCCAAGCAATTTGTATAAGAGCAGGGTGGCAATTATATAATCTTAATTTCATAACTCAACTATTCTTAAAATGACTCATTCTTTCATTTCATCATATTAATATTAACAAAAGGCGGTTTATGTATAGGTATACATATGAACTTATTTGTTCACTTGGTTCAGAGGCGCTTATCGAAAGTGACAGTTATGTCAAGTATAATCGAAATTGTAAGGGATGGTTTTGCAAGAATAGACGACGACCCAAAAAGCCATTCCGTCACGTCTGGCCCTTTTATCAAATTTTATTGACGCAATCACTATTTGTCTAAAGGAATCTAGAAATTGTGAAGTTAAGTACACATATGTAGGTAGGTATAGGTATTAAAAAGAGAAATTCCTATACATAATGATCTTGAGTCGTGAATCCTTCTTAGGATATCCTTCATATAATATGCGTAAATATATGCGTTATAAACTCACCACTAAAACTCTTAGATTTGGCATAAAGCATTGTTTTTGAGACCTAGATCTTAAATTCTATGATTTTTCTTCAAGAAAAACCTTATAGCAATATCGTTCGAACTGTGTCTTTTATGATTTAAGATTTATCAAATCAAATCCCTTGCTAATTTGTAAAATATAAGTTATGTATATTTCAAGTGATATAATATTATGGAGTTCGCTATTTTATAATGATGGGCGTACAAATTTAGTAATTATTTAGTCTGACTTTCATCAACATTCTAGTCCATCCTACTAATATTATAAACGCGAAAGTTTATGAGTATGTTTGTTGCTCTTTCACGCAAAAACTACTAAATGGATTTTGATGAAACTTCAAAATTACATAGCTATCAGTATAACACATAAGCTATAATTTATCCCAATATGCCCAATATATTTCTTGTGTACGTGTGTGTCACTGAACTCCTCCTAAACGGCTGGACCGATGTTGATGAAATTTTGTGTGTATTCAAGGGAATTTGAGAATAGTTTGGATTCACAATTGGACCCGGTAGGTGGCGCTGCTGTCGATTTCAAGCAGAGTTTCTTTTTTTTATTGAACAGAAAAGTGTCTGTTGGATCAGCCAGTATTGTAATAAATAAATGTCACTGTTGGATTCGGGCCTTCTCCACAATGTGAGAGAAATTGACTTATTATACCAAGCTAATCAGACGTGATGGTATAGGGTTTTATGTTGAGTTTTCCTTCTCTTCTCTTTGTCTGAGTTTATATAAATTAAAAAAAATATAAATAGCATTACAAATCATTTAACATACAAAGGACAATTAAAATTAAATGATATTTGAATTGGCATGCATAGTTAGATAATGTCAGTATTAAAAACAAATTATTTTTATAAGGTCTTATAAATTCATCATTTAGATATTCGTCAATACTAAAATAATATTTCTTAATCAATGTCAGTCTCTTTTTAAAGTTAATCGTGTTGGGGAGCTTCGTAGTTTCTGGTAAGTTGCCTTCATATTGCCAATATGTGGCTTCATTACTACAACGCTACCTTATTCCTCAAAAACAGAAGAATACACAAAGATAATCTGAAGATGAAAAAGGTTGATAATATTTACATGATTATTTTTGTTTTAGCATACTTTTAAAACGAATAAAACCTTTTAATCATATTTATTATCTGATAAACGTTATACTAAGAAAATTTATAATTAATTTAGATAGGAAAGAGGATTTAGATCGCAACCCTCTAAGATAGATGATTCCATAATCTATAGCACGTTGTTTATTAACAATAATTATGAAGTCCATTTTATTGCTTACAACATTTATTTAAATGGATCAGAGCAATTTCAATGAACTTCTTAGTCCCCTGTAAGTTTAGATTTGATATTTCGAACATTTAGTTTCAACTATATGTATCAGTAGTAAAATATACCTACCTGAACAGTGTGGAATTAAAAATTCATACCAAACCGTAAAAATTAAAGAAAACGCTGTACAGGTGAGCTTTTTTAATCTTTACCATTAAAAAAATATGAAATATATATATATATATATATATATATATATATATATATATATATATATATATATATATTAAGGTGTGCCAAAAAAAACTTTTATTTTTTTTTTCTTAGCTACTACGAAAATATCGTCCAAGATGACGAAAAAAAAAGATTTACGAAAATTAACATATTTCATGTTTTAGAGTCATTATTTTGTGATAGAGTATAAGAAATTGTAAAAGTTATCCTCAACTATGTGAGGTTGGACTTTAACCTCGAATAACTTTTAAACGAGTCAATTTAGCAAAAAATCATTTCAGACCTTTTTTGTAGATCGTTAAATTTCCTACAAGAATATGTTTTGATTTTTACGAGATATTAATTCGTTCGAGTGCATCAAAAATCCAAACAACAAAAAAAATAATTCCGATGTTATTTAAATGGGAAATCAAAAATCACAATGAGCGACCTCTTAATATTAATATTAAGGGCTGAAACTTTACCAGGATTTTTTTTTTTCGTCATCTTGGACGATATTTTCGTAGTAGCTAAAAAAAAAATAAAAGTTTTTTTTGGCACACCTTAATATATATATAAACTCATTTGCTAAAAAAACGGGCGGTTTTGATTTTCATTCATATTTAAAAAGATACAATACCAAAAAGGTTTCAATCGTTTGTACACGTTACTGGCCGATTTTAAAAATGCTGTGGTATTTAAAAAAGTACGTTCTAAATTAAATTTTTCATTTGATGTTCATTTTTACAGAAAACCCCTTTTTATCCTACATTTTTGGCGCGAAGTTCCAGAAGTTAACATCGACTTTCATAACTTTTATTCAATTTTTATCGATTAATTTCATATCCTTGACTGTCAAAGCTTTATTTAATGCTGTTTGGCTGTATCAAAAATGGTAGATAAAGTGGTAAAAGCTACCAAAATTATCGCGCTGCTTGAAGAGGGTTGCAGCCAATGTTTCGTGGCTAGGAGGCTAAATGTTAGTCGCTCGACAGTCCAAAGGACCTGGCAGCGATATCAGGAGGCTGGTTCCGTCGAGAGAAGGCCTGGTTCTGGAAGAAAACCATGTACCCAACCACGGGATGATCGTTTTCTTGTGAGTCGCGCATTGAAAAATCGCAAATCTTCGTATGTGGATCTTAAGAACAACCTCCAAGAAGTAAGAAATGTGCATATTAGTCTATGGACGGTCAGGAGGAGGCTTCTCGCTGCCAATATACGCAGTCACCGCCCGGCCCGCGGCCCCAAATTACTCCGTGAGCACAGAGTTCACAGGCTTAGGTTCGCTAGAAATTGTGAATCATGGACTCAAGACGATTGGAATAGGGTTTTGTTCTCTGATGAAGCCAGGATATCTCTGTTCGGTGAAGATCGACGTCGGCGAGTGCTAAGAAGACAAGGAGAACGCTTTGCAGAGGCATGTTTCGAAGAAATCACACCTTATGGTGGGGGCTCTGTTATGTTTTGGGCAGGAATAAATTCAATGGATCGTACAGAGTTAGTCTTCATTGAAAACGGCTCACTGACTGGGCATCGATACATAACGGAAGTTCTAATTTCTCATGCACAACCCGCATTGGCCGCTCTAGGTGAAGACTCGATTTTTATGGACGACAATGCTCGCGCCCACCGATCCCGCGATGTTAATGCGTATGTGCAAGAGGTCGGCATTCGTTGTTTGGATTGGCCAGCTCGAAGTCCCGACCTCAATCCCATAGAGCATGTCTGGGACGTTCTGAAACGGCGTGTGAGATCAGTACACCCGGCTCCGCAGACCATCAGAGAGCTGAAGAATGTGATTACTGCGGAGTGGGAACGTATTCCGCAAGCAAGTATCCGGGATATACTCGCTAGCATGCCCAGACGAATTCAAGCTGTGATTTTAGCTAGAGGGGGTCACACTCGATACTAAACATTTATCTGCTTTTACTTTATTAAAGAAAAACAAACAAAAAAACTTTTTTATTTTTACTTCATGAGCATATGCACTACTAGCGAATATACACTACTAGCGAGGTTTAGCATTATTTCCCATAAATTGTATCAAAATTTTATGAAATACTGATGAAAACGATTATTTTCTTATTAATTTAGCAAATTGTGTAGATAAAACTACCTATAATTATCAAACAAAGAAATATTAACATTTGAAATGGTTCATTGCTTAGGTGCCCGTTTTTTTTGCAAATGAGTTTATAATATACCTCCAAACCTTCAAGGTCCGACTAAAGCGGTGGCTCGTCAGGCAGGCATTCTATACGTTTGACGAATTTTTGAAAATGTAGACAGTACTCAACGCGGATATTGTTTACGTTTCTTTATTACTATTATTATTACTCTTTGACATTTCTTTGACATCGTTACTTATCTATATATATATATATAGGAGAGGCGGGTTTTGCGAGCGATATATTGACTCATCACCATATCTTTGGAACCATAAGGCGTACAGACTTCAAATTTGGCAGAAATATTCCTTTCGTCGAGTAAAGATCAGCTAAGAACGGATTTTACGAAATTCCACCTGCAAAGGGTGTTGCGGGGGCGTTAACAATAATAGACATATAAAGGAACAGGGTGAGCCGAAGCTACTGAAGCTAGAAAAATGAAATTTGGACCGTAGTTTTATTACGTGACGTAGACACCCACTAAGAAATGATTTTTTGAAATTCAACCCCTAAGGGGGTGAAACGCAATGGTAACGTCTGTATGGAAAGAAAAAATCTTTAGCTACTGTCTTTAAATTAAGCACGAATACTCATTAATAAAAATAAATAAACACGTGTTTCAGCGTTTGTCCATTTTCATCCTCGAAGGGTGTAAAATAGGTAGAAAGATGTCAGTTTACTGACTTATCACAGAGCCGAAACTACTGAAGTCAGAAACATGAACTTTTGACATTAGTTTCTTTGCGTGACGTAGAAACCCACTAAGAAAGGATTTTTTGAAATTCAACCCCTAGGGGGTAAACCGCAGTAACAAAGTTTGTATAAGGAGAAAAAAATTCTACATCAATTTTCTTCAAATTCTCCAAAAATACTCTTCAGTAAAAATAAATAAATACGTATTTCAGCATTTTTTAATTTTCACTCTCTAAGGATGTAAATATGTATTAATAAAAAATTAGGTTCTCTGATTTATCAACGCCGAGCTAAAACTACTAAAGCTGGAAACATGAAATTTGAAACAATTTTATTTTGTGACGTAGGGACCAACTAGGAAAGTATTTTCTGGAATTCAATCCCTAAGGGGTATACCCCAGCAGCAAAGTTTGTAAGGGGAGAAAAAAATCTTCATCGATTTTCATCAAATTCCCCACAAATACTATTTAATAAAAATTAATAAACAAGAGTTTCAGCATTTCTTCATTTTCACTCTCTAAGGGTGTAAATAGGTATGAAGAATTTGGTCGACTAACTCATTAACGCCGAGCTGAAACTACTGAAGCTAGAAACATGCAATTTTGACCGTAATTTTTTATATTGTGAAGCAGGAACCCATTATGAAAGGATATTTTGGAATTCAGCCCCTAAGAGGTGAACCGCAGTAGTAAAGTTTGTATGAGGAGACAAAATTCGTCATCGATAATCATCATTTGTTTCATCATTTCAACCCTTATACATCCCACTGTTGGGCTCGAGCCTCCACCGTTATGAGAGCGAAAATGACCTACTGTACCACGCTGGTCAAACCTGTTGGCATAAGTTTTAGTTTCAAGTTTTTCTTCTCTTGAATAGATGTTGTATGCATATTATAATCCCTTAGTCGTCTCCTACGACAGCCACGGATAAGAGAGGGGGTGTAAAATTGTATTATAATTCCGTCACCACACGGAAAATACTCTTCAGTAAAAATGAATAAACAGCATTTGTCAATTTTTACCTTCTAAGGGAACTGGGCTGGTAAGGTGACTGAAACCGAAGCGAAGCGAGGGCGGGTTGCTAGTTCTATTATAATTGCTGGTAACCTAATATTGTTAAAATGTAATCATCTTTACCATATTTATAATGACATGTAAGAAACCCTTACCAATAAATGAGTTATGAGTTATATATATATATATATATATTTCTTGTGTACGTGTGTGACATACCACTGAACTCCTCCTAAACGGTTGGACTGACGTTGATGAAATTTTTTGTGCGAGTTCCTTTTTCAAAGTGATACCAGAACGCTTGGTAAACAGATTAGCTATCTTATATATGTAATTGTGTCGTATCGTTATCTTACATATAAGTTTCTTGTCTACGTATATGTCACTGAACTCCTCCTAAACGGCTGGAACGATGTTGGTAAATTTTTTGTGTGTGTTCAGGGGGATTCGAGAATGGTTTAGATCAATAATTGGACCCGGTAGGTGGCATTGCTGTCGATTTCAAGGAGAATTATTTTTATTTTATTTGAACAGGATAACGTTTGTTGGGTCAGCTAGTATAACTACAAAATTTCAAAAGTTGGATTTTAGGACTTAAATTCGATACCTCAAATTTAACTAATCATAATGTGTCATAGTGTGTCGTAGTGTCATAATTTAACTAATCATTCTTAGCCCTAAGAATGCAAGGTAAGCAAAATTTTAAACAAATAATAAGCTGGTATAAAAGAAAATTTTTGTCAGAATATAGGGAAGGATTATGACTTATAATTTTTACTTAACTGTCTTATTCTTATTTTCATAATCTCAGTGCATATACGTTCACTGCTGGTCTCTCCCCCACAGTGAGAGGAAAATTGACCATGTAGGTCAGGTTAGCATTAGATGGGTTGGTATTAGTGTTTATTTTAAATTTTCCTTATCTTGTTTTTTTTTTGGGGAGTGTACGGTCGGCGCACTACTCGCACCACTCCGTCCGGGGCGACAAAGAGGCGTAAGCACGCACACTCGTAACGCACTCGTGACACGGCGCCTTCGTCGTTGGGCCGACCACCGGAGCAGGGTGACTTGACGTCAGTGGTCGGGTGAAGGGTTCTCGGCTAGGGTTTCTTATCTTGCTGTGATATTATTTGCTCGTCTACTTTAATCGTACTTTACAGGCACCTACGGAAAAGAAAGGGACAATATTCTTATTCTGTCACTACACGGATTACCTACCTCTGATTTTTGATTGCCAATAATAATATAAAGAGATGATGGAATATTTTTGTAACACCTAAAGTTGAAAATGAAAATAGGGAAGAGACTCATTCGATATTCACTTGAATTGAAAGTAATTTAAAGGAAGAGAAATACCATCAAAACACAACTTGTAAAAAAAGCCAAGCCTCGCAACTGAGTTCTACCATAAAAAGTTGTGAGATCCATGATATACCAAGTCGGTTAACTCATTTAGTCCCTGCTTAAGGGACCTTTCTTCTTAAGTTATTACGTAAATAGCTAACCTAACAACTTCTTATAGTGACTATATCAATATTAAAGATCTTTTATGTATTAAATAAACAGAATCGCATGAAAACAATGTACCTCACAAGTAATACATATTATATTAAATTGTACTAAACATAGTGCGATTGCCAAGTCGATCTATTTATTTAAAACATAAAAGATCTTTAATATTGATATAGTCACTATAAGAAGTTGTTAGGTTAGCTATTTACGTAATAACTTAAGAAGAAAGGTCCCTTAAGCACGGACTGAATGAGTTAACCGACATGGTATAACATGGAACTCACAACTTTTTATGGTAGATTTCAGTTGCGAGGCTTGGATTTTTTCTTTTTTACAAGTTTTGTTTTTGATGGTACCTATCTCATTTCTTTTTGTAGATAGACCTACTTATTTTCCTTTCCGGCAGCGTCTACTTCTTGAATATCAACAACGGATTTTCTTAGAGGCCACACTCTGAAAAATGCCACCTCTCTCCTTTCCGCTTGAATCATTTCTACCTAAACTAAGCGGAAAGATGTGGAAATAACGAAATTTGATTGGATTTTGAAACTCATCTCCTCTAGTCTCCTCTCCACTTTGATGGCAATCGAGCCTAATGACGGCGTTCGTTCTTTCAGGTAAATTTCAGGCAATTTAGTTTGCTTAATACTTTGGGAGATTTTGGTACAATTTCATAGGATGTCTCTCTTCTGAAAGTGGGGATGTCCCAGTCTTCCTTTTCATTCCGATGATTGACCATTTTACAAGTTATCTTTGAACATAATTATATCTAGGTATCTGTCTACACCTATTATGCTAATCATCATTCAGCCTATCGCCATCCATTGACATAGAACATAGACCCCCTCATGCTTCACCATAAAGTGCGGTACTGTGGCACCTGCATCCAACGACGCTCTAGGGTAACAGAGTTGCCATAACTAGGGCTCATTTTTCTTCGCCATATGAGGAATAATGCCGTAATCGCCACGATTAGTAGGCGGGTTGGTTTCGGAATGAGTTATCAAATATTTCCTCAACAAGAGCTGCTGCCCACTCTCCTGTTGAATCTTTTTTTTAAATGACAACGCCTTGCACTAAGGAATAATAATCCTTATATTGTGGGGGACTTTACAAACATATAATTTATCATCGCATCATTATCGCAGCCCTCATACGTCCCACTGTTGGGCTCGGGCCTCCACCACAATGGGAGGGAATTTGACCCACTATACCATGCTGCTCAGACATGTTAATATAGGGTTTCACTTCGAGTATTCCTTCTCTTGCACAGATGGTACGTGCATATTATATCCCATAGTCGTCTTATACGATAGGTATCCACGAGCAAGATAGAGAGTGGTGAATTGTATTCTTACTTCGTCACCACATAGAAAGAACATCTAATTAACTGACACAAATTACATTCAGACACGGTACGTTGGTATCTTAACCACTACGCCATCTGTGCAGCCTTTATCCGGTTTTTATGATTCCCACCATAGGGAAGCAATGATGGCGACAAATGTATTCTTATTTTTTAAAAAGTTATATTTCATTAACTGCAAATGTAACTTTGTAATCCTTACTAATATTATAAATGCGAAAGTAACTCTGTCTGTCTGTCTGTCTGTCTGTTACGCTTTCACGTCCAAACCATGGAACCGATTTTGATGAAATTTGGTACAGAGATGGACTAAAGATTGAGAAAGGACATAGGCTACGTTTTATCGCGAAAAAATGGGTATAAGGGGTTGAAATAGGGGATGACATTTTGTATGGAAATTCGTCATTTTCGATGATAGAATCATGAATCTTTGTATTAAGGCACTTGATAATATATACATAAATATTTGTTCGAGCGTTTTGGAAATTTCATTTATATGGGGATGAAATTCAACCCCTAAAAGACAAAAAAGCATAAAGCCGAAACCACTGGGCCTAGAAACGTAATTTTTTTTTACACCGTAGAATTTCTTAGGGTACACGAGCTCTAGCAAAGAAATCGCGAAAAAATGGGTATAAGGGGTTGAAATAGGGGATGACATTTTGTATGGAAATTCGTCATTTTCGACGATAGAACCATGAATCTTTGTATTAAGGCACTTTATAATAAATAAATAAATATTCGTTCTAGCATTTTGGAAATTTCATTTATATGGGGATGAAATTCAACCCCTAAAAGACAAAAAAGCATACAGCCGAAACCACTGGGCCTAGAAACGTAATTTTTTTACACCGTAGTATTTCTTGGGGTACACAAGCTCTAGCAAAGAAATCGCGAAAAAATGGGTATAAGGGGTTGAAATAGGGGATGACATTTAGTATGCAAATTTATCATTTTCGATGATATAACCATGAATCTTTGTATTAAGGCACTTGATAATATATAAATAAATATTTATTCTAGCATTTCGGAAATTTCATTTATATGGGGATGAAATTTAACCCCTAAAAGACAAAAAAGCATAAAGCCGAAACCACTGGGCCTAGAAACGTAATTCTTTTTACACCGTTGTATTTCTTGGGGTACACGAGCTCTAGCGAAGGATTTTTGGAAAATCACCCCTTAAGGGGGTGAAAATCGTATAGCCGAAACTATTGGGGCTAGGAACGTAAAACTATGTATTTCTCTGTATTGTGCGATTCTCTTTCTTTTGTTGTAAATGAGCTCTAAGAAATTAGTTTTTGAAATTCAATCTCTAAGGGGGTAAAAATGTATATCCGAAATCATTAGTTCTAGAAACCAGGGATGTGAAAAAATAATCGATTTTTATAATCGATTTTCAAAATAATAGAAAATCAATTATTTTTATAATAAAATCGATTTTCCTAAAAAAATAAGGTCATCATAATCCTGTTGGGAAAAATTGATTATTTTATAATCGATTATTTATTTTTAATTAATCGATTATTTTATAATCGATTATTTATTTTTAATTAATCGATTATTTTATAATCGATTTATTTTGAAGAATAAAAAATCGATTATTTAAAAAATCGATTATTTTCCCTCCAAGTCACATCCCTACTAGAAACGTGAAATTTTGTACAATGTTCTCTTTCTTGGGGAAAGTGCTCACTAAAAAAGAGTTTTTGCAATTTTACCCCTATGGAGGTGAAAAGCGTAAAACCGATATCACTGAGCCTAGGAACGATCATTTTAATACACGATCGGCTTTCTTGGGTTACCCCATTATTTTTTCTTAATGCTCGCTTATCAAGATTATTTTGGATCGACGCAATATGTATTCGGTCCTCTGCCATCGTAGATATATTGCAAAGGTTCTTTTAGCAACATTTTATGACCAGCTGCCTGCCAGACGACATAGCTGGCTAGATAGCATCACCAATTGGTCCAGGTCAATGTAAATCTTTGTCTTAGTAGAATTTTGCGACACCCACAATCAATGAAAGTGTTATAATATTCCTAGCCGCTACCAGACAGTAAGTTAAAATCAAGATATTAATCCAATTTTCTATCTCTAGAAATAAACGAATTTGAAGCGTCTATTTGTTGTCAAAATAATAGGTTTTATTTATACTCACACAATTATTTGCACGATACCTATGTCTAAAAAACCGGCCAAGTGCGAGTCGGGGTCACGCACGAAGGGTACCGTACCATTATCTATAAAAAAGGGGAAAATTGCGTTTGTTGTATAGGAGCCCTCTTAAATATTTATTTTATTTTTAATATTTATTGTTATAGCGGCAACAGAAATGCATAATTTGTAAAAAATTCAACTGTCTAGCTATTGCGGTCCTTGAGATACAGCTTGGTGACAGACAGACGGACAGACAGACAGCGAAGTTTTAGTAATAGGGTCCCGTTTTTACCCTTTGGGTACGAAACCCTAAAAACGGCTCAATTTTTTTTGTCTGTCTATTCGATACGGGTAATCTTCAAAACGGCTGGACCAATACTGATAATACTTTACCACCAGGTCTACCAAGCCTTACATAAGGAATAACTTAGGCTATATTTTATCCAAGGCTATATTTTATCCCGGTGTGGCTGGAGCAACTGTGAGAATTTAATCGATTTTAAAATTATTTCACTAACGGAAAGCTAATTTTAAGCGAGTAACATATTTAGGTTTTGTTTCGTGTGGTGACGGAGTAAGAATACAATTCACCACCCCCTCTCTTACCCGTGGGTGTCGTAAGAGACGACTCAGGGATATATTACGCATATGACATCTATGCAAGAGATGGAAAACTCGAAACAAAACCCTATACCAACCTGCCTGACCAGCATGGTATAGTAAGGTTAATTTCCCTCCTATTATGGAGGAGGCACGAGCCCAGCAGTGGGACGTACATGAGATGAAATGATGATGAACATATTTAGGCTATTTTTTTATCCCAATATTCCTACGGGCCCGGGCACAATGCGGGTGAAATCGCGGACATTTAATGGATATAAAAATTAAGTTACGAATGAAAATCTACATTATCAGCGAATAACAAATAAAGGCTATTTTCATCCTGGTGTTTGCCCGGAACGAGAACTCTGCGAGAGAAACCGGTGGATGTTGACCAATCTTTAAAATTCTTTCAACAATAGGAATCTACGTTATCAGCGAGTAACATAGGCAATTTTTATCTTGGATATTTGTATGGGATTTGTTAGTACATTTTTTTTTCATCTATGTAGACTTATAATATCAGCGAGTAACATAGGCAATTTTTATCTCGGCATTCGCATGGCAATGGGGTCTACGTGAGTGAAACTACAGGAAATTGATCAATATTATTCTTTTCCACCAATGGAAACCTATCATGGATGGATGGCCATATTTATCATCGTCTTTCCACGTAAATTTGAACTACAAGGGTGGAAGTAAAATTCAAATATAAAAATTTGTGAAGTTATTTGGACCTTTCTTACTCGATCACGCATAAACTGTTGACCAGATTTGGATGAAAATTGACACACAGATAGAGTATTTCTTAAATTAAGAAATATCATCATCATCATCATCGCAGCCCACATACTTCCCACTCTTGGACTCGGGCCGCCTCCATAATGGGAGGGAATTTGACCTACTATACCATGCTGGTCAGATATGTTGGTATAGGGTTTCATTTTTCGAGTTTTCCTTCTCTTGCATAGATGTTATGTGTATATATCCCATAGTCGTCTTATACGACATCCACGGGCAAGATAGGGAGTGGTGAATTGTATTCTTACTCCGTCACCACAATAACACGATAAAAAGAAATATGCAAGCCAACTTTTACGCGGGCGAAGCCGCGGGCGAAAGCTAGTTCTATATATTTATATGGGTTGACAAAATTATTTATGCAGTTAGTGTAACTCGGAAACTGGACGAAAATTACAACGTTTTATAATTTTTCCTTTATTTATACACTAAACACTAATTGTATTCTATATTTGAAGCTTCTTCTTAATATTGATGATCAGTCAGTCAGTCAGTGAGTGACAAAATTACGAAATTTTGACTAGTTATAATTCTTAAACTATTGGTTCAAATTGAATGAAATTTGGAGTACACAATGCATATACAATGCCTGTTGGGTTACTAAAAATTCAGGCTTCTAGTTTTATTCACAACGAAGTTATAAGGGGTCGAAAATGGCCTGAATTGCTTCGAGAAAAGTAGGTTACGGCAGTGTTGCGTTTTGCCAGACTTTTTTTTTTGCTCGACCCTGCAGGGGCACCGCCGTGCCCCCGGATAAGCCAAAAAGGCGACGGAATTTGGACGGCGTATCTAAGAAATATTTTTTTTATGTAATATATATATATATATATATATATATATATATATATATATATATATATATATATATATATATATATATATATATATATAACATATATATATATATATATATATATATGTTATATTCCTATATACAATTATATGGATATATCTGCGCATCAAAATCTCAATAATTCGATAATCTATCAACCTCCGTAATTGGTCATAGGTCTTCTCACGAAGGGGGGATAATGGCATATACACCACTCTTTGTAAGTAGGTTGAGAATAATAACGGTCCTTTGGCCAATTTTACGATTAGTATGGGAAAATAAGAACTTGTAAAAGATGTATGTATGTTCGGGAAACTTAAGAGGATCTTCTCGTCCAACATACCTCAGTGTCTGAAAACACAGGTCTACGACCAGTGTGTGTTACCAGTGATGACTTACGGCACGGAAACATGGTCCCTAAATGTAGGCCTTATATCAAGGCTCAAAGTCGCTCAGCGTGCTATGGAGCGGGCTATGCTCGGGATTTCTCTGTGAGATAGAATCCGGAATACGGAAATCCGCAGAAGAACGGGTGTAACCGACATAGCACGAAGAATTAGCACGCTGAAGTGGCAATGGGCAGGCCACATCGCTCGATGAACCGACAACCGCTGGGGAAGAAAGGTTCTTGAGTGGCGACCACGTATCGGACGACGCAGTGTAGGACGCCCCCCCACTAGACCGCTGGACCACTGGACCGATGACCTAGTGAAAGTTGGTGGGCGTCGTTGGATGCAGGCGGTACAGGACCGCACATTGTGGCGCAACATGAGGGAGGCCTACGTCCAGCAGTGGACGACAATAGGCTGAAATGATGATGATGAATGATGATGAAAAGATGTATTCTTCACAACGTTCGATGCCGGTGACAGAAAAAAACTTTCATTTTTTTTTTAAATAGCAATCTGCCGACATTAGCCATCAGCAACTTTTGCCAGTGAGACAAAACTTTGCAATTCACAATTAAGGATGATATTCGTGTAGTGACAGAAATGTTATGTCATCTTTACATGGATTGCAAAGTTTTCGTTTATGTATATCACCAAAAACTTCGAGTAATTAAAAATCAAAATAAAGTTAACAAAATCTGTAAAATTATTTTCATTTCACAAGAGTATCTTAACAATGGGCTGAATTAAAATAACAGTGGGCTTATGTTAAAATTATAAACTTTATTCAGGCTCATGTTTCTCAGCAGTCCATCTTTACACAGCATTAATTATTATTTTCATAAGGGGTGCAAATTTTTGGCGGTATCGTTGGAGAACACACCGCTTCGTGTAGTGAATATTAAAAGTATATTAATAACGTTAGTTATTAATATACTTTTAATTATGATATTCTTATGTATTACAAACAAGTTTTATAACCTTTTCGTGTGGTAATAGATTAAGAATATGTAACACCACCCCTTCCTGTTCACGGGCATTATAAAAGAAAACTTTTGTAAGCCCATAATGTCGCTGTAAGAGAAAGGAATTCAAAACAAAATCCCATGTCTAGTCCACGTGATTGATGACAAGTTCGGCTAATGGTGGCTCTTCCACTTGGCGTAAGAGGGAGTTACTCACCCGAGGGGTTATGAGGTCACTCGCCGTTCCCCCTGTCGCCCTCGACGGATCGGATGTTGACGTGTGCACTGCGGTACAATGTGAATATCTACAGTCGTTTAAGTGTTCATGTCACCGTTGATCATACCTTTATTCCTTACACTTTATACGTATTTGCATATAATTTTAAATAACAGGTTAGGATTGTTCATTATTTAATGAAATATCTCACAACCTAGGTATTAGTTCCATAACACGTTAGAATAGACTTTACATTATAAATAAAAATATTATAATTTAATGATAGATGAAATTTTGTGTTAGCTGCATGGAATCAAACATAATCAGCATTTTAAAATGAGCGTTAATAATTTGCCCTTTGTCAGTTCTGAGACCTTTTAAATATCCCTCGAGGTTAAGAGTAGCCCTTGATGTGCCTGATTCAGCGATATGCATTGAAAATACTGTTTAACCAAACCATTGGATCGAGTGTTGCTCTTATGAAAGTTTAATAAAGCTATCCCTTTGTGAATATGTATTAACATTGGGGCCTTTTACCGGCGAGTAACTACATGAGATTGTATCTTACTTTTGTATTTTCCGATGGGAGGGTATGATATAGAGTGAAATATCTGACTTTTAGATTTTTATTTATTTGTTACTATTATCATTCATACAAAAATGACAATTGTTTATATTAAAATCACTAATATTTGTCCAGATTTCAATAATGTTCTGCATAACCGAAGCAATAATAATCATACAAAGAAATATTTCGATTAAATTAACGCATTTAAATACTGCTGATATTATTGAGTTTTTGAAGGATGGCTCTATGGCTAACGGCTTGCTATACGATTTTATTGTGAGTTTTCCTTAACTTGTTATGACGTAATCGGACATTCTTTAATTCCTTCTTAAGATACTTATGTGTGAAAAAAGTATTTGATGATCAGTCTATAATTACTACATCGCGACATGGAAATTTAGCTATCAACAAGGCCTTTTTTAGCAGCATGCACGGTCTAGAGGGTGTTTATGGCACGGCATTATGAAATCCTATAAGTATACATGTATGATGTACATGTATGATGTAAAGGGATACGATATCGAACAGAAAGTATCGATACTGTACTCATGAGTAGTATCGAAGAAAAAGTATCGTACTCAATAAAGTATCGAAACAAAAGTATCGATACTTCAAAGTATCGAGTAATGAGTACTTTTCCTGGAATCTGTCGTGATGAGCTTTTTTTTTTTGAGAATTTTGTCCGCCTGTGAACGGATTAAAATATTGCGAGCCACATTTTAGAAGGTTCATTACGTTTGAACTAGACGGCGTAGACTAGATGGCGTTACCATGAATATAAGCTGTAAGGTGTCAAGTTTAACATGGATACTCACTACTCTTTATTCGATACGATACCTGCCAAAAAGTACTCACTGAGTAGAAGTATTGAAAGCAAAGTATCGAGTACAAAAGTATCGGTATCGAAAAACAGTACTCGATACCTAAAAGTATCGATACATTTTTCGTGTCCCTATGTACATATTTTCTGACCATTGAGAGGGGGATAAACTAAAATTGCTAAAATATTTATGTAGGTCCAATGAATATAAATTCATTATCATCATCACTCAGCCCTTCGCCGTTCACTGCTGGATACCATTCTCTTTCGTGCTCCTATGAGGGGATAATATTCGAATCACTACGCTTGGGTTGACGATTGTAGTGAGATAAACATTTCACAAACGAATAACTAAATTTCTCAGCAGAGAGCTGCTGCACGCTCTCCTGGCTGCTCTCCCTTAGTTGACTTATACGACTCCCACAGGGAAGTGAGGGGTGGTAAAAATATATTCTTATACCTTTGCTACACTGGCATCACTTTTATTGATTTCTCGATTTCATAGTTAATAGAATTTACATTCAATCTTTTAGCTTTAAAGAACTTGATTTTGTAAATTCCATTTCAGCAGGTAAATAATAATGATTTCTGATGTTTACGCGAGTATTACACATTTTAAATAAAACTACTTTACAGATTTTATCGCGTTTGTATTTGATTTTTGATTGCCCAACGTTTCGAACACTTTGCAGCGTTCATGGTCACGGGCGGATTATTGCCAGTATAAGAAGAAAATGATTCTATATGAAAAAATTATAATTTAATGTTAGCTATTAAAATATACTGATGACAAGTAACCCTGCTCCGGTGGTCGGCCCAACGACGAAGGCGACGTGCACGTGGTTGCGGGTGTGCGTGCTTACGCCCCTCTGTCGCCCCGGACGGAGTGGTGCGAGGAGCGCGCCGACCGCAGCAACCCACCCCCAAAAAAAAGCTATTAAAGTATGTTAGTTTTATTTAAAAAGGTAAATAATATACTAAACATACACACTACTACGTTTTGAGATTATTAAGAACTATCTAAATCTATCTATCCATTAACTTAACGAAGAATATTATTGGAAACAGGCCTACAATTTTTTTTCAGAGACTATTGTTAGGGAAAGAGTAAGCCATCTTGCGGGACATCGAGCTCAAATATCCTCGAAGGATTCCATGAAATATATTTTCTTAGACTTACATACAACATCCATAACTCAACTCCATAATGATGTCATTAAATATTGCCGTAATAATTTAACTAGACATAAATTTGTTGTACACCTGGGACCATCTTGGGTCTTATAAAGAAATATGTCATTCCATAACTTAATGGCTACCTACTCTACCTACTCTAATATCATCAATCCCTTGTTTTCTACAGTATCCCTATGGGAATTTTATCATAGTTCTAATCAATATAAAGATAAAACAGAAAATGTCTTTATGAAATTTCCTTCATAATACCACATAAACATTAATTTTTGATACACTATTTTGAAGATTATTTTGTTCTCTATTGATAAACAATAAGTAGAATAACAAAATGAAGGATTAAAAAAACACAATTTAGAGCTTACATTTTAATACCTCGTTTGGTTGTAATTTGCTCATCTATACTGATAACTTGAGTAAAAAATAACTTGTGGATTTTTTTTGAAAGGCAACACTTCCCACTAGGGAAATAATCCTTATATTGCAGAGGTCTTTAGTAACATATAATTAAATGACATAAATTACGTTTAGACTCAGAACTAAAATTCTTGGATCGCAATACGTATTATAACTACGTGGGATTTGAACCTGCGACATTGGAATAGCCTTACCTATTAAGCCATCTTATATAGTCAAAATTCAAGTTAAAAGTCAATTTTCTTTCTACTATAGAGGTGGATTAAATTAGCAGTGGAACGTGTATGACCTGATATGGTGATGATGACTTCAATAGTAGTATGATGCAATGTCATCATCATCATCACAGCTCATATACATTCCACTGCTATGCTCGAGCTTCCTCCACAATGGGAGGAAAATTCACCAACTATACCTCGCTGGTCAGACGGTTTGGCACAGGGATTCATTTCACATTTTCCTTCTCTTGCACGGTGTATGCATAATTAATTCCCTAGTCGTCTTTTACGACATTCACGGGCAAGAAGGGAGTGGTGAATTGTATTCTTACTCCGTCACCACACGGGTAAGTGACGCAATAAATGGTTGATAAATATTTTTTAAAGAAGTCACTTCACACGATTGAAAAAATTCTTACTCATTGGAAGACTATACAAACCTATATAAAATACACTTAGATTTCGAACAGTTATTTACATCACTCATTCTTATATGCAAGTTATCTTTACGTTAGATGAAAGTGACAGGTTTAGTGTATGTAAATAATTCGACTGTTGAAATTTAAATAGTAAAATTTTTAAACGGCAATCGTTTTGTAGTCATAAAAAAATTAAAAAATGGCATTATTGTTACATGTCCTAATAAATAAATAAATTTCAGGCTTTTTAACCACGATCGGCGAAAAGAGGGATGTTTTAAGTTTGACGTGTCAATGGGTGTTTCTATGGCATTGTACCTGCTAAATGAATGGACCGATTATGATGCGTTTTCGTTAATTGGAAGCTTACGTGATCGGCATGGTTCTTAGCTACAATTCATATCTGTTCAAGACTTTTAAGTTCATCACTTCTTTTTGTTATCTGTCGTAGGGACCTTACATGCATAATGGGCATTTAACTGACTTTCAACTCATATTAGTCTGTTAAACTAAAGTAAACGTTTCTAGTAGTTTTAATATTGTTTTCTATTTTCTTTATTCGGCCTTTTAGTGCTTTCCTTTTGAATTATATTTTTTTTCTTTCATGTCGGGCGCTCTGTAAACTTTTAATTTTATTTACCGCGTAAGGTTGACAACCACAACGTAATTATGATAATATTGAATCTGTTTTTTATTATCTTTATGTTTTTGGTGGGATTGATTTCAAAGGAACTTCTTTATGTATCGTATATTATTTTTCCTATAAATTGGCCAATAATCATATTGAAAATAGATCAAAATTATATGGAAATATTATACGTAAGAAATTGTGACTATGAGTAGTATTTTATAGTCGTACAAAAAATGACTTGAACCTTAATTTCTTCCGCAGCTCTAATTAAAATAAGCACTGAATGCTTAAACATCTATGAAGAAAATAAACGTTTAAAGCTTTGTAGGACACCTGAGTGATAGAAAAAGGTGATGATATCATCAACAGCACCATTGTATTGATGATAATACATTAATGTAAAATATATAGGACCTATGAACATTCGATGTATAAAATTAATATTATGATATTTTACATATTTATATATGTATGTGAATTGGTGCACTTAAATGCTTTCAAATTTTTTCAAGATTTAATTAGAATAACACTCAGAAGAAACGGCAAAAATTAGCCGGTTTCATATTATTTTTTTTTACATATTTATGTAACATATTTTGAAAATAGTACTCCTCTCTAGTGTAATGCCTTGGGTTTTAAAATAATATCAAATTTAATTCGACAGGCCTTACGATGGAAATAATTAAAAAAGCAATTAGTTTAGGCCACAACTAGAACAAACGTTATGAAACTTAACCCTTCAATTAAGTTAAAATAACATGAAGTAATTGGTAAATGAACCGCTGCTCAAAAGCAGTATTACGTTCCAGATAATGTGTTTTTTTTTATAATTAACTATTATGTAAAGTCCATTATTGATAATTTTTTAAATCTATTTACTGGTGTGTCTCTATCTATCTTTAGGATTGTTTCATTGCTGATGGTGGTAAACGAACAAGGAGCACTCGGGATAGTATTATAGACAGTATATAGTATACAGTTGGTTTAGGCGGGTAAAGACGGAGGTCCATTTAGGAGTGCACGTGTTTAGGACCATTGGAGGAAGGTCATCGGGCATACTCAACTTATAAACGTCTAAGAGTAACAACTCTCGCCTGACCACTCGCTGCGTGATGTGGATTTCAGGTAGAGAGCTTTCATAAGTGTTTTTGACATCGTCATAGTTAAACGTTTCTATTTTAAAAGACAATGAAGTGTTATATGTGAATAACATAATGATTTAATACATCATTGCATCATCTTTATCTCAACTCATATTCATGTCATTAGCTTTAATTTAAGCTTCCTTCGTAAAAGGCCCTAATAGACACCCATTTTACGAAGGAATACTTCTGTATTGACCTACTTACCACGCCGGTAAGACTGGTTGGTATGGGATTTTATTGCATGTTTTCCTTCTCTTGCAGGGTCTTTAGGTCACTAAATAACAAATCACTAATTACAAATATACAAAGAATAGAAAACTCTCCAGCATAGACCCTTTGAAACGCTCTTTTTTCTAAAAGAAGGAGATACTTGTGTAACTTTAACCTCAACCCTTTGAATTTTGTTGCTCAGGTATAAAGATAAAGTTGAAGAGTTTAACGCGTAATCACATAGGAGTGTTTGCAATGTACATATTGAAATGCCTTATATAAACCCTAAAATATGTATATCAAAAGCGTGGATTCGTCCCACGCTGTAAAAATACTATTAATGATTTTTGCAACCTTATCAGTAGTAAAACCATTTCAGTGTAGATAAATTGATCTTTTTTAAAAACTGATGGCAATCACTCGTTATTTGATTAAGTATAACTTTCTCAAACCCTTTACTAAATTTTAACACTGGAATGGAAATGAGACAAATATTGCGGAAACTAAATATAATACTGGATTTGAACAAAGTAATCGCTTTAATAATTTTCATGAGTTCAGGAAGTAAAATTTAAGCCCAGCATTAAAAACAAATGTACAGGCTAAAATAGCGATTATAAAATTAATTGTCTCTACAGATAAGTTCCAAACGAATTGATATGCCTTACGATCAAATGTAACTCACATGCCTTGTGATAGAGTGACCGTTTTCAATTTTGGCAGAAATTATTACGCCTACAGTTTCCAGTACGGTAAACTTGTTTTTGCAATCAAAATCCCGGAATATCAATTTCAAAAGTTATTAAGTCTACAATAATAGAAGAGGGCCTTAAGCTGACACGTTATGCAAAGCAACCGGAACAGAAAATTTGTATACTTATAATAACTATATTGGTTTTTGTAATGAAGTGATAATCAAACAGGGTCATTGATTTGTGTAAGATTTCAATAGAATACAAATATGTATATATAACGCTAAAATATTTATTTTGTTTGTACTTGTTATTTTTATTTTAACAGAAATTTAATTTGTAGATAAATCTATTTTACTGGTTTTCGTCGCGTTTGGATTTGATTTTTGAATATCTAACGTTTCGAATACTTTACAGCGTTCGTGGTCACGGGCTGATTAAGATGTCTCATGTTCAACAAGTCATCGTTATTGCAGACACTTATAATTATCTACCCGCTACAGAAATTAGTTATTGAATTCTGACCTACATTTTGATACAAACTTATTGCCAGTATAAGAAGAAAATGATTCTATATAAAAAATTATATTGATTATGGTTAGTAATTATTAAACATTAAATTTGTAGTAATTATTATAATAATTTATTAATTTAAACGTAACAAATTTAATATACTACCACTGGATCGGAACGCGGCGACGCGGAGAATTAAGATCCGGTAAGAGGGCATGATATAAAATTTTATTATTAATTTTTAAAGGCGCCTTACTTTATCTTACTTGAACTTTTTGATTTATAAAATATTTTATTCGCCACTATTGTGAGTCAAATCTATACAATAAGTGCTCACGGTGTGTTGCCTTTAATAATTCTTGCTGATTATGTACTAACAGTAACCAATAAATGAAAACTAGATTATATGAGGTGATAATATATGAGGCAAAAAATTTTACGCTTCATAGAATAAGTCTAAGTTTCTTCAGGAACTTCTGTAAATAACCTAGACCAATATATGTTTAAAGTGTTATATGCTATAAATATTACAGAAAAATACATATACAATGAAAGTAATTTTAAGTTTGTTCTTGACCCTAAATGATTTTAATTATCAGATATATTGAGATGGCAAAACAAAATTTTCTTTTATTGTGTTATTGGATAGATAACATATAAAGAATAAGTGGTTCTGTTGCGGGGGCCTTTACATACATAGAATTATTGGAATAAAGTTTCAATGAGATTACAATAACGATTTATAAACTACTATTGTCCGGTGTAAGCCGAAAGCTAAGTTCATTATTGAGTTTATCATCTGTGAGGGGTAGGGGCTTAAATCATTTTTAATACTTATATCTAATATACAAGCGTTACTATTAGTCATACATTTTCATAGTCATATCATTCATCATTTCAGCCTATTGCCGTCAACTGCTGGACGTCATCCGTATGACATGACGCCTCCCTCATGTTGCGCCACAATATGCGGTCCTGTGCCGCCTGCATCCAACCACGCCCAACAACTTTCACTAGGTCATCGGTCCACCTAGTGGGGGGCGTCCTACACTGCGTCGTCCGATACGAGGTCGGCACTCGAGAACCTTTCTTCCCCAGCGGTTGTCGGTTCGTCGAGCGATGTGGCCTGCCCATTGCCACTTCAGCGTGCTAATTCTTCGTGCTATGTCGATTACACCCGTCATATATTTCGTCATATTGCTCTAAACTATAGATCATCATCATTTGCCTGCCCTTATCCCACGCTAAGTGGGGTCGGCACAACATGTACTTACCTTCCATAGCCTCCTATCGGCCGTCATATCTGCACTCACCCTTTTCATACGCAAATCCTCATTCACACAGTCCATCCATCTCTTTTTGGGTCTCCTACGCTTCTTACGTCCATCCACATTCATATCAATAACCCGCCTCGTCACATGCCTTTCATTCCTCCTCATCACATGTCCATACCAAGACAACCTCGTGCTCCTAATCTTCTCTATCATTGGTGCCACTTTCAAGCTTCCCCTAGTATACTCATTTCTTATCTTATCTAACCTTGTGACCCCACACATCCATCTTAGCATACGCATCTCTGTGGTATGCAATCTTCTCTCATCCGTCTTTTTCAATGCCCAACATTCAGATCCATACATAGCAACAGGTCTGATGACACTCTTGTATATTTGACCCTTAGGTTTAAGGGGGGATGCCCCTGCATCGCAAATTGTTCCCGAGACCTGTCCCCACTTCATCCACCCTGCATTCATTCTACGATTTACCTCCCGGTCGATGTTGCCGTCGTCTTGGAGAAGGGAGCCTAAGTACTTAAAGTCGGAGCAAACCGGTAGGGGTAACCCATCTAAGCCAATGTGAGAGAATTGGACAGAGTCACCGAAGTTGCAGAACACATGTTCAGTCTTGGTGCGGCTGATCCTAAGGCCTCTAGGGCTCTTAGATCCTAAGGGCTCTAAACTATAGATGTTACGACAAAAAGTATTGAATGAAATTTATAGGCAATTTCTGTTTCTGTTCAACAAATTTGGTTACTACTATTTTAATGCAGCATCAACTATTTACATGCTACATACGTATTTAGCTATAGCCATATTGAAAAATTTGGAGGGCTATAAATAAAAATATATGCATTAAATCGAAAAAAGTTTTAAATAAAAGAAATAGGATATGAGCCTTACTATTTTTATTGTACAATGCACAATTAAACAGATATTTAATGAAACGCGTTTGCCAAGATGGTGTCTAAAGCCGACGCCCCGCGTTTCGTCAACTTGATAGAAATAAATTGCAGGCAAAGTACCTACTCGATTCTTTGCCTATAATAATTCCAACGAATAAATCAGAATTATTACAACCCTGTCGCTGATAGAGTGCCATGATAGCATAAAATTTAATTTGTTGGTTGCTTGAACTAAACTTTATTAATCAATGTCGCTTTTCAATTCAATGTCTTTTAACTTATTATAACATAAAATGTATGATACTTATAAATATTTAATAACTAGTATTTATCGTCACGCTTTTTTCAGTGGTCAGAGAGCAATTAAATTATATTTAAAATACTACAAAAAAAAAAATGCACGACAAATGTTGTTTTTAAAACTTTGTGTTTTAGTTCGAAATCAAAAGTAACCTTTACATTAAGTGAGAAAAGTTATACTTTTTCATACTATATTTAAATTTAGTATTTTTACTGTAGGCATATTATTTAAAATCCATATTACTTTTATTACATTTATATTGTTTCGCGTGGTTACGTATTAAGAATATAATTCACTATCCCCTAACCTACCCGTGGGTATCGTAAAATAAGGCTAAGAGATTTTAATATAATAATATTTAAGCAAGAGAAAGAAAACTCAAAATAAAACTCAATCCGTCTGACTAGCGTGGTATTGTAGATCAGTTTTTCTTCCATTTCCTTCCGTATTGAGTTTATCTTCTCTTGCATAGATGTTATATGCGTATTATATCCCTTAGTAATCTTTTACGACATCCACAGGCAAGATAGAGAGTGGTGAATTATATTCTTCCGTCACCACACGGACATGACATGATTATTATTATTACATGGTAAGTTTTTACAACGTATATTGGCATAAAACAACCGACTTATTGTAAGCTCTAGGATTCAAATCTTGGGTTTAGCGTAATATATTTTTTATAGCTATGGACTTAGGCCGTATACTATATGGGATTTAAAGTTGAGAATTAAGCCTAAGGCCTTTAAACTGAGGTTTACTTATTTTCCTACCTATTTTACTTAGTATATAAAAATAGTAAGTTTAAAAACTTAAGATAATTTATAAAATATAAAGGCGTAATTTAAATTTTGCGAGAAAGAAAATATCACTGGGCTTGCACAATCAACCCGTAGCCCGCAGTTTCAAAGCCTGTAATTGTCAAGCCGTAAAGATAAATTTTGCATTCAAGAATACGTACGTTTGAATATACCTACAAATTATAGTCGCGTCGACTTTGAAGGGATCATAAGCAACTTTGGGTGGGTCTAATCTCTTATTCTATTTTTGTAAATTGAATTTTTGACGAACATATTTAGATACATATTAATAAAAAAATAAAAATAATGAAATAATGAAAAATACAGGGTGTATCAGGTTATGGGGCAATTGGTCCAACGGGAGTTAGGCAATGGTAGTAGGAACCCATGACAAAAATTTAAAGTCAAAATATTGATTCGTTAATAAATTAGAGACATGTAAAGTTTTCAATTTTGTCATCGCTTTTTTGTGTAAATCTGATTGAAATGTATAAAGTCAATGATACTTAATCTGCGACATATCCGCACTTTGTTAAATGTTCATTAGAAATTGAATAAATCAATGATTACATTCACATGAGCAAGAGAAACTTTGCTTTAAATCAGCTGATCGACCGATGACCGTTGGCGAACCGCCTTTGTACCAACGTTATCATTGAAGCCTTTGCGCAATTCTAGGTATGAATGAATAAAATTATACTGTCGAAGCTTTACGTGCCTACATATATCCTGTCCGTACAAGCCTACACAATACATAACATTTAAGATAGGTCATAGACTCTTTGACACACATTTTTGAAATCACTATAACTTTTATGTTATTTTGTTTTTTGTGTAATATATATATTATAATTACGATCTATGACTGTTAAACTACAACATACTTGTTGCCCCATAACCTGATGCACTCTGTATATATAAGAAAGATAGAAATATACTAGAATTGCTCGTTTAAAGATATAAGATAAACACTTAGACATATTAGATACTATTTACACTTGAAATAGATTTAATATTAATTAACAAAATAATAGAAATATGTAATAGAGATCCTTATATGTGTAAATAAGAAGTTATAATGTGTAGTAATAAATTTATGGCTGTTATAAATTTGTTCTTTTTTTTCCCCGCGGTGATGGACTAACAACACAATTCACCATCCCCTCTTTCCCGTCCCGTCTTTCCCGTAGGCGTTGTAAAAGACGAATAAGGAATATGATATGCACATAATATCTATGCAAGAGAAGGAAATCTCTTCATGAATCTCTGTCACGTCTGACTAGGGCGATTTAGGAGGTTAAGTTCTCTTCTATTGTAAAAGAGGTCCAGGCACAATAGTGGAACTTATATGGGCTGAGATGAGTGATGATAAATTTCTTCTTATTATATCTTATAATATGATTTGCCGTGTGGCAACGGAGTAAGTATATATTCCTTTCTTGTCCATAAGTGTCGTAAAAGATGACAAAAATAATATGTAGCATAAATCAAGTAAAGGAAAATTAAAAATGAAAACTACTAATCCGTCTGACCAGTGTGGAATATTAAGTCCATTTCTCTTTTGTTATCGAGAAGACTAACCCAAAAGTGGGACATCTGTATGAGCTAATATGATGATGATCACATAATATTGCTAAGTATTATGTTATAAGTATTGCATATTCGAAAAAAAGAACAAATACATAACTTATGAGTACATACTAATATACAGAATACTATATTTCTGTCCGAAAGACAATTTAAATCAAAAGTTTCCCTTTATAAACTTTTGAATATTAAATTTTATGTGAATTTTTGTGGATACGTAGAAATATGAACCACTCATTTGTATGACTTATATTATTTTAATGTTTTATGATATATATGAAGTAATTAGATAAATAAAACTACTTTAGAGCATTCATGGTCACGGTCCGCCCGTGCCCATGAAAGCTGTAAAATGTTCAAAACGTCGGGAATTCATAAATCAAATACACAACGCTATAAAATCCGTAAAATAGTTTCATTTACAACAAGCACCCCGCCCTCGCTTCGTTTCGGTTTCAGTCGCCTTACCCGCGGATTGTTCCCGTGGAAATACCAGGCTAAAATATAGGCTATGTTACTTCCTAATATTATAGTTTTCCAATGGGGAATGAATTTTTCGAAATTGGTCCAATAGTTTCGGAGCCTATTCAATACAAACAAACAAATAAATCCTTCCTCTCTATAATATTAGTATAGATAATTAGATAACTCTATTACATTAAAATAAAAATAATAAATAATTTTTAATACAAAATAAATCGTTATCAAGCATCTTACAATATTTAGTGGACCTTACCAGTGTTTCTGAAAATACGTAACCCGTGTCTTAGCAACCTTTCATCTGAGTAAAACTTAGGTCAAGTTTAAGATTGATCAATGATATTTAGCTTTTGACATAGCCTGTGTGTTAGCCAGGTTTTGCTTATGCAATCAAATATGGCGTACCTATGTGTATATAAGGTTAGTAAATAAAAAAAGAAGATTTAAAATTTTATTCAAATTAAGATATCAAATTATAAAGGTGTTATACAGCTTAGGGAGGAGAGTCATTATACTGGGCGACCGAACGAATCAAGGAGGCGGCCCCAATTCACAGTCGAAGAGCCAAGCAGATGGAAAATATAGCAGGTCATAGTGCCTCACACTATTTTTTCATGGCCTCAGAACAGAGCTATACTAATGTGGTCAAATAACAGTTGGCTAAAAATAATTAAGTTCATTATCAAAAGAATTAGTACGCTGAAGTGGCAATGGGCAGGCCACATCGCTCGACGAACCGACAACCGCTGGGGAAGAATGGTTCTCGGGTAGCGACCACGTATAGGATGCCGCAGTAAAGAACGCCCCCCCAGTAGGTGGATCGACGACCCAGTAAAAGTTGCTGGGCGTCGTTGGATGCAGACGGTACAAGCACTCTGTGGCGTAACATGAGAGAGGTCTATATCCAACAGTGGACGGCGATAGGCTGCAATAATGATGATGATGATGACATTTTCAAAAAAAAATACATTTTAGGGCATTTTTTGTTCACAATATAATATTAAGGGATGGGCAAAATAATTTGTTTATTGCGTCAAGTTATATATAAAATTTTCCAAAATAGAATTGAATGAAGATATTTGATAAATCAACCTGCCTACCTTTTTGTTGTCCTCGAACAAGACTCGACCCACATTTTATGTTATCTTGTACACTTTTCAAGTCTTCGTTGCTCACAAAGCTGTCCATTTTATTAATGTATTTATTATAAGTAGGAAGGAAACAAATTGTCGTACATTAAAGCCTCATTCAGGTTAATCTGGTGACCCAGTTTAAGCACACAATCATATTTGCGCAAACTAACTGCTAATGCATTTTCATAATTTTTATTTCAAACGTATTATTTACATTATTTTTTAAATGTTTGATTAAATAATCTAATTCTATAAACTCATGTTAATTGAAGTTTTAACTTAATAATACAAAAATTAAACAAATGTCAATAACTTGGATTATTATAAGAATAACTTATATAAACAAACCGTTGTCTATACAAAAAATATACTCGTACCTATATTTCGATGACAATGTTTTTAGCATTAGAATGTCATGTTATAATAATTGACGTGTATAAAAAATATGCCCTATTCCTCGCTATAGGGAATTTATTATCCAAGAAATCCGACAGCTGCTGTCACTTGCAGAACTGGGAAGTTTTAAATCGATATTGCGCTGTGAAAGTTCCAGAATTGCAAAAATATTCTCAAGTTCGAATTATTATTTTTCCATTTTCAATATTTATTATTATTATATTTTATAGATAATTAATATAAAATGGGAAAGTAGGTAGGTAGGTAATATTGAAACAGCTCATAGCACAACGTAATTTGCATATGTACGATACGATACATATACAGGGTGTATCAGGTTATGGGGCAACTGGTCAAAAGGGGGCTAGGCAATGGTGGTAGAAACCCATAAAAAAATTTGACCGAAAAATATTGATTCGTTTAGAAATTAGAGACATGTAAAGTTTTCAATTTTGTCATCGCTTTTTCATGTAAATCTGATTAAAATGTATAAAGTCAATGATACTTAATATGCAACATATTCATACTTTGTTAAATATTCATTAGAAATTGAAGAAATCAATGATTACGTTCACATAAGCAAAACAAACTTCGCTTTAAAACAGCTGATCGGCCTATGAGCGTTGACCGCTTGCCGTTGTACCTACATGTCATTGAAGCGTTTGCGTAATTCTAGGTATAAATGAATGAAATTATACTGTCGAAGCTTTACATGCCTACATAATACGTAACATTTAAGGCATAGACTCTTAGACACAGTTTTTTGAAATCACTATAACTTTTATGTTATATTGTTTTTTTGTGTAATGTATATTCTAATTATGATCTATGACCGTTAAACTATAACATACTCGAACAGTTGTCCCATAACCTGATACAGCCTGTATACAGATAGAAAAAGTGAATAAACCTGGATCTCGTTATTTTGTTCAGATGCATAATGTGTATGATTCAATTTTATTTTTATTAAAATATGTTTGTTTTATAAACATATTTTGAAATTTCATATTCAGTTATAACTTTATCTTTTGATCATATGTGTCTCATTCATTGGTATGCGCGTTATTCTCTCGTTTATAAGGAGGCCAACGTCCAATAGTGGACAAAGAAAGTTAAACGATGACGAATGCTAAATTTTAAATTATTAATTACTTTAATAAGAGAAAAGAATTTTCTTATAAAGAAACGCAGGGCGCTTGATTTCCATTGTTATAGGTAAATATTTCATAACACAATATCAGCAAAGTTGAATAATTATAAAGCATCTTAAGAGGCACCCTCACGCCTCCATTATATATTTTTTTTTATTGTTGTTTCCACCTATTCCATTTTTATCACTTAAAACTTATTGAAAATGATTTTTTAGATTTTAGTTTGGTTTTATTTATAAGAGTAACTATAACAGTTGTCTTCGGCTTTTTAGTTAAATTGTCCTTTAAGGGGTTATTTTTCGTCCGGTGTCCCACAGGGGTCGGTTCTGGGGCCCACTCTGCAGAATATCGACTACGACTGGGCGTTGAGAGGGAGTCTTCCATCTGAGCTGGGTGAAATTTGCTACGACAATGATATAAATGTCACAGCCCGGGATGGAACGCTAGAGGAGGCGGCATACCTGGGAACTCTTGGCACTGAAAAGATTATCAGACAGATCGAGGCGCTGGGGTTGAGTGTAGCCCTGGACAAGACTGAAACCCTATTGTTCCATGGGCTTCGTATTAGTCCTTCCAGCGGTGCTCCGATCACCGTCCCTGAATAATAAAATTTTGCTTATATTTGTTACTTGATTACTAATTGAATTAGAATAAATAAGCACTATACAACGTTCTCCTTTCGTGTTGTACAGATAAAAAAATTCTGATAATCAGCCCTCGGCTGTAAATATTTTTCTCCTAATGAAAAATCAGGCTGAATGACTTATCAAGATGGAGCCAAAAGTACCGCGGAGTAAGAAACATAAGATTTTGACAGAGTTTTCTATTTAAAATGTGTATTAACTATATGTAATATATATGTATATTTAACTTCAGCTCTGCCATCAGACCCTCGTTAGAGAACCCAATCTATTGAACTCGTTAATATGAATCATAAGAGTTAAAATTCAAGAGACATACTAGTAGCTATATAGGAGTTCCACTGTTAACCTCCTAGCCTCATTAGATCAACTTGATAACCTCAAATTATTGTATTGTCATTAATTCTTGGTATCAAAATAACTATCAACGTTTCATTGCAAATATATATTAAGACAGGGAACCCTAAAAAAAATCATATAAAAACACTTTGGTTTAATAACATGCATACAACTATATTAAATCACATTGCTGCACTTATTCTATTTTATTCCTTGGGGTTGAAGCACCCCGTGTCATACTTTGTCGACCCTTTCCTTTCCCTTTAAGTCACCTATACACGTTGGCCGAGTGTTGCCGAGCAATGGATAACGCCAACGTGTATACCTACACTATATTTGCCTTGCATTTTCATTACTTGGTGTCGCTCGCCTAGTTTGCTGAATGAATCCAAGCGCCATAGTGTGTAGAGCTTATTTGACACAGTTTGTCTTTGCTCGCCGTCGCTCGTGATCACTTGCCTCACTTCGAATCGGTATCGCTTTTATGTACAAATCAATTATCAAAGGCGCTCATTTAGGCATGGCCAATAGCATCCACACATTTGTCTGCCCATCATTATACGGTTGAAATTCATTGCTGTCAGAAGCATATAATCTGATACTACCATAGAGTTATATGTATAGAGAAGCTATCCCGAATAAATATTTTGTTCTATTTTGATCACAGTTATTAATTACACTAAAATTCGCTGCAGCGCTGAAACAATAAATAGTAGTCTAACCCAAACATTGAAGCACACAGCGCTAGATCGCTTTAAAGATGTGTAACGTTACACAACGATTTTACACTACAGACGTGACAATTTTTGTACCTACATTCATAAAAAAAACACACACTATTCCAATGGGGCTCGTTGTCGTATTTTCTGTTTTCTGACCTTTGACAAATAAGTATTAAATGATAATATATATATATATATATATATATATACTATAGAAAAAAGAATATAAGCAATCAAAATAGTTTGGTGAAACATCATGTTAAGTCTGTTTTTAGTCATATATATTTTTACCTCAACGAGTTGTGGAATTGAACATCTGCGTGTTTTAGTCTATGATCAAAGATGGTGTGACATTTAAATGTATAATACATTTGAATATTTTATTTTTATTGTGTTATTTCGATATAATTACCTATTTATTCGCTTTAACCCATATCTTCCCAAGGTATTAAATTTACAGAAAATGCATTTTGATTTTATACATACTTATTAAGTAGCTGCTAATAACAATAATATTTTAGTTATATTATATTTTTTTGTATACTGGCTGAAATTCAGGACCGCACCTTAAATGGGGCGCTGGGATAATATGCCTACAGGTTTTCTATGGGGATAAATAATATACACAATTGCTTCAATATGTTTTTATTATGAAATAAACTTATATTTAGTATCTATTTAGAATTATTAGAACTAGAATTAAAAAAATGTATCTTATCAATGTAATTGGGAGAAAGAATGGGACATTATTTTACTGTATGAAAAACTTGAGAGCATAATTGTTGCAAACCAACCCTACATTTGCTGCATTTGAATTTCGTGTTCTTATGACACTGACGGCATCGAATTTGCGTTGCGTTCCTCACTATATAATGTCCTTTTTCATCCAATCGTAGTCGTCTAATCGTCTGATGTTAGACAATTTATTCTTTATAGTCATATGTGCCTTTATAGCACTATTACGTTTTGAACGAGAGGACGATGCTTTGCCCAGTATCAAATACGTCTGTACTATATATCTGGTAAAAGATAGAAAGTCATGAGCATTAGCTTGACGACGCTTGATGACGCTGCATGAAAAAAACGTAACAGCTCTTCAAACTGATTACGACTCATACATGAAGATACTCCTGGATGATGAGTATCAATACTTTGAGCCCAGTATAGTCTGTACCGGGAAACACTATTATAACCGGACAAAAGTAAAATATCTACGAAATTCTTCACTTCTTCAATAGTTACTCGGAAATTGGTATGTCCTTTCGCAATAGCATTTTTCTCAGTACTGGAGCGCAGCAGTTCGTAAACCTTATCATCGAAAAACATCTCTAAAAAATTCTAAAGGATTATCTTTATCTAAATCAAACTCTGATGATAATGACTCCTTCACAGGCTTTGCAGATATATCCTTTTGTTTTCATTTCTTCTTCGTAACTATTTTGGCTTTCTTTGCATGTGGTTCCTCTGAATAAGACATAGATGGCTGCAGGTCTTGCTCGCTTTTATTTTTAAACGGAATTCCATCCACAGTCTCCATAACTCCTTCAGATGACGGCACCTGACATCTTATCTCAGCTTCTGCTAGTAGTTGTCTTCGTGCATGATTATCAATATCTCCTGTGTCTGTGTCTTCACTTTCGCTGTCTTCGTCGCTCAAATCATCATTGTCAGGTGGCGTGATAAATATATCTGCAGAAACGATATGGTCATCTTCCTCCAAGGCTGTTATAATGTCATGAACACTTAACCTATAATAAAACAATAATATGTAAATAAATGTCAATACTAAAACTGCAAATATCAAAATAACGAAGCTGGAACAGGAGACACCGTACCACTACTTACGGTGCCTCCTGTTCCCAGCGCACCTCAAAAGGGGCGTTCAGTAAAACATTGAATTTTTACATAAATCAACAAAGGTTGGTTTTTTTTTACTATACTACATAATAGACTAATACGTAACGTTGCAAAAACATAACATTGTATAAATTATAACTCAATAATATAAAAGTACTACTTACGTTTTCCGAGAAGTCGTGATCGTCGAATTTCACAAAACTTGAACAATTCTTATAAATACACTATAGCATATAATCTCTCTTCGCTACTATAAATATTAAAAACAGTATGTCAGCTTAAGAAAAAAAATATAACTTCTACCCTCACTTACGAAATATTAGAACTGAGCATTAAAATGTTAGTGCACCTTAAATGGAGCGTTGGGATAATATGGGTTAACAACAAAACATTTTACTTAAATGTGTAAAGAATTTTTATTCACATCCAGGTTCACGTTTTGACTCGAATCATCCGAGTTTTCGTATTACTACCACTGCTCTGTATGCATCCACACTATATATAGGTCAAAATATGTATATTACCTATGATGAAGGTCGTAGGCACACTAAAGTAAGGTGTACGGATTGCAGTACAGTTCAGTCGAACAAAGCAAGTGTTCGGATCGCGAAATCTAGTACGTAGTACATATGTATCGATGGATACTACTGCTTATTAGTGATGTAACGAATATTCGCATTCGCATTCGCGAATATTCGCATGTTTTTTGCATATTCGCATTCGCATTCGCGAAATTATTGCGAATGTTTATGCGAATATTTTTGCGTGTATAATTTTTTTAAGTAGGTAATAATAGTTGGTTAATATAAGAAAATCCAATTCCCTTAATTTCTTATGTTTTTAATGCAATAAAAATAACTTAACCTCGTAATCACATTATCGGTCTTCACTTTAACAATTGGTATCATTTATTTATTTAACTTTAGGCAATGAAACATAACAATCAAACTTATAACAATTTAAAAAACAAAACTATATACTAAATGGCCTAAATGCAATGTAATCAAACAAAAATAATCTTCTATGAATTTTTACCAAAGTTTAATGTTATAATTATCTTCTTGAACAAAACTAAAAATAATAATCTACAAATACTTCCACAATTAATATTTATTTAACTTTGGGCAATGAAGCCTAACAATCAAATTGTCATAAGAATTTAACAAACAAAACTATATAGTAAATCGCCTAAATGCAATGTAAACAAAAATAATCTTCTATGATTTTTTACTATAATTAAAATCAAATAAAAGCTTAATATGAGTTGCTGTCATCACAATCACAAAGTGTTTATAGTATATCTATATTATATAGTTTATAGTATTTATAGTATAAATATAATAATTTTACACAAGAGTTACCAGTTAGCACTTTAAGCAAACAAGAATAAAATTAAGTCTTTTACTTTAATAAAGCTAAAAAATTTAATTGTTATTAGAACTTGTGACACAAAATTTTAATGCAATTGAAACTAATAAAATTAAATTCTTCTATTAAACTTTTCTCAGTCTTTAGATATATTTGTAATATTTAAATTATCAAACAAAAATTATATTCTTCTACAATAGACCATTAAATAATCTAACTCTAAACAAACAAAAAAATAGATTCTCAAACAAAAATATTTCTCTCCCTTAAAAAAATAACAGTTAATTATATATATTTTTCATATTAATAATTGAACTTCAGTAGGGGAATATTAAACTTTAAAAATAGTAGTTTTGATGCCTTGTCTGCTTCAAGTCTGTTTCGATGTGGCGTGTAAATAAGTCCAGCACCACTAAATATGCGCTCGCTGGGGACACTCGTTGGTGGTGTAACCAAATAATGCCGAACTTTTTTTTTAGGGGTGGGCTGCGGTCGGCGCGCTCCTCGGACCACTCCGTCCGGGGCGACAGAGAGGCGTAAGCACGCACACCCACAACCCACCCACGATGCACGTCGCCTTCGTCGTTAGGCCGACCACCGGAGCAGGGTTACTTGTCATCAGTGGCTGGCCCGACGGAATACCCCCTACTTGGGGTACCCTCCCATCGAACGACCTCACGCGGTCGGCCCCTCGGCAGGTGACGGACTAATCCCCGGTCACGTCACCCGCGGCCTCGGCTAGGGAGGCATGAGGCGCAAATACTCGCGCCTACGCCGCCCCAGTCGTCGGCGACGGATTGCCTCATAGAGGCTGCGCTCCTCGCGCAGGCGATCCGCCGCCTCCTTCTGCGAGATCACTGTCTCGCAGAAGGCTGCGACCGCGTCCCAATTCCTGATGCTGCCAACCATCGCCCTGGCGATAGCCGGCAGCGTTAGGTCGGCACCGATGATTGCGACGAGTTCACGGCGCTGCTCTGCCCAAGCGGCGCTGGCCTCGAGTGTATGCCGCGCCGTGTCTTCGTCGCAATCACAGTGGTGGCAGGACGGTGTACTCAGGGAGAGTACACCGTCCTGCCACCACCGAGTAAATACCTGCACTAGTCGGAAGGAGAACACCCCGAGCCGCCTTTCCAAACACTGCATCAGCACCGGCCGGAAGGCCTCCCCGGTTCGCACCCCAAACCGAGGCCACTCCAGCCGGACTGCCCAACGGGCAATGACGTCCCAGTGGGCGTCGACGCGTCATGCGGTGAGCTCCCTTAGTGAGACCACACTGCCCTCCGCTCGCACTAGCAACACCCACCGGTACAAGCCGGCGAGGATTTCCGCCTCCAGGTTCCACGGGGGAGTCCTGGCCAATAGGCACGCTGCCTTCGTCGCCACCGTGCGGTATCCGCGTATGGCCCTGACCGCCATGGCCCTCTGTGGTCGCCACAGAAGAGCTTTGAGTCGGACGGTCAGGAACCCCGCCCACACCGGTGCGCCGTACAGAGTCATCGACCGGATGACCCCCGCGTACAGCCGTCGGCACGTAGCGCTCGGTCCGCCCACGTTCGGCATAAGCCACGACAGGGCGGACGCCGCGCCGACGAGCCGTGGGACAAGCCTGCGGAAATGCTCCCGGAACCACCATTGCCCGTCGAGCACCAGTCCCAAGCACCTCATATGGGCCCGGATGCTGATGCTCAACCGAATGGACGGTGATCGAGGCGCCGATGGGAGGGCTCATACGGCACCCATGGAACAAGAGAGCCTCCGTCTTGTCCAGAGCGACCCTCAACCCCAGCGCCTCGATCCTCCTGACGATCTCTTCGGTGCCTAGAGTCGCCAGGCTTGCCGCCTCTTCTAGCGTCCCACCGCAGGCTATGACGAGCGTGACGTCGGCGTAACAAATCATGCCCAGCCCGGGTGGGAGGCTCCCCCGCAACGCCCAATCGTAGCCGATGTTCCACAGGGTGGGTCCGAGAACCGACCCCTGTGGGACACCGCACGACATAGGCGTTCGCACAACGTCCCCTTTTCGGTTGGTACAGAGGACGCTGCGCCCCTACAAATAGTCAGCCACTAGCCGCCTCAGGTAAGCTGGCACCCCATGATACCGGAGCGCCTCCCTGATGCAGCTAAGTGGCAGACTATTGAATGCGTTGGCACTCCCCCGCCGGTGACGGCCTCAGTCGCCACGGCCCTCAGGCGCAACAGAGCCGCGATCGTCGAAAATAATGGCGAACTACAGGAAGCAGAAGAACGTATCTTTCTTTGTTCACTTTCCATCAAGTTAAAGGGTCAACGTCATTTGCCACACGTTTATACTGAATATTCGCATTCGCATTCGCGAATGTTGGCAGCAGATATTCGCATCCGCATTCGCATTCGCGAATGTCCAAAATACGACATTCGTTACATCACTACTGCTTATAAATCTACTGGAAAATGATGAAAAGGAAGAAGAATCTCTTGAAGCTATAAACACACTGTTGAACGTAAATCTTTTAATAAAAATAATGTTTATAAAAAAAGCTATATTTATGTACACAATTTTATTCTTATTTTACTCTTGGAAAATTAATGATATAAAAGATATGTTCTATATACAGACTTGCCATTTTATACAGTGTAATAAAAAATGTGCTTTCCCTTATAAGTTATAAGTATGACAGGAGCCCTTTCCAAGTAGTTTGCGAACCATTTTCAGAGACTGTAATATGTAATTGTCTAGTAGCTATTGACCTTCTTTGTTCTGAAATCTGAAGTGGATTCGGTTTGAAATAGTGAACCATTTTTCTATTTAAAAGTATACTACTTTCTAAAAGTTAACGTAACTAAAAGCATTATTTATTAGGTTGAGTAATATAATTTGAAAACAATTAATTATTAATGTATAAACCTTCCTCCGAGGATTTGTTATTATTTATCTAGATAATATAACTCGTGCATGTCCAACTAATAGGCTCGAGCCTCTTGCACAATAGGAGGAAAATGGACCTTACCATGTTGGTCAGACAGGTTAGTTACTATAGGTTTTTTTATTTTTTATTTCGAGTTTTCCTTCTCTTGCATAGATGTTATATGCTTACTATATCCCTTAGTCGTCTTTTACGACATCAATTTTTTTTTTAGGGTTGGCTACGGTCCGAGCCCTCGCCACCCGGTTCCATCCGGGGCGACAGAGGGGCGGCGCGCAGCACCGTATCCCACTCAATAGCACGTCGCCTTCGCTGTTCGGCCAACCACCGGTGCAGAGTTGCATGACTTCAGTGGTCGGTCCGACAAAATACCCTGAGGGAGTACCCTCTACGGCATCCATGGGAAAAATAGGAAGTGGTCAATTGTATACTTATTCTGTCACCACATTAAAATAAAATGGTTGTTATTATTAACTAGCAACCCGCCCTCGCTTCGCTTCGGTTTTAGTCGTTTTACCCGCGTAGTTCCCGTTCCCGTGGGAATACCGGGATAAAATATAGCCTAGTTTACGCCCTGATATTATAGCTTTCCATTGGAGAAAGAATTTTTGAAATCGGTTCAGCTGTTTTGAAGATTACCCGGAACAAACAGACAGACAGACAAAAATTTTTTAATGGTTATTTTAGGCATAGGTGTCGTACAAATAACCGTGTGAGCATGAAAAAAGCCTATTATTTTGACATTACAAACAGACACTCCAATTTTATTTATTGGTATAGATATAGATTATTTATTGGTAAAGATTGTATTGAAGTCATCTTTATATGAAAACCTACCGCACCCCAGTTGCGATTATGCAAAATGTTTTTCTATCTACGTTAATAAAGTGTGTAAAAAATAAACGAAATGTCTCTACGGAGTTGATTTCACATTGGACAGGTCTTCAAACATATATTTAACTAGCAACCCGCCCTTGTTTCGCTTCGGTTATAAGTTATAGTCGTTTTACCCGCGTAGTTCCCGTTCCCATGGGAATACCGGGATAAAATATAGCCTAGTTTACGCCCTGATATTTATAGCTTTCCATTGGTGAAAGAATTTTTGAAATCGGTCCAGCCGTTTTGAAGATTACCCGGAACAAACAGACAGACAGACAGACAAAAATTTTTTAATTGCTATTTTAGGCATAGGTGTCGTGCAAATAACCGTGTGAGCATGAAAAAAGCTTATTATTTTGACATTACAAACAGACACTTCAATTTTATTTATTGGTATAGATTGACTGTGATAAAATTCAGAATGATTGTTTAAAATGTAAATGATTGTTTTAACCCTGGGTGATAAATGTCTCTAGTAAAATGCCCATAATCCTTGTTGGTTTATATTCATTAGTGCTGGTTATTACCTTTAGGAAAACATAAATATCTGTCGGAGCGAAACTTGGCGAGTTTGGGTTTAGGAGGGGTCGTTCGACGATCGCGGCTCCGGTGCGGTCCCGGTTCCGCGGGTCCGGGTTGCGCCTGAGGGCCGTGGCGACTGAGGCTGTCACCAGTGGGGGGAGTGCTGTTGGCGGTGTCCCTAGACATCACCAACGCATTCAATAGTCTGCCATTCAACTGCATCAGGGAGGCGCTCCGGTATCACGGAGTGCCAGCTTACCTGAGGCGGCTAGTGGCAGACTATTTGGTGGGGCGCAGCGTCCTCTGTACCAACCGAGCAGGGGACGTTGTGCGAACACCCATGACGTGCGGTGTCCCACAGGGGTCGGTCCACGGACCCACCCTGTGGAACATCGGCTACGACTGGGCGTTGCGGGGGAGCCTCCCGCTCGGGCTGGGCGTGATTTGTTACGCCGACGACACGCTCGTCACAGCCCGTGGTGGGATGCTAGAAGAGGCGGTAAGCCTGGCGACCTATGGCACCGAAGAGGTCGTCAGGCGGATCGAGCCAGCGCCTCGATTGAGGGTCGCCCTGGACAAGACGGAGGCCCTCTTGTTCCATGGGCGCCTTATGAGCCCTCCCATTGGCGTCTCGATCACCGTCCACTCGGTTGACATCAGCATCCGGGCCCATATGAAGTACTTGGGCCTGGTGCTCGACGGGCAATGGTGGTTCCGAGAGCATTTCCACAGGCTTGCTCCACGGCTCGTCGGCGCGGCGTCCGCCCTATCGTGGCTTATGCCGAACGTGGGCGGACCGAGCGCTACGTGCCGATGGCTGTACACGGGGGTCATCCGGTCGATGGCCCTGTACGGCGCACCGGTGTGGGCGGGGTCCTTGACCGTCCGACTTAGGGCCCGTCTGTGGCGACCACAGAGGGTCATGGCGGTCAGGGCCATCCGCGGATACCGCACGGTGGCGACGGAGGCAGCGTGCCTATTGGCCGGGACTCCCCCTTGGGACCTGGAGGCGGAGATGCTCACCGGATTGTATCGGCGGGTGACGGGGGTTCGAGCGGAGGGCGGTGAGATCTCGTTAAGGGAGCTCACTGCCTGGCGCGTCGACGCCCGCCGAGACGTCATTGCCCGTTGGGCAGTCCGGCTGGAGAGGCCTCGGTTCGGGGTGCGAACCGTGGAGGCCTTCCGGCCGGTGCTGATGCAGTGGTTGGAAAGGCGGCACGAGGTGCTCTCCTTCCGACTAGTGCAGGTGTTGACGGGGCATGGGAGCTTCGCCAAATACCTGCACAGGGTCGTAAGGAGGGAGAGTACACCGTCCTGCCACCACTGCGATTGCGACGAGGACACGGCGCGCCACACGCTCGAAGCCTGCGCGGCTTGGGCAGTGCAGCGCCGTGAACTCGTCGCAATCATCGGTGCGGACCTGACGCTGCCGGCCATCGCTAGGGCGATGGTCGACAGCGTCGGGAATTGGGACGCGGTCGCAGCCTTCTGCAAGACAGTGATCTCGCAGAAGGCTGCGACCGCGTCCCAATTACCGGGGATTAGTCCGTCACCCACCGAGAGGCCGACCGCGTGAGGAAAGACCGACGTCCTCCCCGAGGGGGGGGCGTCGGTCGATGGGCGGGTACCCCACGTAGGGGGTATGCCGTCGGGCCGACCACTGACGACAAGTAAACCTGCTCCGGTGGTCGGCCCAACGACGAAGGCGAGGTGGTTTTCGGGTGGGTTGCGGGAGTTGCGTACTTAAGCCCCTCTGTCGCCCCGGACGGGGTGGTGCGGAGACGCGACGACCGCAGCCCACCCACAAAAAAAAAAAAAAATCCTACGTTTTCTATTTCCTACCTTAAATCTGCACGCGGAATTTCTAAAATTTAGCCGCAGTATAAACGTCAAAGTACAGATAAAATATGCGTGGCGATTGAAGTTGAACATTCAAAGGGCATTCCGTTTACCAAATAAAATCTCGCCGTATTTGTGAGTGTAGACTTTTATTTTTACATACCGTGCTTTTTGATAAAGCTCTGGCTGGCTATTTGAATAAAATGTGAAAACCGTTTATATTTGTGGCTAGATTCTTAAACGTGGTATACCATATAACCACTCTAAATAAAATTCAAAACATAAACATCACAAAATAACCTATTTCTTATTATTTAATCCATTTGTCCCGCTAAATTAATTACAATCTGTCTAAGTCATTGTGATTAAAGGATAAACGTTCAAGCAAACATACATTTATATTTAACACGTGATTAATTGTTTTTAAATGATGTGCGTACCGGGTTTTAAATAATACTTATTATAATTATGCGCAAGTCACGAAATTTTCAATACTAAACATAAATTAAATGAGAAGGAGTCTTATTTTTTCTGATTACGTGTGATGACGAGGTTAAAATGCAATAAGTTGCTACCTTCTTGCTACTTTCTCGTCTTTACAAACCTTCTTAGTAAGCAGTAAAGGAGTGCGCGATAGCATTCTCTTGAGTAACTTATAACACCTACTATTTATTACGTTAACCCGTCATCTTAAAACATTTATAATTTAGTCTTTGGCCAGAACATCATTTGATTTCATTATTGTTATTATTACAGCTTATAAACGTCTCACCGCTGGTCTCGAGCCGCCACCATATATATATAACAGAAGCAAAATTCAGTCACTATACCAAGCTGGATATAGGATTTATTTCGATTTCTCTTTATCTTGCACAGATCTTATTTATATGTATATTGCATCGTTTAGTCGTCTTTTACGACATCCAGGGACAAAAGAGAGGATAGTGAATTATATGCTTACGCCGTCATCACACTGAAAGTATCCACAGGGAAGATTCAATTAGAAAACATTCAATTTAGTTTCTCGAAATCATTCCTTTTTTACCTTAAGAGTGTAAAGAGTTTACTCTTTCTACATAAATGAAATGTCTTAAAATTACTTTCTTAGTTTATGTCGCTTTAAACTTTATAGTGTTATTTAAAAGTGGTTCCTTATTTCTCTAAAGATGAATATTTTACTTATAGTAGTACTTTGTAGAAACAAGCAAGCATTAAGTACCAAACTAAGCCAGTAAAGAGAGATGGGGTTGTACGTGAGATTAAAGTTACATTGTGAATGTGGCAGGCCTTGGTTCACTTACATACACTATCCCTATGTACCTATTTACATGTATAATACATTCATGTCTCTTTTACAGAAAATATGAATCGTTAAAACAAATTTGTACACTTTTCTTGCTAATGCTGACAAAACTTTATGAGATATATCAAAATAATGTATTGCGAAATAATATCTATTAAAATATTTATAAAATAATTCATGGTATATAGGTATATATTACAGATAAGCTATTCATCGACCTTTCTATGTACTCTGTTTGAAATTGTAGTTCCTAAAGTTAAATAATGCTATAATTGTTACGCTTAGCAACATGCTATGTTGGCGACCGCAGTACGTGTTTCAAATTTCTAAGGAGAATGCTGTAACCCATTCGCCCGATGATCCGCTTTTTCACTTACAGTTTTAAAATTATCTCTAACACCATGTCTGACGTCTATGGTTTGACAGGTTTTTTAACACCCGTGTGTGATTTGCAAGGTAACTAACAATCAGAAACATTCGATTGTAATAATTTACTAAACTATATTTTAATTTCGTTGTTTTCAGTTTACCTAAGCCACTAAATGGAACCAAGTCGAAGGTGGTAACTAGTTAGATTTATAATGTACTTATTAATAAAATTGTATTTAAAATAGGAAACATAATTCAAATAAAAGTAAATTGATTAAAATGTATTAGCCATGAGTAATTGCTACAAACATCGCTATTTTTACTTCTAGAACTGTAAATTACTTTTCAAATTTTGTTCATTTGAAGTTGGATAGACGTTGAAGGTAACTGGTTATATGTGAATTAAACCGTATTTAGAACAACTGAGTTTCTGTTTCTCATTAGATGACTGAATATTTGACAAAAAAAACAATATTGCGCTAAATGTTTTAACGTAAAGAAACATCTAAGACGAGATGAATTTTTATAGATCTAGGACAATTCGCATATTTGAAATACTGGAATATAAATAATTTTTAAATTTGCTGTGTAATGACGAAATAAGGATACAATGTACCATCCCCTCTTTTACCCGTGGGTGTCGTACAAGACAACTGAGGGATATCAAGACAACTATGCAAGAAAAGGAAAACTGGAAATAAAACTCTATACTAACCCGCCTAACCAGCGTGGTATAGTACGTAAATTTTCCTCACAATATGAAGGAGGTTCGAGCCCAGTAGTGGGACGTATATGAGCTGTGATGATGATGAAATACATACTGATATTGAATCTATCTGCCAATTTAAATTAAATATGTTATAAAAATAATTAATATAATATTCAGGCCATAAATATAATTAATAATAAAATTACTGAGTGCTTTAAATCTATCCTTTTTGACCGTTATTGTCAAAGAGCAAAAAAAAAACTGGCATTTTTCCTGAAATTTACGAACTTTCGAATTCGTGTTTTAAGAATACGTATTGCGTAAATCTAGGATCATTTCAACAAATTCTGTTATCCGATTCCCATACAAAGTTCAGTAGTAAAACAACCCACTTCCGAAATTTAAACCGCAACATTCCCCTCGGGAACTTAAGAAATATATTTAGTTGTTATGGACATCATACTTTTAATGTACCGGGAATGTTAGACAGTTTCAACATATCTCTACCCATATTTATTTATTTGATTAATAATCCACAATTGTTTTGTTATTGTCGGCAGCTTTGATTGGGATTGTTATTATATATTCACCACAGGTACGTAAAATGACAAGTTATACAATTCAATTAAATCATTTTTTCTTTCAAGCAAGTATGAAATTACATTAAAATGAGAAAAATTACATATCCAAACAATATACGGAATCAATCTTTACACTTTTGAAGTGAAACTTCTTTAGAATCGTGATTTCAAACTCGACGAAACGAAAAAGCGAGTCTATAGAGACACAAACACGTAACTGTATTGAATACAGCCGGCGAGAGAATGAGATAGAACACATTCGAGTAGCGTCCCCACTATCGTCTAGTAAGCATTGTCCATATGTATGCTCCTTTGTAGTGGGATGATTAAAAATACTCATTGAAGAGTGTTGAAAATGATGAAATTTGAATTGTTTTCAATAATTCTAATTCTTTTTAATGTATTTATAAATAAACAGTTTACATGAAGCGACCGTTTATTTTTTCAATACTTTTCAGTGAATACTTTTAATCAGTGACTTTTAAAAAATTTCACTTCTACCGTGTGTAACTTGCGCACACACACATTTTTCTTGTTTAATAGAAAATAGAGTACAGGCTAATTATATAGAACGCTAAACTAATAAGAATCACGGTCGGTGAAAGAAATGTGATGATTTTATGTTCCTTTAATCAGTTCCTCTAGGCCTGCAATATCATAATTTTTTACACACCCTAAATTATATATATGCTTAATAACTTCTTCATTATATTATAAATAAAACTAGTCTACAGATTTTATCGCGTTTTTAGTTGATTTTTAATTGCCCGACGTTACGCTTTATAGCGTTCATGGTCACGGGCGTACTCATATGTCTCACGACCAAGAAGTCATCTTTATTACAGAGTTTTATATTTACCCGCTACAGAAATTAGTTATTAAATTTCGATCCACGTTTTGGTACAAATTTATTGCCAGTATAGGAAAAAAATGATTCTATATAAAAAATTTCAATTGTTTATGGTTAGTAATTATTAAACCTTAAGTTTGTAGTAATTATTATGATAATTTATTAATTTAAACATAACAAATCTAGTATACTAGCACCGGATCGGAACCATACCGAGAAAAATGCGGCAAGAAAGCTCGGAAGGCTGATGCTAACTTATTATTATTTTTTTATAAATTTGCTACTTTATCTTACTAAAAGGTTTTTGATTTGTAAAATAATTTTTAACTATGATTGTGGTTCTTTATTATAATTGCACAAATTTCATTAGGGAATTTCATTAATAATACACAATTGTTTTGTTACTGTCGGTCGGTTCGGTTTGGATAGTTATTAATTCACCGTAGACAGATGAAATGACATGTTATTATATTATTCAATTAAAATAATTTTTAAGATTTTTATCAAGTTTTATATTAAATTGCCAATCCCACACTTGATGTTATATTACGAATTAAAGCTTAATGGTTATTATATCCGTGTGGTGACGCAATAAGAATTTACCACTCCCTATCTTGCCCGTGGCTGTCGTAAAAGATGACTAAGGGATTTAAGACATATATAACATCGGAAGAGAAGGAAAATTCGAAATAAAATTCTATAACAACCTGTCTGACCAGCGTGGTATAATAGGTCAATTATCTTCTTATTATGGAGGAAGCTCATCCCAGCAACGAAAGATATAATGAGCTAAGTTGATGATAATGAATCATATTAATTTGAAATTAAATTAACTTAATTTCTTAATTTTAAATTGATGGATTACATAAGATCGAAATTATATAGCAAATCAAATTATTATCTTATTGATGTGATTTACTACGTAATTATGCTATAGAAATAGATTCATAACTGTGTACTATCGAGTTGCCTCTATAATTAACAAAATTTATACTGACATCTGAAATAGCCACATCCAAAATTATATTTCAGCGCAAATAAATTAATTTCATGAATACTTCAATAAAAACCTACACTATAAGCTAAATAAACTATACAGTCTTCCCTCCTCGTGTTAGAAATTGTGTTATTACTGATTGTAAAGAAAAATACCGTAAATATATCTTATATATTCACGGTCTTTTTATGACTTACACGGGCAAGTTAAGACCCATTAGCGCGGCCTATAACATTCTTAACACTTTATCAACTAACACATCGAGTGAGCTCATGTCCAACAGTGGAAAGCAAAAGGGACGAAAGAGACAAAGAAAGAGACATTAGAAGTCTATCTAAAGAGTCACATTATTTTCTTCAAACATCATGATGATGAAATTACTTTTTCTTATAATTCATTCATTCATTCATCTCAGCCCATATACGTCCCACTGTTGGGCTCGGGCCTCCTCCATAATGGAAGGGTAATTGACCTACTATACCACGCTGGTCAGACGTGTTGGTATAGGGTTTTATTTCGAGTTTTCCTTCTCTCGCATAGATGTTATATGCGTTTTATATCCCTTAGTCGTCTCGTACGATCACCCACGGGTAAGATAGGGGGTGGTGAATTGTATTCTTACTCCGTCACCACACGGATGTTTCTTATAATATTTTTCGGTAAATCGCGTAATATTATGATTTCTGATGTTTACACGAGTATTACATATTGTAAATAAAACTACAGATTTTATCGCGTTTGTATTTGATTTTATGATTGCCCGACGTTTCGAACACTTTACAGCGTTAATGTTAATGATTTTTGATTGAACGTTTTTGTTAATATTAATTAAAAAGAAATTACACATCCAAACTTTAAACACAATCAATAATTATACTTTTTATTAGAAAATATGGTACATTCTAATTACATAGAACCCTAAAGTAACAAGAATCTAAGGTACGTGCACTATAATGGCCGACGAAGAAATTTATCTGTGACAGTTGTGAGCGCGTTTTTATACTCATTTAATTTTTTTTCTACGCCAACAATATCATAATTTTTCACATAACTAAATTATATTTATGATAAATAATTTCATTATTACAATCGGAAAAATTAAACATACTATTTTAACTTAATTCTTAGTATCTAAATTCGAAAGCAAATACAATTAGCCTTTGAATTTCTTTGTAGTAGAACGTTGTTTGTATAGCTCTAATTTCGTCTTAAATCAGCTTATTGCCAATATAATTGTGTCTGTAAATGTGTGTAAATATTGAAATATCAAGCCAGAAATGTCTGTCTGACAATTTATAATTTTTGTGCATAAATTACTAAACGTATTATTACGTAAACTAATTTTGAATAAAACTACTTTAAGGATTTTATCGCGCTTGTATTTGATTTTTGATTGCCCGACGTTTCGAACACTTTGCAGCGTTCATGGTCACGGGCAGACTAAGATGTCTCACGTCCAACAAGTCATCGTTATTACAGAAAATGGGCAATCAAAAATCAAATACAAACGCAATAAAATTCGTAAAGTAGTTTTATTTAAAATGTGTAATACTCTCGTAAACATCAGAAATCATTACGTAATTTAATTGTTTTGCCATTGCTCTAAGTTAAACTTTAAAGTAGCATATATAAGATGTTTTGATTGATAATTGATTTCTATAGAATGCGCATAATCAGGGATATCGTTGCATACGAATTTGTTACGTTGTGTCTTTTTTTTTAAGACAACACATTGCTCTTAGGAAATAATCCTGGTACTTCACTTCGCAAACATGCAACTGACGGACACAAAATACAGTCATAATTAAATTAGTCAATCTGCATAAGTATAGTAAAATACCAGTCAGGATATAGTGAATAGGTATAGTATTTAGATGAGAAGAAATACGTATGTTAGTCCATACGAGAGAAGCTGAGATCACAAATAATTATTTGTATTTATTAACCCCCGATGGAAAAAGAGGGGTGTTATATGTCTGTCTGTGTGTGTGTCTGTCTGTTTGTGGCATCGTAACTCTTAAAAGGATGAACGGATTTCACTGCGGTTTTTTTTGTACTAAATCAGTAGGTAGAATTTGCATTTGCTATTTTGGAAAATAGAAAAAAATCATTGAAAATTCGTTCTGATTCTTTTTTACTTTTGTGCCTCACTTTTGTTACGCGAAAGCCACGGAGATATCCTATAATAGAATTATACAAGGAATGTGAAGTACTTACACTTAGACAGCTCTTTGTGTTCCATACTATAGTACGCAAACATACTTCACTTCCTTATTACAGTACAGTACAGAAAAGATTGTATATGTAAGTTGGAGCGTCATCGCGCAAGCGAGCGTCATACGGCTGGCAAGAGTAGTACTCTTGCCAGCCGTAGTTATTATATCACCAGCTGCCATCTATATAATAGCATAGCATCAATAGACGTATATATATTTACCCACTTTCCAAAAGTGAATGTAAGGTAGCTCTTCGGCGTTGGCTATTGTCCTTGGACTATAACGAGACAGAAAGTCTTCTGAAGGTATTTGAATAATAATGAAAATAAATTGAGAATAGGTAAATTCCAAAATTATGGGTATTCAATCTGTATAATACACTTTTAGATGTAAGTATTTTTGTGATCATAGAATCGTACATTTTTTGATCTGTCAGTGGAGGGCGCAGGCACCTGTGATACAATGTTTACATTAGTACAGGTGCCAACAATTAGTAAATGTGTAAAAGATATATATGTCAAATTTGAATGTAATATGAATTTATTCTAATGTTTTTTGTGCAAAATAAATAATAAATATTTCATTAAAACCGGTCCAGCAGTGTAAGAGAATCAGCTCTAAAACGATGTAATGGCGTACGATTACTCAAATAAGGTCTTCACGCGTGCCTATTATGGCATCGGTAAAATACAATTAATCAAATCAAATCAAAATAATTTATTTGTCAGAATATTGTCATATTAGTTAGTATTATCTTAAATAAAGTTTCAAATATTCTACCGTTTCCGGTGTACAAATATTACCAGTTGTTTAATAGATAAATCGAAATAGAAAACAGTAAAACAAACAGAAATAATAATAATTTGAAATACAATGTCATGGGTTGCGATTAAATAGAAATCAATTGATATGTCAAAGTAATAATATATAAAAACATTTTTAAATAACATTATTAAAGTTTTTGTCGTCCATAAATTCGTTAATTGAGTAATAACACTTATTCATTCATCATCATCATCATCATGATCATTTCAGCCTATTGCCGTCCACTGCTGGACGTAGGCCTCCATCATGTTGCGCCACAATATGCGGTCCTGTGCCGCCTGCATCCAACGACGCCCAGCAACTTTCACTAGGTCATCGGTCCACCTAGTGGGGGGGCGTCCAACGCTGCGTCGTCCGATACGTGGTCGCCACTCGAGAACCTTTCTTCCCCAGCGGTTGTCGGTTCGTCGAGCGATGTGGCCTGCCCATTGCCACTTCAGCGTGCTAATTCTTCGTGCTATGTTGGTTACACCCGTTCTTCTGTGGATTTCTGTATTCCGGATTCTATCTCGCAGAGAAATACCGAGCATAGCAATACATAACACACACTGGTCGTAGACCTGTGTTTTCAGAGACTGAGGTATGTTGGACGAGAAGATCCTCTTGAGTTTCCCGAACGCTGCCCAACCGAGTTGGATTCATCGGCTGACCTCTTTCTCGAAATTGGATCTACCTAACCGGACTGTTTGTCCGAGGTAAGCATAGTGATCGACAACTTCGAGAATCGCATTGCCAACTAGGACCGGTACAGGAATGACATGGGCATTTGACATGACTTTCGTCTTGTCCATGTTCATTCGTAAACCCACTAGTTGGGATACCCTGCTGAGATCATTGAGCATTGTGCCAAGGTCCTCTATGGATTCTGCCATAACGACTATATCGTCCGCAAATCGAAGGTGAGTGATGTATTCGCCGTTAATGTTGATGCCGAGTCTAGTCCAGTCTAAGAGCTTGAAGACATCTTCCAGTGCAGAGGTGAACAGTTTCGGAGAGATGACATATCCCTGACTCACGCCTTTCTGCAATTGGATCAGTTTCGTACTCCTATCCCGGATACGGACTGACATTGTGGCATTCCTATACAAACACTTCAGCACTTCGATATAGCGATAGTCGATTTGGCACCGCTGAAGGGACTGCAGCACCGCCCAAGTTTCGACTGAATCAAAGGCTTTCTCATAGTCCACAAACGCTAAGCACAGGGGCCAATTATACTCCTCGGTCTTTTGTATAATCTGCCGAAGCGTGAGGATATGGTCTATGGTGCCTTTTCGGAAGCCGGCTTGTTCGGGCGGCTGTAAGTCATCGAGCTTACGCGAGAGTCGATTGGTAATGACCCTCGAGAACAACTTATAAACATGGCTCAGGAGTGAGATGGGTCTGTAGTTCTTTAGAAGAGCTTTGTCACCCTTCTTGAAGAACAGCACCACCACACTCCTGGTCCACGACTCTGGAACGTCGCCCCCGAGGATAACGGAATTAAATAGCTTCTGAAGGGCTATTAAGACTGGCTTGCCGCCCGCCTTTAGAAGCTCTGCCGTAATTCCGTCATCTCCCGGTGCCTTACCGTTACGTAGTTGTTTGAGAGCCATTCTGATCTCATACAAGCTGATGTTCGGGATTTCTTCGGTATAGTGCCGAGTTAGCTTGGATCTGGGATCTTGGACCAAGCCGACAACAGGATTTCGGGATGATTTATTTCTTATTCATTAAGAAATCAAAAATTGCACATTTAAATTTGCTTAAACACAGGTCTTTAAAAGAGTGGCAGTTTATTATATACGCGTATTGCCATACAGTAGACATTCTAATTCATAATTCCTGTTGAAAAGAACGTTATTTTTTTTAACCCCCCACGAAAAAAAGGGGTGTTATAAGTTTGACTTCGATGTCTGTCTGTCTGTGTGTGTGTGTCTGTCTGTCTGTGGCATCCTAGCTCTCAAACGGATGGACGGATTTCAATACATTTTTTTTTTATTTGAAAGCCAGTTTCCTAGCGATGGTTCTTAGATATGTTTGGTTAACATCGGTCCAGCTGTATAAGGGTAGCAGCTCTTTTCCCAGATGTAATAGCGTATGATAAGTAAGTAATTACGTGCTTCACGTGTGCTAGTATACTTAATCAGCAAATCTTATATCTTTAAACGAGCAATTCTTGTATATATATATATATACACCTATATATATATTCAGGATCTTGGAAACGGCAGCAACGATTTTGATGAAACTTGACACTAGAGGTTTCGGGTCCAAAAAAAACGATCTAGCTAGGTTTTATTTATAGAAAATGTTGTTTTGTCCGTGTTTTTAGCAAAATAAACAATGACATTAAATTTGAAAAGAATATGAATTCAAATTTTGTTGGCAACGTCATGAGTTACGATAGCTCAGATGGGAAGGTGACAGGTTTTAATTTTGGTATTTTTTCAATCAAACAGCGTCGGTTCGAAACTCGGTGTTATTATAATTCTCTTTTTGTAATTTTTTATATATTTTCATTATTTATTTTTTATTTTTTAGTAATATATATCTAAATAAATTGGATAAAAATATGCCGAGCGAAGCTCGGTTAACCAGATATTGATAATTAATTGATAACTTCAACATGATTCTGCAACCATAATGGTCTCCAGAGATCCCAACTCTTCGAAAACTCACAGCAGACATATCGTATTTTTGGGTTCAATAGATTAGTTTCAATGAGTACCATGAGGTTATCATCTTACAATACGGTCACGTTGACCTGGTACTACAACCTGGATGGTCTCCAGAGAACACAACTCTTCAAAAAGTTGCAGCAGACATATCGTGTTTCGATTCAATACATTAGTTTTAATATGTAAATTTCTTGCAGGTTTGATGTCTATGTCTGTGTGTGTGTGTGTGTGTGTGTGTGTGTGTCTGTGTGTGTGTGTCGTGTGTGTCTGTGTGTGTGTGTGTGTGTGTGTGTGTCTGTGTGTGTGTCCGTCTGTGGTATCATAGCTCCCAAACGGATGGACAGTAATGTCCGTCCAGCAGTGTAAGAGCTCTTTTCCAAAAAGGATGTAATGGCATATGATTACTAGAGCAGGTATTTCACGCGTGCCAGTACAGTCGTTAAATGACAATTATTTAATAATTCCTGTTGAAAAGAATGTGATACTTTTTTTGGAATTTTGTTAGTTTATGTCGGGGTTATTCAAAATTTTAAATTTTACTTATAATCAAATAATTTAAATAAAATTTTGTTCATCCTGCACGATGTCACGAGCAGAGTTTATATAATAATAAAATAATAATGTCTCTTACAGAAATTATAAAGGATTCTCTAAAGACCCGCAACAGTTGTTCCCCATCTCATACATATTTAAAACGCCCTTTTTCTTATCTAAGACAAAAGTTCTGTTTGTATTACTGAATAATATAAACGGTATTTACATTTGGTCCTTCCTAGAATTGAATGTATAGTTGGTCTATTGGCATTAGCATGTGACTTTTGCTTTTGTAGCTTAAAGTTATATTTTCAAGTTGGATAAAATGCTTTAGGCAAATTAAATCAGCGATAGAAAGCATTAGGAAAGCTCTTCTTTACGTTGGGTTCAATGGTAGATATCGAAATGTATGTTTAGTAATTGTACCGACATACATTCGTTATGTAAAAGTTGTAACGAAAATTAAAAGCTTGGCTTTACTGTCATGCCTGCCAATTTAAAAATAAAATTACTGTTAGAAATAACACTCTGAAGAAGATAATTGCCACTAAGAAAACTTCACTCGTGGATGCTTACTAGTAATTTCACGCTGTCAATTATAATTAACTCATGCACTTGGATCTCAAAGTTAACGCTCGTTATTTATTTATAACGTGTCTAATTGAGTTTTTCCTCTAAAAATAATTAATGCCACTTAAAAATTGCTTTAATTGTGGGTTTTTTATTATTATGGCATTAATAGATAATTTATTATCTATTTTTTATCGTTAGCCAAATTTTTTTTATACAAAATGCAATATTATAAAAATGCAAGTAACATAATATAATAGTAAAAAATATTTTAATACCGTTAATCTTTAATCCGTTCCGTCTGGGTTGACAAAGGGCGGCGAGCGGTCCCATAAACCACCCACCGTATTCCCTCCCCTTCGCCATTGGGCTGACCACTGTTACCGAGCTCCTTGATGTCCGTGGGTTACCCTTTTTGGATCCCATCCTTCCCGGACGCCCTCCGGAGCGTTGACCTCACGCGGTCGGCCTCTCTGCAGGAATGGACTATTCCCCGGTTCAGTCCCTCGCGGCTTCAGCTAGGTTGGCATCAAATAGTGATCGAAGTACCTATGATGAGCGGCTGAAACGAGAATCATCGGTGCAACAAATTACGTTCAACCTGTGTGGGAGGCTCCCTCTCAACGCCCAGTCGTAGTCGATGTTTCACAGGATGGACCTCAAAACCGACCTCTGTGGAACACCACACGATATAACGCCTTCTACTCGATTAGTGTAGAGGACACCACGTTTCTCTAAGTAGTCCGCCACCGCTGCCTCAGATATACTTCGTGATAAAGAAAACTAAGTAACTATCATGTCAAATTGTTTATTCTTACTGTAATAAATTGAACCTGTACGATGACTACGCGGTTAATGTATTAATAATATAATTCATAATTCTAAATTTTATTTTTATAAAACGTACGTGTGGCACCAATATTTACTTACCTATAGTAAATATATACCAATATTAGAAATATTGTTAATAAACTCTTTGAATATTTAATGAAACAAATGATGTCTAAATTATGAATTTATCAACGAATACCAACCGAGCAACTTTCTATCATGCAAGGTCAAATTTTCAAACGAAAAACTAGAGACAATTTCGAGTGCTTGAAATTTTTGATACAATTATTCAACTTTATTCAACTATGATTAGATGTTAGGAACTCAAAATGACCTTCGTTTAAAGGTCAGGTCACAAAAGTAAAATAAGTTTATTTCTGAAATGTTCTCTTAATATTTTTACCACATATTTAACAATGTCATGCGCATCTATTTTGTTTTTTTTTAGCAGGGTATTGTTTTCTCGCCGTCCAAGGGATGAAATGGCTATGCGTAGCTTCATAACGTATCGTATGCCCCTCCTACTGGCATCAGGCAGACCATTGCTATCAGATCCTGGATGTCCGTGACCAGCTTGGGAGGTTTATGCACATCTAACAAGCTATAAATTTTAAGAGTTACTGAGCCATATCATCAGTGTTTTGCGTAGAAGGAAGAATATCATTTTATAATGTATCTCCTATAAACCGAAATAAAATAAGAGATCTCATGCTTGGTACCTACCAAGATAGCCATTAGGTCAACAACACTAATAAACTTATCTGTGCTGTTTCAAGAATAGTTACTACCTAGAGCAAAAGCAAACATCAACGTATCTTTGCTTTCAGATTTTTGATAAAATATTATCCTCCTGTAAACCTTAACCATATTTTAAAAGAATCACGACAAGATATTTGTCAATGTCTTAAATTCTGTTAGATATCATAAACATTATATTTATCTGATTTTTAAACTAAATTATATCATGACCTGATATTTAATAATGAATTTTCTTCGAGTATACGTTAAACCATAATAGAAGCCTCCACTAAGGTAAATGTTGACTTTCATGATTTGATTTCCATAGTATCAAGAGTAAAATGAATTAGCATACTTTACTCTTTCTAGTGAAGGTAAGGCATAGATAATACTTTATAACATTGGTAATTTTAAACTAAATTAAGGTTTTGTACAATTATATTTATATTAAAATTAACTGCTAAGTTCATACAACTATATCGGATTATTCTTAACTATGTAATTTATTATTATTTTTTTTTTTTTTTTTTTTATTGCCAACGGTGGCAAACGAGCAAGCAGCACACCTGATGGTAAGTGAAACTGCTGCACATGGACCATTGCAATACCAGGGGCACAGCCAGGCCGCTGCCTACCGTGAAGGAAATACTCTTCTTAAACCTCGTTTAAAGAAGGACATGTCATAGCGCTCGGGAAACACAGCAGCAGGTAGTTCATTCCAGAGCTTGCACGTACGTGGGAGAAATGATCGCTGGAAACGTACAGTTGAAGACCATAACGTTTCCAGGTGAAATGGATGAACACTGCTGCGATGTCGAGTGGTACGTTGGTAGAATGGTGACGGTGGTACCAAGTCAAACAGTTCCTCGGAGCACTCCCCGTGAAAGAGTCGGTAGAGTACACAGAGTGACCCAAAATCTCTCCGCTGCTCCAGCGACTCCAATCTGTCCGTAAGATTGGGATCCCCGACGATTCGAACAGCCCGTCTTTGCAGGGAGTCAAGTGGGTCTAGCTGATATTTGGGCGCACCTGCCCAGAGATGTGAGCAGTACTCCACATGAGGACGAACTTGTGCTTTGTATAACACAAGACGCTGTCTCGGTGTGAAGCACCGCCTGGCTCTGTTCAGGACGCCCAACTTTTTGCTTGCCAATTTGGCTTTGTCCTCCAAATGACTCCCAAACTGGACTTTGCTCGATATTTTGACGCCGAGAATCCCAATACTCTCAGAAATTGGAAGAGTTACTCCTTGGAACTGAGGCGCCATGACAAATGGGTCCTTCTTTGCAGTGAACGCGCAAACTTGTGTCTTTGTGGGGTTGAACTGGACTAGGTTCCGTTCACCCCATTCCGAGGCCCGCCCCAGAGAGCGCTCGACTTCAGACACAAGTTGAACCCTTCTTTCCTGAATACTCCGAGGGATATTCCGTTGCTCAGTGTACCGCTCATCACCCGTACTGTCATCCGCATAGCAACGCATACTCTCGATAGAGAGCATGTCATTGATATGCAGGATAAACAACGTCGGGGAGAGCACCGAGCCTTGTGGTACACCAGCATTAATGGTCATGGTATCGGAGCAGGAGCCATCTACGACGACTTTTATACTCCGACCATCCAAAAAGCTGGCAATCCAATTACAGAGTCCCTCGGGGATTCCGTATGATGGTAGCTTCGATAGAAGTGCCCTGTGCCAGACCCTATCGAACGCCTTTGCGATATCTAGGCTGAACGCCAGCGCCTCACCCTTGCCCTCCAAGGCCTCTGCCCAACGGTGTGTGAGGTACACAAGAAGATCACCAGCCGACCGACCATGACGAAAGCCGTATTGGCGATCACTGATAAGCTGGCGATCCTCAAGGTACTGCAAAAACTGGCGGTTTATAACCTTCTCCATTATCTTGGAGAGCAAGGATGTTATCGCAATTGGCCTGTAATTCGATGGGTCAGACCGGTCTCCCTTTTTAGGGATCGGGTGGACATGGGCTACCTTCCACGAAGACGGAACCCTATTAGTAGCGTAGGAAAGTCGGTATAGGCGCGTGAGGATGGGAGTCAATTCAGGGGCGCACGTCTTTAGTACCACTGCAGGGATGCCATCCGGTCCACTCGACTTATGGATGTCTAAAAGCCGCAGCTCCCGCCTAACCGCTCGCTGCGTGATGCGGATTTCGGGCAGTGAGCTTTCACACCGTGGGATGGTAGGTGGTGTGGCAGCTCCGGCATCCAAAGTCGAGTTACAGGCAAAGAATTGACCTAGAAGATCGGCCTTCTCCTTTGCGCTGTGGGCCAGACTACCATCGTGTTTCTGCAGTGGTGGGAGATTGGGCTGGCAGAAGTTGCCTTGTGCAGCTTTGGCGAGCGACCAGAATGCACGACTCCCAGCGGGATAGCTTTGCAATCGCTCGCCAATTCTGGCAACATGTTCCGCTTTGGCTCTGGCAATAGCCTTCTTACTAGATCTAGAAGCGGCGTTAAATTTCCGCTTCACCTCTTTGGCATTCGGGTCCTGGCATTTTTTGGCCCTATTCCAGGCCCGATATGCGGACTGTTTCTGGCATGCAGCCGTCCTGCAGGTTTTGTTAAACCAGGGTCGGCTGCGCCCACCGACGGGTATTTTGGTGTTGGGGATGAATAATTCCATCCCCGTAATAACCGTTTCGGTAACGCAGTCCGCACAGACGCCAGGGTCTCCAGAGGCGAAGCAAAGCCGCTTCCATGGGTAGGATGCGTAAAACTCGCGCAGTCCATCCCAATCTGCTGACTTATATTGCCAGACTCTGCGAGTCCCAGTCGCCTTAGAACGACTAGGCCTTACAACAGGGGCACTGCTACGGACCAAGCAGTGGTCAGAAGATCCAAGAGGCGCTTCAACCACTACCTGATATCCGTGCTGGTGTGTAGTCAGCAGAAGATCCAGTAAAGAAGACTCATGGCTCTCAATATCTGGGATACGAGTGGGCTGTGTCACCAGTTGTGAGAGACCATAGGCCGAGACCATATTGAAGAGATGTCGACCCTGGAGATCAGTGGTTCGGGACCCCAGCCACTCTTTATGATGAGCGTTGAAGTCTCCAAGAACCACCACCTCCGCTGATGGACACTGCTCCAATATTTCGTCAATCCCCAATTGGACGTTCTCCAATAATTGAATTGACCCCGGATCACTGCCATGGGACCTGTAGAGGCATGCGTAGATGCGGGTAAGCCCTCCATAGTCTACGCGTAGCCACAGGATTGACAAGTCACCATGTTCGAGGGCCCGAAGGCGGCGACAGCAGATATCACCTCGGATGAATACGCACACCCCGGCTTTACGACGGAAGGTATGCTCCAACTCGTAGCCGGGGTAATTTAGGTACGAAATGTCATCCGGAGCACCTATCTGCGTCTCCGTTAAAAAGAGTAAGGCAGGCCGCGCCGTCTCCAGGTGATGGTGGACGGCGTCGAGATTGCTATGTAAACCCCTGATATTGCAAAAATCCACATCAAATGTGGATAAGGGGACCGCCGTAGAAAATCATCTCTTTTTAATTTTCTTGGCCATGATTTTTAATTTAAGAAGAGGAGGAAGGGAGTGTGAATGTGTATAACGAAGTTTGGTGATACCAAAAAAAAAAAGGCAGGGCATAGTGCATGGTCGAGGAGTGAGTGTTGTGAGGAGCTGACACGAAGCACGGAAGGGCCCCCGATGCCCCCCCGTGTGTAGCCGCCGAGGTCCACCCCGGTTTCCCACACCGGCACGACGACTACCCAACGGGATTATCGCCGGTTGGTGGGACAGCCTCCCAGGGAGGATGATCCTGGGTTCGGGTCCCCTGCTGACCGGCAGGTGGCCGGCGGTGACCATTCCCATCGGGTCTCCCTGTACACCATGCCAGCCCCTCACGCTCAATACCCCGACCAAGAACTCACCACCGCAGGTTTCAGGCCTCACCAAAACCCGCCACACACAAACACACCCAGAAAGTTGGGCTCCCGGCTCTCTCGCTCACCGAACGAAGTGCAGCAGCAAATTGCTACTACTCAAACGTCGATCTTCTGCGAGAGTGTGGTACTGCCCCGGACGGACCGGCCCGCGACTGCAAACAAAAGACTGTCTACAGTGTGGTCCTACCACCAATGAATTTCCTATACCAACACATCTGACCAGCATGTAAATGCTTCTCTCTTCAAATTCTTTTACCAATAGAAAGCTATAATATCAGGGAGTAATATAGGCTATATTTTATCCCAGTAATTCTACGGGAACGGGAACTACGCGGGTAAGGAAGCGAGAGCGGGTTGCTAGTAATTTATAAACAATCTATGAATATTTTGACTATACATTTAGTTTATCAACGTATTCATTCTTTATACGTAATATGAAATTTAACCTTTCGAATTATGTATCGATATTTTATTAAACTTAAAAAAAAAATCTTTCATTTCAGCGATATTTCATCCTTACTAATATTATAAATGCGAAAGTAAGGATGTTTGTTTGTTTGTTTATTTGTTTGTTTGTTACGCTTTCGCGCTTGAACCACAGAACTGATTTCAAAAATTCTTTCACCAATAGAAAGCTATAATATCAAGGAGTAACATAGGCTATATTTTATCCCGGTATTCCCACAGGAACGGGAACTACGTGGGTAAAGCGACTCAAATCAAAGCGAAGCGAGGGCGGGTTGCTAGTTGTTGATAAATATCTCCTCCAGAGGGGAGGAGTGTATTATAACCACACTGGGCAGACGGGTTGCTATAGGGTTTTATTGCGACTATTCATTCTCTGGCAGTAATATTATCTTTAGTTATATTCCATAATTAATACTTATAATACTAATAAAAAGAAAGAAATTCCGACCAGATTTTCCATCTGTCAGGTGTAAATAATTCATGACAGTTGGTTAAATTTATGTAATACAATTTTTTTATATATATTCTCAGGTCATTTCGCCACATAATCCTTAACTCCACGTAATGTGGGACTAGTTTACTGTCAATAATTGGCCACAATTCCAATCTCGTAGGTCAGAATTTTGGTGCCAACGCACTAAAATAACACCTTGGAGAATTTTCTCTTATATCATTGTGGGGTAGCCTATGATCTTCATATTTACATAGGCTTGTGATCAATAAATTTGTATGTCTATTTGACTATATACTTTATTACTTAAATATTTATATTTCATCACCATCCTCCACTTATCCCAATTATTTGGGGGGTCGACTCAATGTGTATTCTTCGTTGATAATACATATTGCAACAGTTTCGGGAATAGTTTTATGACCAGCCGCCTGCCTGCAACTTAGTTGCACTTTCACGCAAAACTACTGAATGGATTTTGATGAAATTTCACAATAATACAGCTTACATATCAGAATAACACATAGGCTATAATTTATCTCGATATTCCCACGGGAAGGGGAACTATACAGATAAAACCGCAGGGCGCTACTAGTCCATCATAATTATCATAATCTCCTCCTCCTCCTCCATAATAAGAGTCTTGGTTACCACGTTGGTTAGACAGATTAGTAAAGGGTTTTATTTCAAGTTTTCCTTCACTTGCTTATGCCTATTATATCCCCTAATTGTCTTTTATGACATCCACAGGCAAGATAGTGAACTTTATTCTTACTCCGTCACCACACGAATAAACTTAACGATTTTCATAATCATAATATTTGTGTAATATAGAACTTGTAATTTGTAACACGTATTACTCTAATGTATACCATATATTTAATGGTAACTGGTTCCAGTATTTTCAGTAATATATTTACATTTCAAATAATCTTTATGCTGATTATTATTGCTTCGACAATTTCCTGTTATATAATTATGCATATATCATTATTAAAACACAGGTCTATGACGAGTTTGTGTTACCATTGATGACTTATGGCATGGAAGTGTAATTCCTAAATGTAGGACTCATAATCAAGCTCAAACTCTAGCGACTTCCACTGGTGTGGGTTATGCTCGAGATTTTTTTACAAAATACGACAATTTGAAGTAGTAATGGGCAGGCCACAATGCTTGATGAACCAATTATCACTTTCTCCAAAACTTTCTCCAGTAGCGACCACGTATCGGACGATACAGTGTAGATCGCTCCGCCACTAAGTGAAAATTGCTAAGAGTTGTTGGATGTGGGCGGCACAGGACCGCACTTTGTTATAAAATATGAAGGAGGCTTACATTTACCAGTGGACGGTGAAATGCTGAATGTTCATTATGAAACATAGTCAAGTATCTGCGAACTGTAGATTCACCTTGAAAATTCATTACGAAAGCTATGACGTCATCTTTCACAGATAATTGACCACGATATTGAAATTCACAAGTGAAGAATTGCAAAAGTAAAATGGTGCATTTTAATGAAAACTCTTTCGTAATGTTTACTTATTTCTACTGATTTCTTAAGGGATTAATAATTAAAAATATGCCATTATTCATTATTAAGTGATGACTAAATTAGAACTTTGTGTTAAGCGTTGTATAGGTAGTGGACTTATAGAGAAAAGAAAAATCGGCCCTAATGAGTTGCCTTTTCTGTGATAACAGAGTAAGAATACATTTCGACATCCCCTGCTTTGCTCGTTGGTGTCATAAAATAAGACTAAGGGATATAATATGTTTATAACATCTTGTATGAGAAGGAAACCTCGAAATGAAATCCTATATTTGCCCGTTTGATCCGCGTGGTATAGTAGGTCAACCTTACTTTCCTTGTGATGTAGCTCAAGCCCAGTAGTGGGACATATATAAGCTGAAATAATGAAGGCAATTATGTTCATATTTATTTTCTAAATATTAAATACTATCCTTAATATGATGAAATAAAAATACAATTCACCACCCCCTATTAGGGTAAGGTAAGCTCAAGGGTGTATGAAAAGACGACTAAGGGATATTATATGCATTTAACATCCATAAGAAGGAAAACTCGAAATAAACTTTATACCAAGCTGTATAGTAAGGTCAATTTCCCTTCTATTGCGGAGGAGGCTCGAGCACAGCCGTAGGACGTATGTATGTATGTATATGAGTTGTGGTGATGAGGAAAAGGATAATATATTTAAAAAAGTAGTATCACGTCATAGCATAGTATTTATCATCGTTATTACTAATACATACTTAGAGCCTGTATACCTATAATCATATTTTGTACATTATCAATGTAAACAGCTCTGTCAATTTCGTTTAAATTTTGTATTTAGAAGCAGGTTTTTTTTTTATTATCGATGATGGCAAACGAGCAAGCACACCTGATGGTAAGTGATACTTCCGCACATGGACCTTTGCAATACCAGGAGCACAGCCAGGCCGTTGCCTACCGTGAAGTAAATACTCTTCTAAAACCTCATTTAAAGAAGGACATGTCATAGCGCTCGGGAAACATAGTAGCAGGTAGTTCCAGAGCCATTCCAAAGCCTGCACTTACGTGGGAGAAATGATCGGAAATGTGAGATGCAGGTTTTTGTTATATTTTACATATATATGAATAATTTATTTAAAATATTTATTAAGAATATTTTTCTAAATTTCCATTTTATTCAAAAGTATTTTTCATACGAAGTTTATAAATCTGGGACATACTTCTATTATTGTTCGTATATGTTTATATACAGCTCAAAATTACGAGATTACCTACATTACAAAAAGAAAAATGTTTTATTTATCTGTCCTTACTTAATATTATAAATGCGAAAGTAAGGTTGTTTGTTTGTTTGTTTGTTACGCTTTCACGCTAAAACTACTGGACCGATTTCAAAAATTCTTTCACCAATGGGAAGCTATAATATCAGGGAGTAACATAGACTATATTTTATCCTGATAAAATCCTGATAAAGTGATAGATATAAAGTTAGATTACTAATTACTGAATTTAAATATTAATAAACTAACGACTCGCCCTTAATACGCTGTGGTTTTAGCAACATTGTGCCCGCATTTTAAATCTCTAATTTCTTCTAAAATATTCAGAGCCTCGGGTTCGGGTTCTGGAGCTAGAAAAAAATTATAGGGGTTTTCTAAGAAAAATTGCCAACGTTTCTCCGGATCAGCTACTTGGCAGTAAAATATTATCAAAACCAGTTCAGCCATTTTGAAGATTACCCGAAACAAACAGATAAATAATGTTTAAACTGGTAATGATATTATCGTGGCAATAACCCTACGAGTATGAAAAAAATAATTTGAAATAAGAAACGGACACTTCAATTTTATTTGTATAAATAGTAAAAGTAGTGTATGATGTATTTATATAGGTATGTATAGAGTAGAGGCGCATATATAGACAAATAAGCCGGGAACAATCACGTAACCATGCGCCCATGCACGACGGCATAAAAGAGAGTCACGGCATACGAGTCGGTTTTATTACCACATATGTGGCAGAATACAAGTCAGTTTTACTATTTACAGACTAATAAATGTTGTACACCAGAAACTGAGCTAAGTTCATCCACCAAGTTATTTAAATGTATACGAACTAGGCTAAAAATAAGAGAAAAGAATATTACTAGCGTTGAGCTAAATTGTGATCTACCATGATAGATGTGTTGATCTATATACATATATAAAAATGAATGTTTGTTTGTATATCCTTTATAGAATCGAAAACTAAGCATTTGATCATTTGATGATCTTCAGCAAAGTGTTGTGGATGAGCCCAGAAACATTTCTGAGTTGATACGACCCGACCTGGTGGAACCGGTAGTTAGCGTGGTGATCGATTTCAAGGAGAATTCTTCTTACTATTTTTTTAGATTTGAACAGAACAACTTCGGTTTAGCTAGTTAATTATATATTTAAGTATGTATCTTTTATTTCTTCTTCTAAACAGACCTATAAGCATTGTGCCATGGAGTTGATTTAAAATTAACATCTTTTAGCCTGACAGATAAAAATATTGTTTGCACTAATCTTTGTAATCACCAAACCAATTTTAAAGTATATAAATATCTAAGTTTTCGTGTGCTGATGAAGTAAGAATACTATTCACTACCCCCTCTCTTACTCGTAGGTGTCGTAAAAGACAACTAAGGGGTTTAAATATGCATATAATATCTATGCAAGAGAAGAAAAGCTCGAAATACACGTTTGACTAGCGTAGTATAGTAGGTCAATTTCCCTCCTACTTTGGCAGACTCGAGTTCAGCAGTGGGTCGTATATGAGCAGGATTGAATGAAAATGAATAAGTGTCTAATATGTAAAAAGGAAGGAAAGAAAAGCAAGGAAGGCAACGTGGTGTTCGGCCCAAAGACGAAGGCGACGTGGTGTTCGGGTGGGTTGCGGGTGTTGCGTGCTTAAGCCCCTCTGTTGCCCCGGACGGAGTAGTGCGGAGGCGCGCCGACCGCAGCCCACCCCAAAAAAAAAAAAGGAAGGCAATCTTAATATAAAATACTGTCCCTATTAACTGTATTTACTGTTCAAAATGATATAGTATACCAATCTCTCTCTTATTACAATGAGGAAGAAAGAAAGCCAGTAGCAGATTGTTGAGTGTGGTACTACCCGGAATGAACCGATTTATTTAAGGTAGAGCCAGAAAACATAGCCTACAATTTCAGTGGCGATGAATACAATTTTTTTATACAAATGCATCAAAGTTTTCCGAAGACGATTCAGCAATTGTCACTGCTTATTTTATACGTACATATTTTAACAAAATATATCCTATAACCGAAAAGACAACATAATTGTGAATTTACAATAACAAATATGTATATGGAAGAAGCAAAACGAAACATAAACGGACAGGTTGGTAGTCATTGAATTTTTAATATGTATTGTATATACATTAATTAACTAAATAAGTAAAGGCTGTACATAAAGGTTAAGGTATCCCTTACATTCCGTATATTATTAAGGTACGTACGCAGAGTATGTTGTTTATTATTAAATTCCTGTCAAGCAAGGTTTATTAAAGGGTACATACCTAGAAGAGGTACTCATAATAGAATGCAGGCTTTCAATTATATTGTATAGTCTGTTAGATATTTGCTGTGTGGTAGCGGCTTCGAATACTACCAACCTTTGCTTTGCTCGTGGGTGTCGTAAAAGACGACTAAGAGCCCTAGATTGACCCGGACCAACTCCATCTGGTACCATTTGGGTCAACGATTACATTCCCAAGGAGGGTAGACGTCAGGTAGGCGGCCGGTCATAAAAGTCATTGCCGAAACTTTTTGCAATATGTCAAAACAGATGACATATTGCGTCGACCCCAAGTAATTGGGATAAGAGCAAGATGATGATGATGAGTCTGTTAGATATTTAAATTTGTGTGATTAAAAATATATTCTTAGCGTTTATATAAAGCAACTAGCAACCCGCCCTCGCTTCGCTTCGGTTTTAGTCGTTTTACCCGCGTAGTTCCCGTTCCCATGGGAATACCGGGATAAAATATAGCCTAGTTTACGTCTTGATATTATAGCTTTCCATTAGTGAAAGAATTTTTGAAATCGGTTCAGCCGTTTTGAAGATTACCCGGAACAAACAGACAGACAAAAAATTTTTAATCTGTGCTTTAGGCATAGGTGTCGTGCAAATAACCGTGTGAGCATGAAAAAAGCCTATTATTTTGACATTACAAACAGACACTCCAATTTTATTTATTGGTATAGACTAGCTGACCCAACAGGCGTTGTCAACTATGAATACGTATTTGTATAATTAATAAAAAAAAATATCCAACAGAATCAATTTGGTGCCAAATGAAATAGATTTCCACGTTATAATTAAGTGCAAAATCGATAAGGGTTAAAAGCAACAATTCAATAAACAGATTACAATTCCATCTGTTGCTTTTAACTTCATTGCGCATTTGACGTGCTCTTGTATGTCTTTAACTTGCAGTATTGCGAGTTCTGCGATTTATGGTTAAACAATCATCATCATCTTGCTCTTATCCCAATTACTTGGGGTCGACGCAATATGTCATCTGTTTGACATATTGCAAAAAGTTTCGGCAATGACTTTTATGACCGGCCGCCTGCCTGACGTCAACCCTCCTTGGGAATGTAATCGTTGACCCAAATGGTACCAGATGGAGTTGGTCCGGGTCAATCTAGGGCTCTTAGTCGTCTTTTACGACACCCACGAGCAAAGCAAGGGTTGGTAGTATTCGAAGCCGCTACCACACAGCAGATTTATGGTTAAACAATGCATTTTTAAAAACAATCTACTAAAATTAAAAATATATTCTATTATATCCTTTTTTATATTAAATCAATGAAAACAGTCTATTAAAACCTACCAAAAACCTCTATATAATAATGTGAATTTGAAATATAAGCGTGAGAACTAAACACTTCTCAAAGCACTACCACAGTTCCACGGCGTAAAAAGCTAGATCAATTTTTACAGAATAAAGTGTCGGGATCTCACGTGTCGGGAATAACAAATATGTTGGTAAAAATCGTAAATATGCTGTGAAATGTAATTCTATCTATGTATGAAAATAATAATTATATTTTTCTCTATGTCGTGACAGAGTGAGAATTCAATCTTACCCATTGATGGTGGATTCCGCCCATCTTACCCGTGGATATCGTAAAGGACAACGAGGGATATAATATGTATATGAAATCTATGCAAGAGAAGGAAACCTCTCAATAAAATTTTATACCAACATGTCTGACCAGCGTGGTATATCGTATACGTGAAAGTCAATTTCCCCTCCATTGTGGAGGAGGCTCGAGCCCAACAATGGGACGTATACGAGCCGAGTTGATGCGAATAATTCGAGTATATAAACTCATTTGCAAAAAAAAACGGGCGGTTTTGATTTTCATTCATATTTAAAAAGATACAATACCAAAAAGGTTTCAATCGTTTGTACACGTTACTGGCCGGTTTTAAAAATGCTGTGGTATTTAAAAAAGTACGTTCTAAATTCAATTTTTCATTTGATGTTCATTTTTACAGAAAACCCCTTTTTATCCTACATTTTTGGCGCGAAGTTCCAGAAGTTAACATCGACTTTCATAACTTTTATTCAATTTTTATCGATTAATTTCATATCCTTGACTGTCAAAGCTTTATTTAATGCTGTTTGGCTGTATCAAAAATGGTAGATAAAGTGGTAAAAGCTACCAAAATTATCGCGCTGCTTGAAGAGGGTTGCAGCCAATGTTTCGTGGCTAGGAGGCTAAATGTTAGTCGCTCGACAGTCCAAAGGACCTGGCAGCGATATCAGGAGACTGGTTCCGTCGAGAGAAGGCCTGGTTCTGGAAGAAAACCATGTACCCAACCACGGGATGATCGTTTTCTTGTGAGTCGCGCATTGAGAAATCGCAAATCTTCGTATGTGGATCTTAAGAACAACCTCCAAGAAGTAAGAAATGTGCATATTAGTCTATGGACGGTCAGGAGGAGGCTTCTCGCTGCCAATATACGCAGTCACCGCCCGGCCCGCGGCCCCAAATTACTCCGTGAGCACAGAGTTCACAGGCTTAGGTTCGCTAGAAATTGTGAATCATGGACTCAAGACGATTGGAATAGGGTTTTGTTCTCTGATGAAGCCAGGATATCTCTGTTCGGTGAAGATCGACGTCGGCGAGTGCTAAGAAGACAAGGAGAACGCTTTGCAGAGGCATGTTTCGAAGAAATCACACCTTATGGTGGGGGCTCTGTTATGTTTTGGGCAGGAATAAATTCAATGGATCGTACAGAGTTAGTCTTCATTGAAAACGGCTCACTGACTGGGCATCGATACATAACGGAAGTTCTAATTTCTCATGCACAACCCGCATTGGCCGCTCTAGGTGAAGACTCGATTTTTATGGACGACAATGCTCGCGCCCACCGATCCCGCGATGTTAATGCGTATGTGCAAGAGGTCGGCATTCGTCGTTTGGATTGGCCAGCTCGAAGTCCCGACCTCAATCCCATAGAGCATGTCTGGGACGTTCTGAAACGGCGTGTGAGATCAGTACACCCGGCTCCGCAGACCATCAGAGAGCTGAAGAATGTGATTACTGCGGAGTGGGAACGTATTCCGCAAGCAAGTATCCGGGATATACTCGCTAGCATGCCCAGACGAATTCAAGCTGTGATTTTAGCTAGAGGGGGTCACACTCGATACTAAACATTTATCTGCTTTTACTTTATTAAAGAAAAACAAACAAAAAAACTTTTTTATTTTTACTTCATGAGCATATGCACTACTAGCGAATATACACTACTAGCGAGGTTTAGCATTATTTCCCATAAATTGTATCTAAATTTTATGAAATACTGATGAAAACGATTATTTTCTTATTAATTTAGCAAATTGTGTGGATAAAACTACCTATAATTATCAAACAAAGAAATATTAACATTTGAAATGGTTCATTGCTTAGGTGCCCGTTTTTTTTGCAAATGAGTGTATAATTTAGTTAAAGACGTTCAGCGCCATCTATTGGTTCAAGAACGTAGCTAAACGTTTTACCTTAATTATTAGTCTCTTGCAAACTATACGGCATACGATAATATAAAGTCAAGGTCATACTGCTAGTAATTTATTCAGTAATAATAACAATGTAAATGTATCCTTATGTTTCAGGTACTACACATTTCTAATAAGGAACAGGTAACTACTTAATGATTAAAACAATAGATAATTTTATTTCAATAGATGATTACGTAGATTGTCCAAACTATATCTTATTTAGAGCAGATTTGGTCAAAACTAATTGGAATACCAAAGCAGAGTCTTAGGTATTGAATATAAAAGCATATTTTAGATACCTATTTTGTTTTATGCGATGTACGTGTGAATTAGTTGTATAATTACTTGTAATAAAACATGATCCGTAAATGTTGGCCGTATAACTAGGCTAAAGGTTACTCAATATGTAATAGGGACGGTTATGTTCGGGATTTATTTAGGTAAAAAAGCAGAAATATGGGTGTCTGTACAAGAATATTTTTATAAATATTTTTGTATAGTAATGGAGTAAGACTACAATTCATTACTCCTTATCCTGCCCGTGGATATCATAAAAGACAACTAAGGGATATCAGGTTAAATCTATGCAAGAGAAGGAAAACGACATAAAACCCTTTGCCGACACGTCTGACCAGCGTGGTGTAGGTAGGTCGTAGTACTTATTTGAGTATTTTGAAGTGGTTATGCTGAGAATGTGGGAGCCTGGCGACCATAGAATCTTTAAATATTTAAATAAGCGGGTGTTGATAACGACATATGACTACAATGTTAGCCTTATATTATTCAATTAAAATAATTTTTAAGATTTTTATCAAGTTTTATATTAAATTGCCAATCCCACACTTGATGTTATATTACGAATTAAAGCTTAATGGTTATTATATCCGTGTGGTGACGCAATAAGAATTTACCACTCCCTATCTTGCCCGTGGCTGTCGTAAAAGATGACTAAGGGATTTAAGACATATATAACATCGGAAGAGAAGGAAAATTCGAAATAAAATTCTATAACAACCTGTCTGACCAGCGTGGTATAATAGGTCAATTATCTTCTTATTATGGAGGAAGCTCATCCCAGCAACGAAAGATATAATGAGCTAAGTTGATGATAATGAATCATATTAATTTGAAATTAAATTAACTTAATTTCTTAATTTTATATTGATGGATTACATAAGATCGAAATTATATAGCAAATCAAATTATTATCTTATTGATGTGATTTACTACGTAATTATGCTATAGAAATAGATTCATAACTGTGTACTATCGAGTTGCCTCTATAATTAACAAAATTTATACTGACATCTGAAATAGCCACATCCAAAATTATATTTCAGCGCAAATAAATTAATTTCATGAATACTTCAATAAAAACCTACACTATAAGCTAAATAAACTATACAGTCTTCCCTCCTCGTGTTAGAAATTGTGTTATTACTGATTGTAAAGAAAAAGACCGTAAATATATCTTATATATTCACGGTCTTTTTATGACTTACACGGGCAAGTTAAGACCCATTAGCGCGGCCTATAACATTCTTAACACTTTATCAACTAACACATCGAGTGAGCTCATGTCCAACAGTGGAAAGCAAAAGGGACGAAAGAGACAAAGAAAGAGACATTAGAAGTCTATCTAAAGAGTCACATTATTTTCTTCAAACATCATGATGATGAAATTACTTTTTCTTATAATATTTTTCGGTAAATCGCGTAATATTATGATTTCTGATGTTTACACGAGTATTACACATTGTAAATAAAACTACAGATTTTATCGCGTTTGTATTTGATTTTATGATTGCCCGACGTTTCGAACACTTTACAGCGTTCATGTTAATGATTTTTGATTGAACGTTTTTGTTAATATTAATTAAAAAGAAATTACACATCCAAACTTTAAACACAATCAATAATTATACTTTTTATTAGAAAATATGGTACATTCTAATTACATAGAACCCTAAAGTAACAAGAATCTAAGGTACGTGCACTATAATGGCCGACGAAGAAATTTATCTGTGACAGTTGTGAGCGCGTTTTTATACTCATTTAATTTTTTTTCTACGCCAACAATATCATAATTTTTCACATAACTAAATTATATTTATGATAAATAATTTCATTATTACAATCGGAAAAATTAAACATACTATTTTAACTTAATTCTTAGTATCTAAATTCGAAAGCAAATACAATTAGCCTTTGAATTTCTTTGTAGTAGAACGTTGTTTGTATAGCTCTAATTTCGTCTTAAATCAGCTTATTGCCAATATAATTGTGTCTGTAAATGTGTGTAAATATTGAAATATCAAGCCAGAAATGTCTGTCTGACAATTTATAATTTTTGTGCATAAATTACTAAACGTATTATTACGTAAACTAATTTTGAATAAAACTACTTTAAGGATTTTATCGCGCTTGTATTTGATTTTTGATTGCCCGACGTTTCGAACACTTTGCAGCGTTCATGGTCACGGGCGGACTAAGATGTCTCACATCCAACAAGTCATCGTTATTACAGAAAATGGGCAATCAAAAATCAAATACAAACGTAATAAAATCCGTAAAGTAGTTTTATTTAAAATGTGTAATACTCTCGTAAACATCAGAAATCATTACGTAATTTAATTGTTTTGCCATTGCTCTAAGTTAAACTTTAAAGTAGCATATATAAGATGTTTTGATTGATAATTGATTTCTATAGAATGCGCATAATCAGGGATATCGTTGCATACGAATTTGTTACGTTGTGTCTTTTTTTTTAAGACAACACATTGCTCTTAGGAAATAATCCTGGTACTTCACTTCGCAAACATGCAACTGACGGACACAAAATACAGTCATAATTAAATTAGTCAATCTGCATAAGTATAGTAAAATACCAGTCAGGATATAGTGAATAGGTATAGTATTTAGATGAGAAGAAATACGTATGTTAGTCCATACGAGAGAAACTGAGATCACAAATAATTATTTGTATTTATTAACCCCCGATGGAAAAAGAGGGGTGTTATATGTCTGTCTGTGTGTGTGTGTCTGTCTGTTTGTGGCATCGTAACTCTTAAACGGATGAACGGATTTCACTGCGGTTTTTTTTGTACTAAATCAGTAGGTAGAATTTGCATTTGCTATTTTGGAAAATAGAAAAAAATCATTGAAAATTCGTTCTGATTCTTTTTTACTTTTGTGCCTCACTTTTGTTACGCGAAAGCCACGGAGATATCCTATAATAGAATTATACAAGGAATGTGAAGTACTTACACTTAGACAGCTCTTTGTGTTCCATACTATAGTACGCAAACATACTTCACTTCCTTATTACAGTACAGTACAGAAAAGATTGTATATGTAAGTTGGAGCGTCATCGCGCAAGCGAGCGTCATACGGCTGGCAAGAGTAGTACTCTTGCCAGCCGTAGTTATTATATCACCAGCTGCCATCTATATAATAGCATCAATAGACGTATATATATTTACCCACTTTCCAAAAGTGAATGTAAGGTAGCTCTTCGGCGTTGGCTATTGTCCTTGGACTATAACGAGACAGAAAGTCTTCTGAAGGTATTTGAATAATAATGAAAATAAATTGAGAATAGGTAAATTCCAAAATTATGGGTATTCAATCTGTATAATACACTTTTAGATGTAAGTATTTTTGTGATCATAGAATCGTACATTTTTTGATCTGTCAGTGGAGGGCGCAGGCACCTGTGATACAATGTTTACATTAGTACAGGTGCCAACGATTAGTAAATGTGTAAAAGATATATATGTCAAATTTGAATGTAATATGAATTTATTCTAATGTTTTTTGTGCAAAATAAATAATAAATATTTCATTAAAACCGGTCCAGCAGTGTAAGAGAATCAGCTCTAAAACGATGTAATGGCGTACGATTACTCAAATAAGGTCTTCACGCGTGCCTATTATGGCATCGGTAAAATACAATTAATCAAATCAAATCAAATCAAAATAATTTATTTGTCAGAATATTGTCATATTAGTTAGTATTATCTTAAATAAAGTTTCAAATATTCTACCGTTTCCGGTGTACAAATATTACCAGTTGTTTAATAGATAAATCGAAATAGAAAACAGTAAAACAAACAGAAATAATAATAATTTGAAATACAATGTCATGGGTTGCGATAAAATAGAAATCAATTGATATGTCAAAGTAATAATATATAAAAACATTTTTAAATAACATTATTAAAGTTTTTGTCGTCCATAAATTCGTTAATTGAGTAATAACACTTATTCATTCATCATCATCATCATGATCATTTCAGCCTATTGCCGTCCACTGCTGGACGTAGGCCTCCATCATGTTGCGCCACAATATGCGGTCCTGTGCCGCCTGCATCCAACGACGCCCAGCAACTTTCACTAGGTCATCGGTCCACCTAGTGGGGGGGCGTCCAACGCTGCGTCGTCCGATACGTGGTCGCCACTCGAGAACCTTTCTTCCCCAGCGGTTGTCGGTTCGTCGAGCGATGTGGCCTGCCCATTGCCACTTCAGCGTGCTAATTCTTCGTGCTATGTCGGTTGCACCCGTTCTTCTGTGGATTTCCGTATTCCGGATTCTATCTCGCAGAGAAATCCCGAGCATAGCAATACATAACACACACTGGTCGTAGACCTGTGTTTTCAGACACTGAGGTATGTTGGACGAGAAGATCCTCTTGAGTTTCCCGAACGCTGCCCAACCGAGTTGGATTCATCGGCTGACCTCTTTCTCGAAATTGGATCTACCTAACTGGACTGTTTGTCCGAGGTAAGCATAGTGATCGACAACTTCGAGAATCGTATTGCCAACTAGGACCGGTACCGGAATGACATGGGCATTTGACATGGCTTTCGTCTTGTTCATGTTCATTCGTAAACCCACTAGTTGGGATACCCTGCTGAGATCATTGAGCATTGTGCCAAGGTCCTCTATGGATTCTGCCATAACGACTATATCGTCCGCAAATCGAAGGTGAGTGATGTATTCGCCGTTAATGTTGATGCCGAGTTTAGTCCAGTCTAAGAGCTTGAAGACATCTTCCAGTGCAGAGGTGAACAGTTTCGGAGAGATGACACATCCCTGTCTCACGCCTTTCTGCAATTGGATCAGTTTCGTACTCCTATCCCGGATACGGACTGACATTGTGGCATTCCTATACAAACACTTCAGCACTTCGATATAGCGATAGTCGATTCGGCACCGCTGAAGGGACTGCAGCACCGCCCAAGTTTCGACTGAATCAAAGGCTTTCTCATAGTCCACAAACGCTAAGCACAGGGGCCAATTATACTCCTCGGTCTTTTGTATAATCTGCCGAAGCGTGAGGATATGGTCTATGGTGCTATAGCCTTTTCGGAAGCCGGCTTGCTCGGGCGGCTGTAAGTCATCGAGCTTACGCGAGAGTCGATTGGTAATGACCCTCGAGAACAACTTATAAACATGGCTCAGGAGTGAGATGGGTCTGTAGTTCTTTAGAAGAGCTTTGTCACCCTTCTTGAAGAACAGCACCACCAAACTCCTGGTCCACGACTCTGGAACGTCGCCCCCGAGGATAACGGAATTAAATAGCTTCTGAAGGGCTATTAAGACTGGCTTGCCGCCCGCCTTTAGAAGCTCTGCCGTAATTCCGTCATCTCCCGGTGCCTTACCGTTACGTAGTTGTTTGAGAGCCATTCTCATCTCATACAAGCTGATGTCCGGGATTTCTTCGGTATAGTGCCGAGTTAGCTTGGATCTGGGATCTTGGACCAAGCCGACAACAGGATTTCGGGATGATTTATTTCTTATTCATTAAGAAATCAAAAATTGCACATTTAAATTTGCTTAAACACAGGTCTTTAAAAGAGTGGCAGTTTATTATATACGCGTATTGCCATACAGTAGACATTCTAATTCATAATTCCTGTTGAAAAGAACGTTATTTTTTTTTAACCCCCCACGAAAAAAAGGGGTGTTATAAGTTTGACTTCGATGTCTATCTGTCTGTGTGTGTGTGTCTGTCTGTCTGTGGCATCCTAGCTCTCAAACGGATGGACGGATTTCAATACATTTTTTTTTATTTAAAAGCCAGTTTCCTAGCGATGGTTCTTAGATATGTTTGGTTAACATCGGTCCAGCTGTATAAGGGTAGCAGCTCTTTTCCCAGATGTAATAGCGTATGATAAGTAAGTAATTACGTGCTTCACGTGTGCTAGTATACTTAATCAGCAAATCTTATATCTTTAAACGAGCAATTCTTGTATATATATATATACACCTATATATATATTCAGGGTCTTGGAAACGGCACCAACGATTTTGATGAAACTTGGCATACTAGAGGTTTCGGGTCCAAAAAAAACGATCTAGCTAGGTTTTATTTATAGAAAATGTTGTTTTGTCCGTGTTTTTAGCAAAATAAACAATGACATTAAATTTGAAAAGAATATGAATTCAAATTTTGTTGGCAACGTCATGAGTTACGATAGCTCAGATGGGAAGGTGACAGGTTTTAATTTTGGTATGTTTTCAATCAAACAGCGTCGGTTCGAAACTCGGTGTTATTATTATTCTCTTTTTGTAATTTTTTATATATTTTCATTATTTATTTTTTATTTTTTAGTAATATATATCTAAATAAATTGGATAAAAATATGCCGAGCGAAGCTCGGTTAACCAGATATTGATAATTAATTGATAACTTCAACATGATTCTGCAACCATAATGGTCTCCAGAGATCCCTACTCTTCGAAAACTCACAGCAGACATATCGTATTTTTGGGTTCAATAGATTAGTTTCAATGAGTACCATGAGGTTATCATCTTACAATACGGTCACGTTGACCTGGTACTACAACCTGGATGGTCTCCAGAGAACACAACTCTTCAAAAAGTTGCAGCAGACATATCGTGTTTCGATTCAATACATTAGTTTTAATATGTAAATTTCTTGCAGGTTTGATGTCTATGTCTGTGTGTGTGTGTGTGTGTGTGTGTGTGTGTGTGACTGTGTGTGTGTGTCGTGTGTGTCTGTGTGTGTGTGTGCGTGTGTGTCTGTGTGTGTGTGTCCGTCTGTGGTATCATAGCTCCCAAACGGATGGACAGTAATGTCCGTCCAGCAGTGTAAGAGCTCTTTTCCAAAAAGGGTGTAATGGCATATGATTACTAGAGCAGGTATTTCACGCGTGCCAGTACAGTCGTTAAATGACAATTATTTAATAATTCCTGTTGAAAAGAATGTGATACTTTTTTTGGAATTTTGTTAGTTTATGTCGGGGTTATTCAAAATTTTAAATTTTACTTATAATCAAATAATTTAAATAAAATTTTGTTCATCCTGCACGATGTCACGAGCAGAGTTTATATAATAATAAAATAATAATGTCTCTTACAGAAATTATAAAGGATTCTCTAAAGACCCGCAACAGTTGTTCCCCATCTCATACATATTTAAAACGCCCTTTTTCTTATCTAAGACAAAAGTTCTGTTTGTATTACTGAATAATATAAACGGTATTTACATTTGGTCCTTCCTAGAATTGAATGTATAGTTGGTCTATTGGCATTAGCATGTGACTTTTGCTTTTATAGCTTAAAGTTATATTTTCAAGTTGGATAAAATGCTTTAGGCAAATTAAATCAGCGATAGAAAGCATTAGGAAAGCTCTTCTTTACGTTGGGTTCAATGGTAGATATCGAAATGTATGTTTAGTAATTGTACCGACATACATTCGTTATGTAAAAGTTGTAACGAAAATTAAAAGCTTGGCTTTACTGTCATGCCTGCCAATTTAAAAATAAAATTACTGTTAGAAATAACACTCTGAAGAAGATAATTGCCACTAAGAAAACTTCACTCGTGGATGCTTACTAGTAATTTCACGCTGTCAATTATAATTAACTCATGCACTTGGATCTCAAAGTTAACGCTCGTTATTTATTTATAACGTGTCTAATTGAGTTTTTCCTCTAAAAATAATTAATGCCACTTAAAAATTGCTTTAATTGTGGGTTTTTTATTATTATGGCATTAATAGATAATTTATTATCTATTTTTTATCGTTAGCCAAATTTTTTTTATACAAAATGCAATATTATAAAAATGCAAGTAACATAATATAATAGTAAAAAATATTTTAATACCGTTAATCTTTAATCCGTTCCGTCTGGGTTGACAAAGGGCGGCGAGCGGTCCCATAAACCACCCACCGTATTCCCTCCCCTTCGCCATTGGGCTGACCACTATTACCGAGCTCCTTGATGTCCGTGGCTAGCCTCGCGGGTTACCCTTTTTGGATCCCATCCTTCCCGGACGCCCTCCGGAGCGTTGACCTCACGCGGTCGGCCTCTCTGCAGGAATGGACTATTCCCCGGTTCAGTCCCTCGCGGCTTCAGGTAGGTTGGCATCAAATAGTGATCGAAGTACCTATGATGAGCGGCTGAAACGAGAATCATCGGTGCAACAAATTACGTTCAACCTGTGTGGGAGGCTCCCTCTCAACGCCCAGTCGTAGTCGATGTTTCACAGGATGGACCTCAAAACCGACCTCTGTGGAACACCACACGATATAACGCCTTCTACTCGATTAGTGTAGAGGTCACCACGTTTCTCTAAGTAGTCCACCACCGCCGCCTCAGATATACTTCGTGATAAAGAAAAGTAAGTAACTATCATGTCAAATTGTTTATTCTTACTGTAATAAATTGAACCTGTACGATGACTACGTATAATGTATTAATAATATAATTCATAATTCTAAATTTTATTTTTATAAAACGTACGTGTGGCACCAATATTTACTTACCTATAGTAAATATATACCAATATTAGAAATATTGTTAATAAACTCTTTGAATATTTAATGAAACAAATGATGTCTAAATTATGAATTTATCAACGAATACCAACCGAGCAACTTTCTATCATGCAAGGTCAAATTTTCAAACGAAAAACTAGAGACAATTTCGAGTGCTTGAAATTTTTGATACAATTATTCAACTTTATTCAACTATGATTAGATGTTAGGAACTCAAAATGACCTTCGTTTAAAGGTCAGGTCACAAAAGTAAAATAAGTTTATTTCTGAAATGTTCTCTTAATATTTTTACCACATATTTAACAATGTCATGCGCATCTATTTTGTTTTTTTTTAGCAGGGTATTGTTTTCTCGCCGTCCAAGGGATGAAATGGCTATGCGTAGCTTCATAACGTATCGTATGCCCCTCCTACTGGCATCAGGCAGACCATTGCTATCAGATCCTGGATGTCCGTGACCAGCTTGGGAGGTTTATGCACATCTAACAAGCTATAAATTTTAAGAGTTACTGAGCCATATCATCAGTGTTTTGCGTAGAAGGAAGAATATCATTTTATAATGTATCTCCTATAAACCGAAATAAAATAAGAGATCTCATGCTTGGTACCTACCAAGATAGCCATTAGGTCAACAACACTAATAAACTTATCTGTGCTGTTTCAAGAATAGTTACTACCTAGAGCAAAAGCAAACATCAACGTATCTTTGCTTTCAGATTTTTGATAAAATATTATCCTCCTGTAAACCTTAACCATATTTTAAAAGAATCACGACAAGATATTTGTCAATGTCTTAAATTCTGTTAGATATCATAAACATTATATTTATCTGATTTTTAAACTAAATTATATCATGACCTGATATTTAATAATGAATTTTCTTCGAGTATACGTTAAACCATAATAGAAGCCTCCACTAAGGTAAATGTTGACTTTCATGATTTGATTTCCATAGTATCAAGAGTAAAATGAATTAGCATACTTTACTCTTTCTAGTGAAGGTAAGGCATAGATAATACTTTATAACATTGGTAATTTTAAACTAAATTAAGGTTTTGTACAATTATATTTATATTAAAATTAACTGCTAAGTTCATACAACTATATCGGATTATTCTTAACTATGTAATTTATTATTATTTTTTTTTTTTTTTTTTTTATTGCCAACGGTGGCAAACGAGCAAGCAGCACACCTGATGGTAAGTGAAACTGCTGCACATGGACCATTGCAATACCAGGGGCACAGCCAGGCCGCTGCCTACCGTGAAGGAAATACTCTTCTTAAACCTCGTTTAAAGAAGGACATGTCATAGCGCTCGGGAAACACAGCAGCAGGTAGTTCATTCCAGAGCTTGCACGTACGTGGGAGAAATGATCGCTGGAAACGTACAGTTGAAGACCATAACGTTTCCAGGTGAAATGGATGAACACTGCTGCGATGTCGAGTGGTACGTTGGTAGAATGGTGACGGTGGTACCAAGTCAAACAGTTCCTCGGAGCACTCCCCGTGAAAGAGTCGGTAGAGTACACAGAGTGACCCAAAATCTCTCCGCTGCTCCAGCGACTCCAATCTGTCCGTAAGATTGGGATCCCCGACGATTCGAACAGCCCGTCTTTGCAGGGAGTCAAGTGGGTCTAGCTGATATTTGGGCGCACCTGCCCAGAGATGTGAGCAGTACTCCACATGAGGACGAACTTGTGCTTTGTATAACACAAGACGCTGTCTCGGTGTGAAGCACCGCCTGGCTCTGTTCAGGACGCCCAACTTTTTGCTTGCCAATTTGGCTTTGTCCTCCAAATGACTCCCAAACTGGACTTTGCTCGATATTTTGACGCCGAGAATCCCAATACTCTCAGAAATTGGAAGAGTTACTCCTTGGAACTGAGGCGCCATGACAAATGGGTCCTTCTTTGCAGTGAACGCGCAAACTTGTGTCTTTGTGGGGTTGAACTGGACTAGGTTCCGTTCACCCCATTCCGAGGCCCGCCCCAGAGAGCGCTCGACTTCAGACACAAGTTGAACCCTTCTTTCCTGAATACTCCGAGGGATATTCCGTTGCTCAGTGTACCGCTCATCACCCGTACTGTCATCCGCATAGCAACGCATACTCTCGATAGAGAGCATGTCATTGATATGCAGGATAAACAACGTCGGGGAGAGCACCGAGCCTTGTGGTACACCAGCATTAATGGTCATGGTATCGGAGCAGGAGCCATCTACGACGACTTTTATACTCCGACCATCCAAAAAGCTGGCAATCCAATTACAGAGTCCCTCGGGGATTCCGTATGATGGTAGCTTCGATAGAAGTGCCCTGTGCCAGACCCTATCGAACGCCTTTGCGATATCTAGGCTGAACGCCAGCGCCTCACCCTTGCCCTCCAAGGCCTCTGCCCAACGGTGTGTGAGGTACACAAGAAGATCACCAGCCGACCGACCATGACGAAAGCCGTATTGGCGATCACTGATAAGCTGGCGATCCTCAAGGTACTGCAAAAACTGGCGGTTTATAACCTTCTCCATTATCTTGGAGAGCAAGGATGTTATCGCAATTGGCCTGTAATTCGATGGGTCAGACCGGTCTCCCTTTTTAGGGATCGGGTGGACATGGGCTACCTTCCACGAAGACGGAACCCTATTAGTAGCGTAGGAAAGTCGGTATAGGCGCGTGAGGATGGGAGTCAATTCAGGGGCGCACGTCTTTAGTACCACTGCAGGGATGCCATCCGGTCCACTCGACTTATGGATGTCTAAAAGCCGCAGCTCCCGCCTAACCGCTCGCTGCGTGATGCGGATTTCGGGCAGTGAGCTTTCACACCGTGGGATGGTAGGTGGTGTGGCAGCTCCGGCATCCAAAGTCGAGTTACAGGCAAAGAATTGACCTAGAAGATCGGCCTTCTCCTTTGCGCTGTGGGCCAGACTACCATCGTGTTTCTGCAGTGGTGGGAGATTGGGCTGGCAGAAGTTGCCTTGTGCAGCTTTGGCGAGCGACCAGAATGCACGACTCCCAGCGGGATAGCTTTGCAATCGCTCGCCAATTCTGGCAACATGTTCCGCTTTGGCTCTGGCAATAGCCTTCTTACTAGATCTAGAAGCGGCGTTAAATTTCCGCTTCACCTCTTTGGCATTCGGGTCCTGGCATTTTTTGGCCCTATTCCAGGCCCGATATGCGGACTGTTTCTGGCATGCAGCCGTCCTGCAGGTTTTGTTAAACCAGGGTCGGCTGCGCCCACCGACGGGTATTTTGGTGTTGGGGATGAATAATTCCATCCCCGTAATAACCGTTTCGGTAACGCAGTCCGCACAGACGCCAGGGTCTCCAGAGGCGAAGCAAAGCCGCTTCCATGGGTAGGATGCGTAAAACTCGCGCAGTCCATCCCAATCTGCTGACTTATATTGCCAGACTCTGCGAGTCCCAGTCGCCTTAGAACGACTAGGCCTTACAACAGGGGCACTGCTACGGACCAAGCAGTGGTCAGAAGATCCAAGAGGCGCTTCAACCACTACCTGATATCCGTGCTGGTGTGTAGTCAGCAGAAGATCCAGTAAAGAAGACTCATGGCTCTCAATATCTGGGATACGAGTGGGCTGTGTCACCAGTTGTGAGAGACCATAGGCCGAGACCATATTGAAGAGATGTCGACCCTGGAGATCAGTGGTTCGGGACCCCAGCCACTCTTTATGATGAGCGTTGAAGTCTCCAAGAACCACCACCTCCGCTGATGGACACTGCTCCAATATTTCGTCAATCCCCAATTGGACGTTCTCCAATAATTGAATTGACCCCGGATCACTGCCATGGGACCTGTAGAGGCATGCGTAGATGCGGGTAAGCCCTCCATAGTCTACGCGTAGCCACAGGATTGACAAGTCACCATGTTCGAGGGCCCGAAGGCGGCGACAGCAGATATCACCTCGGATGAATACGCACACCCCGGCTTTACGACGGAAGGTATGCTCCAACTCGTAGCCGGGGTAATTTAGGTACGAAATGTCATCCGGAGCACCTATCTGCGTCTCCGTTAAAAAGAGTAAGGCAGGCCGCGCCGTCTCCAGGTGATGGTGGACGGCGTCGAGATTGCTATGTAAACCCCTGATATTGCAAAAATCCACATCAAATGTGGATAAGGGGACCGCCGTAGAAAATCATCTCTTTTTAATTTTCTTGGCCATGATTTTTAATTTAAGAAGAGGAGGAAGGGAGTGTGAATGTGTATAACGAAGTTTGGTGATACCAAAAAAAAAAGGCAGGGCATAGTGCATGGTCGAGGAGTGAGTGTTGTGAGGAGCTGACACGAAGCACGGAAGGGCCCCCGATGCCCCCCCGTGTGTAGCCGCCGAGGTCCACCCCGGTTTCCCACACCGGCACGACGACTACCCAACGGGATTATCGCCGGTTGGTGGGACAGCCTCCCAGGGAGGATGATCCTGGGTTCGGGTCCCCTGCTGACCGGCAGGTGGCCGGCGGTGACCATTCCCATCGGGTCTCCCTGTACACCATGCCAGCCCCTCACGCTCAATACCCCGACCAAGAACTCACCACCGCAGGTTTCAGGCCTCACCAAAACCCGCCACACACAAACACACCCAGAAAGTTGGGCTCCCGGCTCTCTCGCTCACCGAACGAAGTGCAGCAGCAAATTGCTACTACTCAAACGTCGATCTTCTGCGAGAGTGTGGTACTGCCCCGGACGGACCGGCCCGCGACTGCAAACAAAAGACTGTCTACAGTGTGGTCCTACCACCAATGAATTTCCTATACCAACACATCTGACCAGCATGTAAATGCTTCTCTCTTCAAATTCTTTTACCAATAGAAAGCTATAATATCAGGGAGTAATATAGGCTATATTTTATCCCAGTAATTCTACGGGAACGGGAACTACGCGGGTAAGGAAGCGAGAGCGGGTTGCTAGTAATTTATAAACAATCTATGAATATTTTGACTATACATTTAGTTTATCAACGTATTCATTCTTTATACGTAATATGAAATTTAACCTTTCGAATTATGTATCGATATTTTATTAAACTTAAAAAAAAAATCTTTCATTTCAGCGATATTTCATCCTTACTAATATTATAAATGCGAAAGTAAGGATGTTTGTTTGTTTGTTTATTTGTTTGTTTGTTACGCTTTCGCGCTTGAACCACAGAACTGATTTCAAAAATTCTTTCACCAATAGAAAGCTATAATATCAAGGAGTAACATAGGCTATATTTTATCCCGGTATTCCCACAGGAACGGGAACTACGTGGGTAAAGCGACTCAAATCAAAGCGAAGCGAGGGCGGGTTGCTAGTTGTTGATAAATATCTCCTCCAGAGGGGAGGAGTGTATTATAACCACACTGGGCAGACGGGTTGCTATAGGGTTTTATTGCGACTATTCATTCTCTGGCAGTAATATTATCTTTAGTTATATTCCATAATTAATACTTATAATACTAATAAAAAGAAAGAAATTCCGACCAGATTTTCCATCTGTCAGGTGTAAATAATTCATGACAGTTGGTTAAATTTATGTAATACAATTTTTTTATATATATTCTCAGGTCATTTCGCCACATAATCCTTAACTCCACGTAATGTGGGACTAGTTTACTGTCAATAATTGGCCACAATTCCAATCTCGTAGGTCAGAATTTTGGTGCCAACGCACTAAAATAACACCTTGGAGAATTTTCTCTTATATCATTGTGGGGTAGCCTATGATCTTCATATTTACATAGGCTTGTGATCAATAAATTTGTATGTCTATTTGACTATATACTTTATTACTTAAATATTTATATTTCATCACCATCCTCCACTTATCCCAATTATTTGGGGGGTCGACTCAATGTGTATTCTTCGTTGATAATACATATTGCAACAGTTTCGGGAATAGTTTTATGACCAGCCGCCTGCCTGCAACTTAGTTGCACTTTCACGCAAAACTACTGAATGGATTTTGATGAAATTTCACAATAATACAGCTTACATATCAGAATAACACATAGGCTATAATTTATCTCGATATTCCCACGGGAAGGGGAACTATACAGATAAAACCGCAGGGCGCTACTAGTCCATCATAATTATCATAATCTCCTCCTCCTCCTCCATAATAAGAGTCTTGGTTACCACGTTGGTTAGACAGATTAGTAAAGGGTTTTATTTCAAGTTTTCCTTCACTTGCTTATGCCTATTATATCCCCTAATTGTCTTTTATGACATCCACAGGCAAGATAGTGAACTTTATTCTTACTCCGTCACCACACGAATAAACTTAACGATTTTCATAATCATAATATTTGTGTAATATAGAACTTGTAATTTGTAACACGTATTACTCTAATGTATACCATATATTTAATGGTAACTGGTTCCAGTATTTTCAGTAATATATTTACATTTCAAATAATCTTTATGCTGATTATTATTGCTTCGACAATTTCCTGTTATATAATTATGCATATATCATTATTAAAACACAGGTCTATGACGAGTTTGTGTTACCATTGATGACTTATGGCATGGAAGTGTAATTCCTAAATGTAGGACTCATAATCAAGCTCAAACTCTAGCGACTTCCACTGGTGTGGGTTATGCTCGAGATTTTTTTACAAAATACGACAATTTGAAGTAGTAATGGGCAGGCCACAATGCTTGATGAACCAATTATCACTTTCTCCAAAACTTTCTCCAGTAGCGACCACGTATCGGACGATACAGTGTAGATCGCTCCGCCACTAAGTGAAAATTGCTAAGAGTTGTTGGATGTGGGCGGCACAGGACCGCACTTTGTTATAAAATATGAAGGAGGCTTACATTTACCAGTGGACGGTGAAATGCTGAATGTTCATTATGAAACATAGTCAAGTATCTGCGAACTGTAGATTCACCTTGAAAATTCATTACGAAAGCTATGACGTCATCTTTCACAGATAATTGACCACGATATTGAAATTCACAAGTGAAGAATTGCAAAAGTAAAATGGTGCATTTTAATGAAAACTCTTTCGTAATGTTTACTTATTTCTACTGATTTCTTAAGGGATTAATAATTAAAAATATGCCATTATTCATTATTAAGTGATGACTAAATTAGAACTTTGTGTTAAGCGTTGTATAGGTAGTGGACTTATAGAGAAAAGAAAAATCGGCCCTAATGAGTTGCCTTTTCTGTGATAACAGAGTAAGAATACATTTCGACATCCCCTGCTTTGCTCGTTGTCATAAAATAAGACTAAGGGATATAATATGTTTATAACATCTTGTATGAGAAGGAAACCTCGAAATGAAATCCTATATTTGCCCGTTTGATCCGCGTGGTATAGTAGGTCAACCTTACTTCCCTTGTGATGTAGCTCAAGCCCAGTAGTGGGACATATATAAGCTGAAATAATGAAGGCAATTATGTTCATATTTGTTTTCTAAATATTAAATACTATCCTTAATATGATAAAATAAAAATACAATTCATCACCCCCTATTAGGGTAAGGTAAGCTCAAGGGTGTATAAAAAGACGACTAAGGGATGTAATATGCATTTAACATCCATAAGAAGGAAAACTCGAAATAAACTTTATACCAAGCTTGTATAGTAAGGTCAATTTCCCTTCTATTGCGGAGGAGGCTCGAGCACAGCCGTAGGACGTATGTATGTATGTATATGAGTTGTGGTGATGAGGAAAAGGATAATATATTTAAAAAAGTAGTATCACGTCATAGCATAGTATTTATCATCGTTATTACTAATACATACTTAGAGCCTGTATACCTATAATCATATTTTGTACATTATCAATGTAAACAGCTCTGTCAATTTCGTTTAAATTTTGTATTTAGAAGCAGGTTTTTTTTTTATTATCGATGATGGCAAACGAGCAAGCACACCTGATGGTAAGTGATACTTCCGCACATGGACCTTTGCAATACCAGGAGCACAGCCAGGCCGTTGCCTACCGTGAAGTAAATACTCTTCTAAAACCTCATTTAAAGAAGGACATGTCATAGCGCTCGGGAAACATAGTAGCAGGTAGTTCCAGAGCCATTCCAAAGCCTGCACGTACGTGGGAGAAATGATCGGAAATGTGAGATGCAGGTTTTTGTTATATTTTACATATATATGAATAATTTATTTAAAATATTTATTAAGAATATTTTTCTAAATTTCCATTTTATTCAAAAGTATTTTTCATACGAAGTTTATAAATCTGGGACATACTTCTATTATTGTTCGTATATGTTTATATACAGCTCAAAATTACGAGATTACCTACATTACAAAAAGAAAAATGTTTTATTTATCTGTCCTTACTTAATATTATAAATGCGAAAGTAAGGTTGTTTGTTTGTTTGTTTGTTACGCTTTCACGCTAAAACTACTGGACCGATTTCAAAAATTCTTTCACCAATGGGAAGCTATAATATCAGGGAGTAACATAGACTATATTTTATCCTGATAAAATCCTGATAAAGTGATAGATATAAAGTTAGATTACTAATTACTGAATTTAAATATTAATAAACTAACGACTCGCCCTTAATACGCTGTGGTTTTAGCAACATTGTGCCCGCATTTTAAATCTCTAATTTCTTCTAAAATATTCAGAGCCTCGGGTTCGGGTTCTGGAGCTAGAAAAAAATTATAGGGGTTTTCTAAGAAAAATTGCCAACGTTTCTCCGGATCAGCTACTTGGCAGTAAAATATTATCAAAACCGGTTCAGCCATTTTGAAGATTACCCGAAACAAACAGATAAATAATGTTTAAACTGGTAAATGATATTATCGTGGCAATAACCCTACGAGTATGAAAAAAATAATTTGAAATAAGAAACGGACACTTCAATTTTATTTGTATAAATAGTAAAAGTAGTGTATGATGTATTTATATAGGTATGTATAGAGTAGAGGCGCATATATAGACAAATAAGCCGGGAACAATCACGTAACCATGCGCCCATGCACGACGGCATAAAAGAGAGTCACGGCATACGAGTCGGTTTTATTACCACATATGTGGCAGAATACAAGTCAGTTTTACTATTTACAGACTAATAAATGTTGTACACCAGAAACTGAGCTAAGTTCATCCACCAAGTTATTTAAATGTATACGAACTAGGCTAAAAATAAGAGAAAAGAATATTACTAGCGTTGAGCTAAATTGTGATCTACCATGATAGATGTGTTGATCTATATACATATATAAAAATGAATGTTTGTTTGTATATCCTTTATAGAATCGAAAACTAAGCATTTGATCATTTGATGATCTTCAGCAAAGTGTTGTGGATGAGCCCAGAAACATTTCTGAGTTGATACGACCCGACCTGGTGGAACCGGTAGTTAGCGTGGTGATCGATTTCAAGGAGAATTCTTCTTACTATTTTTTTAGATTTAAACAGAACAACTTCGGTTTAGCTAGTTAATTATATATTTAAGTATGTATCTTTTATTTCTTCTTCTAAACAGACCTATAAGCATTGTGCCATGGAGTTGATTTAAAATTAACATCTTTTAGCCTGACAGATAAAAATATTGTTTGCACTAATCTTTGTAATCACCAAACCAATTTTAAAGTATATAAATATCTAAGTTTTCGTGTGCTGATGAAGTAAGAATACTATTCACTACCCCCTCTCTTGCTCGTAGGTGTCGTAAAAGACAACTAAGGGGTTTAAATATGCATATAATATCTATGCAAGAGAAGAAAAGCTCGAAATACACGTTTGACTAGCGTAGTATAGTAGGTCAATTTCCCTCCTACTTTGGCAGACTCGAGTTCAGCAGTGGGTCGTATATGAGCAGGATTGAATGAAAATGAATAAGTGTCTAATATGTAAAAAGGAAGGAAAGAAAAGCAAGGAAGGCAACGTGGTGTTCGGCCCAAAGACGAAGGCGACGTGGTGTTCGGGTGGGTTGCGGGTGTTGCGTGCTTAAGCCCCTCTGTTGCCCCGGACGGAGTAGTGCGGAGGCGCGCCGACCGCAGCCCACCCCAAAAAAAAAAAAGGAAGGCAATCTTAATATAAAATACTGTCCCTATTAACTGTATTTACTGTTCAAAATGATATAGTATACCAATCTCTCTCTTATTACAATGAGGAAGAAAGAAAGCCAGTAGCAGATTGTTGAGTGTGGTACTACCCGGAATGAACCGATTTATTTAAGGTAGAGCCAGAAAACATAGCCTACAATTTCAGTGGCGATGAATACAATTTTTTTATACAAATGCATCAAAGTTTTCCGAAGACGATTCAGCAATTGTCACTGCTTATTTTATACGTACATATTTTAAAAAAATATATCCTATAACCGAAAAGACAACATAATTGTGAATTTACAATAACAAATATGTATATGGAAGAAGCAAAACGAAACATAAACGGACAGGTTGGTAGTCATTGAATTTTTAATATGTATTATATACATTAATTAACTAAATAAGTAAAGGCTGTACATAAAGGTTAAGGTATCCCTTACATTCCGTATATTATTAAGGTACGTACGCAGAGTATGTTGTTTATTATTAAATTCCTGTCAAGCAAGGTTTATTAAAGGGTACATACCTAGAAGAGGTACTCATAATAGAATGCAGGCTTTCAATTATATTGTATAGTCTGTTAGATATTTGCTGTGTGGTAGCGGCTTCGAATACTACCAACCTTTGCTTTGCTCGTGGGTGTCGTAAAAGACGACTAAGAGCCCTAGATTGACCCGGCCAACTCCATCTGGTACCATTTGGGTCAACGATTACATTCCCAAGGAGGGTAGACGTCAGGCAGGCGGCCGGTCATAAAAGTCATTGCCGAAACTTTTTGCAATATGTCAAAACAGATGACATATTGCGTCGACCCCAAGTAATTGGGATAAGAGCAAGATGATGATGATGAGTCTGTTAGATATTTAAATTTGTGTGATTAAAAATATATTCTTAGCGTTTATATAAAGCAACTAGCAACCCGCCCTCGCTTCGCTTCGGTTTTAGTCGTTTTACCCGCGTAGTTCCCGTTCCTATGGGAATACCGGGATAAAATATAGCCTAGTTTACGCCTTGATATTATAGCTTTCCATTGGTGAAAGAATTTTTGAAATCGGTTCAGCCGTTTTGAAGATTACCCGGAACAAACAGACAGACAAAAAATTTTTAATCTGTATTTTAGGCATAGGTGTCGTGCAAATAACCGTGTGAGCATGAAAAAAGCCTATTATTTTGACATTACAAACAGACACTCCAATTTTATTTATTGGTATAGACTAGCTGACCCAACAGGCGTTGTCAACTATGAATACGTATTTGTATAATTAATAAAAAAAAATATCCAACAGAATCAATTTGGTGCCAAATGAAATAGATTTCCACGTTATAATTAAGTGCAAAATCGATAAGGGTTAAAAGCAACAATTCAATAAACAGATTACAATTCCATCTGTTGCTTTTAACTTCATTGCGCATTTGACGTGCTCTTGTATTGTATGTCTTTAACTTGCAGTATTGCGAGTTCTGCGATTTATGGTTAAACAATGCATTTTTAAAAACAATCTACTAAAATTAAAAATATATTCTATTATATCCTTTTTTATATTAAATCAATGAAAACAGTCTATTAAAACCTACCAAAAACCTCTATATAATAATGTGAATTTGAAATATAAGCGTGAGAACTAAACACTTCTCAAAGCACTACCACAGTTCCACGGCGCGGCGTAAAAAGCTAGATCAATTTTTACAGAATAAAGTGTCGGGATCTCACGTGTCGGGAATAACAAATATGTTGGTGAAAATCGTAAATATGCTGTGAAATGTAATTCTATCTATGTATGAAAATAATAATTATATTTTTCTCTATGTCGTGACAGAGTGAGAATTCAATCTTACCCATTGATGGTGGATTCCGCCCATCTTACCCGTGGATATCGTAAAGGACAACGAGGGATATAATATGTATATGAAATCTATGCAAGAGAAGGAAACCTCTCAATAAAATTTTATACCAACATGTCTGACCAGCGTGGTATATCGTATACGTGAAAGTCAATTTCCCCTCCATTGTGGAGGAGGCTCGAGCCCAACAATGGGACGTATACGAGCCGAGTTGATGATGATGCGAATAATTCGAGTATATATAATTTAGTTAAAGACGTTCAGCGCCATCTATTGGTTCAAGAACGTAGCTAAACGTTTTACCTTAATTATTAGTCTCTTGCAAACTATACGGCATACGATAATATAAAGTCAAGGTCATACTGCTAGTAATTTATTCAGTAATAATAACAATGTAAATGTATCCTTATGTTTCAGGTACTACACATTTCTAATAAGGAACAGGTAACTACTTAATGATTAAAACAATAGATAATTTTATTTCAATAGATGATTACGTAGATTGTCCAAACTATATCTTATTTAGAGCAGATTTGGTCAAAACTAATTGGAATACCAAAGCAGAGTCTTAGGTATTGAATATAAAAGCATATTTTAGATACCTATTTTGTTTCATGCGATGTACGTGTGAATTAGTTGTATAATTACTTGTAATAAAACATGATCCGTAAATGTTGGCCGTATAACTAGGCTAAAGGTTACTCAATATGTAATAGGGACGGTTATGTTCGGGATTTATTTAGGTAAAAAAGCAGAAATATGGGTGTCTGTACAAGAATATTTTTATAAATATTTTTGTATAGTAATGGAGTAAGACTACAATTCATTACTCATTATCCTGCCCGTGGATATCATAAAAGACAACTAAGGGATATCAGGTTAAATCTATGCAAGAGAAGGAAAACGACATAAAACCCTTTGCCGACACGTCTGACCAGCGTGGTGTAGGTAGGTCGTAGTACTTATTTGAGTATTTTGAAGTGGTTATGCTGAGAATGTGGGAGCCTGGCGACCATAGAATCTTTAAATATTTAAATAAGCGGGTGTTGATAACGACATATGACTACAATGTTAGCCTTCATTTGGCACAAAGGTTATCATTAAACATGGAAATTCTGTCAACATTCTGGGCGCGTTGCCCACTTGGAATGGATTATTTTAATAAATGTTTGCTTAGGTTTTTTGGTTTTCATTTATAGTATACATTATGAAAATAAGTTTTCTTAATAATAACTTCTTAATATGATCTTCATATTATTAAATCCCAAATTTTTATCATCTTTAATGGCGAACTTAAAAAATATGAAAAAGCCCACATACCTATTATTTAAAAGATTCTTCTCATAATCAAACCTCTTGGTCGGCCTCATTCAATGTCAATAATACTCGATATGGGTATCGGTAAGTTCAACTATACTAACCTTTAAATTAATTTTAGAATGTCAATGTTATTATTGTATTGTACTTTGGCATTAATTGTCTATAATTACTCCTCCAGTGTCCTGCCCATTGTCACTACATCGCCTGCTCATTGTTCGTGGTATGTTAGGTACACGCGTTTTCCTACGAATTTACATATTTCGAATTCTATCTCGCAGAGGAATCCCGAGCACAGCGCGCTCTATAGCAGCATGCTGAGCGATTTTGTGCTTGGTTATGGGGCTCACATTTAGGAAGCACGTTTCCGAGCAAGTCATCACTGGTAACACACAATAGCCGTAGACCTGTGTTTTCAAACACTGTGGTATGAAATCCTCTTAGGTTTCCCGAACGGTGCCGCCAGCCAAGTTGAATTCCTCGGCTAACCTCTTTCTCGAAATTGGACAACTGGACTGTTTGTCCAAGACAAACGTAATGATCGACCACTTTGAGAATCGCATTGCCAACTAGCCTCGGTATAGAAATGACATGAGCATTGGACATAACTTTCGTCTTGTCCATATTCATTCGGGAATTTACTAGTTGGGATACCCTGCTGAGATCGTTGAGCATTGTGCCAAGGTCTTCCAGGGATTCTCCAATAACAAAGATATCGTCTCCAAATCGAAATTAAGTGATGTATTCGCCGTTGGTATTGTTGCCGAGTTCGGTCCAAGCTAAGAGCTTGAAGACATCTTTAAGTGCATTGGTGAATAGTTTCGGTGAGATGACGTGCCCCTGTCTCACGTCTTTTTGCAATTGAATTGGTTTTGTACTATTATCCCGGATACTGACTCACATTGTGGCGTTCCGATATAAATACTTCAGTACTTCGATATAACTAAATAAAATCTTAAGCAACTATATCGATGAGCTAATGTATCAATTTTGTTGAAATTTCAATATAATATACGCTTGAATTTCAAGGGAATTTAAGAATATATTATTAATTAATGAACACAATTTACGTCCAGATTCATTGCATCTATTTATCAATCGCTTTAAAAGTATTTTAGGCAACTATAACTCTTTATTCATATCACTCGATTGTTAACACATCATAAAATCAAGCAAGTTTGTAAATAGAATTTTTCTTATACTATGTAGCAGTCCTGTATTGAAGTTAGTATATATTCATTATCCTAGACTTTACGGTAACGTTTATGCAAGGCGTCTTCAAAGATTTAAAATTGTTCAAATTAAACAAAAAACAATATTGAACTGACAGGCTTCAACAGTTCGTTCATTTGAAATATTTAATAAAATGACAACCTTAAAAAGAATTCTAATTTTGTATCTCAAGGCAGTTTGATGAATTTCACTCAAATCCATCCAGTTTAAACTTTGCCATTGTTTCGTCGACGCTAGCTATCATTATTTAGATTTTTTTACTTCAAGTGACCTTTTCCTTTTAATTCCAGAAGATTTATTAGGGGTTTTGGAATTAGATACACATTTCAAACACGAGTATGTTTTTAAATATTTTTATACCTGATTAAATGGAAAATAATTGATTAAATGGAATTGACTATAAATTCCTTTTAATCAACTTTTTAGTAGGCAATTTTAACATGTTATGTACTTTTCTATTGTAGAGCTGAAGTTATCAAGATTTAATAAAATAATTAAGTATGGAGTCGGAATCACAGAAATTGATTGGTTGTCTAGATTTTTGGAGACTGCAATCCTAACGGTTTATTGGTATAAAACTGAGATTAATAATGAGATCCCTTTGCCGGTGTTATTGAGTTTTTCCATTTAGAACTTCTCAGTATAAATATAAAATGGAATGTGCCTAGTATATGGCGGCATACTAACACTACTTATGAAGTTACATCAAACAAATATGATTTTTTGTTTCTAAATACATATGTGTTTTTTTACGAATAAAAACATTTCTTTTTATAATATTCTTCTACAATAATATTTTACTACACCAAAATGTCCTTAAACTGCCAACAGATAGATGTTAATACTAAGGTATTAACTCACTCAGTCTTATACCTTTCATTCTTTATAAATGGCAGAACTTTCAGAAACATATTCGTGTAACGGATTACGTAGGCTACATAAAAGACGGACAGTAAGTATATTATTGAAGAGAAGGACGTGTAACAGTCCAGCAATATAAGCCGGCTGTGTAGGACATTGACTACCTTCTTACTTATCCATTACAGTGAAATGACTGACCTCACGAACCGAAAATACTACAGAATTTCTAGCGATTGTGAGGAAAGATTATGTTTAGGAATATACTAATATTAAAATTATTAAAAGCATTTTAATAATTTTAGTCTAGTTTTCAGGTCATATATGTGCCACTGTTGGACTTGGTTTTTCCCTAAATGAGTGAAATTAGCCTACTAAATAACGCTAAATAAAAGATCTTTATATATGTACATTTTATTTTAAGTTATCTTGCAAAAAAATCATTTATTTGCAACCTTTTCTGAATTGATCCGACTTTACTCTGTCCAGCTGTCGATAGTGATAATCAGCTTCATTACCTATCCTTCTTGAATTAGTTCTTTGATTCCAATGGCGTGACCGGTAGATTACTCTTTTGGATATTTCCTTCACTTATAAACCTCCTGAGAGAACTCATTACAGTGTGAGGAAATTTGCTTCGCGGATACGGCCTCATCACGGTACTGAACTGGTTTCAGCCCGACTAAACGTGATATCAACGAGGGTGCTAAGTACTGAAATGGGACGGGGTCGCTGCCTTCTGTGAAGGAGGCAACTCACGCAAGGAGGTGACGGAGCGTACGCGTGAGGCACTCTCCTACAGCGACACGATCTGCCGCCGGCGGTTTGCCTGGCCCAGGCGCTAGTACCTGTGCCTAATACCCTAGTCGAGGCCGCGGGTGACTGGTCAGGCGACTGATGTCCCGGGAGAGGCGTTAAGGAATGATGGTACCCGAAAGGTTACTCTGCCGGGCTAGATACGGACGACAAGGAACTCGGTACCGATGGTCGGCCCATGAGGAGGCAATATGGTGGGTTATGGAGCCCGTGCCACCCTTTCGTTGCTCAGAGTGAAACGGACAGCGTATACGCTGACCATAACCCACCCAAAAAAAAAAGACTCATAACTATGAATAGGTGTTTAATGAAGATGTCATGTCAAATAATATGTAAATGAAAATCTTTAACGGCCAATATGTTACTCTAGTAAATATCATGATCATTTCGGCTCATATATTTCCCACTGATGGGCTCGGCTCCTAATAGGAGAGAAATTGACATACTGCGCTGGTCAGACATGTTGGTATAGGAATTTATTACTTTACTTTTCATTAACTTGCATACATATTATATTCATTAGTTGTGTATTACGATATCAACGGGCAAGATAGAGGCTGGTGAATGTATTCTTACTTCTTCAAGATATAAAACAAATTCTTGTGCGATGTTACAGTATTCTGTGGATATTTTGATTATAAAGAGGAAAAATTTGTATTTTTGTGGGTGTGTATGTTTGTAATGAATAAATTAAAAAACTACTGGACGGATTTCGACAATTATTTCACCATTAGAATGCTACATTATCCCTGACTAACATAGGCTATATTTTATCCCGGTATTCCTACGGGAACGGGAACTACGCGGGCAAGGCGACTGAAACCAAAGCGAAACGGGGCCGAGTTGTTAGTTGTATACTATAATATTACGCTATTTTGAATTTATTGTTATAATAATCATCTATTTTTTATATTTTATAATATTCGTAAGCTTTATCATCTACTTGCTTTTATCTTGTTATCCTTTAAGGAATTTAATTATATGTGTTGAAACCGCACCGGCATTATGTATGTTACCTATTGATTGATATTGTTAAACTTGAAATTAATATCGCAAGGTACCTTATGAATGTAATAATAATCATTCAGTAGAGTTCGTTTAGAAATTAATTGACTAGATTCATAACGAGTAATTTCTTATTATTTACTAGCAAACCGCCCTTGGTTCGCTTCGGTTTCATACACCTTACCCGCATAGTTCCCGTTCCCGTGGGAATACCGGGATCAAATATAGCCTAAGTTACTCCTTATTTAGACAATTAACTAATAAAATATTATCAAAATCAGTCCAGTTGTTTTGAAAAATTTTTAAACTGTATTTTAGGCATTGATGATGATTATTTTGAGTTTTCCTTCTCTTGCATAGATGCATACCCATGTGGTGACCGACTAAGAATACAATGCGTCACTCCCTCTTTTTCTCGTGGGTGTCGTAAAAGACGACTAAGTTATATTATATGCATATAACATCTATGCAAGAGAAAGAAAACTAAATAAAATCCTATACCAACATGTCTGACCAGCATGGTTATAGTAGGTCAATTTCCATCCTATTGTGGAGGAGGCTCGAGTCCAACAGTGGGACGGATATGAGCTGAAATGATGAAGATGACTAAAAAAAAATGGTCTGAAACCGATCTCAGTGTATCGGTAGTGATGAAATGAATATGGCAATCATCATTATCCTATTCCTATTCCGATCGACTCAATATGTACTCTTCTTTGATAGTATATCTTGGAAGATGGAGTTTGCCTAACTCTATGTAAAGGTCTTAAACGTCTTTTATTACACCCACGAGCTATAGGTATTAGGCTTGGTATTAGCCGCCATCACACAGCAAATGACACGACACGTAATGCCAGCCTAGTCGTGGCTGCAGATCTATTCAATACCTATCTAATTGTTGTTTGACTTTGGTATAAATTTAGCTTAAAAAAATAACATACTCCGTTTCATTTTAGATGTAGAAAAGTTGGCTAAAATAGTAATTATTAAGGTTCAATATCAATAATGGATTGCTAGCATTGCTGGTACGTTCTGTTAAGTACGCAGAATAATAAAGCCTGTTATTATCGGCACTGGGCCTCTGTTTGCTGAACAGGCGCTCAGTGCATATGTGCGTGCTACAGCAGGGCGGGTCGGTAGTGGACCTTTCGTTCGCTAGCCGTGAGGTCGCCGCGGAGCTGGTGCGTCGCGGAGGAGGTTGAGACCTTATCGGACCACCGGTATGTCCGGATGGAGGTCTCCCGGACACTCCCGACGCGCGGCAGGGGTCTCAGGATGGACGGACGTCCCGCGTTCCCACGATGGGCTGTGGGTCGTTTGGATCGCTGCTGGCGGAGGCAGCCATCCTTCACTCGTGGCTGTCCTCTGCCAACCAGTTGGACGGGGTGGACGCCGAGGCTGGCCGCATCCGCAGTGCGTTGACGCAGATCTGCGATGCGGCTATGCCCCGTGTACAGCGTCTGACCCCGAAGAGGGCTGTCCACTGGTGGTCCCGGGAGCTGGCGGATCTTCGGGTGGGGTGTATACGCGCCCGGAGGGCCTACACCCGCAGCCGGCGGCGCCATCGTGACGAGTAGTGGGAGGGCCGGCTTTATGAGGGCTACCGCAATGCGCGGTCGGCCTTCAGGCTAGCCTTCCGTACCGCCAAGGACGTCAGTCGGCAGGAGATGCTGGACAGTCTCGACCGTGACCCCTGGGGTCGCCCCTATGGCGCGGCGCTGAGTACGCTCCGCGCACGGTTTCCCCTATCACCGAGACTCTCCAGCAAGGCCTCCTCACCCGGCTCGTCGAGGACCTGTTCCCACGACGGGCGGAACACACGCCCCCGTTCATGGCTCCGCCAGACACTGACTGGGACGGCGACGATGGGAGGACGTCGGTCGAGGAGAGGGTACTCCTCCGGGGGTATTCCGTCGGGTCGACCACTGACGTCAAGTCACCTGCTCCAGTGGTCGGCCCAACGACGAAGGTGACGGGTCTTACGGGTGGGTTACGGGTGCTTACGTCCCTCTGTCGCCCCGGACGGAGCGGACGAGGAGTGCACCGACCGTAGCCCAACCCAAAAAAAAAAATACCTGTTATTTTTCTTTTTTTTTTGGGTTGGGTTACGGTTGGCGCTCTTTTCGCTCCGCTCCATCCGGGCCAACAGAGGGGCGTAAGCACGCACACCCGTAACCCACCCGTGACACATCTCCTTCGTCGTTCGGCCGACCACCAGAGTAGGGAGAATAATAATGCCTTAGCCTAGCTATTGTACTTATCTACCAGGGACTAGGAATTGGTAATATTACACAAATAATGGCTATGGGAAAAAAATACAATAGGTTGTGGTGTCTAACGCTGCCCTTTCCCTAAGACATACCTCGCCCTTTTCACCTCGAATGAAATGGGCGAGGTGTGTTCAGTCCACAGTCTCCCACAAGAAACTTATATTTACTAAAACAAGAAAAAATGTTATAAAAAAAGATGCTTTCAGAGAAGAAAAATTCAAAAGCTGCATATAAACAAATTACTAATTTAAAAGATAAAATTTCTACTAAAATATTCATACTTTTGCATTTCATTAGATATACACCAAGTATTAACATAATTCGAACTTTTAAGGAGGTGTTAACGTAATTTATGCTTAGTTAGTTGGGTTTTGTGACTTCGAAGACATGCAAAGTACAATAGAGAAAAGATAATTTGTTTTGTTCATAATTATATACTTTCCACTGTCGTTTCTTGGCTGTTTCTGTTTCTTGCTTCTTTGTTAGTTAAGAAAAATAAATGTGATTAAGACTAAGTAGTTTAAAATTAATTTTTGATATTAAGATTAATTTAAATTCAAATTCAATTCCTTTATTATGTATAAATCCCGTGGGGGCACTTACATATTGTCATTATTTTTTACATTTTATCTTAAATTACTACCAGATTGGCAAGCGGCCGCACTGAGAAGATCCGGCAAGAAACTCAGTAGGATTGACTTCATTTTATTCATTTCCTATTTTTATTTAAATAAAATAATATACAACGTCTATTAATAGCTCCAGTGTGATGCCTTTCGAACCATCATACAATACAGTTATTAAATATGACGAAAAAGTACCATGGCTGAACCAGATCCCGCAAGCGTCACCCGATCATGAGTTAACCACTGGAGCAGCAATCACTCCTCTCAACCACAATGGAGGGAAGGGAGTGACCCGCTCCTTTAAAATTGCGAAATGAAATTAAGACTATTTACTCTTGTTATTCTTACTAAGGTAGATGAAAGAAATGAGAAAGAACAAATGCTGATGGTTTTCTTTATGCATAGATTTAGAAAGTAGCGTACTATGTGGCTTATGGCTTACGCTTTATGATGAAATGAACGAATAAAGAACCGAAAAGAGTACGTAGAAGATCGTAACTGAACCTTACCGCCTCAAATGCATCTCCTTAAGCAATAATTACATTTAATCAAATATATATAAATTTTTATCCTCTAAAAACACACAATATATGACAAATCTATCGTCTCGTTCCGTGTGGTGACGGAGTAACAATACAATTCACACCTTTCTTGACTGTGGATGTAAAAGATGACTAAAGGATATAATATGCATAAAATATCTATGCCAGAGAAGGAAAACTTGAAACAAAACCCTATACATATATACGTTTGACCAGCGTGTAGTGGGTCAATTTCCCTCTCACAGTGGAGGAGGCCCGAGCCCAACAGTGGGACGTGTACGAGCTCAGATAATGATGATGATGATCGCTAACTATTCGGTAATAATCTAAATACTCTACTTCCTATTCTTGGTCTTGTTGGGACATCACAATATTACATTTCATACTTAATTCAGAATTTAAATTCAAAACAAATTTAGCAGTATGCAACCGGACGTTTTTATTTAGTTTTCTCTAATTTTCTCTTAATTTTAATGGAGTCAACATAACATTTACATTTTCACAGGTGTCAAATAACAGCAAAAATACTGTAGAGTGTTGGCTAAAGTTTAATACCAGTCGCTTGCCTCACTTCAAACGTTCTTTAAAATACTATCATTGATCATATGCCTCTAAACAGAATTAAACCTAGTTCGTAGAGTTCTTAGTCAATTTTTACGACATCTATAAATTATATAGAATGGATAATGTACGGCAGACCAAAATCTGGCATTATATACGAAAACATGTGTAAATGTCGTAAGCTGTTTAAGGTTAGATTGAAATGGGTACAGGACCATCAGGATCAAATAAAGATGGACGCTTTGGCAGAAAAACATACGAAAGGTAATTTTCGTAACTTCTGGCGCGATACGGCAAAAGCTAATATACGACCTAGCCTTCCTTTTAGTGTGGCGGGTGTGAGTGATCCAAGGGATATTGCTAATATATTTAGAGAACAATTTTTAGTTAGATCACGATTGAGTCCGGGAGGGGAGATTCACTCCACTGTCAAAAAAGGTCAAGCAGTCGGGACGTCAATCACATCTAGAGATATAACTATAGCTATAAAATCGATAGCCCGAGGGAAGTCCCCGGGACACGATAACATTAGCATTGAGCACCTCGTACATGCTGGGCCCCATATCTCTAGAGTGTTGGCTACATTCTATTCACTGTGCGTGAATCATTCCTATATACCAGATGACTGTATGCAGACGGTGGTTGTCCCGGTAGTGAAGAACAAAACTGGTGACCTTACAGATAGAACAAACTACAGGCCTATATCACTAGCCACTATCATAGCCAAAGTGTTTGACAGTGTGCTTGAGGTACAGTTGAGTAAATATGTAATGTTGCATGATAACCAATTCGGTTTTCGTCCTCAGCTATCCACTGAGAGTGCTATACTGTGTCTCAAGCATACTGTCAGGTACTACACTGATCGTAAGACACCAGTATATGCCTGCTTCCTCGACCTGTCCAAAGCTTTTGACCTGGTCTCTTATGACCTACTGTGGAGAAAGCCCAATGACATTAATCTACCACAGGAACTGGTCAGCATTTTCCAGTACTAGTATGCACACCAGACTAACAGCGTGAGATGGGCAGGAGCTTTCTCTGATCCTTATCGCCTGCAATGTGGTGTAAGACAGGGTGGACTAACATCTTCTACCCTGTTTAATTTATACATCAATGAGCTGATCGTGGCGCTCAGTGGTCAACATGTCGGCTGCCACATAGACGGTGTTTGTGTCAATAATTTTACTTACGCTGACGATATGGTGCTACTGAGCGCTTCGGTCTGTGGTTTGAGGAGGTTGATAGGGATCTGTGAGAAATACGCGCATAGCCATGGATTGCAGTATAATACCACAAAAAGCAAATGGATGGTATTTGAGGCTAATGGGAAACGTATTCATAACGTACCGTCTCTCTTTCTGAATGATATGTCCTTGGAAAGGGTGGACGTATTCAGATATCTAGGGCATATAATAACGACTGATCTAAAAGACAACGAAGACATAGGACGGGAGCGAAGATCCCTGTCAATTAGAGTAAACATGATAGCCCGCAGGTTTGCACGCAGTTCCACAGAGGTCAAAATCACGCTCTTTAAAGCATATTGTACCTCACTATATACATGTAGTTTGTGGGTTAATTACTCTAAGAAAAGCTACAGTGATCTTCGTGTCCTGTACAATAATGCATTTCGTATGTTGTTAGGACTGCCCAGGTACTGCAGTGCCTCCGGCATGTTTGCAGACGCGCACACGGCTTGTTTCCACGCAACTATGCGTAAGCGATCTGCGTCGTTAGTGAGCAGGGTGCGCGCCAGTACCAACACAGTCCTGATGATGATAGCATCCAGGCTTGATTATCATTATATTTTACATTGTTGTCAGAGGCATATCTCAGCAACGATACCTAAGACAGGATGACGTTATTAATATTTTAAATTGTTTATAAATTAGTACTAACATTACTAACATAATATATAAGCACAATGTTACTAATTCACTAACAATCTATGGACTATGTGTCCGAAATAAAGAAATAAAGATAAAGAAAGATAATTGTATTATATTTGGAAGTATTCGTAGCCATTATCACACGATCTAAATAAAAACAAAATACATATCTACTCTATTATCCATGTGGTAACTAACGGAATAGGAATACAATTCGTGGTGAATTGTATTCTTACTCCTAATCTTGCCCATAGATGTCGTAAAAGACGGCCAATGGATATGATATGCATATAACGTTTATACAGGAGAAGGAAACCTCAAAATGTAACCCTATACTAAATCGTTTTTTTTTTTAATTCATTGCCGATAGTAGCAAACTAGCAAGTAGCACTTGATGGTAAGTGATACTGGCGCACATGGACCTTTGCAATACCAGAGGCACAGCTACGCCTACCGTGAAGGAAATGCTCTTTTTAAACCTCGTTTAAAGAATGTCACAGTGCCCGTCTGATTAGTATAATGTAGTAGGTCAAAATCCCTCTTATTATTGAGGAGGATTGAGCCTTGTAGTGGTATGTATATGAGTCGAGATGATAACATATTTTAAATGTAGGTTCAATATTTTTATCAATCTTATTTCACTCCATAATCTGGGTGAAATCAATAGAGATCGGCAATAGACTAATTTCAATAAAATATATTCTTTTAAATCTATTCCGTGTGGTGATGGAGTAAGAATACAATTCACCACCCCCTATCTTACCCGTGGATATCGTAAAAGACGACTAAGGGATATAATATGTACATAAGATCTGTGCAAGAGAAGGAAAACTCGAAATGAAACCACATACCAACATATCTGACCAGCATGATATAGTAGGTCAAATTCCCTCCAATTGTGGAGGAGGCCGTAGCCCAACAGTGGGACGTATGTGGGCTGCGATGATGATGATGATGATATTCTTTTGAATATTGTGAACGGTTTATATGAAATTTTAAATATTGTAGGTACCTGTAATTAATACGTGTTAGCGTTTTCGGAAGGACGATTTTACAAAAGTAATGTTATTCTATTCACAGATAGGCTTTTCAGTTATATAAAGCTAAATGATGTAGGATAACTAGGTAGTCACATAAGGCCATTTAACAATGCTGATTATACAGACAGTATAGTCCCTTCACCGGGTAATCCTCTCAAGGTACTTTTGTAAAAACATTTCTTTTCCTATGAAATACAAACGTAATACATACGAGTGAAGCTTTTCAGGAAAATACAATGATTAAAAGATCTACGCAAATTCTTTGTATTATTCGTGACCAGTTAGATACAATATAAATAAGTTAATATAAAAAAAAAATATTCTGTCTATCTATTAGCTGTAGAAGAACAGGTGAACGGGGCATTAACATGCTGAAGTGGTAATGGGAAGGTCACATTACTCGACGAACCGACAACTGCTGGGGAAGAAAGATTCTAGAGTGGCGTGCACATATCGGACGACGCAGTGTAAGGCGCCCCCCACTAGGTGGACTGACGACCTGGTGAAAGTTGCTGGGCGTCGTTAACATCATTATCATCTTAGCTCATGAAAGTCCCAGGGGCTCGAGCGTTCAAATTTTCCTTCTCTTACTTTGGTGTTATATGCATATTATACTTAATCGATTTTTTTACCAAACTGAAGCTATATTAATACGTTGATAAAAATAATTTCTAATAAATGAAGAAACTACATTCGAAAAATATTTTCCTCAAACCAAAAATTATGTTTACAAGTTTGTGAAGGTACGAAGTATTCACTTGCTACATGTAGTTTTTCAACTGATAGTGTCTTTTTTATTATTTCGTACTTTTTTGCTGTGTTTTAGCGAAAAAATGAAAAGACCTTTTTTATAGAGAATTTAATTTCCTACAAAACACCGAAAATGAAAAATTGAAAAAAAAAATCTACCCTTTACAATGAAAATAAAGAAAAAGTTTTTTTCAATTTACTTTAAATATGAAAGGGGACCCCCATATGCGCCAGCTTAATTTTCAAGATATCGAGCTCATCTTTTAGGGGTTTTTTTTTGTATAACAAAGAAACTATTTAGATGTACTTATTCAAAAAAAAAAATCTGACACAGTCTAATGTATATATGTAAAGATCTGATATGATTACGTCCGTAAAACTTAACATATCGGGACAAGGTATTTTTTATTAGCTTTAGAATGTTAATAGGTTACTTTCTATTGAAAATGACTGGGTAAATTAGCGTAAATTAGCTTTAAACTTTAATAAAAAACTAAACGTAACCAGATAGGTACTTATTTTTTGTAGACATGGAAATAAACATGGAATGGGCGTTATAAGGCGTGCACTTTTTGGTTTCCTAACCTTTCTTTTTTTTAATTATGTTCTTGATGTACGTTATACTCGTAGCGGCGTATATTCTTAGTGATATCATCGTAGCGTATATTACACTTGCTATTTTCCTTCATCATCATCATCATTTCAGCCTATTGCCGTCCACTGCTGGACGTAGGCCTCCCTCATATTGCGCCACAATGTGCGGTCCTGTGCCGCCTGCATCCAACGACGCCCAGCAACTTTCACTAGGTCGTCGGTCCACCTAGTGGGGGGGCGTCCTACACTTCTTTCCTTGACAAGCTCGTAACTACGACTTTATTATTGATCTAGAAACGACTAATCAATAAAAATCGTTCTATAACATAGGATCGATTTAAAAAAAAATAACGAAATCAAATATAATTGTTAAAACATTAATTTATTTTTTTAAAACAGAATACACATTTTCAAAATGCCAATCTGTTATGAAACATTATTTATTAAGGGAGATATTTCATGCTACCAGTATGAACTTTTGTACAAAAAATCCCTGTACCCGTATTTTTATTATGTGCTAGTTAGATAAGTGCCAAAGCAACTGAGTCCAATGACAATGATGTAGCCGTAAAAATATCCGGGACCTCACTTAAGGAGTCACATATTTGCCCAGCTGGATCCCAAATTAAAAAGGCAGAAGTAGGTAATGCCTGTTATGAGTATCATCGACTTTTTTTGAAAAGTAAAGTAACTTGAAATTTTTTAAATTAAATCACTACGCCATCTATGTAGACAGCTTTTTATATTGAATTTTAAGTTTTTATTTATATCTATTTTACACGCTATTTAATACTGGCAAATGTCCGCGGTTACACCCACGGTTACATAGTTCTCGTTCCGGTGGGCGGAGGCAAAATGCAGACTATGTTTCTAGCTGATAATGTAGCTTTCTATTAATGAAAGGATTTTTAAAATACATTTCGTGGTTTATATTAATCAATTAAATGAATTCGCATTTATAATATTAGTTAGGATTAAGCTTTTTAAGTAGTAGTTTCTAATGTAGTACCTAACGTAGTGATAAATAGGGGATACAAAAGTACAAATAACATTAGAGGCAGAAAAAAAAATGGAAGAGAAAAATCTAGTTAATGCCGTATAGTTAGTCAATATCCCTGTCTTTATTAAGGTGGCTTTATCCTATTAGTGTGACAGGTACAGACTATAGTTTTCTTATAAGAAAGAAAAATAACTATGGAAAAGTTAGTTGAGTCATCATCATCATCTCAACATCTATAGGTTTCACTCTTGGGCTCGAACCCCCTCCATAATCGGATGAAAAATTTTACTTCTATAAATATCATAAGTGTATCATATCAAAAGTGTTGGTATAAGATTTATTCCGAGTTTGCCTTCTCTTGCATAGACATCATCTGCATATTATTAATATCCCTCAGCCATCTTTATCTTTATCATAAACATATAATAAAGTCAGCCCAGTAAATTAAGCCAAATGTCCTGTCCGTTTTTGTCCATCTATGGTCCGGTTTCACCCTGCCTAGGCGTATGGGAACGTAGTTAAAACCCTTGAAAGTTGCTTTACATCTTTAGACATCTTGTAAATATCTAGTTTAATATTCGTGCCATTATACTAGAAAACTTTATAAAATTAATACCTACACATGATACAGATATTTCTCTTAAAAATATTCATTCTCATAATAATAGAATAACATTGTTAGCAACTTGACTTATCTCTAATTTATATTTGGATAATTAAACATCCAAAAAATAAATAAGCTTTCATCATGTTGGAAGTATGATTAAAAATGCACGAGGAAACAATCCCTGTAATTTGTTTTCATGAGGGAAGTTTCCTTAGAACAATTCCAAGCCCGATAAAAATATCCTACGCAATTTCGACCATAAAGTCTTCATTTATTGTATTTGTATTCAATTCAGGATTGTTAATATAAGGTACCTGTATTACGCATTAACCTTTTTGGCTTTAACAAAACAATATAAATGATTTTGTTCATCATTATAACTCCGAAACACATTTTAATACTCTTGCCCATAGGTGTTGTAAAAGACGACTAAGGAATATAATATACACATAATATCCACGCAAGAGAATGAAAATTCGACATAAAACTCTATAACGACACATTTGACTAACACGGTATAGTTGGTTAATATCCCTCCCACTGTCAAGGAGACCCGAGCCCAAAAGTGGGATGCATGTGGGCTGAGATGAGTTTAAAATGGTATCTCTAATTTTAAATACAATGAACAAATTGTGCTGAAAACGAATATCATTTGAAATAACTAATTATAAGTTAGAAAAGCTTTATCGTTTTACGTTTTAGAGATTTATTCACTCATTATTTTATTTTTTTATTTTTAATCGTTCACATACCACTGTTGGGCTTCAATCTCCTCCACAATTAGAGGGAAATTGAACTACTATAACCATGCTGGTTAGACGAGTTGGTATAGAGTTTTATTTCGAGTTTTCTCATATATAACATCTACTTACGCAAGAGGAAAACAACTAACATATGTATTATAATCTCTTAGTCGTCTTTTACGACACCCACGGGGTGCAAAAATGGGGTGGTACATTGTATTCTTACTATGTCACTACACGAAAGACGTGATCGTTGCACGATATATAGAATTTTTAGTGATATCTGGAACAGTTTATCACAATTGAATACTTATATAAAATGTCACGCCTATGTTGTGTACTGTGTAGGGATGCTCGTCGATACATTATGGTGAATCGATGGTGAATAAACATCGATGTTTAGCTGAAAAACGTCGATGTTTTGATATTGATGTCTTGTCTTCGATAACATCAGTTACAGGATTAAAATATTAAAACCTCAATAATTCTTTTGGCCGCCTTCTAGTATGTATTGGATGTACTAGAACCTCTTAAGGTCCTCTCAAAAAACTTCTCTTAAAGTTAATTTTCTTATAGTGTGCCGAAAAATACTGGGAATGTTAATTTTTCTTGTAACTTTTAATATTTAAAACAATACACTTTCTTAATTATAATGGACAGTTTTATTTATTACCTTTTTTTTTTGGTGGAGTAGGTTACGGTCGGCAGATTCCTCGCCCGACTCTGTGCGGGGCGACAGAGGGGTATAAGCACGCACACCTAGAACCCACCCGTGACACGTCGCCTTCATCGTTGGGCCGACCACCGGAGTAGGGTGACTTGTCTCCAGTCTTGCCCTCGGGGAGGACGTCAGACTTTCCTCGTGCGGTCAGCCTCTCGGCGGGTGATGGACAAACTCCTCGGTCCAGTCACCCGCGGCCTCGGCTAGGGCGGCATCAGGCGCAGGTATTCGCGCCTGCGCCGCCCCAGCCGCCGGCGGCGCTTCGCGTCGTCGTTTATTTGTTACCTAAAAAAACATCGATGTTTTTAGACATCGATGTTTTTCAATCGATATTCATTGTACATTGATACGTATGATTCGACGTTAACATCGATGTTTTTCTAATATCGATCATCCCTAGTACTGTCGAAATATGCTCTCATTGAAATGCATTTACCGCGATAAATCGATAGCGATGAGTACATAGAATGTTCACTTTGTTGTCAAATAGTCGCGTCGTCGTAAGCCAATTCTATTAAAGATAACAACTTCTTTACATTGATTTTAAATATACTTTGTTGTTTATTCAACAAGAAGAATATAAAATACATTGTTTACATGTTATTACGGATGCTGCTATGTATCTAAAACGTATATTGTACGCTACAGCATGGAGCTATTCTTGATCGACAAGGACTGTACGTCGAACTTCCTTTTAATTAGTCCTGTAAATAACATAATTTATTATTTTAATATAAAAAATATAGATACTGTTATAAAGGTGAGTTCTTTGAAGAGTTCTTTGAAGTTTATATCACTTTCGTCTTTTACTAAATATAATGATAACGAAAAAATCCTGCAAAAATCTAGCCAAGGATGTCTAATATGTAAATAGAAGTGCGAATGTAAACACGATTAATGATCGATCGACCTTGTCAATAGGCTTGAGTTACTTTTTAAAATAACAGGGTTAATGAGAAATAGAAATCTATTTATTGAATATGAACTTTTAAAAATTTACAGTAGGTATTTTATAATAATTAAAATAATGCAAAAAAACCTGGCTCTACAGGAGCGCTGACAGAACTAAGAACGTCAACAACCACGAGTTTATTATTTTAATCGTCAGGAATTATTTTATTGTGCAGGAAATACTTTTAAAATAATAGAGTACCCACACTTTTACGTTTCTTCTTCATACGCGAAAGAATATTAACGAACACCAATTACACCCAGACTCGGTACAACAATTTGTGGATCAACAGGAAAAAATTGTTTCTTTCTATTCAAAAAATTCTGACAGAATGTTGTTGTATATACACAATATATGTTTTTATTATATATTTATATAATCTATTCAAGAGAAGGAAAACTCGAAAGCTCTATTCCAACCGACCGGAATGGTATAAAAAAATAGAACAAATCATCATCATCGCAGCCCACATATGTCCCACATTTGGGCTCGGGCCTCCTCCACAATGGCAGGGTATTTGACCTACTATACCGTGCTGGTCAGACATGTTGGTATAGGGTTTCATTTCGAGTTTTCATTCACTTGTACAGATATTATGTGCATATTATATCCCTTAGTCGTCTTTTACGACATCCACGGCCGAGATAGGGAGTGGTGAATTGTATTCTTACTCCGTCACCTCATAGTAATCATAAATCAAATGCTCTCCTATTTTGGAGGAGGCTCGATCCCAACAGTGGTACGTACATGAGCTGAAATGATGGTGAAATATAACTTAATTGAAGGTAAAGGAAAACTAAATTCGAAATTAATGTATTGCGTTTACTTGAAGTGAAAAGCTTTTATTACAATCTAATTACAATGCATGGGCCTTCTAGAGACTTCGTTGTCAAAGAGACTTAACTGACTGAGGAATCCAATTAAGGATAAATTGAAGGGGCTGTTCTATCAATTTACTTTATTAATATTAAATTTATTTTAAATTCTTTATGTTAACTGTTCTAATTATTTTGGTTATAGTAGTAGTAATATATTCAAATTCAAATCATTTATTATGCATAGACCCCGAGAGGGCACTTACATATTGTAAATTTTACAAAATAAAATTAAATTATCCAATAAAAATAACGTTACGCTACTGAGAAGATCCGGCAAGAAACTCAGCGGGCTTGTCTATTAGTTTAATTTTTTTTTTCTTCTTACTAGATATAAATTTGTGTACATGTTTTGTAAGACCTAGCTCCAGTGTGATGCCCTTCGAACTGCAAGATACTTAATATAATTCAAATGATTATGGCTGGACCAGATCCCTCAAGCGGCACCCGATCACGAGTTAACTACTAGAGCAGCCATCACTTCCCTCAACCACTATGGAGGGAAGGGAGAGACCCGCTCCACGCAACTACCGCAAGTAGATCCTTCAGTGAGCATGACCAAGACCATATGTTACAAACATGTTACAAATGACGAAAATGCAAAATTTCGTTAGGCAAAACACGCTACGCTTCACAATATTATATACTAGCAACCCGCCCTCGCTTCGCTTCGGTTTCAGTCGCTTTACCCGCGGCGTAGTGCCCGTTCCTGTGGGAATACCGGGATAAAATATAGTCTATGTTACTCCCTGATATTATAGCTTTCCATTGGTGAAAAATTTTTGAAATCGGTTCCGTGGTTTAAGCGTGAAAGCGTTACTAACAAACAAACAAACATCCTTACTTCCACATTTATAATATTAGTATGGATTAGTAATTGATCCGTTGGTTACGCCAATATGTGATTGTTGATTATCGAGATATCAGGTTCGAATCTGAGTTGAGCAAAAATACTTATTCTGCATGAATAGACAGGACTATACTCAGTACATCTGCATTAGACAATAGTGTACGTAAATCCGTAGAAGAACGGATGTAACCAGCATAGCCTGTTGAATTAATACGTTGAAATGGTAATGGGCAGACTACATCAATCGTCGAACTGAATATGACATTTATATAACACTAGTTGACCCAACAGATGTTGTTCTGTTAAAATAAAATGAAAGGAATTCTCCTTGAAATCAACAGAAACGCCACCTACCGGATCCAATTGTGAATCTAAACCATTCTCGAATCCTCTTAAACACACACAAAAAATTTCGTCAACATTGGTCCAGCCGTTTGGGAGCAGTTCAGAGACACACACGTACACAAGAAATTTATATACAAAGGCTAGCTGACCCGGCGAACTTTGTACTGCCATATTTTTTTTTGTAAATACATTTCTAAATTTCCGAAAATATAATCGGTCTATAGCTGTCATTTGCGTTTTGTTATTACAAGATATGTAAGTTTTAGCGTTTGTTTTGTTATACCACGTTTTATAGTGACTTGTATTCTCTTTGACGTTTTATGTCAAGTTCCACGGGAACCCGGTCGAACGGGATAAAGAGTATCCTATGTCCGTCTCCTGGTTCTAAGCTACCTCCCCGCCAATTTTCAGGTAAATCTGTACAGCCGTTTTTGAGTTATAAATAGTGTAACCAAATCGACTTTCTTTTATATATATGTAGATGTAAGAGAAGGAAAACTCGACATAAAACCCTATGTCAACACGAGTATGGTAGGTCAGTTACCCTTTCATTGTGGAGGAGGCTTGGGCTCAATAGTGGGACTTATGTGGGCCGAGATGATGATGATATGCTTATTATATCCCTTTGTCATCATTTTACGACATCCACGAGCAAGATAGGCGGAAGTGCATTGTATTCCAAATCAGTCATAATTTTTTTTTGTTATTGCAACCAGTGGCAAACGAGCAAACAGTGCACCTGATGGTAAGTGTTGCTGCCACTCATGGACCTTTACAAGGCCGCTGCCTACTGCGACGAAAGTGAAGGGAGTGTGAATGCATGCATTGAGGCTCGGTGATACCAAAGGCACTACCATAACCTTAACCTTCCACACGCAAATACTCACAGAAAGTTGGGCTTCCGGCTCTCTCGCTCACCGAACGAAGCGCAGTAACAAATTGCTACAACTCAGACGTCGATTTTCTGCGAGAGCGTGGTACTACCCCGGACGGATCGGCCCGCGGCTGTAGATAGATAACTGTCGACAGTGTGGTCCTACCACTAGGAAATTTCTTTTTGGCGGGCAATGGTCAGCACATACGTCGTCCATTCCGTATTTTCTCCCCTTCCTCATGGAGCCGACCACTGGTACCGAGTTTCTTAACGTTCGTTGCCAGCCCAGAGGATTTGAAATGAAAAAGGATGGTTAATTATAATTACGAAGTTATTGGTCCAACCAGATGTATTACTGATTATTTAATATATGTTGCATAAAAGCCTACGTCTGATCTTGAAATCATAGATAGAGAGATATCTCGTAACTAAGAGACGAAAAAGATTATTACAAAGAAAGGTATAATTGAAATACGTGCTAAGTCATATCGGGGTTATATTTCTTTCACCGTGGAAAAGGCTTATGTTTGACAGTAGGTTGTGAGGACTGTAAAGAAAAAAACTAAAATCGAGTCATTTCGTATGTCTTATATCTTTAACGAGCAATTCTTGTAGATATATATATTTTCAGAATCTCAAAAACGGGTTCAACGATTTTCATGAAATTTAGCGTAGTAGAGGTTTCGCGGCCAAAAAAATCGATCTAGCTTAGGTTTTATTTATAGAAAATGTTGTTTTGTCGATGTTTAGCTAATCAATACAATGACATAAAATGTTATTGACATTCTCTGAATTCAAATTTCGCCGTCGCCATTAAGAATGACAATAACTCATTTGGAAAGTTGTCCAGTCGCATTCAAACATTAGTTGTCCAGTTCGCATTTATAATATTAGTAAGGATTTAATAATTTATTATCATTCATCGCATCATCATCAACATAGCAGTCCACATACGTCCCACTGTTGGGCTCGGGCCTCCTCCACAATGGGAGGGAATATGACTCACTATACCTTGGTTGTTATAGGGTTTCATTTTGAGTTTACACAGATGTGCAAGAGAAGGAAACCTTAAAATGTATATGTGCATATTAATATCCCATAATCGTCTTGTACGACATCCACTGGCAAGATAGGGAGATTTATCATCATTAATTATTCTCATTTAAATAGGTAGATCGTTATTTAGAAGATTGTAATTTAGAAATAATGGAGCGAAAAATACGCATATTCTAAAAACAATAAAAGTAGCTAACTCTTTTTAAGAGCACGCTTTCAATACTGAATAACGAAGATGCATTGTACTTGAGAGCCGCTCCGTGTCTGATGAGCTTCATAAATCAACCACTGTATACAGATCCACTGAACTCCATTCTTCTGTAGTAACATAAGATTTTGCTAAACTGGACAGATTATTGTTCATCGTTAACCATCTGAGTTTTACACAGTTGAGAGAATCTTTTGATCTCTTCGCATGTCCACGACTCACATTTTTTATATGGCCTTGTTTTATAAAACACTCATAACGTATTTTTAGTTAAACCTGTACTATTAAAAAGGGTTGGTCTCAGGAACAATATGCTGAGGTTTAATTTAGTGGAAAATGATGCAGATTGTAGGGAAAATGTTATCTAAAGACACATTGTTTTGTGGTAAATTCCATAAAATGGTAATTAGATGTCATTACAAGTTATTAGCGAATACTTCTAACCCTTACACTGCTCGTGGGTTTCGTAGAAGACGACTAAGAACATTACATCGACCTGGGCCAGCTTTATTTGATACTGTCAAGTCAGTATATTTCTATGGAGGATTAACGTCTGCCTGACGTTGGTGCTCATAAAACAATTATCAATAATTTGCAATATGTATGATGAAGGAGGAGTATACGTTAATAGTAATTTAGAATCATGTCCCCTGAGTTTTCTTACCGGATCTTTCTGAGTGTGGCAGTGTGCCGATCCGATGGTAGAATACTAGATTGTTAGGTTTTAAAAATAATTACTATTAACTTTAATGTTAAACAATTACTAACCATAAACAATATATTTTTTTTCATATAGAATCATTTTCTTCTTGCACTTGTAATAAATTTGTATCTAAATGTGGGTCAATAACTAATTTTCTGTGTCGTGTAGATAATTATAAATTTTCTGTATTAACGATGAATTGTTAGACGTTAGACATCTTAAACCGCCCGTGATCATGAACGCTGCTAAATGTTCGAAACGTCGGGCAATCAAAAATCAAATACAAACGCGATAAAATCCGTAAAGTAGTTTTATTTAAAATAAGATTACAGTTTAGTAATTGTTAGCTAACTTTTAATCTAATAGTTTAAATAAGTATTTTTTCTTCAAATGCAATCAACTTGATCAGCGCTGTCAGTATAGTAGGTCAATTTCCCTCCAGTTGTGGAGGCTCGAGCCCCGCAGTAGGACGTATATGAGCTCAGATGATGATGATGAATTTAGCGATTAAATAATTACTTTTAACATAGTTGAAATATTCTTTTTAATATCTCACTGTTTACTATTTATTGTACAGAAAACCAAAATTAAAATAAATGTGAAATTTAATTTCTAGTCTCTCTATTTGTGCAATAAAATGCCGCTTATAGTTATGATGTCAATTGTGCAGCAAATTAAATTTGGAGGTATACCGACAGCAGCGCAAGCTATTGGGTCTAACTGCGATTTCAAACCACCCAGAGACCCATTCCAATATACACAAAAAGTTTCATCCAAATCTACCCGTCATTTCGAATTAGTTCTATTACAATCACACAGAAGAATAAAATAAAAATAATAAACATAAAATCAAATTGTACTTTATGCTTTTTTTACCATATTGCATTAAAATAAACCTTGCGGTTGGGTTACTCACTAAAATATGCACACAAAATTTCATCCAAATCCGTCTAACCGTTTAGGAGGATTGACAAACACACGTATAAAAGATTTACATATATAAAGATATTGGACAGGTAAGTTTCCGACTGTATTTCAGTAATTCCATCACGTTTTACTTTAGCTAAAAAAGTAACTAATACATCCGATACTGACAAGGGTAAATGTGGCACATAGGGATATTCTGATCGGTTAAAAGGATTGCCGAGATTTATCGATATATGCCTACGTATCATAGTACTACATGAAGGCCTTTTTGCTTCAAATCTGAAGTATGTACCTTGTAAATAAGGATGTTGGATCGTATAAAAGACTTATTGTGTACTCAGGGTCAACTCGACGGCACAACTGTATAACTCTACTTGTATCGTATCAATAACGAATATTGAATAAAGTCTACGAAACTTAGCTTTCCACTTTCACATTATGTCTAGTGTGTATTATGAAAAAAGAGTATGTACATGTTTGAAATTTAATAATTGTATTATAATTACTAATTTTCCGTGTGGTGACGGAGTAAGAATACAATTAACCATTCCCTGTATTGCCCGTGAATGTCGTAAAAGACGACTAAGGGATATATTTATAATACGCATATATCATCTATGCAAGATAAAGAAAACATGAATTAAAACCATCAACCTGTGTTGTGCTGTGTGGTAGCGGCTTCGAATAATACCAACCCTTGCTTTGCTCGTGGGTGTCGTAAAAGACGACAAAGAGCCCTAGATTGACCCGGACCAACTCCATCTGGTACCATTTGGGTCAACGATTACATTCCCAAGGAGGGTTGACGTCAGGCAGGCGGCCGGTCATAAAAGTCATTGCCGAAACTTTTTGCAATATGTCAAAACAGATGACATATTGCGTCGACCCCAAGTAATTGGGATAAGAGCAAGATAATGATGAACCTGTCTGACCAGCATAAGATAAATTTTCGTCTTATTGTGGAGAAGGCTTGAGCCCGACAAGGGGACGTATCTCAGCAAAGAGTATAAAATTTCCAATTTGAATAAACAGTTAACAAACTTTACTGTCAGTTCATTTCAGCTCATATACGTAATACAATTGGGTTCGAACCTACGCCGCAATACGAAGGAAATATTCACCTATTCTACATACTGGCCGCAGGTGTTGGTGTAGGGTTTTATTTCGGATTTTCTACTTTTGCAGAGATGTTTTATATTGACACACTTATCTTTATCTTTACGATATTCACTAGCCAAACGAAGTGGTGAATATGAAGTATTGTTACTCCGTGAGCAATTTTTTTGGCGGGCTGTGGCGAGGGCCTACGCCGTCCACTCCGCCCGGGGTGACGAAAATATTTTTTTTTCGTGTATGTGTACAGCTGTTGGCCGCAGATGGCCTTGACAGCTTGACGCGGACTATGGGTGTGCGCTGAGGGCTCTCAACCCGAAGGGCGACGAAAAGACGGCGCGCGGCCCTATAACCTACCGTAACCTCTCCCCTGACCCATTGGGCTAACCACTGGTAACGAGTTGGCTGTGGCCAGCCCGGCGGACTACTCTATCAGCATACAGACAAGTTTACAGTTAGTTTTTAGACACATGTCTTATAGACAGTATTAGATTAGGCCCCTTGTACCATGAACTACAAAGTTGCTTATGTTATTTATGAATGCGTAAACTATAATCTAAATTAGATGTTTATTGAGAATCATTACATCCCACTGTTAGGCTCGAGCCTCCTTCACCATGGGCGGGATATTGTCCACGCTGGTCAAATGGGTTGGTATAGGATTTTATTTCGAGCTTTCCCTCTCTTGCATAAATGTTAAATGCATATTATATCCTTTAGTTGTCTTTTACGACACCCACGAGCAAGAATGGGGGTGGTGAATTTTATTCTTACTCCATCACCACACGGATAATTTACGCATACAAATATTCCGCAAATTTTTGTAATCAATTTATCTTAATAAAAGTACAATTTTGAATAACATTCTCTGCACTTTGATTAGCTTAATCGCACCGTGGATCTAACAGTGGCCTGTCTGTCAGATCTACGTACTGGCAGATGGTTTGAGAAGGCGCCGTCTTTTCAGCACGATTTTTACTTATATATCAACATTACAGAAGAAATGGCGACCGCGTATCAGTTCCAACCGTTATTGAATATCTCCCTGAAGATGACTGAAAACTATATATCCACTTTTTAATACCTGTTTGCCTCACCTTGGTAATCCACTGCTATAAACATAAGTCATTACATAAGTCTTGTATATGAAGTGACCAGCCATATATATATAATCACTATAATACTAATATATACTACTATATACATATATACTACACTAATATATATATATATATATATATATATATATATATATATATATATATATATATATATATATATATATATATATATATAAAGGCACTGTACCCTCCTCTTCAATACCAAGGATCAATAGTCAGAGAATTATTAAAGCTTGAATTGATAGAGGAATAATTCATCATAATGTAGTCGTAATTAACAACAAAGATATATAATTTTATGAAAATTACCTTTGAAACTGTTCGGGTAATTTTTTCCGTATAAATGAAATGCATTTTCAATTTTCTTTTAAATAGGAGCTCGCTATGGTATAATAAAATACGGAGGCCCTCTTGTTCCATGGGCGCCGTATGAGCCCTCCTATCGGCGTCTCGATCACCATCCACTCGGTTGACATCAGCATCCGGGCCCATATGAGGTACTTGGGCCTGGTGCTCGACGGGCAATGGTGGTTCCGGGAGCATTTCCGCAGGCTCGCTCTACGGCTCGTCGGCGCGGCGTCCGCCCTATCGTGGCTTATGCCTAACGTGGGCGGACCGAGCGCTACGTGCCGACGGCTGTACGCGGGGGTCATCCGGTCGATGGCCCTGTACGGCGCACCGGTGTGGGCGGGGTCTTTGACCGTCCGACTTAGGGCCCTTCTGTGGCGACCACAGAGGGTCACGGTGGTCAGGGCCATCCGCGGATACCGCACGGTGGCGACGGAGTCAGCATGCCTATTGGCCGGGACTCCCCCGTGGGACCTGGAGGCGGAAATGCTCGCCGAGTTGTATCGGCGGGTGTTTTCTTTTTTTTTTTTTTTATTGCAAACGGTGGCAAACGAGCAAACAGTACACCTGATGGTAAGTGTTGCTGCCGCTCATGGACCTTTACAAGGCCGTTACTTACCGCGAAGAAAGCGAAGGGAGTGTGAATGCGTGCATTGAGGCTTGGTGATACCAAGGGCACCACCAAAACCCTCCACACGCAATCACCCTCAGAGAGTTGGGCTTCCGGCACTCTCGCTCACTGAATGAAGCGCAGTAACAAATTGCTACTACTCAGACATCGATTTTCTGCGAGAGCATGGTACTACCCCGGACGGACCGGCCCGCGGCTGTAGACAGATAACTGTCGACAGTGTGGTCCTACCACTCCTGTGGGTGTCGGGGGTGCGCGGGGAGGGCGGTGTTGTTTCCTTGAGGGAGTTCACCGCCTGGCGCGTCGACGCCCGCCGAGACGTCATTGCCCGTTGGGCAGTCCGGCTGGAGAGGCCTCGGTTCGGGGTGCGAATCGTGGAGGCCTTCCGGCCGGTGCTGATGCAGTGGTTGGAAAGGCGGCACGGGGTGCTCTCCTTCCGACTAGTGCAGGTGTTGACGGGGCATGGGAGCTTCGCCAAATACCTGCACAAGATCGTAAGGAGGGAGAGTACACCGTCCTGCCGCCACTGCGATTGCGACGAGGACACGGTGCAGCATACGCTCGAGGCCTGCGCCGCTTGGGCCACGCAGCACCGTGAACTCGTCGCAATCATCGGTGCGAGACAGTGATCTCGCAGAAGGAGGCGGCGGATCGTCTGCGCGAGGAGCGCAGCCTCGATGAGGAGATCCGCCGCCGGCGAATGGGGCGGCGCAGGCGCAACTACCTGCGCCTCATGCCGCCCTAGCCGAGGCCGCGGGTGACGTGACCGGGGATTAGTCCGTCACCCGCCGGGAGGCCGACCACGTGAGGAAAGACCGACGTCCTCCCCGAGGGGGGGGGACGTCGGTCGATGGGAGGGTACCCCACGTAGGGGGTATTCCGTCGGGCCGATCACTGACGACAAGTAAACCTGCTCCGGTGGTAGGCCCAACGACGAAGGCGAGGTGGTTTTCGGGTGGGTTGCGGGAATTGCGTGCTTAAGCCCCTCTGTCGCCCCGGACGGAGTGGTGCGGAGGCGCGCCAACCGCAGCCCACCCACAAAAAAAAAAATGGTATAATAAAATAAAGTATTCGCTTTTTGTATTATTAAACCACGAAATTCACTCACTTTTTCTGATATACGACTGTGGAGTAATACATATAGTATTACTACAATTTGGTTTTGTATCCCGGTTTTTGGAAGCTTGACAGCTGCTCTTTCATGCTCATGCAAAAATAATAATGCGTTTGATTTTAAAACGGTTTTAGTTCTTACCAGCATAATGTATTAAATGCTACGAAGTTCATGCAAAAAGAAGTACTGGTAACACTGCGGCGCAGCACTGTTATTTAGTCTTTAACGCAAGACTATATCGATAAGAGGTAAGAGGCCATATGAAAACCTCTAATAAAAGAGGCCGTCTCACTTTAGGTTTCGCTATATCTTTGACCGACTTTTCTTTAGAGTCCAGAAGAACAAAATTTATTCAAATTACAAGCGCTTGTTTCTATGTATTTTAATAAATTTTTCATTTTAGCTCTATAATTTTTCCTTTTAAGATATTTAACCGTTTGAAAGGCTTTTCTAAAGAGAAAAGAGGACAATTTCAATGTAAACATAAAAGATTTACTCAGTCAATACCTTTGATTCAACAAGGTCTTTTAAAAATATTTTATACTACTTTTTCTAAATTTTGGTTGACTTCCGCGTTGACTGTTTAAAGTAAGCAGCTTATATTATTCAAATATTTTTATAAGTGTTTTACATGAAATATATTTAAGAGTCGAACAGAGCTTACTTCTTATTAAAACTTCTTTTTTTTTAAATTGCAATATTTACACTGTGAAATACAAGTTTTGACTGCGAGATAAAAATATAATCATCATTTCAGCTCATATAAGTCCCACTGTTGGGCTCGAGCCTCCTCGATAACAGGAGGGAAGTTAACAGTTACTATACCATGTTAGTCAGACGGGTTGGTATAGGGTTTCATTTCGAGTTTTTCTTCTCTTGCATAGATGTTATATGTGTATTATACCTCTTAGTCGTGTTTTACGACATCCACGGGCAAGAAAGGGAGTGGAGAATTGTATTCTTACTCCGTCACCACACGAAAATATAAAGTAAAAATATAAACTTCCAGAATATTTAGATTTTACTTACAACCTAATTTTAATTACTAAAATACTTGTTTTATTATTTTCATGTTTAGTGTTTACACAATTGGTGGATAGCAAAAATTTACCTAATTTTTATTTTTAGTATTATAATTTTAGTTGTATATGATTTCATTTTGGTAATATAGATTATATCTTATCTATGACTGAGACGTTTGCTGTTTAAACTAAAACTAACATCTTGCCCTTTTAAAACCTCTTCAAATAGGTAGATACCTAAAAAAGGAAATTTAAAGGCTCTATATAAAAGAATAAAGTACAAGAATGAGTATAAAATATAAAAACAAAAAATCAGATAGACGAAAATTAAATTTTGGTCTTTTAGACTATAAATAATAATAACAATAATAATAATATCTATTTATTGCAGACCACATAGATCCATAAATGTTAGTAATATAAAAATACTTAGGTAGCTAGGATTAGTAAAAAATAAAAATAAAAAATAAAAAAATAAAAATAAATAATAAAAATAAAAAATAAAAATAAAAAAAAAAAATAAAAAATAAAAAAAAAAAAAATTACAAATAAAAATAAAAGTAAAAAATAAAAATAAAAATAAAAATAAAAATAAAAAATAAAAATTAAAATAAAAATGAAAATAAGAAATAAAAAAATAAAAATAAAAATAGAAATAAAAAATAAAAAAAAAATAAAAAAAAATAAAAAATAAAAAAAAAATTAAAAAAATAAATAACAAATAATAAATAAAGAAAAAAATAAAAAATAAAAAATAAAGAAGGGTGCCTCAAAGTTACAGTGAAATCTAAATGGGTCGACAAAGATTATTATTACTTTTAGATTATTTTATATGTCAAAAACCAATATATGTAAAGGTTATAAAAACATATAATTTCTAATTTTCTAAAAAAAAAATTGGTGGTCATATAAAGTGCCTCAGCAGAATGCATATATATGCCATAAACATAGGCTTTTAGAGTTACCAAGTTGTCTTGTTTATAGCACTTAAATCAGCATTTTAAAAATGAACGAAAAATGTAGAAAAACTTTACACTTTTCTCTTTTACCGGCGCTGAGGCTCTTAACAACTCCCCTCGAGCTTAAGAGCTGCTCGGTGTGTCGAATCAGCAATACACATCCATAATATATTACGCCGAGTCTCACAATAAGAGTGTTAAAATCATAAAGTTTGTGGAATCGATTTCTTTATCCGTATAAATTATAGCGGGCGCTTCAGCTACAGAGATAATAGATATGACTGTGTACTAAACTTACAACGTGCAAAACGAGAATATCATGTTTCAGCAGGCTGTTATAGACTTTATTTGTGTAGTGTAAAGTAGCAAATGGTGTAATAGATATTTTATAGAAGTCCCTGGACCCGTATGCCTGGGTTGAATATTTTACGTTGAGGCTTACCATTGTTTAAACGTAAGTTTATTTCAGGATTCGTTCGTAAATCCAAAGGCTCGTAAAGTATTAGATATTTGTGAAATCCTATATAAAAAAATGGATATTTGTATTTTTGCCTATTTATATGCTTATGAGTTGTTCGTCTCTTAAAAGGTTTTTGTTAAATATTTGTGAAAATTTCTGTAAAAATAACACTAAAAAGAGGAAGTATAATATTTCTCAAGGGCTGAAATATCATATTGTTAAAAATCTATGTCATGCTGTGTCGACTCATGTAGTCGTTGTTTATAATGTGAAAGGCATTGAGTCATTTTAGTTTAAAGAAAGATTAAAAAGAATATTGACTTCATTTTCAATGTTTTAGAATATTACTTATTGTGAATAATTAATAGTTACCAATATATTCATTAAATAAAACATTCTTTTGTTATAAATGTAGCCAATCCGTACTTTCTTTTTTTTTTAATTATTTTAAAAATTAAACTCCATAAAACCCGAAAGAATTACTGCGCTATTTTAAATTCCTTTAGTAGCAGACGAATTATGAGCCTTACTGATGCTAAGTGATAATTCGTTCATCTCTACAAAATTAGATTATACCGGCATATAAAGTGAGGTTTTAGGCCTTCAACGTTTTTGCTCATTATCATTAAAAAACTACCGCTATCAATACATTCAGTTTGATAATAAAATATAATAGAGATCATCTTATAAATGAATATTTATTTCAAAAGATTATTTAAGCAAAATAACAGCTAGTGGATGATATATCCACAAAATTATGAATACTGAAGCGAATAATAAGTAAAATTGAAAATTTTGAATAACCCCCGACACAAACTAAAATAATACAAAAAATACGTAATCCAGTAATGATACGCCGTTATATCGTTTGGAAAGAGTGCTCCTACTGGACCGATATTAACTAAACATAGCTAAGAACTACCGCCAGGAAACTGGCTTTCAAATAATAAAAACCTCATCGAAATCCGTTCATCCATTTGAGAGCTACGATGCCACACAGATAAAATCATTTAATGTTGTACATGCCTCCACGATGTGACCTAGTATGCGGTTCTTCAAGGAAATGGCATTGCAGTATATTTAGTGCCATTTTGATTGCGTGAAAATATTCGATTCCTTCGATTATTACGAATCATACTAATTTCTGACTTATTTAATAAAGATATCTGGTATTATGAAGAGTATTATCAGGAGAAATCTATTAAGGATGTTGTAATCATCATCATCATTTCGTCTCATATACTTTCCACTGCTGGGCTCGAGCCTCTTCCATAGTAGGAGGGAAATTATCATTATTATGCCATACTGGTATAAAATAGTAATGGCGGGTTAGCATAGGGTTTTATTTCAAGTTTTTCTTCTCTTGTATAAATGTCATATGCGTATTATATCCTTTAGTTGTCTTTTACGAGACTCACGGGTAAGAGAGAGTGGTATATTTTATTCTTACTCCGTCACCACGCGGAAAAAGATTTTTCTTTTGTAAAGATTAACTGAAATGTATAAAGTTCTTCTTCTTCTTAGACTATGTGAAGCCCAATTCCGGGCACAGGCTTCCTTTACATAAGGTTAATTAGATTAGGACACTTTTTAATTACGACTAATTCCACCATAGATACCGCTATTGTATCTCCTGTAGTCAGATTCCACAATAATCTCCATAGATATAGGCAGTTTCGAGAATCACTTTTAATTGTCTTGTTACCCGTAACAAAATTAATTAGAAAAGTTAAATAGAAGTTGGCAAAGATTGATAACACTTTCCTTTCTATGCAATGCGAGAGACATGAAGTAAAATTGACTGTTCGGGCAATATATAAATGTATATTCACAATAAGCGCTTTAGAACAGGACCATTGATACCGGTGACTACCACACTACAATCACCAGATGTTTTATTTCGAGCTTTTTAACCGACTTCAAATAAAGGAGGAGGTTCTCAATTCGTCGGCATCTTTATTTTTTATGGATGTTCACCGATTACTCAAAGACGCCTGGACCGATTTGCAAAATTCTTTTTTTGTTTGATAGGGTATATTTCCCAGGTGGTCCCATAATCATCAGCTCAGGTTCTAATGATGGTAACCTTGAGAAAATGGTGGAATTCTTAAAATTTTATTAGTTTACTGTTTGAATCCGTTTTTTTTGTTAAAAATTATAGATTATCTATCACAATAATGTTTTTATAATGCTCGAGGAAAAGAAAAGAATGGGAGCCATTTTATTCTTACATTGTATTCTTTCCGAGTGGTAACAGAGTAAGAATACAATTCACCACCCCTTTTCTTGCCTGTGAGGATCGTAAATGACGACTAAAGGATTATGATATGCAGATAACATAATATGCAAGTGAAGGAAAGCTCAAAATAAAATCCTATACCAACACGTTTGATCAGCGTGGTATAGTAGGTCAATTTCCCTCCCATTACGGAGAAAGCTCGAGCTCAACTAAAGGACGTAGGTACCTACCTACCTACCTGTGACGAGCATGATGATATACAACTTACTACATCAATAAAAATATCTGGTTGACCGAGCTTCGCTCGGAATATTTTTGTCGAATTTATTTAGATATATATTAATAAAAAATAAAAAATAAATAATGAAAATTAAATAAAAAACTACAAAAAGAGAATAATAATAACACCGAGATTCGAACCGACGCTGTTTAAATGTCACATAATCCAAAATTAAAACCGCCCGCCTCCCCACCTGAGCTATCGGAACTCTTGAATGCCAAAACAATACTAAAAAAAACTGGATAGTATCCCAACTGAGCTATCGTAACTCATGACGTTGACAACGAAATTTGAATTCATATTCTTTTAAAATTTAATGTCATTGTTTGTTTTGCTAAAAACACGGACAAAAAAACATTTTCTATAAATAAAACCTAGCTAGATCGATTTTTTGGACCCGAAACCTCTAGTATGCCAAGTTTCAACAAAATCGTTGGAGCCGTTTCCGAGATCCTGAATATATATATATATATATATACAAGAATTGCTCGTTTAAAGATATAAGATACTAAACAATCTACATTAATTAAACTTATCCCTGTTTGGTCTAATGTAACACTTCCATAGAGGTTTATTGTAAGTTGAGTCGGTACTAAAACTTAGCCGAAATTCGTGTAGTAATATAGTTTCATTCAACGTCCAAGTCGTTGACCCGTAATTTTAAATTATGTATATTTTACACAATTTGTATAGTGAAAATGTGTTTTGTTGATAATGTTTCGCAAAGTTTGACAGTGAGTGTTTATTTATACTAAACTCATTTGCAAAAAAAACGGGCGGTTTTGATTTTCATTCATATTTAAAAAGATACAATACCAAAAAGGTTTCAATCGTTTGTACACGTTACTGGCCGGTTTTAAAAATGCTGTGGTATTTAAAAAAGTACGTTCTAAATTCAATTTTTCATTTGATGTTCATTTTTACAGAAAACCCCTTTTTATCCTACATTTTTGGCGCGAAGTTCCAGAAGTTAACATCGACTTTCATAACTTTTATTCAATTTTTATCGATTAATTTCATATCCTTGACTGTCAAAGCTTTATTTAATGCTGTTTGGCTGTATCAAAAATGGTAGATAAAGTGGTAAAAGCTACCAAAATTATCGCGCTGCTTGAAGAGGGTTGCAGCCAATGTTTCGTGGCTAGGAGGCTAAATGTTAGTCGCTCGACAGTCCAAAGGACCTGGCAGCGATATCAGGAGACTGGTTCCGTCGAGAGAAGGCCTGGTTCTGGAAGAAAACCATGTACCCAACCACGGGATGATCGTTTTCTTGTGAGTCGCGCATTGAGAAATCGCAAATCTTCGTATGTGGATCTTAAGAACAACCTCCAAGAAGTAAGAAATGTGCATATTAGTCTATGGACGGTCAGGAGGAGGCTTCTCGCTGCCAATATACGCAGTCACCGCCCGGCCCGCGGTCCCAAATTACTCCGTGAGCACAGAGTTCACAGGCTTAGGTTCGCTAGAAATTGTGAATCATGGACTCAAGACGATTGGAATAGGGTTTTGTTCTCTGATGAAGCCAGGATATCTCTGTTCGGTGAAGATCGACGTCGGCGAGTGCTAAGAAGACAAGGAGAACGCTTTGCAGAGGCATGTTTCGAAGAAATCACACCTTATGGTGGGGGCTCTGTTATGTTTTGGGCAGGAATAAATTCAATGGATCGTACAGAGTTAGTCTTCATTGAAAACGGCTCACTGACTGGGCATCGATACATAACGGAAGTTCTAATTTCTCATGCACAACCCGCATTGGCCGCTCTAGGTGAAGACTCGATTTTTATGGACGACAATGCTCGCGCCCACCGATCCCGCGATGTTAATGCGTATGTGCAAGAGGTCGGCATTCGTCGTTTGGATTGGCCAGCTCGAAGTCCCGACCTCAATCCCATAGAGCATGTCTGGGACATTCTGAAACGGCGTGTGAGATCAGTACACCCGGCTCCGCAGACCATCAGAGAGCTGAAGAATGTGATTACTGCGGAGTGGGAACGTATTCCGCAAGCAAGTATCCGGGATATACTCGCTAGCATGCCCAGACGAATTCAAGCTGTGATTTTAGCTAGAGGGGGTCACACTCGATACTAAACATTTATCTGCTTTTACTTTATTAAAGAAAAACAAACAAAAAAACTTTTTTATTTTTACTTCATGAGCATATGCACTACTAGCGAATATACACTACTAGCGAGGTTTAGCATTATTTCCCATAAATTGTATCTAAATTTTATGAAATACTGATGAAAACGATTATTTTCTTATTAATTTAGCAAATTGTGTGGTTATCCACACTACCTATAATTATCAAACAAAGAAATATTAACATTTGAAATGGTTCATTGCTTAGGTGCCCGTTTTTTTTGCAAATGAGTTTATAATACTTTAACAAATATATTTAGGACTCGAAATGTATGTAATTATAAATAATATGAATATAACTGAGCTGAGTGATACTGCCGCACATAAACATTTGCAATGGAAGGCACAGCCAGGCCATTGCTTACCGTGAAGAAATTACTCTTCTTAAACCTCGTTTAAAGAAGGACATGTCATAGCGCACGGAAAACACAGCAGCAAGTAGCTAATTCCAGAGCTTCCAGGTACGTGGAGGAAATAATCGCTGGAAACGTACAGTTGAAGACCATAACATTTCCAGGCGAAATTAATGAATCCTGCTACGGTGTCAAGTGGTACGTTGGTAAAATAGTGACGGTGGTACGTAGTCAAAAAGTTCCTCGGAGCACTCCCCATGAAAGAGTCAGTAGAGCATAAAGAGTGGGCCAAAGACTCTCCGCCGCTCCAGTGACTCCTATCTGTCCGTAAGATTGGGATCCCGACGATTCGAACAGCAGTACCGCTACTCTGCTCTTTGAACTATTTACAAGCAAATAATTATTCACAACTGTTCTAATTTACTTTTGATAATCAAAATACGTTTTTATACATAGTATATTGTAACAAATAATTATGTTTCTGATATTAATATGCTTTTGTAGTTATTCTTATTGTATTTTTTGTAGTGAAATGCAATAAAATTATTCTAATAACTTTAAGGAGAGATACATGGTTATTTAAAGATATCACGTACTGAAATTTGAGTTGAAAATTGTCTATTATTTGGATAGTAAAAGGTTTTTGTTATACTATCCTTGTAGGTAATAAAATAGTTATTTCATGTTCGCTTGGGATCCCACCGAATATCGAATTTTTATGATGTTAGGTGTACGGTTGAATGTTATGATTTTTGATATAACATTATTTCTCTTTCTTTGTTTCATATATACGAGTATGTGTATTCTTTTATGTTAAATAGCTATGGATAATATTCTAACAACTTTTTTCTTTTGAACGGTTATCTGGATATTTTCGTTCATTCATCTAGATTTCTGAGATTCCTTTACACATTTTATAAGAAGTTACATGATACATGCATATATGTATGTATACGTGTGTGTATTCTTTTACTCCCAAGTGTCAGTGTCATGATTATTTGATTATTTCAAGATCTGATTGTAATTATGATTTTGGTTTGAACTATTATATCTTTTGGCTATATAACAGATATACAGATATTTAATACTATCAACAAACTACTCTTACAGATAAACGTACAAAATGAAACTTGTATTTAAAATCAATTAATTTAAATCTCACATCGTTTATAAAGTTGAAAGTCTAATTTAACTTGTTTATCCTTTCATAACAACCTTTGACCGAACAAGTTAAATATTTAGGCAGGCCTCAAATTGATTTGTTAACTGAAAATGTACGATGAGATTCAAAGCTGAAACATCTTTTGCTATAATTAAATCACTTTGTAAACACCTTTCAAATGTTTATCTAAGATTGTTGTTGCTATAGCTATTGCCCCTGTTGGTATTCAAATTGTTATTATTTCTGAAGTTAAGTTACATTTATTATCTAAAGTTTTCTCACCGTGACGGAGTAGGACTACAATGTTCTCACCGGATTATGTTCCGTATATAGTAATGATTAGTTCATACACAATACAATTTTTATACATAACTAGCTGACCCAACCGACGTTGTTCTGTTCAAATATGCGCCACTTACCAGGTCCAATTGTGAATCTAAACCATTCTCAAATCCCTGTGAACATGCACAAAAAAATTCATCAACATGGCCCAACCATTTAGGAGGAGTTCAGTGACATACACACGTATACAAGAAATTTATATATAAAGAGAAGTAAAATCGAAAATTTTGAATGACCCCCGACACAAACTAAAATAATAAAAAAAGTATTACGTTTTCTTCAACAGAAATTATCAACTAATAGTCATTGAACGATTATACTGGCACGCGATAAGCACTTAATGGAGTAATCATACATCATTACATTATTTTGGAGCTAACACTGGTGGACCGATATTAACCAAACATACCTAACAAACACCGCCAGTTTACAAATTAAAAAAAAAAATCTCATCGAAAACCTTCCATCCATTTGAGAGCAACGCTGCCACAGACAGACACACATACACACAAGCAGACAGATAGACATTGACATCAAACTTATAACATCCCGTTTTTGCGTCGGAGGTTATAAAAAAAAACTTACGACATCAAATGGTTGTCGTGTCAGCTCATATATGTAGGTCTTATTCCTGATCACAAGCCTACTCCAAAATTCAATACGTTATATGCATATAATATCCCTCAGTCGTCTTGACATCCTCGGGCAAGACAGGGGATGACAAACTGTATTTTTACTCCGTCACCACACAAAAAAATGGTTAAAATTTAAAGTAAATCAAATAACATTTGCTTTATCGATAATGATTCAGCTAGTCTATCGACGTCCACATTAGGCATAGGTTTCGCTAAAAGGGGATAATACTATAATCACCACGCTTGTTGGGTAGATTGGCAATCACGTTTGGTGTTGTGAGTTACTCAGAAGAGTGCTGCTACGCACTTCCCTGATAATCCTTCATCAGATTTACTCATCAGACTCCCACAATAAAATACACTCACTTAGTGGTGATATATTTAATTCTAAATCCTTCATCATATGGCGCCAATCGCTCTTATATAATGTTTATATCAATTAACTTTTGAATAAATAAATATTTTTATTTAAACACTATTATGCATAGCCGTGTGGTGACGGAGTAAGAATAGAAATCACCACTCCCTATGCCATGAATGTCATAAAAAACGACTAAGAGACATAATACGCATATAACATCTATGCCAGAGAAGGGAAACTCGAAATAAAACCAACCTGTCTGATCTGCATGTGGAGGAGGCTCGAGCTCAACAGTCAGATGTATGTGTACTGAAATGATGATGATGAAGGACTATTACAATATATAAGCTAATCTTTAAGAGGCACATCTATCACATTGATTCACCATTTGAGAGATATGTTACCCCTGACAGGTGTAGGATATATTTGAATATATTATTCTATCAAAAACATAGAGGTGAATTGACCCTACGTTACCACGCTCATCAAACGTGTTGGTATAGGGTTTTCGTTAAGTTTACCTTATCTGCTCTGCCCATGCGGCACACACTTCGAGCGTGTGCTGCGTCGTGTCCTCGTCGCAATCGCAATTGTGGCAGGACGGTGTATTCTCCCTCCTAACGATCGTGTACAGGTATTTGGCGAAGCTACAAACCTCGTCAAAACCTGCACCACTCGGATGGAAAGTACCCATTGCCGCCGCTCCTACCACAGCATCAGCACCGGCCGGAAGGCTTTGACGATCCGTACACCGCCAACAGAACTCCTTCGTCGGTGACGGCCTCAGTCACCACGGCCTTCAGGCACAGCAGAGCCGCGATCGTCGAACCCAAAACTCCTAAATCCAAACTGGGCGTCCGACCGTCCGAGATTGGGTCCGGCGCTGACGAGATGCCGCTCGATGCGGCCGGCCAGAACCCTCTCCAGCAACTTACCCGCATCGTCGAGCAGCACGATGGGCCTGTAGGCCATATTATATCCCCTAGTCGTCTTTTACGACACTCACTAGCAAGAGAGGGGGTGGTGCATTGTATTCTTACTCCGTCACTACACGGAAAAATTAATTAATTATGAATGATATTATTTATTATAGTAAGTTATTTTTTTATTCTCTTATGCCGATATGTATGTAGAAAAGCCAACTTTGTTGCCAAGATTAATTCCATTATCCCTAAAAATTACTCTCTTTAAAAGCAAACCATACCAATGAATAGTCATAAAATTGCGCACCCTCTTGTAATAAAAAGGAAGATGGCCGATAATTTCTTTTTTATAGCGATATTGTCTCTGATATAATTCAATAATACCTGTATACTTATGAGATTACTTGTAATTATTAAGGTAGGCAAATTATTACATACTTTAGTACATTCTTTTGATAGCTAATTACTAACTACTGAACTATATATTAACATCAATCTTAATATATAATATAGAAGGAATACCCAAAAAGGCGCATCAAAAATTATCGTTCAACGACTTGCAGTAGGTAATTCATTTCTAAATTGGGTCACTTTGTAATTAATTTAATGGACAGCTTTTATCTGATGATAAACATTGGTTTTTATACTAATGTTTTTTTATTGTTTGATATTATCATATTGCCTTTCAATTGATATAACTTCTATATCTATTAAATAAAAGCAGAAGGAAAGTAAATAAAATCTAAGTTTATAGGCTTGTAGGTCTATAAAATAAAAAAGTAGATAGAGGTTTATTAAGTATTTATTATTAAGTATATAAAATTCATCGTCGTCGTCATTTCAGCTCGTATAAGACTCACCGTTGGGCTCTAGTCTCCTCCACAATAGGAGAGAAATTGACCTACTATACGACGCCATTCAGACGTATTGGTTCAGGGTTTCATTTAAATTTTTCCTTAACTTGCATTTTAAATCGCTTAATTGTGTTTTACAACACTCACGCGCTAGAGAAGGGATAATGAATTGTATTTTTACTCCATCACCATACGGTATACAGCCTTAGCTATTCCTATTTATCATTTTTTTTTATTGCCAACGGTGGCAAACGAGGAAGCAGCACACCTGATGGTAAGTGAAACTGCTGCACATGGACCTTTGCAATACCAGGGGCACAGCCAGGCCACTGCCTACCGTGAAGGAAATACTCTTCCTAAACCTCGTTTAAAGAAGGACATGTCATAGCGCTCGGGAAACACAGCAGCAGGTAGTTCATTCCAGAGCTTGCACGTACGTGGGAGAAATGATCGCTGGAAACGTACAGTTGAAGACCATAATGTTTCCAGGTGAAATGGATGAACCCTGCTACGATGTCGAGTGGTACGTTGGTAGAATGGTGACGGTGGTACCAAGTCAAACAGTTCCTCGGAGCACTCCCCGTGAAAGAGTCTGTAGAGAACACAGAGTGACCCAAAGTCTCTCCGCTGCTCCAGCGACTCCAATCTGTCCGTAAGATTGGGATCCCCGACGATTCGAACAGCCCGTCTTTGCAGGGAGTCAAGTGGGTCTAGCTGATATTTGGGCGCACCTGCCCAGAGATGTGAGCAGTACTCCACATGAGGACGAACTTGTGCTTTGTATAGCACAAGACGCTGTCTCGGTGTGAAGTACCGCCTGGCTCTGTTCAGGACTCCCAACTTTTTGCTTGCCATTTTGGCTTTGTCCTCTAAATGACTCCCAAACTGGACTTTGCTCGATATTTTGACGCCGAGAATCCCATTACTCTCAGAAATTGGGAGAGTTACTCCTTGGAACTGTGGCGCCATGACAAACGGATCCTTCTTTGCAGTGAACGCGCAAACTTGTGTCTATTTATCTATTACCTTATATAGTTAAAGTAAATGTTCATTTTATGAGTAAATGTATACGATTATTCATTGGTTTAAACACACCATTAGACATAAGTATCCTACATACTTGTGTATCTTACATACCTTTCATACATATATGATTTATGCTGTCTAGTGACTAGACATTAAAATTATTCAGCTTGATAACAAGTAGAATAATATAAATTGTTATATTAATTTTTAACGTTTACATGATATTAGTTAATAGTTGATTCGCGTAACTTTGTCTGCGTCATATAAGAGAGAGATGTTAGTTGTAGAGGGTTGAAAAGAGTACATGGTAAGCACCTGGTATGCGATCACCGCTCGACAGCGTCAGGAATTGGGATGCGGTCCTCGCCTTCTGTGAGGTAGTCATCTTACGGAGGACGCTGGTGATTCAAGCGGGAAATATTCTGTGATCGTCGACCCAATGGCGAAAAGTTGGGAATACGGTAGTTTATGAGGCCGCGCGCCGCTTTTGCGTCACCTCGACCGGACGGTGCATTGACTAACCATAGCCCATCCACAAAAAAGGAGCGTATATATGTGCAGCACACGTAACAGAATCTCTCTAAATATTTTTATAGTTTTCACAACATTTTTGGTTGATGCTCCGCTTCTATTGGTCGTGGCGTGATGTTTTACAGCCTTCCCTAATTATCCCAATTATTAGTATAGGTATCAAATAAATTGTATTTCAGATATTATAAAAATAATAAAAGTTAAATCAGTAAAAATAGTTTTACTTCATATGCAAACTATTACATTCAATAAATAAACATCCTCTCAAATCTTTTCGAGACCTTTTGGGGTTGATGCAATCTGTTCCATTTTACCATTTTTCCTTATTATACATTGCTTACGGGAAAGATCTTTTTATAAAACTCATCCATCTTTTCTTTAGTATTCCTTTGTCCGTATAACCCTCTGTATTCAAATTCATTAACCCTATCCTTATATCCAAAGGTTGTGTGTGTAATCGTTTAGTAAAATAATTGTATTTCTCTAATATTTTTAGAAAATGGTCTATAAATATAATATATATTTCAATGTAATTAAGAGACATAACGTAGCTACTTGCAGTATAGTAATACATGCCACTAAAATTTTCTATGTGAACCCAGAGTAGCAAAAAAAAAAATCAATAACTTAACAGCTATAACATCATTTTAATCTTAAAATAAAAAGGTTATATAAAAATGTTAATATTTTAGAATGTAAAGAACACAATTTTGCTAATTAAAAATTAATACCTACAAAAGATTTTATTTACAACACAAAAATAATAACAAATTCAACTGATATTCAGTTGAATTTGTTATTATTTTTATGTTACATTACGAGTTTTCCGCAAACGATTCGATTTGTTGCCTAGCAGCCTACAGAGCTTTGACTTTTGCAAATATTTGTGGCTGCTTTTAATTAAAAAAAAAAACATTGGGTGCTAGATGTTTCAAACAAAATGATTGAAATACGCATTTAAATATGTAAATATGAAGGAAGCTTTAAAAATATCTGTCATAAATAATTACTCCTTGTACAATACCGAAAAACGAGTTGAAGTAAAAAGAAAAATGTCTTTTATATGAATCCCTCATTTAAATAATTATAATTAATATGGCAAATATAATTAGCAGTATTTTTTTATAATATGTTAATTGTTATGTTATCAGAGATATTATGTCTAAGAGAAACTTTAATTTAAATTTTTAAAGATGCAATAGAAAAATTAATGATTATGAACTATTACAAAGTTAAAGATTTGTAATTTTATACTAGGTTTGGACCTATGTAAAAGTGACGACTACGAGATAGAAGGCGTGACTTCGATGCAAAAGAAAAAAAACTCGAAATAAAACCCAACACGCCATGTGCTGAGAAAAGATGAAATGAAATCATAATTAACTGTAGATCTATTAAAGTAATCTACCGCTTAATTTTGCAGTAAAATTCTATATAAGGATCACTTATCACCAATCATCAACTAAAAAACGTTTTTTCATAGGGCTTTCATACATATTTTTGGTAGTTTTGGAGTTTCGGGTGGCTTGACGATTCCAGTTGGTTATAAATATACTCAGAAAATAGTTGTAACCCATTTTCTTACTAATCTTAACTCTTAACTGGTTACTAAAAGCATTATAGAGGTCATAATAAAATATAAACAATATTTAATCTAAAAAAGATTTTTCAACAAGTTTTCGCAATAGTTTATGACCGGCCGCCTGCCTAACATTAACCCTTAACAATCTATAAATATACTTGTTTTACTAAAACGAAATTAACCATCAGAAATCGATAAAAACTAGTTAAATATTAACCAGTCTGCTCTGTAAGCGGTCATCAGCTTTGTACCAAAGTCGTTTGGTTATTCATTTGATCATAACCTGTTACAAAAGCTAACGTACTGACTTCCAAAGAGAAATGTTATCAAAATGTAATTATTCAAACAAGTATACATGTATGTTGAACATAGTCTCGGTTGTTAATGTTGGCGTGCTGGAGACAGCCATGCGTGCCATTATAGAGATCTTTGGCAAATTGGTCAACGTACGCATGGAGGCTTTGGAGGCAAGATTGCCACCGGAGCCACGTCTTCAGCCGGCGCTCGCTGCAGATGTAAGGAAAACCATGCGGTCGACCATAGCGTCGAGCCCCAACTCGCTACCCTGCCAGGGTGACTTCGTCGTGAGTGTGGCTGGACGCAATTCCAAGGAGACCGATCCGGATAAAAAGACGAGACCGGCTTGCCAAAGAAGAGCCGCAGCTAGTTATAGGGCCGCACGCCGCCCATTCGTAAAAGCGTATTAACATTTGGCATTGCTAACGCATCTTAAAACTCTAACAACAATACTAAAAGATATAATATACAGATAGTATCGATGCAAAAGAAAGAAAACTCGGAATAAAATTCTTAAACTAAAGCTGATTAGCGTGGTATAGTAGGCCAATTTCTGTCCCGTTGTGGAGGAAGCCCGAATTAAACCGTAAAATGTATATTTCTAGTCAGTTAGTAATCAGCTTCCAAATAAATCTTTTCCTTTATGAAGTAGCTATAGAAAATAATTTAGAATTTGTCACTTTCTATATGAAATACAAATATCTTCCGCATTTTAAGGATAAGCAATTTTAATGATGACGTAACAGGAAAAACAACGATGCCTTATCATGCCAACGTTTATAAAAAAATATATATTTACTTTATTAATAACATACCATATTTATATATATTTGGACATTTATTTCTTAATATTTAAATAGACTCCGTAGGATGACGTAGTAAGAATTTCGGCGAAGAAAAATACAGCAACCCTTCCTTTCTCGATAGTATTATAAAAAATGAGTAAAGGATGTTTGTAGATAAGAAGAGAAGAAAAATCTATATAAATACCTCTATTATCTGGTCCGATCAACCAGATTCAGTACGTCAATTTCTTTCTTATTATAGAGTATGCTGCAGCTTAACAAGAAAGCACATGCGCTGATAAGATGAGTCTTTAAATAAATTATTTTCAGTAACTAAATTTCAATGTATCCTATCGGCTGGACCATATAGGACCGTTACATAAACTAGAATTATCATCATCATCCAGCTCGGGCCGGCCACGGAGGACAGGAACCCGGTACCGGTGGTCGGCTCAATAGCGAAGTAGAGGCGATACGGTTGATTATGGGGCCGCGCGCCGCCCTTTCACCCCGGGCGTAGCGAACGCCGCGTGCACTGACCATAGCCAACCCAAAAAAAAAAATAAAGAATATCCACATCCAGCTCATATACGTCCCACCCCTGGGCTACAGCCCACACCACAATAAGAGGGAAATTGATACACTACGGTGGTCAGGCGTGTTGGTATAGAATTTTATTTTTCCTTGTCTTGCACAATTTTTATATGCATAATATATCCCCTAGTCATCTTTTACGACTTATATTCTTAATCCGTCACCACACGGACTAGAATTATACGTAATGTAAATTAATGTTACTTAAGATTTCTTAGTATAATGAAAATTAATGATCTTAATTATACAACAATGAATTACAATATTATTACAAGTTTGTTATTAAAGAAATTTTTGTGCGACTCAACCATCTAATTATAAGTAGCAGGGCGAGTGCCCTTTCATTTATTTTGTGTTTCCTCTTTGTGCTTAATTTTACGTTTAATCTTTTCTTTTATTTCATTTTAAAATTTATATAGGCCTAACAGTATAGTAGTTATGTAATTTGATGATATCTTAAGGTAAAAGATATCGATGAATGACTTGAAACACGTATTTTACCTTTATAACCTACTAGCTGACCCGGCGAACTTCATACCGCCTGTTTTTGCAATTATGTTGTTTAATATTTATCAGTTTGGTTTTAGTATTATCCGCGTGGTGACGGAGTAAGAATTCATCACCCATTGGTGTCGTAACAGACGACTAAGGGATATAATATGCGTATAATATCTATGCGAGAGAAGGAAAACTGAAACAAATGCCTATATTAACACGCCTGACCAGCGTGGTATAGTAGGTCGATTTCTCTCCCATAGTGGAGGAGGTACAATCCGAACAGTTGGACGTGTATGGGCTGAGACATCAAATGTTTGACAGGTAAGGTCAGTTTGTATGGGAAAATAAAATTGTTTTTTTTTTTGTATTTTACTCACAATTTTCCATATTTTCTCATTGTTTATACAGTGGACCTTCCCTGGACCTCCGCAAATAATTCAAGACCAAAATTATCCAAATTGGCTCAGCCGTTCTCGAGTTTTAGCGAGACTAACGAACAGCAATTCATTTTTATATACATATATAGATTATTTTCACTTTCAATGTATAAAATTTAAATATTATGACTATAATCTAGTGAGATATAAGATTGGAAAGATACAATTGTATTATTTTTAAGTAAAAAATTAAGCAAAATTTTAATTAACTTAGAATGAATATACTGTTGCTAGATTATTTTAGGTAAATATTATGAATTCGTTTTAAAAATATTTTTTAATTTCAATATGAATAAATTAATAATTTGAAAGTTATTTTCTCGAGCAAGCATAACTATATTTTGTTGTTTAATTTTTTATATACTATTTCATGTGATTAAGAGGGAAAATATAGAATAATCAGAAAATCACTATACGAGCAAAGTTTTAGCCACAGATATATAAAACTTATGAATATAATAATCTGCCTTTACCAAATTTTTCATTTGATGTACAAAGAATACAAAGCCTCGCAGAAAATAAAATTTTAAAATGCTCGGTTTCTCAATTTATATTTTATCTCAATGCATATTTTTTCCTCCATCTTCTAATTCAGTTTTACTTTAATTTGTTTTTAGATATAGGTATGTTGTTAATAAACATTTTGGTGTAGTTTATGCAACGACTAATGTATGCAAACACATAACTTCATTGCAAGAAAAGGAAAGTTCGACATAAAATAATAATCATCATAATCATTTCAGTCTATCGCCATCCACTGCTGGACGCAGGCCTCACTCATGTTACGCCACAGAGTGCGGTCTTGTGTCGCCTGCATCCAATGACGCCCAGCAACTTTCACCAGGTCGTCGGTCCACCTAGTGTGGAAGGCGACCTACACTGCGTCGTCAGATACATGGTCGCCATTCGAGAACCTTTCTTCCCCAGCAGTTGTCGGTTCGTCGAGCGATGTGGCCTACCCATTGCCACTTCAGCGTGCTAATTCTTTGTGGTATGTCGATTACACCCGTTCTTCTGCGGATTGCCGTATTCTGAATTCTATCTTGCAGAAAAATAATGTTAAACATAAATTCTATGATGCCTATCTATTTCTATGTTTTGTCAATTTTTAGTTTAAAGAATATAGAAGAAAACACAAATCTAAGTAAATATATGAGCATTGGATAGAATATTATACCTACTAGTTTAAAATCAAGAAAATGTTTAATTATTGCATATAATATTGCATGTTATGAGCATGCACAAGAATTGTATAGATTATTATACCTATTAGTTTATAATCATCATACCGGCTTAAATGTTGGCTTCCATTTATCTGATCATTTGGTGCAAAATTTTGTATAACAAAGAATCAAAACAAATTTAAAAAAATATAAATCCATTAATATCTTTACCAATTTTCTCGGCGAAGGCCGCTTTCTTTACTTTGCACAGTTATTTTAATTATATCATTGCTTTTTGACTTGTTTAATAACAAACTTTGCTGTAAAATTGAATCAAAATATCGATTACAATTTAATAACTAATTCTATAGCGGGTAGACATAAATCTCTGTATTAACGACATGTTAAACGTGGTGTCATGTTAAAAGTGTTCTTTTGAACACTTTTCAACCGCCGGGCAATTAAAAATCAAATGCAAACGCGATAAAATCCGTAAAAAAATTAGGATAATGATAGAATAATTGTTAATTAAAACCAAACACAGAGTTACCTAATTTAATACCTTATACTACATTACCATTACTATTGAAAGGAATACTTTCAAGTATTTTTAGATAAAAAAATATGTGTGCGTTTGTTTTCTCAGAAATTGGATACATATTTATTTATTTAAACTCTTTAGCACACAAAAATAAGGTACATGGCGGACTTAATGCCTTAGACATTTTCTGCCAGTCAACCACGGGTGGAGCAGAAATAATTTAGGCAGGTGCAATACATTGTAAGGGGTAATTTGTAAAATTTGGTTATCCAAGTATAGCAATTATATTCTTATACACTATACACACAAACAATACACACATATATATATATATATATATATATATATATATATATTATATACACATAGAAATACATATATATATATAAACATACATATACATACATATAAATTTTATTAGAAGTAGAGGAGAGCCATCATTGATGAGTTGACTCCATCAGAAAGTCTAGGTATAGACGTTTTACCATAGCTTTAAAACCATCACGGCTAGCGGCCATTCTGATCTTTAATGGTAACGCATTCCAGAGAAGAATAGCCTGGATATAAATCGAAGAGTGTACTAGATTAGAGGAATGAGAAGAATTTATATACTGCTAAAATTCGTCATGAATTTTGGTTTACCTTCTTATCTCGTTTACAGTTCGTTGAAAACAAGGATGTTAATATGTCTGTGTTATAAACTTCGTTATGGGTGCGAATTCCCTTCGGCTTTGTACTAAAATAAATTTAGGGCCAATAAAACGTAGAAATAGCTTTGATTTTCTTTTATATGTCTACCATGCGCGTCATCCGACTCTATTAAGTCCCACGTATAAGTCGATTCTGATCTGTGAGTGCAGGATTTCAGATTAACAGTGTTTTTTGTTTATGTTTATCAAATCAATCTCTTTACTACTGATTAAATCATGCGGATGGTATTTGCCTCAGCAATTTTTCTTGTAGGTATTTTAAAAACCGTAGTTTTGAAATTTTAATCGCCTAGAAGGCGTATTGATTTAATTTGTGACCGTACGTATCTAGTGGTATAAATTCGATGTCAACGCAGGATGTCAAGGTCACGGTGCGGGGATGAGCGCGCTATTGTCAGGGCAATGTTCCAGCATGATCCGAAAGAATAAATCCTTGATCAGTCCATTGAAGTGAAGGCAACAGTACTGATGACTCGCTTAATAGACGGAGATCATAACGTAATCTCCGTCTGGTGACGCAATAAGAATACAATTCACTACTCCTTATCTTACCCGTTGTTGTAGTCGATTAAGGGATATGACAGGCATATAACAACTATGCAAGAGCGACCTACTACACTACGTTAGTCAGACATATTGGTATCTTTATTTGTATGTCGCAGCGTTACTACCTCTGGCACCATATCTTAATAGTTTTTAAGAATTAATCGATTACGGAAACGTCAAGTATTATACTTGGGTGTGTTCGATACAACGTTGGCAATGATTTTTGATGTTTGTTGTTTGACCGCTAACGTTTGAAATACTACCGAGCTTTCGTTATTGAGAGCGGTCCTTTGAATAGGCAGTTGAGAGCAAGCCTCGATGGCGATCGGTCGTTGTAGCTGCCGTGTTGTATCAAATTCACCGCGTTTCCCTAACGTGTAATTTAGCTGTCGCCATACGTAATCATTACTTGTAATAGAAAATAGTGTTAACGTTAGTTAACGAATAAAGTTTAAAAAGTAGCCATCTGAAGTATTGTTTTATTACATCGCGATGTGTGACCAATCTGATAGTGATGCAGCACGGCGCGCCCACCCCCAACACCTCGATATATATATTTCTTATGTATGTGTGTATGTCACTGAACTCCTCCTAAACAGCTGGACCGATGTTGATGAATTATTTTGTGTGTCCAAGGGGATTTGAGAATGGTTTAGATTTACAATTGAACCTGATAGGTAGCGCTGCGATCAATTTCAAAGAGAATTCCTTTTATTATTTTTTTTAAATTCAAGCAGAACAACGTCTGTTGACTCAGCTAGTAGTATATAAAACCCTTTTATTTCTAGTTTTCGTTCTGTTGCATAAATGTTATATGCAAATTATATCCTTTAGTCGTCTTTTACGACAACCAAGAACAAGAAAGGGGTTAGCAAATTATATTCTTACTCAGTAGTATAGTATAGTAATACTTACGATAGGTCTAACTAAGAAGGTCATAAAATAAATGCTGTATAAATTTATTGGCACAGAGCCGTTCCGAGTGGCATTCTCGTGGGGAGGTCTATGTCCAGCAGTTGGCGTCTTTAGGCTGATGGTTGGATGGATGGATAACATTATTGTCTATACCACCTATTTCCATGGCTTCTTCTGGGTTAATACAGATTCTGTTAATGAATCTTTTTACCTCCTGAGAATACCTCTTTTTCCTAGAGGAAAGGTATCTTATTTTTTAGGGTGCCGTACCCAAAGAGTAAAAACGGAACCCTATTACTAAGACTTCGCTGTCTGTCCGTCGGTCTATCCATCCGTTTGTCTGTCACCAGGCTGTATCTCAAGAACTGCGATAGCTAGACAGTTGAAATTTTTACAAATTACGTATTTCTGTTGCCGCTATAACAAAAAAATACTAAAAACAAAATAAAATAAATATTTAAGGGGGACTCCCATACCACAAACACCATTTTTTTTGCCCTTTTTTGCTCGATATCGATAATAACAACAAGTAGGCACTTGAAATATTCACAAAATACTTAATTGTATATTTACTTTAATAATAAATACTGTTGTTTACCTAGTCTTCACCTGGTACAGAACCCTTCGTGCGCCAGTCTGACTCGTACTTGGCCGATTTTTTGTATACTACTACGCGTAGGCGACGTTTTAAGACTATAATTAAAGCTTCACGCTTTCAGAATCAACGACGAACTCGCAGTCCTATTTATAAGTTGATGTAAAATGAAATAAAATCAATACTTTTTATTTAGTAACCATATCAGCTTATATACGTGTCACTGTTGGGCTCGAGCTTCCTCTCCTTCGAGAATTTTATTTCGAGTTTTCCTTCTCTTGCATAAATTTTATATACATATTTAATCCCCTAATGATCTTTTACGACACCTACAGTTGCTAGTCGCGTCGTCCCACAGGGGTGGCGAATTGTATTCGCACTCCACCGGAAATATTTAGTATACACCATAAATAATTACTGTAATAAAAAATAATAAGTATCCGTGTGGCGATGGAATAAGAATACAATTCGCCACTTCCTATCTTGCCCATGGATGTCGTAAAGGATGACTATGGGATACAATACGCATATAACATCTATGCAAGGGAAAACTCGAAATAAAACCTTATACCAACCCGTCTGACCAGTATGCTATAGTAAGGTCAATGTCCCTCCTATCGTGAAGGAAGCTCGAGCCCAACAGTGGGACGTTTATGAGTTAAAATGATGATGATGATGAAAAAATAAGAAAATAGAAGATATTAGATAATTCTATTTAGAAATGAATGTGATAAAATTGGAACCATTTTTATTGTAATAAATTGCAGCCAGACCAAACAGTTTATCTTGAATTTGTGCATTTTATATCTACAATGCATATCATTCGACTAGGCATAGGTACTGATTAAATTACGTCTAGACAAATTAATGTTTATATAAGTCGGACGCCTTTTTAAGCATACCGTAGTACACCCAAGAGTTGAGGAATACTTATACCAGAGTCAATAAACTCATATATATTCAGAATTATATTGTGGTATTAAGTCGAGGCACTTTGTACAGTTCTGCTTTATTTATTTACCAACGCCACTTTCTACGCGGCGTCTTGTATATTGCAATATTTCACGATTAAAATGATTCTATATATATTAATCTTCTGTTCATGTATTTGTAATTAAACTCCTTCTAAACGGCTGAACTGATTTTGTTGAAATTTTTGTGTGTGTTCAAGTGGGCTCGGGAATGGTATAGATTAATATCTGGACCCTTTTTGGGTAGATGGTATATTTATATATACAGGGTGTATCAGGTTATGGGACAACTGTTCGAGTATGTTGTAGTTTAACGGTCATAGATCGTAATTAGAATGTACATTACACAAAAAACAATATAACATAAAAGTTATGGTGATTTCAAAAAAATGTGTCTAAGAGTCTATGCATTAAATGTTACGTATTATGTAGGCGTGTACAGACAGAACACATGTAGGCATGTATAGCTTCGACAGTATAATTTCATTCATTCATACCTAGTATTGCGAAAACGCTTCAATGAGCGTAGGTAACAACGGCGAGCCGTCAACGGTCATCGGCCGATCAGCTGTTTTAAAGCGAAGTTTGTCTTGCTTATGCGAACGTAATCATTGATTTATTCAATTTCTAATGAACATTTAATAAAGTATGAATATGTTTCGTTTTAAGTATCATTGATTTTATACATTTCAATCGGATTTACACAAAAAAGCGATGACAAAATTGAAAACTTTACATGTCTCTAATTCCTTAACGAATCGATATTTTTCGTTAAAATTTTTTTCATGGATTCCTACCACCTTTGCCTAGCTACCTTTTGACCAGTTGCTCCATAACCTGGTACACCCTGTATATATAGTATGTAAAGGGTTTTTCAACAAGAACTTTGTTTTCTAAAACAAAATAAAACAAGAAATTTAGATGAAGATGATTCAAATTTTTATTGTATTGCGAAGAGTAAAGTTCGGCTATTATGAATGAAAAATGATATCTGGCAAATGTCCATCACGACCACGCTGAGAGATGTCGATTCTTACATCAAAGTTTTTAATCACTTTTTGGCAAAATGGCGGGTTTATTTCGTTAATCACATCACGGATTTTGAGTTTTAAGGCTGCAATCGATTCGATTGGCTCCGTATAGACTATATCCTTAACATAGCCTCCAAAAAATAATCCAGTGGTGTTAAATCACACGATCTGGCTGGCCATATAACAGCTGATTTTCGAATAGGCCAAATTGAGTTGTTCAACAATAACTCAATTTTGGCCTATTATTGATGACGTGGATATTACTGACATGTGGTTTCAACAGGACGGTGCCACATGTCACACATCCAATGAAACGATCAATTTATTGCAAACCAAATTTCCCGATTTTTTTTTTTTATTGCAAACGGTGGCAAACGAGCAAACAGTACACCTGATTGTAACTGTTGCTGCCGCTCATGGACCTTTACAAGGCCGTTGCCTACCGCGAAGAAAGAAAAGAGAGTGTGAATGCGTGCATTGAGGCTCGGTGATACCAAGGGCACCACCAAAACCCTCCACACGCAATCACCCTCAGAAAGTTGGGCTTCCGGCTCTCTCGCTCACCGAACGAAGCGCAGTAACAAATTGCTACTACTCAGACGTCGATTTTCTGCGAGAGCATGGTACTGCCCCGGACGGACCGGCCCGCGGCTGTAGAAAGATAATCGATGTCGACAGTGTGGTCCTACCACTCCTATCGACTCCGATCGTACAATTTCACGAAAATTATATTGGCCTTTAAATTTATATTAGCCTAGGCCAACCTAGGCTAATATAAAGCTCGTAGTCTTCTGTTACGAATCCCACGAAGTGCCACGAATAATGTAAGAGTTGTTAGTATTCGTAGCCGCCATACAGCAATAACTTCTATAGCTACGTATATCTGTATAAAAGGAAAATGTGAGTAAGTGATTGACAGTGTAGATCACACTGTCATTAATCATCATCATAAATATCATCATCGGAAACTCTTACAAACAAAAAACATATAATATTTTTTAAATATCTTAAATATTTACACGATGATTTTGAAAAATATACCTGTCCTTTTGCTCACTATCTACTATCAAAAAATAATTTGTATCAGAATTTATGCAGATATTATCCACTTTCACAAAAAGCTTATCTTATATCTTTAAACGAGCAATTCTTGTAAATATATATATTTTTAGGGTCTCGGAAACGGCTCCAACGATTTTGTTGAAACTTGGCATACTAGAGGATTCGGGCCCAAAAAATCGATCTAGCTAGGTTTTATGTATAGAAAATGTTGTTTTGTTAGTGTTTTTGGCAGACAATATAATGACATTAAATTTTAAAAGAATATGGATTCAAATTTTGCCATCAGTGTCATGAGTTACGATAGCTCAGTGGCGAAGTAGTCAGGTTTCATTTTATTTTTGACATCGGCGACAAACGGCGTCGGATCGAATCTCGGTGTTATTATTATTCTCTTTTTGTAATTTTTTATATAATTTTCATTATTTATTTTTTTTTATTTTTTATTAATATATATCTAAATAAATGCTACAAAAATACTCCGAGCGAAGCTCGGTCAACCTGATATTAGACATTATATTGAAATCCTAACAAACAGCTGCATATAATTTTAACAATGCTGATACGTTTAGAGAGAGAAAAATGATGCGCACTTGATGGTGTATCCGTACAAACGATGAACAGGATAAGTGATGTTACTAATTATATGGACTAATTTCTAAGCCCATTGAATTCACTAGGTCTGTTAAATTATACGCTTATTCTGCGTTTGGGATCACCACCTTATGATGTTGTTCCAAAATTTAAAATTAACTAAACTGTTTAATGGAATCGGATTAATTTACAATATATCTACTTCATGCACAGTCATAGGAGAATCGTAACATCAATTTTGTAACATGAATTCAACAACTCCCAGGAACTTTAAGTCGGAGATGAACAGTTATATTTTTTATTCAAATTTGCAATTATTATGAACAAGTCTCACGATGTGATTCTTATATCTGCACGAGTACACTAACCGGTAACAAATATTGCACATCGTCTCTCAGAACGAGACGATCGACTAATTTCGCCTTCCTAGAGCATTATCGCCGTCGCACACTACATGTGTGACGTCATACGAAACACTAACAGTCTGGACCTACCAAGAGCTGATGAAACAATTACAAAAAAAATATGTTAATTAAATAAAATACGCCAAGGTTTTTTTCAAAATTGTTAATAGGTTTTGATATACTATGCCTCAATTGTCTCATTTTATATATCGAAATGTAATAATTATTATCAGATACTATAAGTATTATTCCTCAAAAGTTTTACATGAATGTGTTTTTATGAAATTTTACCTTTTTTTTTTTTGTGGGTGGGCTGCGGTCGGCGCGCCGCCGCACCACTCCGTCCGGGGCGACAGAGGGGCTTAAGCACGCAACTCCCGCAACCCACCCGAAAACCACGTCGCCTTCGTCGTTGGGCCGACCACCGGAGCAGGGTTACTTGACATCAGTGGTCGGCCCGACGGAATGAAATTTTACCATAATAGTGCATTCACATCATTTTTAGTGCATCATTTTGAAGTTTATCCCCCTCCATCATCATTCCAGATCTCATATTAATAAACGTTTTAATTTGTACCAAAACTTACGTACTAATTGTAAGTTAAGTAATCACTGCAAGTAAAAGAGAAAAACACTTTTAACGATAGAAAATACACAAGCCCACCAAAATTATAAAATTCTAGCTTTTGAAAATAAATGCTATTAATATAAATTATATAAAACAAAGTCAATATTGTTATACCTTTTAACTTTTGCCTTTGAAGCTGGTCAGCATAAGTTGTTAGATCTAAGTAAAGTCGCGAACAAAAGCTTTTGCGAAATAGAAAATGACTTTATTACTAACTAGCTTTTACCCGCGACTTCGTCCACGTAGAAATCATATGTGGCAGGGGCAATCACAGATAACTATGTAGTGTGTTGAGGGTTCTACACGCCCACCGTATTGCTCTGGATGGCAAGCTAGTGTAGAGAATCTAGATTGCCCGCATCAGCCAGCACGTTAGCGAGGTTGTTTCGATCAGACCAACTCTTTCTGGCAAACGATTGCAATCTTTCTATGTTTGTGGCTCGTTGTCATTAAGGCGCTCACTGGTGGAGAGGTGCTGTTGGCGGTGTATTTAGATGTCGTCAAGTCATTTAATAGTTTGCTAATCTGGTATATAAGGGAGGTGCTATTATCAGGGGGTGTTTTTATACTTAAGCGGATGATTCCAGATTATTTGAAGTGGCGAAGTGGTCTCTGCGTGAAGCGCGCAGAGGACTTTGAGCTAACGCTTATTTTATTCCGCTCCCAGCTGAGGTAGTTCGTGCGGGTGACAGTATGGTTTATTAGCTGAGATTGGACTCACTACGGGCTGAGCTTAATTTAAATAAGCGATACATTTGGCCATAATTAGTATCTAGATGATGATTCAATGAGTAGCTCTATATAAAACGAATTATTTGCTGTTTCATAGACCTTGTAACTATACACCCATCAGCACAGCAATCACTGTTAATTCGGTTGCACTCTGTCGAGAATCAGATAAAATATTTGGGCTTAGTACTCGACGGGCTACGGTGCTTTCAGGAGCATATTTATCAAATTACTCCCAGATTCGTTGAGCGGTGTTACATGTTGACGGCTGTACGCGAGGCTGGTTTGATCAATGGCCCTGTACGGTGCATCTGTGTGGATGAGTTCTGAGCACTTGTCTTAAAACTTTCTTCTGGCATTCGCAGAAAAGCATGGTGCTTATGCTACATACCGTACCATGCAGATACCGTACCATGTCGACCGAGGCAGCGTGCGCTTTGGGCGGAACCCTCCCGTGAGACTTATATGTGGAAATACACGAAGCCCTCCCACAATTGTGGATCCAGCTAAGATATAGCAGGCATACTTTGAGATTTTTTTTTATTAAATAGTGGTAGGAGCACACTGTTGACAGTTGTGTGTCTACAGCCGCGGGTCTGGGGTTTTACCATACTCTAGCAAAAAATTTACGTCAGAGTAGTAGCAATTTGTTACAGCGCTTCGTTCGGAGAGTGAAATAGGCGGCAGCCCAACTTTCTGAGGGCGTTTGCGTATGGCATGCATTCACACTGTCTTATCTTTCGTCACTGCAGGCAGCGGCTTAGCAGACGTCCATAACCAGCAGTAACACTTACCATCAGGTGTACTGTTTGCTCGTTTGCCACCGTTTGCAATAGAAAATATTCACAATCCCTTTACTTTCTTCATGGTTGGTTGGTTATTCATGGTCTAGCTGTGCACCTGGTATTGCAAAGGTTCATGAGCGGTAGCAATACTTACCATCATGTGTACTCTTTGTTCGTTTGCCACCGTTTGCAATGAAAAAAGAAAAGATCTGTGTAGCCGGAGTAGAACGGCGTCGTGAATTCATCGCAAGCATCACTGCCAAATCTACCAACCATTACTTAGACCATAGTCCATAGACCATATGAGGTCGCCATCTTCCGCTTGGCAATTATCTCGCGTAAGAAATCGGCGGAGCGAGTCAGGAAGAAAAACTTCCAAGCTGTCTTGTCGGGTGGGGGGCTAGTCCAAGTATCTACTTGCGCTTTACTATCTTTACGTGATAGAATCACACTCTCGACAGTCGTCCATCTAACGTCGCGAGCCGGTCCGTCTAGAGCGAGAGCCGGAATCCAAACTTTCTGACCGTGTTTGCATGTGGTGGGTTTTGGTGATACCTTACCTTTAATATTACCAATACCCCATTGCACGCATTTACACTTCCTTCACTTTCTTCACGATAGGCAGCGACCTGGCAAAAGTTCATGCACAGTATCACTTACCATTAGGTGTGCTGTTTACTCGTTTGTCAACAATGACTGCGCACGGGTGATATCACTATAACATAATCTGCTGCCTGGGGTCAAAGAAGGGTATTTGAGTGACCCTGCACAGCCCTCTTTTTACGGTTTTGTACCCAAGGGATGAAAACGGGACCTTATTACTAACACTTCGCTGTCTGTCCGTCCGTCTATCTATCATCAGGCTGTATCTCAGGAACCACGATAGCTACACAGTGGAATTTTTTACAAATTATGTATTTCTGTTACCGCTATAGCAACAAACGCGATCGCGCCACTTTTTGCCTATTTTTGCTTGATATCAGTAAACGGTAACAGGTGAAGGTTACAATATGAAATTTGTGTACCCACTGTTGTTTACCTAGTTAATGGTACGGAACCCTTCGTGCGCGAGTCCGACTCGCACTTGGCCGATTTTTATTGGTTATTCTACAAACTATGAATTTCGTCCGCTACACCCACCACTAAGGAACCTCACAAAAATATAAGTGACAGACACAAATGAGACTCAGTTTACTACTATCTAGTCTACTCTACCCAGCAACAATTTGTTGATCACACAAATAATTGTCCGGCGTTGAAATTGAACCCGTGACACTGACATGGTAAGTTGATATCTTAACCACTATGCTATCAGTGCAGTTAATTAATCATTGAGGTTGTATGAATTTATTACTTGTGTATGAGAGTGAATAATATCAAAGCAATTCCTTCCCTATTTTACACCCTTAAAAAAGAATATATCCTCTGAGGGGTGGATTTTCAGAATAGTTTCCATTTATAATTAATCTTTTTATATCGATTTCCAATTAAGTAGGTTGTGTACTGAGCTATATAAGTTACTATAGTTTTTTACCTATCCCACGGGAACTCTTTAATGTTCCGGGATTAAAAATATCCTAAATGTTGACCGGGGACGTAAGGTACCACCATGCAAAATTTCATTTAAATCGGTCCAATAACTTCCGAGATTAGCCCGTACAAACAGATAAACAGACAGAGAGACAAAAAAAATTGAAAATAATCTGGATGTGTTCCGTTTCACTTCTAACACCCCCCTGATTCGGTTTTTAGCGTTTTTTTCAATGTACAGAATTTCGACCTCTACAGTTTTATTATATGTATAGATAACAGTTTATTGTTCCTATGTTTAAAGGTAAATCGCGTATTAGGGTAAAAATATTTATTTTATTAAAATACTACTCCTACGCCCAACAGCCTACTCACTAGGCGACATTATTCGGGAGAGATAGATGCCCCAATGATCCTCACTACATTTCGTTTATACGACCTTACTTTGAATGTAATCTGAAATCTAAAAAAGTGGTTTGATAAAACACATTAAATGATAGTTTAGGGCTCCATATGGATACAATCTTTCCATAAAATATTACATCAGCACACCATTCTTCACTACATAGCAATAATAAAAGGATTATTTTAGAAAAATACATTAATTTATAATTTCATAACTTTCTGCTTGATGACGAATTAAGAACACTAGAGTCGCCAGCTTTTTCACTGTCGATGATTCTTATATCATAATAATTGCTCGAACGACGACAGGATGAGAATACAATTGACGCCATCAGCTACTTATCCGTGGGAGTCATAAAAGTCAGCTAATGCTAAGGAGTGTGGGCAGCAACTCTCTGTTGGAAAACATGTAAAACCTCACTTCAATCGCTAACGCGTAGGCCAAGCGTAGCAATTAGGTACTAACCACTTTTACTAAAATATTTCTGAGGAAGACCTAAGTCTAGCAGTGGTCGGCAAAAGGCTGTAATGATGATGATGATGATAATAATAAACAATTAACGGAAGTAATCTAATAAAGTTATTGTAAGAAAATGCCTCTAGAAAAAAGCTTTCTGCCGTTGTATTCCCTGGAAAAGGAGAATAAAAAGGTTTAACCTTGTTTCCATCATAATCTCAGTACCAAACTTCGTATATCTATGTCCCACTGCTGGGTTTCAACCATCTCCACAGTGGGAGGGATATTAATCTACTATACCAAGGTAGTTAGGCGGATTGATACGAGGTCTTATTGATCAATTTTTTTTGTCTTGCAATGATGTTCTGTTTTCATCCCTTAGTCATCTTTTACGGACATGTACAGGTAAGAAAGGGGGTGGGGACTATGTATTTTTATTCCACTGTAACATAAATAAATTTTATCGTGTATAGCTTTTTAGTTTTTTCTTAGTTTTTAAAAGACATCATCATTCACCGAGGAAATAATCATTGTATTGCGGGGGACTTCACAAACATACAATAAACGGACACAAATTACATCCAGACTCAGAACAATCATTTGTGGATCGCACAAAGTGTTGTCCTGCGTGGAATTCAAACCCATGACACTGGCACGATAGGTTTATATCTTAACCACTACGCCATCTGTGCCGTATGACAATAAATTACGTTTACTTTCACAACTTTTGATGTTAAGCAAGTGTAGAATAGTTCTGGAAAACGGGGCGGACGCCAAATCTGGCGTTAATAGTAATATATTAACCCAGATCTTAAAAGAACCGCATGATGCTTGTAGTATCTACTCTTAATTGAGGAGACTCAATGGTGTTATCAGAAGCTAGCACAACTCCTTGTGATACGTATGTATTCCCAAAGTTTCTACGCTTGTACTTAATGACGTCAAAATAATGCCCAGTCTAACAGTGTGAAAGTTACGAAATGGCCATCTGTCTTGCCAAGCACGTAAAGATATAGAGACGCTGCAGGCTTCTAGCTACCTGATTCAGCTGATGATTGATATTAGCTAGTTGTAGCACAGTTGCCTCGATAATTAAGTAGATACCTGTTCATGGTCGCATGAAGGGAGAGGGAGCAAGAAGTCGTTGCTACTTATCAGCCCGCGATAAAACCTATGTAACGCAAAAGGTTCTTTGGGTTTTCAACTCTGACACCACAACGGTTCGATTACATTATATTACTCAAAAATACGTTACGAATCTTTAATTGGAACCCAAAGTTAGTGTAAATTACATAATCGTTATATGAGACAACTTTTATACATTACATTTAGTAATGGGTAATATTGCTCCAAGTAATCCATTTTATTAAACTCTATTTTGAATGAATTTATTTAAGATTATATTTAGATATTTATAGTTAACAATATAAACACTTGATATTCTTATAACCAGCTTTAACTTAATGTTATATAAAATAGCGATTCGACTTAATGCTAAAAACTAAAACAAGCTCACAAAGATTTTTGCGCTACTGTCAACAACTTAACCAAGTTAAGGCCAAACTAATTATTTCTTGTAAACGTCTGGTGGAACTTATTAAGAAAATGTAAACGCTAAGACGCTGACTTAATTATTCAAGAGACAGACAGAGAGAGCAATCTGTACAATGGTAATTAAATATACATAAATTACGCCGTAAAGAAAACATTCGCACAATTGAAATTCTCTTTTGTTTATAATACGCATTTAAAATATATTTGTTTATAAAGACAATTGTAAAGATAATGGTTAATGTGAACAGTACTTTATTTGTATGTATATTATGATAGTATGAAATATTTATAAAACCGAAATATATATTCATAAACTGCCATTATTTCAATGTTATAAACATGTTTTGATTGATGTCAAAGTGTCAAACACGAACTGTTACTGAAAATTAAAATTATTTATTACTAGTAACCCGCCCTCGCTTCGCTTCGGTTTCAGTCGCTTTACACGCCGCGTAGTTCCCGTTCCTGTGGGAATACCGGGATAAAATATAGCCTATGTTACTCCCTGATATTATAGCTTTCCATTGGTGAAAGAATTTTTGAAATCGGTTTGGTGGTTTAAGCGTGAAAGCGTTACAAACAAACAAACAAACATCCTTACTTTCGCATTTATAATATTAGTATGGATTATGACCAACACAAACATAAGAAAGACAAATTAATAATAATAATAATTTCAAAAATTGTTTGTCACAATCCGGTCTCAACTCAGCATAATGCTGGCCGCAGATGACTAACGATGATCTGCCATTGTTACCGGGAGGGGACATCACGTGCTCTCAATTTAATGGAGTTCTTTTTCATTATGAAGAATTTCTCAATAGGAAACTCCAAGTTTCGGTAGTCGTCTGGTAAATATCAAACCTTCTTCTTAGGACTGTGGACTAAAACTATACTATGCCATGGAGTGACGGAATAAGAACTTAGCACAGCTCGTCACACCTCTCTTACCCCTAAGTGTCGTATGAATTAAAGGATATGATATGCAGATAATATCTATGTAAGAGAAGGAAAACACTACATAATAAAACCCTATGCCGACACGTCTAACTCTGTTTAAACGATTGCGCCGTATTCTATATCCATCTCTTTAACGAACGGAACATGTACCTGTCAGATGGTAGGACTTCTGAAAAAATGCGCATTGTTATAATGAATAATTAAATACAGGAACTAGAAGAAATTACAGTTTTATATAATATCGCTGTCTTTAAATGATATTAGAAACGATAATATTGATCTAAAAGTGGTAATTGCTATTTATTTTTATAACTAAATTCGTCTACTAAATGGACATTGAACTATTTGGTAGCAGTAGAGTGTTTACCTGTTGCGACTAAGGGACTATTTGTAAAGCACTGCCGTCTAACAATTACTAATTCCGTAACTCAATTTCTAATTGTTTTGTATAATTATATTAATATCGCTTAATTAAATCAAAATAAACGTGTCAATTAATGATGTAGCAATCGTAAGTGTTCGCTGTTCGTTAAATAAATAATGAATTTCGAGGCATATTAGTAAGTCTAATTTCCAGGCTTATTATATTCAAATATGTTTGATCTATATATCAAATATGAACATATTTCAGAGGCTTCTTAATCAACTCATTACTGTTTTTGCGTAGGGCTCTCTTATTAGACACAAAGTTTAGATATTGAGTTGTTTATATATAAATATATACCGTTATTAATAATTCTTTGCTGTCTGATACTGTAAAATATAATTGGACTTTAAATTTGAACTAGAATTTTGAACAAAAGCGTAAATTATATATACATATATTTTTTAATTCGCCTTTCATTTTCTTTTTAAAAAATACGTCCTTACATCGCACTTGCAATTAATTGACAAAAATTTCGACTCAAGAATTCGTTGATAGCACAAAGTATTGATGTACGTAGGGACCTTATGACCTTCGAAATGGTCGGTACTTAGCTCACATCATCATCTGTGCAGTCATTCTCAGTTTGGAAATATTCTAATTTAAGGCATTAATTTCTTGAAGAAAAATAGTATAATTAACTTCATTATCATCACAGCTCATATACGTCCCACAGCTGGACTCGTTTACAATAGAAGGGAGATTAATCTACTATACTACGATGGTAGAAAAAAAATACGTTTGTATTTTTTTTTTTTCTTTTTTTGGTGGTCCACAGACTTATTGTCCGTGCCTTTGTTACATTTTTTGAGTTTAATTGTTAAGGTGAGTTTATATAATTCAAGTTATTCTTCAAGTGGCATTATTACAGTTAGATGTTAAAACGCGGTCAAACGTATTACAGGTTTTATTTCGAGTTTTCCGTTTCTTGCATAGATTTTATCTACAATTGTCTTAGCCGTCTTTTACTACACCCACGGGCAAGAAAGGAGGGTGATGAATGTATTCTTACTCTGTCACAACATAGAAATCGAGTTATAAATGACAAATTGTAGTATTTCATTCACAGATGGTGTAGTGCTTCAATACTTTATGCGATCCGAAAATTGTTGTTCTGAGTCTGTATGTAATTTTGTGTCCGTTAATCATATGTTTTTAAAGTACCTCGCAACACAAGGATTACTTCCTAAGTGCAGGCTGTTGCTTTTTTAAAAAAGAAAAGAGTAATTGAAAAGATTGAAGGAGCATGCAGTTAATAGTGGTATACTTTTGTATTTTGATCTTTTTCATTTCACTTTTAATGTAACAAGATATGGTAAAATTAAATTCTTTATTTCATGTATAAGATATTCTTAAATTTAAAAAAATAGTCATGTATGGATAGATACCAACGTCGAATTGAAATATTTTAAGCACAACTCATGGAGCTTATCGTAAAAGTGGTGAGTTAGATCGTCTTTATTCTCCATTTTTTAAATTAAAAATCGTTTCATCATCTCTCATCTCGGCTCATACACGTGCTGTTGCAGGGTTCCTCCACAATAGGAGGGAAATTGACGTTACTATACCAAGCTGGTCAGACAGGTTGGTATAGGATTTTATTTTTAGTTTTGCTTCTCTTGCGTAGATGTTATATTCATAGAATATCCATCAGTCGTCTTTTACGATATTCACGAGCAAGATATGGAGTGGTGAATTGTATTCTAACTCTCATCAACCATAAATAAATCGTTTACTTTAAATAAAATATCTTCTTCAACCCATCCTTACAGTGATATTACCTGCCTAATTGCCTTTTATCGACAATATATGATCTGGTTATAATACATCCAAACCGCTTGGGATGATGGACGCGCAGCATATGACTCTATAAACTTACAGTTACCCAGGTGGTCAATTGAAGTAATGAGCGGCACTGATTCCTCAATTTGTCTTGCTCATCCAACTACGCCAAACAAACAAAGCAACGGATCGTTCTTTTCACACGGTCGGCCAATCTGCGGGTGATGGATGTCGTGAAAAAGGAAGGAATGATAAAATGTTTTCCATGTAGTGACGGAGTGAGAATACAATTCACCAACTTCTATTTTTCCTGTGAATATCGTAATTTTTTTTTTTTTTTTATTGCCAACGGTGGCAAGCGAGCAAGCAGCACACCTGATGGTAAGTGAAACTGCTGCACATGGACCTTTGCAATACCAGGGGCACAGCCAGGCCGCTGCCTACCGTGAAGGAAATACTCTTCTTAAACCTCGTTTAAAGAAGGACATGTCATAGCGCTCGGGAAACACAGCAGCAGGTAGTTCATTCCAGAGCTTGCACGTACGTGGGAGAAATGATCGCTGGAAACGTACAGTTGAAGACCATAACGTTTCCAGGTGAAATGGATGAACCCTGCTGCGATGTCGAGTGGTACGTTGGTAGAATGGTGACGGTGGTACCAAGTCAAACAGTTCCTCGGAGCACTCCCCGTGAAAGAGTCGGTAGAGTACACAGAGTGACCCAAAGTCTCTCCGCTGCTCCAGCGACTCCAATCTGTCCGTAAGAATAAAATAAAATAAAATACTTCTAACATACCTCTAGCATGGTATAGTAGTCAATCGCCCCCCTAGTATGGTAGGTTCGAGCCCATCAGTGGGACACTTATGTGAACTGAGATCATGATGACAAAGCGTACGCTTATTTCTCCAGCAAACCCCTAGCTGAGGCCGCGGGTGACTAGACCGGGGAATAGTCTCTCACTTGCAGAAAGGCTGATCACGTGTGGGTAACGCCCCGGTAAGAGCGTCGGTTAAGGACGGTATCCGAAATTGTACCCCGCTGGGCTGGTCATGGCGGTCAAGGATTCGGTACCAGTGGTCGGCCCAATGGCGGGTCACGCGGGTTTATGGGGTCGCGCGGATTGTGGGGTCGCGCGGGTTGTGGGGTCACATGGTTTATGGGGTCACACGAGCTATGGAGTCGCGTGGGTTATGGAGTCGCGCGGGTTATGGAGTCGCGTGGGTTATGGCGTCGCGCGGGTTATGGGATCGCGCAGGTTATGGGATCGCGCGGGGTTTTAGGAAATACAACAGGTTATTGGGTCGCGCGGTTTATGGAGTCGCGTGGTTTAAGGGGTCGCGTGATTAATGGGGTCGCGCGGTTTAGGGGAACATAGCGGGTTATGGGGTCGCGCGGCTTATGTGGTCGAGCGGTTTATGGAGTCGCGCGGTTTAAGGGGTCGCGTGATTAATGGGGTCGCGCGGTTTAGGGGAACATAGCGGGTTATGGGGTCGCGCGGCGATCTCTCGTCACTTCGACTAGGATGGACGGCGTGCGGCCACACCATAGCCTACCAAAAAATAAAATATTATGCGTTCATTCATTTATAGACATATTCATTAATTTCATGATTAAACATCTATTCTTAAAATAAAATTTTCTTACATGATGTAATAAGGATAATGTAATTTTTAAAAAATGTCTAAAAAATGATTATGTTTCGATATAATGAAGTCGCAAGTTTGCATCTCACGTATTTTATCGGCTCCCGTCTTTATGGTACTCGTAGTTACCGTTCAGAATTTGAATACCTACGTAAAATTTCCATCGTAGTGAAACTTTCCGTTGTAACATTGATGTGATAACAATTATTTTTACTGCGATGAGGGCGAATACAATTCACCATTCGAAATAAAATCCTATGCCACCCGTCTGACTAGCGTGGTATCATCATCACAACCCACATACGTCCCACTGTTGGGCTCGGGCCTCCTCCACAATGAGAGAGAATTTGAAATATTATATCATGCTGGTCAGACAGCTTGGTATTTTTTTTTTATGGGTGAGCTACGGCGCGCGGGACCATAACCCACCCGTACCCACGTCACCTCGTTGTTGGGCCGACCACCGGAGCAGATGTGACTTGTCATCAGTGGTCGGCCCGACGGAAAACCCTTTCGGGTAACCTCAGCTCTCGACGTCCTGGGACGTCGGTCGCCGTCGCGCGGTCAGCCTCTCTGCGGGTGACAGACATGTTGGTATAGGGTTTCATTTCGAGATTTTCTTCCCTTGCATAGATATTATATGCATATTATATCCCATAGTCGTCTTTTACGACATCCGGGTAAGATAGGTTGTGGTGAAGTAGCAGCAAGAAGAAGCAGTAAAGCTAAAATGACATCTAGGTATTGGTGATTTATATAAAAAATTAGCTGACCCGGCGAACTTCGTACCACCATATTTTTTTCGTAAATATATTTTCTAAATTGCCAAATATATAGCCTCTAATGGAAGAACCATTACGGCTTTATCGAGAAAGATTCGATGTCGGGTTCGTCTCGGCTGAGGGATCTTCGAGATCCGGGACGTGGTATAGTTGGTCGCAGCGACCACTAAGGGGTTGAGGTGTGTTGTGGCAGAATCAAAATATCTTCCGGCGCACTGTTTCATATATTGCCTGATGGTCGGCAAGTGCAGGTCGATATGGACATGAAAGAAACAATTCTGAACATATTTATACTAAGACTTACAATGCAAGCATAGTGCGATCTAATAATTTTAGCATCGCCATCTATGGAGCCGTTGACACATATAATTATCAAATGAAATAAACAAATAATTCGAATTTTATAAATTAAAATTTACATGTCAATATTTAAATAATATAAATCTTAAAAAAATAAATCTTAAACAACTTATTTGGATGGTTTATCTAAACATACCGCTCACAGGACATTAAGCTCAACATACAATACCTTGGACTAAAACCTACAAATATAAAGGAAAGAACTTATACGACACCCATGTGTAGGAAAGGGGTGGGTAATTGTATTCTTACTCCGTACCACACGGAAAAATACAATCTATCCATCCATTCATCCAATAGCCATTGCAAGAAATTGAGCCTCTTTATGAGGCCGACATTTAGAGACCACGTTTTATGCCACATGTCTCCGCTGGTAAGAGCTGGTTATGAACATTTTTTTTTCAGACACTTTTGTCCTCTTAAGTTTCCCGGACACTAGCTGAGATAGATTCGTCGCCTAACCTCTTTCTCGAAATTGGATATACCTGTGTCCAGATTATATTGTATATTTACATAGTGATCGACAATTTCGAGAATTGTATTCCCAACTGGGATCGGTACAGGAATGACATGGGTATTCGACATGATTTTCGTCTTGTCCATGTTCATAAAAGTACAATATGCGTCTATTATTCCTTTAAGTATGAAACTTATAAGTAACAAATTCAGATAACATCACTGCTAGAGAAGGAAAACTCGTTATAAAACTTTATATGAAGCCGTCTACATTATGTTAGTCGACCAAATTCTCTCTCATGGTGGAGCTTAACAATGAGGCGTATCTATATTAGAATAATCAATCTTTCTTACGTTTTAAAGAATGGTGCTATGTATTTACTATATAGAACAAAATAGGATAGCATTTTATTATTATTATGTATCTCCTTTTAGTTCACGGGATCTTCTCCAGAAAAGATACCCGGTCCTTTGAAAGGCTTTACATGGGGATATGATCCAACACGCAGAGGCCTTTGGTGAAATTTAATGTTAATATGGCATATTTATAATAATCTTATATCTTTAAATGAGCAATTCTTGTATATATATATTCAGGATCTTGGAAACGGCACCAACGATTTTGATGAAACTTGGCATACTAGAGGTTTCGGGTCCAAAAAATCGATCTAGCTAGGTTTTATTTATAGAAAATGTTGTTTTGTCCGTGTTTATAGCAAAACAATACAATGACATTAAATTTTAAAAGAATATGAATTCAAATTTCGTTGTCAACGTCATGAGTTACGATAGCTCAGTTGGGAAGTTGACCGGTTCTAATTTTGGTTTTTTTGGCTTTCAAACAGCGTCGGTTGGAATCTCGGTGTTATTATTATTCTCTTTTTGTAATTTTTTGTATACTTTTCATTATTTAGTTTTTATTAATATATATCTAAATAAATTCGACAAAAATATTCCGAGCGAAGCTCGGTCAACCAGATATTAATAACAAAATGCTATTCTATTTTGTCCTGCTATTCTATTTTTGTAATGCTATTCTATTATTTTTTAACATTTATTGTCACATAATAGTAATCCGTGTGATGACGGAGTAAAAATATAATTCACTTTTAGCTCGTGGATGTCGTAAAAGACGACTAATGGATGTAATAGGCATATAACATCTGTGCAAGAGAAGTAAAACTCGAAATAATACCCTATACCATCATGTCTGACCAGCATGGTATGGTAGGTCAATTTCTCTCCTATCGGGGAGGAGGCTCGAACCAAACAATGGGACGTGTATGAGCCGAGACAACGAATAGTAATTATATTACAGTATTTTTATATAGATAAAGTTGACAGCAGGGGAACACTCAGCGTTGTGATGCATAGAAACTATGCAGGGCTTATTTTCAGCAGACCGCTTTGGTTCGAAATATACAAGGAAAGAAATTATGAAGGTTATACTTTTATATGATGAGTTTTTCGTTTCTGTTTGTGTGTGTGTTTGTGTATATAAGTACATATTTAATAATTGGTTCGTGTAATAAAGAAGAAATACTCAATTATAACCAATGTTTAAAAACCTTATTAAGAAGGAAAGATAATTGGGTCAGTACAGAGAGGTTCTACGTTGTCAATTCTGTCAGAATTTAATTAAAGCTCTCTTAATATTGTAGACGCAAATTTAATAAAGTAAATTATTTTACTCTGATTAATAATTATAATAAATTGTATCCGTAGTAATATATTTTTTATATCAATACAATCTCATAGATTTATTTACAAAATGAACGAATTTAATACGAATTTAAATGTGGCAAAATCTACACAATACAAATTATTCTCAAGAAAATTTTATTAGCAAGTTTGATGATTAAAAACTATTTTTAACTCATAGTAGTGTCACTAGCCATTACTGTGAGCTTGTACCAGCTTGTACCATATTCATCATCATCTCATTCTATATATGTTCCACTGGGCCGCCTCCTCCATAATGGGAGGGGAATTGACCTACTTTTCCACGCTGGCCAAAGGTGTTGGAATAGGATTTTGTTTCTGGTTTTTCTTCCCTTGCATAGGCAAGAGAAGAAAAAATCGGAAAAAGACCCTATAGACCTTAAGACGACTAGTCGACCTTTACGACATTCACGGGTAAGATAGGGAGTGTTGAATTGTATTTTTACTCCGTCATCATATCACGTAGAACAAAATTATTTGGAAGAATATTTTCTCATCCCCTTTTACAAAACATGCCTTACTACAGTCAGTCTGAACTAACTGTAAAAGACATTGAGCAGGTCTTTGGTACTAAACTTATACCTCCTTCGGTGAAAAGAAATCTTAAAAAAAGATATAATGGTAATACATAAAATCGTAAAGATTTAGTATCTGAAATTGAATGTTCTTATTGTAAATGTAATATAGAGTAAATGATATATTAAATAAGAATAAAACTAGCTCTCATATAAAATGCAAATAGAACATAATAATATGAAATGTGAACACTAAGAGTCTACAAACTGTTAGGTAAGTCTAATAGTTAGAAACTTTGGGGCGTGTACAGAATATCAATACGCTTTGAACTTGGTAACTACATAAGTATATTTGTTCACATTTTATTGTTTGACTTTTCTATACGATGAAATTATCTAAGTGAAAAAGAAAGTAACAACGAAGAATTAAGTCACTCATAATTAAGTGCCAGCAATAAGACAGTAGAAAGACAGGCATGACCTCTATACAAGTCAGAGTTGGTAATAAAGACTTAATATGATTGCACAGATGGCGTTAAGATACCGACGTACACTGCCGTAAAATACCGATCTACCGTGCCAGTCGTGGGTTCGAATCCCACGCAAGGCAACATTTTGTCATCATCATCTTGCTCTTATCCCAATTACTTGGGGTCGACGCAATATGTCATCTGTTTTGACATATAGCAAAAAGTTTCGGCAATGACTTTAATGACCGGCCGCCTGCCTGACGTCAACCCTCCTTGGGAATGTAATCGTTGACCCAAATCGTACCAGATGGAGTTGGTCCGGGTCAATCTAGGGCTCTTAGTCGTCTTTTACGACACCCATGAGCAAAGCAAGGGTTGGTAGTATTCGAAGCCGCTACCACACAGCAAGACAACATTTTGTGCGATCCACAAATTCTTGTTCTGAGTCAGGATATAATTCATCATCATCATCGCAGCCCACATACGTTCCACTGTTGGGCTCGGGCCTCCTACACAATTGGAGGGAAATTGACTTACTATACCATGCTGGTCAGACATGTTGGTATAGGGTTTCATTTAAGTTTTCCTTCTCTTCCACAGATGTTATGTGCATATTATATCTCATAGCCGTCTTTTACGACATCGACAACAATTATATGTTTGTAAAGTCTCCCGCAACACAAGGATTATTTCCTTAGTGCAGGGTGTTGTCGCCATGACTCACAATTAATCTACGCCTTAGATGAAATGCCAATTTTTGTCTACAAAATTTTCAACCACTTTCTGTACAAACATCTGAAAGAAATTATGTCAGCTTGGTAAAATTATAAGTTATTAAATAAAATCTTTCGTGTGGTGACGGATTAAGAATACAATTCACCACTTCCTATCGTGGCCGTGGATGTTATAATAGATGACTAAGGGATATAATATACATTTAACATCTATGCAAGAGAAGGAGAATTTGAAATAAAACCCTATAAGTATCAACCTGTCTGACCAGCATGGCATAGTAAGGTGAATCTCCCTCCTATTGTGGAAGATGCTGAAGCCCAGCAGTGGGACATATATGAGCCGAAATGATGATGAATGAAAATAAAATATCTGTTTCATTTTATCTTAGCCTATATAAGACCGATGTTAAAGCGCAGACCTCCTCCACAAATAACAATGGAAGGATAATAGACCTACTATTCCACACCTACCAGATGTGTTGGAATAGGGTTTTGTATTCTTCTCTAGCATATAACATATGTATTGTCGCTTTTTCTATTACCCATGCATAAGAGAGGGGGTGGTTAATTGTATTCTCACTCCATAATCACACAAATAATCTGTTTAGTATTATATATTTTTGGTGGTAATTAATACGCTGTATTTACTATATATGTAGATGAAGTAATAGATATTTATTACTTTATAAATAAATATTGGGAGTAAGCAAAATTGAATTTATATCTAATCAACTTATTGCCATGAACTAACGAAGAAAGATCATAATGTGTTATACCCTTCTTCAATATTAAAAGTATCGTATGACACCACTAAGTAATATAACCAGCCAGCGTAACTGTATGAGAAGAACAACTACAAAACAAACTCCTGTAACAGCCCCTCTGGGCAGTTTGATACAATAGAACAAATTCATTCGTAAAGTGGAAATGTTTGTACATAACTGTGAGAATATATATACATATACTCATGCCTCTTTCCCGTAGGGGTAGGCAGAGAGCACTTCCTTCCACTTGCTACGATCTTGAAATACCACTTTCGCCTTCTCCACATTCATTAATCTCTTCATACATGTTCTTCGGTTCAGGGTACTCCTAACCTGGCCTTTCTTAATAAAGTCGCCGATTTGATTGTGGAACGTCCGTCTTAGTCTTCCACTTCCAACACTTCCATTCATATTCGCCTTATAAATTCTCCTTGTTAGTCTCCTTTTATTTATTCTCTCTACATGGCCGAACCAACTTAATATACATTTCTCAATCCTTGTCACAATATCTACACTCATACCACAACGTTCCTTAATCACCCTGAGAATCATATAGGTTGTAAATAAACAAAAGAAGTTTACCGTATGGTGATGGATTAAGAATACTATTCACCATCATCTATCTTACCCGTGGATGTCGTAAAAGACGACTAAGGGATATAACACGAATATAATATATATGCAAGAGAAATAAAACTCGAAATGAAACCCTATATCAATCCATCTATCGTGACATTGTAGATTAATTTCACTGCTATTTAGAAGGAGGCTCGCGCCCAGCAGTGAGACGTATAGGAGCTGAAATGATGAATAATGAAATAAACATAAATGAAAATTTTGCTTATATACAACACAAGCCCCGTGTGGTGACAAAGTATACAATTCACCAATCTCGTATGATGTCCATGGATGTCGTAAAAGATGACTAAGGGATGTAAACAGAATCTGTGCAAAAGCCCTTTTTTAGATTCTCTGAATATTAAAATAAAACCCACGATTAATTTGATTGACTCGCGCGATACAGTAGGTCAATTTTCATTTCCTTCATTAATCAAATGAATGCATTTGCTTGACATTGTGGAGAAGGCTTACTCAGCAATGAGATGAATGTGGGCCGAAATGATGATGATACAATATTTAAAATAAGGTTGACTTTCTTTTTAGAAGATCTTCGATTTCGAATATATTGTCACTAATATTCACCGCATTCCTTTTTTTCTGAAAATGGGCAAATATGAGATATTCTATTTGTATATTAAATCTTTATTACATTTGCCACATATCAAAGGAACAGTTTATGAAATGTTATGATGTTTGCTTGAGGCGTTACATGACAGGAAATAGTTCCCGAGAACTCACATTGTTTCATATAAATAAATAAATATTGCAAACTATTGTCATGTTTTAGCTAGCTGTAACAAATTTTGCAATTTTACGGTAATTTTTAAAGACGTAGAAGTAAAACATTTATCATCCATCATTACTTTAGCTCGTATATGTCCCACTATTAGGCTCGAGCCTATTCCACAATAGGATGGAAATTGACCTACAATACCACGCTAGTCAAACGTGTTGGTGTAGAGTTTTATTTCAGATTTTTCTTCTACTACATAGATGTTCATCGTCGTCATCATCGCAGCCCACATACATCAGACTGTTGGGCTCGGGCCTCCTCCATATTTTAGGCATATGTATAGTGCAAATAACCGTGTAAGCATGAAAAAAGCCTATTACTTTGACATTACAAACAGACACTCTAATTTTATTTATTGGTATAGATAATACTCATAAATTTCTTTGTATAATATATAAAGTTGTATAAATACTATAAATATAAATAAATTGAAAATTTTAATAATATACAGTACACAAAAACATACGCGTAATAATAATACTTCTATTGTTCCCAGGCCAAAAAGGGCAAACTACTTTATTATTAAAAATGTTTAAAGGTTGGTAGAACTGTATAATTTATTCTTTACGCTCAAGAGTAAATGTTAGGGATTTACCGTCGTCAGATTTAGCCAGGGTAATAAAAGGTTTACTGCTTTAGAATACTCACCAACGCCGCTGTGTAATAAAAATGAGATTAAAAAGTTAAGTTCTTGTTGCAATATTTTAAATAGCAATCGAATAAATATATAGTATGCTTCATTTACAATATACACTTCTGTATATTATGTTATATAGTAGTTTGACTTTGTAAGTTTACTGACGTTTTGGTTCTTCTAACCGTAATAATCCTGCTGTTGGGCGCAAGTAGCTACAGTTGATCAGAAATTAGCCAATCTCCCAACTAGGGCAGCTAGCCAGAATTGATTTTTATGCGAGTATTACACATTTGAAATATTTTGACGTGACAACGTCTTATAAATTGGTTTGCCGGGTGACACTTCAAGAAACTGCGTTACGCTCCGCTCACGTTATGCGCTCACAATGAGAGCGAGTGAGAGGCACGCGTCCCTTCCACTCGGGCATGGTTAGCCCGCCTAAGAGCGAGAGAGACAGACATAAAAATTGTATATTTGTATATAAATACGTATGTATGTGTAAAGGTAAAAATAAAATTTTGTTAATATGAAATTCAGTGCGAGATTCTTTGTATAAATTAATGTTTTAAATATAATTCTTTGTATAAATAAATGTTTTAAATTGTTACTATTATTTCATCCTTCTTCCTACTATACGAATGAATATTCACATTAAAATTATTTTACCACTCAAAGTCGTTGTCACGTAAAACTTTCGCCCGTATACCGACTTTACAGGCAACCAATATTTTTTTAATGATTTTGTCGTGACTAACAGTGGATTGTCAGTCCGATTGACAATCCTTCCATGAGAATAAACACTAAAAAGCGTTCGAAAGTCGGCAAATACAAAATATATACAAACCGATAAAATCTGTGAAATGGTTTTATATTAAACAGAATATTGAACTTCTTTTAAAACGCTTTTACGTGGTAGGCCTCATAACAAAGCTCTAAGTTGCTCAGCGTACTATGAAACGGGCTATGCTCGGGATTTTCTGCGTGATAGAATCCGAAATACGAAAATCCGCAAAACAACGGGTGTAACCGTCATAGTACGAGGAATTAGCACGCTGAAAGTAGGTCACATCGCCCGATGAACCGACAACCGCTGGGGAAGAAAGGTTCTCGAGTGACGATTAGGGGTCGCAAACCGGGATCCCGAATTTCGAAAATACCGGCATACCGGGCCAAATGTAGGTATAATTAATATCGGTATTCATTTCACAAAAACGGGGATATTCGGTATTTTCGGTTTTAGTAAAATAAATAAAAACATATACAAATAGAAAAAGTTACGCGCCATTTAATTCAAATTACGCGCGCGCGAGTTCGTTCACATTTAATTAAAGTATTTCAACTAGTTAACCTAAGTTATTTTAATAAAGGAATATACGGGCATTTAGTATTAGTAAATTATTGCTAAGAACTAACTGATTGACTACCAACATATCAAATAATAAACCTTGTGTCAAAATTTTGTTTTATTTAGAAGATAAATTCATTTAGGCTAGGTACCTACTTACTATTCCTCCGCAAACTAACTTTATTATACTAAATTTGCTAACTTTAGCTTAATCCCGGAAATATCGAAAATACCGGATTATCGGTATTGGTCTGGAGCCAATACCGAAAATACTGGTTTTGCTTAAATGATTCGGTATTGCGACCCCTAGTGGCAACCACGTATCGGACGACACAGTGTATGACTATCCACTAGGTGAACCGATGACCTGGTGAAAGTAGCGTAACACGAGAGAGGCCTACATCCAGCAGGGGACGGCGATAGTCTGAAATAATGAAAAATGATGAAAACGCTTTTCTCTTGCGAGTTTGTTTTAATTTGAATCTGGAAGAACTATATGTTTTTTATCTCTCTATAATAAAGAAGAAGAAATGCCACCAAAGTCACTTTCTATTTATCTTCTGCGGGCATCTTAATAATAGCTTAAAGGATAATATCATCATCAATTTAAGCATTTGATATTAGTATTTGATCTGTGAGCGTTGCGTAGCAGACTAATTGATCTCATTTGGAGAGAGCTCGTACCCAACCATTCATTAATTCATCTCAGTTCATATACGTTCCACTATTGGGCTCGAGCCTCCTCCACAATAGAAGAGATATTGCACTTACTATACCATGCTAGTCAGACAGGTTGGTATAGGCCTATAGAGTTTTATTTCATGTTTTCCTACTCTTGCATAGATGTTATATGCGTATTATATCCCTTAGTCGTCTTTTTACGACATCCACGGGCAAGATAGGGAGTGATGATCTATATTCTTACTCCGTCACCACACGAAAAGTTGTTTTCATTTATTAAATCTTAATATTAATTGTCCTAACAATTACAATAGTATTCTCATAGGTGTGGGACCCAATCATTAGGCGTTCTCTATTATTTCTATACTATGCACATAGAATCTATATAGTGATCGTAAATGTTAATTATCATCAACGTCCTCTTATCTGAATTACTTTAGGTCAACTCAACATGTAGGTACTCATATTTCGTAGTAGGTACATATTGGAAAAGCTGTTACAATAGTTTTATGGCCGGACGCCTGTCTGACGTCATAACTCCTTAAGAATGTAATTGTTGATTAGATGACATCGGATGGAGTTGGCCCAGGCCGATGTAAAGCACTTGATCATCTTTTACGATACCCACGAGCAACGTAACAGTTGACGGTATTCATAACCGCCGCCACATAGCAGGATCGTATATGGGCATTTTCATAAAAATGTACAAGGGCGTTATCAGGCCTGTCCCTCTAAAACATTACCTTTTTTAAACAATTAATTCTATTTGAAACTAGCACAAAATTTTACATTAGGTTTATTGTACATTTAAGTAATATTTTATAATATTATTTAAGCCAATTATAGTATAATTTTTCGATTAAAATATAGATATATTTAGAATATATTTTTAATAAATTGACCCTACACTATCTACCAGAAAAATAAAATACGGCACTGAGCAAATTATTACAACTAATATGTAAATTCAGTGTTAAAATATCATCTGGCCACAAAGGGATACGATAAAATGATAGCAATCTGTTGTTATATTATTTTTTATCGAAAAATTATACTATAATTGGCTTAAATAATATTATAAAATATTACTTAAATGTACAATAAACCTAATGTAAAATTTTGTGCTAGTTTCAAATAGAATTAATTGTTTAAAAAAGGCAATGTTTTAGAGGGACAGGCCTGAAAACGCCCTTGTACATTTTTATGAAAATGTCCATATATTAATATATCTGTGAAATCTAGACTGATGGGCGTAAATTTCTGATTAATTGATTCAGGAAATTGAAATAAATATTTGGATATTTTTCACAAAACATTAAGTGACCAGTTTTTACAAAAGGTTAACAAACATTAACTAAACGTGACACGTGACAAGTAAGAATACAATTCACCACCTATCTTTCCTGTGGGGGTTATAAAAGGCGACTAAGGCTGCTAATAACATCTATGCAAGAGACGGAAAAGTTGATATAAAACTCTATACCAATCCGTCAGATCATCGTGGTGTAGTAGGTGTTTTTTTGGACGTATAGCAGGTGAATTTCCGTCTATTGTTGGAGGCTTGAGGATACATATGATCCGAGATGATTACGACGATGACTAGCCATTTAATGTAATAAAAAATTATATTCTCCACCAGTGTTTCCCACTGGGCTATTGCAGCTTAAATAAGAATAACTTATTTAAGCCGCAATAGCAGACCAATAGAGTTATTTAGAGGTCTCAAGTTAAATCTCCATAGCGACACATCTATTCCTTTTCGGATTTATGTGTACTATTTCAAATTGTTATTTACTGTTTGTTTTAAGAGTCAAATAAAATATTACAAGGCTACGAACATATCTAAGAGTTCTACAAAAAATGGTTCTCGGTGACATGTATAATCCCTGCCTCGTAGAGCCACTTGGTCACCAGTCCCGTCTGACATGGGTTGCGGCGCTCAGATGGCAGATGTTCCAAGAAAAAGTGGTATTTTGCCGAAACTTTTTGACTAAAAATCCGATGTAAATAAAAATTAAATAGAAATTATAAAGGCTTCGATGATATAATAAACTTTATTTAGTTTTCATCCTTGGGATTCGTCATAATTAATTTATTAGACATACGTCTTTATTTTGGCGAAAGTTTCATCAACGTTTAGAGAAAAATAGTAGTAGTAATGAAGGCTATTCGAATGTATCGGCACTATGCACTTTGCAATATAGCTGAAAATTTTTGTGAGGTTGAACGGTACTTATATATATTATTCCATTTCAGCATGCAATGTGTTAATAACTCTTCTGGAAATCCATAAGAAAAATGAGCAAAAGTACTCTAGGTAATAAATAGATCCAACTGTGGTCGCCAACCCACTTGCCTAAGTAAAATAATTATGGTTATGGTATTATTCCCTCTCAATTACCTATCTTCAACAGTGTACGGGCAAGTAAAGGGGTAATGACACAGTGTGTTTTCAAAATCTTATCACATGAGAAAATACCCGATAATAGTAGCTGAAACAAATTTAAGCGTATTATTTCCTTATTTCAAAAGACTCCTTGTTACTCAAATTATTTAAACTTGAGTTTGTTTGTTCAGAAGTTGTGTTTGCGTGATCGACTATACCGAAGTTTCTTACATACATTGTAACCTCATTTCGCAAATGTAAGTTTCGAATTAATAAAGAGCTTTGTAGGCTCTTATCAGCAAAGTATGAAAATAATTATAAATCACAAATCGGACTGTATAATAAAACGTATCGTATTTAACATGGTTCGTTAATTTTCATTTGCTTCTTTTTTACAATACGTCGACTGGTTGTAGCCATAGTGTAATTAGATTATTGTCATGCAATTAGTTACACTAGCAAGATTAATTCGATTCAAATTGATTGAGGCAAAAATAATCGTAATCACGACCTTTCCTTGTGGTTATTAAGAATAATACTGTCACCTAGCCACTGTCTTGCCTAACAGTGTCGTGAAAGAAAACTAAAGGATATGGTACACATAAAACATCTATGCAAGAGAAGGAAAATTCAAAATAAAACCCTATACCAACCAGTCTGTCTAGCATGACATAGTAGTAGGTCAATTTCTCTTCTATCGTGAAGGAGGCTTGAGCCTAACAGTGGGACTTATATGCGCTGAGATAAATGATTATGAATCATAAGCTAATTTCAGTGAGCGTTTTACATATTAAAGCCCACATATCTGGCATTTGACATTTACACACGAGAAATGTTTTGACAACAATAAAACAACAGTAACTTCTCGCAACTTAAAGGTACAAAGACCAAAAAGTTACATACCCGAACCTGTTGAATAGAAAATAATGTGGTTTATATAGGCAGTGACCTGAACAGTGCAGTGAGTAATAAATGTCTAATTGTCTTGTATATTGAGATTTCATATTCCAAGAGTAAAGCAGTAAATAAAACAAATTTGTGAAGATTTTAATAATCGACAAAAAATAATACCGCAATACGTGCAATTTATCTTATTGTAGTATCATGAATGTTCACTCAAACCTAAATATTTCTTTCATTCAGAGCTTTACAGTGTATTCTACATTTGAGTCACTTCTATGCATAAAAAGAAAATTATGCTACGTCAATTATATTTAGAACAGGAAAGAAAAAGTAGAATTGTGATCTTCTGAGCTCATACATAGGGTTGCCACCTTTTATTTGCGTGAATAAAGTACATTGCTTAAAAATGAGAAAAATAAAGGACATTACGTCCAAATATAGTACGGTTTGCTACATGTTTTACTTTAAAAGATATTTTTAATTATATTTAGATAACTTCAATAAATAATTATCACTGCTAAACAGCATCGGTGTACCCTATATATACAGGACATAACCCTATATTATCCATAACCTGAGACATCCTGTATTTTAGAGTAAATAAATATATTTTTAAGAGATTGAACGACACTAAGTTTAATTTTAAAATTAATCCGACACAAATCAACCCACGCGAAATAAAGTATTTTCGCGTACTTTATTATTCACATAAAGTATAAAGTACAATTACCCGAAATAACGTACAATACTTTATAATAAAGTACGGGTGACAACCCTACTCATACACGTCCCACTGTAGGGCTTGAGCCTCTTCTACAATATGAGAAGCAGACCTATAGCACGCGGGTTAGGCGGGTCTGCATAGGGTATTATTTAAAATGTTTCTTCTTGTCCATATATATTATTTGCAAACCATATTCTTAAGACATATTTTACGAAACCCAAGGGCAAGAAAGGGAGTGGTGAATTGTATTTTTACACCGTCACCATACGGCATAATAATATTAAGAACTAAGACTAAAAATAATCGTTAACTTAAAATCAGTCAAATTTAATATTCAATTCTAATTACCTATTGCGTCGCGTCTTTATTACTGAAGACAGAATCTATTTCTATACATTGCCATACATTTTTTTGCGATTTTATTAAAATCAACCAAGTTCTATCAAATTACTTGTCATAGAGAAAATTCTTGAAATTGTATACATTCTCTCGACTTCAATTCTGATTGAAAACGATCCGATCACTCATTTGGTGCTCTTGAAAATAATAGTAGCAGCATTTTTTCATATTGCCTGGCCTTTTCATGAAACTAAATGAAATTTGACTCGTTAGTGGGGAGGACTAATCTGTAGTCTTGATTTTATGTTAACGCATAATGTGATAAAATTGGGTCTTAATTGGTATTATCCAATGGAAAATGTGTGTTTTAGGAGTTTTTATAAAACGAATGCGCTTCCAAATAACTATGAAGTTTATAAAATATTAATAGTGATAATACATTATATTGTACTAATTATGTAATAAAATGTTAAAACATAGTCGGAATAGATGTGAAAATTAGTAGAACTAAATCATAGAAGTAATCTATGAAAACTTTAACCAATAAACAGGTCCTAAAAGATGAAATGATAGGTATTTAATTACCCCACACATCTATAAGGTCTTGGTATTGTTTTATTACAATTATAAAAAAAAATATTAATTTTTTCGAGAATATGTTTATTATTTATATCAGGTAACTTGTGTTTACGCGAGCACTACACATTGTAAATAAAACTACTTTTACGGATTATATCGCGTTTGTATTTGATTTATGATTGCCCGACGTTTCGAACACTTTGCAGCATTCATGGTCACGGGCGGACTAAGGTGTCTCACGTCCAACAAGTAATCGTTATTACAGACATTTACAATTATCTACCCGATACAGAAAATAGTTATAAACTTATTAAATTGTTACCCACATTTTAGTACAAATTGTTACCCACATTTTACGAGGAAATAATTTGTGCTGTAGAAGACGTACTGATTAAAAATACCGTTCAAAAGGAAGATATGGAGGCTATCCGACAAGACATCTCGTCCTTATTACGTCGCTGTAAGCCACCAAAACGTAATCTTTCAAAACAACAACATTTTGCATTAAAGAACTTGCGTAACAAATCAGATATCGTCATCCTGCGCGCAGACAAAGGAAACGCGACCGTGGTAATGAATACGTCAGATTATAATGCCAAAATTAATCAACTTTTATCGGATGAAACGACTTACAAAAAGGTTAAAACAGACCCTACTAATGTTGTGTTGAAAAACACAAAAAAGTTAATAATAAAACACTCCGATGCATTACATCTAGACGTGAAAAAGCTCATACCACCGTGTTGTAAGCCACCAAAACTGTATGGATTGCCAAAAATACACAAAGCAAGTGCCCCACTACGTCCAATAGTAAGTCAGATAGACACGCCGACTTACAAGTTAGCCCAGATGGTCGCAAAAGTCCTCTCACAACTCCGGGGACACACTAGTGCATTTGTAAAAGACTCATACCATTTTGTCAGTGAAATCAAAGATCTACATCTCGCTGACAATGAAACTATGGTCAGTTTTGATGTCACATCACTCTTCACCTGTTTACCTGTAGAGGAATGCATTAAAACTGTAACTAAGAAGCTATCAGACAATAATATGCCACCGGAATATGCTGAACTATTACGTCAGTGCCTAACAACTGGATATTTATTGTGGAATGATGAATTCTACAAGCAAGTAGATGGAGTGGCTATGGGCTCGCCTGTCTCCCCTGTTGTCGCTGACATTTTCATGGAGGACTTCGAGGAGCTGGCCTTATCAAGCTCACCTGTCACACCAAGGTTCTACAAGCGGTACGTAGATGACACTTTCACAATACTACCAACAGACAAAATAACCATATTCCTAAACCATCTTAACTCCATCAATCCAAAAATTCAATTTACTATGGAACTGGAGTCAAATAACTCATTAGCTTTCTTAGATATTTTGGTTATCCGTAAACCCAATAACACCTTGAGTCATACAGTGTATCGTAAGGCAACACATACTGACAGATATCTGAACGGAGATTCTCATCATCCCCCTTCACAGTTAGCTACCGTGTCTAAATCTTTGTTGCAGAGAGCACGAGGAATCTGTGACGAGGAGCACCTGGCTGGGGAGCTGCAGCATGTCAAGCAGGTTCTACGTGCAAACAAGCTGCAAGTTCCACGCCCCCGTCGCAGAGACCGTGTGAAACCACCCACAGTTGAGCGCCTCCCTGCAGTACTACCTTATGTGAAAGGAGTCACTGACAAGATTGGCTATATCCTGAAACGGGCTTCCATAAAAACTTATTTTAAGCCACTCAAAAGGATAAGTCAGTTCTTACCACCTGTCAAGTGCCAGATCCCTCTACAAGATGCAGGAGTTTATAAACTTGACTGTGACTGTGGTCTCTCTTATATTGGGCAAACAAAGAGATCCATAAGAACTCGGGTCAAAGAACACATAGCTGATGTGAAGCACCGCCGCCACACTAAGTCTGCAGTCTGTGAACATAGTCAGGACCGCTCCCGCCATAACATTAGGTTTGATAAACCTCAAGTCCTCGCAAAGGAACACCGATACCTGCCTAGAATGGTACGCGAGGCTATTGAAATCAAAAAACACAAAAATTTCAATAGAGAGGATGGCTGGGTATTACCATCAAGCTGGGATCCTGTTATAAACATAATTAAAAATAAATCCAAAGAGACCACCACAAGACTGCATGATACTGTGAGCACTTATTGTATAGATTTGACCCACAATAATAATGGTTAAAGATAATTTTATAAATCAAAAATCTTTTAGTAAGCCGCATCTAAAATTAAAAATCAATATTAATTTAGCATCATGTCCCCTGAGTTTTCTTGCCGGATCTTTCTCAGTGTGGCCGCGTTCCGATCCGGTGGTAGTATATTTGTTTTGTTAGTTTTAAATCAACAAATTGTAATAATAATTGCTACAAATTTAATAATTAATAATTACTAACCATAAACAATATAATTTTTCATATAGATTCATTCTCTTCTTACACTGGCAATAAATTTGTACTAAAATGTGGGTAACAATTTAATAAGTTTATAACTATTTTCTGTATCGGGTAGATAATTGTAAATGTCTGTAATAACGATTACTTGTTGGACGTGAGACACCTTAGTCCGCCCGTGACCATGAATGCTGCAAAGTGTTCGAAACGTCGGGCAATCATAAATCAAATACAAACGCGATATAATCCGTAAAAGTAGTTTTATTTACAATCAGGTAACTTGTTGATTATAGGGAATTTTTTTAAAAGCAACTGTAAGAGTTTTTGCCTTATTGCTATTAATATAGTTGTAGGGACTCGTGGGACCTGTCACAACAATCTGTTTCTCCAACTATTAGAAATGTTACAACAGCCCTTAACTATCAATTCTGTTTTGAAATTGAATTGTTATATAAGATGTTGATATGTATATACGCAACAAATATATCGCATAAAACCAAGAAAATGTTTAAAAATATGTTATTAATCATTTATTCATATTTATAATAAAAATGAAGATCCGTAACATACTTGTGTATCATGTTTAATTATCTATCTTGTAATTTAAAAAAAATGCAGTATGAAATCTTGTCTATTTATCTAAATTTATTGAACACAACTAGTGAAATCCATTGCGTAGCTAAGTTCCCGCTATTTATTAAATTATGAGTCAAATCAAATTTCAATCCTATAGGAAATTATTTCCTAGTGTAAGTATGATGTAATGTAAGTCCCATGTAACTAAGTAAGTGTATCATGTAAGTCCCACTGTCAGGCCTCCTCCACAAAGGAAGAAAAATTGACCTACTATATCGCGCTGGTCAGTTGTGTTGGCATAGCGATTTATTTCGAGGTTTCCTTCTCTCATGTTAGTGATATCTGCATATGACATCCCTTAATCATTTTTTACGATAGACACGAGCTAGGGAATGGGCGGTGAATTGTATTCTTACTCCGTCACCACACGAAAAATGGTGTATATAAGCATTAAGATTGACATTGGAATCGTATTGATAACAGAAAGGGATAAAAGTTAATTTGAAGAATAAGGTTAAAATTAATCAAGTAATTGAAACAAACCACAACAAAACACATTTTTGTTTGTTTCAAGATTCCAATATAGTGGTATCAGGAATTATAATCGAGTGTTAATACCCACTATAAGAAATAAAAAAAGATCAGGAGTTACAAATCACATAATTAATATATATATATATATATATATTGGTAATACCACAAATATTTTAGCAGGAATATTTTGGTTGCACGATTATACTATTATCCGTCCAATATTTGCTATATTAATTTTTATTATTTTAAAAATCCATCGATCCACCAGGCGGTAGACGTCCACACAAGAAAGCCACGTAGAACATTCCTCTACTAGTTGCATCCAACGGTTCCCTGCGACTTTCAAGCTGTCGTCAATCCATCTAGTAGAGGGTCGCCCCATACAGCATCTTCCGATTCGTGGTCTCTACTCAAGAATCTTTCTTCCCTAAAGATTGTAGGTTCCACGAGGAACATAGCTTGCATTACCATTGTAATGTGTTAATTTATTGGGCTGTGGCGGTTAGACCCGTTCTTTTACGAATTTCCATATTTCGGTTTTTGTCACTTAGAGAAATACCGCGCACTCTCTAAGAGTAGGTGTTCTAAGTTTTCTTCAGCCGATTCTTAAGATTCCCACAGGCAAGCAACGGGTTATGGCAATTGTAATCTATCCCGACATCATACGGGTAATTTTTAAAATAGCACTTTGTTTTAAGCAATAATTTATGGTTCATACCTACATATCACCTGGAAACGTTATGATCTTCAACTGTACGTTTCCTGATCATATCACCCACGTATGTGCAAGCTCTGAAGTAAACTACCTGCTCCTGTATTTCCCAAACATTATGACATGTCTTTTTTTAAACGAGTTTTAACAAGAGTAGTTTCTTCACAGTAGACAACGGCCTGGCTGTGCCTCTGGTATTGCAAAGGTCCATGTGCGGCAGTATCACTTACCATCGGGTGTGTTGCTTGCTCGTTTGCCACCATTGGCAATAAAAAAAATCTTGTATCTCAGAATGACTTTACAAACATACAAGTAATGGGCGAATAACCCAGTCTTATATCAAATCATGACACTTGGAATGCAATCCTAGAGCGCTAGATCATTTCCACAATCAAATATAGTAAAGGAAAAGTTAGATTAGTTTTCAAGCTTAATTGAATCTCGTAACGAACGAGCGCCTTTTGAATGACTTGTAAATTAATCTCCTAATATACAAGATCAACAAGAAAGTATACCTGTTGTAAAAAAGGAAGTGTATTGGATTTACGGGTGCCGTTTCGCAATTCAATTACTGCTTGAAATGTGTATTTTAACAGCATTTGTGTAGATCCTACTTCGTTACCCTGAAAAGTACATATATGATGTAGTATTAGATATTCAAATGATCGAGTCGAGGCAAGCTATGTACCTACTTATTAAAATGTTTCACTTTTCAGAAGTTGGCTTACCGACTTCTGATGACATATACGTTCAGAATTTTTACATTTAACACCAGATTTTAAAGTTATAAAAATGAAAAAGGCCTATCTCTATGTTTAAACTTATATGTATGCTTTAAACCATAAAAGTGCTTTGATGCGAAACTTGTCAAGACTCTGAAGTTATAAAGACCTCAAATGAAGATGAACGTTAAAAATATGCGACGTTAAAAATATTAACGTAGTCAACGTTAGGGATTCAGTTTCATCCTATAAATTGCGTGCTTATAGTCTCTGAAATAAACTTTCTGCTCTGATCTTTCTCTAATAAAATAATATATATAATAAAATAATATTTATAATAAAATAATATAGGCGGGCATCTTTGTTGTTGTTTAGTTTAATGATTACCATGTATGCAATTGTACAAGGAAAAGCGAAATAAAAATCTATGTAAACCTTATGCCAGCATAGTATATTAGAATAATTTTTTACATCTCTCTAGAGAAGACGAGCGATCAAAAGTGGGACTCAATAAGGACAAGATGAAGAAAATAATTTTAAAACTATGCTGATATAGTTTGATTTAATGTTTAAGAAAGCTGGTTCACTGTATAATATTCTAAAATAACTTACAAATAGCTAGCCAAGCTCGAGTGGAGTTTTCTGCCTCAAGCGTGTTGGTTAGTAGGTTCTCAGATACATAATTTAGTTTAGAACTTCAACCCGAGCATATAACCTGATCCGGTGAATGGAGGAAACTTATTACTGTATTATGTGAAACTTATTCTTGCTTGTCTTGTTATCTCAATCAATTTAACAAGAAGCTGTCGAGGCATTCCATGTATACAACACTTAATTGTGAATAATTAATGAAATGAAATGGTATCGCATATCTTATTTATATTAATTAAGGTATATTATACTTTCATTGGTTATTACATATGGTCATTATTATCACGTTTTAAATAGTTATGTATCTAAACGCTTCTAATAGAGCCGAGCTACTAATTCATCTGCCGGTCGTATTTCTCTTCAACCACCCGTTCTTCTGGCTCTCTATACGTTGTCAGTGTCAAATTTTAAAGTGTGTATATACACAATAAACATTTCCTATGACATCATTTTCTCAAATTTAATAATGATTTTTAAACTATGTGGTAATTATCGGTATATATCATTCATTATTTTTAGAGCAACACTGGGAGAAATCCAATTACGTAATATTGACGCTCCAATAACTCTATTTTAATGAATAGTCCGTAATAATGGATTATTGTTTCTATTAATCATTATATTGATGGTATATATTATGTTGCAATAAAGATACGCCATATAGATGCCACTTCTGTTAAATGATATCCTTACAAATGAATAAAAAATAGAAAATCCAATAATATACATGTATGTATATAACTCAAGTGCCAATTTTACATCTTAAAAAATCGTGGAAGTGCAAAGTTTATTAAAAGTTTTAAGAAGAAAAAGATATATTGCGTACCTAGTTTGCAAAATTCTCAAAAGGCTAAATCATCATCATCATCATCTTGCTCTTATCCCAATTACTTGGGGTCGACGCAATATGTTATCTGTTTTGACATATTGCAAAAAGTTTCGGCAATGACTTTTATGACCGGCCGCCTGCCTGACGTCAACCCTCCTTGGGAATGTAATCGTTGACCCAAATGGTACCAGATGGAGTTGGTCTGGGTCAATCTAGGCCTCTTAGTCGTCTTTTACGACACCCACGAGCAAAGCAACGGTTGGTAGTATTCGAAGCCGCTACCACACAGCCGGCTAAATAATATTATAAATGTGAAAGTATAACGATGTAATTATTTTGAAATATCTCTTTAAAAAAAAATGCTTTTTCTTCTCTTTTTTAGTTTATAGACGTTGTACACTAAGCATTAGTACTCTCCACAGTATATACTGGTCCAATAGTTTGTATACAATTTTATTTATGTTTAGCTAATACTTATACTCGTTCCAACCATTTATTTTACTTTTGACACATGCTTTAGGACGTAACTGTTTCATTATACGCAATTATTAACTTTGAAACGAGTGAACAGAGAAATATATAAACTGCCTAATAATATTTATATATCTTAATTATTACCCACTAAATACATTAATATGCCGTAAATAGCTCTATTCATAAAATTTAAGTGATAATTCATTTCCGTTATAAAAAAAGTTACGTTCTATCGCATCTAGTGACAGGATCAAAAGTATTCGGTGCAAAACTAATGAATCGCAAATAATCGATTACACTTATTTGCAGTTAAGTCAGCTGACAACTGAGTTTTGAATTGTTGTAATAGACAACACGTTAAAATTATATCAGGGAGATATAAAAATCTTCTCATCATACCTATAACATGAAATAAAACAACCAAAATATTTTAATATTATTTTATTATAACGAATCGTCGGATTCTTCATACGAACTCGAATCGTCGCTTGAATCATCTGCAGTGTTTATTATTAACTCTTGTGTAGGTATGTTGTCAAATTCAATTTCCCGATCCCAATCAGAGAATATTATATTTTTTGTCTTGTTGACGACACTCGCCCAGTTTTCAGGCGTCACACTAGCACATGCGTTTTTTAAAAGTTCAAGCATTTTATTTGCTGTGAAAGGAGGAGTTGTATTGTTTCTTGCGGCGTGTCCTTTGACTTGTGCCCAGATCATTTCAATTGGATTATATTGACAGTGGTACGGAGGAATTCTGATTACAACATGCCCATATTCTGCTGCCATTTCGTCGATGACATATCGTTTTGGCTGCTTTTTACTTTTTAATATTTTAAGTAATTCTACTTTTAGTAGGGATTCGTCCACATCTTCCCCATTATCACGAAGCCAGTTTATAATCTCGTGTTTTTTGTTGGCCTGTGTTGGCATTTTATTAATTTGGCGAGAGTGATAAGGTGCATTATCAATAAATATTGTTGATGGCTCTTCAAGTGATGTAAGCATTTCTCTGAACCACTTTTCATACACGTCCGCATTCATCTCCTCATGATAGTCTCCTGTTTTTTTTGATTTGAACGCTAACAGAGCGTCTGATACAAATCCCTTTGTAGTTCCCGCATGGCAAATGATGAGGCGTTCACCTTTCCCCATTGGCACTGCAGAAGTAGAAGCAGCAGTATCGTCAGTCCAACCTTTTGGTATGGAATGATTGGCATTGAGCCAAGTTTCATCTGTGAAAACGACATTCGACCAGTCTTCTATTTTCTTCGCTTGTCTTAAAAATTCACAGCGAGACAAGGCTATATCACGACGTTCCATTAAAATTTTTCTTTTGTCGGATTTCTTATATAAGAACCCGATTTGGTGCAGCACCTTTGACAAGGAAGATTTTTGACCACGAAACAAGCCACAATTTCGTAGAGACGCTGCTAATTTTTTCAAAGTAGGAATCTCTTTGCTTGTGTAATAATTGTATATATGACGACGAATAGCATCAGTATCAAAACTGTCAATTGCTGTCACTTTACGGGGCTGACGTTTTTTCTTAGGCGTAGATAGCTTGTTCTGTTCAATACCACTACTACCATAGGCTTCTTTAGTGATTTTCGCCACCGTTGGAGCACTAATACCTAATGCTGCTGCAACACGGTCTCTAACTTGGGTTACTGGTATAAGGAATCCGCCATTGCGGCTTTCCTTTTCAAAAAATTCACGAAGCCGCAGCACTAACTCTCTGGATTGTCCTTTAAGCACCATACCTTTCGGCATTTTGCAAGTAAAATCTTACTGGGAGGAACGATACGCTCAACTCAATCAAAGTAAGAAATATGAAATCAATTCGGTGGAATATAAATACTCAACACAGCGTATGAAAAATATGAAAGAGCACTCAGCGAACAGAAATGTGACTAGCACGGGAGTCTTGTTGCGAATGACAGACAACACAACAAAATGGCGTCGCCGGCGCGCCGTTCAGTGTTGCCAATTCGGCTTAAAAAAAAGGGGTAGGCTGGATGAGAAAATTAGTGATTTACTACCGCAGACGAGGGCGCCATTGTCTCTAAGTAAAGTTTGGAGCAGCGGACCCCGCTTAATGGAAAAATGCTTCATAAAGTAGTTATTTTTTATTTTGCAAAGTACAAAGTAAAATATTTTGGGTTAAATTCAGTCCGAATTAGTGGGTATGCAAAAATTAATGTGCCCAAATAACAAATATATTTACAGAAGTGAAGTTTTTAAATAATATGAAATATGTATTTAAGCAAAAATAAAATATCCGTGTTAAATCGATTAAAAGTTCTTCCTGACTAAAATCGATTATTACAAAACATAGTATCCGTAATACATTGGTACAACACTAATTGATCAGAATTCGACCTGCCAAAAGTAAAATAAATGGTTGGAACGAGTATAAGTATATTAGTAGTATTACCTACGTATCTCCCTTAGTTCATCATCATCATTTCAGCTCATATACTACCCACTGTTGGGCTCGAGCCTCCTCCACGGTATGAGGGAAGTGGATTTTACTATACCGTGCTAGTCAGGCAGGCTGGTATTTTTTTTTTATTTTTTTTTTATGGGTGGGCTATGGTAAGCGCACGCGCGGTCCAGTCCATCCGGGGCGATGAAAGGACGGCGCGCGGGCTCATAACCCACGCGTACCTACGTCACCTCGTTGTTGGGCCGACCACCGGAGCAGATGTGTCTTGTCGTCAGTGGTCGGCCTGATGGAATACCCTTTCGGGTAACCTCACCTCTCGTCGCTGGTCCCAGGAGGGACGTCGGTCGCCGACGCGCGGTTATCCTCCCTGCGGGTGACGGACAATTTCCCGGTCCGATCAGCCGCGGCCTCGGCTAGGGCGGCATTAGGCGCAGATACTCGCGCCTGCGCCGCCCGAATCGCCGGCGGCGGAACGTGTCGCCGAATAGGAGCTCTACTCGCACACGATCCACCGCCTCCTTCCGTGAGATTACGGCCTCACAGAAGGCGGCGACCGCGTCCCAGTTCCTGACGCTGACAAGCATCTCCCTGGCGATGGTCGGCAGAGCCAGATCAGGCAGGTTGGCATATAGTTTTATTTCCAGTTTTCCTTCTCTTGCATAGATGTTATATGCGTATTATATTCCTTAGTCGTCTTTTACGACATCCACGGGCAAGATTGAAAGAGGTGAATTGTATTCTTACACCGTCACTGCACGAAAAGTCCCTTAGTTGGCATTTAGTATTTATGCGATAAAGGAAGGAGGTGGTAACATATTGTTACTTTAATCCGTAACATGAATTTAAATAAATAAGAGGAAATTCGAAACACCTTTGAAATCAGAGAATATAGTTGTTGATCTTATTTGTATTCGTATACATAAACCGTTTATCTAAACGGATTTAACTGTTGACAGAGGTAAACATGAAATATGTATCCTTGCAACCCACTCAGTAAATATCACATGTTACCACGCCATAGCCTTCTATGATTTTTTGGCAAATAATTTGTTATTACAAAAATGGAGCTAATAACTTCATTACTAATCGCATTAATCATAATATTATTTATGTAGAGTATGAGTAATGTAACTTATTTCAGAATTATAAAGGCTTTATTTTTATATTAAAATTACTATATACGCACATCATCATCATTATCATCATCGCAGCCCACATACGTCCCACTGTTGGGCTCGGGCCTCCTCCATAATGAGAGGGAATATGACCTACTATACCATGCTGGTCAGACATTTTTGTATAGGGTTTCATTTCAAGTTTTCTTTCTTTTTGGGGCAAAATGACGTTCAAAAAATGCGTTACATATACATACATACATACATGCAGATGAAAAAACGAATAAAAAGCGTCTTAGAAATATACATTACGATCGAATTTCGACTACTAGGTAATTATTAGTATCTATTTAGATAGGTTAGCATTTAATCTTCTAACCGTACTTAATATATGGAATCGCAATAGTAGCCACACATCAGGGAATCACATTGCTAAATCCATTTGAATGTGAACGCTCAAATACCTACTACATTTATCGAAACTTCGGTTGCCCAAAGGTAATTTTGTTGGGTCGAGATAATTTTGATGTGAATAAATAATTATATATACGAAGTTTTGATGTGATACGCCCACATTAAAAATAAATTTTACTAAATATAGACGCTTCTATGTTATTATCTTTAGGATAATTAATTGCCCGGTAGCTATTATGGCATTATAACCTGTTGGGTAGGCATAACTCTAAAAGTAATTGGTAGACTTTTTATTCATAATTATTGTATGTAATTTGGGAGGCAGGATGAAAAATTGGCTGCGGCACTCGAGTTCTGCTTGGCATGAGTAGAACAGCGCCATGAACGCGTCGTAATTATCGATATTGATTTGATATCGCCCACAATTAGTAGGACGACAAGATGAAGTATCTCTAAGCTTACTCCCGAAATAAATTTGTGGATGCATACATAAAACGTTTGACAGGTAGGATCAGTTTGCATGGCAAAATAAAATAGTTGATTTTACTACCTTCATTGGAATTTCTAATTTTATATAATATCACTGAATTATTATAAATAGAAAACTACACACGGTCTAATCTTTACTAGAATATACTAAGTAAAGATAGGATGTGTGGTCAGTAAGCACGATATATAGTGTTATAATATCTGGTTGAACGAGCTTTGCTCGGAATATTTTTGTTGTATTTTTGTTGAATTTATTTAGATATATATTAATAAAAATAAAAATTATAATGAAAAAAATACAAAAAATTGCAAAAAGAGAATAATAATAACAGCGAGATTCGATCCGACGCTGTTTGAACGCCAAAACAAAACTAAAAGAATACTAGACAACTTCCCAACTGAGCTATCGTAACTCATGACGTTGACAGCGAAATTTGAATTCATATTCATATTGACCTCAAAACCTCTAGTATGCCAAGTTTCATCAAAATCGTTGGTGCTGTTTCCGAGATCCCGAAAATATATATATATATATACAGTGGATTTCATTAATAACGACCTCGGTTGTAACGACTTTTCGGTTATAGCGACGTCAAACTTGTGTCCCTAGAATTTAAAGCATACTTTCGTAGGAAATTCATTCGGTACTATTCGGTACTAGCAGCTCCGGATATAACGCCTAATTCGGGTATACCGACTTGTTTTTATGAACTATTTGGCATAGATTCCTAGAAAATCCTTGCGGATTTTGCAACTGAGTCGGCAAAGGCACAAAGTCTCATTCATAAGCTTTCACTATTAAGCTTTCTTATCCTTTGTTTATATTCGCAGATGGTCAAATGTTTTATTTGTGTGTAGCGTTACTTAGCATGTGCGTGAAGTTAAAATTATGAATCAGTTACGTAGCTATTTCCAGTGAATGAACAGTGTTTCTTAATTGATTTCGGTTATAGAGACTTCCGGATATAGCGACGATATTAGAGTGGTCCCTCCGCCGTCGTTATAAACGAAATACACTGTGTATATATATATATATATATATATATATATATATAAGAAGGTTACAGGAACATTCCGTTCTCTATACCGTTTGAAAAACTTTCTCCCAGTCACAACCAAAACATCGCTGGTTCAAACCTTAGTCCTTCCTATCATCGATTATGCTGATGTGTGCTACCTAGACCTGAATGCAGATCTACTCAATAAGCTGGACCGACTCTCAACAATTGCATTCGATTCGTTTTTAACCTTCGCAAATACGACCATATAACCACATTTCGCTCTCGTCTCAATTGGTTACCAATTAGACAAAGACGGAGCTTGCGAACTCTTTCTTTACTCTATTCAATTCTTAACTCTCCTAATGCCCCTTCCTATTTAAAACCAAAGTTTCAATTTCTTTCTACCACTCATGACCGTACTCTTCGTTCCTCAAAAAATCTTCTTCTTCACTGTCCCTCTCATTCTTCTAGTCTGGTGCATTCCTCCTTTGATATCCAGGCTATTCTTCTGTGGAATGCATTACCTCTAGACATCAGAATGGCTGCTAGTCGTGACATTTTCAAGGCTAAAGTTAAATGACTTTATTCAGATTTTCTGACGGAGTCAACTCATCTGTGACGGCTCACATCCATTTTCATGTATGTATGTATGTATACCTATGTATATATGTATTTATATAGTATATGTGTATTCATATTTATATGTTTGTATCATTTGGTAATTATATATAAATTCTGATCTTCAACTATCTGTATTGCACCTGCCTTGAATTATTTCTGCTCCACCCTCGGTCGACTGGTAGAGAATGCCTAAGGCATTAAGTCCGCCGTGTACCTTTGTTTGTGCAAAAGTTTTAAAATAAAATAAAATATATATATATATATATTTTGCTCGTTTAAAGATATAAGATAAGTCGTAAGACGATCTGGGCTCAGTTGATGTAGTATAATAATTATATTTAAACAATCCCAAAGCCCTTATTTCGCAAATATTTTATAAATAATGATTATAAGTTGCAATAATTTTATAAATAAGAATTATAATAATTAGTTATTGTATATCTTTAAAGAATAAGATATTTTTTTCATTAACAAATTGCAAAATTTTTAACATATTTTTTATATTTATCAGTCTTTAAATTGCTAATACAAAAAAAATTGCTTTGTAAAATAAGAACGTAATAGACGTTATCTTAAACACACGAACGTATATTGGATCACGTACCATGTAGGATTCTTTAAGCAGTAAGTAGTCTTAAAGATAATTCTATTCTGCTTATTTTATAAATGCAAAAGATTTTGAGGATGTTCTCTCCTTTTAAATAAAACTACTTTATGGATTTTATCGCGTTTGTATTTGATTTTTGATTGCCCGACGTTTCGAACACTTTGCAGCGTTTATGGTCATGGGCGGACTAAGATGTCTTACGTCCAACAAGTCATCGTTATTACAGAAAATTTATAATTATCTACCCGATACAGAAAATTAGTTATCAAATATTGACCCACATTTAGATACACATTTATTGCCAGTGCAAGAAGAAAATGATTCTATATGAAAAAATTACGTTGTTTATGGTTAGTTGTTTTTAACATTAAAATTAATAGTAATTAATTTTAATGTTAAAAACAACTAACCACAATTAAGACCTTTTTTTTTTTTTTTGTGTGGATGGGTCGCGGTCGGTGCGCCTCCGCACCACTCCGTCCGGGGCGACAGAGGGGCTTAAGCACGCAACTCCCGCGACCCACCCAAAAACCACGTCGCCTTCGTCGTTGGGCCGACCACTGGAGCAGCGTTAACTTGTCGTCAGTGGTCGGCCCGACGGAATACCCCCTATCGGGGTACCCTCCCATCGACCGACGTCCCCCCCTCGGGGAGGACGTCGGTATTTCCTCGCGCGGTCGGCCTCTCGGCGGGTGACGGACTAATCCCCGGTCACGTCACCCACGGCCTCGGCTAGGGCGGCATGAGGCGCAGATAGTTGCGCCTACGCCGCCCCAGTCGCCGGCGGCGGATCTCCTCATCGAGGCTGCGCTCCTCGCGCAGGCGATCCGCCGCCTCCTTCCGCGAGATCACTGTCTCGCAGAAGGCTGCGACTGCGTCCCAATTCCCGACGCTGTCGACCATCGCCCTAGCGATAGCCGGCAGCGTCAGGTCCGTACCGATGATTGCGACGAGTTCACAGCGTTGCACTACCCAAGCCCCGCAGGCCTCGAGCGTATGGCGCGCAGTGTCCTCGTCGCAATCGCAGTGGTGGCAGGACGGTGTACTCTCCCTCCTAACGACCTTGTGCAGGTATTTGGCGAAGCACCCATGCCCCGTCAAAACCTGCACCAGTCGGAAGGAGAGCACCCCGTGCCGCCTCTCCAACCACTGCATCAGCACCGGCCGGAAGGCCTCCACGGTTCGCACCCCGAACCGAGGCCTCTCCAGCCGGACTGCCCAACGGGCGATGACGTCTCGGCGGGCGTCGACGCGCCAGGCGGTGAGATCCCTTAACGAGACCACACCGCCCTCCGCTCGCACCCCCGTTACTGGACCCGGAGGGACCACGACGAGGGGAGGCAGCGGCGAAGCCGCGATGGGCGCAGCCGGCGCCACGGGCGCAGACGATGGGCCCGCCCTCACTGGCGCGACCCGTTTCGGCGGCGGGGCCGGCGCCGGCGGCACAGCCGGCACCAGGCGCTCGAATTGAGACCGCAGGTCAGCCACGTCCTTGGCCAACCCGCGGTTCTCTCTCCGCACCGCCGAAAGTTCCGTCTCCAGCCTGCGGTTTCGCTCCCGCAAGCCGGAGACCTCCTCACTTAGGCGAGCGTTTGCGGCCTGAAGGGCCGCCACCTCGCCTCCCTGGTCGGCCGGACACGGCGTCACCGGTCTGGTCGCCACCGCACCTCCCCGACCCCTGCGCCCCCGGCGCGCGGTCGCAACTTTGGGGGATGCCTGATGGTATCGCTCCCCTCCGATTCGGATTCGGAGCTGCCACCCTTTGGCAGGGGGCGCTTCCAATCCCTCGTCGGGGGGCGGGCCTCCTCCCTTCCCCTCCTAGGACTTAGGGCCGCCGTTAGAGCGGCCCCCCCATCGATCACCTCCTTATCGGCACTCCTAACACCGACCTCCCTATCCACCATCCCGGACGACCCACCAACCATCATCCCGGACGGCCCTGCTGCACGCTCAGCATTCCTCTCCCTATCCTTATCCTCCCCTCCATCTCCCTTCTTCTGGCCGACCCGCGGCCCTTCGTCGTCAGACGGCTCTGCGGTCTCACCGCCCTCGTCCGTGGACATCTCCTCCGCCGCATCCGAGTGCTGTAACGGCCCTGCAGCATCCTGCGACGGCTCTGCGGCTGTGCCGCTCTCGTCGCTCGACAGCGAGATTCTTAAGCTGTCGCTCAGACGTGAGTCACTTCGCTCTGAGCCGGAGTCACTCCCTCCTTCCAACTTGGACGGTCCTGCGGCCCTGCCGCCATCGTCCCGCGACGGTTCTGCGGCTGATCCGCCCTCGTCGCTCGTCAGGCTCGAGCTGTCCCTCGAAGGTAATTAAGACCTAACAAATTATTTAGTATACTACCACCGGATCGGAACACGGCCACGCTGAGAAAGTTCTCTCTTGTTTCTTATAACTTTTTATAGTAATCAACATTATCATCAACATCTCGGCTGCTATTTGTCCTATTGCTGGACTCAATTCTCCATAGTCGGAAGGAAATTGATCTAATATACCACGCAGAACAAAAGTTATAATTAGATTAGAAGTTCAGAAGTAGTAGATCAGAAGTTATAATATACTAGTAACCGGCCTCGCTTCGCTTCGGTTTCTTACCCGCATAGTTCCCGTGCCCGCGGGAATACCGGGATAAAATATAGCCTATGTTACGTATACTATCAGGTAGTATATTATAGCCCCTTTGCATTGATGAAAGAATTTTTGAAATAGATTCGGTGGATCAAGCGTGAAAACGTAACAAACAAACAAACTTACTTTCGCATTTATAATACTAGTAAAGATTATAAGTATAGGTTTTTATTTCAATTTTAAATTATCATCTTCAGCGCGTTAATGTTATTTTAAATTCAACTATTTTATTCTGTATAAGCACCGCGACGGCACTTGCATATTGTCATTTTTTTACATTTTAACTTAAATTACTACCGGATCGGAACGCGACCGCACTGAGAACATCCGGCAAGAAACTCAGTGTGATTGTGCTCTTTATAATTTATTTACTAGTTTCTTTTTTAATAAAATTACATATAACAACATGCCTATTAATAGCTCCAGTAATGCCTTTCGAACCATGATATAGTTATAAATATAATGAAAAAGGTGACGCGGGTGCCGCTTGCGAGTTAACCACTAGAGCAGCCGTCATTTGCATACCATATCCCTTAGCCGTTCCTTTACGATACTCAAGGATAAGAAAAAGAGGTGGTAAATTGTATTCTTACTCCTTCACCATACAGCTCATAAGTCAGAATATAATATATATACATTATTTGCATACATGACTAAAATATAGTGACAATTATGTGTATTAGATTCATGTTTTCATATCCACAGTCGGAATGCAAGGGTACAATACCCCAAACATGGCTATTGGGAAAACACCACACTTGATAGGCGGCTTTTTAGTATGCGATTACCTACTTTACTGGCGATCCCTCAACCAGTGTTTATGACGTTCACAAGAAAGTAAGGGGTGATAATAAATTATATTCTTAACCTGGCACCCTAAGAGGTTAATTGATAAACCACACGTTGAAATGTTATCTTGGTATTTCCTACAAAATTAATTTAGGTACGTAAAGAAAATACATAATATTTATTATACTCTATTATGTCAAAATAGGAAACTCTAAGGACATATAAATTGGATAAAACATCGTAAAAACGGCAGAGTACCATTGAATGTAGGTATAGTATAGGACTGTTAGAGAGGAACATTCCTGCGAGGAGGCCCAAATCAAACAATGAACAGGAATAGGCTTAGGAATTCTAGTATGGATTCAAGCATCGCATAACTATAAACAAAATTATATAATTAAAATATAAAAATAAAGAATGTATTCATGTACTCTAGAATAAAAATCCACTAATAACAATGATTATTTAAATATAATTCTATTGAATAAATTAGTCGGTTCTTATAATGTTAGTGAAATGTTATTATGAAATAATATGTATATTTCTGGCCGCAAATATAAATAAACTGTATTAAATTAGGGCTATAAATATAAATATTTACTGTCACGTCTTGAAATTATTGGTTTACAAGTGAAAAAGCTACAAATAAACAATGAAATCTCTGATTTTCCTATTGTTTGCTGAGGCGCCAGATACAATTTCCTTCGAAAATTGGCAGTAACAAGGCAAATTGTGTTGTACTACCATTTTCGTTCCAAATACGCTATTTCATCACAAACCTATATTTTATTATCCGACTAAGCTGAAATGAAAAGTAGGACTTTCACCGGTATGTCGTATATGTTCCATTATTCCTTTATAACTTCTAAACTATTTATTATAATGCGACAAAGGTTATATTGTTAGAAGCATTTAACTCCTATCTAGCTATGCCTATCTAACTAAAGTAAATTTAACACTCAAGATATAAGTCTTGGATTAACATAAAATGTTTTTAAACCATGCCGCATTGAGTGTTAAAATAAAAGGCTTAATCAACAGATTTGAAACATCTACATAATATTAAATATATATTGATTGATGCTATTTTGTTTATTCCTTCCATAATTGCACAAAATCAAATGAGCCAAAAACGTAAAGCATTCTAAGTTAATATTTTGCGTATGATTATACGGTATTGTCTTTAAAAACTCCTTACATTTAAATAAGACTAGGGTCTTATTTAAATGTAAGGAGTTTAGGTTTAGTTAGCTGTTAATTATTAATATACAAATAGGTACAAAAACTACAACACGACTATTAAATCGCATTTTTAATATTCAACGAAGCGAGATTCAGGACAGAGCCGTAGTCGTGAAGACAAAAAAATGATAGATGCACTTAAACCGTCGCCACATAGAAGTTCATTTTCTTTAGCCTAATTTTTTTGCCATTATAAAATCAACATCATTTTAGCTCATATACATCTCATTGCTGGGCTTGAATCATCTGAACAACTTACTGAAAGTTGATCTACTATATCACGATGATCAGACGTGTTGGTATAGGGTTATATATCAAATTTTCCTTCCCTTACCTAAATTTAATCTGCGTATCATATGCCTTAGTAGTCTTTGACAACACCCACGAGTAGAAAAGGGATGTGTGATTTGTATTCAAGTCGTATACGCCATGCTGCTTGGCTCAATCTTCCTCGAGAAAATTAGCTAACACTACTCACTCGACGCTGATCAGACATTGGCATAGTTTTTATATCGATTTTCCCTTCTCTGGCATCTGTATATTCCTTAGTCATACTTTACGACTCTCAAGGTTAAGAAAGTATGTGGGTGGTTGGTATGTGAAGGCGGCTACGAGTATTAACCAATATTATGCGTGTGGTGACGGAGTAAGAATACAATTCACCACACCTTCTCTTGCCCATCAGTGTCGTAAAAGACGATTAAGGGATATAATATGCATATAATATCTATGCAAGAGAAGGAATACTCGTAATAAAACCCTACCAACACACCTGACCAGCGTGGTGTAGTAGATTAATTTCCTTCTCATAGTGTGGGGGCCCGAGCCCAACAGTGGGACATGTATGAGCCAAGATGATGATGATAATATAGAATTCTAACAATTATACTCTTGTATGTTTATACAAAATACGTAAAACGTCCAACAAGTCATCGTTATTATAGATATTACTATCTACCTACTACAGAATTAGTTATAAAATTTTAATACATATTTATTGCTAGTCCAAATAGATAATGATTCTATTTAAAAAAAATATATTGTTTTTGGTCAGTAATTATAAAACATTAATTTTGTAGTAATTACCATGGTCTCTGGGTTTACTTGCCAGATCTTTCTCAGTGTGGGCGCGTTTCGATCCGCCAGTAGTATATTAGATTTTGTTAAGTTTTAATTGCTCAATGATCTCAGCAGGGTATCCCAACTAGTGGATTTGCGAATGAACATGGACAAGAAGAAAGTCATGTCAAATGCCCATGTCATTCCTGTAACGGTCCTAGTTGGCAATGCGATTCTCGAAGTTGTCGATCATTATGTTTACCTAGGACAAACAGTCCAGTTAGGTAGATCCAATTTCGAGAAAGCGATCAGCCGACGAATCCAACTCGGTTGAGCAGCGTTCGGGAAATTTAAGAGGATCTTCTCGTCCAACATACCTAAGTGTCTGAAAACACAGGTCTACGACCAGTGTGTGTTACCAGTGATGACTTACGGCACAGAAACGTGGTCTCTAAATGTAGACCTCATAACAAGGCTCAAAATCGTTTAGCGTGTTATGGAACGGGTTATGCTCGGGATATCTCTGCGAGATAGAATCCGAAATACGGAAATCCGCAAAAGACCGGGTTTAACCGACATAGCACGAAGAATAATCACGCTGAAGTGGCAATGGGCAGGCCACATCGCTCGACGAACTGATAACCACTGGGGAAGAAAGGTTCTCGAGTGGCGACCACGTATCGGACGACGCAGTGTAGGACGCCCCCCCACCAGGTGGACCGACGACCTGGTGAAAGTTGCTGGGCGTCGTTGGATGCAGACGGCACAGAACCGCATTTTGTGGCGTAACATGAGGGAGGCCTACGTCCAGCAGTGGACGGCGATAGGCTGAAATGATGATGATGAAGTTTTAATTGATAATTTTTAACTCAAGTTTAATTTATATTGTGTAATACGAAGTTTAATTTATAATGTGTAATACTCGTAAACATCACGAATCTATTTTATTTATTTCAAGCTAAAGCTAAAAATGTTTATGTTGAACTTATACCTATAATGTAGTTTGTTGAAATCTTTGCAACACATGACATTTGCCTCCTGGGAAATTAAAAGATTTTATTAACTTGAGTTTTCCGTGATGGTTAATGGAATGAAATTGATTTGTTTTATTATATTGCTTCGTACGCGTAAAATTTTCAACTCATTATATGATTTATTATTATGTCTGTCTGTTTGTCTGTTCTGTTGTCTGTTTCATTTCTCTCTTAACCTAATTCCCTGATTACAAACAATTCCAAGTCAAAGGAATTCAATAACTGGAGAATGTAGAAAAGGCGCTATCACTCAAAGGATTAAAGGACCCGTGGATCAGAAATTAGGCTTCGAGATAACATTCAGGCTTTGGCACAGTAGGCAAGAGGGCGCTGAAGTTCTTTTTTCGTGGTTTCCCCATAGGGCTGGGGCTCACAGTGATTACTATTGGTCTAGAAAATACTTTGGGAGGTGGTGATGATCATGGACACCACTGAATTACAATAGCTTGGTGGGTACGGTTGTATAAATATCTTTCAAAAAAATATGACAACAGTTCATAATTGTTATCAACTTCTATTTATTATTTAAATTTAATAAATGTAGATTGGTCCACTCTAAAAAAAAATTCTAAAGTTTACACAGAAGAAAGCGGGATCAAATGGTAATTACGAAAATGATACAAAAAAAGGATACAGTTAGGTATATATTTTAAAAGCTCCCGAGGACATAATTTCCTTGCACATAAAGTATTGTTCAATCTTATTGCTAAAAATGCCCGAGGATATTATAAAGATGAATTTAAAATACATTCTGTACTGTTATTTACTTTTTTTTTTCTCGGGGATTGGCCAGCATTATAATATAGCTTTCATTAAGTGTAGTAGCAATGAAAGTATCTAGATAACCAAAATGGTACTAGAAAAAGTGACACAATAAATGTTATTCTAATTTTGCTAAAAGTATAATTATTGGAAAGGATAATTCTTTATTTTGTTCCAAAGATATATTATTTGTGTATCCAGAAAATCAACATCTTCTCAGCTCTAACACATTGCACTGCTGGGGTTGAGCCTCCTCGGTAACAAGAGGGAAATTGATCTTCTATGCCATGCATATCAGACGTATTGATATAGGATTATATTTCGAGTTTTCCTTCCCTTGCATATCATCATCATCATCATCTTGCTCTTATCCCAATTACTTGGGGTCGACGCAATATGTCATCTGTTTTGAAATAATGCAAAAAGTTTCGGCAATGACTTTTATGACCGGCCGCCTGCCTGACGTCAACCCTCCTTGGGAATATAATCGTTGACCTAAATGGTACCAGATGGAGTTGGTCCGGGTTAATCTAGGGCTCTTAGTCGTCTTTTACGACACCCACGAGCAAAGCAAGGGATGGTAGTATTCGATGCCGCTACCACACAGCATGCAGCTTCCCTTGCATATATGTTATCAATATATCCCTTAGTAGTCTTTAACAACACTCACGGGCAGGTAAAGGGGTGAGTGACTTTTATTCTTATTCCGTTATCACACGGAAAGAACAAGCAACCTATAAAATATTTTGTAAATTTATAAAAGTTAATAATATTTTTTAAATCTTTGCAAGCCACCAAAATATGGTGAACTTCGCTCTCAGTAACTGAATTTGGGCTTATTTCGGTCCTGGATCGTATGGTGACGGAGTAAGAATACAATTCACTACTCCTCGTTTTGCCCGTGGATATCTTAAAAGACGACTAAGAGATATAATATACATATAATATCTGTGTATGAGAAGTAAAACTCGAAATGAAACCCCATACTAACATGTCTGACAAGCATTGTATAGTAGGTCAAATTCTTTGCCATTAAGGAGCAGGCCCGCGCTTAACAGAGGGAAGTATGTGGTTTGCGATGACGATGATGACGGTCCCGGAGACATGGGGGTTATGATCGCGTCATATTTTTCGTAAGTAGAGAGAAAAATGGGCAGCACATTTTATTTTTTTATACGCGGTTTGATTTGATATATGACTTATAAGAGACAGTTAAATTACTGGACCCTTACAACAACCCATCAGAAACAATTTATGTCTTCTTGGTTACTTACGAATAATAGGTTTAAATAATTGTTGTAAAAATTAAATTAGTTTTATTAAGTAAATTTGTTGACGGTTATCTGTCTACAGCCGCGGGCCGGTACGTCCAGGGTAGTACCACACTCTTGTAGAAAATCGACGTCTGAGTAGTAGCAATTTGTTACTGCGCTTTGTTTGGTGAGCAAGAGAGTCGGAAGCCCTACTTTCTGAGGGTGTATTCGTGTGGTGGATTTTGGCAATTGATTTAGTTTCACCAAACCTCATTGCAAGCATTCACACTCGAAGGGAGTGTGAATGCACACTTTCATCGCGGTAGGCAGCATCCTAACACAGATCCATGAGCGGCAGCAACACTTACCATCAGGTGTACTGTTTTCTCGTTGGCACTGTTTGCAATAAAAAAAAATTAATTGAAAAAGGCTTTTGTTAAATTTAGGGGAATAATACTGAATGAATAGTGAAACAACGGGTCATAATGATAACTCAGAGGACGTTGTGACACCAACTTTTATCTGAGGATATACGAACACACACCGCAAAGTCTTATTTATACAGAACATTATTTGCATATACTGAATCTGCAAGCAATATTTTGTAATAATGTGTTTTTGTATTTATTATGTACATAGCGATTATATGTATATAACATATAATTTTCATAAGAACTAGTTAAAAATAAAATAAATAGGACTTCGACAAGAATGGATTGTGAGCATTTGTTGTACAGATTTGACCCGCGATAATATTTAGTTTTCCGTACGGTGACAGAGTATAAATACAACACACCACCCTCTCTCTTAATCATGAATGTCGTACAAGACGACTAAGGGACTAAATATGTATATAACATCTATGCAAGAGAAGAAAATTTGAAAGGAAACCCTAATATTGATATGTCTGACAAGCGTGGTATAGTAGGTCAGTTTTTTTTTTTTCCTATTATGGAGAAGGATTGAGTCCAACAACAATTATTTTATTCGATACTTAGCAAAGTAAAGAATCGAAATTAGAGAGTAGGCGTTCAGAAAATTTTTTTAGAATACTTAGTGAATCTAAGGAACCAATCCTTGTGTCACGGGTGACTTTAAAAATATTTGCTAAGATTTTTATATTTTGCTAAGATCATTGAGCATGGTACCAAGATCCTCTCTTAATTCTGCCATAAAAACACTATCATCTGCAAGTCGAGGGCGAGTGATATATTTGCTGTGGATACTGATAGCAAGTCCGACCCAACGTAAGAGTTTGAAGACATCTTCTGATGTCGTGGTGAACAGTTTTGGAGAGATAATGTATACTTATCTCACTTTTCTGCAATTGTATCAGTTTTGTAATCTTATCGTATCTGAAATACAGACTGACATTGTGGCATTCCTATAAAGATAGTTTAACACTTAGATATAATGATAGGGCATTTGGCACCGCTGTAGAAACTGCAGCTCTGCCCAAGTTTTGACTGAATTGATGTCTTTCTCATTGACTACAAACGCTATAAACAGATCCCGATTCTACTCCTCAGTCTTTTGTATAATCTGCTGAATTAAGCGCATGTGGTCTATGGTTATGTATGATCTATGTGGTATCAATAGAACAATATTGTAATCGCTACGCTTGACAGGTGGGTTGTAAGGTGTTCTACGTTATCCAAGAGAGAACCGCTGTCCGACCTCCTGGTGAGCCCTTAGCTAATTTTTACGACTCGCGGACAAGTAAAGAGTGCCATAATTGTACTGTTATCCCGTCACCAAACGGAAAACTTTGAATTTGCTATAGAGAATTTTCTAAAATATTTTTCAGCATTTGATATTTTAAGATTGCACCTATAGATTTTTTTCTTTTTTTTAATCTATTTTTAAGAGGTCTTGGTTCACAATAATGAAGTGATAATGTCGTTCTCATAATGCTACTACATCATCTGAATATTATAACTACTATTAATGTATCTTTAAAACCTTGATCATATCGTCATTTCAGCAATATATGTCCCACTACTGAAGTCGAGCCACTTTTATATTGATAGGAAATTAATCTACTATATTAAGCTGATCGGATGATTTGGTATAAGAGTTTATTTTGAGTTACGCTGCTTAGGTGTTATCTATTTGCGTATAATGAGAGTTCGTTCCTTACTATGAAAGACAAAACATATACACATACATACACAAATTTCTATTATTCTTTTCTGTTCACCCTTTAGGAATAACGGCATAGTAATAATTAAAAATAATATAACTACCCTTTTAATAAAGGAAGGCTTAAAATGGAATGCCGAGAAGTTCAAAGAAAGTACTGATAACCAAAGTAAAAGAAGCTTTATTGAATTCGTCCAATTGTTTAATTAGGGGTTCCTGTTAGTGATAAATCAAATTATACTGGCTATCACTTTGTAGCTTTGTTCGGTAATTTGTCTTCCTTAGATCTTTTTCACAATGGATATTATATGGATTGTGAAAAAATACCATAATGACGGAATAAATATACACTTTAACACCTCCGTTCTTGAATGTGGGTGTTGTAAAAGGCGACTAAGACAATAATATATGACAATAATATAATATGTAGTAGACACATATGCAAGAAAAGGATCACTCGGAATAGAACTCTATACCAAACCGTTTTAATACAAGCGGAAGTGATGATAATGACGATGACGATGAAAAAAATGTAATATCAATTTTGTACCTATCTTTATACATAAATTTCTTGCGTACGTGTGTAAGTCACTGAACTCCTCCTAAACGGCTGGATCGACGTTGATGAAATTTTTGTGTGTATTCAGGATTCGAGAATGGCTTAGATTAACAATTGGACCCGATAGATGGCGCTTTATTTGAACAGAACAACGTCTCTTGGGTTGGGTAGTATTTATATATATGTATATTTCTCGTGTACGTGTGTATGTCACTGAACTCCTCCTAAACGACTGGACCGATGTTGATGAAATTTTTTGTGTATATACAAGGAGATTTGAGAATGACTTAGATTCACAATTAGATCTGGTAGGTGGCGCTGCGGTCGATTTCAAGGAGAATTCCTTGGGGCAAGAGAGCGGGGTGATGAATTGTTTTTTTTTTATTAATTTTTATTTATTCGGAAAACTTACAGCTAATACATGCTTAACAATATATACTAATAACAAAGGCCAATTACAAGTTTTCACATATAGCTTACAATGACTAATAGAATAATGAAAGTCGGTAAATGATAAATTATAACTAAAGGATGTGCAATATGCATAAAAGTTATCTAAAAAAAATATGTAATTACTTATATGAATATCTCTTAACTTACTTCATTTCACAAAAGAAATCGTTGGCTAAAACATTCTTAACTTGAGAGACACTGGTATTAAAAAGATCGAAGTCAAACTTAGCGGGAATTTCATTAAAGGTTCTATAGGCACGTATAATAAAACTATTGAGCCTATAAGTAGTTCTCGCAAATGGCGTATGCAATAATGGTGGTTGTTTAAGTGTCATGGGTCGTGTGACAAGTCCAATTTTGCCTAGAAGCTCAGGACAATCCACTTTGCCCGATGCTATCTTAAATAGGTAGCATAAGTCAGCTATACGTCTACGCTCGCGTAGAGGTAATAAATGAAAAAGTTTACAACGCCGAATATAGTCTGAGGAATACCTGCGCGTTTTGAATTGTAAAAAACGTAAAAATCGCTTTTGGATACTTTCAATCCTATCAATATATATGTTACTAGGAGCGCCCTGCGGTTTCACCCGCATCGTACCCCTTCCCGTGGGTATATAAGACAAAATAATAGGTTTTGTGTTATTATAAATGTATGCTATATTATTGTGAAGTTTCATCAAAATCCATTCAGTAGTTTTTGCGTGAAAGAGCAGCAAACATCCTCAGATACTCACAAACTTTCGCATTTATAATATTAGTAGGACTAGCAGCGCCCTGCGGTTTTACCCGTATTGTACCCCTTCCCGTGGGAATCTCGTGATAAATTATATCCTATGTGTTATTCTGATATTTAAGCTGTATTATTGTGAAATTTCATCAAAATCCATTCAGTAGTTTTTGCGTGAAAGAGCAACAAATATACTCACATACAAAATTTCGCGTTTATAATATTAATTAAATTCTTCTTTTACGACAGCCACAGGTAGGATAGAGGGTGGTGAATTGTATTCTTACTCCTTCACCACACGGATGCCGAAGCCTTTATTATTATTATATAATGGTATGAAAATCGACTTGCGTAATATAACTTCGAATATAATATTTCACTTTACTATGATTAGACTTTTGTGTATGGTGACGGACTAAGAATACTATTCACCACCCCTTTCTTGCCCGTGGGTGTTGTAAAATACGACTCAGGGATACGACATATAGAATACACCTTTGCAAGAGAAGGCAAATTTGGCATAAACCCTATACCAACCCGTCTTACCAGCGTGGTAAAGTACGTCAATTTCCCTTCCGTTGCGAAAGGGGGGGGGGGGTTGTGATCGAGTCCAGCAGTGGGACGTGTATAAGCTGTGATGATAATGATTAGACTTGTCGTTTATTGTAGTTGACAATTCTAACCCTCATATGTCGACTATCTTAACGTATTCTTCAAATAGATCATGGAGAAGGTCATGCAATAATTATTTACAATATAATAGACATATTATTCCAATTGGATAAGATAAGAATATAATATGTAGTCAACTTGTTACTCGTTGGAAAATCCGGCTGAGGGATCACCAGGATAAAAGGCAGCAACTTTATCATTGGAGACTTGAAACAGTAACAATAATCGCAAAAAAAACCCTACAAAGCTACCAAGCAAGGCAATTATTGTCCTCCGTGTCGTTTATTGCCATATTGTGACAGATTGAGAATATAATTTACCAGTCCCTTTATTGCTTATGGGTAAAAGACAATAAGAGGAAAGACAATTAAGAGATAATATCTGGTTGACTGAGTTTCGTTTGGTATCATCATCATCATCATTTCAGCCTATCACCATCCACTGCTGGACAAAGTGCGATCCTGTGCCGCCTGCATCCAACGACGCCCAGCAGCTTTCACCAGGTCATCGGTCCACCTAGTGGGAGAGCGTCCTACACTGCGTCGTCCGATACGTGGTCGCCACTCGATAACTTTTCTTCCCCAGCGGTTGTCGGTTCGTCAAGCGATGTGGTCTGCCCATTGCCACTTCAGCGTGCTAATTCTTCGTGCTATGTCGGTTATACCCGTTCTTCTGCGGATTTTCGTATTTCGGATTCTATCTCGCAGAGAAATCCCGAGCATAGCCCGTTCCATAGCACGCCGAGTATATTTATTCGCTCGGTATATTTTTTATTAATCAAAAATAAAATGATGAAATAATGAAAAAAGTCTCAAAAATTACAAAAAGAAAATAATAATAACCAAGGTTCGATCCCACGCTGTTTGAATGCCAAAACAAAACAAAAAAAACTGGACAACTTCCCAACTGAACTATTGTCACTCTTGACAGCGACGCGACGGCGAAATTCGAATTCTTATTCAGAGAATGTCAATAACATTTTATGTCACTGTATTAATTAGCTAAAAACACCGACAAAGCAACATTTTCTTTTTATTATATATATACATATAATAGGTCTTTACCTATGTAATTGCCGTTCTGCAGTACTGGCCATTTCAAATCAAAATAATTTTTGTTTGGCTAAGAATTCTAATTACAAATTAATTTTATTTTAAAACCTGGAATTCATTTTCCAAAAGTAGTCATTTGTTTATTGATTAGTGTTACATTTTCATCGCATTTCAATCTTTTTCGTCATCATGGATACGTTAAAAATTCGAGTAATTATAGAATATCAGTATCGTCGTGGCAGCAACGCGGAACAAGCGGCACGCAACATCAACGACGTTTACGGAGCTAACACTACAAACCAACGCACCGCCTGTTATTGGTTTGCTCGCTTCCTTTCTGGAAATTTCGACCTGAAAAATGAACCTCGCGATCGTCCGAAGACTTTGGTCGACAATGACGAATTAAAGGCGATTGTGGAAGCCGATGATACACAATCTACGACTGAATTAGCAGCAGCTTTCGACGTTAGCGTCAAAACAATATTGGTCCATTTCCGTCAAATTGGTAAGGTAAGAAAGCTTGACAAATGGGTGCCACACAAACTCAGTGATCGCCAGCGCGAAGTACGCGTCGAGACATGCCTTGCATTGCTCAACAGATACACAAATGAAGGAATTTTGAAACGCATTGTTACTTGCGATGAAAAATGGATTCTGGTTGATAACCGCAAGCGCTCAGCAAGTTGGTTGGATCCTGGTTCAGCACCTAAACAATGCCCTAAACGAAAACTTACCTCTAGAAAAGTGATAGTCACTGTTTGGTGGTCTAGCGCCGGTGTGATTCATCACAGCTTCTTACCAAACCGGGTGAGCATTACTGCAGATGTGTACTGTGAAGAATTGAACACAATGATGGAGAAGCTGGCACATCTCCAACCAGCATTGGTCAATCGCTCGTCTCCACTGCTCCTGCACGACAATGCGCGACCTCATACTGCACAGCAGACGGTCTCCAAGTTGCAAGAACTGAGGTTGGAAGCTCTCCGTCATCCACCATACTCACCAGACCTTGCGCCTACAGACTACTTCTTTTTCCAGAATTTGGATAACTTCTTGGCGGGAAAGAAATTCAATACCCGAGAGGCAGTACAAAATGCCTTTGAAGAATTTGTTGCCTCCCGTGCAGCTGATTTCTTTAAGAAGGGCATCAATAAACTGCCGCTGCGTTGGCAACGATGCATTGATTGCATGGGTGATTACTTCGATTAATACAAATAAAAAAAACATGAAAAAAATCGTTTTATTTTTTTCATACATAAGGGCAATTTCATAGGTAAAGACCTAATATATCTTAATATATATAAATTACGTGTCACGTTCTTGGTCCGCGATGGACTCCTAAACTACTTAACCGATTTTAATCCAATTTGCACACCATGTGCAGTTAGATCCAACTTGAAAGATAGGATAGCTTACATCTTAATTTATAGTGGCAATATTATTTTATTGCAAATTATTTGTCCTTTATTTGGCATTCACAATTATCTGTTAACTCCAAACGATTTTAACAGATGGCGATATCTGTTGACTGCATTGAGTAAGTAATTAATAGATTGCGCTGCTATGTCAAACCTACAAACGTGTCATATAAGCTACAATTCAATAGCATAAATAGTTTACTAAAATGTAATATAACAAAAACCTTAGCCACAGCAACGCGTGGCCGGGTCTGCTAGTATATGTATATATACACAATACAAGAATTGCTTATAAAGTAGATAGTATAATACAGAGTAGAAAATCTCAAAATAAAAATGATAATAACGTCCAACAGTAGGCTCCAATTGCCTTAATGATAACAACGAATTTGCTATTTAAGTGTCAGTTTATTTTAATCTCACATAGCTCTTTTTACCTTAATCTACTGTCTATAAAATAAATAAAATTTAAGTGTCTACTTATAAAAAAATAACACATTTTTTTTCATTTTCACACGGTTGCTTACACAATACCTTGTCTAGAAATCAGTTTAATTTTTCTGTCTGTCTGTTTGTACCGAGTAATCTTCAAAACGGCCGTACCGATTGTGATGATATTTTACTACTACGTAGTTGTCTGTATAAGAAGTAAAATATGCCATATTCTATCCTGGTATCCGCATGACAACGCGAACTGCGCGGGTGAAAACGCGCGAATTTTTTACTCTTAACAAATATTATAAATGCGAGAGTAAGTTTGTTACGTTTTCACATATAAATCACTAATCTCATTTGAAAAAGAACCTTTACCAATGGAAAGCTTATTTACACGTAAGGCTATATTTAATCCCGGTGTTCCCACGATAGCGGTAACTACGCAGATGAAAACGCAGGTTTTTGTTAGTATATTATAAATCCTTACTAATATTATAAATGCAAAAGTAAGTTTGTTTGTTACGCTTTCACACAAACCACCGAAAAGATTTCAAAAATGCCTTCATCAACGGAAAGTTTTTACATCAGGGAGTAACATAGGCAATATTTTATCCCGATATTTCCACGGGAACGGGCACTACGCCGGTAAGGCGTCTGAAAAAGAAGCGAAGCGGAGCAAGTCTATTATAAAAAAAAATGAAATACACTTCCGAAATCCCTACAAAAGGGCATCTATATTGTTCATACTGGTATGCAGTTTGAACAAAACAGTTGCCCTTTCATAGTCTACTGCCCTCGCGTAACAAGCTACAACATTGAGAAACATATTATGGACTCAATAGAGGTTTGCCAACGGCTAACGTAAGCGGATCGAATTATTATTTTTTTTTACCATGGACTACGAGATCGGTGTTGTGAATGTTATATAATAAGGCATTGGTCGACGTGATATTGCAGCGATTAACGGGCATGAAAAACAATGCAATGATGAAGTACTTATTATAATAATTATTATACCTTATATAATACTTGGGCTGAATTGGCCGTGGGCTACATTCAAACTTTTTGGCACATTAAAACTGAGGCGTTTCGATGGCCGCTGTGTGATAATTACGAAAAATTGCTTCGTATTCTATCTCTCTGTATCAAAAATAAACTGCATAGGTATTTACCCAACTATAACTGAAGATTTTTTGTTTGTTGTCATAGAGTAAGAATTAAATTAATCACCCCTTTCTTGTCTGTAGATGTCATAAAAGAAGACTAAGGGAAGGCAAACTCGAAAAAAAACCCTATAGGGTAAAACCGGGATAGATGCCGCAGCGGGATAGACGCCACATTTTCAAAAAACCTACCTTCCCAAACTCACGACTAACAATTAATGGTATAAGTAGAAGCCATAGTGCCCCCGCACATTTATTTTTCCACGGGCTGCCATCATTGAGTCCATATTTTGTGCTCGTGTGTGTAGTATTTTATAGTTGCATAACTTTATAAGTAGTAATAAATTCTAATATATTTTTTATTACGTCAATATACTGATTCATTAAGTATACATCTAGATGTAAATAGATGCTATTTTATTTTTAATTTATTGAAAAATATGCTTAGGCATCGATCCCTATCAAAAAGGATAGTTGCACTGATTTTTCGAGGTATAGATGCCCTTAGGGGCATCTATCCTTCCATATACCATATAAGTATACGGATATGTGTATATTTTTGAAACATTTTAGTGTCCTGTTATGTCTTTTATGTATTTTCGTACATGTATAATTGAACTGGACAAGACGAAAGTCATGACAAAGGTCCATGTCATTCCTGTACCGGTCCTAGTTGACAACGCGATTCTCGAAGTTGTCGATCATTATGTTTACCTAGGACAAACAGTTCAATTAGGTAGATTCAATTTCGAGAAAGAGATCAGCCGATGAATCCGACTCGGTTAGGCAGCGTTCGTAAAACTTAAGAGGACCTTCTCGTCCAACATACCTCAGTGTGTGAAAACACAGGTCAACGACCAGTTTGTGTTACCAATGATGACTTACAGCACGAAAACGTGGTCCCTAAATGTAGGCCTCATAACAAGGCTCAAAGACGCTCAGCGTGCTATGGAGCGGGCTATGCTCGAGATTTCTCTGCCAGATATAATCCGGAATACGGAAATCCCCAGAAGAACGGGTGTAACCGACATAGCACGAAGAATTAGCACGCTGAAGTGAAGAGAAGAAAGGTTCTCGAGTGGCGACCATGGCGACTCGGACGGCGCAGGCGCGAATACCTGCGCCTGATGCCGCCCTAGCTGAGGTCGCGGGTGACCGAACCGAGGATTTTAAGCCGTCACCCGCAGAGAGGCTGACCGCGTGACGGCGAGCGATGTCCCGGGTCAAGAAGGTCGAGAGGTGAGGGTACCCGAAAGAGTATTCCGTCGGACTGACCACTGAGGACAAGGAACTCGGCACTGGTGGTCGGCCAAATGGCGTGGCTTACGGGTGGGTTATGGATCCGTGCGTCGTCCTTCTGTCGCCCCGGACAGAATAGACAGCGTGTGCGCTTACCATAGCCCACAAAAAAGGAGGGCGAGCTCGAGTATGTTCTTGGACTACATAACAACTACAGTCAGCTTTTGATGAAATGGATAAAAAAGCGTGGGAATAAACGAATTTTAATTATGGTTACGACGAAGCGAAACGAATTTTTATTATGGTTATTTGTGTCATATTAGTATTATTTTATAATGCTAACAATTAAAATATTTAAGACAAGTGCATCATATTGTTCGTAATTAGAACCATATTTTATGGAGAAAAATTGCTGTTTTACACATGAAGGGCATGTATCCCGCACTGCAGGCACCTATCCTCCTCGATATTTCCATGGTGAGGTAACTATCCATACAAGTTGGCATCTATCCTCAAAAAAAGGGGTCCACAAAAAGCTACAATTTGAAAAATCTATAATTGATAGGTCAGAAAAATCAAATAACATTTCAAAACAAATTACATACATAGAAATTATTCATATAAAATTAATATTTTTAAAATTAGGGAGCTTTTTCAAAAAGTGGGTCATCTATCCCGGTTTTACCCTACCAACACCAGACGTGTTGGTATAGGATTTTAGGGTTTAGCAGCATGTTAAAATAGGTCAATTTATCTCCTATTGCGTATGAGCTGATATGGTGATCATGACTTAGGATAAGGTGCTTCTCCAGCCGATGCTGGAGGAATGGATGGGACGGCGGCACGGAGTCCTTACTTTCCGGCTGGTACAGGTATTGTCCGAGCATGGTTGCTTCGGTAAACACCTGTATACGGTCGCTAGGAGAGAAGTGACACCATGCTGTTACCACTGCAAATGCGAAGAGGACACAGCGCAGTATACGCTCGAGTTGTTTACGGCCTGGGCGGTGCAGCGCCGTAATTGTATCGCAACGATTGGATAGGACCTGTCGTTGCCGGCCGTCGTTACAGCGATGGTTGGCAGCTTCAGGAATTGCACCGCGATGGCTGCGTTTTGAGAAACGATCATTTCACGAAAGGACGTGGTGGAGCGCACCAGGGAGAAGAGTCTTCTTCTGACCCAACTCGCTGCCGACATGTGGGGCGGCGTAGGCGTACTTACATTCGCCTGATGCCGCTCGGGCGTACAGTCGCTACTCGGGGCACGGCTGCTTCACCATCAACCTGCATACGGCAGTAAGGAGGGAAAGCACACCATCCTGCCACCACTGCGATTGCGACGAGGACACGGCGCAGCACACTCTCGAGATTTGTGCCGCGTGGACAGAGCAGCGCCGTGATCCCGTCGCAATCATCAGTGCCAACCGCCGCTGCCTACTATTGCTAGGGAGATGGAAGATGCTCGACCGCGTCAGGAACTGGGAGCCTTCTGCGAGGCAGTCATCTCATGGAGAGCGACAACAGAGCACGCGCGTGAGAAACTCCCCTACGGCGACACGGTCCGACTTGGGCGGCGCAGGCGCGACTACCTGCGCTTGATGCTGCTCTACATGAGGCCACCGGTGACTGGACCGGAGAATAGTCCGTCACCCGCAGAGAGGCTGACCGTTCGTGGGCGACTGACGTGCCGGGGGGGCGATAGAAAGGAAGGGTTCCCGAAAGAGTACCGCCGGGCAGGCCATATCTCCTCTTTGCCCTAAGTTCACTCGTATACTTAGAATAATAACATATAGAAGGTAAGTCCACGCACAAAAAGTGAGGCATTTCAATTGGAGCCTAATGGAGCCTACGCCGGAACAGTCCCGTAATGTACAAGTCATTGTACTGCACGAACGTACGCAACTCTTAAAAAATAAATAGGTAATTATGACAGTTTCTGCATTCAAATGGTGTCACAACACATTTCAAAAACATAAAAAGGTTTTTAACGTTACTTTTAAAAGTATTTCGACGATATATGTTAATAAAAACAAAACTTGATTTCATAATTTGTATAGTGGTGTGCGTGTGTGCGTGTATAATCGTCTCCGCGCCATTAGTATTTTTAGATTCAAATTTTGAAAGTTCCAAGTACTGACACTATCCTTTTATACGTTATTCGGTTTCAGTCGCTTTACCCGCGGCGTAGTTCCCGTTCCTGTGGGCATACCGGGATAAAATATAGCCTATGTTACTCCCTGATATTATAGCTTTCCATTGGTGAAAGAATTTTTGAAATCGGTTCGGTGGTTTAAGCGTGAAAGCGTTACAAACAAACAAAGAAACATCCTTACTTTCGCATTTATAATATTAGTATGGATTATATTTAAAATTATGAACAAAGGGAGAGCGACTCGAACACCGTCCGCCTTTACAAAACAAAACAATCGTAATATCGAATAACTCGTGTCGATTATTACGATAGAACGAAGTACGAAACTACGAACATACAAAACAAACGTACAACGAAATTACGATATTTTCGATTATGAGGTATCTATCAACAACAACAACCATGCGAACGAAACAACCGAAACCAATAACCAACTGACATGTAATTTTTAGAACTCCAACTAACGACAACGTGGGCATAATAATTCGAGAGGGTCATCAATCCACGGAAAGTCTTAACACCGCGATTCAGAAAAATGACGTCATTGCAGAACGCCATCTATGGGCAAATAGGTAAAACGTCTGCACAATGAAAGTTATGCTAGGGTCATTTTGCGTTTTAGTAATTTTATATTATCTCCGAAACTGTATGACCAATTGATATACTGTAAATGGCAAATCTTATCTGTATGATGTTCCTGTGATACTGAAATAATTTATTGTCATAAGAATTAATATTTTGTTGCTCAAATAATCAACCAAACGTAACAATGCCGAAAAAAAAATTTTTTAATGCAATAATAGAAGTATAAAAGATAAAATATAAAAGATAGAGATATGGTATCGCTGACTTTTTTGTAGAAATAATTAAGATGAACCAGGTAGCCATACATTCTTTTTAATTTTAAGCAACTGTTTAGGCAGCGCACGCAAATAATTCTGTTTTACGAGGTATTTTTTTCCGACTTGCCAGACAAAAGTTGTGATAGCTCGGTTAATATACATGTTATAGAAACAATTTATAGCCTATAGCACTCAGGAATAATGTAGCTTTCTGCCAGTTAAAATAAAATTAGAATTAGATTATGAGTTCCAGAGATTACCCCCTGCATACAAACTTACAAATTTTACCTCTTTATAATATTAGTATAGATATATTGGATTCCATACCTGTGAAGCATGTTCCAAATGGCTGCGAACAAAAGCACAATAAAGAATTTTGTATGTTTTGATATTCTTAAAATCAGACGATAATCTTAATATAAAACCAAGGGCCTTGTTAGCTTTCTTTATAACATTATCAATGTGAGCATCAAATATTAATTTGGAGTCAAAAGTAACACCTAGATTCTTGATCACGTTAGTTTTCTTTATGGTTAAATTGTGTAGCTTGTAAGTGAATGAGATTGGTTTAGGCTTGCGTGAATACGTTACAGCAAAACACTTAGAGACGTTCAAGTCAAGTCTATTAAGATGGCAGTAGTTTTGAAGTTCAACAAAATTTTTTTGGAGGTTGTAGTTATGCCGTCACCACTCGGATATAAATATATTTCGAATGCGCTAGTACAATATAAATATTTGTTTATCTCTAGCTCATATATATTATAACAATAGACCCCCTCAAGATTAGAAATGGTACCCTACTAATAAATATTAGAGAAGTACTAGTAGTAGATTAGAAATAAAAAAGTTATCCTTTTCTTACAAGTACGTTAACTGCATATTATAAATATATTATAAATATTTATTGAAGGATGTTTCCTTCAATAAATATTTATAATAAATAGTTAAAGATAATTTTATAAATCAAAAACCTTTTAGTAAGACAAAGTAAGCCGCTTTTAAAAATTAATATTAATTTATCATATCCTCTGAGTTTTCTTGCCGGTTCTTTCTCAGTTTAGCCGCTTTCGGATCCGGTAGTAGTATACTAGATTTGTTACGTTTTAAATTAATAAATTATCATAATAATTACTACAAATTCAATGTTAAATAATTACTAACCATAAGCAATATAATATTTTCATATAGAATCAAGTTCCTCTTGTACTGGCAATAAATTTCTACTAAAATGTGGGTCATAATTTAAAAACTAATCTCTATAGCGGGAAGATAATTATAAATCTCTGTAATAATGATAACTTGTTGGGCGTGAGACATCTTAGTCCACCCGCGACCATGAACGCTGTAAAGTGTTCGAAGCGTCGGGCAATCAGAAATCAAATACAAACTCGATAAAATCCTTAAAGTATATAAAGAAATGTTGAATTGTATTCTTACTCCGTCACTACACGGAAAATATAATGGTTAATTAACATTTTATTTATGCACGTCTATCCGTGTGTCCATCTATCCATCTATCATATCAGTGCGGATTAAAAATAAAATTTTCACCACCCCTTCCGTTCCCGTTAGTATTCCTTAGAGAAGACTGAGGAACTCGGCAGATAATATCATTGCAAGAATTACAAATGAAATACTATACCAACCCGCTTGCCCAGTGTAGTATAGTAGGAGTAATATAATAGTAGAGTTGATGACGATAATGATGATCTATGTTTATGTGTGAGAAACGGCTCGTTTAACATTAAACATGAAATTACAGTATAAGCTCTTCATAGATTAAATTCAAACTATATTCTGAACATATATATTTCTTTGCAGGTTGCACGCTTGTCAAGAATTAGTTCGGGTGAAGGTAATTAAATTAAAAACTACAAGTTCCTTGGACGATACGCAAATACTCGTACAGACTGCCGATGTTTACTCTCAGAACGTTATCACTTGATAAGTTAGAACACAAGCCACACGCAAACAACGTTATCATGGTAATGTTCTTACTGGGGACATTAAGGTACACCACAGAATCCGCAACGATCAGTCGTGGCAAGCAAAACACCTGAAATTATAGTGAATTTGTCTGCATTATGCGTAGGCAATTAAAATCATATAGATTAATCAAAGTGATTTATATATAACTGTAAGTGTATAGTGCAAATAACCAAACCAAAGGATAAACCAAATCAGATTAGCCCTAATTACTAAGCAAGAGAAGAAAACGGCGTCAAACTGGAGGACTTACAGACGTTAGACAGTCCGGACGTTGTGGAGAATGTCAGTGCAAAGGTGGAGGAATGTCTGGCAAAAAACGTCGATATATCAGAGAGATACTGCCCAGCATACTACGATGGTTTGTTATGCTGGGACCCAACGCCATGGAATACAGTGGCCATACAAAGGTGTTTCAGCGAGTTTCATGGCGTCCAATATGATGATACACGTAAGTATTCTATTTTATCCAATTGTCTTTTAGCATATTAATAATCATTGTTACTTATCCCTGTGGTAACAGAAGAAGAATACCATTCACCACTCCTTGCCCGTGATATCCACGGGCAAGGAGTGCTCAATGGGATGGAATATGAGACGACTAAACGATATATTATGCATATAACTTCTATGCAAGAGAAGGAAAACTCTAAGCAAATCCCTATATCAACCTGTTTCCCTGACTAGCATTATTTAGTAAGGTTAATTTCCCTCCTATTGTGGAAAGGTGAGGCCAACCGTGAGAAGTATATCAGCCGGGATGAATCACTGTTGCTAGATATAATTTATCTAAAATTTTTGATGATTTATGTTAAGAATTTGATAAGTATCTTATATTTTTGATCCATGTCAGATATCTTAATCTTACCAGTTTGTTTTAATCGATAAGAGATTTAATAGACCATTTTTTAAATAAAATTATTAGTGATTTTAAATCGTGTGGTGACCTAATAAGCATACAATTCACCACCCTACGACACCCACGGGCAAGACCCGTGGGTGTCGTAAAAAATTACTATAGGATTACATATGCCTATAACATCTATGCAAAACAAGGAAATCTCTAAATAAAACCCTAAACCAACTCGTCTGACCGGAATGGTGTAGTAGGTCAATTTCCCTCCTATTATGAAGGAGCCCAGTAGTGGGACGTATATGAGCTGAGATGATGATGAATAAATCGTTATTACAGAGTTTGTAATTGAAATTAATTATCACTTAATAAATAATTATCATACTAGGTAAATACATTTTCAAATTATACTTATATACAATAAATACGTATAAAATACATATTCAACGAATGTTATTTTCTTTGTAGATAGAAGACAGCTTCTTTATAGATGATATTTTTAACTCCTTCTATGAAATAAATTAAATACAAAGATTTTTAATTTAAAATTCTGTATACACACATCTGACATTAGCTTTAACAAAATTGAAATTAAATTGCTTCTAACTAAAAACTAGAATTCATCATTGCCTTCTATGAAACTTAAGCTTTCACCAGTATCACCTAACTTTTAGGTTGGTTCGAGTCTCCTTCAAATGAGAGGGAAAATGACCTTCATTACCACGCTGGGGAAACAATTTACGATAGGGTTTTATTACGAGTTTTCCTTCTCTTGCATAGATGTAATCTTATGCAGATTACATTCTGCGTTCGACCGTATCCCTCAGTCGTCTTTTTCGACATCAACAGGTAAGATTGAATTGTATTCTTACTCCATCACCACACGGAAAAGCTCCCTACATTAGATATTACTTGAAAGGACCATGAGCACAAATGTCCTCGTCCCCGGGCACCTTGGTCCATAATTCCAACAGTAATAAAACCTATGTCAAATGAAAGCATTTAAAGGGTATTTTATTTCTTACTATGGTAGCCAAGCCGAAATGGAGCGCGAACATGGTGTTTATTAATCAGCTTATGAGTGCACCTGTGGTAAGTATATTAAAAAAAAACGTTTTATTGACATTTCTGCACTATCAGTAATATTGCTAATAACTACAAAAATACAATCTATACAACCCTGAACAACATATAGGTCTTTTAAATCTACATGCGAGTAGTGTACAAAATAATTCAATAGCTTATGACGAATATTTGAAACTTATTATTATCCCCTACAATATTGACTCGCATAAAAATGGTTAATAAAAATCCCTACATAATTAATCCTAATCAACAATAATCTCATCTAAATGCAGTGCCGGTCGATGAAATCCTTTCGGTCTACCCAGTCCCAAGTACCATATTATGGAGATAACATAGAAATGGGAGTGGGTGCATTGAGGTGCTCTGGCGGTGGCGCAGCGTATGCGCAGTGTAGATACACAAAGAATGCAAATAAAAACTATAGTTTTACATTCGGAATTTATACTTTCTTAGTTGGAAAATGTGTCAAAAAACCATTCTCGCGTTAGATATTCACCTCGCCGTCATAATATGAAATATACAGTACCCTAAAAGCATTCATTTGGGATCACTTAAAATGCTGTTGGACCAAAATGACTCAAACCCCTTTACATGTCATTAATGAAAACGATCATTAGTTATTCTTTCTGTTGTTGGTTAGTTGTTGATCGAGTAGGCAAGTTCTTGACATCTTCTTATAACGTAACGATAAATTATTCTACAACAGTCAAGATTATTTCAGTTAACCCGGCAATATTGTATCGTTCACTTCGAAAACTACTAAATAGTTCCGTTTCTATTTAGTTGATTGACTATGACATGTTATTATAGTTTGTGATAAACTTATTTATCAAGAGAAAAGAAACTAGAGAAAGAATATTGTAAAAGTTTGTGAGTATTCTGGAATCCATTTTGCTGGCAAAACACAAAAAAAAATGATTAAAGTAGGTTTTTAACCATCATTACCATCACAGCTCATATGTCCCTTTGTTGGACTCAAATCTCCTCCTCTTTGGAGGGCAATTGCCCTACGGCGTTAATGGATCTACAAATTCAATTGCCCTCCCAATGTAGAGGAAAGGCTCTCCATAATGGGATCACACTGGTCAGATACTTTGGTATAGGGTTTCGTTTCGAGTTTTCATTCTCTTACTTGTTATCTGTGTATTATAATCCCTTTCCTGTCTTTTGCGACAACCCGGGCAAAATCAAGAGTGGTAAATTGCATTTCTTCTACGTTATCACAGGAAAAATGTTTTTAATAGTGAACTAAAATTCTACAAATCAAATTTTAGAAATTATTATCAAACACCAATATGTCATTAATATAATATAGTATACCTCTTAATGTTCACCCCATTTCTAGTCCGGTGGTGTAATAGACGACTAATGGATGTAATATGTTAAGACATATATAGACTGAGGTTAAAATTATGATGATGATTGACTTACCCGTTGTTACTCTTGTCCCGTTCTTAATCTATATATTTTTATCAGATTTGTTTAATCTACAAATACCAGTGTTTTATTTGATAAACAGTCTTAGTAATGCAAACAGATATAGATTTTATGATTCATGTCATTCATATAGAATAATATACCTACGACCTTTTTCTTAAACCTCAGAGAACAGTTATCTTAATAATATGTTATCATTCAATGTAATCTAACTTAACAATAAGTTGTACGGCTTTTATCTCGAAGGCGCGAAGGTTCTATATTTAAGAGTTGCATCTTTTGAATTATAATGTCATTATAATGTTTACGAACCTTTCGTCTGATCTTTAAAAGTGCTACAATAAAGCGATGTAGTCGTGGTTTCTTTCATCATCATTCATCATTTCAGCCTATTGCCGTCCACTGCTGGACGTAGGCCTCCCTCATGTTGCGCCACAATGTACGGTCCTTTGCCGCCTGCATCCAACGACGCCCAGCAACTTTCACCAGGTCATCGGTCCACCATAGGTGGACCGTGGTTTCTTTAAGGAGGATAATTACTATCTACCTACGTATCCCTAGTTAAAGATTTTAACTAAACTAAGGTTTTTTACTTAAGGCTGCTAAGGTTTTTCGCGAAAGTGATGCCCATTTTCCTTGAGATTTCTCAGTCGAATTTTATGACTCCCATAGGAAATTAAAGAGTGGTAACACATTATTAACTGTTAGTTATTGTTATGTGACCTAGTATTTCCTTTGCCGGATTATGGATTACTAGCAGTAGTAATGTCACTTGAGAAATGTAATATTACCCGTTGGGGCACGTTAGTAACATCGATACAACATCGAATGTAGTGTAAATAAGAGTGCGGAATAAGTTCGAATCGCTTTGGCATATAAATTGACCTATTCACGTTGTCCTATCATTTATAGATTTCGTTTGCGCCAGAAGCGTTGCACGCTTAGTAAATTGCACTTATAGTCGCTCTCTATAGAGGCATATCTAAACTTAAGATGCAATTTACTTGCGACTATTTTGCTAGTGCATGTATGCCAATATAATATCTTCTTGATAGGCGTATATAATATCTTCTTGATGGAAAAGCACTACTGAAACGCTTACTGTTACATGAAGATAATTATTCGAGAAATATTTTAGAAATAATTATGAAGTTCGTGAAGATATTATTATTTTCAATCATCATAGTTTCAATAAAAATAATAAACTACAATTATATCATAGCCATATGCGATGCCCTATATGATCACACATGTATATAAAGGCTTAAAATATTTAATATCTCACTAAAGGCTTAAGAAATTGACTACGTAATAACGTAGTAATAACTATGCCCACGTTATAGGTTCCCAAATCATTCTTATTGACGAAGCACATTTATAACGGAAAATTTTATGAAAATATCCGAAATTTTAGCTAATTTAGTGAAAATATACCAACAACAGATTTTTACGCCCCACCTATGATATCTCCTGGGCAAAAACCTAGGAACTTACCATCAAAAGTCGTCTACTTGTGCCACTAGACCAAGAAATAGGATGAATAGTTTATCGAAACAGTATGTAATCATAATCCTAACTAATCCTTTATTTACAGAGAACGCATCAAGGCTGTGCATGGAAGGTGTGTGGCGTAATTATTCAAACTACGCCAACTGCACAGAACGCATCACCAACGTGGCGCCTACTGATGTCACGAGCTTGATATATCTAGCTGGCTACTCACTCAGCCTAGCTGCTCTATCACTCGCTGTATTCGTCTTTCTCTATTTTAAGTAAGTTTTTTATTATTATTAAATTTTCAGAGTAATTTTGTAATTATCAGCGTTATCCATAGTATATTCCAAGGTTAACCTTGGAATTATAAACTGATAATTGTTTTAATTTGTCCTAAAAGTACTTTGTCATAAAAATACTCTTGTTGTAATCTCACGATTTAATATCCAACTCGCTATCAAAGGATTCATATACGCTTGTAGACCTATGAGGACGAAATAAGAAAGCACCTTTTACATTCTCGTGGATGCATTGAATTTCTGAAAGAGAGCGTAGGTAATTTCGATATAAAACCCTATACTATGTGATTAACGTGATAAATTATGACAATATACTTTAGACTGTGAAGAAAGTAAGTGCCCAATAGTGCGATGTATTCGAGCTGAGAATAAGACAGCGATAGATTGATTGAAGAGATTACGTAGCTAAGTATCAATCTACCGTGTTGAATATCCTGGATTTAGTTATCATGCAGAAAACTTCTTTAAAGGATTCACATAGGGTTGTCCTGAATCTTGATGTAATTACATATTTAAAAAATCCCCTATGATACAAATATTATTCTACAGTATAAAATGTTTTCATTAAATAGAGTATAATAACATAAGTAAATGAGTTGGCTTACCTTTCTCATTTCAGCCAATATATGTCCCACTTCTGGGCTCGGGCCTCGTCTTTTGTTGGTAGAATTTGGCCCATATGTCTGACCAGCATGATATAGTAACCATGCTGGTCAGATGTATGGGTTTTATTTGCCATTTCTTTTGTATCGATGCTTTTTGCATATAATATCCATAAGTCATCTTTTACGACACCCAGTTAATAATTTACCCCACAAGAGAGTGCAAAGTCATCATGCGAAAAATCTTACCTTTAGTTTCACGTAATTAGAGGCACTTTAGTGTATTTCGTATAATTCTAGACATCAGGTTTACTATTTGAATTATCATTATCCTACTAAGATTCTAATTACTTGGGCTTGAGGCTTGGGCTGCCTAACGTCAATCCTTCTTGGGAATGAAACTGTTGGCTAAATGGCATCAGATATGGTTAGCTCAGATTGATTAAAAGCTTTTAGTCATCTTTTACGACACCTAAAGGCAATACCAGGTTTGTATATATTTGTAGTCACTAACACATAGCGAATATTAATCCTGTCCGAAATTACAATAATTATTTCGGCCTGGCTTCTTTAAAATTGAAGCCCAAGTCACGATATGCAGGCGTATTATTTTAATAAAGTACTTTAATACTCGCTACCATTATTTTTGCTTTAGAGTAAAATTTTCATAACACTAAAATTAGATTAAAATGAATTTTCGACACCTCTTTTATGATTAATATATCTTTGCCGTTCTCAAAAGTCTCTAAGGACCCAGGGAAAGGGAACACGTGATAAAATATTATACTGTATATTTCCGACCTTACACAGATACAAAGGATTAGAAAACAGGTAGTAGAATTATGCTATAAAGGTTTTGGAGTAAACTAAAGTGAAGAATTAACTATGAACACCATAAATTCTGTAAAGTCAGTTAAATTCTAAAATGTAACAGTATAGTCAGTGAGAAAATAAATAGTTCCAGTCTCTTCATTAAAACAGTAAGCTTGGAAGCTTTCTCGTAACTTGATCTCTGTTACGTTGTCCCTTTAGGATCTAAAGCATTATTTCTCAATTTGTTGTTTGTGAGGATGGCACAACTCATTAATACTTTGTTGACAAATATAAATGATTTTGAACTCTTGTATTATATTGATAATGAAATCGTCTTTTATTCATTCTTATAATATCAGAGTTGATAAATCATCATCATTATCCATTTTATTTGTTAATACTCTGGAAATGTATTTACGCACGGTCATTCTCCAGTGATAGGCAAGAGGGTGTGTGGGACTCGCCGGTCTGCGCAAACGGAATACCCACTAAAATCAACAGTGATCCCTTCCGTGCTAATATGGAGTGCCGGAGAGATCGTCTATTGATATTCGATCCCTGATACTCCTACATAGGGCTGTCTGATCACGTCTAAGGCGGTGAGAGGAGATGGATATATCGGCTCCTCCCCCTCCCTGATCGCCGCCTGCGGAGCGATTCAGCGGAGGCAAGCAAGAGGCCTTGCGTTCTCGATCCGCGGCCTCCTTCCTAGAGATGACCTCCTCGCAGAAAAAAGCCATCGACGACCAGTACCTGTCACTTTAGAGTGTCTTTGAAGTGATGGTCAACAACGACAGGTCTGTTCCCATGACCATCATTATTATCCTCCCTTGTTTTCATCCCAATTACTTGGTATCGACGTAATATGTACTTCTCTTTCATTATACATATTGCAAAAGTTATTGACAATAGTTTTATGACCAGCGCCTGCCTGAAGCCAATCCTTCTTGGAAATATTATTGCTGTCCAGACGAGTTCCAATGGAGTCGGCTTTCAATCGTCTTTTACAACACTCACGAGCGGTGTAGGTTTTGAGGGTTGCCGTCCTGGCCGAGGCCGCGGGTGACCGGATCGGAGATTTTAATCCATCACCCGCAGAGAGGCTGACCGTACGACGGCGCCCGACTTCCCGGGACAGGGACGTCGAGAGGCGAGGGTACCCAAAAGGGTATTTCGTCGGGCCGACCACTGACGATAAGTCACCCTGCTCCGGTGGTCGGCCCAACGACGTGTGCCACGTGGGTACGGGTGGGTTATGGGCCCACGCGCGGTACTTCCGTTGCTCCAGACGGAATAGACCGCGTGTGCGCTTGCCATAGCCCACCCAAAAGAACAAAAAAAAAAGCCATACAGCATATCAGAATAGATAAATATTAAATAACACAAAGAATTTAATTCAAATTTTTAAATGAAGAAAAAGTTTCGATACTTTTATAAAAATGACATATATCTTATTGGTTTAGATTTCGTAATATGATAAATAATGAGTTTTTGTTTTAAGACGGTCTATGGTCCGGTCAGAACCCGCCCAGATCGGCCGAGTTTGCCGCAACCGGCCGTACGCGTATCTATCTATCGCCATTTGGGTGCACCATTACTATTGAGGTCTCATTTGGGTGAAACACTACTACTGAATTTTTGTTTTCGGTGGCCTGCTCAGGTTATCCTTTTGGGTAGATACCATCGCGTATCGACGTACTGACAATATCAATGATAACTATCGCATTTAACCAGTACAGTTGACAATTCATCCAATGTGCCTATGGTGTCGTAAAGTGTGGCTATGGAATAAATGCAATTAATATCATTGGAAGAGAAGAAAAACGTACCACGAAACCTTAAGCCAACACGTCTTAGTATATTAGACCAATTTCCCTCCCGTTGTGGAGAAGGATTGAACCCAACAGTGGGACTTAAATGAGCTAAGATCATGATAATAATGAAGCAAGTAGGATTCAATGAGTTTAAAAATTCGGTTGAATGGTTGGTTTCTTCGTTTTCATTTATTACATAGTCGGTGGATTTCAAGGAATGTAATTTGATCAACGATTTTTATTTCTGAACAGTTGTTTTCGTCCAAGTTGTTTTTTTTTTGTGATTGCTACACAATTCCCAATTCCATAGCTATTATTAACCAATATTATTCTACAGTAAACAAACCTTCAGCTCCAATGTGCCTTTAAAATGACAAACAGTAAAAATACGGACAAGAATAAACAAATGATGATAATTTAATATTTTATCATGATGGGATAGGGCATTACAAAAAATGACTGCCACAAACATGCAGTAAAGCAAACATTTAAAAGATTATATTTGGATTTTATACTATATAGCTCAACCCATATTAAGTAAACCATTTAAAAATTCTTGTATAAGGCGTCATTATAATTATATAGCCATACAGAACGGCAAAAAAAACTTCTCCATTAGCCCTATTCCAATAACTTTCAACGACTACCGTTGGGAATTAGTCCCAACGGTAGTCGTTGGGACTAATTCCCAACGGTATTTTTTAACGTCTTTGCGAAGCAAACTTTATGAGAAACAGCAGATTGTTGAACTTAAACGAGTGATTTGAGATTATACTAGCTATACCAGCAGCTTGTATCCTGCCTGCTTTGTAACCTGTCTGGCAAAAAAAAAGGTGTTGTATTCATACATACTTCAGCATACTAAGATCAAGCTTTAGAATACATTTAAGTCTCAGATCAGTATTACTAAACTCTATAGATAATTCACTGAGTCATCTGTTTGCAATTATGAATCCATTGACTTACACTGTACTTAATGTTGAAAGATTCTATAAAAGATCATTTATGGTGGCTATTTCATACAGCGATAGATTAGCATGCGTGTTATAAATATTATAAAATTTTACGTCCGCGTCTCATTTTGACAATAATTACCAATGAAATAATTTACATATAAATTCATATGAATTTGTATGTAAATAATAATAAGGATTTATAAACGGTTCACTCGTTATTTGATTGAAATGCTAATTTTTTTATTATTTATTTTGATAATAAAGTTTTCCTGATACTCTCAGTAGCGCACGGACTCAAAAATGTAACCTATATTCGCGATTGTGTTGGAAAAATAACAAAATCACCAAAAATGAAGTAAAATATCCATTATAAAACTATCTACAAGTCATAATGAACCTTTAATACCTCTTATATACTTTGTTTTACAACTATTCATCAATCAATGTCACAAAGATATGAGTCATTCAACTCGGTGTATACTAACACTAAAATAGAATATATAAAAACAATGCCGTGTTATTCAATCGACTCTTTCGCTAAGAACAATATAATAAATATGCCATACATATTACTTTTATTATTTTTTTTATAACTAATTTTAGCATCAGAAATGAAATAGATTAAAAAAAAGAAACAACTACAATGCAAAATACTTAAATTAATTTAATAAAATAATCGAATATTCAATGGAAACAACAAACAATCGTAGATCACAAAATACCAACAAAATATAGCAACACGAATAAAGACTTAAATACAACGACTTACTGCAAGTAGCACCGAGCACCAACAACCTTACCGTTCGACCGTCAACTGGCAAATGTGCCTGTCTTTATTTTTTTTTTGAGCCTGTCATGCAGATCCATGTGAGTTCGATGTCTGCTCTCGACACTTCAGCCACACCAACTGCATGCTCCAATCAGCAAGACTGCTTCCGCATGAGGTCTCGCTGCACTTGTCTGCGCACGCGCAAATATACATCACACCTGTATTTTGGCGACTGTAACATAAAGAAAATTTAAAAGAGCACAACTGCAACTTTAAAAAAATGCGGAACAACTCACAGGACACCATTCCCCTTTCCAGAGAATGATGTACCGGGCCGCAGGTTGAGTTCTCTTGTCTCTCGCTCCACTTAATAATTTAAGCTCATAACGATCTGTGGCGACTATCCGCCACTAAGATAACTTGGACCGCAACTCAACAATGTGAAGCAATCCACTTCGCTAATGAATATTGGCCCATACAAGAAGACGCAGGTGCGACGCAGCTGGCGTTCGCACCTGACAGCTATGCGGTGCAGCTGCGTTGACATCTGTTCGCACCTGACACCTGTGTTGCACGTGCTATCGTTAGTGCTAGTATATACACCGCCCTTGGCTGCCGATTCATTCATACAATATTCGCTCGCACACTTGTACGGTCGTCACTAGTTTATTATCGATTTATTGTACATAATTTAGAACAATGTAAATAAATCTTCAGTCTTATAAATAACACTCTTCATTCTTCTTCGCCTTCTCACATCTACCTGCGTTGACCACAACACAATTGTAGGGTGGCTACTCTCCACACGCCATCCTACAGATCACTTGGTAACACTTGTCACTCGGCAAGGACCTCCCATACGCGAGTCCAGTCCACCACTAGACTGCGAGTATTTCACAACTAACACCCGATCGCCACCTTGAAAATCCCAGGCGTGCACCTCCGACGATTCATAAATGTGTCCTGCTCGTTCTGGCTTCTATCAAGCGACTCCTCGGCGCGGCCTCCACCGACCCTCCTCACAGCTTCACAGCTCGGGATAGAGCTCCGAAGAGCACCGCCTCGAACTAATGCACGAATTGCAGGGGTAGTTTAGTCACACTAGTGCTAATCAACAAATACAAAGCTGAACACTGAGCGGTTTCCCGCCCAGTTATATACCAAACTTATCAAACCTTACTCAAGCTATCAGCCCAAGTATTTTCACTATTACTCTTCACACGAATTATGTCAAGAATAGTACGTACACAGCGCCCGGCCCGTCCGTTAGCGCAATGCATTTCGGGTGCTACGCAATGAATGTCACAACCCGTCTCGGCCATCCAACCAGCAAAAGTGGAAGCTTCAAATACTCACCCACGAAATACCACGATCACAAACCAACAATTGGGGAGTACCAAATAAAGATATCGCATTATTAATGTCGCGTTTTGATTCACTTGCATCTTGTCTATGCAATCGATACATAGCGAACAATATTTGGTAAAATACTTAACTAGCACGATACAAGCTTATAGCCGTTAGACTCTTAAAGAATTTGAGCCACCGAGTCGATCAATTCGGTCGTCGATCAAAGGAAGAGGATATCTATCCTTAACAGTGATGCGATTCAGTGTACAAAAGTTCACACATATCCTGTCTGTGCCATTCTGCTTCTTGACCAAAATGATCGGACTCGTGCACTCGGAACTTCACTCTAATCATGTTTTCTCTAGGAGATCCTGAATAGTTGCACGAACCTTGAGTTTCTCTTAATAAGACAAACGGTACGGGTGTTAAGCATCTTGGCCGTACTTGCAGTAGTGACGGCACTGCCAGATATTAGAAATGAGGAAAGCTCATCCAATACCGTCACTAAAGCAGCAAGCTCTTCACCTTGGAGAGGCGTATTAATTCTACTAGACACGTCATTGTTTACTGCGTTAATTCTGGAGACCGTATCTGGAGTATCAATTATATTTTGTCCATGTTTTGTGCGGACAGGCCTCACGCTCTCTCTATTGAGAACGTCCGTTCCAATAATAATAGGAGTACTCATCTAAAATGCCGGGACTACAGCAAAGTTTACAATAAGAGCAATGTCCCCAAACTCCACTGTTAGAGTAACGAACTCGCGACCAACGAACTCATTACCACTAATCCCCCTTAAAACACTGTTAATTTTTTTTTATTGCCAACGGTGGCAAACGAGCAAGCTGCACACCTGATAGTAAGTGATGCTGCCGCACATGGACCTTTGCAATACCAGGGGCACAGCCAGGCCGCTGCCTACCGTGAAAAAAATACTCTTCTTAAACCTCGTTTAAAGAAGGACATATCATAGCGCTCGGGAAACATAGCAGCAGGTAGTTGAGCTTGCACGTACGTGGGATTGCTGATGATATCAAAGAAAGATTTAACGTGCCGCTATCTATCAAAACGTACACAACTACATCTTGTATAACCGCAGTACTGACATCATTACTACCCTCTAAACTCTGATAGTTCAGTGCACAAGTTAACTTTGCTTTGGCTATTATTTTGACCATCTGAACGAGCTTTAGAAAAGCAGTGGGTTTCCTTATGGCCCATTTTTTTGCAAAAAGTGCAGGTAACCTTCGGACTACTTTCGAGAGCATGCTTTGTAGGACACTTATCCTTGCAATGTCTAGTTTCGTGACAATGGAAACATTTAGCCCGTGAGCGAACGCTATCAGGCCGTTTCTCGTATGTATTACCGACTGAAGCTTGATTGCCTGAACCGCGCGGATCGTACTTACAATTGGGTTTGACATACATTAGGTCGCTAAAAAGGGAACTAAATTTTCCGTGGTTAGTTCGGTATTTGTGGCTGCCGCGCGCTCTTTCACTAATGCCATAGACTACTATTTGAACGATTAGTTCTTCACTTAAACCTTTAACTACTCTTAAACGTAATAGGGAACGTCGTGCATACTCTGCATAAGATTGAAATTTATCAGACGTCAAGTTAATTACATTACTTCATGAAGGGTTTGGCCATAATTAATCTTCTGGGGACACGACGATTTAAACTCTTAAACAAACGACCAAGAACGATCAATAGAAGACCATTCATTGAGCCAAGTCTCCTCGCATCTTTTGAAGAATGAGCAATACGTGAGAAACATTCGGTATCCTCCCAGCGATTTAATAAGCTAGCGCGCTCTACCTCCTTACACCATACTTACTCACCATACTTCGAAATTATTTACAGCCGGGTCAAAATTCGAAACATAGTAATTAGCCGGTTTGTTTCTCGTCAAGGTGTCTATCACCTCAACTAGTGCTTGGTTTGCTGAGGATACGTTTTTCCACATTGAGGGGTAATATCGATTAATGGCGTAGCACGCGAGTCACTAGCAGTGCTGTTTTCAATGGCAGTCAGTCGTGCCATGATTGAGCTTAACGCGTTTTTTACAGAGTTACTGCGGGTGTAATTCGGAGATTTATTATGGCGACGATGCGGAGAGTTTCTCTTACAATCGATGCGAGAATCACAACATGAACTATTACTACTAGAAGGTATTCGCGTTATACTACGACCGTATTTCCGACGATCGTAAACGTGAACGTGACCTATCGTAACGTGAACGCGTTCTATTCATTTGCCCAGGTGAAAAAGATCTATGGTATCGGTGCGACCTGCTATGACCACTGAGCGTGATCTCTGAACGCGGCAGAGTTTCTACTGACCTATCTCGAGAGCGAGATAATCGTGGCATGTTTGTTCACAAACTAACGATTGCTTGTTTACTTTAGTAAAGCTAACTGTGAGCATAGGCCTATCCCACTTCTGATTTTAGCATCAGAAATGAAATAGATTAAAAAAAAGAAACAACTACAATGCAAAATACTTAAATTAATTTAATAAAGTAATCGAATATTCAATGGAAACAACAAACAATCGTAGATCACAAAATACCAACAAAATATAGCAACACGAATAAAGATTTAAATACAACGACTTACTGCAAGTAGCACCGAGCACCAACAACCTTACCGTTCGACCGTCAACTGGCAAATGTGCCTGTCTTAATTTTTTTTTTTTTTTTTTGTGTGTATTTAGCTGTTGGTCGCAGATGACCTTGACAGCTTAACGCGGGCAATGGGCGAGCGGAAGGCTCTCAACCCGGTAAGTAAGTTAAGCGAACATCGCCCGAGGGCTTCCCCTGTGGGGAACGGACCTCGGCTCGGGGCGTCGCTGAAAGCAAAGTGGGCGTGGCCACGTTTAGGTTAATGATTTTTACGCGGCGCGGTTTTCGACCTCGTCGGCGAGGCCGATACCGCGGAGTTTTATGTGTTATCGCTGCGCGAGCTGAGTAGGCCCTTTCTTGGGCGATCGTAATGGCATCATCCCCTTCTTCAAGGAGATGACGGGGTCGTCGGACCGCGGATATTTTTGATGGGACGTAGTTTACCGCCCCAACCACTAGTGGATTGGGGTGAGTCATGGCAGAGTCAAAATAGCGCTGGGAGCAACGCTTCATATACTGCCTGATGGTCGGCAATTCGAGGTCGATGTGTAGATCGACATTACGAACGAACCACGGTGCTCCCGTTGCCCGTCGCATGAATCTATTTTGTAGTGTTTGTAACCTGTGGATCCTGTTTGGCCTAACTTGCGCGAACACTACACTGGCATACGTCATGATCGGCCGTATGCAGGTAGTGTATAATCGGACTTTATTTTTAAGTGATAGTTTTGACTTGGCGTTTAATAAGCAGTGAAGGCGTCCCATCACGAAGGCGGCGCGCGCGCGGACCCGCTTCAAGTGGGACAGGAAAGTGAGTCGGCTATCAAGGGTCACACCTAAGTACTTGGCCTCTCTGCTCCATGAGACAGGTCGGCCGAAGAGAGTGAGAGGAGGGATGCTGTCCGGAGAGCACAGACGGGCAGTTCGTTTAGTGAACATGACCGCTTGGCTCTTCTCGGGATTAATTTCTATTCTCCATTTCCTATACCAATTGGCAAGGGCGGTAACCGCTTTTTGGAGTGTATTGACTACGGTTGTCGGGGACATACCTGCACAATAGAGTGCGGTATCGTCGGCGTAAAGCGCCGTCTGCACACGAGTGAACTTGGGTAAATCACTTGTATACAGCGTAAACAAAAATGGGGCGAGGACCGAGCTCTGTGGAACACCGGCCTTGAGAGGATGGGAGGTCGACAACGTCCCTTCCACCCTATAGCGAAAGCTGCGATGACTCAAATAGTCATGTATTATTAGAATTAAGTATTCGGGGATTTTTAGTAAATATAATTTGTAAATTAAGCCCTCATGCCAAACTTTATCGAAAGCTTTCGCTACATCTAGAAATAGTACACCAGTGTACCGTCCCCTAATGAACTGACTACTGGTGTATTCTACTAGTCTATGTACTTGCTGAACACAGCTGTGTTTAGCACGAAAACCAAATTGCGCGTCCGGTATAAGTTTATTGAACTCTGCATATGATCGTAGCCTACTGAGTACTATTCGTTCGTATAATTTACCTAAACTTCTCAGTAGGCTAATAGGTCGATAACTATTGGGTTCGGTACGTTTTTTGCCGGGTTTGTGGATTCCGATTACCACGGCCTCTTTCCACTGTGAAGGAAAGATGTTATATTTGAGGGCTGCATTAAAAATATAACACAGTAATATTATTAAATGGGCTGGGAATAATTTAATTACTCTATTTGTGATACCGTCCGAACCCGGGGCTTTCTTAGCGTGGAGACCCCTAATAAGCGACTCGACTTCGTCGGTGCTCACTGTTGGGATAGGCATATTATTGTCGTTGTTTATATTCGACCGCGATAAAGTGGTACGACTAGCCACTTCCGAATTAATAGTGTTGTAGTAAGTCGCTTCTTGTTCGTATAATGTACTCGGCGTACACTGAAGCTCTAGGCTCTCTGCCAGACATTCAGACTTTTCGTCATCCATGAATGCCGGCGGTTGATTTATTCTACTGAGGGGAGGGAGTGTGGACACTACATCTTTTTTGAGTGAGCGGGAAAGCTGCCAGAAGGCTGTGTGCGTGGGCTTCAGCTCTTCTAAAGTGGCGTCCCATCTGCTCTGTCTCATATTATTAATTTCGGTTTTGACCTCCCTTTGGAGGGCCCGCAGGCGTTTGCGGTTCTCCTCCGTGGGGTATCGGTCGTACGCGCGGGTTGCGGCGTTCTTTCTTCTCAGTAGGTCGCGTACGTCACTCGGCAGTTGCCATCTACGATCGCTCGTATCCGGCACCCGCCGCGAGCAGTCGTCAATTACCGACTGCAGGTGACCCGTGAGTAAATCGATCGCCAGGGAGGTTTCTTCCTCGGACTTTATGTCCTTGGGAATCTTATCAAGGTATGCCGATGAGGTGGCCTTGAGATTTCTCCCGAGCCGTGCCCAGTCGGTGGTCAACCTTGTTGTTATGTTATTGTGGCCTGAGGGGCCGGGTAAGCGGGGGGCGAATTCCAGAGTCACCGGACGGTGATCTGAATCTAGTTCGTGTTGTACTTCTATTAAACATAAACGTAGGTTTATATTTTTGAGAAGTACTATATCTAATATGTCTGGCCTGTGGTCGACAATGTTAGGGTAGTGAGTCGGCTCTAATGACGCTATGACGTCACAACCTAATCTGTCAGCGTATAACTCTAAGACTTTGCCCCTCTTGTTCGAACTATGACAGTTCCATGAGGTGTTCTTGGCGTTAAGGTCACCGCCAATGATGACGGCACCGCCCAAGTCAAGCAATGCCTTGAGATCGCTCTCCACTAAGTGTTTACCGTCCCTTCTTTCGGGTGACAGGTAAGCCGAGACAAATGTAATTGGCTGATGGCCGGTGAGCGCTAATCTGCATACTGACGCTTCAATGTACGCCAGAGGTGGCGGATCCACAGACGTGCAGTGCAACGACCTCCTATAGTAGATGAGCGTTCCCCCTCCTTGCGAAGTGACCCTATCATTGCGAACTATATTATAATTCGCAATTTTAGGGTCCTTGTTGAAAGGTTTGAGAAACGTCTCTTGTACCATAAGAATGTCGAGCTGTTGTTCCCTAAGGAATGTACCTAACTCGTCCCTCTGTGAGCAGAGGCTATTCGCGTTATATGTCCCTAACTTTAGGTGTCGTGGTTTGACTCTGCCGGGAGTGTGCTTATCCATTTTATTTAAAACTAAGGGACGGTTATTACCCTCGTTCCTCCTTAGCTCTGCGAAGTCGATGAGTGAGGCAAAATTTGCCACAAGGGCTAGATCCGGGTCTAGGCCTTGTGGGGTCTTAGGGAGCGCGTGTGAGGCTACCCTAACTGGTGCGGGTTTGGCGACGGGTGTGCCCATAAGGGGCTTAGGTTGGCCCCCGGCGGGCGTTTTATGCCCAACGGTTGGCGGTTGGGGTCTTGGTGGGTGCGTGAAGGGGGGTGGGGGGGGGGCGCTTGCGTGCGCGGTAATGCGGGGAACGCCTCCCTACCTTGAGTAAGGGGGCGAGACCACGCATTGTGAGTCGGGAGGGGGGCGGGCACGAAGGCCTTATTATAATAGCGGGCCGGGCCCGTTGGACGAATCGTCCTTTTAGGTGCCCGTCGACAGCCGCGGAAGTTGGCCGGGTGGCCCATCTCCCCGCAAAGCACGCACGATGGCGGCTCTGTGCAGAGGGACAGGTCCTTGGGCCTCTCACACTCGCTGGTGTGGTGATTTCCCAGGCACTTAACGCACCTTGGGTGGGCATAACAATTATTTGATGTATGGCCATACATCTGGCATTTATGGCACTGAGCCATAATGCCGGTTTTATAGGGGGGCTCTACTTTAACGCCCATAAGTCCGCACACATGTGTGATGCGGAAAACCTGTTTACCCTCGGGGGTGTTATCTAGGCATACCAGTATCATGTTCATAGGTGCGCGTGCTTTGCCGCGCACCATACGGTGAACCTCCCTCACGGGAAGGTTTTGGGCCTTGAGTGATTCGAGAATCTCCTCTTTGGCGAATTCTCGTGGGACGTTCTTAATCACGGCCCGTAGGAGTTTGTTTTCGGGCATCGTGTATGTGTGGTAGGGGATGCGTTGCTCCCCTAACATTTTAGAGAGCGCCCTGTGGTCGTCGGTCGTACTGACCTCGACCTTGATCCCCTGTGCGGTGGATCTGGCGCTTTTGTAAGCCACGCGGTGCGAGTTGCACCACGCGGAGATGGCGAACCACCTCTCCTTGTCGCGTATGTACAGAGGAGGGGGTGTGAGTTTTTTGGCGGCTGATGTTGACGCCGCCGTGGTAGTTCTGACCGTGGGGGCCTTGTTGGCCGTGGCGGTCATGACCCCACTTGTAGAGGGGGTGGGGGCACCTTACTCCTGGAGGGGAGCAGCGGGTGATGGTGTCGGGGTGGATGAGTTCGACTCCACTACGGGAGCGACCTTTGGTACCTTTGCGGCCTTATTTTTGCACGCCCTGCGGCTGCGCTTGCGAGAGCCTGTCTTTAGAAATTAGCGCGCTTTTATAGGTTGTGTTGGTTACCCCCGCTATTTGCATTAAGACAATTGATGGTCTTCTAATACTAAGATTTTGCCGTATACAGAGTAAGAATAAAATTCACCCTCTATCTTACAAATGAGTGGCGTAAAGACGTCTTAAGGATGTGATATGTGCATTACATCTATGCAAGAGATGGACAACTCGAAATAAAACCTAACACCAACACGTCTGACCAGCGTGGTATAGTAGATCAATTTCACTCCTATTAAAGAGGAGGCTTCAGCCCAGCACTGGGATTTATTACTATACTTGCTAGTATAGTCTACCCTCCCTCGCTTCGCTTCCAGTCTTACCCGCGTAGTTCCTGTACCCGTGGGAATACTGGGATAAAATATAGCCTATGTTACTCCCTGATATTATAGCTATCCATTTTTGAAAGAATTTTTGAAATTGGTTCAGTGGTTTAAGCGTGAAAGCGTAACAAACAAACAAACTTACTTTCGCATTTCATTTCATTAGTAAGGTTTTATTTAGTTTTATGTAACTACGATTATTTGAATAGGTGAAATAAGAGATGAGATTGACATTATCATCACACTGCTCTTATCACAATTACTTGGCTTCAATGTAATATGTTCTCCTCTTTAATGGTACACAAGGCAAAGGTTATTGACATTAGTTTTATGACCAGTCGCCTGCCTGAAGTGAACCCTCCTTCTGATGTAATGGTAGACAAGATGTCATGAGATTAACAACGCCGTAATTTTATTGTTGTTCGTTATACCAAAAATATATTTCTGTAAAATTCTATAATCAAATTAATTAAAAGTTTGGAAGAGACGTTCAATTTCCCTCCTACAGTGGATGAGTTTCCTGTGTTGTGACAGAATAATTTTCCCGTCCTTTATGCGATAAAATTCACCTAATTTGAAAGAGTTCAATATACAAATAAGCGTAATATTAAAATAGTAATGAGACAAAATCTGTCCATTCAAAATACTTAAGAATCGTTTTCATTGATTTTGATATAATGAATTTAATTCTTTTTCTCTTTGTTTATCAATCGTTAATTTTTTCGCGAATCATGCATAGACTTCTCGGTTTAATTTCATTCAATTTGATAACATTTAAAGACCTCTTAATAAAAAAATTGTATCCTCCTTTTATCCGTGTGGTGACGAGTAAGAATATAATTGACTACTCTCACTCTCTCTCTTGTTCGTGGATGTCGTAAAAGACGACTAAGACATATAATAAGTATATAAGATCTGTGCAGGAGAAGGAAAACTCTAAACCAAAGTCTATTCCAACACGTCTGACCAGCGTGAAATAGTAGGCCAATTCCCCTCCCATCATGGAGGAGGTCTGAGCCCAACAGTGGGATATATATAAGCTGAGATGATGATGATCCTGCCTTGGTAGGCCTATGTCCAAGAGTGAGTGTAAATAAACCTATAGAAAAGAAAAGTGAGATATATCCTACTTAAGCTATGCCTTTAAATGAGGCGTATCGTTTTCGCGTACATGTGATTTAGAGTTCAGTGGGTGTGCTTTATTATCTATGATCAAATTGCCTCATATCATAACGTGGAATGTGAATCACTTTTTAAGATAAAAGTAACAACATAAATTTCTATCTATAGATAACATTTAATTCTATTTCTTACTTTCCCGGGGTTGTCGTAAAAGATGGTTAAGAGATGTAACAGAGAACTAAAATATATTTTATGTCGATTCGACTGATCAGCATTGCAGGTCGATTTACCGATGTGAAGCAGGGTATTAGGTATAGGGGTATAATACCCTCCTGATTTTTAACATATATAGTATAGGCGAAAAGTAGACAATAATTTCATCTATTCGACTTGATTTGAGAGCTCAGATGGTGTAGCAGTTAATATACCGATCTTCTACATCACTGTCGCGAGTTTTATTCTCAAGCGGGACATTATTATTTTTGTTGTTCCATTTCTTGGTACACCAAGTCTAGGTGCAGTTTGTGTCCGTTTTGTGTTTGTACATTCCTCTGCAATACAACGACTATTTCTTTAGAGTAGGGTGTGTTTAAAAAAAATATAAATTCTCCGATTTTTGTTGTCTACGCGAGTATTACACATGATAAATAAAATTATTTTTACGGAATTTATCGCGTTTGCGGACCAATCTGCCTATGGCCATAATCGCTGAAAAGTGTTCGAATTTCGAAATACCGAGCAAACGCAATAAAAAGCATAAAAATAGTTTTACAAATTCTGTATATTCTTCTTTCTTCTAATATAATTCTTTTGTTTTCAGGGACCTAAGATGTCTGAGGAATACTATTCACACGAATCTTATGTCTACATATATATTATCAGCGTGTAGCTGGGTTTTAAATTTAGGTTTGCAAGTAAGTACTATATACCTATTAATACAAGGTAAAGGACTAGAACCGTATAAACTCAGTGGCGTCAACCTGATAAGTTTGACGATCTTTATCTTATGCCCAGTTTCGAGTAAGAAAAATTATGTTGTGTTTTAGTTGCATTTTCTTATCAAATTATCAATTAAATTCAAAAGTTTGGAACTGCGTCGGTTAAAAACCTAATATGTGTGGTCGAACCAATGATAAACCTCAACCTCAGTAAGACTGACCATGTGAAAGGTATGTTCTGGCATATCGTTGGCGGGACGTTGACGAAGGGAGATAATTGAAAATATAAACCACGGAGTGAGCTAAGAAAGTCACGGAATCGATTCCAGTGGCTCGCTTAATAGATAGAGGAAAAATAATACTGGTTATGGCGCCCACGGCTCTGTATCGTCACAACAAGTAGTCAGCTAAAGTGTGGCCCAACAATAGCTAGTCCAAATAACGAGTAATTTACACGCTATATAGTGGGAAAATTACAGTATAGGGGAAAATGTGAGGTTGTTATTCATTGTTTTGGTTACTCCCTTTTTGACATGCTACAAATGAATGATTGATATATGGCTATCATTTGATTGCATCCGTTTAACTAGCAGAGACAACAACATTATGGGAGTCATCATAGCTTGCTTGTGCTTGCTCGAAAATATAACGGGTCCATTTTAAAGTAACATACACAAAAATAAATACTCCTGCACCTATTATAAAACTATATATTACTAGTAACCCGCCCTCGCTTCGCTTCGGTTTCAGTCGCTTTACCCGCGGCGTAGTTCCCGTTCCTGTGGGAATACCGGGATAAAATATAGCCTATGTTACTCCCTGATATTATAGCTTTCCATTAGTGAAAGAATTTTTGAAATCGGTTCGGTGGTTTAAGCGCGAAAGCGTTACAAACAAACAAACATCCTTACTTTCGCATTTATAATATTAGTATGGATTTAGGTAATGAACCAAAATCAATGTGAATATTTTGTAGCTAATACAATTCACATAGGAAGTTTTTAGAAAATAAGTAAAATAATTATTTAAAAGTTTATTAATATTTTATTGCTTTTCGATGTAGTCTTCGTTTCATTCTAAGCAACATAATATTAAATAATGTCGTCGTGCGATGAAAGGATGGACTGAAGCAGTAGGCCCAATTTTCTTTAAAAGTTCAGTGAGTTTGCTTTGATCACGTTTAAACTTATTAAACCAGTATACAGACGCACAGAATGCGGCTGTGAAGTCTAGGGGTGGGAAGTCTATCTTAATATTGTTATTGAGTAAAACTGCAACAAAAATTGTAATCATCATTGAGAAAAAAATTCTAGTCTTATTCATTTTGGCCAAATTTAAATAAAATTGTCCGCTTTATAAACTTACGACATAATTTTAAAATTTATAGGGTTTTTTTTTGGGGTGGGTTGCGTTTGCAGAGGGCCGTTAGCACGCACACTCGCAACCCACCCGCGCGACACATCACCTTCGTCGTTGGGCCGACCACCGGAGCAGGGTTACTTGTCGTCAGTGGTCGGCCCAACGGAATACCCTTTCGGGTACCCTCATCTCACAACGTGCCTGTCCCAGGACGTCGGTCGCCGTCGCGCGGTCAGTCTCTCTGCGGGTGCCGGACTAAAGTCCCCGGTCCGGTCACCCGCGGCCCAGTTCCTGACGCTATCGAGCATCTCCCTGGCGATGGTCGGCAGCGTCAGGTCGGCACTGATGATCGCAACGAGTTTACGGCACTCCTCCGTCCACGCGGCATACACCTCGAGCGTGTACTGCGCCGTGTCCTCGTCGCAATCGCAGTGGTGGCAGGACAGTGTGCTCTCCCTCCTGACGATCTTGTGCAGGTACTTGGCGAAACAACCATGCCCCGTCAGCATGTGCACCAGTCGGAAGGAAAGCAATGACGTCTCGGCGGGCGTCGACCCGCCAGGCGGTAAACTCCTTTAACGAGACCATACCGCCGCGGGCGCGCGTCTCTGACACTCGTCGGTAAATTCCAGCGAGCATCTCCGTCTCCAGGTCCCACGGGGGAGTTCCGGCCAAGAGGCACGCTGCCTCCGTTGCCACTGTGCGGTAACCGCGTATAGTCCTGATCGCCATGACCCTCTGTGGTGGCCACAAGAGGGCCTTCAGACGGACGTCGACCAGATTACCCCCGCGTACAGCCCTCGGCACGTAGCGCTGGGTCCGCCCACATTCGGCATCAGCCACGAAAGGGCGGACGCCGCGCCGACAAGCCGGGGAACAAGTGGACGGAAATGCTCCCGGAACCACCAATGCTCGTCGAGAACCAGGCCCAAGTACTTCATGTGTGCCTGGATATTGATGGTAACCGAATTGACGGCGATCGAAGCGCCCGCGGTACGGAGGCCATGGAACAAGAGAGCCTCCGTCTTGTAAACTGTATTCCTTAGTTATCTTTTACGACATCCACTGGTAGGATAGAGGATAATAAATTGTATTCTTATTCTGTAGTCACACGGGACGGAAAACTATAATTATAATAATTTAAATACAAAATTTATAATATAAACTCTTAGTCGTCTTTTACGACACCCTCAAGTAATGTAAGTATTGATAGTAGTCGTAGCCACTACATACAGCAGTTAGTGCAGATGACTTTTAATCGCTAAAAAGAGGATAATTTATTATTTCACTTTTAAGCCTGCATCAGATAGAATTAGTATCGATCAATGTAGAGTTATTCGTCGTTTTTTACCTAAAATCTCGACCAAAATAAGGGTTGATAGTGTTTGTAGCCGTTATAGCACAGCATTATAATACAGCTAGAGTTAAAATATATTGCAATAAATCATGATCATCTCAACCCACATAAGTTCCACTGTTGTGCTCGGTCTTCCTTTACAATGGGATGGAAATTGATCTACTATACAGCGCAGGTAAGACGTGTTGGTATAGGATTCTATGTCTAGTATTCCTTCTCTCACATATACATTATCTGCATATCCCTTAATAATCTTTTACGACACTCCGTGGATGTGCAAGAGAGAGAGTGAGTGAGAGTGCAAGAGGGGTTGGTGAATTATATTCATAGTCTCTCACCATACCGAGAGTGAGAAGAGAACCACTAAATGGAAAATAATTATAATTACGCTATCTGATCCAACAGACGTTGTTCTGTTCAAATAAAATAAAATAATTCTCGTTGAAATCGACAGGAGCGCCACCTACCGGGTCCAATTGTGATTCTAAACCATTCACACAAAAAATTTCATCGACATCGGTCCAGCCGTTTAGGAGGAGTTCAGTGTCATACACACTCAATCTATAGTTTATACAAATAAAATGTATGGATTCTGTGTGGTGACCGAGTAAGAATACAATTCACCACTCCCTATCATGCCCGTGGATGTCGTAAAAGACGACTAAGGGATATAATAAGCATATAATATCTATGCAAAGGACGGCAAACACGAAATAAAACCCTATATCAACACTTCTGACCAGCGTGGTATAGTAGGTCAATTTCCCTCTCAATGTGGAGGACGCTCGAGCCCAATAGTGGGACGCTGCGATGAATGTATAGCACTATTAAACATATAACAAATTTAATTTACAAGTTATTTCGGTGTCGCCCGTATGCTTTTATTACGGTTCAGCTCGTAAAGTAGAGACATCAAACGTTGCATTAAATTTTATGTGTATATGGTAAATTCTATACATGTTCATATCGATCAGTTATTTAATGTAAAGGTACTTATTTTGATAGGTAAGCATTGCTTGAACGCTGTTTGGAGTATCATGAGTTCATCCCTCCCAAACTATAAATATTACGGCCATTCTTGAACGACTGCACCGATCGTACGTTGTTGCGTTTACTCGTATGTACCTCTTAGACTATGTAGTATGAGTTATTTAATGTAAAGGTACTTATTTTGATAGGTAAGCATTGCTTGAACGCTGTTTGGAGTATCATGAGTTCATCCCTCCCAAACTATAAATATTACGGCCATTCTTGAACGACTGCACCGATCGTACGTTGTTGCGTTTACTCGTATGTACCTCTTAGACTATGTAGTATGAGATTGATTTTTATGTAAGAAAAATACTTGTATAATCAATGGACGTGTGGTGACGGAGTAAGAATACAATTCACCGCCTCCTTTCTTACCCGTGGGTGTCGTAAGACTAAGGGATATAATATGATAACAAAATGTTAGTACAATCTGTGAATTCTTTATATATATATATATATATATATATATATATATATATATAAGGATTCTTCTTTATCAATTTTATCAGTCATAATTATCAATTTCATATGAACTTCATGATAAATATTCTGAGGAGAGTTGTCCTTTGTGTAAGTTATGTATATATTTATTTTATGCCAATGTGTATCTAAATGATGAAGTAGTTTTATATCTTTTAATATTTGGTAATAAAATGACGACTGAAAGTTTTTAAGACGTACTAAAACAATAGACGGGTATAATGTAAAGACCACCGCTCTCGGGCTAGACGTTATACCGGACCAGATGCTGGGCCTTCTTCTCGAGCACCTAGGACCAAGCCTCTGGGGGACTGTGCAATGCTTGTCTAGCGTCTGAGTAGTTCCTTAGGTGTTGGAAAGAGGGGAGGCTGGTGCTCCTATTAGAGCTGAGATGGTCTCCGAACTCGCTTGCAATCTAGCGGCCCATGATGTTGTTGGACAAGACCGGTAAGTTTTTGGAGAGAATACTCGCTGTATGGACCGTATGACACATCAGCGAGGTCGCTTTAATCTGACGGAGGCCCAGTCTGGTTTCAGGACAGGGTATTCTATGATCGCGATCTTGCTGCGTCTGAGGGCCGTGGTCACCGGTGAAGGGGTGCTGTTGGCAGTGTCCCTAGACAACTCCAACGTCTTCAACAGTCTGTTATTCAGCACGGAGGCGCTCCGGTATCACGAGGTGCCCGTATACCTGACACGGCTGGTGGCAGACAACTTGGAGGGGCACAGTATCCTCTACACTAACTGATGGCATTATGCGGACGCCTATGTCGTGCGGTGTCCCACAGAAGTCGGTTCTGGGGTCCACCCTGAGGAACATCGGCTACGATTAGCCGTTGAGAAGGAGCCTTCCACCCGTGAAAGTCATCTCGCTAAAGGAGGTGGCGGATCGTGTGTGAGAGGAACTCCTCTACGGCGACTCGACTGCCGCTGACGACTAGAGCAGTGCAGGTGCGAGTACCTGCGCCTGATGTCGAGCTAGCGGAGACCGCAGTTGACCGGAGAATAGTCCGTCACCCGCAGAGAGGCTGACTGTGTGAAGGTGACGCCCCGGAAGACGCTGGGCTAGTCACGGACGATAAGGAAGTCGGTACCATTGGATGACCCAATGGCAAATGACCCAATGGCAAAAGTGTGGGCATACGGTGAGTAATGGAGCCGCGCATCGCCATTTCGCGATCCTGGACGGAGCCCCGAATGGTGTCAACGGCGTGTGTTAATTCTGAAAAAAAAATGTTCTGGAGAAAATATAAAATTAATTCTGTAACATTTAGCACCGTTACAAATAGAAAAAAAAATACAAAAAATATTCATGAAGAACTTTTTAATATTCACTTTGTAAATCAAATTTTGATGTAACTCATTCTACTGCACGAAAAGAAAATATTTAAAGAAAATTTTAAAGATTAATCTAGTTCGTAATTAAAGTATTTTAAAAAATTGGAAAGGCATTTCTAATGCCCTCGTCGTGCCAATACTGGTTTTATTAGATAGAAATGCAATTTTTCAGATTATTTGTCTCTAGAGTTTGCTAGGACAAACAGTTCAGTTAGTTACTTTAGAAAAAGTGATCTGAGGCTGGGCAACTTTCAGGCTTTAATATTTCACAGTATCTGACACTAAAGATCCCGTTGTAGTAGTGATGATTTATGGTACAGAAAGACACGTGTGCGTAAATATTGATCTTATGAGGAAACTTGCAGACGAGAAATAAGATGAGTGCGAGTTTGAACATAACCATGACCACCATTGCTTAAACCAGCTGTGAAAATATAATTATCTTTGCACTTTATCTCATAAACATAATAAAGAATCTTCAGTGTGTCGAATATAATGCTAATATTTCAAAATCCATAAGCGGTTTGCTTTCGAATAGATACACCCTTCTACCTGAGCGGTGATAAAAAAGAGTGTTCTATAATTCCATGATCAGGGAACTATTATATTCTTACGTGATTAAGTAGAACACAGATACATCTGGTATTTTTCTTTAACCGATTTGATAATATCTAGCTAATCTATTTTTCTGTTAAAATGAATTAAATACAAGGACAAACATAGAAAATAAATTGGTTTTTAAAATTAATTATGTAATTAAAAAGAATTATTACGAATACTTTGGTAATTAAATACGCCATTAACGATAAGTACCAATCAACTCAACTTGAAGTATTCACAATGTTTGCTTTCATTGAAAGTACTTCTAACTTTTCCAGTTAAATTTATTGCAATTTCGCTGTAACTCGAGCTAAATAAAATTGAAGGACGAAAAGAGTTGTAAAATAAATTGAATATTTTTTTTTTATAAAGTCCAAACATTACGTCCTCAATCTAAAAATATATTTGTAAGTTTATAATATGTGTATTAACATTCAAAAACTAATACATTGCTAATATTGATCAACAAATCAGAATCCGATCAACAGAAACAGGTCTTATCAGTCAACCAGTGTTAGTTAAAAATATTCTAGATTAATAAAACAATTGAATATTACGTGTGCTAATGGAGTAAGAATACAGTTCACTACAACGTGTCTTGCCCGTGAGTATCGTAAACGACGTTTAAGGGATATGATATGCAGATAATATATATGAAAGAGAAGGGAAACTCGGCATAAGTCCCTATACCAACACATCTGATCAGAGCGATGTGGTAGGTCAATTTCCTTTCCATTGTGGAAGAGGCCCGAGCCCAAAAATATATGAGCTAAAGTGAAGATATTTTTAGATTGAAAAAGTAATATAGTGCTTTTTAAAAATTATCAACAGTAGGTCTTATATCGGCTGAGATGATAAAAATAACACATATTTTCGTATATTTTAATAAGTTTTGAGTATATAGTTTTACACTTCTACATAATATTCGTTTATCATTATCATCATCGTCGCAGATCATGTACGTCCCATTGTTGGGCCAAAACAACCTCCACAATAGGGAGGGAAAATGACCTTGCTATGTCATGCTGGTCAGACGTGTTGGTGTAGGTTTAGGTTTAGTTTCAAGTTTTCCTTCTCTTGCACAGATGTTATATGCATATTACATCACTTAGTCGTCTATTACGACATCCACGGACAAGATAGGGAATGGTATTAGTCTATGACTGCATAATTTTCGTCAAACTTGCGCAAGGCAGGCTACGGAATATTTATAGGTACGTTAAATATTAGGTAGTACGTGTTTTGAGAGGAGTTATTCTGAGAGACTACTAAATGTTACTATATGCATTCAGATCTAGGTAGGTACATTGTATTGTACAAGTATAAAAACCAGTTATCAAACTTACGTTTAACTCGATAGTAAAAATAGGAAAGTTTTAATGTGTTAACCAATATCGAAATTCGCTATGAAACGAATTAAAACTACAATGTCGCATCTTATTTTGTCAATAATATAGTATCCTTTTTTTTTTTTTTTTTTGTAGGTGGGTCGCGGTCGGCGCGCCCCCGCACCACTCCGTCCGGGGCGACAGAGGAGCTTAAGCACGCAACTCCCGCGACCCACCCAAAAACCACGTCGCCTTCGTCGTTGGGCCGACCACCGGAGCAGCGTTAACTTGTCGTCAGTGGTCGGCCCGACGGAATACCCCCTATTGGGGTACCCTCCCATCGACCGACGTCCCCCCCTCGGGGAGGATGTCGGTCTTTCCTCACGCGGTCAGCCTCTCGGCGGGTGACGGACTAATCCCCGGTCACGTCACCCGCGGCCTCGGCTAGGGCGGCATGAGGCGCAGATAGTTGCGCCTGCGCCGCCCCAGTCGCCGGCGGCGGATCTCCTCATCGAGGCTGCGCTCCTCACGCAGGCGATCCGCCGCCTCCTTCCGCGAGATCACTGTCTCGCAGAAAGCTGCGACCGCGTCCCAATTCCTGACGCTGTCGACCATCACCCTAGCGATAGCCGGCAGCGTCAGGTCCGTACCGCGATGATTGCGACGAGTTCACAGCGCTGCACTGCCCAAGCCCCGCAGGCCTCGAGCGTATGGCGCGCCGTGTCCTCGTCGCAATCGCAGTGGTGGCAGGACGGTGTACTCTCCCTCCTAACGACCTTGTGCAGGTATTTGGCGAAGCACCCATGCCCCGTCAAAACCTGCACCAGTCGGAAGGAGAGCACCCCGTGCCGCCTCTCCAACCACTGCATCAGCACCGGCCGGAAGGCCTCCACGGTTCGCACCCCGAACCGAGGCCTCTCCAGCCGGACTGCCCAACGGGCGATGACGTCTCGGCGGGCGTCGACGCGCCAGGCGGTGAGATCCCTTAACGAGACCACACCGCCCTTCGCTCGCACCCCCGTCACCCGCCGATATAGTCCGGCGAGCATCTCCGCCTCCAGGTCCCACGGAGGAGTCCCGGCCAATAGGCACGCTGCCTCCGTCGCCACCGTGCGGTATCCGCGGATGGCCCTGACCGCCGTGACCCTCTGTGGTCGCCACAGAAGGGCCCTAAGTCGGGCGGTCATGGACCCGGCCCACACCGGTGCGCCGTACAGGGCCATCGACCGGATGACCCCCGCGTACAGCCGTCGGCACGCAGCGCTCGGTCCGCCCACGTTCGGCATAAGCCACGATAGGGCGGACGCCGCGCCGACGAGCCGTGGAGCGAGCCTGCGGAAATGCTCCCGGAACCACCATCGCCCGTCGAGCACCAGGCCCAAGTACCTCATATGGGCCCGGATGCTGATGTCGACCGAGTGGACGGTGATCGAGACGCCGATGGGAGGGCTCATAGTGCGCCCATGGAACAAGAGGGCCTCCGTCTTGTCCAGGGCGACCCTTAACCCCAGCGCCTCGATCCGCCTGACGACCTCCTCGGTACCAGAGGTCACCAGGCTTACCGCCTCTTCTAGCATCCCACCGCGGGCTGTGACGAGCGTGTCGTCGGCGTAACAAATCACGCCCAGCCCGGGCGGGAGGCTCCCCCTCAACGCACAGTCGTAGCCGATGTTCCACAGGGTGGGTCCGAGGACCGACCCCTGTGGATAATATCGTATCTAAGAGATGTATAAAAGACGTTACTGCAAAAGAAGAAAAATTTTAAATAAAAGACTATATAAGTCTGGCTATCATGGAAAATTAAGAACCATAATTTTTGTTAGCACTGCTAGCTTGGACTGCATAGACGGTGGTGTTTTAAGTAATAATAGCTCATTTCAAACATAGTCCAATCCCTAGGCACGACAGTTCAGTTTGTAGCCAATATTGTATCTAGGTGTAGTTTGTTTTTCAAATTATTGTATGTTTCTAAAGTCCTTCGTAACATAAAGATTTATTCCTTAATGCGGAGCATTATATCTATATTTATATAAAAGGAGAAGTTGACTGACATATCAACGCAGGGCCTAAACTATAAGGGTTAGAAACTTGAAATTTTGTACAGAGGTTCCTTTTATAACATAGGGGAGCACTAAAAAGTCCTTTTAAAAATTTATCTTCTAAGAGGGTAAAACGGGGGTGCAAAGTTAGTATGAAACTTAGCCGTTTTTGAAGTTATTTGGATGAAATTCAGTTAGAAGGTTCTTCATTGAAAGTCATGAAACACAAGTATTTTTTTAGGCAATCATCTCTTAAGACAGTAAAAGGGAGGGTGCAAAGTTAGTATGAAAGTTCTCTGATTTTCAAAGTTATTTCTATAAAATGTTGTATTGGGGTTACAAGTTCCTAGTAATGATTATTGCCGACATTTCTTTTGTGGATTCAATCCCTAAGAGGGTAAAACAGGGGTGCAAATTTGTAAAAATAAATAAACACGTGTTTCGGCGTTTGACAAGTTTCACCTTTTAAGGAGATATTTTTCAGCCTACAAAGCAAGTACTGAATCGATCAAACACATCCATAATCATATCGGTGCACGATACCGCGTTAAGATACCGTTCTACCAACCAAGGGTTGACAATATGTTGTGCGATCAATAAATTGTTGTTCTGGTCTGGGTGTAATTTGTGTTCTTTACTTATATTTTTGTGAGGAATATTTCTTTAGTGTCGTCGTCACACAGAAAATCATCACATGATTTTCTGTGTGACGACGGAGTAACTCTTGACTCTTGCCCGTGGATGTCGTAAAAGACGACTAAGGGATATAATATGCATATAACCTCTATGCAAGAGAAGGCAAACTCGAAACAAAACCCTATGCCGATACGTCTGACTAGTGCGGTATAGTAGGTCAATTTCCTTCCCACAGCGGAGGAGGCCAGAGCCCAACAGTGGGACGTATATGGGCTGAGATGATGATGATGATGATGAATTCTTTAGTGCAGTTTGCCATATGTACGCTGGAAGAGGAGTACATATCACGTCAACCCCATGTAATTGGGAAAAGAGCAGGGTGATGATTTTTTATTCATTTAATCTATCTATCTTTTTATTTATTTAAAAGAAGCTGGCTGACTGACTTATCAACGCACAGCCGAAATTAAAAGGGTTAGGTCTTTGAAAGTTGGTATGTTGGTTCTTTTTGCACTGTAGAGTAGCTCTAAGTAAGGATTTGTGGAAATTCATTCCCTTAGTGAAAAAGGATGCGAAAGTTTGTATGAATGCAGCAGCAGCAACAAAGCATTCATTTTATTTAAGGCAATCGGAAGCCGCAATGCAAACACCTCCTCGATGCAAAGTATGACCAAGCCTATCACTCTTCAAAGACCATGATTATCTTACAGAAACCGAGGCCAATCTCGGAAAGGGGGATGGGTGATGCGGAGTCAGGATTCTCTATACTAGCTTACCAATATCCTCCAGCAACACCGTGGGCCTATAGAACCTTGAACATCATGCACAGCTATCTGTGTTAACCTCTATCACACATGACTTTTTGCGGACGAAGTCGCGGGCAAAAGCTAGTTAAATATATAATCGCTTAAATGACGTCAATTCCCCTTCGACAAGTAATCATGGAACAAGTAATGTTTAGGTTTATTGGAAGTAGTAGTGTAGTGTTAAACGCATATAAATGTTTAAACAACACGTATAAATGTTTTAAATTTCTGTGCGGTGACGGAGTAAGAATACAATTCGCCACTCTCTATCTTGCCCGTGGACGTCGTATAAGACAACTATAGGATATAATATGCACATAATGTCTATGCAAGAGAAGGCAAACTCGAAATGAAGCCATATACCAACATATCTGACCAGCATGGTATAGTAGGTCAAATTCTCTTCCATTGTGGAGGAGGCCCGAGCCCAGCAGTGGGACGTATGTAGGCTACAATGAATACGTATACAAAAGAAGAAAAACTTAACATGAACCAGTAGTTAGGCATAGGCCAGTACCTCTGATCAGCATGGTTAATTACCCTCCCCATTATGTAAGAAGCTCGACCCCTACAATGTGACTTATATGGGTTGAAATTATCATTATCATCATCATATATATATATATATATTTTCCGAGCCATATCCATATCCTACAGACTAAATAACTCTCATAAAAACGCTGCTTACGGAAAAGCACGGTAAATGAGTATGTACGTAAACACAATTTTCTGTTACGATGTTTACAGATTTTGTTGTTCGATATTACTCTTGTTCCATAGTTTCTTATTGAATGTTAAAAGGCTTTTTAACTAATTTGCATTAAGATCAATTTCTATTTGAAGTTGAATAGTATTCAGTTAAATATATTTTAGATTATAATAGTCTACGGTGTTTTGCTACGAATTGGTTGTAGACTTTAATTATCTAAACATCTAATTCAATATTTTTCTAATTCAATATTTTTCTAATTCAATATTTTTTATCCTTTGGTTTGCGGTGGTCAGGTTGCAGTCGCTTCACGGAACAATTATAACCAGCTGAAATTGGTTAAGCTAGATAACAAAGGAAACTTTTTTAAGGGCAGGCAGAGCAGCATCAAGTACAAACCTGAGTAGCTGAGGTCGTCGGTATATGTCCCAGGAGTAATTCAACTTCCACAAAAGCCACCGCGTAACAAGAATCTATCGTAAAAGACCCGTATCGTATACCCGTTATAGCGAAAGTGGTGACGGGTTAATAATAATGGTAATATCTCTTTCCATTTGGGGGTCTTAAAAACTAGCTGACGATCCAGATAAATAGGTAGCAGCATTCTCCTGAGAAACATAACTCTGGCTGTCAGGAGTAATTTTTTGACAGTATCTTCTTTGAGTAGGTATATCTCCAAGAACAAACTTTGATAGTTTAATGAGTGGATGGTTTAATGTAAAACACTAACATGACAGAATCTGATATGTCTTGCTGACCTGCCGCAGTGAACTATGTAACTATAATTACAGCTTATAGAGAATCAATTTTTTTTTCAGAACTGGTCGGATGAAGCGCAACACGACCAAGTGTCTTGTATGATTCTGGTCATTTGTATGCACTATTTTTACCTTACTAACTTCTTCTGGATGCTTGTAGAAGGTGAGTTATATTAATTATATATTGGGTGTTGCGTGCTTACGCCCCTCTGTCGCCCCGGACGGAGTGGTGCGAGGAGCGCGCCAACCGCAGCCCACCCCAAAAAAAAAAAGGCAATGAATTTTAGAACAATATTCTCTTTTAGCCTTCAAAGAAAGCTCTTTCATTACAATTATACCTACATCATCACTGACCTTAAAGATCTTAACAAATTAGCGGAAGGAATTCTATATTCTTTATGTGTTCCTTACGGGCGTACAATCTCTCATAGCTTCAAAAAAGTACGCATATTATATTTATACATAAGCTTTCATTCATTCTGTACATAAGTTTATAGGAATATCTAAATACTAGTGGAAGAAATTTGTTATTAAAATTCAGACAGTAATAATCATATTTCCAAGGGTAGTTTTTTTTATTTTATTATTGTTATTGATAAATAAGTAAACAGCATACCTGATGGTGAGTTATACTACCGCTCATCATACCGGAGCATACCGGACTTTTGTTAGGTCGCTGCCTATGCAATGAAGTTCGGTGATAATAAAGACGATTATTACCAAAACCTTACTGCTGCTGCTTACACTTGCTGAAATTTGGGTTCCCAGCTCCCTTGTTCGTCGAACAAAGTGCAGTAGTCCAACGTCGATTTTCTGCGAGAATGTGTACCCTGGACGGACTAGCCCGCGGCTGTAGATAGATAACTCTCGACAGTATGGTCCTACATTTCTCACAGTGAAGACTGGGTAGTGTTTTGGGATTTTTGAGTACGGCTACCAATAATCATTAACTATTCATCACCTGCCGAGTCGCAAACATTACTGCTTTATAAAAATAACTTAATCATCGTTTCAGTTAAAAATAACTTATTAACCTAATTAATTATTTTTAAAATTAAAATATTTATTTAGTTATGTTATTCAAAGTTTTTTTTCTATTTTCAGGACTGTACTTGTACATGCTAGTGGTAGAAACATTCACAGCAGAAAATATTAAATTAAAAGTTTACACCACCATTGGTTGGGGTGAGTTAATTTGTAGTGACTAATTATATATTTTTTTTACCAATAGCTTAAATGATGTTCCTTTAAGCCAGGATTCAAAATGATCTCTATAAATAACATCGAGGTTTCATCCTCATGAAGTGCTGCGAAACACTTAATCATTGTAGAGTTGGAAAATTCGACTTCCTTCTTATGCAAAGCAAGAGACATAAAGCAAATTTGACTAGTAAACCTCATTGGTTTACAAGCCAAATTTGCTATTAAAAGAATTTACAGCTACGGAAAGCGCAGCAGTACAAATCAACGGATATCACAGAGCTTCAGAAGCTTTTATATGAGCCTAAAGATTGAATGCAATAATAGATATGGTAGAAATGCCTGGACAAATAATCCAATTAAGCCTATAATTATATTTCTGTAACAGGTGCGCCGGCCATATTTTTAACGATATGGGTGATATCAAGGTGTTTCGTCAACGTCGTGCCATCCAACGGAGCAGATGGGGTAAATACACTAACATTCGGTTCATTAGACGAAAAAAAATCACAATTTCAATCGAAATATTTCGACTGCACGGATGGCGTAGTACTTAAGATACTGACTTTGCGTGCCAGTGACCTGGGTTCGAATCCCACGCAAAACAATACTATATGCTATCAACAAATTGTTGTTCTGAGTCTGGATGAAATTTGTGTTCGTTAATTAGATGTTTGTTAAGAGGGTATTCTGGTCTAGAAGCCTAAATCGTAGGCATTTTTCAAAGTAGGATAAAAAAAAATTAAAAACATTTTTACTATGGATTTTTTATATAATTTTTATTGACATTTTAAGAATATAAAAAGAAATTAAAAAAAAAATCAAAAGATCTGATTTGTGTGCCTGTTGAGCAATGCAAGGCATGTCTCGACGCGTACTTCGCGCTGGCGATCATTGAGTTCGTGGGGCACCCATTTGTCAAGCTTTCTTACCTTGCCAATTTGACGCAAATGGACCAATATTGTTTTGACGCTAACGTCGAAAACTGCTGCTAATTCAGCCGTAGGTTGTGTATCATCGGCTTCCACAATCGCCTTTAATTCGTTATTGTCGACCAAAGTCTTTGGACGACCGCGAGGTTCATTTTTCAGGTCGAAATTTCCAGAACGAAAGCGAGCAAACCAATAACAGGCGGTGCGTTGGTTTGTAGTGTTTGCTCCGTAAACGTCGTTGATGTTGCGTGCCGCTTGTGTCGCGTTGCTGCCACGACGATACTCATATTCCATAATTACTCGAATTTTTAACGTATCCATGATGACGAAAAAGATTGAAATGCGATGAAACGAAAACTGCTGCTAATTCAGCCGTAGATTGTGTATCATCGGCTTCCACAATCCCTGGTGCTTTACAATGTTATATTTAATAATGTTGCTGGTATTTTACGTAATATAATGCAGAATTTTTAAGTGTTATTAATATGATTTGATAGTAAATTTCATACATTTTCATGTTGCGTAAAATTCCAGAAAAAAATAAAATGATTTGGTTGTCAGCCAATCAATGGTAGGGGATAAAACTAATATGAAGAGAATAAACATGTATTAAGAACAATATTATACCTTGACACTGACACCAATAGCTTATATTATTATAGTTTATTACCAATACAAAATAAGAAAAATAAATTTTAACTATATTCCTTTTAATTATCGAGAACCAAAACAGTAATAGAGAACGGGTATATATAAACATATAGACTAAAATTACATGTCTACTCCTGGCTTCACGTGAAAAATTATAAATTATTCTAAATACACGTTACGTTCACGTAGACGTCCATTGTTGCGGGTGACCGGACCGGAGATTTTAGTCCGTCGCCCGCAGAGAGCCTGGCCGTGCGACGGCGACCGATGTCCCGGGAAAGGGAAATCGAGAGGAGAGGGTACCCGCTCAGGGTAATCCGCCGGGCCGACCACTGAAATCAAAGAACTCGGCACCGGTGGTCGGCCTAATGACGAAGGCGACGTGCTACGAGTGGGTTATGGGCATACGCGCCGCTCCTATGTCGCTCCGGACAGAGCCGAGCGGCGTGTACGCTGACCTACGGGCTATGGCCAACCCCCAACAAAAATAAGGAGTCCATTGGACATAGGTCTCCCCACAAGAATGACGCTTAAAATGTTCCTGTGCCACTTGCATTTAACGGTTCTCTGCGACTTTCAAAATATCGTCTAACCATCTATTTAATACTTAATACACCTATTCAATATTAGGATAATAAAATACAGCTCAATTTTGAAACTGACTGACTTTCCATTACATTTATTAATTTTTTTTCACTGGAACTATTTTGTTGTTGATAGTTTATTTTTAATTATTAGCTATATCTATATATAAATACGTGAAGCAAAAACTTTGTACCCCTTTTTACGAAAATTATGTGGATGGACAAGTATGAAATTTGGCACAGTTGAAGTATATATTGAGGAGAAGTGCATAAAACTGAAATTTTATATAATAATGGATTAGAAATGCATTAAACTCATTAAAAAAGGCATTACGCACACTACAACGCAATCGCTACACACACTCACACACACACATACGTCTGTGTGAGTGTATTGCGTAGCAACGCTTATAGACTTTTGTTTACGGTTAAAATCTCTGGTCGAACTGAATGTCAAACAATCATAATTATGATGACAATGTCTACTAAAGATTTGTGCTTATATATTACTTATTAGTGAAATACAGCTTGCTCAATTTACAATTATAAATAAATAAAATTAAAGAAAATTGTGTAGCAGAAAAAATAATTGAAATGAATTATGGCCGAATTTCGAGCACACGGCGACCACTAGTTTTATATTAATGTATCAAGATTAGAAAATAAATGAAAGTTTATTAATTGTCTGTCTTAAGTATACTTTAACAGTAGCTATGTATTGCATTACATAAATATACAAGAGCAAGAAATGAAATTTTTAATAAAAAATGTAACAGCGAACGTTCTCGCAGACCCAGATTCTTATATAATGACGCTAGCAACGAATATTACAGAGTACCTACCCTTAAATGTTAACTCACGTTTCCTTCAATTATTCCATCACGATCTTGGAGGTCGGAAAAGGGTAGCCAATCTTATTTTATGTGTAACCAATTTATTTTTATTTAACAGTTGGCTCTAAGTGGAGAGACGAAAGTGTGTATTTGGATGCACGAGCATCAAGTCGACTGGATACATAAAGCTCCGGCTTTAGCGGGGCTGGCATTGAATCTTTTCTTCTTAATTAGAATTATGTGGGTAAGTAATATAAGCTTATAAGATACCTACATTTTATCGTCATAACATCATACTTCGCTTTTGGCCAATCCTACATGCACTAATTCAAAATTACTGTTTAAACTGACAGATATATCACTGCATAATATGTAGTTGAATGTGTATGCCATTATTTATTTCCATGGGAGGGTACCCCACGTAGGGGGTATTCCGTCGGGCCAACCACTGACGACAAGTAAACCTGCTCCGGTGGTTGGCCCAACGACGAAGGCGAGGTGGTTTTCGGGTGGGTTGCGGGAGTTGCCTGCTTAAGCCCCTCTGTCGCCCCGGACGGAGTGGTGCGAAGGCACGCCAACCGCAGCCCACCCACAAAAAAAAAAAATAAAAAAAAATGCCATTATTTATTTAGTGATTCTTTTGTATTGTATTGTGTATTGTATCTATTATGTATGTGTTCTATAGGGCGATGTGGTTGCTCAGCGACAAAGCCCTCAAATTAAAATAGAATATAAAAAATAAACATCATACTTATCTCAATTAGTTTAGGTCGACGCAATATATTCTCCTCTTCCATTGTACCCATTGCAAAAGTTATCGCCAATAGTTTTATGACGGGACAACAGCCTGACGTTAAATTTCCTTGGGACCAGATAGCATCAGAAGGAGTCGGCCCAGATCTATGTAAAACTCTCAGTTGTCTTTTATCATTTCCACGAGCAATTTAATGGTCGGTAGATAGTATTCGTAGCCGCCATCACAAAGTTAATAAATATGTACACTTTATAGTGAGAATTACAATATGCATTTTAAAATCTAAATTCTGGATAGATACAAATATATATCACAGCTCACATACGTCCCACTATTGGACTCGAGCCTCCTCCACAATAAGAGGAAAATTTACCTACTACTCCACGCTGGTCAGACTTGTTGGGTATAGGGTTTAATATCGAGTTTTCTTTCTCTTGCATAGATATTATATGCATGTTATAGTAGTATAGATATCTATCTCGTCGTCTTTTACAACATCCACGGGCAGGGTAGGGAGTGGTGAGTTGTATTCTAACGCCGTCGCCACATGGAGATTGTGTATATATATGTTAACACAAATTGATTGATTGATTGTGCATATATACAGGCTGTCCCTAAATTAAACGTCCAACGGTAAGTGGGGTGTAGATAACTTTATGACAGCTATGAAAAAAAAAAAATCCATGCAACTTATTTTTTGATATGAGCATTTTACTAAAAACGGTGAAAAATCTAACCTTGTACGATATTTTCACGTACTATAACGACAAATAGGCTAGTTTTGGCATTGGCTGACATCATATGGTTTGTTGGAAGCGCAGATAACTGCACTATTGACCACAAGTACAACTAAAACTAGATATGTTACAATAACATAAAAAAAATATACATTTGTTATGGCTATTCCTTAATTTTTTCGAAGAAAAGGTTAATCATTTGACTTTAACACACCAGCCTGTAACAAAAATGTACCGTAACCATAGTGGCAAGTAATTTTAAAAGATGGCCAAATTATTCATTATTCCAAAATGGTATAATATCTTCTAGATGTTATCGTAACTTTTAGAAAAAAAAATGTTTTTGTGACAGACAACGAAGTTTATGAGAAATGATTAGGTATATTTTTTTGTTCTATTTTATTAGACCTCATATAAAAAATCTTATTGCGTGTGTGAAAGAGACAGAGAGTGACGCCTATTGTATTTTATTGAGCACTAGGTAAATGTCCCTCCGAATATGCTCGAGGAACATGAATGAACACTCGATGGTCTGGATAGCGTTCAGTATTCGGATATCGCTCACGATACAATCTACTTGCAGCATGATCATTGCATCTATACTCTCCGTAGATCAAATGCATATTAGGAGATTCTAACATTGTATAAGAAGACGGCATCGTAATCACACAAGTCACTTTTTATTTTTAATGTCACTCTTTCTACACTAGTACTATCTACTTTATGCAAATAAATGGCGTGGCTGCGGGTGACCGGACGGTGGCTGCGGGTGATCGGACCGTGGCTGCGGGTGACCGGACCGGGGATTTAGTCCGGGCACACAGACTTTTTTTTTTTTGGGGGGGGGTTGCGGTCGGCGCGCTCCTCTCTCCACTCCGTCCGAGGCGACAAAGGGGCGTAAGCACGCACACCCACAACTCACCCACGATGCACATCGCCTCCGTCGTTGGGCCGACCACCGGAGCAGGGTGACCTGACTTCAGTGGCCGGCCCGACGGAATACCCCCTATTTTGGCAACGGCCTGGCTGTGCCCCTGGTATTGCAAAGGTCCATGTGCGTGCGCCAGTATCATTTACCATCAGGTGTGCTACCTGCTCGTTTGCCACCGTTGGGAATAAAAAAAAAACCCCTCTCATCGACCGACGCACAAGGAGGACGTCGGTCTTTCCTCACGTGGTCGGCCTCCCGGCGGGTGACGGACTAATTCCCCGGTCACGTCACCCGTGGCCTCGGCTAGGGCGGCATGAGCGGCATCCGCGAGATCACTGCCTCGCAGAAGGCTGCGACCGCGTCCCAGTTCCTGACGCTACCGTCCATCGCCAGGCGTCAGGTCGGCGAAAATATAATTTGTTTGCTGTCATTTATGTTTTGTCATATGCGCACATGTCAGATGCGTTTTTGTTACACTACGTTTCATAGTGATTTGTATTCTCTTTGACGTTTTATGTTGCGTCACACGGGAACGCGATCGAACGGGATAAAAAGTATCCTATGTCCGTCTCCTGGATTTAAGCTACCTCTCCACCAATTTTTAGCCAAATCGGTACAGCCGTTCTTGAGTTATAAATAGTGTAACCAACAAGACTTTCTTTTATATATATAGATATATGTGTGCTATGGTGACTGTTGTATTCTTAATACGCAACCATACGAGAATACATTTGTATGATAAGCCGATGTTCTGTTAAATTGACAAAAATATAGCACATTTTAGCTCTGATTTATAAAATCCAAAGTGATGAAACAACAATTTACGGCTGCACTAAATTGAAATGAAATCGTTCAGTGATTTTAGTTTTAAATTAAATTTTATAATAAAACATGCATTGTGTCTTATTAAATGGACGTTTCAAGTAAATTAACGACCCCTCAAAACTTAAGCCTACCTCCGGGAAATTCGAGTAGCATTTCAAGTATAAATCAGTTAGGCGTTGTCTTGCTGTTAGTTTATTAATGTTGTAAGTAGATCTAATTTGGATTCTACATTTATGAGAAAAATTACTATATAAATTATGAACAGATTACTTTTAAAATATTTTTGTTAGCCTATAATATCATGAGATTTTGGCTAATATCCTTTCGTATAACGATAGAATTAGTAGAAAATATATTCCGTGTGGTGAGGGAATAAGAATACAATTCACCACCTCCTCTTATACCCGTGGGTGTCTTAAAAGACGACTAAGGGATGTATAACGCAAATGACATCTATGCAAGAGACGGAAAAATCAAAACAAAACCCTATACCAACCTGTCTGATCAGCATGATATACAAGGTCAATTGCCCTCCTATTATGGAGGGAGCTCGAGCCCAGCAGTGGGACGTATATGAGCCGAAATGATGAATGAAATTGCTAAGCTTTCGTTCTCATGTAGTTCGTAAGAAACATTTAGATAAATAAACAGATCATTATCACTTCAAGGAAAAGACTTACACTGGAAATTAAATCCTATACCAAACGGTCTGGTCTGGAGAATGCTCACGACTGAGGAGGCAAACGTAAATAATAAATATCCAATTATTGTCCCTCAAGTATAGAATTTCTATTAAAAGTGAGTTTTGCATTAGATAAATATTCCATTTTGAAGTTCTTTTCATTGGTTTGTTTTTGTTACAATTTCAAAGATAACAAACTTTCGCAATTGTAATACACAACTTTATTTGTTATTATTATTGTTGGATAACAGTATTCAATTTTGTCGGTATAAAAGTACTTAATATAGGTACCTGGGAATAGGATATCTCCATTTCAAATTTTGCTGAATGCATTATAGAATTACGGAATGAAATATGTAAATAAAAAGACATTCTCATAAATCGTTTCACGTGTAATATAAGGCTATAATTTAAATAATATTATTAAATAAAAAATATAATAAGGCTATAATTTAAATTAACAGATAAATTACATATAACTATAAGGTTTCTTATGTAAAAGTTAAAAATATAAAAGTTATTCTTTCAGACTGTACAGATGGCGTAGTGGTTAAGATAGCGACCTACAGCGCCAGTGTCGGGGGTTCGAATCCCACGCGGGACAACACTTTGTGCGATCCACAAATTGTTGTTCTGAGTCTGGATGTAAATTGTGTCCGTTAATTATGTTTGTAAAATCCCCTGCAATACAAGGATTATTTCCTTAGTGCAGGGTGTTGTCTAAATAAATAAATAAAATAAATTACTTTTATATATTTCATAGGCACAGGTGATCTAAATTCTTTTACGCCAAGTCTTGTACTTATACGAGTAGGTACCTCGCAGAATTATTGTTTGTATGATCAACATTTAGTCATACCTAGTGTTAGTTAAAGATCGCTAATTATATACTTTTATGCCGTAATCTAAGAATGAAATACTTTAAGAAATAGATAAAAAATATTTTAGACTTTTACTGCCTAATTGCTAAACGGAGGTGTAGACATTAATACTTCACTGTTGTATTTTAAGTCCAAACAGAACTTTCAATATTCTTCCACATTTTATAATAATTCGCAAATAAAAAGACATGGTTTTTTTTAGGATAAGGTTAAAATAATAATATACTTATGCAAATCATTAGTATATATTTATATTTGGAAAGTTTTTAATTACTCACATGTAAGATTTAATCGAATCAATACCCAACTCTCTATGCAAATAGGTATTATGTGAATTTTTACAAATAAGCAATTTTTTTTTTTATTTTACAGGTATTGATCACCAAGCTACGTTCAGCAAACACTTTGGAAACAGAGCAGTATCGGAAGGCAACAAAAGCGCTTCTAGTGTTAATACCTCTACTTGGTATTACAAATTTGCTTGTCCTATGTGGACCAAGTGATGACTCTTGGTTCGCACATGCCTTCGACTACGCAAGAGCGCTTATGTTGTCTACACAGGTAAACAAGCCTTAGTGTATATATACACAACTTATGTTGTTGCAGCTTTACCAGCAATTAAAAAAATAAGTTACCCTTACTAAATAATAGTTTTCATTATTCATCCTTTTAGGTTATCTACCTCCCACTGTTGGGCTCGACTTTCCACCACAATAGGAGGCGGATTATACCTACTTTTATACTATGCAGAACAGATATGTTGTTATAAGGTTTTATTTCAAGTTATCCTTCTTTCAACGTATTTAATCCCTTAATCGTTTTTTACGACACTCAAGGGTGAGAGAACGGGTGGTGAATTGTATTCTTACTCCGTCGCCACACGGAATATTTTACGTATTTTTCATATTCATACATAATATGTCGTCACTCCCTCTAATTCTATATCGTAGGTAGTAAACAACTGTAGGACATAAGCATATAATTATCTCAATAGTGGACGTGAATAGGTTGATGAATAGGATTTATTCAGAAAAGCTTTCGTAAGTTTGCTACAAAACAAATATATTTCTTTTCACAGTGGTTACATATCCTTTTGTTGTTAGAAAGGTCTTGCTTCTAGATTGCCTTCCAATGTAAAGGATTTGAAATTGAAAGATTTTATAAATTAATATTCTTTTATAAAATTATAAGTCCGTATGGTGATGGAGTAAGAATACAATTAATGCCCTATCTCGCTCGTGCCAGTCGTAAAAGGCGACTAAGGGATACAATATGAATATAATATGCATATAACATTTATGCAAGAGAAATAATACTGGAAGATAGGGATTATCTGAAGATATTTAAGCTGCGCGGTATAATAGGACAATTTCTCTCCTATTGTGGATAAGGCCCAAACCCAATAGTGGGACTTATGTGGGCTGAGATGATTATTTGTCGAAGAACAGAAGCATAACTTTCTAATTAAAATCTATATATTTTTACTTACGCAAAGTCGAAGAGAATTATTGTAAGAAACAGCACGATTTTATCTCTACATATAACTAGTTAGCTTATGAAGTTCAAACAACGGCGTCTGTTCTAAATATCGCAATTTGAGTTGGGGGTCTTCTTCAGTAACAGTGAAACCGTTGGTTTCTATTTCACGTGATAAAGTTTCGTCGTAATGAACTTTGGAGCTTGTGGTTTAATGTCTATATGTTGTGTCATATCATGTTTACCTTTTGAACTGTCATGCTGTATGACTACTTTGAAATGGTTGAGAATTACGATATAGTAAAATAAATTTGAATCTATACCAATAAATAAAATTGGAGTGTCTGTTTGTAATGTCAAAATAATAGGCTTTTTTCATGCTCACACGGTTATTTGCATGACACCTATGCCTAAAATAGCAATAAAAAAATTTTTGTCTGTCTGTCTGTCTGTCTGTTTGTTCCGGGTAATCTTCAAAACGGCTGGACCGATTTCAAAAATTCTTTCACCAATGGAAAGCTATAATATCAGGGCGTAAACTAGGCTATATTTTATCCCGGTATTCCCACGGGAACGGGAACTACGCGGGTAAAACGACTATAACCTATAACCGAAGCGAAGCGAGGGCGGATTGCTAGTACTGAATAAGACTGATGTTGTAAAATATTTTTAAAATTTACAAATGTTTATTTGTGTTAGTAATGCTTTTAAATAATCATATATTTACTTTAACTTATTTCATTCTAAACTAGCAACCCGTACTCGTTTCATTTCAGTTTCGGTAGCGTTGGTACCGCACTTTTAATCTCCAATTTGTTTTAAATTATTACCATCCGCGACTGCAGTCTGTGAGGCCTCGAGTTCGATTCCCGGACTGGCCAAAATTATATAGGTACCTGGTAGTAAAATATTAATAAAATCGGTCCAGCCATTTGACAGATTACCCTGAACAAACAGATATACAGGCAGACAAAAAAATAGAGTTGCTTTTAAGCATACCTACATACGAGTTCTTACATAACCGTGTGAGCACGAAAAATAAAACGTATTATTTTGTCATTACAAACAGACACTTATTTGTATAAATATATCCTTACTAATTTTATAAATGTGAAAGTAAGTTTATTTGTTTGTTTGTTTGTTACGCTTTCACGCTTAAACCACCAAACCTATTTCAAAAATTCTTTCACCATTGAAAAGCTATAATATCAGGGAGTAACATAGGCTATTAGGTATTTTAGCTCGGGATTTCCACGGGAACTACGCGGGTAAGGCGACTGAAACCGAAGCGATGAGGCCCTCTCTTCGCTTCGGTTTCAATAGTGTGTATATTGCTAGTTTTCTTCATAAATCCGTATTTCCTGCCTAGCTACGTCCAGCAGTGGACGGCGATAGGCTGAATGATGATGATGATGAATACTTCTATAAATCTGGATTAAACCTTAAATCAAATTTCCAAATCGAAATGCTTAAAATACGGATAAGTTTAAGGACTTAGTTATTTGTTACAGGGTTTCACGGTGGCGTTGTTCTACTGTTTTATGAATACTGAAGTTCGTCATGCGATTAGATATCACGTGGAGAGATGGAAAACTGGTAGAACAATCGGAGGAGGGCGACGTAGAGGTGCTTCTTATTCAAAAGACTGGTCACCACGGTCAAGAACAGAAAGCATTCGGTAAGAAACAGCATAAATAGCATATATAGCATATATATATATATATATATATATATCTTTCGAAGAAAGGTTATTTTTTTTGTAAAATATGAAATTAACTAAAAATAACGTTTATCAAAAACAGTTTTACCTCAGAATCATAAGGATGTAAGAAAATTTTAATAGTTTAAATGTATGAATGTCATTATACAAAAATGGGAGGCATGTATATTAAATCATTATAACATTTATTCATACACTAACAACGTAGCGAATTGAAATCGATAGCAAGCAGAAATCAATTGTACAATATCGGTAAAAATCACACTTTTTTGTTGAATTTTTTTTTTTTAGATATTATTAATTTGGAGTTTCAAAGCGTTGCGAGAAACAAATTACTTACAAAAATATTATAAAGTACTCTTAACTATAACTTAAAATTGGTAAATTATGCAATTAGCATTGGTCTATTAATGTTAATCAGATCTTTAAGCTTTTTCTTTTGTTATGATATTTATTTACACAAAAGCAAAATCTTAGTAATTTTATGCTGACATCTAAAAACAATATTGCAATTGTTTTTTGTTACTGTTGGTAGTGAGCGAGCAAACAGCACACCTGGTGGTAAGTGATACTGCCGCTTATAGACCTTTGTAGGGCCTCTGGCTACCGCGAAGAAATTGAAGGAATTGTGAATGCGTGCTATGAGGGTTCAGTGATACTATAGACATCACCAAAAGTCACCACATGCAAACATTCTGAGAAAGTTCGGCTACCGGCTGTCTTGCTCACTGAACAAAATATAGTAACAAACTGCTACTTTTTTTTATTTTTTGGATAAGGTCGGCGCACTCCTCACACCACTTCGTCCGGGGCGACAGAGAGCCGTAAGCACGCACACCCACAACCCAACTGAACCCTAAGTCGCCTTCGTCGTTGGACCGACCACCGGAGCAGGGTTACTTGTCATCAGTGGTCTGCCCGACGGAATACCCCTTGAGGAGTACCCTCCCATCGATCAATGTCCCCCCCTCGGGGAGGACGTCGGTCTTTCCTCGCGCGGTCAACCTCTAGGCGGGTGACGGACAAACTCCCCTGTCCAGTCACCCGCGGCCTCAGCTCGAGCAGCATCAGGCGCAGATAATCGCGCCTACGCCGCCCCAGTCGCCGGCGGCGGCTCGCGTCGTCGAGGAGACGCTCCTCGCGCGCGCGACCCGCCGGCTCCTTCCGCGAGACTACTGCCTCGCAGAAGGCTGCGGCCGCGTCCCAGTTTCTGACGCTGTCGATCATCGTCCTGGTGATAGTCGGCAGCGTCAGGTCGGCACCGATGATTGCGACGAGTTCACGACGCTGCTCTGCCCAGGCGGTACAAACCTCGAGCGTATGCTGCGCCGTGTCCTCGTCGCAATCGCAGTGGTGGCAGGACGGTGTACTCTTCCTCCTAGTGACCGTGTACAGGTATTTGACGAAGCATCCATGCCCCGTCAAAACTTGCACCAGTCGGAAGGAGAGCACCCCGTGCCGCCGTTTTAGCCACCGGCCGGAAAGCCTCGACGGTCCAAACACCGTATCGAGGCCTCTCCAGCCGGACTGCTCAACGGGCAATGACGTCTCGATGGGCGTCGACGCGCCAGGCGGTGAGCTGCCTCAAAGAGACCATCGCCCTCCGCTCGGACCCCCAACAAATTGCTACTACTTAGACGTCGATTATTCTGCAAAAGTATGATACTACCCCTTACAGACCAGCCTGCGACTGCAGACAGACGATTGTCGACAGTGTGCTCCTACCACATAATTATAAAGTATCTCAAAAGATTAACAAAATGGCGTTACAATTTTGTAAAAAACTTTTATTTGAGTAAAGAAATAAATTAATCTATATAATAAAGGGGGATAATTGCTCGTTTGAAGTTATAGATATTTATCATAAATATAAAATTTATTTTAAATTATAGCTTTAATACCACGAGATATGATATTATCATATGAACTGAAATTAAAAGTTCAATATTTAAATTATAAAATTTATTTTAATTAATCTTAATTATAATATTTTTGTTCGTTATTGTTCTCGCAATTTAAAATAACTGCACGCTTGTGATCCCGTACATTTTCCATAATAATTTCCAAATCCATATTTGATCAGCGTTTCTTTTTTTAATAGACTAACAGTATGAAGATGCTTGGAAGCTTGAATCTGGATGTTCAACTAATTTATTTACCAAAGGGACTTATGAATTTACGAGGAAGTTTTAAGGCGATACAATGTGGATTTGGATGGAATTTCAATGTTTTATTTTTGTTACATATATTTTATTAATTTTACAATAAAGCTATGTTTAATCTTTTGCACGCTTCTTATTTGATAAGTTATCGTAATTTAATTTACATTTGAATATCCTTAAACCACGAGAATTCAATTCCTTTTAGTGAATCGACGGTTTTAAATACTTTGTCCTCTGCTTTTTAGCTCATCATATTGTGAATAAATTTAGAGATTCTAAGAAATGTTAGTTTATTGGATGAGACAAAGAAAGGTTTTTACATTGATTTAACGTAAACGAATTTAAATAGTAAATTATTTATTTTTAACCATTCATATGTATCTCACATTCCAATGAACTAGCTATTAGTCTATTGCTTCATAGATTCTATCTCAATCGACGATATTGCCAGAAAAAGTTTGATATAAAAATACGAATAATTCAAATTTATATCTCACATTCCAATGATATACATTATTAGTCTATTTTGCTTCAGAGACTCTGTCTCAATCGATGATTTTGCCAGAAAAAGTTTGATATAAAAACATATTAATAATTCAAATCGACTAAGTTAAACGTGGTAAATAGGAATATATTTCATTTAAAATACGACGAAAGTATGAATATTAAGTTAAATAACTTAAATATCCGCATCATTATTCATTTTATGCGGTCTTCATCTCATCATCTTGGTTCATGCACGTCCTACTGCTGGGCTCGAGCCTTCTACACCATAGGAGGGAAATTCACTTTACTATATATATCATGCTGGTCAGACAGGTTGGTATAGGGTTTTGTTCCGAGTTTTCCTTCTCTATTTACGACATCCGCGGGTAAGATAGGAAGTGGTGAAGTGTATTCTTATTCCGTCACCATACGGAATTATATTATGTGGTCTATTAATAAGTAAATTACGCGTATAATCTCACACTAGTGATTGAGTAAGAATACGATTCGCCACCCCTATCTTGAGGCGTAAAAGAGAACTAAGGCATACAATATGCATATAACAACCTATTCAAAAGAGGGAAAGCTTGGAAAAAAAGAAAACATATATATTAGCTGACTAGAGGATGATAATGTTGACATATTCATATTCGTCAACGTCGATCAACTGTACGTTTCCAGCGATCATTTCTTCCACGTACGTGCAAGCTCTGGAATGAACTACCTGCTGCTGTGTTTCCCGAGCGCTATGACATGTCCTTCTTTAAACGAGGTTTAAGAAGAGAACACCGTCATTTGACTTTAACACACCACGCTGTAAAAAAAATGTACCGTAACCATAGTGGCAAGTAATTTCAAAAGATGACCGAACTATTCATTATTCCAAAATGGTATAATACCTTCTATGTGTTATCGTAACTTTTAGAAAAACAATGTTTACATGTCCAGTTTTAATTGCACTTGTGGTTGATGGTGCAGTTACCTGTGCTTTCAATTAGAAATATCTGATGCCAAAACTAACCTATTTGTTGTTATAACACTTGAAAATATCGTACAAGGACTGATTTTTTACCATTTTTAGTAATATACTCGTATAAAAAAAAGTGGCAGGAATTATTTTTCTAATTTTTTTCATAGCTGTCATAAAATCATCTACCACCCACTTACTGTTGGACGTTGAATTTCAGGACACCCTGTATAGGTATTATCTATAGAGGTGATTTTCAACTCCTCGTAATTATTTCCTAAATTTTCACGTTCCACACGCAACAATTTTAATTAGCATGACAATTATAGAACTTTCCCGAAACTGTCTCATTGTTAAACCTTGGTTTTATTGAAACTTATTCTGGATCCCAACATATTGCAGTTACTGTAGCATAATGAGAACCATAAAAAAGACTTAATAAATTAATGTAACAAACAAGCAGACAATATGCCCGCTCCGATGTCCACTTTATTTATTATTGGATTTAATTAGAACGGAATTGTTATTATATACGATGCCATAGCGAGGTCAAGGAATCTTTACTCCAATGGCAATGGAACATGATAGGTTATGGGCCAGCGCTGTGCCTGACTCTTGAAGTGGGTCCTGACCATAGACTGCTAAAAATAAACCTCGACCGAAACCAAGCGATGAGGACAAGAAGTTAAAAACTCATTATATATTATAAGGGGTATAAAGCATGTTACGAATATATTTTGCACGAGGGATTATAATTTTTTATAAAGATAATAAATTTTCTTCGTTCTTATACACATTATTTCCTCTTCCATGACTCCTGCATTATTATATTCACTACATATTTAACAAATTTAGAAATATTTTGCTGTTCATTATATCATTTTATTATCATATTGTTGCATGTTTGTTTCACGCCTCAATTTTTAAGTAACATTATAATAAAAAAACATTATTATTATATATTTTCTACTATTTATTAAGAGAAATGACAAATTTTAATAATAATTATATAATTTACTTCGAAGTTAGGGTTTTGTGAAAAAGTCTTCTCCATATATTTGTATTCTATGTGCTTTGGCTGTTTAATAACATCTTTTTTTTAATATTAGTATAGTTTTTCCTTTTACACAAACAAATCGAACATACACGCATTGCAGAATAGTTTATAGATATGTCTAAATATAAGCGTATATACACAGAGAGTGTTTGAATACGGATGTTAACAAGAAGAATGTGGGGCAGGTTGTACAGCCACCCATCTAAACGGGAATCAGCTGCATCGGAGACTACTACTACCACGCTACTTGTGCCTCGTCACTCGCTTGCACCGTACCATGATGGCAGGCATTTGCATGCTGTAAGTGATATTATGATTATTCCATAATAAGAATTATTCCATAAGAATTATTATTATCTCAGCTCATATACGCTTCATTACTGAGCTCGTGAGTTCTCCACTATAGGAGAGGAATTAATCTTCTATACTGTGCTGATGATATAGGGTTTTCCTTTTCTTTCATAGCTGTTATTTGTATACGTCTACGACTAAGAAGTCATATTTTATAACACCCATGAGTAAAAAGGGGATGGTATATTGTTACTCTGTTACCATACACAAAAGTTTTAAGAAAAATTAATAATAATATTAATAATTATTATTATTATTATTAATACACTATGTTTTTATATATTGTTTGCCTATGGATGTTATATTTTATTACTAAAGGAGACGTGGACAAATAATAATATTGCTCTTAGAGAGACTAAACTTGGAACAATTCTTTATGTTAAATCATCTCCCAGGTTTGAACTGGCAGGTAAATTTTAGGCTTATTGCAAAGGAGGCCTACAGCACAATATCATCATAATCGCAGCCCACATACGTCCTACTTTTGGGCTCGGGCCTCCTCCACAAATTGATGGAATTTGACCTACTATACCATGCTGGCTAGACATTTTGATATAGGGTTTCATTTCCAGTTTCCCTTCTCTTGCACAGATTTTATATGCATATTATATCCCTTAGTCGTCTTTTACGACACCCACGGGTAAGATAGGGAGTGGTGAATTGTATTCTTAATCCGTCACCATACAGAGTACAACAGTTTTAGCTATATTAACTAGAAGAAAGACAAAGAGTTATATACAGTAATAGCGTTAGACAAATTTCAATTTATAATTGTAGGATTAGTAAAAATCGACTAAACGAATACCAAAAGAGTGAGTAGTGTCACTTTTCTGGTAAATTTATAATACCAACTTCGGTAATTAACTCACCTGCGAAGCGTAATAATAATGGCATTAATTCTCCAGCCTGCTGGCAAATATTTGTACACAGTCGTCGTCAGGGGACTTCAACAGGTTGGTGAGGATAGAGGTCATTACTACGATTATCTTCATTGTTAAATTAAAATAAATTTGTTCTTAAGTTTATTTGAAGTTAACCCTTTAGCCATTACATTAAAGTTGTTTTAAGTTTAGCTATAGAATATTTTTACCGTGTGCTTATGGAGTAAGAAAACGGAGTTTCTTAAAAGACGACTAAGGGATTTAATATGTATATAACCTCTATGTTGCATACATAAGAAAGGAAGAAGAAGGAAAATTCGAAATAAAACCAACCCGTTTGACGCTTTGCAGGTCAGTTGCCCTGCTATTACGGAGGGGACCCTAGCCCAAAAGTGGGACGTATAGGAGCTGAGATGACGATGATGATTTAACATCTATTCTATTTAAAAGCTTTAAAAATATATTCATTTATTATATAATTACTTCTCAATCGTATTTCTAATTTCACTCAAACTCTTGAAGTGAAGTAGCATAAAAATGCCAACATGCAAATTTGCAATAACAATAAAATAATGGTTATCACCATAATTATGAGGCGGCGGATTGCCTGCGCTAGGAGCGCAGCCTCGATGAGGCGATCCGCCGCCGGCGACTGGGGCGGTGTAGGCGCGAGTAATTGCGCCTCATGACGCCCTAGCCGAGACCGCGGGTGACGTGACCGGGGATTAGACCGTCACCCGCCGAGCGGCCGACCGCGTGAGGAAAGACCGACGTCCTCCCCGAGGGGGGGACTTCGGTCGATGGGAGAGTACCCCAAATAGGGGGTATTCCGTCGGGCCGACCACTGATGACAAGTAACCCTGCTCCGGTGGTCGGCCCAACGACGAAGGCCACGTGCACGTGGGTGGGTTGCGGGTGTGCGCGCTTACGCCCCTCTGTCGCCCCGGACGGAGTGGTGCGAGGAGTGCGCCGACCGCAACCCACCCCAAAAAAAATCACTATAATTATCAATAAGTATGTTATGAGTAAATAATTTCGAAATAAAGGAGGCAACATTGATAATGAAAGAACTAATTTGATATATTGATAATTTATTTAAATTACTAATTTATAATACATACAAAGGTTTCCATGTAGTGATATCTTAAGAATACAATGCGCAGCCACTCCTTAGATTTCCATTGAATTCGTAAAAACCATCTACGGTAACACCACGGCAACTCATAACGAATAAGATTATCACCCTTCCTGGGTATATTTGTATAGTACTGTTCTAAGATTGTTGCATTTATCATAACCAATTTTAGGAATTATTATTATTTTTAGATGGAGACACTTCTTGAACTGCAAGAATAATTGAATATTTGAAGTAAGGTCTTTGCAATTTGTATTACTTTAAATGAAGATGTAATTATGAGCTGTTGTAAACAGGATTATATCACAAGTGGCAGCGCAAGCGGTGAACAGTCTCCAGTGTGAGTAGAGGGGCGGGGGAGGATGTGGCGCCTGCGCACTCTGCCTGAGGAAGACGCGTTTGCACCTGACGCATCCATCATCACTTCTTCTGCCTCCCCCGCCTCTTCGAGTCTACTACACATCAAGCTAGAACACAACCCAACATCAAGTTTTGCAATGTTTATTAATAATCCAACTAATCATAATGGAATATCAAAAACTGATACTAATTCTCCAAATGATAAATCTACAGCAAACGGGCCCTTTTCATTTACTAATCGTTTGGACAACGAATCACCAAATTCTCCAGATTCATGTTCAAATGTAAATTTTCTGGAATACTAATTAATTATGTTCCTAATACTATTTATAACATATTATATTTTTTATATTCATCTCATGGAAATAAATACAAATATTGTAGAATAATTAGTTTAAAGAATAAAACGTAATAATGTTTAAAAATATCGTATATATCTAATAAGATAGACAATTTCAATGTTATAATCAGTTATAATAATAAAAGTAAAAATATACAGAGTGCCTCAAATTATGAAACAACTATTCGAGTACATTGTAGTTTACGGTCATGGATGTATATTACACCAAAAATAATAAAACATAGTAGTTATAGTGATTTTAATACTGTGTGTCTAAGGGTCATCGGCCGATCAGCTGTTATTAAAGCGAAGTTTGTTTTGCTTATGCCAACGTAATCATTGATTTATTTAATTTCTAATGAATATTTAAACAAGGTACGAATATGTTGCAGATTAAGTATTACTGATTTTATACATAGCCATCAGATTAACAAGAAAAAGCGCTGACAAAATTTAAAACTTTACATGTTTCTAATTCATAAATGAAATGATATTTTACTTCAATTTTTTTTTTATATGTTTCCTACCATCATTGGCTAACTCCCGTTTGCCCAGTTGCCCCATAACCTGATACATTCTGTATATGCACAATGCACATGTATATAGATTATATGACATATTTCTAATATAGGTAATTTAATGCGCATGCGCAGTCTATAAGACGCCGCCAAAGCTATCGTGGCTTTTAGGTTATAATATTAAGTTAATATGTATTGGGGTACGGCCTCATAAGAAATATTTCATGCCAAGATTTACTGCCAATTTCATGCAACTCATTTAGTCTAGGTAAATTTAAAAGATCATTCATCGTGATGCATAAGTGAAATTTTGTAAAATCATAGCAACTTATTTCCACATTTTTTATTATTATAATGTAACGTGTTTTCATTACAAAACGCGTAAACTTATTACGATCGATAGATGCTACAATATTTGTTTGAAAGTGTTCTAATATGAAGTACATATTTCAATGTATAGGATAGGTTTAAAGTAGCTAGTTATAAGAATGAAAACTGGGAAACAATACGCTATTTGTATCATAAATTTTTAGCATATCGTAAATTTTATACAGAATAATAATTCTGTCTTCGTAATATCCAAACGTAACATCTACTTAAAATTTTTTGAATCAATGTAAATTATATCGTAATTAATGTCTTATTGTTATTAAATAATATAGTTAAAGTATGATTCATTGAATGGAAATCTAGTTAGGTACATATTCTGTACTTGATGTTACTTGATGTGATTGACGTAAATATAACGTTTTATTAAATCATTTCACAAGTGTATATAAAAATAATTTTTAATATATATGAAAATACGAAAATGATTTAATGTTTGTACACTTATCTATAATAAAATTTATGATCGTCTATAATTGTTTCATTTTTTTTATTTATGCATTGTCCTTTAAAAAACAAACTTTATTTTGTTGTGTGATAACAAAACAGTATAAAGTTACTATTCTGAACAGCTTTTTAGTGTGATTAAGTTTTAAAAATGTATAAAAAATTCTACAAAATGTTTTTGATTAATATTAAAAAGTGAATTAATATTAATCAAAACCTTTATTATTCATATAATATTAAGATCTACTTGCTGATATAATGGAATTAGCCAGAATACAAACTACTATTTGAACTTCGTAGCCCATAGGGATACACTAAAACTTTAAGATTAAAGGGCACCGACTATCGTTATCCGTTTAGTTTATTCATTTTGAATTTTGCTTGAGCGTGTTTGGTTGTGACACATTAGATTTTTTTTTAATTTATTAATCTTCATGCAACGAGTACAAGTACAATGGCGGACTTAATGCCAGAGGCATTCTCTACCAGTTAATCATGGGTGATGCAGAGATAAAAAAAGGTAGGTGCATGTTCCGAGATAGTTATAATACATTTTGTATAGATAAATAGGTATATACAAAAATATATAACACATACCAAAGATACATACATACGCAAATACATAGAAAGATATATATATATATATATATATATATATATATATATATATATATATATATATATATATATATATATTAAGATATATAAATATATACATATATACACAATATATATACATAATTATAAGGATATTATATCAGTTTTGATGATTCTGCCAACTTGTTTAAGAGATGTAGACGAACGCTTTTCTTAAATGTTTGACGGCTGGTGGCCATCCTTATACCGAGAGGTAGCGAATTCCAGAGGAGAACTGCCTGGACAAGGAAAGAAGAATGCACACGACCAGAATGATGAGATGGACAAAGTAGGAGCAAGTTGTTGGAGGACCGCAGGTTTCTGTCGTGATTAGTATAGAGGTATTGAAAGAAACAAGACAAGTAATTAGGAGAGTTGAGTATAGAATATAGGAAAATAAGGGCACGCAAACTACGAAATTGGCGAATGGTTAGAAAATTTAATTGAGAACGATAAGTAGAGATATGGTCATACTTGCGAAGATTATATATGAATCGAATGCAGTTATTGAGAAGACGGTCTAGTTTATTAAGAAGATCTGCATTCAGGTCAAAATAACACACATCACCATAAGTAGTCAATTAGAGGAAAAATTTAAGTTTGGACAAGCGTCGCTTTAGTTTTAACCGGTAAAAGGTGTCTCAACCGATTAAGAGCACGTAAACTACAGAGGTGACTCGCTGACTTACTCTGGCTACTTGAGTTCTACAATTGAGAGTGGACTCTATTTATAAGCCAAGGTCTTTAACATCAGGGGACAGCGGTACAATAGAGCCGTCGTACAGTATAGAGGGGAGAGATTTGACGTCTACTCGGCCTATCATACGCTGACTACCCACAATTATTGCCTGACACTTGGTAGGATTTACCGTCAACGACCCGTTTCCGGCGTCTGGGGCGGCGTAGGTGGGATTACCTGCGTGCAATGCCGCCCTAGCCGGGGCCGCGGTTGACGTGACCGGGGATTAGTCCGTCACCCGTCGAGAGGCCGATCGCGTGAGGAAAGACCGACGTCCTCGATGGGGGGGACGTCGGTCGATGGGAGGGTGCCCCGGGTAGGAGGTATTCCGTCGGGCCGACCACTCATGACAAGTAACCCTGCTCCAGTGGTCGGCCCAACGACGAAGGCGACGTGGTGTTCGGGTGGGTTGCGGGTGTTGCGTGCTTAAGCCCCTCTGTCGCCCCGGACGGAGTGGTGTGGAGGCGCGCCGACCGCAGCCCAACAATAAAAAAAAAGGGTTTACCGTCAACCCGAACTGACAACACCAACTTTTTATATTTTCTATGTCTCTGTTAACCTTGGCAATTGCTGACGAAATATTTTCCACACTCACTTGATAGTAAAGCTGCAAGTCATTGGCATAAAGATGATACGAACACTGAAAATTATCAGTAATGAGATTAATAAAGGAGTGAGGATACCGGCCTGAGGGACGTCAGCGTTGAGGTAGCATCAATTCGAAAAGCTGTTTTCGATGCGGACACACTGCTGATGCCCCTGAAGATAAGAAGAGAACCATTGCAGTGCGTTGGGCGAGATCAAGAAGTGAGATAGGATGGCTAGAAGGATATCGTGACTGACGGTATTGAAGGCGTTAGAGAAATCTATCAAGACTAGAACCGTAACATTTGTTTTCTCCATAACAGCCCTAATATTGCCAGTCACTTTTAAGAGAGCGGATGTTGTGCTGTGGCCTAGTCGGCAGCCGGACTGGAATTTACATAAAAGATTATTTTTGAAAATGAAATCAGATAATTTCTTATGCACGCAAGCACCTTAGAGAGAAAGGGAAGAATAGATATAGGACGGAAATGATTAGGAAGAGAAGGATTAGAAATTTTAGGCAAAGGTATCACATAAACCTTACGCCACAGTGATGGGCAACGGCCAGATTCAAGAGAAAAGTTAATAATATGTGAAATAGCAAGAAGAAGGTGGTCTAATATTACTGTGGTCATGCGACGACTTACGTAGTCACATCCCACAGCATTAGACTTAATGGATAGGATTATTTTTTTGATCTCTTCCAACACAACTGAAGAAAAATGAAACGGATAGATATTAGACTGAGGTAGGTGCTTTAGATAATTTAAAGTGTGACATTTGGTTTTGTGGTCCAACGGGATAGAGAAAGAAAAGTGCTGATTGATGTCATCCAAACCCACTGTCACCTGAGAATCTGAATGACAGTGCTTACTAATGCTTAGAGTCCCTAAAAACTTCCACGCATTAGCATCGGAAGAAGAAGTAATATTGTCAAGAATGTGATGGCGTCTAGCGTTACGAATCATCTGATTACACCGATTCCTTGCAGCCTTATACCTAGACCAAAGTTCGTGGCACCGATTACTTCTATATTTCCGATATGCTCGGTCTCTGCGCTTCATTGCCTTACGGATGTCTTCTGAGATTCAGGGTGCTGGTGGACGTTTTAATTTTACCTTTCTGACAGGTGCGTGATTATCAAAGAGGTGGTGGACTACTTCACCAATAGATAGATAGTTTACTAATAATCACTGACAGTCAACTTGAAAGGATATTCTTACAATTCATTATTCGGTGAACAGTACAGCGTGTGATTATTCTGTACAGTGTTGGTCCTAAAATATTGTTTCTTTAGTGATTTGAAAATCAAAGGAAAGTTTGTTAGTAAAGATTCAGTGTACTGGACATTAACCTAGTATTATTTCTACAATACCTCCATGTCTGAACAACACATAGACGAACTGGAAAATGAAGGTTTACTGCTCCCGCCGTCATATATTTTATAGAAAGCTGAGAATTGCAGCAATTTTATAGAAATGTTTTATTCAATATTAAACCAGTTGAAAGATAATGTACCTATTACATATGTATCTCAAACATTGTCAAATATATTATTAAATAACCTTGTCCCTATAGGATCATTTTTTTAGTATATTGGACTAACAATAAGTAGACGTTGATCTTTTTACATATTTGTACTAATTAGTACAAACCTGTACCTAATATTAATTATTTTTTTTTGTTATTACACTAGTCTCGTCTTCATATATATAAATCATCTGTTCGTGTGTTTGTAATTAAACTCCTAAACGGCTGGACCGATTTTGATGCTAGCGTTCAATATATAAGCATCTAGCATGCTAGATGCTTATATATTGAACGGAGATTCATTCGGCTTTATCAAATATCTTTATGACAGATAGCTAACAAGTGATCTCGAGTTTTGAGATATGAAGTACCTAACATTGAATAAGAAAATACTAGTACCATTACCACAATGATTCATGATATTTATAGAAAACTAGTAACCCGTCCTCGCTTCGCTTCGGTTTCAGTCCTTTACCCGCGTAGTTCCCGTTCCCGTGGGAATACCGGGATAAAATATAGTCTATGTTACTCCCTGGTATTTAGCTTTAGCTTTCTATTAGTGGAAGAATTTTTGAAATCGGTTCGGTGGTTTAAGCGTGAAAGCGTAACAAACAAACAAAAATTTACTTTCTCATTTATAATATTAGTAAGGATGTTTTGTTTTTAAAATCACTGTTTTTCCTACAAAAAGTATACACAAACTACTAAAGCTCTTTCTAAGGTACCTACGTCAAATAAATTATACATAATCATCTTTCCGTGTGTAGACGAAGAAATAGTACAATTCACCACCCCCTATCCTGACCGCGGGTGTCGTAAAAGATGACTAAGAGATATAATATGCATTTAACATCTATGTAATAGAAGGAAAACTCAAAATAAAATCCTATACCAACCCGTCTAATTTACTCAGTCATCCGCAGAGAGGCTGACCGCGCGACGGCGACCGACGTCCCGGGATAGGGACGTCGAGAGGTGAGGGTACCCGAAAGGGTATTCCATCGGGCCGACCACTGACGACAAGTCACCCTGCTCCGGTGGTCGGCCCAACAACGAGGCGACGTGGGTATGGGTGGGTTGTGGTCCCGCGCGCCGTCCTTTCGTCGCCCCGGACGAAGTGGACTGCGTGTGCGCTTACCATAGCATACCTATAAAAAAAAAACACACACCAACCCGTCTGACCGGCGAACTGTGTACGTTATTCACTACACTGATTGACCTACTAATACATAGAAGGGGATCAAAAAGGAAGAGATTCTTTGCGGAGTAGACTCGAGACCAGCAGTATGAGCTGAGATGATAATGACAAATCATCTAAATGTTAAACATTATGATAGTTGATATGAAGAATCCGTATATTGTCGCAGTTAAAGATAATGAACGTTCCAGTGTGAGGAAGCGAAGTTGTATGTCGTTACCATCATCGTCATCATTTCAGCCTATTGTCGTCCACTGTTGGATGTAGGCAACCCTCATGTTACGCCACAGAGTGCGGTCCTGTGCCACCTGCATCCAACGATGCCCAGCAACTTTCACCAGGTCGTCAATCCACCTAGGGGAGGGGCATCCTAGACGACATATCGTCTGATACATGGTTTCCACTTGAGAACCTTTCTTACCCAGTGGCTGTCGGTTCGACGAACGATGTGGCCAGCCCATTGACACTTCAGCGTGCCAATTCTTCGTGCTATGTCGGTTACACCCGTTCTTCTGCGGATTTCCGTATTTCGGATTCTATTTCGCAGAGAAATGCCAAGCATAGCTCGCTCCATAGCATGCTGTGCAACTTTGAGCTTGATTATAAGGCCTACATTTAGGGAACACGTTTCCATGCTGTAAGTCATCACTGGTAACATACATTGATCGTAGACGTGTATTTTCAGATACTGAGGTATGTTCAACGAGAAGACCCACTTAAGTATCCCGAATGGTGTCCAACCGAGTTGAATTCGAGGATTGACAAGGACATTTGACATGACTTTCGTCTTGTCCATGTTCATACGTAAACCCACTAATCGTCGTTACCATTTCATGAAAAAATTAAATTCACTAAGACTTGTTAAGAGTAAATAGGAGCCGCCAAAATATATGCATAACCAGCATAACGTATGAACTAACAGTAATATATAATATACAAAAATCTAACTCTGAGATAAGCTAATAAATTATTGAATGTTTTTGCCCGTTATCTACTAGTAAATGTTATTCATGGAGGAAACAGAAGGGCCATCAATTCACAGCCTGATTTATATCCTCCTGCGTAATTCTATTTCAGGAATACAGATGATGTGTCACGGCTAACATAATTTAGACAACGGGGCGCTACTGCTGTGTAATTTTCTTCACATTTTTAAGGGGAACAATAGAAAGAGAGAACATGTGTAGTGTTTATTTGACAGCATATTTATTCACATACTCCGTGTACATGGACTGTAGCTATATGTCAACAATTCTGTTCTCGCATGGGTAAAGGTTCACTTTGTAAGGAGTGAATTTGTAAGTAAAATTTAAAAATTGGAATAACTCCCGACACAAAATAAAATAAAATAATAAAAAAAGCATTACGTTCTCTTCAACAGCACGGCTGCCTAATTTCAAAACACAGTAAGGGACAAAAATAAAATTTCCCAGGAAATCAATAAAACCTATTATTTTTAGCCGCACTAAATGGTATTTTTTAATGACGAATTGACCGTTAATTTTTGTCAGGAATTAGGATGGGAACATGTGTAAAAAAATGTATATCATTTTTACTTTAATTGTGTTATTTATTGCACTTACTAGGTTAAAAGTTGTCAGATCATAAAAAAAAAATATTTAACCAATTCAAAAACACAGTAAGTGCCCTTACTTGGTTATTAATTTGAAATCAGCGCAGCAAATCAGTAAAACAAAGTTTTTGAATGAAGAAAAGATATTTAAGATAATTTTCAATTCTATTTATTGCAAACATCTGGTTATAAGTAACTAATACATCTAAATAATGAACATTAAATTAGTAACAAAGTAATTTTAAATCAGAGTGTGTCTTTTTAATAATATTTTACTATTGACATCCGTCTCACTCTATGTTATGTCACATTACGACAAATTAAATAATTCATGTAATAACCATTACGAACATTAACTAATTAATACTATTAAGATCTACTTTTGTTTTTTTTTACAATTAAATTTGACAATAAAAAGTAAATAAAAACAAGAATATTTATAACATGACCAGATAAATTACTTTTATCGTTGAACACACTTTTAAAATATGTTATAAATGAACAAATAATATAAAAAATTATTAACAATCATGAAAATCTTCGATGGCCTTACCAATAAAACTACTCTTCTGAATCTTCCATTGACTCGTCAATTAAGTCTTTAGACGTATTATTCACTTTCAGGGCTTCCCAAAAAATTTTTCTGTTCCCTGGCATCAATGGGCATAACTTCTTTAAAATATTAGTTTTTTTATCTAAAGATATTCCCCGAAATTCTTGAGTCATTTGAAGGAGTTCAGTAGTCTTAAACTTTTTTAAAAGAAAATCAATCTCAGTATAATCATGGCTAAAATCATTTTTGTATATTAATTTACGTGAGCCTGACTCAAATTTAACTTCTACTATAGGATTAAGGAGAAATTTTTTTAAAGGATCATTAGATTTTCGAGTTGTACGTTTTTTTTTTGCCAATCATAAAAATTTTTAACCTCAACTACACTCAAATTTTTTCGAGATTTAGTAACAGTTTCTTTCAAATCATCAAAATCATAAATATTTTTTATTTTTCTGATGTGTGATTCGATATTTCCATGAACTGAGTCCGCAGACATGTGGGTATGACCTTTAGTTAAGTATTTAATCGTTAAAGATTTTAAATTATTATTCGGTCTATTAACCAAACTGACTAAACTAGTAAATAAAATCCAATTCTTATTCTGTGCTGTACAATTGTCAGCCCACAAAACAAAATGTTTAACATCTCTTTGAGATTCAATAAATGTTAATATCGCGTCAATAATATTTTGTGCATCTCGACCAGCCATCGCTTCGTGCCAAAGAATGCAGCTGTTACCAATACCATTTTTTTTCAAAGAGGCAAATGTTAAATTAAATGCGACCAATCGACTTAAAAAAATGCATCTTTGATTGATGGCATTATCGGCAGTAGAATTACCTTCTGCAGGTCCATAGAAAAATACTTTGTATCTTCTGTATTTTCTTTAGCTGAATCCTTTTTTATAAAATTCAATTGCTGAATTCGCTTTTGTTTTGTGAATTTCATAACGTTCCCTAAAATCCTCAGGCATCATTTCGTTAGCTACTAAATAATTTTTTTCCTCTTCTTTAAATAATAAACATTCAGAGCATTCATCATTCTGAGGATGATGAAAAGAAATATTCATAGCTTTCAATGTTTGTCTGTATATTTCTTTGCTGCATTTAAAATCAGAATGTTTATTCTGAAAATCTCTGAACATCAAATCCAAAGTTAAAGATCGTGGTAGATATTTCGTCAGTGGAGAATTATGTCTTCGATAGTGACTCGCCGTTGGATGATAAGAATTGATGTGCTCCTCAATTAAGTTCCTTTCAATGTTAGGTTTTTTCCCACCTCTATTTTCTTTTACATCTGAACAAAGTTGTTTACGCTTAACCGCTTTACTCAATTCAGTTATAATCGAGTCATTCTTATATCCCAAGGTTTTAAAAAAAATTAACGACACACTTGACTATCGATATTATTTCTCGGTTAATAAAAATACCGACTTTCACCTCTTGTTTCCCAACCTGGATTTTCATTCGTTTTTCTTCTTTTAACATCTTCTATCCTTACCGATTTTGCTAGCCAATTACGCCGAGATGCATAATCCAAGTCCCAAAAACTATCCCAAATATTTTTGCGCTCGTCGTCAGAAAACAGGATACAATTTCGGCGGCATTTATTTCCACAGGACTCTAGAATTATTGGATGCTGCAATTTATTTTTTGATGATTTATCTAACGTTAAGGAAGTTTGTGCGTTTGAATTGGCAGATGACGTAATAGAACTTGTATCTTCATCCTCCCGTTGCTCATTTAACTGCTCGGACGATTGTACTCTTCCATCAACATCTTGACTTGACTCAGGTTCAATAGATTGTATGCTGTTGTTGTCATTCTCATTTAAATCTAGACTTTTACCAGAAATACTTCTCGTTAGAATATCAATATCATTTTGTTGAAAAATTGAATTTGAAACTGCAAGCTCATTGTTTTCGTTTACATTTGTCAAACTGTCATTAGCTGACTGAGTTGGCTGTTCAACAATATTTATAACCTGTTCAACAATACTACTATCTTGTAATTGGTTGGTAAGATTATCTTTATCTTGAGTATAGTCGTTCATTTTAAGCTGCAAAAAAATATTCGAAAACTTTATTTATTTTATCTCAGAAAAGTCTTACGGTTGAATTTTCAATTTCAAACATAAATATTCAAAATATCATTTATAACAAATTTACAGAGTATACATTATAAATCTATATATGTAAAAGATAGTTGAATAAAACCTGGTTTAAATATAATTACCTCTTTATTCAGTTAAGATTATTTTTTTATTAAATTTCCAACGGACACGTCTTTTACGAATTATATCACCGTCAATATTTACGTCAATATAAAAATGGTGACCAGTATCCAATCCAAATCAATAAAAAGAATAAAGTGTGTTGAGACAGAGATAAAAACTTTACCTACTGCAGCCTGATTATCTATGGTCGGTAACCTTATTTTCTATACACGTATACAAGTTTGATTTAATAAACAATTTCAAAACAGTAAATTATAGGAAGCTAACGAGAATTTTCGAATTGTTTCCAGTGTGACTTTGATTTAAATTTGTCAAATTGAAAAAAAAATGTACTTACTAGGTTTTTGAAATTTGATATATGCATTAAAAATATCAAAAGCAAAATTTATGCCACTTACTTGGTTTTTAAAAATGTTTAGAGAGTTACTTGGTTTTAAATTTATCAAATTAAAAAAAAATGCACTTACTAGGTTTATCAATTTCAATATTTTTAAGAGAAAATTATATTATCGGCATATATCGATAGAATCATGTTCACACGACTCCATTGAAACGAAAAATGCTAAAAAATCGATTTTGAAAAAATTGTCCCTTACTGTGTTTTGAAATTGGGCAGCCGAGCAATTTAAATTCAAATCGTTTATTATGCATAAACCCCGAGAGGGCAATAACATATTGTCAAGTTTACAAAATTAAAATGAATTATCCAAAAATTATCAATTAATTGTCATTTAACGATTATACTTTTTTTTTTTTTTGGGGTGGGCTGCGGTCGGCGCGCCTCCGCACAACTCCGTCTGGGGCGACTGAGGGGCTTAAGCACGCAACACCCGCAACCCACCCGAACACCACGTCGCCTTCGTCGTTGGGCCAACCACTGGAGCAGGGTTACTTGTCATCAGTGGTCGGCCCGACGGAATACCCCCTACCCGGGGCACCCTCCCATCGACCGACGTCCCCCCCTCGGGGAGGACGTCGGTCTTTCCTCACGCGGTCGGCCTCTCGGCGGGTGACGGACTAATCCCCGGTCTCGTCACCCGCGGCCGCGGCTAGGGCGGCATGGCGCGCAGGTAATCCCGCCTGCGCCGCCCCAGTCGCCGGCGGCGGGTCGCATCATCGAGGCTGTGCTCCTCGCGCTCGCGACCCGCCGCCTCCTTCTGCGAGATAACTGCCTCGCAGAAGGCTGCGACCGCGTCCCAATTCCTGATGCTGCCGAGCATCGCCCTAGCGATGGTCGGCAGCGTCAGGTCTGCACCGATGATTGCGACGAGTTCACGACGCGGCTCTGCCCAAGCGGCACAGACCTCGAGCGTATGCTGCGCCGTGTCTTCGTCGCAATCGCAGTGGTGGCAGGACGGAGTTCTCTCCCTCCTAGCGACCCTGTACAGGTACTTGCCGAAGCATCCATGCCTCGTCAAGACCTGTACGAGTCGGAAGGAGAGCACCCCGTGCCGCCTTTCCAACCACTGCATCAGCACCGGCCGGAAGGCCTCCACGGTCCAAACACCGTATCGAGGCCTCTCCAGCCGGTCTGCCCAACGGGCGATGACGTCTCGGCGGGCGTCGACGCGCCAGGCGGTGAGCTCCCTCAGGGAAACAACACCGCCCCCCCCGCGCACCCCCGATACCCGCCGATACAACTCGGCGAGCATTTCCGCCTCCAGGTCCCACGGGGGAGTCCCGGCCAACAGGCACGCCGCCTCCGTCGCCACCGTGCGGTACCCGCGGATGATCCTGACCGCCATGACCTTCTGTGGACGCCACAGAAGGGCCCTAAGTCGGGCGGTCATGGATCCCGCCCACACCGGTGCGCCGTAGAGGGCCATCGACCGGATGACCCCCGCGTACAGCTGTCGACATGCCGCGCTCGGTCCGCCCACATTCGGCATCAGCCATTGTAGGGCGGACGCCACGCCGACGAGCCGCGGGACGAGCCTGCGGAAATGCTCCCGAAACCACCATCGCCCGTCGAGCACCAGGCCCAAGTACTTCATATGGGCCTGGATGCTGATCCCAACCGAGTTGACGGTGATCGAGACGCCGATGGGAGGGTCCATACGGGGCCCATAGAACAAGAGGGCCTCCGTCTTGTCCAGGGCCACCCTCAACCCCAGCGCCTCGATCCGCCTGACGACCTCTTCGGTGCCTGAGGTCGCCAGGCTTACCGCCTCTTGTAGCGTCCCACCGCGGGCTGTGACGAGCGTGTCGTCGGCGTAACAAATTACGCCCAGCCCGGGTGGAAGGCTCCCCCGCAACGCCCAGTCGTAGCCGATGTTCCACAGGGTGGGTCCGAGGACCGACCCCTGTGACAGGTCCTCGATGACCCGGGTGAGGAAGCTGGGCTGGAGAGTCTCGGTGAGGGGCGGGCCCCGTGCGCGGAGCTTACTCAGCGCCGCGCCATAGGGGCGACCCCAGGGGTCACGGTCGAGACTTTCCAGCATCTCCCGCCGACTGGCGTCCTTGGCGGAACGGACGGCCAGCCTGAAGGCCGACCGCGCATTGCGGTAGCCCTCGTAAAGCTGGCCCTCCAGTTCCGCGCTGCGATGGCGCCGCCGGCTGCGGGTGTAGGCCCTCCGGGCGCGAATACACGCGGCCCGGAGATCCGCCAGCTCCCGGGACCACCAGTGGACAGCCCTCCTCGGGGGCAGACGCCGTACCCGGGGCATGGCCGCATCGCAGATCTGCGTCAACGCACTGCGGATGCGGCCAGCCTCGGCGTCCACCCCGTCCAACTGGTTGGCAGAGGACAGCCACGAGTGAACGATGGCTGCCTCCACCAACAGGTCCCGGTCTAAGCGACCCACAGCCCATCGCGGGAACGCAGGACGCCCAACCGCCCCGTGACCCCTGCCGGGCGCCGGGATTGTCAGGGAGACCTCCATCCGGATATACCGGTGGTCCGACAAGGTCTCAACCTCCTCCTCGACGCACCAGCTCCCCACGCGTGCAGCGACATCAGGGCTAGCGAACGAAAGGTCCACTATCGACCCACTCTGATGTCGCACGCACGTATGCACCGAGCCTCTGTTCAGCAAACAGAGGCCCAGTGCCGCCGCCCAGTCCTCGACTGCCCGTCCTCGGTCGTCCGTATAGGAGGACCCCCACGCCACGGACTTGGCGTTGAAGTCCCCCAGTACGAACACCTGGCGCGGTGCCAATCGCCGTAACGAGGCTCCCAAGATGGTAAGGGAGACCCCGAAATCAGCCGCTCTCCAGGCAGGGGGGAGATATACTCCAAGGAGCGTAATCTCTCCCCAGTCCGCCGCGACGTATCCGACGCCCGGGACAGCCTAAGGATCAAAGACGACGAAGGCCACGACGTGGAGGCGACGATTGCCACGGTACCGTCGGTGCTGCCCAGCCAATTTGGCCGGTCGGGCACCGCGTACGGCTCCGCGGCTACGGCTACTCCTATCAACCACTCCGCCATGGCTTGCAGGAAAACGTCCTGCGCACCGGCGGAGTGGTTGAGATTGGCTTGGAGGAGACGAATGGATACGGGGTCCATTAACGGTCCGTATCCATCGTCACCTCCTCCGCGCTAACGGGCGATCGGGTCGCGCTCGGAGCGGGGACTGGCCCGGTCGATGGGCCGCCCCGCCCCTTTGGGGCCGATGCCGGGGGTCTGCAGTCCCCAGAGCCCATGCGGTGTTTGGCAGGCCTATTGCCTGCCGCACACGCGGGGCAGTGGGGCACCGCAGAGCACGATGCCGCCTGGTGTCCAGTTTGACCGCAACGGAAACATAGCCCGCTGCAGTCAAAGCAGTTTTTGCATGTCGGTCGGGTATGCCCGACCGCCATGCATTTGTAACACCTCGCGGGCCGGGGCTCCAGCACGGTTACCCGCGCTGAACTCCAGCCCATGAGGAGCCTGCCTGAGTCGGCCAATTGTTTGACCGACTCCACTGGGCACTGCACCCAGACAGCACCGACGCCGCCCGGACCAGGGCGGATGGTTCCAATCCGGACGGCGTCCGAGGAACATCCGGTACGCGCCATAATGGCCTACCGGACGTCCTCCACCGTCACGGAATTGTCCAAGCCCGTCAGGCGCATCTCTGCGCACTTGACAGGCCTGGCGATTCGGACACCATCCTCTGGCCCGAACAGCCCCCGCAGCTTCGAAGCCACACTATCGGCCGTCTTCGCGCCCTCGGGCCCCAGGGAACTCGAGAATTCGAGCCCCTGTCCGGGCCTTGCGGGTCCTAGCCTCGACGCCTCCGATGTCGGAGACGTCCAGCTCCCGCCGGTCGCGTTTTAGGACGGCCTCATAGTTGAGGCCCCTCTCAGCCGCCTCAGGCAGCACGGTGATGAGCACCGCGGCCGTCTTCGGCGACTTGAGGCCCCTGCGCGACCTTTTCCCCTTTCTGCCGGCTACCGCCTGGGGAGCGGCGGCCACGGCTGCACTCTTGGCCGCCGTTCTCCGCTTCTGGCCGCGTGCCTTCCTGCTCCGCTCAGCCACCTGCCAGCCCTGTTCGAGCCTGGCAGCAGCGCTGAGCGCAGCAGGAGCGGTCGCGGGTGCACTGGCGAGCGCCTGCGGTGCAGCCGCTGGCGTCGGCCGCGGCCCGGCCTTGGCGGGAGCTGGCACCTTGCCGGCCTTCTTGGCCCCCTTGGGCCCAGCGGCGGCCGCAGCGTAGCTCACCACGCGGCCACCCTGACAGGGCAGTGGGGTGGGAACCGACGCTTGCGGCCGCCTCGCCTTGTCCGCGGCGAGCGGCGGCCGGAGGGGTGGCTCAGGCCGAAGACGATCCGCCACGGCCTTGATGCGCGCATCCATCATCAGCTCCAGCCTGGCGAAGATGACGCGCATCGCTCCCTCCGGTATGCCGTGCACCGCGGGCAATGGCTCTGCCACCTTTTGGGGTCCACTGCGCTTCTTGGCGGTGCCCACGGCCGGCGCAGGCACCACTGGCGCAGGCGGCGCCACGGGCGCAGTCGATGGGCCCGCCCTCTCCGGCGCGGCCCGTTTCGGCGGCGAGGCCGGCGTCGGCGGTGCGGCTGGCACTAAAAGTGCGAATTGAGACCGGTCAGCCACGTCTTTGGCCAACCCGCGGTTCTCCTTTCGCACCGCCGACAACTCCGACTCGAGCTTCCGGTTGCGCTCCCGCAGGCCGGAAACCTCCTTACTGAGGCGAGCATTCGCGGCCTGCAGGTCCGCAACCTCCCCGCTCTGGCCGGCCGGATCCGGGGTCCCCGGCCTCGCCGCCATCACTGGTCCGCGACCCCTACGCCCACGGCGCATGGTCGGGACCTTGGGAGGAGGCATGATGGAATTCCCCTCCGAGTCGGAGATCGAGCTGCCACCCTTTTGCAGGGGGCGCTTCCGGATACTCGAGGGGACGGTCTCCTCCCACTCCCTCCTAACGCATGGGGTCGCCGTCAAAGCCCCGGCGGCCCCCCTAACCACTACCTCCCTATCCTTATCCACCGTCCCAGACGCACCACCTACCAGCATCCCGGACGGCCCTACCTCGCCGGACGGCTCTGTGGCCCTGCCACCCTCGTCCGCCGACATCTCCGACACAGATGGCCCTGCGGCACTGCCGCCCTCATCAGTCGACAGCGCGTACACCACGTCGCTCTCGGATCCATCGGATAGCCCCGTCGAGCTGCTTCTCCGGCGCATTGGTTTGGACGGCCCTGCGGCACCGCCGCCCTCGTCCTGCGACGGCTCTGCGGCGGTGCCGCCCACGTCGCTCGACAGCCCCGTCGAGCTGTCGTCTCCTCCGCGCCTCTTTGGGGACGGCCCTGCGGCTTTCCCGCCCTCGTCCCGCGACGGTCCTGCGGCTGATCCACCCTCGTCGCTCTCTGAGCTGCTTGACAGCCGTGCAGCACCGGCGTCCCTGTTCTGCGACGGCTCTGCGGTGGCTGCGGCCACACCGCCCTCGTCGCTCGCAGCCGCGGCGGCACCTAGTTGCGCCTGCCGTGCCGCCTCCTTCTTCGCCACCTCCTTTCGCGCACGCACCCTGTTGGAGTGTACGGTGGTGGCGAGCAGCTTCCTCCTCTTCCTCTTCTTCCTCACCTTTGGAGCCTCCGGGTGTTTTGCCAGGCTCTCGGCAACTTCAGCAGCGATTGTCTCCCTCCCATACGATCGGAGACTGACCGTGCCGGTGTTTGTGCGCATCTCGCGCTCAGACACCGGCACAGTGAGGAATTCCCCGGCGTGGCCGGGACCCTCTGGAGTAGGTACGTATGTTTTAACCTCTGCCATTCTTAGAACATTTTTAAGTCTTGCCTTGACTACCACTCTAACGGCTGGACGCTCGCGCGCTTTTTAACCCACCAACCATTCATCCCCTCGCCGAGTGGCCAAACTTAGGATTAGGGGTAATTTTTTATAGGGGTTTTCTTCCCCGCGGTCCGAAGACCCCCGGCCCTGAGCTTCAGCCGCAGTCACACTCAGGGTTACGGTTTGGGCCTTCCGGGTCTGGCCGCTCGCGAGCGACCGACCCGTCACGCCCCCGGGCCGTGACGCCACCGTCTCTGGCGACGGAGTGCCATGAGGCACATCCGCCCCATTGGCCCCGGGTCAGATCCGCCGTGCGCTCTGCCATCAGAGGCGCACGCGGAGACCCCCTCCTGCCGAAATCTTGGCCGTCCAAATGGACGCGTGGCCGTCCAAATGGACGTTTCCAGGGAGCACCACGTGGAGGTGTTCCGGCCCCGCCCCCCTGTTCCGGCCCCGCCTCCCTGTTCCGGCCCCGCCCCCCGTTTAACGATTATACTGGCACGCATGAAGCACTTAATCGAGCAATCATACGCCATTACGTAAATTTGGAGCTGATACTCTTACACTTATACTCTTACACTTATACTCTTACACTGCTGGAACTATATTAACCATAGCTAAGAACCGGCGCAAGGAAACTGGCTTTAAAATCCCGGGAAAAATGATCAGGCCTGATCAGGCATATTTTATTTTTATATCGAATGAATATGCGTTTAATGTTATAAATTGATTCAAACAATCATCTCTGGATCGAACCAGAAACGTTGGCATAACTTAATATATATATATATATATATATATATATATATATATATATATATATATAATATTACGGGAATCTTCTTTTTTCTTTATATAATGTATATATATAAAAAAAAAAAGAAGATTCCCGTAATAATCTAAGTTGTTCTCTAAGTACATATAAATTATATTATATGTATTTTTTTTTCAATAATATAGATAATTAAAGCTCTCAGGCTTATAAAATAACAAAATCAAAACTGGCTGATTAACGTTTGATGGCATGAGACTTCAGTCCTGTTCAGGCCTGATCAGGCCTGACCAGACTAGGGACACGATAGATGAAGACTCAGGCCAGATCAGGCTTGAACATTTTTCTCGGGCATTTTTTTCTCTTGATAAAAAAAAACACATCTAAATCGGTCCATCCGTTTGAGAGCTACGATGCTACAGACAGACACACAGACAGGCAGACAGACAGGCAGACAGAAAGACGTCGACGTCAAACTTATAACACCCCTCTTTTTGCGCCGGGGGTTAAAAATATATTATTTTGACTTAATTTCGTACACGTCCAATTATCCCGCCGAGACGTCATTGCCCGTTGGGCAGTCCGGCTGGAGAGGCTCGGTTCGGGGTGCGAACCGTGGAGGCCTTCCGGCCGGTGCTGATGCAGTGGTTGGAAAGGCGGCACGGGGTGCTCTCCTTCCGACTAGTGCAGGTGTTGACGGGGCACGGGAGCTTCGCCAAATACCTGCACAGGGTCGTAAGGAGGGAGAGTACACCGTCCTGCCACCACTGCGATTGCGACGAGGACACGGCGCGCCACACGCTCGAGGCCTGCGCGGCTTGGGCAGTGCAGCGCCGTGAACTCGTCGCAATCATCGGTGCCGACCTGACGCTGCCGGCCATCGCTAGGGCGATGGTCGACAGCATCGGAAACTGGGACGCGGTCGCAGCCTTCTGCGAGACAGTGATCTCGCAGAAGGAGGCGGCGGATCGTCTGCGCGTGGAAGATCCGCCGCCGGCGACTGGGGCGGCGCAGGCGCAACTATCTGCGCCTCATGCCGCCCTAGCCGAGGCCGCGGGTGACGTGACCGGGGATTAGTCCGTCACCCGCCGAGAGGCCGACCGCGTGAGGAAAGACCGACGTCCTCCCCGAGGGGGGGACGTCGGTCGACGGGAGGGTACCCCGCGTAGGGGGTATTCCGTCGGGCCGACCACTGACGACAAGTAAACCTGCTCCGGTGGTCGGCCCAATGACGAAGGCGTGGTGGTTTTCGGGTGGGTTGCGGGAGTTGCGTGCTTAAGCCCCTCTGTCGCCCCGGACGGAGTGGTGCGGAGGCGCGCTGACCGCGACCCACCCAAAAAAAAAAAAAAAAAAAACACGTCCAATTATAAATTTAAAAAAAAATAACTACTTCCAACTACCACGGTACTACTAACGGCTATAATATTTAAGTAGCTTGTGGGTATTAGTGATATAATTTATTTATTATTCATCCGGTATAATTATATCACCATGCCGTGAGGTGACGGAGTAAGAATACAATTCGACATATGTCGTAAAAGACGACAATGGGATATAACATCTGTGGAAGAGAAGTAAAACTCGAAATAAAACCCTGTACTAACATATCTGACCACCATGGTGTAGTAGGTCAATTTTCCTCTTATTGAGGGAGGAAGGTCAAGTCTAGCAGTGGGACGTGCATGAGCTGAGACGACTACGAAGTCGATCTACAAATGAGGGAAGTTCCATGTGCATATTATTATGATACTGGTCGAAATCAAATTGGTCTAGTACGTCCTACCTTTGTGAACGGGTTGGCAATCACAATGGGTATTACCAGTTTTGCTGCTGCCAATTGCCACGCTCACGGGCAAAAATGGAGTGGTGAATTATATTCTTATTTCATTACCACGCGAGAATGGAGGGGGTTATGCCTGGTACTTCTTTACGTGATATAATCCAGGATACGGTAAGTCGTATAAGAATGGGTGCAACCGAAATAGCCCAAAGAATTAACACATTGAAATGGCATTGGCATTACTCTTGGAACCGACAATCCTTAGGATAAAAAAAGTATACCAATCAGACAACGCAGCATAGGATAACCTCTCACTAGGTGGACACTGACGACATTTTAAAAGTTGCAGAGAGCCGTTGTACAGAAGTGGGACAGGACCGTTTTGAGTAGCATTGATGGAGAGTTCTATATCCAAAAATGATCGTCCACGGGCTGATAGATGAATAGGTAAATGTATTACCATTCCTATATCACCAATATTTTAGAAATTTTCAAATGAACTCGTTCTGCATACTTGTTAAAAGTAGAACATCTAATCCTAAATATATAACATAGTAAACTCGACTCGACGTAAGATCTGCGTATATTTCCATAATCAATCTTGAAATGATACAAATAGGTTCGTACTGTGATTGTAAGTTTATATTTACACGTGATAGCTTAGTTACTCCTCTGATCAAAATTTATACGAAATAAAATAGAATTATGAAGCGTTACAAACAACTAGCTAGACGGTGTTTTGTACAACGTAAAAAATAAATTATAGATATACAATTCTTCTTCTTAATGCGTTTTTAGCGTTTTCTTTTATTCAAAAATAGAACATAGTCTTTTATGTTTTTCACTAACTATACTATTTTTTTACGAATGGTAGAATGATAATATTTGGTTTCCTTCGGGTATCGTAGTTGCTTTATTGTTAACAATATTATTATTTTTCAAATGATTGCTTCAATATACATAGTAAGTACCTGAATAAGGAACTGTTCAATAATGACAAGACACTATAGACAAGAAATTATGTATAACTATTATTCTTTTATATACCTTTATAATTATTAACTTTATATTATTACCTTTATCCGTATAGTGACGGAGTAAGAATACAATTCACCACACCCTCTCTTGTCCTTGAGTGTCGTAAAAGACGACTAAGGTATATAATATACATATAGCGTCTATGCAGGAGTGGAAAAATTCGGCAAAGGTGAGCCGTCGTTGAGGACGCCTGGCAGATGTGAAACATCTAAATTATTTTGTACAAGTATATATGAATAAAAGAATAGATTACAACAGGAACTAATATGGGTAAAAATTGGATGGAGGTGAGATAGTATTGAGTATCATTCTCGACTTCGCCAAGTTTTCGATACAATTTCTGTCTCCACCCTTATAGATATATATTTTTGTAGATCTTCTCAGTGGCCCTACGCAGTGTTAAAATAGGTGAATATGTTAGCATAGATCTACCAGGCACTCACGAAGTCCCTCAAGGTAGCGCGGTCTCCCCGACCTTATTCCTCATCTATGTTAATGGTCTGTTTCGACTAACTTAGTGAATGGTAAGAAATATACCTTTGGATGAAACCACTATTCTGTTTCATTCAAACTCGTACGAGAGCTGGGTTAAATATTATAATCACTGGCTCAAAGACAATTACATAACATTGAACACCGATAACAGCAAATACATATCATTCACTGAATGGGCCACCCTAAACGATCGCTACAGATACGCAGGCCTTATGGGGAACAGGGAGTAACATTGTTGCAAGTGGCTTGGGGTATCGAGCTGTGCGCCACCGGTTTCATCATCGCAATTTTCCAATAAATGGAGACCCGCAATGGTTTCCCCGTAACTACGGGGAAGTGGGCATAACTATGCCCTTGAAAATGACACTATGTATACTTATACACTGTAATAACACAATGATTGTCAGATTTAAGAGTCCGGCAAACACCCTTCGCTTTCCACTGCAGTCAGCCTTAATGGCTGGCGAGGCGAGTTGGGTACGAGACCCTGACTGATTCTCTGGGACATTCAGGACCGCAGTGTCGCCAGTGACATTCAGCACGCCACAAGCTGCCTTGAGATACATTTTTCTTTTATATCAAAAGAACTTAGAGTGCCATATAATATTTCTCCGAGGTTTGCGTTAATTTCATAGTGAGATAACGAGAAAATCAGATTACATATTATTATTAAACTACTGCGTGACCATTATAAAATTTTCCAAAAATATTAGCAATATTATATTAAATCATACGTATGTTTTTCTTGTGGTGACGGAATAAGAATACAATTCACCACTCCCTATCTTGCCCTTAGATGTCGTAAACGACGACTAAGGGATATTATAGTAAGCATATAATATCTACCGCGTGAGGAAAGACCGACGTCCTCCCCGAGGGGGGACGTCGGTCGATGGGAGGGTACCCCACGTAGGGGGTATTCCGTTGGGCCGACCACTGACGACAAGTAAACCTGCTCCGGTGGTCGGCTCAACGACGAAGGCGAGGTGGTTTTCGGGTGGGTTGCGGGAGTTGCGTGCTTAAGCCCCTCTGTCGCCCCGGACGGAGTGGTGTGGAGGCGCGCCGACCACAGCCCACCCACCTCTCCAACAGGTGGGTGGGCCACCACCAACCAACAACCAACATATACCAACCTGTCTGACCAACACGGTGTAGTAAGGTCAATTTCCCTCCTATTGCGGAGGAGGCTAGAGCAGTGAGACGTATTTGAGCTGTGATGATGATATATACGTTTAATGAAATGGTTCGAAAGCTTATACGATTTCAACAAATGTAAACAAATAAATAATTAAATATAAATTGATATGATTAAATAGACATATAATAAAATTATTCTCAAATACAAAATATGTTTTTATTACCTGATATAATTTATGATATCTTACACTTTGTTGAAGAATTCAATTCAATTTAGGTTAGTCAATTCTCAGTAAATGGATATGATTTCTTGACAGTGACGATCGCTTTTATCTCAAAAAATAAAGGTTTCTCATAAGCAACTTAATGAATATTTGATATCTACTTAATAAAAGAAAATATGATTACAATTTCATAAAAGATATTGAAAATCAATTACCGATATTGTGTCTGTTGTTTATATTTCCGACAGATTTTTAAGTACATACTTGACGTTTATAACATGTTATAGATTATGCTATATTGTTATATTAAGAAAAAAAAACTTTATTAGACTAAATTTAAGGTAAATGAATAGTAATATTTGATTTTAAATGTAATTATATATTTTTAGGTTTTTTATCTAGAGGTTATAAGGTAGATAAAGGTTATAAGTTAGGTAAATCCAATAGCTTTAACTATGGCTGGCTGGATAAGCTGTTATTAATTACAGAAGAAGGCGCTATGGAGACAAAGTTTGGTTTTCAGTGGTAAACTATTCCTTATATACAACTATTGAGCTAATTTGGCACGTTATGCGCAAACCTTAATTAAATTTAATATCTACCTTTAATATAGACCCTAATTACAATTAACATTTATTATAAGCCCTAAGTACATGTAAATATCGACAGAATCTTTGTTTGGACAGTGGTACTATAGCTTAAATAATTATGAAGACTGCGAGGGCAAGCATGATTATGAGCGGTCAAGAGGTTGTACTTTAAAATAAGTTGATTTAAATTGATAAGATATAAAAAATGTATCGATCCTTGACTATTGGAATTAATATCACTGAGACTATAAGCAATTTACGTATTACATATAATTTCTACTATATACATATACTTTTTGATTTTACATAATCTGCAAACCAATGGCAAGTTGAACCTCTAATATCGGAATTTCTATACTTAAAAGACAATTTGTATGCTATCAAAAACATAACTTGAAAAAAAAAAATCAAGTCTCGCAACTCGATTCTTCTACCATAAAAAGTTGTGATATGTAATACCAAGTTGGATAATTTATGCAGTCCCTACTTGAAGGACCTTCTGTCTTAAGTTATTACGTAATTAGCTAACCTAACAACATATTATAATACTCATATCTATATTAAAGATCTTTTAAATTTAAATTAAATAAGTTAATCACTTGGCCATAGCATGAATACACAATGTACCTCATAAGTACTAAATATTATATTAAATTAGATTGTTTAGTAGTTCCATCATCATTCACCCTATCGGCGTCCATTGCTGGACGTAGGCCTCCCTCAAGTTTCTCCACAAAGTGCGGTGCACAGGCATACAACGACACTCAGCAACTTTCACCAGATCGTCGGTTCGCCTAAAGTGGGAGCGTCGTATACTGTATCATCCGATACGTGGTCCCCACTCGAGAACCTTTCTTCCCCAGCGGTTGTCGGTTCGTTGAACAATTTTCACGAACCTGTTGTTCACATCCTTTGAAGATTCACACTCATCTAGACATTGGATTGTGTTGCTCAAGTTGAAAGCTTTCGAGGTTCTGTATTAGACAGGTTTAAGTCGGAGATTAGACTTCATTAAGCGCGACCACCCAACTTTTATGTGGATATTCAATCTGCCTTATACTATGCAGAGATCGCTTCTATTTTTATTGCTGCTGAACACTAAAAGATTATTAAATATCTGTCGTTTGTCCGACAAGATAAGTCTATCTCGTTTGTTGAACCATCGGGACTAATCCAGGTCCATTTCCTTTGTGGCTACTTCCTGAAGAAGGAATTCGTCATGAAGAGGCTTTCCTTCTCCAGAAAATCAGCCAGCTTGTGGCTCCTCTGGTTTCTCTGTCTAAAATCTATGTTACCCCACCCTCAACTCATCATCCCCCTCTTTGCCCAGTTTCGCGTTAAAGTCTTCTATAACCATCGTGAAGTGAGTTTTAGATGAGAATATAGCTTCGAGATGTCCTCGTAAAAGGTCTCCACCTCATCATTGGGGTATGCCGAGGTCGGTGCATAAGCCTGTATGACCTGCAACGAATACTTCTTGCCGTACTGTACCTCTCGATCGGCAATTATAATCAATGTTAAGACTCAGATATAAGGACCTTAAGCTCGGCCATCTCTGTCGTCATGTACTGCTTCGTTTATCATAGCCGTGCATCGTCTTCTTTATTGGCTAATAAGCCATTTTAACTTCATCCTCCCACTTTATAGATGTTTTTTTTTATTTGTACCTCTAGTTTTTAGACTCACCGTTAAAAAGGCTATAGAAAATTGTCACTATTCAGACTTTTATTTTCTACGCGAGTATAGAAGCTTCTTATTAACCTATTAGCTCTTGACTTCTTACTGCTAAGTAGTATATTATGACTTTCGCTACTAAGTAACATATTATAACCACTTTTAATTATTGAATATAAGCATGATCTGTATTTTCACTAGATTTATCTTAATACTAGAAAACCCGCCCTCGCTTCGCTTCGGTTTCAGTCTTTTCTGTGTAGTTCCCGTTTCCGTGGGAATACTGAGATAAAATATAGCCTAGTTTACTCCCTGATATTATAGCTTTCCATTGGTGAAAGAATTTTTGAAATCGGTCCAGCCGTTTTGAACATTACCCGAAACAAACAGACAGACAGACAGACAAAAAAAATATAAAGTGTATAGTGCAAATAACCGTATGAGCATGAAACAAGCTTATTATTTTGACATTATAAACAGACACTCCAATTTTATTTATTGGTATAGATATTCGGCTGGAAGAAACCAATTTATATATTACTATAAATTATATCCTGTCGTTACTACCTACGGTCATTCCCTCATCACTACGTGATCCGTACACTTCGTTACGTATTTACTTGTATAGTCATATCCGGTCCTTTACACGTCGGAGTCATAAACTAAGTATTACGCATTAGGGAATAATAAAAGCAGTATCGACGAAGGGTAAAGAAAATCAAGTCAATTTAATCAGAATTTATAGGCACATAAAATAAATATACAATTTTCTTTGTAGAATAAATTTTGGCATTGTGATTGTTAATTTAAGAGATATTGTTAAGGTTTTTGCTGCCTAGTTATACGAAATTTCAAGACGTAATTTATTCGAAAGGATAAAATTTATTCAACAACTATATTTTAGTTTTTTTTTATAGAACTACTACTACTACTTTTTTATAGAACTACTTATTTATCAACTATAAACATTTATACTTAAGCGAAAAAAATCATATGAATTAAAAAGAAATCATTGTTACAGTTGTGCTGCTATAATTTACTCATTTTTCCATTATCTAGTAGTCGATCGACGTTCACTATCTGACTTGGCCTCCTTTTTTTTCGTGTTGGGCTATGGTCTATTCGAGGCGACGAATGAGCGACGTGCGACCTCATAACCTGCCGTATTCCCTCTCTATCGTCATTGGGCCGACCACTAGTAGCGATTCCTTGACATCCGTGGCCGGCCCGCCGGATTACCCTTTTGGCTACCGTCCCATTCGACGCCCCGGCAACAAAAGTGTTGCCGGAGCGTCGTCCTTACGCAGTTGGCCTCTCTGCTGGTGGCGGACTAATCCCCAGTGCGTCCACCCGCGATCTCGGCGAGGGCGGTATCAGGTGCAGGTACTAGCGCCTGCGCCGACCAACGTGCCGGCGGCGGATCGTGTCATAGTAGAGGAATTCCTCCCAGACACACTCCGCCACCTCCTTCTGCGAGACAACTGCTTCACAGGAGGCAACCACCGCATCCCAGTTCCTAACGGTCTCGAGCATCGTTCTAACATCTTCATCATTCATCAAATTTCAGCCTATCGTCGTCCACTGCTGAACGTAGGCCTCCCTCATGTTGCGCCACAGAGTGCGGTCCTATACCATCTGCATCCAACAACGCTCAGCAACCTTCACCAAATCGTCGGTCCGCTTAGCGGGGGGGGGGGTTTGTCCTACACTGTGTCGTTCGATACACTCGAGAACCTTTCTTCCCCAGCGGTTGTCGGTTCGTCGAGCGATGTGGCCTGCCCATTGACACTTCAGTTCTTCACTTCTTCTGTGGATTGCCGTATTTCGGATTCTATCACGCAGAAAAATCCCGAGCGTAGCCCGATCCATAGCACGCTGGGTGACTTTGAGCCTGGTTATGAGACTTATATTCAGGGACCACGTTTCCGTGCCGTAAGTTATTACTGGTAGCACACACTGTTTCGTTCTAGCGATGCTCGGATTTGGCCTGCGAAAAAGATTGCCATACATCGCGGCCGATAGCAGCCGCGCACAATTAGTGACGCACGCGTGGCTGATGTGATAATACTTAAAGTACCTATAAAATTCTATGGCATCATTATCCGCTAATAGAGGATAGAAGAAATGAGTGAATACATACGCCAATCGCAGTTGTCCTTGACTATACAAATGGCATAGTGGTTAAGATACCGACGCACACTGCCAATGTCCGGGGTTCGAATCCCATACAGGACAATACTTTGTGCGATCTAAAAAATATTGTTCTGTCGGATGTAATTTGTGTCTGTTAGTTATGTTTGTAAAGTCCCCCGCAATACAAGGATTATTTCCTTAGTGCAGGGTATTGTTTTTTCTTACCGCGCTTGATGTTGTCCTAGGCAAAGTCGTGGGTAGACGGACCGGGGATTAGTCCGCCACCCGCAGAGAGGCCAACCACGTGAGGGCGACACCTAGGCCGACAAAAATGTTACCGGGGCATTAAAGGGAACGGTACCCGAAAGGGTAATCCGCAAGGTTGGGGATAGATGTTGAGGAATCAGTAATAGAGGTAGGCCCAATGGCGATATGAGAGGGAATACGATAGGTTATGGGGTCACACGCCGCTCATCTGTCGCTTCGAATAGATTAGGCGGGGTGTGTCCAGACTATAGAGTACCAAAAAAGGGTGTTCTATTTCAAAAAAAAGTGAGTCGTTGCTCAGGACGTCTGGCAGATGTCATTATAATCATCGCAGCCCACATACGTCCCACTGTTCGGCTCAGGTCTCCTCCACAATGGGAGGGAATGTCACCTACTATATCATGCTGGTCAGATATGTTTGGTTTCATTTCGAGTTTTTTCTTCTCTTGCACAGATGTTATGTGCATATTATATCCCCTTAGTCGTCTTTTACGACATCCACAGGCAAGATAGGGAGTGGTGAATTGTATTCTTACTCCGTCACCACACTGAAAGAAAGAGATATGTGAAACATCCAAATTATTTTGTACAGGTATATATGCATAAAATAACAGTTTAAGACAGAAACTAAAATGGCATACACATAAATAAAATATTACGTTTTTTTCCAGAAACGATGATTATTCAATAAACATTTTTCATTAAATGCAATAATTAAAAATTCTATAATATTTCAATTCGGGAGAAATCAATTCTTTTAATCAGTGATTTCTGTAATAATATAATAATTATATTCGATGCCTCTGACGATATTGCTGTGACGGTTTGTCGGAACTACACTTACTATTATATAGCGTGGCGAGGCCTCGCCACGGCACGCGTCGCTTTACGCCACACCAATGATCAGGTTCATTAAATACAGGTACACTAAATACTTTTTCAAATTAAAAATAAGTATTTACCCAAATAAACCAATTGTAATCAAATTTAAAGTTCTGTGAGTGTGGCTTAAAATTTTACAACTGTAATTAACGTAAATGAATTTTGTTTCATTTAAAATAAATATTCATCATCATCATCACAGATCACATACGTCCCACTACTGGGCTCGCGCCTCCTCCATATTGAAAGTGAAATTGACCTACTATACCACGCTGGTCAGGCGGGTTGGTATAGGATTTTATTTCGAGTTTTCTTTCTCTTGCATAGTTGTTATATGCACAAGATACCCCTTAGTCGCCTTTTACGACACCCACAGGCAAGAGGAGGGGTGGTGAATTGTATTCTTACTCCGTTACCTCACGGATAATAAATAAATATTACTATTGTCATAAACGTGATATTTATCGAACCAAAGATGAATGACTTGATGATGGTTCAACCTTTAGCAGTCTACTGCTGGATGTAGACCTCTCTTGTGCTTCGCCGCAAAGTGCTGTTTTATGCCGTCTGCATCCAGCGACGCCAATTTGTAATACCCGCATTAAAAACGTAAATTTATATGTCTCATAGTGAAAGTCGATAAGCTAATAGATGGATAGATTGCAAGAAAAATGATTTACACTTACCTGATAGGTTAGTATGATCTTATATTATAACAGTAAATAGTATTTTGTAAATAAAACTACTTTACTATATAAAATTAGCTTACCAGCGGATTGTCTGCCCGTGACCATAAACGTTGTAAAGTATTGGAAACGTCGGGCAATTAATAATCAAATACAAACGCGATAAAATTCGTAAAGTAATTTTATTTACAATGTGTAAACTGATAGACGCACGGATTATCTATAGAAACGTTTTATGATTTCAATACAATAAATATAAATAAAAGTTTTGCTATTTCTTCCTTCATCATCATCATCATCATCATCGCAGCCCACATACGTCCCACTGTTGGGCTCGTGCCTCCTCCACAATGGGAGGAAAATTGACCTACTATACTATGCTGGTCAGACATGTTGATATAGGGTTTTGTAACGAGTTTTCCTTCTCTTGCACAGATGTTATATGCATATTATATCCCATAGTCGTCTTGTACGACATCCACGGTAAGATAGGGAGTGGTGAATAGTATTCTTACTCCGTCACCACACAGATTTCTTCCTTAGTAGGGCGAAATTTCCACAAATACGTGTTTTGTTTACTTTGTTGCAAAGCACAAATCTAAATTTGCCCTTAAGGATATGCGTGCTAAATTTTAAGTTCTTAGTATACTATCCTAGGAAATTTTCATGATAAGTCAGTCAGTCAGTGGTATTTCATTTATAGAAACAAGACAAACCGGCTTAAAATTTGCGTAAAATATGACAGACAGGCTGAGAGAGAGAGTGGGTAGTAGGTACTTATAAAGCGCAGTACATGCAACGGTAACTATGAAAAGAAACAAAATTACTCCATTTTTCGCAATAATTTGATTGATACTCTGCTCTTATTAGTCGTAGTGTGATGTTATGTTCCGTGTGGTGACGGAGTAAGAATACAATTCACCACCCCCTATCTTACCCGTGGGTGATCGTACGAGACGACTAAGGGATATAAAACGCATATAACATCTATGCGAGAGAAGGAAAACTCGAAATGAAACCCTATACCAACACGTCTGACCAGCGCGGTATAGTAGGTCAATTACCCTTCCATTGTGGAGGAGGCCCGAGCCGAACAGTGGGACGTATATGGGCTGAGATGATGATGATGATGATGATGTTATGTAACGTAGAGCCTTTTTTGATAAATGGACTTCCACAGTACAAAAGATATTTCAATTCGAACCAATAATTCTTGAGCGCGTTCAACCAAAGTCTTCAGCTTTATATTAGATGCCTTTATATTTTAAATATATATAAATCTCCTGTCACGATGTTTGTCCGCGATGGACTCCGAAACTACGTAACCGATTTTAATCAAATTTGCACACCGTGTGCAGTTTGCTCCAACTTGAAACATAGGATAACTTACATCTTAATTTATAGTCGCAATTTTATTTTATTACAAATTATTTGTCTATAATTAATTGACAGTCACAATTATCTGTTAACTCCAAAAGATTCTAACAGATGGTGATATCTGTTGACTGGATTTAAGTAATTTAAGTAATTTGTGTGTGCTCAATGAGATTCGAGAATGGTTTAGATTCACAATTGGACTCGGTAGGTGGCGCTTTATTTGAACAGAACTGTTGGGTCAGCTAGTAGATTATAAATAGTTATAAGTAAAATCGAAAATTTTGAATAATCCCTGACAAAAACTAAAATAATAAAAAAGTGTTACGTTCTCTTCGGCAGAAAATATCATTTAACTATTATACTGGCACGCGCGAAGCACTTAATCGAGTAATCATATGCCATTATATCGTTTTGGTAAAAAGATGATACTTTTACACTGCTGGAACGATATTAACGAAACATAGCTAAAAACCACCGCAAGGATTCCAAATGAAAATCGCATTGAAATCGGTCCATCCGTTTGAGATCTACGATTCCACAGACAGACACACACACAGACAGACATCGACGTCAAACTTATAACACCCCTCTTTTTGCGTTGGCGGTTAAAAATTCAATGTGTTTACGTATGCGACCTATGTAGTCCAAAACGACTGAACAAATTTAGGTAAAATTTTGAGGCAATTTTCAGGATAGACTACAGAAAAATCCTTTGAATTTTCTTTATTTTTCTTTCATCTTATCTTATATATAAATTTCTTGGAGAACCTCTCTTTCTCAACGTTTGTCGGTTCAATGAGCGATGTGGCCTACCTATTGCCATTTCAACGTGCTAAACTCTTCGGGCTATGTCGATTACACCCGTTCTTCTACGAATTTCCGTATTCCGGATTTTATCACGTAGAGGAAAACCAAGCATAGCTCTCTCCATAGCACGTTAAGCGACTTTGAACCTTTTTATGAGACCACATATAACACGCAATGAACTTGTAATATCACTTTATTTATTTTCCCTTTTTGAATGCGGTAACTTTACCATACTTGAGTAGAGTGGCAAACAATATAACCCTCTTCAGTTTCTTATTTAGGGACCACTCAACCCTTTCATCATAGTTAAAGAGACCCAAAAGTCCTGAAGATGTCGGCAACTGCCGAACTCATCTCATTTTCTTAAAGTAGTTCACGTCGGCGAATACTTTCTACTGAGTGAAATTGTCATTTATCAAATTCTGAATACAATACTAGTAGATGCAATAAAATTCATATTGCAGTTTCCAATAATATTCTACGCGTACTACTGCTGTTATGATATAGCATAGGTATCCCTACTTAAATTATAAATGCGAAAGTAAGTTTGTTACGCTTTCACGCTTAAACCACCGAGCCTATTTCAAGAATTCTTTTACCGATGGAAATCTATAATATCAGGGAGTAACATAGGCTATATTTTATCTCGGTATTCCCACAGAAGCGGGAATTACGCAGGTAAGGTGACTGAAACCGAAGCGAAGCGTGGGCGGGTGTCTAGTAATATTATAAATGCGAAAGTAAGTTTGTTTGTTTGTTACGCTTTCACGCTTAAACCACGAAGCCGATTTTAAGAAGATATCCTAAAATTTAAAATAAAAACAGGTAAGGCGACTGAAACGCGAAAACGAGGGCGGGTTGCTAGTAAATAAAACTGAGTGCATTAATGGCGTAGTAATTTAAGTACCGATCTCTTGTGTCATGGCCCAGATGGGTTCAAAATCTATATAAAACTAGCTGATCCGGCAAACTTCGCACCGCCTTTTTCATAATTATATTGTTTTAGTATTTATCAGTTCGGTTTTAATATAATCCGTGCGGTGACGGAGTAAGAATACAATTCACCAATATCTTGCCCGTGGCGTGTCGTAAATGACGACTACGGGATATAATATGCACATAATATCTGTGCAAGAGAAGATAAACTCGAAATGTAATCCTATACGAACATGTCTCGCCGCCTTCTGTGAGGCCGTAATCTCACGAAAGGAAGCGGCGGATCGTGTGCGAGTAGAGCTCCTATTCGGTGACACGTTCCGCCGCCGGCGACTCGGGCGGCGCAGGCGCGAGTATCTGCGCCTAATGCCGCCCTAGCCGAGGCCGCGGGTGATCGGACCGGGGAATTGTCCGTCACCCGCAGAGAGGCTGACCGCGCGACGGCGACCGACGTCCCAGGACGTCGAGAGGTGAGGTTACCTGAAAGGGTATGCCGTCGGGGCGACCACTGATGACAAGTCACATCTGCTCCGGTGGTCGGCCCAACAACGAGGTGACGTGGATACGGGTGGGTTATGGGCCGTCCTTTCATCGCCCCGGACGCACTGGACCGCACGTGCGCTTACCATAGCCCACCACCATAATAAAAAAAAAAATACCAACATGTCTGACCATCATGGTATAGTAGGTCAAATTCCCTCCCACTGTGAAGGAGGCCCGAGCCCAACGGTGGGACCTGTGTGGGTTGCGATAATGACGATGCTGTATCGTGTTTTAAACTGATGTAATTTTCCCGACGTATTTGAATTTCATTTATATGGACAAAATGTTTAGCTATTAACATTATATGGGCTATTGACAGTTATTATTCTTAACAATACTATTTTAAAAGATAGACCATTTTAAAAAAATTAAAATTACATAAGTATTTAAGTAAATATTTAAGGATCTTTGCTCTCTTTTTAGAACACTTTGTAAAGACGGTTAAACGTATCATTAGATCTACATCTCCGTTAAAAAAAAGCTTTCATTAATTTCATTAGACTTAATTCATTATAAAATTATATTTTCAAGTCGATGATATTAGGTGTTTTTGAATGAAATTGGCATGGATCCAAGTGATTTGTTTTTCTTTTTGCGGTGGGCCACGGTTAATACACCCCCCGCTCGGCTCCGTCCGGGGCGACAGAGGGGCGGCGCGCGGCTCCGTAGCCCACCCAATAGCACGTTGCCTTTGTCGTTGGGCCGACCACCAGTGCAAAGTTCCTTGACGTCAGTGGTTGGCCCGACGGAATACACCGAGGGAGTACCCTCTCCCATCAACGTCCCCCGCGGGACATCGATCGCCATCGCGAGGAAAGTGATGTGATAGTGAAAATTGGATTAAATCTTAACCATAATCTGCGATAATATATAAAGATCGATGAGTGTAAATAAAGAGAAAGATATTTCTGGATCACTACAAGTTCGTAGTTTGTTCCTATCTATCTGGATAACATAGATGAGTGAATGTACGTAATTATATATGATATTATTACTTGATTACCGACTATTTTCCGTGTGCTGGTGGAGTAAGAATTCACTATTACCCCATCTTGGCCATGGATCTTGTAAAATGCAACTAAGGAATATGCATAGGTATACAAGAGAAGCTATACTCGAAATAAAATCCTCTTTTTTTTTTTTGTGGGTGTGCTGTGGTCGACGCGCCTCCGCACCACTCCGTCCGGGGCGACAGAGGGGCTTAAGTACGCAACTCCCGCAACCCACCCGAAAACCACGTCGCCTTCGTCGTTGGGCCGACCACCGGAGCAGGGAAATAAAACCCTCTACTAATACATATGTCTGACTAACATTATATATAGGTACGTCAATTTGTTATTGGAAAGGAGGTTTAAACTCAACGGTGGAACGTGTATAAGCTAAGATGATGATGTTGACTGATAAAATTTTCGATTCATCATTTAATACATGGTTTCTGTAAATTTTGCAATTTATGTATTAATAATTGATACCTCATCATCATCATCATTTCAGCCTATCGCTGTCCACTGCTGGACGTAGGCCTCCCTCATGTTACGCCACACGTGCGGTCCTGCATCCAACGACGCCCAGCAACTTTCACCAGGTCGTCAGTCCACATAGTAGGGGGGCGTCCTACACTGCGTTGTCCGATACATGGTAACCACTCGAGAACCTTTCTTCCCCAGCGGTTGTTGGTTCGAGCGAATTGATACGTGACCTAGATAAAAAAATTCTCGTGTGCTAACGGGTTAAGAATACTATGTTCTACCATTTCTTAATTAGCTGTGTAGCCTGTGTAGCGGGGGCAGTAGAAGCTGACTAAGGTAATCTCAGGGATTCCCCTGTACATTCGTACAGGAGCGATATTCTGGGAAACTCATAGGTAACTGCCATACTGCCTAACAAGCGTGGTGACTTAGATATATTTCACTCTATGCCCTACAGTAAACGTTGATGGACTAACCAATGAATGAATGTATGATCAGAAATAGTCAAGAAAATCAAATAAATAATCTATAATACTTATATAAACCTATTACTTAATAAAAATACTTTATATTGTACTAGCTGACCCAACAGACGTTGTTCTGTTCAAGTAAAGCGCCACCTATCGGATCCAATTGTGAATCTAAACCATTCTCGAATCCCCTTGAATATGGAGAAAAATTTAATCAACATTGGTCCAGTCGTTTAGGAGTAGCATTATTCTATGAGGAGTTCATTGACATACACACGTACGCAAGAAATTTATATAAAAAAGATAAAGATATTTACCTATACGTATAATAAAAATAAAAGTTTGGCTACAATATATAATGTTTATATATTGTTTGTTTAAACAAGAATATTATTTTTCTTCTAATAACTTCTTTGTATTTTTATAATATATCTTAAACATCTGTTCCTATCTCACAATAATTTGACGCCAGACACTAGACAGAACCTTCTTCATAACTAAAAGTAAGATCGTTGAACTTGTAATATAATACAATAAGTCAGATGACCGCTTTAGCGATGTAAAAAGGGATTAAAAAATGTGGTTTTTTTTTAATATTGTTTTCTAATATTTGATCCTGGCTGATGATAACTTGGCTGATGACCTGAATATATATATAAGAAAAACGAACTCGTTAAACAACCCTATATGTATTTCGTGTAATACTTCTATAAATATTTGTACAAACGATTATGGAGATAAATGTGTTTCGAATATTTCACCGCCTCTGTATTCGAATGAGGACAGTTATAGACGTTTCCTTAAAACTTTCTTTGTACTTTTCAATCAAAGAAAATCTTTCGTTCTTATTATAAGTGGGCTTTGATTTGACTACTTCTCGGTCAGCTGTTTAAGTTGTGATATAGCTATATTGATATAGCACGGACCTTCACAAATTGCTATATGTCCAATAGCTAACGTAAATACCTGCCCAGTGTCATTTTGCATCTATACTAGCATTTTAGCATTAATTTAAACTACGAAGTAGTATAAATATATATTCATACATGTGTACTAGCCCTAAAAAGATCAGAAACAAGAATAAATTTAGATCCAAAACAAAATATATGTCTTTTAGTACAATATTATATTTTTGCAGTTTTTATTAAATATGAATTAAAACTTAAAATTTCTCGAAACTGGGAATTTTGTAAAGCGTCAATAATCACGAAAAGACTTATCTGCTTAACATTCATCGTGTAATAAACATAACGACTTTTATCTACTAATACGTTGATGTAACATACATACAAGCATAGGCAAATTAAAAAAAAAACCATTCACCAACCCCTTTGGACAGAAAAGTAATTGCAAATGTCTTAAAGCAACCAAATGCTAAATTATCGTTTTAAATTATACTGGTATCAAACTCGTGGAGAATTTGATAGCGTATGACATGAAATTTATTGCAATTCCCGATCTGAATATGTAATATATTTTAATATCGACGTTATTGGTGTGACATTTTTATTATTACGAATGGCGGCCAGATGAGCCCACAGCCCTTATATTGGTACATGAAGTACTTGGGCCTGGTGCTCGACGGGCATTTTTGGTTCCGGGAGCATCTCCATCGACTTATTCCCCGGCTTGTCGGCGCGGCGTCCGCCCTTTCGCGGCTGATGCCGAATGTGGGCGGACCCAGCGCTACGTGCCGACAGCTGTACGCGGGGGTGATCCGGTCGATGGCTCTGTACGGCGCACCGGTGTGGGCGGGGTCCCTGACAGTCCGGCTGAGGGCCCTCTTGAGGCGACCACAGAGGGTCATGGCGGTCAGGGCCATAGCGGTTACCGCACGATGTCGACAGAGGCAGCGTGCCTCTTGGCCGGAACTCCCCCGTGGGTCCTGGAGGCGGAGATGCTCGCCGACATTTATCGGCGGGTGTCGGAGACGCGCGCCCGCGGCGGTATGGTCTCCCTGCAGGAGATCACCGCCTGGCGGGTCGACGCCCGCCGTGGAGTCATTGCCCGTTGGGCAGTCCGGCTGGAGAGTCCTCGGTACGGTGTCAGGACCGTCGAGGCCTTCCGGCCGGTGCTGATGGAGTGGTTGGAGCGGACGCACGGGATGCTTTCCTTCCGCCTAGTGCAGGTGCTGACGGGGCACAGATGCTTCGCGAAGTACCTGCACAAGATTGTCAGGAGGGAGAGCACACCGTCCTGCCACCACTGCAGTTGCGACAAGGACACGGCGCAGCACACGCTCGAGGAGTGTGCTGCGTGGGAGGGGGAACGCCGTGAACTCGTCGCGATTATCGGTGCCGACCTGGCGCTGCCGACCATCGCCAGGGAGATGCTCGTCAGCGTCAGGAACTGGGACGCGGTCGCCGCTTTCTGTGAGGGCGTTATCTCACGGAAGGAGGCGGCGGATCGTGTGCGAGTAGAGATCCTATTCGGCGACACGTTCCGCCGCCGGCGACGGGTGGCGCAGGCACGAGTATCTGCGCCTAATGCCGCCCTAGCCTAGGCCGCGGGTGATTGGACCGGGGAATTGTCCGTCACCCGCAGTGTGGCTAACCGCGCGACGGCGACCGACGTCCCAGGATGTCGAGATGTGAGGGTACCCGAAAGGGTATTCCGTCGGGCCGACCACTGACGACAAATCACATCTGCTCCGGTGGTCGGCTCAACAACGAGGTGACGTGGGTACGGGTGAGTTATGGGCCCGCGCGCCGTCCTTTCATCGCCCCGGACGGACTGGACCGCGCGTGCGCTCACCATAGCCCACCCATAAAAAAAAAAAGCCCTTATATTAATTGGTAGCAGTACCACTTATGGACAGAGTCTGATACAGAGACCGGTATCTCTCAACAAGACCAGCTTAAATGCAAAATTACCCGCGAATAGTGTGACAGGTAACGAGAGATATTTTTCGTGCTACTGTAACATAATCGCGAGTAACTGACGATTTAAGTTGATACTAAGATCGATGGTCAATCTCGCTATCATATCGTACGCAATAATCTCTCATTTTGTTAATAGAAGTCTTGTGAATTGTATAATTTGCACTACGTTTTGATTATAGGGCATTGTATTCTCAAAAGATGAATATTAGAAAGCATAAAATAAATAACAACCTACAGGCTGAAATACATACGTGTTTTATGCTAAGTAAAAAGACCAATATTGTGTATATTTTTTATTAAATAAAATATATATAATACTAAAAAATGCATCGCACCGTATTAGAGCATTCATTACACCTATAACGAACAACTATTTAGGAAACATATTTTTTAAAAAAAAAAGCTATATTTCCTAAATGTTTGTAAGATTATTTGCCAGTACAGAAAAAAGGAATATTTTAATTGGCATAAATAATTAAAAATGAAAATTTTTGTACATTTATTTTAAATAAAAATAAGACAAGTGACATAATATCTTTCTTCTTCTTTTAGTGTCAGGCTTTAGTCTTCTTTATAGTAAGAGAGAAAGTACGTTAATATACCGTGCTAGTTAGACGGGCTCACACTAGACGTTCTTTCAAGTTCCACTTCTATCTTATCCCTACATACAACAGCCAGTAGACGTCTACTGTCACACATATGCCTCCTTACAGAAATGTCACTCATAACGGATCTCCGGAATTTCTATCTAACGGCGAATAATATCTACGATAGAAATTCGTCATTTCAGTTCAACTAGTGGGGGGTCATTCTACGCTGCATCGTTCATTTCAAGGTGGCCACTCGAGAACCTTTCTTCCCCAGCAGAGGTTTTTTTTTTTTTTTTTTTTAATTTAAGACAACACCCTGCACTAAGGAAATAATCCTTGTATTGCGGGGGACTTTACAAACATATAATTAACGGACACAAATTACATCCAGACTCAGAACAACAATTTGTGGATCGCACAAAGTGTTGTCCCGCGTGGGATTCGAACCCCTGACACTGGCGCTGTAGGTCGCTATCTTAACCACTACGCCATCTGTGCAGTGGTTGGTCTAACGAGTGATGTAGCTAACACCACTTCAACGTGCTAATAATTCAGACTATGTTGGTTACGCCCTTTCTTTATTTCGGATTTTATCACTGAAATCTGAATCTATTGATTTCTTTTCGTGTGGTAACCGAGTAAGAATACAATTCAACACCCTCTATCTTTTCCATGCTATACCAACTCGTCGGACGAGCGAGGTATAATAGGTCTATTTCCCTCCCTTTGGAAAGGAGGCTCAAGCAGTGGGACGTATATGAGCAGTGATCACGATGATGATGACAGATATTTCTCTAGCATAACCCTCGAGCAACCTCGAGCATAACCTTCCAAGCATAACCCTCTGCATACTACGCTGACGGACTTTGAGTCTTGTACTCTCGCAGTACTGTACCTTATTAACATCTCTGAATTATCTTTTATTAGTAAAATTAAAGAAAGAAATCGTCCCTACCTTTCTGAATCTACCTACATCCCAATACGGTTAAAATTATATGCTATTTATTTCAGTGCTAAGTGTTCATACTAGATTTATCAAAATAAAAGTTCGATTTAAAAATATACTATCCTAGTCTGTACAACTTGTAATAGCTATTAACGGTTAGTGTGTTAGTGCCACTTGGCCAATTAGAAGATGATTGATGCGTGGTTGGGCAATTACGATTAGATGAACCGCAAAGTAATTGCCTTTTCTGTTTGTGTATAACGATATTTGAAAGGTATTACATTTCAGGTATGTGTATGAATTACCTGTATTAATAAATTGCCTATATAAATACTACAAGTTGAAATATTAATTATTAAGTCTTTCAAAATAAATTAACTTTGACTTAACAATATTATGAAATGAAACTATTTTTACGGGTGTAATATGGTTGTATTTTATTTTTGATTTCACGACGTTTCGAACACTTCTCAGCATTCATAATCACAGTAGGAAAATTAATTTTAATTTGAACTAGCTTCTTCTTCTAAAAAGTAACTATCCCAAGATAAAACTTCATCAAAATCCATTCAACGGATTGGGCTTGATTGATTAAAAAAAGGTAAATTTCACTACTATGTCAAGAGAATACATCCAGAGAATAGTCTATTTACTCGTATGTGCCAGTTTTTATTCAAATGTGTTCAACGGTTTACACGTGAAAAAGTAACAAACATCCATATAATGTATTGCATTTATAATATTGGTGGGATGTGTAATACTAGCTTAAAAATCAGATGATTATAGCAATGATTTATTTCTTATTTAGAATCGATAAAATATTATTTTGATATCATCATCATAGCTCATATACGTCCCACTACTGGCCTCGAGTCTCCTCCATATTGAAAAGGAAATTGACCTACTATACCGCACTGGTCCGGCGGGTTGGTATAGGGTTTTATTTCGAGTTGGCCTGCTCTTGCAATGTTTTTATATGCACAAGATATTCCTTAGACGTCTTAGTCTTTTAGGGTACCTACGGGCAAGAGGGGGAATTTTTATATAGCTAAATTTTTAGTTCAGTGTGGTTAAGGGGAGTGATGGTTACATTAGTGGTTAACTCGTTTTCGGGTATTGCTTGAGGTATTTGGTCACGCCATAATATTTTGTATTATCACTTGAAAATAAAAATATATCCTAGTTCAAAGAGTAGCAAGCTTGCAGTAAAAAATAGTAAAGATGGTGTTTTCACATAAAGGAAGTATTTAAAGAAATGACAAACCCATTGAGTCTTGCCAGATCAGTTTGTGGTTGCGTTTCGTTCTGAAAGCAGAAGATTACATTAATTTTCGTGTCTTTATGCGGCTTATATGTAACTAGGGATATGATATATGAATAACATCTATGTACGAGAAGGAAAATCTGAAGTAAAACTTTTCACCAACTACTTTAAGCAACGTATACGTATAGTAGATCAATGTCCATGATGTCACGGAGGAGGCTAGAACCCAGCAGTGAGACCAATACCTATGAACTCATATGATGATGATATTTTTAAAAGGAAGAGTTAGCACGCTGAAGTGGCAATGGGCAGACCACATCGTTCGATGAACCTACAACCGCTGGGAATGAAACTTTCTCTAGTGGCGACCACGTGTCGGACGAAGTAGTGTAAGACGACTAGCTGAACAGACGACCTGGTGAAAGTTGCTGGGCAAGTTGTTGGATGCAAGCGGTACAGGACCGTACTCTGTGGCATAACATGAGAGAGGCCTACGTCCAGCAGTAGACGGCGATAGGCTGAAATTATGAAAAAATGAAGATAGTTAAAACCTGGGTGATAGTTACATATTAGATACCATGTTCACCCCGTGGAGACATATTGAGAATTCAACGTGTAAATATTATTTATATGCTGTGTCCCATTATGGTATAGATCCACCCTGGAGAGGTCTATGTTAGCAGTAGACGTCGTGAGGCTGATGAAAGAATAGATTTAGAATGCGATTGTCTACCGCAGTAAACCATTAACTTATCAAACTTATCAAATTATAAACGCCTACATTAATTATCAACACAATTAAGTTTCTTTGGAGAGAGGATTACTCAAACTCTTTAAGTAGGCACTAAAATTTAATAATATTAGAAAAAACAAGCATAATATGAAATTTAAATTAGAGATATTTTTATAGATAAGTATAGATGTTTTTAGAATATGTTTGTGTTTTATAGTCTGAAACAGGCTTATCTTTATTTTTATATATAAATTTCTTGCGTACGTGTGTATGTCACTGAACCCCTCCTAAACTGCTGAGCCGGTGTGGATGAAATTTTGTGTGTGTGTTTAAAGGGCTGGAGAATGGTTTAGATTCGCGATTGGACCCGATAGGTGGCGCTGCTGTCGATTTCAAAGACAATTCCTTTTATTTTTTAATTTGAACAGAACAACGTCTGTTGGGTCAGCTATTTTTTTATAAATTTATTATAAAGACTTATTATTTAAGATTTGCATTTTACAACAAATAAAATTTATTTTCAATAATTTACTACAAATCCATTGTTCTCTCTTCTTTCCATCTGGTAGGGGTGTGCACTTTGAAAAAGCATCGATGTTTTTTTATTCGATACATCGTAACTATACATCGATGTCTTTCGATGTATCGGATGAAAACATCGATATTTTTAAACATCGAATACTTTTCTAAAATTTTAAGTATCGATACTTCAAAGTATCGAGTATATCCTAGAATCTATGTAGAGATGAGCTTTTTGTTGACATTTCACAATGAGTAAGTGAAAGTAATTCCCGGTCAATTAATTACTACGTAGTCAAACTTGTCTATCACCAATTCGATGTTTTTTTTTTAAAAAAAACAGCGATGCATCGAGTATTTTGAAAGCTTTTCAAAACATCAAATCGATTCGATGTTTTTCATTGCAAACATCGATGTATTTCGAATATCCCTACCATGTGGTATATAATATAATTCACCACGCCCTTTCATGCCCGTGTGTGTCGTAAAAGACGATCTATGGAAGAGAAAGAAATCTCGAAACGCAACCTTATACTAACCCGTCTGACCAGCATGGTACTAAAATACAATTTCTCGTCTATTGTGGAGGAGACTCGAGCTTTGCAGTAGAACAAAATTGAGCTGTGATGATGACGAAATTGATCTCCTTTTCCTCAGCTCGTTTGGGCTGTTATTTCACACTGTAAAAAAATTGTACCTATATGTATTTACATACAGGTGCTCCTCTTCGGCGACACGACTCGGGCGGCTTAGGCGCGAGTACCTGCGCCTAATGCCGCTCTAGCCGAGGTCGCGGGTGACCGGACCGGGACTTTTTGTCCCTCACCCGCAGAGAGGCTGACTGCGTAACGGCGACAGACATCCCGGGCGGGACAGGGACGTTGAGAGGTGAGGGTACCCGAAAGGGTATTCCGTCGGGCCGACCACTGACGACAAGTCACGCTGCTCCGGTGATCGGCCCAACAAGTAGGCGACGTGGGTACGGGTGGGTTATGGGCCCGCGCTGTCCTTTCGTCGCCCCGGACGAAATGGACCGTGCTTACCATAGCCCACCCATAAAAAAAAGAAAAAAATATATATTTGCATTATTATAGGAAGTTATTTTTCTGACATCTTCACATAATCTCATGCTCTTTTGACCCTGTCGTAAAGAGCAATGTGTGATATGGCGACCGTAATAAAAATTTATAGGAAGATTTATTTTTCATGCCAATAACCCGCAAAGAGATTTCTTGCGTATTTTTTTCGCTTGATTGAAAAGGATTTCGGAAATGCGTCAGTCCTAAATCACTCACAATTTCTGAACAAATTATCAATTTATACATTGATTTAATAATAAATAGTAATCTGTATTAGGTATTTTACTCTTATATTTCTTGATGCAATACTTGGAGATTAAGAAAGGGAGACAGTCTTATTCATCATCATCATTAGAGCTCATGTACGTTCCATTGCTGGGCTCAAGCCTCCTCCAAAATGAGAAAGAAGTTGCCCTAATATACTACGCTGGTTATCATCGTCTTGCTAAGATAACATCTATTATCTTCAATAATACTTTTTACCACACCCACGAGAAAGCGGATGGTGATTTGTACTTCTTACTCTGTCATCACACTGAAATATAGATAATGCCGTAGTGATTAATCTTATTTAGAAGTATATTTTCTTAAACTCTTCAATGAACTTCCTGTAGAGATAAGGAGATTTGTGAAGAGTCCGAGAACCTTCACAGAAATTCAAGATATGTTGCTTTTAATCCTATTGTTATCGAGAAGATTAATAAAAAGGATTCGCTTCAAAGACGACAGTGATACCTTGATTATAATCATAGTGTTTCTTATGTATAAATGATGATTACCGCTCATTGTCAATTAATATACCTATTACTTTATCTGTCATCGAAAGTAATCAAATAATGGTATCTCTAAAAGTCTTATTAAAAAAAGAACGAATTTTTATCTTAGGTTTTAAAATTTAGTTGTACTCGGTACTATTCGTCAAGATGCATTCAATTTTAAAAAGTGAACATCTATTATAACTTATTTTCTATGATTTAACGTCATTCATCATTATCATCCCACATACGTCCCACTGTTGGGCTCAGGCCTCCTGGAAATTGGACCTATTATACCATGCTGGCCAGACATGTTGGTATAGGGTTTCATTTCGAGTTTTCCATCTTTTGCACAGATATTATGTGCATATTATATCCTTTAATCGTCTTTTACGACATCACGGGTAAGATAGGGAGTGGTGAATTTATTGTATTCTTACTCCATCACCACACAGAGAGTTTAACGTTATTGTGTGATTTGCGTGAAGACGTATATAAAACCATCAATACTGTGATCATTATTACTATTGTCACCATCATCAACTATTTTAGATGGCCTTTCTATCAGATTGGAAGTCTTAATATATCTAGATCTGTGTACTATATATATGCAATTGCGATGATCATAATGTAGCTAAGAATATAAATTTTGTTCATATTATTAATTGCCTACTGATGACATTCTCTTAATATGGGTACTTGCAAATATACATTGGGCACTTAAATATGTTACGTAATAATAAAAAGAGCTGGCCAGTTGTTAAGATCTCTCCCATTTATTGCAATCAAGTGCGCCCTTGATCTGATTCCACTAAAATATTATTGCTTGTACATATCATTGCGTCCTTAAAATCTTGGCATACAAAGATGTTGGACTTACTTTTATTTATTTGCATATAATATTTATCATTATATGGTGTAGAAGTAATAAATTCGAATCCTAAAATATAGAAATAGATGCTTTCTTTCATATCACAGTTCATATACGTCCTATTTCTGGGCATAGGCCTTCTCCACAATGGATGCAATATTGACTTACTTTTTTTTTTTTCACGCTGTGGAAATGCATTTGCGCACTATTGCACTACCTTACCTGTCTGTACCCTGCCGGTTACAGACAGGGGAGTGTGTGTGGGACTCACCGGCCACAGAAGTGACCGAAATACCCACTAAAACCACAGCGGCCCCTTCCGCGCCTTTACGGGTTGCCGGAGAGATCGTCTGATAACATTCTATCCCCGACACCCCAACGCTTGGCCGTCTGGCCACGTCCTGGCATCATTCAGAGTGGTGGGTGGAGCTGCGCATAGCAGCGTCTCCTCCTCCCTGGTCGTCGCCGGCGGAGCGAGTCAGCGGACGCAAGCGCCTCGCGTGCCCGCTCCGCGGCCTCCTTCCTTGTCATGACAGCCTCACAGAAGGAGGCCATCGACGACCAACAGCTGTCGCTGCCGAGCATCTTGGAGATGATGGTCGGCAACGACAGGTCTGTTGTTCCCACGTCCGTTGACAGGACGTGGCGCTGAGGCCACCAGGCGGGGCATACTTCCAGTGTGTGGCGCGCATCGTCAATTGCCGCGCCACACTCATGACATCCTGGGGCCTCTTCTCTTCCAATTTTGTGCAGGTACTTACCGAAGACCCCATGTCCGGTAAGCACCTGCACCATCCTAAATGTAAGGCTGCCGTGCCTTCTCCTGAGCCAGCGGTGGAGATGTGGTGCGACCGCCTCCACAGTCCCCCGCCCTGCTACGGGGGACTCCAGCTCTTCCCTCCACCGCCGGATTACTTCCCTTCGGGCCACTTCCTGGGCTCTGCCCAGTCCCCTTATGGACACTTGCTCCCCGTTGGCTTGTGCTGTGGCGCGGAACCGGTACCCTACCGCCAACGCCTCCGCCACCAGTGGCCAAGGCGGGTTGCCTGCCAGCAGTGTCGCCGCAGTCCAAGACACAGTACGGTAGCCCCTAATGGCCCTCACCGCCATAGCCTTCTGCGGTCGACGCAAAAGGGCTCTGTTGCGGACGGTGAGGGACTCCGACCAGATAGGAGCACCATACAGTGCCATGGAACGCAGGATGCCGACGTAGAGACGTCGGCATGTCGACCCCGGACCGCCAGTGTTTGGCGTTGTCTTTCCAGCGCCGCGGCCGACCTAACGAGCCTAGGGACGAGCTGGGCAAAGTGTGGCCCGAAATTCCAGTTTGAATCTAGTTGCAGACCCAAATATTTTATATGGGCCTGCACCGGCACGGCAACCCCAGATACACTGATGTGTGCTCCTCGGGGGGAGGACCTCGACGTGGGCCATGCAAAAGGAGGGCCTCGGTTTTGTCCAGCGAGACCCTCAGACCCAACATCCCAATCCGGTCTACGACGAGCGCTACTCCTACCTCTGCCAATCGGACAGCCCCCCAGAAGTCCGCCCTCTTCACCGTGACGAGGGTGTCATCCGCGTAGCAGATGATCCCCATCCCAGGAAGGAGCTGACCCCGTAGGAGCCAGTTGAACTCGACGTTCCACAGCATCGGACCGAGAACCGAGCCCTGTGGGACGCCGCACTCCACCCGATGGCGATGTATACGCCCGTCGCTCCCCTCCCAGAGCACGTGCCTTTCCTCGAGGTACGCTTCCAACAGCCTCCCAAGATACGGAGGCACCCTATGGTACCGGAGGGCCTCTTTTAACGTCTCGTGAGGGAGACTGTTGAAAGCGTTTTTAATATCGAGCGAGACTGCCCGGAGGACTTCCTTTTTGGCCACTGCTTCGGTGGCCAGGGACTTCAGAGCGGCCAGCGCGTCAATTGTTGACCGACCGCTCCTGAATCCGTATTGTCTCTCTGACAGTCCCGGCCCAATTTCCTCGAGTTGCTGGACGAGACGGTCTGCGAGCACCTTCTCGAATGATTTAGACATCTCATCCAGCAGCACCAGTGGTCTATATGCGGAAGAGGAGTCAGCTGGGCAACCCTCCTTCCGCAGTAGACACAACCGTCCACACTTCTATTGCTCCGGAAACTGCCCGGACCTCAAACACTGATTGAGCAGTTCCCGGAGTTCACCCTTCAATATTGACCAACTATACCATGCTGGTCAGACGGATTTACATAGGGTTTTATTGCGAGTTATCCTTCTCTTGAAAAGATGTTATTTGCACACTGTAATTCCTTAGTCATCTTTTATGACATCCACGAGCAAGATATATTGAATTCTTTTACTCGCATTACAAGGAAAGTGTTTTTTGGTTAATTTTTCATCGCTTTTCATTCGTTGTTAATTTTGTCCCGGCAATAAATTTGCCTCCTATGCTTTCTTTTTGTTTTCAGCTCATACACATTCCACCGTGTTAGCATGAGAAAAGTTTATAACCCTATGATAGCCCGCTGGGGTTGAGTTTACTATTCCAATATTTCTACTCCAGCAACTACATTTGCTTATGTCGCCTATTACCTTTTCAACATACGATAACCATATCACTGATAGAATAATAAAAACACGTTTATTTGTAATTTAACCCGATTTAAGGTGATAAAGGATATTCATAAAGTATTTTTAAGCTACCCGAATCAATACCATCATTATTAATATTAAATGGTTGTAAAATGGAATCTAATTAAAATAAATATATTAAAAAATATGTATACTTGTGTTTGGTTATTTTATGGAACAAAATTTTAGTGCCTAAACATACAAAACAAAAATTAGTAAAAATCTTCTAGTAAATAACAGAAACTAGTGGAGAGACATGTAGAGTTTGGTACAATTTTGAAAGCATATTTGATATATAATTGCAGTCTAATATTATCAGCATAATATAGATATTTTGTTTGTAGTTGCACTTTTTTATGTAATACGCACTCAAAACCAGCGAACGGCAGTCGCATATTTGTGCTATTACCTAAACTTATGAGACATGAGATTATTTTGTATTATTTAGCATTATATGAAGTTAATCCCGCAGCCATAAATTTTGTCAATAAATTTTTCTTCAATCTTTTTTTTACTTTTTTGACGTTTCGGGTTTTGAGGATGAAAAATAAGTACAAATACGAAGAATTACTAAAAAAACCTTTTATTTCACTTCAAATTAGTTAAGATGCATTAACTAACCAAATATTATACATTATATCTGCAAAATTACAAAGGAACCCGTTGTTGACGAACTTTTATGTGATACGAATACACCCATATGAACATTAGAACATTTTAGAAATTATATTTTAGCTTTATCGTGCCTGAAATTCGTAAAAGTTATTATTTTTTATATCTGCAATCAATCTATTCATCAGCCTACCGATGTCTACTGTTTGATATAGACCGGCTTTAATCTCCTGGTTTGGTAGGTGGATTGACTATAGCGGTTGATATTATAAGTTTCCAAAGATAATACTGCTCATTCTCCTTGTAATTCCTTAGCCAGTTTTACGACCCCCACAGCAAAGTAATAGGTAGTGATAGTATTATATTTTTAACCCACGGGATTATACATGCAATATACCCTTTATCCCCTACTGGGAAGGTTTATGATAGGAAGGGATATAACACAACAGTTAGGATACAACAGTCGAAATCGATAGACTTGACGAACAGATCCGAATTTAAAAAGTTATGACATGGTTCAATATAATTATTATTTTTGTGAATAAGGTATTCCTTTTAAACACGATAAGCCTTTAAATTAATCATCCTATCACAGTATTTGAACGAAGTTGGAGCATTGAACTATATCGGGTTCTGTCTAAATAAACATGAAATATACAAGATAACGATTCATAAGTACATAAATTTATAAGGACGTTTTTATCACAAATGCACAATAACTATACAATAAGAATTATAATTAGAACATTTAAATAAAAAAAAAATGCGACTAAAACTAATTTGATTATATAAACATTTATATATACACTTTGCTACATTTCGTGAATAATATTCTCAATATTAAAAAATTCTTATTCTAAACACACATAAATACAAAACAATTTATAATGATTTTTTTTCAATTATAACTATTGCATTGTAGTAACTTGAAGATATGGAACATTTTGTTTAATGTTTTTTTAAACTACGTACCTAAAAATAAACGCAATGAAGTTTAAAGTTATATTTTTCTGATTTTGTTGTCTTCAAATTACTATAAAGTATAAAGCTCATATTCTCACACGATTTCCCTGTATACTTATGTACATAGAGTGTTTAATTATGTACATTACTATGTTACTTATTTGTATTACTTAAACATATACCTTATGTAATGCTAACGAAAGAGAAATAGGTTTTTGTCTTAATCTTCCTTATTATCACAGCCAATATATGTTCGACACCAAAATTAATTAGGCTTGCATTATATGTATACCAATAGAGAAGATTTAAAACCTTACGAAATTGTGTTAATCAGAAATCATTGAATTAGTCCATATTAATACGACTAATTAGTACTTCAAAGGTAATTACGTTTAATTCATAGTTAATAGAGTTATTTAACAGCAGATCTGGTGAATTTCTAGCCTAATTAAAAGAAATGACATCCTGTATTTCACTATTCACATCAAACATAAACTGAAACCCGTTTAGATCGTGAGAAAATTAAGAGCAAACTATTAAATCTCGTAAAAGAATTTCGTAACATGTATGCCACATCAACACGAACAATATTAAGTACGAAGCATCGGTATTTTATTGACTTAATAAATGCTTGTTGGAATTAAAATAAATCAATGTCTGAATCAGTAAAGTTAACACCAATTAACATAAAATTTATTAACACACCAATCTCTATGTACCAATATTATATTTACCATTATTATTGTCTTAAATAAATAAATAAAATATATAAATAATGTAAATTAATATAATTGTATAAATGTCATATTTCTTGATTATTTTAGATTCAATTCATAGTAATTAAATATTAAAAAATTGCATTAACTATAAATGTATTTCGTTTAAAATTAGTCTTGGTATTTAATTCTATAAAAAAGACTTGAAGATAAAAATGTAAAATTGTAATAATTAGATCATTTTCAAACGTTTGCATTATCTAGCAATCTATTAGGTATATTTTTAATATTAAACTGTCTGAATATAACAGTGGTCTTTTATCTTCAAAAGCAAACTTTTATAATACTATTATTATTATATTATTTTATCACATCATAACCTATTTACTAATAAAGTTTTGTTAATCCGGCTGCAGTAAACCGTTTTTTCTTAAATACTTAAATACCGTTGCATTATCGATCTAATTGCTTCAAGATGTTCTATTGATACATATAATTTGCAGAAGGGAAGATCTATACTTTTGCTTATATTTATTTATTATTACAGTATTCCGCACTTCTTATATGAAACAACCTTCTTCTCTTCTTTCCAATTACTTACCGTTGAAGGTCAGTTGTACCTCCACAAAAAAGATACCTTTTACTATACCACGATGACTAGACGGTTTAAAATAGTATTTGGTTCGAGATTTTTATTCTCTAGCTTGTAACTCATATTTTAGATGCAGTCTTTTAGAGATATTTTACGATCACCCACAGGACAAAAAGGGAAGATAATGCATCGTTGCCACATTTATTCAAAAAATCATAAACATATAAAAATTATGTTACCTAAACTATATTAATCAATTAATAAAATTACATAAAAATTCATAGGCCCATGACGTAACTAGAATCTCATAGTTCATATTTGGGTTTAGCTGATTCATATTAGTTACAATATGTATATAAAATTCATAATTACCTCGTTTTAATGTCTTTTTTTTTTAAAGACTACCCTCTCCACTAAGGATCTAATCCTTGTATTGCGAGGGACTTAACAAAAATATAATTGAACAGATACAAATTACACCCAGACTCAGAACAACAATTTGATCGCACAAAGTATTGTCCCACATGGGAATCGAACCCAAGACACAGTTACGGTAGTTTAATAGCTTAACCACTACGTCATCTGTGCAGTCTTGTCTTCATATATGACGAATTTAAAATTATAAAATGTAATACGTTATTATCTCCGTTAATAAAACCTTAGAATAGTTCTTAATTTAATAATATTGAAATAATCGTTAATTCGTAACTATGTAATCAAATATTAAAATATTTTTCTACATAACAAACAATAAAATAGACAAACCAATTATTAATGTCACTTATTCTCTAAAAACGTGACACTTCGTTTGACTTGGCATATTCTTCTTTTTTACTTAGATCGTGGACTCTTTTGCTTCTACGTTTCGCCAGCATGTAAATGAATCTGTAACATATGACAACCAATTATTATATAATGAAAATACGTATACTTAATATTATAATTATAAATTCGTTGTAAATAAAACTTATTTTTCCGGATTTTATGACATTTGTCAATCAGGCAATCAAATATTGCCTAACATTTCGAACACTTTACAGCGTTCAAGATGCCATTCCAACCTTGGCTGCAGGCTGCAGATGCAGGTAGCACACGCATGACACGCAGCCGCTGCATGCATTCGCAGCCGATAGTGATTCCGAGGCTGGCTGCACGTGCTGCAGCAGGCAATAAGTGGCGACCAGAGAACCGATAAAAATTCTATGATTCTATTCAATATGAGCGCTAATTAGATTGCAAATTAAGTTTGGTGAAATTGGCTGCGAGTAGCGACTACTTGGGACTTGTCTCAACAGGTTGGAGCGTCGTAACTACGTGCGCATCGACTTGCAGCCGCAGCACTACTCGTCTGCAATCGGCTGCGGCTGCAAGTCGCAGCAGCACTTGCAGCCGAGGCTCGGCAACACGTGCAGCGGCAGCCGCTTTCGGAATGTTTTTCACAGAAATCTATACTATATTTAAATTATGCATTGCCCAATGTAAAGTGGTAGTCCAATGTAAACTTCCATTCGTATTTTTTATATATTTTCATTCACCCATATCAATATTTACTATAAAACATATGCCTCATAAGAGACGGTAATGTTGACGATGGCAATTGATGTTCGAAGTTTCTATGAAAAGTATTGCTAGCCTTCACGGGAAGATAACTTTAAACCAATACCAAATTGTATATTTATGATTTGTTTGCTTTATAAATATAGCAGATAATTAAATACTTATGACATCTTCATTATATATTTACATTTAAAACTTCGAGAGTAATTTACTTAAGATATAATTACAAAGCAGTTTGATCGCTCTTCACCTTGACCTTGACATATATTATTTTGTATTTGTATACTAAGCAGTAAGGACTGCACAGGTGTGCTATTAATATTTACGTATACAAATATATAATCTAGGGATATTGTTACAATAGTATTAACAATTTTAATAGAAGTATTGTTTAATACATCACTTTAAGGGTATTTATTTAAGCACTCAACCCAAAGAACTAAAAAGAGAAAGTATCTTGATAGATGAATAATAAAATAATTAAATACAGAACTTTATATTAGGAAAGGAAACTACTAAACTCAGTATGGAAGCCAAGGAAAACGTCGCTTGCTCGAACTAATTTATATTTTACTATAGTGTATTCTACTATAGTGTATTCTTTTAAATAATTTTCCGTATGTTTTTTTTTGTACTACTAGATCCAAAATAAACTGGATAACATATACCCGTGTGGCGACGGGTTAAGAATACATTTGTCGCCACACTTACTTGCCCGTGAGAGTCGTCAAAATCGGCTAAGGGTTCACCAGGAGAGTGGGCAGCAGCTCTCTACTGGCCAATAGGAATGGCAATGGGAAATCTTACTGCGATCGCCAATCCATCTGCCAAGCGTGACAACTACAGTATTATCCCCTCATAAGGAGCAAAATACAAGTAGCCCCCAGTCACGGCGGCTCCGGTACACTACGAGCTCATTTTGGTGGCGGATCCGGTAGTGGTGGAGCAGGGGGTGCAAAGAATCTCCGACAGCAATCCGGCTACCAATGAAAACAACCCTGGACCATGATAACACATAACATTTGGATGCTCAGGACTGAAGAGAATCCTCTCGTCAGTCCTAAGTGTCAATGACCCTATCGAGCTGGGAGAGGAATTGAGAAAAAGTTGCTGGGACATTGTAGGATTATCAGAAATGCGAAGAGAGGGCTGGGCACGATAATCCTCCAGTCTGGAAACATGCTCTGCTACTGGGAGGGCGATCACCCGTCCCATGGCAGTGTAGAGTTTGACACTAGTGTCTCGTAGACAATGTGGAGAGGCTCAAGAGTTTGTCGACAAGGATAGCGTATCTTATACTGAGAATTACCAAGAGGTATTCGTTGAAAGTTATACAGGTATACGCACGGACCTCGGCATACTCCGATAACGAGATAGAGGCATTATACGAGGATATTTTGAAAGGATATATACATACACGCGTCCAAAACCCACTTCACATTGGTTATGGGAGACTAACACGAAACTAGGCAAAAGGAGTAATGATAAGTTGACGGTGGGGAAACATGGATATGGACAGAGAAGATTTTCTGGAGAAGGAAAGTCTCGTTATGATGAATTATTTCTTCAGGGAGTAACTGCAAAGGAAATGGACTGGGTTAGCCCCGATGACCCAACAAAAAGCAAGATAGACTTCATCTTGTCGGACAAACGACAGATATTCAATAATGTCTCAGTGATCAGCAGGATTAAAACTGGGAGCGATCACCATACCACCATAGTACGACGCACATTGAATATTTATACAAAAGTCCAGCGGTCACGCTTGATGACGACTATACTTTGACCTACACCTGTCTAATACTAGAACCTTGAAAGCTTTCAACTCGAACTACACAATCGCTTTCAATGTCTGGACGAGTGGGAATCTCTGAACTATATGAATAACAGGTTTGTGGAAACTGTTCACGCAGTTAGGTCGAATTATTTCAAAGCTCACCGCGTTAGTAGGCCTAAAAAACTTTCTGACCAGATTTTCAAACTCAGAGCAGAGCTGGAGCAGAGAAAAGAAATGCCGGTGCAGTCTTCAGTCGATTGGTCCAAACATAGACAACTGAATAGGCAGATCTCCAGGTCCATGATTCGCGACATTCACCGATTTAATACGCTTCGTATTAAAGAAGCGATAGAGCCGAACTATCGCTTAAAAGTGTTCGCACAAGATCTGTCTATTGGGCAGAGCTAAATGACTAAGCTAAAGACTAATGACGGCATTGGCAATTAATCCCAAAGTGAGATCTTGGGCGAGATCGAAAGGTTCTATGGACAGTTATATAACAGCGTCGTGAACCTGTCGCACTCATTGGTGCCGACCTAACGCTGCTAATCATCGTTAAGACTATACTCGACAGCGTCTGAACTAGGACGCGGTTGCTGCCTTCTACGAAGCAGTCATCATGGGAGGATTTTTCTATAGTCATATAGTCGTTCTATAGTCGCCGGATAGATTGGGCCGGGTATATCCAGAGCTTAGCTTACTATAAAAAAGGATGTTTTGATAACAATCATCAATATCATTAACATAATTAAATGATCATCATCATCATCATTTCAGCCCATATACGTCCCACTGTTGGGCTCGGGCCTCCTCCATAACGGAAGGTTAATTGACCTACTATACCACGCTGGTCAGAGGTGTTGGTATAGGGTTTTATTTCGAGTTTGCCTTCTCTCGCATAGATGTTATATGCGTTTTATCTCCCTTAGTCGTCTCGTACGATCACCCACGGGTAAGATAGGGGGTGGTGAATTGTATTCTTACTCCGTCACCACACGGAAGAATTAAATTAAATGATATTAATCAAAAAATATTTTTTGCAATAAAACATTTTTTTCTTTCTATATATATCGATACCATCAGTTATAATTGTCTCAAACTATCGTTTCTGACAAAAATCTCTATACTCTTATTGTATCTCGGTTTTTTTTTTGTTGTAATTATGAAGTTTCTTCTAGAATATGTCATTAATATTAGTATACAAGTAAAATAAATGTCGCCATCTGTCGACAAATGAGACATATGTTATAAAAGGTTAGTTATTCATTCTAAACTGAGCAAATAACTACAATTAAAAAAAGAACAGTGGGCCTACCCTTGAAATCAATTCTAATTTCGAATCCGATTCGATTCCGATCTCACTAAACTTATATTTGGTACTCTTGAACAAAATCGAGAATGAATTTTTCGCGTTCGTCGTTGTTATTTTCACCAAATGTGCCATGTTTCCTTACTTTAAATTAATATCGTTATCGAACTAGATCGTGGTGATCTAGTAAAGACGCTTTATTGAAATTGTGCAACATTAACGATTTTAAACTACGTCAAAATCACGTCGGGAGTAGCAAATATTTGACTTAATCGACGAGAGTCGAATTTATTTAGTTTAGAAACGTTCCACCTAATATGATTCCAATCGGGCGCTAGTGTCGCTTTCAAGAGTACCAAATTTGCTCAAATTCGAGCTGCGATTGGATTTAGGATTGGAATCGAGATTCAAGAGTAGGCACACTGATTTTATAACGGTACCAAATATTCGCTCGGATCTTTTAATGTTACATATGTTTTTTCCCGCATTAAATACAACTTAAGTGTTTTAACCTAACTTTAGCGTGCACCTAAGCCGATATTATTTCTGACAACTTATTTCGTAAACATAATCGTATTCTAGATAACGCAAAACATAAAATGTTGCCTTACAACTTTCACATTGTAACACTGTATACATATGATTTTAACTGCATTTACGTTACTTACACGCTCTTATTTTAAGATTCACGCAATCTTAAGAAATATCTTCTTATATATCTTTATATGTAAATTTCTTGTGTACGTGTGTATGTCACTGAACTCCTCCTAAACGGCTGGACCGATGTTGATGATTTTTTTTTTGGGTATGTTCAAGGGGATTCGAGAATGGTTTAGATTCACAATTGGACCCGGTCGGTGGCGCTTGTTTGAACAGAACAACGACTGTTGGGTCAGCTAGTCTTTATCTTTATATATAAATTTCTTGTGACTGATGTTGATGAAACTTTTTTGTGTGTGTTCAAGGGGATTCGAGGAGGGTTTACATTTACAATTGGACCCGGTAGGTGGAGCTGTTGTCGGTTTCAAGGAGAATTCCTACTATTTTATTCGAACAGAACAACGTCTGCTGGGTCAGCTAGTATATATATAAATATATAGATATAGTTATTTATCAAAATATTGCTCGTCTCATCACCATCATGTCATATATGTCCTAATGCTGGGCTCGAGCCTCCTCCATAATAGGAGGGATATTGACCTAGTATATCACGATGGTCTGACGGGTTGGCATAGGGTTTTACATCGATTTTTTCTTCTCTTGCATAGTCGTTTTATGCTAATTATATCTATTAGTTGTCTTTTACGATATCCACGGGCAAGATGGAAGTAGTTGTATTCTTACTCCGCTATCATATGGATCGGAATGTTGCTAAAATATCACATTTTCACTTCTAAAAGGGAACCAGTTCTTTGCCTTCTAATTCCCACATTTTGTACATGGTATGCACTGTAAATTTATTGGACAAAATCCAAGATCACTACTTATAAAGGTTAGATCTTGAATAAGATATCTCACGTTGCTTGTTCGACCAGAGATTATATCCTTTCCAATCGTCATAATATATTTACACAGAGAGATAGATAACTATTATAACTGGATAATTATTATGAGTCTTAAGCTGTTGATAAAATTAATGGAGTGATCTTTATATCCATTATTCGTTGCGCCTGATGACGCCCTAGCAGAAGCTGCGGGTGACCGGACCGGGGATTTAGTCCAGCACCGGCGGAGAGGTTAGCCTCGCGACGGCGATCGGCGTTCCGGAGGGAACGTCGATGGGTGAGAGGTATTCCGTCGGGTCGACCACTGAAGTCAAGGAACTCTGCACCGGTGATCGGCCCAACGACAAAGGCGACGTGCTATATAGGTGGGTTATGGCACCACACGAAAAATTTCCATTTTTCGTGTGGTGATGGAATAAGAAAACGATTAACTATTTCCTTTACAACCCGGTGATCACGGTAAGACACGATTAAGAAACACAAGCAGACAATATCATTTAAAAAGAAGGAAAACTTGTAATAAAACCCTATAGCAACACATCTGACCAGCGTGGTATAGTAGGTTATTTCCTCTCCGAGGAGAAGCTAGAGTCCAGGAGTGGGACATACATGTTTTAAGATGACCTTTATGTGAATGTAATAATATTTATTTTGTATTATGATCTCAATAAACTATTAATCGAAAGTGAAATTATAATAAAAAAACTAGCAACCCGCCCTCGCTTCGCTTCGGTTTTAGTCGTTTTACCCGCGTAGTTCCCGTTCCCGTGGGAATACCGGGATAAAATATAGCCTAGTTTACGCGTTGATATTATAGCTTTCCATTGTTGAAAGAATTTTTGAAATCGATCCAGCCGTTTTGAAAATTACCCGAAACAAACAGACAGACAGACAGACAGACAAAAAAAATTTAATCTCTACTTTAGGCATAGGTGTCGTGCAAATAACCATGTGAGCATGAAAAAAGCCTGTTATTTTGACATTACAAACAGACACTCCAATTTTATTTATTGGTATAGATATACAGTTTCCTTTTTTATTCCGGAGAAAGTTGATATAAAAAGTTTATAAATTTCTTATCTGCGAATTTTAAAACATGGACGTCACTCTGAACTAGGACAAGATACACTGAAGATTAAGTATGTACGAAGAATTGTATCCACTAGGGAATAGTCAGTAGGGTCATTGAAACACCATATTTACGGGGCTCTTTCAGGACGAGGGCCAACGAATTTATGATGATATAACGGATTTTGTGCAGACTATTTTTTGGACGAAACTTTAATTCTAGTGTAACGGATGGTGATATACTGAGGCCTTTCTTCAAGATTATATGTTAGTGCAAACAATTGCCGAGCTGGTCATAAGAGTTTAATACAGCAACGCCAAGGTAATCACTCAAATGTATATGATATAAGCAGTCTGTGCAATCCATCCATCCATCCATCAGCCTACAGACGTCCACTGCTGGACATAGGACTCCCCACGAGAATGCCACTCGGAACGGTCCTGCGCCACTTGCATCCAACGGTTCCCTGCGACTTTGAGAATGTCGTCAGTCCACCTAGTGGGGGGGTCGTCCTACGCGCAATACATAAACATTAATAGGGTTAACATATTCACGTTATTTTTGAAATTCGAGTACTGTAACACAGTATAGTCATCTATCCAGTAATGTATCTCGGCCGTAACCTTGAATTAAATGCCTAAACGTAAACATGTGATAGGGCTGCCCGCCTCCAGCATTTTAATTACATTTGCCTACTTTGTGTTTCCATTTAGTTTTGTATATACTTTTCTTATATAAACAAATAAAATACTTTGTGAATTGAATAGGAAGTGTTCAATAAGAATGCGTGTTGATTTTTGATTGGTAGTTTTAATTAAAAAAAAAACATGTTTATGTTTAAATAACAAATCGGTCTATAAATTTAAATTATCTAGTGACAGACAGACGGTTAAATTATTTTTTTCTAGTACTATTCATACACATAGTACAATAAACATATATTATTAATAATAAAATACCACGTCTTTACTTTGAATTATATAAACTAACAAAACAAAACACATTGTGGGTTTTAACACAAGCGTACCGTAACATGATTCATGAACCGCCTATAACTACCTATTTCACTCGTGTCAATCACTTTATTCACTTTATTCATCCAGACAACTTTTTTTCGAGAGATAAAAGGAAATTAAAACGACACACATTATGTACCTACCTACTAGTAAGTAAAATTATTTTATAATCTTACCTTTCAGAGTTTCCAGGTAATCTAAAAAAAGTTATCTCTGGATTCGTTATTGACGAATTCATGCAACCAAAAACAGCACAATATACCCTACTTGTCATATTAAATATGTGTATAATTATGTATTTTAGTGAAAAATTCGCGCAGTTATTGTTAAAAAAACAACACACCGTTCGTTCGTCACTGCAGCACAGATTACTGGTATATTATATTACCGTGACCGTAGTTCTGCCTATAATTTTCAAATCGAAGAAAGAAGGGTAAAATTAGATAAAGTCCTATTTTTCATTAAATTATAATTGCAAAATAATACTTTAAAAACATTGACGACATTGTAAGTCTTTAAAAAAAATAACACAGGAAATTGTTGGCTGCAGATGGCACAGGACTACCTTATGTGGCATTTTAGTGTTTTCAGTAGTAGACGATAATGAGCGGATGGATGGACCAATGGATAACTATTTAAAAGCAAAAATAGGCTACAGATGAACATAGGTTACTAATAAAGAAGTGCCTATAAACAGAAGGGGGCCAGCCATATACATATCTGTGATCATTATTTTCGTATTAACGGGTTGAAGTTATGTAATATAATATGTGTTCAATGAAGAAAGAAAGAACGAAAGAAAGAAAGAATAAAGAATGAAAATGAATGAATAAAGATTACAATAAGAAAAAACATACCTAAGAACTTATAGTAGTATTTTATATACTTATAATTTGTTTAATAATATATGAAATATTTATCTGTTAATTTTTGTGTTTATTTATGTGCATATTACTACAATACATATATTGCTATAATGGAAGAACATACCCACTTATCGTATTACTAAGACTATTAAAATTTGTTTATATTTAATAATATAAAGATATGAATACAAAAAAATATTCGAAGTTTTGTATAGACGGAAAAATTATTAGGTTATAAAGTGTAATGGTATATGTGTAATATTGTATAGACTGAAATATATACAAACAGATTTTTATATGCATATTTAGATATTTATATTAAGAAAATATCATCAGTGAGTAATGTGTATAGTCCGCTATCAGTGAGTGATGTGATGTGTATTAGTCCGCTTTTAGTCTGCTACTAATCCTTCAGACTGTTGTGGTCGTACACTTTTTGTTTCGTTTATGCTTAACTATTGTTACTGATGAATGGACCACTATTTTTTCTTATAATTTTTTTTATAACTATTATTTTGTGTACCTTTTTATATTAAGCGCTTATTTATTTCTAGTTATGATAATTGCGCTTAGCATGTCTTCCACCGAATAAATGCAAAATGCATTTTCTTGATGAATGATTTATTTTGAAATATTGACATCCTTACTTCCTACTAATATTGTAAACGCAAATGTTAGTGAGTATTTTTGTTATTCTTTCACGCTAACACTAATCAATGAATTTTGATAAAACTTCACAATAATATAGATTGTAAGCTATGATATGTATATCAGAATAACACATAGGCTATAATTAATCTCGATATGCCCACGGGAAGGGGAACTATGCGGGTAAAACCGCCGGGCGCCACTAATAATATTATAAATGCAAAAGTAATTATGTTTGTTTGTTTGTTACGCTTTCACACTTAAACCACCGAACTGGTTTCAAAAATTCTTTTACCAATGGAAGGCTTCAGAAAGTAACATAGGCTATATTTTATCCCAGTATTCTAACAGGAACGGCAACTATCAGGGTAAAATGACTTAAGACGAAGCGAAGCGAGGCCGGGTTGCTAGTATATTAATATTTATCAATAATAGCTTCAGACAAATAAATCTAATCACGTATCCATTATTTTTAGCTGTTAATTTTACATTTGCCCAATTTATGCCAGTGTTCCATTCTGACACAAAATAAAAATAACGGCAAGAATGGTTTTTGTTGTAAATGTGGGTAGAAGAAGAGTGTAGTAAGAATCGTGAGCGATGCAAAAATATTACATCAAGTTTAAAATATTTAAGTGTTTAACAATAAACATATTAAAGAAGAACACATTTCTTTTCTATGTTTTAAAACCACCAATAAATCATTTAGCTATAATTGTGGGTATTTCCATGTGCAGATTCAAAATAAAATATATGTTATACCTTTTTTTCACCATCGTTCTTGGCCCCAAATATGAGTATCTGAATAGTACCTGCCTCGGCTTGGGGCTTAGTTTAATTATCAACCAGTTTTCTTGTATCGTATTGGTATTTCCGTCCGCTTATAGAGTGATTATTTTAAACCGATGATAAATAGGTGTTGTCTACGTACGTTAACCTGTGTTTTTTGTACGACTAAACATTTTTAGAGAAACTTGAAAGCAAAAGGTTAGCAGATAGCAATGATGCATTTTATTTGTATATGAGAAAAATAAACTTTATCTATATACAAACTCCGATCTAAAGTGTTAGTCATTTCCAAGATACACGAAATATACCTATTTACATAATAGTTTCCGCCATGTATTACAATGAGAATATATTATAGGTATTTCAAATTAATAACAATTTTCAAGAATCCATTCAATTCTTGTAGGAATAGGGGAAACTATGGACGATAAACCTAAAAAAAAAACATGAACTCGTCCCTATCAGTAAAACAAATAATCATTTGCTTTATAAATATAATTATTTTTACGGTTTTAACGCAACTAGTGGTCGTCGTGTGGTCGAAATTCAGCCATAATTATTTTTTTCTGCTACACAATTTTCTTTTAAATTTATTTATGTATAATTGTAAATTGAGCAAGCTGTATTTCACTAATAACTAATATATAAAGTACTAAGTTCCAATGCCTATTAGACATTGTCATCATAATTATGATTATTTGACACTCAGTTTGACCAGAGATTTTAACCGTAAACAAAAGTGTATAAGCGCGCACATGTGTACGTGGGTGTGTGTAGCGATTGCGTTGTAGTGTGCGTAATGCTTTTTTTAATGAATTTAATGTATTTATAATCCATTATTATATGAAATTTCAGTTTTATGCACTTCTCCTCGTTATATACTTCAACTGTGCCAAATTTCATACTTGTCCATCCACGTAATTTTCGTAAAAAGGGATACAAAGTTTTTGCTTCACGTATTAATATATAGATAAAGTTTTCAAAACGTCGGGAAATTAAAATCAATAACAAACACGATCAAATCCGTAAATTTATTTTTATTTACAATACTCTTGTAAACATCAGAAATAATTAGTTACCTAATTTGCTTTGTTTGTAAAATTGAAACATTTGTACATCGTTATAAAACGCGCTTGTCCCGTTTAAAATTGGATATAATATGTTTCATCATCATCTCAGCCCATATACGTCCCACTGTTGGGCTCGGACCTCCTCCATAATGGAAGGGTAATTGACCTACTATACCACGCTGGTCAGACGTGTTGGTATAGGGTTTCATTTCGAGTTTTCCTTCTCTCGCATAGATGCTATATGAGTTTTATATCCCTTAGTCGTCTCGTACGATCACCCGCGGGTAAGATAGGGGGTGGTGAATTGTATTCTTACTCCGTCACCACACGGATAATATGTTTACGTTAGCCTTATTCCACCCCTCATCACATGTCCAATACAAGACAATCTCGCGTTTGTAATCTTTTCTATGCTGTCACTTTCACACTTCCCTATAACTTGTAATTTGTGTACATATATTATATTTCTCACCGTGTCGACTTAAGAATATTATCTGTTACAAGATATGTTCTTGTCTTTTGCTACCTCTTAATTTATCTTTGCAATCATAAAACTGTTGAGAAGTTACCAAGGGGTCACCAAAAGAGTAGGTAAGCCGCCACTATCCTAGGAAACTTATTAGATTAATAGCGATCGCCAACCCATCGGCCTCGCCATACTAATATGCTAAAATGGCATTATTCTCCTTTATATAGAGAGGCATGTGTTCAAGATAAACTAATATTAGCTAGAGATGGGAAGAGAATTGTAATTCTAAAATCATTCACAACATAGTAATATGTAGTAATTTTTTACGTGAGTATTACACATTGTAAATAAAACTACTTTACGGATTTTATCGCGTTTGTATTTGATTTTTGATTGCCCGACGCTTCGAACACTGCACTGAGATCATGAACACTGATTTTATTTACAATATACAGGTTGTTCAGTAAGTAATGGACCAACGGACTATGAGGGGTAGCGAGACTTATTATCTAACAAAAATACTCAAATTTATTGTCCTAGGTCTTGTAGTTTAGAAGTTAGGATTTTTTTATTAAATGTAATGAAAATGTCATCCATGTATGCTAAATATTAAATTTTACAAAAACTATTTATACTTTATTGTTATTTTTTGTTTAAAATAATTAAGAACACATAGGTCTTCTTAATTCAAGCGATATTTAGGCGTAATTACTAATTACATGACCAATAAAACATACAACAAGTGCAAACTTTAAATTTAAAAATATTTTGAGTTAAATTTGAACCAAACTGGTGTAAAAAAATGTATTACCACCTTCGGGGACTGTATTTTAAAAACATCTGCATCTAATACCAATTACATAAAGGTATAATAAAGTAGTTTAAAGTATTTAAAAATGGTAAAATTAGCACAGCACACCAAATTCTAGCAGTTTTCAGGTAGTCAACCTGTTATGTAATTCCGAGAATTATTGCGCAAAATGGTGGTAGAATTCTTTTTCGGACTAATCGTAGGTGATACTCGAACTCCTTCTTCCTATCTTCACACTTCCTTCAGTATGTTACTCATAGCTCGGCATTACACGCGTGTTTTACTCGATCCCGTTACTATTGTTTGTTGAAGTATGCTTGACTTTTTGGACTTTGATTTTGCTTGTGATTTAGATATTGTTCAAATTAACAACTACCTGATACATTACTACGGGACACCCTGTATAATAATTATTTTATTGACCACAAGCTTTTGCTTATGACTTTGCCGTGCCCATGAGAAATAACTTTTTAAAAGTTGAAATTACAACGACGGAACAGATTATCGAGATAAAATCCTATCCAAGGTGTCAGCTACCTCTATGTAAAATCTTACCAAAATTGGTCTAGCCGTTACACCGTAAAATATAACAAACATACATACTCACATACAACTTTCACCTTCATAATATTAGTGTGATATATCGAGATGTGATGTGATTAGTGTGATTATCATTGTTTTTGAAATATAAAACTAAATATATTGTACTTACGCGAATAATCCTAAAGCAACGATTGTCAATGCCGCGTCAAACATATAAAATGCCCCAGGAAAGCTGTCAATTGTTGACATATAAATATAACTCGTTGAAGGCATATATATGGATGGAGCAATCGCTTCCGCCACCCCCATGAGGGCACTCAGCTTTGCTGTAACAGGATAAAAAGCTTTATTTCGTGATGTATATTACGTACTAAATCTCACTAGATTGTTATTTATTTGTTGGATTACGTGAAAATGGAGAATACATTTTACATTTTATGTGTGAAAACTCTAAGTACATATAATTATGTTATAATGGAGGTCGAGAACGTACATGGAATATAATAAAGAACTTTACGTGATCAAAATACAATAATAGGTAATACCAGTAATCTATAATTTCGGCAACTGAAAAGCAAAATAAATAACTATCTATTAAATTTTCTATTTTTTTTTATATTTATCTCTAGTTTGTCACCCAATATTTTTGGAATCAAGCATCGCGCCTAAGCTACTGCTTGGATTCTTTTAAAAATTTGCTGGCATAATTGCAGATATCGTGATGGGATAGAATACAATGTGGTGCTGCCCGTTAATCAGTACAAGGATCATCATAGAAGAAAAGGCAACATTGTCCCTTTCGGGTACCATCCCCTTTGACGTCCCGGCAAGTAAGACAGTGATGCCGTAGCGTCGCACTCACACGTTCGGCCTCTATGCGGGTGGTGGATTAATCCCCGATCCGTCCACCCGCAACGTTATCCTGGAAAACTTATGACATAAAATACGATCGCTAACCCACCTAGCAAGCGTGGCGATTGTAGTATTATACATCTTATGAAGCTATGTCCAAAAGTGAATAGAATGATTATGATGATACTACTATAATCAAAATTATAAATTATTACGCTTTTACCTATAAAATCACTAGTAACTTTACGTCTATCCTTTTTATATGATAACATCCTTAAAAAATATAGACGTAAATAGATTTTGTAGAATTAAAACATTGGCACCGGTCCATAAATAATAGATTTATTTGCCTCAGGTGCTTAACAGAAATATGTTGTCTGCAAACTTTTATAAAATTATAACAAACTTAATAAAATTTAATGAAATTTTCATTAAATATAGTTTTAGAGTAATTTATAAGATTCTTGCAGTTTCAACAGACAATCTCTTTCGGGACAGCTAACAAATTATTCATATATGTTTTTTCTAATTGTATTGAAAAAAACATATATGTATAATCAGTCTTTCCAGTTGTTACGATTTTAATACAACTACAAATCAGAGCCTTTATAAACTATTCGATTAATTAATCAATCAATTGATTTGAATTTTCAAAGCACGTTATCAATTCACTAAAAACTTCGGACGTGCTCTTGAAAGAATCCCTATTTAAAGCTAGCAATGGCTCTCATAATTTTGTGCGTGTTAAATTCCTACAAAAATAATAATAGATGAATCGAGAGACGAAAGACCTTGAATATAGAAACAATTTCATCCTTAAACAAAGTTGTGAAGTTCATTCACGTCATTAAAATTTCAATGTGAGTATTTTTCCTTCTTTGTTATAAAAAAATACTGTTATTTTGAGCCATTGCGGTTATAAACCAATAAACTTTATGATCTTTTTATTAAAAGAGTTAAACTGAAAACATACTTCGTTTTACAATATCCAAATTAATATAAAGCATTTCTTTCACAACGACAGAGAGATAAGAAAGATTTTTCTTATTGACAAAAAAAAATGTTCGTTAACCCTTCTGTTATCTTGAGGTAATAAAATATATCTCTTTATGAACGAACAGACACTAATCTTTTGAGTGGCGACGAGGCCGAAAATGTTTAGCACGGCGCCAGCGCTCACCGAGGGAAAGGCAGAGAATAATTTCAAGCAAACTCGAAAAGTGCTACATTCTGCCTTTTTGGCAAAATTTCTATTAGATATATGTATTTAACCTTTAAAGTTTTATAGCTTAATTCTTATCTAGTTTATATTTAACTCATCTGTTTATATTTAAAAATGTTATAGATAGATGTTATAGATATAAAGCAGCTATTTACTATTAATTATCTGGTTTAAAGTACTAGAGATGATTCATGCGATTAATGTAGTTGAAATTTTGATATAATAATAATTAGTTATATATATATTAAACTATTTTCTAAATCGTTAAAAATCGTTAGAAAATTTTCTAAATCGTTTCCGTGTGGTGACGGAGTAAGAATACAATTCATCACTCCCAACATCTTGCCCGTGGATGTTGTAAAAGACGACTATGGGATATAATATGCATATAACATCTGTGCTAGAGAAGGAAATCTCGAAATGAAACCCTACACCAACATGTCTAACCAGCATAGTATTGTAGGTCAAATTCCCTCCCATTGTAGAGGAGGCCTGAGTCCAACAGTGGGACGTATGTGGGCTGCGATGATGATGATTAAATGATTTTCTAGTGAAAACACAAAGAAATATTTTAGGTCAAATGACAAATAAAATTAACATTTAATAAACTTCAGGTATTATCATTATCAGTTTCATTTAATAAACTGTAGGCGAAAAAGCGAAACGGAATTTCTACGCGCTTACTAGAATATCCACATCTACTTGGGGCCTTCGTTTTAATACACTTAAAACCATATACATGGCCACATATTTGGGGTGTATTTGTTACGCTGCACCTGTATGGGTTGATAGGGCCACCATAGGGGCGGCTCGCCTTAAATTACTACAGAGCCAACGATTGGCCCTAATATTCTTATGTAAAGCCTATAGAACGGTTAGTACCGAGGCCTTACCAGTACTCGCGGGTGTACTTCCGGTTGATTTGGAGATTCAGAGACGAGCGTCAATGTATTACACCACAAAGGAAACTATGAATACAGATTTCCTTCTACCGCGCGACCGAAATAAAATTGCTAGATTGTTTGCACCACAATCCATTGTTTATGAGGAACTTTTAACTGAATGGCAAGAAAGATGGGATTCATCATCGAAAGGTCGTCATCTTTATCTATTTTTTCCATGCATCCGGGAGCGCCTGGAGAAGGTGTGGCTAGAGGTTGACCACTTCGTGCCCCAATTTTTAACTGGCCATGGCAACTTTAAAAGTAAATTATTTTCTTTTAAACTCGTACCATCACCATTATGTCAATGTTCCACATCTGACCACGAGTATGAACAATCAGCACATCACATTCTCTGGGAGTGCGATCTCTGGCGAAACGAGCGTAACCTTATGTTAAACAGTTTCCAAGTCACCTGTGGGGTAGTATACTATACGGACCTTGTAGCAACTCGAGAAAATTTCCGTGCGTTCATGCGTTTCTGCCATACCTACTGTAGCAATCAATCTTAACGCTCACATATAGGCCCCGTTAAGCTCTTCCGTATCCGTGGTGCCGTACTGCTGCGCTATCGTAGCTGTACACCTTTTTACTTATTGGCTGACTAGTCATTTTGTTTTCCTGTCTCCCGCTTTGCCTAGGAGGGAAGTGGAATCACTCTTTCCAACTCCTCCTCTTTAATCTTTTCTAATTAAATTTGTTGCGGGTCCCAAGACAATTAAAATCATATCCCGGGACTGCCTGAGGGTCAAACCTCGGTGTCATTTATGGAGACCATTGTGGATCCTGGCTTACAGGAGTTACAATGGTGGGAATGTGTGGTGGGATTAGTCCCAAAAAAAAAAAAAAAAACTTCAGGTATCTAATCACACTCGCTGAATTAAACTATTATTTTTGATGAGGCTTACTGGATCGGTGGAAGCTTTCGTAACACAATAACATTTGGGTACTAATAAATGAACGATTTTGTAATTGGACCCTATCGAAGTTATTTATCATCACTATCGTTTACGAATTAGTAGAAATAGATTCCATTTAAGCATTTACATTATCATAGATTCACACCAAAACCAAATAAATTACTTACGCAAAAACAGATTTGATTTTGATTAACGGTTTTGAATTTATCTTACGTTTTGATTGTCTTTTTAACCGATTTCAAAAAAGAAGGAGGGTTCTCAATTCAGCTGTTTTTTTTTATATTTGTTACTCTAACACTTTCGACTAGCTGAACCGATTTTGATACTCTTTTTTTTTTTAAAGCTGGTGCTGTGTGTGTTCCCATTTCAATTTGATCTAGTTGGTCCTTTTTTTTTTTGTTCATATTATTTTGATGATGATGAGATTTAACGAACAGACATAGAGTTGGGCTATCGAAGCCAATGCTAAATTACTGGCCCAATTTGTGTAGGGTGACGTACATACATGCAGATTTTATCCCAGCAAATTATTTAGCTTTTACAATTATGTACAAGACATTCAGATTGAAAATTTGTATTAGAGGAAATATCTACTAGGTAACTTACCAACTTCTTCAGTAGGAACACTCTTTGTAGCTATTGATCTAACAGCTGTTAAGCCTGTGTGACTGAAAATGTTTAGCAATGGTCCTACATAATACCATGGTCTACTCGGCGCAAATGCAAACATGAAACAACTAGCTATCCTACTCGCTCCTGCGAGAGCACCAATAGCACTATCTTCTACATTCAGTCTTTTGCTTAATACGGTTATGCAGTAAAATGTACCTGTAAAGATAATAATTGATTTTCTGTAAAATACATTTATATTCTTATATTTATAAAATATTTTATTATTAATAACTACCACGGTTTTTTTTTAATATAGATGGCAATGACACAAAATCTCGAAATAATATCCTATTGCAATCTTCTGGATCAACGACAAATAACAGGCCAATAACCCTCCCACCAATAAGGAGGTTCATTCTGTTAACGGAACGTCTAAGCAGAAGATAATATTAAAGTCCATTGCGGACCAGAGCATAAAATTGTTTTAGTTAAAACAATACGGAGGGTATTGTTTTCTATTATTTATTCTTACCCGTAGGTGTCGTGAAAAATGATTAAGGGATATGATAGCATAGATGTTCTATGCAAGAGAAGGAAAACTCGACATAAAACCCTATTCCAACACGTCTAACCAGCGCGTTATAGTAGATCAATTTCCCTTTCTTTGTGGAGGAGACCCGAGCACAAGTCTGATGAAGACTTAAGTGAGCTAATATAATATCATGATGATGATTAAAGCAATACTTTGTAATTTTTGATGTGAAACGTCTATAGGCGAGGGTGAACCTGATCGTTGGCGTAGCGTTAACGCCACGCTTTGTTATGTACATTTGTGTAATGAAACCATAACCTGTTTTAGAATTTTGTACAACGCCATCTAGTAACCTCAAAATAAATTATTAACCTAAACACATGTATACTAATGAAAAACAATGTTTATAAAATAAAAATCATCATTTACTGAAAAAAAAAATCGTAATATTTTATGGCATATTAGTTCCTGACGCAATCTGTTTTTTTATGCATACTTGTAGTAAATTTTGGTGTTTCACATCTGCCAGGCATCCTGAGCGATGACACCCTTTTTATAATTAATGAAATAATTATATAGTTTCACAACGCATCCTGTTTTATACCACCTGACTACAATAAAGGTTTCACCAAAGAATAGTTAATGGGTTACATGAAATAATTATTAGTAGACCACACTAAGAATTGTCCTGCATGAATATCGAACCTACAACACCTAGTACAAGAGCAATTTTTAAACTACTGCATCATCTGTTTTAGAGCATTACAACGTACTAACAGCGCCCTGCACTCTTACCCGCATAGTTCCCCTTCCCGTAAGAATATCGGGATAAATTACAGCCTACGTGTTATTCTAATATGTAAGCTGCATTATTGTAAAATTTCATCAAAACCCATTTAGTAGTTTTAGCGTGATAGAGCAACAAACATCACTTACATACCCACAAACTTTCGTGTTTATAATATTACTAGCAACCCACCCTCGCTTCGCTTCGGTTTTAGTCGCCTTACCCGCGGCGTAGTTCCCGTTCCCGTGGGAATACCGGGATAAAATATATCCTATGTTCCTCCCTGATATTATAGCTTTCCATTGGTGAAATTTTTTAAATCGGTTCGGTGGTTTAAGCATGAAAGCGTAACAAACATCCTTCCTTTCGCATTTATAATATTAGTAAGGATTATAAATACGAAAGTTAATAGTATTACTAGTAGTATTACTAGTCTCTGTACAATTATACTGTTTGTGGAGGAGACTCGAACCCAGTAGAGGGACTTACAGGAGCTGTGATGATGGTGACGATGTACAGTTAACTTTTGTTCACCATTTTTAACATACAAATACTAAACGAAATTTAACTCGACAACTCATAATCGTTTTTGTTATTATGGTTTACTCACTAAAATATAAGGTCACGAAGCTATGCCAATGTATTTACACTGCACTTCCAGTAATTAGTAAGTATATTTAATTGTTACTTAAGAAATTTCTTGACAATATTTAAAACTAATGTATTGTTAGCATATTAGTAGTATTTTTAATATATTGTATTGTTCAAAGGATAAAATATTTTATTATTCTGCATGGCAACATACATGTACATTATAAAATTTAATTTTACCTGTGAATGTCGTAAAACATGTAAAGACCTTTAGCACTACCTTTGCCAATTGCATATAATGCCGTGCCCATAATGATATCAGATCGTAAAACTTAGCTGTGAGTTAAGCGGGATGTTTGCTACTTCTACCACTTGTGTTAAAAGAATAAGGCTTACGCAAAAGAGAAGTGGATTATTTTTATCATATGTAGATATTTGACAATTGATAGGACGCTGCAAAATAACAGGGTAGTGGTATCTCTCTTATAGTTAGATGTCTCAACATTATGCTGAGCAGCTATCCCTTTCCTCTTTTGCGAACTGCATGTACTTACTTCAATTCTTTTTTATGTTTTCCATTTTAATACGTTTTTATTAGTTTCACTTGTATATATGTATGTGTGTATCTATGTATGTAACGGAATCTTGGAACCTCATTTTGTCCCACTTTGATGGAACAGTTTTCATTAAAATTTTGGACACTCATCAAAGGCCCATGACAATACAAAAATTCGATCAAAATAGCCGAATGTCCTGTTTAGATTCGTCAGGATTTAGAAATTTCTAATCGTATCCTTAGCTTATGCTCTTATGGGCAAGAGAGACAGAGCTAGTGCATGCGCGAAATTCGAAAATAGTAACTACTTGACTTGTCAAGCGTGTTTTTTAGTTTTTTTATTGTAATTTACTAGCTGACCCGGTGAACTTCGTACCGCCCTAATTATTTTCGTAAATATATTTCCTAAATTGTCGAATATATATAGTCTCTAACGGAAGAACCATCACGGCTTTGTCGGTAAAGATTTGATCGTCTTGGTCGCGGCATTGTTAATAATGATTCAAATTTTCAACTATATTTAACTATAGACAAAATTACGTTTAGTTGTCATTTGAATTTTGTTATTACATATCAAATGCGTTTTTGTTATTCTACGTTTCATAGTGACTTGTATTCTCTTTGCCATGAGTTTCGGCGCGAATATGGAAATGTCATGGAGTTGGAGTATTATATTCATTTTTTTAGTGTTTTATAGTGTTATATTGAATAATTTTGCTGATATTTTATGTAATAGAATACCGTTAAGGTGCTGAAGTGTAGTGAATGTGATATAAGAGTGGTTTACGTCCATTTTCATATTCTACCGAAATTCACAGAGAAATTAATGGTAACGACTTAACTTACTAACGGGCATGACGTAAATAAGCTATATACATAAAAACATGTTAAATAATATGAAGAAAATTGTATCAGACTTGGCTGTATGGGCTTTGATGCCTTTGCCTGTCCGAATGGACAAACAGAAACAAAAAAAATCTATTTCACATTTTATGTCACGTCACACGGGAACGCGATCGAACGGGATGAAAAATAGCTCATTGCCATTAAGAAGAGGAAGAACGGGATAAAAAGTATCCTATGTCCGTCTCCTGGTTCTAAGCTACCTCCCCACCAATTTTCAGCCAAATCTGTATAGCCATTCTTGAGTTATAAATAGTGTAACTAACACGACTTTCTTTTATATATTATATAGATTATGTATTGTTTTATTTTTATACCATTGTACTTGCATTTAAGATTTTGTTTTGCTCTTCTTTTGTCCCTGTCTATCTCATATTTGAAAACGTAAAGGTCATATATTATATAACAATATAAAGTGTTTGTTACCCTAATAGAGACTTCAAAAATTTATGAAATTAATTAATCTGCATTGTCTAATATAAATAGACATGACTAATATAATAACATGTTAAAAATCAATTAGTATTTTGAAATTATTTGAAATTATGTGTATTTTGAAAGAAAAGAGGGTATTCCCACCATTTTCTCATGGTCTGATCATCATCATCTCAGCTCATATATATCCCACTGTTGGGCTCGGGCCTCCTACGCTATAGAAGAGAAATGGACCTACTATACCACGCTGGTCAGACATGTTGCTTAAGCAAGAGAAAGAAAATTTTGAAACAAAATCCTATAATAAACCCTAACCTATATCCTACATTATAAGCATATTATATGCCTTAATCGTCTGATATTGGGACATAAATCAGAAGTATAAGACAAAGTTAAGGTCAAACAGGAAATAAATTGTTCAGAGTCGAAAGACACGACGAATTATTATTCGATATTTTGCGGACAATTGCATGGCCAACAATTGGAGGCTACTCGTTATGTATGATTAAGAATTTTCCTTATTGCGTATTCAACCTTGAGCATATCCTACGATTCCTTCTGTTATGACGTAAGGATTATTATCAAATCATGGCAAAGTGGTGAGATTGCCTTCCTATCTACATTTTTATTTATAATTTATTCTGTCCATCTTTACAAGTAATTTTACACAATAGTAAATGTATTGGCAGAAATATTATGTGTAAGGAACATAAATGTATTCTTGTTACGACGACTTCTAACAGGTTTTAACTTTATTATATTGTTTTAAAGAGTTCAACGATTTCAGACGCTATGTATGATGAAACCGACACGTGATTTGCAGCAAACCGTATGTTAATTTTATAATAATTCCTATATAGATAAAAATATTATTAGTTTAAAATAAACAAAAACATTTAATATAAATAAGTAGTGTACAGATATTTAACGTATCTCAACACATATAAGACTTACTCTTGGACTTGAACCTCCTCCATAATAAGAGGGAAATTGACCTACTATTCTGGTCAGACAAGTTGGTATAGGATTTTATTTTGAGATTTCCTTCTCTTGCCTAGATGTTATATGCGTCTCATATCCCTTAGTCGTCTTTTACGTCATCCACGGGTGAGGTAGGGAGTGGGGAATTCTATTCTTACTCCGTCACCCCACTGACAGTGTTCATGTATATAATGTACATATTTCATCTCAGCCCATATAAGTCCCATTGTTGGGCTCGGGCCTCCTCTATAATAGAAGAGAAATAGACCTATTATATAGTTGATCAATCGTATTTATATAGGGTATCACTTCAAGTTTTCCATCTTTTTCATAAATGTTATTCATCTCAGCCTATCGCCGTCCACTGCTGGACGTAGGCTTCCCTTATTTTGGGGTCTTGTGCTGCTGCCACAAAGTGCGGTCTTGTGCTGCCTACATCCAACCATCCCCAGCAACTGTCATCAAGTCGTCAGTCCACCTAGTTTTCGTCCTACACTGTGTCGTTCAATACGTGGTCGCCACTGGACAATCTTTCTACCCTTTTTTTTTGTGGTGGGCTGCGGTCGGCGCGCTCCTCGCACCACTCCGTCCGGGGCGACAGAGGGGCGTAAGCACGCAACAACCGCAACCCAACCGGACACCACGTCGCCTTCGTCGTTGGGCCGACCACCGGAGCAGGGTTACTTGTCATTAGGGGTGTCGGGGATCGAATGTCATCAGACGATCTCTCTGACACCCCGTAAAAGCGCGGAAGGGGCCGCTGTGGTTTTAGTGGGTATTCTGGTCACGCAATGGCTGGTGAGTCCCACACACTCTTCAGTCTGTCACCGGTGGGGGAGTGTGCGTAAATGCATTTCCACAGCGTGAAAAAAAAAAAAAAAAAGGGTTACTTGTCATCAGCGGTCGGCCCGACGGAATACCCCCTACTTGGGGTACCCTCCCAGTCTTTCTACCGTAGGGTTTGTCGTTTCGTCGAGCGATGTGGTCTGCCCATTGCCCTTTCAGTATGCTAATTCTAAGTGCTATGTCGGTTACACCCGCAAATTTCCATATTTCGGATTCTATCTCGCACAGAAATCCCGAGCATAACTCACTTCATAGCACGCTGAGCGACTTTGAGCTTGGTTATGAGGCCTACATTTAGGAACCACGTTGCTGTGCCATAAGTAGTCACACATATTATATCCCTTTTTTTGGGGGTAGGTTACGGTCAGCGCACTCCTCGCACCACTCCGTCCGGGACGATAGAGGGGCGTAAGCACGCCCACCCGTAACTATATCTTTTAACGAGCAATTCTTGTGTATATACATATATATATATTCAGGATCTCGGAAACGGCTCCACCGCTTGGCATACTAGAGGTTTCGGTTCCAAAAAATCGATCTAGCTAGGTTTTATTTATAGAAAATGTTGTTTTGTCCATGTTTTTAGTAAAACAATATAATGACATTAAATTTTAAAAGAATATGAATTCAAATTTCGTTGTCAACGTCATGAGTTACGATAGCTCAATTGGGAAGCTGACAGGTTCTAATTTTGGTTTTTTTGGCATTCAAACAGCATCGGTTCGAATCTCGGTGTTATTATTATTCTCGTTTTGTAATTTTTTATATATTTTTTATTTTTTATTAATATATATCTAAATAAATTCGATAAAAATATGCCGAGCGAAGCTCGGTCAACCAGATATTATCCCTTAGTCGTAGTTCACGACACCCAAAAGACGACATAGGGGGTGAATTGTATTCTTATTTGGTCACCATACAGATGTATGATGTAATATGATGATGATGATGGATATAGATGTACTATAATTTAAGAGTAATAAGAATAAATAATGATTCGATGGTAAATGTTTATTAATATTTTATTATATCATTGTAATCGCTTAATGTATACTGACCTTTCCGTATTTGATCAATAAAATGTTATGCAATTGTTTATTTCATTTTATCTGGATAACCAATGCGTATAAATCCTTCGTTTAATTTATATAAATATGTTTTCTGTGTGGTGACGAAGTAAGAATACAATTCATTACCCCCCATTATCTTGTTCTTGGATGACCACTGACGACAAGTCACCCTGCTCCGGTGGTCAGCCCAACGAAGGCGACGTGGGTACGGGTGGGTTATGGACCCATAAAAAAAAAGAATGCCAACCCGTCTGACCAGCGTGGTATATTAGATCAATTTCCCTCCCTTTGTGGAGGAGACTCGAGTCCAGCAGTAAGACGTATATGAACTATGATGATGGTAATCATTATTTTGTCTTTTAATAGATTTAATCTACACTAATATTATAAAGAGGAAACGTTGCATTTTTGTATGTTTGTTACGAATAAATTAAAAAATTACTGGGCGGATTTCGATAATTCTTTCACCATTATCATATATTATTCCTGAATAACATAGGCTATATTTCATCCCTGTATTCCAACGGGAACAGGAACTATATATAGGCAACTAAAACCGAAGCGAAGGCGGATCGCTAGTTAAGAATAAAATAATATGCAGTGTACAAAGTACGGCCGAAGAAACAGCTTCGTTGAGTTTTCAAATTATTACGTGATGCAAGTCTTAATCGTAATCTGGATAATTCTTGACCCTCAACGGCCTTAATCAGGACAGTTCTTGACCCTCAACACGTTTACAATAACGTCTTAGTAATAACAGATAGTCATATCCTTGATGAGGAGTAATTTATCTAACATGCAATGACCGATAAATATGTAATAACTTTGTATAGCGATTTCCTGTTCTTTAATTATGTTTATTTACGTAGTTTTAATATTGAATTGAAGATATAAATGAAAAGTAGAATTGTAAATTGTGATAATATTGATCTTAAAATTACAGCGTCGCGAGTGGACGGAACAGTCTGGCGGCCGACCACTGAGGACAAGGACCTTGGTAGGTACCGATAGTGAGCCCAACGACGAAGGCGACGTGCTACGGTGGATTATAGGGCCGCACGCCGCAAAGAAAAACCTCTGTCGCCCCGGACAAAGCCGGGCGGCAGGAGCGCTGATCATAGCCCACGGCAAAAAAAATACTATTATGCTTATCGCGTAGTTACAATGCATTAGACTACACAGGAATGAGACTCAGTGCATAGGAAGAAACCTATATGTAAAAACCAAATTAAAAACTAAAACAGAATCATCATTATCAAAGATCATATTTACGTAGGACGGCTTGAATCTACTCCACAATGGGAGGGAAATTGACCTACAATACCACGCTGGTTAAACGGGTCGGTATAGGGTTTTATTTGGATTTTTCCTTTTTTGCAAAGATGTTATCTGCAATAATCCCTTAATCGTCTTTTACGACATTCACGGGCAAGAAAGGAAGTGGTAAATTGTATTCTTCTTCCGTCACCAAAGAGAATAAAATTCTTTAAAACCGGTAAAATAATTTTATTTTATACTAGCAACCCGCCCTCGCTTCGCTTCGGTTATAGGTTATAGTCGTTTTACCCGAGTAGTTCCCGTTCCCGTGGGAATACCGGGATAAAATATAGCCTAGTTTACGCCCTGATATTATAGCTTTCCATTAGTGAAAGAATTTTTGAAATCGGTCTAGCCGTTTTGAAGATTACCCGGAACAAACAGACAGACAGACTGACAAAAATTTTTTAATTGCTATTTTAGGCATAGGTGTCGTGAAAATAACCGAGTGAGCATGAAAAAAGCCTATTATTTTGACATTGCAAACAGACACTCCAATTTTATTTATTGGTATAGTTTTTATTTATATATATATATATATATATATATATATACTCGTGTAAACGTCGGTAATCATTATATATGTTAATTTACTCACCTAAAAGACCCAGAACGATGTTAATGGTACCATAAACGCTGTATTCAACTTCAGTGAAGCCAAACTTACGTATCACATAAAGATATGCCACTTGTGAGTCACCTGAAAAAAAAAAATAAAATACACCTGATACAACATTCATTTAAAATATATATATTATTTACATATATATAGTGCTTACAATATATACAATATATACAATATATACAATATATATATACAATATATATTGCTTGGTTAGCAATCAAGCCTTACTAATATTATACTCGTAAATGCGAAAGTTTGCGAGTATGTGAAGATGTTTATTGCTCTTTCACGCAAAAACTACTAAATGGATTTTGATGAAACTTCACAATAATATAGATTACATATCAGAATAACATTTTTTTTTTATTGTATGTGTGGGCTATGGTAACGCACACGCCGTCCATTCCGTCCGGGGCGACGAAAGAACGGCGCGCGGGCCCATAAGCCACCCGTACCAACGTCACCTTTGTCGTTGGGTCGATCACCAGTGCCGAATTTCTTATTTATGCCAATATTTCCACGGGAAGAGGAACTGCAGATGAAACCGCAGGGCGCTGTTAGTGTATAATGAAAATCATCATCATCGTCATTTTAGCTCATATTCGTTTCTCTATTAGGCTTGACACTTCTTAGACTTTTATTGAAACTCATATATTGCTCTCAGCTAGGCTTTGATAGGAGTGAAATTTTCTACCATACCACGTTGATCAGATGGGTTGGTATAGAGTTTTATATCGAGTTTTTCTTCTCTTGCATAGATATTATATGCGTATTATATTTCTTACTAGCAGCGTCCTGCGGTTTCACCTGCAGTTCCTCTTCCTGTGGGCATATCGGGATAAATTATAGCCCATGTGTTATTCTGATATATAAGCTATATTATTGTGAAGTTTCAATAAAATCCATTCAGTAATTTTTGCGTGAAAGAGTAACAACCATCTTCACATTTTCACATCCTCACATACAAACTTTCGCATTTATAATATTAGTAAGATATGCGTGTTATATCCCTTCGTCTTTTACGAAATCCACAAGAAATATGAAGGTGAATAAAAGTATTTTTACTCCTTCACCACACGGAAATCATCCTAAGGATTATAGGATTTTAGTTCATAGTTTTGGTATATATTTAGATCCGTCAGTAATATTTTTACGCCTGCGGTAAGGGAAGGCTGAATTAACTGTATTATTATTTCGTGATCACATAGAAAAATTAAAAATAGAAAATAGAAAAATTAGCTGTGTGGTTAGCGGCTTCGAATACTACCAACCCTTGCTTTGCTCGTGGGTGTCGTAAAAGACGACTAAGAGCCCTAGATTGACCCGGACCAACTACATCTGGTACCATTTGGGTCAACGATTACATTCCCAAGGACGGTTGACGTCAGGCAGGCGGCCGGTCATAAAAGTCATTGCCGAAACTTTTTGCAATATGTCAAAACAGATGACGTATTGCGTCGACCCCAAGTAATTGGGATAAGAGCAAGATGATGATGACATAGAAAAATTAATACCCCTGTCATCATCAATATCTGAGCTCATATATCTCACTGCTAGGTTCCTTCCTTTTTCACAATAGAAGGGCGGATTGATTCCCTGTACCACGTTGGTGAGAAAAGTTGGTATCTATATATACGTGAAGCAAAAACTGTGTACTCCTTTTTACGTGAATATTACGTGGATTGTCAAGTATGAAATTTGGCACAGTTGAAGTATATAATGAAGAGAAGTGCATAAAATTAAAATTTAATATAATATTGGATTAGAAATACATTAAATTCATTAAAAAAAGGCATTAGGCACACTACAACGCAATCGCTACACACACACGTACACTGGCGCGCGCTTATACACTTTCGTTTACGGTTAAAATCTCTGATCAAACAGAATGTCTTCTTCTTCTTCTTATTTAATGGCAATGAGCTACAATAATATGAGCTATTGGTGCCAGTGTCGAGTATATTGATTGTTATTCACGTCTTTGGTCTTAGTCTTTCAGTCAGTCGTTAGCATGACTTGGTGCTGATACAAGTCATGCGTCTCAGGAAATTTGGGCAGAATGTCAAAATGCACGTAATTCACTATTATATCATTTTCACTACATTTCAGAATTTTATCTGCATTATATTACATAAAATATCAGCAAAATTATTCAATATAACACTTTAAAACACTAAAATAATGAAAAGAATATAAAAGCGCTACATGATATTTTGACATTCGCGTCAAAAGTCCAACAGAATGTCAAATAATCATAATTATGATGACAATGTCTAATAGACATTTGTACTTAGTGCTTTATATATTAGCTATTAGTGAAATAAAGCTTGCTCAATTTACAATTATACATAAATAAAATTAAAAGAAATTGTGTAGCAGAAAAATGTATTAAAATGAATTATGGCCGAATTTCGACCATACGGCGACCACTAGTGATATTTTATTTTGATTTTTCATTTTCTTCCATACATGTTAGGTAGGTATATGTACGCATATCATCCTTCAGCCGTGCCTTACAACACAGACGAGCAGGATAAAAATGTGATGAATTGTATTTTTATTTCGTTGCAACACGGATAATACGATAGTAGTAGACGACAAATACAATGCTTGATGTCTCACGTCCAACAAGTTATCGTTATTACAGAGATTTATATCTACCCGTTTTTTTTTTTTTTTTTGGGGGTGGGTTACGGTCGGCGCGCTCCTCGCACCACTCCGTCCGGGGCGACAGAGGGGCGTAAGCACGCAACTCCCGCAACCCACCCACGATGCACGTCGCCTTCGTCGTTGGGCCGACCACCGGAGCAGGGTTACTTGTCATCAGTGGTCGGCCCGACGGAATACCCCCTACGTGGGGTACCCTCCCATCGACCGACGTCCCCCCTTTTCGGGGAGGACGTCAGTCTTTCCTCACGCGGTCGGCCTCTCGGCGGGTGACGGACTAATTCCCCAGTCACGTCACCCGCGGCCTCGGCTAAGGCGGCATGAGGCGCAGGTAGTCGCGCCTACGCCGCCCCAGTCGCCGGCGGCGGATCGCCTCATCGAGGCTGCGCTCCTCACGCAGGCGAGATCTTTGTCTCGCAGAAGGCTGCGACCGCGTCCCAATTCCCGACGCTGTCGACCATCGCCTTAGCGATAGCCGGCAGCATCAGGTCGGCACCGATGATTGCGACGAGTTCACAGCGCTGCACTGCCCAAGCCGCGCAGGCCTCGAGCGTATGGCGCGCCGTGTCTATATCTACCCGTTAGAGACATTAGTTATTAAATGGACCCACATTTTAGTATAAATTTCTTAGTCCGCCCGTGAGCATGAACGCCTCTGAGCATGAACGCGAAAATCGTTCGATCTTTCGGGCAATCAAATACGATAAAAAAAACCGGCTAAGTGCGAGTCGGAGTCGCGCACGAAAAGTTCCGTACCATTGTCTATAAAAAGTGCAAAAAAATCGCGTTTGTTGTATGGGAGCCCCCCCTCTAAATATTTATTTTAGTTTGTTTTTAGTATTTGTTCTTATAGCGGCAACAGAAATACATAATTTGTAAAAATTTTAACTGTCTAGCTATCGCGGTTCTTGAGATACAGCTTGGTGACAGACAGACGGACGGACAGATAGCGAAGTCTAAGTAATAGGGTCCCGTTTTTATCCTTTAGGTACTGAACCCTAAAAACCGTAGTTTTATTTACAATGTGTAATACTCGCGTAAACACCAGCAATCATTATTGCTTGATATGTTTTATTTTATATATTTTTAATCATGCAGGTGAAAAAATGTGATTAAACATGCACATATGTTTATAAACCATGCCATGAATGTGACTACGATGTACGCGTACGAATTATGCGACTGCGATCTTGCTTGTAATTTGTACCCCTATATCGTCAGTATTAATTTTCTTGATATACTAGCAACCCGCCTTCGCTTCGCTTCGGTTTCTGTCGCCTTATCCCCGTGGTTACCGTTCCCGTGGGAATACCGGCATAAAATATAGCCTAGTTTACTTCCTGATATTATAGCTTTCCATTGGTGAAAGAATTTTTTAAATCAGTCCAGCCGTTTTGAAGATTACCCGGAACAAACAGAGAGACAGACAAAAAAAAATATAAAGTGTTTTTTAGGCATATGTATAGTGCAAATAACCATGTGAGCATGAAAAAGGCCTATTATTATGACATTACAAACAGACACTCTAATTTTATTTTAGTTAGTATAGATCACGATTTTTGTGATATGCTAACAGCTACAATATCTATACAAATAAATAAAATTGAAGTGCCTATTTGTAATGTCAAAGTAATAGGTTTTTTCATGCGCATACGGATATTTACACGAACCGATATACCAGTTTACACAGTTTTTTGTCTATCTGTCTGCTTGTGTGTCTGTAATGTCAAAATAATAGGTTTTCTTTTCATGCTCACACGAATATTTATACGAACTGATAGACCAGTTTAAATATTTTTTCACTATCTGTTTGAATGTGTGTCTGTCTGTCTGTTTGTTCCGGATAATCTTCACAACGGCTGGATCGGTTTTAAGCTATTGCATAGCTTTTATCGCGGGCTTTGAGCGCGGCGACCGAATCAAGAAATTCCGTAACGAAAATAAAAACTAACAGTCCGCCTACCATGTAGCTCGGCCGAGCATTCGGTGTGACGGTCGTCAACATTCTGCGTTCGTCCGTCTCGGTGCACACACGTGCCATCGCTTTGCGTAGCTTACGTCTAAAAGTGTTTTCGCGTGATTTCTAACGGTCCACAACGATCTTCAGCGGACGACAGTGGTAATCCAAACCGCCTTTATTGTTATACATATAGTACATTTGTTTTCTTATCGGTCACCACGCACCACGCAAAAGTGTAACTTGAATCAAAGAAAAAAAATAGTGCATAAATAAAAAATAAATAAATAATTATAATTGCATAAGTTGATAAAAAATGCTATGCAATAGCTTTACCGCGGCAGTCCCCGAATGCCACACGTTTTTGATAATATTTTATCACCAAATCTGTACAAGGAGTAACTTGAATCTGAGGAGACTCCTACAGAAACGGGAGCTGCGACGGTGAAACCGCGAAAATATGCTAGTTCTTAAAGTACCTATTTAAAAACATAATCATTGCAACACAGTAGTTTACGTAGTCTGCAATGATTTAGTGATAACGAAACTATAAACATTGCTTATAATATCATTAAATTGATAACATCATTATTAACATAAATTACAAATTTTTGGTATGCAACTGTTGTAAATACAATTATGGTTTTATATTTTAAACTAGCAACCCGCCCTCTCTTCGCTTCGGTTTTAATCGTTTTAACCGCGTAGTTCCCGTTCCCGTGGGAATACCGGAATAAAATATAGCCTAGTTTACGCCCTGATATTATAGCTTTCCATTGGTGAAAGAATTTTTTAAATCGGTCCAGCCGTTTTGAAGATTACCCGGAACAAACAGACAGACAGACAGACAAAAAATTTTTAATCTGTATTTTAGGCATAGGTGTCGTGCAAATAACCGTGTGAGCATGAAAAAAGTCTATTATTTTGACATTACACACAGACACTCCAATTTTATTTACCTATTGGTATAGATAAAACTACTTTACAGATTTATATATATCGCGTTTGTATTTGATTTTTGATTGCCCGACGTTTCTAATACCGGCAATAAATTTCTACTAACATGTGGGTCAAAATTTAGTAACTAATTTTCTGTATCGGGAAGATAAGTATAATATCTGTAATAACGATAACTTGTTGGACGTCAGATATCTTAGTCCGCCCGTGACCATGAACGCTGCAAAATGTTAGAAACATCGAGCAGAAATCAAATACAAACGCGATAAAATGCGTAGTTTTATTTAAAACTAGCAACTCTCCCTCGCTTCGCTTCGATTTCAGTCGCCTTACCCGCGTAGTTCCCGTCTAAAATCCCGGGCGAAAATATAGCCTATGTTACTCCCTAATATTATAGCTTTCCATTGGTGAAAGATTTGGTTTAAGTGTGAAATCTTAACAATAAAACTTACTTTCGCATTTACAATATTAGTAAGGATGTAAGGATATGTAATACTTGCGTAAACATAAAAATCATTATGATTTTATAATTCATTGTCTCCATCATCTAGACACCCACTTACAGCACGTTCCAACTTGTCGGGTGTCGGATCCGTATATTAATCGGATGTTATAGTGGCAGAGCATTTTATATAAAGCTCTATTCACACTTATCGGAAACCGATTTTGTGCCGGCTCCGACAAGAAATGTCGGGTGTTTTGCCAGCCCTCTACACCCGGAAAAAAAATAGTGTCGGATCTCGCTCGCCTATGATTAAGAATGGCGCTGTTCACATTTGTCTGATGTCGGGGCCGATAACCCTCTCCCCTCTACCCCTCGTTACGTCAGTGGTAGACCGTCACTGCGATCGCGCACACATATGTTATTAGGGCTTATATGAAATGAGTGGACTGTATGTTTAGAATAAAGTATATTAATAAAGTAAAATCAAGCAGCTGTTGTGTTTTTATTGTACGCACGTTTGGTGATTCGTAGTAATGGAAACAAATATCAACCTCGAAGAATTGATCACACTAGTACAGGAAAGAGGTGTTCTTTGGGACAAGACTCTAAATGATTATAAAGACAAGCAACTGAAAATATCTGCTTGGTGGAAAGAATGTACAAGTCACGTAGAGTGCTTAAAATTGGCACTAGCTTTGAGTGTGGTCGACAACCGATTATTACTCGTGTGTGTGAACAAAGGCACCGACATCCGATTAATATACGGATCCGATACCCGACAAGTGGGAACGAGCTCTTACCCATTCCAACTCATGTATGTCCCGCTGTTGGGCTCGAGCCTCCTCCACAATAGGAGGTAAATTCCCCTAATATTAATCTAGTCAGACGGATATAGCGTATATGTAATGATATCTTCTACAACATCAACGTGCTAGATAGAGGATGTTGAATAGTATTCTTATTCTGTCATCGCACGGAAGTCGCTTACTATATACACAAAACTGATAATCAGAACTATCGCCAATATTACTGGTCTAAGATCCCGCTATACAACGACCTTCACCAAGATGTTTATTTGATGAAACTTATTTTTTATTTAATTTAATATGTCAATAAATATATTGCATATGGGTTGTCTAACTTTTAGTCCAGAGTATGAGTAATATTTTTTTTTAAACATTGCACCGCTTTGATTATTTGACAAATTCTATACCAATCGAAAGTATGAAGCCCATAGAATATGCAAACGTCGATCAGACCGGTGCAAAATACTAATATCGATTTATCTGTTTATATCTGGCTACCCGAGAGTTGTGACCGGAAAAGAATAGGCAATCTAACGTTTGCATATTCCATGGGCTTCATACTTTCGATTGGTATAGAATTTGTCTAATAGTCAAACCGGTGCAATGATCAAAAAAAAATTTTTTTAATTATTAATTAATCATACTCTGGACTAAAATTTGTTAGACAACCCATATGCAATATATTTATTGACATAATAAATTAAATAAAAATAAGTTTCATCAAATAAACATCTCGGTGAAGGTCGTTTTATAGCGGGCTCCTATACTATACAGTCAACTTACAATATACAGAAGTGTATAACATATTATGTGGTGACGGAGTAAGAGTACAATTCACCACCCCCTATCTTACTCGTGGGTGATTGTACGAAACGACTAAGGGATATAAAACGCATATAACATCTATGCGAGAGATGGAAAACTCGAAATAAAACACTATACTAACTGGAGATGGAGTAAGAATACAATTCACCACGCCCTCTCTTACCCGTGTGTATCGTAAAAGGCGACTAAGGGACCCGTCTGACCAGTGTGGTATAGTAGGTCAATTACCCTTCCATTATGGAGGAGGCCTGTCCCAACAGTGGGACGTGTGTGGTCTGAGATGACGATGATGATGATGATAACATATTACAAGGGCTTTAACGATGTTTTAATAACTCTTAAACGGCTGGACGTTATTAATGATATTTTTTGTGTGTATTCAAGGGGATTCAAGAATAGTTTAGATTCACAATTGGATCCAGTAGATAGCACTGCGATCGATTTCAAGGAGAAAGTCTTTTCATATTTTTTTACATTTAAACAGAACGTCTGTTAGGTCAGCTAGTAAATTATAATTTAATACGAAATGTTATCTATCCAGGTATCTTTGATAAACAATCATCAACATTAGAGCTTATATGGGCTGCGGTCGGCGCACTCCTCGCACCACTCCGTCCGGGGCGACAGAGGGGCGTAAGCACGCACACCCGCAACCCACCCGAACACCACGTCGCCTTCGTCGTTGGGCCGACCACCGGAGCAGGGTTACTTGTCATCAGTGGTCGGCCCGACGGAATACCCCCTACTTGGGGTACCCTCTCATCGACCGACGTCCCCCCCTCGGGGAGGACGTTGGTCTTTCCTCACGCGGTCGGCCTCTCGGCGGGTGACGGACTAACTCCCCGGTCACGTCACCCGTCCCAATGCTGGGCTCGAGACTCCTCCACAATGGTAAATTTACCTACTATACCACGCTAGTCAGACAGGTTGGGTATAGGGTTTTATTTCGAATTTGCCTTCTCTTATTTAGATGTTATCTACAATAATGCCTTAATCGATTTGCGATATCCATGGGAAAGAAGGGGTGTTGAAATGTATTCTTACTCCGGCTCCACATGCCGCTGGATATCTTGAATGAATACAAAATAAACTCATGTAGGTAGTTAACAACTTATTTAGTACTAATCGTAATCGATCGATGTAATTTTAGTATTGAAATTATCGTGAGACTGATCCATATTATAATATCTATAACGGCAAAAACACTCACGTGCTGAGATCGATTACGTCGACCCTGGGTCTGCGAGGCGTCTGCGCGGCGTTTGCGCAGACGCCGCTGCGCACTCGCCCTGATGATGAGCATCGAATATGCTTGAAACCCGGGTCGACGTAATCGATCTCAGTACGTGAGTGTTTTTGTCGTTATAGATATTATAAGATCGATGTAATGATAATAAAAAAAAAAACTGTTAACCATCTTCTCTAGTAGCATCATAGACCAATTTCTCTCTCCTCTGTGAAAGTAGTTGTATAGAGAAAGAATTAGTAAATCGAGAAAAGTCTTTCTTATTTCCTATATTCCACACCAATGCGAATGTGAATACATCGATATTTATACTACCTTAGTAGTTTAAAAAGGTATAAAAGTCTGTAATGGCGATGTTCGAGGTCATGAAAACGTTTCGGTACCAAGGTTACGTTTAATAATACCTACATTGTCTCATGCTAGCGTAATAATTTGGAGTAACTTATTTAATTTTATTAATATACTAGCAACCCGCCCTCGCTTCGCTTCGGTTTCAGTCTTACCCACGTAATTCCCGTTCCCGTGGGAATATCGGGATAAAATATAGCCTATGTTACTCCCTGATATTATAGCTTTCCATTGGGGAAAGAATTTTTGAAATAGATTCGGTCGTTTAAACGTAACAAACACACAAACAAACAAACATCCTTACTTTCGCATTTATAATATTAGTAAGGAAGTGCATACGTAATCATCATCATCACCACAGCTCATATACGTCCCACTGCTAGGCTCGAGCCTCCTTCCCAATGGGAGGGAAATTGACCTACAATACCACGCCAATCAGGCGGTTTGTTTTAGGGTTATTGCGAGTTTTCCTTCTCTTGCATAGTTTTTATGTGCTCAAAATTCAAGATTCTTCATGTCTTCCGCTTCGCACAGGAGAGGAGTGGAATCTTTCCCACTCCACCTGTTTTTCTTTTCTAATTAAATTTGTTGCGGATCCCAAGGCAATTAAAAGTGTTTTCCAAGACTTCTTGGGGGTCAAACCTTGGTGTCTTGTACGAAGACCGTTCTAGTTCCTGGCTTACAGGAGTTTACAGTGGTGAAAATGTGTGATGGGATTAATCCCAGAAAAAAATGTGCACAGGATATATCTTAGTCGCCTTTTATGACACCCACGGGTAAGATAGAGGGTGTTGAATTTCATTCTTACCCCATCGCCACACAGTAATACGTATTACGTGATTCTTATATCACTACCTACATAATAGATCAGCGAAAACCTTATGGGGAGCCTGATTTTATTTTATAAATAATAGAGGTTTAAATTTTAGCCTCACAGCACATTCCTGGGTTCTTTCATTACTTCTGGTAATGTTCAAGTCATATTTGCATTGTATAATGAATGATGATGTGGTTTAAAATAGAAAGACGAAGTTTATACGAATAGCAATTTTAAAAGCTAAAAGGACGATTATGGTAAGGTAGCACCGTAATGAGGTAGAGGTTGTTCCGTGTGCAGAGGGAGTAAAAATAGAATTCACCACTTTCTCCTCTATCTTACCCATAGAAGTCGTAAAAAATAACTAAGGGATATAATACGTATATATTCTATGCAACTCAAAATAAAATCCTATAACAATAGGTCTGACTAACTAGTGGAGAAGGCTCATACCCTGCATGAACCGAGATCATGATGATGATGAACAGATTGATTTATGTTTTTTTTTTTCAAGAAAAGACCACACCCGGTACTAAGGAAATGTCCCTTGAATCATGGAGGACTTTACAGACATATTTAACGGACACAAATCATACACAGACTTAGAAAAATATTTTGTGGATCTCACAAAGTATTATCAAGAATAGAAATAGAACCCATGACACTGGTACGGTAAATTGGTATTTTAACCACAACGCCATTTATGCAATCATTTGCAATCATTGTACATCAGCCAAATTTGGAGGAAGAGTAAATACACTTTTGCAAGTCAAAATATGGTCATTAAATCGAGTAATTACCATGAATAATCTGTAGCTAGCCTGCCGAAAAATGAGGCTGACAATGACAAATAACCATCAACTAAATCATACATTTCGTGTTTATCGTTCTATGGATATATAAGACCAGTTATCTGCGATGTACAAGTATTATAGCTCACGTGTAGTTTTGCATATTATATTAGCCATAAAGATAGAGTCACATTCATTTGTCCTCATACATATCCACGCGCGGCCAATGATTAAATGTCAATATGCAGAAGTATATTTAAATAAGTTACTTTGAATAAGTTTAAGTGTGATGACGTATGACCTGACGTTTGAATATATTAAAAAACGACTCATTAGTCGTTTTTTATTATATTCAGAAGAAAAGGAAATCTCGACAGAAAACCCTGTACCAACATGTTTGATCAGGGTTATACAGTAGGTCAATTTGCCTTCCATTGTGGCGAAGGCCCGACCCCAGTGGTTTTGGGCTTATTTGGGCTAAGATAACACCACCCAAATAGGGTCATCATCATCATCTAGGCTCATATACGTCCCACTGCTGGGCTCGAGCCTCCTCTAAAATGAGAGGGAAATTGACCTTACTATTATACCATGCTTGTTAGACAGGTGGGTATAGGGTTTTGTTTCAAATTTTCCTTCTCTTGCATAGATATTATATGCGTATACCCTTAGTCGTCTTTTACGACATCCACGGGCAAGATAGGGAGTGGTGAATTGTATTCTTATTCTGTCGCCATATAGGTAATATAGAATAAGTAATATGTTAAAATAGAATTTTCTTCCGCCCGCAGAATATTATCTATTTTGGTCCTTTGGGTGTGTAATATGATTGTCATTGGAAAGGAATAGGTATTCGTGTAATCCATTCTAATTCCAGTACCACATAGAAAGTGATGGCTTCGACTTAACAGTTCCATTAATTGCGTAGGTAATTTAATGAATACACTTTTTAATTAAGTACTGTACTTTTTGATATTCTTCTCATCATCTCGGCTAACATACATGCCACTGTTTGCTAGTGCCTCCTCAGCAATGAGATGGAAATTGACCTACGCTGGCCAGACGCTACGTGCGCTGGTCAGACGGGTTGGTATAGGATTTTATTTCAAGTTTGCCATCTCTACCACAGATGTTCTATACATATTATATCTTATCCCCCTTATTAATCTTTGACGACACCCACGGGGTAAGATTGGTGGTAAATTGTATTCTTACTCCGTCACTACACGGTAAGATATATAATATTTTAGATATGTTATGGATTAGAACTTAATGTTTGTACTTCTACTTGTAAGTAAGGTCATAATGTTACGACGCCTACATTTCCACTCAGATTCTTGTAACTGTTACGGATGTCGAGTCTGGGCTGAATTTTATCGCGTAGTATTGAGAACCGATCACGGTACTTACTTTTTGCGCATATTTATGTTACACTGATACACTTTCTATGTATTAATTTATAAATTATCACTTATGTTAATGGGGAATACTAATATTGTAAAAAGCTGGCGTTTCGTAGTGCAGCTTATAGGATTTGAGTTAAAAGTAAAATGTTTCAAAAGTTATTTTAAAGACCTACGTTACAAACGGTTTTCGGTTCCCTGTATGTCATTGATTAAAATAACAACAAAATCAGATATTGAAGAAATAAAAAACTGGTTTCTACCGATTCCGATCTGTAGTAGTAAGATCACGCTGTTGACAGTTATCCGTCTACAGTCGTGGGCCGGTCCGTCCGAGGTAGTACCACACTCTCGCAGAAAATCGACGTCCGAGTAGTAGCAATTGGTTGGGCGGTGTTGTTTCCTTGAAGGAGCTCACCGCCTGGCGCGTCGACGCCCGCCGGGACGTCATCGCCCGTTGGGCAGACCGGCTAGAGAGACCTCGATACGGTGTTTGGACCGTAGTGGCCTTCCGGCCGGTGCAGATGCAGTGGTTGGAAAGGCGGCACATGGTGCTCTCCTTTCGACTCGTACAGGTCTTGACGGGGCATGGATGCTTCGGCAAGTACCTGTACAGGGTCGCTAGGAGGGAGAGAACTCCGTCCTGCCACCACTGCGATTGCGACGAGGACACGGCGCAGCATACGCTCGAGGTCTGTGCCGCTTGGGCAGAGCCGCGTCGTGAGCTCGTCGCAATCATCGGTGCAGACCTGACGCTGCCGACCATCGCTAGGGAGATGATCGGCAGCATCAGGAATTGGGACGCGGTCGCAGCCTTTTGCGAGGCAGTTATCTCGCAGAAGGAGGCGGCGGGTCGCGAGCGCTAGGAGCACAGCCTCGATGATGCGACCCGCCGCCGGCGACTGGGGCGGCGCAGGCGGGAGTACCTGCGTGCAATGCCGCCCTAGTCGAGGCCGCGGGTGATGTGACCGGGGATTAGTCCGTCACCCGCCGAGAGGCCGACCGCCCGAGGAAAGACCGACGTCCTCCCCGAGGGGGGGACGTCGGTCGATGGGAGGGTACCCCAGGTAGGGGGTATTCCGTCGGGCCGACCACTGATCACAAGTAACTCTGCTCCAGTGGTCGGCCCAACGACGAAGGTGACGTGGTGTTCGGGTGGGTTGCGGGAGTTGCGTGCTTAAGCTCCTCTGTCGCCCCAGACGGAGTGGTGCGGAGGCGCGCCGACCGCAGCCCACCCCAAAAAAAAAAAAAGCAATTGGTTACTGCGCGTCGTTCGGTGAGCGAGAGAGCCGGACGCCCAACTTTCAGAGCGTGTTTGCGTGTGGCGGGTTTTGGTGATACCTTTAGTTTTACCGAACTTCATAGCACGCATTCATACTCCTTTCACTTTTTTCACGGTAGGCAGCGGCCTAGCAAAGTTCAATGAGCAACAGCAACACTTACCACCAAGTGTACTGTTTGCTGTGTGTGTTTTGTTTTTGTCGGAAATGCTGTGATCTGGTGACACGCCGCTGGAATGACAGAAACGATGGTCTACCATACGCGATCTCTCAAATTTTTATTTAAGTAAAAGGAGGAGCTGAGAGCTGTATTTCATATACTTTCAACTGTATTTATAATATTCTGACATAGGAGTCGCTATTTGTATACAACTTTACAATGAATAAATTTACTGGAATTTAAACAGAACTGCCGATAGTTCGCTGGTCATGAATATTTTTACGATAGTGAACATTGGCAATTAATAATATTAACATCATCTAGTTTTAATTTTATGTTTTGTTAAATTAATATCTTTTACCTTTTTTAATTCGCTTAGACTGGATTGCCATCCATATTAAATGGCCAAAAGATCCATAGTCTCGGTTTGGACTTTGAGCCCTTTCTGCAAAATAGGCCAGATTTTTTTCCTTAGTCCCAAGCTCTCATTACGTACATGTATGAACATAAATTCTGTCGAAGATTCTGTCGAAGTAAGGGTCTACAAATGAACATGGACAAGACGAAAGTAATGTCTAATGCCCATGTCATTCCTGTACCGGTCCTAGTTGGGAATGCGATTCTCGAAGTTGTGGATCATTGTGTTTACCTAGGATAAGCAGTCCAGTTAGGTAGATCCAATTTCGAGAAAGAGGTCAGCCGACGAATCCAACTCGGCTGGGCAGCGTTTGGGAAACTTAAGAGGATCTTCTCGTCCAATATTCCGCAGTGTCTGAAAACAAAGGTTTATAACCAGTGTGTGTTACCAGCGATGACTTACGGCACTGAAACGTGGTCTCTAAATGTCGGTCTCATAAACAAGCTCTGAGAAATCTGTAAAAGAACGGGTGTAACCGACATAGCCCGCAGAATTAGCACGTTGAAATGGCAATGGGCAGGCCACATCGCTCGTCGAACCGATAATCGTTGGGGAAGAAAGGTTGTTGAGTGGCGACCACGAATCGGACGGCGCAGCGTAGGATGACCCCCCACTAGGTGGACTGACGATATTCTCAAAGTCGCAGGGAACCGTTGGATGCAAGTGGCGCAAGACCGTTCCGAGTGGCATTCTTGTGGGGAGGCCTATGTCCAGCAGTGGACGTCCGTAGGCTGATGGATGGATGGATGAACATAAAATCCAGCTCCTGCTAATACATTAAACATGAAAGTTTGTGAAGATATTTGAATATTAGGATATTTATTATTTGTTCACGCATAAGCCGATGAACAGATTTGGCTAAAAATTGGCACACGAATGAAATATTTCTCTAATATCTCAGTAATATATGCCTTGGAATAATAACTCATTTTTTAACTCATCATTCATCATTTCAGCCTATTGCCGTCCACTGCTGGACGTAGGCCTCCCTCATGTAACGCCACAATGTGCGGTCCTGTGCCGCCTGCATCCAACGACGCCCAGCAACTTTCACTAAGTCGTCGGTCCACCTAGTCCGTCCTACACTACGTCGTCCAATACGTGGTCGTCGAGAACCTTTCTTCCCCAGCGGTTACCGGTTCGTCGAGTGATGTGGCCTGCCCATTGCCACTTCAGCGTGCTAATTCTTCGTGCTATGTCGGTTACACCCGTTCTTCTGCGGATTTCCGTATTTCGGATTCTATCTCGCAGAGAAATCCCGAGCATAGCCCGCTCCATAGCACGCTAACTTTTTTAACTCACTCAATCATAAATCAGTCTTTGCCATAAATACTGTAGTATTCGAAACGTCGGTCAATCAAAAATCTAATAGTAACGCGATAAAATCCGTAAAGATTGTTTTATATACAATCATAAACCGTTTAAAAAATTTGGATAGAATTTAGTCCTAGTATTTGGATACAATTTAGTCTTAATTTACTTCTTACGCTAGCGTAGGCGTGGATAGAAACTAAATTTAATATTAAAATTAGTATAGACATTCTTATGCATCGGTCAAAACTATAAAACAATATGAATTAGAATGAAATTAACTACATGATTGACTAAAAAAATATTTCTGATGCCGAGTAGGTACCATGAATGCCAACCCCAAACAGGAGAAGTATTTGAAAATAAACAAATATTCTGAGTCTAGATGTAATTTATTTATAAATTTTATGGCTGTAGATTTGTTAAAACATTTTTTAATTAAAGGCAAACACTTAATTTTATTTTTGTATAAAAAATAATAAGAATATAATTACGAATAAAAATAAAAAAAAAAACTGACGTGATCAATCCTTCGAAACTTATATCTTGTCCTTATGTTATCGGCTTAGTAAGTTTTAATGTTAATTACCCAATCTTGCCATTTCACGTTTGATATCTCAGGCGGCGAAAGTGAAACTTGCCAAGGAGGCTGATATATTACCAGTAATGGGGACCATATTTTGACACTACAGAATACGGATTTATATTGTTGTTGGAGAATACCTTCGACCATTGTTGTTTAAAATTGATGAAACGAAAAATTGACATGAAAAACGAAATATCTTATAGGGTTTAGGAAAATGAGACAGAATGCCAGAAAATTAGACACAATAGCAAAGCAAATTAAGATTTCTTCGTTATCATCATCCAAGCTTTACACTGCGACGGCCGATACGTGGTAGCCACTCGAGAATCTTTCTTCGCCAGTCGTCGGTTCATCGAGCGATATGTCCATTACTACTTCGGTGTATTAATTCATCGTGCTACGTCGGTGACATCGGTTCTTCTGCAGATTTCTGTATTTTGGGATTCTGTCTCGCTGAGTAATCCGTAGCATGCTGAGCGATTTTAATCTTATTTATAAGGCCTAGCTTTAGTGATTACGCTTCCATGCCATAAGTCGGCATTAGTAACACGCCCTGTTGTATACCCGTGCTTTCAGATACTGAGGTATGTTGGATAAAAAGATTCTATTAATGTACGCAAACGCTGCCTTGCTGAGTTGGATTCGTCGACTCACTTAATTCTCGAAATTGGATCTACCTAAGTGGACTGATTTTCCTAGGTAAATATAATAATCGATAACTTCGATAATCCAATTGCGAACTAGGACCGGTACTGGAATTCGTTTTGTCCATGTTCATTCGTTTATTTATTGAGCTTAGAAAGATTTGTCGAGTACGTTGCCAAGATCCTCCATGGATTCTGCCATAAAAATAATATCATCTGTAAATCGAAGGTGAGTGGATGTTTTCGCCGTTGATGCTGACGCCGAGTCCGGTTTTTTTCTTAACATTACTTAACCACCCAAAAAAATATCTTAGACCGGGATCGCACGCCCGACGGTATTCCGAACCGTGCGCTGGCCCTGGTCCTCGAGCACCTGGGACCACGCCTCAGGGGACTGTTCGACGCCTGTTTGACGTCCGGGCAGTTCCCTGGATGCTGGAAAGAGGGGAGGCTGGTTCTCCTGCCGAAGCCGGGACGGTCTCCCGAGTCGGCCTCGGCCTACAGGCCCATCGTGCTGCTCGATGATGCAGGCAAGCTGCTGGAAAGGGTGTTGGCTGCCCGCATCGAGCGGCACCTCGTCGGGGTCGGGCCCGATTTGTCGGACGCCCAGTTTGGTTTTCGGAGAGGGCGTTCGACGATTGCGGCCCTTCTGCGCCTGAAGGCCGTGGTAGCGGAGGCCGTCACCGGCGGAGGAGTCTTGTTGGCGGTGTCCCTGGACATCGCCAACGCCTTCAACAGTCTGCCATTCAGTTGCATCAGGGAGGGGCTGAGATATCACGGGGTGCCCGTGTACCTCAGGCGGCTGGTGGCAGACTACTTGGAGGGGCGCAGCGTCCTCTACCTTGACCGAGTAGGGGACGTTGTGCGAATGCCCATGACATGCGGTGTCCCACAGGGGTCGGTTCTGGGTCCGACCCTGTGGAACATCGGCTACGACTGGGCGTTGAGAGGAAGCCTCCCACCCGGGCTGGGCGTAATTTGCTACGCCGACGATACACTCGTCACAGCCCGGGGTGGGACGCTAGAGGAGGCGGCACGCCTGACAACTCTCGGCACCGAGGAGATTGTCAGGCGGATCGAAGCGCTGGGGTTGAGGGTAGCCCTAGAAAAGACGGAGGCCCTTTTGTTCCATGGCCTCCGTACCGCCGGGCCTCCCGCCGGTGCTTCGATCACCGTAAAGTCGGTCACCATCAGCATCCAGGCCCACATGAAGTACTTGGGCCTGGTGCGCGACGGGCATTTTTGGTTCCGGGAGCATCTCCATCGACTTGTTCCCCGACTTGTCGGCGCGGCGTCCGCCCTTTCGCGGCTGATGCCGAATGTGGGCGGACCTAGCGCTACATGCCGACAGCTGTACGTGGGGGTGATCCGGTCGATGGCCCTGTGCGGCGCACCGGTGTGGGCGGGGTCCCTGACCGTCCATCTTAGGGCCCTCCTGTGGCGACCACAGAGGGTCATGGCGATCAGGGCCATATGGGGTTACCGCACGGTGGCAACGGAGGCAGCGTGCCTCCTGGCCGGAACTCCCTCGTGGGACCTGGAGGCGGAGATGCTCGCCGAAATATATCGGCGGGTGCCGGAGACGCGCGCCCGCGGCGGCATGGTCTCCATCAACGAGATCACCGCCTGGCGGGTCGACGCCCGCCGTGGAGTCATTGCCCGTTGGGCAGTCCGGCTGGAGAGTCCTCGGTACGGTGTCAGGACCGTCGAGGCCCTCCGGCGGGTGCTGATGGAGTGGTTGGAGCGGGCGCACGGGATGCTTTCCTTGCGACTGGTGCAGGTGCTGACGGGGCACGGTTGCTTCGGGAAGTACCTGCACAAGATTGTCAAGAGGGAGAGCACTCCGTCCTGCCACTACTGCAGTTGCGACGAGGACACGGCGCAGCACACGCTCGAGGAGTGTGCTGCATGGGAGGGGGATCTCCGTGAACTCGTCGCAATTATCGGTGCCGACCTGGCGCTGCCGACCATCGCCAGGGAGATGTTCGTCAGCGTCAGGAACTGGGACGCGGTCGCCGCCTTCTGTGAGGCCGTAATCTCACGGAAGGAGGCGGCGGATCGTGTGCGAGTAGAGCTCCTATTCGGCGACACGTTCCGCCGCCGGCGACTCGGGCGGCGCAGGCGCGAGTATCTGCGCCTAATGCCGCCCTAGCCGAGGCCGCGGATGATCGGACCGGGGAATTGTCCGTCACCCGCGGAGAGGCTGACCGCGCGACCGACGTCCCAGGACGTCGATAGGTGAGGTTACCCGAAAGGGTATTCCGTTGGGCCGACCACTGACGACAAGTCACATCTGCTCCGGTGGTCGGCCCAACAACGAGGTGACGTGGGTACGGGTGGGTTATGGGCCCGCGCGCCGTCCTTTCATCGCCCCGGAAGGACTGGACCGCGCTTACCATAGCCCAGCCAAAAAAAAAAAAAAAAAGGCTGGGATCGCACAGCAATACTCCTCGCAGAATTTCAGTATTGAAACTAGTACTCCATATATTTCGTCCGATATATATACTAATTGTGCCCGAAGTTGCTGAAATTGTTAAGCATCTAATTTCGCACTATTCATCCTCTAAGTACTTTAGCACCGACAACCTATGATAAGCTATGATGAGCATATTCTATCAGATTTATTGTCATTTATAGTTACTGCTACCGTATAGTGGACGAATGCTATCAGCGGTAATATCACAGGTTTTAAGTCCGCATGCTGGCCTTCCATCATCGTCTCGGACGATTGGGACCTAAAGAACTAGGACATAGCCTACCAAAAAAATAAAACTGGTTCTAGATAACTCAACGTTATGAGCTGAAAAAAAGATTATATAATGTGTAAGTTTAATGGAATTTATACTAATGACTTCCTGAGCAGATTATTATGGGTTCAATTCCTATTCAAGGTATTTTTTTTATTGTAGATGGTGGCAAACGAGCAAACAGTTGTTAAACAGTTTGCTCGTGGACCTTTACAAGGCCGCTGCCTACCACGAAGAAAGTGAAGGGAGTGTGAATGCGTGCAATGACGTTCGGTGATACTAAAGGCCATTATATTCAAACACCCTCAGAAATTTGTGCTTCCGACTCTCTAGCTCACCGAACGAAGCGCAGTAACAAATTGCTACTACTCGTACGTCGTCGATTTCCTGCGAGAGTGTGGTATTTTCCCGGGCGGACCAGCCTGCGTCTTTAAACGAACGACTGTCAACATTGTGGTCCTACCACTACGAATATCTAGTAACTCATTAAAAATTCATTACGTAATATGCAGTAACGGTCATCAATATTACCAACCTTAACATGTGTTGTAAAAACTGATTAATCACTTGCGCCAAATTCAGGCAATGTTCTCGTGATCATTACATTTTTGAGGGTTGATGTGGGGTTGATCGTAAGTCTTTGCCAAAACACAGAATCTTTTACACATCTTCCACCTGCTTTATTAGAAGAAAACATGCTTTTCTGAAAGTCCACGGGAATGATGATCCAAAAACTGTATTTTTTAACAACATTTTTTGTAAATTCATAGTATGTGCCGCGACACAAGGATTTATATTTTATTATGGGGTGCTGTTTATATTAACAAAATAAAAAGTAAATATAAGAATAATAGATTAGATACTAATTTAAAATTAAATTTATAAATGTATATTTACTCGTCCTGTAAATATATTTACAAACCAGTGTTGCATCTATACTTATATTCTATGTTAATGTAATTCATTCGAAAGTAATGAAGTCAAGGTACGCCAGTTTGTAACTTGCCTTGTTAACAGGCAATCATTAATTGAAAATACACACGATTAAATAATGTTAACGCAGACCAGATAGTCTAGTCTTTAATATAATAATAAAGGTATGCTCGACTAAAGAGAAAAAAGGAAGACTGGGGATAAATATTTGTATATATATTTTTAATTTATATATTTTACGAGCGATCCAACCTCGCTGCGCTTCGGTTCCAGGCGCTTTGGCCCCACATTTTAAATCTGCAATTTCTCCTAAGAAATAGTCTCGAGATCGAATCGCGGACCAGGTAAAATTTTACAGGGGTTTTTTGAGAAGACAAATCGCCTCAGTTACTCTTTACAAAGGCAACTCAATCAATCGCAATCATCATTATCACAACACACATACGTCCCACTATTGGGCTCAGGCCCCCTCCACAATGGGAGGTAATTTCACCTACTATAGCATGTCGGTCAGACATGTTGGTATAGCGTTGCATTTCGAGTTTTCCATCTCTTTCACAGATCTTATGTGCATATTATATCCCTTAGTCGTCTTTTACGACATCCACGGGCAAGATAGGGAGTGGTGAATTGTATTCTTACTCCGTCACCACACGGAAGTATTGGGGCACTACCTAGTATGACTACCTATTGGGACCTACCTAATATTGGGACATAATTGAACTGATGTGGTTGAGGAGAGTGATGGCTGCTCTAGTAGTTAACTCGTGATCGGGTGCTGCTTGTGGGATCTGGTCCAACCATGTTTTCCTTTCTTTTTTTATTTGAACTAAATTTAAAAAAAAATAGTATTATCCTATCTCGAAGGGCATCACACTGGAGCTAAGACTATATGTTGTTTACGTAATTGTATTCAAAAGATGGTAAAAAAAATTACAGCGGGCTGTCATTTTTTTTACCACCGAGTTTCTTGTCGGATCTTCTCAGCTTGTGGCCGCGTTCCGATCCAGTGGTAGATATTGTATTATATTCAAACGATGTATAAATTTGACAATATACAAGTGCCCTCAAGGGGCCTATGCAGAATAAATGATTTGATTTGATTCGATTTGATCTGATAAGAAGTAGAAAATAAAAGTTATATAAGACTATTATTTATCTTGCAAATAAATATTCCTAATGGAAATAAATGATTACATCTTTCCACCCATTCCTTTCCCACAAATAGTTCGAGACGACTATGGATAAAACACTCATTCAAAGAAATATAGTTGGCGGGTCGCCATAGTAATGGAAACATGTTCTGAAGTAGTTTTAAAAAGACTGAAAAGAAGTCAATGTATCCTTGAGACAGTCATTAACACGTTGAAATGGCAATGAGCAGGCGATATCGGTCGATGAACTGACAACTGTTGAGGAAGAAAGATTCTCAAGTGGCGACCACAAATCGGAAGACGTGGCGTAGGATGACTCCCTACTAGTGGAACTGACGACATCTTGAAAGTCACAGTGAAACATTGGATGCAAGTGGCATGAGACCATTCCGAGTGATCATGAAAGGAAAATTTGGTAATGGCATGAAAATTGACGTCACACCTGTAGGTGGTAGTTTCGTATTGTTAATACATTATGAATATTTAATTCCTTATTGAAACAATTAGTGACGCCACTGTGCCTCTAGTATTTCGGAGGTCTATAAGCGGCAATACGTATGATCAGTAAGCAGGTCATGCTTACTCGTGTGCCACCAAACGCAATAAAAAGTAGTTTTTCATGTACCTTAAAGCCTACAAAAAATTTCATTAACATCGGTCTAGCCGTTTAGAAAGGGTTTAGTGACATACATATGTTATAAAGATATATAGGCACCTATATCATTTATGATAATAAAATATACCCAACCTTAGCATAAATTTTTAGGAATCTTATAAATATGTACAATGGGTGAGCTTCGTAACCTTTGGTACAGGCGGCAACTGATTAGAATCATACACTGTAAATTGTTTGAATAAATAAATAATACAATAATGACTACAGTCTACTAAATCATTCTTGAACCCCTTGAACAAAAATTTTCACCTATATCGGTCCAGCCGTTTAGGAGGAGTTCAGTGACGTACACAAGAAATTTATATATAAAGATATATAACTTTCTTGTGTACGTGTGTATGTCACCGAACTCCTCCTAAACGGATGGTTTCTTGTGTACGTGTGTATGTCACTGAACTCCTCCTAAACGGATGGTTTCTTGTGTACGTGTGTATGTCACTGAACTCCTCCTAAACGGATGGTTTCTTGTGTACGTGTGTATGTCACCGAACTCCTCCTAAACGGATGGTTTCTTGTGTACGTGTGTATGTCACTGAACTCCTCCTAAACGGATGGTTTCTTGTGTACGTGTGTATGTCACTGAACTCCTCCTAAACGGATGGTTTCTTGTGTACGTGTGTATGTCACTGAACTCCTCCTAAACGGATGGTTTCTTGTGTACGTGTGTATGTCACTGAACTCCTCCTAAACGGATGGTTTCTTGTGTACGTGTGTATGTCACTGAACTCCTCCTAAACGGATGGTTTCTTGTGTACGTGTGTATGTCACTGAACTCCTCCTAAACGGATGGTTTCTTGTGTACGTGTGTATGTCACTGAACTCCTCCTAAACGGATGGTTTCTTGTGTACGTGTGTATGTCACTGAACTCCTCCTAAACGGATGGTTTCTTGTGTACGTGTGTATGTCACCGAACTCCTCCTAAACGGATGGTTTCTTGTGTACGTGTGTATGTCACTGAACTCCTCCTAAACGGATGGTTTCTTGTGTACGTGTGTATGTCACTGAACTCCTCCTAAACGGATGGTTTCTTGTGTACGTGTGTATGTCACTGAACTCCTCCTAAACGGATGGTTTCTTGTGTACGTGTGTATGTCACTGAACTCCTCCTAAACGGATGGTTTCTTGTGTACGTGTGTATGTCACCGAACTCCTCCTAAACGGATGGTTTCTTGTGTACGTGTGTATGTCACTGAACTCCTCCTAAACGGATGGTTTCTTGTGTACGTGTGTATGTCACTGAACTCCTCCTAAACGGATGGTTTCTTGTGTACGTGTGTATGTCACTGAACTCCTCCTAAACGGATGGTTTCTTGTGTACGTGTGTATGTCACTGAACTCCTCCTAAACGGATGGTTTCTTGTGTACGTGTGTATGTCACCGAACTCCTCCTAAACGGATGGTTTCTTGTGTACGTGTGTATGTCACTGAACTCCTCCTAAACGGATGGTTTCTTGTGTACGTGTGTATGTCACTGAACTCCTCCTAAACGGATGGTTTCTTGTGTACGTGTGTATGTCACTGAACTCCTCCTAAACGGCTGGACAGATGTTGACGAAATTTTTCGTGCGTTCAAGGGGTTTCGAGAATGGTTTAGATTTACAATTGCACCCGGTAGGTACTGTAGTCTGTATTTGAACAGAACAACGTCTGTTGGGTCAGCTAGTAAAGATATATACATATATATACTCTTTATATAACTCTTTTCTGCGTATAAAATAGCCGAATACTCGCTGTAGATAATGAAATAAATGTAAGTTGCAATAAGACCATCATTATATTAATCAAAATAACCGAATAGTATAATAAATTTTATACACGTTAGAAATAAAAATAGACATAGTTTAGAAACAGCCTTTAAAAATCAATAGTTTAGAAACAGGATTTAGAATATCTTTTTTAGGGTTCCGTACCTAAAGGGTAAAAACAAGACCCTATTACTGAGACCTCGCTATCCGTCCGTCCATCCGTCCGTTTGTCACCAGGCTGTATCTCAAGAACGGTGATAGCTAGACAGTTGAAATTTCCAAAGATGATGTATTTCTATTGCCGCCATAACAACAAATACCAAAAATAAAATAAAATAAATATTTAAGGGGGGCTCCCATACAACAAACTTGATTTTTTATAGATAATGGTACGGAACCCTTCGTGCGCGACTCTCACTCGCACTTAGCCGGTTTTTTCTTGATTTTATATGAATTCGATTCGTATTGCAATTAGCGTCACTAACTCCAGCATCGTCACCGACAGTTCGAATAATATTTTTAAACTAGATAACATAAATGCAGAAAAGTTAAATAAAAGTTTACTTAACAGCAAACATTTTATATAATTAATTTAAGTTTATACGTTTATAATAATACAATTTTATTAAATATCACTAAATTATAAAGATGCACTGAAACTACAAACATAGACAGTTTTAAATATAGCTTTACCGTTATTAGGAAATGCTAATATTTATCTTTGCCATTATCAACCTTAAGACAATATTTAAGTTCAAATATTATAGTTTACCAGTAAAAAAATAATGACTCACCGTAAAGAGGTCCAACCATAAGAAGATATAACAGTATCACACAGGCTATTTGAGTTCTGCCCCCTAATCTACGGGGTCTAAATGCAACCATTACTGTGTTTCCAACTAGTTCAAACACATCCTTAAAACATTTTAATTTTTTATCCACTTCTAAATCGTCATTAGTCTTTATTTCATCAGGGGTAACTACATCTTCTAATCTAATTAGACCATATAAAAATGATAAAATATAAAGTACCAACAATAATGAAAACACCCCATAATATCCTAAAATTCGCAACAGTATACCACTTAAAGCCGTCCCAGTGGGCGTTCCTGCAGAGACACATATAGTTACTAGTCCCAAACGAAAAGTTCTATTTTCTATTGAAGTCCTGTCGGCCATAAAACTGAACATGCCCATAAATATTATTATATAACTGCCAGTGAATGCCGCAGGCAATGCTTCAAATAATGCCGTTGCCGTTAAAGACAATTCTTTAAAATAATATGTTGCGAAAAGTAATCCAATATTGCACATAATTTCACCAATAAAAGGTGTAAGAATACACATTTTTCTTCTTTTATATTTATCGCTCCAAGCGCCGACAAAAAGGACCATTACTGCTGGTATAGCAGTTTGAAGAGGAAACTTCCAAGCAACTACTTGAGCAACCAAAGATTGAACTTGCTTCATCTCTTCATCTAGACCAGTGGTATTTCTGTTGGCGATACGATCACAGATATCATCTCCGTATGCTAAATTGACTCTGCACGCTTTTTCCAAGTGCATATTTTGAACAGCCAGCGAGGAAATCGCGGTACACATCATGTAAACAAAGAGGCAAGGCTCGACTGTAGTCTCGCAGAAAAAATATTTTATATTTTTAAATATTATTTTAGTTTTTTCCTTCCATGTATTATGATTATAATGCCCCGTCAGTTGTATATTTGATCTAGTCAAATCATTAACACTATTTGTAATCATGTTCGTTTTATTTAAAAATAAAATAATATATTAAATGATTTTCGTTACACGGCTCAATCAAACACTGCACTTTACTTAACCAACACTCGATAGTGACTATACTTTTAATCTGTGGCTGTTCGTATATCGTTTCCAAAAACTTAAGAAATAAACGTCACTTTGCAAAATTAAGCGCGATATTAAAGTGCGTGGACGCATACGAGTCGCTCGCATCTCGTTCGAAACGATAACACAGGTCTCACTGACGACGACACCACTTTTAATAAATACGTAGCTCATTTATCTTGTACCTTCAGTTACGCTTCGGACAACATTGTTCCTCTGATAATAAAGAATACGATTTAAGCGCTTAAATAATATTAGTAGATTCTAACAACTGTGTAAACAGTAATATACTAAGATTTTAAGTCTTTTATTTTATCATTAGAATTTATTGTGCAATAATACATAATTTAAAGAACTTGTTAAGAATTGTGTATAATCTACAGTAATCGTTGTATTACAGTGCAATAGAGGTTGTTAACCTTTATATATGATTTTAAACTCATTTAGTTATAATGGTTATGCGAACTCGATAGTTATATGGGCAGAATATGTTAAGAATAGTGTCATTTCTCAGTTCAATGGCCAACAACGCCATTTTTTTCTCATTACCTACATTACTTTAAAAGTAAACAAATACATTTTAGCGATACTATTATATTATTCGTTTATTTTTGTGATAAAGTATTAACCATTTTCATTATCCGTTTTATGACGTGACGGAGTAAAAATAAAATGTATCACTCCCTTTCTGCCTCATGGGTATCATCATCATCATCATCGCAGTCCTCATACGTCCCACTGTTGGGCTCGGGCCTCCTCCATAATGGGAGGGAATTTGACCTACTATACCATGCTGGTCAGATATGTTGGTATAGGGTTTTGTTTCGAGTTTTCCTTCTCTTGCACAGATGTACATATTATATCCCTTAGTATCATGGGTATCATAAGACATAAATAAGGGCTATAAGTAAATATATTTTATTATCAATACAGCTCATATTAGGCCCACTGTTGGGCTCCAGCCTCCTCCACAATTGAAGGGAAATTAACCTACTATTACCACGCTAGTCAGATGCGTTGGCATAGGGTTCTATTTCAAGTTTTCCTTCTCTTGCATAGATGTTATCTGTGTAATGTAATACTTGAGTCGTCTTTTACGACACCTACGGACAAGAAATGGGGTGGTTAATTGTATTCTTACTCCGTCACCACACGGCAAATACAAACTATTTTTTTTCTTTATAATCATTAATAAAAATAAAATAAAACCTTACCATAATTTCAAGAATTTATTTCAGGCTCTATTCTTGAAGTCGTACAACTAATGTAAGTTTGTCAAGACAGCACTATAATTTAGAGAATCCAAACCGAGTGGTATGATAGCCTTTTTTTATGCCAGCTATAGTCTAAACGCATGCCGTTCGTTTTATTGGGGTTAACGAAAAGGCAGTGCGTGGCCCCATATCCCACCGTTTGGCCACCTTTCGCTATTGGGCCATCCCGTGGTATTAAGTCCTTGACGTCCGTGGCCAGCTTGGGGGTATGTTAGCCTAAAAATGAGTCTCTTATACGCTGAGAAGATGAAAACAATTTCATGTTATTGTTTCTTCTTGTTCTTATCATAATGACAAACAGGTAAAGTACGATCAATTTCCAGTGTCAAATTAAATTATTTTCTTTATACGATTATTTAATTTATTTTTATATTTTATTAATTTTTTTTACAGTATATTTATATTTTTATATAAATTGTATTTCGTTCCCTGTGGTAAACCGTAGGTATACTAAAGCACCACTAAAAGATATAAAACGCTGAAAACATGGATGTAAGAGAAGAAAAGCTCGAAATAAAACCCTATTCCAAAACGTCTGACCACTGTGGTATAGTAGGTCAAATTTCCTGTTCCAATGAAGGAGACTCAAGCCCCGCAGTGGAACGTATATAGAATGATATGTTGATGATTTAGTTTCTACATATTAGCCATTGTCCGTCAGTAAGTCAAAACGTCACCCTCTCTAGTGCTAAAACCACACTTTTATTGCTATCTCCTGAGATTTTTGGTGCAAAGTGACAGCATTTGTAAAGCACTTTTATATCACATTCACTACATCCCAGCAGTTCCTCTGCATCACAATACATAAAATTCCAGCCAATTTATTTAAAACTAGCAATCCGCCCTCGCTTCGCTTCGGTTATAGGTTTTAGTCGTTTTACCCGCGTAGTTCTCGTTCCCGTGGGAATACTGGGATAAAATATAGCCTAGTTTACGCCCTGATATAATAGCTTTCCATTGGTGAAAGAATTTTTGAAATTGGTCTAGCCGTTTTGAAGATTACCCGGAACAAACAGACAGACAGACAGACAAAAAAATTTAATCTGTATTTTAGGCATAGGTGTCGTGCAAATAACCGTGTGAGCATGAAAAAAGCCTATTATTTTGACATTGCAAACAGACACTCCAATTTTATTTATTGGTATAGATAACACGTTAAAACACTAAGGTATTGAATCCCGTCAAAAGTCACATAGACATGATTCATCATCATCCTTATCATTTCAGCTCACTGTCCCACTATTAGGCTCGAGCCTCCTCCACAATAAGAAGGAAATTGATCTACTATACCACGCTGATCAGACATATTGGTATAAGGGTTTATTTCGAGTTTTCCTTCTCCTGCATAGAAATTATATGCATATTACAATCTTAGTCGTCTTTTGCAACATCTGCGGGTAAGAAAGGGGGTGGTGAATTATATTCTTACTCCATCACTACACGGAAAGAGGAGTAGAGTGTAAGTAATATGTAGCTTCTTAGAGGTCTTTTAGGACACGGGCACGAGATGGGGTGTTGAATCGTATTCTTACTCCGTCACCACACGGACATGATGGTAATGTTTAACTGGAGATTAAAATCACACATTATTTCAACAGCATCAAGTGTTGAAATAACTATCAATATTATAGATTTACTTTATCTATGAGTAGCGTGTCGCAAATATAGTTGCGTAATAAGATTTAATATAGTTAAACGTTAAAAATATTAAACTCATTCGTATTTGGTATCCTTTTTTTTTACCGGTGGGTTACGGTTGGCGCCCTCGTCGCTCGGTTCCGTCCGGGGCGACAGAGGAGGGTAAGCACGCACACTCGTTACCCACCCGTGACACGTCACCTTCGTCGTTGTGCCGACCACCGCTGCAGGGTGACTTGTCATCAGTGGTAGATTTATTTGGTACCTGTTACCTTCTTACTATGGTCCACTGTTATATCTTGCATAAGCTTGCCCAAGAGCTATAGTGCCAAAATCGATTTTTATATGCAGGCTTTCCAGGAATCTATCTATTCTTCTAGTTCTTCAGCCTATTTTTACAGTTGCTATGTGAAAATAAGAGGTCACAACACTTTGTATTTTATCACAGGATGATATCGTGCAGACCAATACGGTAATAAGTACCTTTATAGTTCATGATGGTGAATGTGAACATCCTCCAATATATAGAGTCTGACGAAAGCGATTCCGAATCCGGATTGACCAAAAATTTTATAGGTTCGGTTAGGTTTCCATTACCTTGAGAATACAAAGATATACAATACATGTTATTCATTGTTAAATCATCATCAATACATGTTATTCAGTACAATCTATGTTATTCATTGATAGCTGTAATTTGCCAAGGGAGAAAGAATTTATAAAATAGATCAAATTATTGCGATTTCACCCGCATTCCATGCCATTCCAGTGGCAATACGGGAATAGAATAAATATCATCTTATTCAATTTCAATTGGTGAGAGTTTTTGAACTAGGTCAAATTTTACCCGTCTACTTTCCATTCCCTTGAGAATAGAAGGATAAAATATATCCTGTTATTTATGTAGCTTACCATTGTTGAACAAATTTTTAAATTCCTGACCCATTTTTATTCATTTTTTTTAGTTTAGGCGTAAAAGCGTAGCACAAAATCTTATATTCGCATTATTACGGTTAGAATATAGGTAAAATGGGTATAAAATACAACAATTTACCATTAGGAGTACAAAAACGGGATAATAAATGCGCACTGTTTGCTTTTTTCTAACTACATCATTACGTCAATGGCCTATGTGTGCTACTGGGATTTTCAGTTAATTAAATATAATCGTAAAAATATAATTTGTGTTTATGTTTGTTTAGATTTTATGGCCGGGACGACAGAAGGAACACCCGGTCAATTATTCGGATCGACGGAAGGTCGCCATGAAGTCCCATGACCTATCGTATATCTCCACGTAACTTATTGAGCGCTTCATTGGAACCGATTCCATCACTTTGATGGCTTACCATGTTCTGACAACCAAACTGCGATATCACCCTCCATCTGCATCAGTTTCCCTAGATTGGCGGACTATTCCTCTATCCAGCAACCCACAACTTCGGCTAGGGCTATTTTGATGGATGCAGATGGCGGCACAGGTCAGCGTAGGTTGATTCTCACTCATCTGCAATGGTACACGCTTTCTGCAAAACGACTGGGTCACAGAAAGTGGCAACCGCATCCCAGTTCTTAAAGCTGTTCGCCATTTCTTTAACAATAATCGCCATCTTTGGGTCAGCATGGATGTCTGTAGCCAGTTTATCAGAATATATTACTGTATATTCCAAAATTGATTATTCATTTTGATTGATGATTGCTTTGATTATGACAATTTGTCCAACTGTCAGTAAATCATCATCACTACAGCTCATATACATATGCCTTACTACGGAGCTCGAGTCTCCTCCACAATGGCAGGGAAATTGACCTACTATACCACACTGGTTAAACGTGTTGGTATCGATTTTTATTTCGAGTTTGCCTTCTCTTGCTTAGATGTTATGCTATCTTATATCTTTTAACGAGCAGTACTTGTATATATATATATATATATATATATATATATATATATGTATATATGTTTATATATATATATATATATATATTAAGGAATTTGCTGTATGGCAGCGGCTTCGAATACTACCAACCCTTGCTTTGCTCGTGGGTGTCGTAAAAGACGCCTAAGAGCCCTAGATTGACCCGGACCAACTCCACCTGGTACCATTTGGGTCAACGATTACATTCCCAAGGAGGGTTGACGTCAGGCAGGCGGCCGGTCATAAAAGTCATTGCCGAAACTTTTTGCAATATGTCAAAAGAGATGACATATTGCGTCGACCCCAAGTAATTGGGATAAGAGCAAGATGATGATGATGATGATATTAAGGAACTCTGAAACGGCTCCAACGAATCGATGGATCGAAATCGATCTAGCTAGGTTTTATTTATAGAAAATGTTGTTTTGTTGGTGTTTTTTGGCAAATCCAGTTGTCCAGTTTTTTTGTTTTGTTTTGGCATTCAAACAGTGTGGTATCGAATCTCGGTGTTATTATTAGGTATTCTCTTTTTGTAATTTTTGATATGTTTTTCATTATTTCATAATTTTATTTTTATTAATATATATCTAAATAAGTACGGCAAAAATACAAAAAAGACAATCAACCAGATATTGCTTATAATACGAGTATATATGCATATTAAAACCACTGAGTTGTCTTTTACAACACCCATGGACAAAAAAGGGGGTGATGAATTATGTTCTTACTCCGTCACTACACGGAAAGAGTAAGAGAGTGAAGTAAATAAAATTTGTTTATTTTTTTTAAACTTATCGTTATATTGAAATATTTCAGGGTATGTTCATAATAAATCTATTATAATAAAGGAAATATTTTTGGTAGTCTGTAATTTTGCAACGATGATTTATCGTGGTACTTAAACTTGATTCAGAAATACTAGAATTGGAAAGGTTATTAGCATAATTAAAGAGCTGGGAATTTTCTTAAATAAAATGATTACATTATCCGTAATATTGCCGTAATAATAGTTAATATGATTAAGATAAGCAATGTGAATAATATTTGAAATACTTAACAAAAAATCCTGCACTCTAGAAAGTTTAATACTTACTGGCATTTTCCATAATTGCATTTGCCGTGTAGTGACAGAGTAGGAATACTAGTCACCATTCTTTGTCTTGCCTGTGGATATCGTAAAAGACGACTAATGGAAGACAATATGCAGATAACATCTATACAATACGACAATACGACAGGACAGATAATATCTATACAAGAGGAGGAAAACTTGAAATAAAATCCTTTACAAACCTGTCTTCGACCTTTTTTTTTATTGCAAATGGTGGCAAACGAGCAAACAGTACACCTGATGGTAAGTGTTGCTGCTACTCATGGACCTTTGCAAGGCCGCTGTCTACCGCGAGGAAATTGAAGGAAGTGTGAATGCGTGCAATGGGGTTCCGTGATACTAAAGGCATTACTAAAACTCACCATACGCAAATACTTTCAGAAAGTTGGGCTTTCGGTTCTTCCGCTCACCGAATGGAGCGTAGTAACAAATTGCTACTCTTTTCTCTTAAATATTCATACGATGTTAAACAGCATGCACAATCATTACATGATTGTCCAGGGATTTAATTGAATGAAGCTTATATTTAAATGTTAAAATTTTAAATGAGATTAATAGCAAAATCATAAATTGTATGAGGATGCTTAATTATATAGCTATTCATAATACAAAAGTATCTTATTAGGAAAAAGGCCTTATTATCATATTTTTGATTTAAAACGTGGAGAATTTACATTTTCTAGTAACAGCACATTGTCTATGAATTGTTTCGCGTGTAAACTATTCAACTGAAACTAAGGCAAGATATCAAGAAATTTTGCACGGATGGCTGTTTAGAGCAGTGAAGTTATGCGAAACTCGGCAGAATATGATCTAATACTTTTTCTTTCTTATAAATAAACACCTTTCTGTTGGCAAAAATGGTTTCTGGCTCGCTTCTGGGCTCAATTTGCTGGGCTCGATCCTTCTCCCCATTAGGAGGGAAATTTACCTACTACACCATGCTGATCAGATATGTTACTATAGCTTTTTTATACTTAGTCGTCTTATACGACATCCATGGGCAAGGTAGGGAGCAGTAAATTGTATTCTTCCTCCATCACCACACGAAGAAATTTGTAATTTGTTTCCTTATAACAGAAGTGTTGCTTATCGCGGTTAAACATTCATCAAGCTTGGAGTTTGGCAGCTATAATTTTATTACAAAAATCTTAAAAATCGGGGATTCACTCCAAATTATTTGGTATTTACAACATTCTCTTTTGTGCACCCAAGAATTCGAAGACATGAACCATCGATCGCTTTAGCATACTTTCTCCACTTGACTAACGAGACACTCTTTAAAAACATGTGATTAAAAACACAATAAAGAGGTACTCATATAACAGAATTTTGGATACTGCCTTTACTTTCGAGGTTTATTTTAGTAGCCACTGGTTTGTTACAACATAAAACGAGTTGATGTAAAAAATGTTATTTACGTAATCTTGTCTCAACGTCGGCATCGAAAGCCTACTAACGGACGTTACAAACATTTATCGAGCAAATTTATTTTTATTAGTAACTCAAACATATAAAGTAAGTATATTATATTTCAAAAGAAAATCTGCCGTCCCAACAACCAAACTATACATCGCATAACTATATTCTATGTATGTGCACACTTTTTACAATGATCACACCGATGATTGCGACGAGTTCACGCAAATTTTTTTAATAAATTGCTGATGATGGCAAACGAGCAAGCAGCTCACCTGACGGTAAGTGATACTGCCGTACATAGCCTTTACAATACCAGGAGCACTGCTACGTCGCTGCCTACCAATAAGCATGTTCTCTTTTTAAGCCTCGTTTTAAGTAGGAAATATTATAGTCCTCGAAAAAGGAAGCAAGAAGCTCATTCCAAATTCTACACATACGTGGGATAAAGAATCGATGGAAACGAACAATATAAGACAGCAATATTTTCTGATGAAATAGATGAACTTTGCTACGGTGTCGAGTGGTACGTTGGTAAAATGGTGACAATAATACCAATTTAAACAGTTCCTCGGACCAATCCACATGAAAGAGGCGGTAGAGTACATAGAGTAATCAAGGCTCTACGCTGCTCTAGTGATGCCAACCTGTCCGTGAGATTATGATAACGTACTGTTTATAAATCTTTGTTTTCAGACATTGCAGCAAATTGGACGAGAAAATCTTCTTAAGTCTCCCGAACACTGCCAAGTCGAGTTTGATTCTTCGGCTGTCCTCTTTCTCGACATTGGATCTATCTGACTAGACTACTTGTCTTAGGTAAACATAGTGATTGACAACTTCGAGAATCGCATTTCCATCTAGGTCAACGGACTTTTAACGACAAGTGGTAATGACATAAGTTTTAGATTTAACTTTCGTCTTGTTCATGTTCATTTGTAGATGCACTAGTTGAGAAACCTTCCTGAAGTCATTGAACAGGTGCTAGACTTGTTATCGGTGTAACAAATTACGCTCAGCCCGGGAGGTATGAAGTTGAAATAAAACCTACGCCAAACCATCTGTCTAGCGTGGTGTAGAAAACAAATTATCATTAAAATATGTAGGAAGCTGGCACGAAGATTAACATGCTGAAGTAGTAGAAGGCTTCGAAAGTGGCTTTACAGTCTTCTCTAATGTTATGGATATTTAAAGTAAAATATATACAATCTACTTGCAACTCGCCCTCGCTTCATTTCAGTCGCCTTACCCACGTAGTTCCTGTTCCCGTGGGAATACTGGGATAAAATATAGCCCCTGATATTATGGCTTTCCATTGGTGAAAGAATTTTTGAAATTGGTTCGGTGGTTTAAGCGTGAAAGGGTAACAAACAAACAATCAAAATTACTTTCGCATTTATAATATTATTAGTAATTAGTAAATTAATAATTTGTAATGATATGTTATTTATCTTATTTATTAACTACTTCTTTTATTATAAATTTTATAAACAACTTATTTTTAACTAAATATATTATGTAACCTATATACATACATATATAAGTAAGGATATGTACTAAATGTAAACAAAACCAAGAAATTATTTTAACTAAATATATTATATAATCTATGTATATACATATATAATTATTAAGGATATGTAAATGTATACAAAACCAATAAATTATTTTTAACTGAATATATTATATATTATCCGTGTGGTGACGGAGTAAGAATACAATTCACCACCCCCTATCTTACCCGTAGGTGATCGTACGAGACGACTAAGGGATATAAAACTCATATAACATCTATGCGAGAGAAGGAAAACTCGAAATAAAACCTTATACCAACACGTCTGACCAGCGTGGTATAGTAGGTCAATTACCCTTCCATTATAGAGGAGGCCCGAGCCCAACAGTGGGACGTATATGAGCTGAGATGATGATGATGATATTATATAATCTATATGTAGATGTAAAGAAAACCAACAAAGTATTCCTAACTGAACTAGCAAGAAGAGCGAGCTTTCGTATGTCTGTCAGAATGTCCGGATGTCCGGCTGTTCCCGTTCTACAGTCGTCGCATTTTTAACTGATTGTCGTGAAATTTTGTAAACATAAGTATGGAATATTTGCCTTTCAGTTTTTGGAAATTTTCAAAATGGCAGTGATAAAAGGATAAAAACCATCCATTAAAAACCATCGATTACGAAAAATGTTACACAATATCATAAAACTGGCAAACTTAGGACGTCTATGTTTTAAAAACATACTATTATTGTATGATGTCACTGTCATTATTAATTTTTTATATCAATTTCTTCTTACGATTACCTTCTAAATTATAATTCAGTAATCAGACATGTAGATTTATCACCAAAATCTATACCAATAAATTACCCGTGTAGTTCCCGTTCCCGTAGGAATACCGGGATAAAATATAGCCTAATTTACGCCCTGATATTATAGCTTTCCACTGGTGAAAGAATTTTTGAAATCGGTCCAGCCGTTTTGAAGATTACCCGGAACAAACAGACAGACAGACAAAAATTTTTAATTGCTATTTTAGGCATAGGTGTCGTGCAACCCGTGTGAGCATGAAAAAAGCCTATTATTTTGACATTACAAACAGACACTTCAATTTTATTTATTGGTATAGACTAGCTATGTGGCGGCAGCTACGAATACTACCAACCCTTACATTTCTCTTAGATGTCGTCAAAGACGGCTAAGAGTTTTACATCGATCTGCGTCAACTCCATCTGATGATGTCTTTTAACAGTTCCATCAGAATCAGAATAATTTATTGTTTAATTACATTCGGTGCAGATGTTATTACAATTTATATATAGTACTGAAATAGTATACCCATATCGGGCGTGCAATAATAAAAGTTTTATACATCCCCAAGGAGGATTAACGTTAGGCAGACGGCCGGTCATAAAATTATTGCCAAAATTATTCGCAACTAGCAACCCGCCCTCGCTTCGCTTCGGTTTCAGTCGCTTTACCCGCGGCGTAGTTCCCGTTCCTGTGGGAATACCGAGATAAAATATAGCCTATGTTACTCCCTGATATTATAGCTTTCCATTGGTGAAAGAATTTTTGAAATCGGTTCGGTGGTTTAAGCGTGAAAGCATTACAAACAAACAAGCAAACATCCTTACTTTCGCATTTATAATATTAGTATGGATATATACAATGATAAAAGAATACTTATTCGTCGACCGCAAGTAATTGGGTTTCTAATTTCTTTTTGTGATAAATGGCAAGATCATATATAAAGATGCCATTCCAACCTCGGCTAGGCTAGGCTAGCCGAGGTTGGAATGGCGACCTAGGCTAGGCTGCAGATGCAGGCTGCGGATGCAGGTAGCACACGCATGAGACGCAGCCGCTGACTGTATTCGCAGCCGATAGTGAGAGGGTGGCTGCACGTGCTGCGCTGGCGTCTTATTCGTTCCAGACAGTACCTTAGCCACATTATTCTTATATTTCATGTGGCTTGAATCAAAAAGAACAGGATATTTTGTTACAAGATTACTTAACTCGTCTTTTTCAGCATCCGAAAATCTCTTTTTTTTAATAAGTATTGATGCTAAATCTAAATATCGAGAGCCGATAAAAATTCTATTCAATATGAGCGCTAATTTGATTGTAAATTAAGTTTTGTGAGATTGGCTCTGAGTAGCGACTGCGACCTGTCTCAACAGGTTGGAGTGATGTAACTACGTGCGCATCGACTTGCAGCCGCAGCACTACTGGTCTGCAATCGGCTGCGGCTGCAAGTCGTAGCAGCACTTGCAGCCGAGGCTCGGCAGCACGTGCAGCTGGAGCCGCGTTCGGAATGTTTTTCACAGAAATCCATACTACCACATAGCAAACCAGTCGTGCAGCCACAGCCGGCTTCGTGCAGCCACCGCATGTGCTGCCTGCATCCACAGCCTACAGCCGAGGTTGGAATGGTACCTTTAGTCGTCTTTTACGACACTCACTATCAAGGCAGAGGGTAGTAAATTGTTTTCTTACTCCGTCACCACACGGTAAAGATATCTAACACATATTACACTAGATAGATGGAAGTATTCTCCTACGTAAGATCTTTATTAAAATAGTAATATTATTTTATATGTATTTCCTTGATATATTGCAAAAAGTTTCGACAATGACTTTTATGACCGGCCGCCTGTCTGACGTCAACCCTCCTTGGGAGTGTAATTGTTGACTTAAACGGTACCAGATGGAGTTGCGCCAGTGACGGCCAAATTAAAGAGTGAACTGCTGACATGGTATGGACATGTGATGAGGCGGGATGAAAGTAATGTTGTGAGAAAAGTTTTGGGTATGAATGTTGAAGGCTTTAGGGGTAAAGGAAGACCGAAGAAAAGATGACTGCGTGAGGCATGACATGGATAGCCTAGGAGTGACTGCAGTGATTCCCTCCCATTGTAGGGGCAGCCCGAGACCAACAGTGAGACATATGTGGACTGCGATGATGATGATGATGATTTTAATTAAAACTGTAGACTTAAAAATCTTGAACACAATATATCAAGAAGTTAAAATTTGCTACCTGAAATCAGTTGAAGCATTAACTAGAATCAATCTTGCGTGTATATTGTCATTCATAACTTGCGGCGTTCGGAATAATTAATTGTTCAGTTGCCAACCAAGGCGGTTAAATGATGTTACTCAATCCAATAGATTAGATGCCATTCAATTATTACATACTATATTTAATACTAGCTTCTGCTCGCGCCTTCGTCGGCGTGGTATAGATACTTGGTGGACTAACGCTAACTTTAACCCAAGACTTTGTTTACGTAGGTGAATTTTTTTTTAATAATACGATTCTGTCACACATGATTTTAGCGAAAATTTAGCCGTTTACGCAGTGAAAGCTCTCAAAACGAAACCGATTTTGTAACGTTCTTCATTGGTGCTCCACACCTGTTGGTCTTAGCGTGATGATATACAGCCTATAGCCTTCCTCGATAAATGGGCTATCTGTTAGATGGGCCATTTATTTCAAAGAATTTTTCAAATTCCACCTTCTTGAGATTAGCGTGTTCAAAGAAACAAACTCTTCAGCTTTATATACTAGTATAGATAGTGGGTGAATATTGTGCGGTTAAAATTGTGAAATCTATACATCATCATCATCATCTTGCTCTTATCCCAATTACTTGGGGTCGACGCAATATGTCATCTGTTTTGACATATTGCAAAAAGTTTCGGCAATGACTTTTATGACCGGCCGCCTGCCTGACGTCAACCCTCCTTGGGAATGTAATCTTTGACCCAAATGGTACCAGATAGAGTTGGTCCTGGTCAATCTAGCGCTCTTAGTCGTCTTTTACGACACCCACGAGCAAAGCAAGGGTTGGTAGTATTCGAAGCCGCTACCACACAGCAAATCTGTGTGAAATCTATACATCTGTACAAATAAATAAAATTGAAGTGTCTGTTTGTAATGTCAAAATAATGGGCTTTTTTCATGCAGATACGATTATTTGTACGTTATCTATGCCTAAAAACGGGTTTAAAATTTTTGTCTGTGCTTTTGTTTGTTTGTTTTGGGTAATTTTCAACACAGATGAACGGATTATAATAATATTTTACTATCAGTTATCTCTCTATATAAGGAATAACTTAGGCTATATTTTAATCTGGTATTTCCACGGGAACGGGAACTACGTGGGTATGGCGACCGCAACCGAAGCAAAGCGAGGGCGGGTTGCTGCAGTAATATAATAAAAAAAATATCCGTGTGGTGACGGAATAAGAATACAATTTACCACCCCTTATCTTGCCCGTGGGTGTCGTAAACGACGACTAAGGGATTATATGCAGATACCATCTATGTAAGAGAAGGAAAACTTGGAACAAAACCCTATACCAATACGTCGACCAGCGTAGTTTATTAGGTCAATTTCCCTCTCACTGTGGAGGCAAGCCCAGCAGTGGGACGTATAAAACCTATAATGATGATGAAATAATCTAATACGGATCCAATAACAACAACAAATTGTTTCAAGTTCCAACGACCCATTTAACATAATGCAATTTTGATGATTATTTAATAGAGACTATATTTGGTAACTAACCTATTTTTGTATAAATATGATAAGTTAAAAGTATTGGTGATATTTTATAAATGATTATCATATTTTCTATGGAGTAAGAATATACAATTAATATTATAACTACGAAAGTTTGTATGTGAGGATGTTTGTTGCTCTTTCACGCATATACTATTGAATGGATTTTGATGAAACTTCACAACAATATAGCTTACATATCAGAATACCACATAGGACATAATTTATCCCGATATTTCCACGGAAAGGGGAACTATGCGGGTAAAACCGCAGGGCGCTGCTAGTATATAATAATACAGGACCACATTGTTGACAGTTGTCTGTCTACAGCCGCGAGTCGTTCCGTCTGGGGTAGTACCACACTCTCGCAGAAAATCAATGTCTGAGTAGTAATAATTTGTTACTGAACTTCGTTCGGTGAGCGAGAGAGCCGGAAGCCCAACTTTCTGAGGATGTTTGCGTGTGGTGAGTTTTGGTGATACCTTTACGGCCTGGCCACGACTTTGGTCTTAGCGGCGAGCGGCGCGGCGTGCCGAGCGGTGCACGCTGGTAAAGCCCCATACAAAGCCGTCTCAAAACCGTTTCACGTGAAAGTCGTTGTAATGGAATAAAATTTATAAATTAATATATAATACATATATAAATAATTAATACAAACGCGATATAATCCGTAAAAGTAGTTTTATTTACAATTTTTTTTTCTAGTTTGTTCTGCCATTTTAGTATATACTTATACTATGTAGTAGTAGTGTAGTATACGTTTATAATATATTATTACTATGTTCTACCATTTTATGTAAATTAAACAAGCATATTTTATATTTTTTTCTTATATAATTCATGTATTTTTAATTAATTTATAAACAGATTTTTTAAAATCAAAGTTAGTTTCATTTAAACTTTAAACATTCAAGTATATGTGTGCAAAATTTCTGCTCATTTAGTTTTGAAACAACTGAGATACGGAGTTTTAAGACGAAACATACGCGATTTGCCCACTGTGCGCCGCTCCGCGCTTAGCTGCCGCTCACAGCGGCAAGGTCGTGAAGGGGTCGTTAGTACCTATCACTGAACCTTATTGCACATATTCACACTCCCTTCACTTTATTCACGGTAGGCAGCGGCCTAGCAAAGGTCCATGAGCGGTAGCAACATTAACCAACAGGTGTATTGTTAGGTCGTTTGCCACCGATTGCAATCATCGCAGCCCACATACGTCCCACTGTTGGGCTTGGGCCTCCGCCACAATGGGAGGGAATTTGACCTACTATACCAAGCTGGTCAGACATGTTGGTATAGGGTTTCATTTCGAGTTTGCCTTCTCTTACACAGATATTATGTGCATATTATTCGCCTCTTTTACGACATCCACGGGCAAGATAGGGAGTGGTGAATTGTATTCTTACTCTATCACCAAACGGGCAGATAATACCGATGCAAGAGATCTATCAGTCACCATAATGCCGCTTGCTAATATGTCTGGTGTGAGTCAATTGCCATAGTGACCAAGCCCAACACGGTCTGTATGGACAGGAAGAAGATTTTACTTCAACTAATAAGTTTATATTTTATAGAATGTCTTAATATCATCTAAAATATACAAAAACTTAAAAAAATCATATAATTCAATTCCTTTCCTGCAATTGTTTATAAAAAACGGCTAGAACATGGATACATAACATTCATCATCATCATCACAGCCCACATACGTCCCACTGTTGGGCTTGGGCCTCCGCCACAATGGGAGAGAATTTGACCTACTATACCATGCTGGTTAGACCTGTTAGTATAGGGTTTCATTTCGAGTTTTCCTTCTCTTGCACAGATGTTATGTGCATATAATATCTTTTAGTCGTCTTTTACGACATCCACGGGCAAGATAGGGAGTGGTGAATTGTATTCTTACATAACATTACAAGTAAAGAAATAAAACTCGAAATTAAACACTATGTCAACCCATCTGAACCAGCGTGGTATCATCATTATTTCAACTCATATACGTTCTACACAAATTGACCTACTATACCACGCTAGTCAGGCGTGTTGGTATAGGGTTTCATTTTAAGTTTTCCTTCTCTCTATAGACGTTATATGCATATTTAAGCCCTTAGTCATCAAGTACTCGGTCACCACACGCATGGTTTGGTAAATTAATTTCCTTCATATAAAGTCCCTAAAGAAAATAAAAAAGCGTACCAAATCTAATACGTTTAGAGATGCCAATAATTAAATGTTAATAATTGGAATCATCATTATCATCTCAGCTCAGTCCCACTGTTGGGCTCGGGCCTCGTCTACAATAGGAAGGAAATTGATTCTCCACGCAGATCAAACGTCAACACCTTTGACCACAGCCAACGCATAAAGTTTTATGTCGAGTTTTCTGTCTTTGATAGATGTTATCTGCATAATATATCCCTTAGTAATCTTTTACGACAACCACGGATAAGAGAGAGGGTGGTGAAATTGTATTCCTACTCCGTCAACATACAGAAAACATATAATATTAAATTTCAATTGTAATTCTTCTGTTAATTAATGTTACATGTACAAATATATGGCATGGCCCAATTGTCTGTAGCCTTGTAAAGGACTTGTTGCATTGCATTTCATTACTGATTCTGGGCTGTAAAATGATCATACTTTTTTTCCATAAATGAGACCAAGGTCGTCTGTATTGAATCGACACAATTATTGTTCAATCGAATATTATTTTTATTTGTGTTCCAGTGTTTGTTGCTATGAGCATAAATTCAGGCTTAACGTATATAAATATAAGTTGCTTTATTAATATCATTATCGTCTCTCTCTTACACGTCCCACCGCTGGGCTCTAGTCTCCTCCATAATAGGAGGACAATGGACCTACTACCATTACCTAATACCATTTTGTCAACAACTATAAATACCCGTCTTAGCTCATAAACATCCCACTTTTGGGCTCCCACATCTATAGTGGAAAGGTAATTGACCAACTACGTTGGTTAGATGGCTTACATAGATAGTATCTGCACATTATCCCTTAGTAGTCTTTTATGAACACCCACGGGTAAGAAAGGTAGTGATGAATTATATTCTTACTCCATCATCACACGGCAGTTTTCTATAGTAAGTCATCATATAAGTTATCGTCACAAACATGATTAATAAATTTTACGACTTCCATAAGTGGGTAAGTAAGGGGTAATGATTAATTGTATATATATTAATGTATAATTTCGACAAGTCGGGGGCAAATTGTATCAGTTGAGTGAAAAAAGAGAAACTCTCGGATCAAAAGTTATGTATCGCCTACAAAGCTGAGTAGTTTACTTAATAATTACGAAACCGACATTGAATTGAGACATATCTCGTTCAGACGTCTTGCTCACATATCATTTCATTTACATTAGCTCAGTAGCATTGACCCAAACAGTGAGTTACTGATGTATTTATACGTAATATGAACGAGTAACAGATTAAATTGGAGAAACAAAGATATGTATAGTTCTTTAGAGCCAATCATTTATTATTTCAGTATGTAGCCGATAATATCTATGCTAGAAATGGAAAACTCGAAAGAAAACCCTATACCCTATACCTGTCTAACCAGCATGGTATAGTAGGTCAATCTCTCTCCCATTGTGGAGGCGGCCCGGGCCCAGCGGTGGGACGTGTATGGGCTGAGATGATGATTAAGCAAACTAAATTGCCTGAAATTTAGCTGAAAGAAAGAACGCCATCATTAGACTCGATTGCCATCAAAGTGGAGAGGAGACTAGAGGAGATGTGTTTCAAAAACCAATCAAATTTCTTTATTGCCACATCCCTCCGCTTAGTTTAGGTAGAAATGACTCATGCGGAAAGGAGAGATGTCTCATTTTTCAGAGTGTGGGCTCTAAGAAAATCCGTTGTTGAATTCAAGAAGTAGAAAGTACTGGGAAGGAAAATAAGTAGGTCTATCTACAAAAAGAAATGAGATACCATCAAAAATAAGACTTGTAAAAAAAAGCCAAGCCTCGCAACTGAGTTGTTCCACCATAAAAATTTGTGAGATCCATGTTATACCAAGTCGGTTAACTCATTCCGTCCCTGCTTAAGGGACCTTTCTTCTTAAGTTATTACGTAAATAGCTAACCTAACAACTTCTTATAGTGAATATATCAATATTAAAGATCTTTTATGTTTTAAATAAATAGATTGACTTGGCAATCGTACTATGTTTAGTACAATTTAATATAATATGTATTACTTGTGAGGTACATTGTGTTTTCATGCGATAGATAGTAGGTACTAGTATAGTAAGAGTGACATTAAAAATAAAAAGTGACATGTGTGATTACGATGCCGTCTTCTTATACAATATTAGAATCCACTAATATGTTTTTGATCTATTGAGAGTACAAATGCAATGATCATGCTGCAAGTAGATTGTATCGTGAGCGATATCCGACTACTGAACGCTATCCAGACCATCGAGCGTTCATTAATGTTTCTCGAGCATATTCGGCGGGACATTTATCTAGTGCACAATAAAATACAATAGGCGTCACTCTCTGTCTCTCTTTCACACACGCGATAAGATTTTTTATATGAAGTCTAATAAAATAGAATATAAAAATATACCTAATCGTTTTTCATAAACTTCGTTGTCTTTACCAAAAACATTTTCTTTTTCTAAAAATTACGATAACACATAAAAAGTATTATACCATTTTGGAATACTGAATAATTTGGCCATCTTTTGAAATTACTTGCCATTATGGTTACGGTACATTTTTGTTACAGGGTAGGGATGAGCGATATTAGTAAAATATCGATATTGATTTCGATAGCCAAATATCGATAAGTCGATATTATCGGGCACAGAATATCGATATTTCGTAATATCGATATTTTATAATATCGAAACTAAACTAGTGGAAATTCGCCGGACAAAGGACAATGGGCATTGCGGCCCATGAGCGGCCATCAATGAAACTAGTGTCATTTGAAAGGGGAGATCTTTGACAACAAATATTGTTCAAGGAGTACTATGAAATACCGTTTGGGAAAAAAAATATAGTTAAAATACTATTATTAAAATACTATTTTTTTTTTCATTATTATTTATGTATCCTAATATTCAATACTTTTTCTATTAGAGGTCTAAGAACCTTTGTTAAAATCGGTCTCGCCATGTTTCATGCGTCAACCAATCAGCGACGAGCGCCGCTCGCACTCGGCGACTCGGCGATTACCGTTATGCTCGAGCGCACAGCGCAGTTCATCGTTGACATTTGTTTCGTTGAGTACTGTGCGATTATTATTGTTTGACAATTTCTTTTGACTCTGGCTTGCATATCGGACTTGTTAATATTTATCTTGGTGACTTGTGCTCGTTTTTTTGGACTTTTTTTAAGCAGATTCCTATAACAATGGCAGATAATCGCCAAGTGTGTATTTTATGTAATCGATCCGTGATAAACAGAAGAAATAACCCGTGCTCGGTTTGAAGAACATCCCGCTGTAGGCCAATATATCTTTGAAGCTCTTACCTCTGAACATCAGGTAAGTACATCAAACGAAATCATTATTTCTTAGTTGTCACGTCAACAATATAGTACTGTTTAACTTGAGGTGGTCACAGTGTTTTAACTCTCGCGCATTGAGATTACATTTCGCTGTAAGTAGTAAGTAAACTGTTACCGACGCGGCGACGTTGTCGTTCCGTTTGATCCACGGGGCGAGAACGGGATAGAAGTATCGGTATTTACGTATGAGTAAGCGAGATAATTAATACTGCTTAGGCAATCGAGTAAAATATTTTTCTTTATATTTCGCTTTGTTTGAACAGCGTTCAATGAAAATAACTAAGCGTTTTAACTAATTGTAATACTCTCATTTTCAGATACAATACAATGGTCAGGAGTACATTTGTCGACCATGCTGGCAACGGGCAGAAAGAGCTGCGCAGCCAAGAGAAGACCGTCCACACGAATGTGTATTACATATTGAAGAATATTCAAGACTCCCTAATACAGCAACGCGTTGTATGTATGAAAACTGCAGACGAACGGATCTCCGAAGGATTCCGGATAACATTAAAGTGACATTCTTGATTCATTTTAATTTTTATATTCCAAATAGTGCAAGAGTTTGCGATCATCATTTGGTATCCAATGATTGGGATCAAATAATTGACAGCGCTAACTTGCTCCACGACTTCAATGCCACACATTTTGTGCATATCATGAGCCTCATGAAAATCGCGGTGCTTCGAGGATCTATACTAGATTTTGATAATATAGATGACATGGACCCAAATGAAGTATACATCCGATTAGGCGTTAGTCGAGACCAATTTATGAATATTTTGGAACAAACTCCTTCATTGTCGAACGTATCAACACGCCCGAAAACATTTTTGGCATGCTACTTAATGAAACTGCGAAGCGGTGAAGCAAATGAAAGGCTGGCGACGCTTTTTAATATGAGCCGTAGAACCCTAGAACGACATTTAACGTTCGCCAGAGACTCTCTTTTACTGGACTTCGTTCCCCGGCATCTTGGTTATGATCATCTCAATAGAATTGATGTAGCTAACCGAAACCTACAAGTTCCAAATGCAATTTTTGGAAATGCAAATGCCTTAAACAGAAAGGCAATTGTGATAGCAGACGCCACTTATATATATATATACAAAAGTCCGCAAACTATTTATTCCAAAAGCGATCATATAGTCTACACAAATACACGAATTTGTTGAAACCGTTTTTAATAGTGTGCTGCGATGGCCACATTTTAGATGCCTTTGGGCCATATTCAGCCATAGAATCAGATGCACAAATAATGAAAAATATGATTGACGACGAAGGAAATCCTTTCCATTGGTTTTTTGAACATGGAGATGTGTTCATCTTAGACCGTGGGTTTTGCGACGTAATCGACGACTTACATGCCTATGGTTATGAAGCTCACTTACCGAAAACAAAAAATCGAGACGAAGATCAATTGACGACAGAACAAGCGAATAAGTCTAGGTTGGTTACTATGTGTCGCTGGGTTGTTGAAGTTATAAATGGTTGGTTCAAACGCGATTTTAAACTATTCCGACAAGACTTTTTCAATCGTGCTTTGCCTCATATGATGACAGATTTTAGAATAGGTGCTGCATTATTGAATGCTTGCAGAGAACTATTGTCAGATAACGTTCACGCTGAAACATTTATAGAAGTTATAAACCAAAGAGTGAACCAACCAAATAACCTAGCAGAGTATGTCCTAGCCAACAACCTTAATCGTAGACGGGCTAGTTTCGATAACATTACAGGAAACCAACCTAACATAAGTGATTTTCCTTTGCTGACTGAGGACGATTTAACCATTTTTGCACTTGGTACATACCAAGTGAAGCTAGCCCGCAGCTATTATGCGGAGCATGTGCGACAAGGTCTCTATAATATAGAAACGTATAGGGACCCCGATGTTACAGGCCTAGGCAGGTGCGGCATCACAGCAACAAATGTTTGGCTGCTAAGATGTCGAATACAATCTAGACATACTAGGTCAAAAATATATTATTCGTACATTATAGTAGATAGAGAGAAAAGCGGCAGAGAAGCCATAGAAAACTACTATTGCAGTTGTCTAAGCGGTAAGCGCACTCTTGGTTGCTGTGCCCACATTATGTATGTAGTGTGGTATTTAGGGTGGGCGAGAAACCAAGAGGAAGATATCCGTTTACCAGCTCATTTTTTAAACGATATTATTGTAGACGACAATTGAATCCCATCATTTTCTTTTTTTAAAGGAATACTAGCATTATATACGAGCATTGTATATGTGTCTGTCAATAAATTGATGTATTTAATAACCAATTAACCTTTAGTTTTATTTAATCCATCATTATCTTATACTTAGACATGCATTACGTTTTATCATTTACGTACTTTCGGTTTAATTAATTCGATTTTTTTATATGATCAACGCTTTATAACTTTTTATCTAAACAAGTTGCCGAAATAATTTTTTGCAGTCTTAATATATACATAATTGTCGACTAAAAAATATATAGGACAGATGTGGCCGCCGATGGGACAAGCGCCATACATTTTTGCCCATTGTCCTTTTGATGACCTTTTTTTTTTAAGACATTTTTTGGGATATTGTAAGATAGAATGGGATTACGACGAAAGAAAATCTTCTCGACAAATTTTGATGAGCTTTTTTTTTTAGGAAATTTGTCCGGATGTCTAGGAATAATCAAATTATTAATAATTTTTTATTAATAATTTTTCATATCATTACAAAAGCTATATCGATATCGTGTTAATAATATCGATATCGTATTCATAATATCGATATGGCGATATTTCAAAGATATAAATATCTATATTAAAATATCGATATTTCGGCGGCTAATATCGATATTTCGATAATATCGATAAATATCGCTCATCCCTATTACAGGGTGGTGTGTTAAAGTCAAATGATTAACGTTTTCTTCGAAAAAATTAAGGAATACCCATAACAAATGCATTTTTTTCATGTTATTGTAACAAGTCTAGTTTTAAATGTGCTTGTGGTCGATATTGCAGTTATTTGCGCTACCAACAATAAATATCCGATGCCACAACTAGCCTATTTGTCATTATAGTACTTGAAAATATCGTACAAGGTCTGATTTTTCACCGTTTTTAGTAATATGCTCATATAAAAAAAAAGTGACATGATTTTTTTTTTTATTTTTATAGCTGCCATAAAGTCATCTACTACCCACTTACCGTTGGACGTTTAATTTAGGGAAACCCTGTATATAAATCTTCTGTTCGTGTGTTTGATTTGAACTCTTAAACGGCTGGCCGGATTTTGATGATTTATGGCTGTTTCGATGGATATGAGAATGGTTTATATTAGTGATTAGAGCAGGTAGGAAGCGCTGCAATCGATTTTAATGAGAATTCCTTTTACTATTTTTTTTAGATTTTAACAGAACAACGTATATTGGATCAGCTAGCCTACATTACTTCCTGATAATTAATTTTTTCATTGGTGAAAGAATTATTGTAATTGGTTTAGTGGATAAGGCGTGAAAACGTAACAAACAAACTTACTTTCGTATTTATAATACTAGTAAGGATAAACGCATTTAATTTTTGGAACCATTTGAAAAAAAAAAGGGATGTTTTAATAAATTAAAGACTTACAAATAAAATAAATAGAGATTTTACATTTCAAGCATAGAATAGCCAACCTTTGTTTGCATCGTAGTTTAAATCACATGCCTTCATCGAAAAGATGATAGTAAGATCGATTATTGACTGTCTGATGTGATTTAGCATACTAACAATATTTGCCCGGCCATCGCACACTTTTTCACCGCCTGGCGCATCGACGCCCGCCGAGACGTCATTGAACGTTGGGCAGTCCGGCTGGAGAGGCCTCGGTCCAGGTTGCGAACCGTGGAGGCCTTCCGGCCGGTGCTGATGCAGTGGTTGGAGAGGCGGCACGGGGTGCTCTCCTTCCGACTGGTGCAGGTTTTGACGGGGCATGGGTGCTCCGCCAAATACCTGCACAAGGTCGTTAGGAGGGAGAGTACACCGTCCTGCCACCACTGCGATTGCGACGAGGACACGGCGCGCCATACGCCCGAGGCCTGCGCGGCTTGGGCAGTGCAGCGCTGTGAACTCGTCGCAATCATCGGTGCAGACCTGACGCTGCCGGATATCGCTAGGGCGATGGTCGACAGCGTCGGAAATTGGGACGCGGTCGCAGCCTTCTGCGAGACAGTGATCTCGCGGAAGGAGGCGGCGGATCGCCTGCGCGAGGAGCGCAGCCTCAATGAGGAGCTCCACCGCCGGCGACTGAGGCGGCGTAGGGCCAACTACCTGCGGCTCATGCCGCCCTAGCCGAGGCCGCGGGTGACGTGACCGGGGATTAGTCCGTCACCCGCCGAGAGGCCGACCGCGTGAGGAAAGACCGACGTCCTCCTCGAGGGGGGGACGTCGGTCGATGGGAGGGTACCACAATAGGGAGTATTCCGTCGGGCCGACCACTGATGTCAAGTAACCCTGCTCCGGTGGTCGGCCCAACGACGAATGCGACGTAGTTTTCGGGTGGGTTGCGGGAGTTGCGTGCTTAAGCCCCTCTGTCGCTCCGGACGGAGTGGTGCATGGCGCGCCGACCGCAGCCCACCCACAAAAAAAAAATACTAACAATATTACACACATATACACACGAGAATACAATTTACCGCCTCTTCTCTTGCCCGTGGATGTCGTAAAAGACGACTAAGGCATATAATATGCATATAACATCTTTGCAAGAGAAGGAAATCTCGAAATAAAACCTTATGCCAATACGTTTGACCAGCATAGTGTAGTAGGCCAATTTCCTTTCGATAATGGGGAAGGCCCGAGCCCAACAGTGGGATATATATGGGCTGAGATGATGACGATGATAATATGTACACACGTAGGCGTAATAGTTCCAGTAAAATTGTAAGAAATGTAATAGTGTCATAGAAAATTATTTGCCAACTGTTTTATCATTCTGTGTATCGCTATGCTTGTATAACTAATCTAACGGTTTCATAATGTGTCTGATATCCCTATCTTTTCTAGTCTAGTTTTGTAAGAAATTTCAACATTCTAAACTGGAGTAAACTATCTGCTGCCGTTTCCCGAACGCTACGATATGTTCTTTTTAAATCAAGGTTTAAGAAGTTTCTTTACGATAGGTAGCGGCCTAGTTGTGCTAATATTGCATATGCAATATTGCATGAACGGTAATATATATCATCACGTGTATTGCTTGCTCGTTTGCTAACATAAGCAATAAAAAAAATATTATTATATTTATATTTCGTCTTATTTATGTTCTTCCTTCTTCTTCTTATACTGGCAATAAATATGTACCAAAAATGTGGGTCAAAACTCAATAACTAATTTTTTGTAGCGAGTAGATAATTTCGCAACGGCGATCGGCATCTCAGTAGCGAACGTCGAAGGGAGAGGGTACTTGGGTATTCCGTCGGGTCGACCACTGAACTCAAGAAGCTCTGTAACGGTGGTCGACCCAACGAAAAAAGCGACGTGCTATACGGGTGGATTACGGGTGTGCGTGCTTACGCCCCTCTGTCGCCCCGGACGGAGTGGAACGAGGAGTGCGCCGACCGTAAAAAAAATGGAGCGGGTAGATAATTATAAAATTCTGTAATAACGACATGTTTGGACGTCAGACATCTTAGTCCGCCCGTGACCATGAATGCTGTAAAGTGTCCGAAACGTCGAGCAATTATAAATCAAATACACGCGCAATAAAATCCGTAAAAGTAGTTTTATTTACAATGTATAATACTCGCCTAAACCTCAGAAATCATTATATTTTTCGTCTACTGAAGAGCACTCATGGATTAATCCATCCAGAAGAGAATGCCATAATCGCTACATTTGATCGTCGATATCATAATCGCACCTTTATTCCAATACCGTCACTATCCTAAATAAGCAAATTATACAGGCGAGCTATTTAAAGATTTATGACAAATATTAACTAGGTAATATAAATAAGAGTATATTAGCGTTTCAGGAATAATAGTTATTTTTTTATTTTTATTAACAATTATTATTCCTATTAAAACATTTTTCATTTTAATTATTAGATATTAATTAGTTGATATAAATAATTTAAAATATTAGTGACGTACCCATTTTTGAAAAAAAGTAAAAAGTTAAGTGTAATAAATTAAAGCAATGTGTAAATTCAGTGCTCAGCAAATAGATGGCATTAAAGACAATTTTTCGAAAAATTTTGTTAAGTGACGGTATTGGATTAAAGGTGCGTATAATGGACCATTTACCTGGGATTTAGTAGTATTTACCTGGCTGATAAAGCAACGTTCTAAAATAATATGTTTAAATCGAATTTTTGTTGCCAAATTTTACTTTTTTATATTCAAGGTTGCAAACTTTTACGTCTTTAGCATTTAATTCTAAAAATAAAAAATACTTTCTAAAGTTATCGAAGATGTGCCACTGAGTAAGTTTAAAAAAGTTATCAAGAAAAGACTTTAGGGGAAAGTTTTTATAAGAGGTTGGACCGTCTTGATTATTATCGATTGGTTTTAAAGAGCACCTAATTTAGCAGTCTCTTTAGATTGTTAGAACTAAACGGTTGCAGTCTTACGGGTATTTTCACAAAACAGTTTTTTATGTTATTCATCTCAGCTCATACATGTCCCACTGTTGGGCTTGGGCTTCCTCCATAATGGGAGGGTAATTAACCTATACCACACTAGTCAAACGTGTTGCTATAGTGTTTTGTTTCGAGTTTTCCTTCTCTTGCATAGATATTATATGCATATTTAATCCTGTAGTCGTCTTTTATGACACCCGCGGGCAAGAGAGGGGATGGTGAATTGTATTCTTACTCCATCATCATCATCATCATCATCATTACAGCTCATATACGTCCCACTGTTGGGTTTGAGCCTCCTCCACAATAGGAGGGAAATTGACCTTACTATACCATGTTGGTCAGACAGGTTGGTATAGGGTTTAGTTTCGAGTTTTCCTTCTCTTGAGATGTTATATGCGTATTATATCCCTTAGTCGTCTTTTAAGATATCCAGGGGCAAGATAGGGAGTGATGAATTGTATTCTTACTCTGTCACCACACGGAAGTTATAGTAATTTTAAAACTTTTGCTTTGCGTAATTTAAATTTTTCTTATATTAAATGTTTTGACTGTGCAATGCTTCTGTGAATTTTTTTAATCAAGCACATGCCTTTTGACAAAGAAATAAAATTTTCCTGGCAGAATTATGATGACCTTTTTTTTAGAAATTCTGGAGTCGTATCATATAATATAGGAGTAAATCCCGGTAGTAGTGAGTGCTTTTCTCGGCGGGCGCAGGAATATGATGAGTTTTTTTTTTTAGGACGTCGAGTGCTCATTATTTTATTACGTGAGCTATCATCGATAATCAATTCCGTTATCATCGATGTTACGATGTTTTGCCTATAATAACATCGATGTTAAAACATCCATGTTTTCCCTGTCAATATCGATGAACATCGAACATGGATGTTCATCGATCATTCCCAGGACCGATCCGACTAGAAATTTTCGCATTATGTTTTGAAATATATCTTGTTTCAAGAGCCATTGGGATTATTAAAGATTTTCATTAAAGTGTAACTACTTAATTACAAATCTAAAACAAAACGAACAACAAATAAACCTACACCTCATCATTATAATCTCAACTCATATACGTTTTATAGTCGGTCGCTAAAAAGAAGAGAAATTGACTTATTATACCACGAGTTAGTATAGAGTTTTATTTCGAGTTTTCCTTCTTTTGCATATAATATATATAGTATAAATATATATAGTATACATTCATAACATATCACTTGGTTATATTTTGCAATATCCACGGGCAAGGTAGAAAGTGGTAGATTGTATTCTTATAACGTCTCTACACGTAATGGTTAATATTTTATATAAATCTCTATGATAACGACTTGTTGGACGTGAGATATCTTAGTCCCCCCGTGACCATGAACGCTGTAAATTGTTCGACACGTCGGGCAATCAAACAAAATCGAATACAAACGCGATAAAAATCGTAAAGAAAGTTTTTTTTACAATGTCACAACGCTAATTTTAGTGATCACTCTATTCCGCTATGAGGATACAACTAAGAAAAAGAACAAGATATTATCTAATGCAAATGAAAATCGGTTCTATGTGATGACCGAATAAAAATGTTGTCCTCATGGATATCGTAAAAGACGACTTAGAGATATATGTATATGCAGACAACGTCTATGTTATGCCGTTTGACCAGCGTTGTATAGCTCAATTTCCCTTATGGAGGCGTCTCGAACCCAACAGTGGAACGTATATCGGCTACAATGATAAATATAAATCTCTTCTTCTTATTTAATGGCAATGAGCTACAATAATATGAGCTATTGGTGCCAGTGTCGAGTTATTATATTGATTATTATTATTCACGTCTTCAGTCTTCGTCTTTCAGTCAGTCGTTAGCATGATTTGGTGCTGATAACAAAGTCATGCCTTCTCTGGGAATTTTGGCAGAATGTCAAAATGCACGCAATTCACTATTATATCATATTCACTACATTTCAGAATTTTATCCGCATTATATTACATAAAATATCAGCAAATTTATTAAATATAACACTATAAAATACTAAAGCAATGAATAAAATTTAAAAGCGCTACATTGCATTTTGGCATTCTGGTTAAAAGTCAATATAAATCTCCTTCTTTTTGTTTAATGGAAATGAGCTACAATGATATAAGCTATTGGTGCCAAAATATAAATCTCATCAGCTTATATACAATACAGTCACCTGTCAAACGTGACGACTAAGATATTATACCCTGTTTGTGAGCAGGCCTTTATCAAACAATAAATGTTGATACACCAATGCGTAGATGAATAAGAAATGGTAAATTATAATATAATATTATATTGACTGGCCTAACAAGTATTAACTTGAAAATAATATTTCTTTATTGCAAAAGTCACATTAAAAATGTATTACCTATATTCTGTTTAAAAATGAGGCTTACAGTGTATTGAAAACTTAACCCACTCTAAACTAGTCTTAACTACTTAAGTCTCTGTGTATAAAAAATATTTCGCCTTAAAAACATGAAGTTGTAAACTTATTTAGAGACTGGTGTTCAAAACCATTCACTTAGGGATACAATTTAAGAATATAAGCTAATTTTAATAAATGCTTTTGAGTTTGGTACAATTTTAAGTTATATCGCATAGAGGAAGTCCCTTGAACACTTTTTATAAAACATCAATAATTAAAAAAAAAAAACTAGAAGTACAATTAATAACTTAATCATTAACATGAATATGAATAAATAGAGACTCCGTGCGGTGTCGGTCGGAATAAGAATACAATTCAACCCCCCCGTCGTCGTGCCAACACGTCTGACCAACGTGGTATAATAGGACAATTTTCCTCCCATAGCGGAGGAGGCCCGAGCCCAACACTGGGCTGTACATAGGTATATGGACTGAAATGATCATAATGAAGTGCCTTATAAAATTTAAGCACTATTACTTTTATTTCAGTGTTGCTATACCACAAAGTAAGGCGGCAGCTTAATGTAAATACATATAATGTTATAACTAAACTCAATTTTATTATCTGTGTGGTGACTGAATAAGAATACAATTCACCACTCCCTATCTTGTCGTCGATGTCGTAAAAGACGGCTAAGGGATATTAAACAAAACCCTATTCCAGCACGTCTGACCAGCGTGGATTAGTAGATCAATTCCCTTCTCATTATAAAAGAGTACTGAGCCCAACATTGGAACGTGTATAAGCTGAGATGATGTTCATCATCATCATCGTTGAGCTCATAAGTAATCTCCGTTAGGCTTAAGACTCCTCCACAAAAGGAATGCAGTTGATTTAGTGTATAGGGTTAATTAAACGAGTTAGTATAAGATAATTAATACGAGTATTTTTTATCTTGCTTAGATGTTACTTGCATAACACATCCCTTAATCGTCTTTTAAGTCATTCACGGACGAAAAAGGAAATGGTGATTTGTATATTTGATTGATTTGTTCTTATACTCAAACTATCACCATAAAGAGTTCTTATACTGTCACTGAAAGATATTATAACTTTATCACCATCATCTCGGCTCATATACGTCCCACTGCTGTGCTCGAGCCTCCTCCGCAATCTCATTGCTGCTGGTCAGACAGGTTGACATAGGGTTTTATTTCAAGTTTTCCTCCTCTTGCATAGCTATGCGTATTATATCCCTTAGTCGTCTTTTATGAGACCAACGGGCAAGATAGGGAGTAGTGAATTGTATTCTTACTCCGTCAACTTAAATTTGTTTAAAGGCGGTTAAAAATAATCCAACAAAAGAATCCGGTTATACGTTGTTAATTTTATCCTTCAATTCGCATCGTCCCTATTTAGGTGAATAGCTAATATTTCACTTCTATATAATATTAATATTTCAAGAAATTTTCTTTGAAAACAAAGGCTATATTAATATCAACACCGTTTAAAATTAATGCCCGCAGCCATTTAGAACGGACAATATTTAGGTAAATTACTGAAGCAATATTTGATATATTGCTGTAATAATTTAATAAATATAAAATTTAACCAGAAAAAGCATCTAAATAATATTTATATCATGTACTCGTATTTACCCGTGCGGTGACTGATTGAGAATATAACATGCCGTCATCCCTTAGAATAATAACGTATAGAAGGATAGTGTCAGTACTTCGAGCGAAGAAAAACATGAAGCCAAAAATACTACATGTGCCCAGGCTATTACTCACGTACACCACTATACAAATTGTAAAATCAAAATTTGTTTTTATTAAAATAAATCGTCGAAATACTTTTAAAAGTAATGTTAAAAACTTTTTTATGTTTTTCAAATGTGTTGTGACACCATTTGAATGCACAAGCGTCATAATTACCTATTTATTTTTTAAGAGTTGCGTACGTACGTGCAATATCTACAGTGATCTTGTACACTACGGAACGATCTGGCGTAAGCTCCATTAGGCTCCAATTTAAATGCTTAATTGTTTGTGCGCGGACTTACTTTCTATACGTTATTATTCTAAGCGTCATCCTTTATTTTTGTGGGCGTCGTATGAAACGGATGAGACATCAGCAGGCAATTGAGCACCATCACTCTTCTGGTACTTCCGTGTGGTGACGTATTAAAATACAATTCACTACCCTCGCGCCTGTCCGTAAATGTCGGAAAAGAGGACCAAAGGTAATTTACAGGCACCAGAGAAGGAAAACTTGACATAAAACCCTATACCAATACGATCAGCGTGGTATAGTAGGTGAATTTCCCTTCTGCAGTGGTAGTGGGTGGAAGTCCAACAGCGGTACGCATATACGCTGAGTTGATGACAAAATGACTCTTCTGGTAAACTTATGCCACCATCAGCAAGTACCAGGTCCGTAAAAATCAACTAACCAACTGACCCAATAGAGCAGCGCCTGTACTGAATGAAACAAAAAAGGAATATAAAATTTCTTAAAATCAATTCAAATGCTACGGGGTCCACTTTTCAATCTAAACTATTCTTTCACCATCATCATCTCAACCCATATACGTCCCACTGTAGGGCTCGGGCCTCCTCCATAATGAAAGGTTAATTGACCTACTATACACGCTGGTCAGACGTGTTGATATAGGGTTTTATTTCGAGTTTTCCTTCTCTCGCATAGATGTTATATGCGTTTTATATCCCTTAGTCGTCTCGTACGATCACCCACGGGTAAGATAGGGGGTGGTGAATTGTATTCTTACTCCATCACCACACGGAAGAACTACTCTTTAATTATTCTATTAGAACAATCATTTAATCCACTTGAATACACCCACAAAAAATCGCCATTTCTAGGCAACCATAAAGATTAATAATTATAAGTAGTGATAAGTGTTTATATACAAATACAGCCTATATACAGTTATACACCCACATATACACAAATACACTATAAATAAATCATTAATTTAAAAGTATAAAATAAATAAAATATCATAGAATAGCACTAAATACTAAACTCAATTGCATTTTTGCTGTATTGTAATTTGTAAAATTGATTAGTTTTAGGCAATGAAAAAGATTTTAAGTTAATAAGTTATCTATCTAGATATAATAGTAATCACAAATTAAGTCAATTAAAATAATAACGCCCCAAACAAAAAATGCAAATGGCATATATAATTCTGTTTCGGAGTTTCTTTTGTAGTGGCTTTCATCTAAAAGTTTATTCGGGCATTGGTAAACAAGGATATCGTGTTCGGTGTTCGTCAAGCGATGTGGCCTGTCCATTACCACTTTAGCGTGCTAATTATTCATGCTATGTCGGTTACACCCGTACTTCTACGGATTTTTGTATTTCGGATTGTATCTTGCAGAGAAATCTCGCTGAGCGACTTGGTGCTTGATTATGAGGCCATTTTGGGGCCACGTTACAGTTAATGCCTTAAAATAAAGCGACAAATTCACACATATTTTAGGTTCTTCTTCCACTGTAGTGATATTATCTGCTAACATCTCTAAATGCTATTTTACGAAACCCTCTTGAAAGGAAAGTGAGTTATATTGATCATCCGTCACCACACGAAAAATAGTGTTTTAAGTATAGCACAAAAAGCGTTTGGACAGTGACGTCAATAAAACTCGTTTAGGTCATTACGGGCAATAACGGGCAAAAACGGATAATAACAATAGATTAGTGATATTATGTAAACATATATTAATATAATGGAATTAATAATTATTAACCTTGGCTGAGCCTAATGACATAAAGGTAAAAAATGTGATCCCAAGTGCTTTGAGTAGCTACATAATTGTATTGTGGTACTATATATAACGTAAGGAGGGATTTATTTTATTGCAAACTACGGTAGACAAACTAATAGTCCTCTGTTGGTAAGCAGTAATAGCCGTTTAAGATCACAGCAATAAAGGGTACAATGCCCAGCAGAGAACTGGGGACAGAAATCTATTCTCACGCACATAGGTATGTATACTATATACGATAATACATTAATCCACATATATATATATATAGATTCTTTAGCTGAGGGTTGCGTAGTTTTAATAGATTGTCAACATTATTTGCAGGCAATCAATAGTAGGTTCCAACCTTAAAGTTTACAACTGTAGGTACTGTGTAGTTAATTTATCTAAACTAAGTAAAATTTTCGTGTGGTGACGGAGTATGAATACAATTCACCACTCCCTATCTTGCCCGTGGATGTCGTAAAAGACGACTAAGGGATATAATATGCACATAACATCTGTGCAAGAGAAGGAAAACTCTAAATTAAACCCTGTTTGACCAGCATGGTATAGTGGGTTGGATTCACTCCCATTGTGGAGGAGGCTCGAGCCCAACAGTGGGACGTATGTGGGCTGTGATGTTGATGATGAATTAAAATTACATGAGGTAATGTTGTTATCTTCACCTTTCATTTTATTTTCTATTATCATTTCGTATTAGTGCTTATACTTACACTATAGAATAGAAAATACAATATTTTTAACAAACTCCTCTTTGTGGTTTTGAGAGATCTATTTATTCTGTTATAATAAAATTTTTTTAATGCGTTAATAATACAAATACAATTCATTTATATTCTAAAATACCCACTGAAAATAATCGCCACAATCTAAAATAGAATCGTCATCTCATTATCTCGGCTCACATAAGACCCGCTGCTACGCTCGAGCTTTCCAAAATATGAGGGTAAATTGACCTACTACACAACGCCGGTCAAAAGTATTGATATAGAATTGCATTTTGAGTTTTTCTTCTCTTATACAGTTGTTATATGCATATTATACCTCGTAGTAGTTTTTAAATATATCTAAAATAGAATATCTATATATTTAAAAGAAAGTCGTGTTAGTTACACTATTTATAACTCAAGAACAGCTGCATCGATTTGGCTGTAAATTGGTAGGGAGCTTAGATCCCGGAAGCGGACATAGCGGACACGGATACTTTTTATCCCGTTCGATCGTGTTTCCGTGTGACGTAACATAAAACGTCAAAGAGAGAGAAAGAGAAGTCATTATGAAACGTGGCATAACAAAAATGCATCTGACATGTAATAACAAAACGCAAATGATAGCTATAGACAGACTATATTTTCGGAAATTTAGAAAATATATTTAGGTACGTAAAAAATTATGGCGATACGAAGTTCGCTCGGTCAGCCGGTTAGAGACTTCTAATAAATTATAGCTACACTTATGTTAGTAAAACATCAATAGGTACTCTTATTTTTTTACATTTTATAAAGATACAATACATTGTGATTTATTTGAATAGTTATATAAATAAATCAGAATGTATATTAGTATATATATACATAAATTCAACTATCAGTACAACACCAACTTAAATCAATGCCATGACGAAACAAACTGGAGCTTATCGATACAGAATCGCCTTTACCGTTACTAATCAAACCGCTATGATATTCATTCAAAAACTTCCGCGTTTTGTTCCATAAATGTCAAACTCAGTATCATTTATATATATTAATTGTCCTTATATCTGATATCAGAGATTCATCCTGAGGGTTATAGTGATGATACATCATTTTCATAGGCATATCTTTCTTTTTCAGTAGGGTTAGTCACTTCGACTGCTTCATTTCTTCTGTGGATTATATACAGCGCTCTGAAAAAATACAATATATGATCACTATTTTTCGTGTGGTGACGGAGTAAAATACAATTCATCACTCCCAACAATTCATCTTGCCCGTGAAAGTCGTAAAAAACGACTATGGCATATAATATGCACATAACATCCTTGCAAGAGAAGGAAAACTCGAAATGAAACCCTATATCAACATGTCTGACCTGCATGGTATAGTAGGCCAAATTCCCTCCCATTGTGGAGGAGGCCCGAGCCCAACAGTGGGATGATATGTGGCCTGCGATTATGATGATGATGAAACATCAGAAATCAAAATGTACAAAACCGGCCGCTTATTGCTCATGAAGTATTTAGGTATATAGACCTAAATACTTCAAGATCGTGAATATGTTCCGAAGTGAGGGACAGATGTAGACTTTATGTCAAACTTACTGACAGTTAATCTCCATGCAAAGTAAGCTAAGCTTAGAATATTAAAATAACTAAAGGGAACTGTGTCATACACCTGATATTTGAGAAATATATTAACCTCTATGCGAGTTGATTAACGTATGTATGTACTGTAAATACACTTTTGGCTTTTGAATATCGTTTCATTAAATCAATTTTATGATTTACCTTATGCCCTTGACTTTGTCTGCGTGGAACAGTTACTTTTAGCTAATGCTAACTTTAACCCACGACTTTGTTTAGGTAAAAGGTGAAAATATTTCTAAATGATACAATTCTGTCACACATGATTTTTGCGAAACTAAACCGTTTATGTAGTACAAGCAGCGGAAGCTCTCAAAAGGGAAAACCCGATTCTGAAACAATTTTTATTTTTGCTCCGCTCTTATTGGTCTTAGCGTGATAATATAGCCTTCCTCGATAAATGGGCTATCTAATACTGAACGAATTTTTCAAATCGGACCAATAGTTCATGAAATTAGCGCGTTCAAAGAAACAAACTCTGCCGATTTGTATATTAGTATAGAAGATAAGTTTCTTCAAATAAAGGTAGATTACCAACTTCTTCTCAGCTCATATACCCCCCTCTTGGATCAAGATCTCCTCCATAATTGAAGGAAAATCAACTTTTTTTTTTTTTGGGCTGGGTTGCGGTCAACGCGCTCCTCGTACCACTCCGTCCGGGGCGACAGAGGGGCGTATAGTACGCAACACCCGCAACCCACCCGTACACCACGTCGCCTTCGTCGTTGGGCCGACCACCGGAGCAGGGTTACTTGTCATCAGTGGTCGGCCCGACGGAATACCCCCTACGTGGGGTACCCTCCCATCGACCGACGTCCCCCCCCTCGGGGAGGACGTCGGTCTTTCCTCACGCGGTCGCCCTCAATCCTCGCGGACGGACTAATCCCCGGTCACGTCACCTGCGGAAGGAAAATTCACCTATACCACGCAGGTTAGACGCCTTTGTATAATAGGCTTTTTTGCGAGTTCTCCTTTTCTTGCATATTTAGGAATTATCATCATCATCACCATAATCGCAGCCCACATAAGTCCCACTGTTGGGTTCGGGCCCCTCTCACAATGGGAGGGAATTTGACCTACTATACCATGCTGGTTAAACATATTGGTATAGCATTTCATTCCGAGTTTTCCTTTTTTTGCATAGATGTTATGTGCATATCATAACCCTTAGTCATCTTTTGCGACATCCACGGGCAAAATAGGGAGCGGTGAATTGTATTCTTATTTCGTCATCACACGGAACAAGAATTAAAGCACAATCTGAACGGCTGAGATCTGTATTAAATATCGACAAAATAAATCCTAATAAAAGTCTTCTTGTGATTCTAGATTAGTTGATGAAAAATGTTTCAAACAATATCTTATGTACTACCAAAGTATATTTTTACAGCTGTTATAAGATTTTTTATATATATATATTTTGTATTAATAATAGTGACATAACGAAACGTATGACACTAAAAAAACTAATTTAAAGTGCCCGTGAGATCAGTCTTTGACCCAGTATCATAGATAGTTATGTAGTTAATATATTTTTAATATACAGACTGATGTTTTAAACGTAAATATACAGAATACACAGAAAATGATCATCAAATTCTATCATCATCGCAGTTTCCACAGCACCTATTACACCCCACTGGGCCTCCTTCGCATTGGGAAGAAAATAGACCTACTATAGTAAGTCTATTTTCTTTCCAATGCGAAGGAGGCCAACGGCTTGGTATACCAAGCTGGTCGAAGGGGTAGGTATTGACTTTATTTTGAGTTTTTTTTCTCTTGCATGGTGGTTATAAGCATAAGATATCCCTTAGTCGCCTTTTACAGTACCCACGGCAAGATAGGGGGTGGTGAATTGTATTCTTACTCAGTCACAATATGAAATTCAATGTTTATATATATTTATAGACATAAATACATGTATAAATATGAGGATATATAATTATGTACATTTGTAGAAATTTGAGTGAATAATAAATGTATATGTATATAGATATATGTACCTATATAAATAGCTATTTAACCATCAGAACTTCTCTACAATGCCACGGCAATTGGCTTACTATTCCACGCTGGTCAGAATTTTCCATTTTACTTATTACCTACAACCTGTATAACTAAGTTTAAATTGCTGACAAAGTGATTTGTTAACCACAGAACAAGTCAAATTCCGTCATGCATACCTACTTATTATATGACCATGAAACTACCTCGACCTCTGTGACCGAGTAAGAATGTCCGTTTTTAAAACTCAATCAATAATATGTTCTTTTCAATATGTCTGTCAAGAAAACTAAGCTGACATTTTAATTTTATATATGGTACTAGCCGACCCAGCGAACTCCGTATCGTCTTTTTTTTTTTTTGGTAAGCTATGTTCTGGACACACCCCGCCCTAACGGTCTGGGACGACTGATGAGCGGCGCGCGACCCCATAACACACCGTATTAGCGATGGGGAGGGCATCGCCATTGGGCCGACCATCGGTGCGCGGCGAACCTTGACATCCGTGGCCGGCCCGGTGGTTTATCCTTTCGGGTACCTGCCATTCGGGACGCCGCCGCCGGGTCAGCTAGCAAGATAAAAACAGGAAAAAAAGAGTTAATAAGTCATCAATTACATTATGTCATAAAATAAAAAATATAAAACATCTACAATTTTGTGTTTGACATCAATATATGTACGATACTAATGTCACTCAAATGTTTTGCCTTCCCGGAACCTCTCCACTAACACTTGAACTTTATTGTATGGTATTAAAGTTCAAATTGAATTTTAAGTATTATTACGAATCGTTTGTATGGGAGAATAGATGGGTGTTGATTTTACATCTTTTTAGGCAGATTTTGAAATTTTCTCTGCGTAAGAACCATCCTTGTACTTCAAGGAAAATTCTAAAAAAAGAATTAGCGGAATCGGTCCAGCCGTTTTGAAGTTATGCGCGTACATACATTTCATGGAGGCGGAAATGCTCGCCGAGTTGTATCGGCGGGTGTCGGGGGTGCGCGGGGAGGGCGGTGTGATCTCGTCAAGGGATCTCACCGCCTGGCGCGTCGACGCCCGCCGAGACGTCATTGCCCGTTGGGCAGTCCGGCTGGAGAGGCCTCGGTTCGGGGTGCGAACCGTGGAGGCCTTCCGGCCGGTGCTGATGCAGTGGTTGGAGAGGCGGCACGGGGTGCTCTCCTTCCGACTAGTGCAGGTGTTGACGGGGCACGGGAGCTTCGCCAAATACCTGCACAGGGTCGTGAGGAGGGAGAGTACACCGTCCTGCCACCACTGCGATTGCGACGAGGACACGGCGCGCCACACGCTCGAGGCCTGCGCGGCTTGGGCAGTGCAGCGCCGTGAACTCGTCGCAATCATCGGTGCCGACCTGACGCTGCCGGCCATCGCTAGGGCGATGGTCGACAGCGTCAGGAACTGGGACGCGGTCGCAGCCTTCTGCGAGACTGTGATCTCGCAGAAGGAGGCGGCGGATCGTCTGCGCGTGGAGCGCAGCCTCGATGAGGAGATCCGCCGCCGGCGACTGGGGCGACGCAGGCGCAACTATCTGCGCCTCATGCCGCCCTAGCCGAGGCCGCGGGTGACGTGACCGGGGATTAGTCCGTCACCCGCCGAGAGGCCGACCGCGTGAGGAAAGACCGACGTCCTCCCCGAGGGGGGGACGTCGGTCGATGGGAGGGTACCCCGCGTAGGGAGTATTCCGTCGGGCCGACCACTGACGACAAGTAAACCTGCTCCGGTGGTCGGCCCAATGACAAAGGCGAGGTGGTTTTCGGGTGGGTTGCGGGAGTTGCGTGCTTAAGCCCCTCTGTCGCCCCGGACGGAGTGGTGCGGAGGCGGGCCGACCGCGACCCACCCAAAAAAAAAAAAAAAAAGTACATACATTTCGCAGATTCATTTTTATATTTAGAAGACTATAAGATTAAGAACACTTTCAGACTTCCTAAAAAAAAAAAAGTCCATCACATATTTACTCTCCAGATGTCCTACAAAAAAAGCTCCCGTTGAAAAGAGATCGAAAGGTCGACTTACTTGGCTCGATCGATACTTTTTGTCTACAACATTAATACTTACATTTTTAATACCGCGATATCTTTTAAATTAAATGTCCGAATTTAATGTTTCAAAAAGTTTTATAAAGGTATTGAATCCGTCTTGAATATGAAGTAATTTATTTTAATAAGGAATAATACCAAGGTACAAAATAAAGAGTTTTAAGCGACGGCATTTTAATCATTAAAAAAAAAAAAAAATACACCTATTGTGAGATACCTACAATAGTTAGACATATGGTGTTTCTATATTATTTGTAGACAATTATATGCTCTGTAAAGTTGTAGTACATTGTTTTGTTCTATAATCAATAGTTTTCGCAGCCCACGCGATGTAAGGATTTTTTCGGGTAATTTTTTTACACCGTGGGTTACATTATTGGACTTTTAGTACGGATCTCTAATTTTTTTGAAAATATAATATAGCTTATAGCCTTCCTCTATTAATGGACTATCCAACATTGAAAGAATTTTTCAAATCGGACCAGCGGTTCCTGAGATTAGCGCGTTCAAACAAACAAACAAACAAACTCTTCAGCTTTATAATATTAAGTATAGATTACATCATTATTGTCTTGTCATTATCCTAATTTATATCATTTCAGCTTATGTAAATATCACGGTTTGAGCTTTCTCCATAAAGGAGGGCAATTAGCGTACTATATCATCATCCCTGCCTATAAATGTCCTACTGTTGGGCTCAGGCCCCCTCCATAAAGTGAGAGGCATTCATTCTACTATTCCACGTTGGTCAGACGTGATGAAATAGGGTTTGGTTTCTAGTTTTCTTTCTCTTGCACAGATCTTATACGCTTATTATATCCCTTGGTCGTCTTTTACGACATTCACGGGCATAAGAGGGGGTGGTGAATATTATTCTTACTCCGCCACCACATGGACAATCCAGCGCCACACGGAGAAATGTTATATAAACTGATAATATTATTTGATTATTATCTAAACTCATATATACGTCCTATTACTGGGACCGAACTTTTTTCGCAATAGGTGGGTAATTGAACTACTGTACCGCACTGGTCTGACGAGTTGGTATAGGGCTTTATTTTAATTTTATTTTCTCTTATATACATGTTATCTACGTATTATAATCCCTTAGTTGTTTTTTACGACATCCATGGGCAAGAACAAGGGTGGTTAATTGTATTTTTACTCCGTCACCACAAGTAATAATGATATGTTTTAACAGTGGTGGAATCAACCACCGTTACACGGTATTTTTTCATCAAATAAACCCTTAAACTTTATAATAATACTAGCTGACGCAACAGACGTTGTTCTATTCAAATAAAATAAAAGGAATTCTCTTTGAAATCGACAGCAGCGCGCCACTCATCGAGTCCAATTGTGAATACAAACCATTCTCGAATACCCTTGAATACACAAAAAATTTTATCAACATCGGTCCAGCCGTTTAGGAGGAGTTCAATGACATACACACGTATGCAAGAAATATATATACATATAAAGACTAAAAGAACCAACAGACGTTGTTCTGTTCAACTAAAAGAAAAGGAATTCTCAGCAGCGCCACCTACCGGGTCCAATTGTGAATCTAAACCATCCTCGAATCCCCTTGTATACATACAAACAATTTCATCAACATCGTTTCAGCCGTTTAGGAGGAGTTCGGTGACATACACACGTACACAAGAAATTTGTATATAAGATGTATAACGGGTCTTCAAATACAGCAATGATATATACAAAACAATGACGTATTGATTCCGGAAAATTACGTCACAAGTCTCGAGGCCGAATTTAAGGCCTTTAACTTTCATAATCAAACATATTTAATATGCATATCATATTTAAAACAGTGAAGTGGATAGAACCTAGAATATGCATGTCTTGTCTGTGTGGTGACGGAGTAAGAATACAATTCACCACTCCCTATCTTGCCCGTGGATGTCGTAAAAGACGACTAAGGGATGCACATAACATCTGTGCAAGAGAAGGAAAACTCGCAATGAAACCCTATACCAACACGTCTGACCAGCGTGGTATATTAGGTCAATTACCCTTCTGTTATGGAGAAGGCCCGAGCCCAACAGTGGGACGTATATGGGCTGAAATGATGATGACGGTGCATGTCTTGTCCGTGTGGTAACGGAGTAAGAATACAATTCACCACTCCCTATGTTGCTCGTGGATGTTGTAAAAGACGACTAAGAGATGCACATAATATCTGTGCAAGAGAAGGTAAACTCGAAATGAAACCCTATACCAACATGTCTGACCAGCATGGTATAGTAGGGCAATTTCCCTTCCATTGTGGAGGAGACCCGAGCCCAACAGTGGAACGTATATAGGTGTGATAATGATGATGATGCATGTCTATTCATGTCATTTATGTGTGGTGACGAAGTAAGAATACAAACTATCACCCCCTTTCTTTATTATGGGTGATATAAATGTCGATTAAAGGATTATTTATGCATATAACGTCGATATAAGAGAAGGAAAACTGAATATCCTATAGCAGGGATGGCGAACCATTGGCACGCGTGCCATTTAAGGCACACAACGAAATGTTTTAGGCACGCCACTAATCACAAAGCTCATTATGCACTTAGTAAAATATACTGCAGTTTAGAATCTAATCTAATCTTCAACGACAGAAGTCAAATTAATGTTACATAAGTTCAAACTTAAACGTATAATCGAAACGTTGCATTTTTTGTTGTACGAAAATGGTTCGAGTTTCCCCAATCATTACAAAATCAAAATTATTTATGACACGTTTATGACTTTAAACATTACAAAATGGCACGTTGATGCATAAATGTTCGCCACCCCTGCCCTATAGCAACACAGTTGACCAGCGTGGTAGGTAAATTTGCCTCCTATTGTGGAGGAAGCTTGGTAGGTATATACGCTGAAATGATAATACATCACTTCTTAACTTCATTTTTGTTATGCGAGCGAACTCTTTACGGATACTTCATATCGTAGTTGCATATAATAATAAAATATCATCCGCATTCTCATTTACTAATCGAAAATGATTAGTACACGCCAAAATTGAACCCATATTGTAGACGAGTGTGACTTGCGCCTGCACGCGAGTGCGAACTGTTTGGTATAGCGATGGGAATGGATATAAACCCATCCTCTAATGATTTTTCAGTCGGTTTCTACGACTCCGATGCCAAAGTAAAGGGAGTAACATATTGCAATCTTAAACCGTCATGAAACGGTAAACTTTAGACGTAAAAAGTGAAAATAATTGAGCTCATTTGGTACAATTTGCGAATGTAAGAAAATGATTCAATAAAAAGTCTACAAACAGCCATTAAAAACAGATATTACTCACATAAATATAAAGAAAGCCGGTATTGTCATCGTTCCGCCCAATAAATAAACAGCCCCGGGAAGAGTTTTCAATGTATTCACGAATACCGTGCTATAAAAAGGTGTGTATATCACAGGTATTATTGTTTCCACGAATCCAATTAATGAACACATTTTACCTGAAAAAAAAATTATACTTATAAGACTGCACAGATGGCGTAGTGGTTAATGCTAGTGACCTACAGCGCCAGTGTCGGGGGTTCGAATCCCACGCAGGACAACACTTTGTGCGATCCACAAATTGTTGTTCTGAGTCTGGATGTAATTTGTGTCCGTTAATTATATGTGTATGTATTTCTCGCGGAAACGCAATGAGTTTCAAAAATTAAAAAAACTGTACGAATGGCGGCGATGTGGTTCGCGACACGTCACGTCTCGTTTCCGTCGGGGGCGAAAAGTGGCCCACAGATAACCGCTCTGCTACGCTGAATATGTCAAAGATCGTAGCAGGTGGAGGGCAGTGGACTCTGCCTACCCCTATGGGAAAAAGGCGTGAATATATAAAAAAAAAAAAAACTTATAAGTAGTATTACTAATTAATAATTACTAGCAACCCGCCCTGGCTTCGTTTCGGTCTCAGTGGCCTTAATCGCGAAGTGCCTGTTCCCGTGGGAATACCGGGGTAAAACATAGCCTAAGTTACTTCTTTTATAGACAGCTACCTGGTAGTAAAATATTATCAAAATCGGTCCATTCGTTTTGAAGATTACCCAAAACAAACAGACAAAAAAAATTTAAACTGCTTTTTAAACATAGGTATAGATGTAAATAACTGTGTAAGTATGGAAAAAACCCAGTATTTTGACATTACAAACAGACACTTCAACTTTATTTATTTATATAGATATAGATAATTAACCTAAGTTTTCCGTGTAGTGAAGGAGGACTGCAAATAACCACTCCCTATTTTGCCATGGATGTCGTAAAAGACGACTAAGGGATCTAATACGCAAATAACAGATGTTGCATAGATATGCAATAAAAGAAAAATTTGAAATAAATCCCTATGCCAACCTATTTGATCAGCATGGTATATAGTATGTTAAATTTGCCTCCTATTGTGGATGTTTGATGATTGATGGATTGTTTTTTATTTTTTTTTTTTGGGGTGGGTCGCGGTTAACGCACTCCTCGCACCACTCCGTCCGGGGCGACAGAGGGGCGTTAGCATGCATTCGCAACCCACCCGAACACCACGTCGCCTTCGTCGTTGGACCGACCACCAGAGCAGGGAACGACGTCCCCCCCTCTGGGAGGACGTCGGTCTTTCCTCACGCGATCGGCCTCTCAGCAAGTGACGGACTAATTCCCCGGTCACGTCACCCGCGGCCTCGGCTAGGGCGGCATGAGGCGCAGATTGTCGCGCCTACGCCGATTCAGTCGCCGGCGGTGGGTCACTTCGTCGAGGTTGCATTCCTCGCGCGTGCGACCCGCCGTCTCCTTCCGCGAGACTACTGCCTCGCAGAAGGCTGCGGCTGCGTCCCAGTTCCTGACGCTGTCGAGCATCACCCTGGCGATGGTCGGCAGCGTCAGGTCAGCACCGATGATTGCGACGAGTTTACGACGCTGCTCTGCCCAGGCGGCACAAACCTCGAGCGTATGCTGCGCCGTGTCCTCGTCACAATCGCAGTGGTGGCAGGGCGGTGTACTCTCCCACCTAGCGACCGTGTACAGGTATTTGCCGAAGCATCCATGCCCTGTCAAAACCTGCACCAGTCTGAAGGAGAGCACCCCGTGCCGCCATTTTAGTCACTGCACCAGCACCGGCCGGAAGGCCTCTACGGTCCTGACACCGTACCGAAGCCTCTCCAGCCGGACTGCCCAACGGGCAATGACGTCTTGGCGGGCGTCGACACGCCAAGCGGTAAGCTCCCTCAAAGAGACCATACTGCCATCCGCTCGCACCCCCGACATCCGCCAATACAAATCGGCGAGCATTTCTACCTCCAAGTTCCACGGGGAAGTCCTGGCCAACAGGCACGCCACCTCTGTCGCCACCATGCGGTATCTGCGTATGGCCCTGATCCTCTGTGGTCGCCACAGAGTAGCCCTGAGTCGGGCGGTCAGGGATCTCGCCCACACCGGTGCGCCGTATAGGGCCATCGACTGGATGACCCCCGCGTACAGCCGTCGACATGCAGCGCTCGGTCTGCCCACATTCGGCATAAGTCTGGATAGAGCGGACATCACACCGACGAACCGCGGAACGTGCCTGCGGAAATGCTCCCGAAACCACTAATGCCCGTCGAGCACCAGGCCCAAATACTTCATATGGGCCCGGATGCTGATATCAACCGAATTGACGGTGATCGAGACGCCGATGGGAGGGCCCATATAGGGCCTATGGAACAAGAGGGCCTCCGTCTTGTCCAGGGCCACCCTCAACCCCAACGCCTCGATCCGCCTGACGATCTCTTCGGTGCCTAGAGTTGCCAGGCTTGCCGCCTCCTCTAGCGTCCCACCGCGGGCTATGACGAGCGTGTCGTCGGCGTAACAAATCACGCCCAGTCCGGGCGGGAGGCTCCCCCTCAACGCCCAGTCGTAGGCGATGTTCCACAGGGTGGGTCCGAGGACCGACCCCTGTGGGACACCACACGTCATAGGCATTTTCACAACGTCCCCTACTCGCTTGGCGTAGAGGACGCTGCGCCCCTCCAAATAGTCTGCCACTAGCCGCCTAAGGTAAACTGGCACTCCGTGGTATCCGAGCGCCTCCCTGATGTAGCTAAATGGCAGACTATTGAATGCGTTGGCGATCTCCAGGGACACCACCAACAGCACTCCCCCGCCGGTGACATCCTCAGTCGCGACGGCCCTCAGGCGCAACAGAGCCGCGATCGCGAAACCCAAACTGGGCGTCCGACAGATCGGAACCCGTGCCGACGAGGTGACGAGCCCACCAGTGGGACTTAAATGAGCTGAAATGAAGATGATGATCATAGATATAGGTAAAATAGAATATAAATAAATATTGTTTCTCACTAGTATTTTGTTTTATTTTTTAATTTTATTAATTATAAATTTTATTAACATTAGCGTAATAATTATTGATAAAGAATACTGTACGAAAAAAGCCTCATTACAACCCAAACCTTTTTTTTTTGTAGCTATGGTCTGGACATCTCTCGCCCATTCCATCTGAGGCGAAGAAATGATAGCATTTGGTACCATTTCGGCCAACTAATTTTCTTTGCATAATTAATAATATTGGTGTGACCAGAATTAGCAAAAAAAAAATCAAAATAGGATTCATCTATGCGAGATGATGAAAAAATAGCTGCATAGGAGATGAGTGGATGGTGGGAAGGATACAGGACAGATGGTTTGACGGATAGGTAGGCGATAAAACAGAGGATAGTTCATCCATCCGACTTTTTGAAACAAGAACTTAAATATACAAAACATAAAGATAAAAATATAAAGAAACAATCCTTGTATCATAGGCAAGTTAAAAAAATATATAAATGCTAGCTGACCCAACAGACGTTCTTCTGTTCAAATAAAATAAAAGAAATTCTTCTTGAAATCGACAGCAGCGAAATCTAGCGGATCCAATTGTGAATCTAAACCATTCACGAATCCCCTTGAACACACATAAAAATTTCATCAATATCTATCCAGCCGTTTAGGAGGAGTTCAGTGACATACGTACACAAGACATATAATATATACCTTTTTTTTTTTTTTTTGTGTGTGGGTCGCGGTCGGCGCGCCTCCGCACCACTCCGTCCGGGGCGACAGAGGGGCTTAAGCACGCAACTCCCGCGACCCACCCGAAAACCACGTCGCCTTCGTCGTTGGGCCGACCACTGGAGCAGCGTTAACTTGTCGTCAGTGGTCGGCCCGACGGAATACCCCCTGTTGGGGTACCCTCCTATCGACCGACGTCCCCCCCTCGGGGAGGACGTCGGTCTTTCCTCACGCGGTCGGCCTCTCGGCGGGTGACGGACTAATCCCCGGTCACGTCACCCGCGGCCTCGGCTAGGGCGGCATGAGGCGCAGATAGTTGCGCCTGCGCCGCCCCAGTCGCCGGCGGCGGATCTCCTCATCGAGGCTGCGCTCCTCACGCAGGCGATCCGCCGCCTCCTTCCGCGAGATCACTGTCTCGCAGAAGGCTGCGACCGCGTCCCAATTCCCGACGCTGTCGACCATCGCCCTAGCGATAGCCGGCAGCGTCAGGTCCGTACCGATGATTGCGACGAGTTCACAGCGCTGCACTGCCCAAGCCCCGCAGGCCTCGAGCGTATGGCGCGCCGTGTCCTCGTCGCAATCGCAGTGGTGGCAGGACGGTGTACTCTCCCTCCTAACGACCTTGTGCAGGTATTTGGCGAAGCACCCATGCCCCGTCAAAACCTGCACCAGTCGGAAGGAGAGCACCCCGTGCCGCCTCTCCACATACTGTATCTGCACCGGCCGGAAGGCCTCCACGGTTCGCACCCCGAACCGAGGCCTCTCCAGCCGGACTGCCCAACGGGCGATGACGTCTCGGCGGGCGTAGACGCGCCAGGCGGTGAGATCCCTTAACGAGACCACACCGCCCTCCGCTCGCACCCCCGTCACCCGCCGATATAGTCCGGCGAGCATCTCCGCCTCCAGGTCCCACGGGGGAGTCCCGGCCAATAGGCACGCTGCCTCCGTCGCCACCGTGCGGTATCCGCGGATGGCCCTGACCGCCGTGACCCTCTGTGGTCGCCACAGAAGGGCCCTAAGTCGGGCGGTCATGGACCCCGCCCACACCGGTGCGCCGTACAGGGCCATCGACCGGATGATATAATATATACCTAAAGATATTTAACAGTAACAAATTACATCCCGATTCAGAACACTCATTTGCGAACCTTACAAAAAAAGAATGGCACACGCAGAGATCAGTTCCAAGAAACACGGCACGAGAGATTGGCACTTAGATCGTTCCGTCATTCATACGGTAATAAACGGAAACATACTTTGATATTAACAGTGGCACGACCGTCTCGCTACTTGGACATAATGGTGTACCTTGGTGATCAGTGATATAAATTTCTGTTATTATATTATTAATGTCTATTGGAAGCTCTGAATAGGGATGCAAACAATACATCGATGTTGCAGTAAAAAAACATGTAGTAAAGAGTAAATTATTACAGAGTAAATTACTTATATATGTACATTTTCGTAAAAACTATTGTTTTTAAACTCTGTTTCTAAATAGGTAACTTGTTGCAGTTAAGCTTGTAATAACTTTACTGAATAGAAAAAAATTTGTTAAACATAATTTTATTTCCTCAACTCTACATTTCCCTAGTTCTAAATATTCACCTATTCAATAAATAGAGCTTGCATTTTAAAATTAAAGTTTGCACGATCGTTAAAAGAACATCAATGTTTCGATACATCGATGTTTTTAGGCCGATGTTTTTTGTACATCGATGTATCGTTACATTGATGTTTTTGGTTTCGATATTTGCATCCCTAGCTATGAATATTACCAAGCCTTACATAGTTCTTAAGTGTCATAAAAGGCGATTAAAACCTTTACATGGACCTTTTCCCTTTTTTTTGGTGGGCTATGGTCTGGGTCACAACCCGTCCAATCCGCCCGGAGCGACGGATGGGCAGCGTGCGATCCCATATCCTACCGTATTCCCTCCCCAACGCCATTGTGCCGACCACTGGTACCGATTCCTTGACTTCCGTGGCTGGCCCGGTGGGTTACCTTTTCGAGTATCCTCCCATTCGACACCCCGGCAACAAGACAGTGTTGCCGAAGCATCGATCGTCCTCACGCGATCGACTTCTCATTGATTCTCAACCTCTCACTGACTCTTTACATCGACCTGCACCAACTTCATCTAATTCGCGCTAGTCAACAATTACATTTGTAAAGAGAATTAACGTCAGGTAGGCCGGTCGTACCTACAACTATTGCTGAATCTATAGCAATAAATAAAATTGGAGTGTCTGTTTGTAATGTCAAAATAATAGGCTTTTTTCATGCTCACACGGTTATTTGGACGATACCTATGCCTAAAAATCACTTTATACTTTTATTGTCTGTCCGTCTGTCTGTCTGTTTGTTTCGGGTAATCTTCAAAACGACTGGACCGATTTCAAACATTCTTTCACCAATGGAAAGCTATAATATCAGGGCGTAAACTAGGCTATATTTTATCCCAGTATTCCCACGGGAACGGGAACTACGCGGGTAAAACGACTAAAATTGAAGCGAAGCGAGGGCGGGTTGCTAGTTTACAATATGAACGATGGAAGAAAAATACATATTGTGTTGCCCCTAACTGAAATAACAACAGGATGATGACGATTATATACATATATGTATTTTAAAATTCTAATATGACTTATTTCATCATCATCATCGCAACCCACATACGTCCCATTGTTGTGCCCGGGCCTCCTCCACAACGGAAGGGAATTTGACCTACTATACCATGCTGGTCAGATATTTTGGTATAGGGTTTCATTTCGAGTTTTCCTTCTTTTGCACATATCTTATGTGCATATTATATCCCATAGTCGTCTTTTACGATATCCACAGGCAATATCTTGCCCGTGGATATATATGATATATATATACACTAATGAATTGTATTCTTACTCCGTCACCACACGGACGGATGACTTATTTACATCTAATTTAATCATCCATCCTCGCATCGTTACGTTCATATCTCTACTACTTAACATTCCTAAGTACTCTAGTGGTTACAATATGCGAAATTAATGATAAAATGTTACTAAAAATATCGTAACCTTTTAAAACTACTTAACTAATAAAATGAATGCCAATCTGGCCGGTTTACCTGAATATACCTTCTATAATTTATGCAAGTATATAAATTTTATGTCGTAAATATATTCATAATCCCTAACGGCACAGAAATATACTCACAATCCTAATGCTTAAAATACAAATGGTATGTTATTTAAATAATATAGTAAAATTATATTTGTACAGATATAAACAATAAAATCTATTGAAAAACATTCGCTTTGCGTAGAGGAATTACATTGCATTTAATTGAAGAAGTTCATAAAATTTAAACAGCGTTCGTGAAAAACATAATGCTTAAATATTACTTTCACGCGATTGATATCTTATTTTATTTTAAATACTACATATTTGTCATTTTCTAGTATATTTTTGTAGGTGTAAGGACTTTTTGAGTAATAAAGGAGTAAAAATACAGTAATCATTATCAGTTCTCATTCTCATGAATATCATAAAGATCGATTAAAGGATCAAGAATAGAGAAGCCACTGCTTGATGGCGATATCCCGACGACAAAAGTCAGTACTCCGCCGGACAGGCAACTGATGGCAACTACCGGTAGCCCGTCCACATGGCGTATAGTAGGTGTGCAGAAGGTTATGGGGTCGCGCGCCATCACCTCTTTTATCCCGGACATATAGGATGTGTGATCACACGCCTTATGCCGGACGGATGGGACGGGCTATGATCACACCATAGGCTGTCGCTCAATTAGTCAGATAATATCACTGCAAGAAAAAAACTGTAAAACAGAACCCTATACTATACTATACGTATTAACGTATATATATAGTAATTGCCGTATATTTAAATCAGTAATACACCTGAATATGCTCCCACATTCGCCGTTTAGAATGTATTACAAAATAAAAAAACATAGTCTAAAATATAAAAAAATGAAGTGGGTACCTAATACCTATCATCCTCTCAATTATTTGGATTTTAACTTTTATAAATAAGCGTTTATAAAATTTGCCACCTTTTTTGCTTAGAGAATTACTTTTTGTTTTTTTTTTTGTTATATTAAGCGCTTACGGATCCGTCGGGCCGACCACTGATGACAAGTAACCCTGCTCCGGTGGTCGGCCCAACGACGAAGGCAATGTGGTGTCCGGGTGGGTTGCGGCTGTGCGTGCTTACGCCCCTCTGTCGTCCCGGACGGAGTGGTGCGAGGAGTGCGCCGACCGCAGCCCACCCCATAAAAAAAAGCGCTTACGGATGTAAGCGACTAGCGGAAAAGCCCATCAAACATTTAAAGTGAACCTTTGGTAGAAGTTATCTTGAGTCAGATAAAATATATAACGTTTAAAAATGTTTTCAACCTTCCAACCAACAGTTGAAAGAAACGAATGAGTGGAAGTTTTATAAAAGAATATAAAACTTCCACTGAAATAAATCTCATGTAAAATTTAATGTTATTTCTAACTACTGATAGTATAAGCTAATCTGAACTAGGAATTACTTTATTGAAACAATTTCATGTACAATTTGAAATCAACATTTCTTAAGTTTACTTTAAACTTAAGAAAAGTTTTGCAAATCTCATCTTTAATAAATTTTACACAAAACTCAAGAAATACGTACTATTAAATGATTTTCTAAATCTGTTAATATATGAATGAATATATATTTAGTAATAATTATTATTACCATACACCGTTATTAATATTTATTAACTGCTAGCTATTGTTTAGCAATATTTCCTTAGATTTAGATCCTTATAAATAAATTTAACTACATTACTTAACACGTAGCCTAGAAAACTTGGCCGCACATTTCAACAGAATCCTTATACGTAATACCACCGCAGATAATAACGCGTGATTTGATAGCAACTTAAATGTAAAAGGATAGGTGTGAAACTATTATTCGAGTGAATAAGAATACACGTAAATTCTACGTAGCTATAATAACGTGGTCGATCATACGCTGGTTACCGACGTAATAATAATTAAATAGATAACCACCCTATGATTATATCTTCAAAGACTTTTTCCTTTATAGCCTTAATACCAACAGGAAAAAATAGAGTACTGAGGTACCATTTTATTACTCCGTCACACTATGAACAAAAGCTCAATCTTCAAACAGTATAAAAAAAGAATTACCTTTAAGAAAAAAAAAAAAAAAAACAAAAAAAAGAATTACCTCACAGCTATTTTGAAATCATTACCTATAAATTATTTATTTTGTACAAACAACTACTTGTTAATATTTTGCGGTCAAACTTTAAGATGTTTTTCTCGCATATAAGTAAGCTTGCTATCTTCATTGGTGGAAATTTTGGATTATGTATTAATCCAGTTAACAATGATTTTTTATTTCAAATTTTGACTGATTTCATTCATTCATTTATAAGTGATGCTTAAAAACACAAAGTTACATATGCAATATTAGATTAGCTTTTTACGTTCCAAATAAATATTGACTAGCTTTGGCTTAAAATTAAGATGATTAAATCATCATCCTCATCATTTCAGCTCAAATTCGTCCCACTATTAGGCTCGAGCCTCCTCCCAATAAGAGGGAAATTGACCTTACTATACCATGCTGGTCAGACAGGTTGATATAGGGTTTTATTTCGAGTTTCTATTGCATAGATGTTACATGCGTATTGTATCCCTCAGTCGTATTTTAGGACATCCACGGGCAAGAATTGTGAGTGGTGAATTGTATTTTTACTCCGTCACCACACGGACAACATAACTAAATAGGTGCTTAATATATCTCTTATTTCAAGAGATCATTTTGGAGATAAAACTACGAACTTTAGTAACACTTTGCTGTTACTGTCTACTTCATGACACTCGAATATGCTTAAGGTATCAAATAGGCGTTTAATGGAACGGTACTCGTCGTATAGGGGGATATCCGAAAGAGTAAGCCGCTGGGCCAGCCACAGATGTTTCTATAGTACTCCTCTATGCACAGATGTCAGGGAATCGGTATCAAAGGTCGGCCCAATGGCGATGAGGAGGGAATACGGTAGGTTATGGCGCGGTACGTCGCTCTTCTGTCGCGTAAAACAAATAGGGAGGAGTGTGTCTAGCTAGACCATACCCTTCCAAAAAGAGAGGTTATCAAATAGGACTACATATTTTTATGAAAACAGTATTACCCAGTATGTCAAAGTAAAGATAATTATTTGGCATATCGACATTCCATGTTTTATTTACTTCACAATAATAACAGAAGATAACTCGCTTACCTTGAAGCTGACATCAACATAAAGCAAAAAAATACTAGCCATTGGTCATTTGAAAATCAAGTTATCTATAACCTGCGTATTTGCATATTATTGAATTAAATCATTATATTTTTTACAAAAAAGTTAAGTGTAGTTATTTATATCCTTTATCCTTAACTTAATGAGCGGTTATATCCGCGTCACATTTTTAACGAAGATGTAAATAAGTAGATAGATATCGATATTTGATAAAGTTATAAATAAAATAAAACTTAACTTATTTTGCATTAAGTTTAAAAATAAATAAAAATGTAGTTATGACATCCCGTGAGGTTAGTAAGGTGTATTTTTTTCACATAGCGCAGCCTCGATGAGGAGATCCGCCGCCGGCGACTGGGGCGGCGCAGGCGCAACTACCTGCGCCTCATGCCGCCCTAGCCGAGGCCGCGGGTGACGTGACCGGGGATTAGTCCGTCACCCGCCGAGAGGCCGACCGCGTGAGGAAAGACCGACGTCGACGACGGGGGGACGTCGGTCGATGGGAGGGTACCCCGCGTAGGGGGTATTCCGTCGGGCCGACCACTGACGACAAGTAAACCTGCTCCGGTGGTCGGCCCAATGACGAAGGCGAGGTGGTTTTCGGGTGGGTTGCGGGAGTTGCGTGCCCCTCTGTCGCCCCGGACGGAGTGGTGCGGAGGCGCGCCGACCGCAGCCCACCCACAAAAAAAAAAAAAAAGGTGTATTTTTTTCACATGGAATAAGTTCCTTAATGCAAATACACTTACAAATAGTAGGAATCTATAGTCTAAGAATAAATATAAAGTACTAATATTTTATTTATTCCGTGTGGCGACGGAGTAAGAATACAAATTCACCACTTCCTATCTTGCCGTGAATGTTCTAAAAGACAATAAAGGGATGTAATAGGCAATACAACATCTATCATCAACATCGAAGAAAAGGCAAACTCGAACTAAAACCCTATACCAACCTGTCCGACCAGCTAGGTATAGTAAGGTCAATTGCCCTGCTATTATGGAGGAGGCTCAAGTCCAACAGTGGAACGTAGATATATGAGCTGAAACAATGATGAATTATCATGACTGTTATTTGAAACACGTGCAAATTCTGTAAAACAGACATTACAACACATATAGATTTTTGAAGAATTGTACTTATTGTCTCTAGTATTGAATCATTATAAGCGGAAGCTGTTGGTTTTTTAACTAGTTAAACATTTGAGTGTAAAGTAAATATATAAATTCTTAGATATATTGTAGATACTAAACTTCTATAGAAATATAGCACTAATTCTTTGGTACTTCGGAGCAAGAGCAATTGTCAAAATAGTAGAGCAATAGTCAGTTGTGCAACTTTGGTTTTTAATATTGAAATTCACTATCCCTTTCTCAAGTTATATATGCCTCACTACTCACTACGTCTTAATTTTGCAATAATTATTTATCTATTTCTACAGTGGCACTGATCCACTTTAAGGAAAGGTGCTGAGCCACAACCTTTTTTATATTTTTTATAACATACCTAGCAAGGGCGGCAATTATTGCATATTTTTTTTTTTTTATGAACGTTTTATTACCATTTGAGATTTGAATCCTCACATCGAAAGCAGTTCCAATCGTCTTCTCAATTAGACAAGTGTGGTTCTACGTATAACAAACAAGTTTAAAAAAAACTTGGCATGTTAAATTTCAGTAATTATTTCATTATTATAATAACTCATAATGTGTTCGATAATTTCAATGTTTGCATATATTATTTCTGTCTCGATAGTCAAGAATACCAAACGTACAGATGATGGCATAATAATTTTATTGATTACTTTGAATAATAACAATTAAGTTAACTTATTTGCTTAGTAATAAATATTTTTGTTAGTTATTATAATTAAAAACAATAATTTTTTTGTAACTCAAAAAACAAGAATCGCTCTGTTTGTAAGCATTTGGAGATCGTTGACGCTCATTCTCTTAACTGGGTTATTTTACGACTCGACACACGAATGCAGTGAGTACTTTTAAGGAATATATGAGTTATAGATATCGATTAAATTATTGCGTAAATATGTAGGTTTCTTACTTCTTTAAGGCTGCAAATAGCATTTTGAATTACTTACCTACTTTAGCTTGATCAACGACTTTAGTTCCGAGAGACCTAATAGCTATACTGCCAGAATTACCAAAAAAGTCAAACACTGGTGCAGCATAAAGCCATTCTCTGGTTGGTGCTAATGCGTACACATAAGCAGAAATTGTTTTGCATGCTGTTGCTATTATGCCAAGAAAACTATCATGCATTTTCAGTTTCTTGCTGAAAAGTGTTACGGCCACTGCAGAACCTAAAAATAAATAATAATTTATAATATACCTGTTATTAATATATGTTTTAATACGCAGACTATATAGATATCGTCATATTAGGGACCCTCTGTACTAAGTGGTAGGGGATACAAACACACACACACACACACACTTATAAATGCACACACGTGCATTTTTTTAAAGACAGTCTCTACACTAAGGAAATAATCGTTGTATGGGGCTTTAAAAACATATGATTATGGGAGTCTTGCGAACATATAATTAACGGATACAAATTACACCTAGACTCAAAACAACACTTTGTAGATTTCACACATTATTCCTCCTTTTTTTGCTACGGTACGTGGGGGTGATCCGGTCGATGGCCCTGTATGGCGCACCGGTGTGGGCGGGGTCCCTGACCATCCGTCTTAGGGCCCTCCTGTGGCGACCACAGAGGGTCATGGCGATCAGGGCCATACGGGGTTACCGCACGGTGGCGACAGAGGCAGCGTGCCTCCTGGCCGGAACTCCCCCGTGGGATCTGGAGGCGGAGATGCTCGCCGACATTTATCGGCGGGTGTCGGAGACGCGCGCCCGCGGCGGCATGGTCTCCATCAAAGAGATCACCGCCTGGCGGGTCGACGCCCGCCGAGAAGTCATTGCCCGTTGGGCAGTCCCACTGGAGAGTCCTCGGTACGGTGTCAGAACCGTCGAGGCTCTTCGGCCGGTGCTGATGGAGTGGTTGGAGCGGACGCACGGGGTGCTCTCCTTCCGACTGGTGCAGGTGCTGACGGGGCACGGTTGCTTCGGGAAGTATCTGCACAAGATTGTCAGGAGGGAGAGCACACCGTCCTGCCACCACTGCAGTTGCGACGAGGACACGGCGCAGCACACGCTCGAGGAGTGTACTGCATGGGAGGGGGATCGCCGTGAACTCGTCGCAATTATCGGTGCCGACCTGGCGCTGCCGACCATCGCCAGGGAGATGCTCGTCAGCGTCAGGAACTGGAACGCGGTCGCCGCCTTCTGTGAGGCCGTTATCTCACGGAAGGAGGCGGCGGATCGTGTGCGAGTAGAGCTCCTATTCGGCGACACGTTCCGCCGGGCGCAGGCGCGAGTATCTGCGCCTAATGCCGCCCTATCCGAGGCCGCGGGTGATCGGACCGGGGAATTGTCCGTCACCCGCAGAGAGGCTGACCGCGTGTTGGCAACTGACGTTCCAGTACGTCGAGAGGTGAGAGGTTACCCGAAAGGGTATTCCGTCGGGCCGACCACTGATGACAAGTCACATCTGCTCCGGTGGTCGGCCTAACAACGAGGTGACGTGGGTACGGGTGGGTTATGGGCCCACGCGCTGTCCTTTCATCGCCCCGGACGGGCAGGACCGCGCGTGCGCTTACCATAGCCCACCAATAAAAAATAAAAAAGAAAAAGCGGTCCCCGCACCGATCGCCCGGCTCCATCCAGGACGACACAGGGGCGTAAGCGCGCATACCCGTGATCCACCCGTGACTCGTTGCCTTCGTCATTGTGCCGACCAGACTGACTTATCGTGAGTGGTCGGCCCGACGGAATACCCCTTGAGAAGTACCCTCTCCTTGACTGACGTCCCTCCCTCGAAGAGGATGTCGGTCTTCGTCGCGCGGTCGGCCTCTCGGCGGGACACATTATTCCCCTGTGTAGGAATTGAACCCATGCCACTGGCAGGTAATTTGACTACACCATCTTTGCAGTCAAATTACATAATTGCATAAAGATTGAATTTCCTTGTTAAGTATTTTTAAAGGAGACAAATCTTTGCAGTTTATCAAAAAGATGTAATACATAATTTATATCAAATCCTAATATTATAAATGCGAATATGAGTTTAATTGTTACACATTCATACCTCAACCACTAAGCCAATTTTAAAACTTCTATCATGAATGAAAAATTAGATTATCAGCGAGATAGAGATATAAACTATATTTTAGCTCCATATTCTCACTGTGCCGGAAACTACGCGGGTGATACCGCCGGAATTTTGGTAGTACGGAATAAGTAATAATGAAAATGCATATAGTGATGTTTATATTGTACTACATTGCTATTTAATTGATATAACGATTCATTATCTTTCAATCTATATATGTCTAGTTAGGTACGAGCCTTCTTTATTGTGGGAAAATAAGTTGGCATAGCGTTCCACTCTGGTTTTATTTTCAATTTTTGTTTTATTAAGTGATCTACATACACAGCTTACTCATCTTTTATAAGACTCATATATAATTATCCACGATACGAAGACCCCTCAAATCTAGGACCTATCGCAAATAGAATCTGTAAAGATTTAAGTAAGCGCCTCATTGAAGTGACATGTGACTGGATTATAGGACTTTACTTGCCACGGCGATTAATCATTATTATTAAAAGTGGTAATCAATGCTGCATTCTGAACCATTGCCCATTCCATCCATCCATCTTCATAACAAATATGATTTTTGTTTTTTATTTATTCTAGTTTATAAAAATAATTCTTAACGTTAATATTCATCAAATAAAAACTTACAAACAATTATGATACTATTGAACTTTTATCTTTATTTTTATTTCATTTTATGTAGGATATAAATATTTTTTTATAAATAATATAATTCATGTTCAAAAAAAATGATTTACGTATCACACGCAGCACATGAAAATAATTTATATGAACTGGAAACAATTTGTGATTTATAATAAGCGAAACTTTTTGCCTACTCTTTTATATAAATTAGATTTCAATACTAGTTTATCTTGTCCAATTATAGTTTAAGATAATGTTGGTAATAACCAATTATCGTAAATTGAAACACCTAATGTGGAAGTCTCAAATACATGATGTGGGTAAGATACTCAGAACTTAGATATAGGTAATTGCTTCAATCGCACTTCGAATGTTGCATACCTGTGTCATCGATTATATTTTATAATTATGGCAATAAGTTAATCCGTCACAATATGACGCAACAGAGGTTTGCACTCAAACAATATTTTTTTAATTGCAATAATTCTGGAAATAATAAAAAAGTCGTCACGATTAGAACCATATAATTTGAAGAAAATCTATTACAGTATAAAAAAAATATAAAAATAATACTCTTGTGATTTCATGGAATCCTGCAGTACAATAAGGTGTCTCAATATATTTTATTTATTTAAATGTTTTTAATTTTATTTATCATATATATGACAACTCTAAAATTTGACAGCCATCATCTATGATTTTGCCGATTAATAAAAATCATGGATAAGTGTGTATATATATTTGTGTACTACGCACATAAGAAATTGTACTTTTTTGGCGTAACAAGATAAAAATCTTTCTAAAATCTTGTCTAAAAATCTTTCCAAAAATTTAGGTAGGTTTATAGGTATTCGATACATTACAAGTTTTATTATAATGCGTTGTCTACTTGACATTTGTGCGTGCGCGAATCGTAAAAATTTACGCTTAACATTTATCTCTAAAAACACCAAAAAAAGAATAACTTCAGAAAATGGAACGTTATACAAAGGAAGAACATGCGATCATTATGAAAGCTAAAAATACACATAAAAAAGAAAAAAATACGCATAGACCGCTCGGAATTTTCGGTCGAAAAATATATTTTAAGTGTCCACAATTCCAAGAATAGTAAAAAAAAACGATTGCGGCAAATGAGCATGGACAGAAAATTTCATCTGCGTCGACTTATCAGCCAAAAACTCCAAAACAAGATTCAGCTAACCGTTACTTACACAAGATTCAGCTTATTTAGGAGCTCAAATCATCGGACCCTAAAAGCAGCCGACAATTCGGTCAGTGGTTAATAAAGCAAAGTGAAACGAGCGCCGATTTTTCAAAAAAAGTCATCTTCAGCTATGAAGCATTTTCATCTGAATGTCTTTAGGTAATAAACAAAAATGTCGAATTTGGGGCTCAGAAAATCTATATGTAATCTATGAAAAACAAAAGCATCTAATACGTGCAGTTGCACCAGAAGTTGTCTGGTGTAGATTCTAGTTAAACGGTGTAATTGGACTTTCCTTTTTTGAAAATGAGAACTTCTTTTACAAGAATATGACAACACAGTCTTCAATTGAATGATATACATCTAAACGATATAAGGTTTCAGTAGGACAGCGGCACCTACTATACTACCAATGAAACAATCTATTTATTGTGGGCAACGATATCCAGACTAAATCCACTGGCCACTGAGACTATGATCAAAAGTAATTCAATTTCTTTCTTTGGGATTTTGTGAAATTTTGTAAAATATGTGAAAGAACCAAAAGCAATACCTATGCTCAAGGCTGAAAACGCCTTATCAATAAGATAAAAGTACAACTTTGTCAAAAAGTCATCGAAATTTTATTGAAATGTACAAATTGCCTGTCATCAAAGCCGTGGGCTGGCCGTTCGCTATTTTATTTCAAATGTAATCGGAGTACGTTCTCGTTATAACGAAAAATAAATATCATATCTTATTTAAAATATTGCTTTCTTTTCTAAATAGAAATATCACCACTTAATGAGATACCCGGTATAATAACATGAAAGTTGTAAATTTATTAGACTTTTTAACTTCCAAGGAAAATTGTAGGACATAAATTATCAAAACCCTATAATCATATGCTTATTATGTAAGTATTTAAGTATCAGCCAGTCATATGCTTAAATACGTATAAACCCTCCCTAAACTAAAAATAAAATTAGCTTAACTGTGGCGGCCAAATATTATGTATACCTATTGCTAATGCTGTCATACGCTTTAGTCCTTGAGTCTTTTACGACACCCGTAGGAAGGGCTCTTCTGGGATTTATTTACTTGTAGGGCAACGCCGATGACTGTTTTATGTCTGCAACTATAAATGGATCAAACCGTCCAAAATAATAACATACTCGCAAAAAATGGTCTTTAAGCAGTAGCAATTTGCTACTACGTTTCTTTCGGCGAGTGAGGAAATCGGGGCCCTGAACTCCACCTTTTCAATTGGTAGCAAAATAAAAGCCTTCGAAGGATTTAATTCCTACTTTAAAGAAAACTTTAAAGCCATCTTTTTTCATCTCAGTTCATACATGTCTCTCTACTGGGCTCGAGCCTCCTTCACAATAAAAGGAAAATTGACCTACTATACCACGCTGGCGAAACGGATTGGTATAAAGGGGTATTATTTCGAGATTTCCTTCTCTTGGATAGATGTTACCTACATATGCCTTTACTACACATATAGGTCAAGAAAGAGGATGTTTAATTGAGTTTTTTACGCCGCCGCAATACGAAAAGAATCTTATTTATTCATAAGCTTTATCTACTGATATATTAATATCTTATTCGGAATAAAGCTAGAGTTAAGGAGGTACACAAATTAGATGTTTTTATGTCAGGATAATGAACCATTATATAATCCTAACTAATAATGTAATTGTGAAAGTAACTTCGTTCGTTTGTTATTCTTTCACGCCTATAACTAAATAGATATCAAAAATTCTTTCACCAATTGAAAGCTATATTATCAGCGAGTAATATAGGCTATATTTAATCCTCGTATTCCTACGGAAACGGAAACTACGCGGTTGAAACCGCGGGCATTGGATTTATTGTTATATAAGAATTTTGAATTATAATATGATGTATGAATAACAATTTGCATCCTAAACATTTTGTTGTAATTTTACTGCAATTATAATCAATGGCATTGATTGTTATATTTAATTATACCATGATAATCATCTTATATGATATATCTTAAGAGAAGGCATACTTGAAATATAACTCTATACTTACATATCTGATGAACATTGTATAGAAGATCAATTTACCTCCTATTGGTGAGGAGGCTTAAATCTAGCAGTGGAATGTTTATCAGCTGATCCGATGACGAATCATCTTATCTATTTGGTGAAGGAATAGGGAATCAATGATCATTATCGCTTTGAATCTGTGAGTGGTTGTAAAATATTAAGGACTCAAGCCGATATTATTACTGCAACAGAAGGAAAACTTTAAATAAAACTATATACCAAATGGTATAGTGGTATAGTATTTTAATTTCGCTTCTACTGTCGAAGAAACTTGATCTTAATAGTGGATCATATTATACGTACTGAGAAGATGATTTCATCTTCAACATCATCATTATGGTTCATAGCTGATATACCTCCCAGTGCTGGGCTTGGGTCTACTCCACAATGGGAGGAAATGACAATATCATGCTGGTCAGACGGGTGTCGAGTTGTCTTTCTCTTGCATAGTTGTTATATGTCCAATATACCTCTTTACTTGTCTTTTACAACACTCACGGACAAAATAGCAAATGGTATCGAAAACCAAAGAGAAATTGACCTACTATACCAAACTGGTCAGACGGGTTGGTTTTTAGGTCGAGTTTTCCTTCTCTTGCAATGCTATTTTCTGCATAGAATATCCTTTAGCCATCTTTCGCGACACCCACGGGTAAGAGAGGCAGTGGTGAATTGTACCCGAGACGTCATTGCCCGTTCCGAGATGTCATTGCCCATTGGGCAGTCCGGTTAGAGAGACCTCGGTTCAGTCTGAGGACCGTGGAGGTCTTCCAGCTGCTGCTGATGCAGTGGCTAAAGCGGCGACAATGGTTGGCCCATCGACGAAGGCAACGTGTCGCGGGTGTGTTACGGGTGTGCGTGCTTACGCCTCTCTGTCGACTCGGACGGAGTGGAGCGAGGAGTGCGCCGACCGTAGCCCACGCCCAAAAAAAAAGTATCAAATTATATTCTTATTCTGTCACTACACGGAGATAATGATTTATAAGTTATAGTTACCTGCGGTTCCCATTAATATTGAATATGTACTGAAGAAACTGAAGTCGACTACGTTCATATGGAATTTATTAATAAGATATAAGAATAGAACAGCAGCTTCACCTAAAAACCAAGAAAAAAATATTTCAAGCATGAATAAAATTTAAATAAAATTATAGTAAATCTGTTTATGAATATTTAAAAAGAATACTAAAAAGAATAAAGGTATTTAAAAACATATACAAATACAGTCATGTATACTTTCTATATACTGAGTTTAAATATTATCCTATTAAGTCTCCTTTGTGCCTTCATATTTTATACATCATCATCATCACTAAAGCTCATATACGTCCCACTACCGGACACAAGCCTCCTCCACAGTAGGAAGGAAATACACCTACTGTATCATGCTGGTCAGACGGGTTGTTATAGGTTTTATTTCTAGTTTACCTTCTCTTGATTAGATGTTGTCTGCAATAATCCCTTAATCGTCTTTTACGACACCTACAAAAATAGGTGGTAAATTCTTATTCTGTCACCACACAGAAATAGTTTATATATATATATATATATATATATATATATATATATATATATATATATATATATATATATATATATATAATAGCTTTTGTTTTAAAATAAAACAGATATTATCTTACCAAAAACTGGTCCCATGATAATAATATGCACCAAAATCACCAGAAACATTTGTAACATTTTATATCTTTTCGAACTAAACAATATTGCAAATGTATCCCAAATATTTTTTGGATGAAAAAAATTTAACACTTTATAGCAAAAAGTGCCTTCGATTTTGGTTGCTCTGATGTTCCTAATTCTGAACACGATATATAAGCATCCTATTATATATAGAGCCAAATTAATACCAAATATTCCATAGTAGCCAACAGCTTCAGTTAGAACACCACTAATTGAGGTACCAAACGGTATTCCCAAAGTTACAATAATACCAACTAGTCCAATTCTGAAAGTTCGTGACTCAACTGTCGTCATATCTGCGATGAAACTATATGATCCCATTAATGCAATCGCATATCCACCTGTCATAGCAGAAGGTAAAGCTTGTATTAAAGCAGTTACCCATAAAGGCCATTCAATAAAGAAATATGTAGCCAGAAGAAGTCCGCATGACGAGATTATTTCACCGATAACAGGTATCAACATTAAAGCTTTTCTGTTGCCAGTTTTATCACTCCATGCTCCGACATTCAGTATGACGATAGCGGGAAGCCCACTCTGCAATGGTTGCTGCCAAACAGTCATTTGTGCTACTAAGACTGTTGCATTAACTTGTGCGTCTGCACCATAAGTGTCATTATCATTCACATCGCCATTTACAACTTGGATACACAGATCTTCAGATAAACCCAGATCAGCACGACAAGCCTTTTCTAAATTTAGTTTTTGTACTGCTAATCCTGATATAGCAATTGGTAATATATAACACAATAAAAAAGGTTCAACTGTAAAAAAGCAGAAAAGCTTTTGTATTCTTTTTGCCCAAGAAACTGGTTCTCGTTTGACTTTTTCTTCATTATCTTCATTGTTTTTTCTTTCATTTATGGTATTTAATTCAATGCCCTTATCTATTTTTTCGTTCATTTTAAAATTTGATACTTATAATTTCACGTATATCACTCTTAAGCCGACTATGTGTACGAGCGTTTGTTTGTGGATATATATTACTACTGACGTTCAACTACAGATCAACGAATTGATCGCGGAAACCTGTTTTTGTGATCAAGGTTAGTATATATGTATAAAGGTTATCAAGGTTAGTTTAGATAAAACAAATACATATGTAGTTTCAGGCGTCTTAAACCCTTGAACATTAAGCTGTATGGCGTTTTCTGATGTTTACGCGAGTATTACACATTTTAAATAAAACTACTTTACGGATTTTATCGCGTTGGAAGTGAGACATCTTAGTCCGCCCGTGACCATGAACACTGCAAAGTGTTAGAAACGTCGGGCAATCAAAAATCAAATAGAAACGCGATAAAATCCGTAAAGTAGTTTTATTTAAAATGTATGGCGTTTACTAGTGTACTTTAGTGAACAGCTCAAAAATTACATCTAAGGTAGAAATTGAAAATTAAAAATTAAACTATTAACGACAATGTTTGCCAAATTATATTATATTAGCTTTTGGCCGCGGCTTCGCCGCGTTAAAATTAACTTGCATATTGAACTATTATCGCAAAGAATATTATCGGCATAAATGCTATTCTATTTCTTAATTTAAGAATTACTCTATGTGTCCATTTTCATCCAAATCTGCTCAACAGTTTACGCGTGATTAAGTAACAAACATCCAAATATCTTCACAAACTTTCACATTTGAATATTACTTCCTGACTTGTAGTTCAGATTCCCGTGGAAATACGATGATAAATATGTTTTTCCTTAGTCCCTGATAATGTAGCTTTCTATTGGTGAAAAAAAAAATTATATCGGTTGAATTTCATCCCCATATAAATGAAATTTCCAAAACGCTAGCACGAATATTTATTTATTTATTATAAAGTGCCTCAATACAAAGATTCATGGTTCTATCATCAAATATGACGAATTTCCATACAAAATGTCATCCCCTATTTCAACCCCTTATATCCATTTTTTCGCGATGAAAAGTAGCCTATGTCCTTTCTCAAGCTTTATTACATCTCTGTACCAAATTTCATCAAAATCGGCTCAGTGGTTTAGACGTGAAAGCGTAGCAGACAGACAGACAGAAAGACAGACAGACAGAGTTACTTTCGCATTTATAATATTAGTAAGGAAAGGATTATATTTTTTATTATTTCATCTTTAGACAGGAAAGTAGAACTCTAATCCCATCCAAATAAAATATATATGAGTTACATAGTAAATATTTAATCATGTTCCGACATAATAGAAGACGAGCTTAAGGTCATCTAATAATTACGTGATATGGGAATTGCCTAAATTAATTCCTAACATTCCGTGTAGTGACGTAGTAAGAAAAAAATTCACCAACCCTTCTTTTGTCCGTGAGCGTCGTAAAAGATGACGAAGGGACATAATACGCATATAATATCTATGCAAAAGACAGAAAACTCGAAATTAAACCCCATACCAACACGTCTGACCAGCGTGGTAAAGTAGATCAATTTCCCTTCCATAGTGGAGGAGCTCCGAGCCCAACAATGTATGGGTTGAGATGATGTTTATGATGAAGAATTCCTAACATGCCCTTAGAGAAACGCTGAAATCACTTTATAATGTATACCAAAAGACAGACCAGAGCGAAGAACTCGATAATAATGACGCATGGATTTACTCGCTCACAGAACGAAACGCAGCAGTAAATTTCTTCTATAAGGATATTCTGTGAGAACTACTACCTCGGATGAGCCAGCCCTTTACGGCTGCAAAAAAAAATTACAGCAACAGAGCTCAACCAATACAAATGAATGGTGGAAGAATGAATTACTACAAATCAGAATACAAAAGTATACAAAAAGAAATAACTATTCGCAACAATATTTTTCCAAATTTTGTTGAGATAATCTATCTTATCGCGCGAGGCAAGACCGATGTCCTCCCGGAGGGGGGACGTCGTTCGATGGTAGGGTACTCCTCAGGGGGTATTCCGTCGGGCCAACCACTGACGACAAGTAACCCTGCTCCGGTGGTCGGTCCAACGATGAAGGCGACGTGGTGTTCGGGTGGGTTGCGGGTGTGCGTACTTACGCCCCTCTGTCGCCCCGGACGGAGTGGTGCAAGAAGTGCGCCGACCGCAACCCACCCCAATAAAAAAAAATCTATCTTATAACGCCAATACAGCGACATCATTCCTTTGGCATCCTATACTCTGTTAGGAAAATATAAATATAGACCGTATTAGCTACTAATCACAGAAAAGGCAATAATCCGTTGTTAGATATTATTGCCTATTCTCCCACGCTAACCATTAATCAAAGCAACTATTGCCGGCCTGAAATTCTGGATTCTTAAGTTATTGCAAGACAGGATATCAGCAAAAACGTAAAAGGCCCCAAATTCAGCAGAAATGCTACAATAGGGAGTTAAAGGCGCCATTAAAAGAGTTATAGTGGAACGGCTTCTATTACTACTTTAACTCTTAAATTGGTAGTGTGATACAGGTGGGACAGTTGGTTTGAAAAATTCTAGTTAATTAATAGGCAGTTCTACCATTTATGTACGTGAATAAGTTGGTAAGATTATTTTTGATTGAAATAATATAGCAAAATTTCACTCATCTGTGCTAATTGTCAAGATGATTCCGAACCGGCCAGATGCGTTTGCGTCACGGGTAAGTTTATTAATTGATTTGCTGATATTTTTGTGCGAGATTGGCGGTGATAGGCTTTATATACATTTGATAGCTCATAAACAAATACCTTTGAGTAGTTTTTGTTTAACTAAATCGCGTAACAGCTATTTTATATGCTTTGATATTTGTGTGTGCTACGGGTATCCCGTTGCCCATTAATGGATAAAGCAATTCAAAAAAACTGTGTCATACCCGTAGTACTTTGCCAATAGCGTTATAGGATTCACCCACGCCTTTTTTGTTTATTTTATTATGAATATGATGTGTTTTGTTGTTTGTATAGCATATTTCATTTCTTTTGATGCAACAAGTTTTATTTGTTTCAGCAGATTTTACAAAGCTGGTATATCCAAAGGCTATCGCGTAAAGTGCAATACGCATTTGTGTTTCACCACTGGTGACAATAAAAGAAACCGTTTCTTAGAATTTCACACTAAATAAATGATTCCAGCATCCATCAACCTATAGACTTTCATTGTTGGACGTAAGCTACCCTAAATCGGGGGTAATACCACAATTGCCATGCTTGGTAAGCGGGTCGGCGCTCACAGTATGATGTTATTATACATTTGTCTGTTATTTATCGGCTTTTACGATACCGACGGGTAAAGTAAGGGGTAATGATACATTGCATCCTTAGCCGTCACCATACGCCGAATTAAATGATTAATAATTATAATAAACGATTAAATTTAAATAATTTAAAAAAAACTGGGACAATGTTGTTTTATTCATATCATGGCAATGTCATACCGGTAGTACATAAAAGAGCATAATTATTTTCTGTAATATTTGGCAACGTCATACCCGTAGAACATAGATTTTCGCGAAAACTGTAATTGAAACTATTTTTTTTTATTTTTTTTTTTTTGGCTGCCTAGGATGATAATTAAACTGGCAAAAATGCAATAGAAATGCATTTTACAAAAAAACTTGTTGTCAATTTAAGGGTTAATAATAGCCCTAGAATGACGTAGTATAGTTTTGTTCATTATAAAAAAAATATTTGCTACTTTGAAACTATATTTTTTTAGTTAACTGTTTTCTAATTAGACAATTCTCAAAAATTAAAAAGAAAATTCAAATTACGTTACGTAATTTGTTGATAATTAAAACTAATGTTAAAAGAATTTCATTATACATGTAAAATTGTAAGTACACGAATTAAAAACAGCGTTTAAGACATTAAACGTAACGTGTAAATATAAACTTTTTTATTGAAAAATAGATGCCGGCACTAATTAATAGCTGAGAGGAACCCATTTAAGTAATCCCTTTGTACTATTTAGTATCGTAAATGTAAATGGATGCACCACAAAAAGGCACCACTACAAAAAGAAATAGGAATCATTATCTCGTGAAAAACAAGGTTTATTCTAAATTGTATAGTGTGAGAAAATGCTATTATTAGAAACCCTTGAACCAATTTGTTCAGCCTATTTATAAGACTTTTCTTCCTTTTTAAACCCCGACGGAAACGAGGGGTGTTACAAGTTTGACCTCGATGCAAATTTGTCTCATGAGTAACTTAATCTGTATAAAAAACGATTTCTATGTGTGTTTGTGTGCGTTTGTCTGTGGCATCGCAGCTGTCAAACGGATGGACGGAAATCCAATTTCCAAGTTCTTAGCTATATTTGGATAAAATCGATCGAACAGTGTAAGAGTAGCAGCTTTTTTCCCAAATAATGTAATGGCGTGTGATTACGTGCTTCACGCGTGCCAGTATACTTAATCGTTAAATGACAATTAATTGATAACTTCGACCTAATGCTGCAACCAGAATGGTCTTTATAGAACCTAACTCTTCGAAAACTCACAGCAGACATATCGTATTTTTGGGTTCAATAGATTAGTTGCAATAAGTAGGTACCTACCGCATGGTGACGGAGTAAGAATACAATTCACCACTCCCTATCTTTTTTTTTTTGATCACTCCCTATCTTGCCCGTTGTCCGGATGTCGTAAAAGATGACTAAGGGATAATATGCATATAACATCCGTGCATGAGAAGGAAAACTCGAAATGAAACCCTATACCAACATGTCTGACCAGAATATAGTATAGTATTAATTTATTTCATTCTTAATTTAATGTTACTATTTCAAAAATCACTGTTTAACTTTTTTTAAATATATTGCTGTGTGGTAGCAGCTTCGAATACTACCAACCCTTGCTTTGCTCGTGGGTGTCGCAAAAGACGACTAAGAGCCCTAGATTGACCCGGACCAACTCCATCTGGTACTATTTGAGTTAACGATTACATTCCCAAGTAGGGTTGACGTCAGGCAAGCGGCCGGTCATAAAAGTCATTGCCGAAACTTTTTGGAATATGCCAAAACAGATGACGCGTCGACCCCAAGTAATTGGGATAAGAGCAAGATGATGATGACGTGCATGCTTAAATACATATCGTGGTATGGTCACCGTGTGGAGATGGAGTAAGAATACAATTCACCACCCCCTCTCTTACCCGTAGGTGTCGTAAAAGGCGACTAAGGGACTAATTATGCATTTTACATCTATGTAAGAGAAGAAAAACTCGAAATAAAACCCTATACCAACCCGTCTGACCAACGTCGTATAGTAGGTCAATTTCCCTCCTAATGTGGAGTAGGCTCGAGACCAACAGTGGGACGTATTATGAACAGAGATGAATGACATGATATCATGGTAATGAGATTATAGTTAACGAGATTTACATTGGTAAGTACGTATAATATATAAGTACTCACCAATTCCCAATATTTCAGTGCTATTGTAGGGGTCATGATCATGGAAGAATTGAAGGAGATTGTGGAATACCATTTCTGGATATCAAAGTGGGAGTCCAAGAAGACGGTGCATTCATTCACTCTGTATATAAAAAAAAACAAGCTCACACAGATTGCCATTTATATGCTATTTCACATCACTACCCACGTCAGTTAGGCAATAGTGATCATGATAGTTTAAAATCCTATGCCATGGTGATGAACCAGCCTCAGTAAGTTTGAGCTTGAAAATCTCAATATCACCTGTTAATAAATATATGATGTGTGTACGACACAGCTTCGTGTTTTGTGGTACATTTAGTTACAGGCGCTTTATGGAAATACTAGCAACCCGTCCTCGCGTCGCTTCAGTTTCAGTCGCTTTACCCGCGTAGTTACCGTTTCTGTGGGAAAACTGGGATAAAGTATAGCCTAAATTACTCCCTGATATTATAGCTTTCCACTTGTGAAAGAATTTTTGAAATCGGTCTAGCGGTTTAAGCGTGAAAGCGTAACAAACAAACACATAAAATCGATTACGGAATCATTATTTCAGCTCATGTATTTTCTACTGCTGACCTCGAGCCTCTTCTATAATAGAAGGAAAATTGACTCAATATATTACGCTAGTTAACCAGGTTTATATAGGGTTTTATTTCGAGCCTTCCATCTCTTGTAGTGTTGTTATCTGTATTAAGGCGGTTTAAACTAAACGAACATAGACCTAGAGCTAGAACAAGAGCATTCTATTTTGATCTTTTAGTGTAAATGAAAGATCGTTCTTAGCGTTCACACCAAAATAGCATCAAGCAAGAATAAGGACCAAGAACTAGAATTCTTGAACGATCTGGGAGCACGGCAGTGCCCCCACCAAGTCGAGCAAAAAAGAAATCGGGCAAAACGCAACACTGCCGTAACATACTTTTCTCGAAGCCATTCAGGCCATTTTCGACCTCCTATAACTTCGTTGTTAATAAAACTAGAAACCTGAATTTTTATTAACCTAGCAGGCATTGTATACACATTGTGTATTTCAAATTTCATTCAATTTGAACTAATAGTTTAAGACTTATAACTAGTCAAAATTTCGTAATTTTGTCACTCACTGACTGACTGACCGATCATCAATATTAAAGAGGCACTTCTAGAAGACTACACTGACTGCATAAATAATTTTGTAAACTCATATAAATATATAGGATAACAAAGTTACATTTGCAGTTAATGAAATGTAACTTTGTAAAAAATAAGAATACATTTGTCGGCATCATTGCTTCTCTATGGGAATCGTAACAACCGGCTAAAGACTGCGCAGATGACGTCGTGGTTAAGATACCAACGTACCGTGCTAGTATCGCGGGTTCAAATCCCATGCAAGACAACACCTTGTACGATCCACAAATGGTTGTTCTGAGTCTGAATGTAATTTGTGTCGGTTAATTATATGTTCTTTCCGTATGGTGTCGAAGTAAGAATACAATTCACCACTCTCTATCTTGCTCGTGGATATCGTATAAGACGATTATGGGATATAATGTGCACATACCATCTGTGCAAGAGAAGGAAAACTCGAAATGAAACTCTATATCAAGATGTCTGACCAGCATGGTATAGTGGGTTAAATTCCCTCCCATTGTGAAGGAGGCCCGAGCCCAATAGTGGGACATATAGGGCTGCGATGATGATGCGATGTTGAATTATATGTTTGTAAAGTCCCCCACAATATAAAGATTATTATTTCCTTAGTGCAAGGCGTTGTCATTTAAAAAAAGATTCAACAGGAAGGAGAGTGGGCAGCAGCTCTCGCCGGGGAAATGTGTGATATCTCACTGCGAAACCAACCGGCCTACCAAACGTGGAGACTAAGTCATTATTCCTCATATGGCGCAGAACATGAGCTCTAGTCATGGCAACTCTGTTACCCTTAAGCGTCGTTGGATGCAGGTGCCACAGTACTGCACTTTATGGTGAAGCATGAGGGGGGGGGTCTATGTTCTACAGTGGACGGCGATAGGCTGAATGATGATTGGCATAATAGGTGTAGACAGATACCTAGATATAATTATGTTCAAAGATAACTTGTAAAATGGTCAATCAACTTCATGAAATAGCAAGAGTGGGACATGTCTTATAAAATTGTACCAAAATCTTCCAAAGTATTAAGCAAACTAAATTGCCTGAAATTTATCTGAAAGAAAGAACGTCATCATTAGGCTCGATTGCCATCAAAGCGGAGAGGAGACTAAAGGAGAAATGTTTCCTTTTGACTGGTGCAGGTGCTGACGGGGCACGGTTGCTTTGGGAAGTACCTGCACAAGATTGTCAGGAGGGAGAGCACACCGTCCTGCCACCACTGCAGTTGCGACGAGGACACGGCGCAGCACACGCTCGAGGAGTGTGCTGCATGGGAGGGGGATCGCCGTGAACTCGTCGCAATTATCGGTGCCGACCTGGCGCTGCCGACCATCGCCAGGGAGATGCTCGTCAGCGTCAGCAACTGGGACGCGGTCGCCACCTTCTGTGAGGCCGTTATCTCACGGAAGGAGGCGGCGGATCGTGTGCGACTAGAGCTCCTATTCGGCGACACGTTCCGCCGCCGGCGACTCGGGCGGCGCAGGCGCGAATATCTGCGCCTAATACCGCCCTAGCCGAAGCAGCGGGTGATCGGACCGGGGAATTGTCTGTCACCCACAGAGAGGTTGACCGCGCGATGGCGACCGACGTCCCAGTACGTCGAGAGGTGATACCCGAAAGGGTATTCCGTCGGGCCGACCACTGATGACAAGTCACATCTGCTCCGGTAGTCGGCCCAACAACGAGGTGACGTGGGTACGGGTGGGTTATGGGCCTGCGCGCCGTCCTTTCATCGCCCCGGACGGATGGGACCGCGCGTGCGCTTACCATAGCCCACCCATAAAAAAAAAAATCATTAGGCTCGATTGCCATCAAAGCGGAGAGGAGACTAGAGGAGATGGGTTTCGAAAAACCAATCGAATTTCTTTATTTCCACATCTCTCCACTTAGTTTAGGTAGAAGTGACTCTAACGGAAAGGAGTGATGTCTCATTTTTCAGAGAGTGGGCTCTAAGAAAATCCGTTGTTGGTATTCAAGAAGTAGAAGGTACCGGAAAGGAAAATAAGTAGGTCTATCTACAAAAAGAAATGAGATACCATCAAAAACAAAACTTGTAAAAAAAAAGCCAAGGCTCGCAATTGAGTTCTTCTACCATAAAAAGTTGTGAGATCTATGATATTCCAAGTCTGTTAACTCATTCAGTCCCTGCTTAAGGGATCTTTTTTATTATGTTATTATGTAAATAGCTAACCTAACAACTTCTTATAGTGACTATATCAATATTAAAGATTTTTTATGTTTTAAATAAATAGATTGACTTGGCAATCGTACTATGTTTAGTACAATTTAATATAATATGTATTACTTGTGAGGTACATTGTGTTTTCATGCGATTGCCAAGTCATTCTGTTTATTTAAAACATAAAAGATCTTTAATATTGATATATAGTCACTATAAGAAGTTGTTAGGTTAGCTATTTACATAATCCTTACTTCCTTACTAATATTATAAAAGCGAAAGTAACTCTGTCTGTCTGTCTGTCTGTCTGTCTGTCTGCTACGCTTTCACGTCTAAGCCACTGGACTGATTTTGATGAAATTTGGTACAGAGATGGACTAAAGCTTGAGAAAGGACATAAGCTACTTTTTATCGCGAAAAAATGGGTATAAGGGGTTGAAATAGGGGATGACATTTTGTATGGAAATTCGTCATTTTCGATGATAGAACCACGAATCTTTGTATTAAGGCACCTGACAATAAATAAATAAATTTTCGTTCAAACGTTTTGGAAATTTCATTTACATAGGGATGAAATTCAACCCCGAAAATACCAAAAAGCATACAGCCGAAACCACTGGGCCTAGAAACGTATTTTTTTTTTACACCATCGTATTTTTGGGGTGCCCGAGCACTAGCAAAGGATTTTTGGAAATTCACCCCCTTAAGGGGGTGAAAAACATATAGTCTTTCACGTCTAAACCGATTTTGATGAAATTTGATACAGAGATGGACTAAAGCTTGAGAAAGGTCATAGGCTACTTTTTATCGCGAAAAGAATGGATATAAGGGGTTGAAATAGGGGATGATATTTTGTATGGAAATTCGTCATTTTCGATGATAGAACCGTGAATCTTTGTATTAAGGCACCTGATAATAAATAAATAAATATTCGTTCTAGCGTTTTGGTAGTTTCACTTACATGGGGATGAAATTCAACCCCTAAAATACCAAAAGCATACAGCCGAAACCACTGGGCCTAGAAACGTATTTTTTTTACACCATCGTATTTCTTGGAGTGCACGAGTACTAGCAAAGGATTTTTGGAAATTCACCCCTTTAAGGGGTTGAAAAGCATATAGCCTTTCACGTCGAAACCGATTTTGATGAAATTTGGTACAGAGATGGACTAAAGCTTGAGAAAGGATATAGGCTACTTTTTATCGCAAAAAAATGGGTGTAAGGGGTTGAAATAGCGGATGACATTTTGTATGGAAATTCGTCATTTTCGATGATCGAACCACGAATCTTTGTATTGAGGCACCTAATAATAAATAAATAAATATTCGCTCAAGCGTTTTGGAAATTCCATTTACATGGGGATGAAATTCAACCCCTAAAATACCAAAAAGCATACAGCCGAAACCACTGGGCCTAGAAACGTATTTTTTTTACACCATCGTATTTCTTGGGGTGCACGAGCACTAGCAAAGGATTTTAGGAAATTCACCCCCTTAAGGGGGTGAAAAGCATATAGCCTTTCACGTCTAAACCGATTTTGATGAAATTTGATTCAGAGATGGACTAAAGCTTGAGAAAGGATATAGGCTACTTTTTATTGCGAAAAAATGGGTATAAGGGGTTGAAATAGGGGATGATATTTTGTATGGAAATTCGTCATTTTCGATGATAGAACCGTGAATCTTTGTATTAAGGCACCTGATAATAAATATATAAATATTCGTTCTAGCGTTTTGGTGGTTTCACTTGCATAGGGATGAAATTCAACCCCTAAAATACCAAAAAGCATACAGCCGAAACCACTGGGCCTAGAAACGTATTTTTTTTCACCATCGTATCTCTTGGGATTCACGAGCACTAGCAAAGGATTTTTGGATATTCATCCCCTTAAGGGGTTGAAAAGCACAAGTAACCCTGCTCCGGTGGTCGGTCCAACGACGAAGGCGACGTGGTGTTCGGGTGGGTTGCGGGTGTTGCGTGTTTACGCCCCTCTGTCGCCCAGGACGGAGTGGTGCGAGGAGCGCGCCGACCGCAGCCCACCCCCAAAAAAAAACGGGGTTGAAAAGCATATAGCCTATCACATCGAAACCACTTAACCGATTTTGATGAAATTTGGTACAGAGATGAACTAAAGCTTGAGAAAGGATATAAGGCTACTTTTTATCGCGAAAAAATAGGTATAAGGGGTTGAAATAGGGGAAAATATTTTCTTTTTACGTCGTTTTATTTCTTGGGGTACACGAGCACTAGCAAAGGATTTTTGGATAATCACCCCTTTAAGTGGATGAAAAGCGTATAGACGAAACTCTTGGAGCTAGGAACGTAAAACTTTATATGCAATTCTCTTGCTTTTGTTGTAAGTGAGCTCTAAGAAATTATTTTATTAAAATAAACTCCTAAAGGGGTGCAAAATATATAGCCGAAATCATTAGGCCTAGATACATGGAATTTTGTATAAAGTTGCCTTTCTTGGGGAAAGAGAGATTTTTGCAATTTTAGCCCTAAGGGGGTGAAAAGCGTTTAACCGAAATCACTGAGCCTAGGAAGGATCATTTTAGTACACGGTCGGCTTTCTTGGATTACCTCCAGATTTTCTTATTGCTTACTTACCAAGCACTATGAAAAATATTTTGGCAAGGATAAGCGAGCTCTAACAAAGAATTTTTGGAAATTCAACCCCTAAGAGAGTTAAAGTGTATAGCCAAAGATACCGGGCCTAAGAATGTGAAATTTTGTATACCGATCGGTTATTTGGGGTAAGCACTCACTATAGTCTAACTTTTTATTAGCTGCAGTAAAATGACGTTTTGTGGGTTGCCGGTTTTTGAAGAAAAATAAATAGGGATGTAGCTAAATGAGTGAATCATAAATGAATAATCAGTTTGGTTTTTTTTTTGAGATTTAATATTAAGTTGTAATGTATTTTTTAACCTATTATTATTACTATACTAGAGGATTGATCTTTTTTAGTGGAAGTATAGGGAGGTACATTCAAAATGAAACAAAAACGTCATAATAATGTTATTTAATTAATCTTTTTCGAAATCACTGTCGCTGTCGCTTTCGGTCACACTAATAACAAATCTATCTGTCACTTCATCTATAATATGATCGAGGTGGCACATTTTATCTTCCTCTTTAATAGTGTGAGACACACAGTCACTCCACTTAGCCGGTGTCACTTTCTTGATTCCTTCTTGGAATAAAGTTTTCACTTCTTGCATTTTATACGTCTTATTGTTGTTTGCGACGTGACTCTTTACCTGCGCCCATACCAACTCAATGGGGTTCAATTCACAGTGATAAGGGGGCAGTCTTAAAAGTGTGATACCTTTTTGTGCAGCCATCTCGTCTACGGCATATTTCTCAGTATGATTTTGTTGTTTCACAATATCTATGAGAGTGGCCTTGACCATATTTGGTTCAAACGCAATATTTTTAGTAGTCAGCCACTCTTGAATTCGTGCTTTCGTCCACGACATCTTCGGGATTGTTTCGATCTTCCGAGAGTGATAGGGCGCATTGTCCATTACGACTACTGCATTCGGCTTGAGTTTAGGTAGAATACCGCCGAACCAATCCTCGAAACACTCCGCGTTCATTTCATCATGGTTGCTTCAAACATAAGAAGTCCGTCGACCAGGAAGCCTTCTTCTCCGCCTATGTGACTAATTATGAGTCGTTTGCCCTTTCCTGTGGGATTTTTTAATCCCGTAGTCAGGCCGTCTAAAAATGCCCGTCGAGAAGATTTAATACTTCCGTCAATCCAGGTTTTTTTTGTAGTATGACCTGAAAAGAACAAAAAAGAATCACAAGTTTCGACATCAAAACAAAAAGGGAACAAATAGAAGAAACTAAGAGTTGACACGTACCAGCGTTGACCCAGGTCTCGTCTTGATAATATATGTATTTTCCCTCCCTACGATATTGTTTAATTAAACGCAGGTAGCGCTGGCGCCATGATATGATATCTTGTCTATCAATAAGCACACTCTTGCGTGATCGAGTAGCGAATTCGAAATTAAGATGCTTCATAATTTTTCTCAATGTCTCTTTCGAGAAGTTGGGCAATCCTAGGTCATCATATACAACTTGCAGCACCTAAAAATGATTAAAGTTATTACCTAATTGGTTAAGATTACACATGGGATGGGAGAAAACATACATAACGTATAATAAAAAGATGAGTGACGACATGTGTAAACTAACTTTTGCGATGGTGGGTATTTCATTTCTATAAAAGTACTGATGTACAATTCGTCTAACAGCAGTGAATGTGAAATCATCAAGTTTATCTTTAAATGTAAGTTTTGGGCCCGTTTTTTCGGGAGGTTTTGGTGATTCGCTGTCGTTCTCCTTATACTCCTTTAAAACGGAATAAACTGTGCGGACGGATATTCCCAAGACTTCAGCCACCTTGTTAACGCATTCACTTGTTTTTGGAACTTCAATGTTTGATTCTGAAGATTTCACTTCAAACACATATTTGTAAACGTTTTGGACCCAAAGTTTTTCAGTTGCACTTAGAGCTACACGTGGACTTTTTTTCTTAGGAGATAAAAATGTGTCTCCATCTTGCGATGTGCTCGGCAGAGCATCCATGTCTTCAATGTATCAAACAAAAAAAAACTAACACGATTAACGAAAACAGGTAATGAAAAACAAACACAACGTAACATAAGTTTAACAATAATGATAACAAAAACAACGCGCAGTGGGCAAATCAAAGTTATTCATGCACTCAAAACAGAAGTATGAAGCCGAATGAGAGAATGACAACCGAAACAAAATGGCGGTCAAGCGTCATCGTAGTACCGTAACCAAAAACCAGTACTACCAACTTGAGAGAGCGTTTTCTTGAGTGTTACCTTGTATATGTCTAAAAGGTTCAACGTTTATACAGCCTTTTATTTACATTAATATTAAATAGAATTTAGTATGATCATTATGAGTCGGCTATGGAACGATTAGATATTCTGTAAACTTTTGTGAACTGAATCACATCCCTATTGAGATTAGGCTGTGTACATTATTTTACGGAATGACATTTAGAAACGTCATTTTACTGAAGCTAATAAAAAGTTAGACTTTAAGAAACAATTTTGGGTTGCCCCAAAAGGATAAAACACATATAGTCGTAGACACCCAGCCAATGATATATCATCATTATCTTGCTCTTATCCTAATTACTTTGGATCGACGCGATATGTACTCTTCTGCCATAGTAGATATATTGCAAAGGTTCTAGCAACATTTTATGACCTGGCACACGACATTGTTGGCCAGACGGCATCACCAATTGTTCCAGGTCGATGTAAATGTTTATCTTAGTAGTATTTTGCGACACCGTCGAACAATGAAAGCGTTGTAATATTTCTAGCAGCTACCAGACAGTAAGTTACAATCAAGATATTATTCCAATTTTCTATCTCTACAAATAAATAAATTTGAAGCGTCTGTTTGTCTATCAAAATAATAGGTTTCATTTATGCTCACACAATACGGTCCAAATTTTTTTGTGTCTATTCGTTACAGGTAATCTTCAAAATGGCTGGACCGATATTGATTATATTTTACCATCAGATCTACCAGTCGTACATAAGGAATAACTTAGACTATATTTTATCCCAGGCTATATTTTATCCCGGTGTGGCTGAATTAAATCGATTTTAAAATTATTTCACTAATGGAAAGCTATTTTTAAGCGAGTAACATATTTAAGCTATTTTTATCCCGATATTCCTACGGGATCGGGTACAATGCCTGTGAAATCACGGAAATTTAATGGTTTTAAAAATGAATTCACTAATGAAAAGCTATATTATCAGTGAATACCATATAAAGGTTATTTTCATCCCGGTATTTGCCCAGGAACGAGAACTATACCGGGGGATGTCGACCAATTTTTAAAATTCTTTCACCAATGGAAAGCTACCTATGTTGTCAGCGAGTAACATAGGCAATTTATATCTCTGATATTTTTGGGATTTATATTATTTTTTTACTTTCACCCATGTAAATTTATAATATCAGCGAGTAACATAGGCATTTTTTATTTCGGTATTGGCATGGGAATGGGGTCTACGTGAATGAAACTGCGGGTGTTTGATTGATATAATTTTTTTTCACCAATGGAAAAGTACGTTATCAGAGACTAAGGAAAGGCATATTTATCATCGTATTTGCACGGCAATCTGAACTACAAGGCTGGAAGTAATATTCAAAAGTGAAAGTTTGTGAAGATATTTGGATGTTTGTTACTCAATCACGCTTAAACTGTTGAGCAGATTTGGATGAAAATTGACACATAGATAGAGTATTTCTTAAATTAAGAAATTTAATACTCTTTATGCCGATAATATTCTTTGCGATAATAGTTCAATATGCAAGTAAATTTTTACGCGGGCGAAGCCGCGGCCAATGCTAGTAACTTAATAAAAAAGATCCCTTAAGCAGGGACTGAAGGAGTTAACAGACTTGGAATATCATAGATCTCACAACTTTTTATGGTAGAAGAACTCAATTGCGAGCCTTGGCTTTTTTTTTACAAGTTTTGTTTTTGATGGTATAGATATTTAGAGCAGGCGAGCGAATGCTCATTACTCATTCGTTTCAATTCTGTGGTTGGTAATGCTTCATTATGGTGGACCCTGATAGTAATATTATAATTGCAAGTGCTGTATTTATTATTCTGTCTCAACATTACGTTTTAGCATATTTGCAATTTCTTGCCAAGCATCCTGTGTACGAGTTGTATTTTTATAGTGTTTAAACGTTGGATTCCACAGACATCTAGAATTTCAGTAGGCTTCTATCATAAATAGACATTTTTCGTGAGACCAATCCATAGTTGAATTGATGTATATATATTCAGATCGCTCGAACACTAGAACACTTTGAAGAGACCGCTCCGGGGAGCGAGCACGTCCGCACATGTAAGAACGCTCTAAGCACCTGATTCGCATGCTCTAATACCATTTACATCAATCGAGCGAGCATTCTTAAAATATTCCATAGAATCTTTGCGAACGCAGGCAGACCAATGAAAGAATGCTCTATATTTGTTTACACTAAATGAATTTGATACAGTGGGGATAGAATGAGCATTCGCTCGTCTGATGTAAACCGGCCTTAATATAAGCCTTAGTCATCGTTTAATGAACAAGAAAAGGTATAATGAATTGACTGCACATATGCTGTGGTGGTTAAGATGCTTTTCCTTGCCTGTGGGTATCATAAAAGACGATTAATTGATAAAAACTTGAAATAAAACCCTATACCAAATCTGAGCACTGTCATGTATATTAGGTCAATTTTTCTCCTATTATGGAAGCTGCTCGAGACCAACAATGGGTTGTATGAGCTAAGATAATAATGAAGATCAATAAATACTAAAACAGACTGGACGATTCAGTGGCATAGATTATTCATCGCTGTAGATTGTAAGATTCAGAGGAAAGTAATCTGTTACACAGAATTTTGTTAAAATTTCTGGATTTTCAACGTCCATCTTGGAACTGTGACTGATTAGTGATCGTAGACTCTCTCCCTATTACAAAATAAGAATATCTCTCCTTATTACAGAATAAGAAATTCTAAGGTAAATAATATAAAAAGTATATACACTATTAGATTATAAATAGCCTGTAATTAATAGGTATGTGAGATAAAACTATATACATGTGTAAACAGGGTATTCCACTTCAATAACACCAACATTCCTTTTGAACTTATTTATTGTTCCAAACTATACAATACACTGTTGTTAAGTATTTTGCTCTCAGTAACACTTGTTTACAACCTTCCACTAGCCAAGCTCCTAGCACACTGCCCGCTCGAATGATATCTTGTCGAATGTAGTCTTAGTGTGACCAGTGTAAACCGTATGATCTACCGACTTATTTAAATTATAAAATGCCCTAATACTGTTTTAATTATTTTGACATAGTACTATTTCACTCTTTTTTTTTTTGTATAATGTAGCAAAACCCTACACATGTAAAATTGTTTCAAGCTTAAATAAATGTCAGCTAGTAATCCGTGCTGTAATGGAGTAGGAATGCAATTCACTACACATTCTCTTGCCTCGGGCAAGGTTTTGTAAAAGACGACTAAAGGATATACTTTGCGTATGACATCTATGCATCAGATAGAAAACTCAAAACAGAACCTTATGCCAACACGTCTGACCAGCGTGGTATAGTAGGTCAATCTCTCTCCCATTGTGGAAGAGGGTCGAACTCGGCGGTGTTACGTATATGAGCTTAGATAACAATGATGATTAAATGACATTTGAAAAAAAAGCTTACGTCGGAACACACTTTTGCGACGAAATACATTGAGGCATTAATATGCTGTAAAATAAATAAAAGGCGTTTGTATGACCAAATAAAAATTAAAAAATAAACATGTGGATAATAGAACTGATTTTAAAAAGAAGTTATCCGATAACATTTTCACTTTTAGGTTGTTATTAGGCAATCCTGCAAGATGCTTTTAAGTTACGCTGTACAGTAGAATCTAATTTGTATGAGAGCCTAGAGGAATAATTAGACGATTTGTGAATAATCCATCAGCCGGAAGTGAACTTAAGTGATCCTCCTAATAATTCAGAATATTGAGTGATGACGATATCTCTGTAAAGGACTTCTACATCTTGGGCACGGGCTTCCTTCATAGTAAAATAAAAATTTATTTACCACGTACACATACGAATAGAATAGTATAGAATTTTATACCAAGTTTTTCTTGTCTTTCACTGATGTTTGTCATCTTTTACAACACAGAAAGGGTGACGAATTCTGATTCTATTAACGACAAGCAAAGCAACAAGCAAGCACAACTTCTGTGTGGTGAAGGAGTAAGAATACAATTCACCACCCCCTATCTATCGCCGCTGATGCCGAATGTGGGTGGACCCAGCGCTACGTGCCGACAGCTGTACGCGGGGGTGATCCGGTCGATGGCTCTGTACGGCGCACCGGTGTGGGCAGGGTCCCTGACCGTCCGGCTGAGGGCCCTCTTGAGGCGGCCACAGAGGGTGATGGCGGTCAGGGCCATACGGTGTCGACGGAGGCAGCGTGCCTCCTGGCCGGAACTCCCCCGTGGGACCTGGAGGCGGAGATGCTCGCCGACATTTATCGGCGGTTGTCGGAGACGCGCGCCCGCGGCGGTATGGTCTCCCTGCAGGAGATCACCGCCTGGCGGGTCGACGCCCGCCGTGGAGTCATTGCCCGTTGGGCAGTCCGGCTGGAGAGTCCTCGGTACGGTTTCAGGACCGTCGAGGCCTTCCGGCCGGTGCTGATGGAGTGGTTGGAGCGGACGCACGGGGTGCTTTCCTTCCGGCTTGTGCAGGTGCTGACGGGGCACGGGTGTTTTGGGAAGTACCTGCACAAGATTGTCAGGAGGGAGTGCACACCGTCCTGCCACCACTGCAGTTGCGACGAGGACACGGCGCAGCACACGCTCGAGGAGTGTGCTGCGTGGGAGGGGGAGCGCCGTGAATTCGTCGCGACTATCGGTGCCGACCTGGCGCTGCCGACCATCGCCAGGGAGATGCTCGACAGCGTCAGGAACTGGGACGCGGTCGCCGCCTTCTGTGAGGCCGTTATCTCACGGAAGGAGGCGGCGGATCGTATGCGAGTAGAGCTCCTATTCGGCGACACGTTCCGCCGCCGGTGACTCGGGCGGCGCAGCCGCGAGTATCTGCGCCTAATGCCGCCCTAGCCGAGGCCGCGGGTGATCGGACCGGAGAATTATCCGTCACCCGCAGAGAGGCTGACCGCGCGGTGGCGACCGACGTCCCAGTACGTCGAGAGGTGAGGTTACCCGAAAGGGTATTCGGTCGGGCCGACCACTGATGACAAGTCACATCTGCTCCGGTGGTCGGCCCATCAACGAGGTGACGTGGGTACGGGTTATGGGCCCACGCGCCGTCCTTTCATCGCCCCGGACGGACGGGACCGCGCGTGCGCCTACCATAACCCACCCATAAAAAAAAAGGGGGTAAACCGCAGTAACAAAGTTTGTATAAGGAGAAAAAATCTACATCAATTTTTTTCAAATTCTCCAAAAATATTCTTTAGTAAAAATAAATAAAAACGTATTTCAGCATTTTTTAATTTTCACCATCCAAAGGTGTAAAATATGTATTAATAAAAAATTTGGTTCTCTGATTTATCAACGCCGAGCTAAAACTACTAAAGTTGGAAACATGCTATGTGAAACACAATTTTATTCTGTGACGTAAGGACCCACTAGCAAAGTATTTTCTGGAATTCAACCCCTAAAGGGTTACCCCAGCAGCAAAGTTTGTAAGGGGATAAAAAAATCTTCACCGATTTTCATGAAATTCCCCACAAACACTATTTAATAAAAATAAATAAACACGAGTTTCAGCATTTCTTAATTTTCACCCTCTAAGGGTGTAAGTAGGTATGAAGAAGTTGGTCGACTAACCCATTAACGCCGAGCTGATACTACTGAAGCTGCAAAACTACATGCAATTTTGACCGTAATTTTATTTTGTGACGTAGGGAGCCATTAAGAAAGGATATTTTGGAATTTAACCCCTAAGAGGTGAACCGCAGTAGCAAAGTTTGTATGAGGAGACAAAATTCGTCATCGATTTTCTTTAATTTTTGTTTAAATACCCTTCTTTCATCATTTGTTTCATCACTTCAACCCTTATACATCCCACTTTTGGGCTCAAGCCTCCTCCATTATGAGAGGGAAAATGACCTACTATACCACGCTGGTCAAACGTGTTGCCATAGGTTTTAGTTTCGAGCTTTTCTTCTCTTGCATAGATGTTGTAAGCATATTATAATCCCTTAGTCGTCTCCTACGACTGCCAAGGGTAGGAGAGGGGGTGGTGAATTGTATTCTTATTCCGTCATCACACGGAAAATACTCTTCAGTAAAAATGAATAAAGAGCATTTGTCAATTTTTACCTTCTAAGGGAACTAGGCGGGTAAGGTGACTGAAACCGAAGCGAAGCGAGGGCGGGTTGCTAGTTACACTATAATAGATAATTGTCTGGAGAGAATTAACTTTGAGAAATAAAAATATAGTAGTCATTATTAATTACCTACTTAACGTGAAATACCTCTGATAACGATTGCGGAGGGTCAGAAACAGACATTTCCTTAGCGTTACTGCAATTTATGTAATAATAATAATGTTATAATAATAATTCTTAATTGAATAATCTATTGAACTCGTTACCAGGTTATTTATTGACAGTTATTTAGTAATATAATTATTATATTATACTTTGAAAACACTGTTCCGTATTTATTACCAACATTTCGTGACGTAATATGTTTTTATTCTGTCAAATAATTTTCCAAATAATACGGATTGATCGTATAGCCGTCTGTTTGATAGAGTGTCCTGAAGTAATATCATGATCACGCAAGGCTTAGTAGATGGATTGGTACTCTCAATTGGTGTCATATTTTTTCAGAAGATTGTTGCCAATTCTCTGTCGCGATCCCTTAGCTTATATTTACGATCGCGTACCGGATGTGCCTCGGACACCGTCCGGATTGGCACCATCCGCACTGGTCCGGGCGGTGTCGGTGCTGCCTGGGTGCAGTGTCTGGTGGAGTCGGTCAAGCAATTGGCCGACTCAGGCAGGCTCCTCGTGGGCTGGAGCTCGGCGCGGGTAACCGTGCTAGAGCCCCGGCCCGCGAGGTGTTACAAATGCATGGCGGCCGACCGACATGCAAAAACTGCTTTGACTGCAGCGGGCTATGTTTCCGTTGCGGTCAGACCGGACACCAGGCGGCATCGTGCTCTGCGGTGCCCCACTGCCACGCGTGTGCGGCAGGCAATAGGCCTGCCAAACACCGCATGGGCTCTGGGGACTCCAGACCCCCGGCATCGGCTCCGAAGGGGCGGGACGGCCCATCGACCGGGCCAGTCCCCGCTCCGAGCGCGGCCTGATCGCCCGTCAGCGCGGATGAGGTGACGATGGATACGGACCGTTAATGGACCCCGTATCCATTCGTCTCCTCCAGGCCAACCTCAACCACACCGCCGGTGCGCAGGACGTGTTCCTGCAAGCCATGGCGGAGTGGTTGATAGGAGTAGCCGTACGTGGTGCCCGACCGGCCTAACTGGTTGGGTAGCACCGATGGCACCGTGGCAATCGTCGCCTCCACGTCGTGGCCTTCGTCGCCTCTAACCCTTAGGGACAGGGGCGTCGGATACGTCGCGGCGGACTGGGGGGAGATTACGCTCCTCGGAGTCTATCTCTCCCCTAACTGGAGTGTGACCGATTTCGAGGCCTCCCTCACCATCATGGAGGCCTCGTTACGGCGAATGGCATCGCGCCAGGTCTTCGTCTTGGGGGACTTCAACGCCAAGTCCGTGGCGTGGGGGTCTCCCCGGACGAACGACCGAGGACGGGCGATCGAGGTGTGGGCGGCGGCACTGGGCCTCTGTTTGCTGAACAGGGGCTCGGTGCTACGTGCGTGCGAAAACGGGGCGGGTCGATAGTGATCCTTTCGTTCGCTAGCCCCGAGGTCACCGCACGCGTGGAGAGCTGGTGCGTCGTGGAGGAGATGGAGACCTTGTCGGACCACCGGTATATCCGGATGGAGGTCTCCCCGGCAATCCCGACGCCCAGCAGGGGTCACGGGGCGGATGGACGTCTTGCGTTCCCGCGATGGTCTGTGGGTCGCTTAGACCGGGACCAGCGGGCGGAGACAGCCATCGTTTACTCGTGGCTGTCCTCTGCCAACCAGTCGGACGGGGTGGACGCCGAGGCTTGCTGCATCCGCAGTGCGTTGACGCAGATCTGCGATGCGGCAATGCCCCGGGTACGGCGTCCGCCCCCGAGGAGGGCGGTCCACTGGTGGTCCCGAGAGCTGGCGGATCTCCGGGCCGCGTGCATTCGCGCCCGGAGGGCCTACACCCGCAGCCGGCGGCGCCAACGCGACGCGGAGCGGGAGGCCTTGCTGTATGAGGGCTACCGCAATGCGCGGTCGGCCTTCAGGCTGGCCGTCCGCTCCGCCAAGGACGTCAGACGGCAGGAGATGCTGGACGGTCTCGACCGTGACCCCTGGGGACGCCCCTATCGCGCGGTGCTGAATAAGCTCCGCGCGCGGTGCTGAATAAGCTCCGCGCGCGGGGCCTTCCCCTCACCGAGACTCTCCAGCCCTGCCTTCTCACCCGGGTCGTCGAGGACCTGTTCCCGCGGCGGGCGGAACACACGCCCCCAGTCATGGCTCCGCCAGACACTGACCGGGAGGCCGACGACGACAGTGTTCCGCCCATCACGGAACCCGAGATGGGAGTGGCGGTGGCGCGCATGTGCGCAAAGTCCACCGCCCCCGGGCCCGACGGTGTTCCTAACCGCGTGTTGGGCCTGGTCCTCGACCACCTGGGTCCCCGCCTCAGGGAACTGTTCGACGCGTGTTTAGCGTCCGGACGGTTCCCTGGGTGCTGGAAGGAGGGAAGGCTGGTGCTCCTGCCGAAGCCGGGACGGTCTCCGGGGTCGCCTTCGGCCTACAGGCCTATCGTGCTGCTCGATGACACGTGCAAGCTACTGGAGAGGATGGTAGCTGCCCGCATCGAGTGGTACCTCGTCGGCACGGGGCCTGATCTGTCGGACGCCCAGTTTGGGTTTAGGAGGGGTCTTTCGACGATCGCGGCTCTGTTGCGCCTGAGGGCCGTGGTGACTGAGGCCGTCACCGGTGGGGAAGTGCTGTTGGCGGTGTCCCTAGACATCGCCAACGCATTCAATAGTCTGCCATTCAGCTGCATCAGGGAGGCGCTCCGGTATCACGGAGTGCCAGCTTACCTGAGGCGGCTAGTGGCAGACTATTTGGTGGGGCGCAGCGTCCTCTGTACCAACCGAGCAGGAGACGTTGTGCGAACGCCCATGACGTGCGGTGTCCCACAAGGGTCGGTCCTCGGACCCACCCTGTGGAACATCGACTACGACTGGGCGTTGCGGGGGAGCCTCCCGCCCGGGCTGGGCGTGATTTGTTACGCCAACGACACGCTCGTCACAGCCCGCGGTGGGACGCTAGAAGAGGCGGTAAGCCTGGCGACCTATGGCACCGAAGAGGTCGTCAGACAGATCGAGGCGCTGGGGTTAAGGTTCGCCCTGGACAAGACGGAGGCCCTCTTGTTCCATGGGCGCCTTATGAGCCCTCCCATCGGCGTCTCGATCACCGTCCGATCGGTTGATATCAGCATCCGGGCCCATATGAGGTACTTGGGCCTGGTGCTCGACGGGCAATGGTGGTTCCGGGAGCATTTCCGCAGGCTCGCTCCACGGCTCGTCGGCGCGGCGGCCGCCTTATCGTGGCTTATGCCGAACGTGGGCGGACCTGGAGGCGGAGATGCTTGCCGGATTGTATCGGCGAGTGACGGAGGTGCGAGCGGAAGGCGGTGAGATCTCGTTAAGGGAGCTCACCGCTTGGCGCGTCGACGCCCGCCGAGACGTCATTGCCCGTTGGGCAGTTGCAGCCCGATTGCAAGATTAAGGTACCATGAATGCCGCAGGAAATATAGAGCTATGATGAGACGGGCGCAAACCGACTTTTTCAGGAGCATCGCAAACACTGGCAAAGAAGACCCGTGGGGTGTGGCATATAGGCTAGCCTTGGTGAAGATACGACCCCCTCCAAATGTTGTAAGTGGTGCTCGGCTCGTAGAGGGATACGTAAGCACAACTCAAGAATCGATCTCTGCATTAATCGGCGCGCTTTGTCCCGATGACGATCCCCAAAGAGATGTCCCTTATCATCGCCAGGTACGAACCATGGCGGCATGCGCCCCATCTGGGCGGGATGCGCCCCCTCCATCTAGACAGGTTATTGAGGGTATTGTTAGTCGCCTACCGAACTCGGCTCCAGGAATCGACGGAGTAACCGCCCGCATGCTCAAACATGCGTGGCGTGTGGCTGGCTCCGAGCTGACGCGTTTATTCGGCAAGTGTATTGAGGAAGGTACTTTTCCCGATGTGTGGAAGGATGGGGGGCTGATTATTATCCCCAAAGGTAATAGTCGACCGCTGTCTGATCCCAAAGCATATCGCCCGATCACACTTCTCTCGGTTTTGGGTAAGGTCTTGGAGAGAATATTGCTACACTGTGCTCCCAACATCTCGCGCAGCATCTCCTCCTGTCAGCACGGGTTCAAACGCGGACATTCCACCGTCACGGCTATTCGGTCCCTTCTGGACACCGTGGCTCATAGCAACTGCAAATATGTCCAGGCAGTTCTTTTGGATATTTCGGGTGCCTTTGACAACGCGTGGTGGCCCATGATTCTGCTGAAGGCCAAGAATGGGGGTTGCCCGCCGAACATCTATAGGATGCTGGTGTCCTATTTTTGCGGCCGGCGTGCCGGTTTCTTTGCTGGAGGTGAAATCGTGTGGAAACAATTAACCATGGGATGCCCGCAGGGCTCTGTATTGGGGCCCTCTCTGTGGAATCTCCTGATGGACGATCTATTTCAACTCCCTTTACCAGAGGGAGTCAAACTGATTGCGTACGCGGATGACGTAACGGTCACCATCGAGTCGAACTCTCGTGCGGGATTAGAGGCTTTGGCCTCCACGGCACTCGGACTTGTCACAGCCTCGGGATTTCGTAACAGACTGTCCTTTTCCCCTATGAAGTCATGTTCCATAACCCTAAAAGGGAAGCTGAGTGGAAGACCGCCCACTGTTAGGCTCGGTGGAGAGCCGGTAAGAAGCGTCCAATCAGCGACTGTCCTGGGTCTCGTAATTGATTCTAACTTGAGCTTCCGGCTCCACGCGCAGTCCATTGGATAGCGTGCTGCAGCAGCGTTCGGGAAAATGTCGCGTGTCTCCGCCTCATCCTGGGGCATACGGTACGTGGGCCTTCGAATACTGTACCAGGCTATATTCGTTGCCATCATCACTTATGCGGCGGGATGTTGGTGGAGACGCACGTCCATTTACATGGTAAGGAGCGCGTTGTTAAGGACCCAGCGGCAGGCCCTTATACTAATCACAAAGGCTTACCGCTCAGTTAGTTCGGCAGCATTGCCAGTTTTGGCAGGGGTTTTTCCTGCGGACTTAGAGGTAATCCGTGCTGGTAGGATAGACGATGTAAAGTTTTCTGGCCGGGACTGCCCTAGGACGGAGAGAAGCCAAATTTCGGAGGAGCTCGTTGCTGAGTGGCAGCGAAGATGGGACGGTGAGGAGAAGGGTAGGGAGCTCCATCGGTTCTTCCCCGATGTTCGTGTTCGACTCAGATCCCCCTGGGTTGCGCCCGACTACCAGTGCTCTCAAATTTTGACAGGTCATGGCTGTTTTAGAAGGAGACTTTATGAGATGAAGCTATGTCAGAACAGCCTGTGTTACTGCGGAGAGGAGGATGAATGTCTGGATCATGTGCTATGGCGATGCCCACTGTACGATGAAATCCGCATGAAGATGTTGGACGGGATTCAACGGGTCAATCCTGGACCGATACACTATTGCGATCTTGTTAACTCCGAGGCCAACTTTCGACGGTTGAGAGACTTTTCGCACCATTGGCATAACATCAGGAGCGGGCTCGAGCTGGCGGAGAAAGGACAGGGTCCATGACGCAGTCGCCATCGTCGTGTCGTCCGTCGCAATAGCGACACCCACGCGTAACAAGCCGCCCCAGAAAGGGGAGAGGGCTCGGGCAGACAATTTGTAGGGAGTCAAGAAAGTGCACGCCCGAAAGAGCACACGCAAGTAAGGCGTGCATCTCCCGTGATTCGGTCCATATAGCCAGGATGGCTGGAGGGACCATGGGCTGGTGGAGGGGTCTGCCCGTTGGGCAGTCCGGCTGGAGAGGCCTCGGTTCGGGGTGCGAACCGTGGAGGCCTTCCGGCCGATGCTGATGCAGTGGTTGGAAAGGCGGCACGGAGTGCTCTCCTTCCGACTAGTGCAGGTATTGACGGGGCATGGGAGCTTCGCCAAATACCTGCATAGGGTCGTAAGGAGGGAGAGTACACCGTCCTGCCACCACTGCGATTGCGACGAGGACACGGCGCGACACACGCTCGAGGCCTGCGCGGCTTGGGCAGTGCAGCGCCGTGAACTCGTCGCAATCATGGTCGACAGCGTCGGGAATTGGGACGCGGTCGCAGCCTTCTGCGAGACAGTGATCTCGCAGAAGGAGGCGGCGGATCGTCTGCGCGTGGAGCGCAGCCTCGATGAGGAGATCCGCCGCCGGCGACTGGGGCGGCGCAGGCGCAACTATCTGCGCCTCATGCCGCCCTAGCCGAGGCCGCGGGTGACGTGACCGGGGATTAGTCCGTCACCCGCCGAGAGGCCGACCGCGTGAGGAAAGACCGACGCCCTCCCCGAGGGGGGGACGTCGGTCGATGGGAGGGTACCCCACGTAGGGGGTATTCCGTCGGGCCGACCACTGACGACAAGTAAACCTGCTCCGGTGGTCGGCCCAATGACGAAGGCGAGGTGGTTTTCGGGTGGGTTGCGGGCGTTGCGTGCTTAAGCCCCTCTGTCGCCCCGGATGGAGTGGTGCGGAGGCGCGCCGACCGCGACCAACCCACAAAAAAAAAAAAAAAAGCTTATATTTACGATTCTCACGGCAAAGTAATGTGCACACATAAATACAATTACGTCAAAATAATAATTAGCTGTGTGGTGACGGAGTAAGAATACAATTCACCACTCCCTATCTTGCCCGTGGATGTCGTATAAGACGACTATGGGATATAATGTGCACATAACATCTGTGCAAGAGAAGGAAAACTCGAAATGAAACCCTATACCAACATGTCTGACCAGCATGGCATAGTAGGTCAAATTCCCTCCCATTGTGGAGGAGGCCCGAGCCCAACAGTGGGACGTATGTGGGCTGCGATGATGATGATGATGATGATGAATAATTAGCTACAGAATTAGTGGTTGCAATAAATAAAATTGTGGAGATAAGTATAATATTGATAACATGTCATTGAAATAGGTATTTATTAGAAGGTTTTACGATTTCTAATACGAGCACAGTTCAAGGATCCTTAAGTTAATAACACAGGCCCTGCAGATACGTGATTGAAGTAATGTCACGAAATATTTCGTAATGTCATTTTATTTCATTCCGTGTAATGTGATCATCACTTATGTGTGAAAGAATTTTCATTGTATTTAATTTTGACTTTTTCTGTTTCTCACAGTTTTCAACATTCATAGTCACGGGCGACCTCTGAATATTAAAAAGTGTTTGAAGTTTCGGTAAAGTTGAAGTCAAATATCGATAAAATAATTTTATTTGATACTAGCTGACCCAGCGAACTTCGTACCGCCATAATTTTTTCGTAAATACATTTTCTAAATTGCCGAAAATATAGTCTCTGGAAGAACCATTACAGCTTTGTCCGGAAAGATTCTATCGTCTTGGTCGCGGCATTGTTAATGATGATTCAAAGAGAATACAAATTACTGATTATTGATATCTGACAAAATATAATTTTCAACCATACTTAACTATAGACAAAATTACGTTTATTTGCATTTTGTTATTACATATCAAATGCCTTTTTGTTATCATAAGTTTCATAGTGACTTGTATTCTCTTTAACATGAGTTTCAGCGCGAATATGGAAATGTCAAAAAAATGAATATAACACAAGAGCTTAAGCTCTTGTGTTATATTCATTTTTTTAGTATTTTATAATGTTATATTGAATAATTTTGCTGATATTTTATGTAATATAATATAGTTAAGGTGCTGAAGTGTGATGAATGTGATATAAGAGTGGTTTACGTGTATTTTCATATTCTACCGAAATTCCCAGAGAAATCATTTAATTAGGTTTTCAGCGCCTAATTAATGGTACGGACTTGACTTACTGACGAACATGACTATAAATAAGGTATTAAGTATTAAGTAAATAATATGAAGAAAATTGTATCAGACTTGGCTGTATGGACTTTGATCCCTTTGCCTGCCCGAATGGACAAACAGAAACAAAAAAAATATATTAGATATTTTATGTTACGTTACACGGGAACGCGATCGAACGGGATAAAAAGTAGCTCATTGCTATTAATAAGAAGAAGATGAAGAACAGGATAAAAAGTATCCTATGTCCGTCTCCTGGTTCTAAGCTACCTCTCCACCAATCTTAGCCAAATCTGTACAGCCGTTCTTGACTTATAAATAGTGTAACTAACACGACTTTCTTTTATATATATAGATTAGGCATAAGTATCAGAAATTATTATTTCAACGTGTCATGTCTTTTCAAATATTAAAAAACAAATCTTTATGGTGATGGAATAAGCCGAGGCTGGCCGCATTTGCTCTGCGTTAACGCGGATCTGCGATGTAATCATGTTCCGTGTGCGGTATCTGCCCACGAAAAGAGCGGTCGCCAGGTGGTTCCGAGACTTGGCGGATCCCGAGCTGCGTACATCCATGCCGGAGGTCCTATACCCGCAGTCGCCGGTATCACCGCGGCGCTGAGTGGGAGGGCTAACTGTACGAGGCTTACGCAATGCGTGGTCTGCGTTTCAGGCTGGCCGTCCGCCACGCCAAGGACGCCAGTCGGTAGAAGATGCTGAACAGTCTGGAACGTGACTCCCGGGGTTGCCTATGGCCTCCTCACCGAGACTCTCCAGCCGGCCTCCTCACCAAAGTTGTCGAGGACCTATTTCCACAGCGGGTGAAGCATACGCCCCCGATTGCGGCTTAACCGGACAATGACCGAGAGGTAGACGAAAGTGTTGCCGCCCATGACGGAGATGAAGATAGGGTGGCGATGATGCGTATGCGTGTCAAAACCACCGTCCCAGGCCAGACGGTGTATCTGACTGGCTGCTGGCCCTGGTCCTCGAGCACCTTAGACCACACCTCAGGGGACAGTATAACACTTGTCTACCTTTTAGGCAGTTCCCTGGGTGTTGGAAAGAGAGTAGGCTGGTCCTCCTGCCGAATCCGGGACGGTCTGCAGACTCGGCTACAGCCTACAGGCCCATTGTGTTGTTTGACGATGCGGGCAAGCTATTGGAGAGAATCCTGGCTGTCTGCATCGGCCGGAACCGGATCTGTCGGATGCCCAGTTTGGTTTCAAGAGAAGGCATTTGACGATCGGTCGGAGGCGGTCACCGGCTTAGGGGTGCTATTAGCGGTGTTCCTAGACATCGCCAACGCCTTCAAAAGTCTGCCATTCGGCTGCATCGGGGAGACGCTTCGGTATCAAATGGTGCCCGTATATCTGAGAAGGCTGGTGGCACACTTTTTCGAGGGGTGCAGTGTCCTCTACACTAATCGAGTAGGGGGACGTTGTACGGACGCCCATGGTGTGTGGTGTCCCACCGGTGTCAGTTTTGGGGCCCACACTGCGAAATTTTGGCTACAACTGAACGTTTAGAGGGCCTTCCACAAGGGCTGGGCGTAATTTGCTACGCCGACAAAACACTCATTACAGCCTAGAGAGGAGGTGGTGCGCCTGGCAACTCTCGGTATCGTGTAGATTGTCAGGCGGACCGAGGCGCTGAGGCTTAGAGTGGCCCTAAACAAGATGAAAGCCCTATTACTCTATGAGCTCCACAACGGTCTACCTGCCATCAGTTACCATCAGTATTCGGGCCCAGAAGAAATATCTGAGTCAGGTGGTCGACGGGCGATGGTGCTTGCAGGAGCATTTCCGCCAACTTGCAACGCGGCTTGCCGGTGCGGCCTCCGCCCTTTCATGACTTAAGCCAGATGTAGGCGGATCCAACTCTATATGCTGACCTTTTACGACACCCACGGGCAAGAAAGGGGATAGTGAATAGTCAGCACAGATGTATTTTTTAGCATACATATTTTTTTGTAGGTTTTAGTCATTCTAAACTTAGTGCTATCGATACTCTTAAATAACCTTAACGAATTAGATTAGCTATTCGTATAATTTTAATTAAGATAACATTGTTTACTAACCTTCTAAATCCCATAGATGTTGAACTAAAGTTATTAAACTAGATAAGCCTCTAGCTATGACAAAAGTATTATACCTTGTTAGATAAGCATTTAGATATATCAAAAATATTATACAATTTCATAAGTATTATAACTATGTACATTATAACGTTTCGTGTGGTGATGGAGTAAGAATATTGTTCACCACCCCCCCTATCTTGCCCGTGGGTGTCGTAAAAGATATAAAACAATCCGTCTGACTAGTGAGTCTATTTCACTCCTATGCAGTATCGCTTTACTCTGGCATTCGTAAATCCAGAAGAATTGACATCAATACTATCTGTTTCATATTTTTTTATATGTATAGTCTAGATAGACGTTGCCTAATGCGTCCTGGGTGATAGAAACGCAGCACACGTCCCTATATCCTACCATCATGCATGCAAAGCGATATATGTCATTACTCCCCCTCAAAGAAGCCTGTATCCAATAGTGTCTGTATCCAATGCTGACTGGTTTCTTCGTCGAGAGATAATCCTAAATACTCCACCATGGATTTTGAAACGACTAATAAATACGTATACAAAATATTCTCCCCTGTTTTATTACAAAGTATTATACAATTGGGATAGTAGTTTGACTAGTTCCCTAGTTGATTGTTTGATTCAAGTGTAATAACCACATCTTAAAACAGTTGGAACAGGCCAAGGTGGCATTCAATTGAATACGTATACAATATTATCTCTGAACATCTTCTTTGTCAGGACTCTACAAAAGCCAAGAATTTGACTTACTTATTCAATGGTTTTAAATAACCTTTGCAATATTAAGAAAAGGACATACCCACGATGCTATCACTCGTAAAAAGAAGCTGTATGTCTTATTTATATGACCTCTATTCCTTTATACCGAACTTATGCACGAAGTGTACAAAAAAAAAAGAGAAATGATTGATCCATATTGAAATATCTAAAATTTGAATGTGAATAACGAAATTTCGTGATCGTTATCACAGCTCGTATACATCCCACAGTTGGCCTCGGGCCTCCTCCACAATGGGACGGAAATTGACCTACTATACCACGCTGGTCAGACATGTTGGTATAGGTTGGTATATTACATCCCTTAGTCATCTTTTACGATATCAACAGGCAAGAGAGGGGGCGGTAAATTGTATTCTTAATCCGTCACCACACGGTAATATCTACTCTGACCCAGTCACCGTAATACGTACACCAGTCATACGTTAATAGATGATGAGGATAATGATGTACATATCACCCATCGTCCTATATACGTTCACTATCGAGAATAGGCCTAGGTAAGAGGATTAAGAGATACTCACGGCCAAGAAAGCGGGTGGTGAATAGTATTTTTACTCCACACAGGTTTATATCGATTTTGTTTTCTATATCTTTTTATATACATTTCTTGTGTACGTGTGTATGTCACTAAATTCCTCCTAATTGGCTGAACGTTGTTCTGTTCAAATAAAATAAAAGAAATTCTCCTTGAAATCGACAGCAGTGCTACCTACCGGGCCCAGTTGTGAGTCTAAACCATTCTCGAATCCATTCCCGTGTGTTCAACACACAAAAAAATTCATCAACATCGGTTCAGCTGTTTAGGAGGAGTTCAGTGACATACACACGTACACAAGAAATTTATATATAAATCTATACCAATAAATAAAATTGGAGTGTCTGTTTGTAATGTCAAAATAATAGGCTTTTTTCATGCTCACACGGTTATTTGCATGACACCTATGCCTAAAATAGCAATTAAAAATTTTTTGTCTGTCTGTCTGTCTGTCTGTCTGTTTGTTCCGGGTAATCTTCAAAACGGCTGGACCGATTTCAAAAATTCTTTCACCAATGGAAAGCTATAATATCAGGGCGTAAACTAGGCTATATTTTATCCCGGTATTCCCACGGGAACGGGGACTACGAGGGTAAAACGACTATAACCTATAACCGAAGCGAAGCGAGGGCGGGTCTAGTCTTTATATATAAGTCTTTATGTATATCTATACATATAGATAGAATGGTGAATTATATTGTAAATTCAAATTCAAATCATTTATTATCCATAAACCCCGAGAGGGCACTTACATATTGTCATACAAAATTAAATTAAATTATCCAAAAAAATAAACTACCACGGGATCTGAATGCGACCGCTACTGAGAAGATCCGGCAAGAAACTCAGCGGGCTTGTCTATTACTTTTATTTTTTTTCTTCTTACTGGATATAAAATTGTGTACAACAGATTTTGTAAGAATTAACTCCAGTGTGATGCCCTTCGAACCATAAAATACGTAATATAATTCAAACGATTATGGCTGGACCAGATCCCACAAGTGGCACCCAATCACGAGTTAACTACTTACTAGAGCAGCCATCACTCCCAGCAATATAGGTGAAAAGTGTAAATTCTTCTGCCGTCATCACAAGGAAATCTTATCTTAACGTACGTAAATCTATACTAATATTATAAAGAGGAAAGATTTGTATGTATGTTTGTAACAAATTGGCTCCGAAACTGCTGGACCGATTTCAAAAATTCTTTCGCCAATGGAAAGCTATAATATCAGGGATTAAACTATTATATATTAACATGGTATTCCCACGGGAACGGGAACTACGCGAGTAAGGCTACTGAAACCGAAGCGAAGCGAGGGCGAGTTGTTAGTCTATATATATTTAGATCATGACCGTCTTTTACGACAATCGGATAAATGAAAAGGGAAGTGACATATTGTGTATTTTGTTAGTCACCACTCAGAATGAACTAGTCATGAATCTAGTGGTTATCTTTATTTAATAAATTCTTTATTTAAAATGAGGTTTTGAGTTAAACTAGAATATTACAACACGTTTCTTTCGTTCGGGCCTTGAGACAACAAAAATCTATTCTGATTGTTCACCAAATCACAAAAATTAAATATGGTCATTGTCAAAGACACCTAATTTGTTCTGTAATATATATATTACGCAAATGCGCTATACAGTCCTCTTGACCGACTTATGGGAAAAAATTGGAGCGCATTTGATACGTGACGTTAATTTATATTATTAACTATATTGATGACTTTAATTTGTATTTTATTTTTATTATATAATATTAGTAATGTTAGAGTTCACATACACACATACAGACACAAAAACACACACACATCCATCCATACGCATGTATTAATATAACTGGATACCTAATTAATTCTGTAATACCCGTTACTGTAAAACAAATGTTTCGTGTAAATTGAGAAGACACTGTCTCTTGAAACAGGATGTTTTTTACCTAATTCGGGATATTTTTTTTGGGAGTGGGTTACGGTCGGCGCACTCCTCGCCCGACTCCGTCCAGAGCGACAGAGAGGCGTAAACACGCACACCTGTAACCCTGTTGGACCGACCACCGGTGCAGAGTTCCCTGACTTCAGTGGTCACCTAATTCAAGAGAGAGAGAGATTATTTAAAAAAATTATGCCGATGTAATGAAGATGCTATAGAATTAATATCATTAAAAGTGTTTCTATGTTAATAATTCCTGTGATGCCGAAGTAAGAACATAATTCGTAACCTCATTTCTAGCCTATAGGTGTCGTAAAAGACGACCAAGAGCTTTACATGGACTCACCATTCTACCAACGTACCACTCGACACCGTAGTAGAGTTCATCCATTTCACCTGGAAACGTTATGGTCTTCAACTGTACGTTTCCAGCAATCATTTCTCCCACGTACGTGCAAGCTCTGGAATGAACTACCTGCTGCTGTATTTCCCGAGCGCTATGACATGTCCTTCTTCAAACGAGGTTTAAGAAGAGTATTTTCTTCACGGTAGGCAGCGGCCCGGCTGTGCCCCTGGTATTGCAAAGGTCCATGTGCGGCAACGTCACTTACCATCAGGTGTTCTGCCTGCTCGTTTGCCACCGTTGGCAATAAAAAAAAAGCTCTTAGACTGGATCGGACTCGCCATCAACATCAACGGCGAATACATCACTCACATTCGATTTGCTGACGATATCGTAGGCAGAATCCATGGAGGACGTTGGCACTATGTTCAATGACCTCAGCAGGGTATCTTAACTAGTGGGCCTACAAATGAACATGGACAAGATGAAAGTCATGTCTAATGCCCATGTCATTCCTGTACCGGTCTAGGACTGGTAATGCGATTCTCGAAGTTGTGGATCATTATGTTTACTTAGGACAAGCAGTCCAGTTAGGTAGATCCAATTTCGAGAAAGAGGTCAGCCGACAAATCCAACTCGACTGGGCAGCGTTCGGGAAACTTAAGAGGATCTTCTCGTCCAATATTCCGCAGTGTCTGAAAACAAAGGTTTATAACCAGTGTGTGTTACCAGCGATGACTTATGGCACTGAAACGTGGGCTCTAAATGTCGGCCTCATAAAAAAGCTCTAAGTCGCTCAGTGTGCTATGGAGAGGGCTATGCTCGGTATTTCTCTACGTGACAAAATCCGGAACACGGAAATCCGTAGAAGAACGGGTGTAACCGACATAGCCCACAGAATTAGCACGTTGAAATGGCAATGGGTAGGCCGCATCGCTCGTCGAACCGATAACCGTTGGGGAAGAAAGGTTGTTGAGTGGCGAGCACGAATCGAACGGCGCAGCGTAGGACGACTCCCCCACTAGGTGGACTGACGACATTCTGAAAGTCGCAGGGAACCGTTGGATGCAAGTGGCGCAGGACCGTTCCGAGTGGCATTCTCGTGGGGAGGCCTGTGTCCAGCAGTGGACGTCTGTAGGCTGATGGATGGATGGATGGAATTGAAATGGTATGGCGACGAAACAAGAGTTCCACTCCCTATCTTGACAGGGTTTCTCCACCCGTAATAAGAGCGTAAAAACCAACTGTAAAGCCACTAGAACTTCGACCTATAACATCGCGCTAATCAGTAGTAATAAAAAACAAAACACAGTTTATAGGTACATTTCAAAGTATTTTATTTTTATATATTTTTTATATAAAGGCGTGCTTACACTATCACGACTTCAGCCTATCCTAGTGTAGGGTAAATACGACCTGGATTCTATAGTATCCACTTTGACCTAAGCAACACTTTGACCTATAGGTCAAAGTGTTGCTTAGGTAAAAGTGGCAGGCAACAACTAGGTTGGCATCTCAGTTAGCTAAAGAATTATACTTTTAGTGGTATTTCATCATCATCATCTCAGCCTACATATGTCCCACTGTTGGGCTCAGGCCTCCTCCATAATGATAGGGTGATTGACCTACTATTCCAAGCTGGTCAAACGTGTTGGAAAAGCATTTTGTTTAGAATTTTTCCTCTCTTGCACAGATGTTATATGCTTATTACCTTAGTCGTCTTTTACGACATCCACGGGCAAGATAGGGAGTGGTGAATTATATTCTTACTCCGTCACCACACAGAAGTAGTGATATTTAGTAAAATGTAAGTTTATGTAACCAGTTATTATTGATCTGCTTATTTTTATATATAAATTGCTAATTACTGCACGTCAGCAATATGCTATTGAAATTGAAGATGCAAAAGATGACTTGGTAGAGAATGCTTCTGACATTAATTCAGCCATTACATTTGTTGCATGAAATTTAATAAATGAATAAATAAAAAGATCGCTTATCCAACTGCCAACAACGTAAGAATTGTTTAGTTATCCCGTCATGATACAACGGCAGAGTGATGTAATTCATATGTTATCCTCCACACCATGTCTTAAATAAAGGATTACATTAAGATTAAAAGTATTATAGTAGGCCATTTACTTATGAGTAAGCTTCGGCCTGCGACTATGATTGCGAAAAAGAAACAATCTCAAAAAAATTATCCCCAAACATAATCAAATAACACTATGATATCAATCATCATTCATTATCATTTCAGTTCACATGCGTCCCACTGTTGGGCTCAGGCCTCCTCCCCAGAATTTGACCTACTATACCATGCTGGTCAGACATGCTGGTATAGAATTTTATTTTGAGTTTTCCTTCTCTTACACAGATGTTATGTGCATATTATATCCCTTAGTCGTCTCTTACGACATCCACGGGCAAGACAGCGAGTGGTGAATTGTTTCTTACTCCGTCACCAGTGATATACAAGAAAAGAAAAACTGAAGATATAACTGTGGCAACACGTCTGAGCAGGCGGATTGGTAAGTCAGTTTCTCTTCTATTTTAGAGAAGGCTCGAGCTCAACAATCCGACTCACAGGGCTGTTGATGTTAATTTAAATAGCCCTGTATTGAGGAAATTTGAACTAAAATCATAAATCTGCAAAAATTAAACCACAATTAAAATAATATTAAAATCCTACTATTTGCCCACGCACATGCAATATCTAGATTAAGGTGCATTTTATGGTTCAAGTTAGTGCCATTTATTAAGTTCAGAACTAAAGATTTGTTAAAAAAAAAAACATCCAAATAATTCCAGTAGAACATATTACCAGAATTACTTTCTACCCTATGGCTATTTCTATCTATTATATATCTACTATATGGTATTTCAGCAAATGGTTTATTTATGTGCTTATTTTCGCCCATGACCGTTCCACAATTCAAGCATGATTGAGTAGTGAATATCCAAACATCTACACAATTTCAATTTATAATAATAGTAGAATAAAGACGGACAGAAAGGATAGTTATTCTTAACGAACTTTGATATATATTTTATTTTTTCTCTCTTCTTATATTTTTGTAAGAATATATATTGTGGATTACAAATAATTATCGTATATTAAACACCTTTCTGTGGTGACGGAGTAAGAATACAATTCACCACTCCCTATCCCTCAAATTCCCTCCCATTGTGGAAAAGGCCCAAGCCCAAAAGTGGGGCGTATGTGGGCTGCCACGACGACGGCGAAATACCTTTATTAAAAATATATTCTATATTGCAGGTGTTCTATACTAAAAAATTGATGGAAACACATTCCATCTATTTTTCGTCTTTACTCAGTAAGTTTACACATAGGTATACTCCGTATTACCTATACATATACTCCGCATTACCTATACATATAATCTATTCATTTTGCGTTATTACGAGGGCGAGGCTATTTTATTTTACACATCATTCAAACTAATCAAGCCAGTCTTACAGTATAAGCTCTCCGCCGAAAAGACCTAGACTTCAAAATCTTAAAAACTTCGACCCATGGAAATAAATAATAACATTTATAGTTGACACACAACACGAAGCCAGTATTTCAAATAAAAATAAACGATTAATAAAAAATATATGCTTACTACTCTATTTGTTTTCTAAAATTAAATGACTTAAAAACATTTAATTCATACAATCAATAAAAAACTAAAACAATTTTAAACCAGCATTAACTCCGCCATTATATTCCATGAACCCTTATTATTATGAAATAAATAATTAATTAAAGTTTGAAAATACGCGACTAGGTGGTTAGTGCGCCACGTGATAACATAATAAAGTAAGCAGCCAGCTGATAGTCAGTAACACTGTTACGGTCGATCGCAGCAGCCGTCGACAGCTAACGCCGCGATCAATTAATCGTCGCACGCGCAACCGTACCTACGCTAGAACACAATACAATTGTGATCAAATGAAATTAAATTTATTGAGAAAATAATATCTCTAAAATAAATGAAAATATTTTTATTTATAATAGTTATGTTAAAAAACAAATGAACTATAAAGTGGACTCTTGTTGTCAAAATGACGTTGAGGGTCGAAGTGCCCGCAGAAAAAATTGTGAGTGTGGATTCATGCAAATGTACCAAACAGTATAGCACAGAATTGAAGAAAACTGAAACGAAACTAAGCAAAAGGCTGAAACAATTTTTAAAAGATTCATGGGCTTTTAGAACACAAATCACTGTTGAACCATTTGTGATATGCTACATACTGCCGAGTGTACTTGCAGGTTTAGCCGTCCAGAATTTGTGCTTAGAAAAATCATGTCTTGTCAATTTAAATTACGACGAGCGAACATGCCGTCATATAATGCAGGGTCGAACACACAATTACACAGAACAAGAGAGAAATGTGCAGCATATAGTAGCATCGATGACTGCTTGGAGTTTTCCATTGCAAACAGCATTACCTGGCATTTTAGCACTTTTCGTAGGAGCCTGGAGCGACCGCACTGGAAACCGAAAAACTTTTATGGTCCTTCCTATTTTAGGGAAATTAATTTCGGCTATCGGTATAATATTAACCACTGTGTTCTTCCTCCAAGTTGGTGTGAATGAAACTGCACTTATCGAAGGCTTACCGCCGGCGTTGGCAGGTGGTCGAGTAGCCATGACTATGGCTGTCTATAGTTATATCACAGACATAACAAATACTTCTGAAAGGACTTTTCGGTTAGGAATTATAACAGCAATATTAACACTTAGCAGACCTGTAGGACTTGCTCTCAGTGGAATCATGACAAAGCGTTTTGGTTATTACGGTGTTTTCATAGTAGCGTGTGTGTTTTATTTATTTGGTTTCGTTTATATAATGTTGAGATTAAAAGGACAAAATAAGAAGGTAGTTGAAGATGAAAAACCGTCAAGTGCAGTGTCATTACTTCCGTTGCATGATCTTCTGGCAACTGTGAATGTGGCATTCAGATGTCGTGAAGGAACTCGCAGACTTCAATTATTTTTAATTATGTTTGCATATATGTTCATCGTGGGACCAGTTTTAGGTAAATATTTTGTTTAATATTTTCTTATATTTATGTTATAGCTCATAACAAAAGAAGTTACTAAAATTTATGCTTGGAGATTCCAAATTGTGGATTATCAATATGGCCCATAAAGCGTATTATTGATTTATGGGTATCAAGTTTAAGTCCGGTATTGTGTTTTCGAGTTGTCTCCAAATAATTCTTAATAGCAATCACGAATATGTGCTCTAAACGACAATAGATTTAGGACTGCATGTTTATATAGAAAATTGTGTCTTATACCTTTGCTAAAATTTACAGGTAATTTATTATTTATACTATGAACCAGAACACATGACACAGGGCTCAGATATTATGCCATTAATGCGTGATGCCATAATGTTCTTAATTCAAAGTAAAAATACTTTCAAAATTTTATCTTAGTGTAATTTGATCGCACTCTTTCAACGATAACATCGTAACTTGGTTTCGCTAAATGTTTCCTTGGCCACAGCGATTAAAATAATAAGACTACTCAAAATAAACAAATTTAAACCGTAATCAGCCGTACCATAATTTAACATCAGGTGGAATATTGTCTAGCACTATTATATATAAAAAACGGTACAAAATAGGTATCGAACGTTAGTAATCTGATCTCTTATATCTTCAATTTGTGACCACTAAAACGAGCTAAATACGCACCTGTAACGTTCTTTATCATAATGTAGTAATGTAATGTAATAATGTAGAACATAATGTAGTAGTTATGTAAATTAGGTACCGATGACAATCTTCTTACATTTTAATTATTTATAAAATAAAAAATAAATATAATTGTTATAAAAACCTATTATACAAATTTATATTCTATACAATGATAGGTAAAACGGAAGAAATGTTTGCCTTTGATATACTTACATTACAAATACGTTCATTGTCTGTATTTCGTAAGAAATATTCAAACATTATAGTGACATAAAATGAATTTTATCACATGCGCTCAGATTGCTTCATTTTATTGTGATTTTATGGCATTATGTAAATTTTCCTTACTTATTTTGTAGATATAAAAAAATGTTCTCTATATCAATACATTCCATGTGATGACGGAGTAAGAATAATATTTATTCCAACATTTTTCCGTTTGTCATAAGAAGAAATATGAAATGATAACATAATTATAAAAGAAAGCAAACTCGAAACAATCGTTCGTCAATCCAAATAGTCAACGAAAAATAGAAAAAGAAATAGCCAATTATATTGTTCCCCTCATGTTTGTCAAAAAGAATTATAATTAGTATTCGTTGTATATCAAATTTGGTCTATTATATATCAAAATATGATGATCACTATTTTTATTAGATTATCGTAAAATGTTGAAACACACTTTAAAATAAACTTGTCTTCAATAATAATGTTTAGATTATCTATATAATATTATAAGACAATGTCGATCTCAAAGTCATTCAACGTGTTATGGAGAAGGCTGTGCTCGGTATTTCTCTCCGTGATAAAATCCCGAATATAGAAATCCACAGAAGAACGAGTGTAACCAACAGAGTTCGAATTAGTACGTTGAAATGGCAATGGGCAGGCCACATCGTTCTTCGAACCGACAACCGTTGGGGCAGAAAGTTTCTCGATTGGCGACCACGAATTGAACGACGTAGCGTAGAACGACCCAGCTATTGCCATAGGTGGACTGATGGCATCTTGGAAGTTGCAGGGAACCGTTGGATGCAAGTGGTACATGATGCACATCGTTCCGAGTGGCATCCTCGTGGGTAGCTTTGTCTAACAGTGGATGTCTAGAATCTGATGGTTGGATGATCATCTATACCAATAAATAAAATTGGAGTGTCTGTTTGTAATGTCTAAATAATAGGCTTTTTTGATGCTCACACGGTTATTTGCATGACACCTATGCCTAAAATAGCAATTAAAAAATTTTTGTCTGTCTGTCTGTTTGTTCCGGGTAATCTTCAAAACGGCTAGACCGATTTCAAAAATTCTATCACCAATGGAAAGCTATAATATCAGGGCGTAAACTAGGCTATATTTTATCCCGGTATTCCCACGGGAACGGGAACTACGCGGGTAAAACCACTATAACCTATAACCTATAACCGAAGCGAAGCGAGGGCGGATTGCTAGTAAGATATATAAAGAAAATATATATTGTTCATTTCAATATCGCTAATATTCAGACTGCAAGTACGAGATTTGTAGAGAGAACTCAAAATACGCTTCAATAAAACTATGATTTATAAGTATTAGATAAGTTACAAGGTAATCAGACATCATTACAGATCATCTACAGGCTGATGAGTAGACTATTCCATAATCACCTCTATAAAACCAATGACAAACTGAAAACTTTAAATTTTAAATTATATGTTATGGCTATTAAAGGTTATAGTATAGAAATTATATATAACTAGTGACCCGCTCTGGCTTTATACAGGTCCAATGCTGATACTAAATATACTAGATACTATATACACCATTCACAGCTTTTTTGTCATTAGACAATACAAACATGTTTTCTTTAAACATACTCTTGAAAGAGCGACATATTATGCATGAATATGCACATAATACATGCATATATACCTTCCTCTTGAATCACTCTATTTATTAAAAAAACTGCATCAAAATCCGTTGCGTAGTTTTAAAGATCTAAGCCTACATAGGGACAGACAGACAGTGAGAAGTGACTTGCCGCGAAAATTGCCGCGGTTTTGTTCCCATGGGAATACGGAGATAAAATATCGGCTAAGTTATTCCTTGTACAGATAACCTGGTGGTATACTATCAAAATCGATCCAACCGTTTCGAAGGTAACCCAAAGTAAAAGACAGACAGACAAAACATATTTAAACTGATTTTTCCACATAGGTATCGCGTAAATAACCGTGTGAGTATGAAAAAAACACTTTTATTTTATTTATACGTATACATGATTTTTATAGATATAGATTTATATAGATTTTTTAGATTTTTATAGATATAGTTTAAAAATTATGTACCATAAAAGATTTTTTTTATAACACCCTCCACTGAGAAAATAATGCTTGTATTGTGGGGGACTTTACAAATATATAATTAACGGACACAAATGAAACCCAGATTCATAACAACAATTTGTGGATCGAACAAAGTGTTTTTTGCCAGTAAATCGAACGATCACGACACTGGTACAATAGGTTGCCAGTTAACCAATACTTCTCGTCTCGCTATCAATGCAATCAAAAGGGGTATATGACTAGTAATTTAGTACTAGACTTATTGATCACTTTTGACAAGCTTTTATTTAGTTTCAACTGTCCCGTTGCCTGTAATCAAATCTTACAAGTTAAATATGATCCACATCCCTGTTCCTAAATGAGCGGCAATTTTGCATGCATGTATAAATCGAATGACAATGCAATATTATTGTGACATAGAGCTGATCTGATGATGGACTTGGAAGCTGGCCATAGGAACTGCGTAATTAAACGACGCAACCCCATCCAGTTTGGGCTCGTTTGATTCGTCTTGACAAGTACTTTGATACTATATGGTAACCAGGGTCTAATGATAGACCTAGATTTTTAATTTTTTCACTTTACGGGTGTGCGTGCTTACGCCCTGTCGCCCCGGATGGAGTCGGGCGAGGAGTGAAAAAGGAGGAGGAAAAAAAAGGACACCCGCGAGCATTGTAAATATTGGCTGTGTTGACTGTATTCTTAGCCGCCACCATATAGCAAATGCCAATAGCAAAATAGTATTTTTGCTTTCATTACCTCTAACTCAATCAATTATTTTTTGTCATATTACTGAACTTGGCGAACATATTATAAGTATACATTTGTTAAAAATAGATTATTCTATAAAAATAAATAAAATTTATGTGTGTGAAGTTTTTAATATCATAATAATAGTTTTTTTTTTTTGTTGCTCGCACGGTTATTTGAACGGCCTATGTCCAAAAACTAGTTTAAAAACTATTTCTCTGTCTGTTTGTTCCGGGTATTCTTCAAAACAACTCGACCGATTTTGATAACATTTTACTACTTGTCTATATAAGGAATGACTTAGTATATTTTTCCTCTTAGAAAAACCCTATGAAATTTCGTCCGGTTCAGGCTAGAACCCGAACCCATATTTTAAGATATATTGCGGAGCCAAAGCGGCTGAAACAGTAGCGAGGGCAAGTCGCTAGTTATCAATTAATGTACAGTACGCATATAACATCTATGTTAGAGAAGGAAAACTCGAAATAAAACCCTATAACAACAAGTCTGACCAACGTGGTATAGTAGGTCAATTATCCTCCTATTAAGGAGAAGACTCGAGCCCAATAGTCGGACGTATATGAGCTGAAATGATGACGAAGATGGAAATTCTAATAACTCGTAGAGTTGGTGTTACGAATGTTATTTTTTAAATTGTGTTTATATCTAAACTCAAAATACAAGTAATTATAAATATTATATATCTTTGTTATTTTAGCTTAAACTTCATTATATTTCAACCGTGAAGTAATAATGCGTTACGGTCTGAAGGATAGAGCATATTTTGATCGCCTATTCTTGAAAGTGGTTAATTTTCGTAGTACGTACGTACCTGGACGTACGTACATCCAATCATAAGGTTAGCTTTATAATACCATAGTTTTAAATAAAACTAATTTACGGATTTTTACGCATTGGTATTTGATTTTTGATAGTCCACCCTTGACCATGAACACTGCAAAGTGTTTAAAATGCCAGACAATCAAAAATCAAAAACAAACACGATAATTTTTGCAAAAAAAAAACCGCCTTCAATAATGTAGACAATGTAGATATTTTTTTAGATTTTTGTTGATTTTTCAAAAACCTGTTGTAAGATTTCGATAACATTTTCATTGGACCATTTGGGCAGTATACCCTTTCCAACAAAAAAAGAATCATCAAAATCGGTTCATAAACGACAAAGTTATTCGCAAACAAACATAAAAGAAGCATATTTACGGTCGAATTGAGAAACCTCCTCCTTTTTTGAAGTCCGTTAATAAAGTACATAATATAGCTTTATTTACAATGTGTAGTGCTTGTGTAAACATTGAAAATCATTATATACCTTAGTTTCTATTGCGCTCATAGCGGTTTCTAACATCCGTGCCACTGATATTTAGGATTTGTTATCACGACTAATTAAAGTCGCAGTAAACAAAACCAGTGTTAATATCATAGCTTGATAAAGCGAAACAACGATAAAATCCTAGTTCTCGAACAATTTAGATTGAGTATAATAAACAAAAGAATTGAGTTATCAACTAGATGACGGCTTGTCACGGTCGGTTGACTAGAGATTTTCATCATCAACATCATGTTGCTCTTATCCCAATTACTTGGGGTCTAATATGTGTTTTTTTTTTCATAATACATATTGCAAAATTTTTGTCAATAATTATATATCCAGTGGCTTGCCTAACATCATTACTTCTTGGAAATGTAATATTGTTGAATCGACGCCATCAAAGAGGATTGGCCCAGGTCTGTATAAAGCTTTAGTCGTTTTTTTCTTTACAATACTCACGAGCAATATAAGGGTTAATAATATTCGTATCATCCACCAAACTTCAACAACAACCCAGACAAAGGCATGTAATTTAGAGGCTTGGATCTTCAGCACATACATCATCATCATCATCGCAGCCCACATACGTCCGACTGTTGGGCTCGGGCCTACTCCACAATTGGAGGGAATTTAACTTACTATACCGCTGCTGGTCAGACATGTTGGTATAGGGTTTCATTTTGAGTTTTCCTTCTCTTGAAAATATGTTATGTTGATATTATATCCCTTAGACAGCTATTAGGACATCCACGGACAAGATAAAGAATGGTGAATTGTATACTTACTCCGTCACCACACGGAACACACATACATAGATTACAAAAATATTCGAAATTATTAGTAACCGGCACTTTTATCGTAGCCACTGTTACCGTCATATAGAATCTTTTAGAGACTTAGCGAACGAGTCGCCAGATATCCGATTGATTGAAGAATAGCTGTTGTTGACAAACGATGCCACGGATTCATAATAATGAATGCCGGGTATTTGAAGATAAAGTGGTGACGGAGGAAGAATACAATTCCCTTTTCCCACTAATTTTTATGCCCTTGGGTGTCGTATAAAACGATTGAGGGATACAATATGCAGATAATATCAACAACAACAAGGCAGACATCAGACTGGAGCAAATAATAAATTATTTATAATTACGTCTTTCATCAATATCATTACAATAACTCATATGTTGGGCTACAGCTTTCTCTCCTCCGCAATAAGAAGGAAATTGACCTATTATGTCACGCTTCTCAGACGCGTTGGTTTTTCTTTTATTTTCTTTTTTATTGGTGGGTTATGGTAAGTGCACACGCCGTCCATTAAGTCCGGGGTAACGAAAGGACGGCGCGCGGGACCATAACCCACCCGTACCCACATTGCCTTCGTCGTTGCGCCGACCACCAGTACCGAGTTCCTTGTCTTTAGTGTCGGCCCGATGGAATACTCTTTCGGATACCCTCACCTCTCGACGCCCCTGTCCCGTCGGACGACGTCGCGCGGTTAGCCTCTCTGCGGGTGACGGACTGAAGTCTCCGGACCGATCACCCGCGGCCTCGGCTAGGGCGGCATCAGGCATGTTGGTATAAGGTTTTAATTCTAGCTTTCCCTCTCTAGTATCTATAGGTTATTGGCATACTGTAATCCCTTAGTCGTCTTTTACGATTTTCGGTAGTAATTACCGAAAATACCGCCAAAATAATTACATTAGAAGGAGACAAATCTTAGACTACTTTTTTCTGAACAAACATTCAATCTCGCCAAAAAAATGCCATGAAAACGAATTATCATGAAAATAATAAAGTAATTTAAGCCACTTTTCTTTTCAAAAATCAGGTTTCGACGAATATACAAATATACATATTTTATTAAACATTATACTCTACACTAAGAAAATCCTTATGTCGCGGTGAACTTAACCAATGACACAGATGCAGAACTATCATTGTGGATCGTACAAAAAATTTTCCTGCATGTATTGGGTTCTATATCTATAGCATTTGGCACGTAAACTCGATCCTTACCTACGCCATCTATACAGTCAATTTAAAATTAATTGCGTTTTTCATTCATTAGAATTATTTCGTATTAGCAACCCGCCCTCGCTTCGCTTCGGGTTCAGTCGCCTTACCCAAGTAGTTGCCGTTCCCGTGGGAATATCGAGATAAAATATATCCTATGTTTCTTCCTGATAATATAGCTTTCCATTGGTGAAAGAATTTTTGAAATCGGTTCAGTGGTTTAAGCGTGAAAGCGTAACAAACAAACAAACTTACTTTCGCATTTATAATATTAAGCTAGGATTAATTGCAGTTTTTATTCTCATCATCACCTCAGCCCATATACCTAAGTTCCACTACTGGGTACTAGCCTCCTCCACAATGGAAGGGAAATTGACCGACTTAAGTCAAGCTTTTTTCTCTTGCTTTTCTTTTCTTAAAATTGATTTCATCATTATTTCAACTCATATACGCCTCACTGCTGAGCTCAAGCCTATTCCATAATAAAAGCGAAAATAAGTGACTATACCACGCTAGTTAGTTAGATATCATGCCGTCTGCGTTTTACTTCAAGTTGTTCCTCTTCATGTATAGATGTCATCCTTTACGGCACCCACGGGTAATCTTTTTTACCTTTGAGTGGTGAATATTAATTTTACCCCGTCACTACACGGAAAGTTTTTTAATTTCACGCGGATGATATCATTGCCACTATTCAGTATTAGATATTACACAAGGTTTCATATCGTTCATATCATAATTAGTATCATATTTCTATTTATTTTAAAGTTCTATTCTCTAATATCAGTCTGTCCCTGGAAAAATACGAAAAAACCTTCAACAATGATACTAATGTTTACTTAATACCTTCCGCATAGCTATGAATTTGTTTATTGATATTACGGACTGTGCTAATAATAATATACTTTTGCTGTGGATAAGAAATATCAAATGAAATACCTATGTAAATTACATTTAAAAACCCATTTAATTACACATATATATGATAACACTTTAAAAGTATTCCACTGAAATAGTTACATAAGAAGATTGAAACTTTAAATTCCACGTGAAATATAAATGTATACAAACAAGACTTAAGTTGTCGAATTTTATTTTAAACTAGCTGACCCGACGAACTTCGTACCGCCTGTTTTCATAATTATTATGTTTTAGTATTATCCGTGCGGAGACGGAGTAAAAATACAATTCACCACTCGTGGGTGTCGTAAAAGACGACTAAGGCATGTAATATGCATATAATATCTATGCAAGAGAAGAAAAACTCGAAACAAAATCCTATATTAACACGTCAGACCAGCGTGATATAGTAGGTTGAATTCACTCCCATAGTGAAGGATGTGCGAGCCCAACAGTTGGACGTGTATGGGCTGAGATGATGATGATGATTTATCAGTCTCCCATAAATAGTGTAAAGTTGCGGACTAAGGAAATATAACACTTTCCGTAAACCTCAAATGTTTGACAGGTAAGAACAGTTTGTATGGGAAAATAAAATTGTTGTTTTTAGTATTTTACTCGCAATTTTTGCATATTTTCTGATCGTATAAACCTTTCCTGGTCTTCCACAAATAATTCAAGACCAAAATTAGCCAAATTGGTCCAGCCGTTCTCAAGTTTTAGCGAGACTAACGAATAGCAATTCATTTTTATATACATAGAAGACTAGCTGACCCGACAGACGTTGTCATGTCTTAACTATGAATACGAATTGGTATAATTAATTATACCATGTCTAGACAATAGCAACAATTTGGTGTCAAATGTAATAGATTTCCACGTTACAATTAAATGCAGCTCGATAAGGGTTAAAAGCAACATTGCCATATGATTCCATGTTGATTACAATTCCATCCATTCCTTTTAACTTCTTTCCACGTTTAACGTGCTCTTGTATGTCCTGTTCTGCGATTTATATTTATACGTTTGATTGCTGGCATTTTTAAAAACAATTTACTAAAATTTAAAAATCATTAATTATATTGTTAATTATTAATATATTTTTTATTTATATGAAATTAATGAAAACAGTCTATTAACCTACCAAAATCTCTATATTGGCGTGAACTTTAAATATAAGCGTGATGACTAAACACTTCTCAAAAACCTGTAGTAGTATAATTATAATTTTTAACAAAAAAAAAACCGACTTCAGACAGTAAACTATTAAAATTTTAAGAATTTCACCAATTTCTCAAGGATACCATCATCAGATCCTGACCTGATGACTATGAGACCACCTGGAAAGTATACCCTATCAAACAAAAAAGAATTTTGCAAATCGGTCCAGGCGTCTTTGAGTAATCGGTGAACATACATAAAAAAAAAGATTCCGACTAATTGAGAACCTCCTCCTTTTTTGAAGTCAGTTAAAATTAAAGTTACACAAAATGATAAATAAACAATATATCAACCGATCCATCTACTCGTATGTTAAACGATATTTGCAGCGCGCATTATGTCAATATAACTAAAAGGAAATAGGTAAAATTATTTCGTCCGTTCAAACGTGATGCAATGGCAAAGTAAAATAGAGGCTCATTTTTATATAATTATATAGATTTCGAACTGAAAAGTGCTAATATTATCAAGAAAATGAAAAAAAACATGCTAATGGAATGCTCAGTATGATAGTAATAGATTAACTATCTAAATATGTTATCGAATAAAAATTAATGGCATATTATTGCCAGCCATGGTTCAGGTCGTATTTTTGAGTGGGAGTGGGTGCTAGGCTGTTGATGTTCGTTATTTTAAAAAGAGATGCGAGATTTGATTGTCTTACTTGGTTATTTTAATAGTATTGCTTTCAACTTTAAACTCAAAAGTAATTATGCGTATAATCAGCTCACAGACGTCCCACTACCCCACTACTGGGCTCGAGCCTACTCCACAATAAAAGGGAAACTGACCTTACTATACCATACTGGTCAGACAGGATGGTATAAGGTTTCATTTAGTGTTTTCCTTCTCTGGTTTAGACGAGATGTGCGTATTATACCCCTTAGTCGTCTTTTACAACATCCACGGGTAAAATAAAGGGTGGATCCACTGGTACTGTATACCATACGTCATATTATTTTCTTTTTATACGCATAAGTAAATATTAATATTATGTATTTATATAAAATTTTACGTACCTTATTTTAAATAAGTTTATCTCAATTTACATAAAAAGTAAGCAACTATTTCTAATAATTGATAAAGAATTTACGTAGGCATTGTAATTTGTAATTATTTCAATCGATTTTGTTAAATTAAAATATATTTCAATACGATGTGACATAATTTGACATATGCAATACAAATATTAGTAATTATTTAAATAATTCGTAACTTTACTAATGCAGCCGTCTATAATATTAGCTAATAGTAGCCAATGTTAAAAAATTATTTTATGTAGAATTAAATATTCCAACCAATTTATTGATATATAGCTGTAATAATTCTTCTTCTTACACATTTTTGTATGATATATGGCTCATAGTTACAGGATTTTCTTAATAGGAATCTCACATTATTGCAAATACATATGAGGTTCAGAGACTCATATTGACTAGCGACAATAGTTTAGATGTGCTCAAACTATAAGTAAGTATAATATTCAAACTAGGCCACCTGTAATTTAGTGATTGTGTCAGGTTGTTCATATCACTGAATCCTGTATTGCTCAGTATACACTCAAATTTCCTGAACACAAGATTTTGATGATCTAAATCGCTATGAAAAACATTGGTATAGTACAATTAATATTTGAAGTAAGGTTACGTATTTATAAAAAAAAAACTAACAAATATTTATTTGATAAAAATAAAATTGTCATAGAAACAATGCGAAGAAAAGCCAAGATCACAAACGCTTTCATTAAAGCAATGAGATATAATTGAAAACCAAGTTCTTCCAAAGCTCCTTAGATTACAATTTCTTTCTTGTAACGATTAATAATATCACTTAAAATTATGTTACGTGCTATTTAATTGTGCGATTTATCAAGCTTTACGTTTATTTAAATATTATAAGGAAATTGTTTTAAATATAATTTGCTTACCTTTTCAAAGATAAAGACGTGCATAATATGAATATTGTCTATTTTTGAGTGATATATAGTGATACGTGTAGGAATTTTAATACCACTAATATAGGAAATCAAATAAATCAAATAAATAAATTACTTACCTATCAAGCAATTAAACAAATTAATTGAAAGTTTAAGACGTTCGTGATTTATCTATTCGACAGTTTTAGACATTGAACTCGATTCTGCGTAGTCAGCACGTAGCATGTTGTGAAGTGTGAGAGTATGCGAGTTTTATATGTGTGTAATATATTATACTAGCTGACTCAACAGACACTGTATTAACCAAGTAGTAAAAAATGAAAATTTAATTCTTTTAAATCGAACACGGTATACATGGTATACGATATGCATGTAACATGTGTACAAGAGAACGAAAACTCGAAATGAAACCCTATACCAACATGTCTGAGTATCTGCGCCTAATGCCGCCCTAGCCGAGGTCGCGGGTGATCGGACCGGGGAATTGTCCGTCACCCGCAGAGAGGCTGACCGCACGACGGCGACCGACGTCCCAGGACGCCGTGAGGTGAGGTTACCCGAAAGGGTATTCCGTCGGGCCGACCACTGACGACAAGTCACATCTGCTCCGGTGGTCGGCCCAACAACGAGGTGACGTGGGTACGGGTGGGTTATGGGCCCGCGCGCCGTCCTTTCATCGCCCCGGACGGACTGGACCGCGCGTACGCTTACCATAGCCCAACCATAAAAAAAAAAAAGCAACATGTCTGACCAGCATGACATAGTCAAGTTCCCTCCCATTGTGGAGGAGGCCCGAGCCCAAAAAATTTAATTTTTTGAACACGGTGTCACCTGACGGGTCCTAAGCCTTGTTTTAGTGGTTTAAAACTATCTTCGCACTGTTAACTTTGGCAGTGAAATCTGTTTGAAGAATATAGTTGTTATCAGCCTATTTGTTATATACGAGTATATGTGTGTTAGTAGATGTGGATAGTAACTCCGCACTAAGGAATATATTCTTATAGCGTAGTGAACTTTTCAAGTTTATAAACATATACATTTCACAGACACAAATTACACCAGATTCATAATAATTATTTGTTACAAATATATTTCCCATGTGGGAATCGAACTCAAGACATCAAACTACATGTTGATGGAAAATATAATATCGCTACAAAGAAAGGGTTCTTTACCATAGTTGTCGTACAAAACGACGAAGCGTTTACATACAAACATGCCCACTAAAAAGGTAAATGTTGGATTGAAACCTTACCCTAACTTATCCAACAAGTCTGTTGATTAACTTCCCTCATCTGAAGGGGCTCCATTCTCAATAGTGGATACATTATACAGGTCAAAAAGAACAAAACAATTCAAATGAGTTTTAACAATACCAATTTTAACTTACGCTTCAATGGTCGCGTAGATAGTACGCATCAAATCAATTGCCTCGCCATCATTCTACACTAATAATTTATTACCAAATTTATTTATTTAGAAATCAACAATCATAGTTCGTATACTATACCACGATGATCAAACGTATTGGCATAGGATTTCATTTCAAGGTTTCTTTGTTTAGTATATATCATCATCATTATTTCATGATCGCCGTCCACTGCTGGACGTAGGCCTCCCACATGCCCAGCACCCATCGACACACAGCAACTTTCATCAGGTCGCCGGTCCACCTAGAGGGGCGGCGTCTTACACTGCGTCGTCCGATACGTGGTCGCCATTCAAGAACGTTACTTCCCCAGTAGTTGTCGGTTCATCGAGCGGTGTGGCCACTTCAACGTGTTAATTTATCGTGCTAGGTCGGTTAAACACGTTTTTGCGTATCTCAACTCTTATCTCGCAGAGAAATCTCGAACATAACCCGCATAGATGTGATCTACATATTATGTCCCTTAATCGTCTTTCACGATAACCGCGGGCAAAGGGTTGAAGAATTGTATTCTGAATCCGTCATCACACGGAAAATTATATTTACAAATCTGTAAATATAAAAACAAAATTATGTAAACAAATCCTTGTATATGAAATATTAAGGATGGTATATCACCAAGCAAGACTGAGCTTATGAAGCCTTTTCAATATTTAATGTTGAATTATTCAACCCCTCTCTTACCCGTGGGTATCGTAAGAGACCATTAAGGGGTATGATATGCAGATAATATATATGCAAAGGAAAGACAACTCGACATAAACCCTATAGCAACTCTATACCACGTCTGACCACTGTGGAGTAGTGGGTCAATTTCCCTCCTATTATAGAGAAGGTTTGAGCCTAATAGTGCGACTTATATGTGCTGAGATTTAACGTAATTAAAAAGTAAAAGAAAATAATGATTTCTGATGTTTACGCGAGAACTACACGTTGTAAACAAAACTAATTTACAGATTTTGTCGCATTTGTTTTTTATTTTTGACTGCTCGAAGTTTCGAACACTGTAGCGTTCATGGTCACGGGCAGACACGGGCGGTAGTCTGGCAATAAAAAATAAAATACAAACGCGATAAAATCCGTAAAGTAGTTTTATTTACAGGGAAAAGAAAATATTGCGACAAAACAGCACATTCGGGTGTTTGTGAAAATCAATTCAATAATGTTAATTTTAATTATGTTAACGAGTTATTGAATTCTTTCGCTTTATTCTTTCGAAGAAAAACTCGAAATAAAACTCTATACCAACACGTCTGACCAGTGTGGTGTAGAAGGTAAATTTCCCTCTCATTGTGGAGGAGTTCTCTCATTATTCGAGCCCAACAGTGGGACGTATATAAGCTGTGGTTATGATGATGATGAACTACGTTATTACTAGATTATATAAGATTATAATTCCATTAATTTCATAGTTTTTTATATGATTTTTCAATCGTGGTCTCAGCATAATTTAAATTTATTAACCTTATACATTTTGTAAATAAAACTACTTTGACGGATTTTATCGCGTTTGTATTCGATTTATGATTGCCCGACGTTTCGAACGCTTTACAGCATTCATGGTCGCGGGCGGACTAAGATGTTTGACGTCCAAATAAGTCAACGTTATTACAGATTTTTATAATGTTCTACCCGCTACAGAAAACTAGTTATAAAGTTTTGACCCACATTTTTGGTACAAATTTATTGCCAGTACAAGAAGAAAATGATTCTAAACATTATATTGTTTATGATTAGTAATTATACAACATTAAAATTTGCAGTAATTATTATTACAATTGCTAATTTAAATCTAAGAAATCTAATATACTACCACCGGATCGGAACGCAGCCACACTGAGAAAGATTTGGCAAGAAAACTCAGAAGACATAATGCAAAATTATTAAGAATTTTTATTTTTAAAGGCGGCTTACTTTGTTTTATTAAAAGGTTTTTTGATTTATGAAATTATCTTTAACTATTATTATTGTGGGTCAAATCTTGGGAACGGAAACGTCGGTTAGTCATAAATCAAATATAAATGCGATAAAATCCGTAAAATGTGTAGTACAATGTGTAGTACTCGCGTAAATATCAGAAATCCTTATATATTTTCATTCATTCAGAAAAATGCCGACTATAACAAATATTCAAAATACTCATATATAAGAAAGTAATTAAAAAATGTACGATACCAGTTAGACATGAAATAATAGGCAATTCCGAAATAGTAGCAATCAACGCAACTGGAAAATTACAAGACGTAATTACTGCGTATTAAGTACTTAGGTAATAGCAATGAATGAAGGATGCATCATTGATTAAACATGGTTAATAAGCATTGGCTATGGTTTGATAAACAAAGACTTTGAATATCCCTAAAAGATCTGGTATTTGGCACAACCACTAATCTAGCTGTCCTATTATCAAAAGTTGACTTCATCTCAGCCCATTGTTGGGTTCAAGCCTCCTTAATACTAGGAGGACAATTGACTTACCATGCTGGTCAGACAGGATGGTATTTTTTTTTTCACCTCGTTGTTGGGCCGACCACCGGAGCAGATGTGACTTGTCGTCAGTGGTCGGCCCAACGGAACACCCTTTCGGGCAACCTCACCTTTCGACGTCCTGGGACGTCGGTCGCCGTCGCGCGGTCAGCCTCTCTGCGGGTGATGGACAATTCCCCGGTCCGATCACCCGCGGCCTCGGCTAGGGCGGCATTAGGCTCAGATAATTCGGTACGATACCTACTAAAAAGTACTTATTGACTAAAATATCGAAATCCAAATGTATCGGTATTGAAAGAAAAGTACTCGATACCTAAAGATAAAGTAAATAAAAGTACTCGATACTTTAAACAGTACGTTACTTATCTTTCGATACTATTCATGAGTTTAGTATCGATACTTTATATTCGATACCGTGTCTCTACTCGTACAAAATAGTTTCGATGTTTCACATCTGTCAGGCGTTCTGGGCGACGGCTCACTTTTTTTTTGATATTCTGTATCTACATCATAAAGTTATTGTCTAAATTTCATTTCTCTAGGCTCAATCAGTTTAATTCATAAAAATTAATAATGATATATATAGATTCATCTCAACTTAGCCCATACAAGTCTCACCGCTGGACTCGGGCCTCCTCCATAATGGGAGACAATTTGAGCGCACTAGTCAGATGTGCTGGGATTGAGTTTTATATCGAGTTTTCCTTCTCATACTATATCACCAACATTTAGTTTAAATTGTTATTTACTTTTCACTAATAGCACTTTTTCCGTGTGCGGACGGAGTAAGTATACAATTCAGCACTCTCTCTCTTACCCATGGCACTCGTAAAATACGACTAAGGGATATAATAAGCATATGACATCTATGCAAGAGAAGGAAAACTCAAAATAAAACCCTATACCAACCTGTCTGATCAGCATGGTATAGTAAGGTCAATTTCCCTTCTATTATGGAGGAGGATCGAGCCCAGCAGTGGGACGTCTATGAGCTGAAATGATGAATAGCAATAACAAATTGTTTTTACCTTTTATTAGAATATCAATAACATCAATGTACTTGTACAGTTTAATATTGCGTCATTTGGGCATACCGCTTGGCAAATTCAAATTTACAGCGCAATACAAAAATATAATCGTTTCCGCATCTATTCTGATTAAATGTAACGAAATATTTTAAGTAGAGTTTAAATAATTTAAAGTCGAAATATCGGGATAGAAAATACAAAATTAAAATACGATACGATCAATAAAATACTTTTATGTGACAGATTTCTGCCTACGCAGCAGAAATCTTACTAATGTTATAAATGCGAAAGTAAGTTTGTTTGTTACGCTTTCACGCTTAAACCACTGAAACGATTTCAAATATTCTTTCACCAATGAAAAGCTATAATATCAGGGAGTAACATAGGTTATATTTTATTCCGGTATTCCCACGAGAACGGGAACTACGCGGGTAAGGTGACTGAAACCAAAGCGAAGCGAGGAGGGATTGCTAGTGATAATATAAAAATAATATTTGTTGCGTTCTATAATAGCAATTTTTGACTACCCAGATGGCATAGTGGTTAAGATAACAACCTATCGTGACAGTGTCGTGGGTTCGAGTCTCACGTAGCACAACACTTTGTGCGATCCACAAATCGCTGAATGTAATTATGTCCATTAATTATATGTTTGTAAAGTCCCCCGCAATTCAAGAATTATTTCCTTAGTGCAGGATGTTGTCTGTTAAAAATAAAAAACAAATAAAAAGAAACGCACGACCACTGTCATGACTTTAATGGCCTGGGTTTGTAACTTTATTGCAATTAAAATTTGCTTATCTTTGTGAATGACCGTGGATTTAAAACTTAGATTTCAATGCGGCACTCGCAAAATTTGGATGAAATGCAAAAAAAAAATATTAAAATTTGTAGAGAAATTAACTAACTACTTACCTACTAGAGGTTAATTTCCCCTATAAAAATGATAAAAGGTATGATATATGATAAAAGGTTAATTTCCCCTTCTCTTTGGAAGAGGCTTAATTCCAGCAAGCAGACGCATTTGAGGTAATGATGTAAGCAAAATAAACGAGAAAAGATATCTTTTTTATTTGTATTGTGCTATTACAATGTAAATAAATGCGAGTCTCGTAGTCCAGCTCAAAGTCGCTCAGCGTGCTATGGAGCGGGATACGCTCGGGATTTCTCTACGAGATAGAATCCGAAATACGGCAATTCGCAGAAAAACGGGTGTATCCGACATAGCACGAAGAATTAGTACGTTGAAGTGGCAATGGGCAGGCCACATCGCTCGACCAACCGACAACTGCTGAGAAATAAAGGTTCTCGAGTAGCGACCATGTATCGAACGACGTGTAGGACGTCCCCTAACTTGGTGGACCAACGACCTAGTGAAAGTTTCTGGACGTCGTTGGATGCAGGTGGTACAGGACCGCACTTTGTGGCGTAACATGAGGAGGGCCTTATTCCAGCAGTGGACGGCGATAGGCTGAAATGATGATGAATGTAAACTGTGATTTCCTAGTAACATGCCCAATAACTGTATGGAATTCTTTTCTTAACTTGTTAGATAATGTCAGTTGAACCCTATTTCCTGGAGAACTATTTCATCAAATATATTAAACAGTTGAGTGAGGAATCTGCCTGTTTACATTTCAAGTTTATTGTTTACCAGATTTTTTGTTCGATTACTATTTATTAAACAATATTTTACAAAATTTCTGGTTTCTGATGTTTGCATAAGTATTGTACATTTCAAATGGACCACACCGGAGGTCCTACCGATGAAGTGTTCGGCAAACAAAATTCGATTACATACGCAATAAAATCCATAAAATAGTTCTCATATTTTTTGCTTTGAGGTGCATAGCGTTTATTTTCATTATAGATGATAGATTTAATCGCAGCCCACATACATCCCACTGTTGGACTCGGGCTTTCTTCACAATCGGAGAGAATTTGAGAATTTTGACATCAACAGGCAAGATAAGAAGTGGTGAATTGTATTCTCACTCCGTCACCACATGGAAATAATAGATAAATTTTTACTATATTTCACCTTCGGTGTGGTGACGGAGTAAGAATATAATTCACCACCCCCTATCTTACCCGTGGGTGATCGTACGAGACGACTATGGGATATAAAACGCATATAACATCTATGCGAGAGAAGGAAAACTCGAAATAAAACCCTATACGAGCACGTCTGGGCAGTCCGGCTGGAGAGTCCTCGGTACGGTGTCAGGACCGTCGTGGCCCTCCGGCCGGTGCTGATGGAGTGGTTGGAGCGGACGCACGGGGTGCTTTCCGCCCGACTGGTGCAGGTGCTGACGGGGCACGGTTGCTTCGGAAAGTACCTGCACAAGATTGTCAGGAGGGAGAGCACACCGTCCTGCCACCACTGCAGTTGCGACGAGGACACGGCGTAGCACACGCTCGAGGAGTGTGCTACATGGGAGGGGGATCGCCATGAACTCGTCGCAATTATCGGTGCCGACCTGGCGCTGCCGACCATCGCCAGGGAGATGCTCGTCAGCGTCAGGAACTGGGACGCGGTCGCCGCCTTCTGTGAGGCCGTAATCTCATGGAAGGAGGCGGCGGATCGTGTGCGAGTAGAGCTCCTATTCGGCGACACGTTCCGCCGCCGGCGACTCGGGCGGCGCAGGCGCGAGTATCTGCACCTAATGCCGCTCTAGCCGAGGCCGCGGGTGATTGGACCGGGGAATTGTCCGTCACCCGCAGAGAGGCTGACCGCGCGACGGCGACCGACGTCCCAGGACGTCGAGAGGTGAGGTTACCCGAAAGGGTATTCCATTGGGCCAACCACTGACGACAAGTCACATCTGCTCCGGTGGTCGGCCCAACAACGAGGTGACGTGGGTACGGGTGCGTTATGGGCCCGCGCGCCGTCTTTTCATCGCCCCGGACGCACTGGACCGTGCGTGCGCTTACCATAGCCCACCCATAAAAAAAAAAAAAATACGAACACGTCTGACCAGCGTGGTATAGTAGGTCAATTACCCTTCCATTATGGAGGAGCCCCAAGCCCAGCAATGGGACGTATGTGGGCTGAGATTATGATGATGATATTTCACTTATGCTTTAATTTACTTAAGCATAAAAAACCTCGAATGATAGTAAGCTATATAGGAATGCCCCGCCAACTAAAATATTGTAAAAATAGCCTAATTTAAGAACCGCGACTATAGTAATGATGGTATTCATAAACACGTGTCTATATAGAGTAGGCACATAATCACGTGAATTGTGTAAAATCGATCAAAAATACGTACGTCCTGTGCCAATCTATTATAATGACGAAACGAATGAATTCATTTGAGCAGTTTTATTTAAAACTAGCAATCCGCCCTCGCTTCGCTTCGGTTATAGGTTATAGTCGTTTTACCCGCGTAGTTCCCGTTCCCGTGGGAATACCGGGATAAAATATAGCCTAGTTTACGCTCTGATATTATAGCTTTCCATTGGTGAAAGAATTTTTGAAATCGGTCCAGCCGTTTTGAAGATTACCCGGAACAAACAGACAGACAGACAGACAAAAATTTTTTAATTGCTATTTTAGGCATAGGTGTCGTGCAAATAACCGTGTGAGCATGAAAAAAGCCTATTATTTTGACATTACAAACAGATACTCCAATTTTATTTATTGGTATAGATACCTATGGCTCTTTGTTACTAGTACTAAACATATTGTGTGATATTTCAACAGCGACATCATCTAAGCTCATATACTTCCTGTTGCTGGACTCGATCCTCCTCCCCGATTTTTTATTGCAAACGGTTGGAAACGAGCAAACAGTACACCTGTGCGCCTACTCTTGAAATCAATTCTAATTTCGAAACCGATTCAATTCCAATCTCACGAAACTTATATTTGGTACTCTTAAACAAAATCGAGAATGAATTCTTCGCATTTGCCGTTGTTATTTTCACCAAATGTGCCATATTTTATTACTTTAAATTAATAACGTTGCCGAACTCGATCACCACAAAGACGCTTTCTTGAAATTGTGCAACATTAACGATTTTAAACTACGTCAAAATCACGTTGGGGGTAGCAAATATTTGACTTACTCGACGAGAGTCGAATTCATTCAGTTTAAAAAAATTCCACCGAATTTGATTCCAATCGTGCGCTAGTGTCGCTTTTAAGAGTACTAAATTCGAGCTGCAATTGGATTTAGGATTGGAATCGAGATTCAAAAGTAGGCACACTGATGGTAAGTGTTGCTGCTGCTCATGGATCTAAGCAAGGCCGCTGCCTACCGTAAAGAAAGTGAAGGGAGTGTGAATGCATTCAATAAGGTTCAGTGATACTAAAGGCATAACTAAAACCCATCACACGCAAACAATCTCAGAAAATTGGGCTGCCGGCTCTCTCGCTCGCCGAACAAAGCGCAGTAACAAATTGCTACTACACAGACATCGATTTTCTGCGAGAATGTGGTGCTATCTCGGACGGACCGACCCGCGACTATTGACAGACAACTGTCAACAGTGTGGTCCTACCACTGTTAGGTAAATTGACTTACTACACAAGTGGTGGACAATTTTTTAATGGCGGGCCACAAAGTTCAAGAAAGAATTTCTTTATTAGTTTAAGAAAGAAAAGGAGGGCCAGAATTATAGAAAAATGCATTTTGTATTAAAGCTTTCTAATAAACAAAATATCTTTTACTTTCACGCCTTGGTAGGCGTGTGAGACATATGGAATTGTTTTTGATTTTCTATAATATTTTCGAAAGCTGGTTCCATCTGTGATGAAGCAACTTTTAGCAATGCGAATAGGTGTTCATCAGTCAATCGGTTTCTGATTGAGTTATTCCGTTCTCGTCCCGGACGTCTGCGCTTAACATTTCACCACGCTTTGCACTCCGTATTTCCCAACACATGAACTACGCAGCTAGTTTAGCTTCACTGATATGTAATAGAATGGAATTTTGCTGACTAGAATATTTAGGATGGATGGACTCTCGGCGGTCCGGATTAAATACTTTCGCGGGCCGGAGTACTTTGCCCATTACTATACTACACCATTCTAGTCAGACGGGATATTATAGGGGTTTATTTCTCGTGTAGATACCTGCATATCATATCCTTTAATCGCCTTTTACGACACTCGGAGCAAGAAAGGGGAGGTAGTCAATTGTATTCTTATTACTCCACCACACGGATATTGATAATATTTATTCGTCGAGAATAGATAAATTTACCACAATCTGTTGGCATATTTGCAAATTCTAAGAAAGTTATAATACATAATTTATTTTTAGCAAAATTTTTATATGTTTTTCATATAATTAATTGTTAATTTATTGACGGCATCTTATTATATAACACGTTATACTCTTTTAAGTTTTTTTTTATTGTATGAAATTCAAATAACTCAATGAAACGCAAATTTATTACTATTAATTAACTAGGTTTTTTTTTTTTTTTTTTGGGGTGGTGGTGCGAGGAGCGTGCCGACCGCGCTCCTCGCACCACTCCGTCCGGGGCGACAGAGAGGCGTAACCACGCACACCCGCAACCCACCCACGTGCACATCGCCTTCATCGTTGGGCCGACCACCAGAGTAGGGTTACTTGTCATCAGTGGTCGGCCCGACGGAATACCCCCTATTTGGGGTACCCTCCCATCGACCGACGTCTCCCCTTCGGGGAGAACGTCGGTCTTTCCTCACGCGGTCGGCCTCTCGGCGGGTGACGGATTAATCTCCGGTCACGTCACCCGCGGCCTCGGCTAGGGCGGCATGAGGCACAAGTATTCGCGCCTACGCCGTCCCAGTCGCCGGTGGTGGATCGCCTCATCGAGGCTGCTCTCGTCGCGCAGGTGATCCACCACCTCCTTCTGCGAGATCAATGCCTCGCAGAAGGCTGCGACCGCGTCCCAGTTCCCGACGCTGCCGACCATCGCCCTGGCGATAGTCGGCAGCGTCAGCTCGGCACCGATGATTGCGACGAGTTCACGGCGCTGCGCTGCCCAAGCGGCGCAGGCCTTGAGCGTATGCTACGCCGTGTCCTCGTCGCAATCGCAGTGGAGGCAGGACTCTCCCTCCTAACGACCTTGTGCAGGTATTTGGCGAAGCACCCATGCCCCGTCAACACCTGCACTAGTCAGAAGTAGAGCACCCCTTGCCGCCTTTCCAATCACTGCATCAGCACCGGCCGGAAGGCCTCCACGATTCGCACCCCGAACCGAGGCCTCTCCAGCCGGACTGCCCAACGGGCAATGGCGTCTCGTATTAATTAACTAGCTGAAGCGGCAAACTTCGTACCGCCATAATTTTTTTCGTAAATATATTTTCTAAGTTTCCGACAATATAGTCTGTCTATAGCTGTCATTTGCATTTTGCTATTACATGATAGATGCGTTTTTGTTATACCACGTTGTATAGTGACTTGTATTCTCTTTGACGTTTTATGTCAAGTCCCACGGGAACCCGGTTGAACGGGATAAAAAGTATCCTATGTCCGTCTCCTGGTCCTAAGCTACCTCCCCGCCAATTTTCAGGTATATCGGTATCGCCGTTCTTGAGTTATAAATAGTGTAACTAACACGACTTTCTTTTATATATATAGTCTAGCAATCCGCCCTCGCTTCGCTTCGGTTATAGTCGTTTTACCCGCGTAGTTCCCGTGGGAATACCGGGATAAAATATAGCCTAGTTTACGCCCTGATATTATAACTTTCCATTGGTTAAAGAATTTTTGAAATCGGTTCAGCCGTTTTGAAGATTACCCGGAACAAACAGACAGACAGACAAAAAATTTTTAATCGCTATTTTAGGCATAGGTGTCGTGCAAATAACCGTGTGAGCATGAAAAAAGCCTATTATTTTAACATTACAAACAGACACTCCAATTTTATTTATTGGTATAGCTATAAGATTGATGACAAAATTGAGGATCATAAATTTTAATGTATTACTTCAACACCAAAGGCGCCAGTAACTTCTCTTGGGTTGATAATTTACCGTGTGGGTACCGGTGAGTAAGAATACAATTCACCACCTCTCTCTTGCCCGTAGGTATCGTAAAAAAAGGGAGGATTAAGTATGGATATTAAATCAATTTTAGAGAAGGAAAACTCGAAATGAAATCCTACGATAACAACGTCTGACTAGCATGGTAGAGTAGGTCAATTTCCCTCCTATTGTGGAAGAGGATCAAGTCCAACAGAGGAACGTATATGAGCTGAAATAATAGTGAGGATGATGAGATAATTTACCCATTTAATGTTAGTATTTTGTTTGAACAGTCACGTCATACCAGCACATTAATAATTATATCAACATTGATAATACCCATAACACATCAATCATATTTTTTGTTATCTTACCAGTTGCTATGACAACAGAAATTGCGCAGAACTCTTAATGTGTAATGTCTTAACCTTAAAAGCATTTGCTCAATTTACTAATATTTATATATACTAGTCCACTACTGATTGTCGTAGTGTTATAAATACAACCATTCAAACGTCTTTTTTCGCGTTCAACCAAACAAGCTTAATAACAGTAATAAAACCGGCTAAGTACGAGTCGGAGTAGCGCACGTAGGGTTCCGTACCATTATCTATAAAAATCACGTTTATGGTATGGGAGCCCGCCTTAAAGATTTATTTTATTTTGTTTTTAATATTTCTTGTTATAGCGGCAACAGAATTACTTAATTTGTAAAAATTGCAACTGTCTAGCTATCGCGATTCTTGAGCTAGAGCCTAGTGACAGACAGACGGACGGACAGACAGCGAAGTCTTAGTAATAAGGTCCCGTTGTTATCCTCTGGGCACGGTACCCTACTAAATTATAACCAAACCACTATTCAGATCCCAAAAATGATTTTATCTTGTTCCATTATTCACTATCAGTGATTATAAAGAAAAATTTTAGGAATAAAATCATATGTTACGCAAGCCTTTATAGACACATATAATTAACAGTCACGAAACTGGCAGTACCTTGATATTGCAGAGATCCAAGCACAGTAGTTATTACTATCATTTGGGCTATTTTCTAGTCTGCGAACAAAATAAAGAGAACCATAACATACTCGTAAGCACAGAAAAATTAATAAATTTCTGTACTCGTAAGTAACCAAGAGGGTACCTAATGTTGAAATAAAAGCCTATCTTAATTCATCACATCAATATTGTATATTAAAAAAAAATACTCTTCCAAAGTGAAGGATGATTATAGCCAGGACATGTATAAATAAAATAAAAAATAAAAGCAAAATTTCTGTATGAATGGTCATCAATAAATTACGTCGTGTCTTTGATTTAGAGAGACACTTTAATTTTTTAACAACATTCGTCTTTTGTATCTTTTATGTGTCCATTTCAACTTGTTTTTATAAAGTCAGATTAAATATAAAATTTTTACAAACAGGACTGTTAAATTTAGAATGAAATTTATTAGATTCTAAAAGTATTAAAAATGATTATGTTCCTCTATATAGCTTTACATATAAGAGGATTAGATAAAAAGGAGCTGATTAACTGATTCAAAAAAGCCGAGTTAAAACTACTGAGACTAGAAACATGAATTTTTGACAATAGTTTCTGTTTGCAGCGTTGCAAAGACTTTCGATGAAAGGATTTTATAAGAGGATTTTATACAGTGATTAAAGTTTATTTAGGGAGGAAAAATAATCTATATGTACTCCCATAAGCCGTAAGATGCTTATACTACGTGTCACGGGTGGGTTACTAGTGTCCATGCTTACGCCCCTCTGTCGCCCCGGACGGAGCTGAGCGATGAGTGCGCCGACGGTAACGGAAAAAAAAGACGAGTTAATAAAGGGTTTTATTTGGTGTTTTCCTGTTCTTGCATAAATGTTATATACGTATTATATCCCTTAGTCATTTTTTACGATAGCCATGGGCAAGACAGAGTGTGATGAATTGTATCTTTAATCTGTATCCACACGGAAAATAAAATAATATTGTTAATAGATCGTACCTTCTTAAGAAAATAAAATATAAATGAAAATTTGGTGAACTAAAAGCATTTTCTGGAACTTTTATCTGAAATAACGAAAATAAATCTCGATTCAAATCATACATATATTTTATACTTTTTTGTTTTATATAGACGCAGTGAATTTGAAGTAGTTGTTAAAAAAACAAAAATCAACCCTTTATAAAAAAAAGAGTTTTTGAAATTAAATAGGTTTCTTACACAATTTAAACTACTAAAATTAAAAATTCATACATAGATAAGCTAGTTTGATACATTTCAAGCAATTGTTCTAAAAGGTCATTTTAATGATTTGCCTTTTTTTTTGGTAGGCTATTGTCTGAACACATCAGTCCGGGTCGACGGATGAGCGACGTGCGACCCTAACCTAACCTATCGTATTCCCTCCCCATTGCCATTGGGGCAACCACTGAAACCTACCCTATGCTTTGGCAAACCCTATGCTGATGTTTTTACCCTATCATACTGCTATTGTAGATTTTTTGAAAGATTTATTTAATAATGAGCTTCTTGAGGCGACCGACCTCTCCGTAGCCCCCTACGGAGAGGTCGATCGTCGGGGAGAGGAAGGGTTACCCCGCGACGGGGTGTTCCGTCGGCTTGACCACTGACGACAAGGAACTCTGCACCGGTGGTCAGCCCAACGATGAAGGCGACGTGCTATGCGGGTGGGTCATGGGGCTGCGCGCCACCCATCTGTCGCTCCGAATGGAGCCGGGCGACGGGTCAGTGACCATGGCCCACCCCCAAAATAAAAACAAAACGTTGTTCTGTTCAAATAAAATAAAACGAACGACGTTCCATCCGAAGGTTGAGTTAATTACGTCTATCTTAATAAAAAGAAAAACAATTAATAATAAACTCATAATTTATAAAATAAATACCCGAATTATAAAGTAACATAAGATTTTATTCGATAGACAACGTTTTAAATAAAACAGAAATAATGAATGTTTTTTTCTAATTATTTAAGCTGTTTTGATTCTTTATTAATTTTTATTTTGTATTTCAATAGCCTATTGTTTCGCATTTTCGCGTCAATTTTCACAAAACATTAGGTTTCTAATTTATATATAAAAGCTATCAATTTAATTTTTTTGTTTATTAATTTCAATAAAGCAGTTAAATTACATTAATTAATTAATTAATTCAAATTAGTAACCAAACATTAATGTTAATGGTTAGTAATCAAAACTAATGTTTGTCTTTACTTGGAATTATAATCATTTGTTTTTAATAACAATTCGTAGGAAAATGTGGAAGGAAAACTTACATTTAAAAATATTATAATATATTTATATTATTGAAAATAATTACATTACTGCGTAATTAATGAGTAACGAATATTAAAAACTTTGTAATAACAATGGCATATTTTACAACTTCACGAACATCATCAACTTCCACTGCTAGGCTCAAGCCTCCTCCACAATAGTGGAGAAGTAGATCGATTTCCCTCCATAGTGGAGGAGACCCAAGCCCAACAGGTATATAGGCTGAGTGATAATAATGAAATAATATTAATTTGAATAGTTACCATACCAAAAGTTATTTCACTAAAATGACTCTATAACCAAACTTTTTAGGACAGGCTATGGTTATAGTTTCTTCCTATCTTGCCCGTGGATATCGTAAAAGACGACTAAGGGACATAATATGCACATAACATCTGTGTATGAGAAGGAATGAAACCCTATACCAACATGGCTGACCAGCATAGTATAGTAGGTCAAATTCCCTCCCATAGCGGAGGAGGCCCGAGCTCAACAGTGGGACGTATGTGGGCTGCGATGATGATAAATCTATCATATTCCCTCCCCATCACCATTGAAAGATATCCGTGACTCGGCGAATGACAGCTAATAATATTAATTTATGTCTATTTAATCACGTTAATTAAAATTCTATTCAAATTTTGAGTAAGTTTTATGTAAATGTGTTGATATTACAGCATGTAGTCTAGTATTTTAATTATTATTACCTACATACATTATAATCTAATTGTATAAGTAGCAAGTTCCCATTTTTTTAAAGTGGGTTTTTTTTTGGGCAGTCGATTACGGTCGGCGCACTACTCGCCCGACTCCGCCCGTGGCGTCAGAGGGGCGTAAGCACGCACACCCATAACCCACCCGTATAGCACGTCGCCTTCGTCATTGGGCTGACCACCGGTGCAGAGTTCCTTGACTTCAGTGGTCGACCCGACGGAATACCCAAAGGGAGTAAGTACCCTCTCCCGTCGACGTCCCATACTGGGACGCCGATCGCCGTCGCGAGGCTAACCTCTCCGCGGGTCCCCGGTCCGGTTACCCGCAGCCTATGCTAAGGCGGCATCAGGCGCAAAGTAGGCTATGGTCTGGATGCACCCCAAGCAGTAACCTCCCATGCCGAATTTGTATTCAGTTTCAGCAGTCTATAATTTCTGTGTGTTCAATGCGCATTTTTAATGTCCCCATATATGTAAGGATTTATCTAGTGCGTATAACTTTTTAAAACAGCATTTGTTAAAAAAGGCTACAATATGATGTGTTACTTTGCATATTGAAAAAAGTGTTTATATATTTTTTTCTTAAGATAAGATGCAGAACAACAATTTGTAGATCGCACAAAGTGTTGTCCTGCGTGGGATTCGGACCCAGACGGTAGGTCGATTTTTTAACCACTACGCCATCAGTGCAGTAAAACTTTACAGGGTATCCAAGTATCTGCTAAATATTCTATCCATCCAATAGTTACTTGAAAGTTTTTGGTTTATATTTGCAATAGGATCGATTTAAATATTTCTCTTTAGCCCATATACGTGTCATTATTGGCCAAGCGACTCCACTACGATAGAAAAATCTCGCATTGCATTGGTCAGATGAGTTGTTCAAACTTTCTTTATCTTTCAGTAATTATATCTAATTTCACGCCTTAGTCATATCACCCACAAGATAAAAGGGGGCGGTGATTTATATTCTTGCTCATTCAATACACGGAAACTATAATATGGTTTGTATCTCTAAACTATTGACTTTTTGGTTTAAAAAGAAATTATTGAAACATTTTATAGTATAAATGTTAGTGCTTGACAATATTCCAGTAATGATGTGGCGGATAAATTTAAGATTAAAAATAGCTAAGTATAATTCTCCTAGAATTAATTTGCTGTGATCCGTCAGACGGTCCGTGATTTTCATACTTTGAAGGGCAAACATCCAAAACATTAAAGAAAATTAATATCACTACGACAACTTCTCTATAAGATAAATAAACACATATATATCGGGGAAATAATGAAATACAGTTAGAAACATTACACTAAGCTGTTTGGTTTTGTTTATTATTTATGGGGATTCTCAGCGGCAACCTGGAAGAGTTATGTGGCATTACATTATAGTCATTATTTGTTTATATTATTATTTTATTACATTATATTGTTTCAACGTTCTTATATTTATGTTAACTTTAATATACTAGAAATAGTCTTGAAGTATATTCATCATCGCAGCCCACACACGTCCCACTGCTGGGCTCGGGCCATCTCCTCAATGGAAGGGAATTTGACCCACTATACCATGTTGATCATGCTGGTACAGGGTTTTATTTCAAGTTTTCAATTAAACATTGTATAAGAGTTTCTTACATAATTATTTTGCGTTCCATTTAAATTGCAGGAAGATACAATTAACAGTGTTGCCATGATAATTTGACTAACGAAGAATTACTTTAAATGAAGTGATAATTTATAAGTAAACAATACAAATATCTTTTTAAACTATACCAAATTATTAAAAAATAGATATTTAAGAGTTATTTTACTTCTTAGACGAGAACGGAGCTCTTCAAAGGCTCACAGATAGTCGACGCTATTAATACCTGTTTCATTTGGGATAAAGGTGAGGCGCAGATGACTTACTGGTTCACGCGGTACAAGTTCAAATTCACGGAGGTCGACTACAGCTTGTTCCTCACTTACTCCGTCCTCATTGGCAGTGTTGGTGAGTAATTTTATCTATTTTATATTTCTTAATAAGTCACTATGTAACTCTTACTAATATTATAAATGCAAAAGTTAGTTTGTTATGCTTTCACGCTTAAACCACGGAAGCGATTTCAAAAATTCTTTTGCCAATGAAAGCTATAATATCAGGGCGTAACATAGGCTATATTTTATTCCGGTATTCCCACGATAACAGGAACTACATGGATAAGGTGACTGAAACCAAAGCGAAGCGAGGGCGGGTTGCTAGTACTGTAATACATTTATTTAAATTTAGGCCGCAGGTGACTGAACCGGAGAATACTCCGTCACCCGTAGAGGGGTTGACTGCGTGAGGGCGATGTCCCGAAAGCAGCGTCCGGGAGGGATGGTACCCGAAAGGGATTCCCAGTGACCCTGCCATGACCAGGCCGCAAAAAAAAAGCGTGCCATAATTGATGGAGATATGCGGTCACTGTGTGTTTGTAATGGTTATTCTGACACATTTTGTTTAGTACTAAGTATGGAATACACATACCCATTGCTGTTATAGGTTAGGAATGTGTTAATTTATTTAGCAAATTTATTTGTCCTACTATTAGACATAGGCTCAGAATAATAGCGTATAGAAGGTAAATTCGCGCACAAAAAGTGAAGCATTTCAATTGGAGCCTAATGGAGCTTACGCTGGAGCCGTTCCGTAATGTACAAGTACACTGTACTGCACGTAACTACGCAACTCTTAAAAATTGAATAGATAATTATGACGGTTTGTGCATTCAAATGGTGTCACAACATATTTGAAAAACATAAAAAGTATATTAACATTACTTTTAAAAGTATTTCGACGATTTATGTTAATAAAAACAAAATTTGATTTCATAATTTGTATAGTGGTTTGCGTGTGTACGTGTGTAATCGCCCGCGCGCTTGTAGTATTGTTTGCTTCATATTTTTTATGGCTAACGTATGAACACTATCCTTCTATACGTTATTATTCTAAGGACATAGGCTTCCTCCACAATGGAATAAAATTAGTTTAACACGTTGAACGCCATGGGGTACTCAAGTTGGGCGACATTTATATAGTAGCAACGGCCTGTGGTTTTACCCGCATAGTTCCCCTTTCCATGAGAATATCGGGATAAATTATAGCCTATGTGTTATTCTGATATGTAAGTTATATTATTATGATATTTCAGTAAAATCCAATCAGTAGATATAACGTGAAAGAGCAATAAACATAGTCACATCTATATACTCACAAACTTTCACGTTTATAATATTAATATCTGGTTGACCTAGGTTCACTCGGAATATTTTTGTTGTATTTTTGTCGAATTTATTTAGATATATATTAATAAAAAATAAAAATTAAATAATGAAAAAAATATAAAAAATTACAAAAAGAGAATAATAATAACACCGAGATTCGATTCGACACTGTTTGAATGCCAAAACAAAACTAAAAGAAAACTGGACAACTTCCTAACTGAGCTATCGTAGCTCATGACGTTGACGTCGAAATTTGAATTCATATTCTTTTAAAATTTAATGTTATTGTATTGTTTTGCTAAAAACAACGACAAAACAACATTTTATATAAATAAAACCAAGCTAGATCGATTTTTTGGCCTCGAAACCTCTAGTATGCCAAGTTTCATCAAAATCGTTGGTGCCGTTTCCGAGATCCTGAATACATATATATAGGTATATATATATATATATATATATATATATATATATATATTCGATATATATAGGTAAAGAATTGCTCGTTTAAAGATATAAGATAGTAGGCTTTTGATCCCCTTGGCGTTCAATGTGTTAATTATCCAACGTTGGATGGGGTTTTGCTTGTTCTCTCACAGTAATCTTACCTGTTCACCTACAGATATCGTAAAAGGTGACTAATTAATTTTAGTCATTTTTACGATATCCGTAAGACACTTAGTGAGATGTCTATAAATGTGTCATCAGAAGACGTATAGTTTAATAATTCGTAAATTAAATTTGTGACATTTTCTGAAAGTATAAAAATATGTCAATACAAATGTTTAAAAATTACTAACTGTGATTGCAATCCATTATATCATTGTTATCGTTTTTATTCAATGAACATAATTAAAACGAAAACTGAACTATTCAAGAAACGAATTTAGGTTGACTATGAATCAGAGTAAACAAAAGTAATCTAAATCAAATACAAACGCGATATAATCCGTAAAGTAGTTTTATTTAAAAAGTGATCTATTTTAACTAGGCTAAGTATAAAATTTGCTTATATTATTACAACAATCTATTTATGTTCAAAATAAGATATTTTTTATTAGTTTACATCGATTTACGGCAAATTGAATATATAAAAATACCTATAATCCAAGAACAGCCATAGTATGTATAGGTACTTACTTAAAATATATACCTGTTACAAGTTACAAAACATTAAGCCTCTACCTATATCGACATTTAATTCTCATTTATCCAACATTGTCTTATAATGTATAATTCATTAATATGTGGTTGACCGAGCTTCGCTCGGAATATTTTTATCGAATTTATTTAGATATATATTAATAAAAAACAAAAAATAAATAATGCAAAATATATAAAAAAATACAAAAAGAGAATAATAATAACACCGAGATTCAAACCGACGCTGTTTGAATGCCAAAAAAACTAAAATTAGAACCTGTCAACTTCCCATCTGAGCTATCGTAACTCATGACGTTGACAACGAAATTTGAATTCATATTCTTTTAAAATTTAATGTCATTGTTTATTTTGCTAAAAACACGGACAAAACAACATTTTCTATAAATTAAACCTAGCTAGATCGATTTTTTAGACCCAAACCACTAGTATGCCAAGTTTCAACAATATATACATATATATATATATATATATATAAGAATTGCTCGTTTAAAAATATAAGATGTAAGTATAGTCATTATAGAATACTCTACTAATTATAGAAAATTGTTTTCGTAATAATTATTAAATTATAATTTACTTAATTTCTAACCCTACCATACTAAACTATATTTACTCAATAATAAGCGTAATAATAATTTACTTAATAACACTGCATGAATACTTAGTGGCTAATTAAGAGATTTGCTAATTTTATAAAATAATAATAAACACATTAAATATCACTTTAAGCAAAAATATAGCGAATTTAAAATACAATAACAAAATAGTCAAATTGAATTACAAAAAAATAAGTTTAATTACATAAACAAAAAGTATGAGTAATTACTTTTTATAGTGCTATTTAATGTAAAGTTAAATAACAAATAATATACATTATATTATATCATACTAAAAGAAAATACGACGCGTTCGTAGCGGTGGACCGTGTGCGGGAGGAACGACTCCACGCGGACACGGTCCTCCGCCAGTGACTGGGGCGGCGCAGGTGTGAGTACCTGCGCCTGATGCCGCCGAGGACGTCGACGGGGGAGGGTACTCCCTCGAGGTATTCCGTTGCCCGACCACTGAAATCAAGGAACTCTACACCCGTGGTAGGCCCAACGACGAAGGTGACATGCTACATGGGTGGGTTACAGGGCCACGCGCCGCCCCTCTGTCTCCCGAACGGTGCCAGGCGGTGGGTGAACTGACCGTAGCCCACCCAAAAAAAAATAAAACACAGACTAAATATGTGATTGGATATAAAACCCTGTACCAACCCGTCTTATCGATGACATTGTAGGTTAATATTCCTCCCATTGAGGAAGAGCCTCGAGCCTAGTAGTGGGTATATGAGCTGTGATGATAATGATGATGATGAGTCCCAAGTCACCTTTTGCGACAACCACTGAAAAGGTGGTAAATTGTTTTATTTTTCCTTGATACATAACATTTGTAGTCTCTTATTTTATGTACTACATGCACATATACCTACTGTTTTTCGACACATTGCAGATATAAAATGTTGTCATATTTCAATATGCTTCTGTCTCTATAATACCTACTCTCGTAGCTGCTATATAGCCGTTCTTTAATCAAACTTTTTTAAGAATTTAATTTTTTCTATTTCAAAACCAAAAATCTCTCTTTTCATCAAGTATTTTCTTGACGGCACTGAAAACAACAATCGTCAAAATTTTAGCTTTTCTATAATACGATTCTCTACAATCTTCTTCTAGATCCTATTCAGACTACATCAAGCGATTCTAGAATCATCTTTTAAATTTTATGTAGTAGTAAGTTTTGATTTGTAATGACATCCAAAAAATTCCATTCTAATTATCACTATGCGCAATAAATTTTACGTCGTGAGCAATCATGACGCATCGCATCTGATATCTTCAGAATAAAGCCACTCATAAAAAACCAGTCTTCAGTTGAAATTGTACGTTATCATAATATTTTTCTAGAGCTTTATCGTATTATTGCTATCAATGATTTTTTTAAAAATAGCTAACTACTGTTGACATCTCTACAGTTTTTTAACCGACGGTAAAGTAATATTATGTAAACTATTTGTGTAGAATTATGAAAGAATGTTGATACCTATACCTATATTTATTATCAAATAATACTACGGAAACTCTTGTTTATTAACGATTTATGAGCTACAAAATATTTGTTTATTATTAATTACCAGAGTTATATATGATTTGCGTGTGAAATTTCCAAAAAATAATCCTTGAGCAAATAGAAAGGCAGGATGTAAAAAATATCAGCGTATTCATATTTGTTTACAGCGTGGCTCTTTAATATTTATCTCGTTATTTATTTTTGATATACTGTAAAAATTTTAAAGTAAAATAAAACTTAAAACAAATAAGGAATGTTTTGATCACATTTTTATTGCAACTTTTCCATGTAGGACTATTTATCATCCCCTATCTTACCCATGAATATCGTAAAAGACGACCAAGGCATATTACAAACATATAATATGTATGCAATAGAAGTAAAATCCTGTACTAACCTGTCTGATCTGCGTGGGTTAATTTCACTCCTATCCAGGGGAAGGCGTGCGCAACACACTATTGTTCTGCATACAAAAAAAATCCAGGAACCTTAGCCCAGCAGTGGAACCTATATTAGCTGAAACGATGACTGATGATGATGACTATTACAACTGGAGGTCTTTGTTTGGAAGGACCATCTACGTAATTTAATGGATTAGGTTAGGTTTATCTACTTCATGGTTACCAAAATATAAGCTTTTTCAAATAATCGTCTATAAAAGGTTTATGTACAAATACAAGAAGCTTGGCTAAGAGTGGTAAATTTAATGAAATTAAGTGCATCTTGAGATCTGTCGAAACAACAATACATCGAATCCTTCTTACGGAAACATAGATAAAGACAGATTTGAAGGCTAAAAGAGTGATCAATTGATCATACCCAATTATTTTTATGAATTTGGAGGTAGTGTGTTGATTTATATCAATAACACCCTCAGATATAAAGCTATAGAAAAAAATTATTATCTCTAGATATATATTAATTAATTAGACCTGTATAAACCTTCTAGTACATTTTGGGAACCTCCTAGTACGAACATTAAATATTTTATAGAAATATATTTCATTCAACTCTACAAGGTAAAAGTAGGTCTATGATATTTGGAGATTTTAATATATATATATTTATTACAGTATGATAGCCACACAGCAAACTACATGCATGAACGTGTTTAGTAAATCGGATAATCTTAATAGTGATTATAGTATATTCAAAGCCAAGACTACCTACTTGTAATATTTTAAACCATTCAAAGAATTATTTGTAAGTAACTAAATGGGTATATAACAAACTTGAATTTTTTTTATAAACACTAATACATTTTTGACCCGATACGTATATTGATGAAAAGAAAAGCTATTGAAAACTTAAATTTTTCTTGGTATTTTTATAGACCTTAAAAGCACTTTTGATACCATATGTAATTAAATTTTTTTAAACGAACTCTAAAACATTAAAATTCTCAGATCAACTCAAAAAATCCACAAACCACACCTCGAAAATCGTAAGCTGGAGTAAAAATAAAATCTTTCGAAAGTGATTGGGTTAAATTAACATATGGTATTCCACAGGGCTCAAAGTTGGGCCTATTATTATTCCTTATATAATATACCTTAACAACATAAACACCACTAAGGCTTCGGCTGATATTAAACTTTATGCTGACGACGCTTGTATCTTGTATTTCGACCATCATTTGAAAGATATCTTGTGTTAGCCCCAGATTAGTTTAAATAAACTCAATGAGTGATTTATTATATATAATCTGCTCATAACAAATAATAAAAACACATAATATTTACTGCAAACAATAAGAAAATGACACATCACACGCTATTTACTACATAGCAACAAATAATTAAACATTATGAGCAGAAAAATACCTAGGTTTGGTACTGTATGGTAGATTGACTTGGAGGGCTTATATTGGATGGCTTATATTTTTATAGTGGTAGGACACACATACACACACATACTGTTGACAGTTGTCTGTCTACAGCCGCGGTTCGGTCCGTCCGGGTTTGTAATTCCCTTTACTTTCCTCGTGGTTGGCAGTGGCCTTGCAAAGGCAGGATAACTTACCATCAGGTCTACTGCAGGATCAGGTTGGCTTGTAAAAAAATTGAGTATTTAAAATCAAATTTCTCACCACTGATCAGAGCGCTTTATCGAATATCTAGATATATCCCACATAAAATATGTCAACTTATTTATTACTCATTTGTAAGACCTAACTTGTTTGGGCATTTGCAGCTAAATCTAATTTAGAGGAAATGCAAGTTATTCAGAATATGGTAAACAAAGTACTACATAATTACGACTACTTAACACCAACGAATAAAATATACAAAGATACGAAATTATTAAACATCAAACAGTCGACAATAACGACACGAATACTTAAACTAGTTTCACAAAAACACACTCACAATAAATTACCAGATATCATTAATCGTCCAACATCAGCTAATTTTAAATAAACATTTAATCTCTTTTGTCAAAAAATGTGGCGATTGAATTACAGTTATTTATTAATATAACTACTATGTACTTACGTGTGACTTGTATAGATTAAAAAAAAATATAGATATTGTACATTCCCATTTACAGCGAACAGTACCTACTGTCTTTTTTTTTGAGAAATAAATCTTTATAAATCGAAATTTATAATCCTAATAAACTACATAAATATTCAATAATTTCAGCGTAGCTCATTCGTTGTTAAAAGTTTATACTATTTACCTATTCCAAGTTGTTCTATTACACCGGCACACAAAAAAAAAGTGCAATGTACTTTGGACCGGACCTACCTACCGACATGTTTTCCGACCCGCTGAATCTGAATTTCAAGTCCGTTTGGCTCGGTCACTTTCCAGTTTTGAGTAAACTGCAAAAATACCTCAAAAAAGGCCAAAAATTGCAAAAAAATGCAGTCACAGCAATGAAAAAATTATTGTGGACCCGGATCACGTATGATTTTTGTGTATTTCAAATAACTGAATCTAAATCTAAAAGTTAATTAGCCCGATGAGCCGTCCAAATTTAAAAAAAAAAACGAAGTACCCAAAAAAAATGGCAACAAATATGAAAAATTGAAGTTTTCGAAATAAACATTTTTTTGGACTCAGATTGAGTATGATTTTCATGTATTATGTTCCGTTGAGTTTAAATCTGTAGTTTTCTTGCCCCGTTAACGTTTTAAAATTAAAGAAATCTCAAGCAGCTTGGGTAAGTTTCAAAAATGTGTATCAAAACTTTTTGGGAAATAAAAAAAGCGAAAACTACAGGACGTTAGCAGAAGAATTGGTGACAAATTTCAGAAATTTAGGTTGCTTAATAAACCTCAAACTACACTTCATGGATTCTCACATTGATCAGTTTCCTGAAAATCTTGGAGACTACAGTGAAGAACAGGGAGAACGATTCCATCAAGACATAAGTGAAATGGAGACTAGATATCAAGGAAATTGTAATATTGATATGATGGCTGATTTTTGCTGGACACTTAAAAGGGATACACTAAGAGATAATAATAAACGGAAGAAAAATCCACTGCGTAGATCGTTCGAGAACAAAAGAGTTCGATACCAACAAAGAACAGTTTGAAATTCGAGAAAATCGTTCTCTTTGTACTAGTTATACGTCATTTTTTATAGAAATTACAATTTTTTATGTTTTCAATTTCTTAACTTGTATTTTATGCGTGAAAAAATACAAAAAAGTGTTTAATCATGTTTTATAGAATGATTTCTGATGTTTACGCGAGTATTATACATTTTAAATAAAACTACTTTACGGATTTTATCGCATTTGTATTTGATTTTTGATTACCCGACGTTTCGAATACTTCACAGCGTTCATGGTCACGGGTGGACTAAGACGTCTCACATCCAACAAGTCATTGTTACTGCAGAAATTTTATAATTATCTACCCGATACAGAAATTAGTTATTATATATTGACCCATATTTTGATACAAAGTTTATTGCTAGTGTAAGAAGAAAGTGATTCTATATGAAAAAATTATATTGTTTATGGTTAGTAATTATAAAACATTAAAATTAATAGTAATTATATTTAAAAACTAACTAATAATCTAGTATACTACCACCGGATCGGAACACGGCCACACTGAGAAAGATCTGGTAAGAAAACTCAGGTGACATGATGCTAAATTAATATTAATTTTGAAGACGGCTTACTTTATGTTACTAAGAGGTTTTAATTCATAAAATTATCTTTTTTTTTTTTCATATTTTTAATTGCAATTTGCCCGTTTTTTTTTTAGTTTTTTGAGATTTTTTTAAATTTTAAAACGTTAATGGGGCAAGAAAACTTCAGATTTAAACTCATTGGAACAAAATACGTGAAAATCATACTCGATCTGAGTTCAATAAATGTTTATTTCGAAAACTTCAATTTTTTATGATTTATTGCCATTTTTTATGGGTTTTTCATTTTTTTTTTCCAATTTGGACGGCTCACCGGGCTAAATAACTTTTAGATTTAGATTCAGTTATTTGAAATACACAAAAATCATGCGTGAGCCGGGTCAACAAAAATTTTTTCATTGCTGTGACTGCAGTTTTTTGCAATTTTTGGCCTTTTTTGAGGTTTTTTTGCAGTTTACTCAAAACTGGAGGGTGACCGGGCCAAACGGACTTGAAATTCAGATTCAGCGGGTCGAAAAACATGTCGGTACGTAGGTCCGGTCCAAAATACATTCCACTTTATTTTTGTGTGCCGATGTTATTAGTGGCATATAATATTAATATAGTAATGTAAACCGCACTAATCTTATTCTGTACAAAATAAAACGATAAAATCTAAATGTTTATTTATAATATAGTCTCTATTCTTGTGGTTTTTGAAGGATTTTCCTGAATGTGTTATGTATATGAGCGATTTGAAGCTTTAATGCTAACAATGCAAAATAAATTATGGTATACATTTCTTCAGAATGCACAATATTCTACAAAATACTGACTCTATGCGATTGCAGCGAATACATGATGCAGCGTATGCTTGAGGTCTATATAACATGAGCGAAGCAATGCTATAAATTGGTTGCAATCATCCGTGAGTTTTGGCACTACTAACACCAAAAAAAATTATACACACTTTTAGATGCGCTACTCACAGGCAGAAATGATACACTCAGCTCTTAAATAGAAATTAGCAGAATTCTTAAATAGAAATAAGCAAATTAAGAGAATTTGCAAAGTTTGTGAAAAATTAAAAAATGGGTTTACTACACAAATATCGTCTCATAAGAATAAAATATCAAAGTTATTCCCTAAAAGATGAGACAAAAAAGATGAAATTTTGTATTTATAACATTAATGTGATCCTACATACATTACCTACCTATCTATATACATTAAAAATGGCGCCATAAAACTGGAATTCCGGTCTTTACTTAGCCCAGAGGTTAAGGATAATCATACAACGTGATAATGGTGCCAGCATTCTGGCCACGTAGTAATGTGGCAGCTATTTGAACAAGTTTTTGGATAGGTTTTTAGGTTTCATTTATTTTACATAAGTAATAATATTCAATTGATTAATATATAGAATATATTGATAGATGTATCTTTTTGTTTGTACAGGTTCCTTCATAACAATATATTTATTCAGCAAGAGATGGAAGATAGATGACACCATCATTGGCATTATAGCTTGCTTCAGCAGGATATCAGCTGCCTTGGTGTATGCATTGGCACCTAACCGCACCGTATATTTCTTGGGTCCAGTACTAGATATGTTCAGTTCAGCTGGCGCCACTTCATTGAGGTCAATAGCCACAAAGCTGGTGGACGCTGATGAAGTCGGTGAGTAATTTAATATTCTGTTAAATATTAAAAAAAAACTAATTAAATTAACTATAGTAAACGATGGCAGAGTAAAAATGTAATAATTAAAAGATTCAATATTTCTCTACAAGACGAAGAAAACTCAGAACAAAGCCAATGGATAACAATTAGAGTAATTTAATTTTCTACATTGTAAGAAACTGTAGGGTAAGCTGTATCAGGCATCGTTTATTCTGTTCAAATAAGCGCTACCTTCCGGGTCCAATTATGAATCTAAACCATTCTCAAATTCCCTTGAACACACACAAAAAATTTTATCAATATCGGTCCATCCGTTTGGGAGGAGTTCAGTGACATACACACGTACGTACACATGAAATATATATATAAAGACTAGCTGACCCAACAGACGCTATTCAGTTCAAATAAAATAAAAGGAATTCTCCTTGAAATCGATAGGAGCGCCACCTACCGGGTTTAATTATTAATCTAAACCATTCTCGAAACCCTTTGAACACAAAAAAAAATTTCATCAACATCGGTCCAGCTATTTAAGAGGAGTTCAGTGACATACACACGTACACAAGAGATATACAACAATAAAAAGGGGGGTTTATCATCATCATCACAGCTTATATACTTCTGTGCTGGGCTCGAGCCTCCTCAATAATATGAAGGAAGTTGACCTATCACGCTGGTCAGTAGCGTTGGTATAGGGGTTTATTTGAAGTTTTCCTCCTCTTGCGTTGATGTTATCAGCATTATGGTAATTCCTTAGTGTCTTTTACGATACTCACAGACCATAGAGGGGGTGCTGAATAGTATTCTTATTCCGTCACCACATGGAATGTCCATGGTAATTCGCCAAATCCTTGCATTCCATTCCCATAAATTCAAGTCTATTGCCGACAAGTTAGAATCTTGATTTAGTTATAATTGTTCTTCATTTATTCATCCTTATCTCAGTAAATATACAGATCAAATTGAGTCTCCTCCTAACCAGGCCATCTATTTGCCTATTCAGATGGGATAGCTTTCTTGCTAGCTTTAACCTAATTTGCATGTTTTATTTCGAATCATAACTTACATAATCTAGTCATCCTATAAGATATCCTAAAAAATGAAAGTGCACATTGTATTTTATTTCGTCACCACACATAGAAAATTCTTATGAGAGGGTACCCCAAATAGGGGGTATTCCGTCGGGCCGACCACTGACGTCAAGTCACCCTGCTCTGGTGATCGGCCCAACGACGAAGGCGACGTGCATCGTGGGTGGGCTGCGCGTGTGAGTGCTTACCCCCTCTGTCGCCCCGGACGGAGTGGTGCAAGGAGCGCGCCGACCGCAACCCACCCCCAAAAAAAAAACAGAAAATTCTTCGAAGCACAAATTTGAAACTGTGACCGGCTAGAAAAGCAAATTCTAAATAAAACCCATAGAATCCATTATAATAGATTAATTTGCTTTCTTTTCATTGTAGAAAATGCTTATTATTACAGCTACCATTATGTTTGTAAAGAGCAAAAAAATATATATTCGTATACATCGTGAATCGCAAAGCAGGAAATATATCTTGAATTGTTAAGTGCAAAGATAAAAAAAGAGGTTGACTGGGTAAATTACAAATATCCGAAACGTAAGACGAGATCGACTTGTTCTATATTATGACTGACGATTGTAAAATATTGCGATTTAGATTCATCGTTCAGCAATTTTACGAAGCAAAAAGTGTGGTATAAAACGGCAAGACAAATTATAATATAGAATCATAAAAATTACATGGCGAAATATTGTGCGAATGAATTAGATACAGAAGAATCAGGGTAAATTTAACATATCGACTAGGAATCATAATAATTAAGTTAAACCTATAAAACACTTTAACTACTGATATAGAAAACTAGTTATGCTTTTTTTTTTAGCGGCATCTGTCAAGCGTTCTATCTATGACGAACGACCGCCGAAAAGTTATAAAGTTATTTATTCAAAGTATCATTCCCTTATCTCCTTTAATGATGATCGGTTTAGTAATTAGGGCAAAATTACAAACAATTAAAGATATTCGTTTTTAATCACATAATATTAATTAACACCATTTGACGTTTTATATCAAATGACACGTTTGATTTTTATTTAGTACAATATATGTAAAATAATTAAAAGAACCTGCTTATCTCGTTAAATATTATGATTTGTTGTATCAAGAATTTTAAGTATTGTCGTTTACTTCTTCAAAGAAAAAAATGGAATCCTCACTAATATTATAAATGCGAAAGTAAGTTTATTTGTTACACTTTCACGCTTAAACCATCGAACGAATTTCAAAAATTCTTTCACCAATGGAAAGCTATTATATCAGGGAGTAACACAGACTAGAAGAGAAGAGTCCAAAGAGAAATAAGAAAATAAACTAGAAAATTGGTGCTTATTTAAGTAATTACGAAATAAAATTCTAATCACTCTTTACATTGAACTTCTATTCTGATGATATTTTTATTGAGCTTAGATTATTAAAAACTATTACATATAAAATTGCGATATACGTGTGCATATCTTTTTTACCTCTATACGTTTTATAAATGTATTTATAAAACGTAATTGCCCTATACGACAATCTAATATAGAGTAGCGAACTCGGGACGGTAATATCAAATCAAATCAAATCATTTATTATGCATAGGACCCTTAAGGGCATTTACATATTGTCAAATTTTACAACGTTTGAACACAATACAATAATCTACCATCGGATCGGAACGCGGCCACAAACTGAGAAGATCCGGCAAGAAACTCAGCGGGCAGTAATTTTTTTTTCTCATCTCTTAAATATACTTACATAATTTTATGCTTCGTACAACACATATGGTATTAGCTCCAGTGCGATGCCCTTCGAAATTGTATGTATATATAATTAAAGAATTTAAAAAAGGAAGAATATATGGCTGTACCAGATCCCAAAAGCAGCACCCGATCACGAGTTAACTACTAGAGCAGCACTCTCCTCAACCAAATTAGAGGGAAGGGAGCGACCCGCTCCATATAGCTACCGCAAGCAGAACCTTATTCGGTGAGCATGACCAAACCATAAATAAAAATTTAAAACGAACTGCAACTACTACTATACCATAAAAAACTACTTCTATAAAATAAACTACAAACTATAGCAAGTATGCTAAAAAAGATCAAAACCAAAATTCGACGGGCAAAACACGCTACGCTGTACAAACACAAGAGTAAGAATAACACAAATATATATATATATATATATATATATACTAGCAACCCGCTCTCGCTTCGCTTCGGTTTCAGTCACATTACCCGCCTAGTTGCCTTAGAAGATAAACATTGACAAATGCTGTTTATTCATGTTTACTGAAGAGTATTTTTACTAAAGAGTATTTTTCGTGTGGTGACGGAATAAGAATACAATTCACCACCCCCTCTCTTACCCGTGGCTGTCGTAGGAGACGACTAAAGGATTATAATATGCATACAACATCTATGCAAGAGAAGAAAAACTCGAAACTAATATCTATGCCAACACGTTTAACCAGCGTGGTATGGTAGGTAAATTTCCCTCCCATAATGGAGGAGTCTCGAGCCCAACAGTAGGATGTATAAGGGTTGAAATGATGAAAAAAATGATGAATGAAGAATATCTATGCAAAATTTAAGAAAATCCATGAAGAATTTTTTCTCCTTATAGAAACTTTGCTACTGCCGTTCACCCCAAAAAATCCTTTCTTAATGGGCCCCTCCATCACAAAATAAAATTACGGTCAAAATTGCATGTTTCTAGCTTCAGTAGTTTCAGCTCGGCGTTAATGACTTAGTTGACCAACTTCTTCATACCTATTTACACTCTTAGAAGATGAAAATGGACAAACGCTGAAACACGTGTTTAATTATTTTTATTAAAGAGTGTTTGTGCTTAATTTGAAAACAGTAGCTAAAGATTTTTTTCTTTCCATACAAACTTTACCGTTACGTTTCACCCCCTTAGCGGTGGAATTTTAAAAAATATTTTCATTGTGGGTGCCTAGGTCACAAAATGAAACTACGGTCCAAATTTCATTTTTCTAGCTTCAGTAGCTTCGGCTCACCCTGTTCCTTTATATGTACATTATCGTTAAGGCCCCCACAACACCCCTTGCAGGTGGAATTTCGTAAAGTCCGTTCTTAGCTGACCTCTATTCGACGAAAGGAATATTTCTGCCAAATTTCAAGTCTGTACACCTTATGGTTCCAGAGATATGGTGATGAGTCAATATATCGCTCGCAAAACCCGCCTCTCCTATATATATATATAGATAAAATTAAAAAAAAACCTGTGAATTCATACAAGTTAGGAGTACCATAAAGCTGTAACAATTACAATAACATTAATTGCTGAATGAGGAGCTGCTCATAACCATTCAGTATCATCATCTAAATAATCCGAAATTTTGTAATAGCCTTTGCTATAAAGTCTTCTCTTAATAGCTTTTTTAAACATGTTAATTGACAATACAATTTTATATATATTAATATTTCCTATTAATCGTGTTCCATATACGTATCTGTTCAATTGTGTTTATCAATTCTGGGTCTAATCTATATAACTATATTAATGCAAAGGTCACATTTAAGTTCATATCAACTAAAATAAAAGCTGTCACTATTGGAACGAGTTTGGCCTACATTGTAACATGATTAATAAGAAAATGTTCCATAATATTATCAGAAATGAACTATGATTGGCGTTCTTAATTAATTGCTTCTAAGTAAACAGATTTTTATAGTATACTAGTTGACCCCATAAACGTTGTTCTGTTCAAATAAGCGCCACCTACCGGATCCAATAATGTATCTAAACCATTCTCGAATCCCCTTAAAAACATACAAAAAATTTCATCAACATCGGTCCAGCCGTTTAGGAGGAGTTCATTGACATACACACGTACACAAGAAATATATATATATATATATATTTAAAGATTATGCAAAATTATTGGCAATAGCTTTATGATCATCCGTCTGCCTGACTTTAACCCTCCTTGAAAATATAGTTGTAGACCAGACGGCGTCAGTTTGGCGTAGGTCTGTGTAAAGCTTTTAGTAGATTCTCCACACATCAACGACTAATGTAAGAGTTCATAGTATACGCAGCCACTACCATACAATAAATATACTACTAATAATATTTACGAATCCACTGCTGGGAGCTTCCTCTACGATAGGAGGGAAACGTGTGCATACACGATTATGAAGTTAATGGTGGAAACCCCGTTTGACATTAGGCGTATGTACGTACGTAAAAACTACGGTGAGAGGAGGAGAGAAGATATAATCGCCGGTTTGCGAGAATATCGACGTAATTCAAAATTATGACAAACTAGCAACCTGCCCTCGCTTCGCTTCAGTTTCAGTCGTCTTACCCGCGTAGTTCCAGTTCCCGTGGGAATACCGGGATAAAATATAGCCTATGTTACTCCCTGATATTATAGCTTTCCATCGGTGAAAGAATTTTTGAAATCTGCCCCGTAGTTTCGGAGCCTATTCAATACAAACTAACAAACAAACAATCAAATCTTTCCTCTTTGTAATATTAGTATAAACTAGCAACCCGCCCTCGCTTCGCTTCGGTTATAGGTTATAGTCGTTTTACCCGCGTAGATCCCGTTCCCGTGGAAATACCGGGATAAAATATAGCCTAGTTTACGCCCTGATATTATAGCTTTCCATTGGTGAAAGAATTTTTGAAATCAGTCCAGCCGTTTTGAAGATTACCCGGAACAAACAGACAGACAGACAGACAGACAGACAGATAAAAAAATTTTAATTGCTATTTTAGGCATAGGTGTCGTGCAAACAACCGTGTGAGCATGAAAAAAGCCTATTATTTTGACATTACAAACAGACACTCCAATTTTATTTATTGGTATAGATTGAATATTGTATGCCAAATGATCCTTGATATCAGAAATCCTCGATATTTTATCGAGAACAGAGTAACACCATGAATAAATTATTTAAACACTAGCAATCCGCCCTCGCTTCGCTTCGGTTATATGTTATAATCGTTTTACCTGCGTAGTTCCCGTTCCCGTGGGAATACCGGGATAAAATATAGCCTAGTTTACGCCCTGATATTATAGCTTTCCATTGGTGAAAGAATTTTTGAAATCGGTCCAGCCGTTTTGAAGATTACCCGGAACAAACAGACAGACAGACAGACAAAAATTTTTTAATTGCTATTTTAGGCATAGGTGTCGTGCAAATAACCGTGTGAGCATGAAAAAAGCCTATTATTTTGACATTACAAACAGACACTCCAATTTTATTTATTGGTATAGATTATAGTATGCACTAAACAATTTATAAAATAAAAAATAAAACGCTGTTCTCTAAAATCAGTCATTTTTATTTGCGTCGTTATTCTCGCAAACTAGCGATATAAGGATTTAATATCTTATATACATAATGTTACATATATACATATATATATACATTGTTTGTCGTTTTGCTAAAATCTTGATATTTGGCAAATAATACGATGACATTGCTAGTGCAAAACAAAGCATTTCAAATAGTCATATTATATATAAAGACCTTATTATCTTTGTACGTGGGAATTTGGCTGCATGGATGGCGATTTAATTTAAATAATTGCCTACCGTGTTGAGTATCATAGTTTTGATATCACATAGAGAAATTTTTGGCAGTTCTAAATTATTTTACTGGATCTAGGTGTGATTTTTATCCGTTAATTGTAAAGTTTTGAAGACAAAATGAAGATGTATTATTAATAATGGATATCGTATATGGGTCAGTTGTCTCTAAGGAAGCCAGTCTAAGCCTAGCTGGTCTAAGTGGGCCCTCATTCTGATATACCCGCCTTGTAAGCGGTGTAAATAACCAAGCTCTGTTTCAACATTTACTGTCAAACTCTATTACAACTTATAAGCTGATAACATGTGACATGTGAGGAAGTAAGAATACAATTCACCAGCCATCATACATCTTGCCCGTGGGTTTGGTAAAAGGCGACTATACCACGCTGGGCAGGTAGATTAGCATAGGGATTTATTTCAATCTAGCAACCCGCCCTCGCTTCGCTTCGGTTTTAGTCGTTTTACCCGCGTAGTTCTCGTTCCCGTGGGAATACCGCGATAAAATATAGCCTAGTTTACGCCCTGATATTATAGCTTTCCATTGGTGAAAGAATTTTTGAAATCGGTCGAGCCGTTTTGAAGATTACCCGGAACAAACAGACAGATAGACAGACAGACAAACATTTTTTAATCTGTATTTTAGGCATAAGTGTCATGCAAATAACCGTGTGAGCATGAAAAAAGCCTATTATTTTGACATTACAAACAGACACTCCAATTTTATTTATTGGTATAGATTTTCATTCTCTTGCGTGGGCGTTATCCGCATATTGCAATCCTTTAGTCGTCCTTTACGACACCCTAGGGTGGTGAATTATATTCTTACTCTGTCACCACACGAAAACTAATATTCTAAAGTTTAATACTTTGATAGTTCTTAATAAATAATGATCAATCGAAGTTGAATATTCTCAAAGAATTCAAGTATTTACCGCTAATGGGGCATAAAAAACATTTCCAGCCATTTTTCATGCCAGTCATGTAACAGTGCAATGTCTTGACTCTGTACAATTGATTTTTTAACTATTACTTAAACATCTAGACGTTTACATTTGCTACAGTTTATTGGGAAACAGATATTTAATATATCGAATCTTTAAAATTTAGAAAGCAATTCTATAATCATTAGAACCGTAGAAGATTTATAGGCTGATCACAAATGTTAAGAAATCGGTACCAGTTGTCAGCCTAATGGCGATTTGGGGGGAATACGATAGTTTATAGGGCCGCACGCCGGCGCCGCCTATCTGTCGCGTCGGACAGATTAGATGGGGTGTGTCCAGATCATAGCCTACCACAAAAAAAAGGTAGGTTTATTATTTTACTATGAGAGTCTCATTTATTACATTAAATCAATCATCATCATCATCGCAGCTTATATAAATGGGCTCGAGCCTCCTCAACAATATGAGAAACATTAACCTAATAACCACAACGGTCAGATGAATTGGCACAGATATTTATTTCGAGTTTTCATTCTCTTGCATGGATGTTGTAAGTATATTATTACCTACGGGCAAGAAAACGGGTGATGAATTATTTTCTTATTTCGTTATGAATGAAATAAATATAAACTATTAAATATACGTTATAAAATGAAAATGATAATATTAACTGTTTAATATCGCATTAATTTTAAATATGTACCTACCTACAGCCAGTAGGTATACATTTTCATATGCAGTACAAAATTCTTATTTCAATTAAATATTATATGCAAGTAATTGAATATAAGTAAATATATTAAAAAAAGACTGAGCCACACACTATTTGTTCTGCAAATTATTTTATTAATAACTAATTACTTGAATATTCTATTATTTACTCATATTTTTTTTTATTCTTGCGATGGCGTACGATCTGGTGATCCATCAAGCTGGTAACTATAGCTATAATACCAGGATAATAGCCACATAGACAGGGGTGTTTATTAAAGACATTATCGGTCGACTATATCGAGTGCACAGATGGCGTAGCGGTTAAGATACCAAAACATCGTGCTAGTCTCGCAATCCACAAATTATTGTTCTGATTCTGAATGTAATTTCCGTTAATTGTATGTATTTAAAGTATGTATGGTGACGAAATAAGAATACAATTAACTACTCCCTATCTTGCCATTATTTTGCACACCCAAAAAGAATGGAAGTCAGTTATTTACAATGCAACTAGGAATATTCATTAAATTAAATATGTACATTCAAAGTTGTTTACCATATCTTAGATGCCTTGTAAATAATAAAATCATTGTAACTGATTGACAAACAAGGAGTTTCAACCGGTTAGAATAATAAAATGTTTCTTTATTGTAATTTATGTAGTGTGTATCTAATTACTATATTATTATCATAGTACAATATATATATATAATGCAAGATGTTTATGTATTTGTGTATGCAAAATACACGTTTGTTTATTGCAATCGGTGTCAAACGAACAAAAATTACGCCTGATGGTAAGTGTTGCTGCTGCTCATGGACCTTTGCAAGGCCGCTAATTACTGCGAAGAAAGTGAAGGGAGTGTGAATACGTGCAATGAGGTTCGGTGATACTAAAAGCATCACTAAAACCCACCATACGGAAACACCCTCAGAAAGTTGGGCTGCCGACTCTTTCGCTCACCGAACGAAGCACAGTAACAAATTGTACTACTCGGACGTCAATTTTCTACGAGAGTGTGGTACTACCTCGGACGGACTGGCCCGCCTCTGTAGACAGGCAACTGTCAATCAATGTTGATATACAAAAATAAAAGTAATAATTTTCTTTGAGCGATTATCAAAATTAATTTAATAAAATAGTTACATAGTTTATTATCTGGACCTAACGGATGCTGTTATGTAAAATGAAAAAAGAATAAATAAAATGCCTTGAAATCGATTACAGCGCCACCTACTCAGTACTTTTTTGTGGTAGGATACATCTCGCTCAATCTATCCAGGTGACGTATGAATGGCGTGCTGCCCTATAACCCCATCTTCCCATCGCCATTGGACTGACCACTGGTATAGATTCCTTGACATCCGCGGCCGACTCGGCACCTACTTAGTCCTAAGGCATTGCTTGACATGCCCAAAACCGTTTTGGCATTATTACTTTTCTAATGAAACCAGTTTGGGACCAGTTGGGATGATTTCAAAGCCTATAAAAAATATAAAAACTTTTTATTTATGTTGTTTGGCTTGTCACATAAACTTACGGCGATCATGAGGTCCTGGATCTGACTATAATTTATATGAGATGATGATATTAAAATATATATTTAATTTATCTAGATTTTTGCGAGGAAAGGCAAACGAACTTTAAATTAAAGCAAAAAGTAATATTTTTTAAGGAAAAGGTTATATAAAAATATTATAACTAGCATTATTCATTCATTCATTCATTTCAGCCTATCGCCGTCCACTGTTGGACGTAAGTCTCCCTTATGTTACGCCACAAGTGCGGTCCTGTGCCACCTGCATCCAACGACGCTCAGCAACTTTCACTAGGTCGTCGGTCACACCCCGCTCCCCCGCTCCACCACTACCGGGCCCGCCACCAAAATAAGCTCGTAGGGTACCAGAACCACCGTGACTACCATTTTTGTTTTGCTCGTCATTTCATAAGGGAATATTGTCGTAATCGCCACGCTTGGGAGGCGGTTGACGATCGCAGTAAGATCTTATATTTCCCCGACGAGAGCTCTTGCACACTTTCCTGGTGAACGGCCAGCCGATTTTTACGACACCCACGGGCAAGTAAGGGGTGGCGTCAAATGTATTCCCAACTAAAATAGCATTCATATTTATTTATTTTTTACAAGAATTTTATCGCTTTGTTTTCAAAATGTAGACGTTTATGCTTCCTAAACATTTATAGTTATGAAAATAGTAATAAAGTATTTGATGTCTAATCTAGTTATTTTAGAAATTTCTAAGTAAATAATCCCTGTGTTGCTTCATCTCATTATCGTCATCATCTCGGCTCATATATGTTCCACTACTGGGCTATAGCCTCATCCATAATAGAAGGGATATTAACCTACTTAAAAATTAACCTACTTAATAATTAATCAAACGGGTTGGCACAAGGTTTTATTTCGAGTTTTCTTTCTTTTCGATAGATGTTTAAACACCGTTAGTGGTGTTTTATCCATGGGCAAGATAGATAGTGGTGAGTTATATTCTTACTCCGTCATCACACGGAAAATTTAGTGACATCATTTTAAAATTAAATGGAAATATTTTTATGCATAAAAACAACGTAATATACGCTAATTTAATTATTATACAAACGTATGCTCTTGGCTTCGTCATGAGAAATAAAAATGTTCATCCACATCGCGTCCTTATCCCGATATATAAATCACATTATTACATTACAAGGTTTTTATCTGTGGCTCGATAAAAAAGAGCAAGAAAAAGTTCAAAATATTGCCTGCTTTTTAAGGCCGTACGACATTCACCTTCTTCGAGAACAATTTTATATTGTCCTTGGTTGTAAGAATTTAATATAGCTCCACAGCTAAAGTTTTAACATATTCCCATTCGATACAAATAAAAATGATGCGTTTTCACAGTAAGCAAATCATAGTATTTAGTACAATTTTTACGCTTTCCCTGATTACGGCGATTTCTCGTGTAGTGATGTGAGTTAATGGTATAATGTTATTAATTACCCTTAAATTTTATCTGGCAATCATGGATAGGGATTGAAGAAAACCAAAAGAATGGCTAATATATAGATACCGCCTAATCTATTTTAACTTATACGGGAAGGTAATAAATAGCCCATCTTGGTAATCACAGAAATCCCGAAGGCACTAGTGCAATATGTCTCGAATTTCAACGTGTTAATAGATCAGACTACGATGTTATCGTTATTATAATGTATAAAGTCAAACAATATTGTTTATCCTCTTGCTCCTAAAATAGTCTTCGTCATCATTTTCGCCACATTGCATTAATAATAAAGGTATAATATAATTTTCCACGGTCGACATTTCACGGTAATTTTTAATACTTACTTAGGTAAGTTTTAATCAAATAATTGTATGACGCAACATAACGATAAAAATATTATAATCTGAAAAGAATATTTCCACGATTATAACATATTTTTTTTATATTCAAGAATCGTGGGTAAAGTTGTGAGGTTGTTAAGAAATTCATTTCTTTTAAAAGACAATACCTTGCTTACAAACATAATTAAACGGACACAATTTGCCTATATCCAGGCTCAGAACAATAGTTTGTGGATCGCACAAAGTGTTGTTCTGCGTAGGATTCGAACCCATGGTATGGTAGACCATTATCTTAACCACTACACCATTTGCGCAATACAATATTATTGGACATTAGTCTTTTCAGGGTTCCGCACCCGAAGGGTAAGAGCGGTACCTTATTACTAAAACTTCGCTGTCTGTCCGTCCGTCTGTCTGTCACCAGGCTGTATCTCAAGAACCATGATAACTAGACAGTTGAAATTTTCACAAATTATGTATTTCTGTTGACGCTATAACAACAAATACTAAAAACAAAATAAAATATGTATTTAAGGGGGCTTCCATATCGCAAACGTGATTTTTTCATAGATAATGGTACGGAACCCTTCGTGCGCGACTCCGACTCGCTCTTAGCCGGTTTTTAATTATGATCTACACTGTAAATCTATTCTTGTTTCAATCATTAGCTCCAGTCCGGTTCATTATAACTTATATTAAAAGTTTGATAGTTTGAAATTTAATTTCATAATTAGCTAGCTACACAACCAGGTGAAATAATGAAAAATTTCATAAGTACTGAATTTTTCACATTATAATGCAAATTAAGCCGATTTCATGTTTATTTTTATATTATGATGATATACAAAAGAACACGGTCATGTCTTGCGGTAAATTAAATGCATATGTCTAAATAAAAAGTAACTGACCCATTACATCCTATCCTTATGCGATCTGATCTTTAAATCCTTGTAGTATAATGAGTTATTTAAATGTATTTTCAATGTATCTCAACAAAATTAGTCTTAAAGCAGGTACCTCTATCTATGGGTATTTTATTTCACGCAAGAGCATTTAGCGCGGTTAACGGAATTTATTAATTATTATGTTAAAATCTATGACAATTTAAGAATGTAAGTTAATAAAACCACTTTTGCCCTAAATACCTCTTTAAAGATTCAAGTACGAGTGATTATTATTTAAATGAATGAAATGAATATTTATGAAAAGATTTGGTTATCTAAAGTATTAAAACTTTGCAAACTTAAATACATATTTTTGCTTACCACTAATCTCTTGTCAAATATTATTCGGAAGAAACTGATCACCTCATTACATTTCCGAGAAAAACTATTTAAATATAACCGTTTAATTAACACAAAACAATTCATAACTAAACATTTAAAATTCAATTTAAAATACAATACTAGATGTCCAGAATTAATCAAAAAGCTGAGGTAAGAATATTAACACGAGTGATAATATTAAGATGAGTGGCTAAGAAGTATATAAGATATTGTTTGAAAGTAGAGTATCATTTATACATTCGTTTCAGTTTATATTGGTCCCACTGCTGGCCTCGAGTCTCCTCCATATCGTCATCTCATCATCATCTCAGCCCATAAATGTCCTACTGTTGGGCTCGGGCCTCCTCCATAATAGAACTCCTACTATACCACGCTGGTCAGACGTGTTGGTATAGGGTTTTATTTCGAGTTTTCCTTCTCTTGCATAGATGTTGTATGCGTTTTATATCCCTTAGTCGTCTCGTACGATCACCCACGGGTAAGATAGGGGGTGGTGAATTGTATTCTTACTCCGTCACCTCCGTCCTCCACAATTAGAGGGAAATTGACCTACAGTACCATATTGGTCAGATGTGTTGCTATAGGCATTTATTTCGAATTTTCCTTCTCTGAGATGTTATATTATCTCTTAATCGTCTTTAACGATACCCACGGCCTAAAGAGGGGGTGGTGAATTATATTCATACTCCGTCACCTTACGGCAAAAAGGATTATCAGTAAGGGAAAATTCAAGAGTGGAGTTTTATGATTATGTTACTCAAGTAAGTTGGTTTGCGTGCGTATGATCTCTGAATGATTACTTTCTACTCGTATGTTTCTTTCATATCAGTGACTCTAGCGAAGAAATGTTTCCTTTTATGTATAAAATAGATGAGAAAACAGAAAGTAAGCTTTGGAACACTATTTATTGTACAACATCCCTAAAGATGGAAGGTGATCGAAGGAAGTCCCTGTTTGAGAAGGTATGCGACAAAAACAACACTTAAACTCAGAAGTATCATTTGAAAAATTTGTTACTCGAGAGATGGAATCCACTTGCAATGAAAATTTGCTACATAAATCAAAACAACATTTGTGTAGGGGAATGGCAATGGCAGGGCCATAGAAACACGCTGTTTAGATATATTATAGAGTTCTGTCGAGATTTTCTTATTTTTCTGTTTTTTTTTTTTTGTTAAATCCCTAAGTTTTTTTTTATAATATGTACAAGATACAAGGCAAGGAAGTTGGCATAGATTTAGATAATAGTCTTTTATACGTCTTAAACTGGTTCTATGCAAATACAGCGGCAATACAAATTTATTTATTTATTCGTATATAATTTTAAAATTAATTTTAAATTCATATCAACCCATACATAAGCAAATAATTATGTTTTTAGAAGTAGTATAAAAAATTAGAGTATAATTTTATGAAATTCGTGTGTGAGCATGTGTAAACATTGCGACAAATATAGGCTGGAACATTTTCTATTTATTTAATTCGTTTACAAACTACCATGGAACAATAAAAGATTGACTAATTAATTGTCAAGTTATCATGAGATAAAAAATGGCAGCGAGATAACAGTTTTATGATTTTTGTTTACATTACGCCATTTGAAATAGGTGTAAGAAAAAAATTGTTATTGTATTATTAGGTTTAGTGTGTTTGCACTGCATTTCAACATCCGGCGGATACTTTAGTTGACTAAATGATACGAGTATGACGTATGGAGAGGTTAAAACGTCATAAATAACATAAGTGTCGACAGTATATTTTCTTACATATTAGAACTGCATAAGAAAAATACTTATGTACTAAATACATGTATGTATATGTCGTCGTATATTTTTATTACGTAGTTTTATAACAAATTCTATTATTTCTTATTTTCGGCTTACGATAATGAACAAATTAACCTTTAACTGTAGACGTTACATTTTTGTTACACCACTATGGACGTGCGGCCTCACAGACCGCTATCTTTACGGGCTGTTTTCTATCTTGATGAGTAAATATTGTATAATTTTTTGTTTTTGTTCCATAGAAGAGTTACAAAATGTAAATAAAAGATGTAATTTCAATGAAAAATGTATTTATTTTAAACTAAATGTAACGATGTAACAATCAAAGGCATTTTTCAGGCTTATTAGTTTGAGATCACTTTACGAATATATTATCACAAGAAAATGACTTCCATACTTAGTTTAATTTCTTTTACAATAAAATATAAAGAACAAAGAACGTAAAAAACTTAATATAATCTTTTCAAAACAAAACATAAAAATTTCGACAAGGGCCGAACTTGGTCATATTTATTGGCAGTCTTTGCATAGCGGCTTAGAGCATTGTAGGCATATTGGCTATTTACAGCCTGCACAAGTATGGGTCATCTTTCATTTTACCTTTGGTGGGCATAGTTTACACGTCTTATGTTTAGTAACTATATTTTCTTCACTTCGTGGCTCCTGGAATGGCATATCAGGACCCAAAACTCGTTTCAGCGTCATAACTAATTCATCCGTATCCGGTTCCATCCGTAGCAAAAATAAAACTGGTAGATTCGTGATTTGATTTCAGGACGGCAGAGTAGTATAATAATCCTAATATGGCATTGAGTTCTATCGTGTCCATTTCTTTTAACATTGACCTATCTTGCCGCTTGAATTTGGCTCTGAACTCAGCGATTTTGAAGTTAGTCCATGTCAAAATGGTTTGTCGCATTTCATCATCAAAAAGTTTATTCCAAATACTGATTGGATCTTTCTTTTCTTCTTCATTCAGGTGCAGAATAGATCTGTTCAGCACTATATTATGTTGTGGAGTGCGATCTCTTCTAGAAGGTGGTTCTATAGCTCATTTGTATCTATTTTTACCATAGCAATACTTTAAGGGCCATAATTGTGCTATAGGTATATTTTCGTCATATGAACTTTCACTATACGATCTCCTTACGTCTACGTCAGCTCTGGTAGTACTACCACTTTCTTCAATGAGATCTTGTTCGCTCGAGTGATTTTGTTCAATGTCAGCCTCATAAAATAAACATTCAATAACATCCCCATCGCTGTCGCACTGATCCGATTCTAAAAGCAATCATTGACACTCGTCATTTTACTGGATCTATAAGTCGACACACTCGATGTGCGTTTGCCTGCAGTCGTTTTTTGACATTTTACATAACAAAATCTAAAACAAACACAATCACCATCAGTGTCAATTTATAACACAAATGTGGACGCGCGGTCTCACAGACCGCACTCAAAATATAAAGCGAAATTACTCACGCAACATTCAGTCGACGACGTAACCTTCACTCTCAAGGGTTATTTCGCTACTAAACTAAAACCGAAGCTACTGACTCTGAGGCCGGCATACGCGTAGGGAACGCGGGTGGAGGGGGGCACGAGAATCACAAACTGCAAGCGGCCTGTGAGACCGAACGTCCATAATCAAAGATGAAAGAGTAATTTAGAAATCATAAAACAAACTCAAATAAATGATTATTGGTTTGTGTGAAGCTTGATATATATATATATGAAAATTCGTCAAGACAATATAAGTGAGTCTTAGCTGAACTCAGCTTATAATATCTAGACGATCTGAATCGCCAATAATCTTAATTATTCGATTCTCATTGTAAATAAAACTACTTTAGGGCTTTTATCGCGTTTGTATTTTATTTTTGATTGCCCGAATACTTTCGAATACTTTACAGCATTCATGGTCACGAGCGGACTAAGATGTCTCACGTCCAACAAGTCATCGTTATTACAGGGATTTATATTTACCTGCAATAGAAATTAGATAAAATCCGTAAAGTAGTTTTATTTACAATGTGTAATATTCGCGGCAACAGCAGCAATCATAATTCGATTCTCACTCCGAAAGTCGAGGTATTCCACCAGAAAGTGACACATTCAAACGTATGTGTCCACAATTTATCAACTTTCCATATCAAAAAGGTATTTTTAGTAATATGTTACCTGGTCCCAATGTGTGTGCTGTCACGATAGTCCAATTTCGCTCCGTATTTGAAGGCTTATTTGAAACTAGGGATGTTATGAAGTTCCGTATCCGTAACCGAAATCATCGGCTATCCGAAATGAAGTCACAAGGTTTTTATAGGATTCATATCCATAACCGTACACCAAACATAAACCACAGGGAGTAAATCGCCAGTAAAAAAAGAAACAGTAATACTGAGTAGATGCCTAATCTAAAACTTCTCTACTAGTTTAATATAAGGTTAATAGTTTATTTGATAAGTATGGTGTGTTAGTCATACTTGACTATGCTATACAGTATGTACTTAGATGGCAAAACGTCTAGGAAATATTTACACTGTTGCTTAAATATCATTCCTCATAGTTTATTTTCCGCATTATTTTTTATATTATTTTAGAAACTGTTTCTTGGTATCCTGAATTCAAATACGAGAATCTTGTTAAGTTTGCTTTTTTAATCCTCTTTTATAGCACAGAGTCTACAACTATGTTGTATCGACATCAATAGATTGACATGTATATAAACAGATTACTATGACTTATGGTATTGAATAGTGATTGATTACCTGATTTTTGATCTTTAAGGAAGTATTATACATCCTTACTTAATATTATAAATGCGAAAGTAAGTTTATTTGTTACTCTTTCACGCTTAAACCTCTGAACCGATTTCAATAATTCTTTCACCAATGGAAAGCTATAATATCAGGGCGTAACAAGGATATATTCTATCCCGGTATGCCCACGGGAACGGCAACTACGCGGGTAAGACGTCTGAAACCGAAGCGAGGGCAGGTTACTAGTTTAAAATAAAGCTATTTGAAAATTTTTAGGTAATATAAAGTAAGCCGCCTATTAAAATGTACGAACGCGCCTATGTTGTAAATCAAAGACGAGTTTACAGCTTGAAGCTTAGTTTAATACTGCCTCTTATAATAATGATACATTCATACATACCTTATACATTACTTAATTACTACGTCACAGTTACAATAATTTAATAATATACTCTCTGAGTTTTCTTGCCAGACCATTCAATTCGGTGGTTTATAGGGCAATTTATAGGGTTTACTTTAATAAATTTTTATAATATAACCTCCGTCCCCGTGTGGGCAAAACGTTTCAATATTTTTTACTAGCAATCCGCCCTCACTTCGCTTCGGTTTCAGTCGCCTTACTGCGTAGTTCCCGTTCCCATGGGAATGCCCGGATCAAATATAGTCTGTGTTATTCCCTGATATTATAGCTTTCCATTGGTGAAAGAATTTTTAAAATCGGTTCGACGGTTTAAGCGTGAATGCGTAACAAATAAACAAAACTACTTTCGCATTTATAATATTAGCAAGGATGTTTATAAGTAATTAAACTCTTGTATTGATAGAATAAATATGTATACAATTCATTGAACAGTCTGTTATGATACCCAGAAGAAAAGATTCTGCCAACTGTGACAAAAGGCTACAACCGTAATGTTGGACAGATAATTTGTAGATTTCCTTCCCTTGCAATTATATTATCCCTTAATCGACCCTTATAACACTCAGGGGTTACGGATCGATATTTCGTGTATTGAGATTAAAACTATTATTTGATATTAGTACTGCCAAGCTTATGAATAACAATAGCTGAACGTTATTTATTATGATGACATTAACGAACGAGTCAAGAGCTGGTTTTTTAATTAAATTATAGAAGTATCAATGCTAATCTGTACTCATATAGCTATCTAAAGCTATTATTGTTTATTAATATTCATTACTGCAATTGCGAAGCCTTCTATATCTTCTTCATAACAAAGCTGTGATTTCCATAGCCAAGCCTTAAATAATATTAACGGTCTTCACATAACCCATTAATGAATAAAACTCTTTCACTTATTTACCGAAATATATTTGCAGAGACTACTAAATTATACACATCTTCATTTTAGAATTTTTAGTAGCATGGAATAGAATAAGATCTGGCAAATGAATAAAAATATGAACCAATAATGCTTTTCTGCTAATGAGTGATCGTAAAAGACGAATAAATCACGCAAGCAGATAAAATAATTACAAGGAAAGAAAATTTGAAATAAAGTCAAACAATGGGCATTGTATACAAGGTTAATTTTCCTCCCATTATGGCAGAGGCTCGAGCTCAGCAGTAGGTAGTGCATATCTAATTTGGCACGGTTTCAACCTTTTATCTTGCTGTTTAAAATAAATAATGAAAAACATACGGAGTAATTTTTATTAAAATACTAGCAACCCGCTCTCGCTTCGCTTTCAGTCTTTCCTGCGTAGTTCCCGTTCCCGTGGGAATATCGAGATAAAATATAGCCTAAGTTACGCCCTGATATTATAGCTTTCCATTGGTGAAAAAATTTTTGAAATCGGTCCAGCCGTTTTGAAGATTACCCGGAACAAACAGACAGACAGACAAAAAAAATATGAAGTGTATTTTAGGAATATGTATAGTGCAAATAACCCTGTGAGCATGAAAAAAGCCTGTAATTTTGACATTACAAACAGACACTCCAATTTTATTTATTGGTATAGATATGTCATTATAATCATGATCATCGCAGCCCACATACGTCTTATTGTTGGGTTCGGGCCTACTCCACAGTAGGAGGGAAAATTACCTACTATACCGCGCTAGTCAAACGTGTTGATATAATTTCAGCTCATACACATCCCACTGTTGGGGTCGAGCCTCCTCCACAGAAAGAGGGAAATTGACCTTACTATAACATCATGCTGGTCAGTCAGATTGATACAGGTTTTTATTTTGAGTTTTCCTTCTTTTGCATAGATATATGCGTATTATATCCCTTAGTCCTCTTTTACGCCATCCACGGGCAAGATATGGAGTGGTGATTTATATACTAACTCCGTCACCCGTTCACCACAAGGATATATATGTTGATATAGGGTTTTATTTTGAGTTTTCCTTCTCTTGCACATAATATTCCTTAGTCGTCTTTTACGATACCTAGAGGTGGTGAATTGTATTCTTATTACGTCACTATACGGACAATATATATATAATAATTTTTAAAAAATATAGATTATCGTTTTACATAACACCATCTTTTTTTATTTATTGCCAACGGTGGCAAACGAGCAAGCAGCACACCTGATGGTAAGTGAAACTGCTGCACATGGACCTTTGCAATACCAGGGTCACAGCCAAGCCATTGTCTACCGTGAAGAAAATACTCTTCTTAAACCTCGTTTAAAGAAGGACATGTCATAGCGCTCGGGAAACACAGCAGCAGGTAGTTCATTCCAGAGCTTGCACGTACGTAGGAGAAATGATCGCTGGAAAGTTGAAGACCATAGCGCTTCCAGGTGAAATGGATGATTACAACGTTATTTTATGTAGACTTAGATCTCAATTTTATTATACGTGTTATTTCTTTGCAGGTAAAACAAGCTCTCTAATAAGTGTATCAGAGGCGTTGGTTCCTGTAGTGTACTCTCCAATATACAGTAAAGTCTATCTCAATACCCTATCAACGATGCCCGGCGCTTTCTACCTCATAAGTGCTACAATTGCTGTACCAGCTATAGCGATATTAATGTAAGTTTTATCCCTTTCTTTTTTGTTACGTGAAGAAACTCTCTATCATAGGTAGTTAATCCGGAACAATGAAAGAGTTACATATATTACTGTAGCACCTATTAAACTCTGCAATATTCTTTCATATCAATATCTTTCCTCCCATTTTTTTATGTAACTCCTATGGAATTCCTTAATGAGAACCGTGTACTGAACTCGCGCATACCGTACCATACATAACCTTTAGTGCATGATTCTCTTACAGTGAAAATCTACCTGAGCTTTTTGTTTTCAAGCATATCCAAGCTCTTATGAGCAGATTCATTGTGATTCTCTCAAAATATAGCTTGAGCAATGTTTGTATTATTTGGTAATAAGGTTTAAACGCTTTTACCTTTTTTATTGCTGTTCATGGCCCATCAGCAAATAGAACACCTACTAAAATTGAAAAATTGTGACGGGCATTTTAAAACTGGATTCTTTGCACAATGAACCAATTTATTTATTTTTCATATTCGTACGTTAAACCTCAGGACATTGGGCCAGTCATTCAACCAGTGTAAATGAATAAAAACAGGAAACCAAATTGCAATTTCATTCTATACAGTAATAGGTTTTTGATGACTCATTTTATATATAACTAACTACAATAGATTTTTTCAGACTGTAAATGAACATTGATTTTATTTCAACTATACAAGCATTTTCCGTGTCGTGACGGAGTTATAACACTGCTCATCACCCCCTGCCCAGCCCACGAGTGTCGTAAAAGACAATTAAGGCTTGCATTTAAAGCTTGAATATGCATACGAGTATAACATCAACCTGTGACCGGCGTAGTTGGTCAATTTCCCTTCTATTGTGGAGAAAGTTCGAACGCAATAGTGGGATGTATATTAGCAAAAGTTATACAACCATTTTGGTAATAAAACTAATTTAAAATATGCTTGGGTTGACATATTAAAACCAAAACAGAATATCCCATAAACTTTTTTAAAGCCATCTAAGGGAGGGTGAACCTGACCGTTGGCGTGGTGTAAACAGCCCGTGGCCTTACGACGCCACGCTATTTGACGGAATATGCGAGGGTAAACCTGATTATTTTAGCGTTGTGTTAACGCCACGCTAAATATATGTACATACCTATTTTTTTATGAAAAATATACTTGTACAAAAAATTCGATTTTTCTCATGTGCCCGGCGTCCTGAGCGACGCCCTCCCTTTTTTCTCTTTTTTATTTAGTGTAGATATGTAGTACTTAAAACGCTATAAAATATATACAGGTGTTTTTTATTCTACAAATGACTTTAATGTCATCTGCATTGAATACTTGGACTTTATCAGCCACTGAACAAGTAAATAACTGCACGTTTCTTAAGCAATTCTATTACATTTCAACATCATAACAAAAAAAGGCCTTGCTAACAATTCTAGCGCTCGCCCTTACTACAGATAATTTTGTCAATCAAACGGTTTCACTATTGTAGCCTTGAACTGCTATTTTCTATTTTTGTGTACTTTTTATGGCTTCTTTTGCCCTATGATAGCATATTTTTTTGGTGTGATTACCTTTCAAGTAAAAATAAGAAATTGTCGGACCTTGATTTCTATAAGCAATCATTTGATAATTAAGGTAATTTAGTAACCTAATTCGTATTTATTTTTTTCACTATCAGTAAATTTCCAGTAAAAATAAATATTACTTACTAAGAGATCAATGAAGCAAGTTAAAAACGGTTTTACATAAATAACGCATTTTATATTATAAATATTTTTTTAGATTTATACCTGTCACATTTGCCATTATGTATATTTATACAATTGAATTAATGAGTTTTTTTTTACTTAATAGACCTTATGATATTAATCCGTTAAATATGAATTAATTTAGAATATATTTAAAAAAATATAGTCCTGTAGAATTGTTTCAAATACTCTATACCAACACGTACACCAGAGCGATATAGTAAGTAAATTTCGCTCTCTTTGTGGAAGAGATTCAAGCCCAACAGTGGGACTTAAGTAGACTGAGATGATGAAACCGTATTTGATTTTATTAAATACCACAATATACATATATCTAGGAATGAAAACCCATCTAATTTAAATTCGTCTTCTTCCTTTTTTATTTACATTACTAGCAAATATCTGCATCTTTTACTTGCGTAGCTAAACGGGGGTAAACTGTAGCTAATGTTACTCGCTAATAATGCAGCTTTCCATTAAAAAAATATTTTTAAAATCAGTTTCGTACTTTAAGTGTGAAAGCGTAACAAACAAACTTACTTTCGAGTTTATAATCTTAGTTAGGACTTTGAGAATAGACATATTCTTAGCGTATAACTTATTTACAAAATTGCTGACATAAATGAAGACCAAAAGGAAAGTTGATAATCTTCACACTTAAATTGTTCTTATAACTAAATTAAGTCTTATTTATTTATAAACTTGCGGCCCACAGTCACCGCGTTTCGGTTTTAGCAACTGTGGCCCTGCTTTTTAAATGGGCAATATTTACCCAACATATGGCCTCGGGTCCAAGTTCCCGACCTGACAAAATTTTATAAGGTTTTTTTTTAAGAGGAAAATCAGCATGAGTTGCTCCTTATGCAGACAGCTACCTGGAAGGCAAATATTGACACAATCAGTCTAACTGTTTTAAAAATTACCCGGAACAAATAGGCAGACAAAACAAAAATTAACTGGTTTTTAGGCATTAGGTTTTTCCGCGTGAACATTAAAAAAACCATCTATTTTGACAATAAAAACGTAGACTTAAAATTTATTCATTTGTATAAATTTGCAGATAAGATACCCAAAATATCTTAAAAGAATTAATTTTCAATGACAATTCTATAAATTAGATTCGCAAATACATATTTCTATTTATTAACTAATAGCCTTCGTTTCGTAATATTTTCATAGCAGAATAGCTAATAAATATTGTAACAAAATATAGTATAACCGTCCGAGGAAAATGTTTTCGATATTGTATGAGATTCGATATCCCTGGGAATCACATCATAGGACATAATATGTTAGTGACAAATAAGCAATTTATTTATATGTTACGTAGGTATATTTAGTGCCTTTTTTTTTTTTTTTTTGGGTGGGTCGCGGTCGGCGCGCCTCCGCACCACTCCGTCCGGGGCGACAGAGGGGCTTAAGCACGCAACTCCCGCAACCCACCCGAAAACCACCTCGCCTTCGTCATTGGGCCGACCACCGGAGCAGGTTTACTTGTCGTCAGTGGTCGGCCCGACGGAATACCCCCTACGCGGGGTACCCTCCCATCGACCGACGTCCCCCCCTCGGGGAGGACGTCGGTCTTTCCTCACGCGGTCGGCCTCTCGGCGGGTGACGGACTAATCCCCGGTCACGTCACCCGCGAGGTATATTTAGTGCCTATTGATTTCTTATTTGCCTGGTTTATAGAAATCCCAGTATTGTGGGTCTTATAATAATAATGTATAGAAGGATAGTGTCGGTACTTAAGCTATCAAAAGCATGAAGCCAAAAATACTAAATGCGCGCAGGCGATTATAGACGTACACACGCACACCACTATTCAAATTATGAAAATCAAATCAAACTATGAACCGTCAAAATTACCTATTTATTTTTTAAGATTTGCGTACGTATCTGTAAGTACAGTGACATTGTACACTACAGAACGGTCCGGCGTAAGCTCCATTTGGCTCCAATTTAAATGCTTCATTTTTTGTGCGTGGACTTACCTTCTATACGCTATTATTCTAAGATTGTGGGTATAGTGATGATTCCTTCTCAGCTCGTCAAGTCCCACTATTAGACTTAAGTCTTAATACTAGAAGAGCTACTGACCTCAGGCTAGCATGGAGGATGTCATGACTATGTCACGCTGGTCAGACAAGTTGGTACAGAGATTTTACTGAATTTTCTTTCTCTATTCCGCGATGTGATGGAATAGGAATACAATTCATAACTCCATATCCTGCCTGTGGGTGTCGTAAAAGGTTATCTTTTAAAGGAATATAATATACAAAACTGTTCAAGAGAAGGAAACCTCGAAATACAATCCGTTGGACCAGCGTGGTATAAATAGGTCAATCTCCCTCCCATTGTGGAGGTGGCTCGTGTGCAGTAGTGTGCCGTATATGAAATGGTGATGACAATTGCCTTCTCTTGCAGAGATATGATACGCATATTATATCCCTTAGTCGTCTCCCGACACCCACGGGCAAAGGGTGGTGAATTGCATCCTTACTCTGTCATCTGTGATGATGGTGTATCATCATCATCATTTTGCTCTTATCCCAATTACTTTGGGTCGACGCAATATGTCATCTGTTTTGACATATTGCAAAAAGTTTCGGTAATGACTTTTATGACCGGCCGCCTGCCTGACGTCAACCCTCCTTGGGAATGTAATCGTTGACCCAAATGGTACCAACAGATGGAGTTGGTCCGGGTCCGGTAGTATTCGAAGCCGCTACCACACAGCACACCATGGTATAGTAATATACTGGATGCTGGCGGCTAGAATTCTGATCAACTCCTACATTACTAGTGGATGTCGTAAAAAGCAATTAAGATATCGACCCAGGCCAATTTCATCTGATGAAAAATGACATTGCCAAGGATGGTTGACGTCAAGAAGGTGCCCGTTGAAAAAACATTTGCCAGAACTTTTACAATATGTACCAAGGAAGATGAACCACATATATGTAAAAGCAGGTTGATGATGATGAGTAATATAATAGGATAAATCAAAGGAATGTGCCACCCATCCAAGAATAGGTCACACGCAAACATCTATTACAATAGTGACTAATGTTTCTCGTCGCATGCCCAAAATAATATACTTGTATTTGGCAAGCCGGTTTATATTTACGATACAGGTTTCCAGTTTTGATACGTTCTATAACGACCTTTTTAGAAATTATAATAACCTTTCCTCAACTAAGGCTATACAAATATACCTTCATACTAATCCGTAAAAATAGTGAGCCGTCGCTCAAGACGCCTGGCAGATTTGAAACATCGAAATTATTTTGTACAAGTATATATGATGCAGCCACGGCATACGTCACGGCAACGATTAGGTTTACCCTCGCCTATAAATGTTTCATCAAAAATGATATAGCATTCGAATCAATGAGAATAACTTAGACCTTCTTTAAAATGCTGGTAAGATTAATGAAAAGATTGATGGTAGATATTTTTGTGGTCAACCTCCAGCCGCACCTTCTCCAGGCGCTCCAGGATGCATGGAAAAAATAGATAAAGATGACGACCTTTCGATGATGAATCCCATCTTTCTTGCCATTCAGTTAAAAGCTCTTCATAGACAATGGATTGTGGTGCAAACAATCTAGCAATTTTATTTCGGTCGCGCGGTAGAAGGAAATCTGTAGGCCCCGTTAAGCTCTTCCGTATCCGTGGTGCCGTACTGCTGCGCTTATCGTAGCTGTACACCTTTTTACTTATTGGCAGACTAGTCATTTTGTTTTCCTGTCTCCCGCTTTGCCTAGGAGGGAAGTGTAATCTCTCTTTCCAACTCCTCTTTAATCTTTTCTAATTAAATTTGTTGCGGGTCCCAAGACAATTAAAATCATATACCGGGACTGCCTGAGGGTCAAACATCGGTGTCATTTATGGAGACCATTGTGGATCCTGGCTTACAGGAGTTACAATGGTGGGAATGTGTGGTGGGATTAGCCCCATAAAAAAAGACAGGTTGATATAGGGTTTTGTTTTCAGTTTTCCTTCTCTTGCATATATGTTATATACTTATTATATTAGTCGTCTCATCTCGAGCAAGAGAGGCTGTAGTGAATTGTATTCACACTCCGTCTCCACACAGAGAATTCTGTCAATTATTACGATACTAATCATAAGAATTACGCAGCATGTTTCCTTATGACAAATAAGGATTTTTATGGCTAGATAAGTTACTTAATCATTCAGCCTCTGGTAGAACACCACAAAATACCATCGTTTATCGCCCGATCCAAAGACTCCCTGCAAATTTCACCAAGTCGTTGATTTAACTTATACGGTTTACTTGCTACTCGGTTTCCCTTGCTGTCAATCCTAGACAGGTTGAATATTACAGTAATCATTACCGTAAATACATATGAAAAGACAAATTAACTACCTAAAATTGTGCAATATATATTTTTTGTAATAATTAAGTAATAGTTATGACATTTAAAAAACTTGCCAAATACGTGTCGGTCATACATAAATTAAATGAGCTTATTAAAAGAAATTTTAATCCACAGATTGCTGTTCACTCTACGGAGAAAAGACGAAAAAGATGCACCAACGACTGAGCCTAAACCTAAGGAGGATGAAATTACCCGATTTTGATATATATTTATAAGTTTTAATATTAAATAGATAACTATATGAAAAATCTCTATAAATATAAGCTTTATATAGAATTGCGTATTTTATTCAAAATGCCTTAAAAACCTATTTCATTTCATTCCAGACCGTTATATATTTATTGAGATATTTGGCCATAGATTTTTATTTATCTGTGATCGTAATAAAAAATAAACACGTTTAAATAACCTGAAGCATAGTATTTACATAAATCACAGTGGCTCGTTTGATGAAATGATCTTTGACGCTTTGATTTATTGGTATATTTTAGCAGTCTTCCACAAAAGAAACGATTGAACTCGTCATCGCCGCAGCTCATACACGTCCCTTTACTGGGCTCGAGCCTCCTCCCCAATAGGAGGAAAATTGACCTACTATGCTTGCTGGTCAGACATGTTGGTTTTGTTTCAAGTTTTGATTCTCTTGCACAGATGTTATATGCTATAAGGGGGCGTCCATAAATTACGTGAGGTGTTTTTTTTTTAATTTTCTGTACCTCCCTCCCCTCGTGGTGAGATGTCGTAAGATTTTATTCAACCCCCTCCCCCATCCCCCATTCCCACGTGAGATTTTTCAAAATGTGGGTTTTAAATCTTGAGCATGTACAATCTGAATTAAATGGACCAAAATAGTAGATATATTTTTTTTTGTTTCAATCAGAAAAAAAATTGCGTGATATTTGCCGAGACCCCCCTCTCTCCAACGTAAGATTAGATGAGATATGACTCGACCCCCTCCCCCCCTTAAACATCTCACGTATTTTATGAACGCCCCCTAAGCCTTGGTCGTCTTTTACGATATCTACAGGCAAGATGTGATGAGTGATGAATTGTATTCTTACTCCGCCAGAAAACAACGTCGGAAAACGATTGACCTATAAATCGTTTATTAAAGACAGGTTGACTCACGAATAAGTAGTGACATCACTTTACATACAATAGTTAAATAATACAATTTACATATAATACTACTTACCTCCTGAAATTTTTAATATTGTTGAGGATGACCTTTTGTTGTTTTTTTGTTGTTTTTTTTTTTGGGTGGGCTATGGTAAGCGCACCCGTCGCCTGGCTCTGTCCGGGGCGACAGAGGTGCGGCGCGCGTCCCCATAATCCACCGTAGCACGTCGCCTTCGTCGTAGGGCCGATCACCGGTACCGAATTTCTTGTCCTACGTGGTTGGCCCGATGAAATACCTTGAAGGGGTACCCCTTTCCCGGGACGTCCGTCGCCGTCGCGCGGTCAGCCTCTCTGCGGATGACGGACTAATCCCCGATCCAGTCACCCTAACCTCAGTTAGGATGGCATCAGGCGCAGGTAGTCGCACCTGCGTCACCCAAGTTGCTGGCGGCTGACCGTGTCGCCATGGAGGTTTGCCTCCCGCGCTCGCTCCGCCGCCTCTTTATGCACGATGACTGCCTCGCAGAAGGCGGCAACCGCGTCCCAGTTCCTGATGCTGCCGAGCATCTCCCTAGCTGCTGGGCCCACGCGGCACACACCTCGAGTGTGTGCTACGCCGTGACCTCGTCACAATCGCAGTGGTGGCAGAACGGTGTGTTCTCCCTCCTAACGACCGTATGCAGGTACTTGGCGAAGCAATCGTGTCCCGTCAACACTTTGCATCAGTCGGAAGGAAAGTACCCGTGCCGCCGATCCAACCACTCCATAGGCACCGGCCCGAAGGCCTCGATGATCCTGACACCAAATCGAGGCCCCTCCAGCTGGACTGCCCAACAAGCAATGACGTCTCGGCGGGTGTCGACCCACCAGGCGGCAATTTCCTTAATCGAGACCATGCCGCCTCCAGCTCGCGTCTCCGATACCGCATCTCGAACTCCAGGTCCCACTGGGGAGTCCCAGCCAACAGGCACGCAGCCTCCGTCGCCACCGTCGGGTACCTGCATATGGCCTTAACCGCCATGGCTCTCTGTGGGCGCCATAGAATAGTCCTAAGACGGACGGTCAGGAAACCCATCCACACCGGTGTGCCATACAGATCCATCGACCGGATGACCCCGCGTACAGCCGTCGACACGCAGCGCTGGGTCCACCTACGTTCGGCAGGAGCCAGGATAGGGCGGACGCCGTGTCGACAATCCGCGGAGCAAGTCGGCGGCAATACTCCCGGAATCACCAATACCCGTCGAGCACCAGACCCAAGTTTTTCACGTGAGCCCGGATATTGATTTCAACCGAATTGACGGTGATTGAGACGCCGATGGCAAGACAGATACGGGGCCTACGGAACAAGAGGGTCTCCGTTCTTTCCAGGGCCATCCTAAACCCTACCATCTTGATGACAATTTACTCGGTGCCGAGAGTTGTCAGGCTTGCCGCCCTCTCCAGCGTCCCACCATGGGCTGTGGCGAGCGCGTCGTTGGCGTAACAAATTACGCTCAGCTCGGGTGGGAGGCTCCCTCTCAACGTCCAGTCATAGCCCATGTTTCACAGGGTGGGTCCGAGGACCGACCCCTGTGGGACACTGCAAGTCAGGGGCGTTCACACAATGTCCCCGTGTTATCGGAGCGCCTCCCTGATGCAGATGGATGGCAGACTATTTTCTTGATACTGACCTGAAAGCTTATACAGGTTAGTTTTGCCTGGCAAAAGGTCGAGTTATTGCTCGGTAAAAAAAAAACACAGTATAAAGCTAATCCTCGTAATTATATTTGTCAGAGCGATGCATATTGAACAAAAAAGTAATAAGAAATTAGAATTAGAATCATAGCATTGATCTTACCTATTGATCAAAGAAGCGTAAAAAGCAGGCGAAGCATCTTCGTTTCAACTTGGGCAAAAATGCCTTTCTATACTTGTCAGTTGTCTGTGTTCTCCTCTATAGGTCGCATCAGTTGATAAAACTTGTTCTCGTAAAATTTTAGGAACAGGTAGTTATGTATACGTTTTTGTTAATTCAGTTATTAGTTAATTCAGTTAGTGCTGTGTGGTAGCGGCTTCGAATACTACCAACCCTTGCTGTGCTCGTGGGTGTCGTAAAAGACGACTAAGAGCCCTAGATTGACCCGGACCGGCTCCATCTGGTACCGTTTGGGTCAGCGATTGCGTTCCCAGGGAGGGTTGACGTCAGGCGGGCGGCCGGTCATGGAAGTCATTGCCGAGGCTTTTTGCAATATGTCAAGGCAGATGACATGTTGCGTCGACCCCAGGTGATTGGGAAAGAGCAAGATGATGATGAGTTATTGTATTTTTTCCGTCCATTCGGTGACGAATATAGAATACAATTCACCACTCCCTATCGTGTCCGTGTCATAAAAGATGATCAAGGGATATAATAAGCATTTAACATATATGCAAGAATAGGAAAGGAATACTCGAAATAAAACCGTATACCAACCTGTCTGACCGCCAGCAGCATGAGTAAGGTGAATTTCTTTCCTATTGTGGAGGAGGCTCGAACCCAGCAGTGAGACTTGTATGAGCTGAGATAATGATCATGATTTTTTTTAATTACGGAGAAATGGTGCTTGGACACGTTAAATTAATCAAAAGTGCACAAGCTTTTTGTTGTTTCAACATGCGCGGTGAACATTTCTTTATTAATACACTTTTATTAGCTTCAGACGTATCTATGTTAGTATGTTGGTATGTAACGGAATCTTTGAACATGATTTTGACCCTCTTCAAAACGTCGGATTAACTCGGGCATACTTACTTATTATGCGCCGATGACCATTAAATATTTTAAACAGCTTGATCGGTTATCCTTACTAAGATAATCAGGATTAGCGATATAAGCCTATTTTTTTAGTTTTTTTGAACTAAGTATTATATTTATTTTTAAACTATACAAAGGCAAACTCGCGAAGTCTATAGCTCAGAAAGCCACTGGTATAACGATATTTATCTAGGCATAGATTATATTCGGCCCAACGACGAGGGCGACGTGTCACGGGTGGGTTACGGGTGTGCGTGCTTACGCCCCTTTGTCGCCCCAGACGGAGTGCAGCGAGAAGTGCGTCGACCGTAACCCAAACACAAAAAAGGCATAGATTATATATGTTTCATAAACAATACTTATTCATTATGACGTCAATAAAATTCAAATAAAATTTTCTTGGCCAAGATATCATCATCACAATCATTATAATAATATACTTCTACTAGATAGAATAGTCCACCCAAGGTTAAATGTTAGTGAATGCCAATAAAGTCTTCCTATCTAAATAATTTGTGTTTAAAACAGAAATAAATAAATAAATAATGATTTAATAAGATTTCCGACCCGGAATCAACTTCTATTTCCTATCAAATATTTGTTTATTAAAACAGCACGTAGTGGCTATTCATTTTATAATTTCGCTAAATAATTCTAATAGATAACCCCGATGTTAGTTCATTGGCCGTAATTGCTCCTATGTATCGGTAACTTTTATTACTAATGACGGTCCTGTTAAATCATTAGCGACTTATATAATGTTTTATTATCATCATATCTTTATATATAAATTTTTTATGTACGTGTGTATGTCACTGAACTCCTCCTAAACGGCTCGACCGATGTTGACGAAATTTTTTGTGTGTATTCAAGGGGATTCGAGAATGGTTTAGATTCACAATTGAACCCGGTAGGTGACGCTGTTGTTGGTTTCCTTTTATTTTATTTGAACCAGACAATGTCTGTTGGGTCAGCTAGTATTAATATAAATAACTAGCAACCTGCCCTCGCTTCGCTTCGGTTTCAGTCATCTTAACCGCGTAGTGCCCGTTCCCGTGGGAATACCGGGATAAAATATCCTATGTAAAATAGCCTATGTTAATCCCTGATAGTATAGCTTTCCATAGGTGAAAGAATTTTTGAAATCGGTCCAGTAGTTTCGGAGCCTATTCAATACAAACAAACAAACAAACAAACAAACAAACAAATCTTTCCTCTTTATAATATTAGTATAGATAAGCGAAGTAAAACTCGACACAAAAACCTGACAGCAATCTATCTAACCAGCGTGGTATTGTAGGACATTTTCTCTCCAACTGTGGAGGAGGCTCGCGTCCTGCAATGAAATTTATAACGGACGATAAGGAACTGAGTACCAGTGGTCGACTCAATGGCGAAGGGGTAAGAATACGGTGGGTTATGTGCATCACGGGCGTCTCACCCTGGACGGAATGGACGGCGTATATGATGACTTAGCCCGCCGAAAAAAAGCAATGCAACGTATATGAGCTGACATAATGCTGATTATTATATTTACAAAAAAAATAGGTAGTCACAAGTGAAGTTTTCGTATATTTTTATACATTAATTATTCACAATTATATTCAAAATATATACTAGCTTTATTAAATGGTTACCCCATTGTGGGTCGCTAACCTACTAATGATAGTAATATTATAAGTCTCTGCTTAGAAAGAGGCAGTTTCATCACGGCTAAGCAATACTAAGCTTCTTTTTATTATAAATTAATGGATTTATAAAATTTTAAATAAACTATTTTTATGAATTTTGCGTCTGTATTTAGGTTTTGTTGCCCTATGTTTCGAACACTTTTCAGAGTTCATGGTTACGGGCGGACTAAGATATCTTATCACTTAGTCATCGTTATTACAGAATTAGTTATTATAAATTTATAATTCATAGTACTCGCGTAAACATCAGAAATCATTATTTATAGAATTCATAATAAAGGTGAACAAATAACTCAATGACCAAATCATTTTTAGTTCCTCTAATTAATTACACTATTTGCATTCATGCGATACGATTTTTAAGCTTTATTCTAAAGGAAATAGAATAATATTAATTAGGAAATTATTAAATATATGTGTGTATCATCATTCATCATTTCAGCCTGTCGCCGTCCACTGCTGAACGTAGGCCTCCCTCATGTACCACTGCGATTGCGACGAGGACACGGCGCAGCACACACTCGAAGTGTGTACTGCGTGGGCAGAGCAACGCCGTGAAATTGTCGTAATCATCGGTGCCGACATGACGCTGCCGACCATTGATAGGGAGATGCTCGACAGCATCAGGAACGGGGACGCGGTCGCCGCCTTCTGTGAGCAGTCATCTCAATTCTCACCGAAGGAAGCGGCGGAACGTGCGCGAGAGGAACTCTTCTACGGCGACACGATCTGCCGCCAGCGACTCGGACAACGCAGGCGCGAGTACCTGCGCTTGATGCCGCCCTAGCCAGCTTTCGTCTTGTCTATGTTCATTCGTAAACCTACTATTTGGAATACCCTGCTGAGATCGTTGAGCATGCTGCCAAGGTCCTCCTGGTTTCTTCCGTAACAACGATATCGTCTGCAAATCAAAGGTGAGTGATGTATTCGCCGTTGATGTTGATGCCGAGTCCGGTCCAATCTAAAAGCTTGAAGACATCTTTCAATGATTTTTTATCAACTCATCACATTCCTGCTCTTATCCCAATTACTTAGGGTCGACGCATTATGTGCTCCACTTCCATTGTACCTACATATTGCAAAATTAAACGTTATTGCCAATATTTTTATGACTGGCCGAATACCTGTCGCCAATCTTCCTAGGGGAAGGTAATTGTCGACCAGACGCCATCAGATATTACGCAGCGTGCTTTTTTTAGCACAGTGAATAATGCATTTGCACATATCCTTTGCTTGTAACGCCTTTAATGTAAGAGTCGGTGACGGCGATAGATAGATATATTTACTACGCCAGCATATCTATTAAAAACCACAGTAACTCCGCATCCTATAGCCAACCGTGGGACGCCAGTAGATTTTCATTTTAGGCATACGGCTCTAACGTCTCGGTTTTAGCCTACTATTTGCACGTACAAGAGAAGCGCATAATGTCTTTTCCTCCTCCCCAGCCGTCGCCTCCATAGCGGGTCAGCATTGGCATTACCCTCAATTATTTGCCCTGCTCCCTCCTTCAGCGCTATAACGTTCTTACAAAAAGCGGCCGTGGCCATCTAGCAACTATCGTTATCCGATGTAGTTGCTCTAGGTCGATGTTAACCCTTTAACCGCCAAACTTCATGTCAGTTATCTAGCTCCCTAACGTCAGGCACAGTAAATTATAAATAAATACCTTCAAAAAAAAAGGATGCTCTATACACTTTTTGAAGATCGATATTTCGTAACAATGATATGTGTTCATTGTTAATAACATCTGCTTATATTCTAACTTATCAATCCCTTAAAATAGTAACTTACGAATTACGATATACCTACCTATTTAGGTTTTCTTTAAAACAAAAGATTTATTAATTAGTATTTGTATAATTCACAATTAAAAACGTTGCCCAGAATGCACAACGATAACTATTACTTATATTACTCTTGTAGGTACCTAATCAGTCAAATAATCACAGATTCATTTCTTAACAACATAATCACTCTAACAATCACAGACTCATTTCTTAACAATATAATCAGTCCAACAATCACAGATTCATTTCTTAACAACATAATCAATCTAACAATCACAGATGTTTAATAATTAATAACGGTACCTAATATTAGTATGAGCGTCGACCATACTACCATAGATCTAATAGACTAAATGTAAAAATAATGATGTGAAATTTCGATAACTATTGTTTAACCGAAGTGTGATACTCAACAGAACATGGATTTACGCACAAATAAACATTGCCGTATCCGACCGTTTCTTTTTTGTTGCGCACACTTTGCATCGCTGACTTCTACCGGTTGGTATCCTTACAGGCAAATGCTGTAAGGCATCATTGTGTAAAAAGCGATGAGGGTCAAGGATGCCGTGCGAAGTTGATGGTTGTGTTAAATCACATTGTTTGTAAGTGCCTATTATTTGCCTGATAACCTTTAATTGGAATTCAGCTAAACTACATTTTTGGTTATTATTTAACATTTTAAACAAATAGAATGCATTCAGTAAAAACATTTCAAAAATATGAAACCCAAGCTTTTTATGGCATTTTTTCATTTTCTTATACAACCTAAAGTGCTCGTCATCATATCAGCGACGTCAACCAATCCATATTTTTGTTATAATCTACCACACACTGTAGTTTCATTTTAGGTAGCCCAGTTGAGTAGTCTACACTGTCTGATGGTATTATTTTATCATCATGTTTTGTAGACAACATTAAAACTGGTTTTTTGTCCTACCATTTTAGGGCTAATATGGGAAGAGATATATAAGCCTCTATTTCTCCACGCTTTAGTTTTCGAAATTTCGGCATCAGTTTTCGATTAGTCTTTACGGTGCCACACGCGTAAGTACCCCTTTCTTTTAAATATGTAAAAAGCCGAGGACTGGAATACCAGTTGTCTATATACAATTCGCGATGACAAAAAAAATCTTTTACTAGTTCTACCACGATTGATCCAGATATGCCTAAATTTGGTATGGTTTCCAATTCAGTTTCTGACCCACAGTATACTATAAAATCTATACAGTACCAATAAATAAAATTGGAGTGTCTGTTTGTAATGTCAAAATAATAGGCTTTTTTCATGCTCACACGGTTATTTGCATGACACCTATGCCTAAAATAGCGATTAAAAATTTTTTGTCTGTCTGTTTGTTCCAGGTAATCTTCAAAACGGCTGGACCGATTTCAAAAATTCTTTCACCAGTGGAAAGCTATAATATCAGGGCGTAAACTAGGCTATATTTTATTCCAGTATTCCTACGGGAACGGGAACTACGCGGGTAAAACGACTATAACCGAAGCGAAGCGAGGGCGGGTTGCTAGTCTACAATATAATTGGTGTCGACATCGCATAAAACAAATAGCTTAATGCCGAATCTATTACGTTTTTTTGGCAAATATTGTTTTGTATTTAGGCGACCTTTAAAAGGTACAATGCTTTCATCAATGCACAGTTTTTGACCGGGGATAAATATGCATTTGATTTTTTTACGTGCATGGTCAATTAATGTCTTTGTTTTATGTATTCTCGATACATTAGTTGTTTCTGCATGTACCTACATCATAAAAAGATAACATTGCTACAATGGAGCAATATCTATTACGAGACATAGTGTTATGAAACACCGCACTGTGTAATAAAGGGTTGGTAGATCAATATTCCTCAATTGATATTCTTTTGTTTCTTATGAAAAACATTGTTAGTGCTATTAAAATGTAAATATCATTATTAGTCGTAACTATTGCCATTGTTGCAATCTCGAATAAATTCTTATATCCGTATGTCTTGCGTTGATCATATTTATTGGTAGATATCATTAGCAATCTTCTGCAACAGGCCTTCGCTACAAAAATGTTTGAAAAATTGCAATTCCGTGGCGGTGCTATCTAATTGGACAGTAGAGGCGACAACCCACAAACAAAGTCGTCGAATTCTTCTAACTGTGGGGGAGTAATTTGCGTTGTCCAATTAATAAAATATTTGTAGAGTACCTAATAAATTTAAATAAGTATAAGAAACGATATTCTGGAACAGATAAACTAATTAATAAACTCATTCAAACTTAGGGTAAGTAGGCAACTTGACTAGCCAATAAAATACACTTCAAAAAATTAAAAAAAAATTTTAATTGATCCTACGTAGGTATCAACAAACAACACAAACACACACGTACACAAATATAAGCGACGCGCCGAAACCAATCAGCATTACGACCGATGCCCTACGGAGGAGAACCGCAAGCGCCTGCGGGCCCTCCAGCGGGAAGTCAAAACCGAAATTAGTAACATGAGACAGAGCAGATGGGACGCCACTTTAGAAGAGCTGAAGCCCTCGCACACAGCCTTCTGGCAGCTTTCCTGCTCACTCAAAAAAGATCTAGTGTCCACACTAACCCAAACAGGATCCACAGGTTACAAACACTATAAAATAGATTTATGCGACGGGCAACGGGAGCACCGTGGTTCGTTCGTAATGTCGATCTACACATCGACCTCGAATTGCCGACCATCAGGCAGTACATGAAGCGTTGCTCCCAGCGCTATTTTGACTCTGCCACGACTCACCCCAATCCACTAGTGGTTGGGGCGGTAAACTACGTCCCCTCAAAAATATCCGTGGTCCGACGTCCTCGTCATCTTCTTGAAGAAGGGAAGGGAAGACGCTATTACGATCGCCCAAGAAAGGGCCTACACAGCTCGCGCAGCGATAACACAAAAACTCCGCGGTATCGGCCTCGCCGACGAGGTCGAAAACTGCGGCGCGTAAAAGTCATTATCCTAAACGTGGCCACGCCCACTTTGCTTTCACCGACGCCCCGAGCCGAGATCCGTTCTCCACAGGGGGAGCCCTCGGGCGATGTTCGCTTAACTTACTTACCGGATTGAGAGCCTTCCGCTCGCCCATTGACCGCGTTAAGCTGTCAAGGTCATCTGCGACCAAAAGCTACACACACAAAAAAAAAAAAAAAAAACCAATCAGCATTCCGCGTCGGAGACCCGTAGCGCACGGACGTGCGCCTCGCTGCTCTCCATTTCAGCGCGCTCACCCCGTACCCGCCCCCTGCGGTCGTGCGGTCTCGCTCGCTCTCGCAGCGAACCACGCGTCGCGTCACGCTGCCATCTTGTTCAACGTCTGCGCCCATTCAGTCGCCCGCTCCGGGTGGCCGTGTTTACGGTTGTCTGTGGCAGTTCCACTGTTTGGACGCAGGTGTTGCCCCCAACTGCACGAGTCGACTTTCTCAAGACGTCGAGTGCAGATTTCTACCGTTGGTAGATAAAAAGTCAACCCATTTTGGCCCCTCAGGGCAGTAAACCATATTGTTTGGTCCCCGGCGGAAACCTCACGGTGTCAACAAAGCCGGGTGAGCCAAGGCCCCGATTTGCCTGCCGAGCCCCTTCAGGGCAGAGCTAACAATCGGAAGGGGTTAGAGCATCCGGCCTTGGGGGATCTCCTAGTCGGACCTAATCTACGGCTTTTCAACATTTTTCTGACTAACGGCCCGAGCAGCTAGGAACCTGTCGCACATTAGATTGGCGAAGGATTACAAGCTTAGGGTACACTAATTAAGTACTCATCCTCCCGACCTGCACCCGGTTGGGAGGGACACGCACTACACACAACCCAGGGTTTACCCCACCCAGGGCGCTAGGTTTTTACACCCTCTCCTCGTTATCGTTTTTCCGTTAGCCCGCGATGGCGGAAAAAAACATTACTATTGACGCCCTTCTGGCAATTCCAGAAATTAAGGCATACATCGCTCAACATTTCGGAGCGATAACGATCCTTCCTCCGCAACCCAAACCCGCTCAATCTACCGCCCAGCCGCTCGAACCGGACCCACCGACCATCGGTACGGCGATGGAAACAGAGTCGGCCTTTTCCTCCTCAAACTCATCTTCCTCCTCCTCCGAGTCAGAAGATTCGCCCAATGAGGGCTCATTTATCGAGGGCCGCTCCCATAAACGGAGCAAAAGGACTAAAAACACCAAAAAGGCCCCCCTCTAAGACCTCAAAAATTAAGCCGACTGACTCGGCAAAAACATCTGCCGCAGACCCGTCTGCAACGACCGCCAAGGCCGCTCCGGCCCCCCCAGTCGTCTCACAGGCAGCCCTAACCGCTGTCCCACCAACTACGGACAGCAACACCGTCGCCCCACCGACGGTTAAAAAATCACTCGCTCCGTCGCCCCTATATATCAGGGACAAAGAGAAGTGGCTAGCCATCTCCGCGTGGCTAAACACTAACAGGATTTCGTATAAATCTGCGAAATCCACCCCCCAAGGTATACGAGTGGACCTTCACTCGTCAGCCGACCACCGCACTGTATCAAAAATGCTAGGGAGTCAACAGATTCCCTACCATACGTACACCCTCCCTGAAGCCAAACTTCTGCGTGCTGTAATACGCAACGTACCGAGGGAAATCGAGACCAAAGAGATTTTAGAATCTCTTAAAACACAGGATCTACCGATTGTAGAAGTACACCGGATGATCCGGGGTAAGGTTCGTTATCCCCTTAACATGATACTCGTCTGCCTTACAAATAACGCAGAGGGTAAAGGCATTTTTAAAATTAAGACCATCTGTAGTCTATCTGGGGTCTCGGTTGAGCCCCCACATAAAAATGGCAATTTGGCACAATGCCACAACTGCCAACTGTATGGACACTCGACCAAGAACTGTTTTGCCCATCCTAGGTGCGTTAAGTGCCTAGGCGATCATCACACCTCACAGTGTGAACGTCCAAAGGACATCTCACTCTGCAAAGAGCCACCAGCATGTGTTCTTTGTGGAGAATACGGCCACCCAGCTAACTACCGCGGCTGCCCAAGAGCGCCGAGGAGGTCAGTCCGCCAGCCCAATTCAAACGGCAAGGCCTTGTACTACAACAAGACTTTCGTCCCAGCTCCACCACCAACCCACAATGCGTGGGCTCGCCCACTGCTAACTAGCAAGGAGGCTTTCCCAACCCTGCCCAACAGGAAGCCCGCTGCCCCACCCACACCATCTCAGCCCAAGCCACCAACCACCGGGCTAAACCAGCCCACTGGAGGCCATCCTAAGTCCCCTCAGGGCGCTCCAAAACCCATCGCCGTCGCCAAAAGCGCGCCCCCCAAGGACTAGATCCAGATCTAGCCTTGGTGGCAAACTTCGCAGCCCAAATTAACTTCACGGAAATCCGTGAAATCGCAGCCAAATTAAGAATGAACGAGGGTAACAACCTCGCTCTCCTTAACACAGTTATTAAATTTGCCCCCACGTTAGAGCGTCTAGGCTCACTAAAATTCAAATAAAATGGATAGGTACACTCCCGGCAGAGTTAAACCCAGACACCTCAAAGTAGGGACATTCAATGCAAATAGCCTTACCCAACAGAGGGATGAAGTAGGCACATTCCTTCGGGAACACCAGCTCGACATCTTGCTAGTACAAGAAACGTTCTTAAAACCATTCAACAGAGACCCTAGAGTCGCGAACTATAATATAGTACGCAACGATAGGACAACCTCACCAATGGGTGGAACGCTCATGTACTACAAAAGGTCGCTGCATTGCACACCTGTGGATCCGCCCCCTCTGATGTACATTGAAGCTTCAATTTGCAGGCTAGCCCTCTCAGGCCATCAGCCTATCACCCTTGTATCGGCATATCTCTCTCTCCTAATAGAAAACATTCGAAACAGTCGAAAAAGATCTAAAAGCCTTGTTAGAATTGGGAGGCGCCGTCATCATTGGCGGTGACCTTAACGCCAAGAACACCTCCTGGAGCTGTCAAAGTTCCAATAAGAGGGGCAAGACTTTAGAGCTATTCGCCGACAGACTGGGATTTGATGTCATAGCGCCTTTAGAGCCAACACATTTCCCCTTTAACGTTTCGTACAGGCCGGACATACTGGATATCTTTCTTCAACACACACAACACTAATGGCAAATTCCAGAATTATATATTCGTTTATGACGTACGAAGTAGTCGTCTTTATCCGACGGTGGCGATGAGCGTAGGCGTACTGATAAATTAAGATTCAAAACGCATGGGCTAGGGATGGGAACCTTCTATGCAGTTGCTAACATTTCACAAGTAAATTTACTCAATTTTAGAGGAATTAAATGAAATACAACAAATATTTGTAGAGACACGTTTTAATCGCAATCCATGCATTTGTTTTGAGACTGATTAGTCAGTTTAATGTGAAATAATTTGTTTCGAGTTTATTATTGTAATACTAAACTTTGGCATAGGTCACATCCCTAACGTCGGATTTTACCGTCATGGGCGTTTGTAAGTCAATGCAAATTTCGAGAAATAAGTAATAAGAGTAATTCATCGAACTTTCGGTACTGTTCTTAGGCCTTCTAAATAAAAGACTATAGTGTATTACATTATAAGTTATTATTTAATCATCTATTTATCTAATACAAACATATTTTTCATAGAATACAGTTTCAATAAATAAAAAATAAAGATTAAATGAGGTGGTGTATTTGGTCGTCAATATACGACGCTGGCAAAATGGACACGAAAATATTTGTCGGATTATTCCGACCTTGGCGGTTAAAGGGTTAAAGCTCTTAATCGTCTTTTACAACACCTACGAGCAATGTAAGAGTTGGTATTATTTGTAGCCACTACATGATAGTTTATCGGCCCAGCAGCTCAAATTATAACGAATATGTAAACAATATTGCTTCAACTTTGTCAAATACAATCTCAGATATATTAATAAGTAGTACCTAATACTTGATTATCAGTGTAGTTTTCCAAGTGCTGATGGAGTAAGAATACAATTCACCACCCTATTTCTTGCTCGTGGGAGTCGTAAGAGACGAATAAGTATGAGATATAATGTGTCTATGCTAGGAAAAAACTCTAAATAAAAGCCTATACTGCACCGTCTGAGCGAAGTATATTAGGTCAATGACCCTGAGATGATGATGATTAAAATAACAAGACAATCATCTCAATCCACATAAATTGGGTTCAGGCCTCCTCCACAATTGGAGGAAATAGACCTACTATACCGTGCTGGTCAAACACGTCTACCTATATAATATCGTCCAAGACGATTAAGGTCTCTTACGACACCCACGACCAAGAAAGGGGGATGGTGAATTGTATTCTCACTCCGTCACCACACATTGTCGGACAAAATAATATTAAACGAAATCATTTGGTACACAAATTTCTCAGAAATAAATAGTTAAATAAATTAAAGAAAAAAAAAACCTCTTTTAAAAACAAGCTTTTATGAATTGTTAATAAAATGAACTAAAAAGTTAAAAATCCAGGTCCATCATCAGACCCTGGTTACCATATGGTATCAAAGTACTCGTCAAGACGCAATCAAATGAGCCCAAACTCGATAGGGTTGCGTCGTTTAATTACGTAGTTCCCATGGCCAGTTTCCAGGTCCATCATCAGATCAGCTCTATGTCACAATAATATTACATTGTCATCCGATTTATACATTTATGCAAAATTTCAGCTCAATCAGAAACCGGGAAGTGGATCAAATTTAACTTGCAAGATTTGATTACAGACAACGGGACAGGTGAAACTAAATAAAAGCTTGTAAAAAATATTTCATTATGATATTTGAAATTTTGTATATTTGAACGTATCCATCCATGCTTTTCTTTTCCAGCCTATTTAATAATAGCAATAATATAAAAATTGCCTGACTTGCAATATGTAATATCAAAATTGAAGGCGGTATGACGAATATAGTATTATTTTGTTTTATTATAGGTGTTATTCCATTGTTGCCACGTTTTCCCAAGGAACATTGATGCTAAGCAGCTGTCGCAAAACTTAGTCAACGCTTTATACCATCACCAATATATTGTAATTCGACATAAGTTGAAATAAGCGCATGAGGATTACGAAATCTTACAATTTCAGATGCTTCTCCTTATCTATAATTACATACTGCCTGTGTAAAAAAATAGATTGATTTCATATATCTACAGTGCGAGATAATATTTTTAAAACCAAGCTTCTATGACACAGCGCGAAGGCGAGTGTCGTATCCCGTAGGGATATTTCTATTGCGATCCGCAAATTATTTTTGCGAGTCAGGGTGTTATTAATTGTGCCTGACAATTGTGTATTCTTGTAAAATCACCCACAAAATTTATTTTTAGTGATCCGTTTTGCCTTATAAACAAAAATAAAAAAGAAATACTATTTACACTTTTGTAAAACGGAGTTTGACATAGTGTGAAGAATTAAATGTAATACAAGTCTGTATTGGCGTTTATATTCGTCTTGTTCCTGATATAATCCTTTTAGTTCAGAATAGGGATAATAAAAGGATTTAATCCTCCCACGCCTACAAGGAGAGGAGAAGTTAACCTATAATTGGCATTGGAAGCTATTAAGGTCAGTTCGATTATTTCAAATATTTGATTATTTAATGTGGCTAAGAAGAATAAAAAAAAAAATTAGTTGTTTATTTCATAAAGAAAAATGCATTAGTAGTAGTCTAGTAGATAACGTATAAAACTCCGTTTTAATTACCTATACATCAAAGGAATGTTTTATTTAGCTAATGTCATTTGAATTTAATCGTGATCATTTTATACTGACAGTGTTTACCTAGATACGAAAATTCGTTGTTTTACAAAAACTAATGCAAACAACAAGTTTCAGTGCATTGGAGATGTCGGGAGATGAATGATCTGAACGGGAACGTTCTGTATTGAAACTGTATTGGAAAGTTCTGGATATTAACTACACGGAATTCGAGACGTAGTAGCAGCTGTATGGAAATGTAAGGGAGTATCCCCGAACATAGGCGGCGCCGTGGGCCTCGTAACTATTCCCAGTCATCCCAAAAGCGACAAGTGGCGAGAACCATGGCAGAATCATTGGATACTCGTAATGAATCATCTTTAAGGCGCAAACGTAAGTAGCGGCAAAAGAAAGGCGTTTACCAACTGTAAGTAATACATCTTTTACTTCTAATGGGAATTCATCTAGTGTGAAAGGAGCAATAAGAGATATAGTGATAAGCATTCTCGAAAAAGAAACTACTTTAGAAGGAACATCTTTGACTAGTATGTCTACACGAGAATTGTTAAACATTAAGTCACTGCCTATTACTAACTCATGTAATCACTTCTCTATGAACAGTAATGCTGTCCATGAATTTGATCCCTCAAGTAAGGAACAAAGTGTCAATATATGGATAAACAAAGTGGAAGAATGTGCGAAATTGTACGATTGGAATGAACCACAATTACTATATTATACCTTATTGAAGCTAATGAGAGTAGCTAAGATATAGTGCCAGGGCTTATCCTCTGTTAATTATACATGGACTGGATGAAAGGATAAACTAACTAAAAACTTCCCTACAGTACAAAATTAGGTGCAATTATTCAGAAAATGTTAGATCAAAGTGTTAAACATGATTAAACACTAGAAAACTTATTTATACCATAAAATTAATTTATTAAACAGATGTGAGATATACAATAGACTGTATCATTAATGGTTTATATGATAGGAGTACGAGGTTAGGAGTTCCGGCAGTGAACTATACCCAATTGTATTTAAAAGCTGTAAAACTAGAAGATACAAAAAGTATTAGGAAAATCCTTTTTAAAGGACAATCAAATGTGTTTAGTGATAATAATAATAGGAGCAAATCTAAAATCATGTGGTACTGTGATTGAACAAATAGGACATCTGAGCTTAAGTATACAAAACCCTTGGTATCTTGTAACATATGTAAGCATTTTGTGCACCATGCATCTTGATGACTAGAATAGAATACTGCTAACAATTCAAACGATAAATTTGTCAGAAATTAAATTAGTGGGTTCTTTGGATGATAAATATATTTTGCTTATCAAAGTTAAAGGTGTTGATGATCCTTGTTGTGCTATATTGATTCAGACAGTTAGTGAGAGAAAGTGACTTGTATTATTAAATATTTTGATAGTAAGTTACCATTGCCTAAAGGGTTTCGCGATTAGTTCATAACTCCTATAGGTAAATCAATATTGTAATTAGCTGTCCAAATAGTTTCAGCCGCAACTAAAGTTTTAATAGCAGTGGATGAGTTAATTAAGTACCCAATTTTTTATGGCCATACACTTACCTAACAAGCCTGTATCATTATTATAAACTGATGAACATTTGATACTGCGTAAGCAAAAAGGTAACTTAAAATCTATTAGAAATGTAATCAATCATAACTATGTAATGCCAGGCACTTATAATATAACCAATGGAGTAGGTAGTTTGTGTAGTATTAATTAAATCGGATTTAGGACTGACCAATTTAACAGAAATGACTATAATGTTAAAGGGTAACACTCCCGTCGTTTATTTTTATTTATATCAGCTGGCTCGTGTGGAGAAAGAGAAAGTTAGGGGTATAATACGGGAGATGCTAAATTATTCATTTGAAATTATAACCTTGGCTGTTGTAGCTTCAGTAAACGGATATCGCATATATATACTAGGATTAAAATTTACTATGGTTACCAATTGTAATGCACTACGCTATCCAAGAGGGATATCATACCTAGAATTGCTAGATGGTGGTTGCAATTTACAGGAGTACGATTGTACAATAAAATATCGCCTGGGGTGTCGAATGAGTCACGTAAACGCTCTCGGTAGAGATATAATGAGTTGGAACTATCCTTCGAAACAGAGGATTGGTTAGTGACTATGCAATTTTGATAATGGTATTTTAAAAATTAAACAGTTTCTGGAAGATCCTAATTCTAAACATATGTATAGTAGAAATTAGACATGGGCGTAACTGGCTATTTTGGCAACAGCTACTAACCGATTATTTGGTGTCAATACCGTTTTGACCAATCTTTGCTGAATATTGATATTATATGCGTAAAATAATCGCGATCATGTTTTTAATGCAGTTTAATTGATATAATATTTCATGGGTCAAACTATAGTAAACATTTTTCAACGAGGATCAAAACCACTTTCCCATTAGTTTGATTTATCAGAGTTTGTGCCTGTTGAGTCTTGCGCTAGTATAATAATAGTATAATAAAAGCGTCTTTCAGTTTTATCAATATACACGAAACGTTGTTTGTTATTAAGCCGCTAACCAATACCCGCCCTTTCTATTTTGCACGTCAGAAATCGCATAGAAGAAGAGAGATAGCATGATTATTTTGGTTATTAGACCTATTGGTGATTGTTCGGTTACCAGTGTAGCGAAACAATCACTGCACCTAACCAATAATTGGTGTGCTATTGTTGGTTGACTGCGCCGCGTCGTTGTCATGTCGTGTAGAGGTACATATATCAACCGTTTTCAGTTACGTTTTGCTATAGTGGACACATGCCTAGTAGAAGTATATTTAACAAATATGTACAGGAAAGAGGAAAGGTATACTTCACCCTATTCCTAAAATAGATGTACCTTTCACACTGTCCACTTAGGGCCCTTTATAAAAAGCAAATCTAAAAATACCTACATCTTAGTTTAATAGATGCATATTTTGTATATACATAAAATCATAAGCTATTAAAAATACTAGAACTAGGATAACCTTAAAAATATTAAATAACTATATGAGTCTATTTGGTGTACAGACATTGTCATTAGCGGTCTAGAAACATCTTTTACGATTAAAGGTTTTAGTAAATTTACAACAAAATTAGGTATTGAAATGTTTTAAATGCGGTTGAGACACCGAGAATTAATGGGCAAGTAGAGCGATATAATCACAATTCTAACTTCACTTGCTACTAAGAATCATAGTTGTCAGGAAAATGAATGGGAGACTCTCTTGGACCAGAAATATTGTTTGGCTTAAAATTATGAAGGGAGACAGAAAACTAGCTTCATTTCTTTTAGATGGTAATGACAACAGCTCTGAATCACTTTATGAAGTTAGGAATGAGGTTAATTTAAAAGTAGCAAAAGAACAAAATAAACAGAATTGATCAGAAAAAAAGTTGCTTAAAAATATAAAATAGATAATTTGGTAAGAATTGAAAGGGAAGTAGGTAAAATTCAAGGACTCTTATAGCGTTATCAAAGCTTTAGATAATGACAGGTATATTGTAGAAGAGATTCTATTTTTATTTTATTTATATTATAGAAGATACTTATAAAAAAAAAACGAAAACAAAATAGAAGTTAAGAGCCAGTTATTTCCGTAGATAAGATTTACCCATGGTTGAGTTACACTCAAGAATATCTTAGTAATTCGGATGAGGGATCTGAGCCAGAAAATTGTTGATTAAATGTTAATACAGAAGCTAAATTAGGTAGTGACCATGATAGTCATTATATTTTGGAATTGCTAATAAATGTGATGTTTCAATTATACATCAGTGATTACAATTTTGAATATTTAGATTATAACTGTAGGGGCTATTGTGGGCTCCCTACGATCCTACAGTTAAATGATAACTCACATTATGGAATTCCTTCTTTATTGGTTCTTCCTCGATACAAGTGGTTGAGTTGATGATGGTTGCGAGTGTACAATGGTGAGATTTGTGGTCAGTTATACATGATTTATGGCACTCTATGAGTTCGTTTGATTGGTGGAAAGATCACATCATATGGTAAGTAGGACGCTGACTTGCCAGAACGTGTGCGAACGTACAATACACTAACTTCGAAGGTTGTTCCTTCATGCAATTTGTTGTTGAGGTTGCATAAACCGGACAATAACAAGTATAGGTGATAATAGTTGAAAATTGTTAATGGCTGTGATAATTGAATTATGCATTAATGATTACAATATTTTTGATTATAGCAAATATAGGTAATGATGTACATCAGTGATTACAATTTTGAATGTTTAGATTATAGCAAGTATAGGTGATAATAAATGAAAATTAATAATGGCTGTGATAATTGAATTATGCATTAATGATTATAATATTTTTGATTATAGCAAATATAGGTAATGATGGAATAAACAGTGCACATGAGGCCGATAAGCCAATTTTGGGAGTCACTGTTTATCGAATGAATGATGTGTAATTAGGAATGATCATAAGTCAAACGGTGCAGGAGGCCGATAAGCCATTTTTGGGAGCATCCGTTTGCTTATGCAGAATATCTGCATACAGGAGGCCGATAAGCCAAATGAAGGAGTATGCCAGATGTTCTGATAGATAGTTACATATTCAAGTGAACTATGTGTAACGAGGAATAGTGAGGAGATAAACAGTGCACATGAGGCCGATAAGCCAATTTTGAGAGTCACTGTTTATCGAATGAATGATGTGTAATTAGGAATGATCATAAGTCAAACGGTGCAGGAGGCCGATAAGCCATTTTTGAGAGCATCCGTTAGCTTATGCAGAATATCTGCATACAGGAGGCCGATAAGCCAAATGAAGGAGTATGGCAGATGTTCTGATAGATAGTTACACATTTGAGGCAAAGATCAAGGAGTGATATGGAATAACTTGATAAGTGGTAAAGTAATTGGACAAATTGATATGGACACTAAGAAAATGAGCTAATCATTTTAACATGTGTAATATGTGATTTTATCTGAGTATAGTAGAAACGTAATTTGATATGGACACTAAGGAAATGAGCTAAATCATTTTAACATGTGTAATATTCTAGCCGAGGCCGCGGGTGACGTGACCGGGGATTAGTCCGTCACCCGCCGAGAGGCCGACCGCGTGAGGAAAGACCGACGTCCTCCCCGAGGGGGGGACGTCAGTCGATGGGAGGGTACCCCGCGTAGGGGGTATTCCGTCGGGCCGACCACTGACGACAAGTAAACCTGCTCCGGTGGTCGGCCCAATGACGAAGGCGAGGTGGTTTTCGGGTGGGTTGCGGGAGTTGCGTGCTTAAGCCCCTCTGTCGCCCCGGACGGAGTGGTGCGGAGGCGCGCCGACCGCGACCCACCCGAAAAAAAAAAAAAAAAAAAAAAACGTAATATGTGATTTTATCTGAGTATAGTAGAAACGTAATTTGATAAATTGATATGGACACTAAGCAAATGAGCTAAATCATTTTAACATGTGTAATATGTGATTGTATCTGATTAGTACTGCTAGTTGTAGAGATCTAAGTCAATGTAATTCAATATTTATTGTTTATGTGTAATTGTATTACGGAAATGAAACATTGAGAAATTGGTGGAACAATTTTGTTATCATAGATGGCCGAAGCAAATTGATAGTTATTCTTTTAAGAAATATAAAAATAATTATTTCTATAAAAATTCTTTTCATAATTATTTGATATGTAAGATTTATAATAAGAATTTTGAGTTTGCTTATGGCCTGGGTTATTTAATTAATGATATTATAATACATCATTATTATTATTAATGTTGTATTATATTACATTAGTCTCCCAGTTTCACGGCTATCAACCAGGGGAAGATATTCCGTCTTTTGAAGGGCTTGCATGGGGATATGGATCCACCACGCAGGGGCCTTATGAGAAGTTAAATGTTGGAATGGGATGTCTGCCGATGGCACTCCATGTCTGCACATAGCACTGGTGGACTGCCAGCGGTGGGTGTAGAACTGTTGTGTGATGATGATATTTAATAACTGTTTATGAGGTTGGGGGTTTGATGGACTGGTTAAACTTAAAACTATTGATTGAAAAGCTGTCATGTGCCTTCAACACCATTGTGTCTTAACTTTGGCATTTAAACTTTGTTATTAGTCTTATTATTCTTAGTAATATTACGTGTGGACACGTAATTCCAGAATGGCCGACTGTTAGGTTATTTTATATTGTGGCCACACTGTTTGAATTAATTATTAGTATTGTACTGAATTTGACTATTAAAAAATGTCATTAATGGCGCCAACGGGCACTTATGCCTAACGATAGTTGTTGTAATGTTTAAATATCTGATGAATTGATGTCTCAGCCCCTATAGGGAGCACATTAAAGAGTGTAAGAGTATACTGTGTATTTTAAGAGAGTAATGTGTACTGTGTCTAAAAGGTGAATGATGTAAAACGGAGTTTGACATAGTGTGAAGAATTAAATGTAATACAAGTCTGTATTGGCGTTTATATTCATCTTGTTCCTGATATAATCCTTTTACTTTTAAACGTATTTTATCTCACCTCAGCTTATCTACACCCCACTGCTGGGCTCTCTTCTCCATAATGGAAGGGAAATTGACCTACTACCCTGGTCAAACAGATTGAGTTGTTTCGCGTTTTCCTTCTTTTTCATAGATCTTATTTGCTTATCACATGTCTCAGTCAGCTTTCACGATTCCCACAAGTAGAAACTAAGTAGTGGTGAACTGTAGGTATTCTTACTCCGTCACCACACGTATAACATATGTATTAATCGTTATACCTACTTATATTTTGTTTATTAATTGAACGCTAATTATATTGTTTACTAAAATTGTAAGTGTATGTTTCGTTGGTAATCCTAAAATAAATAAACGTATTATCTCATTGTCTGTACTATTAGTATCAATATACTGATATTTTAAGAGACGTTTAAATATTTGGGACATTTATGTATTTATACATCAATAATGACATTGTTAATATACTGTTTGACGCCCGATTAAAATTGGTGGGTGCCCTATTAGAATGGATTGGTTTACGAAAACCTATATAATTACGTCAAATTCAATTCAGATGAGTTACTATTTTTATTATGGATATCTATCATCCTTATCAATATTATATGTGCGAAAGTAAGTTTGTTTGTTTATTTGTTTGTTACGCTTTCATGCTTAAACTACCGAACCAATTTCAAAATTTCTTTCACCAATAGAAAGCTATAATATCAGGGAGTAACATAGGCTATATTTTATCCCAGTATTCCCACGGGAAAGGGAATTACGCGGGTAAGTCGCGTAAGCAAAGCGAGGGCGGGTTGCTAGTAAGAAATAAAGACTGCCAGCAGAAAATATCGTTGCTATAAAAGATTGGCAAAAAACTATGTTTTTAGTTCGGCTATGGTCCGCCCCATTTCTCTATACAATCCAGATGCTCGCAACAATAAATGGGCACTCTGAGGTTCATATTCCGCTATGCTTTCTCACCCGATTTTGAGCGGGGCATCGATACTGTTCCTTTAACTAGGTACCGTTGACTTTCGGTAACACTGACTATTTATCGGTCACACATGGTTAGCCCCACTTCGGATAATGGATTTATTACCGGTCCAACCACCTACGTCCCCGTTAGGACAGCTTCAGGCGCAGCTAAATATGCCAGCTTCATTCCATCGTGTGAAATTCTACATCAAATCGCTTAAAGCATGTAGCATATTACGGCATCTTTTCTACTATTGTAGAGGTGGTTTTAAATCTATAGTGGAATATGTCCGTGGTGTGCTCCTTTTAGTTCCCTTGAATAGAATCGGAGTAACGCTAATACATACTATGTGAGGGCAGTGCTTCGGCAGCAAATATGTTACTGGGGTGTAGACGGTACCCAAAACGATAACTCGCCAGGCAGGCCACCAAAGAACTCGGTACCCTGGTCTGCCTAATGACGATACAGGAGGTTATATGGCTAGCCCGCCAGTTTAAGTGGAGTGTGACCAGAGGTCAGCCTGTTACAAAAAAAGAACTATGGCGAGGCGTGCGAAGCCTTATTTATTATTTGCTTTATATGTGTTACTTTTAACCCCAAACTTGTAAAAAACCATAAAAGCTGTCAAAATTCCTAAAATATTGAATGTTTTTAACAATTTAACAAATCATCGATATTGTCGTTGACAGAGCACTTAAAAGCAAATTAAATATGCGTTATAATTCACAAACATACTCGTAGCTAGCTAACGTAACAACATTCACATTCTTTAAGACTCGCTTAAGAACAACCTATAAAAATTATTTCCCGTGTTATTTGAACTTCTCCTTGTTTTTCATAAAATCTATAGCACCATTTTTTTTTAATTTTTGATATATTGATATTTTTTAGTGATAGACCAACATGTCCTATCATTAAAATTGCAAATTACTGCTGCACCTCGTCTGGGATAGTACCTACCAGACTCTTGTAGAATTTGTTTTTGAATATTAGTCAGGTAGATAACAATTTTTGCCTGAAGCAACAATAATCCAGGATAAGTACCACACTGTCGCAGAAATTCAACGTCAGATTTGTAGTAAGTAATTTTGTACAGCGCTTCGTTTGGGGATGTGGCGGTAGGGGTCAAGAAAAGCCGAAAACGATATTTACATTTTTTTTTTCAAGAATACATTATAAGCTCTTATTTGTCAAACCATCTTAAAGGTCTATCTACAAAACTATACAAAATAAATAATTATACGCATTAAAACTTAAGTTTGAAATTTTTGAATGGGATTTTTATAGATGACTCTTCGGGACTGCGTTTCTTATCTTTAATAAGCATTGTGATATATCTTCCTTGTTGGTTTGAAGGGAGTGATATTCCAAGAACTTCGCAGTTTCGGATGATCTCGGTACAACCACGAATATCTCTGTTTCGTACTGTAATAAAATGCAAGTTAATTATTTTCAATAGGTACTGAAAATTTCACGTGATGAGGGTACAACAATACAATGTGTGTTATCTACGGGTGTCCTCAGAGTCGACTAAAAAACGTAAGCATATAAATCATTGCAAGGGAAAGAAAATTAGAACGAAGATCTCAACCAACAAGGCCAACAATCAAGCCTTTTTTGGGCGGTCTATGGTCAGCACACACACACACACCGTCCGTTCCATCCGGGATGATGAAAAAGCGGCGAGGGGCTCCATAACTCCACCCTATTCACTGGTACCGATTCATTGACATCCGTGGCCAGCCCAACAATCTAGTCTAGAGGATAGACGGACAACAATGAACAGGTCATCTTCACTGTTATTGTCATAATTAAGGATGTATCGATAATTCTGAAACATCGAAGTTTCAATGAAAAAACATCGATGCTTGCCATCGATGTTCAATATTGTAAAACATCGATGGATCGATGTTATTTTATACGATCTTTTGCCTGCATGATTTAAAATGCATGGTACTTTTAGCAGAGCCTGCGTAACAGTTTAGGTACTCCGTTTCTAAATAACTAAAAAAAAGCTCATCACATCAAGCTAATGTTGGTGTCTCATGTAAAAAATAAAAAAGTTCATCGCATAGATCTCAAAAAAAATATTGATGTTTTTAGGGCGATGTTTCTTGGTTTCGATATTTGCATCACTAGTCGTAATAGACTCATACGAGACATAAAGAACAAGAAACACTACATTAAATTCATTACTATTGCGCCAAAATTCATAATAGGAAAATCCCATCGAGTCGTGGACCAAGAGACCACTACCCAATGTATGCGATGGCTGGATAGGGTACGATCTCCTCAATTCTCGTGAATACTTACCAAAATTAACTCTATAAAGTATGTCACAATCACCCTTACGTAAGGTGAGGGATTAATACAGCTATCCCTTTATTTCGCCTAAACGTTTTAAAATATGATGCAATGATATTATCAGACATACAAATATACTATATATTTTTTTTAATATGTAAACAAATAAAGTCATAAAGGAATTCAGCCCATTTCCTTAGTAACCGTGAAATAAAACCATTCACATAGGTCATTAATGAGGTAATTTTTCTCCCATAATTGATAAAACCTACTTATATCTAATTGTTGGACGTGACGGGACATGGGCTAAAATAGAACAATTCACAAGCCCCTTTTAACAATACAGGGTCGATTCGGCCTATTCTTTAGGCAGAAATTGCTTATAAGGACAGGTTAAGGAATCAATCGTGGGGAAGTTTTTAAATACTATTATCAGACACAAATAAAAACCAGAGTCTGGATAATCAATTGTGAATAGCACAAAGATTTACTGTTTGTGGTACCTAATCGAACTCACAAAACTCGGCATGGAATATCAATACTTAGATCACTACGCCATCTGTGTAGATCAAAAAAGAAGAGAACACACTGTAAATATTTTGGTAAAATCTTATAAGTGGTCACCTCAGCCAAAATAAAATAATATAATCAAAATTTTGAAGGATTAAATGTCTCATTAGTACTTAAAATAAGTTTTAGACATAATTATATATCTACCTGCTTAAAATACTTACTCATTTACGATAATTAATTTAAAAGGTGCATGACCTTCCGGGTTAACAAAAAAGTAAAAGAATGAGATATTAAATGTAATTAGTATATAGTTAATAACAAATTAGGAGATCTAAAAATGTTTAGTGAACCCCTAATAGTAAGCAAACGAATAATCAGGACGACGTTGGTCGGTCAAAGTAATTATAAGAATATCATTAATTATTTTCGGGTGCTGCTTGTGGGATCTGATCCAACCATGTTTTCTGTTTTCCTTTCATTTTTCATTTGAACTAAATTAAAAATTATACATATTTATATCCTACCTCGAAGGGCATCACACTGGAGCTAAGACTATATGTTGTATACGTAATTGTATTCAAAATATGATAAAAAAATGACAGCCCGCTGAGTTTCTTGCCGGATCTTCTCGGCATGTGGCCGCGTTCCGATCGTATTATATTCAAACGATGTATAAATTTGACAATATGTAAGTGCCTTCAAGGGGCCTATGATTTGATTTCTGTGTGGTAACAGAGTAAAAATACAATTCACCACCCCCCTTTCTTTCCTGTAGGTTAGTCTGGCATATCTTCTTTATTTAAAATAAATATTAGGGGTTAAAGTATGAAATTGCCGTTTCGTACTCATAAATTAAAACCATTTTTTTTTGTTCATAAAACAGATTTCTTTAATCAAAGTATTTACCCTCGTTATCTATACATTTCTGCCAATTATCTAATTGGAAGATCATTTAAACCTTTGCGATATAACTCTGGGGTCCTGGACTCCACAAACTGTGTAGTAACAAGGTATTTTGTACTGCTTCCTCGGAAGAAATTTTTTTCAGTGCAAAAATTATCCAAATCGCGTAAAAAATGGTAGTCAGTTGGGGCGAGGTCTGGCGAGTACGGCGGATGACGTATGGTTTCTAACTGCAGGTCTTGTAGTGTTTAAACAGTTTCTCGAGCAGTATGAGGTCTTGCGTTATCACGGATGGTGAAGATCGATTGACAGATCGGGGGCTGTTTTACTGCGAGTTTCGCCATCATTGTTCGGCATTCTGCACAGTAGACATCTCCGTTTATTGCTTGACCAGATCTGAGGAAACTGTAGTAAATTACACCATGAAGTGACCACCAAACAGTTCCTATCACCTTTCTATGGGTAAACTTCGCTTTAGGGCATTGATGGGGCGTTTGACCTGGGGTCAGTCATTGCGTTGTTCGCTTGCGATTAACATAAAGAATCCATTTTTCATCACACGTCACAAATCGGTCCAAAATCCCTTCATTTCTATACCGGTTTGACAGGATAAGACAAGCTTCAACGCGCGCTGCTCTCTGGGTCAATATTGTGGGTATAACGTCAAATCATGCCGCTAATTCCTTGGTAGTTTGACTCGGATCGGCTTCCACCATCATCTTTAATTCATCGTTATTTACCGTAGTGGCTGGTCTTCCTCGTGGTTTATTCTTCAAGTCCCAGTTTCCACTACGAAAGCGGATAAAACAAAAACGCACGGTGCGTTCGTTAGCCGTATCCTCTCCAAACACAGAATTGACATTACGAGCCGTTTCTGCTGTGTTAGTCCCACGTCGGAACTCATATTCGAAAATTACTCTGATTTTCGCCGTATGTTTCGCCATGTTCACTTTAAAAGCTGAATGTAAAAACAATTGAACGTCGAACGATCAAATGTCATACATTTTTTAAATTTAGAATGTTATAGTTTTCGTTTGAAAACAGTTTCACTTTGATATCCGACACCATGCAGGTTTCATTTTAATTCAAAGTGGATAGTACGTTAAAACGGCAATTTCATATTTAAACCTCTATTAAAAGAGCTCTATTAGAGAAAATATTGCATAAGTTTTTGAGTGAGGTTTATGATCGTCTTGCCTGAAATAAACCATCTGGGAATGCAATCATTGACCAAAAATGTGTCATATACCACTGTGGAACTCTGATCATTTATTCATAAATAGAAAATGTCAACTTCTCACTCTTGGGAAGAGTCAAACAAATTTATTTACAGAACACAGATTTGTATTTACATATCAAAACAAACTTGCAGGTCATTTATTAATGCAAAAGAAATGCATACAAAATAGTAATCCTTAGCACCAAGACGTATTTGCAAAATTTATTCATATAGCTGGCGACATATTCATGAATATACAGTAGTATATTTAAATTATACAAGTCCCAAATAAATTTTAAATTTAGTATTTATAATTCATATCCTAAACAAAGAAACCATTAAGCAGCGCAAAATCTTTATATAGTAGACGACTAGCGGAACAGAAAAAAAATATAATCACGCAATGTTTGGCCAGCTGTTTGAAAATAAGGAGTAAAAAAACTTCAATTATACTCAAAACGAATTCGTCATAAGGATAAAGCATTTCATTCGTATTTAAATTCCGTTCGCAAAGGCAGCAGCCACATGGCAGGAACTGCCAAAGTCAGCCATCATTTTAAACGGCCAGTAAAAATACCGAACCAAAATATTTTCGACCGTTAGTCCACGAGCGATGCCATCCCGTTTGACTTCATTCAGATAAGTAGACTACTTTATGGCCTTCAGAAGAGAGCCCCATTACGAACACTCAACTATACCTCTGACAGCAATGCGTCTTATATGGCCAGATCATTATTGTTATAGCTCCTGGCACATGGCACAGCATCCGTACTGATTCAACTTGAACAATAACAACGCAGGCGCCACGCCAGCGAACCATGAAGAAAGACAATAGAAATTCATAATGGGCGTAGTCCTTCCAAGTGACAATTTGTGCAAAAACGTTATGTAATTTAATTAAATATATAAACAAAATGCTCAGGCCCAGATATTCCATATAGGTCTGGATAATGATAATGCAATTGAAGGTGATTGAGGCCCCAATGGGTGGTTATTATAAGGTCTGTGAAACACACAATTAATGCAAAAAAGGTTAAAAATAATACCTTTATGTAGTACAATTTCCATTTCTTCGCAATATCATCATCATCATCTTGCTCTTATCCCAATTACTTGGGGTCGACGCAATATGTCATCTGTTTTGACATATTGTAAAAAGTTTCGGCAATGACTTTTATGACCGGCCGCCTGCCTGACGTCAACCCTCCTTGGGAATGTAATCGTTGACCCAAATGGTACCAGATGGAGTTGGTCCGGGTCAATCTAGGGCTCTTAGTCGTCTTTTACGACACCCACGAGCAAAGCAAGGGTTGGTAGTATTCGAAGCCGCTACCACACAGCTTCTTCGCAATATAATGTATTAAATTATGTTATACTAGGAACTCGCCCTCGCTTCGCTTCGGTTTCAGCCGCCTTACCCGCGGTGTAGTTCTCGTTCCCGTGGGAATACCAGGATAAAATATAGCCTATGCCCCCGGTATTATAGCTTTCCATTGGTAAAAGAATTTTTGAACTCGGTTCGGTGGTTTAAGCATGAAATCGTAACAAACATACAAATAAAACAAAAAAAAACTTACTTTCGCATTTGTAAGGATTAATAGAAATTATGGAATTCGTAATATATATAAATAATGGAATTCGCTACTAAAGTAGATAAAAAAACGAGTACAAAAATATAGAAGTTTTTGTCTACTCTCTACAGAATAACGTTGATAGATTTCAAATGCCTTGCTCTACCGTGGCCTTGGATCGTGTAGTGTCGGAAACGTAAAGATGACAAAAATAAAATTAAAACGTGATAAAATCCGTAAAGATTCTTGAATTTCAAATGAATATATAACTTCCATAAATATCAGAATATGTTTAAAAGGAAAGGAAAAAATGCTGTTTTTGCATAATTATTCTGTCACCGTGTATATACAACGTCAGAATAATTATGCGTATGTAAAAGTTATAAAACAACAATACCGAAACAACAAACTAAGAGAAAATGCGAGTGCCTTAGGCAAGCTTCGGAACAACTTTGTATTTGTGGTTCGCACGGATAAATCTCGCTTTTAGGCAACATCAAACAACCCACTCAGCACATTAGATCACTTAAAGTTGGATGGGTTTTTTTTTAATTACAAACGGTGGCATATGATCAAACAGGACACCTGGTGGTAAGTGTTACTACCGCTCATGGACCTTTGGTAGGCCGCTACCTATCGTGAAGAAAGTAAAGGGAGTGCGAATGCGTGCAATGAGGCTCGGTTAAACTAACAGCATCACCAAAACCCACCACACCCAAACATCCTCAGAAAGTTGGGCTGCCGGCTCTCTCGCTCACCGAACGAAGAGCAGTAACAAAAAGCTACTACTCAGACGTCGATTTTCTGCGAGTGTGGTACTACCCCCGGACGGACCGGCCCGCGGCTGTAGACAGACAACTGTCAACAGAGTGGTCCTACCATTATTGAAATCAATACGTGTAGGCATGCTTATATGTAGGTGCTTACCGGACACGGGGTCTTCGGTAAGTACCTGCATAAAATTGGAAGAGAAGGGACCCCTGAATGTGGCGCAGCAATCGATGATTCGCGCCACACATTGGAAATTTGCCCTGCCTGGGGGCCCCAGCGCCACGTCCTATCGATGGAACTCGGAATAGACCTGTCGTTGTCGTCCGTCGATTCACAGATGCTCGACAGCGACAGGTGCTGGTCGTCAATGGCCTCATTTTGTGAGGCCGTCATTAGAAGGAAGGAGTCTGCGGAGCGAGAACGCGAGGCGCTTGCGTCCGCTGACTCGCTCCGCCGGCGGCGGCCAGGGAGGAGGAGGCGCTGATATGCGCAACTCCTTCCACCACCTTGAATGACGATAGGACGTGGCCAAACGGCCATGTGTTGGGGTGTCGAGGATCGAGTGTCATCAGACGATCTCTCCGGCGCCCCGTAAAAGCGCGGAAGGGGCCGCTGTGGTTTTAGTGGGTATTCCGGGCACGCAGTGGCTGGTGAATCCCACACACTCCTCCGTCTGTCACCGGCGAGGGGGGAGTGCGTAAATGCATTTCCACAGCGTGAACAAAAAAAGGCATGCTTATATGTGTATATACTTCTTAATAAATAGACATACCTATAATCATTCCGAACCACTAAGCATAGGAATTACTTTGTTGGATACAAACATAAGTATGATAAGGTCAGAAATAAATATAATTAATTATAAGTACTAAGTTCACAGGGTTAAACGATTAGACTAGGCAACTTCGTTAGTTTCAAACATTTCAACTACCAGCTTCAATTATCATAATTCACCAAGTATGTATAAGGTAGATAGTAGATATAATTATAGTCAATTTATTTATACATGGAATGTTAAAATTTTAGATAATTATTAATCAGTAACCCTTAAAATAATTACGTATAGAAAGAAAGTCCGCGCACAAAAAAATGAAGCATTTAAATTGGAGCCTAATGGAGCTTACGCCGGACCGTTCCGTAGTGTACAAGGTCACTGTACTGCACGTACGTACGCAACTCTTAAAAAATAAATAGGTAATTATCATGGTTTTTGTGAATTTGCAGAGATGCAAATTCATCCAGCTTAACGTTTGAAATCATACTATATTAACGGGTTACATTTCATGAATTTAATTTTGTTAGCCTCTATCTTTACAATATGTGGTAGCGGCTATGAATACGAATACTACCAACCCTTATATTGCTCGTGGTTGTCGTAAAAGACGATTAAGCTTAACATCGACCTGGGCTAACGTAAGCGGTTACCGTTTGGTCAGCAATTACATTCTTACAGAAGATCGATATCAGGCAGGCGGCTGGTCGATGTAAGAAAAGTACATATTAAGTTGACCCCAAGTAATCGGTATAAGAGCAGGATGATGATGATTCTTTGTCGTGACCTTGCCTTTTTTTAATTGCAAACAGTGGCAAACGAGCAAACAGTTCACCTGATGGTGTTGCTGCTACTCTTGGACTTTTGCAAGACCGCTGCCTACCGCGAAGAATGTGAAGTGAGTATGAATGCGTGCAATGACGTTCGGTGATACTAAAGGTATCACTAAAAGCCACCACAAGCAAACATCCTCAGAAAGTTGGGCTTCCGGCTCTCTCACTCACCGAACGAAGCGCAGTAACATTTTGCTACTACTCGGACGTCGATTTTCTGCGAGAGTCTGGTACTACCCCGGACGGACCGTTCCGCGGCTGTAGACAGACAACTGTTAACAGTGTGGTCCTAGCACTTGCCTGCAAAGATCTTGGATAAATTAACAGATAAAATGCATAAATGTAGTTTTATTTCAGTATAATAAATATGAGAAACCTCTATAGGTAGATAAGTATTACAGTTTACTAGTTACGATCCTGTTTTTAATAAAAGACAAAAATACGCAACTTCAGTTCAGTTAATGAACAACACAATTCACATTATTATCGGGCAATTGGAGTCGTATCCGTTGGTCAATGAATCATTATAAGATTGTGGTTTCTTAAGATGCATCCTCATAAAGCCATTTTCATAATGAAAACGTTATGGTACTTAATACATCACGGACACCATTGCCGTTTATGATATCTACGATAATGCAAGTGGCTAATCTTTATATATAAATTTCTTGCGTACGTGTGTATGTCACTGAACTCCTCCTAAACGACTGGACCGATGTTGACGAAATTTTTGTGTGTGTTCAAGGGGATTCAAGAATGGTTTAGATACACAATTAGACTCGGTAGGTGGCGCTTTATTTGAACCGAACCATATTTGTTGGGTCAGCTAGTCTTATATATAAATGTCTTGTGTACGTGTGTATGTCACTGAACTCCTCCTAAACGGCTGGACCGATGTCGATGAAATTTTTTGTGTCTCTTTGAGGGGATTCGAGAATGGTTTAGATTCACAATTGCACCCGGTGGGTGACGCTTATTTGAACAGAACAATATCTGTTGGGTCAGCTAGTTAATTATAATCTTACTCAAGCACCATATCGAAGATAAACAGGTTAATTATTAAATTATGCAAAAACAAATAAATGCCTCTAAGAAAATATTTAAAATATTATTCATCTCAGATCAAATATGTCCCAATGTTAGGCTCGAGCCCCCTCCATAATAGGAGGGAAATTGACCTACTACCATGTTTGTCAGACGGGTTGGTATAGGGTTCTATTTTGAGTTTTCCTTCGCTTGTATAGTTGTTATATGCATATTGTAATCCCTTAGTTATCTTTTACAGAACCCACGGACAAGAAAGGCAGGTGGTGAATTGTATTCTTACTCCGTCACCACACAGACAGTAGTTGTTAGATATGCAAGTAAAACGGCAATTAGTTGAGAACCCACTGTCACATGACTTCGTATCATATTATATGGCTACTACCACATAGACAATATACAACAGCAATTATTGGGATCACTGACCCTGGCACAAAGTTATGATATTAAATTAGCACAACGATAAATCTATTATCATTGAGTTTAGTTAGATAAATATATATAAAAATGTGCCAATTTCATAAATACTCAATATAAATATTCTTAATTAGCTGTGACGTAATTTCTAATTAATAAAAAAAATACGTTTTAAAAGCAATCACAAAAGAAAATAAAATAGTTATACATGAAGGTCTTTTAATGGATAGATAATTAATACATACCTAAATTTAAATTGTTTATAGAAAAGTTATTGAAATTATAAACATAGATAAAAGTGTATAGCTCAAATATGCTCAACGTGCTATGGAGAGACCTATGCTCGGTATTTCTCTACGTGATAAAATCCGAAACACGGCAATCCGTAGCAGAACGGGTGTAACCGACATAGCCCGCAGAATTAGCACGTTTAGATGGCAATGGGCAGGCCACATCGCTCGTCGAACCGACAACCGTTGGGGAAGAAAGGTTCTTGAGTGGCGACCACGAATCGGACGGCGCAGTGTAGGACGACCCGCGACAGACTAGGTGGACTGACGACATTCTCAAAGTCGCAGGGAACCGTTGGATGCAAGTGGCGCAGGAGTGTTCCGAGTCGCATTCTCGTGGGGAGGTCTATGTCCAGCAGTGGACGTCTGTAGGCTGATAGATGGAAAGGAGTATATGCCTGTATGTTTACGGGTGAAGAATACAACGTGTCACCACCCCCTTACTTTGTCATCAGAGTCATAATAACTGGCTGAGGCAGCACAGGAATACTGGAAAGTAGCACTCTCCTGTCAAATTTATTCCAATAACGGTATTCGATCACTCGCCAATCAAACGAAAGAATGTTTACATTATAACTTATACCTATGTCCACCCGAGGACATCGATGGACTGACGATAAAAATGATGATGAGGAATTTAAGTTTTTTTATCGTATCTTTCTATAGAATATTTTCTTCTATAGCATATATATACATAAGTTCCATTATAGTCCTTCACGATAGGGAGGAAAATACCCTATTATCCTTTGTCCAAGACACCACCCTATTAATCAAGACGGCACTTAGAATACGGGTTTTTTTTTCAAGTTTGCCATATCTTGTAGTTATTTCCTATGTTATCTGCCTTTTTTCATTGCTGATTGTGTCAAACGAGCAAGCAGCATACCTGATGGCAAATGATATTGCCGCGCATGAAACGTTGCAACACCAGGGCCACAGATGCTTACCGTGAAGAAAGTACTCTTCTTAAACCTCGTTGAAAAAAGGACACGTCATAATACTCGGAAAACACAGCAGCAGGTAACTCGAGAAACACAACAGTAGTTAGATCCTGGAAACGTACAGTTAAAAACCATAACGTTTCTAGTTGAAATGGATGAACACTGCTACGGTGTTCTGCCGAGGATCCCAATATTCTCAGAAATTTGAAAAGTTACTCTTTGGAGCTGAGGTGCAATAACAAACGGATCTTTCTTTGCAATGAAAGAGCAAACTTGTGTCTTAGTAGGATTCAACAAAACTTGTTTCGTTCACACCATTCCGAGGCCCGCTTAAGAGAGCGTTGACGTCAGGCACCTTTTTTCCTATAACATACTCTGAGAGACATTCCGATGTAGTTTTACCACTGGTCATCCGTACTGTCATCCACATAGCGACGCATATTCTCTATGGAAAGCATGTTGTTGATATGCAGGATAAACAAGGTCAGAGAGAGCACTGATTCCCGTGATACACCTGTCTATTAACAAATGATCATTAGATCATGGTATCAGAGCAGAAGCCATCCACGACGACCATCCATAAAACTGCAGTTCCAATTACAGAAACCCTCGGGCATTCTGCATGGTGGTAACTTCAGCAGAAGTGCCCAGTGCCGGACCCTATCGAACACTTGCGATATCTAGGCTGAAAGCTTGCCCTCTAAGGCCTCTGCCCAACGAGGTGTGAGGTACGCAAAAAAATCACCAGCCCACCGACCATAACGAAAGTATGGCGACTAAGCTGGTGATCGTTAAGGTCCTGCAGAAACTGTTAGTTTATAATTTTCTCCATTACCATGTAGAGCAAGGGTGTTATCGCAATGGATCTGTAATTCAACGGTGGGTCCAACTGGTTTCTCCTTTTAGGGATCGGGTGGACGTGGGCTACCTTTTACGAAGTTGGAACCCTATTAGTGTCATAGTAAAGTCGGTATAGGCGTGTAAAGACGAGGGTCTACTCAGGGGCGCACGTCTTTCTGACCACTGCATGTATGCTATCCGGCCCACTCCACTTGTGGACATCCAAAAGTCGCAGCTTCCGCCTGACTGGTCACTGATGCAGATTTCAGGTCTTTCTGATCATTCACACTAGGAGTTGGTAGGTGGTGTGGCCAATCTCGTGCCGAAAGTCGAGTTACAGCAAAGAATTGATCCAGAATATCGGTCTACCTTTGCGCTGTAGGCTAGACTGTAATGCTTATACACTTTAGTTGTGTTTTAAGATATGCATCAAAAAGAAATTGTAGAAATTGTAGGAGATTTTACTTCATCGGGACACGGAAGCATGTATACATTTGGCCTAATGCTTACAAGAATATTATTCAGAATTCAGCAGCATTTTTATAACATAGTATGGTAGCGGCTACGATTAATACCAACCCTTATATCTGATGCCATCTGGTCAACATTATATTCTCAAGGATAGGTAGACGTCGGGCAGACAGCCGGTTATAAAACGTTGTGGTAGAACCACACTGTCGACAGTCGGGTGTCTATAGCCAGTGCGTTCGGAGCGGTACCACACTCTCACATAAAATCTACATCTGAGTTGCAGCATCTGAGAGCAAGTTGATACTGCTCTTCGTTGAATGAGCTAGAGAGCCAGAGGCACAACTTTTTGAGAGTGGCAGCTATGAATACTGCCAACACTGTATATCATAAACATGAACTTAGAATTTAATATCGAGCTGGATCCACTATATCTGATGCTATTTATTCAGTAATTACAGTCTTAAGAACGTCATCAAAGAGGCAGTCGGACATAAAAGAATTACCAAAACTATTGTGATATCTATGACACAGAAGAATAGGACATATTGCATCAATTCCATGTAATTGTGACAAAAGCAATGATGATTTGTAAAACATAAGTCGCACTCACATTTGTAATTAAATAAAACTTGTAACACAGCAACATATTCTGACATCATGTCATACTTAAGTAGCATCTGCAACAAACGCAGTACTGCATCTTCATTATAATCTCTCAATGCCATTATACTGAATGCACTTGCCCTGTAAAACATAGTGATGAAAATTAATTTTCTAATTATAAATGGAATAAAAAAATTTTAGTATAGATGTCAAATGGTGAAATATTGGTAAACATTGTGAATGCTAAATTTATGAAACAAAAGTATTTTTATTTTGATGTTTTTTTAATGTTTCTGGTACGTTACACAATCCATGGTTGGCATGGCGTTATCACAATATAAAAATTTCCAAAATATAGTTCTAAAGTTATTAGCTGTTGGTCATAGACTGCTCTAATAGCAATCTTAAGTTGGACAATGATGGACCTTAGTCCACTTATGTAGTAGAATATTATGTTGTAAAAATTTACTAAGAATATAAAATATAAATAAACAGATGACATTAAAGCATAAAAAGGAAAACCCGAAACAAGAACTTATACCAAGCCGTCTCTTGTCAACAATTCAATTATGTCCCATACAGCAGTAACTTCACATTTTACTGAAGTAGAGAACTACTACTTAAAATATAATTTACACCCACAGTATTGCCATTTTGTATGTAGAATAAACATATACAAGAAATATAAATGGTGTCCCAACTAGAACGCAATTTTTAAATTTGGCGCCATTCGAAGTGTCATTGTTTGACATTTGAACAATTGTTATTGTTTGCTAGTAGAAGGTACTAGGCATGGGTAACTCAACGATAATCCTTGCGTTAACTCAGTAACTCAGGCGCAGTAGACTGCGCCGGCTCATTGCGCTAACTCAAAATTGCGCCATGGCGCAACAAAATGTAAACACGACCGAGTGAGCTACGGATGAAATGTGCGCCATCTGCGCCACTGCAGGTATAACTCCATTTCTAACTCATTGCGTCATGGCGCAACACATGAAACAACCGAATGAGCTACTAAATGCCCACCTAGGTATAACTCAATTTTTAAAAGAGTTATTTACACTTCACAGAGTTGTTCGACCTTGAGTTTTTCGGCGGGAATATGGGAGTGTCATGTTACGCTCTTGAATGAATTATTGTTTTTAGTGTTATATTTTAAATAATTTTGCTGATATTTTATCTTTATTTACATTATATATATTTGTTGTGTACGTCACTGAAACTCCTCTTAAACGGCTGGACCGATGTTGATGAAATGTTTTGTGTATGTTCAAAGGGATACGAGAATGGTTTAGATTCACAACTGGACTCTGTAGGTGGCGCTGCTGTCGATTTCAAAGAGCATTCCTTTATTTTATTTGAACAGAACAACATCTGTATTGAGCCAGCTAGTTTAATATGTAATACAGTTGAAGTGTTGTGAATATCATATAATAGTGATTTACGTTAATATGTATAATAGTGTATTTGGTTTTCAGCACCCAATTAATGGTAACGACTTACTGACGGATGTTACTTATCTCTTACGCTAATAATAAATTATATGTAAAGAAAATTATGTGTAAGCTACGTAAGACAAGGCAGTAAGGTCGACTATAGCCTGCCTTACAAGCGCATAAATAAAAAAATTGTTCAGATTCGCCGCCGCTGCGACGATTGCGCCGTGCGCTAACACATTTTCTAGAAGTGAGTTGATACTTCCAGCGCAGTGAACTGAGTTGGCGCAATTGCGCGGCGCAGCGCAGTGTTACACATGTCTAGAAGGTACGAGGTTGAGGTTAGTAAAAATGGAGCGCTACACGAATGAACAACGCATTCTCATTGTAAAATTGTTTTACCAAAATGGTGAAAGTTTTGCGGCTACAGTTCGCAGATTGCGATCAATTTGGGGTCACAATAATGCTCCAAAAGAGTCAACTGTAAAGAGATTAATGGATAAATTTGCCGAAACTGGGTCTGTTAGTGATGTAAAGACAACAACGCGCCTTCGACCAGGTCGATCGACCGAAAATGTCGCAGCTGTACGTAATGATGTCGCTCAAACTCCATCCACCTCAATTCGACACCGAGCTCAGCAAATTGGTGTCTCCAAATCCACTATGCAGCGAATTGTGACGAAAGATTTGCATCTTCATGCATACAAAGTTCAATTGACTCAGGAACTGAAGCCAGCTGACCATGGACAGCGAAGGGAGTTCGTTAATTGGGTATTGGAGAGACAACATGAAAATGCTGATTTTGCCTATAAAATCATCTTCAGTGACGAGGCCCATTTCCATCTTGATGGCTTCGTCAATAGGCAGAATTGTCGCATTTGGGGTGAGGAAAATCCTCGAGTGATTCATGAGAAGCAAATGCATCCTCAACGTGTCACTGTGTGGTGTGGTTTTTGGGCTGGAGGAATCATTGGACCTTTTTTTTATGAAAATGAGGCAGGTCAAGCGCAAACAGTCAATGGTGTTCGGTATCGTGAAATGATAACCAGTTTTTTATTGCCTAGAATCGAAGAAATGAATGTGGAGGGCGTGTGGTTTCAACAAGAAGGCGCATGTCATACAGCCAGAGAAACAATTCAATTGCTGCATCAGTCATTTCCCGATCGTGTTATTTCGCGTTTTGGAGACCAGAATTGGCCGCCTAGATCGTGCGATTTAACACCTTTAGATTATTTTGTTTGGGGTTTTTTGAAGTCTATGGTTTACGCGAATAAGCCGACGACGACTCAAGCCTTAAAAGAGGAAATTGGACGCTGCATTAATGAAATACCGCAGCATTTATGCAAAACGGCCATTGAAAATTTCATTAAATGATCGCGTGTGTGCCAGCAAAGCCGCAGCGGCCATCTGCACGATATCTTGTTCCATACATAACCTCATTCCGTCTACTTTACGATATAATAAAGTTTCAGGATTTTTTTTTTAAATATCTATTTAATTTAAAATTTAAAAATTGCGTTCTAGTTGGGACAACCTTTAGATTGCAATGAGTTATTTGCTCAAAGAAATATATAATATTCCATGTATTTTTCCAAGTGTTTTTTGCAGTGAAAGTTCATAGTGTGCATGAGGATGAAATTTTTATGAATGAAATGTAATTTAGTGACAGCAAAATGTGGGTTGCTTTTATCCAAGAGGAGGAAGAGAGCGATTGAGAAAGTGAGAAAGGGCGAACATAGCACAAAGGACATAGACATGGAATGAGAGTAGGGAGCAAGCGAGTGAGAAAGATCCAGAGAGTGGGAGTGTAAATATTTATTTTATTTTTATTACTTTTTTATATTGACAAAAAACTGGTGGCACCAAAAAAGTTTCACTTCTGACAAGCATTCTCTGTACGCATGCAAATTTTTTTTGATAGACTTCTCGATGGAAAAACCAAATAGTACTTATAAGGAATTGGAACCTAGGATCTCATGAGGCAGTATTTTATGTAATTATCTTAGAATAATAACGTATAGAAGATAAGTTTGCGCACAAAAAGAGAAGCATTTAAAATGGAGTCCAATGGAGCTTACGCCGGAACCGTTCCGTAATGTACAAGGCCACTGTACTGCACGTACATACCCAACTCTTAAAAAACAAATAGGTAATTATGACAGTTTGTGCATTCAAATGGTGTCACAACACATTTGAAAAATATAAAAGGTTTATTAACATTACTTTTAAAAGTATTCCGACGATTTATGTTAATAAAAACAAAATTTGATTTCATAATTCGTATAGTGGTGTGCGTGTGTATGTGTGTAATCACTTACACGCATGTAGTATTGTTTGCTTCATATTATTCATGGCTTACGTATGGACATTATCCTTCTATACGTTATTATTCTAAGGTAATTATTTTATTTAATGGGTGTGTGAATAGATAATAAATATAAGACATCATTATAAAGATCACATTAGATTACACCAATTGCATTAATAACACTTACTTTTCTTTAACAATATTTTGAAGAGTTTCAGAGCTTTCCAATAGTTCATTTGATAACATTTGATCAGAAAACCAATTACTAGCCCAACATATGTGCCAGAAACAAACCAGTGGATAATGATCGGCCCACTGCTCGCTAAATTCCAACACATAATTTTTAAAAATTATTAAAGTTGCTTCTGATCTGTTTAATACTGAATCTTGTATTAAATCTCTTAGTATTATTCTATAAAGACTCCTCAGGGTATCATACTTAGAGTAACTAGTTTTAAGAATAGATAAACCTTTTTCAGAATTGCCTTTCATACATTCAGCTATAGCCAAATAATGCAAAAACTCTCCATTACGCTGATAAGAATCCGTATTAGCCTTTGCACAATAATTCTGTAAAATAATAATTATATTTGGCTTACCATTTTCACTGTAATGCTTCAATAGCTTTTTCAATGTTAAAAAATTTATATATTTGTGGCAAATCTGACATTCTTTTATTAATTCTATTATAAGTTTATCCTTATTTTTTGACAGAAGTTCATTTAACATATTTTCCACTTCCATAATACTCATTTGAGAAACGTTATTCTTAGAACTTGTAGATATAAAATGTTGTACACTCAATTCTAAGATATCATGTTTTGAAATTTTACTCTTATATCGATCTATAAAATTATTTGTTTCCATAGTAAAAGTTGAATAGAAACGACTTTGAGCCGTGCATGATGTTATTTTGTTCATTTTACTGAGAAACTGAACATATTTAGAAAGATATTTGGTCATCGGTAGTCGCATAATTTAGTATCTTTACTGTAGGCGGTGCTATTGCAGGCAGTATTATAATATCAACTCTGGATATTTTCTATACGGTTCATCATCTTTCTATTTTCTTTACAATATAGATTAAAGTAATACTATTGTTATAACAGAGCAAAATATTAAAATCAAAACACTAAACAGAGAGGTTATTATCATTTGACATTAATAATATTGACATTGATGTTATATGATGACAGACATTTGACAATTCAATTGCAACCCTACGCCGCTGAAGCCATAATAAGAAGTTGAAGTTGACAATTCAATTGCTACGTTCTATTAAGCGTTCAAAACGCTTAAAACACCCCTTGGCATTGTGATCGCAGCAAAAACGTTACTATGTCATTGTTTTTGCTCATGGCACTAGACCAATATTCTATTTTATTTGTAACAACAATTGCAACGCTAAATTCTGAAAGCGTTACGCAACGTTCCATTAAGCACTCACAATGCTCACAACTGGTTTTTCCTTTATTACTACTTTGCTTTATAATCCTTACCGCAAGTTGTATGGAGTATTGAGTATTGATAGTTGTAACTGTTAATGTCAGGTATCATCATCTCAACTCGGCCCACTGCAGGATTCTGAATTCCTCCACAATAAGAAAGTAATTGATCTACAGTATCACGCTTGTCAGACATAGCGATGTAAATATCGGAACCAAGAACATCGATGTACCGATTCATCGATGTTTCGGAACAAACATCGATGTAAAAAAACATCGCACTAAAAACATCGAAACATCGATGTTTTTTTTTAAGATCTATGACCCTAATTGGTACAAACAATCCTAATTTTAATTTAAAATACAAGCAATCTTTGTTATCTATATCAATATTATCTATTGAATAGATAAGTCTTTAAAGCAAGGAAGGTATAAAGTTGAGGTAATAAAACTACATTTAACAGCTATTTTTTTTATCTAGTAAAGCTATTACAAGCTTATGTTAACTGCAGCAAGTCATTTAGAAACAGAGTAACGAAACTGTCACGCAGGCTCTGCTAAACGTACCATACATTTTAATCAGATGGCAGGTAAAACATTGATGTAACAACATCGTATAAAATTACATCAATACATCAACAATAGTGAACATCGATGGCAAATATCAATGTTTCAGAAATATCAATGTAGCGTTTGCATCTCTAGTCAGACTTGTTGGCATAGGTAGTGTTTTATGATGAGCTTGCCTTCTTTCGCATAGATGTTACCTGCATATTTTATTCCTTAGTCAGTTTTTACGTTACCAACAGGCCAGATAGGGACAGTCCTGATGTAAATATTAAAAAGGACATATATAAAAATGATCCCAGAAATAAAAGTTAAATGTTTTAATAATAAACTTAAAGATCTTAATGAATTGCTTAACTAAATTTGAATTTAAAGAAAAATTAAATTATTTCGTTTTATTATTTAGCGTGATTGAAAAAAATAGTAGTGAAGTGTTGTCACCACAATATACGTGAGCTTGCGTGAAACAGCTGAACCCCTTCAGCTTCGAATGCTTGTGGAATTTTGAATGCTTATTGGAACGTGGCAGTCATGTGCTTTCTGGAACTTAGCTTAGGAAATTTATTTCTTATTCTGAATTTAAGAAAAGGGATAATTGATATTTATAATAAAAATCATGAGAACAAACGAATTTAAAGTTGTATATACAAATCAAATATCATAAAATTAAACCAGCTAATTTCGATACATAATTATTAGCAATGCCATCTAGTTTTAAAATAAAACAACTCTACCTACATCAGTTATATTGCAGTTATGATTGTAATGCTACTTCTCACTAGATGTCACATGCTTAGCAAAAGTAAAACGGGATTTTATATTTTTAGTTATTTTAATTAGTTATAATATGACAAAAATTAATACTGAAATAAATCAAACAGCGAATATGATCACAAATAGACGCAAAATAAAGAATTTTTCATTAATACTACAATACAAATTCGCCACATTTATTTTCAACCCACTCGATGTGTAAAACTTATTAGATAGAAAAGACAATATAATATCGCTGTGTGGTACTGGGCGTTTGTATTCAACGGCTTCTTGTCGCTTCTATAATATCGCACGCTGTATCTCAAATTATGTTTTAAAGATAAATATTTTCTTTGCTTTGACATCATTTCATTTTGGAGATAGTTTGTACACGTGGAGAGAATGTGTGAAGAGAAGCTGACCAAACAAATATGCAGTGGAAATGTGAGCTGGATCTATACAGGTAGGTACGTTTCCGGAGCAAATTTGTGATGTGCAGGCAAAAGATAAGATAAGATAAGCGAAAATTAAGTATACTTGTATGCATTGATACTGAAGATTGCGATAGGTAAGTGTAAAGGCTTCAGCTACCGATAGCAAGGACCGATTGCCGGTATTCCACCTATATAGCACCTGAAAGATACATGCATGGTAGGTTATAGGGTTACTGGCCCTTCGTTCCATTGCCCCAAAAGGCTCGGGCGGGGTATGACTACCACAGGTTCATCATCATCATCATCTCAGCCCATATACGTCCCACTGTTGGGCTCGGGCCTCCTCCATAATGGAAGGGTAATTGACCTACTATATCACGCTGGTCAGACGTGTTGGTATAGGGTTTTATTTCGAGTTTTCCTTCTCTCGCATAGATGTTATATGCGTTTTATATCCCTTAGTCGTCTCGTACGATCACCCACGGGTAAGTTAGGGGGTGGTGAATTGTATTCTTACTCCGTCACCACACGGAACCACCACAGGTTGCAGCTTAAAAAAACTGTATGCATCAATGGAGGTATCATCGCTTTTAGTAATCAGTAGTCTTAGCATACTTCTATGGGAAACACGCGTGAGTCCATGTATGTACATATAGCAACCAAGCGCAGCAAAATAATAACGAAAATAGAAGAGAAAAGTTTTCCAAAATACGGCAATCCGCATAAGAACGAGTGTAACCGAAATAGCATGAAGAATTAGCACGCTGAAGTAGCAATAGGCAGGACACATTGCTCGACGAACCGTCAACCGCTGGGGAAGAAAGGTTCTCGAGTAGCGACCACGTACCAGAGGACGCAGTGTGGGACGCACCCGGAATAAAATGATCTTATACCTAATTTAAAAATTAATTCTTATCATCAAAATATAAAAACGGTGTAGTCAGACTGCTCACGTCAAAGAAGGGAAGGCCAGAATCCCTAATCTCTCAGTCAAAGAATCATTATTTAATAATATATGTTTAATTTAATAGTTACAGTTTCCATGGGGTTCCGGAGTAAGAATACAATTCACCACCCCATTTTTTGTCCATGTGTGTCGTAAGTGATGACTATGGGATTGTTGCAGACGATCTGACCAGCATAGTAGGTCAATACCTCTCCCATTATGGTAGAGTCTTGAGCCCAGCATTGGGACGTATATGACCCGTGATGATGATAATGATTATGAGCAATAGTGTTAAGATTATGGTAAAAATTAGGACCCTCAAAGAATTTGTATTTGTACGTATCCAAAGCACCTACTGCATAGGTGTATTTATTATCATCTATTTCGTAAAGCACTTAAAAGATGTTGGACTTGTGTCTTATCTCTTTCCGGCCTCATTAGGTTATGAACCTATTGTGATATGAACGTAATAAGCGAAATAGAATAGTGAGTACCCACGTGTATGTACGTAACTCCATTTAATGGCTTACAAAGTTGAATATAGAAAATTTACAAGTCAATGCTGGGGTAGTATATGTCGGCGTTGCGCCAGGAATTTGGACGATGATAGTAAAATACTGAGTATGTAATCACTGTATTTATTAGGAGTTCTTGCCGGAGAAGTGAGTGAAGTAAAACTGTCCTCTATTCTAATCTTACAATGTTTTTATAACCTCCGCTTTACAATGAAACGGTCTAGTCTTAGTAACTACAATTACTTTTAATAACAAACCAATAAAACAATATTGTTAACCATCTGAATATAGCTACATAATAATGATAAATATTCTAATGCATTTAACATAATTCCAAATAGTCAATTTTACACAATTTACATTAATGTAATTAAAGGAAATATTGTTCTCATATATTGTTCAACAGACGGCGCTCTAACTAGAGATAAATTACAATCTTTATTGTGTAAAAACAATTAAATATAGTTACAAATAATTACATTAATTCTAATCGATTTTAATTTGATCAATTATATAAATATTTAAACAATTAAATCAAAGATTTCTAGAAATACATTCAAAAAGTGTCTTAAATATCATAGCATGGTAAATAGCAGTGTTGTTACTACAAATAATTATTTAAATATTAGTTACAAATATTTCAAACATGTTTATAACTATAATTGATAACACATACATCAACAATTTACAAATATTGCCGATAGAGGGCGATATGCGCCCATATATACGAGCCATGCATTGCTTGAGAAGATTTTCGACGCGCTCCATAATTTTCTAATGTCCCAATATTACAATTATTCCCCGGCTCGTATATACCCTTGTTAAGTTCTGTCGTGCCCGTGATGGTGTACTGCTGCGCTTATCGTAACTGTACATCTTTTTTATTGGCTTATCAGTCAATTTTGCATAAGAGGAAAGTTGACATTTTCTAACTTTTGTTAACTTTAGTAATTAAATTTGTTGCAAAGCCCAAGATAATTAACAACGTTTTCTAGGATTTCTTGAGTGTATAACCTCGGTTTCAGTTGCGTTCACCAATGTGAACTACATTTGTATCCATGAATGATAGCGAGATACCCCATGAAATCAAAAATAAAAATTAGAAGATTTTACACGGCAATCCCCTTATCCATATTTGATGTGGATTTCTACAATATCAGGGGTTTACGTAGCAATTTCGACGCCGTCCACTATCATCTCGAGACGGCGTGACCTGCCCTGCTTTTTTTAACAGAGACGCAGATAGGTGCCCCGGATAACATTTCGTACCTAAATTACCCCGGCTACGAGTTCGAGCATACCTTCCGTCGTAAATCTGGGGTGTGCGTATTAATTCGGGGTGATATCTATTATTATCGCCGCCCTTACGCGTAGTCTATGGAGGGCTTACCCGCATCTATGCGTGCCTCTACAGGTCCCACGGCAGTGATCCGGGGGTTATTCAGTTATTTGAGAACGTCCAATGGGGGATTGATGAAATTCTTATTTCTTCAATATGGTCGGCCTATGGTCTCTCATAACTGGTAACACAGCCCACCCATATCCCGGATATTGAGTTGCCATGAGTCTTCTTTACTGAATCTTCTGTTGACTACACACCAGCACGGATACCAGGTAGTGGCCAAAGCCTCCACTTGGGCCATCTGACCACTGCTTGGTCCATAGCAGATACCTATTCGCTCTACGCAGAGTCTGACAATAAAAGTCAGCAGATTGGGATGCACTACGCTAGTTTTACCCATCCTCCCCATGGAAACAGCTTTGCTTCGCCTCTGGAGATCCTGGTGTCTGTGCGGATTGCGTTGCCGAAACAGTTATAACTGAGATGGAATCATTCATCCCCAAACCCAAAATACCCGTCGGTAGAAGCAGCCGACCCTGGCTTAACGAAAACCTGTAAAAAGGCTGCACGCCAGAGGCAGACTGCTTATCATACCTGGAATAGGGCCAAAATACGTCAGAAACCGAACACCAAAGAGGTGAAGCGGAAATTTAATGCCGCTTCTAGATCTAGTAAGAAAGCTATTGCGAGAACCAAGGCGGAACATGTTGCCAAAATTGGCAGGCGATTGCAAAGCTATCCTGCCGCATTTTAGTCGTTCGCCAATTCTGCCCAAGACAACTTCTGCCAGCCCAATCTCCCACTCCACTGCAGAAACACGGTGGCAGTCTAGCTTAAAAGGTTTAGTTTCGAGTTTTCCTTCTCTTGAATAGGTGTTATAGGTATGCATATTATGCTTTTAATTGTTTTTAAGTTCATTCATGAACAAGTTAATAAAGAGTAAATTGTATTCTTACTCCGTCACCGCAAGTTAAAAGCAAATGGTCAAAATATAATTAATCTAATATTTGTTTACTTAGTACTAACTATATATTTTATGCGGACCGTGTGCGGGCGGAATGCTTCCACGCGGACACGGCTCTCCGCCGGCGACTGGGGCGGTGCAGGTGGGAGTATCTGCGTGCAGAGGCTGCGGATGACCAGACCGGGGATTTAGTCCGCCACCCGCGGAGAGGCTGACCTCTCGACGCGACCGGCGTCTCGGGAAGGGGACGTCGATGAGAGAGGGTACTCTCTTGGGGTATTCCGTCGGTAACCACTGAAGTTAGCGAACTCTGCACCGGTGGTCGGCCCAACGACGAAGGCGTCGTGCTATAGAGTGGGTTACAGGGTCGGACGGCGGATGCGCTGACCGTAGCCAAAAAAAACCTATATTTTTTATACGTTTCAGTCATTTACTCCTACTAAATAACTAGTTGCCTAGTTCAACTTACTGATAATTCGTAATACAGGACCGAAGCTTAAAAATCAAATTACAGTCGTGTTATGTCTGTCGATCGATATTCAATACGTGGAACGGATTACGAATTTTATCTTTAGAGATATCGTATAACGCTCTAGTTTGTTTTTATTTTTTTCGAAGTGATTGCCGACAATGATCGCCTGTCGATTAACATGCAGCTATTAGTCGTTCATGCCAACTGCCCAGCGGGGGTCTATGACGGCTGTTAGTACCTACAAAACCTGGGCCAATCACACGTGCCTTTGCCGGATTTGAAAAGGAATTATTCTTTAACATTTGTAACATTAATCGATTTAATTACTTAAGATTTTCGGTGGCCCTAATATATAACTTTAAAATATTTAAATGTAAAATATTTTAATTGATATAATACTCGGGATGATGATAATTAAAATCTCATTAGTTCTAAATTAAATAATTTTAGTATTGTCTGTTTTTATAAAAATATTTAGTTTTAAAACCGTGTGGTGAAGAAGGATCTTGCGGAGGATCTTGCCCATGATAAAAGATGACTAAGGGATATAATTTGCATATAACATCTATGCACGAGATGGAAAATCAAACCCTACACCAACGCGGTATCATCATCTCAGCCCATATACTGTTGGACTCGGACCTCTTCTATTAGGGGAGGGAAATTGACCTAATATGTCGCGCATTTTTTTTTTTTTTTTTGGGTGGGCCATGGTAAGCGCACGGGCGGTCCTGTCCGCCCGGGGCGACGAAAGGACGGCGCGCGGGCCCATAACCCACCCGTACCCGTCACCTCGTTGTTTGTTGGGCCGACCACCGGAGCAGATGTGACTTGTCATCAGTGGTCGGCCCGACGGAATACCCTTTCGGGTAACCTCACGTCTCGACGTACTGGGACGTCGGTCGCCATCGCGCGGTCAGCCTCTCTGCGGATGACGGACAATTCCCCGGTCCGATCACCCGCGGCCTCGGCTAGGGCGGCATTAGGCGCAGATACTCGCGCCTGCGCCGCCCCAGTCGCCGGCGGCGGAACGTGTCGCCGAATAGGAGCTCTACTCGCACACGATCCGCCGCCTCCTTCCGTGAGATTACGGCCTCACAGAAGGCGGCGACCGCGTCCCAGTTCCTAACGCTGTCGAGCATCTCCCTGGCGATGGTCGGCAGCGCCAGGTCAGCACCGATAATCGCGACGAGTTCACGGCGCTCACCCTCCCACGCAGCACACTCCTCGAGCGTGTGCTGCGCCGTGTCCTCGTCGCAACTGCAGTGGTGGCAGGACGGTGTGCTCTCCCTCCTGACAATCTTGTGCAGGTACTTCCCAAAACACCCGTGCCCAGTCAGCACCTGCACCACTCGGAAAGAAAGCACCCCGTGCGTCCGCTCCAACCACTCCATACGCACCGGCCGGAAGGCCTCGACGGTCCTGACACCGTACCGAGGACTCTCCAGCCGGACTGCCCAACCTGCAATGACTCCTCGGCGGGCGTCGACCCGCCAGGCGGTGATCTCCTGCAAGGAGACCATACCGCCGCGGGCGCGCGTCTCCGACACCCGCCGATAAATGTCGGCGAGCATCTCCGCCTCCAGGTCCCACGGGGGAGTTCCGGCCAGGAGGCACGCTGCCTCCGTCGCCACCGTGCGGTAACCCCGTATGGCCCTGATCGCCATGACCCTCTGTGGTCGCCACAGGAGGGCCCTAAGACGGACGGTCAGGGACCCCGCCCACACCGGTGCGCCATACAGGGCCATCGACCGGATCACCCCCGTGTACAGCTGTCGGCACGTAGCACTGGGTCCACCCACATTCGGCATCAGCCGCGAAAGGGCGGACGCCGCGCCGCCAAGCCGGGGAACAAGTCGATGGAGATGCTCCCGGAACCAAAAATTCCCGTCGAGCACCAGGCCCAAGTACTTCATGTGGGCCTGGATGCTGATGGTGACCGACTTCACGGTAATCGAAGCGCCGGCGGGAGGCCCGGCGGTACGGAGGCCATGGAACAAAAGGGCCTCCGTCTTTTCCAGGGCTACCCTCAACCCCAGCGCTTCGATCCGCCTGACAATCTCCTCGGTGCCGAGAGTTGCCAGGCGTGCCGCCTCTTCTAGCGTCCCACCCCGGGCTGTGACGAGTGTATCGTCAGCGTAGCAAATTACGCCCAGCCCGGGTGGGAGACTTCCTCTCAAGGCCCAGTCGTAGCCGATGTTCCACAGGGTCGGACCCAGAACCGACCCCTGTGGGACACCGCGCGTCATGGGCGTTCGCACAACGTCCCCTACTCGGTCAACGTAGAGGACGCTGCGTCCCTCCAAGTAGTCTGCCACCAGCCGCCTGAGGTACACGGGCACCCCGTGATACCTCAGCCCCTCCCTGATGCAGCTGAATGGCAGACTGTTGAAGGCGTTGGCGATGTCCAGGGACACCGCCAACAGGACTCCTCCGCCGGTGACGGCCTCCGCTACCACGGCCTTCAGGCGCAGCAGGGCCGCGATCGTCGAACGCCCTCTCCGAAAACCAAACTGGGCGTCTGACAGATCGGGCCCGACCCCGACGAGGTGCCGCTCGATGCGGGCAGCCAACACCCTCTCTAGCAGCTTGCCCGCATCATCGAGCAGCACGATGGGCCTGTAGGCCGAGGCCGACTCGGGAGACCGTCCGGCTTCGGCAGGAGAACCAGCCTCCCCTCTTTCCAGCACCCAGGGAACTGCCCGGACGTCAAACAAGCGTCGAATAGTCCCCTGAGGCGTGGTCCCAGGTGCTCGAGGACCAGGGCCAGCACACGGTTCGGAATACCGTCGGGCCCGGGGGCGGTGGATTTGACTCGCATACGCGCCACCGCCGCTCCCATTTCCGGCTCCGTGATGGGTGGAGCACTTTCATCGTCGTCGGCCTCCCGGTCGCTGTCCGGCGAAGCCATGACCGGGGGCGTGTGCTCCGCCCGCCGTGGAAAGAGGTCCTCGACAACTCTGGTGAGGAGGCTGGGCTGGAGAGTCTCGGTGAGGGGGGGGCCCCGCCCGCGGAGCTTGTTCAGCGCCGCGAGGTAGGGGCGACCCCAGGGGTCATACTCGAGACTGTCCAACATCTCCCGCCGACTAACGTCCTTGGCGGTACGGACAGCCAGCCTGAAGGCAGACCGCGCACTGCGGTAAGCCTCGTACAGCTGGCCCTCCCGCTCAGCGTCGCGGTGACGCGCTCGGCTGCGGGTGTAGGCCCTCCGGGCACGTATGCACGCGGCCCGAAGGTCCGCCAATTCTCGGGACCACCAGGGGACCGCACTCTTCGGGGGCAGACGCCGCACACGGGGCATGGCTGCATCGCAGATCTGCGTTAATGCACAGCGGATGCGGCCAGCCTCGGCATCCACCCCGTCCGCCTGGGGCGGTGAGGACAGCCACGACTGAACGATGGCTGCCTCCGCCAACAGGTCCCGATCCAATCGACCCACAGCCCACCGCGGAAACGCGGGAGCTCCGTCCGCCGTGTGACCCCTGCTGGGCTGCAGGAGGGTCCGAGAGACCTCTATCCGGATTTATCGATGGTCGGATAGGGTCTCAACCTCCTCCTGGACGCACCAGCTCCTCACACGTGCTGCGACATTAGGGCTAGCGAACGACAAGTCCACTATCGACCCGCCCTGCTTCCGCACGCACGTTTGCACCGAGCCCCTGTTCAGCAAACAGTGCCGCCGCCCACTCTTCGACCGCCCGCCCGCGGTCATTCGTCCTGGGGGACCCCCACGCCGTGGACTTGGCGTTGTAGTCCCCCAGAACGAAGACTTGGCGCGGTGCCAGTCGCCGTATCGAGGCCCCCAGGATGGTGAGGAAGGCCCCGAAATCCGTCGCGCTCCTGTTAGGGGAGAAGTAAACACCAAATAGCGTAACCTCTCCCCATTCCGCCGCGACATACCCATCGCCCCTGTCCTTGAGCAACAAAGGCGGGGAATGCCACGACGTGGAGGCGACGATTGCCACAGAGCCGTCACTGCTGCCCAGCCAATTGGGCCGGTCAGGCACCACGTACGGCTCCGCGGCTACGGCTGCACCGATCAACCACTCCACCATGGCTTGCAGGAAAACGTCCTGTGCCTCGGCGGCGTGGTTGAGGTTGGCCTGCAGGGGTGGTACGATTCGGTCGCCATTAGTGGGCCGTATCCATCACCTCCTCCACGCTGGCGGGCGATCGGGTCGCGCTAGGGGCGGGAGCGGCCGGGGTCGTCGGACCGCTCCGCCCCTTTGGGGCCGAAGCCGGGGGTCTGCAGTCCCTGCCCCCCATGCGGTGCTTGGCGGGCCTATTGCCCGCCGCACACGTGGGGCAGTGGGGAGTGGCGGCGCAGGATGCCGCCTTGTGCCCGGGTTGACCGCAGCGGAAGCAGAGATCGCTGCAGTCAAAGCAATTGGTGCATGTCGGCCGAGTGTGTCCGACCGCCATGCACTTGTAGCACCTCGCAGGCCGGGACTCCAGCACGGTCAGCCGCGCCGAGCTACAGCCCACGAGGAGCCTGCCTGAGTCGGCCAATTGCTTGGCCGACTCCAACGGGCACTGCACCCAGGCAGCACCGACGCCGCCCGGACCAGGGCGGATAGCGCCAATTCGGACGGTGTCCACGGGACACCCGGTTTTCGAGACGATGGCCTCCCGGATGTCATCCACCGTCACGGAGTCGTCCAGACCCGCGACGCGTAGTTCTGCGCACTTTACGGGTCTGGCGATTTTGACGCCACCCTCCTCTGCGAACAGACCCCTCAACTTGGCCGCCATGCTATCGGCCGTCTTGGCGCCCTCGGCCCCAGGGAACTCTAGAATCCGTGCCCTTGTCCGGGCCTTGCGGGTCCTGGCTTCCACGCCTCCTAAATCGGAGACGTCAAGCTCCCGCCGGGCGCGACGTAAGACGGCCTCATAGCTGAGGCCGTTTTCGGCCGCCTCAGGCAGCACGGTGATCACCACCGCGGCTGACTTTGGCGGCCGGAGCCTCCTGCGCGACCTCTTATTTGCGGCTCCTGCTTTGGGAGCGGAGGCTTTGGCGGCACTTTTGGCCTCCGCTCTCCTCTTCTGGCCGCGACTTTTTCGGCTGCGCTCGGCTGTCTGCCAACCTTCTTCAGGTGCAGCGCAGGGGCCGGGCACAGCAGTCACGGCCGCGGCTGCGTTGGCTGCTACCGGCGGTGCATTTGCCGGCAGCGGCTGAGGTCCGGCCTGAGCAGGAGCCGGTGCCACCTTCTTCCTCGCGGCGGGCCCTTTGGACTTCGGTCCAGCAACGGCCACAGCGTAGCTCCATACGCGCCCGCCCTGGCAGGGTAGCGCATCAGGGGCTGACACCGCGGCCTTGGGCCTGTCCGCAGCAAGCGGCGGCCGAAGACGGGCCTCCGGCGGCAGTCTTGACTCCAGAGCCGCCATGCGCGCGTCGAGCATTCTGCCCACAACATCCACTATGGCGCGCATGGTCTGATCCGGCACGCCGTTCACTGCGGGCAGCGGGACAGCTTCGGCCGGCTGGGCCCTCTGGGGACTCGCCGCAGCGCGAGTTGGCGCAACGGGGACAGCGGGGGCGGCGGCAGGGCCGGCGCTTGTCGGCGGCGCAGTCCTCGCCAGTTGTGCGACCTGGCGCCGCAAGTCGGCCATTTGCTTGGCCAACTCGCGGTTCGCCTTCTGCACCGCCGACAGCTCTTTGAGTAAGGCCTTGTTTTTCTCCTGCAGGCCTGAAACCTCACCAGTAAGGCGGGCGTTTTCGGCCTGCAGGGTGGCCACATTGGCAGCTGGGGGATCGCCACCCACAGCCGCCGTGTCGGTGGGAGGGATGTCCGCCAACACCCTCATCATTCTTTCGGTAGCCGCCTCATTTGCCTGTTTATGGGCCTCAGTCCCCCGCGCCGTGCCGATCGGCGATGGAGTCGCCGACCTTACCGCTAATACCGCGCCGCCTCGCCCGCCCCGCCCCCTGCGAGAGGTCGGGACTTTGGGAGGAGGCATGATGGTGCTACTCCCCTCGGAGGATCCCGAGCTGCCACCCTCGTTCAGGGGGCGCTTCCGCACCTGCGAGAGGAGGACCTCCTCCCTGACCGCTAGGGCCGCCGTCAAGGCCGACGCTGGGGACTGACTGGCGATCTCTGCAGCTGATGTGCTGCCGCCCTCAGTGTCCGACGGCTCTGCGGCAGTGCTGCCGCCTTCGTCAGCAGTCGGAGCGGCTGCAGCGGCCTCCCTAGCCAGCCGCTCCTGCCTGGCCAACTCGCGCCTCTTGACACTCGTGGCCTTCCCCGTCCCCATATTCTTCCGCTTTTTCCTCTTCTTGGGGGCCTCGAGTGTCGCTGGCCCCTTGCCTGATCTTGTGGCCTCAACTGCCGGACCAGCAGCCGAGCTGCAGTCGGACGAGGCCACTCCTTCCTCTGTGCCAGTTTTTCTGTAGCTTGGCAAGGCTTTTAGGTGGGAACCAATCGAATTCCGGTTCTCCGTGGTGGTGTTTTTGGGTGTCTCACCCCTCCTATCTTCATCTGTGTTAAGTGAACATGATTCCATCAAGTTCCCACGAGCATGGGAGAAATAACGGTCGACCCGGGCAGAGATCCCGATACCCGGGCAAGCGTACATTTGTATCCCAACACAGGGGGTCCGTAGGTACCCTGGCTGGAGGCGCGCTAACGACTGAACAACCCATCAGCCATGCATCCTCTCGCCGCGCGCCAGAACTTAGGATTCTGGGTGATTGTTTTATAGAGGTTTTCTTCCTCGCGGTCCAGGCGGTTAAGCCAAGACCCTCGCTCCTGAATCTAGGCCTCAAGACAAATGTCCCGAAGCAAGATTCAGGTCTACGATTTGTCGCGGTTGGCAAATGCCTGCCCAGTCCTCAAACGAATGAGTGACTGGGCCCGTCGAATTTTCGCGTCCAATACCCTCTACAATTAGAGGGCATGGAGCGAATTTGGGGCATCCCACAAACTGGGCCCCCCCTCGGGCCAGATATTTGCCACGAGCGACAATTCCAGAGAGCAGTCCAAGGAATTGTCGCTCGTGCCCAGGGTACACCACGCGGAGGTTTCTGGCGTAGCACCCCTAATATATCGCGCATAGGATTTTGTTTCGAGTTTTTCTTCTCTTGCGCGGACGTATAGCATAGCATACATAGCATAGCATATGCATATAGCATATTATATCCCTTAGTCGTCTTTTACGACAACCACGGAGAAGATAGAGGGTAGTGAATTGTATTTTTACGGATAATAGTAGGTTAGTTTTACTTTTATTGTGAAGTACTTAGGTTTGAGTTGATTAGCGGAACGTAAATAAGCTGTGATGTTGAGCAACACCAAATTGAAAGTTACAATTTAATTTTTAACTACAGATTAATTTAAATATGAATTATTACGACGTGTTACAATGCATTTCTTTTATGAGCGTGTTGTGCATATTTGACGACAGTCTATGATTCAAATGCAAACGTGATAAAATCCGCAAAGTAATTTTATTTACAAATTAATCCTTCAGGAACTTTACAAATATATAATTAACAGACACAGATTACATCCCGACTCAGAAAACCAATTTGTGGATCGCACAAAGTGTTGTCCTGCGTGGAATTCGAATCCTTATCACTGGCATCGTAGGTCATTAACCACTACACCATCTGCGCAGTGCGCCACCTACGTATGCCATTTAGGTACTAGGAAATTCTATATGTAAAAGGTTGTCAATAAAGACAAGGGTTTTGTACGTCATCCCTCACAGGGAATTAGACAGCGTTCCAATTTAGCCCTCTAATTCTCTTTAGTGAACCAGAGAGCAGTTGCCTGTCTACAGCTGCGGGCCGATTCCGATGTCGAAAATCGACGTCTGAGCAATTTATACAACACTTCATTCGGTGAGCGAGAGAGCCGGAGACCCAACATTCTGAGAGTGTTTACGTGTGGTGGGTTTTGATGATGCGTTTACCATCATCAAACCTTATTACATACATTCACACTCCCTTCACTTTCTTTAAGGTAAGCAATGGCCTAGTAAAGATTCATGCTACATCACTTACCATCCGGTGTATTGTTTGCTCGTTTGCCACCAAAAGAAATAAAATAATTAACTTCAATAATTGTATTTCACGAAGACACGATCTTATTATCCCTGAAACATAGCTTAAAGCACTTTTAGCTACATAATCTTTAGATCGATGTATGTATATACGTATTAAGAGATACCTATGCTATTGTCGGTAATTAAACACACTTTTATGATTCAAGTTTTCTTTAAAATATCCTGGAAATTCGAAAAAGTTCACGGAACATAATCATCATCATCTTGCTCTTATCCCAATTACTTGGGGTCGACGCAATATGTCATCTGTTTTGACATATTGCAAAAAGTTTCGGCAATGACTTTTATGACCGGCCGCCTGCCTGACGTCAACCCTCCTTGGCAATCGTTGACCCAAATGGTACCAGATGGAGTTGGTCCGGGTCAATCTAGGGCTCTTAGTCGTCTTTTACGACACCCGCGAGCAAAGCAAGGGTTGGTAGTATTCGAAGCCGCTACCACACAGCATAATACACATAATACACATTATTTTTGTCAACCTAATTCGAATCTAGGACTAACTAAATTGCTGTAGTATACCTATACTATTGGAACAAACAGACAGTCTTCCAAATATCTGAAATAAATCTAAGCTTAAATAGAAGTAGAGTCCATAGAGCCTAAAGTAGAGCACCAACTCTACCATTACAGTCGAATAAAATATGTTATAGTTATATTTAAAAATGACCGTTATTAGTAGTCTGCATTATTATTAGGTAGAACTATGCGTGGTAAATAAAACGTATGCGGTGAAGTTCAAAAACAAGCAATAAATAAAATCAGGTATGTATCGTGTACACGTAGTTGAGTGGTAACCAATGGTAATTTATGTCAATTTTATGGTAATCATACGAGGGGTGCTTAGTATAGTTATTCGGTAAGTATAACTTTTTATTATTATGTTTACGTAATTATTATGTTAATAAATTACTGTCAATTAATTATTTTAATATTTTGGTGAGATGCCTTCATCGAAAACTTAACGTAAGACACGAACGTATTGAAACATACTTAAATATTTCATTTAAACCTTGTTTTAAACGGGTTGACGGTTTATTTTTTAACAACTTCGAAAGTATTGTGATATGTGAACTTAATAATTTATAATGTTTATGCAATTATTACGTATTATAAATAAAACAATTTTTACGGCTTTTATTCCTTTTGTTTGGACTAGACTACCCGTGACCAAGAACGCTTAAAAGTGTTCGAAATCAAAAATCAAATATGTGATAGAATCCATAAAAATAGGTGTATTTATAATATTTGAATTCATTTTTAAATGAAAATCAAACATTGAATACCAAGAAGTTAATAATCTATAGAATCACTTTTATTTACGATTTGCTAATTACTCTTTCCTTTACATGTATTAAAGAACGCATAAAGGAAACTTAGCATACAAATATAGTCCGGTCAATCTTCGGAATGTTTAGGCATTCGCATTTTGGAATGTAAAAAGAATGGCTTTTATATTACTTGCTGCCCAAATTCTACCTATTTTGGTTGAAGATCTCTAGTTCCTGTATGAGAAATTAGATAGAGTTTAATATATAATACTTATAAAGTTTCATGATTACCTATTTATTTTACTAATCATCCTTAAGAATAAAAACTAAGGCAATTTAGGAGTTTGAAATAAAACTATATTTACACACACACACGCACGCACGCACGCCCGCACGCACGCTCGCACGCACGCACGCACACAAACGCGGTAAAATACGTGAAAATAATTATTGAAAAAATTAGGGAAAGTCAACAATGAGGAGGAAATTGACCTACGTTAGTCAGAAAAGTAACAAGTCGCTTTTTACAAGAAATCTTCAAAAGGAATTATAGCAAAAAGTATTTTCACTCAAAATCTACAAACATATGATACATTCTTTATATGACCAATTGGAAGCAAGCTATTTATTTTTAAAACTCAATAAATTTGTGGATTTCAATCCCGATTGTAAATTAAAAGAACATTAATAAGGCTTTATGCCAAACTCCTGATTTTATTAAGTACGAAAATACTGTTTATGATCCATGTCTTTATTAAATTATAATTATGTTTAATACCAGATATCAATAAATAATATTTCACGGTGCATATATTTTCAGCTGAGCCGAGATGATGATGATATTGGCAGCTTTAATAAGATTTATGGTTTAATTGAAGCTGTCACCTTGTCTTTCGCAGGGAGTAAGAATATAAATTTTTCATATATGATACAACTCAACTCTTCAAATCACTTTTTATTTTTCTGGAAGAGAGAGCACACACTTATATGTTAGCGCACAATCTTTAAAATTTAATAAGATCAGAGTCCTTATCCAATCATATTTCCAGATAACAATCTTGTTTTAGAAAATCGCCCGAAAAAATATCAGAAACTGAACCGGTATAACTAACCAATTTTTTTTGGATGAACCTAGATTTGCACTTAAGATCCTAGATTCGCAGTAGTACTCACAATACTCTGAACCAATGTGGTAGTCCAATAAAATAAAAAATTAAAACTGGAAGCTGAAGATTAATTAAGAACTGAAGATTTATTTTAATTTCAAAATTATTTCCTTAAATTTTCATTAACTTAATTTTGGAACTATTTTGAGTTAACACAGTTTCGCATTTATCTCATTATTAGTTTTTCCTTTTCCTTTATTATGATTAATGAAAAAATTTTACATAATTATGTAATAATAATAAATAATAGTATGTTATTTTAATTTACAAAATATATGTATATAATGTCGACATACTGTAGCTTGTATTTAATTAAATAAATTTATTATTAAAAATTTATTATCCTCGTCTATCTTTTATTTATCTCATCATAGCTTACGTCCCACTACTGGGCTCGAGTCTCCTCTATAATAGGAGGGAAATGAAGCTACTATACGACGCTGCACTGTTCAGATGTGTTGGTATAGTTTTATTTCGAGTTTTCCTTCTCTTACATAAATATTATCTGCATATTTATAGTCCCTTAGTCGTCAGTTACGAACACCCACAGGCAAGATAGGAGGTGAATTGTATTCTGATTCTGTCACCACACGAAAATTTTATTATATGGAATTTAAATGATGTTACGAAATGTATATGATACGAAACGAAATAATAATGTGTATATGATACGAAATGTGTACGATATCTCTACCCGACAGTGTGGCGAGAGAATAAGTTACAATCCCTTTTTTTCCCACAGGTGTCGTAAAAGACGACTAAGAAATGTGAGCAGATAATATCATTACAATAGAACTTATTTTTTTTATCCCATCTAACCTATATATATACTAGCAGCCCGCCCTCGCTTCGCTTCGGTTTCAGTAACCTTACCCGCCTAGTTCCCTTAGAAGGTAAAAATTGACAAATGCTGTTTATTCATTTTTACATTTTTACTGAAGAGTATTTATGCAAAATTTAAATAAAATCGATGAAGATTTTTATTTCTCCTCATACAAACTTTGCCACTGCGGTTCACCCCTTAGGGGTTGAATGACAAAAATTCCTTTCTTAATGGGTCCCCACGTCACAAAATAAAATTACGGTCAAAATTGCATGTTTGTAGCTTCAGTAGTTTCAGCTCGGCGTTGATGAGTTAGTCGATCAACTTCTTCATACCTATTTACGCCTTTAGGGGGTAAAAATTAAGAAATTCTGAAACACGTATTACTTTATTTTTATTAGATAGTATTTGTGGGGAATTTGATGAAAATCGACGAAGATTTTTTTTCTCGGAATACAAATATTACTACTGCGGTTTACCCCCTTTGGGGTTAAATTTCAAAAAAATCCTTTCTTAGTAGGTATCTACGTCACGCAAAGAAACTAATGTCAAAATTTCATGTTTCTGGCTTCAGTAGTGCCGCCTCTGTGATAAGTTGGTACACTGATATCAACTACCTATTTTACACCCTTACAGGATGAAAATGGACAAACGCTGAAACACGTGTTTAATTATTTTTATTAAAGAGTATTTGTGTTTAATTTGAAGACAGTAGCTAAAGATTTTTTTTTCTTTCCATACAAACTTTGCCGTTGCGTTTCACCCCCTTAGGGGTAGAATTTCAAAAAAATCTTTGTTATAGAGTGCCTTCGACACGAAATGAAACTATTGTCTAAATTTCATTTTTCTAGCTTCAGTAGCTTCGGCTCACCCTGTTCCTTTATATGTGTATTATTGTTAACGCCCCCGTAACACCCCTTGCAGGTGGAATTTCGTAAAATCCGTTCTTAGCTGACCTCTACTCAACGCAAGGAATATTTCTGCCAAATTTCAAGTGTGTACGCCTTATGGTTCCAGAGATATGGTGATGAGTCAATATATCGCTCGCAAAATCCGAATCTCCTATTTATATATATAGATAGATTAGGTCAATTTCCCACCCATAGCAGATGATGCTAATACCCAGTTGAAGACGAAAAATAGAATTCTTCTATATAAGTCTATGAGTGCATAAAATATAATATTAAAGAGGAAGATATATTAGCTATCTTTGAATTGCACATCCACCCACAACATACCGTTACGTAGGAGTCAACTGAATGCGACAATTAGTCATATTAAAATGGGATTAACACTTTCTCGGCGTCACAGTGATCTGCTTAGTCGCCATCAAAGATTAATATTACCACTCACAAAAGAACCGTGAAATGTCTCACACAATATGAAGAATGAAATAAGAATATATTTTTACAGGGTCTTTGTATAGTGGTCGGCAGTAAATAATTAAGGCGGCCCGCAGCCCGCCAAAGTCAGTGTTTAATCGAATGAGTTATGCTTCGTTTCTTCATGAATGCAGTTATCATTGTTAACAAGAATTTCTTGGCTTTTGTTAATGAAAATGTTTGGCGTCACCCTTATATTAATTTGTCTTACTGACGTTAAAACTTTGTATTGTCTGTTACGAATTATATGGTACGAACAATGGAAGGAAAAACTGGAATAGCGTTAGCGCATTGTAGCGTGATATAGTAATGAATAGTAATTTTCACACCATTTGTAATTTATGTAAAAATAAAAAGTAATTTATTTCTTTATAAACTTTTAACTACAATTTTAGAAATTTGTTGACAATGAGTTTGGTTCTATATTTGCATATGTAATTCAAAATTGGCGTTACACATTATTACTTTAGTAAATTTACTAACGATAATAACTGATAAGGTAATTGAAATAGAACGAGGATTACTCTATCACCCGCAGAGAGGCCGATCGCGTGAGAGCGACGCCCAGCTGTTGCCAGGCGTCGAAAAAGAGGGCACTCGAAGGAAAGTACCAGTGTTCAACCCAATAGTGATGAGAAGGGAACACGGAAGGTTGTGGGGACGGACGCCGATCATCCATCGCGCCGGACAAAATGGGGGTATGTCCAGACCATAGCCTACCACAAAAAACGAGCCATAACATCTACTCAAACTGGAATATTAAGATATTTTTCTTCCATTACACAAGAAGTTTATATTTAGCAGGAAGGCCTTACGTAGTATACATAAGACGTCTAACGACCTCATTTTTGAAAGTATAATTTTGAACCAGATGTCTGCTATTTAGTTTTGAAAGGGAAAGTACTAATAGGTGTTTTTAGAAGTCCGTAAGAAAAAAAGAAAATGAGTGCCTGTAATCTTTACTCGCGGTTGAAATACAACTGCGTTAATTTTAATTATTCGTTTGGTAATAATATATAACATATTTACATTATGTATAAACATAATAATTATTAATATTATGAAGTATTAAAGTATTAAATAAACTACAATTAACTAACTCAATTATTATTGTTAACTTATTATTATTATATCATAATTGTATAATGTTGGATTAAAATTATATATTACTAGCAATCCGCCCTCGCTTCGCTTCGGATTCAGTCGCCTTACGCGCGTAGTTGCCGTTCCCGTGGGAATACCGGGATAAAATATAGCTTATGTTACTCCCTGATATTATAGCTTTCCAATGGAGAAAGAATTTATAAAATCGGTCCAGAACTTTTTGAGTTTATTCGTTACATACAAAAATACAAATCTTTCCTCTTTATAATATTAGTGTAGATAGTGTAGATGACCCAAGTGGTCATCAGTGGCCCATCTAGCGAGTTACCTTTTCGAGTACTTTCTCGAGTCGATGCCTCGGTGATATTCGCCGTCGAAACGTCGTCGTCCTTACGTGGTGACTTCTCCTCGGGTGGCCGGACTATGATGCCTAGCCCGAACACCCGCTGCCTCGGCTAGTGGATCTAAGTACAGTTAAGGTGCTGTTGCAGACCTCAGAAAGACTCCATAGATTTTTTTATTTTTATTGGCGATGGTGGCAAACGAGCAGGCAGCTCACCTGATGGTAAGTGATACTGCCGTAAATGGACCTTTGCAATACCAGGGGCGCATCCAGGGCGTTGCCTACCGTGAAGAAAATACACTTCTTAAACCTCGTTTAAAGAAGGACATGTCATAGCGCTCGGGCAACACAGCAGCAGGTAGTTTATTTCAGACCCTGCACTTTCATACCTTGACTATGAATTAGTTATGCACGTATCAGTCGTGTGCGGTTACGTTCGGCCATAATGTACAGAAAATTAACCTTTACTCTCAATGCCAAAAATAATCATTGAAAATTGATATTTTCTTCTTGGTTAGAAAGTTTATTCTAACCAGGTTCGCATAAAATTAGCACCTAATAGAAGGTGAATGAGCCTTATATATAAATGTTTAAATAGTTCCAGTTACGTTTAGTTACACATAAACAACTAAACATCGTCGTTTTTATGTATTTATATTACCTCTTTGGTTTTCTTTCAGCGCTAAAATGCTATGCAATCGTAAAATTGAATATGGAGTATAAAACAAAGTGTAATAAACATCCACTTCTTGCATACTGAGAAGTGATGTTGGTATTTTCAGACATCACTTTAGTTCATATGTTTATACTGAAACATTCTTTTGCTAAAAGAACAAAACTGTTTTTTCAAATTTTAGTTAAATAAAAAAGGTTGCCGTGTGGTGATGGCATAGGAATACAATTCGTCGTAAAGTGAGATATCGTAAAAAACTATTTAGGGATAAAATACGCATATAACATCTATGCAAGAGTAGGAAAACTCGAAACCTCATACTAACCTATCTGACCAGCATGGTATAGTAAAGTCAATTACCCTTCTATTGTGGAGGAGACTGAAACCCAGCAGTACATTTTCGGACTTAAACATGAGTCGAGATGAGTGGACATGGGATAAATAAAGTACTAAAGTATTTGGTATTTGCATGGATAAAACTAACTTTATAAATACTAAATGCGGTATAACATCATTGCAACCCACATACGTCCCACTGTTGGGCTCGGGCCTCCTCCACATGAGAGGGATATTGACCTACTATACCATGCTGGTCAGACATGTTGGTATAGGGGATGTGGTTATTAAGTATTTTGCGGTCCAAAGGGCATCACACTGGAGCTAGTTCTTACAAAACATGTACACAATTGTATATCTATGTAGTAAGAAAATTAAACAAATGTAATTAAAAATAATAGACAAGCCCACTGAGTTTCTTGCCGGATCTTCTCAGTAGCAGCTGCGTTCCGATCCGGTGGTAGTTTATTTTTTTGTGGATAATTTAATTTAATTTTGTAAACTTGACAATATGTAAGTGCCCTCTCAGGGTTTATACATAATAAATAATTTGAATTTGAAATTGTATATATACAACATCAAATGGTTTGCGCTATGTAGTGGTGGTTACGAATACTACCAACACATTGTTCGTAAGTATTGTAAACGGTGACTAAGAGCTTTAAATCGACCTGGATCAACTCCATCGGAACCCGTCTAGTCATCAATTACATTACCAAGAGGGGTTCACGTCAGACAGACGGCCGATTATAAAACTATTGGCAAAGCCGTTTGGTAATATAGCTAGTTATCACACAGCAATATGAATACATAATAATATAAATTGAAAACATAAAAATACAAAACTAAGTAGACATTATCTCGATATACAATAGATATACAGGAAAGACAGAAATAGTTTATAATTTATCTAAAAGACAACTATTATGCACTGTCACAACAATCACAAGTCTTTATACAATGGCTTGTCGATGTAATCTGAATGGTTGAATATATCGATAATGGTAGATGATACCCTTATTGTACTGTCTACACCCCTACCATTGGCTGTAGGTCGAACAAAGGCCTTTATAACGCTTGTCTCTAGCGACATTATCCTATCTGAAGATTGTCTTTAGATAACGTGAATATTTTATTTGGTATTGATGCATGCAGGCCTATATTGGAATTTATTAGACTACCATGTCGTGTTGTCTACATTAATCTATGCGGTTCCTGCCATCACGTTTAATGAGATACATAATGATGTTTCTATTAAAATAAATATTTTAATCGTTATTATACTGCTATTATTATAATTATTATAATTGGAGTAATATGTGCTCTTCTTCCATCGTAAATATTGCAGAGAGTCGCCTTTTGAGATTTGACTCGAACGCCCCGACGATAGGTCTATTGACCTCACTCTTGCACTATGTTACAGAGGCAGAAGGCGCGCCTACTAACAGTAACTAAAATATATTACCGAAAACAGGAGATTTTTATTAATTTTTAAATCAGATACCAAATTCTTTAATGTTTGAAGTTTCAAAACAAAATATAGTTTTTTTGTTAAAACATCGTTATTATATATTTTTTTCGAAGTTATATTTAAGTTAGTTTGACTCGAATTTCCTTTCATAAGAATGAGGGAAATTCGTGGGAAATTTACTTACTTGGGCTAAGAAGAAGAATAGAAAAATAGTTGGTAAAAATTTGTGTCTGTCATGCTTAACGTGCCTGTAATAACTTTTGCTTGTATCCTTATAGACTCATTGGTGATACAAGAACCCATTCTTTAGGTATATCATTGGGTAGATATTTTTTAAAGAAATAAAAATGGAATAAATCCGTATTTTTAAACGGTTTTATTTAGCTCGTGCTGCTTGTTTGTTGAGTCTAATTTACTTATTGAAATTTTGTACACATCTTTAATTCTAAAAACGTTACAAATTAATGAATTTAGTATCATTATAACACTATGATTGTGCCTGCCACAAAATTATGGATTATGTTCTTTTTCATATCTTCTTTAATAAGGGTATCGAATGAAAGGGCTTAAATAGTAAAATAATGTACATAGTGCGCGAAAAATTCAAATTCAATATGGTCGCCAACAAAATGGTGGATAAAGGGCAGGAAAGGAATAATGTATACTTTCAAATTTAATACAAATTCAATATGGTTGTATCGACAAAACTGTTGTAACTTAAAGAAATCTTTTTACTAACTTTATTAGTTGTAGTGTAATACTCATGCAAACGTTACAAATCATTGAGCCGTAGACTTTTAGACGATATTATACCCACTATTATAAATCTATTTATCTGATTATAAATCTTTTTATCTTTAGCCTGCAATGTGTGATCTCTTAACTTTATTAGTTTGATAACTGAACAACCTCGATGTTACATTGATAAATATACCATGAATAATGACCTTCGTATTAATAATATATACCATGAATAATGACGTTCGTATTAATAATATAATGGAAAGTTAATTTAAAGGTTCATTTTTAAAAATGTTTAACATCTTTATTTTTAAATACATAACGCTTAATTTTATTTAAAATTTAGTGATTCAATGTTTTGTATATTGTTTATTGTGTCCTAGTTCTCTGTAAATTGTTCAATGAATTAAAGTAAAGGGCCGGAAGTGCAGATGTCCAAACTTTTGTGCAGACTCAATGAGTTGTGGACAAATGGACGCCATGGCCATTAATTCAGATGCATGATAATAATACTGAACAGTTTTATTTTGATTTGTTTACATTTTAACATTTCACGCCATTGTTGTGATATCTGTTGTTACTGAAATATTGTTAAATCACTGTCGTGTTGTTAAACTTAATATTGATTTATTAAAATAAACTCTAACAAAGTGTATTTGTATCAAAGTTTTGTGTAAAAACTAAAACTGAAATAAGCTATATTAGTTTAAAAAAATATCTATGTATGTATTTTGATAGTTTGTAGATCTTTATCTCCAATAATGTGTATACGGAGATTTTTATACGTATGGTGACGGAGTAAGACCAAACCAGCGTTGGTTGAGGCGTAAGGTATGAACCTTAATACGTCCTATCATCGATTATGCTGACGTGTACTGCCTCGACCTGATTGCGAATCTGCTCAATAAACTGGGCCAACTTCTCAACAATGGCATTCGATTAGCTTTGTACCTATCCGAATTTCGGTATAAGCTTAATTGGTTACCGATTAAGCAAAAAAGAAGCTTGCGAACTCTTTCTTTACTATGCTCTATTTACTCTATTTTAAGCTCTCCTAAGGCATAATTAAAACATCACAATTTCTTTGCATCAATCATAACCGTAATCTTCGTTCCTCTAAAAATCTTCTTCACTGTACTTCTCACTCTTCTAATCTGGTACACTCTTCCTTTTATATCCAGGCTATTCTTATCTGGAATGTGGTACCATTAGAGATCAAAATTGGAGCTAGTTGTGATATTTTTAAAGTTATGGTCAAACGCCTATACCTAGATCTTTTAACAGAGTCAACTCATCAATGATGGCTCTCTTCTACTGTGTATAAAATTTATATGTATATATATATGTGTATTTATATGTGTATCATTTCGGCTCATATAGGTCCTACGGCTGGGCTCGAGCCTCCTGAATAAGAGGGCAATTGACCTCACTATACCACGCTGGCCAGACAAGTTGGTATAGGGTTTTATTTTGAGTTTTCCATCTCTTGCATAGATTGTCATATGCGTAATAGAAGGGGGTGGTGAATTGTATTCTTACTCCATCACCACACGAATAATATATATATTTGGATAATCAAATTTCACAAAAATTATTGCTTACATTGCATTGCACCTGCCTAAATTATTTCAGCTCCAGTCCAGGTCGACTGGAAGCGAATGCCAATGGCATTAAACCCGCCTTGTACCTTTTTAATGTGCAGAAGTTTAAATATATATAAGTAAATGTTATCTAAACATCATATCCCTTAGTCATCGTTTACGACACCAACAGACAAAACAGGGAAAAATTAATTCTTATTCTGTCACCCCACAGATAATGCCGTATTTAAATAAAAATAATTTGTATTTTTATTGATTGTTGATACACATATCAATGCATAAGATATCTAATGTCTATGGAATGTTCGATATTGTATTGATCATGTGTTTAATAACTGATCCAATCACCGATGGGTCAAACCGCTGCGGCCTGCGGTTGCGATGAATCGGGTTCAGCTATTTATAGATAACAAACACTTTGGAATGAGGTGAGAGCACAATTAATTGATCGTAAATTTGCGATTAAAATACTTATTTGCGCGAGCTAAAACAGTTGTTCGTTTCAAAGAAAATTCAATTTTAATAATGGTTAATTAAAGTACATAAGATAAGAGAAGGAAAACTCGAAATAAAACCCTATTCCAACATATCTGACCAGCATGGTATAGTAGGCCAAATTCTCTCCCATTGTGGAAGACGCCCAAGCCCAACAGTGGGACATATGTGGGCTGCGACGATGCTGAAAATAAATAATTGGATATTCCATGTGGTGACGGAGTAAGTATACAATTAACCACCCTCCTCTCTTGCTCTTGGATAGAGTAAAAGACGACTAAGGGATATATGAAGATAACATTGATGCAAAAGATGGAAAACTCGATACAAAACCCTATTCCAACACGTCTGACCAGCGAGGAATAATAGATCGATTTTCCTTCCATTTTAGAGGAGGTCTGATAGTCTGATAACTTTTAATTCTTTATGAACTTTATGAATTTCCTAATCAGGACGATACTTAACGCAGCCCACAAATGATTATTCTTAATTTGAGAATAATATGCTTTCCGTAAGGTGACGGAGTAAAAATACAATTTCATCATCATCATCATGTCAGCCTATCGCCGTCCAAGGACGTAGGCCTTCCTCATGTTATGCCACGTGCGGTCCTGTGCCGCCTGCATCCAACGACGCCCAGCAACATTCATCAGGTCGTCGGTCCACCTATTGGGAAGGCGTCCTACATTGCGTCGTCCGATACGTGGTCGCCACTCGAGAACCTTTCTTTCCCAGCGGTTGTCGGTTCTTCAAGCGATGTGGCTTGCCCATTGCCACTTCAGCATGCTAATTCTTCGTGCCATGTCGGTTACACTCGTTCTTTTGCGGATTTCCGTCTTTCGGATTCTATCTCGCATAGAAATCCCAAGCATAGTCCGTTCCATAGCATGCGGAGCGACTTTGAGCCTTGTTAAAAATACAATTTATCGTCTCCTATCTTACCCGTAGAAGTCGTAAAACACGTTTCAGGAATATGTCGACTATATTTGTGCAAATAAAAGTAAACTCAAAATAAAATCCAATGCCAATACTCAGATATAATTATTTAAATTGACCTACAAAATCACACTCGTCAGATGACGAGCGTAATTTTACAAAAATTATCTACTACCCAGGTAAATTTTCTCCCATTTGGAGGACGGTCGAGTCCAGCAGTGGAACGTACATACATATATGAGCTGAGTTGATGTTGAGGACGAATTATATATTCGTCATATTGCCCGTGACATAATAATTTATTTCTTAGTACAATTTGTATTTTCTTCAGTATCTTAAGTGAAGAAATGAATCAATTTTATTTAAACTTAACAGTAATTCAAAGCCGTTAATCGATCAGCTACTTCTTATATAAGTACGAAAAAAAGTAACATATTTTTTATTTTATATCAAATGAGCAGTAACTTCTTATGCGTACATACTCATTTTTTTTATTATTATGTAGTCTCATTTACATTCATCTATTGAAATGAAGCCAATTAAGCGAATCACTGACCCAATCATCATCGCAAATAGTATTTCTAAAATAGATAGCAGTAAATTATAATAAAGACTACTTATTATTTATATTATCACTGATTACTGACGTATTTTGCACGGGCAATAATTATATGTATCTTAGGAATAGTCTCAGAGTAGGGACTGAAGTGGTATATAATTTTAAACATAGACTAAAGGCCTGGGTATTATTAGGGGATGTAATATACAGATAACATCAATTCAAGAGAAGGAAACCTCGAAATAAAACTCTATGCCAGCACATCTGACCAGTGTGATATTGTAATTCAAATTCCCTGTCATAAAGGAGGAGGCCCGAGCCCAATAGTGGGAAATATACGGGCTAAAGAAAATTATTCTCTTTTAAACTCGTATTCTCATAATTGTGTCAATGTTCCATATCTGACCACAAGTATGAATAATCAGTACACCACATTCTACGAGTGCGAGTGAGAGAGGTCGCCTCTGGGATAACGAACGCGACCATATGCTAGACAGTTTGTAAGTTACGTCTAGAGTAGAATACCTAAGAGGGTACCCCCTCAGGGTATTCCGTCAGGCCGACCACTGAAGACAAGGAACTCTGCGCCGGTGGTCAGTCCAAGACGTTCTATCGGGTGGCTTATGGGGCCTCGGACGGAGCCGGGCGGCGGGTGTGTTGACCCTAACCCATCCCAAAAAAAAGAGTAGAATACTTCATAGTAGTATACTACGTGCTACTTGTAGCATATTACCTGTAGCATATCGGAAAGCGTTCAAGCGTTTCTGCTATACCTACTACAGCGATTAATATTAAGGCTCACATATAGGCCCCATCAAGCTCTCCAATACCCTGATGCTTTGCGGCTGCGCTTATCGTAGCTGCAAATCTTCATATTTATTAGCTAACTAGTCAAATTTGATTTCTGTCTCCGGCATCCTATCGGAGGGAAGTAGAATCAATCTCTTCCAACTGCTTCTGTTTAAATTTTCTAATTAAATTTATTGTGTAGACAATTAAAACATTTCCCGGGACTGCCTGAGGGTTAAACCTCGATGTCATCTAGATCAGTATTGTGGATCTTGGTTTACAGGAGTTATAATGGTGGCGATGTGTGGCGGGATTAGGCGCAAAAAAAAAGTAATTGCGAGTCGGAGTAGCGCACGATCATTTTTTTTTTTTTTTTTTTTTTTTTTTTTTTAAGACTACACCCTGCACTAAGGAAATAATCCTTGTATTGCGGGGGACTTTACAAACATTTAATTAACGGACACAACTTACATCCAGACTCAGAACAACAATTTGTGGATCGCACAAAGTGTTGTCCCGCGTGGGATTCGAACCCGCGACACTGGCGCTGTAGGTCGCTATCTTAACCACTACGCCATCTGTGCAGTCCTATCATCATTATCTATAAAAGGGCAAAAAATCGCGTTTTATTGTATAGGAGCCTCCCTTAAATATTTATTTTATTTTGTTTTTGGTATTTGTTGTTATAGCGCCAACAGAAATACATAATTTGTACAAATTTCAACTGTCTAGGTATCCCGGCTCTTGAGATCCAGCCTGGTGACAGACATACGGATGGACAGACAGCGAAGTCTTAGTAATAGGGTCTCGTTTTACCCTTTGAGTACGGAACCCTAATTAACAAAGACTCAAAAAAATCAGAAATGATTTATAATTTATATATATTCGAAAATTAGACATATAACAATAATTCATTGTAATATCGTTTGATAGTCCATCTCAAAGGAGCCGAGCGCTTACATTGTGTGATAGAATGACCACCCAGAGCTTGCGAATTTACCTATTTGCAGTTAAAATCGCGCTTAAGGAATTATTATACTGTAATTATTGCTTCCTTAACTAGATTATTATACATTCTAGTAACTTTTGTGAAAACTCACGAATCTCACTCTGAATTTGAACAGGACGACGCGTCGGCGGCGGAGTTTCAGCATCGGAAGTATTTTTTGACCCGCTTCGCCGCTCTTTTCTCCAAGATGACTGCTTGGCAGTAGCCAACGATAGTATCCCCATTTGGGACTCGGTCAAGCATCGTTTTAGCAATAGGCGGCAGCGTCAGGTCGATATCGATGATTGTGACGTGTTCTCGGTGCTGTTCTACATCTTGTCTTCAAGTTCCACGTGGGAGTTCCGAACAATAGGCGCGATCCCTCCATCAGACGAGCGTTGTACTGTCTCCTGAGGCATAATGTCTGGTATTCTAGGACCAATGTTCTTCTACTTATTGTTGACATCAGTATTTCAATACAATGCTTAATCCATGGTATTTAAAATTGAGCCATTATTATACATCCTTACTAATATTATAAGTGCGAAAGTAAGTTTGTTTGTTTGTTACGCTTTCACGCTTAAACCACCGAACCTATTTCAAAAATTTTTCACTAATGGAAAGCTATAATATCAGGGAGTAACATAGGCTAAATTTTATCCCGGTATTCTTGCGGGTACGGGGATTACACAGGTAAGACGACTAAAACCGAAGGGAAGCAAGGGCGGGTTGCTGGTAGATAAATAAATGCAGGCGATAAAAAGTTTATCAGGTCATCTAGTAAATGAATTAAAATATAGTAGCGTTATGTGAATTGCAAATTATTTGCCTTGGTCTCTTTGTACAAACTCCGACCGTAGTACTACAGATGGCATTGACCTAATTACAAATTAGAAAAGTGCGGCAAAATATTATTTCTTAAATTAATGATGAATCAGTGTCTCTTCACTCATTTACCTGACCATAGAGGGAATAAAAAAGACTATTGCTGGTATAAATTTCAGTAAATTGAATTAAAATAGCTTTAGATTAGGTAATAGAAGGTTAATTTTCAAAAGTACGGATAGGAACTATCAACGAATGGTACCGTACCCTATTATATCGTTATCATCACCTCAGTCTACACAAGTCCCAATATGGGGCTCGAGGCCTCAACCGTTATAGAAAGAAAATTGACTTACTATATCACGTTGTTCAGACGTATTGGCACTTACGCCGAGTTTTCTTTCTTTTGCATAGATTTTATGTGCTTATTACACACCTTAGTCGCATTTTATCATGACCACAAGCATAAGAGGAGACCCTGTTATATAGTTTTAAAAATTATTTATCTATCGTTATCTATCATCTTCACCGTATAAAGAGTAAATAAAAAAATATATACATATTAAGACAAGAAGTTAGATTGATACAAAAGAAGAATATTCAAACTAGTACATAAAAAAGGGAGTGGGCTACGGTCAGTGCATCCGTCACCCGCCTCCGTCCGGGGCGACAGAAGGATGGTGTGCGGCCCTGTAACCCACCCGCGACACGTTGATTTCGTCGTTGGGCCGACCACCGGTGCAGGGTGATTTGTCGTCAGTGGTTGGCCTGACGGAATACCCCTTGAGGAGTACCCTCTCCTCGACTGAGGTCCCCCCGCTCGGGGACGTCAGTCGTCGTCGCGCGGTTGGCCTCTCGGCAGATGACGGACTCTCTCCCCGGTCCAGTCACCCGCGGCGTCGACTAAAACTATTACACACCTAAATAACATTTCAATAGGACATTTTATCCTAAAATGAAGTTAACGTTTTAGGCACACCAATTATAGGATGATTGGCTACCGAAAAGCGATTAATTTACTGCATCTAATTATAATGATTGTCCATTTATTTACGATGCGGCATAATCAAAGAACGCGATAAGATAACCATTTCAAATGTACCTAATAAATCCATTTGTATAAGTAAGATAACATTGAGAACTATGGCATATGGTTCAACAGTTTCTCACCAGAATGCGCTTATCAAAGAATTTGCATTGATTTTATACTTAACGGCATTCATCACGATCGTCAAACTTATCAAAGAAAAGATCTTAAACATAATTACTATTGTTTGTTTGATTATTACAATGCGATTGCTTTCTAGGTTATAAGTTAGTTTTTTTATGTAAATAAACAGGCTTAGAAACTATTTTTAATTAAAAATATAAACCGCGAAAATATCAAAATACTAAAAGCAAAAAATCATATAACTTCCTAACTTTCTTTGTTGGTAAGCTATGATCTGGACATCGCCCGCCCAATCAGCCGGGGCGACTGATGGGCGGTGTGCAGCCCCATAACCTACCGTATTCCCTCCCCATCGACATTGGGCGACCACTGGTACCGATGCCTTGACATCCGTAGCCGGCCTGGTGGGTTACCCTTTCGGGTATCGTTGTCGGGTGTATTGCCCTCACGCGGTCGGCCTCCTCCTACCTAAACCTATAAATAAATTTATTTTTGGAATTCCTCTATGAAGTTTAAGTCTTAAAGATGTATATTTTATTTATAATTTTATGATATAAAAAACATAATATTTGCCTATAAAATTTGACTATTGCTTTCGGATTCTATGGATTTCTATCATCAGATCCGGATTTCGTAACAACGGGAAAACTTTTTTGGATGAAAATCAGTCCATAATTGACAAAAATATCGGTGACTGTACATAAAAAATATATCTAGTAATAATCTACATCCCACAAAAACCTCCTCTAAAACCTCCTTTAAAAAACATAGAACCTCCTTTTTTTAAGTCGTTTAAAAATAATCATTATGCTTGTTATTTTACAGACTTTTATATACACATTATAATACACATAGTATTATATGTATAAGACCCAAGTTTATAATCTTAATCGAGTCATTAAGACAGTATAAAAATATTGTATTGTCCTTATATGAAATACTATCTTTTGTCATGTGGTGACGGAGCAACAGTTAGTTGTATAACTCATCATCTAAGTTACCACCAAAGTATATGCGCCTGTCATCTGTATAAGAGAAGCAAATGTCGAAAGAAAACCCTGTGCTAACCCTTCTGACTAACGTGCTACAGTTGGTCGATTGCTCTCCTATTGAGAAGAAGGCTCGAACTTACTGGTGGGCCGTATGATGTTGAGACGATAATGATAATGATGGGTTATAAGCCTTGAATTCGTTAAAAGGACGTTAAAAAAAATCCTTTTATAGATACAGACAAAACTATTAAAATACACTTAGACAAAAACATAAATAAAATAAATTAATTACTTATATGTTTAAGTATATATTCAAATTTTATTTGTTAAACTTTCTAATCTTTGATAAAATTTACATAAACATTTATATACTTTCGTATTTATAATTAAAAAGATTATTTAGAGATATTGAAAACATAGACCTAAGAGAATAAACACAATAACAAATCTCAGACATTCCAGTAAATATCTGTATGATCTGAATTATATCTCAAAATATATGCACGTTTTCTTTGTCAACCGAGATGTGTAATCGACGGAGGTCGTAAAGTATTGTTTTAAAATATATCTAAGCTTTTCTTAGAACAGACAATGAACATTGTGCACGACCGCCCCGAGCGGAGCATAACAATAAGACGTGCCCTTAACTTTCACAGGAGATATTCTCTCTAAAGATACATATATTTAACTCTCATCAAGTTGTGTCTGTTTGTTAATCTGTTATATCCTCACTCAGAAACTATTATTAACCGATTTTCATAAAATTTTTCGCACTAATACGAAAGTCATACTTTTGTATAAATACGAAAACTTACAAAAGTTATATAGTACCTTTAAACTTTTTAGGATGATCAAAAATTTGGTTCTTCTATCTTATATTTTTATTATTACAATTTTTTTTTGAAAAGTTGACGTCAGAAAGAAAGCAAGTGCCACGAAAAATATTTTTGGTATTGAAAAAAAATACCCTTCTCCTATGGTAACATTTTTGTGTTAACTAACTACTAGTAGTCAGTTAACTAATTAGTAGCAAATCAATTGCCCGTGTGGCGACGGGTTAAGAATACATTTGTCGCCCTCCCCCCTCGAAAAAATCGACTGAGGGTTCACCAGTAGAGTGGGCAGTAGCTCTCTCCTGGGGAATATATATAACATCTTACTGCAATCGCCAACCCGCCTGCCAAGCGTGGCGATTACGGCATTATCCCCTTATAAGTAATCTCTGCAAAACGTAGTTTTAAAAATATGGGTATACTCTCAATTTATAGTCAGTTTATTGTAATTTATTTTATTATACTATCTTAATTTTTTAACTACATAGAATAATTTTAATTCATAACGGACAAATCGAACGCGAATCCAGTTGCGTTTTCGTATCATGTAAAGCGCGGCTACTCGCGCTTTACATGATACGAAAATTGTTGAGAGCCTATGTACTAAGTTTAAAAGTGATGCACCCTTATAAAATTATTAATATCAGGTTGACCGAGCTTCGCTCGGTATATTTTGTTGTATTTTTGGCGAATTTATTTAGATATATATTAATAAAAAATAAAAATTAAATAAAGAAAAATATATAAAAAATTACAAAAAGAGAATAATCATAACACCGAGATTCGATCCGACGCTGTTTGAATGTCAAAATAAAAAGTGAACTAGGTCACTTCCCAACTGAGCTACCGTAACTCTGGACGTTTACAACGAAAATTTTAATTCATATTCTTTGAAAATTTAATGTCATTGTATTGTTTTACTAAACACACCGACAAAAGAACATTTTCTATAAATAAAACCTAGCTAGATCGACTTTTGGACCCGAAACCTCTAGTATGCCAAGTTTCATCAAAATCGTTGGTGCCGTTTCTGAGATCCTGAATATATACATATATACAAGAATTGCTCGTTTAAAGATATAAGTAAAATTATTATTATCATGTTATGCTAGTCTGTCATGTTACTCAAACACATTCGATAAAGCTGTCGTAAGGTAGCGAGATTCATAACCGGGTCAAGTATAGCTACGACTTATAGCTGCTATGGGCTGATAACAACCATAAAAATGGAACTATCCTTTTAAGGGACAAGTATCATCATTTTAGCTCACGTCCCACTTGTGGGCTCGAACTTCTTCCACTATCGGAGGAAATTTACCTAAAATACCAGGCTGGTTAAATAGATTGGTGTAGGGTTTTATTTTGCGCCTGATGCCGCCCTAGCAGAGGCTGCGGCTGATGGGACCGGGGATTTAGTCCGGCACCCGCGGAGAAGTTACCCTCGCGACGGCGATCGGCGTTCCGGGAAGGGAAGGGGAGGGTACTCCCTTGGGGTATTCCGTCGGGCCAACTATTGAAGTCAAAGAACTCTGCACCGATGGTCGGCCCAACGAAGAAGGCGACGTGCTACATGGGTGGGTTACGGGGCCGCGCGCCGCCTCTCTGTCGCTCCGGACGGAGCCGGGCGTAGGGTTTTATTTCGAATTTTCTTTCTCTTATATAAATGCCACATGCATACTATATCACTTAATTGTCTTTTACGACACCCACGGGTAAGAGAGGGGGTGGCGAATTGTGTTCTTACTCCGTCACCACATGGAACTAGTATACCAACTATAAATTACATGATAAAAGTGAGGAAAAATTCAAATGCCTAGGCAAAATGAAATAAACCAAATACATATTTCATTTTGTATAGATATTTACATGGTTCCTTTTAGGGCATACAATAACGTGAAGTTATAAAAAAAACTTAATTTAATTCGAAATGGATATTGCAAAAAATAATTTACGAGTATAATGCCAGTTTTGTTTTCTGCCGATATGCCATTCAACTTGTAGTAGATATTATAATTTATACGCAATCACTTTTAGTGATAAAATTTAAAATGGTATCGGCGCCTAGTGATACTTGTATTTTAATAGATTAACGGACTATGGCATAATTAAGCCATGAATTAGATAAATAGTTATAATGTTTACGATCACTTTGGGATATTTAAGTTTTCAATCTATATTGATAATTCTATATTAAGACAATAAAAATAAAAACTTTATAGATTTTCTTGCTCGATTTGCATAAAAATGGCAACTTTATGCTTTGCATATATTTTTAGATTTTTCCGTCATCAGTCATCTTGTCAGCTCATGTACATCCCACTGTTGAGCTCGAGCGTCCTTCCCAGTAAGAGGAAAATTAACAGTCTATACCACGCTGGTCAGACGAGTTGATATAAGGTTTAATTCGAGTTTACCTTCTCTTGCGTAGATGTTATTCTTATATTTCTTCTGTACGTGTATGTCACTGAAGTCCACCTAAACGACTGGACCGATGGTGATGAAATTTTGGGGACTAGAGAATGTTTAAATTCTCAATTGGACCCGGTAGGTGGCGCTGTTGTCGATTTCAAGGAGAAATTCTTTTACTACTTTTTTCTTTTAAGCTTTGATCAGGACAACGTCTGTTGGGTCAGCTAGTCTTTATATATATGTATATATATTTCTGGTGTACGTGTGTATGTTATTGATCTCCTGAACGGCTGGACCGATGTTGATGAAATTTTTTGTGTGTTCAAGGAGACTCGAGGATGGTTAGATTCACAATTGGACCCGGTAGGTGGCGCTTCTGTCGCTTTCAAGAAGAATTCCTTTTATTTTATTTGAACAGAACAACGTCTGTTGGGTGAACTAGTAAGTATGTATTTAAAATTTAGCGTCGGGAATTGGGACGCGGTCGCGGCTTTCTGCGAGACAGTGATCTTGCAGAAGGAGGCGGTGGATCGCCTGCGCGAGGAGCGCAGCCACGATGAGGAGATCCGCCGCCGGCGACTGGGGCGACGTAGGCCCGACTACCTGCGCCTCATGCCGCCCTAGCCGAGGCTGCGGGTGACGTGACCGGGGATTAGTCCGTCACCCGCCGAGAGGCCGACCGCGTGAGGAAAGACCGACGTCCTCCCCGAGGGGGGGACGTCGATCGATGGGAGGGTACCCCAAGTAGGGGGTATTCCGTCGGACCGACCACTGATGACAAGTAACACTGCTCCGGTGGTCAGCCTAACGACGAAGGCGACGTGGTGTTCAGGTGGGTTGCGGGAGTTCCGTGCTTAAGCTCCTCTGTCGCTCCGGACGGAGTGGTGCGGAGGCGCGCCGACCGCAGCCCAACCCAAAAAAAAAAAAATGTATATAAAATTTCATAGTCGTCTTTCTGTCCCAAGGGTAGGATAGGGTGATGAATTATATCCTTACTCCGTCATCACACGGAAAGAATAGCACATATCGTAATTCATCATTTCAACTCATATACGTCTCACTGCTGGGCTCGAGTCTCCTCCTAGATAGAAGTAAAATTGACTTACGCATCACGTCGATCAGACGGGTTGGTATTTGAAAGAAAGAAAGAAAGAAAAATGATTTATTACTCCTTTACGGGAGGGAAACATCACAAAAGCTCAAACAGTGAGTACAATATAGATAAAACAATAAATAATAATAAAAAACACACAAAAAGAAATTGATATCAACACTGGTATTCCCTTCGCAAAAGAGAAAAACGATCGCTGCTCAGCATAATGTTGAGGCATCTCCTGTAAGAGAGATACCGCAACGCTGTTATTCTGCAGCGTCCTGCGACGTCTGTCAGCAATATATATGTAGCGGCTGAATACAAATTACAGCTGCTTTTGAAATTCTGCTATTTCGAGTTTTTCTTCTCTTTCATACATATTATAGGTGTTTTTTTTTTTTTTTTTTTGTGGTTTGGCTGCGGTCGGCGCGCCTCCTCACCACTCCGTCCGGGGCGACAGAAGGGCTTTAAGCACGCAACTCCCGCAACCCACCCGAAAACCACCTCGCCTTCGTCATTGGGCCGACCACCGGAGCAGGTTTACTTTGTCGTCAGTGGTCGGTCCGACGGAACACCCCCTACGTGGGGTACCCTCCCATCGACCGACGTCCCCCCCCCTCGGGGAGGACGTCGGTCTTTCCTCACGCGGTCGGCCTCTCGGTGGGTGACGGACTAATCCCCGGTCACGTCACCCGCGGCCTCAGCTAGGGCGGCATGAGGCGCAGGTAGTTGCGCCTGCGCCGCCCCAGTCACCGGCGGCGGATCTCCTCATCGAGGCTGCGCTCCACGCGCAGACGATCCGCCGCCTCCTTCTGCGAGATCACTGTCTCGCAGAAGGCTGCGACCGCGTCCCAATTCCCGACGCTGTCGACCATCGCCCTAGCGATGGCCGGCAGCGTCAGGTCGGCACCGATGATTGCGACGAGTTCACGGCGCTGCACTGCCCAAGCCGCGCAGGCCTCGAGCGTGTGGCGCGCCGTGTCCTCGTCGCAATCGCAGTGGTGGCAGGACGGTGTACTCTCCCTCCTTACGACCTTGTGCAGGTATTTGGCGAAGCTCCCGTGCCCCGACAACACCTGCACTAGTCGGAAGGAGAGCACCCCATGCCGCCTTTCCAACCACTGCATCAGCACCGGCCGGAAGGCCTCCACGGTTCGCACCCCGAACCGAGGCCACTCCAGCCGGACTGCCCAACGGGCAATGACGTCTCGGCGGACATATTATAGGTGTACGGTGCAACCGCACATTGTATATTTGCGTGATCAGCAATACTGCATTATATAAAGTCACCCTAATTTACTTTACGAGCAGGCTTATCGACTTACAACCATCATATCAGCGTTATTTCAATAGTTTAGCGGTTCGAATATACGGTTAAGTGACAACTTATCGTCCCGTTAATTCATCAACATATAGCAAAACAAAGGGTTGTATGTGCTTGTTACATATACCTTAGTCGTTTTGTAACAATACCTACATGCATAGAATACAGAATGCTGTTATATTAGTTATTAATATCCGTGTGGTGACGGAGTAAGAATACAATTCACCACTCCCTATCTTGTCCGTGGATGGCGTAAAAGACGATTAAGGTATATAATACGCATATAACATCTATGCAAGAGAAGGAAAACTCGAAATAAAACCTGTCTGACGAATATGGTATAGTAAAGCCAATTTCCCTCCTATTCTGGAGGAGGTTTGATCCCAATAGCCTACTATATGAGGTGAAATGATGATGATGATGATGATAGCTAGGTATTATTCAGTAATTATCTCACATTTCTGTATCATTCACGTAGGCTTTTTAATCTCTATAACTGCCGTGTTCTCCATATTCGTTGTATTAAAATCACGGCTACAATGATTATAAGGCTTTCTCTGTAATTCGATTGACAAGAACATCGTCATACAAGCTATTAGTTGTACAACGATTACATAGTTGGTCATCGTTTATCTCATCTATAATCAAGTCACAGAAGTTCTATTATTCTGTCAATCCAGGTTTCCGTGCAACCATGTCTAACAATCGTTAAGAACTGTCAGAAGCCTGAGAAATTTTATCAACAAGTCTAACGTTTGATGCTGATTTTCTATAAAGGTTACGCTTAAGGTTAGGTGGAAGTTAACGTGTGAATACTAAAGCAGGTATAAATGAAGATTCATTTCGATACTTAGAAAAGGTGAGTTAATTATAGCTATTTATTCCGTGTGGTGACGAAATAAGAATACAATTCACTACTCCCTATCTTGCCCGTGAATGTCGTAAAAGACGACTAAGAGATATAGTATGCAGATAAGGTTTATGCAAGAGAAAGAAAACCGGAAATGAAACCCTATACCAACATATCTGACCAGCATGGTATAGTAGGTTAATTTCCCTCCTATTGAGGAGGAGACTCAAACGTAGTAGTGGGACGTTTAGGAGCTGAGATTTTAAATTGTGTCAGTATATTATACTATTTTATACTGAAATTGTCTTCCACAATAACTTCATGTTATGGTTTGTACTAATGGCAATTAATGAGTCAACGAAAGGTATTATGCAAAAGGACAAATGCGAGACCAAAGTAGTACCTTCTCTTATGTAGATAAGTCAATAACTTCTTTTGGGCGAGCTATGGTGTAAACGTACATCGTCCGTTCTAATACCTTTCTATATCATATTCTACTTTGTAATAAATATCATAATTCTTTTAATTAAGCTATTGTATACGATATAGCATAAATAAAAGAAACAAATTATTTAATAAAGGCACATAATAACATAAATGATTTAATACTGAATATTAAGGTATTCATTTTTTTATTTTCAAGTACGATTAGCTTAGAATAATAACGTATAGAAGGTAAGTTCACGCACAAAAAGTGAAGTATTTCAATTGGAGCCTAATGGAGCTTACGCCGGAACCGTTCCGTAATGTACAAGTCACTTACTGCATGTACGTATGCAACTCTTAAAAAATAAATGGGTAATTATGACGGTTTGTGCATTCAAATGGTGTCATAACACATTTGAAAAACTTAAGAAGGTTTTTAACATTACTTTTAAAAGTATTTCGACGATTTATGTTAATAAAAACAATATTTGATTTCATAATTACTATAGTGGTGTGCGTATGTACGTGTGTAATCGTCTGCGCGCATGTAATATTTTTAGATTCAAGTTTCGAACTTTCGAAGTATCGACACTATCCCTCTATAAGTTATTATTCTGAGACGATTAGTTTGTTTTTTGGAAAACCTTAGTAATTTTTAAATTCAATAAAGGAGGTAGAGGTACATTCCAAAAACGAAAATCTTAATCTACATCTCTTAATCTTCTTTTATGATACCCACGGCCAAGGGAAGGGGTGGCGAATTGTATTCTAACTTCATCACTAGACAGATAACGACAATAGCACACTGTAAGATTTACAGAATGCTAGTGATTAATCACTTGAATAGAGTACATGATTAATATAAATTCAAGGTTACTGTAACATTCTATAAAAGTCATAATACAAACATTATTTTATGGCTCTATTTTTGGACTCTGGTCATTGAATTGTAAGTTTACGATGTAAATGAATGAACTGTCAACACGTTTACTAGTTGCTCCTAACTAGTAGGACAATAGCTGTCGACGTCATTTCATACACTGTATACAGTAAAAGAATAAAAGTGGAATAGAGTTGCTATAGATCTATTATTATTATGAGTTCACAAATTTAAAAAATATTTTTATTGGCTTAAGAAACGATAATATTGTTATATTCATTTGTTAAGTCACTAAGAAAGATTTTTTGTTAGGGTTCTTTTTAAACATTTCATATAGTAAAAAGGTAAAAGTGGGATGGAGTTGCTTAAGTCCTACTATTATTGTGAGTATAAAAATATTTCTTATTGATTTAAGAAACGGTAATATAATTAATAGATTATTCATTATTAAAAAATAACTGCTTTAAGTAAGTTATTCGCATTATAACAATTGTTATCCACTGAAGTCAAGGAACTCTGCACCGGTGGTCGGCCCAATGACGAAGGCGACGTGCTATATGGGTGGGTGGTATTATGGGTGTGCGTGCTTACGCCCCTCTGTCACCCGGGACGGAGTCGGGCGAGGAGTGCGCCAACCGTAACCCACCCCCCCAAAAAAAAATTATATCAATTATTATACAAGTCATTTCGATTTCGTAATAATAAATTCATGGTACTTCGTCATATCTCATACACGTCCCACAACTGAGCTTGGACCTCCCCCACAAAGATAGCGAAATCATTTTTACTGTGTATATTACCTACTAGATTAAATTGCCGCCCACATTGGAGGAGGCTCGAGCCCAATAATGGAACGTATATGAGCTGAGATGATAATGTAGTATTTATTTCTTTCCTCGGGAATTAAAAAAAACCTTCCCGTTTTATGAGAAATTGAAGGAAAAGAGCCTAGTCACGACATTGGGATTAGTGACACCAAAAAATAGGTATCATCATCATGGTCATCATCTCAGCCCTTACACGCCCCACTATTGGGCTCGGGCCTCCTTCCTCCACGCTGGTCAGACGAGTTGGTATAGAGTTTTGTTTTGAGTTTTCCTTCTCTCGCATAGATAATACATGCATAATTATGTGTAAAATAGGTATGAATGATATATTAAAAATAATGCATAATTAAAACGTCTCCATTTATTTTTGTTCTCATCGACCATATCTATGCTGGCGCTTCAGGGCATCATAGAGCGGTTCTTCAGATGCAGTTAGCAACTTTCGCGACACATCATCATGACATGGCATGTTAACCGTTCTCTAGATAACCGACTGCTTCTAATACTTCTATATCGTGTGTAATTTATGACATCTAGATACTCAAGTATTTGGGAATAATGAAAATAATTTTCGTCTTCATCTCAACTTATATACGTCCCGCTGTTAGGCTCGAGCCTCCTCCATAATAGGACCACTGACCAATATACCACGCTCTTCAGACGGATTGGTATAGAATTTTATTTCGAGTTCTCCTTTTCTTGATGTGATATGCATATTTAATTCCTTAGTCGTCTTTTACGACACCCAGGGGCAAGAGGATGGTGTATTGTATTCTTACTCTGTCGCCACGCTGATATTAAAATACTTCTTTTTTTCATAAATATACAATTAACGGACACGAATTTCATCTATACTCAGAATAATCATATGGATCGCATAAAGAATTGTCCCGCGTGGGGATCGAACCCACTACACCCAGCACGAGAGGTCGTTACTTAGACCAATCTATGCAATAATATTGTGAACTTTAAAAATATTTTTTTTATAAAACAAGCTTTTATTTAAGTGTTCTTAAATGGAGAAAAAGTGCTTGTGTGACTATGCAAACGAGTCCAAACTCGACAGTTTTATCTTGTTTAGTTTAGTAGTTCCTATGGCCACCTTCCGACGCCGTCTTGAGACCAGCATCATGGTACCATATTATTGCATTGTCACCGAAGTTACGTAAGTAAACCAAATATCAACTTAATGTAACGACAGCAAATTGTTCTAATTTAACTCGCAAGATTTGTCCCATACTAACATACTAACAGGGCAAGTTAAATAAAAGCTTTTAAAAAATACTTCTTATCAACTATATTGCAGAAACAAGGAAAATATTTTTATTAGGAAATTATATTTATTTGTAAAATAAAAAAGAGTTTCTTTTTATTTTAAATAAATTCTTACGACTATTTTTATCTAAAATAATATAAAATATTCCATTAATATGCAAAAAATCCAATCTTTATCAAATTCATTATGTACATTCTTGCCTGAGTACGTATCCACTTTAAGTTTTTTAATTATAATGTCGCAGCATGTACATAGATGACAAGCTACCTACTCGTTAGTCGTTAGAGCACATCATTAAACAGACATTTATGGCGTCCATCTATCGTTGATACAGTAACAATACGTATTTACAACGTAAAACAAAAAGGTTAAATGATACAAAAGTCTATAAATTCAATAGAATTGACCTACTTTTAAGTCTTTCCCCTCCTTTGTCTTCTAGATATAACAAAGGAACATGTCAATTTGCGAACCTCTCTCATCAGAAACATTTATTCATTTTAATTGACAATGACATGATGTTTACAATTAGTTTAGATTTTTAATTTATTATTTACGTATAATTAAATCGGGTGGCAAAATAATATTTTATAAGTATTCCTTGTAGTGTTCGAATATAATTCACCAATCTCTATCTAGTCCGTGGATTTCATAAAAATGACTAAGAGACATAATAAGCACATAAAAGGGTTTTATTTCCAATTTTTCTTCTCTTGCTATATGTAAAATAAGAAAATTTGTAATAAAACCCTCTGCCAACCCGATTGACTAACGTGGTATAGATTTCTATCCCATTGTGGGATAGGCTAGAGATTGCTGGAGTGCGCGCGCATCAGAAAAATTTACTGAACATAAAATACGACTGTTACATCTCTGTTAACAGATACATGATTTTCTATAATAAAAATAAATATCATATCAGTTTCATCCCAAAAATAACGTCAGCTTACCACTGATATTAATACTCTTAATAATCAACCACGAATCATAGCTAATGGTTATATTTAGCGATGGAAAAACACTAATAAGGTGTTATAGAATTCGGTAACGAATGTGATAGATGATATTGTTTAGTGTACGATTACCCGACCCTGGCGAGCGTGAGAAATAACACGTCTTTGGGCGCAAGCTCGTGTTACGACCCACTAGTATTAGAATTGGTGGGCTCATTACTGCTTTATTATATTTATAGTCTCATCTATTCACTGCTAAAACGTTAGTTTCATACACATACAAATATTACATGAAGTAATTTTCAGTTTCTGTTAAAAGGTTACTAATCTATTCTCGATGACCAAGCTAAAGCTTGAAATTTTAAGGATTAGCTGTTAAGAAGAAATTAGCAGAGCATATTAACATCGCCTTTTTATCCAATGCACTGGATCAATGCACAGTGATGAGTTTAATTTTCAGATCTTGGATATTCAGCATGAAATCAATTTTTAGATATTTCCAATTTGTGTTTTTATTACTTGGATATACTGAGTATTAAAATTAAGAACAAATAATTTCAATTTACCATTGTTAAACATTGTTATGATGCTGTGTAGTAGCTATAAATATAATATCTATTCAAGAGAAGGAAAACATCATAAAACCCTACACCATCCTACCTGAGCAGCGTGGTATAAGTCAATTTCCCTCCTATTACAAAGGAGACTTGAACCCAATAATGGGATGTATACGAGCTGAGACGATGATGGAAAACATGACACGATTAAAGATACTCTTCTTTTTCGAAGTCAATTAAAATAGGCCACTTTTATACCAACCTTTCTGACCAGCCTGGTAAGAGTAAGAGATCAATTTCCATTCTATTATGGAGTAGGCTCCAACTCAATATTGGGCCGTATATGAGCTTAAATGACGATAATACATACAAAATCTTCCAAGGATTTAAAATACTGTTCATTTTCGATGAAAAAAGGATGCAATTGTAGGTTGCAAGAGGAACCCAATATTAGTCCAAATAGAAACTTCACTAGGCAGTACCGTCCTTCACGTGTCGAGTGACAATCAATTATTGTGAATAAAGTCGAGTGTAAACATTTCGGCATTTACGGATTGTTTTACTACGTATTAATCTACATTAAATTAGTGACACAGTGACCACGTAGCCCATGGCGACATCGTAGACCACGATATTTTGTTGACATTGGTAATGGAATCAAATTCTTTACAATGCTCGTGAACGCGTATAACCCAATAAGTAAAGCTTAGTTGATTTAAAGCTATATGTCTTCATCATCATAGCTCACATACGTTCTACTGCTGGGCTCGAGCATCCGCCACAATGGGAGAGAAATTGACCTACTATACCACGCTAGTCAGAGGGGTAGTATAGGATTTTATTTCAAATTTTTCTTTTCTTGCATAGATATTATCTGCAATAAGATGCCAGATTCGAATCCCAAGGTAAGGCATATGATTGAGTTTATTTAGGACAATTTTCTTTTCTTATGAAATAATCAAATGATTGAATTGTTTGACATTGACACTCTCGTAGTTAGCGTCCACGTTTTCAATTACAAATGAGTTTCATAATGTAGCAACGGACAAATATTCATACTACATCATCGTAATACTGATCTTATCCCAATTAATTGGTATCGTCTCAATATGTACTGTTCTTTCATAGTACGTATTCCAAAAGGTATTGGCAACAGCTTTATGACCGACCATTCCTGACTTCAACTCTCCTTGGAAATATAATTATTATTTCTCTCTTCCCTCCATAGTGGTTGAAGGGAGTGATGGCTGCTCTAGTACTACTCGTGACCGGGTGCCGCTTGTGGGATCTGGTCCAGCCATAACCGTTTGAATTATATTAAGTATTTTGCGTTTCGAAGGGCATCACACTGGAGCTAGTTCTTACAAAACATGTACACAATTGTATATCTAGTAAGAAGAAAAAAAAATTAAAAATAATAGACAAGCCCGCTGAGTTTCTTGCCGGATCTTCTCAGTAGCGGTCGCGTTCCGATCCGGTGGTAGCATATTTTTTTTGGAAATTGTAAACCTGACAATATGTAAGTGCCCTCTCGGGGTTATGCATAAGAAATTATTTGAATTTGAATTGACCAGACGGCACCATATGGAGTAAACCCAGGTTCATATAAAGCTCTCAATTCTTTTTTTATTATATTTGTAAAAGTATATTACTTGCTTTTATTAAACTGCAGAGTGACAGTGGTCAGAGTAAATTATCAGTTAATTTTTTTCAATCATTTTTTTAAATGTCATTCCTTGCCGCCGTAGACAAGGATCGGGTTCGGTGCACACCGTCCCATCCGACGCCTTGGATGGATCAGGCGGGGTATGATAAAAGAAAACATCAGAAATCATAATGAAATATTAACTTTTGAAGATCAATCAAAACCGTATTATTAAAAAAAAAACACTTTTTTGGATTTTAGTTTTTCTACGATGTCTTTAAAGTAAACGAACCAATTTCAATGCGGTTTGCGGCGATTGAGTTTTTTGAAAAAAATCTCGATTTGATCCGAGTTATGTGTTCGTCTGTTTTTAACTCTTTTCTACGTTTTCGGTATCTCACGAACGAATTAACCGATTTTTTATCAATTTGTCGCTACAAAAGTCGTTCATTGAGTATAAGAGCTGATAGTTTCCAAGCAAATATTCAGAAATTGGCAATTTTGAGGGTTTTAAAAACCTTCTAATCTAAGTTTAGCAAAGCCACATAAGATGCCGCAAACGTCGTTGTAATCGGACGCTCTATTACAGAGTTATAAAACATTTACATCCATCCTCACATACACACACACACATATTTATAATACAGATAGACGGACATCATCGTGGAAATAGTAAAAATAACTTTCTAAGACCTCGAAACATCGAGATGTCACATCGATTTTCGAAAATCGAGATGGAAACAATAACTTCCTTGATTTTTATAGCGGGAAGTTAAAAAATTAAGAGTGCGTGAGTCCTCATGTGGGGCTTAAATAATCTGGCAATGTGTGTGTGATAGGCCATGATAGGCATCACAGATCATCACACAAGCACATTGCCAACAAGTTTATATTTAACGATGTTTATTATCAGTACATCTATCGCATCATATAAATATTTAATCTTATATTGAATGACTACCGTTGAAAGTGGAACTCTCCCACGCTAGTCAATAATGACAGATATGTTTTCATCCAATGGTGTTTCCTGTCACCTTGGCCGGATTATTTATCCAAGTATTTATGGGCCACGTTGCGTTTTCCGGCCTGCGGTCACACTAAACTTTCATTGCTTGTTACAATCAGATTTCTACAACGAATGTTCTTACCACAAATACCTTTACGATGCTACGTCGACTCATGTAGAAGCTATAAAAGAAAAAATGTTTTATTTTATCTACTAAATTAAATAATAGTTAGGCATTTTACAAAAAAATATTCATCATTCAGTCTATCGTCATCAACTGCTGGACGTAGGCCTCCCTCATGATGATACAACGCGCGATTCTGTGCCGCCAGCATCCAACTACATCCAGCAACTTTCATTAGCTCGTTGGTCCACCTAGTTCGTCCGTAATGCGTCGTCCGATACGTGGTCGCCACTGAAGAATATTTCCTTCCCCAGCGGTTGTCGGTTCGTCGAACGATGTGACCCGCCAAAGTAGCAATCACTTTAACATTCTAACTATACATAGAAAGCGACTGTATTCTTCGGTCTTTTGGATAATCTGCCGCAACGTGAGGATGTGGTCTATGGTGCTAAAGCTTTTTCGGTAGATATTTAGACGTTAAGATATTTTAGACTAAACTATTCCGCGTGGTGATGGAGTAAGAATGCAATGCCTAACCCCTTCTCTTCCCCGTGGCTGCCGTAAAAGTCGACTGCCGAATATGATATGCATATAACATGCAAGAGAAGGAAAGCTCGAAAGAAAACTCTATGCCAACACGTCTGACCAGCGTGGTGTAGTAGGTCAAATTCTCATATCTCCTCCGGCCCCGGCAGTGGGCGATATATGGGCTGACATGATGATGAGATAATGAAACTTAAATTAAGATATACTCATTAATAGTAGTCTACTCAAAAACCATCTGCTATCGTCTGGGGTGACCTGCTGGAACACCCACATACTGTAGACCTCCAAAATAAAAAAAAGGCTTGAATAAAGCTAGGCGGCATAAGCAGTGAAGTTGTGAGAATATATATAGAAAAATATACTTTACAATAGTGACCATAAAGATTGTAAATTTATAAGAGCACATTATAAAATTTCTGTGTGGTGACGGAGTAAGAATATAATTCGCTACCCCTTCTCTTGCCCATGGGTATCGTAAAAGACGACTAAGGGATTTAATATGCATACAATATGTATGCAAGAGAAGGAAAACTCGAAACAAAACCCTATGGCAACACGCCTGACCAGTGTGGTAGTAGGTCAATTTCCCTCCCATAATGGAGGGGGCCTGAGCCCGACGTAGGATGTAGAAGAGCTGAGATGACGACGAGACGATTATAAAATTAAGATGAATCCCGCCATCCTCATCATTAACCTCTTGTAAGCTAAGATTATTAATAGTTTCAGTGTTTGAAATAGAGTCAATCTGCTACAAAGCAGTGTAGATGCTAAGGTCATAATTTTAAGGTTTCACCTTAGTAGAATGAGGAAGAAAGTTGCCGGGGCGTCAAATCGAAATGTCCAAAAAGGTAATCCGTCGGACGGGCCATCGATGGCAAGTACTTCGTTCTGCTAGTGGCCCTCCCACATGGTACTAAAGAATTATATGCACGGCAGGTTACAATGGTCGTACGCCATCCCCACGGTCACCCGACGTATCGTGTAGGCGTACTGCGTACACTATAGCCTACCCTCAAGAATAAAAAAGGGAGCCGTCGCTCAGGACGCCTGGCAGATGTGAAACATCGAAATTATTTTGTACAAGTATATGCATAAAAGAACAGATTATGACAGGAACTAATATGGCATAAAGTATTAATAAAGTATTACAATTTTTATCTCAGGCCTTACTATACCATGCTGGTCAAGCAGGTTGGTATAGGGTTTTATTTCGAGTTTTCCTTCTCTTGCACAGATGTTACACGCATATTATATCCCTTAGTGGTCCCGATTTTTATTCAATAAACATTTATTTTCATTAGAATACACTATAGGTATGTGTTTAGATTAATAATTTATTTTGAGCTCACTAGATGGTATTGTACAAAATTCTAAAACAGGTTATGGTTTCGATACACAAATGGACATATCCAAGCGTGGCGTTAACGCCACGTCAACGATCAGGTTCACTCTCGCCTATAGATGTGTCACATCAAAATTAGAATTTGCGCAAACCTGATTGACTCAATATTGACAATTGACAGTAGGATACGTTGGTACTATTCAATACAAAATAATTTGTTTCAGTATTTTAATAAATAGTTGGCATTCTAAGAATGAGATCATAGAATTTTCAAGATTTTTAAACTAGAGTGCAACAGTCTTTCAACTTCAATATGTCTGTTATCAAACATTTCATAATTTATATCTATCAATAAACTAAATATTTGCGTCGTAATTTATGCATTTATTTATACTCTCTCTACTGAACAACAGTATGTATTTAATCTACAGGGTATACTAATATTCAAATAGATTTAATAATTGCTTATGTGTACGCGAGTATTATAACTAGTCTGGCCATACATATCATTTTAGCTAAATAAAAAAACTTTAATTTATTATTTTTTAAATTCAAATTTAGAACGAATTTTTTTTTTCTGTTCAAATTTAGATTATACATATGCCCGCCCATTCACAGATTCTTTTCGAGGTAAATATTAAATACAACAATGGAATGGCATGTTAAGAAAACAGAATTGAGCTTTTTAAAAAAAATATTTTCTATGTAGTTTAAAACTTTATTAATAATAATATTGCTATTTAATGCGGAAAACTTTAAAAAAGATTTTTCAATTAATTATATATGATCTTTCCATTTATTATAAAAAGAAAATCAATAAGCCAATTACAATGATTGACCTGCACAAAGTGGATAAGGAGTCGTCAACCATTTTTTCAAGATACTTTAAATCGTATCAGGTATCGGTCGTATATTCACCGGCGGGGTGTGCTGTTGGTGGTGTCCCTAGACATCGCCAACGCATTCAATAGTCTGCCATTCAGCTGCATCAGGGAGGCGCTCCGGTATCACGGGGTGCCAGTTTACCTGAGGCGGCTAGTGGCAGACTATTTGGAGGGGCGCAGCGTCCTCTGCACCGACCGAGCAGGGGACGTCGTGCGAACGCCCATGACGTGCGGTGTCCCACAGGGGTTGGTCCTCGGACCCACCCTGTGGAACATCGGCTACGACTGGGCGTTGAGGGGGAGCCTCCCGCCCGGGCTGGGCGTGATTTGTTACGCCGACAACACGCTCGTCACAGCCCGCGGTGGGACGCTAGAAGAGGCGGTAAGCCTGGTGACCTCTGGTACCGAGTAGGTCGTCAGGCGGATCGAGGCGCTGGGGTTGAGGGTCGCCCTGGACAAGACGGAGGCCCTCTTGTTCCATGGGCGCACTATGAGCCCTCCCATCAGCGTCTCGATCACCGTCCACTCGGTCGACATCAGCATCCGGGCCCATATGAGGTACTTGGGCCTGGTGCTCGACGGGTGATGGTGGTTCTGGGAGCATTTCCGCAGGCTCGCTTCACGGCTCGTCGGCGCGGCGTCCGCCCTATCGTGGCTTATGCCGAACGTGGGCGGACCGAGCGCTGCGTGCCGACAGCTGTACGTGGGGGTCATCCGGTCGATGGCCCTGTACGGCGCACCGGTGTGGGCGGAGTCCATGACCGCCCGACTTAGGGCCCTTCTGTGGCGACCACAGAGGCGGTCAGGGCCATCCGCGGATACCGCACGGTGGCGACGGAGGCAGCGTGCCTATTGGCCGGGACTCCCCCGTGAGACCTGGAGGCGGAGATGCTCGCCGGACTATATCGGCGGGTGACGGGGGTGCGAGCGGAGGGCGGTGTGGTCTCGTTAAGGGATCTCACCGCCTGGCGCGTCGACGCCCGCCGAAACGTCATTGCCCGTTGGGCAGTCCGGCTGTAGAGGCCTCGGTTCGGGGTGCGAACCGTGGAGGCCTTCCGGCCGGTGCTGATGCAGTGGTTGGAAAGGCGGCACGGGGTGCTCTCCTTCCGACTGGTGCAGGTTTTGACGGGGCATGGGTGCTTCGCCAAATACCTGCACAAGGTCGTTAGGAGGGAGAGTACACCGTCCTGCCACCACTGCGATTGCGACGAGGACACGGCGCGCCATACGCTCGAGGCCTGCGGGGCTTGGGCAGTCCAGCGCTGTGAACTCGTCGCAATCATCGGTATGGACCTGACGCTGCCGGCTATCGCTAGGGCGATGGTCGACAGCGTCGGGAATTGGGACGCGGTCGCAGCCTTCTGCGAGACAGTGATCTCGCGGAAGGAGGCGGCGGATCGCCTGCGTGAGGAGCGCAGCCTCGATGAGGAGATCCGCCGCCGGTGACTGGGGCGGCGCAAGCGTAACTATCTGCGCCTCATGCCGCCCTAGCCGAGGCCGCGGGTGACGTGACCGGGGATTAGTCCGTCACCCGCCGAGAGGCCGACCGCGTGAGGAAAGACCGACGTCCTCCCCGAGGGGGGGACGTCGGTTGGTGGGAGGGTACCCTAATAGGGGGTATTCCGTCGGGCCGACCACTGACGGCAAGTTAACGCTGCTCCAGTGGTCGGCACAACGACGAAGGCGACGTGGTTTTTGGGTGGGTCGCGGGAGTTGCGTGCTTAAGCCCCTCTGTCGCCCCGGACGGAGTGGTGCGGAGGCGCGCCAACCGCGACCAACCCACAAAAAAAAAAAAAAAAATCAGTCGTATATTCCTAAAACGTACCTAGTATCGATAGATATACTAACACATTTTCTATGATAAACCATATTAGATCGAGGCGTCTGTATACCTACTGTCAGAACTAAATAAAGCTATTAGTGCTATTATAGCTAGAATTGGCTGAGTCTATAAAGAAACAAAATAAATTATAGCGAAAAATTAAATTTACTGCAAGGACTATTTATTTCACCTATCATAAAACAAAACCTTGGTGATTATCACCAAGGCACATACACTAAATCAATTCCTACAGTTAAAGAGATTAGTTTGATCAAAATCTGACAAGCGGGTGGCATAGAAATATTGCAGTTGAAAAATACTATTGCAAGCAAAATTTTAAAGTAGGCGCTCACAAGTGATCGAAAAAGTGCGACGTGGTCATTATTCTGCGTCATCATGGTTTGATGGAGAGTATCTAATCAAGGAGTAACAGAAAGAATTTTTGCGAACAAGAAGTTAAGCCCTTCAATTCGCGCCGAGGGTTATTCAAAATTTTAAATTTATTTATTCCCCTCACCTCAGCCCATATACGTCCCATTATATCCCTTAGTCATCTTTTACGACATCTAGGGGTAAGATAGAGGTGAAATGTATTTTGACTCCATCATCACACGGATTTTTTTATTTATTGTAATTTCGTAATGACTTTACTGTCCGTGTGATAACGGAGTATGAATACAATTCACCACTCCTTATCTTACCCGTGGATGTCGTAAAAGACGACTCAGAGATATAATATGCACATAAGATCTGTGCAAGAGAAGGAAGACTCGAAATAAAACCCTATACCAACATGTCTGACCAGCATGGTATAATAGGTCAAATTCCCTCCCGTTGAGGAGGAGGCCCGAGCCCAACAGTGGGACGTTTGTGGGCTGCCATGATGATGAATGACTACTGTGTATTCATTTCTATCTGGAACCTATGCAGCAGTGTATCAGTTCGTTATGTTATTTCTTTTTAAATTTGAGTGCCGAGCAAATTATGACATCACATTTTCAACGGCACAGATGCTGTAGGGATTAAGATGCCGATGTACCGTACTATGTATGATGGGTTCGATCCCTACGCAGGAGAGTAATTTATGCGATCCACAAATTGTTGTTCTGAGTATGGGTGTAAATTGTGTCCGTTTTATTTTTTAAGTATGTTAGGACAGTAATTTATGTAGTATTGTTGTTCTTAGTATGGATGTATACGGCGTCCGTTTTTTTTTTTAATTGTTACGTCCACATATTTGAAAAATACCGCGCAAGACAAGGATTGTTTTCTTACACCACTCTGCAATAAGAAAACAGTCCTTTTTTTTTGTGGGTGGGCTGCGGTCGGCGCGCCTCCGCACCACTCCGTCCGGGGCGACAGAGGGGCTTAAAAAGAAAACAGTCCTGTTGTTTTTTTTTAAATGAAACACACAAGTAAAATTTTTCAAGTTGTATGAAAGAAAGAAAGAAAGAAATAAATTTACTCCGTTCTCGTTAAAACTAATAATAAATACAAACAACTAAACAAAAGAGCTTCTAACATAAAATAATTCACTTTTAACGAGGAACAAAAAAGGCTATTGGCTCAGTTCGTGCTACTTCTACTTAAGGAAATAGCGTTGGTATTCTGCCAACACCTGGTATTCTGCCAACACCTGCCTATGACATGTTCTTCTTTAAACAAAGTTTAGGAAGAGTAATTTCTTCACGCTAGCTAGCAGCGTGTTTGTATCTTTGACATTGCTTAGCTCTATGGGAGGCAGTATCGCTTTCCATCGGGTATGCTGCTTCCTCGTTTACCACCATTGTTTATTTTCCTCAGTTCATATATGTCCCACTGTTGGACTCAAGCGAGAACAATAAGAGGGCATTTGACATGTTATACCACGCTTGTCAGTTGAGTTGGTATAGGATTGTCTCTTAATTTTTTCCTTGTCCTGTAAAGATTTTACATGCATTATCATATAGGTCCCTTAAGCGTCTTTCTTCTTCTTCTTCTTCTTTTTTGTCTTGGCAATCAGCTACAAATACGAGCCATTTTTGCCAGTGTCGAGTTATAATTATATCTTTATCAAGTTATCTTTTCAAGTTCTCAGTTTCTTCATGTCAGTAATGGTCTGTCAGTAAGTCAAAGTGTCGCCCTCAACAGTGTAATGGCCACTGTTAAGGGTATCTTTTGAGAATTTTGGTGGAAACAAAAAGGTATGTATAACAATTTTATATCATATTCACTACACCTCAGCAGTTTTGCCACTATATATTACATAAAATGCCATCAAAATTATTTAATATAACACGTTAAAACACAAAGATATTGAATATAATACAAGAACACACATGACACTTCAGATTTCCGCCAAAAAACCTTAAGCGTCTTTATGACACCCATGGGCAGAGAGAGGGAGTAGTGAATTGTATTTTTACTCCGTTACCACACGAAATAGTATTAGGTTTTACCAGTGCTAAATTCTTAATAAATATTAATTAAAAAAAAATAATATACGTTTATAATAAAACTAGTAACCCGCCCTCGCTTCGCTTAGGTTTTAGTCGTTTTACCCGCGTAGTACCCGTTCTCGTGGGAATACCGGATAAAATATAGCCCAGGTTACTCCCTGATATTATAGCTTTCCATTGGTGAAAGAATTATTGAAATCGGTCCTGCCGTTTTGAAGACTACCCGGAACAAACATACAGACAGACAAAAATTTTTTAATCTGTATTTTAGGCATAGGTGTCATGTAAATAACCGTGTGAGCATGAAAAAAGCCTATTATTTTGACATTACAAACAGACACTCCAATTTTATTTATTGGTATAGATAAGTTTTTATTTAAATGCTCTAAAACGAAGAAAAAGTGCTTGTCAAGACTATTCAAACGAGTCCAAACTCGACGGTTTTGTCTTGTTTAGTTTAGGAGTTCCTATAGCCACCTTCCGACGCCATCTTAAGACCAGCTTCATGGTACCATATTATTGCATTGTCACTGAAGTTACGTAAGAAAATTTCAACCTAATCTAACGACAGGAAGTGGTTCTAATTTAACTCGTAAGATTTGTTCCATACTAACATACTAACAGGGCAAGTTAAATAAAAGTTTTTAAAAATGAATTGGATGCTATTATTTGATTAGGAGGGCCTGGAGGCTCTATATAGAGCCTTCAGGCGTGTATATGTATATATATATATATATACACGTTTATACATTCGTGTGTGTGTATGTATGTTTTCCTACGTGACGGAGTAAGAATAAAATTCACCAACTGTTCAGTAGGTCAGTTTTTCTTCCACTCTGGAGACGGCTTGAGCCCAGCAGTGGGATGTATATGAGCTGATATTTAGTATTCTATAATGTCCTGAATAGAGCGAGCGATCAAGAAATCGGTTTTTGCGACTCCTATAAAACCATAGCTGGCGATCAAGAAACCGATTTTTGCGACTCCTATAAAAACATAAGGGTAACAGATCATCATCTCAGCCCACTGTCCCACTGTTGGGCTCGGCCCTGCTCCACAATAAGAAGGAAATTGACCTACTATACCACACTGGTCATTCTTATGGGTATAGGGATATGTCTCACGTTTTCCTTTTCTTGTATCGATTTATTAATCTATTGTATTACATCACAATGGAGTATTATTAAACCACAAATAATTATAATGGATACTCGTAGGGACTGTACAGATGGCTGTAGGGATGTGACTCGGAGGGAAAATAATCGATTAATTAAATAATCGATTTTTTGTTCTTTAAAATAAATCGATTATAAAATAATCGATTTTTCCCCCCAACAAGATTATGATGACCTTTTTTTTAGGCAATCTGGCAGTGGTTTTATTTTTAATACGCTTTTATTAGCTTCAGACGTATGTCTGTTAGTATGTCACGGAATCTTTGAACATGATTTTGACACCCTTCAAAACGTAGGATTAACTCGAAATTTGGCATACTTATTAAGGACCGATGACAATTCAATATTTTAAATAGTTTAACTCGTTATCCTTACTAGGATTTTTAGTTGAATTTTCGCTAATCCTAATTGGATTAGCGAAAATTCAACTAATAAATGAAAAATAAATAATAGTTCAAAAAAACTAAAAAAATACGCTTTTAAAGAAAATCCAACTAAAAAATTGAAAATAAATTTTTAAAAATTTGAATTAAGAATAGTGTATATAAGAAAAAATATTTTTTATTGTAAAAAAAGCGTGGGGTGCTTTTTAAGATATTATCAAAATGATAATCCTTCTACTCATATCTGTCAATAAAATATTTATAACTATTGACAACATCCACCCTACGCTTTTTTACAATAAAAATATTTTTTTCTTATATACACTATTCTTAATGCAAATTTTTAAAAAAATATTTTCAATTTGTTGGTTGGATTTTCTTTAAAAGCGTATTTTTTTAGTTCTTTTGAACTATTGTTTATTTATATAATTTTTTTCACATCCCTAGATGGCTGGTACAGTCTGCGATTGCGACGGAAACACCATGCACACGCTCGATGTGTATGCTTCGTGGGTAAAGCAGCGCCGTGAAATCATCGCAATCATCGGTGCCGACCTGAGGCTGCTGACAATTGCTAGGGCGATGTTCGACAGCCTCAGAAACTTGGTCGCCGGATTTTGTGAGGTAGTGATCGTACGGAAGGAGGCAGTGGACTGTGCGCGGGAGGAACTCCCCTATAGCGACACGATCCGCCGCCGGCGACTGGGGTGGCGTAGGCACGAGTACCTGCGCCAGATATCGTCCTAGCCGAGGCCGCGGGTGATTGTACCGGGAAATAGTCTGTCATCCGCAGAGAGGTCAGCGTCTCGCCTCGCTTCACGAGGTGAGTCGCGTGAGGGCGAGGCACCCGAGAGGGACATCGAAGAAGGATGATACCCGAACGGGTAACCCACTGAGCTGGCCACAGGTGTCAGTCTTCGGTATCAGTGGTCGGCCCAATAGAGGATGGGAGAAAATACGGTGAATTATGAGAACGTGTGTTGCCCTTTCGTCATCCCGGTCTATCTGGTTCATCCGTACAGAGTGTCATGCGTTCGATTTCCACACAGAACGATACGTTCTAAGTAACTTGTGAGATCACAGAATGCGCTCTGGGATTTATGGATCCGTTCTTGTCGAGCACAACGATTGGATTGAACGAGCCCGATAGCGGACAGTACTATGAGATGAGGATGCAGTAACAAATATTGTTAATGTTTGTTCGTTAATCTATGTATATGAAATTGAGTATTTGGTTATAATTATTAATTTTCTAATTTGTTTTGATCTTTTTACTATATTTTTTATGCTCACTATTGTACGTATATATGTTTTTATTGGTAATATTATTTATATATATTAATAATAATATTTATTATATTACGATTTCATTGTGTCGTGACGGCCCGTGCTCAACGTAATGGTTTTATCTGAAAACCAGCGCTGTAGCACCTCCGTGTTGCAGCTTATGCTGAGATAGAACCTTTTTTGGTCTACTACAGCATTATAAATATTTGCTATTATTCGTATTCTTTTTAATAGTCTTTGTTTTTATAATAGTACTATGTAGTAAATAAGTTAGTTTTAAAAACATGCTGTAAAGCCCAAAATAAACATTCTTTCTTTCTTTCTACAAATACTGGTTCTGCTTCTACATACGTGTAACTTATACATATGTAGGTGCCGTGTGTTTCATAAAATACGACAAAGGGATATAATTTGAAATAAATATCAGTGTAAGAGAAGGCAAATTCGAAATAAAACCTTTTTTTTTTTTTGTGGTTGGGTCGCGGTCGGCGCGCCTCCGCACCACTCCGTCCGGGGCGACAGAGGGGCTTAAGCACGCAACTCCCCGACCCACCCGAAAACCACGTCGCCTTCGTCGTTGGGCCGACCACTGGAGCAGCGTTAACTTGTCGTCAGTGGTCGGCCCGACGGAATACCCCCTATTGGGGTACCCTCCCATCGACCGACGTCCCCCCCTCGGGGTCCTCCCCGAGGTTGTCGGTCTTTCCTCACGCGGTCGGCCTCTCGGCGGGTGACGGACTAATCCCCGGTTACGTCACTCGCAGCCTCGGCTAGGGCGGCATGAGGCGCAGGTAGTTGCGCCTGCACCGCCCCAGTCACCGGCGGCGGATCTCCTCATCTAGGCTGCGCTCCATGCGCAGACGATCCGCCGCCTCCTTCTGCGAGATCACTGTCTCGCAGAAGGCTGCGACCGCGTCCCAATTCCCGACGCTGTCGACCACGTTCACGGCGCTACACTGCCCAAGCCGCGCAGGCCTCGAGCGTGTGGCGCGCCGTGTCCTCGTCGCAATCGCAGTGGTGGCAGGACGGTGTACTCTCCCTCCTTACGACCCTGTGCAGGTATTTGGCGAAGCTCCCGTGCCCCGTCAACACCTGCACTAGTCGGAAGGAGAGCACCCCGTGCCGCCTTTCCAACCACTGCATCAGCACCGGCCGGAAGGCCTCCACGGTTCGCACCCCGAACCGAGGCCTCTCCAGCCGTACTGCCCAACGGGCAATGACGTCTCGGGAAATAAAACCCTATAACAACCCCTCAGATCAGCGGTATAGTAGGTCAACTGCCCTCCTATTTTGGGGGAAGTTCGAGCTCGACCATGGAATCTAAGTGAGGTGAAATAAAATGTGTGTTTTTAAGTTTCATACTTTCTTATTCCTTTTAAAAATTACTAGCTTATGCCCGCGATTTTATCCGCGCGGAACAGTTATTTTGGGCTAATGCTAACTTTAACCCCCGACTTTGTTTACGTAGAAGATGAAAATATTTTTAAATAATACTATTCTGTTATACATGATTTTTGCGAAACCTAACCGTTTATGTAGTGCACGCAGCGGAAGCTTTCAAAAGGAAAAAAAACCCAATTCTGAAACATTTTTCATTTTTGCTCCGCTCCTATTTGTCTTAGCATGATGATATATAGCTTATAACTCTTTCGCTTTATATATTAGCATAGAAGTATAGATAGCCTTTTACTAAAAAACTAAAGTATCAAATAATTATGTACATAGCACGAACCGAGAACTGTGTTGATAATTAGATTTTATAAACATGCAGGTTTTCAACAAAATTTTTAAATTATGATGCGAAATATGTTGATAAAAACAGCATGTTGTTAATAAATTGTTAGGTGTGCTAAATGAAGAAGAGGTTTCTTGTTCCGGTCAGCTACAAGCATGGCATGAATATTTAGATTTATTAACATAAACATTTTGTATTTTCAGTTAGACTGAAGGAATCCGTGATGATGTTCTGTTGTCTCGCTCGATTAATTAATCTTACAGCAACTGTATAATTTTAAATAAGATTTTATTGTATTATAATATTTTTATTCTATTATAATTATAAAACGGTTTTAAGTTGACATTGTAATGACATATTACGTATTTTTGGAATTCTATTCAAACAGATTTTGCGATCATTTTTAGTTATTTTTTTTTTTGATATACCTATCTTATTTCAGATTGTGTATGTCCCACTGTTGGGCTCGAGCCTCATCCACAAAAGGAGACAAATTGACCTACTATAATCACACTGGTCATACGTGTTGGCATAGGGTTTTAATTCGAGGTTTTCCTCTCTTATATAGCTCTTGATAGCCTATTTTATAAATATTATTATTTTGTGTTGATTAAGTGAATTATCGGAATGAATTCTTCCACTTGGGTAATCCGACAGGCGAGGTACCTAAGTAGACGTATCGGCAACAAAATGTCACCAGGCAGTCAAACTACCATCAGGGACAGAGAAATTCAGCAGAACAACGCTGGGAACTCGTCGTAATTATCGGTGCTATTCTGACGCTGCCAACCATTGCTAGGACCATGTTGGCAGTATAAGGAACTGGCACACGGTCGCTGCCTTCTCCGAGGCAGTAGTCTAGCGGAAGAAAACCACGGTGTTGCAAGAAGATTCTTTACACTAACATGTTCCAAAGCCGTCGGCGCGTTGAGTGACGTAGGCGTGAGTACCTGTACCTGACGCCACCATAAATAAGGCCGCGGGTACATGGATCGGAGATTAGTCCATTTTAGCGGGTAGTGACCCGCAGAGAGGCCTATTACGAGAGGGTGGAAGTACCGGCAACACTGCTGTTTGTTGGCGAGAAGTCGATGGGGATACCACCCAAGGGTAACTTGCCGGGCTGCCATGGATGTCAGGCAATCCATACTGACACAATGGCGGTAGGTAAACATGGTGGGTTGTGGTGTCGCACTCCAACTTTTCATCGTCTCGGATGGTATAGGCGGGGTTTCTCGAGAACATAGCAAGCCAAGAAAAAGGGGGTGGAGAAATTATTGATCTGACCCCCTAAGTCTCGGCTAAGGCAGTGCAAGTTTCGCACCACCTTCGCGGCTTCCCGTGAGACAGTTCTCTTACAGTAAGGTAGGTGCCTTATAGAAACAGCGATTGGGTTCTAGTTCCGTAGGAACAATCACTCTCAAGTGAACTGATACTGACAGCTTAGCTCCGGTAATTGCGGAGAGTTCACAATCTTGCTCTACTCGGGCCACGCATACATCTAGTTTATGCTGAACCGTGTCATCGCCAACAGCTTTATAACGAGTTTTTCTTCTCTAGCTGTTATCTGAATATCATATTCATGTCATGTTCATGTATATCATTCATGTTTAGCCCTCGCCGTCGAGGTGCAAAACCGCATCGCGTAAAAGACAATAACCAAAACATGGACACGCTCACTTTGCCTCCAGCGACGCCCCAAGCCGAGGTCCGTTCCTCACAGGGGGAACCATTGGGCGATGTCGCTTAGTTTACTTTCACCGGGTTGAGAGCCTTCGGCGCTCACTCATACTCGGCGCCAAGCTGTAAAAATCATCTGCGACTCAGCATACACTCCGCAAAAAAAAATTCGTCACCACAAGGAAGGTAACGGACCTAACGGATTATATGCCTGCCCATAAAAATTAATTGCGTGTATTCTTTATCGAGCTATCCATTAGTCTATAGGCTTTAACTTTTGTATACAGGCCTTCCTAAGCTAAGGACAATGCCATAGCCGTTACGTTGCACAGGCGTTATCACAGTTAATGTTATAAGTTTCCTAAGAGGCTGTTATCATTATTATACTGATCCCTCAATTAATTTCACGATCCTTATGGAAAAAAAGATAGGGAGTGTTGAATTGTATTCTTACTGCGTCACCACACGGATAGATAGAAGAACGAGTCTCCTTTATTCCTAAAATAAAAGTTAAATCGTACGAAAAGTAAAATTGTTTATAAGAGTAGGATATTTTATAATACGTTACAATAGAACATTCATAATTCCTTATGTAGAACGTAAGATTGCGTTACTTCGATGTCAATGACACATGGCATTCAAAAGTTTTTATTATGACAATATTTATAAAAAACGTTGGAACTGTTTTTGATAAAAAAAAGCAGCTGTGGAATGAAAATTCTTAAAAAAATTAAACAATTATTTCAAATTAGGAATCTCGTTAGTGCACATATACTTAGGTACTATACGAGCGTGAAAAAGTAAAATTATAGTTGAATTTATGCCGGTCCATACGTGAGGCGGTCATAGTCGACGACAAGGCGCGTTCGTGTTTGGACGCGCACCGCGACAAATCGAAGCGACAGCACGCGGAACAAGCACGCAACTTTACAAGAAGTGATAAACATAACTACCCTTTACAAAGGCACTGTTCCATATTTGAAATTACATTTTTAAATTGTTAAGAGTTTTGTATTTTTCATGTTTGTGAATGATACAGTGAATGATTTTTCCAGTGAGTCGTAGTAAAAAGGTCAGTATATGTTTCAATATAATAATTAATCGTCTGAATTAAAAACAAAGTCGAAAATTTATCAATGAATAAGTACTAGGTTAAGTGTGAGTAAAACGGAGTTCAACGATCAACCTTAACCCTATGGCACGTTGATTTTCAATGGTCGTAATCGTCTATTTGGTTATGAATGAATGTAAATAAATAGTTTTATATTGAAAGCATATCAAAGATCTAAATAATAAGTACTGAATAATGAGCTAAAGCTCTACCATATTTGATTAGTTAATTTGATTGATTAATTAAAATTCAAATATATTCAAACGACTTATCAAGCAAGTGACAAGTATCAAAGGTATCAATATTTTATCGGCAATTTTTTATCAATCAGCTGTGACCTGTGATCAATAATGCTATGTCAGTTTTCCTTGCTATAATCTTATTCATTTGCCGATAGGTTTTATAGGTTATTTTAACGTTATCAATTTCTATTTGTCCTTATTGAATGTCAGCGTATTTTCTTTTTTAAATGAATACTTCAAATCTTGTCAAAATACTTTAAAATTATAATTTAGCTATTGATAATTCAAAAAATAAAGCATTGCAAAACAACCACGTTAATTGAATGGTCAAAAAATCAAAAAGTCCAGAATTAGAGTTCTGGACTGGAAAACTTCTTTGCATTTTTCGATAATTCGACGGCATTCGCCATAATATAATTAATAGCTTTTTATAACATGAAAGTAATAAATTATATATAACTGCAACTAAGCTATAGCCAAATCTTAGAGCCTTACTTCTACATCTATTCTTTTGACAAGAGAAGTTTAAATAGGTTTTCTCTAATAACAATAATTTTATTATTTCATATGTATAATTGATCATTTTCTTTCTTATTATTTCTTACTGAATAAAAGAGTTATTAGAAATATCTAACCTCTGAATTTTTTTTTAATCCATAGTCATCGTGATCATACTGTTAGTATACGTCCCACTAAGGGGCTCGAAGCTCCTCTACAGAAGAGAGAAATTGACTTATTTTATCAGGCTGGTCTTCTTATAGTATTTTATTTCCAGTTTTCTTTCTCTTCATCACCATTTCCACTCTTATACGTCCCATTGTTGGGCTGAAGCCTCCTGCACAATAGGAGGGAAATTGACCATACTATATGAATGCTGGTCAGACAGGTTGGTATAGGGTTTTGTTTCGAGTTTTCCTTCTCTTGTATAGATGTTATATGCGTATTATATCCCTGCAAGAGAACCGGCAACCCAACTTTCTGAGGGTGTTTGAGTGTAGTGGGTTTTGGTGATGCCTTTAGTTTCACCGAACCTCATTTCACACATTCACTCTCCCTTCACATTCTTCACGGTAGGTAGCGGCCTAGCAAAGGTCTATGAGTGGCAGCTACACTATCAGGTGTACTGTTTGCTCGTTTGCCAACGTTCGCAGTAAAAAGAAGTCGTCTTTTACGACATCTACGGACAAGATAGAGTGAGGGTGGGTGTAAGTAAATTGTATTATTACTCCGTCACCACACGGACACGTATTCCTCTTGTTATTAGCATATTATATTTTTAATTGATTCTTATTTATGGTTTATTATAATGAGCTAGGGCCTTGTATCTTACGCGGTTACCACCGGAGAACGGTTATTTACTAGGTATGAAATAGATTTTCAGCTTTTGATGATTTTGAGGACAAGTCTTAAAATATATTTCTATGTAATTCTAAAACGCAAAACGTTTAAATACCTATTGTAAGACATTGCAAGCAACTATTTCTAGCATAGGTAAAAATAGTTTCTCTATGTATCGGTATTGGGAAATTACTGAATTGAATAAAATATATTCCAAACTTATACTCACCTAGTAATTAAATTTACTGGCCCACTGGCCAGTAAATTTGCATTTATGGATTAATAATTTATTAGTTATGCTCGCGACGTCGTTCTATAATACCCAACAAATAAACAATACAAAAAATATGATGACCAAAATCTATTTTGGTCATCAAATTTTTTTTTTTATTATTAAAAGACGACATCCTGCGCTAAGGAAATAATCCTCGTATTTAGGGGAGTTATCAAACATAATAAATGGACACAAATTACATCCAGACTCAGAACAACAGTTAGTGGATCGCACTGTTGTCCTGCGTGCGATTCGAACTCGTGACACTGGCACTGTAGGTCGGTATCTTAACCACTACGCCATCTGTGCAGTCAATATAGATGTTGGTCATCAAATATGTCTAACGAGCACATTTTTTTAAATTATTTATATGTACTATACCAAGCCATAATCTATGTGCCAAATTTTATCCATATCCCTTCAGCTGTTCTAACATAAATAAGTAAATATTTAAACATAGAATAGAATACAATTTAGCACTCCTTATTTAGCCCGTGGATGTCGTAAAAGACGACTAAGGGATATAATACGTATATAATATCTATGTAATAGAAGTAAAACTCGAAATAAAACCCTACACCAACCCGTCTGACCAGTGTAGTATATTAGGTCAATTTTGCTCTATACAAGGAGAAGGCTTGAGCTCGGCAGTAAGATATATATGAGCTGAAATGATGGTGCAAATGATGAATGGAGGAGGGCCAATGGTAGTGCTGAGATGAAGATTGCATTCATAATTTGAGTAGTACACATATGTTAGTAAATGGATGGCAACAACTATATCTATAATTATACTTATACTAGCTGACCCAACAGACGTTGTTCTGTTCAAATCTAAAAAATAGTTACAGGAACTCTCCTTGAAATCGATCGCAGCACCACCTTCTGGTTTTAATTTACCACTTTTATATCCATTTGAACATCCATAAAAATCATTAAAATCGGTCCAGCCGTTTAAAAGGAATTCAATTACAAACACACGAACAGAAGATTTATATATGTAAAGACTAGCAACCTGCTTTCACTTCGCTTCGGTTTCAGTCGCTTTAGCCGCGTAGTTCCCGTTCACGTGGGAATATCGGGATAAAATATAGCCTGTTACTCCCTGATATTATAGCTTTCCATTGGTGAAAGAATGTTTGAAATCCGTTCAGTGATTTAAGCATGAAATCGTAACAAACAAACATACTTTCGCATTTATTATATTAGTAAGGATTTTAATAAACATGAGTTTTAATTAACTTTTACATCAAATTCATCATATTGCTGATAGGATTTCGAATAGCAGTGTATTCCACCAAATACAGCTGCTATTCTACGAATGCGAATAGCTGGATATATGATATCTACCATGAAGAAATTCTTCGTATTTTTTTAGTTCTGATATTTTTTCATTCAGTTCAATCAATATGTTTCTAAAATTTTTCTCGACTGCACAAATGGCGTAGTGCTTATGATATAGACCTACCGCGCTAGTGTCGGGCGTTCGAATCCCACGCAGGACAACACTTTGTGCGAACCATAAATTGTTGTTTTAAATATGAATTTGTGTCCGTAAATTTACATGTTCGTAAAGTCTCTCGCAATGCACCTTAATAGAGGGATACGTCCTTTTTTTAAAAAAAGGAAGTATTAATGGACAATTATAATAATAATAATAATAATAATAAGACTTTATTGAACCAAAAGTATTAATAGTATACATTCCATGCACTTACTGTAAAAATGTTATTGATTAGGTAGGTATAACTTAGCTCAAAAAGAAAACAACAATAAAAGCACCTTAAGTCTCCGCGTAGGTACATGGATAAGCCCTGACTCCTAACTAGGTCACCCTGTGCTTAGGATATCAGGTCACCCTCACCTCACTGAATTCAGCCCTTATTAGGTCACGGCTAGTATTTACTGCCCACTTAAACTTGGGCATACGTAAGAAATTTAAGTGTCGAAATTTGGCATTTTTATACGCTGCTCCCGCAAAAGAAAACAAAAAACGAAAAGAAACAACTTATTCACTACAACTACTAAGATTAAGTAAAATTACGTTCAAAATCCGTACAAATTTATGTAACAAATTTAGCATATTTATTAGGAATTTTGAGCAATATAAATATACAAAAAGAACTCACGTGTATAATTCAACACAATAGTTCCAAGACTCAAAGGTAAGAAGCACATTTTGTGTTTTATATCTTATTTCACCACACGTTATATGTACCTCAGAATCACTTATGTTATAAATTTCATAAATTTATTAAGATATACTAAATATACTAAATAAAAAACCTCACTTTATGATAGAAATTTTAAATAGAATATTATACTCGCAATTGAGCAGGATTATGATATTACAACTCTTAATACAAGCCGTTGTATTTAAAAAAAATGCTAGTGTTTACATATTCCTTTTTAATTATCAACTTTCATCTTTCACTGATTAAACTCGTAACTTTTAACGATTTTCTTTGCCCTCGTAATTAACAAGTACCTACAGTAATACCATGACGTCATATTATGATTCATATACGTACGCATTTCTGCATAATTAACACACATTGATTAAAACAAATTGTACTTCTTTTCTTAGTAATCCTGATAAATTTCAAGTAAGTATAGTTTTATTGTGTAATGTAGCTGCAGCTTTTTTATGTGTTATATTTGATGTATCTGTTTGCTATTTGTATTAAATTTAATAATAAAAATAATTATATGCTCTGTAATTCCATTCGATTTCTTGTGCAGTGACGAATTAAGAAAGTCACACACTATGGATCTATTTTTCTCTTGGTAACGTTATGGATGGGGCGGCGCAGGCGCGAGTACCTGCGCCTGATTTCGCCCTAGTAGGGGTTGCGGGTGACCGACCGGGGACTTAGTCCGGCACCCGCGGAAAGGCTAGCCTCGTGACGGTGACCGGCATCCCGGGAAGGGGACGTCGATGGGAGAGGGTACTCCCTCGGGGTATTCCCTCGGGCCGACCACTGAAGTCAAGGCATTCTGTACCGGTGGTCGGCCCAACGACGATGACGTGCTATAGGGTGGGTTACAGGGCCGCGCGTCGCCCCTCTGTCGCCCCGGATGGAACCGGGCGACAGTTGCGCAGACCGTAGCGCACCGTAAAAAAAATAATAACTTTATAGTAGTTTATTTTTAGTTTAATATAATTCTATACCATCTAATATTAAAATACGACTGTATTTTGGACTATGTTTTGTTTGTAATATCTATCTGAACTTCGTACTTATAAGATAAATGTCTTTAGATGAATGGATAATGATAATTTGAACAGAAATATATGTATTTCAAGGTTTATTCTAAGTAATATAAATGTATAAAGTAATAATGTTTAGTGTTGCAATCTTAAAATGCTTAATTTTTTATCCTCTGAGAATTTATTATTTATTTTTCATTACTTCTTTTCAGAACATCTGGGGGCACTGCAGTGCCCACGCCAAGTCGCACTATGTTTAGTACAATTTAATATAATATGTATTACTTGTGAGGTACATTGTGTTTTCATGCGATTGCCAAGTCATTCTGATTATTTAAAACATAAACAGATCTTTAATATTGATATAGTCACTATAAGAAGTTGTTAGGTTAGCTATTTACGTAATAACTTAAGAAGAAAGGTCCCTTAAGCAGGGACTGAATGAGTTAACCGATTGGTATAACATAGATCTCACAATTTTTTATGGTAGAAGAACTCAGTTGCGAGGCTTTTTTTTTTTTTTTTGGGTGGGCTATGGTAAGCGCACGCGCGGTCCTGTCCGTCCGGGGTGATGAAAGGACGGCGCGCGGGCCCATAACCCACCCGTACCCACGTCACCTCGTTATTTGTTGGGCCGACCACCGGAGCAGATGTGACTTGTCATCAGTGGTCGGCCCGACGGAATACCCTTTCGGGTAACCTCACGTCTCGACGTACTGGGACGTCGGTCGCCATCGCGCGGTCAGCCTCTCTGCGGGTGACGGACAATTCCCCGGTCCGATCACCCGCGGCCTCGGCTAGGGCGGCATTAGGCGCAGATACTCGCGCCTGCGCCGCCCCAGTCGCCGGCGGCGGAACGTGTCGCCGAATAGGAGCTCTACTCGCACACGATCCGCCGCCTCCTTTCGTGAGATTACGGCCTCACAGAAGGCGGCGACCGCGTCCCAGTTCCTGACGCTGTCGAGCATCTCCCTGGCGATGGTCGGCAGCGCCAGGTCGGCACCGATAATCGCGACGAGTTCACGGCGCTCCCTTTCCCACGCAGCACACTCCTCGAGCGTGTGCTGCGCCGTGTCCTCGTCGTAACTGCAGTAGTGGCAGGACGGTGTGCTCTCCCTCCTGACAATCTTGTGCAGGTACTTCCCAAAATACCCGTGCCCCGTCAGCACCTGCACAAGTCGGAAGGAAAGCACCCCGTGCGTCCGCTCCAACCACTCCATCAGCACCGGCCGGAAGGCCTCGACGGTCCTGACACCATACCGAGGACTCTCCAGCCGGACTGCCCAACGGGCAATGACTCCTCGGCGGGCGTCGACCCGCCAGGCGGTGATCTCCTGCAAGGAGACCATACCGCCGCGGGCGCGCGTCTCCGACACCCGCCGATAAATGTCGGCGAGCATCTCCGCCTCCAGGTCCCACGGGGGAGTTCCAGCTTGGCTTTTTTTTACAAGTTTTGTTTTTGATGGTATATTATTGTTTTCAGCTCATTTACCCGGGTATGTACGTATGCGCGTACTTTATCCTCGAAGAGGTCATCTATGTTTCACCTCTTAGTTTTAAATGCACGTAGGTAGTGGGGAATTATTTGGAAGTAGTAATGCTAAATGGATCTCGCCATTACGTGAAGCCGTGGCTACAAAGACATGTTGACAATAATATGCTTTTGATATTGTCATAAGTACATCATTTCTTGTTTACATGAAAATTGCCATGGCGCAAACAGGGCCTCAGAATTCCAAACTACCTTTGGGTACCCATATGAATATCTATTGAATGTGATGGGATTTTTTTGCTGGCGGTTTAGAACTTATACGTTTCTAAAATCTGATATATTTGGCGATTTGGGCGTCCTTACCCTAAAAGGTCCTTGGTTGATCTCTCCGCATGTCTTCCCTCTAAGTCCCTTATTGTACGAGCTTATCGTCATTAATCAGTTTTAAGCTTTGGTTTTTACTATACCCCTCTCTTGCCCGTGGGTGTTGTAAAAGATGGCTAAGGTATATAATATCCTTATAACATTTATGCAAGAGAAGGAAAACTCGAAACAAAATCTTATATCAACACGTCTGACCAGCGTGGTATAGTAGGTCAATTTCCCTCCTAAGGTGGAGGTCCGAGCCCAACAACAGACGTGTATGGGCTGATGATGGTTCGAGGCTTCATCTTCATGATGAAGACTCGCACCTAAGACTACGTGGACCATTGTCTACATATGCCACTAGTTCAATAAAACAGTCTTCAAAACAAAAACCTTTGTATCACAGTAAATGCATAGTGCATGCGTCTGGCGTGTGAATCAATCTGCTAAATTACATTTTAATTGGTACCATTACTTCGCATTGCAGTCCTGTGACATGTTTTAGGGCACCGATAACGTATCAACGGATAGTTTAACGGGTGATCGTGTGATTTTTCTATTGGATTCTTGCATATAGGTCGCTAGTTACGATGTAATGCGATAACGCTAACTGTGATATGAAAGGGCAGGTTTGACCATTCACGAGTGTATGCTATTGTTAGCTTTATTTATTTCAAGGTCGGTTTTTTACATCGAACTGTTTTCATGTCTATGTTTTATTAATGTAAATGATACCAATGATCATTTATCATTCTAGTTGTCGTCAATTCGCTAATATGTACATAGTGTTACGCACTTAAATATTCTTTTCGTTCAGTCTAATAGTTTTAAGTTACGTCATTACAAAATTATTTGTTTGAGAATTCTTATTAATTTATTATAGGAATATATATAACTAAATAGCTGTGATGATGCTTATTATTATTTTATAATTTTCTTGAATTATTTATCCATTTTAATGCTAATTTGTTCGTTTTATTAACACTAGCTTTCAGATTATTGTTACTAACACTATGGGCGTTGCCTGCAAAAAATTATTATTAGTATTAAGAAAATCTGCATAAATGGAAATTTAAAGAATTCGATTAAAATGACATTCATAAATTATATCTACTTGCTTCTTAGCTACTTAATTATTTTTATTTATTAGGTTGATGCTTGAAATTTTTATTAGAACAAATCTTGAAAACGTAACAAGAACCAGCTCTCTTAAGCTTAAGATTCTGCACTTTTTCATGTCTGTTCAGTTTAATGATAATGCACTAAAATGAAAAATAAATTGAGATGCTTAATTTCGACGTGGTACACATATTATGTTTTCTTTTTTTAAATTTTGTCCTAATTTTTGTTTTTTTGATATCAATATATTTTTTTTTAAAAGATTCACATAGAGCATTTTAAAATACATTTTATATTGTCTATATTGAAGCCTATGTATAAAATTTCATCATCTATATTGCTTGCTGTATGGTAATGGCTACGAATATTATCAACCCTTATATTGTTCGTGGGTCCGAAAATACGACAAAGAACTACTAAATTACTCTGGGCTAAATTCATCTGATATCGTATGGTCAATAATTACATTCGCAAAGTTGATGTTAAACAGACGGCCGTTTATACAACTATTGTCAATAACTTTTGCTATATTTATGCATCATCATAATTCTCTTACTTTTATCCCAAGTAATTGGGATAAAAGTAAGAGAATTATGATGATGCATAAAACTTCGTCATTAATAATAATGTAATAAAAAAATAATAATAAATATACAATAATGATTTCTAATGTTTACGCGATCACTACACATTGTAAATAAAATTACTTTTACGGATTTTATCGTATTTCGAACACTTTACAACATTCACGGTCACGGGCGTACTGCCCAAATACAAACGCGATAAAATCCGTAAAAATAGTTTTAATTGCAAATATATAATAATAATAATATATTTTTGTGTTCTCTTTACAATCAAATTTATGAAGTCATGGAGGTTATTTCTTAATGAAAACGGAGGCAGAGATAGTCAATCTAACAAAATAATTTTGGATTCTTTGAGTTGAGCTTAACAAATACATCTTGTGACCTAGAAGATTGAGTCTTGTAAAGAAGCTGGTTCTTCGTATGCGTCAGAGTAAAAATACAATGCACCACTTCTCATCTTACTTGTAGCTGTCGTAAAGGTGACCAAGGGATATAATATGCATTTAACATCTAGCTAGAAAGGGAAAACTCGACACAAATTCGTATGCTAACACGTCGAGCCAGCGTGGTATAATAGGTCAATTTCTCTTGCGTAGTGGAGGCGGCTGGAGCTGAGCAATGGGACTTATATGGGCTGAGATGATAATGATGATGATGAGATGTATAGAAAATTTGTGCAAAAGGAGAAAATCTCGAAATAAAACCCTATCTTAACCCGTCTGATCGGTGTGATAGGTATAGTAGATCAATTTCCCTCCCATTTTAGAGGAAGCTCGAGCCCAGCAGTGGGAAATACGAGCTGAGATGATTATAATGAATGAAACCAGTGGATTCTTATAGAAAATATCGTATCATTTATCCTACCGCATTTGGACACATTAAATCTATCTTATGTTTAAAACCTAGGTGATGATCAAACTATATCAATCACGCCAAAGATTTCGAGTTTAAATATAAAAAAGAACATTTTAAAAACCTTACTTTTAATAACAATTAAATAAAAATAAATTAAATATATAAATATTTAATGGTGATAATTTATCTTTTTACAGATAAATATATTTAAAAACCCATTTCCTTTACGTCAATTGTCAGTGATCGATAATTTATTATACATAATTATAAGAACTATTATCGATATTTTTTTTTGTGTATAATTTGAATATAAGAAACACATAATAAATAATGTGCCCCTTAAATTTAAAGATGTCGACTTACGCTGTTTATGGACATGATTGCTTGAACTTGTCTTTATATGTTTAAACTGTGTGATTAATTATATTATTCTTGTCCGGTTATAAAGCAAATACATTAATTAGTAATAAATCAATAATGTTTAAATTTGATAGAATATTTGATTGCATCGTTTAAATGAAGATAATTATTCCATGATGTCTTTTTTTTTTTTTTTTTTTGGGGTGGGCTGCGGTCGTCGCGCCTCCGCACCACTCCGTCCGGGGCGACAGAGGGGCTTAAGCACGCAACTCCCGCAACCCACCCGAACACCACGTCGCCTTCGTCGTTGGGCCGACCACTGGAGCAGGGTTACTTTTCATCAGTGGTCGGCCCGACGGAATACCCCCTACCCGGGGTACCCTCCCATCGACCGACGTCCCCCCCTCGGGGAGGACGTCGGTCTTTCCTCACGCGGTCGGCCTCTCAGCGGGTGACGGACTAATCCCCGGTCACGTCACCCGCGGCCTCGGCTAGGGCGGCATTGCACGCAGGTACTCCCGCCTGCGCCGCCCCAGTTGCCGGCGGCGGGTCGCATCATCGAGGCTGTGCTCCTCGCGCTCGCGACCCGCCGCCTCCTTCTGCGAGATAACTGCCTCGTAGAAGGCTGCGACCGCGTCCCAATTCCTGATGCTGCCGAGCATCTCCCTAGCGATGGTCGGCAGCGTCAGGTCTGCACCGATGATTGCGACGAGTTCACGACGCGGCTCTGCCCAAGCGGCACAGACCTCAAGCGTGTGCTGCGCCGTGTCCTCGTCGCAATCGCAGTGGTGGCAGGACGGAGTTCTCTCCCTCCTAGCGATCCTGTACAGGTACTTGCCGAAGCATCTATGCCCCGTCAAGACCTGTACGAGTCGGAAGGAGAGCACCCCGTGCCGCCTTTCTAACCACTGCATCAGCACCGGCCGGAAGGCCTCCAGGGTCCAAACACCGTATCGAGGCCTCTCCAGCCGGTCTGCCCAACGGGCGATGACGTCCCGGCGGGCGTCGACGCGCCAGGCGGTGAGCTCCTTCAAGGCAACAACACCGCCCCCCCGCGCACCCCCGACACCCGCCGATACAAGTCGGCGAGCATTTCCGCCTCCAGGTCCCACGGGGGAGTCCCGGCCAATAGGCACGCCACCTCCGTCGCCACCGTGCGGTACCCGCGGATGATCCTGACCGCCATGACCTTCTGTGGACGCCACAGAAGGGCCCTAAGTCGGGCGGTCATGGATCCCGCCCACAACGGTGCGCCGTACAGGGCCATCGACCGGATATTCCATGATGTCTAGGTATCAAACTGCAAGCTAAATATCTGGAGACTAGGACTTTCTCTTAAAGATATGCGTAATTAATTTTTCGGTTACTATAATCATCGTCTCAACATGTCCTACTGCTGGCCTCGGTCCTTCTTGCCAATAGGAGGGAAATTGATCTACTATTCCACGCTGGTCCGAGGTGTTGGAATAGGGTTTTATTTCGGGTTTTTTTTTTTCTCTTATACAGATCTAATACGCATATTATATCCCTTAGTCGTCTTTTACATCACCCGCTGGCAAGATAGGGACTGGTGAATTGTATTCTTACTCCATCACCAACCTCACTTTTACCTGAAGGTGGTTTAAGATGACCAAGGGATATTGTCATGTCCACAGGAATACGTGGTCATATCTTATTACATGAAATGATGAAGTTTCGATAAACGTTAATTAGAAAAACATAATAGACTGTGTTCTAAGATCTCTAAATCGCGAAGTTTGTCTACCAAATCTAGTTGACGTTGGTATTGTCAAATTTTCTCTACCCCTTCAATGACAATCCGTACTCCCTTGTCATAATAATCTACTTTGAATGTTCTACCTTAAATATCTTTTCTATCAACAATCATCTCTGTGGGTTACCATAACTTAAACTTATTTACGAGTACCTCTACTGACTAAAAGATCACATTCTGTAAAAAGAAATTTTACACATTTTTAAAGACCTCTTTTTTATATCTTAAAACAAATAATCGTTTTAGTATTACAAATTGTTAAATAATTAAATAAATAATTTATTACACAATATTAGCTTAGAAAATTAATGTTAATTAAATTTATTGAATTTTTTTAGAAACAACGCCCAACTAGCTAAATAATACCTGTATTTTGGGGGACTTTAAAAACATAATTAATGGCCACAAATTACATCCAGGCTCGGAACAACAATTTGTGGATCGCAAAAGTATTGTTCTGCGTGGAATTTGAACTCGGAACACTGGCACGGTAGATCGGTATCTTAACCACTGCGCCATTTCTTCAGTCATAGTTATGACTATATGCTTCTTAAATAGACATAGTTAAAATTTTAAAATAGACGAATACACGTACTACATACGTTGTCATACGTATTATTAATTAAAAGATTTATGTTCGAGTTATAGCTACCGCAATATATTTTTAGATACTGTAAAAACTCCGGATCAAGCCGTCAAATTGACCGCAATCGGATTACGTAACGTCTGACAAGCGATTATTAATGTAGTAATAGTATTTAAAACGAGGATTAAATTAAGACGAGAATTTGAAGTGCTTCTATATTTTTTGTCTTAAAATGTAATTTTCAGCTACTGTGCTAAACCTCACGTCACAAAGTTTTTGTAAACGTGTGACATGAAAATGTACTATGTTAATGTGAAACATCTATAGAGTAAACCTGATCATTGGCGTGGCGTTAACGCCACGCTTGGATATGTACATTTGTGTAACGAAACCATAACCCGTTTTAGAATTTTGTACAATGCCATCTAGTGAGCTCAAAATAAATTATTAACCTAAACACATAGGTACCTATAGTGTATAATAATGAAAATAAATGTTTATTTAATAAAAATCATCATTTTTTGGAAAAAAAAAACTTAATATTTTATTAATACTTTATGCCATATTAGCTCCTGTCGTACCTAATCTGTTCTTTTATGCATATATACTTGTACAAAATAATCTAAATGCTTCATATCTGCCAGGCGTCCTGAGCAGCGGCTCCAGTTTTTTAACGTAAAAAAAATATAATGTAGAATAAAACCTTATATCGCAGCCTGGCGTTACAAATATAAATTTAACAGATATCACTTACATTCATAACAATGCATAATCGCACAAATATTTGTCTCGCGTGAGAATCTATTACACTCGCTAGAAGAGGTCGCTACTTACGGGTTCTACGCGAAGGTTGAACACAGGGAAAAATATGCCTGGATACCAATGGTCAGCTCAAATAACGACAGAGAGGTACAACGGAGAGGTACAAAAGGTTATGGGGCTATACGCCAGTCCCTTCCGTCGTGCCGGATGTTTTCAGAGGGATGTGACAAGACCATAGCTTCTCAAAAAAGGATCAAATATACGTTTTTACTTTATAACTATACATATATATTTTCCGTGTGGTGACGGAGTAAGAATACAATTTAGCACCCCCTATTTTACCCGTGGGTGTCGTAAAAGACGACTAAGAGATTAATATTCAGATAACACCCATGCAAGAGAAGGAAAACTCGAAATGAAATCCTATACCAATCTGTCTGACCAGCATGGTATAATAAGGTAAATTTTCCTTCTATTGCGGAAGAGCCTAGAGCTCAACATCATCATCATCATCATTTCAGCCTATCGCCGTCCACTGCTGGACATAGGCCTCCCTCATATTACGCCACAAAGTGCGGTCCTGTGCCGCTTGCATCCAACGACGCCCAGCAACTTTCACCAGATCGTCAGTCCACCTAGTGGGGGGGCGTCCTACACTGCGTCGTCCGATACGTGGTCGCCACTCGAGAACCTTTCTTCGCCAGCGGTTGTCGGTCCGTCGAGCGATGTGGCCTGCCCATTGCCACTTCAGCGTACTAGTTCTTCGTGCTATGTCGGTTACACCCGTTCTTCTGCTGATTTCCGTATTTCGGATTCTATCTCGCAGAGAAATCCCGAGCATAGTCCGTTCCACAGCACGCTGAGCAACTTTGAGCCTCGTTATGAGGCCTATATTTAGGGACCACGTTTATGTGCCGTAAGTCGTTACTAGTTACACACACTGGTCGTAGACCTGTGTTTTCAGACACTGAGGTATGTTCGACGAGAAGATCCTCTTAAGTTGCCCGAACGCTGCTCAACCGAGTTGGATTCGTCAGCTGATCTCTTTCTCGAAATTGGATCTACCTAACTGGACTATTTGTCTTAGGTAAACATAATGATCAACAACTTCGAGAATCGCATTGCCAACTAGGACCGGTACAGGAATGACATGAGCATTTGACATGACTTTCGTCTTGTCCATGTTCATTCGTAAACCCACTAGTTGGGATACCCTCCTGAGATCATTGAGCATGGTGCCAAGGTCGTCCATGAATTCTGCCATAACTATGATATCGTCTGCAAATCGAAGGTGAGTGATGTATTAGTAAGTAGTAATCGAAGGTGAACAGTTTCGGAGAGATGACATCTCCCTGTCTCTCGCGTTTCTGCAACTGGATCGGTTTCGTACTCTTATCCCGGATACGGATTAACATTATGGCATTCCTATACAAACACTTTCAGCACTTCGATATAACGTTGGTCAATTTGGCACCGCTGAAGGGACTGCAGTACCGCCCAAGTTTCAACTGAATCAAAGGCTTTCTCATAGTCCACAAACGCTAAACATAGGGGCCGATTATACTCCTCGGTCTTTTGTATAATCTGCCTAAGCGTGATATGGTCTATGGTGCTATAGCCTTTTCGAAAGCCAGCCTGTTCGGGCTCGAGTTCGAGCTCAACAGTCGGACGTAAATTAGCTGAAATAATGATGATGATGATGGAGTAAGAATACTGTTCACTACCCCCTATATTAGCCGTGGATGTCGTAAAAGACGACTAAGAGGCGACTAATATTCACATCACATCGATGCAAGAGAAGGAAAACTCAAAATAAAATCCTATGCCAACCCAGCGTGGCATACTAGGTCGAATTCCCTCCCACAGTGGATTTCCGAACCCAACAACGAACAAATGTATATGGGCTGAGATTATAATAATGATGATACACATATTACAGCCATATCCATGGTTTCGCTAAAAATGTTGATAGTTACTTTGTCTAAAAATTCCTTTTACATCTATCTTAGTAATTTATATGCCCGGCGCAAGTAGATGTTATTTTCGGTACTTCTGACACTTACATGTTGCCACATATATTTCTATTCCAATTATTAGGTGAGATATGCGATTATTTTTGTTCAGAGATTGTGTAAGTTTATAATTTCGTACCTCTTAATCGTGAGTATTGTAAAAGACAGTTAAAGATGTAACAGAATATCATGGTAAGAGATTGTAATCATTGGAAGAGAAGGGAATTCGATAAGTATCGAGTTGCCAAACCTACCCGGCATAGGATAGTAGGCTTCTTTTTTGAAATAGGTCTGTCAGCTCGCGGGACATACATGGCCAAAAAGAAGCTAATGCAACGGATTTTTTTTTTTTTATGATGGGTTGCGGTCGGCGCGCCTCTCGCACCACTCCGTCCGGGGCGACAGAGGGGCGTAAGCACACAACTCTCGCAACCCACCCACGATGCACGTCGCCTTCGTCGTTGGGCCGACCACCGGAACAGGGTTACTTGACATCAGTGGTCGGCCCGACGGAATACCCCCTATTGGGGTACCCTCCCATCGACCGATGTCCCCCCTTCCGGGAGGACGTTGGTCTTTCCTCATGCGGTCGGCCTCTCGGCGGGTGACGGACTAATTCCGCGGTCACGTCACCCGCGGCCTCGGCTAGGGCGGCATGTGGCGCAGGTAGTCGCGCCTACGCCGCGCCAGTCACCGGCAGCGGATCGCCTCATCGGGGCTGCGCTCCTCACGCAGGCGATCCGCCCCATACAACGGATACCCAATAGGTCTAGGTTAAAGTCCCTCTTAAGTAATCATTTTTCCTTTCGCAAGTGAATTTTCATAAGTAGTATAGCATGTTTTTGCGTATGGGGACGGAATAAGAATACAATTCACTTTTTTTGCTCACAGGTGTCACAAAAGATAACTAAGGGATATCATATGTATCTAACATCTATACAAGAGAAGAAAACTCGAAATAAAAGCCCTTAGCAACCCCTCAGACCAGCATAGTACCTAAAGTATCTCAAATTCCCAACTATTGTGGAGGTGGCTCAATTCTTGCATCGAAACCAATACTGGCCAAGATACAATCATTAATATGATTAACATAATGATGCTGAATCTATGAAAAGTAATCAATAATTTAAATTTGGATGCTGTTAAATACTAGTCATTTATTTATCTGTAAAAATAGATGTCAATAAAATAGTAATCACGATTGTTATTGATCAAATTGATAAGCAATTACTAATAAAGATTTTACTAATAAATAGCAGTTAAATAAGGGCGGATAATTTAAAAAATATATGAAGTAAATATTATTTGATAGACCAACTCCACAAAAGAGCTTTTTAAACAGTCTTTACCTTGGCACTATATGATTTTCTTATTGGCATAGTAGCGCATGCGGCTTAAACACTCAGACGTTGGGAACGAATTATAAATAAGAATTACATTTCTTAGATAAAAATTAATCTGCCTGCCTCAATCCCATTTAAATTGAGATCAGCCTATCAACTCTTTTTCTAACACAGGTAGATAGAAGAAACGTAAAATATGCTGCGCTGGCAAGATCTATGTCAACACTCTTTTATCATCTTGCACTGTATTATAGTTGTGATTGATTCATGTCAGTGAAGAGCATTAGTTGACTTTCATGACACTCAAGTCCAATATTACGATTCATAGTATTTGTAATCGCTACCACACCGCAATAAAACAGTTTAATATAGGTAGTTATTATATGTAAAACATTTACCATAAGACAATAAAATGAGTTGCAATAATATGTTTATCATACATATCGAATTACCGACATTGTCTAAAATAGTAATGCGGTAGAAACCGATTTTCAATACACAGCGTTCAAATTCAAATTATTTATCGCTTACAAAAAAGCTTTTGGTAAAATATTAAAGAAATATATATATATATATCTATATCTATATAATTAATAAAATTAATCAAGGTAATATCAAATATGTATTTTGTAATTATAAATTATAAAAAAAAATCTATGACTTGATACTATCAATCAGATTATTGGTATACAAATTACGAAAATAATTAAATCAAATTTGTTTAAAAATAACAGTATTGTAATTAATGATGCTTTCAAGTATAATCTTATTTGATCAAAATAATATAAAACAACTAGTTGAAAACAACGATTAAAATAAAGATCAATCAAGATGATTTAAATAAGTCAACAATAATTTAAAAGTTGATTTTGAACTGATTCTCGTAGGTTTCTTATTTTAATGTTCTTATGAATATTTAAATTATAATAGGCTTTGGTGAATGTCAAATCGGTATTTATAACAGGCATGGCAAGCATATTAATAGATTTGACTGGATTGGCTAAATTTTATAAAGTTATAAACATTATATAGAAATAATTTATATGAATATAATAAAATGCTTCTTCGTTAAACCCAACATATTTCAAATTTGTAGTAATTGAAACTCTTACGTGGGGGAAAAATGGAATTCTGCTCGAAGCGGACGTGATAGGTTGATATAGATTTCTTTCTGTAATATGCTCGAACAAAGTTAAGAAAACCATCCGTTTCTTAAGATACGCACTGGGGAGAAATGTTTGGTGAATAATATTCCTTTCTCGGTTATAGAGAGTTACAAAATCCAATTGAAATTTAACGTTACTTAATTAAATAAAAAAAAAAAATGTTATTTCTTATTAAACTTTTACAATCCATCTAGACCTAGCCATGCGGTTATGTTGTAGTCTCAGTGGAAATACAGTATAGAGATCTATCTCCAAGAGTCGGCAAAACTTAAACAAAACTATGTTAATCTGTATATCTTTCTGGCCAGCGGAGTATAGCAGGATAAATCTGAATATATTATATCTATTTGTGTAGGCCTAGGGGATTAATGCCCATAGATGAATGGTATATGGGCTGAGAAGTGTAAAATACAAAATAAATATTAACTGATATAATATGAAGATAAAAAGCAGTTAAATACAAAGAGCGTTTATTCCGTATCAAAAACGACAGGGTCATATGACAGGGTATATTTATGGTCAATAATAAAAACTAGAGTTTAAAAAATGTACAAAGAGCCTCTTTATCGCTATGACAAAAGGCTTCCTGTCATTTCAAAATCTAGGTCGACGATATTTGCAAAAAAAATAGGTTAAAGCAATATCCTTTATTTTATTTCTATAAGCAGACTTGAATGTTGATGTTTACACACAATAAATAGAGCATGTTTTTATAAATACAGTATTGTTAAATTATCCGTGTGAAAATTGACTAACTTGTGCCTTTGCTGCGGCTTAACTCGCGTTATTGTGTAATACATATGAACAAAATGATTAAATCGATTGTCATCGAATAAGTTATATAAATTGTAATTGTATATTTGAATACGATTTCTTTATCATTTTAATTTTAAACACTGGTTTTAAACCCTCTTTGGGTTTAAAACCAGTGTTTAAAATTCATCATCATGATCGTAGCCCATATACGTCTTACTGTTAGGCTCGAGCCCACAATGTGAAGTACACAACGGGAGGGAATTTGACCTACTATACTATGCTGGTTAGACATTGGTATAGGGTTTCTTTTTAAGTTTTTCTTCTCTTGCATGGATGTGATGTGCATATTACTTCCCTTAGTGGTCTTTTACGACATCCAGATAAGTAGAGGTGAATCCTTAGTCCGTCACCACACGGAAAACGGTATTTAAAATTAAGCAAGCCTAATTTACAGCAACAAAAACTGCAATTGGCACTTTGCCTGTCAACCGTGGCGATTAGGGTATTATTTCGCATTGCAGTTGTCTAACAATAGATCGATAGACTTATGGATCGATAAAGACAATTGCCGATGTTAATCTTTAATAAATGTAGGGTACTAAGGAAATAATCCTTGTATTGTAGGAGACTATATAAAGATACAACTAACAGACATAATTTAAATCCATACTCAGAATAATAATTGCATATAAACCTACAAATAAAAACAGATATTTTATGCTTTATATTATTAGTTAATATTAGGTAAATATTATAAGCCGTGAGTCTTCACCCGTGGATTAGTTGCTGCTCATACAGTAATCACCCCATAAAAAGGAGTCGTGTTTCAGCTTGATATTAGATGAAATATAGTGTATGATGAAATATAGTAACCTAGTGTTTGTTGCCACTAAAGATAGCGTTGGCGATATATTGATTACTTTTAATAAAAAAAACTAGTATCATTTTTCATTCATCATCATCTCAGCCTATATACGTTATATATGTTGGATTCGGGTCTCCATTAATATGAGAGGGAAATTGACAATACAACGCTGGTCAGACGAGTTAACAGAGGAATCTGTTTCGAGTTTTCCATCCCTTGTATAGATGTTATATGTATATTATATCCCTTAGTCGTTTTTTACTACACTTACGGGTAAAAAAGGGGCTGGTGAATTGTATTCTTATTTTGTTACCACATAAGAGTTTTTATCATCTCATCCCACCCATATACGTCCCACCATTGGGTTCAGGCCTCCTCTAATATGAGAGGAAATTTAACCTATTATATCACGCTGGTCAGTCATTGACATAGGGTTTTGTTTCAAGTTTTTCTTCTCTTTGATAGATGTTATATGCATATTGTATCCCTTAGTCGTCTTTTACGACAATTATGAGCAAGAAAGGGGCTACTGAATTGTATTTTTATTCTTTTATCACAGAGTTTTTATTACTCATAACAAATCTCTAAAGTATTCCTTTTAAAACAGTCAATATACAGTTAATATGATTATAGTCTACAGAAGCATATCATTGTGTAGTCTATTTCTTACGTTACGAAACTGTCTGCACGGGATGTGTTATATTTTTCTAACAATCTATTTGTTTACGAGATGGGTAGAGCAGAGATAACCCAATTACGTTTTCTTATCGCGGTTTTGTATTAGAATATTTTTTAAAGCGAGGCGCTTACGACAGACTATGAATGAATTGTTTATTTACTGAACGCCGTAAATGTGATGTTAGTGTATTATTACTTAGAGAATTGGTATTTTTATTCACATTTATAAGATATTGAAAGATTTAATATTATGATCGTTGTAGGTAACGAGTTATAGAGAAGTTTGAATAATATGGTTCGAGGTAAGAGAATGGTGTCAATGCTTCGGTAGTTTATTGCAGAAATAGTTCTGTTTAATAAAAGATTGTACGTCTATAAATAAATCATCATCATCTTGCTCTTATCCCAATTACTTGGGGTCTCTTAGTCGTTTTTAACGACACCCACGAGCAAAGCAAGGGTTGGTAGTATTCGAAGTCGCTACCACACAGCAGGTCTACCACACAGCACGTCTATAAATAAATGTATTCGTTAAATGTATATATTTTCCCGTGTAGTAATGAAGTGAGAATACAAATCACCACCACCTCTATTGCCCAAGGGTTTTGTAAAAGACAACTAAAGGATGTAATATGCAGATAATATCAAAGCAAGAGAAGGAAAACTCAAAATAAAACTTTACGTTAATCAGCGTCTTAGCGACCAGCGTGGTATAATAAAAAGTATAGGAATATTATCCTTTCTATAGTTGAAGAGGTCCAAGAACAACATTGGGATGTAGATAAATATATGTGCTAAGATTTTAATGATAAATGAAAAATTAAACTAGTTTATTTCATCATCACAGCTTATATACGTCCCACTTCTGGGCTCGAGCCTCCTTCAAAATAGGGAAATTGAACTACTATACCACGTTAGTCACACGTTTTGGTATAGGGTTCTATTTCGAGTTTTCTTTCTCTTGCATAGATGTTATATGCATATTACATCCCTTAGTCGTCTTTTACGATACCCAAGGGCATGAGAGGCTGATGAATTGTGTTCTTACTCCGTCACCACAAGGAAGAGATCTGAGGAAGAAGTGTATATATGGCTTGTATAAGAGAAAGAGATTGAACTCTTTATTAAATAAAACTCCCTAGAATCAGTCCTAGAAATTGTGGTTGTTGAATTTTATTCTTACTCCGTCACCACACGGAACGATAAAAATATTGTACATCTATATATAAATGTATTTATTAAATTTATAAAGTTTTTCCGTGTGGTGACGAAGTAAGAATACAATTCACCACCACTTCTCTTGTCCGTGGGTATTGTAAAAAACAACTAAAGGAAACCAAGAGAAGGAAAACTCTAAATAAAACCCTACATTAACTCGTCTGACCAGCAGTAGGTAGTATAGGAATATTGTCCCTCCTATAGCGGAAGAGGCCCGTGCACAACAGTGAGACGTAGATATATATGCTAAGATAAAAATTAAACTAGTATATTTAAACAAGTATAATCTTAATAAAACCTAAAATTTTATATATAACACATTGAATGTTTAATAAATTAGCTGTAAAATATAAAAGTTTAGGTGCGAATTATTTATTAACTAATAAAAGTTGTTATTCTATAAATATTGTATGTTTAATCATCATCATCTTGCTCTTATCCCAATTACTTGGGGTCGACGCAATATGTCATCTGTTTTGACATATTGCAAAAAGTTTCGGCAATGACTTTTATAATCGGCCGCCTGCCTGACGTCAACCCTCCTTGGGAAAATATGGTATGTTTAATATTGGAAATATTTCCACTCAAATATTTATTAAATTATGTCTTGTATTATTTTTTTTAAATTTTACGTTATCCGTCATAGCAATAAACAACAGCAATAAAAAACGTAACACCTACCTATTATCACAGCGTGATATATTAGATTAAGAAGAATCATTATGAATAAGACGTCTACCTAACAGTAATGTGCATCATCTCAGCCCATAAACGTCCCACTATTGGGCTCGGGCCTCCTCTAGTATGGGAGGAAAAATGACCTACTATACTACGCTGACCAGACGTGTTGGTATACGATTTTGTTTCAAGTGCTCCTTTTCTTGCATAGATATTATATGCATATTATATCCCTTAGTCGTCTTTTAGGATACCCAAGGGCAAGAGGGGGTGGTGAATTGTATTCTTACTCCGCCACCACAAGGAAGAGATCTAAGAGAGAAGTAGTGTACATATATGGTCTGTATAAGAGAAAGAGATCGAACTCTTTATTAAAGAACTCTCTAACTTTATCTAGAATCTATATATTAATACGTGAAGCAAAAACTTTGTACCCCTTTTTACGAAAATTACGTGGACGGACAAGTATGAAATTTGGCACAGTTGAAGTATATAATGAGGAGAAGTGCATAAAAGTGAAATTTCATGTAATAATGGATTAGAAATACATTAAATTAATTAAAAAAGGCATTACGCACTCTACCATGCAATCGCTACACACCCACACTTTTGTTTACGGTTAAAATCTCTAGTCAAACCGAATGACAGACAATCATAATTATGATGACAATGTCTAATAGGCATTTGTACTTAGTACTTTATATATTACTTATTAGTTAAATACAAGCTCATGAAATGCTTGCTCAATTTACAATTATACATAAATAAAATTAAAAGAAAATTGTGTAGCAGAAAAATTAATTAAAATGAATTATGGCCGAATTTCAACCACACGGCGACCACTAGTCAGTTTAAATAGGCTATCTAACAATGTGTGTGAAGAAGATCTTCTTTTTCTTCTTTTTATCAATTCACATAGATTCTACTCATAAAACATCATCATTTTAGCTTATATACGTCTTAGTGCTAGGCTAAAGATTCTTCCAAATTAGGAGGAATATTGAAGTCAATGGTAGGTTATCTAATATACTACAGAGGTTAGGCATGTTGTTATAGCGTTGTATTTTAAGTTTGCCTTCTCTTGCATGGATGTTACAAGCATGTTACATCTCTTATTGTTAGTTGTCTTTTACAAAACCCGCGGGCAAGACACGGGGTGGTGAACTGTTTGTTTCCTCTGGCATCATACGGCAAAGATTTTACTATAAACTTTCACAGTTTACCAAGTTGTTAGCAGTTCATCATAACTTTTTTATTGGAAACAAAAAATAGTAAGCATTTTAAAGGTCGATCTGTGGGCTCAGCACGATTATTTGCGTCAAAGTATTCGTAACGTTGTCGAGATAACGTTTGTATGGATTTGAAGCAGTTCCCTTATCGCTCGATAGAGGCGCCTTACTAAATCTAACGATGGCGATATGAAGGCCTTTCAGTCTATATACAAAATACTTAAAATCAAAATGTTTTATGACTAGTTATTACAAATAGGTTAGCTTTTATAAAGCAATTCTATAAATCTTAACGGGTTCTGCCGTCATTAAGTAGATTTTAAAAATCTGAACTAATATTATGGGAAATTAATCTGAATATCACTGTTATATAAATTAGTATTATTTCCTTATAGTATTTTGCCTAGACTTTTATTTTTTGGAAAACACTAATCTGCGTGAAGGGAAGGAAAGGAAGCACATTATGTTTATGCCAATTCTCTCATTGTGGAATTTTACAAACATATATAACATCCAAACTCAAGAAAAATTGTGAATCGCACAAAGTAATGTCCCGTGTGGGAATCGAACTCGTGCCACTTGGTGCGATAAGTCAATATAATCACTACGCCATTTGTGGGTTTCAATGTATTATAAATAGCATTCATCATCATCATCACAGCTCATCATCATGGCCTCCTCTATAATGGGAGGAAAATTGACCTACTATACTACGCTGATCAGGCGGGTTTAATTTGGAGTTTTGCTTTTCATGCAAAGTTATTATACGCACTATTTTGTGCGTATAATAACTGTCTATCTGTTCTTTCGTCTTTTACGACACCTACGGAGTGGTGAATTGTATTCCTACTCCGTCACCACTCGGAATGTTACCCCTTGTAATTACTATGCTCAATGACCTCGGCAGGGTTTCTCAACTAGTTGGTCTACAAATGAACTTGGACAAGACGAAAGTCATGTCTAATGCCCATGCCATTCCTGTACCGGTCCTTGTTGGGAATGCGATTCTCGAAGTTGTCGATCACTATGTTTACCTAGGACAAACAGTCCAGTTGGATAGATCCAATTTCGAGAAAGAGGTAAGCCAACGAATCCAACTCGGTTGGGCAGCGTTCGGGAAACTTAATCCGGAACACGGAAATCCGTAGAAGAACCAGTGTAACCGACATAGCCCGCAGAATTAACACGTTGAAATGGCAATGGACAGGCCACATAGCTCGTTGAACCGACAACCGTTGGGGAAGAAAGGAGTAGCGACAACGAATCGGACGACGCAGTGTAGGACGATCCCCACTAGGTGGACTGACGACATTCTCAAAGTAGCAGGGAACCGTTGGATGCAAGAGGCGTAGGACTGTTCCGAGTGGCATTCTCGAGGCTCCCCACGATGTCAGCAGTGGACGTCTGTAGGCTGATGGATGGATGGAATTATTATATAACACTTTAATAGCTGCTAAAAGATTTGAAGTAATGAATAAGTTGAATATTGTATGGTGAAATATACTATAAACATAAACTCTTCTTTAATCTATACCAATAAATAAAATTGGAGTGTCTGTTTGTAATGTCAAAATAATAGGATTTTTTCATGCTCACACGGTTATTTGCACGACACCTATGCCTAAAATAGCAATTAAAAAATTTTTGTCTGTCTGTCTGTCTGTCTGTTTGTTCCGGGTAATCTTCAAAACGGCTGGACCGATTTCAAAAATTCTTTCACCAATGGAAAGCTATAATATCAGGGCGTAAACTAGGCTATATTTTATCCCGGTATTGCCACGGGAACGGGAACTACGCGGGTAAAACGACTATAACCTATAACCTATAACCGAAGCGAAGCGAGGGCGGGTTGCTAGTAGGTACTAAATGTCTTAAGAGAAATATTTTTAAACTAGCAACCCACCCTTGCTTCGCTTCGGTTTTAGTCGTTATACCCGCGTAGTTCCCGTTCCGTGGGAATACCGGGATAAAATGTAGCCCAGTTTACTCCCTGATATTATAGCTTTTCATTGATGAAAGAATTTTTGAAATCGGTCCAGCCGTTTTGAAGATTACCCGGAACAAACAGACAGACAGACAATAATTTTTTAATCTGTATTTTAGGCATAGGTGTCGTGCAAATAACCGTGTGAGAATGAAAAAGTCTATTATTTTGACACTACAAACAGGCACTCCAATTTTATTTATTGGTATAGATAGCAGTAAATGCGAAATTAGTCATAGTAAATTTGACAGTTACTAGTGAAAGTGTAAATTTTCACTAGATAACGAATCAAACAATATTAAAAATGTTCCAGAGAGTTTTCTAAGGTATTTCACACCTGTCTCGTGCAAAGATTACGAGAAGTAACGCAATTACATATTTACACACGTTAACACCGCCAAACGGAACATCAACACTGATAACGTGTTACCTAACAATATGTAATCTGCATAATCGGTCAGTGATGCCTTATGACTCACAAATGGTATAAAAAGATCCTTTACATGTAAAATTCAGTATGTGTTTCTTCAATCATTCATCTCAACCCTTATATGTACGTCTCACTGTTAGACTCTTGCTTCCTCTACGGAAGGCAAATTGATCTACTGTACCACCCTGGTCAGATATGTTAGTATAGGGTTTTGTTTCGAGTTTTTTTTTTTTTTATTGCAAGCAGTGGCAAACGAGCAAACAGTACACCTGATGGTAAGTGTTGCTGCGCTCATGGACCTTTACAAGGCCGTTGCCTACCGTGAAGAAAGTGAAGGGAGTGTGAATGCGTGCATTGAGGCTCGGTGATACCAAAGGCACCACCAAAACCAAAACTCCACACGCAAACACCCTCAGAAAGTTGGGCTTCCGGCTCTCTCGCTCACCGAACGAAGCGTAGTGACAAATTGCTACTACTCAGACGTCGATTTTCTGCGAGAGCGTGGTACTACCCCGGACGGACCGGCCCGCAGCTGTAGATAGATAACTGTCGACAGTGTGATCCTACCACTATTAAATTCCTTTTTTCCTTCACTTGCATAGATGTTATATGCATATTATATTCCTTCATCGTCTTGTATGACATTCGCGGGCAGGAGAGGGTGCGGTGAATTCTTACTCCGCCACCACACGGAATATGTATGTTTAATTTAAGAAAGTACTTCATAATAATTAATAAATAAATATCGTTAAGTTATATCAAGATGGTGTTTATAAACATACAATTAATAATAACCAAAAGTCTAATAAATCAAGCTCATAACACTAAAGGCAGGAAGGTTGTCACTAAGCCGTCTGTGTAAAGTGATTTTTTCCTTATTCCCACCATTGTATTTCCTGTAAGCCAGGATCAACAATGGTCTTCGTATAAGACACCGAGGTTCGTATAAGACCCTCAGAAAGTCCCGGAAAACGCTTTCAATTATCTTGGAACCCGGAACTTAATTAGTGCAAATTTAATTAGAAAAGTAAAATAGGAGGTGTTGGAAAGATTCTACTTACCTCCTATGCAAAACGGGAGACATGAAGCAAAGTAAGCTAATAAGCCAGTAAATAAGGGGATGTACAACTACGTGAAGCGCGGCAGTCGCAGCCGCACGGATTTAACAAAGCTTAAGGGGCCTATATGTGAGCTTTAGGAGTAGTTGCAATAGTAGACATGGCAAAAATGCCTGAACCCACGGCAATTTTCTCGAGCTGCTACAAGGTCCGTATAGTATACTACACCAGACGTGACTTGCAGACTGTCTAACATAAGGTCCCGCTGGTTACGCCAGAGAATACACTCCTAAAGGATGTGGTGACCTGTTTGTTCAAAATCGGAGTTTGAAGTCGAACATTGACAAGATAGTGAAGGTACTAGTTTGAAATAGAATAATTTACTTAGGTACTACTAAGGTACAGTATAATATATAAAATACTTTTTATAGATAGTGGTTTTTGTATTGTAATAGCTCCTCATAACACTATTATCAAGACCAGAATATTTAGTACGTTTAGTATTTAGTACTAAATTGTGTCAGTAAAGACATTTGCTCAATTCTATTAAGTTTTTAGTAGATAACTAGCAACCCGACCTCGCTTCGCTTCGGTTTTAGTCGTTTTACCCAAGTAGTTCCCGTTCCCGTGGGAATACCAGGATAAAATATAGTCTAGTTTACGCCCTGATATTATAGCTTTCCATTGGTGAAAGAATTTTTGAAATCGATCCAGCTGTTTTAAAGATTAACCTGAACAAACAGACAGACAAAAATTTTTTAATTGCTATTTTAGGCATAGGTGTCGTGCAAATAACCGTGTGAGCATGAAAAAAGCCTATTATTTTGACATTACAAACAAACACTCCAATTTTATTTATTGGTATAGATGAATTTTATTTGCGTTTACCATATTTCTAGCTTTTTTATTTATTTTGCCCGATCCACGATTTCAACCCAGGCCATCAGGATCACATCTGTATATAGTATCATACCTATGCCACTGAACAGTCATTTACAATATTAATATATATTAAATATTTAATATGTATTAATAAGTTGATGTAAATTAGGATTAAAGGTTATTAAATAAATATATAAAATTTTCGATATCTTAATATATTAATATTGACAGTAATTGGTCATATTAATATAATCTAATAGTTGTATATTATACAATCATTAATCTTTGACACCTATGTCGAGCAAAATTAAGAAACTAATTTGAAGAAAGAGATTTAGTTAAATATTAAATTTTCAATAACCGGTTGGAGTAGGATACCTATAAAGTACCATGCGGGCGTCATTATTTCTTGTTATGAGTAAATAATTTGTATTTTTACTCCATCAAGACATGAATATAAAATATTAGCTTTTTTTTCATCGCTTTGATCTGGGTGTAATCAATATGGCCCATTATTTGCCACAAGGACTCTCCTTGTCTTTACAACCTATGACGTTGAATATTTGACTTAAGTGGCTATTAAAATGATAGGTTATTAATTTTGATTTGAACACTATTTTTAACCCAATTATTAATTTATTTGCACAAACAACCCTTAATTGTTACAATTTGACGAATATAATAAAAACATTATTAAGATAACAAATGATGAATGATGAATCAAACAAAATTCTAATTTTACGATGAAGGTAATTAACCTACTTCATTACGGCACAATATCCTTACTAATATTATAAATGTGAAAGTAAGTTTGTTTATTTATTTGTTTGTTTATTATGCTTTCACGTTTAAACCACCGAACCGATTTCAAATATTCTTTCACCAATGGAAAGCTATAATATCAGGGAGTAACATAGGCTATATTTTATTCCGGTATTTCCACGGGAACGGAACTACGCGGGTAAGGCGACTGAAACCGAAGCGAAGCGAACGCGGGTTGCTAGTATTATATAAATCTTTTTATTTTACTGCGTGTACTTACAATAAATGTTTTTTATATTATTGACACTGCACCTTTACCTTTACAAATCCTAAAAAATAGTCCAATCCAAATCAATATTACCAATTCGATTATACGATATTTGAGGTGCGAAATCAGTTAAAAATGACATTTATATACATCGATGAAGTCGATAATCGCTATTAATTTAAACAAAACTAATTTATTAACATTCTTTTCGAATAGATTTTTATATAATGTGTTTAGTTAATATGAATACTAATATTATAGATCTAATTAATGATATGAAACAAGTTATTGAAATAACACATTTTTTGTCTAAAATATGCTTATAGATAACAATCCACACATCCAACATGATAGTAGCCAGTAGCAATGTAGTAGTAGATAAATCATATTATGACTTGTAAACTATTTTCTGTCTCGAATAAAATTCATACTTAGGGCAACAAAATTTGGATCGCTAAATTGCATGACGCCTGATAATAAGTGACTGTTGATGCACTTTTGCTAGGTCACTACCTACTGTGAAGAAAGTGAAGGGAGTGTTAATGCGTATAATGAGTTTCGGTCATACTAAAAGTATCACCAAAACCCACCGCACGCCAACACTCTTAGAAAGTTTAACTCCCGGCTCTCTCGCTTACCGAACGAAGTGCAGTAACAGATTGCTCCTATTCAGAAGTAGATTAAAACAGAAGGCTGTCGACAGTGTGGTCCGGTTTTCATTTTGTTAAAATTATAAAGAGATAAATAGGGAATAAATTTTGAAATATATGTATACCCTTATTACGTGGAACGAAATAGTAGTTTGAAATAACAATGATTGCCAAACTTCTGTATCGATTATTATCGATCAGTGAACAATATGATGTATTCAAATGTCGTAAAAGAATAGTTGTGTCGGATCGTATTGTCGCCTTTAAATAGTCATATATTTAGTATATAAATTGGTTCATGGCAGCCTATATTTGTGCAGTTGTTATCGTACATTGCTTAGACAATTGCTCTAACAATAATGATTTGACACCATTTCTTCTAATTTCGGTCAGGGATAGAACATTTTAATAAATAAAAAAGTGATGAAATGAAATAGATGCTTGTTCTTAATTAGCCATAATTTTATGTGCAAATTGATAGTGGTGTATTATGATGATGATTCATCAACATAATAAAAAAATATGTTATCAAATTTCTTTCTACGTTCATTAATCACAGCTCATATACTTCCCATTGCTAGAGCCACCCCCATAACGAAATGGAAATTGACCTACTAAAGCACGCTGCTGGTCAGACGTTTAGGTATAGGGTTTTATGTTTTCTGTTATCCTTTAGTCGTCTTTTACGACATCATCAATTGTCATTTAGATTTGTTTTAATAAGATACAAATTACGACATATATAAAATATCCATCCAACGAAAATGGGTTTGAAAGTCAAATTGGTCAATCCGGAAAAATGATATCTACTTACACTGCTATCAAAGTTGATCTAAAGCAATATGATTAGGAATAATAAAAGGCTAAAAAGATAATTAACAGTTGATTGGATACATAAAACACCACAAATTAAGATCTAATGTAAAAACTAATTATAAGCGTTAAGTTACGACGAATATTTAACACTAACATCGATTAACTAACTAATTAGTTAAGCCTCGTTTTCTTCTAATTTCGGTATTTATTCGTTTGCTCGTTATTTTGATCAGTTGTGGTCTATTAGAGATTTAAGTTATATATAAGAATTTTTGAGGCATATATCGTTATGTAATTACAAATCATACTGACTTCTAGATAAAGAATGTTTTAGAGAAATAATGTCGCAAAGTATTAGTCGTGGTCTCACATTGTAAACGTCCCACTGCTGGGTTCGAGCTTCCTCCCCAATAGGAGGGAAATTAATCTACTACACTATGCTAATCAAACATGTTGGTATAGGGTTTTATTTCAAGTTTTCTTTCTCTTACATAAATGTTATATGCATATTATATCCCTTAGTCGTCTTTTACTATAGCCACGGGCAAAATAGGGAGTGGTGAATTGTACTCTTAATCCGTCACCACACGAAAGTAATGAAAGTACTAGTGGTGGAAACAAATCTAAAAAAACTTAACTTTTGTACTGCGTAAATCCATAAGGCGGAGAGATGACGCCGCCTTTCTGCCTGTCCGAACGGTTGAGCGAGCTGCAGTACCACCGTAGCCGGCCCATAACAAAATCAGATGATATTAAGCTGATACCAATGTTCTTTTTTTTATTTGTATAATTACTTTTTATAATTGAAAAGTTTTATTTTCCATGTGGTGATCGAAATATAATTCACGTAGTTATCGTAAATGATGATTAAGGAATATAGTATGTAGGTAACATCGATACACCTAGTTACTTATACCAACTAAATACCTTCTAGTTCTCGTTATAATGTTGCTAATCATCCATCCATTCATTCATTTCTCCATTTGCCTATTGACATCCACTATTACACATACGTTTCGCCAAGAAATAGAAAATGATAATCGTCATGGTTGAAAAAAAAAAATAATTTGATGGTAGCAGTTGATGTTATATACTGCTCAAGTGAGTGAGAGAGCGATTTCACAATCGATTTTATAACTCTCACTGTAATAATAGAAAATATTTTTAGTAGAATCCTAACGCTATATTTATCATCATCATCATCTCAGGATATATGCGTTCCACCTGATAATGAAGGAGGCCCGAGCTCAATGCTCGGACCTCCTTCATTATCGGAGGGAATTTGACCTACTATACCGCACTGGTCAGACGTGTTGGCTATATTTATACTATGTATTCGCTACGTAACATTTTGTGTGATTTGAAGAAATATCTTATTTCGTTCAAGATATCAAGCGCTTAACGTGAAAACTTATTAAGTACTAGCAGACCCGGCCACGCGTTGCTATGGCTAATGTTTTTGTTATATTACATTTTATTAAACTATTTAAGTGGAACTGTAGGAGAACATCTGTCATGGAGGTCGTCGTATCTTTTTACAAATGGCATCTATGTAAAATAACAAGTTAAAATCGTATATGATACGTTTGTAGGTTTGACATAGCAGCGCCATCTATTAATTAATTGCTCAATCCAGTCAACAGATATCGCCATCTGTTAAAATCGTTTGGAGTTAACAGATAATTATGAATGTAAAATAATAGGTATATATAGGTAATACAAATAATTTGCAATAAAATAATATTGCAACTATAAGATGTAAGCTATCCTATCTTTCAAGTTGGATCAAACTGCACACGGTGTGCAAATTTGATTAACATCGGTTAAGTAGTTTAGGAATCCATCGCGGACAAACAACGTGACACGTAATTTATATATATTAAGACTAGCAATCCGCCCTCGCTTTACTTCGGTTTCAGTCGAACCCGCTTAGTTCCCTTTCCCCGGGGAATACCGGGATCAAATATAGCCTATGTTACACCCTGACATTATTGCTTTCCATTGGGAAAATAATTTTTGAAATCGGTTCGGTGGTTTCAACGTGAAAGCGTAACAAACAAACGAACTTACTTTCGCATTTATAATATTAGTAAGGATGAAACAAAGTTATAACTTATAAAAATATATTAGCAGTCATCATCATCCCCATCGTCTTGCTCTTATCCCAATAACTTGGAATCAAAGCAACACGTCCTTCCATAGGTACCTACTACCCTATTAAATGTCATCTCTGTGAATACGATCTGTATAGACTATAGATAGGTACGTCATGCTTTACGCAGTCCATGTAACTTTTCGTTGATCTGCCCTTACCCCTAAAGCTTCCAATATTCGTACTAAAAATCTTATTCACAATACTATTTTCATCTCGTCTTATCAGATGTTCATTTTACGTCAACGCTTTCATTTTTCTGTCACTAGCGTAAATCTCCAACATGTTGGATTTCTCATTTCTGATTTGATAGATTCTTGCCACGCCGCACATTCAAGATTTGCATGTTTGATACATGCGGTCGCGTTTAATTAGCCATTTTCGTAGCTCAACATGTTAATTCATACCGTACAGCAGGCCTTATTAAGGATTTATAATATTTCACTATAAATTTAATTGTCACTTAAAACTGGATTAATAATTATCATAAATGTCAAAATACTAGACAAAAATGTTGACGCGATAGCCGCACGATAAGAGCCGAGGATAATTAGGAGGCCTTGAACTATATTCAAATAACTCTATTAAATGGTCTGTATCAACTTCCTGTCAAAGATAAATTATTTAACGTTATTCTGCCCTTGTGAGGACAAGTCGAGGGACTTTTAACGTCTTCTCCTTCTGACATAGGGCAGAACATGCTGTTTAGAGTTTTGGCTTAATTTTTTATATATTTATACTATTGTGTGGTTACGGTCTGTATATAAACTGTTTAGGAAAATAATCGTTAACTGAAACGCCAACAGGTGCGGTTGTCTCAGCTTATTGTAACGCTTTTATATGGTTTTTGTAACGCTAATAAAGTTAGAGTTGATATCCATAGCTGGCATCATAAGTATATACTTAGATACATATCATGTAGGTAGAAATCTATAACGCATATAGATCTGCGTGCACAGCGAGTAACATTAATAAAAAACAAAAAAAGAACCGCATCACGATTCAAAAAGATTAATACGTGTAATTGGACGTCTCGCTGATATACACATCAAAGAAAGAAAAAAAATAACGCAAGACAGGTGAAGATTTATAGCCATTACAGCGGGCGCCGCCCGTTCAAGCATTAACCATAACTCGGAACTATGATAGATATTTATTAAGACAAACTTAACACAGCTTCCGAACACATAAACAATGAGAGAAGATTAAAAACGTGTCAATATACAAATTGAAACGTCAGATCTATTGATTTGTTATCGCCCACAGGTCAAGTTACGGGAGTGAAATACCTTGACCCAATATCTAGTTAAATAAATATAAATAAAACAACTTATCAGCTATTTGATCGGAAAAGAAATTCTTGTTTTGTTTTTGGAGTATAATATTCAAAAACTTTTTAAAATTTGAATAATTAAAGCTTATAAATATTCATATTTTAGTTGTGTCTACAACTCCGTTTGCATCGAGTTTTCTTATATTTCAGGATTAAAATAATCATTTATTAAACACTACAAAGAATAGAAATTAGATTTCAATGAATTTACCTTAGTAATTTTTACGCGATTCGGGGATAAATTTATCCACAGAGATACAAACAAAAATGCGGAAGATCTTCGATCTAAGTTTTGTCAATGATTCTAATCCATCCATCCATCAGCCTACAGACGTCCACTGCTGGACATAGGCCTCCCCACGAGAATGCCACTCAGAACGCTCTTGCGCCACTATCTGCCAATGATCCTAATACATACTAATTTTCTTAAATATTTTGAAGGTACAGATTTTGTCCTTCTACTATTTCCAGCGATCATTTCTCCTACGTATGTGCAGGCTCTGTAATGATCTACCTGCTGCTGTGTTTCCCGTGCGCTATAACATGTCCTTCTTTAAACGAGGTTTAAGAAGAGCATTTTCTTCACGGTAGGCAACAGCCTGGCTGTGCACCTGGAATACCAGCTTTGCAATAGCGAAGGTCCATGTGCGGCAGCATCACTTACCGTCAGGTGTGCTGCTTGATCGTTTGCCACCATCGGCAATAAAAAAAAATGTGTATGTATAAAGTATAAAATTACAAGTTGCAAAATTAGGTATGGGCGGCAAGTTATTACACTCATATTTTTATATTTCAAATCATGTCAATTTTAGTTTTACCTACTTACCTAATAGGAGCAGTTTCTTGTGAATCCTTTAGAATAATTTCAAACCTCCAGCGAGTATTAAGAGAAAATCAAGGATGTCTTCAAAAAATTAATTCTGGAATAACTGGTTTAAGCAATCTAGGACTTAGAACATGGATTTTAGAGCCCGCTCTTATCGCACTTTTGCCGCTAAACAAATATAATATGATAAATTTCTAGGGAAAAACGTGAACGCCCACGTATGAATATAAACTATTATATAGAAAGACATCGACAGATAAAAACAAAACAGTTTTTATTAGCACGACCATAACTATAAATGTCGTTAAAAATCACATTTACATATTTTATGACGTGAATTATTTTACAAAATAATTTGTAAAACAGAAATGTAAATCTGACCACCCAGAAAGTGAACCAAATTATTCAATCATCTTATAAGCAAACTGGATAAAGTGGTAATAAACAAGAATATATAATAACAGTAAAAACAAGAGAAGGAACAGTCGAAGTAAAAAATCCTCTACCATGCCATTTGGCCGGTCTTGTGTGATAAGATTATAGGGACCAATTTTTTTCACTGTGCATTGAACTCGTGTTCAACCTTACACCATATATAGATAGTAGAATAAACAACATACTATATTAAAATAAAATTACATACGAAACAATATCCTATACATTGGCATGACGATTAGAGTGAAGACGTATTGACGTCTGACCAGCGTGGTGTAGTACGTCAATTTCACTCCCATAAAGGAGGAGGCCCGAGATTAATAGTGGAAGATATATGGGCTGAGATGACGATGATATATTCATCGTTTAGTAAAAAGTCATAACAATTCAAAAAATAAATTAAAATATAAAGCCGAGTTAGCAAACATGCGAAATTATTTAAAGCGAAAAAATATTCATTCTAGTGAAATTTCTTTGACGACAATTTGACTAATAAGTGGTTAAGAATTAAAAGTAAAATAATAAGGATACGTAATGTCCCGTACACATGTTGGCCGAGCCTAAGCCAACGCGAGCGTCGGCAAATAGGTACAAGGCGAGTGCTAGCGTCCACACGTTGGCCAAGTGCGGCGAACGCCAACGCGAGTGACCAACGTAGACGAGTATTTGTAGAGCTGTCCACACGTTGGCCTCGGTCAGTGTTCATTGTGCACTGAAACACTATGGACGACTATGGACAATATCAACATATTGACGTTGCTGCAGCTTCAGCTATTTATTTAATGAGCGTATTTAACTATTATCTCAGTGTATACCGCAGTAAAGTGGTAAAAAAGAAGGTGGTTGATACTGAGTATTCACAGAAATAGAACAATGTAAGATATATCCGTGTGGTGACGGAGTAAGATTACAATTCACCACTCCCTATCTTGCCCGTGGATGTCATAAACGACGACTAAGGAATATAATACATAATACGAATATAACATCTATGCAAGAGAAGGAAAACTCGAAATAAAGCCCTATACCAACCTGTCTGACTAGCATGGAATACTAAGGTTAGTTTCCCTCCTATTATGGAGGAGGCTCGAGCCCTACAGTAGGACGTATATGAGCTGAAATGATGATGAATGATGAAGATACTTTTTGATACTATAGGTATCATATAGGGTGACTTGGATATAATTATTTACGTCGCATATCTAGAAGTAGTGGTGCAAATTTGAAAATATAATCATTTATGTTGCGCGACATTATCACATTAAACACGTCTAACAACGATGGATGTCAACAGTGTAATGGCGAGCAGGCCAACGTGTGGACGGCATTGGCCGAGCGCCTTTGATTTGTGCACAAAAACCGACACCAAGCCGAAGTGAGGCAATTGATCACGAGCGACGGCGAGTGAAGATAAATCAGCTGTCCACACGTTGGCGCTTGTATTCACTCGGCCAACTAGGCGAGCGTAGGCCAACTAAGACAAATCGGGTGTACACACGTTAGCGTTGGCCATCGCTCGCCTACGCTCGGCCAACATGTGGACGGGGTATAATATTTAGGCTCGTATAACATCTAATCTGGTTGCAATCTTACTAAACTATACCTGTTACTATTTTAATGGGTGCTTAAATTTAGTTAAAACCTAAATATTACTCGGATTACGCGGATCAGGATATACCAAAAAATATTATAAAATCAACCATTGAGTTAAAAAATTAAGAAACAATAAGCGTCTGTATTATTTTAGAGTTGCAATTTTTGAGATATAAGTTTTTTTTTGAAAAATTCTTATTATCTCTCTCTGTCTCTATATCTTTTAAGTATGCCCGTTTTGTTTCTGCTCACGATCATAATTTTTAACAAACTATTATTTTTGTTTAGAATTGATACATTCAACTAAATAGCGATACATTTAAAATTAGAATTTTCACATAGCCATTAGTACCGAGACTCACCTGTCAGATCGTATCGTCTGGATCGTGTCAGAACTAGACGGAATCGGATATTGGCTAAAAATGAACACGGCTTACCGATCGGTATTTGCGATGGCTGCTATATTTACTCTTATTTCCAATGATATGAACACATGTAGTGGCAAGAAAATGGTTATAATATTTGTATAGATCAATTTAGACATTAAACAACTAGTTTTATTTAAAAGATCAGAATACAACACCAAGTTGAGGATCTAAACAAAATTACTGAATCGAAGCAGCGTTTAAGCAAATATTTCTTCAGATTTTATACATATGTCTGTATTCTATCAATTTTTTGTGTGGTGACGGAGTAAGAATACAATTTACCATACCCTCTCTTGTAAATAAAACTACTTTTACGGATTATATCGCGTTTGTATTTGATTTATGATTGCCCGACGTTTCGAACACTTTGCAGCATTCATGGTCACGGGCGGACTAAGGTGTCAATGGTAAATTATCTTTAACCATTATTAATAATAATGGTTAAAGATAATTTTATAAATCAAAAATCTTTTAGTAAGCCGCATCTAAAATTAAAAATCAATATTAATTTAGCATCATGTCCCCTGAGTTTTCTTGCCGGATCTTTCTCAGTGTGGCCGCGTTCCGATCCGGTGGTAGTATATTAGTTTTGTTAGTTTTAAATCAACAAATTGTAATAATAATTGCTACAAATTTAATAATTAATAATTACTAACCATAAACAATATAATTTTTTCATATAGATTCATTTTCTTCTTACACTGGCAATTAATTTGTACTAAAATGTGGGTAACAATTTAATAAATATATAACTATTTTCTGTATTGGGTAGATAATTTTAAATGTCTGTAATAACGATTAGTTGTTGGACGTGAGACACCTTAGTCCGCCCGTGACCATGAATGCTGCAATGTGTTCGAAACGTCGGGCAATCATAAATCAAATACAAACGCGATATAATCCGTAAAAGTAGTTTTATTTACAATGTGTAGTGCTCGCGTAAACATCAGATATCATACCCTCTCTTGTCCGTGGTTGTCGTAAAAGACTCAAAATGAAACCCAACACATCTGACCAGCGTGAGATCAATCATATCATATCATATCATTAATTCATAGCATAGTAGATAGCCTGGTATGATAGGTCAATTTCCCTTCTATTGTGGAGGAGGCTCGACCCCAATAGATGGACGTGAGCTGAAATGATAATGAATGATGTTGATCCTACCAACTGTTCCTTAGAAGGTGGTTTTTCCCAGGGAAGGAGGCGGTGAACTGTGTGCGGGAGGAACGACTCCACCAAGGCGACGTTCTTTATGGATGGGTCACGGGGCCGCGTGCCACCCCTGCGAGCTGATGTAGTAAAAAAAAAGAGGGTGGTTTTACCTTATTTGATATTTTTCTTTACGGCTCATCGAAATGTTGTTGTTAGACACAATCGCGTATCACTATCGGTACGAAAATTATCCACTATACCATTCTGGCTAAGTGTTTTGTTTGTATTTGTTTACATTCCTTAGACATTTTTTACGACATCCGCGGTAACCAAACGGGAAGTCATACATTATATTCTTAGTTCGTTATCGAATGATTAGTATAATATAATGTATATACTTAGGAATAGAAGACTGATTCAAAAATCCTGATTTCCGTATACTAAGATTTCATTTCAATAAGCATGTATATATTAGAATTTACATGTAATTATAGGCTGAGATTAGTGGCCATTCATAATTTATTGTAATTCTACGTAAATGATAGCTTAATATCACTAAATAAAAGCATTTCGTGTATCCTCAACGATTACTTTGCTGTATTATTTTAATGATATAAACGTGCAATTTCGTATTGCAAGGTTCCTCGTTCCTAGTTTGGGCAACAAGTTATTGGGTTGTTCAGAAATTTCAAATTTAAGCCTAATTATATGATACAAAAATGTCCCACGTGGTAACGAGTTAAGAGCGGAATGTGGCATTGTTTTTTACATTGCTATAGACACCACTGGCTGAGGGATGACTAGGGCATTCCATTTCTCAAATGTAGGGATAATACCATGATCCTCAATTGGAAAGGCTATATCCATCAGAGAACGTCGAAGAGCTATATTTGATCATCTTTAACTCTATCCGCAGATCTATTATTTATATTTTAGTAACATTTACCTCATACCGCAAAATAGCTTGATGCTGAAAATAAATGTAGAAATGGAACGAAATAGTAAATCGTTTATTTTGTAATAGGAATGATATCTACCATTTGTGATATCAAAAAGCTAGTCACCATGAAAAATTGGTTGGAATAGGTAAAAAATCGATAATTATTTTTTATTATGATACCGGTTACGTATAACCGGCTATAGCTGTTACACAGCTACTTGAACTGTTAAAAGATCACGTTCTATAACAATGAACTGTGAATCACTGATAAGTGTGTCCATTGCAGGTTGTATTTTAATTTTCAGTGAGTAACTATTCGTTGAACTTTTTTATCATTACACAAATCTATACAATAAAGATGAGTTTTCAAATTGGTGTAACTGCGATTGATTCAGATTTTTTATGCTTGTTTAATCGAGCAACTGAAAATGAACACGAATATTAGCGAGTTTATGTGACGTCAATTATTTTTTTTACATCCTACTTATAAATGAGATAAAGTGTAAAAACGAACAGATGCGACAGACTTGTAAAAAAAGCATAAGAAAAAGTTCTGAAAGGTACTAGTACCTACTCATGACACAGGAATAAGGATTTTTATATGCTAACGTCATCATCATCTTTATTTCACCCCATTGTTGGTTGGGCTCGAGCCTCCTCCACAATAGGAGTGAAATTGACCGTATCTACTATACCATGCTGGTCAGACAGGTTGGTATTTTTTTTTTTTTTTTTTTTGGTGGGCCATGGTAAGCGCACGCTCGGTCCTGACCGTCCGGGGTGATGAAAGGACGGCGCGCGGACCCATAACCCACCCGTACCCATGTCACCTCATTATTTGTTGGGCCGACCACCGGAGCAGATGTGACTTGTCATCAGTTGGCCCGACGGAATACCCTTTCGGGTAACCTCACGTCTCGACGTACTGGGACGTCGGTCGCCATCGCGCGGTCAGCCTCTCTGCGGGTGACGGACAATTCCCCGGTCCGATCACCCGCGGCCTCGGCTAGGGCGGTATTAGGCGCAGATACTCGCGCCTGCGCCGCCCCAGTCGCCGGCGGCGGAACGTGTCGCCGAATAGGAGCTCTACTCGCACACGATCCGCCGCCTCCTTCCGTGAGATTACGGCCTCACAGAAGGCGGCGACCGCGTCCCAGTTCCTGACGCTGTCGAGCATCTCCCTGGCGATGGTCGGCAGCGCCAGGTCGGCACCGATAATCGCGACGAGTTCACGGCGCTCCCTTTCCCACGCAGCACACTCCTCGAGCGTGTGCTGCGCCGTGTCCTCGTCGCAACTGCAGTAGTGGCAGGACGGTGTGCTCTCCCTCCTGACAATCTTGTGCAGGTACTTCCCAAAACACCCGTGCCCCGTCAGCACCTGCACAAGTCGGAAGGAAAGCACCCCGTGCGTCCGCTCCAACCACTCCATCAGCACCGGCCGGAAGGCCTCGACGGTCCTGACACCGTACCGAGGACTCTCCAGCCGGACTGCCCAACGGGCAATGACTCCTCGGCGGGCGTCGACCCGCCAGGCGGTGATCTCCTGCAAGGAGACCATACCGCCGCGGGCGCGCGTCTCCGACACCCGCCGATAAATGTCGGCGAGCATCTCCGCCTCCAGGTCCCACGGGGGAGTTCCGGCCAGGACAGGTTGGTATAGGGTTTTATTTCAAGTTTTTTTTTCTATTGCTTAGACGTTATATGCATATTATATCCCTTAGTCATCGTTTACGACACCCGAGGGCAAGAGCGGGGTTGGCGGATCGTATTGTTAATCCGTCACCACACGGATATCCTAACGTACCTTGAGCTTATCCCATATTGCCTTGCACTTTGACTTCTGCGGTATTATTAAAAACCCTTCTTATCCGCCATTTTAAAAATGTTTTATATTAATTGTTACATAAAGATTTTGGTTCAATATTTGCATTTAATACATAAATAACTAATTTGAATCACCGAACCAATAATAGGAAAACCATAGATCCAAATTTAAAACTTTAATATTTGTTTTGTAAGTGATGGATTTGTAAGGTAAACAAGGTTTTCACACGCCTCACTAAAATTAGTCACAGACAATACTTTACGGATATAAGCTGATTCATAATATTAACGAAATACTATATATATCGGCTTAGAGTCGTAAAATATTTGTATCAGGAAGATGCCCTTCGGCTTATACACAAGAACCATTTATAGTATTTAGTAATGTTAAAAAAAATTGTCAGTTTGACTTAAATGTCATATTTATTTATTTCTCGACGGATATGGACGCATTTATTGATTACATTACTCGCATCTTTGTAGTAGGGCTGTTGATATTTTTAAAATATAGTTTTTTCGATATATCGATATTTCTAAATATATCAATATCGGGGTTTGATATATCGAAAAAAAAATCAATATTTTTGCGCATGACCACTTTTTAGCTTCGCGTTCGCAATGTTTCCATGATGAGCTTTTTTTTTTAGAGAATTCTAGATGTAGATGTTAACTTATCGTCAATTTCATGCCACCATTTTACAGTAGATCAAATTTACGGTGATTTTGCAGAATGCATATTTTACAAAAAAAAAGATAAAACACCAAATTTATCTAAATAAATATCGACGTTCGATACTTACTTTTTAATATCGAACTATCGATATATCGTCCAAAAAATATCGTTGATAATTATCGATATTTTTAAATAATAATACCGATATTTCGATATATTATCAACAGTCCTACTTTGTAGTGTTATGTATAAAGTGTAGTTTCACTATTATACATTTTAACGTAATAATTTGTATGATAATTAAATTTTAAATTTATTTTGTATACGCTTTGTGTGATCACTTATATATTGTTAATTTTACTGTTTACCTTAAATTAATCCAATAAATTATTACTGGAACAGGCGACCGGCACTGAGAAGAGCTGATAAAAATTCTGCAATTCTTAATATAAAATTGTATAAAATATATTTTGTAAATATTATCTCTGGTATGATGTCCTTTCAATCAGCATTATTTTTTTCTAAATATTTTGCAAATGATCTAATGCCAAAAATCAGCATTATAATTATATTCTAACAATTAACAATTATATTCTTACAATTTATAATTATCTAGGTAATAATATTTTTATAACTTTATAGATTAAATCAACTCCATGTACCTACTCAGAGGATTACTTTATTATTTATAGACCTGAATTACGATGCTGATAGAATATTTATATAAAAATAATTCCAAGCTGATGCAAATTGGCCATAAGTCATAATCATTATGGAAAATATAATGTTGTATATATACCTTTATTATTTATACATATACATGAATTTTGCTAGTGTCACATTATGTTTTCATTTTCATTGGAAATCAAAAGGTACTTCCTAAAGTATAAAGCAAGCTATTTGATTAATCTATAGAAATAATATTATAAAACAACAGATTTTTTTACAAAACCACTTGCAGTTTCATAAAAGATAAAATGACTCGCTAACTTTGCAGCTAATTTGTCCAGGCTATAGTTAAGCATCATCATCATCACAGCTGATATACTATTGGGCTCGAGTCTCCTTCAAATTGGGCGGGAAATTAACCTACAATACCACACTAGCGACGCGGGTTGGTATAGGATTTTATTTTCAGTTTTTCCTCTCTTGCATAGTTGTTATATGCACAAGTATCCCTTAGTTATCTCTTACAACACCCATAGGCAAGATATGGAGTACTAAATTGTATTCTTACTCCGTCACCACACGGAAAAAGTGAATCCAAAGATCCCATGGAAAGCAGTGCATCCGAAAATTCGCATTAAAATAACAACCTTCTTCTAAACTCCACATTTTTTGTTAGAGATATTGTTATGGTTGCTTTCATAGTAACACAATTTGTTAAATGTAACTTCGTTGCTATTAAGCATTTTAAATGCAGTAGCAAACGACTACCATTAAATTTATTTCAGTTAAATAGTGGACAAACAACTAAAAATATTTATATAAAGAATTTTGACACTTTTAGTTTAGTGTTATTGCAACCGGACTTCATCCATCCCGTTGTCGTGAACACTTGAACTAACATTACCATATTTAGTAATAATATGTAATATATGTCGACTAGCGCTATTCCAGCCCCTGACTGTGACAGCAAATATTTAATATTCATGCTATTTCTGTTTTAAACATATTATTATTACTTGAATAATTTATTCATTCTGTTTCTTTACAGGTCTATGATAGGCCGTTACGTGTCTGCGAGAAATGGCCGGCATAACGTAAGGATGGAAAAATGAAACTATTATCTTCAAAGAATTCTATATACATTTCTACGAATTTCGATCGACTAATATTTCAATCCAATGTTAAATCAGTGCCGTGGCTCAGTGGTATCATTTCAATATAAACAACCGCTATTAGTGATATTTTGTTACAGTGAACTTATGTGAATATATAGTTGCAGCCATGATGTTTCAAGGGCCCCTTCTGTTCTATATTTTCATAATGTGAGTATTGAACAACATGTGCTTTGAACGTATACCATTTATTTATTTAATACATATCTATATCAACATAAATCTTTATTATTACACTGTTTTCTATTAGCGTTATTGGTTTATTTAAGATGTTTATGTAACTACTTAAACAGTAGTCGCGAGTATCTACTTCAGAAGCCGATCGACAGAGGGATAGCTATAAAAAACTTTAATGTTAATTATGGTTTACAAATCACTATAAAATTGACTAACTATTGTAAATAGACACGGCGCTTTCAACCAACGACTTAGTTTATTGTCTAAGAAGATTTATTTTACGACTGAACGGCTTATGATCGAATGTATGCGGCATATCACGATCGTAAATATTATTTATGTACGTAATAAGTTCTTATAAAATAAATGTAACGTTGATATAACCTTGTTCAACAAGTTCGGCTACATTCGTACATATAATAATGTATTACACTATTTTAGTTATGTTTTCATTTCTCATCAGCAAATTCCCGTGGTTTTATCCGAGTAGTGCTTATGCCCGTGGGAACGTTGCGATACAATATAACCTAAGTTACTTCTGATACAAACACCTATGTGGTGTTAAAAATAGCTTTGAAGATTATTTGATAGACAGAAAGATTAAAAATAATTAAATTTGTGATTAGGCATAGGTATCGTGAAAATAACCGCGTGAGCATGAATAAAACCTATTAGTATAAGATCCCGCTATAAAACGACCTTCACCGAGATGTTTATTTGATGAAACTTATTTTTATTTAATCTAATATGTCAATAAATATATTGCATATGGGTTGCCTAACAAATTTTAGTCCAGAGTTTGATTAATGATGATGATGCAGGCGTAGAGTTATTGAAAAATATTTTTGCAGCCTGGGAGGAATCACATGAGGCCTTAGGTGTTTTCTGTGATTTATCCAAGGCATTTGATTGTGTACAACATGAAACACTCATCAGAAAACTATACCACTATGGGATCAGGAATAACGCTCTTGAACTTGTAACTTCTTATTTAAGCAACAGAATCCAGAGGGTTGATGTTAATGGTGCACGATCATCTGGTTCTATTATAAAAATGGGCGTTCCACAAGGGTCCATTCTGGGGCCATTTCTGTTTCTTGTATATATTAATGACCTACCCTACCATATAGGGGACAATCTGGACATTGTGTTGTTCGCAGATGACACTTCTTTGTTATTTAAAATTAAAAGACAAATGTTGAATTATGACGATGTGAACAATGCACTGTCTAACGTTGTTCATTGGTTTAACACTAATAATTTGGTTCTCAATGAGAAAAAAACTAAATGTATCAAATTTACTACTCCTAATGTGAGGCAAGTGGAAACCAATGTCCAAATGAATGGTGTGGCTCTAGACCTTGTGGAGTCAACAGTCTTTTTAGGTATCACCATAGATGCTAAACTTCAGTGGGGACCTCATATTGAAAAGTTGTCGAGTAGGCTTAGCTCAGCGGCTTATGCAGTAAAAAAAATAAGAATGTTAACAGATACTGAAACAGCTAGAATGGTTTATTTCGCTTATTTCCATAGTCTTATGTCTTACGGTATATTACTGTGGGGATGCTCCGCGGACTTTAATAGAATCTGTGTTCTCCAAAAAAGGGCTGTCCGTGCAATTTATAATCTAGGCCCAAGAATCTCACTTCGGGAGAAATTCAAAGAAATAAATATTCTAACTGCTGTATCACAATATATATACGAAAATATATTATATGTCAAAAAAAATATCGCTAACTTTAAGAGATATTGTGACATTCATGAAATGAATACTCGTAATAAGGACAGATTAGTTGTACACACTACTCGTCTCCAAAAAGTTAACAAATCATTCATGGGGCAATGTATACGCTTTTACAATAGATTACCTAAAGATATCCGAGACCTGCCTATGAAAAAGTTTAAAAAAGCCATCAAGAATAGACTTTGTAAAAAAGCTTATTATAAAATCTCGGATTATGTAGATGATAATACAGATTGGTTGTGAGCAGCTCCTCATTCAGCAATTTCCTTGTTATTTTAAATATACTGTTTGTAAATGTACTTTTAACTTTTATTGTAAAGTGTAGCGTGTTTTGCCTAACGAATTTTTGTATTTTCAGCGTTTGTAACATATTGTGGTGTTGGTCATGCTCACATAAGGATCTACTTGCGGTAGCTGCATGGAGCGGGTCTCTCCCTTCCCTCCATATTGGTTGAGGGGAGTGATGGCTGCTCTAGTAGTTAACTCGTGATCGGGTGCCGCTTGTGGGATCTGGTCCAGCCATAATCGTTTAAATTATATTAAGTGTCTTGCGGTTCGAAGGGCATTACACTGGAGCTTGTTCTTACAAAACATGTACACAATTGTATAACTAGTAAGAAGAAAAAAAAAAAAAATTAAAAATAATGACAAGCCCGCTGAGTTTCTTGTCGGATCTTCTCAGTAGCGGTCGCGTTCCGATCCGGTGGTAGTATATTTTTTTTGGAAATTGTAAACCTGACAATATGTAAGTGCCCTCTCAGGGTTTATGCATAATAAAATAATTTGAATTTGAATTTGAATGAGAGTTTGAATAATATTTAGTTAGTTGTGATTGTCTATAAATGGCAGAGCTTAAATCATGGTCCAGGCTTCTTCTCAGCTCTCATATATTCTATCGGGTAAAAGCCTCCTCTAAGAAATATTGTGAGTATATTGGCCTCCCCCTCTCTTGCCCATGGGTGTCGTAAACTAAAAGACTATAAGATAGAGAAACTATAAGACTAAAAGATAACTTGTGCATATAACAACCATGCAAGTGACGGCAAACTCGAAACAAAACCCACCAAACCTTCTGACCAGCGTGGCAACTCAATTTCCCTTTCAATATGGAGTAAACTCGAGCCCCGCAGTAGGACCTGTATGAGCACAGATGAATGATGTATTGGCCCGTATATGTACGTACTTCAATCACCAGATGAATTATTACGGTTCCTTTTAAGAGGTATCTGATTAAGTCCCTTACAATAATCAGAGCAGGAAGAAGTTAGTAATATATTGTATTACTAGTCCTCACATACCAATATGTCCTACCTTCCTATACTTGTTAATCATCATCACCCTGCTCTTGTCCTTTATTACTTGGAGTAGACTTTATCTGATGCAATGGATTTCATTTGCTATTTGTTTTTTTTATAGCAGCTGAACCATCTATTAATATAATACATTTTATGTATTTTTTATGATATTGCCGTATATAAAAGAGAATATAATTCATGACTTTGGTGTTTAATTATTATTTAATAATGTTATATTTTTATTATATAATGATGAACCTTTTATTTAAGGATAAGTAGATCTAAGTGTAGATTAAAATGTATCTTTAATATTGTTTTAAAGTTCATGATTATCCAATTGGATATCGTATTGATAGTTTGAAAATAAAATTGTTATAAAAATAATAATAAGCATGCTTTTGTATATAACTGAACTAAAAAGTACGATGCAGAATATAGGGATAGCGACATCTATTGAATCACACCAAATTGCAGCCATGGTCATAAAAATCACCAATTCCATAAGGAGAATGGGATAAACTATTATTATTATTGCGTTATCATTGATCCTTAATAAATGTGCAAACTTTTAAAATAATCCGATGTTTAAAAGGGGCTTTTTTTCGGGGTTGGGTTACGGTCGGCGCACTCCTCGCACCACTCCGTCCGGGGCGACAGAGGGGCGTAAGCACGCACATCCTTAACCCACCCGCGACGCGTCGCCTTCGTCGTTGGGCCGACCACCGGAGCAGGGTGGCTTGACTCCCCTCAGGGAGGACGTCGGTCTTTCCTCACGCGGTCGGCCTCTCGATGGGTGACGGACTAATTACCCGGTCACGTCCCCCGCGACCTCGCCTAGGGCGGCATGAGGCGCAGGTAATCACGCCTACGCCGCCCCAGTCGCCGGCGGCGGACGGATCATTTCGTCGAGACTGCGCTCCTCGCGCGCGCGATCCGCCGCCTCCTTCCGCGAGACTACTGCCCCGCAGAAGGCTGCGACCGCGTCCCAGTTGCCAGGGCGATGCTCGACAGCGTCAGTTCGACACCAATGAATGCGACGAGTTCACAACGCTACTCTGCCCAAGGGTTACAGACCTGTGGTGTGTGACGCAGTGGTGGCAGGACGATGTACTCCCTCTCCTAACGACCGTGTACAGGTATTTGGCGAAGCATCCATGCCCCGTCAATTTGAACCTTGGTTTGCTAACGAAAGTGCTCTTTCGGCCGACGCGAGCACTTTGTTTTAAGGGAAAACCGTCGCAGGTGGTATCTAGTAATATGTTTTCACCATTTCTTTCACGTTTTAATTCATTAAGCGATTAAAATGTTAAAATAAATTGCCTAATTGTCTTGGTGATATTTATGAATGGGCTGCGGACGTATTGTGGGCGATCCGGATTAGACCCGGTTCAGCGAATTCTGTGTCAACGCAAACCAGAGCAGCCTCTTTCCTAACTTGGTAGAGAAATGCCTAGTGTGTCAAAATGAACTCGTTAATTTATACACCGTTACCTAAATCATACCTAATTCAGAACTTTATTAGATGAATTCAATGGTCACATATTTATTACCTTCGATTTAATATAAATCGCCGTGAAAATTTTTTTAATATTTTGTTAAGTAATAACGTACAAACAACATTACACATAAATTAAGCCTTATCTTCCTTGAATGATATTGAAATCGTTGTATTGAAATACCAACAAGTTCTGCTAGGACTTAGAATGGTCTAATTTACGTTTTCTATTAATATAGCCACCAAATTTCTAAATTTAGTAGCATACAAATTCCCTGTTTGTGTGTAAATGTTTTGATATTTTTTTTCTTAAACGCCTTGGTTAATTTGAATGGTAGATATTTCTTGCCTTAAAAAAAAAAGATCTAGTATTTTGTTATATTTAGAGCTCATAGGTTGAGCCATTATCGAAAACTAAACCTATATCATTTTTGTTTACAATCATCACCTAGAAATGTAATCACAAAATTAGTTTAAATAGAAACAGTTACGTTTGTCGTGTCAATAGTTAAGGCATAATCGATACTTCCTTGACGTGCTTCAAAGGGCAAGTTAACTCGTCCAACTTACGTCCAATCTCTCTTCAGGCGTATCGGATAGCCATCACATTAGACAATGAAAAAAGGAAACAATCGTACACCATATTCACGAACCATCCTTTGCATTACATTTTGCCATACGTAAAAGATTTTGGATGGCCGCTAAAGATGAGTTATATTCAGTAGATCATATATGATAATGGCTATAAGATCCCCAATTAAACAAACATAAAAAGTGTAATACCTGAATTGAAAAGCCTTATCAAATATATATACAATTCGAGCACTATACTTATGTAATTTTGGCTTTTCGATGTGCGTTTTCCATTATACTCATATCTGTATAGAGATTTATCATAACAGTTAAGGAACACATAGTGAGGAAACCTACATATCTATTACTTTGATAAAAAATGTTCTTAAAGATATAGACATATTTTCGTTTTGAACGACGGCTTTCGCATCTAATCTGTGCCTCGAAAAGCACGGCAAACGGTTGTTTTCAACAGTCGCTAAAGTCTGTCAATATCTTTAAATATCTTGACATTTGCTCTATCACACATACAATGTATTGAAAAACTATTTGCAAAGAAAAAAATATTACCAAACATGGGACTGGAAACTTTCTTTATGGGAATTCCACTTCAACCGCCTTTCGGATTGCCAATATATGTGGTTAAATCCAAGGTGTGTTATTTATTTTTCTTTCGCAAATAAGTTTTTAATGTCTGGTTGACCGAGATTCGCTCGGAATGTTTTTATCGAATTTATTTAGATATATATTAATAAAAAATAAAAAATAAATAATGAAAGTTATATAAAAAAATTACAAAAAGAGAATAATAATAACAACGAGATTCGAACCGACGCTGTTTGATTGAAAAAATATCAAAATTAAAACCTGTCGCCTTCCATCTGAGCTATCGTAACTCGTTGCCAACGAAATTTGAATTTATATTCTTTTAAAATTTAATGTCATTATTTGTTTTGCTAAAAACACGGACAAAACAACATTTTCTATAAATAAAACCTAGCTAGATCGATGTTTTGGACCCGAAACCTCTAGTAAGCCAAGTTTCAACAAAATCGTTGGAGCCGTTTCCGAGATCCTGGATGTATATATATATATATATATATCCTGGATGTATATATATATACAAGAATTGCTCGTTTAAAGATATAAATAAGATATATAGCCTATCATGGAAAATGCTAAATCAGAGTTTTTATAAAAACTTACATTTTAGCACAATCCTCAGGCCTATCGAAATTTTGCAGCATTACAAGGCCTTAAATGCATCAAGTAATCAATTTCTTATACCATTTATGTGGCATGTTTACATCACTATCCGGACAAAGTACGGTACATTAAATAAATCAATTCATTTTTGTTCATTGACAGTAAACCTATTTTAACAATAGTAACACCAGAACATATGTCAATGTTACCATGCCTCTTCACCTAAATAAATTAATTGAATAATAGTAAAAACTACAATGCTTGACAAATGCACGACTATTATTGATATATACCAAGCAGTTTATGTAATTGATTGCGTTTCCTGTGCGAGTAATGGACGATTCAATAGATATTATTACAGTTTGGTTTATTTGTGTGATAGTTAATTGATTTTTATACTAAGAAATGCTTACAGCGTAAAAGAATATGAACCCAATTCTATTCATCACCATCCTGCTCTTATCCCAATTATTTGGGGTTGACTCAATATCTTCTCTTCTTTCATGGTACATACCTTTTATTTTCACGCTGTGGAAATACATTTACGCATTTACGCACTATCCCCGCGCCGGTTACAGACGGGGAAGTATGTGCGGGACTCACTGGCCATAAAAGTGACCGAAATACCCACTAAAACCACAGCGACCCCTTCCACGCTTTTACAGGGTGCCGGAGTGATCGTCTGATGACCTTTGACCTCCCCGACACCCCAACGCCTGGCAGTCTGGCCACGTCCTGTCCTCATTCAGGGCGATGGGAGGAGGAGCACATAGAGACATCTTCCCCTCTCTGGTCGTCGCTGGCGGAGCGAGTTAGCGGACGCAAGCACCTTGCGGGCCCGCTTCGCGGCCTCCTTCCTTGTCATGACAGCCTCACAGAAGGAGGCCATCGACGACTAACAGCTGTCGCTGCCGAGCATCTTGGAGATGATGGTTGACAACGACAAGTCTGTTGTTGCCATTTCCGTTGACAGGACGTGGCGCTGGGACCCTCAAGGGGCCCTTATACTTCCAGTGTGTGACATGCATCGTCCATTTGCGCGCCACACTCATGGCATCCTGGGGTCTCTTCTATTCTAATTTTGTGCAGGTACTTACCGGAGACCCTATGTTCGATAAGCACCTTTCATAGTACTTACTGCAAAAATAATTGGCAATAGTTTTATGACCGGCAACCTACCTTACATCGATCCTCCTTGGAAATTTAGTTGCCAGATGGCATTAGATGGAGGTGGTCTAGGTCTGTCAAACTCTTACACCCACCAGCAAATGTAAGGGTTGGTAGTATTTGACGCCACACAGCATAAACCCAATTCTATTACGACGTAATAATAAAATGAGATAGAATTTTGTCCATATGATGACGGAGTTCAAAAAGAATCAATAACCAAGCTTCTATCTAACGTAAGTGTGGTAGAAACGTCTACTACTGTTTGAGGCCTAGACGATGTCGCGCTTACTGCTCGCTAATGCTGCTCGCTGGTTGACGCCTAGATAGAAAAACGGGCTAAGGTTGTCGAACATCCATGTTGACAATCGAGGTCAAGGAATCGGTACTAATGGTCAATGGGGATTGAACTGGGCAAGTTATAAGGCCACGCGCCGCCCTTCCCTACACGGATTGGACAGAGTTTGTCTCAATCATATCCTACCACAAAAAAAGAATGGTTGTAGAAGAAACACAAATACAGCCACTTGAGGTGTAAGCTACGTCCACCAGCCTATCGTCGTCTACTGTCCGACTTAAAACTTCCCAGGACGCTAATCACCTCGCTTAGCAGACATCAGAGATTATCCGTCACAGTTGGTATCTAATGTTGCCAGGAGAATATTGCTTCCCATTCTCTTGAGTATTCCTCTGCTGGTCTTGACCACTCCCACAGAAAATGGAAAGGGTAGTAACACATTGTATTCTTAACCCATCATCATAGGTTGATTATTAAAATGATTTTGGAATATAGATACAGTACCTAATCACAAAAAGATTTTTGTTTTATTTACTTGGTCTTACGCCTTCCAGTATAATCTCCGAAGGGTTAGATGTGTAATAGGTTCAACTTTATTTAGTTTTTAGTATTATGTAAGGTGTATCATATCGTATCATTATTATCTCAGCCCATATAAGTCCTACAGCTTGCTCCTGGGCTCGTACCTCCTCCACTATAAGAAATCAACCTACTATCTACGGTTAGATGTTTGTCATAGGGTTTCTTATCGAGTTTATACCTCACTTTCTTACTTACGTCGATGTTATCTGCATATCATATCCCTTAGTCGTCTTTTATGATAATCACATGTAAGAGATGGAGTGGTGATATGTATTCTGACTCCATTACCACACGGAAAATATGGTAAGGTACCATACTTTGGGGCCGACTACTGAAGTCATGGAACTCTGCACCGGTAGTCGGCCCAACGGCGAAGGCGACGTGCTACAGGGTGAGTTACGGGGCCGCGCGCAGCCACTCTGTCGCCCCAGACGGAGCCGGGAGGCGAGTGCACTGACCGTAGCCTACCTAAAAAAAAAGAGGTACCATACTTAAGTTCTATAATAGCATTACGACAGAACAAAAATTATTTACGGCAAACAAATAAGCAATTAATATCATAATGATGTTACGATTGCAAATAGTAGACTTTGAGCTCGGATCAAAAGCTTATAACGTGATATACACAAACCCAGTATGTGTATGGATCATGAACCTAAAACGAGTTACTGCAACTGTTTTGTACCATATTAGGTACAGAGATGGCGAAAGATTATGATTATATCTTCCGAATTTAGAAACAACAATGGAACTAAAGCACTTTTGTAGTTTATGCCTTTCCGGATCAAAGCATTAACGTGTTTCAAGCTATTATGCCTCAGAACTCATAGAAGAATAGAACAACATCATATTTATGTTAAATGTAAACTTGTGAAGGTTGAAAAAATACAATTATCCTAAAATTTTATATGTACTTTTAACCATAATATAAACTTTAATTAAATAACACACATTTAATTAAAACAGTTTAGACGTCTCATGTTACCCAATTTTTTTTTTTTGGGTGGGCTATGGTAAGCGCACGCGCGGTTCCTTCCGTCCGGGATGATGAAAAGACGGCGCGCGGGCCCATAACCCATCCGTACCCACGTCACCTCGTTGTTGGGCTGACTACCGGAGCAGAGGTGACTTGTCATCAGTGGTCGGCCCGACGGAATACCCTTTCAGGTACCCTCACCTCTCGACGTCCTGGGACGTCGGTCGCCGTCGCGCCTCATGTTACCCATAGAAAGAGAAAAGTATACAGGACTCTCCGTGTAGTCATAAGGTGGAATACAATGTGTATCCACTTGATCATGCTCATTAATTCTGCTCGTGGTAACTAAGTAATTTTCTTACGAATAAATACTAGAGAATTATAGTAGTTACAAGGCTCAAGATTCGCAACAAGATTCCTTCAAAATAGAAGAGAAATCCAACTACTATAGGTATTATTCTGACAAGACAGGTAGATATTAGCTTTTATTTCATTATTTTCTGCTGTTGCACTAATATAATCTGCCTATTCTCCTTTTTTTTTGTGTATAGGCTATGGTATGATCACATTCTGTCCAATTTATTCGGGGCGACGCAGGGGGCAGCGCACGATTCCATAACCACACAGTACCTATCATATGCCGGCGCCGTGTGGACGGGCCACCGGTCTTTGTCATCAGTGACCCGTTCAGTGGATTACCCTTCCGGGTAGCTTTTCGAGTCGACGACCCCGCCGCAGTGTCACTCTCACTCAGTGGCCTTTCCTCGGGTGGCTGGACTGAAATCCCCGGTCCGATCACTCGCTGCCGCCATGCCTTAACAATCTTTTATCACACGATAAAGTAAAGGGTTATGAGTCGAATACAATTGTGCTTGGTTTATTTAATAGTGGGAAGAAAAGGTATTTGAAATATATTTACATACAACTGATTGAACGAAGGAAAGGAAGTGCTGCGCATTAAAAATAACAAGATACTTCACTCTCGATGACCTACTCGCATCAGATAAATAATCAAATATTAATGTTACAGAAAGAAAACACTTCAAGCACATACACTGCTAATTTTATAACGTTCAAAGGCGTCTGGCTTTATGATTTGAACTTGAACTAAATGCCAGTATAAAGTGCACATTTTTAAAGATCTAAGCATTTCACTACGTTGAGTTATGGTGTGTGTTAATCAAATCTTCTAACACTCTTGTAATAAACTAAATTGAGAAGAGAAATTAAGCTGTTTTAGTGCTGACAACACTAGTAATAAAGCAGCTTAAGTACAATCAAGGTGCAAAGATTTCCATCTGTCGATATGCACACTGCCAGAAAAACGTTGATTAATACTAGTTTATAGTTCTTTATTTTAAATTTAGTGATTTAATCTGCTAATGCCTTTTAGTTATCTTTTATAACACTAACGATAAGCGAAAGGACAACGAATTTATTCTTACTTCATTACCACACAAAAATAGGAGACTCTATAAATGTAGTCCTCGAGATATATATCTTAATGATGCTGTATAAAGTAATTTTATATAAATAACAACGACATTAGATACAAAAGTAACGCAAAAGCACAAATTAGTAAAGCCACGTCTAATCTACCATTTAATGATGCATGAAGTACTAGTTAGACTTTTAAGTGTGCACTTAAATTCTGTAAATACTTGTTAGGGCTTGTTTTTATAATCTGTTTATATTCAGTGCTAAGGATGTCTATATCATCCATGTCTACGTTATTAGATAAATTTTATAATTTTATTCATTATTATTTTTAAATTTTATTATTTTATTATTATTTTATTTTATTTATTTATTATTTGTTAATACACGAGTAATCGTTAATCGATTGTACTAGCTAACCAAACAAATGTTGCTCTGTTTAAATCTAAAAAAATAGTAAAAGGAATTCTCCTTCGGTATTGGAACCGGTAGGTCGCGGTAGGTTACCGCGACCTACCGGTTCCAATTATCAATCTAAGCCGTTCCCATATCCATCGGCACAACCACGAAAAAAACATCAGAATCGATCCAGCCGTTTAGAAAGAATTAAATATATATAAATCTTGTGTGTTTGTAACACACGAACAGAAGATTTATTTATATACAGAAGATAAAAAATGTATTAATAAAACATTTTCCAGTGCACGAAATTGGGCATTTAGACAAAAAATAAACATTTCTTGTTTAAATCTTTTTGTTATTAGAAAAGTTTATATAGTCGAAAAAAAGGTTACATTAGAAAAGTTTATATACTCGTTAAGTTTTCTGCACAACTTTCGTATTTTTTTTTTGCCTTTTTCTAAGTATCAGAAAACTTAGAAAAAAGAAGAAATCGGTGGTCATCGAGCATCTCAACTTTATTATGAAATTTGGTTTTATAAAAATAATATACTGTCAAGAACTACTAATATTATAAGAAATACGAAGGCGAATGAAGACCTATGTTCAAGTATCGATGTCAACCACCGTAATTATATATGTAGGTACCGTATTTGGAATCATAATTATCTGTCGTCATGGATGAAGTACCTAAATTATTCTTGCCTCGTTTTTCGCAATATCTAGATAAGATAAAAATAAATGCTACTAACCAAAGACGTGAATATTATCATTGAAGTGAAACTTCTTTGCGCGCATGAGGGTAATTTTTTTATTTTAGCGTCACGAAGATGTGCAGGGTTTTTGTCGAACAAGAGGGAGAGAGCGATTGAGACTGATTAAGAGAGAGTGAGAAAGGGTGAACATAGCACGAAGCACAGCCATGGGGCGTGATTAGGGAGCAAGCTAGTGAGAAAGATCGAGATATTTTTTTTTTAACGCTGATAAAAAACACACGGAGCCAAAGGAGTTTCACTTCTGACATGCGTACTTAGTACTCACTCTATTTTTTTGTTATATTATGTCGAACCCTTTCTAAGCTTTCTGACTATGGAAATTATACACCTCCTACACATTAATTTGTTATAGCGGCCTTCTTTAAATGTAATTTAATTTCTTTAATTTTTAATTTATTTATTTAAGACAACACCCTGCACTAAGGAAATAATCCTTGTATTGCGGGGGACTTTACAAACATATAATTAACGGACAAAAATTACATCCAGACTCAGAACAACAATTTGTGGATCGCACAGTGTTGTCCCGCGTGGGATTCAAACCCCCGACACTGGCACTGTAAGTCGCTATCTTAACCACTACGCCATCTGTGCTGTAATTAAATGGTTATGGATCATTTTGTCAATGATTTCCGTATTTATAAAGACCAAAATATATTATTCATAAGCTCATTATAAAACATGATATGCCTATATTTATACAAACAATAAACAATATGACGATTAAAATTCACTTGACTTTATAATAAAACAAATATATTCTTCTCCGTGTGGTGACGTAGTAAGAATATAATTCGCCACTCTTACTAGTGGGTGTTGTAGAAAAAGCTGGGTTTGAGTCTCCTTCATAATAGGAGGGAAATCGACCTACTATAACCACGCTCGTGACTACCTCTCTTGCCCATGGCTGTCATAAAAGACAACTAAGCGATTAAGTATGCATATAACATCTATGCAAGAGAACGAAGGCTCGAAATAAAACTCTATACCAACCCGTCTATCAAGGGTGGTGCAGTAGTTTCACTCCTATCCAGGAGGAGGTTCGAGCCCAGCAGTGGGATGTGTATGAGCTGAACTAAAAAAGAAGTATGCATACAGTATTCTGAATAGGCGGCATTAATGGGAGGAGCAGTGAAAATTTGTTTATTTCTCGAGATTACATTATATTAAACTTGAAAATCATGATAAAGAAAATACAATTAACCGGGACGGAGTAAAAATACAATTAATTGCCCCCTTTTTTGTAAAAGATATCACGAGACGAAACATCATGATGATGTATAAAGTTACAGCAAATACTTTATCAAAAAAGAAAAAACTGATAACTTTGCTAATAAAAGCATAATAAAACCAAAATCGTTTCATCCATCTTACACTGCCTCCACTTAATTATTCCTATGAATAACAAGTAAATTATAAACATTAACAGGAAATAATTACAAAAATTATAACAATACCGCACTATTTAATTGTTGCTTAATTTTACTAATAACGTGTCTATTATTATCTACATATATAACATAATAACAGCATAACTATAATGTTATTAAGATACAAACATTGACGTTAATGATCGTTAAATAAAGCTAAAGAGAAAAATAATTTATTATCTCTGATAAATCGGTAACTATTAATGTATGAGCCGAAGCCGTCAAGTGTATGCCTGGACATGAACAGACTGAATACGTGATAAAATTATTAATTATAATTATTAAAGCCTAAGTGTGATAGTTGATTAATAGCTCTACGATAACAAAGTTAACTTGTCCGACAGTGAACAAGTTGAATGGCGGCATCCGACACCGCGCAAGTCACCTCATCTATTCATAGAAAACATTTTTAGTTCCAATTAAAATGAAGATGCCACAAAAGTGTATTCTATATTAAGAAACTTGTTATTATTTTAAGCGTTCATCTATACAAATAAATAAAATTTAAGTGTCTGTTTGTAATATCAAAATAATGAGAATTTTTCATGCTGATATGATTATTTGCACGATATCTATGCCTAAAAACCGGTTTAAAGAATTTTTGCCCGTCTGTCTGTTTTTATAGGTAATGTTCAAAATCCCTGGACGGATTTTGATAATATTTTATTACCAGTTAGATGTTTATATAAGGTGTAACTTAGGCTATATTTTATCCCGGTATTCCCACAGGAATGTCAACTATGCGGGTAAGCAAAATGAAGCCTTAGCAAAGCGAGGGCGGGTTGCTAGTTACTAATAAAAAGGAACAAACATCGATATAGTTTTCTTAAAATATTCTATCTTGATTATTGTAATGTTAACATTACGCCTACATAATACAAGTAAAATTATCATATTTCGTGAAATCATTAAGCATGCTTATTTGGATGTAGCGTGGTTGTTTTTCTTATAAAATCGACCAAAGACGAACCAGGAAAAGATAATAGTGTTAATTAACTAAATGCCAGATCTATAAAGTACTATATAGGCACAAAAGCTCTCATTGTTAATGCTCTTCTCTAAATATGGGTTTACTTTCTGTATTTAAGCATGTTGGCCTATTTATCGGTTAGTACTTTTATGGATCGATATTTGATTAAACGTTAGAACCTACATTTATGATTGTTTGAATGTATTAATACAATAGTACATTAAGAGAGATTTCTGTGTTATTTACAAGTAGGTTTTTATCAATCTCTTAGTCTATACGATAATCATCATCATCATCATCATCGCAGCCCACATACGTCCCACTGTTGGGCTCGGGCCTCCTCCACAATGGGAGGGAATTTGACCTACTATACCATGCTGGTCAGACATGTTGGTATAGGGTTTCATTTCGAGTTTTCCTTCTCTTGCACAGATGTTATGTGCACATTATATCCCATAGTCGTCTTATACGACATCCACGGGCAAGATAGGGAGTGGTGAATTGTATTCTTACTCCGTCACCACACGGACACGATATACGATAATAATATAGGATAATTCCGTAACACGCTTAGAAGGCGGGTTGGTCGTCATATTTGTTATTAAATACAAATACTAACTAGAACAGTTCGTTGGCTCATTCCCCAGATAAAAGATTCCCCAGATTGAGAGTAGCAATGGGCAGTGGATTCTTATGAGAAGAGAAAACAGTAAATAAAAAATTAACAAGATTTGCCTTTTATTAACAATTAACATTTCATAATTATAACTAACAAACGAAGTGAAAAATTCGAACATAGTGAAAAAAAATGTTCAGATGTTTGAGCCAATCAAATAAACAAGGTCTCTTTTGGTTTCCCCTATCCCAGTCCGAGCTTAAATTTTCTATACATCTATATTTTCGTTGACAGTAAAAGATATAATATTGTACTATATCATAATACAATATAAGATAAAATAGTTGTAATAATTTCAATATAACCGCCTTAAAAGCCGATATAAAATAAAAGTGCTTGAAGAATAGAAAATGATCACGCTAAACTCTATACGGCCACTGGTCCAAGATGCTGGTATACATTCTCCTTTATATGATTATTAAAAGAAAAGGATTCGAAGATTGGAAAATGTTAAATTTGATGTGTGTCACACAAAAATCTCATCAGACATTTACGTGGTGTAACATTAAAGTAAATGATACTGCACTACTTTCCTTGTGGTAACGAAATAAGAATACAATACACCACGCCCTTATTTTACCAGTGGGTGTCGTAAAAACAACTAAGGGATATAATATGCATATAAAACATAAATGTTATATTCGTATTACATATCTAGGAAGAGAACGAAAACTAGAAGCAAAACTCTCTACTAACCCGTCTGACCAACGCGGTATAACAGGTCAATATATCTCCTACCTATCTATGCGCGTATGCAAATAATATTATTATTTGTTGGAAGAGAAGGGTCTCCAAATAGGCTTAGCTTTAGGTTGCTAAAGTAGGACTGTTGATATCGATGTATCGATATTATTATTTAAAAATATCGATAATTATCAACGATATTTTTTGGACGATATATCGATAGTTCGATATTAAAAAGTAAGTATCGAACGTCGATATTTATTTGGATAAATTTGGTGTTTTACCTTTTTTTTTTGTAAAATATGCATTCTGAAAAATCACCGTAAATTTGATCTACTGTAAAATGGTGGCATGAAATTGACGATAAGTTAACATCTACATCTAGAATTCTCTAAAAAAAAGCTCATCACGGAAACATTGCGAAGGCGAAGCTAAAAAGTGGTCATGCGCAAAAATATCGATATTTTTTTCGATATATCAAACCCCGATATTGATATATTTAGAAATATCGATATATCGCAAAAATTATATTTTTAAAAATATCAACAGCCTTATGCTAAAGCATTATTTCTGTAGGTTAACATCCTATTCATTGTGAAGAAGGTTCTTATCTAACAATATCTAAAGTAGTAAGTACCTATTCCATCGTCGATATTGTTTGTACGTACTCAAACTATGTATAGTAGATACGAATTTCTAAATAAGTATACCTATGTTTCTATAGACTATAAATTAATTATATCACAGATACATATCACAACAGGTTTTCTTTTACTATAAACTGCATTTATTATTCATATAAACCTTGTTACAAGAGTGATTTAAATCTTAATAAATCATTTAATTACAAGATAGCTGACGGTTCCTAATTCCAATGATTTAGTGTGACGTGTAAATATTTTATAATGGTAATAATTTTATTAATTATGATTGAATATTTAAAAAGGTCGTTCACGATAATTGGTTTTATATGTATATCTACTTAATCAGCTCTACAATGTTTGATTTATTTTAGTTTATATTATATGACTTTTAGAAACCGCGTCTAAACCTTTTCCAAGCCTATATTGTTTCCACTTTTGTGCAGCAATGTGAATAATTATGCTATCTGGATAGTATTATTGCCAGTTTTTCTGTTCTCACTGTGGTATTATCTATGCATCTACATATGTAGTCTTTTAGTTATAGATTTATGACAAAGGTGAAGATTGAAATATTGCACATATCTAGTTTATAAAATACTAGCAACCTGCCTTCGCTTTGCTTCAGTTTTAGTAGCCTTACTTGCGTAATGCCCGTTCTCGTGGGAATACCGGGATAAAATATAGCCTATGTTACGCCCTGATATTATAGCATTCCATTCGTAAAAGAATTTTCAGTTCAGTGGTTTAAGCGTGAAAACGTAACAAACAAACAAACTTACTTTCGCATTTATAATATTAGTAAGGCTAAAGAAGTGAATTAAGTCGTATTCTGTCTATAGTGTTAATTTGGCTATACTACTTAAACAACTATGATCGCTTGACAATAACTGTAATGGAACAACCTTCAACAGAAGTAACGGCTTAAGCAGCTATCAGATATTAAAGTTACATAAAATCATTATCATCTCTGCTCATATACGTCCAACTGCTGGGCCGAACCTCCTCCACAATAGGAGGGAAATTGACTATCCTGATCAGGCAGGTTGGTACAGGGTTCTGTTTCAAATTTTCCTTCTTTTGCATAGATATTATATGGTTATCGCATCCCTTATTTATATTTTATGACATCCACGGGCAAGAGATGGAGTGGTAATGGTATTTTTACCACTACACAGAAAAATTTGGAGCAATCCTGGACAGTAAAAATTGCCTAAACACCAAATAGAGAAAATACTATATTCTTAGTTTCTCACACGGAATGTTAACTATAATCAATTAAAATGTGCAATTCACTAAATACCAAATCTACTCTCTATATTTTTTCAGAAATGTTCATAATAATAAACAATTAAACCTTATGTCAACTTTGTTGTAAAAGTAAAAGCAAATAAACCAATTAGTTATGCTACAAGTTATGAACTTGGAACTTATAGACTTTTAAAAGGATTTTGTATTAAAATACCACTTCTTTACGAAACAAAGCTGGCTTAATTCTGACGTCTATTGACATTAATTCATAAGAAAAGAAATCATGTAAAATATTAACGTAAACTCTTTGAATAAATAGATTTTTATAAATTTGGTTATGTGTATTTGATGTTTGCTTAGATCAAGTTTAATATGATAATACAATATTTAGTTATGTACGTAACTTATAATAAATATGCTTTGCAAATATTTCAATCTTGCGTTCGTGCTAGTTTATTTATAACACGTCTTAAAAGAAAACTATTATGAAAATTTTGTGTATACATATATAAGAAGGACATTTATTGCAATAAAATAATTGTGAATAATAATAAACACATGAAATATAAACGTGCATATGCCACGGTCTAGGGTAATATAATGTGTCCATTAACCTATAAAGAGTCTTTGTAGGGAAGAAATCAGAATACAATGGCTCTTTGTTTTCCATGGTTCCAACCCTTCTGACCAATGTTACATCATCATCATCTCAGCTCGTAGGCCTACTAGGCTTTTGTGTCCTCCATAATTCGAATTTTCCTTCGCTTGCATAGATTTTACAGGCATATTAAATCTCTTAGTCATCTTTTATTATACCCAGAGGTATGTCATGGTATAGGATGTTAAATTACTGATGACAAGTAACCCCGCTCCGGTGGTCGGCCCAACGACGAAGGCGACGTGGTTTTCGGGTGGGTTGGGGGTGTTGCGTGCTTACGCCCCTCTGTTGCCCCGGACGGAGTAGTGCGAGGAGCGCGCCGACCGCAGCCCACCCCAAAAAAATAATGGGATGTTATATTGTATTCTTACTCACGTCATTACACGGCAAAGCGTGTGTCACATCAACAAATATTTTTCATATTTTATGTATCTTTCTACATAAAAAAATGTATTAACTCTATACCAACTTTTCTGGGTATGAAGGTTTGAATGTCTGTACTAAAGATTAAATAAATTATTTCAGTATATTTGATCGCTAAACTCATTCCTCTTATAGTATATGTGAGCTTGTTTGACTGTGCAATTATTTTGGCATATTTCTTTGGCAAGACATTCAAAGCAATACGAAATAAATAAAATGAACACTAACAATAATACATACTTTTAAGGTCAGGTTTGCGAATATCTTGTTCGACACCACGGGTGGTCTTATTCTGTTATATAACTTTTAACTGTTCTGTATTCTAGAGAAATAGTTCAGTAAAAGTGTTTATAACAACCGTTAAAAAATAAATGTCAATTTTATAAACTTCTTTGTGAGAAACCTTGTTATAATTTGATCATAAAAACGTACCTGAAAGAGGATTAAAGTAGTCTATTTCATATAAATAAAAAAGTTACAATCACGGTGGCTTTTCTATGTAAAAAGTTTTGAATTGATTGAAGAGAATTTGGATAATAAGACCTTTATCAGCCAATTTTATTAGATTTAGTAGCATTATACAGTCATATTCTATTCACCTTTTAACTACTTTCTTTCACAGAATTAAATTTATTTACTCTCGCAGAAAATCGTCGTCTGAGTAGCAGCAATTTGTTACTGCGCTTCGTTCGGTGAGCGAGAGAGCCGGCAGCCTAATTTTATGAGGGTGTTTGCATGTGGTGGGTTTTAGTGATGCCTTTGGTATCACCGAACCTCATTGCACGCATTCACGCTACCTTCACTTTCTTCGTGGTAGGCAACGGCCTTGCAAAGTTCCATGAGCAGCAGCAACACTTACGATTAGGTTACCGTTTGCTCGTTTGCCACCGATTGCAATAAAAAAAAAGTTATTTTCGAAAATTATTCCAAATTTTGATCTTCATAAATTTCTTGAAAGTTTAATGCAATATTCGAAAAAACTTTTATCCTGATATTCCCACATCATCATTTCAGCCTATCGCCGTCCACTGCTGGACATAGGCCTTCCTCATGTTACGCCACAAAATGCGGTCCTGTGCCGCCTACATGCAACGACACCCAGAAACTTTCACCAGGTCGTCGGTCCACCTAGTATATTATATACTAGCAACCCGCCCTCGCTTCGTTTCGGTTTTAGTCGTTTTACCCGCGTAGTTCCCGTTCCCGTGGGAATACCGGGATAAAATATAGCGTAGTTTACGCCCTGATATTATAGCTTTCCATTAGTGAAAGAATTTTTGAAATCGGTCCAGCCGTTTTGAAGATTACCCGGAACAAACAGACAGACAGACAAAAAATTTTTAATTGCTATTTTAAGCATAGGTGTCGTGCAAATAACCGTGTGAGCATGAAAAAAGGCTATTATTTTGACATTACAAACAGACACTCCAATTTTATTTATTGGTATAGATTATAGATACGCCCACATAATCAAAATTAACACGAGTGAAACCGCGGGCCACATCAGCTATATTCCAATAAAGTATCATACACTAATATAACATATCATCTTGAGGGGTGCAGTATCTCAATAACTAAAATTTGCGTAGCAATAAGGAAGCGACATTGAATATAATCTATATTATATTTGTTGCCACTTGAAATAAATTTGCCGGTCGGGACCAATGAGGCGTGCGAATATGGCATCCTGATTGGTTTTATTACGGCCTTATACGTTCGAAGCGAACAAATTTAGTATAACTAATGCAATGTAGATTTAATGTATGGAGGCGCGTCAATATTTCACTTGCTTCTTGTTTATAATAATGTGGTTATAGCCCAGTCATATTAGGTAAAAAAAGGGGTCAACCTCGGAATGAAAGATAATAAACTGCAAATTGGTATAAACCTTTGTTTTGTCGTTCTAAATGTTGTCTCAAAAGTCACAAGTGCTATCGTGTCCGCGTCTTAAGATATTGAAGGTCAAAGGTCGTAAAAATCAGTTTTTCGTGAATATCTCGCTTTCTATTGCTTAAATTAGATTTGCACCTAGTATAAAAGTTGTAGAGCATAAAATTCTCTACAACTTTTGTTTGAACTTTTTTTTCATACGAACAACCGTTTTTGCGGTAGACCGCAAAGAGTGCGCTGCATACAGTCATATATGGCCTAATGCAAGTTGCAAGGTCAAGCGTGAGTTACGGTTATCAGTACGTTGTATAAAGTTAATTATTTACTAAAAAAATATAATTATTAAACAATGCCCATTATTTATGTACTAATTATTAATTATTTATATTTAATTAAAATAAGTGACTTAGTTATTTATCGCATGCATTATCAGAACATCAAAAGACTGCCGTCATCATAGGAGAAGATATTGATTTGCTCGTTATTTTAATTGGACGTACTCAATCACATCAACAGGAAATTTTCTTTAAAAAATTTGGCAAAGGCAATGTTAAGACCCAAATATACTCTTCTAAAAGTTTTGACCAATATCCTCGCACTAAAAACACGTTCTATTTTTATACGCATTTAGTGGCTGTGACACGACTTCTGCGCTATTTAAAAAAAGAAAAAGAAACTGTTACTAGAGCATTGGAGAAAATTCCCAATTTGGATAAACGGGTGGAAGTATTCCAACAAGAAAACCCCCGTACAAACATTATTTGAAAATGAAGTGTGTATGCATTAGGCCATACATGACTATACGCGGCACACTCTTCGCGGTCTACCGCAAAAACGGTTGATCGTATGAAAAAAAAGTTCAAACAGAAGTTGTAGAGAATTTTATACTCTACAACTTTTATGATAGGTGCAAATCTCATTTAAGCAATAGAAAACGAGATATTTGCGAAAAACCGATAAAACCGATAAAACACTAGCAATGCGTCCTCGCTTCGCTTCGGTTTTAGTCGTTTTGCCCGCGTAGTTCCCGTTCCCGTGGGAATACCGGGATAACATATAGCCTAGTTTACGCCCTGATATTATAGCTTTCCATTGGTGAAAGAATTTTTGAAATCGGTCCAGCCGTTTTGAAGATTACCCGGAACAAACAGACAGACAGACAAAAATTTTTTAATCTGTATTTTAGGCATAGGTGTCGTGCAAATAACCGTGTGAGCATGAAAAAGCCTATTATTTTGACATTACAAACAGACACTCCAATTTTATTTATTGGTATAGATTTAATGTCAAAAAATAAACTCTTAACCAGGAACAGTTACGTTGATTTCAAGCATCATCAGTTCATCATCAGGGCGAGTATGTAGTCGGCGTCTGCGAGCTAACGGTGTGCACAGGTCGTAATATATAATTCTAATGTGTCAAACGAGTCCCTATATCTATCCTTACTAATATTATAAATGCAAAAGGAAGTTTGTTTGTTTGTTACGCTTTCACGCTTAAACCACTGGACCGATTTCAAAAATTCTTTCACCAATGGAAAGCCATAATATCAGGGAGTAACATAGGCTATATTTTATCCCGGTATTACCACGCGAATGGAAATTACGCGGGTAAAGCAAATGAAACCAAAGCGAAGCGAGGGCGGGTTGCTAGTATCTTATAAACAATAAAGACTGCATAGATGACGTAGTAGTTATAACTAATAGGGTTCGATTCTCACGTGGAATAAGATTTTGTGTAATTCGCAAATTTTTGTTCTGAGTTTAAAGCCTTAGCACTCTTTATATGCCACTAACTCCATACAGAAATTTGGTGTATTACATTTCTACCTGCTTCTTTAGAGATAAAGACTTAAATTTAAAAAAGATTTATGTTAATATTATCATACTTACTGTGATATATGGATATTAAAAGTTAAAACGGCAACTGCATGGCGAAGTAATCAAAGCATGCGGACATTGACATGTCAACTTGACACTCGCTTCTAGTTCAACGACTCCTTTCACAAGTCCATGGCAAACAAAAAAGAAACTTTAAAATATTTACTCATCAGCATATCTATTATTGTGTATGACTCAATATTTTCTGATTGAGCTTTTTTTTTATTTAACTTCTGTTATAACTGTTTAGTATTGGGCTTAAGCGATATAGATGTTTTTTTCTTACTATTTATTAACAACAACAGTCGTTGACAGCGTTAACTTTCAGGTTTAACCTAAATTTCTAAGCATTCTTTGTCATAATGTTTTTGACAAAGTTATGCCTAATTATACGTGTACCGTTAAATATTAATGAAATAATACCATTTTATGTATTTTGTCGTCTTTTATTCTAGTTTTTATGATTAATACACTATAACACACACTTATATGACGGCATATACTTCGAGCAATCAATTTTTTTTAAGGTAATAAAAATAAAATGACACTTTTTTTGACCACCTATCCTTGGAATCAAATAAAATATGCCTGCCTTATTCTCCTTTTCTAAATTTATTCATCTTTTTAAGATGGATGGATATAAGAGCCGAATAATTTTACATAATCTAAAATTTGACAAAAAAGTCGATTTAATTCCATTATCTAGGATTTGGTTGGATATATATGGGCTAATAAATTGAAGAACGTGAGTAATATAAATTATTTTCCCATAATTAAAATGGAAAATAGAACTGAATTCTAGAAAATTCTAAATGGCATAAATTAAATCCCTCGCATTTGTCAATTTTTCTTTTATTATTGTCAATAATGAACAGCGAGCAAGAGGCTCACCTGAAGCTAAATGGTAATTACAGCAATGTTATCATGCTGCCTACTTTAAAATGAGAAGAAATGGCAAAAGCATAGGAAAGAGACTTAGGGGATTTGAGCCCCCTTTTTATAACATAGGACCTATAGATAAGAAAATAGGTAAAGAATACCTACATTAACACAGAGACTATATTTTAGTATAAAATGTCTGTTTCAGTCAAACAAACTTTTTAAATTTCTGGTGGTGTTTTGTACTAAATGTTACGACCTTCACGCTTTTTTTTTGTGAGTGGGTTGCGGTCGGGGCGCTCCTCGCACCACTCCGTCCGGGGCGACAGAGGGGCGTAAGCACGCACATCCGCAACCCACCCGAACACCACGTCGCTTTCGTCGTTGGGCCGACCACCGGAGCAGGGTTACTTGTCATTATTGGTTGGCCCGGCGGAATACCCCCTACTTGGGGTACCCTCTCGTTGACCGACGTCCCCCCCCTCGGGGAGGACGTCGGTCTTTCCTCACGCGGTCGGCCTCTCGGCGGGTGACGGACTAACTCTCCGGTCACGGCACCCGCGGCCTCGGCTAGGGCGGAATGACGCGCAGGTAGTCGCGGCTGCGCCGCCCCAGTCACCGGCGGCGGGTCGCATCGTCGTCGTCGAGGCTGAGCTCCTCGCGCACGCGACCCGCGGCCTCCTGGCCGAAACCAGCGGTGGAGATGCGGCGCAACCGCCTCCACAGTCCCCCGCAAGGTAATGACGACCTAAGTAGTTACAAAATCTACCATGTTATTTTATAACTAAAACTTCATGAAAATCCTTTACGTAATTTTGGCATATTACACCTAATACTACTGATTTGTAGATGACATTTAGATTTTATAATATTACAAAAGTAAATATAACCTTGAGTATTAATAGTGTATAAGTTAATTTTAATTGATAGAATCAATTGTTTTATCAACAAATCGCTCGTCAAGTGCAGTAGCAGAGTTCACCCATTTCACGTGGAAACGTTATTCAACTCTACGTTTCTAGTGATTATTTCTCCTACTTATGTGCAGGATCTGGAATGAACTACCTGCTGCTGTGTTTTCCCGAGTACTATGACACGTCCTTCTTTAAGCATTTTCTTCACGGCAGGCAACAACCTAGCTGTGCCGCTGGTATTGCTAAGGCATATATCACATACCATCAGGTATGCTGCTTGCTCGTTTGCCACCATCGGCAATACAAAAATCATTATTTTTTGTATTCGTACATGGATACTATTATTTCCAAGTTGACCGTAACTTCTTTTCAGGTTAATAGGCAGCGAGATACGCATGACCTATTATTTTAAATTTGCTTTCACACGAACTTCCAAGTTATTTCAACACAATTACTTGTACGTACTCATTTCTTTGTATGCATCTTATGCGCAGTAATAAAACGATTAACAAGTAAATTAGAGACCTATTACAGCTTCGCCATACATATAAAATCTATTCATATCGTAAATATGTACAGCTGTATGTATGATAATAGCATTTTTATTTTTCTTAAAAGTTCATTGCCATATCTACATCATATAATATAATGAAAACGTAACAAAGTCTATACGTATTAAGTCTATACGTATTGGGACAGGAACTTCCTTTTTGAACACACCCCGCTCAATGTATCCGGGGCGATGGATGAGTGGTATGCGACTCCATAACCTACAGTATTCCCTCGCGGTCGCCACTGGTCTGATCACTGGTACCGATTCCTTAACATCTGTGGCCTGCCTAGCGTGTTACCTTTCGGGTAGGGGCTAGGGATGTGACTTGGAGGAGAGGATTTTTATTTCTTTAAAATAAATCGATTTGCAAAAATCGATTAATTATTTTTAATAAATCGATTATTTTTACTATTCATAATTCTTTTTTAAAATTTTTCTTCCAACAGGATTACGATAACCTTTTTTTAGGGAATGTGTGATTTTTCACGGACATTCGATCGAGCACTTTTCCTGGCAGTATCGTGATGACCTTTTTTTAGGAAATCTGGCAAAAAGTGGCAGTGATTTTATTTTCTATATAAGAGAAAACTTTAAATTTTAAAAAAGGAAATACTAAAAAAATCGAATGCTTTTAAATCGATTTTTATTATTTAGAAAGAAAGAAAGAAAGAAAAATATTTATTTCAGTCTCTACAGCATATTTAAAAAGTAATAACTTATAACTACTTATATACTAATTATAAAAACAAAGACTACTGCTAATGATAAAGGTAAATATTTAAAATACTGTAGTAGACCGAAAAGGTTCTACCTCAGCATAAGCTGCAGCACAGAGGTGCTACAGCGCTGGTTTTCAGGCAAAACCATTTCGTTGAGCACGGGCCGCCACGACACATACAAACACATAATAAATATCATTATTTTTGAATATGAGATAATATTAACAATAAAAATACATAGTAAGCATAAGAATAAAAAAAAAAAAATAAATAAAAATTAGGCAGAAATAAATATATTATAACCAAAAATAACAATAAATAACCAAATTCTCAAATCCAAATAATAGGTATACACACATATACAAACAAATATGGTTACCCTCATCTCGCATCTATAAATTTACGGGTGTGTCACGCAAGTTTCTTTTAGTGTGGCTGTAGTTCTGAAACATTAACACAGTAACAACAGCATATAGATTGACAAACTACAAGGATGCCTATTGTTTTCTAAGCAAATAGTCTTTAAATTTAAGTTTGAAAGTTTTAACCGTTTTATTATTATACGATATTTACATAATCGATTATTACAAAAAAATAATCGATTAATATAAAAATCGATTATTTTTCACATCCCTAGTACGGGCGAGAACCTCCTAACTAATTCAGGTGAAATTACTATACACCACTATAACTAATCATTCTATTCTTCTGAGTATTATAAGAGATGAATAGGAAACATTCAATCGAAGAAATTTAAAAGTCTATAGTAACCCATCTGCCCATAGTATAATAAAGCATCGGTCATTATGTGCGAGATTTGAGTGGCGTATTAGTGGGTTCTAAAGAAGCAGAAAGAATATTAAGACTAGATCTTAATTAATTAAATTACAATATATTCACTGAAAATTCACGAAACAGTGTGTATTTATGTGAAAGTGATATTGAATTCACAGTTATACTCTAATGATATAGTCAAACAACACGCGTGCTCCAATACTTAGGACCTTGGCTGTAAACTGCTTGAATGTACCGTTTAACACGAATAGTCCTTTTTTATGTTAAGAGTGATACCACGAATTTGATTTGGTAAAACATGTCTTGGACCAAGTCATAGAAATGACTAGAATTGCTGCTCATTTCTAACTTGTCGTATAAAGATATTATTCTCTTTAAATTGTTTAAGAACGATGTAAAATTATTGAAACTCTAAGTCCCTTTAAAAAATATTATAAAGGTCTTATAATAAATCATTCTCTAAGATTGATATCATTATTTTCATTTTCATCATTTCAGCTCATACACACCGTGCACAGATGGCGTAGTGGTTAAGATACCAACTTACCGTGCCAGTGTCTCGGCTTCGAATCCCACACTGGACAACACTGTGCGATTCACAAATTCATACTCTGAGTCTGGATGTAATTTGTGCCTATTAATTATATATTGGTAAAGTCCCCCGTAATACAAGGATTATTTCCTTAGTGCAGGACAATGTTATAAAAAAAACACGCCCCACTGTGGGGCTTGATCCTCTTCCAGAATAGGAGGAAAACTTACCTACTATACCACGCTGGTTAGATATTTTGTTATAGTATATAAGTTTTTCTTCTTTTTCATAGGTGTTATATGCATATTTAATCCCTTAGTTGTCTTTTACAGCAGCCACGCAGAAGATGGTGAATTGTATTCTTACTCCATGACCACACGGAACGAACGATATATAGTATAGTCTTAATTAATATGGTGTGAACAAAATATAAATTATGAAAAGGTTCGTAAGATACTCTAACAGGAAGCATTAACCACTTGACTAAAGTTGTCAACAATTTGTCAACATGTAATTATAATTCTGGTAATAATAATAAATAAAGTTGGCCACACAACTCGACGTTGGTTGTCATGATACAACCGTTACTTGGTTTAATTAGTCAATGGAATTTTTCCTAGAAATATGAAGGCCCGTCTTACTATGACATTTGTACATACACTTATAATCATGTTAACAATGATTCCTAGCATCTATTTAGGCCACTATGACACTAGTTGAGCATTTTGTGATTCGTAAATAAATAGATTTATCATTTTATTTTCTAGGTAACCACCTGTAGGCGGTCTTAATGTTTAAAATATTCTAACTTTCTTTATTAAATCCGCCTACTAGCCATCATTGTGCTAAAATTTAATATGAGAACAGAGAGTAAAAACAAATTTGTCTGGCTTTATATTATTTAAGTCAGTATCAAAACTGTCTGTTAAATAAGTTTCATTCTATTTACACTGGTAGATATATTGACGAATTATAGACAGGATATTAAGAAATTAAAACAAGGGAAGGCTTTTAGGTTTTACTTTTTCATTATATTTATGAGAATTGAACAAATACGTCACATAAGAATACAATTCATCACCCCCTATCTTGCCCGTGGGTGTAATAAAAGACGACTAAGCCATATAATATCGTCTGCACAGATGGCGAAGTGATTAAGATACCAACCTACCGTGCCAGTGTCGTGAATTCTATTCCCACGCGGGTCAATATTTTCTGTAATCCACAAATCAAATCCCATGCAGGACAACATTTTGTGCGATCCAAAAATTGTTGTTCTGAGTCTGGATGTCATTTCTGTCCGTTAATTATATGTTTGTAAAGTCCCCCGCAACACAAGGATTATTTCCTTAGTGCAGGGTTTGGTTTTCTTAAACAAAATGCAAGAGAAAGAAAACCCTGAAATAAAATCCCATACCAATACGTTTTTGCGACAACGATGGGCAGCCCGGGAAGGAGACGTTGACGGGAGAGGGTATTCCCTTGGGGTATTCCGTCGGGCCGACCACTGAAGTCAAGAAACTCGGTGGTCGGCCCAACGACGAAGCGACGTGCTATTGGGTGGGTTACAGGGCTGCGCGCCGCCTCTCTGTCGCCCCGGACGGAGCCGGGCGACAGATGCGCTGACCGCAGCCCACCCAAAAAAAAAAAATACCAATACGCTTAACCAGTTTGGCATAATTAATCAATTTCCATCCCACTGTCGAGGCTCTAGTCCAGTCATGAGGTATTTATAAGCTGAGGTAATAACGAGAAAATATTGAAAATAACTTCTAAAACATTATTCATTTATGTAACTGGCTTCTGCTCGCGACTTCATCCGCATGCTATAGATACTTTGGGCTAACACTAACTTTAACCTAAGACTTTGTTTACGTAGAAGGTGAAAATCTTTTTTAATAATACCTACTATTCTGTCACACGTGATTATTGCGAAAATTTAGCCGTTTACGCAGCGGAAGCTCTCAAAAGAAAAAAAAAAACAATTTTGAAACATTCTCATTGGTGCTCCGCTCCTGTTGGTCTTAGCGTGACAATATATAGCTTATAGCCTTTCTTAATAAATGGGCTATCTAACACTGAAAGAATTTTTTAAATCGGACCTGTAGTTGCTGAGATTAGCGCGTTCAAACAAACAAACTCTTCAGCTTTATATATTAGTATAGAGTATAGATATAAGAAAAAAAAACATATTTGCAAAATTTGTGTCATCGTTACTGTTGTCATTTTAACATATTTGTTACTAAGACAAGACCTAAAGACATGTCTAATATCCATGAAATAACACCTCGTTTATAATACCGTTAGTTTCGTAAAACAGTACAACACTTCATAAATATTATTTCAGTTGGTATTAATTATTCGTACAAAGATATTACAATATTATTTCAGAATGCCGACGGTCGGTATACTTTTATTTAAACAACTTGCTCATTTCGTTATAATATCTCTAATCTAGGTACCTATTATATTAAGTAATCGATGTGAAGTATTATTTTGTGTAATTTTATATAATTACTAGCAACCCGCCCTCGCTTCGCTTCGGTTATAGGTTATAGTCGTTTTACCCGCGTAGTTCCCGTTCCCGTGGGAATACCGGGATAAAATATAGCCTAGTTTACGTCCTGATATTATAGCTTTCCATTGGTGAAAGAATTTTTGAAATCGGTCCAGCCGTTTTGAAGATTACCCGGAAGAAACAGACAGACAGACAGACAGACAAAAATTTTTTAATTGCTATTTTAGGCATAGGTGTCGTGCAAATAACCGTGTGAGCATGAAAAAAGCCTATTATTTTGACATTACAAACAGACACTCCAATTTTATTTATTGGTATAGATAATCGATGTGAAGTATTATTTTGTGTAATTTTATATAATTACTAGCTGACCCAAAAGACGTTGTTCTGTTCAAAGAAAATAAAAGGAATTCTCCTTGAAATCGACAGCAGCGCTACCTACCGGGTCCAATTGTGAATCTAAACCATTCTTGAATGCCCTTGAATATACACAAAAAATTGATCAACGTCGGTCCAGCCGTTTAGGAGGAGTTCAGTGACATACACACGTACACAAGAAATATGTATATATAGATATTTCAATACGATTTTGTAAAAGGATATATTTGTATTTAATTATTTCTTGACACTTGCAATTTTTATTTTATTCGTTAGAAACTAAAAAAGATTTTTAGGAATAAGGTTTATTTATTGCCGTCCACTAATTAGATTTTTATTCTCTAAGACTTTATTAATATTATCAATCTCATAGGAGCTCAATCTATCTTATAAGAGTACTTCTCGTTTAAGCAATTTCGACGGTATATCATTTTGTTACAAATTGACTGCCATTCTATATTCACAACACGAAAGATTAATAAAATTTTAATGTGCAAAATATGTGAATTTGCTAAATTTCCTTAAAAACTATTATAAATGTTCACGACGTAGTGTTTATGGCCGCTGCTACACGGCAAAATATTTATACATAGAAATACTGATACTAGTATGCATTTGATGAGCAAACAAGCCTGAAAATAATATGATATAAAATTAATTTCAGTACATATGTATATGTAATGCAATTAATTGTAATTATGTGTCACCTCTTCCTACTTTCCCGTGACAGTTGTTAAAATCGACTGAAGGTTATATAGAAGAACTGATAGCATTATTTGCCAAGGAAACTTACTAATTGTGATTTTTGAAATAATTTTTTTTTTGAACGCGAATGTAATTGTATTTGTAAATATAATAAATTGGAAACTTAAATTAAGCAGTATTTGTATTTATGATATAACCTGTATAAGACGGACAGCAGTCTTTGAATTAATTCACATTATAATTGGATTCATTTTAAAACCACAATTCGGAAGTAGGTATTAAAGAGTGTAGCTTTGTGCGCACGATGTCACAACACGGGTGCGTCTGCGACTTTCCGGATCATTGATCGCATATATGGGACGCGTCATTCACGACCATGATTGAGATTTTTAGTACAAAGTGTAATTAAACCGCGACGTCATTTTTGTCCAGTGAAGCGTGTTGAGTATGCCAAATATCCAACTATAATTACTAATGAGAAAGCTTGGGTAGACGCATCCAATTTAGTTATAGCATTGAACTGAAACGATTTTGAGTACTGATTTATATTAAACAGTTTTTGTAATACTACCTCTCGTTCTTTAATATCTAAATTAGATCTGTAAAAACGATCTGAAATTAAAACACAATTAAAAAGTAATTTATTTGATTAGTGAGCAAGTTAAAACTTAACAGAGTTAATTCTTCTCACGTCATTTACACATATGTTGGTCATCATCATCATCATCTTGCTCTTATCCCAATTACTTGGGGTCGACGCAATATGTCATCTGTTTTGACATATTGCAAAAAGTTTCGGCAATGACTTTTATGACCGGCCGCCTGCCTGACGTCAACCCTCCTTGGGAATGTAATCGTTGACCCAAATGGTACCAGATGGAGTTGGTCCGGGTCAATCTAGGGCTCTTAGTCGATATGTTGGTATAGAATATTATTTTGAGTTTCCCTTCTCGTGCACTGATGTTACAGGCTTCTCCTTCTCATTCTTAGCATATGCTTAGTGTTGCCCAAAAAAGTCTTGGTCTTGCGGTTTTGGTCTTGCTCTTGCGAGAAATGCGAGACCGAGACCAAGACCGCTTAATTTTTGCAAGACCTAGACCAAGACTGACCCTGCAAGCTTTGAGCAAGACCAAGACTGAGCTTGTAAGAGTCTCGCGTCTTGCATTTAAGTCAAATCACCATTTCAGCTTATACACGTTCAACTGTTGAGCTCGTGTCTTCTACATAATAGGAGGGAAATTGACATACTATACCACGGTGATCGGACGTGTTGGTACAGGATTTTATGTCAAATTTGCCTTCTCTTGTACCGATGTTATATACCTATATATTATAGCCCTTAGTCGTCGTTTACGACACTCACGGGTAAAGTAGGGGGGGATGAAATATATTCTTACTCCATCACTACACGGCAAGTAAAATCATCATCTTGAGATATCCAATTAGCCAATCGATACCTAATGTTGGTGTTGGCTTTTCAGAATTACTTCTTGGAAAGGCTTAAGGACAAAAATACCATAATCATCACCCTGTTAGCTAGTCTTGATAAGTTTCACACAAGAGTGCTCTTGCCCATTATAACATTATATCATTAGCCCAACGACGTCCACTGTTGGACATAGAAATATGCCTACAATTAATCTACATAAATAATACCCAGACTCGCAAAAAGAATTATTAAGCGTAGATCGGTATGCGTACTTATGTACGCATCGCAATATAATAACGTGCAAGAGAAGTAAAATTACTAAAAATAAAATCTTATACCAACATGTCTGACCAGCGTGTTATAGTAGGTCAATTTTCTTCCTGTTGGGAGAAAGAATGTTATTTTGTCAGATAGTCTGTTTATCCAGAAAAGTTTTAGGCTCTAATATATAACACTGCGACATACATATTGGTCCGGATCGTGTTTATAAAGGTTAACAAATCAGACAAAATTTTCAAGCTGTTAAGCGTCCTCCGTAGTAGCCGTTGTTATGGCAACTACCTACTTAGATAACAAAATGAGTGATTAAAGTAGGTATGTTTTGGATATTATAAGTGGTGATAGTGTTTTTAATGCCAGGGGGCGTGATGGATATTTAAACAAAATAATAGCATTATATGGATAGGTAAGTCAAGCAAGCGAAGCTGTTGGAACAGCTAGTATTAAATATATCTAGAGGTAGGTAGGTAGAATTATAGGTATAAAAATCGTCATTAATACATTCCTTTTTATAGCGCAAATATTAGGTATGGCGGATATTGTTAACTTGAAGGGGAATATAAACACTTCCATTTAAAATGACATAAAATTTATTGTATCGACTGCCCCGTGTAGTGACGTCTTAAGAAAACAGGGTCGAAATGCCTTCCTTTGCCCATATGAGTAGTAACGCTGTCTAATGTAACACCAGGGGAATAGGAGAATAATTTTCCCCAGTAGTAGGGTTATATTCAATAGTGGACTATAGGCTAGCAGATGGATAGATAGGATAGGATGATATTTGATTAATTTAGTTGGATTTTTACTTGCCATGATAAATGACTGTTACGTTATTCCAACTGCAAGACTTGCAAGAGACTCTTGCTACAATACCAAGACCAAGACTCGAGTGCGCAATACCAAGACCAAGACGAGACCAGGTGTGATGTTGCAATACCAAGACCAAGACTAGTCCAAGTCTCGTCTTGGTCTTGCATTTGGGCAACACTACATATGCTTTCCTTCTTATTATATCCTTCCTTCCATATCATATCCGGAAAGTACTTAATTAATTTACTCTCTGTAAATTAATTCAGTACTTTTATTAATCACTGAAATAAATACTCGTATGTTATGTGATGAACAACTAACACTGTTTGACTACTTGATAAACGTTAAATAACGTTTAATCAAGTTTAGTTTTAATAAACTACAAGTTTTGCATTTATGTAAAGGATTTAGAAGAAAATATTACCTACAAATTAAATTATCTAAATCTATAAAGCTTGCTTGCAATATACTCAATTTTTATCCCTTATTCTCACAGTTCATATACGCCTTACTACCGGGCTCGAGCCTCCTCCACATTAGGATGTAAAGTAATACCATGCTGGTCAGGAAAATTGGTCTTTCTCTTGCACAGTTGTTATATGCACAAAATAATCCCTTAGTCGCCTCTACAGCATCCACGGACAAAAGAGGGTTTGGTGAATTGTTTTCTTACTCCGTCATCATACGGAAAACTCAATGTCTTTTCGGCAATTAATAATTTATTCAACTTTATTATCCTTTTTACATGTTCTTCTTCTCAACCCACATATGTATGTGCCTACCATAAACGAGGAAAGAAAGTGGAGGTGAACATTGCATCTCCATTATCACACTATATTTAGTATCAATTATATCTATATTACTAAAATAAAGTTTTAAAGTTTAAATAATTAGCAATAGGTACTATTTGTAACAATCTTTAACGTTTAGGAAAATACTCGTGAATAATTCAAACCGCATGGATTTGTGGATAGCTAGAGATTTCATAAAAATTGTGTTCAAATATTCTGGGAATATAACAAACATATGTTACGTAGGTTATATCCCTCTCATTGTAATTGCTGTAGAAATACGTGCATATCCAATATTTTTCACTGGTGGTGATATAGTTGAGAAATATACCCTATGGAGGAAACCAACCAGATATTTGGATATCCAAATAGACATACAAAAGCATTTTTAGTCAAGCTGAACGGAGACGCTCCGTTCAAGTTAGGCTCGTTCGAGTAATAAAAATTCTTGAATCTCTTTTTATTCGATTGAGGTCTAACAATTTTAATTTTAATTTCCCTGGAATACAGGTAAAAGAAAAAGATTTTTATTAGCGCGTCTGAAAATTTTATATATCAAAATACAACATTTCGGCTTTCTGATATTTATGCGAGTAGGTATTGTAGAGAAGTACATTATAAATAAAACTATTTTTATGTATTTTATTGCATTTAGATTGGCCGTTGTTTCGAACATTTTCTCTAGCACGGGTGCGCGTGCTTACGCCCCTCTGTCGCCCCGGACGGAGTGGTGCAAGGAGTGCGCCGACCGCGAACCATCCCAAAAAAGAAAGTGTTGTTGGTCACGGGCGGACTAAGCTATCTCACGTCCAACAAGCCATCGACTTTACCTATCGACATCTAAATTTAAAAATTAAATCGAACGCGATGATGAAATCCGTAAAAATAATTCTATTTATTAAGTGTATAATTTATTTTTGATTAAAATTGCCGCATTCAATTTACGAAATAAATATGCTAGTAAATATTTTAAATCCGTGATCCGCATTATTCATACTGTTATGAATTTAATAAACCGTTTAAAATTGATTTACATATTTTAATCTAAATCCTTTATAACTGTTACTCGTATTAAGTCATAAAGAATGTGCCAAAGAGATGAATTTAAATTTATAGAATTAAGAACAATATATCAAACTTTATGTGCCATTATACTACAGACGCAAAATTTTAATCCTTACTCAGAAGTGAGATATGAACACAGTTTTTATCAAAACGTGGTCGCCAACGCGTGCAGCAATTAACTCTATAATCTGCTTATCCACAATGTAAACTTTGAAGACACCTTACAATGACTAAATACGTTGATTGATCGAAGCTCTGACATTTCCAAACGTATGCGTATTGCACAATAGCATGTCGAGTTTATAAATTGTTGTTACATTATTTAAAATGTCTTAGATGTTAGTGGCCGTTGATTGATATGTACAAATATTTTATAGTTTTAATTTATGAAATTATTCTATAATACATACAAAGACATGTCAGGGAACGAGACATATTGGGCGAGATGGGTCCAAAGCATAGCCAAGCCCTAAAAAACAATTTTAGTCAGTATATTTTAGGTGATTGATAATTATTACTAGCCGGGGTAAATTTAGTAATGAGTAGGTACTACCTCCAACTCCTTTCTTTGCTATATATGATTATCTTCTATTCCATCACATTTTTAATTTTTTTTTATTTTTATTATCACATTGATTGTTTATCTAAATAGTACCGATTATATTTATTTGTCAGCGTTCAATAAAATAAAAATGTTTCATCCTTCCAATATATAATTTGTTTAGGGTCATCACAAATATACCTGCATAGTTATGTTAAAAAATAAAAAGTAAGCTACTTTTTCATTACCCTTTTTTATTCTTTTTTAAAAAAAATATTGTTAAATGGTGCAAAATATATTAAATACGTATGTAGTATTTTTTTCTTATCATCATCTTCATCTTGTCCCACGTAAGTTCATTATTGGACTCGGCCTTTGCCGCAACGGGAGAGAATTTGACCTACCACACCGCACTGGTCAATCATGATATAGGGTTTAATGTTGAGTTCACCTTCTCTTCATCATCATCGCAGCCCACATACGTCCCACTGTTGGACTCGGGCCTCCTCCACAATGGGAGGGTATTTGACCTACTATACCATGCTGGTCAGACATGTTGATATAGGGTTTTATTTAGAGTTTTCCTTCTCTTACCTTACGAGTTTACCTTCTCTTGCATAGATATAATTTACATATAATATCCCTTAGTCGTCTTTTACGACTTTCGCGGTAGATATTCTTACTACGTAACCACACTTTTACTAAGTTAATTTAAAAGTTAAAAAAAAAATACTAATATGTTTCGAATAACTACTAAATAGAGTAGCTAGCTGTTACTAATATATTGGATAGCGTACATGATGATTACCTATATACTGTTTATAAAATAAAAAATATGAATTTTAAGTTAATAGTGTACCAAATCGACAGTTATATACACCCACCTAAAATGCTAGTTAGATGTCTTGTCGAATAGTGAAGGATGAAATCATTTCTTGAATTTCTTATTTTATACTGCTAGATCAATTAGATGTTATTGAAAGTAATAAAATAAACCATAACATAAACACTGATCCGTGTGGTTATGGAGTTAGAATATTTTGGACCACCCTCTCTCTTGCCCGCGGGTGCCGTAAAAGGCGACTAAGGATATGTAGGTAACACACACAACAAGAGAATGAAAACTCCGTATGAAACCCTACTCCAACACGTCTGACCAGCGTAAAATAGTCAATTCCACTCCCATTTTGTGGAGAAGCCAAACAGTGGAATGACATAGTAAGGTCAATTTCCCTGCTATTGTGGAGGAGGCTCGAAACCAGCAGTGGGTCGTATATGAGCTAAAATGATAGTGAATGAAACTATAACAAAAACATTGATAACATATTTTTATTCAAATAAATTAATTTCCTGCAACTCTCCAAATTACCAATTAACACCTAATAGTATTTTTATAATTACATGTATAAATTATTATTAGTATGTGTCATTTTACATAGGCGCCAACTATATCGTAAAATATAATGTTATCACCTATTAAAATCCCACACAAATTTTAAGATATTTATTAACAACAAGTTATATTAACAAACCATAGTATTGTAACCGCTCACCGCGTCTTAAATAGAATAAAACACATCTGTAAACATTAACTCAATCCGTATACAATTTACGACTTGACGCGTCAGCTGTGGTTATATCCACTATAAAGAACCTTGTATATTACGTGGTCATGATCTTGACTAATAGGAATAAAGACGAGTATACCCAATACTGAGATATCGTATTCGATTCTCAGTCAAGTTGGAATTTAAATAGTTTGCAAATTATAATGCCTTCATCTTAGGGAGCTAATTCATTTCTACAACTAATCAAGCAGTTCAAACAGAATCATCCTCACACCACTCCGTCCGGGGTGACAGAGGGGCGTAAGCACACCCGCAACCCACCCACGATGCACGTCGCCTTCGTCGTTGGACCGACCACCGGAGCAGGGTTACTTGTCATCAGTGGTCGGCCCGACGGAATACCCCCTAGTGGGGTACCCTCCCATCGACCGACGTCGCCCCCCCCCCCCCCCCCGGGAGGACGCCAGTCTTTCTTCACGCGGTTGGCCTCTCGGCGGGTGACGGACTAATTCCCCGGTCACGTCACCCGCGGCCTCAGCTGGGCGGCATGACGCGCATGCCCGCTGGGCTCGAGTCTCTTTCAGAAAATAGACCTTACTGTACCATGCTGGTTAAACAAGTTAGTATTAGGTTTTATTTCGAGTTTTCCTTCTCTTGCATAGATGTTATATGCGTACTATATCCCTCAGTCATCTTTTACGACATCCACGAGCAGGAGAAGGAGTGGTGAATTGTATTCTATCTAATTCAGTGCCGGATTAGCAAGAGTAGCAAATGCTACGGGCCCCGCGAATCGGGGGCCTCACGCTCCAACACCGGTCTCACTGTAATTAAAAAAAAATATCAAGTTAGATAGAAGCATAAAATATTTTGCATGCCTTAACAGTTTTGTATATATATTTAATACCCTAAACTTGAGAACCTGAAGCAAACCAAGGGGCCCTCGGCAGAATTTGCTACAGGCCTCGCGCTGCCTTAATCCGGCACTGTTCTAATTCCGTCACCAAACAGGATAGGTATTGAAGGTGATTAATGCACAAAAAAAGATTGTAGATAAATGGTGTCTAAGGATACCTTCTTCAGACAAAACAAAATTGGGAACATTAACAAACCTGAGAAATTGTGTTAATCCTGAATCAAAAATAAGGATACTGATCAAATATAATGAAAAAAATTAACACAAGATAACACAAGATTTAGTGCGTTTATATGCAAAAAATGTGTTTTTCCGATGTATATATTGTATGCACTAGCATACCACTAAGCATCAAATAAGATTGAGAGCTACTTACCATCTGAGACGTATATATGTTCAGTAAGGAACATTTTATCGCCAAACCAAATAAAAAATCAAACAGTTCAAATTGGCTAAATTTAAAAAGCCATTGTAAAAGTTTTATTTGATGTTATTTTCTAACTTTTAGCATAGACCACCAAGAAATAAAAAAAAGGAATTTAACAATACGTAAATTAAATGTTTAAATAATAGGAAAGTAAATCGTCATCCGAAATTACTAAAAAAATATGTAAAAAAAAACGTATAAAATATATCAAGTTACAAGAAATTAACTATTACGACTTAATCTGAAATTATTGACATAGTATCTTTTGATCATAATGACATAGTTACTTTAAAAAAATAAATGAATTTTAAAAACATCCGGTAGGCCTCAAAATACAGAGACCACCAAGTCTGACATTTTGTTCCATAATGATTCCGTACACGTAGGTTAAAAAAGGGTATTTGTGTTATATTACAAGTACATCTTGTTTTACTTAAAAAAAACTTCGTTGAAGTCAAGTATTACGCATGATGAATACTTAAATAGATAAAAAATTGTTTCACAACTGTCAATGTGAGATCGATTTCTTCCGATTGATCACAACAAAAAAATCGTAGTTTCTCTTAACATTATTTTAAGCTGGTTTCCCGGACTGGCTTAGTTGGACGTTTCTAAGTATACGTTTATAAGCATTTATCTTATTAAATTCATTATTTTCTAGTCTTTATGTTGAAGTCTTTAGGTTTTCTGTTAAAAAAGCTGTTTCCCCGCTTTGCTTGCATTCATTTAGATTTTCTATAAATTTTTATAGACAGAAAATTAACGCTATTTCAATATAGTGAAGTATCTGAGCCTACAGTCTTTTTTGTCTCTCATTAAACTTAGGTTTATTTATATTGGAAATGAGTTTATATAGCTCTATTTTATTGTACTTTCTTTAAATTTTCCTATCACTCTGGAACAATACTTTGCACTGGAGGAAACCAAATAATTTGTGAATCCCTGACAATATATAAGCTAAATTTTAATACAATTGGGTCGCTAAGATAAGAAATAGTAGGCATAAACAAATGAAGAATGTAAGTTTACATTCGTATTAATTATAATATGAATTTAGATGTAACCAAAAATAAAGGTAGACCGTTCCAACCAGTATGTTGCAGATTCGCGACGTGATTTTGACGTATACATTCGAGTTTAATCGTTAATGTTGCACAATTTCAAGAAGGCGTCTTTGTGGTGATCGTGTTCGGTAACGCTATTAATTTACAGTAATAAAATACGGCATATTTGGTGGAAATAACAACGGCAAACGCGAAGAATTCATTCTCGATTTTGTTTAAGAGTACCAAATATAAATTTGGTGAGATTGGAATTGAATCTGATTCGAAATTAGAATTGACTTCAAGGGTAAGCTTATAGATCAAACTGTCTCAATATTGACAGACTAAATCGTTAGCTTAAAGTGGCCCCTGAGGCACGGCTTTCACAAATATTACTATTAAACTTATTGCAAGTTATGATTTAATGACATTTGTTAAAATTATCAAATTTTGGATTCCCCCATTATGCTCACATTCATACATAAAGGCATACAAATTTAGATTCACACGTTATTTTTTATTTGTAATCTGAAATTTAATGTTTCACAAAAAAGAAATAATAATTCCAGAACCTAATTTAATTATATTTTACATTATTTTTATAACAGCAGTACAATTGCCTAAGACAACATATGAGCAATATTATTAGAAAATATACATTTAATTGTATTATTTTAATAATTATTCTCTTTGTAATTATATTATAATTAATAGTAATTTAAAGATCTGTTAAATGCTGATAATTATATAATAAATTCTGATATATATGCAAGTGTTAAACGTATAATAAAACTATTTTCACGGATTTTATCGCATTTGTATTGCGTATTTATTATCTCGACGGTTCGTATACTTCAACATTGGTCATGGCGTGGATATGGTCACGGCAAGACTAAGGTCTTTTACTTCCAACAAGACATCGTTATTATAGAGAATTTAAATCAATAATTATACATTTTAATCCGTTATTTAGGTTATTATTACAGTTTCAATAAAATCCATTTAATATACAAACATTTATGTACTTCTATTTATCATACGTTGGAAGTCTATAAAAAAATAGAACATAGATATTGCTTCGAATTCGTGTTATTCTTCTTAAATCAGTTTCATAGCGACGATGCGCTCTTTTTATTTAATTTTAAAATTAATAATACGGAAATATAATTTCACTATATAATACAACGATTTAGCTCGTAATCTTATAGCCGTCTTGCAATAAAAGTGATTAAGGCTTGACAAAGTGCATAAATATAAAACGAATAAAAAGACATCAAGTATTTATTAGAATTAATTGCTACTCCACTAAAAGTATAATTTAGTATTCACGTAGTGTTATTAGATCCTTTTGAAGTATTTCTCGAGTATGCAAGGAGGTATGTATCAGAAACTTAGCACAGACTATTAACACGATTAGATATGCAGTTTTTATATTTATTTTTTATTTATTTGAAAGTTTTTCTTTTGATAAGGATTTGATTTATTTATAGAATCAGAACAATTTCTTGTACCATTAAATACAATATAATATGATTCATCTCATCATCATCTAAGCCTAAATACGTCCCACTGTTAGGCTCGGGCTTCCTCTACTGTCCGAGGAAAACTGACCTACTACACTACGCTGGTCAGACGTGTTGGAATAGGGTTTTATTTTGAGTTTTCCTTCCTTTGCATATATGTTATATGCGCATCATGTCCCTTAGTTGACTTTTACGAGCTCCATGGGGAAGAGAGTGGTGGTCAATTGTATTATATACTAGCAGACCCGGCCACGCGTTGCTGTGACTAAGGTTTTTGTTATATTACATTTTAGTAAACTATTTATGCTATTGAATTGTAGCTTATATGACACGTTTGTAGGTTTGACATAGCAGCGCCATCTATTAATTACTTATTCATCCAGTCAACAGATATCGCCATCTGTTAAAATCGTTTGGAGTTAACAGATAATTGTGAATGTCAAATAATAGACTAATAATTTGCAATAAAATAATATTGCTACTATAAATTAAGATGTAAGCTATCCTATCTTTCAAGCTGGATCAAACTGCACACGGTGTGCAAATTTGATTAAAATCGGTTAAGTAGTTTAGGAGTCTATCGCGGACAAACAACGTGACACGTAATTTATATATATTAAGATTACATTGTATTATATTACTACGTCACTACATAGAAAATAATATAATTACATTGTTATACATGATACTGACAATGAAAAGGATTATAATATAACATTAAATCCGAAAAATTGTAAGCATGGAGATTCATTATTTGAAGTAAAGTATTCGTGAAATACAATTAAACTCTATTTAAAAAAATTGCCTGTAAATAAAAGTATTTTTTTTAATAAAAGAGTACCTACTCATGGTGTTATGTCTACAAATCTAATAAATATACAGCTACTAGTAAACTGGTAAGTAGTGGATTATGTAAACAGTAATTATATGGCTCAACCACGCGAAGTAGCGCGATTAGTGTACTGAACTCAAGACGAAGTGGATTCCGATTTTAAAACTAAGCTCACATTACCCATCAAATACATCTACTGCTAATAAAAAAACGTACAAGTTACATCTAATTTCAATAACAGTATAAATTAAAAGAATAACTATTCTAATTTACTTATAGTTGAAATGAAAAGGAAAACATAATTTTCTGGGTTCTTTAGAGTTTCAATATTAAATATTATAAAGACATAACCATCATCATCATCATCTCATAATACGCATATAACATCTATGTACGGGCAGGAAATATCGAAATAAAACCCTACACTAACCTCTCTGACCAGCATAGTATAGTAAGATGAAATTCCCTCCTATTGTGGAGGAGGTTCGAGCCCAAGAGTGGGACGTATATGAGCTGAAATGTTGATGATGATAATGATCATCTCATCCCATATATCCCTATCCCACTATTGGGCTCGAGCCTCTTTCACAATTGTGAGGATATTGACCACACGGAACAGGGGTGTTGATATAGGTTTTCACTTAGAATTTTCCTTCTCTTGAATAGATATTATATGAATATTAAATTAGTAAAATTAGTCTTCTTTTACAGCCAAGACAGGTGGTGAATTTTATTCTTATTCTGTTACCACACGGAAATCTAAAACGTATAAATTATAACGCCTAATATCATGCTTTCTGATGTTTACGCGAGTATTACACATTTTAAATAAAACTACTTTACGGATTTTATCGCGTTTGTATTTGATTTATGATTACCCGACGTTTCGAACACTGCAGAAGATTTTTTTTCTGCAGTAACGATAACTTGTTGGACGTGAGGCATCTTAGTCGGCCCGTGACCATGAACGCTGCAAAGTGTTCGAAACGTCGGGTAATCAAAAATCAAATACAAATGCGATAAAATCCGTAAAGTAGTTTTATTTAAAAGGCCTAATATGATTAAAAGCAGTAAATAAAATTCTGCGGTGTTAAAGTTGTCTTTTTACCTTTTTTATTCATATATACCGGCATATACATATAGGTACCATATATGTCTTGATATATTTCAAAAATTTTCGGTTGTAATCATTCTTATTATATATATAGCTTCACAATATATGCTCGAATAGTATGTGAAATAAAGTTAAGTAGATACATAATATATACCTATAATCCAATCATGCATTTCATTTAAGTAGTAATTGTGGTGTACTTACATTTATATATTGTTTAACTGCGTAACTTTTTTGAACTATATATGAACTGCAGTGAGGAGCCTTATAAGATGTCATATGTCTCCTTACTCCCTTTTGAATGAGTCACCGGTACCGATGAATTGAATTTTTCATATGTTTAGCAATCGTTTATATATTTTTCGTACGTAAGAATTACAATAATTAAAGATTCAGATAAAACATTCATTCAGATGGAATGAGAATACATTTCACCATCCCCTCCCTTACCCGTGGGTATTGTAAAAAACGATTAAGGGATATGATGTGCAGATAACATCTATACAAGAGAAGGAAAACTCGATTTAAAACCCTATCTCAACGTGTCGTACCAGCGCGGTATAAGTAGGTCAAATTCCCTTCCATTGTGGAGGAGGCCTAGGCCCAACATTAAAACTTATATAAGCTGTGACGATGATGATAAAAGATTAATAGTAATAAAAAAACTCAAATAGTTTTTCATTTTAAAGGCGATCGATTTGCATAGTCTCAATCATGCAACTACTAATAAACTGTTAATAAATAATAAATTCTAATTTTAAATAAGTTATAATTTTAAATAAGCACTAATAAATTCTTATTTTAAAAAATAAGTACTAATAAATTCTTATTTTAAACAAGCACTAATAAATTCTTATTTTAAATAAGCACTAATAAATTTTTATTTTAAATAAATACTAATAAATTCTAATTTTGAATAAATAATTTTATCATATTTGTTATCAGATATCTATGCTTTTTAAAAGAAAATTCTAACTATAACATTCACTAAACAAATACAGCTATTAACTTTCATTTTATTCAACGTTGTCACATTTCATTTACTGCCAAATTCGTTGTTACGAAACGTTCAAATATTTTGTTCAAACCCAAACAGATAAATGGGCAAATAACTGCATAATATATACGCAATGCTGTAATAGTTTTCTGAGCAAATAGCCCTTCGTGAAACTGCAAATTAGGGACAAGTGATGAGTGGAACAAGCAACCGAGAACGCTTTGTATACAATACAAAATGAAAATTTACGAAATATGTATACTTAACATTTGTACTATCAAATAAAATAATAATTACTCTACACTCAATAATACGTATGCAAGGTCAACCGATTTACTATTCGTAATAATTTGATTTCGAAATAATTATCATGAAAACTTGATTGATTACCGTGTGGTGACAGGTTATGAATATTATATGTCACCTTTCGCACCTGTTATATTCGCATGAGGGCCATAAAAGTGTCCCTGATGAACACTACCAGGACTACCTATAGTGCTCATCTAATAAACTTACATACTGCGATTGCAAAGCTGTCTATTAATTGTGACGTATAAAGGTGTTCTCGCATTATAATTTGCGCTCAAATACGCTCCACTGTTGGACAAGAACCTCCTCTGCAATAGGTAGGATGAAAATTGAACTATTGTACCACACTGGTTAGAGATGTTAGCAAAGGCTTTTATTTCGAGTTTGCCTTCTCTTGAATGGATGTTATTTGTAGGTTTTAGCCCTTAGTTATCTTTTACGATAGCCGGGCAAGAAAGGGGGTGGTGGATTGTACTTTTACTCCGTCATCGGAATTATATTTCTGTTAGGTGGCGTCGATGGTCTGAAGGATAGTAACTAGATACAGCTCATTTATTTCTCACTGTTATTCATGAGTCTCGTCAACGTTTTACAGAAACTTTATCTAGTATACCGCACTGTTCTATAGGGTATTATTTCGAGTTTTTGTTTTCGTGTTCATGTCATATGTCTGCAATGCGTGGTCGTCTATTAAGATGCCCAACGGCAATGGAACTATTTTGAATTGTTAGTAGTTATATAATATTGAATCGATAGAGTTGAAAGTAGTCTATAGAAAATAACGTAGATAAAAATCTTATTGAATAGTTGCAGGAAGGTTGCCGTATGATGGCGGAGTAAGAATACAATCCACCACTCCCATCTTGCCCGTAAATGTCGTAAAAGACGGCTAAGGAATATAATATGCCTATAACACCTGTGCAAGAGAACTAAACTGGAAATGATACTCTATACCAACATGTTTGACCAGCGTGGTATAGTAGGTGAATTTCCGTCCTATTAGGGAGGAGGCTCGAGCGCAGCAGTGAAAAGTGTAAGAGCTAAGACGAGTTGCAGGAAAACAAGTTTTTAGTTTACTGTATCAAATCAAATCATTAATCCTGCATAGGCCCCTTCAGGGCACTTACATATTGTCAAATTTATACATCGTTTAAATATAATACAATATCTACCACCGGATCGGCACGCGCCCATTCAGCGTGCTGTCATTTTTTTACCATTTTTTGAATACAATTACGTATACAACATATAGTCTTAGCTCCAGTGTGATGCCCTTCGAGATAGGATATAACTATTTTTTTTTAATTTAGTTCAAATAAAAAAGAAAATAAAACAAGACTGGACCAGATCCCACAAACAGCACCCGATCACAAATTAACTACTAGAGCAGCCATCTCTCTCTCCTCAACCACATTGGAGGGACATAGCCCGAGAGGGACCCGCCCCACATAGCTACCGCAATTAGAACCTTGTTCAATGAGCATGACCAAACCATAAATTGCGAACTATGATAGGTATGTTAAAAAGACCAAAACCTAAATTCGTCAGGCAAAACCCTCTACGCTGTACAAACCCAAGACTAGCAAGTTGTTAGTAACAACACGATAAAAATAAAAAACAAAACGGGCCATAAAGCTGTAACCATTACAAAAACAAAATTGCTGAAAGAGGAGCTGCTCATAACCATTCAGTATTATACTCTAAATAAACCGAAATTTTATAGTAGCCTTTTCTAAAAAGTCTACTCTTGATAGCCTTTTTAAACTTATTCATTGGCATATCTTGGATACCTCTAGGTAGTCTATACCAATAAATAAAATTGGAGTGTCTGTTTGTAATGTCAAAATAATAGGCCTTTTTCATGCTCACATGGTTATTTGCACTATACATATGCCTAAAAATCCCTTTATATTTTTTTGTCTGTCTGTCTATTGGTTCCGCGTAAACTTCAAAACGGCTGGACCGATTTAAAAAAATCTTTCACCAATGGAAAGCTATAATATCAGGGAGTAAACTAGGCTATATTTTATGCTATATTTATGGTATTCCCACGGGAACGGGAACTACGGGGATAAGGCGACCGAAACCGAAGCGAAGCGAGGGCGAGTTGCTAGTTTATTATAAAATCCTATACCATTGCTATGCCTTATATTGCCCCTTGAAAGACCTACTAATTCTCTGAAGACGAGTACTATGGATAATAAAATTATCTTTATTCCTAGTGTTTAAATGATCAATTTCACTGTATTTTCAAATTTTCAAAACTTTTTTTTAATATATATTAGGTTTCCGAATATGAACTGAGACACAGCAGTCAGAATGTTTATTTCTCTGAATTTCTTCTGAAGTGAAACTCTTGGGCCTAGATTATAAATAGCGCGGACAGTCCGTTTTTGTAGAACAAATATGCTATTCAAATCCGCGGAGCATCCCCAAAGTAGTATGCCAGACATAAAACTGTGAAAATAAGCGAAATAAACTATCCTAGCCGTCTCAATGTCAGTTAACATTCGAATTTTTTAACAGCATAAGCCGCGAGCTAAGCCTATTAGATAATTTTTCAATATTACGACCCCATTGTAGTTTTGCATCAATGGTGATACCTAAAAAGAATGTGACTTTCTATCCTATAATTTTACAGTTAAGGATAAAAATAAGCCCGGCGTAAAAATATTATTGCTAGCTAGCTTACGCAACAGATATTATTCTGTCCATCTCCATCTCAGCACATTGACGTCTCCCTGCTGGGCTCGAGCAACCTCCATAAGAGGTAGAATAAAAATTGGCCTACGATGCCACACTGGTCCAACGTCTTGCCATAGAAATTTATTTAGAATTTTCCTTCTCTTGCAAAAATGTTATATGCATATTCTATGACGTTTTTTTACGATATCTGCGGACAAGATATGTTGAGGATGGTGAATTATATTCTTAATCCAACACCACTCCCAAACGCCGTTCTTTACAAATCTAAAAAAATATAGAATTTCTTGTAATCGATCACAACGCCATCTACTGGGTCTTATTGTTAATCAAGAATGATTTAGACATTTTTGAATCCACATCAACACGTATTACGCATTTTAAATATTTTTTATCGCGTTTATACTGTCTTCCTGTGACCATGAGCACAGAAAAGTGTTCAAAACGTTGTTAAATTAAAACCCAAATCGTCGTTAAATTAAAACCTAAAAACGATAAAATCCATAAAAATAATTTTATTTCAAGTACACCTACACACCGTATTTTAACTATAACTTTCCATTAAAATCGGTTCAGCTGTTTAGAAGGAGTTCAGTAACGTACACTCCAACAGAATTATTATATATAAATGTAAATCACATATTCTCATCTCAGCAGCCCATACATCCTGTTGTGAATACCGTTGCGGTCGAGTCTACTGCACTATGGGAGGGAAATTGACCTACTATACCACGCTGGTCGAACATGTTGGTATAGAGTATCATTTCCAATTTAATTCTCTTGCACAGGTGTTATATGCATATTATATTCCTTAGTCGTATTTTACGACATTTACGGGCAAGATGGGAGTGGTGGATTGTATTCTTACTCCGCCATCATACATAGGGTATATAGGGTTTTGTTTTAAGTTTTCCTTCCCTTGCATAGATTTTATATGCGTATTATATTTTGTTATTTTAATTTGTTTCCCTTAGTCGTCTTTTACGATACCCACGAACAAGAGAGGGGGGTGGTGAATTGTAATCTTACTCCTTACACAGAAGGATTCTTACAAAGAAAAAAAAATATATTAAGTGAAATATATATTATTTTCATGTGAGTATTAAACTTATTTCGTAAACGCTCAATCGTACGGAGGCAGCGTGCCTCCTGGCCGGAAGTCCCCTATGGGACCTGGAGGCGGAGATGCTCGCCGACATTCATCGGCGGGCGTCGGAGACGCGCGCCCGCGGCGGTATGGTCGCCATCAAAGAGATCACCGCCTGGCGGGTCGACGCCCGCCGATAAGTCATTGCCCATTGGGCAGTCCGGCTGAAGAGTCCTCGGTACGGTGTCAGGATCGTCGAGGCCCTCCTGCCGATGCTGATGGAGTGGTTGGAGTGGACGCACCGGGTGCTTTCCTTCCGACTGGTGCAGGTGCTGACGGGACACGAGTGTTTTGGGAAGTACCTGCACACGATTGTCAGGAGGGAGAGCACACCGTCCTGCCACCACTGCAGTTGCGACGAGGACACGGCGCAGCACACGCTCGAGGAGTGTGCTGCATGGGAGGGGAAGCGCCGTGAACTCGTCGCGATTATAGGTGCCGACCTGGCGCTGGCAACCATCGCCAGGGAGATGCTCGTCAGCGTTAGGAACTGGGATGCGGTCGCCGCCTTCTGTGAGGCCGTAATCTCACGGAAGGAGGTGGCGGATCGTGTATGAGTAGAGCTCCTATTCGGCGACACGTTCCGCCGCCGGCGACTCGGGCGGCGCAGGCGCGAGTATCTGCGCCTAATGCCGCCCTAGCCGAGACCGCGGTTGATTGGACCGGGGAATTGTTCGTCACCCGCAGGGAGGCTAACCGCGCGACGGCGACCGACGTCCCAGGACGTCGAGAGGTGAGGTTACCCAAAAGGGTATTCCGTCAGGCCGACCACTGACGACAAGTTACATCTGCTCCGGTGGTCGGCCCAACAGCGAGGTGACGTGGGTACGGGTGGGTTATGGGCCCGCGCGCCGTCCTTTCATCGCCCCGGACGGACTGGACCGCGCGTGCGCTTACCATAGCCCACCCATAAAAAAAAAAAAAACGCTCAATCGTAATTTTCACTATTTTAATTATCTATCTTTATAAAAATTTATTACTGTTCGTTAGTCTCGCTAAAACTCAAGAACGACTGGACCGATTTGGCTAATTTTGGTCTTGAATTATTTTTGGAAGTCCAGGGAAGGTTTATACCATAGATAATTCACTATAAAATAAGAAGGTAAGGTTTATACGGTGAGAAAATATGGCAAATTGCGAGTAAAATACTAAAAACATTAATTTTATTTACCCATACAAACTGTTCTTACCTGTCAAACATTTGATGTTCGTCCCGTCAGTTCAGCATTTTTGACATAATTACATGTAGATCTAGATTAAAAAAGGTTTTGGAATTGATAAGAAAAGGCGGTATATCCCTTAGTCATCTTTTACGACACTCACGGGTGGTGAATTGTATTCTAACTCCGTCATCGCACGGATAATACTAAAACCAAACTGATAAATACTATAACAAAATAATTATGAAAAAGGCGGTGCGAAGTTTGCTAGGTCAGCTAGTTTATAATACAATTACTAGTAAGTAATTACATAATCTCGATTATAGATTTCAATTCATCTCGTAGCATATTTTTACTTTCTATTATAATAACCAATAACATCAATATTTCGCTCCAACGCTTCCCTTTACGCTCCGCTGCACTAAACTTACAGCCTAATTCAAATAACAAGTGTGGCTCATGTTTACACTGTTTTGACATGACGTCGACCGTGTCGGAAATGTTAGGAGTTTGCTCACACTAATTCAAGTTAGAATCGTTCTCAACCGATGATGTTGCCAGATGTCTAGCTTTTGATAGGAAGTTCCATTTTTAGCTCTATATAATATTGCTTTTATAAAATTTCAGTTGCGTATAAATAAATTTAGGATTTTTTTAAAGACACCACTTGTACTAAGGAAATAATGCTTGTATAGCGGGGGACTGCAAATATATAACTTAGACAAAGTATATCCAGTCTCAGAGGAACAATTTGTGAATCAAAGTGTTGTCCTGCGTGATATTCGAACCCCGACATTGGCACTGTAGATCGGTACCTTAACCATTACGCCATCTGTGCAGTCAAATTGAAATTATAATAAGATTGACACATCGATATAAATAAATAAAAATGGAATGTCTGTTTATAATGTCAAAATAATACATTTTTTTCATGATCACTCGGTGATTTTCACGATAGGTACCTATGCATAAAAACCAGTTTAAGCTTTTTTGTCTGTTGTCTGTCTGTTTGTTTCGGATAGTATTGAAATCGGTTGGACCGATTTTGATAATATTTTACTACTAGGTACCTGTCTGTATAAGGAATCAATAAAATATAACTGCAATATATTCACGTAGTAGAATCGATTAAGTCGAACTGGGTCTCAACCATATGTACAATGAGCATCTTCAGGGCGAGGGCGTAGCGGCGTCTGCGAGTTCTCGGCTTCCACACATATCAGTGCACGAATGCATCGGATATGCTCGAAACCCGAGTCAACGTAATCAATCCCAGCAATTGAGTATATTTCTGTATATTTCTAATCGTTACTAATATTATAAATACGAAAGTAAGTTTCTTACGCTTTCACGCTTAAACCACCGAACCAATTGCCGATTCCACCGAATATTAGGGAGTAACATAGGCATATTTTATCCTGGTATTCCTACGGCAATGGAAACTACGCGGGTAAGGCGACTGAAACCGAAGCGAGGGCGGGGTACTAGTATCATATTAAGAAAAAAATTATAAATATATATATATATATATATATATATATATATATATATAAATGAATCTTCATTTCCCTTGGTCATCGCATCACGCGTGAACGCATGGAACAATTTCGCTAATACTTTTTTTGTTGTATTTATTAGTGTCAGGAGAAGGTTCTTATGAAAGTAAAAATAAGAAAGTTGAGCAAAACATTAGAAAATTTAAGAAAACTTAACAATAATATCCGCCAAGTCGAGCAAAAAAAAAGTCGGGCAAAACGCAATACTGCCGTAACATACTTTTCTCGAAGCCATTCAGGCCATTTTCGACCCCCTATAACTTCGTTGTTAATAAAGCTAGAAAGCTGAATTTTTAGTAACCTAGCAGGAATTGTATACACATTGTGTATTTTAAATTTCAATTAATTTGAACCAATAGTTTAAGAATTATAACTAGTCAAAATTTCGTAATTTTGTCACTCACTGCCTGACTGACCGATCATCAATATTAAAGTGGCACTTCTAGCAGACATAGACGCTTCAAATTTAGAATACAATTAGTGTTTAGTGTATAAATGAAGGAAAAATTATGAAATATTATAATTTTCATCTAGTTTCCGAGATACACTAACTGTATAAATAATTTTGTAAACTCATATAAATATATAGGATTACAAAGTTACATTTGCAGTTAATGAAATGTAACTTTGTAAAAAATAAGAATACATTTGTCGCCATGATTGCTTCTCTATGGGAATCGTAACAACCGACTAAAGACAACGCAGATGACGTAGTGGTTATGATATCAACGTACCGTGCTAGCGTCGCGGGTTCGAATATCATGCAAGACAACACCTTGTACGATCCACAAATTGTTGTTCTGAGTCTGAATGTAATTTGTGTCGGTTCTTTCCGTATGGTGACGAAGTAAGAATACAATTCACCACTCTATCTTGCCCGTGGATATCGTATAAGACGACTATGGGATATAATATGCACATACCATCTGTGCAAGAGAAGGAAAACTCGAAATGAAACCCTATATCAACATGTATGACCGCCATGGTATAGTGGGTTCAATTCCCTCCCATTGTGGAGGAGGCCCGAGCCCAATAATGGGACATATGAGGGCTGCAATGATGATGCGATGTTGAATTATATGTTTGTAAAAGTCCTCCATAATATAAGGATTATTATTACCTTACTGCAAGGCGTTGGTCATTTAAAAAAAAAGATTGAACAGGAAGGAAAGTGCACAGCAGCTCTCGCCGGGGAAATGTATGATATCTCACTGCAAAACCAACCCGCCTACCAAACGTGGTGACGACGTCATTATTCCTCATAAGGCGAAGAAAAATGAGCTTTAATCATGGCAACTCTGTTACCCTTGAGCGTCGTTGGATGCAGGTGCCACAGTACCGCACTTTATGGTTAAGAATGATGTTGTCTATGTTCTACAGTGGACGGCGATATGCTAAATGATGATTGGCATAATAGGTGTAGACAGATACGTAGATATAATTATATTTAAAGATAACTTGTAAAATGGTCAATCAACTTAATGAAAAAGCAAGAGTGGGACGTGTCTTATGAAATTGCACCAAAATCTCCCAAAGTATTAAGCAAACTAAATTGCCTCAAATTTATCTGAAAGAAAGAACGCTATCATTAGGCTCGATTGGCATCAAAGCGGAGAGGAGACTAAAGGAGATGTATTTCGAAAAACCAATCAAATTTCTTTATTTCCACATCTCTCCGCTTAGTTTAGGTAGAAGTGACTCAAGCGGAAAGGAGAGATGTCTCATTTTTCAGAGTGTGCTCTAAGAAAATCCTTTGTTGGTATTAAAGAATTAGAAGGTACCGGAAAGGCAAATAAGTAGGTCTATCTACAAAAAGAAATGAGATACCATCAAAAACAAGACTTGTAAAAAGAAGCCAAGCCTCGCAACTGAGTTCTTCTACCATAAAAACTTGTGAGATCCATGTTATTCCAAGTCGGTTAACTCATTGAATCCCTGCTTAAGGGACCTTTCTACTTAAGTTATTACGTAAATAGCTAACCTAACAACTTCTTATAGTGACTATATCAATATTAAAGATCTTTTATGTTTTAAATATATAGATTGACTTGGCAATCGCACTATGTTTAGTACAATTGAATATAATATGTATTACTTGTGAGGTATGTTTTCATGCGATTGCATTAGCAGTAGCATATAATTATAACGTGGACATTTATTAGATTTAATACCAAATTGTTGCTATTGGTTTTTTTTTTATTAATTATACCAATTCGTATTCATATTTAAGACATGACAACGTCTGTTGGTTCAGCTAGTAGGAAATAATTATAATTAATCCCGATCGATCAAATTATCTTTTATGACACCCACGAACAATATAAGGATTAATGGTAGTAATCGTAGTCGCCAGCACATAGCATGGAGCACCTTTTTATATAAATATAATGATAAGTCACTGTATAACGGTCTAATCCATGTGATATAGTAGACTAGTTTTCCTCATGTAAATAAGGCATATTCTTACCCATGAGCAGTTACGCTGAAAAAAAAATAGACACTATTCTCTACTATATTCCTTATTTTTGATCCATTATTTTTAGTAATAATAAATAATAGAAAGGAAGTTTATATTAATTCAGCTCATAACCATAAATTATTCTATATAGTCAGTTTACCGTTAGAATTTTCATAAAATTAATTCATTAGATTACAATAATCGTGGTACAAGGGACAATAATTCCCGCCATATATCAATACATTCCATACAACGTATAAGGAAGTCAGCTAAACTTAGATAAAGGAGAACACGATTTATCTCTTCCTGCAACAAATATTTTATATCGTGCATAAAGTAAACATTTGGCCCAATGTTTGTCGCACGGGTGCGCTTGGGCTGGCCATTTAATCTTAATAACTACACAAACATTCAAAGTGGCCGTAACGAGTTACATCTCAATTACACTCGCACTTTATTGCTCACGGTATTATTATCTCAGTTTAATCAACTAATTGTTTTGAAGGTCGGTGATGCACTTTAGTTAACTTTAAATACTGCTAGTTTTATTCAGTGCATTTTATTTAAATATACTTTTCCATATATGTCCTATCTATATCCTATCTATATCTACTAATCACAGGCCTTCTTCTCGGCCAATAATAGGAAGGAATTCGACCTACTGTAGCACTTTGATCAGGCAGATTAGTATAGGATTTGCTTCAAGTTTTCTTCCGCAGTGGTGAAATGTATTCTTCTTACTCCATCGCCATTCGGGATATTTTCTCATTTAGATTTCACGTGTATGGTAGGTATATAATATATGCATATAGTATCATATGACTGTGTGTTATTTTGATGACATAGATAAGTGGTAACTAGACCGTAGCCGAAGTTGGTCATTAAATAGACGTGTATTATGTAATGGATGTCTTCGGTAGTCTATTAATACATTTATGGTAGAGACTGTGGTAGGAATGACGGGTGGGTATGCTTTGTTAAGCAAAATTCATTTTCAGGATATTATGAGAATTATTAATTTATTTATTCAATTATGATCATATTGCTGCTAATTTCAAGCCGTCCCCATAATATGCGGAATACATTATAATTAGTCAGACGATTAAAGGTACAAGGTTTTATTTGGAGTTTACCTTTCCTTGCTAGTACTAGATATTATCTGCTTATTGTATCAGTTAGTTTTATGATACCAAAGAAAAGAAAGGGGCTGGTGAGTTATATTTTAAATCCACACCAAGATGAGCCTATCCCATTTTTTTTTAAAACAAACTAAATCGCATGATAATTTTAAGATATACTCATATAATACGTAGCGGTAAGTTTTGTATAAAAACTAGCATACTTTAATTTCGAAAATGATGTAGTAATTGAGATGCCGATCGATGGTCTCAAGAGTCATTGGTTTAATTTCCATGCAGGGCATTGCATTGTGACCACTGATGACAAGGTCGGGTACCGGTAGCCCGCTCAATTGGCGCTTGGAAGTACGCACCTGGCGGGCTATGGCCTCATTCACCGCCCCCACTCGTCGTCGACAATGCGCATTATGAAGCCAAAAAAGAGGGAATCGCTTTATACGCTGCACAAATTGTTGTTCCGAGTCTGAATGTAATTTGTGTCCATTAAGTCCCCGGCAATATAAGGATTATTACCGTAGTGCAGGGTCTTTAAAAAGAAATGACATAATGTGTGATGTAATTGTCTACTTAATGGTTAATTTTCTTTGATTTTAAAACCCATTAGTTAATAACTCAAAACATGCTTAAATAACAGGTAAAAATTGAAACAGTTTTGGTTATCTCAAAGCTTATCTCCTGTGTCTCTCTGGCTATCTGTTGTTTAGTAACTCGTTGACAGTGTCACCGGCTTTGAATTGAGTAATATGTACATTTTAGTACATCTTTTGTAACAGTTAAAACGAATATGTAAATTCTACAATTCGCGTCTATAAATTGTGTAATTTAATATAGATTGTAATTCGGATTTCGTATTAATATTTTTTTACAAAACGTCATTAAAGATTTACAAGAAACATAGACTACAATGATGTTTTGTTGAGCGTCGTTAATAACTAATAACTTTTATAGTTGTTTCCATATGATCGAATAAACACCTAATGGTCATCGACCTTTCCTTTTATATGCCATTCTATGCACAATAACTTTTATTATTATGGTTATGATAAATACAAAATAAATAAAGAAAAGAATTGTTTGTAATCGATGCATAGTTTTAGATTACTTATTTAAAAATGTAATTTTAATTTATGGCATTAAACTCACTAGTACCTGTAAAGAATACGGTCAATATAAAAATTTAGTTATTTTCGTAACTACTATCTTCGTTAGAATGCAAGTTGTAGGGAGATGGTTAGAAGTAATTTTCTGCACGCCATGTAGTCTGATCGTTCTGAATTAACGCTTAATTGACTGTTAAATGCGAAGCATCTTAACTTTAATAGCATGTAGTACACCACGATTCACCCAAAAAGTGTTACTTTTACATAGAAATTTTATCAACACAAGTATCTTGTGTTGATAAAATTTAGAAGTAAATATTTAATCAACTTAAAATCATTTGTCCATTGAAGCTACCTCAAAAATTTAAGAGTTCATGTTATGTTGTTATATTCAAAATATTGTTTTATGCAAAATATTCTCCCGGGTAAAACATCTAAGATAAAATTAAAAATGGAAAATTACCTTAATTTGAAATCAAATCCAAATCTATAAAGGATTTGGATCTTATTTCAAATTATTCGTTTGATCTCAAAAATCCACAGTATTATCGCCTAAATATTAATAGATTTTCACAACCCAAATTGAAAGCATTTCTTCAACTAGAATTTGATATATGTATATTAATCAGGCAATGAGAGGTTCAATTTTAAAATGATCTACAGGTTTACTTTTCAATGTATTATAATCATTATTATAATTAGCAATTAATTAACATTCTCAAGAGCACCTCTATTTTTTGCGTTGCTCTGTGTAGCTCAAATTCCCAACTAAATGGAAGCAAGTCATTAATTTTGCCAAATCACTTTTCCGTCTTCGTGCTCGGCGCCGACAGTTGCTATTCTAGTTATAAAACAATTATATAGACTCATACCTCATTTAACTATTCAAATTTTATAGATGACGTCGTAGTTTAATTGTAAGGTATTGTTGTGTGCCAAATGAGTTCAAACACTTAAAGAGTTGTATCGTTAGATGGCCAAAGACCAAATATTTGCACCGGTTTGCTAGCACTCGAGAATATATGACCGCTATTTGTAATACGAGCTTAGAAATAGATGTAATAAACTACAGCTTTTCAGACAACTATAAACTTTTATTCAACACTAGCGATTTATAAATTTATTTATTGGTCCAATTATTTATAAATGCGATGATTGAAAATAACATTATTCTTCGTTGTATTGATAATCCGATAAATTAAGACGTAGATATGGCAAGAAAAATCTAAAAGCAAACTGTTAAATATTTCTAACCAATTTTTTGATAGAAATATTTTTACTTCGAGCAGTTCTAAAGGAGCCAGAATTGTACTTTATACTAAATGACAATCATCTATCAGCGTACCTACGTATACTATTGGGCGTAGTTCTCCCTAAGGGAATAATGTCATATCTCCCTATCATCGCAGCCTACATACGTCCCACTGTTGGGCTCGGGTCTCCTCCACTCCACTCCTCCATGGGAGGGAATTTGAACAACTATACCATGCTGGTCAGACATGTTAGTATAGGGTTTTATTTCGAGTTTTCCTTCTCTTTCACAGATATTACGTGCATAATGTATACCTTAGTCGCCTTTTACGACATCCTCGGGCAAGATAGGGAGTGATGAATTGTATTCTTACTCCGTCACCACACGGAGACAACTCCCTATATTAAAATTAAAAAAAATACTATTCTATATATAAAAATTAATTGCTATTGCTAACTGTTCGTTAGTCTCGCTAAAACTCGAGAACGGCTGGACCGATTTGGCTAATTTTGGTCTTGAATTATTTGTAGAAGTCCAGGGAAGGTTTATACGGTGAGAAATTATGGAAAAATTGTGAGTAAAATACTAAAAACAACAATTTTATTTTCCCATACAGACTGTTCTTACCTGTCAAACATTTGATGTTCGTCCCGTCGATTCGGCATTTTTGGCATAATTACATGTAGATCTAGATTAAAAAAGGTTTTGGAATCGATAAGAAAAGGCGGTATATCCCTTAGTCGTCTTTTACGACACACACGGGTGGTGAATTGTATTCTTACTCCGTCATCGCACGGATAATACTAAAACCAATCTGATAAATACTAAAACAAAATAATTACGAAAAAGGCGGTGCGAAGTTCGCCGGGTCAGAACCTCAGCTCATTTACAAACATCCTATTGCTCGACCTTCCTCTTCAATAGGAGGGAAGTGAATCTACTGTAGGCACTACGCACGTTGGTTAAGATTTCATGTTTTTCTTCTCTTATATAGATGTTATCTGCGTGTTATATCACTTATTTGTATTATACGATACCTATAAGCAAGAAAGAGAGTAGTGAATTGTTTTTTTTACTTGGTCTGCGCACAGAATATATAAAAATGGCGATTATTAATGGATATTATTGAAAGAGGTTGGGCTAGCGAGGGGTAGTCTGGTGTAGCAGACTATTTACCTTCCCTGGATAACGCGCTCCCAAGCAGAATGGACGAAATAAGTATGTAATTTCAAAAAGAATTCTTCTTTGCTTTTAACACTTATCGAGTAGCATTTAATTATAACGTGGACATTTATTAGATTTAATACCAAATTGTTGCTATTGGTTTTTTTTTATTAATTATACCAATTTGTATTCATAGTTAAGACATGACAACGTCTGTTGGTTCAGCTAGTAGGAAATAATTATAATTAATCCCGATCGATCAAATTATCTTTTATGACACCCACGAACAATATAAGGATTAATGGTAGTAATCGTAGTCGCCAGCACATAGCATGAAGCACCTTTTTATATAAATATAATGATAAGTCACTGTATAACGGTCTAATCCATGTGATATAGTAGACTAGTTTTCCTCATATAAATAAGGCATATTCTTACCCATGAGCAGTTACGCTGAAAAAAAAATAGACACTATTCTCTACTATATTCCTTATTTTTGATCCATTATTTTTAGTAATAATAAATAATAGAAAGGAAGTTTATATTAATTCAGCTCATAACCATAAATTATTCTATACAGTCAGTTTACCGTTAGAATTTTCACAAAATTAATTCATTAGATTACAATAATCGTGGTACAAGGGACAATAATTCCCGCCATATATCAATACATTCCATACAACGTATAAGGAAGTCAGCTAAACTTAGATAAAGGAGAACACGATTTATCTCTTCCTGCAACAAATATTTTATATCGTGCATAAAGTAAACATTTGGCCCAATGTTTGTCGCACGGGTGCGCTTGGGCTGGCCATTTAATCTTAATAACTACACAAACATTCAAAGTGGCCGTAACGAATTACATCTCAATTACACTCGCACTTTATTGCTCACGGTATTATTATCTCAGTTTAATCAACTAATTGTTTTGAAGGTCGGTGATGCACTTTAGTTAACTTTAAATACTGCTAGTTTTATTCAGTGCATTTTATTTAAATATACTTTTCCATATATGTCCTATCTATATCCTATCTATATCTACTAATCACAGGCCTTCTTCTCGGCCAATAATAGGAAGGAATTCGACCTACTGTAGCACTTTGATCAGGCAGATTAGTATAGGATTTGCTTCAAGTTTTCTTCCGCAGTGGTGAAATGTATTCTTCTTACTCCATCGCCATTCGGGATATTTTCTCATTTAGATTTCACGTGTATGGTAGGTATATAATATATGCATATAGTATCATATGACTGTGTGTTATTTTGATGACATAGATAAGTGGTAACTAGACCGTAGCCGAAGTTGGTCATTAAATAGACGTGTATTATGTAATGGATGTCTTCGGTAGTCTATTAATACATTTATGGTAGAGACTGTGGTAGGAATGACGGGTGGGTATGCTTTGTTAAGCAAAATTCATTTTCAGGATATTATGAGAATTATTAATTTATTTATTCAATTATGATCATATTGCTGCTAATTTCAAGCCGTCCCCATAATATGCGGAATACATTATAATTAGTCAGACGATTAAAGGTACAAGGTTTTATTTGGAGTTTACCTTTCCTTGCTAGTACTAGATATTATCTGCTTATTGTATCAGTTAGTTTTATGATACCAAAGAAAAGAAAGGGGCTGGTGAGTTATATTTTAAATCCACACCAAGATGAGCCTATCCCATTTTTTTTTAAAACAAACTAAATCGCATGATAATTTTAAGATATACTCATATAATACGTAGCGGTAAGTTTTGTATAAAAACTAGCATACTTTAATTTCGAAAATGATGTAGTAATTGAGATGCCGATCGATGGTCTCAAGAGTCATTGGTTTAATTTCCATGCAGGGCATTGCATTGTGACCACTGATGACAAGGTCGGGTACCGGTAGCCCGCTCAATTGGCGCTTGGAAGTACGCACCTGGCGGGCTATGGCCTCATTCACCGCCCCCACTCGTCGTCGACAATGCGCATTATGAAGCCAAAAAAGAGGGAATCGCTTTATACGCTGCACAAATTGTTGTTCCGAGTCTGAATGTAATTTGTGTCCATTAAGTCCCCGGCAATATAAGGATTATTACCGTAGTGCAGGGTCTTTAAAAAGAAATGACATAATGTGTGATGTAATTGTCTACTTAATGGTTAATTTTCTTTGATTTTAAAACCCATTAGTTAATAACTCAAAACATGCTTAAATAACAGGTAAAAATTGAAACAGTTTTGGTTATCTCAAAGCTTATCTCCTGTGTCTCTCTGGCTATCTGTTGTTTAGTAACTCGTTGACAGTGTCACCGGCTTTGAATTGAGTAATATGTACATTTTAGTACATCTTTTGTAACAGTTAAAACGAATATGTAAATTCTACAATTCGCGTCTATAAATTGTGTAATTTAATATAGATTGTAATTCGGATTTCGTATTAATATTTTTTTACAAAACGTCATTAAAGATTTACAAGAAACATAGACTACAATGATGTTTTGTTGAGCGTCGTTAATAACTAATAACTTTTATAGTTGTTTCCATATGATCGAATAAACACCTAATGGTCATCGACCTTTCCTTTTATATGCCATTCTATGCACAATAACTTTTATTATTATGGTTATGATAAATACAAAATAAATAAAGAAAAGAATTGTTTGTAATCGATGCATAGTTTTAGATTACTTATTTAAAAATGTAATTTTAATTTATGGCATTAAACTCACTAGTACCTGTAAAGAATACGGTCAATATAAAAATTTAGTTATTTTCGTAACTACTATCTTCGTTAGAATGCAAGTTGTAGGGAGATGGTTAGAAGTAATTTTCTGCACGCCATGTAGTCTGATCGTTCTGAATTAACGCTTAATTGACTGTTAAATGCGAAGCATCTTAACTTTAATAGCATGTAGTACACCACGATTCACCCAAAAAGTGTTACTTTTACATAGAAATTTTATCAACACAAGTATCTTGTGTTGATAAAATTTAGAAGTAAATATTTAATCAACTTAAAATCATTTGTCCATTGAAGCTACCTCAAAAATTTAAGAGTTCATGTTATGTTGTTATATTCAAAATATTGTTTTATGCAAAATATTCTCCCGGGTAAAACATCTAAGATAAAATTAAAAATGGAAAATTACCTTAATTTGAAATCAAATCCAAATCTATAAAGGATTTGGATCTTATTTCAAATTATTCGTTTGATCTCAAAAATCCACAGTATTATCGCCTAAATATTAATAGATTTTCACAACCCAAATTGAAAGCATTTCTTCAACTAGAATTTGATATATGTATATTAATCAGGCAATGAGAGGTTCAATTTTAAAATGATCTACAGGTTTACTTTTCAATGTATTATAATCATTATTATAATTAGCAATTAATTAACATTCTCAAGAGCACCTCTATTTTTTGCGTTGCTCTGTGTAGCTCAAATTCCCAACTAAATGGAAGCAAGTCATTAATTTTGCCAAATCACTTTTCCGTCTTCGTGCTCGGCGCCGACAGTTGCTATTCTAGTTATAAAACAATTATATAGACTCATACCTCATTTAACTATTCAAATTTTATAGATGACGTCGTAGTTTAATTGTAAGGTATTGTTGTGTGCCAAATGAGTTCAAACACTTAAAGAGTTGTATCGTTAGATGGCCAAAGACCAAATATTTGCACCGGTTTGCTAGCACTCGAGAATATATGACCGCTATTTGTAATACGAGCTTAGAAATAGATGTAATAAACTACAGCTTTTCAGACAACTATAAACTTTTATTCAACACTAGCGATTTATAAATTTATTTATTGGTCCAATTATTTATAAATGCGATGATTGAAAATAACATTATTCTTCGTTGTATTGATAATCCGATAAATTAAGACGTAGATATGGCAAGAAAAATCTAAAAGCAAACTGTTAAATATTTCTAACCAATTTTTTGATAGAAATATTTTTACTTCGAGCAGTTCTAAAGGAGCCAGAATTGTACTTTATACTAAATGACAATCATCTATCAGCGTACCTACGTATACTATTGGGCGTAGTTCTCCCTAAGGGAATAATGTCATATCTCCCTATCATCGCAGCCTACATACGTCCCACTGTTGGGCTCGGGTCTCCTCCACTCCACTCCTCCATGGGAGGGAATTTGAACAACTATACCATGCTGGTCAGACATGTTAGTATAGGGTTTTATTTCGAGTTTTCCTTCTCTTTCACAGATATTACGTGCATAATGTATACCTTAGTCGCCTTTTACGACATCCTCGGGCAAGATAGGGAGTGATGAATTGTATTCTTACTCCGTCACCACACGGAGACAACTCCCTATATTAAAATTAAAAAAAATACTATTCTATATATAAAAATTAATTGCTATTGCTAACTGTTCGTTAGTCTCGCTAAAACTCGAGAACGGCTGGACCGATTTGGCTAATTTTGGTCTTGAATTATTTGTAGAAGTCCAGGGAAGGTTTATACGGTGAGAAATTATGGAAAAATTGTGAGTAAAATACTAAAAACAACAATTTTATTTTCCCATACAGACTGTTCTTACCTGTCAAACATTTGATGTTCGTCCCGTCGATTCGGCATTTTTGGCATAATTACATGTAGATCTAGATTAAAAAAGGTTTTGGAATCGATAAGAAAAGGCGGTATATCCCTTAGTCGTCTTTTACGACACACACGGGTGGTGAATTGTATTCTTACTCCGTCATCGCACGGATAATACTAAAACCAATCTGATAAATACTAAAACAAAATAATTACGAAAAAGGCGGTGCGAAGTTCGCCGGGTCAGAACCTCAGCTCATTTACAAACATCCTATTGCTCGACCTTCCTCTTCAATAGGAGGGAAGTGAATCTACTGTAGGCACTACGCACGTTGGTTAAGATTTCATGTTTTTCTTCTCTTATATAGATGTTATCTGCGTGTTATATCACTTATTTGTATTATACGATACCTATAAGCAAGAAAGAGAGTAGTGAATTGTTTTTTTTACTTGGTCTGCGCACAGAATATATAAAAATGGCGATTATTAATGGATATTATTGAAAGAGGTTGGGCTAGCGAGGGGTAGTCTGGTGTAGCAGACTATTTACCTTCCCTGGATAACGCGCTCCCAAGCAGAATGGACGAAATAAGTATGTAATTTCAAAAAGAATTCTTCACATCTTAGTTTTTTAATGTTTATTATGCAGAACTATTTTAATCACTAATTATACTACGTATAATTCGATCGATTTCGATAATTTCAAATATTTAGTGACATTACAATCAAATTTATCGATTTTGAAAGGATCTAATCTATTATTTAACATAGTAGCTTATAATCTGAACAAACCTAGATGATAACAAAGAAAATTGTTAAATTTCCTTAATAGAAACAATGATTTTCTCAAAAAAATATTGAAAAGCAACCTTGGAACTATTTACGACTATGCTGCTAATCTATCTCGTAGAACTAACATCTGTACTTACCCTTTAGAAATAAGGACACATCCATTAATTTATTATCCACAACGTTGAGGTATGCCTATGATAGTTCAGCATATTTAAATGACACAAATAAACTCGAGAGAGCTTTGGCGCCATACGCGAACACGTTGTGAATGCCCAAAGCAGAATATCCCATTGATTTATGATTAGAATTCTATGCATCTATCTATGACTGAAATAATTGCATTCGCCTTAACTTGTTTTGCATACTCTTGGGTACCTCCTATGGTGTTAGGATAAACTAAGTACGGTATTGTGAACTTATTGTACTCATGTTCCGCGTGAATGGCTATCAATTTATCACGCCTCTTCCTTTTTCGAAGCTCGCTACACTGCGAAAATTGGACGAGACTTCATATTATTATAATTGAGTATTATTTTATGTTTTTTTTTATTGTTTTATGTGTAGTGATGGAGTAGCATTACAATTCACCACCCATGGGTGTCATAAAAGACAACTAAAGGATATAATATGCATACAACATCTGTGGAAGAAAAGGAATACTTGAAATAAAACCCTGTATCAGCCTGTCTGACAAGTGTGATATAGTAAGTAGGTCATTATCCCTTACATTGCGGAAGAGGCTTGAGCCCAACAGTGGGAATTATGTAAGCTGATATGATTGACGATTATTTTATAGTATCGTAATTGTATCATGGTGGAAAGTTTGTTCTTTTGCCGAATATTTGCCGTGTGATGCTGCTTGCGTCTTACTGGTATTATTTACTGCAATTTTTACATGTAACAAATGAACCAAATTGTTGTACTTACAGATGAAAAATATTATGCTGATATTTGATCTTTTAGTATTTTAATAACTTTTCATAGTTACAAACGCATAATATATACTTCTTTTTCGTGATTCGTAAGAATCGTCAGAATTTTGCAAGTACCTAGTTTTTGTTCTTTTGTATTATCTTTGTAGCTAATTGAGAGCTATTGGTGCCAGTATCGAGTATTAATAATAGTATAAAGTAGTATCGAGTATTAGTAATTTTCTTCTCAGATTGTTAGTTTTTTCGCATCTTTAGTCTCTTCATATTAGTCATAGTCGTTACCATTAATTTAAGTTTTAACAGCTTTAAAAAAAAATTAAACTACTGCTATTATACCGAAATAAAACCATATTTGATGCGACATTTGTATAACGAACTGATGAATAATTACATGACATAACCTACAAATTTGCAACAAATAGATACGTCAATCGCTGCCCACATACACGCATACGCACACACATACACACATTCACACACGCAAACAAACACTCAACACTCATACACACAAAAATGGCAAAGCGAACTAACTCATCATACAAAAGCACATCTTTCATAATTCAATTCATTAATGTTATTTATATTGTTATCATTGTTATTGTAAGTTATTTTTATTCCTTTTCTTTTTTTCTTTTCTTTTTGTTATTTTTTCTTTCTTATATGTTTGAGGAAAGGGGTTTGCTGAAAACCAGCCCTGCATAATTTCTATGCAGCACAATGCTGAGCATTTCCCTATTGTCAAAATGAATTAAAAACATGTATTATAATTATTAGTTATTATGTGACAATAAATGCTATTCTATTCTATTCTAATTGGATGCTAGCAACCAAACCAAAAATTTTTACCATGAAAATGCAGGCCAGTAACATTTATATTTTATTCATTAGACTTCAGTATTTTCTCTGTATTACATCACATAAAATACCAGTAAAGTCATTCAATATAACACTCACTAAAATCCTTAATTCCTTACTAATATGTGCAATGCAAAAGTTTGTTTGTTACTCTTTCTCGCTTAAACCACGGAACCGATTTCAAAAATTCTTTCACCAATGGAAAGCTATAATATCAGAGAGTAACATAGGCATAGTGACATAGGGGTAACATTTTATCCCGGTATTCCCACGGGAACGGAGACTACGCGTGTAGGGCAACTGAAAGCGAAGCGAAGAAAAATACACCCACTAAAACAACAACGGTCCCTTCCACGCTTTTACGGGTTGCCGGAGAAATCGTCTAATGACATTTCGCTACCGGCACCCCAACGCTGTTCCCTGTCATCCTGTCATCATTTAAGGCGATGAAAAGAAGAGCGCATAGCTTCGACTTCTCATCCCTGTTTGCCGCCAGCAGAGCGGATCGGCGGAGGCGAGAGCCTTGCGTTCGCACTTCGCGTCTTTCTTTCTCGTCATAAAGGCTTAAAGCATCAATCACAGCTTGGAGATGATGGTCAGCAACTAAAGATGTGTTCCAATTGCTACTGATAGAATGTGGCGCCTGTTTGAGAGGGGTGGGACCACAAACACCGTGACACTCGATATTTATATATTAGAGCTTTATTATTAGGTATTAGTGGTGACGATTTTACAATGTGTAAACATCGGTTAAGCAGCGTTCTCCGGGGAAAATTACACTAACTACGATCCCCAAACTGCCTGCCAAACATGCCAACTCATATTACGCCCGTTGATTTGCTTATGTCGTTCCTTATGTGTAGGTACGTTAATAACACGATGTATATACTGTCTAAGTATTCAATGAGTAATATTTTTTACGTCAAAACGGAACGCTTGGGTAATTGTCTCATTATCTTTTGTCTCAGAACGGGACGCTTGTTGAAATTGGGAAAATATGATATAGGATAAAACATAGACACGTGAAAGTCTTGCAGAAATAGGTAAAAACAATGACTTAAAACATAAAAAGTACACGTCTTAAAGCAATAAGTGCGAGTCGGAGTCACGCACGAAGGGTTCCGTACACTTATCTATAAAAAGTGGCAAAAATCACTTTTGATGTATGAGAGCCCCCTAAATATTTTTTTATTTTAATTTTATTATTTATTATTAAAGTAAATATAGAATTAAATATATTTTGAATATTTCAAGTGCCTACCTATTACTATTATCGATATCAAGTAAAAAGGGAAAATCGTGTTTGTTGTCCTCAGGAGTCCTCAGGAGGAGTGAGTCCTCCTTAAATAATTATTTTATTTTATTTTTAGTATTTATTATTATAGCGGTAACAGAAATACATAATTTGTAAAAATTTCAACTGTCTAGCTATCGCGATTGTAGAGATACAGCCTGGTGACAGACAGACGGACGGACACTCAGCGAAGTCTTAGTAATAGGGTCGGGACCCTATTACTTTTTACCCTTGGGTACGGAACCCTAAAAACATGTCTTAGCAAAAACGGCACATTTTCGTTACGGGTCTCGACACTATGGGACAGACAACTTAAAAATGGAACTGTTGGATTCAAAACGGGTCATATGGCTACGTTATTTATGAGTAATTTATATTTTTAATTGCTGTTTATAATAGGTACTTTATGTTTGAAGGTATCTAGTTAAATAAGGAAATAACATTTGAATTTGTGTTAAAATAAGCCTGCGCATGAGTTACTACATGACATTAATTTAATCACGAGTCATAAAAAACGTAGTCCAGCAATTAATACACTATGAAATTTTTGCATATTTATATAAGTATATTATAGAACCGGTCGAATATCAAGTAAGTATTTAAATTACATTTCAATGATGCAAATTACAATGATCAAAGGCACTAAAACCGTTCGTGACATGTTCCGGATGGTGCCTGGACATTCGATTAGGATATTACAGTTCGTGTCTGGGCATACTTAGTCTATTTGCAGCAATGCTTAAGTCTATTGGTTTCATCTTTTTCAAACGTGTGTGCAATATTATGAGATATGATTTCCATAAAATTATTTGAAATATTTAATTTATGAATTTTAAATATTTTCACCGTTTTCACAGCCCATATACGTCCCCCTGTTCGTCACTGGCCTCTTCCTCCATGGAAGGAAAATTAACCTATACTACATTGGTCAGATGTGTTAACATTTTTTTTAAGGGTGGGCTATGGTAAGCGCGCACGCAGTCCATTCCGTCCGGGGCGACGAAAGGACGGCGCGCGGGCCCATAACCCACCCGTACCTACGTCGCCTTCGCCGTTGGGCCGACCAGTCGTTGAGCTGACCATGTGTTAACATAGGATTTCGTTTTGAGTTTTCTTTCTATTGTAAAAATGTTATGTGCATATTATATGCCTTATTTGTTTTTTACGACATCCACAAATTAGAGAGGGGGTGGTCAACTGTGTTCTTCCTTCATCACTACACAGAGATAACTGTTTTACTCCAATAAAAATATTCAGACATAATGTTTATTAATACTCATATTATGAAAAGTTAAGGATACGATGTATACCCCTCGCGTTCAAGCCTCCTCCACAAGAGCAGGGATCTTGATCTAATATAATCAAGCCTGTGAACCTAATGGTCGAAAGGGTTTTACTTCGAATTTTGGTTCTTTTGCATGGACGTTATATGTATATTCCGTTATATCCCTCAGTCATCTTTCAATCAATTGTATTTTTAGTTTGTTAGTTCATCAGTCAATTGTATTTTTACTCAGTCACCACACGTATAAACGATACTATCAATTTATATTAATAACCTATATGGAATTATCAATTGATTAACATAATGTATTCAGCATTTGCGCGTCCACTGCCAGACGTAGACCTCCACTGTAGAACGGATTTATTAATTTGAGGGAGCAGTGCCCTTTTCTTTACAGGAACTTAAGTAACGACACTTAATTTCCAGCTTCATTTTACCGTAACTTCTAAAAATTCGGACATTAAATTATTTTATAGACCTCATCATGGCAACATAATTGTTTCGTCATAAGTTATCGTTAAAATACTGAAACCAAAGAAAGTTTAATATCCATACGTGATATTTAACTTAATAGTTCAATAAAATTTGCAAACTAATAGGCAGTATAGATGTAGGATTAATACTGGTATAAGCGTACATTATACAGATACACAGCTGGGTTGATTATAAACTATTCATCTTATAAACTAGTACCTAACATGTACTTCTGCATATCTAGTTGTATTTTGAACCTGTTCTTGTTAATTGCGAACCCACCGTACTCCGTACCGTTACTTTGTTTAGCGAGATATGTCTGTGAAAACGAAATGACAATACGAAAGAAAAACAATTATAATTGATTGAATTAGGCGATCATCATTATTCATCGTCTTAGATCGTTTCAGTGATATACATCCCACTGTTGGGCTCGAGCGTCCTCTACAATAAGAGGGAAATTGACCTACTATAACATACTGGGCGGACGTGTTGCTTTAAATTTTCCTTTTCTTGCATAGATGTTATATGCATATTTAATTCCTTAGTCATCTTTTACGATACCCACGGGAATGCAAGAGGTGGTGAATTGTATTCTTACTCCGTCATCACACAGAAACGATTAGACGATGTATGGCGACAATTCATTATTGTTTTGAAAGGAGACCCCTAAAAATTAATACAGGATATGATCATGATAGGATAGGATGTAAGGAACATTATTATTCCTGTATGATAAGCAGCACCAGAACTTAAAAATGCAATTGCATATTTATACAGTTTAATAGCGTAGTTCACGCCCCTATGAGAAATAGGGGAGGATAAAATGGCCTCTATTACGCTTTTCATTAGTGAAATAATTTTTAAAATACATTTAGTGGATTAGGCGACAAAGCGTAATAAACAAAGTCACATTCACATTCATTATATTATTTTAGGCTTTTTAACTTCTTAATCTTATATAATTACTAGAGATGAAACGGATAGTGGTTTGGCCGGATACCGGATACCGAATATTCGGCAAGCTGCGAAGCCGGTGCGCTGGATATCCGGCCACCGGATATTCGGCCCTTTCGGAAAAATTTTGGGGCACGTTCGGGTGTTGTCGCACGTCAGCGAGGATCGCGAAGACTCGCGTTCGGGTATTCGCGCGTGTCAGTTTGTTTTTGTTTATATCATTGTTGTTTCACTTGTCGTCGTGGTTTTATGTTTGATTGAAAAGAAATATCATCAACAAAACGATCCGATTGCCAATATTTTGCTGATTTGGCAATATTTTGTCAATTTTGAGTATTGAATAAAAATAAAAGTTGTCCATAACCTATTATGGTATGATTTGCTTTATGTAAAACAATGAGTTTTTTTTTCATTTTACTATCCGAAATCCGGCTGGATACTGAATTATTATCCGGTATCCGGCCGAATAGTGAAAAGAAGGCTGCATAGGCCGGATACCGGATAGTTACCGGATATCCGTTTCATCTCTAATAATTACTTCTAGTTTATTCAATCAAACGTAAATTGTACATTCATTCACTATTTCGTTTTTCCTTATTTTAATATAGCAATAATTTGTTTCGCTATAGTCATTGGCAGAAAAGATTCTGTTAGGATCACTAGGTCAAACTATTAAACGTAACACCATGAAAATGAAGGCGTAAAATACGATCGCCAAGTAATTTAGATAAATGAAATTGCTATTTTATTACGCGAAGATTTCATTCAATATAACTGTACGATAGTCTGCAGGTAGGCGTTTATTTACGAGTTTCATTATTGATACCTATTGACAGAGGTATACTTAAAGAGCTTCCATCCACATCGCGGTCTTGGGGTTAATTCACCTAGATTGTGGTACTAATATTTGCTCTATCTACTTTTAGGAGTGGTAGGACCACACTGTTGACAGTTATATGTCTACAGCCGTGGGCTGATCCGTTCGGGGTAGTACCATACTCTCGCAGAAAATCGACGTCCGAGTAGTAGCAATTTATTACTGCATTTCGTTCTGTGAGCGAAAGAGCCGGTCAAGTTGTCCAGTCGCATTCATAGAGCGTGAGATCGAATCTCGCTTATGCTGTTTTTTAATTTTTGGTATTTTTTTCATTATTTCATCATTTTTAGTTTTTATTAATATATATCCGAAATATTTTCGTTAAAAATACCATTTACTTACAAAAAAATTATACCAGGCTAGGCTCGGTCAACCAGATATTTTAATTATAATAGACTAGCAACCGCCCTTTCTTCGCTTCGGTTTTAGTCTTACTCGCGTAGTTCCCGTTCCCGTGGGAATATCGGGATAAAATATAGCCTATGTTATTCCCTGATATTATAGATTACCATTGGTGAAAGAATTTTTGAAATCGGTTCGGTGGTTTAAGCGTGAAAGCGTAACAAACAAACAAACAAACAAACATCCTTACTTTCGCATTTATAATATTAGTATGGATACTATTGGCAAGATTTCATATTTCTAGATTCTTCATTACCTTGCTCTTATCCCAATTACTTGGGATTGACTCGAAATGTACTGTTATTTCATAGTATACTAGCAGACCCGGCCACGCGTTGCTGTGGCTAATGTTTTTGTTATATTACATTTTATTAAACTATTTAAGTGGACTGTAGGAGAACATCTGTCATGGAGGTCGTCATATGTTTAAAAACATGGAGGTCGTCATATGTTTAAAACACTAGCTAGTTGCCCTGGCTGCACTTGTGAATTAAATTTTAACTTAAAAAATCTAAAGATTGCGTTTTTTAATGAAGGAGGTAAAAGTACTCATCAATGCAAGTTTCTTTTGCTAAGGGAAAAACTCGGAAATTGAAAAATGAATGATTTCACCATACATTTTTAGTTGAGTAGCTCTAGCTAGATATGAATTTGTAGTATTAGGAAGTTACTTGTATTGGTGAGTACTTTCCAGCACTCGAGTAATTATCTGATCATGAAATAACGAATAATAACTAATAAGTTGCATATATCAAGTTTTTATAGACACATGGATTTTATATATACAATTACCGAATGTAGTGTGCAGTGACGAACACTGGGATGATATCTTCCCATTTAGAGACTCAATTTCAATCGGCTCTACCAAGGTGTAAACTAAAGATTCTGGGTATATTTTACGTTTGACGCAACCGCAATATAGTCTAGTTTACATAGCTAAGACTCAAATCTGCTTACATAATTTTTTTTCAGCACTATACAAAATCCTAAAAAGTAACGGTCGTTTTCGGCGGCAAAATTACGTCAACTGACTTTGACGTGTGCTTACGATGACATGTAATAGTTATCTGAAAAGTTTTTCCATTTAAAACTGTTCTTTAAAATATTGAGATTGCGTAGATAAATATTACATTCCATTAGGTTTAAGCATATAAAAATAAAACACGATTTACTTCAATCTGAGATGTGGGAAGTATAGCTCCCATCGTTTTAATAAGGGTTAAGTCAATTGGTCTTCTATTGTGGAGGAGGCTCGAGCCCAACAGTGAGACGTGTATGATCTGAAATGATGATGAATGATGAGATAAAACGACAAGAGAAAATATTTCTTATAAGAGCCATTATAAAGAAAGATATTTATTTTTCTTCGTAACAGCAATTCTAACAATAGTATTATTCAGCAGACTTTTAGACAGATGTGTTAGATTTAAACAAAAATGTTTTAGACTAATGTAAAGAAATGAAACGTAACGAAATAACTTTTCAGAAAAGCATTAAACATTTAGTCTACATTCAAGGCATGAGATAAATGAGCAGTCATAAAATCTATCATCTGATCAAAAATGGCCAGCCCACACAAGTTGGGGGGCGGGGCCGGAGCACCTCCACGTGGTGCTCCCTGGAAACGTCCATTTGGACGTCACGCGTCCATTTGGACGGCCAAGATTCCGGCAGGAGGGGGTCTCCGCGTGCGGCTCTGATGGCAGAGCGCACGGCGGATCTGACCCGGGGCCAATGGAGCGGATGTGCCTCATGGCACTCCGTCGCCAGAGACGGTGGCGTCACGGCCCGGGGGCGTGACGGGTCGGTCGCTCGCGAGCGGCCAGACCCGGAAGGCCCAAACCGTAACCCTGAGTGTGACTGCGGCTGAAGCTCAGGGCCGGGGGTCCTCGGACCGTGGGGAAGAAAACCCCTATAAAAAATTACCCCTAATCCTAAGTTTGGCCACTCGGCGAGGGGATGAATGGTTGGTGGGTTAAAAAGCGCGCAAGCGTCCAGCCGTTAGAGTGGTAGTCAAGGCAAGACTTAAAAATGTTCCAAAAATGGCAGAGATTAAAACGAGCGTAGCTACTCCAGAGGGTCCCGGCCACGCCGGGGAATCCCTCACTGTGCCGGTGTCTGAGCGCGAGATGCGCACAAACACCGGCACGGTCAGTCTCCGATCGTATGGGAGGGAGACAATCGCTGCTGTAGTTGCCGAGAGCCTGGCAAAACAACCGGAGGCTCCAAAGACGAGGAAGAAGAGGAAGAGGAGGAAGCTGATCGCCACCACCGTACACTCCAATAGGGTGCGTGCGCGAAAGGAGGCAGCAAAAAAGGAGGCGGCGCGGCAGGCGCAACTAGCTGCCGCCGTGGCCGCGAGCGACGAGGGCGGTGTGACCGCAGCCACCGCAGAGCCGTCGCAGAAAGTGGACGCCGGTACTGCCCGGCTGTCAGGCGGAGAGGAGAGCGACGAGGGCGGATCAGCCGCAGGACCGTCGCGGGACGAGGGCGGGAAAGCCGCAGAGCCGTCCCCAAAAAGGCGCGGAGGAAGCGACAGCTCGACGGGGCTGTCGAGCGACGAGGGCGGCACCGCCGCAGAGCCGTCGCAGGACGAGGGCGGTGGTGCTGCAGGGCCGCCGAAAGCTATGCGCCGGAGAAGCTGCTCGACGGGGCTATCGGACAGCTCCGGGAGCGATGTGGCGTACGCGCTGTCGACAGACGAGGGCGGCAGTGCCGCAGGGCCGTCTGTCTCTGAGATGTCGGCGGACGAGGGCGGCAATACCACAGAGCCGTCCGCCGAAGAAAACATCAGCCATCAGCTGCAGGTCATCCAGAGGAGGGACAAGGGCGGTGGATGCGCGGGTCCGTCCAAAGGTGGTAGGAGTAGGGAAGGCAGGCCGTCAATTGACGAGGGTATAGGTAGGCCGTCATCCCAGAGGAAGGAGAAGGAGTTAGGAGGTAGGAAGGAGAAGGAGACGGGTAGGGGGGCTGCCGAGGAGGCTCTAACGGCAGCCCCAATTGTGAAGGAGAGGGAGGAGGCCCTCCCCCCGAGCGTCCGGAAGCGCCCCCTGCAAAAGGGTGGTGGCTCAAGCTCCGACTCGGAGGGGAGTTTCATCGTGCCTCCTCCCAAGGTCTCGACCATGCGCCGTGGGCGCAGGGGTAGGGGATCGGCGGTGGCAGCGAGGCCGGGGACCCCAGGTCCGGCCTGCCAGAGCGGGGAGGTTGCGGCCCTGCAGGCCGCGAATGCCCGCCTCAGTAAGGAGGTTTCCGGCCTGCGGGAGCGCAACCGGAAGCTCGAGTCGGAGCTGTCGGCGGTGCGGAAGGAGAACCGCGGGTTGGCCAAAGACGTGGCTGACCTGCGGTCTCAAGTCACACTTTTAGTGCCAGCCGCACCGCCGACGCCGGCCTCGCCGCCGAAACGGGCTGCGCCGGAGAGGTCGGGCCCGTCGACTGCGCCCGTGGCGCCGCCTGCGCCTGTGGTGCCTGCCGCGCCGGTTGCGCCCACCGCGCCGGCCGTTGGCGCCGCCAAGAAGCGCGGCGGGCCCCGAAAGGAGGCAGAGCCGCTGCCCGTGGTGCACGGCGTGCCGGAGGGGTCGATGCGCGTCATCTTTGCTAAGCTTGAGCTTATGCTGGATGCGCGCATCAAGGCCTTGGTGGATCGCCTTCCGCCCGAGCCACCCCTCCGGCCGCCGCTCGCCACGGATAGAGCGAGGCGGCCGCAAGCGTTGGCTCCCACCCCGCTGCCCTGTCAGGGTGGCCGCGTGGTGAGCTACGCTGCGGCCGCCGCTGGGCCCAAGGGGGCCAAGAAGGCCGGCAAGGTGCCGGCTCCCGCCAAGGCTGGCCCGCGACCGCTCCTGCTGCGCTCAGCGCTGCTGCCAGGCTCGAACAGGGCTGGCAGGTGGCTGAGCGGAGCAGGAAGGCACGCGGCCAGAAGCGGAGAGCGGCGGCCAAGGGTGCCGCCGTGGCCGCCGCTCCCCAGGCGGGAGCCGGCAGAAAGGGGAAAAGGTCGCGCAGGGGCCTCAAGTCGCCGAAGACGGCCGCGGTGGTCATCACCGTGCTGCCTGAGGCGGCTGAGAGGGGCCTCAACTATGAGGCCGTCCTAAAACGCGCCCGGCGGGAGCTGGACGTCTCCGACATCGGAGGCGTCGAGGCTAGGACCCGGAAGGCCCGGACAGGGGCTCGAATTCTCGAGTTCCCTGGGGCCGAGGGCGCGAAGACGGCCGATAGTGTGGCTTCGAAGCTGCGGGGGCTGTTCGGGCCAGAGGATGGTGTCCGAATCGCCAGGCCTGTCAAGTGCGCAGAGATGCGCCTGACGGGCTTGGATGATTCCGTGACGGTGGAGGACGTCCGAGAGGCCATTATGGCGCGTACCGGATGTGCCTCGGACACCGTCCGGATTGGCACCATCCGCCCTGGTCCAGGCGGCGTCGGTGCTGCCTGGGTGCAGTGTCCGGTGGAGTCGGTCAAGCAATTGGCCGACTCAGGCAGACTCCTCGTGGGCTGGAGCTCGGCGCGGGTAACCGTGCTAGAGCCCCGGCCCGCGAGGTGTTATAAATGCATGGCGGTCGGGCATACCCGACCGACATGCAAAAACTGCTTTGACTGCAGCGGGCTATGTTTCCGTTGCGGTCTGACCGGACACCAGGCGGCATCGTGCTCTGCGGTGCCCCACTGCCCCGCGTGTGCAGCAGGCAATAGGCCTGCCAAACATCGCATGGGCTCTGGGGACTGCAGACCCCCGGCATCGGCCCCAAAGGGGCGGGGCGGCCTATCGACCGGGCCAACCCCCGCTCCGAGCGCGACCCGATCGCCCGTTAGCGCGGAGGAGGTGACGATGGATACGGACCGTTAATGGACCCCGTATCCATCCGTCTCCTCCAAGCCAATCTCAACCATTCCGCCGGTGCGCAGGACGTTTTCCTGCAAGCCATGGCGGAGTGGTTGATAGGAGTAGCCGTAGCCGCGGAGCCGTACGCGGTGCCCGACCGGCCAAATTGGCTGGGCAGCACCGACGGTACCGTGGCAATCATCGCCTCCACGTCGTGGCCTTCGTCGCCTCTGATCCTTAGGGACAGGGGCGTCGGATACGTCGCGGCGGACTGGGGAGAGATTACGCTCCTCGGAGTATATCTCTCCCCTGCCTGGAGAGCGGCTGATTTCGGGGTCGCCCTTACCATCTTGGGAGCCTCGTTACGGCGATTGGCACCGCGCCAGGTGATCGTATTGGGGGACTTCAACGCCAAGTCCGTGGCGTGGGGGTCCTCCCGTACGGACGACCGAGGACGGGCGGTCGAGGATTGGGCGGCGGCACTGGGCCTCTGTTTGCTGAACAGAGGCTCGGTGCATACGTGCGTGCGACCTCAGGGCAGGTCGATAGTGGACCTTTCGTTCGCTAGCCCTGAGGTCGCTGCACGCGTGGGGAGCTGGTGCGTCGAGGAGGAGGTTGAGACCTTGTCGGACCACCGGTATATCCGGATGGAGGTCTCCCTGACAATCCCGGCGCCCGGCAGGGGTCACAGGGGGGCGGTAGGGCGTCCTGCGTTCCCGCGATGGGCTGTGGGTCGCCTAGACCGGGACCTGCTGGCGGAGGCAGCCATCGTTCACTCGTGGCTGTCCTCTGCCAACCAGTTGGACGGGGTGGACGCCGAGGCTGGCCGCATCCGCAGTGCGTTGACGCAGATCTGCGATGCGGCCATGCCCCGGGTACGGCGTCTGCCCCCGAGGAGGGCTGTCCACTGGTGGTCCCGGGAGCTGGCAGATCTCCGGGCCGCGTGTATTCGCGCCCGGAGGGCCTACACCCGCAGCCGGCGGCGCAATCGCAGCGCGGAACTGGAGGGCCAGCTTTACGAGGGCTACCGCAATGCGCGGTCGGCCTTCAGGCTGGCCGTCCGTTCCGCCAAGGACGCCAGTCGGCGGGAGATGCTGGAGAGTCTCGACCGTGACCCCTGGGGTCGCCCCTATGGTGCGGCGCTGAGTAAGCTCCGCGCACGGGGCCCGCCCCTCACCGAGACTCTCCAACCCAGCCTCCTTACCCGGGTCGTCGAGGACCTGTTCCCACGACGGGCGGAACACACGCCCCCGGTCATGGCGCCGCCAGACAATGACCGGGAGGGCGATGGTGGCAGTGTTCCGCTCATCACGGAACCGGAGATGAGGGCGTCGGTGGCGCGCATGCGCGGTAAATCCACCGCCCCGGGGCCCGACGGTATTCCAAACCGTGTGTTGGCCCTGGTCCTCGACCATCTGGGTCCCCGCCTCAGGGAGCTGTTCGACGCGTGTTTAGCGTCCGGGCGGTTCCCTGGGTGCTGGAAGGAGGGGAGGCTGGTTCTCCTGCCGAAGCCGGGACGGCCTCCGGAGTCGCCATCGGCCTACAGGCCTATCGTGCTGCTCGATGATATGGGCAAGCTACTGGAGAGGATAGTAGCTGCCCGCATCGAGCGGCACCTTGTCGGCACGGGGCCCGATCTGTCGGACGCCCAGTTTGGGTTTAGGAGAGGTCGTTCGACGTTCGAGGCCCTGTTGCGCCTGAGGGCCGTGGCGACTGAGGCCGTCACCGGCGGGGGAGTGCTGTTGGTGGTGTCCCTAGACATCGCCAACGCATTCAATAGTCTGCCATTCAGCTGCGTCAGGGAGGCGCTCCGTTACCACGGAGTGCCAGCTTACCTGAGGCGGCTGGTGGCAGACTATTTAGAGGAGCGCAGCGTCCTCTACGCCAACCGAGTAGGGGACGTTGTGCGAACGCCCATGACGTGCGGTGTTCCACAGGGGTCGGTCCTCGGACCCACCCTGTGGAACATCGGCTACGACTGGGCGTTGCGGGGGAGCCTCCCACCCGGGCTGGGCGTGATTTGTTACGCCGACGACACGCTCGTCACAGCCCGCGGTGAGACGCTACAAGAGGCGGTAAGCCTGGCGACCTCAGGCACCGAAGAGGTCGTCAGGCGGATCGAGGCGCTGGGGTTGAGGGTGGCCCTGGACAAGACGGAGGCCCTCTTGTTCCATGGGCCCCGTATGGACCCTCCCATCGGCGTCTCGATCACCGTCAATTCGGTTGGGATCAGCATCCAGGCCCATATGAAGTACTTGGGCCTGGTGCTCGACGGGCGATGGTGGTTTCGGGAGCATTTCCGCAGGCTCGTCCCGCGGCTCGTCGGCGTGGCGTCCGCCCTACAATGGCTGATGCCGAATGTGGGCGGACCGAGCGCGGCATGTCGACAGCTGTACGCGGGGGTCATCCGGTCGATGGCCCTGTACGGCGCACCGGTGTGGGCGGGATCCATGACCGCCCGACTTAGGGCCCTTCTGTGGCGTCCACAGAAGGTCATGGCGGTCAGGATCATCCGCGGGTACCGCACGGTGGCGACGGAGGCGGCGTGCCTATTGGCCGGGACTCCCCCGTGGGACCTGGAGGCGGAAATGCTCGCCGACTTGTATCGGCGGGTGTCGGGGGTGCGCGGGGGGGGTGGTGTTGTTTCCTTGAAGGAGCTCACCGCCTGGCGCGTCGACGCCCGCCGGGACGTCATCGCCCGTTGGGCAGACCGGCTGGAGAGGCCTCGATACGGTGTTTGGACCGTGGAGGCCTTCCGGCCGGTGCTGATGCAGTGGTTAGAAAGGCGGCACGGGGTGCTCTCCTTCCGACTCGTGCAGGTCTTGACGGGGCATGGATGCTTCGGCAAGTACCTGTACAGGGTCGCTAGGAGGGAGAGAACTCCGTCCTGCCACCACTGCGATTGCGACGAGGACACGGCGCAGCACACGCTCGAGGTCTGTGCCGCTTGGGCAGAGCCGCGTCGTGAACTCGTCGCAATCATCGGTGCAGACCTGACGCTGCCGACCATCGCTAGGGAGATGCTCGGCAGCATCAGGAATTGGGACGCGGTCGCAGCCTTCTGCGAGGCAGCTATCTCGCAGAAGGAGGCGGCGGGTCGCGAGCGCGCGGAGCACAGCCTCGATGATGCGACCCGCCGTCGGCGACTGGGGCGGCGCAGGCGGGAGTACCTGCGTGCAATGCCGCCCTAGCCGAGGCCGCGGGTGACGTGACCGGGGATTAGTCCGTCACCCGCCGAGAGGCCGACCGCGTGAGGAAAGACCGACGTCCTCCCCGAGGGGGGGACGTCGGTCGATGGGAGGGTACCCCGGGTAGAGGGTATTTCGTCGGGCTGACCACTGATGACAAGTAACCCTGCTCCAGTGGTCGGCCCAGCGACGAGGGCGACGTGGTGTTCGGGTGGGTTGCGGGAGTTGCGGGCTTGAGCCCCTCTGTCGCCCCGGACGGAGTGGTGCGTAGGCGCGCCGACCGCAGCCCACAAAAAAAAAAAAAAAAAAAAAAAAAAAAAAAGCCCACACAAGTAATCCAGAAAAAATTTAAAGTGAATTGGAATATCAAAATGAGTGTTATGGTTTTGACTTTGACGAGGAACAAGTTAAATATTTGAGTGATTCATAAATAGATCTTTGACTATATATTTGTATCTGTTATAAAATATTTATAAATTCCACTATCAATGAATTTTTATTTCCTAGTAATAGTATTGCTATTACGATCTATTTCAGTATACCCATTCTTTGACGCATGTTTATTGTCAAAATAAGGTAATAGGATTGATTTACAGGGATAAATTGACATATTTTAGTACATATATGCCGAAACTAAAGTAAAAAATCCGGTAAGTGCGAGTCGGAGTCGCGCACGAAGGGTTCCGTACCATTATCAATGAAAAGAGCAAAAAAAAATCGCGTGTGTTTTATGGGAGCCTCCTTTAAATATTTATTTTGTTTTGTTTTTAATATTTGTTATTATGACGGCAGCAGAAATACAAAATTTGTAAAAACTTCAATTGTCTAGCTATCGCGGTTCTTGAGATACAGCCTTTTTTTTTTTTTTTTTTTTAACGCTGTGGAAATGCAATTTACGCACTGCCCCCCGCCGGTAACAGACGAGGGGGTGTGTGGGACTCGCCGGTCACCTATGCAACCGGAATACCCACTAAAACCAACAGCGGTCCCTTCCGCGCTCTTGCGGAGTGCCGGAGAGATCGTCTAGTGACATTCGATCCCCGGCACCCCTACGCAAGGCCGTCGGGCCACGTCCCGTCGTCGTTCAAGGCGGTGGGATTAGATGCGCGTATCGGCGCCTCCTTCTCCCTGGTCGCCGCCTACGGAGCGGTTATCGAGTGCTGATCACGAATCAGACGACGCAGAATAGAACGACTCCCTACTAGGTGGACTGATGACATCTTGAAAGTCGCAGGGAACAGTGTTATGCCAGTGGCATGGGACCGTTCCGAGTGGCATTCTTGTGGGGAAGCCTATGTCCAACAGTGGATGACTATAAGTTGATGGATTGCAAAAGTTATTGCAAATAGTTTTAGGACCCGCTGCCTGCCTGTCATGAACCCTCCTTAAGAACGCAATTGTTGACCAGAGGGCATCAAATGAAGGTGGGCTAGGTCCATGAAAAGCTCTTACTTATCTTTTACGGCACCCACAAGCAATGTTGGTAATTATCGTAACTTGCATACAGCACGCTTCATATTTTTAGGTTGTATAGTAGATATTATATCGGTGTTAAGTTAGTCAAGACTAGTCCTTTTATGTATTAAATTTAAAATTCTGTATTTGCTTTATGAAGTCATAAAAGAATACTAATTTATTCTTTCCTTAATTTTACACCAGTAGTAATTCGAAATAAATCTTATAATGCTTAAGAATGTATACGGTTTCTATCAGGTGTTTAGAAGAGGAAAATATTAAAAGTATTCATCTCTGGAATAAAGTAAATACTATGATCTAATTTCATCTCAACTCATGTAAGTCCCACTGCTGGGCTTGAGCCTCCTCCACAATTCGGGAGTAATTAACCTACGATACCATACCTAATGGTCAGACAGGTTGATATAGGCTTTTATTTCGAACTTTTCTTCTCTTGCATAGATGTAATTGGCGTATTTAAATCCCTTAGTCGTTTTTTACGATACCCAAGGGTAAAAGAGGAGATGGTGAATTGTATTTTTACTCCATCATCACATGGAAAACTAGTAGATACTTTAAATAATCAATTCAGGAAATATTATAAAGGGGATATTGGAAAGAATTTTGAGTGAAAAAAGTGTACATATTTTTAGGGTTCCGTACCCAAAGGGTAAAAACGGGACCCTATTACTAAGACTTTGCTGTCTGTCCGTCCTTCTGACCATCCATCTGTCTGTCACCAGGCTGTATCTCAAGACCGCTGGATGAAACGAAGGCACGGCAACCTGACCTTCCGGATGACGCAGGTGCTTACCGGACATGGGGTGTTCGGTAAGTACCTGCATAGAATCGGACGTGAAGAGGCCCCCGGATGCCATGAGTGTGGCGCGCCAAATGATGATGCGCGTCACACCCTGGAGGTATGTCCCGCCTGGGGGCCTCAGCGCCGCGACCTGTCGGCGGTTATAGGAACAGACCTGTCGTTGCTGAGCATCACATCAAATATGCTCTACAGCGACAGGTGCTGGTCGTCGATGGCCTCTTTCTGCGAGGAGGTCATCGCTCGGAAGGAGGCCGCGGAGCGGGAACGCGAGGCACTTGCGTCCGCTAACTCGCTCCGTAGGCGGCGACCAGGGAGAAGGAGGCGCCGATACGCGCATCTAATCCCACCGCCTTGAACGACGACGGGACGTGGCCCGACGGCCTTGCGTAGGGGTGCCGGGGATCGAATGTCACTAGACGATCTCTCCGGCACTCCGCAAGAGCGCGGAAGGGACCGCTGTTGGTTTTAGTGGGTATTCCGGTTGCATAGGTGACCGGCGAGTCCCACACACCCCCCTCGTCTGTTACCGGCGGGGGGCAGTGCGTAAATTGCATTTCCACAGCGTTAAAAAAAAAAAAAAAAAAAAGGCTGTATCTCAAGAACCGCGATAGCTAGACAATTGAATTTTTTACAAATTATGTATTTCTGCTGCCGTCATAATAACAAATATTAAAAACAAAACAAAATAAATATTTAAAGGAGGCTCCCATAAAACACACGCGATTTTTTTTTGCTCTTTTCATTGATAATGGTACGGAACCCTTCGTGCGCGACGCCGACTCGCACTTACCGGATTTTTTACGTTAGTTTCGGCATATATGTACTAAAATATGTCAATTTATCCTTGTAAATCAATCCTATTACCTTATTTTGACAATAAACATGCGTCAAAGAATGGGTATACTGAAATAGATCGTAATAGCAATACTATTACTAGGAAATAAAAATTCAAAAATCATTGATAGTGGCATTTATAAATATTTTATAACAGATACAAATATATAGTCAAAGATCTATTTATGAATCACTCAAATATTTAACTTGTTCCTCGTCAAAGTCAAAACCATAACACTCATTTTGATATTCCAATTCACTTTAAATTTTTTCTGGATTACTTGTGTGGGCTGGCCATTTTTGATCAGATGATAGATTTTATGACTGCTCATTTATCTCATGCCTTGAATGTAGACTAAATGTTTAATGCTTTTCTGAAAAGTTATTTCGTTACCTTTGATTTCTTTACATTAGTCTAAAACATTTTTGTTTAAATCTAACACATCTGTCTAAAAGTCTGCTGAATAATACTATTGTTAGAATTGCTGTTACGAAGAAAAATAAATATCTTTCTTTATAATGGCTCTTATAAGAAATATTTTCTCTTGTCGTTTTATCTCATCATTCATCATCATTTCAGATCATACACGTCCCACTGTTGGGCTCGAGCCTCCTCCACAATAGAAGACCAATTGACTTAACCCTTATTAAAACGATGGGAGCTATACTTCTCACATCTCAGATTAAAGTAAATCGTGTATTATTTTTATATGCTTAAACCTAATGCAATGTAATATTTATCTACGCAATCTCAATATTTTAGAGAACAGTTTTAAATGGAAAAACTTTTCAGATAACTATTACATGTCATCGTAAGCACACGTCAAAGTCAGTTGACGTAATTTTGCCGCCGAAAACGACCGTTATTTTTTAGGATTTTGTATAGTGCTGAAAAAAAATTATGTAAGCAGATTTGAGTCTTAGCTATGTAAACTAGACTATATTGCGGTTGCGTCAAACGTAAAATATACCCAGAATCTTTAGTTTACACCTTGGTAGAGCCGATTGAAATTGAGTCTCTAAATGGGAAGATATCATCCCAGTGTTCGTCACTGCACACTACATTCAGTAATTGTATATATAAAATCCATGTGTCTAAAAAACTTGATATATGCAACTTATTAGTTATTATTCGTTATTTCATGATCAGATAATTACTCGAGTGCTGGAAAGTACTCACCAATACAAGTAACTTCCTAATACTACAAATTCATATCTAGCTAGAGCTACTCAACTAAAAATGTATGGTGAAATCATTCATTTTTCAATTTCCGAGTTTTTCCCTTAGCAAAAGAAACTTGCATTGATGAGTACTTTTACCTCCTTCATTAAAAAACGCAATCTTTAGATTTTTTAAGTTAAAATTTAATTCACAAGTGCAGCCAGGGCAACTAGCTAGTGTTTTAAAATATTGATGTCATACTGGACACTGGGAGCTATAGTTCCCACCTTTACAACTATTTTACAACAGAGAACAGATGACGGGATATATACTTCCCACCAAAAAGAGGGTACTTTCCCCCCACTAAACCCTTCTTTAGTGTGTATTTTTGAAATCTACGACCCAAAATTACCCAGGAACGTATCTTACTTTTTGTTAACTCCTCCACAGGCTCGTGTTTGAATAATGGTTAACTATAACATGCTGGTCAAACAGGTTGGTATAGAGTTTTATTTCGAGTTTCCCTTCTCTTGCTCTTGCATAGACGTTATATTGCATATTATATCCCTTAGTCGTCTTTTACGACATCCACGGGCAAGATAGGGAGTGGTGATTTGTATTCTTACTCCATCACTACACGGACTCGTTTTACCTAATGTCTATAATTAATGTGTACTTTAACAGAAAACCCGTGAAGATATATTAGTAATTTAAATTGAATAATGAATAATTACAGTATTTTTTTTTTTTTTGTGGGTGGGCCGCGGGCGGCGCGCCTCCGCACCACTCCGTCCGGGGCGACAGAGGGGCTTAAGCACGCATTTGGGGTATTGGGGTACCCTCCCATCGACCGACGTCCCCCCCTCGGGGAGGACGTCGGTCTTTCCTCACGCGGTCGGCCTCTCGGCGGGTGACGGACTAATCCCCGGTCACGTCACCCGCGGCCTCGGCTAGGGCGGCATGAGGCGAATAATTACAGTATGCGGTAATAATACAAATCACCATCCCTTATCTTGCCCTAGTGTTTAGTAAAATGAGGACTAAGGTATTAAATATACCTATAACATCTACGCAAGAGAGGGTAAACTCATAATGAAAGGGTATTTTTTGTTTTTTTTTTTTTTTTATGAGTGGGCTATGGTAAGCGCACGCGCGGTCTAGTCCGTCCGGGGCGATAAAAGGACGGCGCGCGGGCCTATAACCCACCTGTACCCACGTCACCTCGTTGTTGAGCCGACCACCGGAGCAGATGTAACTTGTCGTCAGTGGTCAATAATGAAAGGGTATAGCAATCCGTCTGACCAGCGTCGTGTAGGTCAGTTTTCCTCTTATTGTAGGGGAGGCTCGAGCCCAGCAGTTGCACTCATTTACGCCGAAATGATGATGATGATGAGAGTATTTAATTTTCAGATGATAATATTATCTATAATTGTCCCATGTAGGCGGCACAGGGCCGCATTTTGTGGGGAATCATGAGGGAGGCCTACGTCCCGCAGTGGACAACGTTAGGCAGAATGATGATGTTGGTAAATTTTATTATAAGCAACCATCTATTCATCGCGCCATTAGCCTATTCAAGTCCACTATTGAAAGTAGGCCCATATGGTAAGAAAGCCCCCGAGGGGGAACATCGGTCGAGGAGAGGGTACTCCTCAGGGGGGTATTCTGTTGGACCGACCACTGACGACAAGTCACCCTGCTCCGGTGGTCGGTCCAACGACGAAGGCGACATGTCACGGGTTGGTTACGAGTGTGCGTGCTTACGCCCCTCTGTCGCCCCGGACGGAGTGGTGCGAGGAGCGCGCCGACCGTAACCCATAAAGAAAAGGTGGTAAGAAAATTAAGATTTGAAAAGAAATGTATCCTAACCAAAATATTATGATGATACGATTTCGGAAGATAATTGTCGAGTATTTGTTTCGATACTCTCTTTTAAATTTAGTCGTCAAGCTTCTGGATAGAACAACTTTGACGCATGTTTTTTTCGTGGATTTATCTCAATAAATTCTACGCTTAATAAAAACAATGTTTCCTACTAAAAATACGTGACGAAATACGCATGTGTTAAACCTGTACAATAATTCTAAGAGATTATAAATAAACTAGTTGACCCAACAGACGTTGTTCTGTTCAAATAAAATAACGCCACCTACCGGGTCCAATTATGAATCTAAACCATTCTCGGATTCCCTTGAATATACACAAAAAAATTCACCAACATCGGTCCAGCCGTTTAGGAGGAGTTCAGTGACATACACACGTACACAAGAAATGTATATATTATTTTTTTTTTGTGGGTGGGCTGCGGTCGGCGCGCCTCCGCACCACTCCGTCCGGGGCGACAGAGGGGCTTAAGCACGCAACTCCCGCAACCCACCCGAAAACCACCTCGCCTTCGTCGTTAGGCCGACCACCGGAGCAGGTTTACTTGTCGTCAGTGGTCAGCCCGACGGAATACCCCCTACGTGGGGTACCCTCCCATCGACCGACGTCCCCCTCTCGGGGAGGACGTCGGTCTTTCCTCACGCAGTCGGCCTCTCGGCGGGTGACGGACTAATCCCCGTTCACGTCACCCGCGGCCTCGGCTAGGGCGGCATGAGGCGCAGGTAGTTGCGGCCCTGACCGCCGTGACCCTCTGTGGTCGCCACAGAAGGGCCCTAAGTCGGACGGTCAAGGACCCCGCCCACACCGGTGCGCCGTACAGGGCCATCCCACCGTACAGGGATGACCCCCGCGTACAGCCGTCGGCACGTAGCGTTCGGTCCGCCCACGTTCGGCATAAGCCACGATAAGGCGGACGCCGCGCCGACGAGCTGTGGAGCGAGCCTGCGGAAATGCTCCCGGAACCACCATTGCCCGTCGAGCACCAGGCCCAAGTACCTCATATGGGCCCGGATGCTGATGTCAACCGAGTGGACGGTGAAGAAATGTATATATAAAGATGAGACATATTGTCACACGTTAATCGAGATTAGATACTCTAGATTTTATCTTGTCATATCTATGATACTCTTAATTCCTGATAATATATCAATGAATAAAGCAGAATGGAAAATCTATTATTTTTCTTGTAATCCTTACTAATACCTATTAGAAATGCGAAAGTCAGTTTGTTTGTTTATTTGTTTGTTTGTTACACTTTCACGCTTAAACCACTGAACCGATTCCCAAAATTCTTTCACCAATGGAAAGCTGTAATATCAGGGAGTAACATAGGCTATTTTATCCCGGTATACCCACGGTAACGGCAACTACGCGGGTAAGGCGACTGAAACCGAAACGAAGCGAGGGCGGATTGCTAGTATTAAATATATTTAATTTATTGATTTATACAAACATTAGATTAGAAGATTCTCTGGGCTTCCTATGAGGATATACAAAAGACGTGAGACTAGTCTTCCAAATTATTAGTATAATCATTGTACTAGTCCTTACTAATATTATAAACGAGAAAGTAAGTTTGTTTGTTTGTTACGCTTTCACGCTTAAACTACAAAACCGATTTCAAAAATTCTTTCACCAGTGGAAAGCTATTATATTAGGGAGTAACATAGGCTATATTCTATCTCAGTATTCCCACGGGAACAGGAACTAGAACTAGCAGATAAGACGAATGAAATCGAAGCGAAGCGAGGGCGGGTTCCTAGGACAATATATGGGTAAAATATAGATAATAAAGAAATTGTTCTATAAAATATAATAATAACAATACATTTTCCCTGTGGTGACGGAGTAAGAGTACAATTCACCACTCTATCTTGTCCGTGGATGTCGTAAAAGACGACTATTGGATACGCACATAACATCTGTACAAGAGATGGAAATCTCGAAAATGAAACCCTATACCAACATGGCTGACTAGCATGGTATAGTAAGTCAAATACCCTCCCATTGTGGAGAAGGCCCGAGCCTAACAGTGGGCCGTATGTGGGTTGTGGTGATGATGGTAATAATAATCTATTATCCATCGTATATTAAATTAATTTTAAACAGTTAATTAATCTTAAACAAATTATGACTATTTTGTCCGCAAATGAAATGGTAATTTCAGTGATACATTTATTAGATTATTAATTATTATCATTAATTCTTTAACTATATGTATATCATTTATTACTATAAAGATTAAAACATCGCTTGAAGATATGGTAAACATTTAAATTACGTAATACCCATCTTTACGGTCCCTCAATACTAAGAGCAACAGTAAGGAGACGGCGGATTTCTCCTATAAATCAATTTTTCCTCGTCTCGTACCAATTATTAGGATATTACAGTTATTATTTTTAATTATTAATTCTAATTTAATTAAATAATAAATCTTGATCGTAAAAGTTACCTACCTACTTCTTGTATTGCAACCCCACAATAAACTTGGTTTTATAATGTCCATACGTGGTACCGGACTCTTGTTATAACCCCAATTTTACAACATAAGCCATTAAGATGAATTACACCAATTACTTTTATGGTCGTTTACACAAAGGGCTACTGTTATCTGCTTTGTAAACATATTAATAATTCTGTATGAGTGGGCTACCGTAGGGGCTTCAATGGACTAACATTTGCATATTCCGATCATAAATTTGAGTCACGTTGATGGTGATAAGTTAATCTAATTAATGTTTAGTATAAATTATATTGTCGACTTGTGGTGAAAGAAACAAATATTCAATTTTTAAGAACTAAGATTAATGACGTCAGTTTAGAAATAGACTAGTAAACTGACTTTGATAATGAAATTAATGCTAATGTCAAAGAAACAAATAGTTCATTAGTAGTTTCGTGCCTGCTAAGAGTCTGTTAATTATCACTACATGTTACATAAGCAGTTCGAACCCATATGAAACAATTATTTTGATAAATTGTATGGGTAAGTAAGATTTAATTTGTATAGTAATGCGAAATAAGAATATGAAGTGTCACTACCGCTTTCAAAGCAGATATAATCACTACTAAAATGAATATTGGCAATTAAAACTTTTACCATCCAATCAGATCATCGCTTCTATCGAGATTAATTTAACTCCCCATGCATTATGTTCTTTCTTAATAATAGGAAACACAGGCACTTTATAGAAAGAACTTGATCTAGTGTTAGTATTCCAATGCGTTATAGCGTCCCAAACTTGGCGCCAGCGTATTTTGGGCTTATCTGCAAATTCTGAGCAGAATTATAGGTGGTCATTTTTGATTCTCCTCTTTTTCTATCATCATTATCATCATCATCGCAACCCACTGTTGGGCTCGGGTCTCTTCCAAGAGACCCGAGCCCTGGGAGGAACACTGGGAGGGAATTTGACCTACTATACAATGCTGGTCAGACATGTTGGTATAGGTTTTTATATCGAGTTTTCCTTCTCTTGCACAGTCTTATATGCATATTATATCCCTTAGTCGTCTTTTCGACATCCACTGGCAAGATAGGGATTGGTGACTTGTATTCTTACTCCGTCACCATACTTTTTCTATACGGAATGAAAATATAATACATCTAGGTGACCGATATATAGGAGTGTAATGTACCCTCAACCCAATGGTAATAAATCTTAATATTTGATTTTCTAACCAGTCAATTCATTTTGCAATATACATATTTTAATTACTTCAAGTATTATTTCTGCTTACTGTTTTAAAATTATTTCAAAATAAGACAGACCTTTTTATATTGATAAATTTTCAAGCACCTATCTTGAATTAAGTAGGCGCCAGTTGGTATCCATTGTAATCCCGATAGTTTAATAGAGACCCGGCACCTTTAGTGCACGCGCCGGAACAGATTTTATCGCCCACTAACTAATGCCACTGCATGCTATCGCCGGGTAACACAGTTCATATAAATAAATAAAACCAAACAACCAAACGTTTAGGGTTACTACTAATTTTTGATATCGAAATAAACATCTATAATCGAGATATCTTATTGAAACTGTCTATTATATTTATATAAGTAAGTACTCGCAGGAATCTGTTACTTTTGTAGATTAAGATAACAATCAATACGGAGGTATTGATTTTTGGTAACCTGTACACAAATAACGTAAAGTACTACTGCTTAATCTTCCGCGTTAAAAGGTTTTAAACCGAATATTGAATCAAACAGGCACTTAGTTCTCTCTGCTCTTTCCAGATACATAATGGCAATGTTTACTATTTTTCGCTCTATAAAGGATAACAAACTCCACTATGGAACAAATACTTACATCGCTGAAACCTAAGAAATATGGAATAATAGTTTATATAAAAGATGTAAATATTATCCTTACTAATATTATAAATGCGAAAGTAAGTTTGTTTGTTACGCTTTTACGCTTAAACCACCGAACCGATTTCAAAAATTCTTTCACCAGTGGAAAGTTATAATGTCAGGGAGTAACATAGGCTATATTTTATCCCGGTATTCTCTCGGGAACGGCAACTACCCGGGTAAGGCGACTTTTTTTTTTTTTTTTTTTTTATTGCAAACGGTGGCAAACGAGCAAACAGTACACCTGATGGTAAGTGTTGCTGCCGCTCATGGACCTTTACAAGGTCGTTGCCTACCGCAAGAAAGCGAAGGGAGTGTGAATGCGTGCATTGAGGCTCGGTGATACCAAGGGCACCACCAAAACCCTCCACACGCAATCACCCTCAGAAAGTTGGGCTTCCGGCTCTCTCGCTCACCGAACGAAGCGCAGTAACAAATTGCTACTGCTCAGACGTCGATTTTCTGCGAGAGCATGGTACTGCCCCGGACGGACCGGCCCGCGGCTGTAGACAGATAACTGTCAACAGTGTGTGACTGAAACCGAAGCGAAGAATAGAAGCAACATACATCGCGACTCAAAAACCATCGTAAAAAAAAGTTTTCTACATCGAAAAAGAATTCACTACGTTAGGTATGGGTAACGTGACCACACGTCCTGCTTTGAATGACCGGGACAGTGCCGATTTTAGTTGTTTATCGCGTTGTCCCGAACCATATAATAACTCCCATTTCTGTAAGCAGGGTAGAAATGATTATTTGTTATAAGGATGTGTTCTTGTGTTTTAGCTCTTACTTTCACTTACCTATTTATAATGGGACAATTATATATAGTCACATTACCTAATGTGACTATATTTGAACTACTCAATGCATGCAGTCACCGCACAAAACTATCATAATAGTTAAGCTACTAATTTAAACAATATTTCAAATAAAAATAGGTTAATATAATAATGAAATATAAAAAAAAGAAATCTTGCAAACGATTTAAACTGGATACGTACAACCCTAAATAATAATCGTGTGCGGTGCAATGGTGGGTATTTATCAATAGGTAGTTATTCTCCAATGCACCAGAAGAGATGAACTTGAACCTGTCCTAATTATAGTTAAACGTTAACCATGTTCAAATGGATTATAATGAGCTTCTGGAGTAATGAATAAACAGTTCAAAACATATTTAAGTGGCAAGTCGGATTAAAACATAGCTAAAAGTATTCGTTATTAAACGTAACTTTAAACAGTTCAAGCTTAGAAGTATTACATGCTTACAAACAAGTACCTTTTTAGGATAGGTTTACTTTACTTAGACCGGGCCCAATCTGTCCAGGGCGATTGAAGGGCGGCGTGCGGCCCCATAACTTACCACATTCTTTCACCATCGCCGTTGGGGCGAATTACCCTTTCGGGTGTCGTTCCCTTCGGTGCCACGACAACAATAACAATGTTGCCGGGGCTTCGCCGCGGTCGGTTTCTCTGCGGACAGATCGAGCCGACCCCGACTGGGTGCCGGCTGATGCAGGCAGCCAGGACACTCTTCAATAGTTTGCCCGAATTATCCAGCAGCCTATACGTCGCGACCGAGTCCGCAGGTCGTCTTAGCTTCGGATATTCGGCATTACGTTGATACTACAGACTATGGGTAAAGGCCCTCTGAACACGTAAACAAGCAGCCCGGAGGTCCGCTAGCTTCTAGGACCACCTATAAATCCCCTTCTTTGTAGACACGCCGTACACGGAGTATGGCCGCATCGCAGATCTGCGTTAACGAACAGTGAATGCGCCTAGCCTCGACATTCACTCTGTCTACCGAGAGTGGTAAGGACAGCCACACTTCCACAATCCCCACCTCCACCAGTAGGTGCAGATTTAGTTGACCCATAGCTCACCACGGAAATGCTGGCGCTCCGTCTATCGTGTATAGCCCTGCTGGGCTGCTAGAGAGTTCGGGAGACCTCTACCTGAATATATCCATGATCTAGATTTTTGACTCCTCCAGGACGTACCAGCTCCTAGCACGTGCAGCGACAATGGGGCTAACGGATGACAAGTCCAATATCGACCCGCCTCGCTACCGCACGCACGTATTCGCTGAGTCCCTATTTAGAAAACATGGACACAGTAACCAGGTATTCCTGGGTGGCATTACTGTGTACATAACATGATGTGTGTACATACTATGACGCAGAGATGACGATTGTCACGGAGTCATCCCAAATACCCAACCAGTTACAGCGATCAGGCTCCGCAACTACGGCTGCACTTGCAGCCAAGTATCTACGTAATAATTCGTGTACCATATAATATCCATGAAGTTGCATTTCTAGAACAATATTTATGGGAATATATGTGAATTTCACTCGTTGTTTAACTCGAATTGCAAAGCCAATTAACTAATTGCCTTCGCAGCCCAGACAAAAGCATCACTAACAATACAGATTTAAACAACAAAAGAAATAAACTAAATAAATCCTGCACGATCGACTAGTTTACTCCAATTAGGCTTGTCTTTCATTTAGTATCGATTTGGGTCCGTGATCTCATTCCGATCCAGAAACGAGTGATTTATCGTCAGATTACGCCGTGGCGATGTACTGACGTAACCGACCACCCATCCGTGACTGTCGAACACTCCTTGATGACTTGTGCTCTCGTACCTAATGTGTCCTATTTTTACACATGGCAATGTGGACCGAAAAATACCAATGGCATGACGCGATTGCCACATAAAAATATATTGTCAATGTACTTATAAAAACAAAACTATAAAAATATAAACAAAGTTCACAATAAATATTAAAACACGTAGTTTGTTGTAGCCACTACGGCTACAAATACTACCAACATTGCTCAAAGGTGTCATAAAAGACGACTAAGAGTATCTATATTAACAAATTTTATTTGAAGCTATCAGATCGACAATTATGTTTCTGGGAACCTTGGGACCTTGGGGTCATGTCAGGCAGATGGCTGGTCAACAAACTATTACCAAACCTTTTATAATGTGTCGTATGAAAGAAAAGCACACATTGAGATGATCCCAAATAGTGAGTCCCAGATGGTGATTAAGAAAGTCGGTGGTGAAAATGAAAAGTAGTTTCATCGCAGCTACATACGCCCCACTGTTGGGCTTGGGCCTCCTCCACAATGGGCGGGAATTTAGCCTACTGTACCATGCTGGTCAGACATGTTGGTATAGGGTTTCATTTCGAGCTTTCCTTCTCTTGAACAAATGTTATGTGCATATTATATCCCACAGTCGTCTTTTACGACATCCACGGGCAAAATAGGGAGTGGTGAACGGTGTTCTTACTCCGTCACCATACGGAAAAGTAGTTTACAGTTGATAAAATATTAATTAAGTTAGGTACTTACTATTATTAATTAGTTTGCTTTGTAGATATCTAAACAAAATATTAATAGACTATTACGCAAAAATTTCGAGTTTGCTACCCACTACGTACACCCCATAGTTTTTTAAAATTAACTATGTCAATTGAATCGAATCAATCAGTTAGTTATAGTAGAAGACGACTATGCCTAAAACATACATATAACATCCATACCAGAGCATAAAAACTCAAAATAGTTTTATTTCCATGAAACTGCCTGATTAATGTGATATAGCAGGGCAAATTTCCTTCTGCTTTGGAGGCGGCTCGAACCTAAGAGTGGGACGCATATGAGCAAATATGAAGCATGGAGCTGTGAAGATAATAATGATGATCATCTAGTAAATGCATACCTATTAACCTGATGGTATCCACTATCATAAGCATTTATGACTATTGATATAGAGTCAGTACTCTTCATTATCGTTAAACTTCTAATTATTGAATATTTATTATTTGCACTGCAGAGGTAAGGTCGTCTGTCTTCTTGTAAATTGATATTCTCTGCTAGATCAGGTTTATCTGAACCCGAATAAATGACTGCACAGATGGCGTAATGGCTAAGAGATCGACCTACCATGGCAGTGTCGTGAGTTGGATTCTCACGCAAAACAACACTTTATGTAGAACTTTGTGAGGGTGTTTGCGTGTGAAAGGTTTTGGTAGTGCCCTTGGTATCACCGAGCCTCAATGCACGCATTCACACTCCCTTCACTTTTTTCGCGGTAGGCAGCGGGCTTGTAAAGGTCCATGAGCGGCAGCAACACTTACCATCAGGTGTACTGTTTGCTCGTTTGCAACCGTTGGTAATAAAAAAAAATGTGATCCACACATAGGAATCAATGTTCTGTGTGTGGGTGTAATTTGTGTCCGTTAATTGTATGTGTACAAATGCAAATATACGAAAATTTACATTTAATAACCCCTTAATGGATGAAAAGTAACATTAGGAATAATAAAGCTATAAATTAATAAAAGCTATAAGCTCCAGCAAATTTATTTAAAACTTCCTCTATAGTCGTTAATTTTTTTTTATATACTTCTATTGTTATCATTTTTCACCCGACTACGGCTGGAGAAGGATGAATTTGATTGGCAAAGTATGTATGGTCATCTGTTCCCTCATAGCTGTTGAACTACTGATTAGAACTAGCCAAGTGAGGTATCGTTAGAAGCATCTTGATTGTCCGCTGGCTCTAGATTATATGATATGTCACTTAATTTAATATAACGCCCTCTGGGACAGGGACATCGAGAGGTGACACCGAAAGGGTATTCCGTCGGGCCGACCACTGACAAGTCATTCTGCTCCGGTGGTCGGCCTAACGACGAAGGCGTCGTGGGTACGGGTGTGCTATGGGCCCGCGTGCCGTCCTTTCGTCGCCCCGGATGGAATATACCGTGTGTGCGCTTACCATAGCCCACCCATACAAAAGGGGTCATAAAGTACTATGTTAAAATAATTTTCAGATAAACTTGCCGTGTTCGGCATCATTGTAAATGCGTTACTTGTACATTTTAAAAATATAAACATATTACTCGTGATTTTATCCGTATTTATTCGATAATTGTGATATTTCCATGGTATGCTGGTCTGTTCCGTCATACCTTCTAAACTACTAGCCAGATGAGGCTCCCTTTAGAAGCGTCTTAATTGGCCGCTAATTTAGGCGGGTCATATTTGCAGTGTGGTGCCCTCTGGCGGACAATTAAGCTAAGCTTAATAAATAAATTAAGACAAGTATCTCCTGTTTGTTATCATTAGAAAGGGATTCACTAGTACATTTCAGTTCATTTGTAATTATATATTACCTACTGGAATTCATATAAGTGGTGTTCAGGATCATGGTCAAGTTCTCCATTTGCTCAATATAGTCTTATTCAGTTTGTATGCTTAAGTTCGAGAGTTTTCTTTATTTTCCCTGCATTTAGAAATATATTATAGACACTCAAAATTTTATAATATTTTTCTAATATTTTCGTTTGGAATAACGTTTGTAGACGAGACAAATCATTCTATTTAAACTTAAGCAAGCTTATGCTGGCCTTGTTATTAATATTGTGTATTATGATTTGAATAATATGATATAAACAGACAATATAGTAACACACAAACAATTCACTGATGGTATGAATATTAAACGGTAAAACGAATTAAAATGGATATCACAATATCATAATTCATTTTTATTTATATTAACTAGCTGTTAGTCATATTTTCGACCACCTGGATGAATGGTAACAGAATAAGAATATAATTCACCACTTTACCCTTAGATGTCGTAAAAGACGATTAAGGGAATTTCACCTTTAACATAGGAAAACTCGAAACAAAACCGTGTCTGACCAGCATGGTATAGTTATGTAAACTAATGTGGAGGAGACTCGAGCCCAACAGTGGGACGTGTATGATCTAAAATGATTATAAGAATATCCACACCAGGTCAAAGTTGCCTGATACATTTTTTTGGCCACAATACAAGTATATAGCAGTTACACTTTAATATAAGCTACACGTTAAAGTGTTTGTATAAACCTGAAGTCGTAAAATACTTTGAGTAATAAATTTAAATGGACACCCGCTCCCTTTATGCACGTATATTTTATTGCAAGTAAAACGCTTCTATCTAATCTGTATCAAATTTCAATAGATACTAGTCACACGGAAGCTACGTATCATTTTGCAATATTTAAATGCGATAAATATAACAATACTAGCTGACCCAACGGACGTTGTTCTGTTTAAATCTAACAAATAGTAAAATAAATTCTCCTTGAAATCGATCGCAGCGCCACCTCCCAGTTCCAATTATTATCTTATCCATCGGAACAGGTATAAATAATCATCAAAATCCGTCCAGCCGTTTAGGAGTTCAATTATAAATATTTTATATATATATAAAGATTAATGTTTTAAGAGATAAATCCTACATATATATTTCTTACAGCTCATATACGTCCCATAAATAGGCTCGAGCCTCTCTTAAAATAAGATGGAAAATATCTATAGCAAGCTAGTCAGATGAGTTGGTATTAGGTTTTATTTCGAGTTTGCCCTCCCTTCAATTGATATTATATGCATATGATCGTGTTTTACGACAGTTACTGGCAAGATGTGGATGACCCACATCCACATTAGACCAACAAAAGAACGTAAAACAACACACAAACTATGCTATACCATATTTCCATCCATTATCCATCAGCCTACAGACGTCTACTGCTGGACATAGGCCTCCCCATAAAGCTACTCGGTACGGTCCCGTGCCACTTGCAACCAACGGTTCCCTGCGACTTTGAAAATGTCGTCAGTCCACCTAGTAGAGGATGGTGCTACACTACGTCGTCCGCTTCGTGGTCGCCACTCGAGAACCTTTCTTCCCCAACGGTTGTCGGTTCGACAAGCGATGCGGCCTGTCCATTGCTATTTCAACGTACTAATGCGGGCTATGTCAGTTACACCCATTCTTTTATGGAGTGCCGTATTTCGGATTTTATCACGTAGGGAAATACCGAGTATAGTCCTCTCCATAGCATGTTGAGCCACTTTGAGCCTTGGACCTTTTTTTATCATACCATATTTATTACATAGATACCTTTGCTAATGTATTCGACCATTTAGGAGTAAATGTACTCTATTAGATCATGTATTTAAAAGGTAATTAAAATTAGTCTACTAGATTTATCAATCCATCCATCTAAACGATGTCCAATGTTAGACATGTTCCACAAGAATGCCATGAAGAATGCAAAGCCCCTGTACGATAACAGTCTTAAAATCAATGTATCAATAACTCTTACTTTAATATGAGTATAGTAAAAATCCCGTGTTTGAGGTTTGAGAATACATGTGTCGCCACCCCTTACTTGCCCGTGGGAGTCGTAAATATCGGCTGAGGGTTCACCAGCAGAGTGGGCAGCAGCTCTCTCCTGGGAAACGTAAAACATCCATACTGCGATCGCCAACCCGCCAAGCGTGGCGATTACGGCTATATCCCCTTTTTAAAAATGGCGTACAACAAAAAAATGGCCCCCAGTCACGGCGGCTCCGGTACCCTACGGGCTCATTTTGGTGGCGGGCCCAGTAGTGGTGGAGCAGGGGATGCGAGGAATCTCCGGCAGCGATCCGGCTAAATGTAGGCCTCATATCAAGACTCAAAGTCACTCAGCGTGCTATGGAACGGGCTATGCTCGGAATTTCTCTGCGAGATAGATTCCGGAATACGGAAATCCGCAGAAGAACGAATGTAACCGACATAGCACGAAGAATTAGCACGCTGAAGTGGCAATGGGCAGACCACATCGCTCGACGAACCGACAACCGCTGGGGAAGAAAGGTTCTCGAGTGGCGACCACGCATCGGACGACGCAATGTAGGACGCCCCCCCCCCACTAGGTGGACCGACGACCTAGTGAAAGTTTCTGGGCGTCGTTGGATGCAGGCAGCACAGGACCGCACATTGTGGCGCAACATGAGGGAGGCCTACGTCCAGCAGTGGACGGCAATAGGCTGAAATGATGATGATGATGATAGTAAAACTCAATTGAGCTTTCACCAGGAGAATGGAGGACTTGCTTTTTTCTTTCGAAGTAGGCTATGGTCCGGACACACCCCGCTCAAACCATCTCGACGATATACATATAAATGAGATGGGTTAAAATTTTATAATACTGTATGTATAGAAACACAAGCAAAAACAAGGTTAATTTGTCTTTAGTAACTGAAACGAGGGATGGATTCATTGTTTTTGAAGGATAAATTGTTCAAAAAATTACTTTCTAATAGGAGATAAATTAGTCTAACTACATTATGTTTATCAAATGGGTCATGATAGATTTTTATTACGTGCCTTCCTGCTACAATGATATAATCTACTTAGATCTCTTAGTCGCCTCTAATAATTACGAGAATCGATAGGGTAGTAACAGGTTATCATAATTATCCCCCATCTCATGGTCCCACTACTGAGCTCGAGCCTCCTCTACGAGAAGGGGAATTGACCTGTAATACCACGCTGCTCAAATATTACATGGGTTCATTTCAAGTTTTCCTTCTCTTGTATAGATGTTAAAAACATATCATATCGCTTAGTCGTTTTTAACGGCACCCACAGAGAAGATAGAACGGTGAATTGTAATCTAAATGCGTCAATAACACATTATATTAATCCAATATTGCATGGAATCGATCATTTGCATTCTGAAATAGCGAAATCGTTTTCCTTTAATAATTCTGTAGCTCTAAACAGCTTATTCTAATACGGGTACTTTTTGATGGTATCGCTTACTTTGTATTCAACAACGCCGCCTATCGGCAACACAAAGTGTTACCGAGGATTGTGATGGAAATTATAATCATCATTCGACACTTCTATTGATTATAAAGAGCCCTTTGTTTTAATATTAATTTGTTATGATTGAGTTTTGTGTGATAGAATTTAGTTTATTGAATATGGTGTCACGCATTCTTTGAGGGACTGATAAAATCGGGAGTCAGAGAAGGACTCGTTTGAATATACAAATTATATAAATAACTGTTACTCCGTATTTTTATTCTCGCGAATATCCAAAATTTTTGACATACTTATTAACATATACATTCTTTGCTGATTTTTCTCAGCTCACACACGTCATACTGATGAGCTCGAGCCTCCTAATAAGAGGGTAATTGACCTACTATACCATGCTGGTCATTTGTGTTGGTATAGGGTTTTATATCGAGTTTTCCTTCTCAAGCACAGATGTTATATGCATATTATATTCCTTAATCGTCTTTTACGACATCTACGGACAAAATATGGAGTGGTGAAATTTGTTCTTGCTCCGATATGATTTTTTTTTTTTTATGGTTGGACTATGGTAAGTGCACGCGCGGTCCAGTCCGTCCGGGGCGATGAAAGGACGGCGCGCGGGCCCATAACCCACCCGTACCCACGTCACCTGGTTGTTGGGCCGACCACCGGAGCAGATGTGACTTGTCGTCAGTGGTCGGCCCGACGGAATACCCTTTCGGGTATCGTCACCTCTCGACGTCCTGGGACGTCGGTCGCCGTCGCGCGGTTAGCCTCTCTGCGGGTGACAGACAATTCCCCGGTCCGATCACCCGCGGCCTCAGCTAGGGCGGCATTAGGCGCAGATACTCACGCCTGCGCCGCCCGAGTCGCCGGCGGCGGAACGTGTCGCCGAATAGGATCTCTACTCGCACACGATCCGCCGCCTCCTTCCGTGAGATTACGGCCTCACAGAAGGCGGCGACCGCGTCCCAGTTCCTGCCATTCACCACTCCTTATCTTGCCCGTGGATGTCGTAAAAGACGACTAAGGGATTTAATATGCACATAAGATATAGACATAGATATAGGGTTTCATTTCAAGTTTGCCTTCTCTTGCATAGGCAAGAGAAGGCAAACTTGAAATGAAACCCTATATCAACATGTCTGACCAGCATAGTATAGTAGATCAAATTCACTTTCATTCTGGAGGAGGCCCGAGCCCAACAGTGGGACGTATGTGGGCTGCGATGATGATGATAATGATCCTTAATATACATAAAAAAAATAAAGGAAGTTGTATTTTATTCTGAACCAATCATCATACCTACGGGTGTACTACGATATACCATGCAAAAACTAGCAGCAAAGTCACTACTGAAATATTTATTAAGACAATACATACATGGTTTCTTCTCTACAATTTAAAACATTGTTTAGATAGTAGGCACAATATTAATGTATGTGTCTTAAATATATGCCAAGTCACGTATCAAGAGTAAATGCCGAATGCCTGTATAGTATGAGAAGGACCACCTGTCATGCTGGATTATATAGCATCTGATTCCAATACACAAACAAACAAATTGCTTCATAAATATACGAAATAGAGGTTAAATTCTTTCCTTACACAAAAATATGCCATAAATTTAATAATGCTTTTTAAAATTGTTTCGTTTTTCCGCCATGTGGTGACGGAGTAAGAATACATTCACCATCCTCTTTCTTGCCCGTGGGTATCGTAAAGGATGAGTATATGATATCCAGATAACTTGCATAAAGAGAAGGACAACTCGTCATAAAACCTTGCACCAACACGTCTGACCAGCACGGTATAATTCAATTCAATAAATTAATTAAAATAAATCAATTCTACAATATGTAATAACACGTAAATAATCAAATCAAACCTTCCCGTGTGGTGACGGAGTAAGAATATAATTCACCACTTCCTATCTGGCACGTGGATGTCGTAAAAGACGATTTAGGGTATAATATGCACATAACATCTGTGCAAGAGAAGGAAAACTCGAAATGAAACCCTATATCAACATGTCTGACCAACGTGATATAATAGGTCAATTTCCCTCCCATTGTGGAGGAAGTGGAGGAAGCCTGAGCCCAACAGTGACACTTATTTGAGCTCACATGATGGTGATGATTTCATTTTTTGTCTAGTTTCTGATAATAGAAAAATGAAACAGAAAATCGGCCAAGGAATTCAAGCTTTCAATAAATGGAAGTTATACATATTATGTATATAAAAATTTAAACGACAATTTATTTACGAAATAAAAGCACTTCTTTGTTTAACAATAGTAAATATGCTATCAAAAACAATAAAATGTTTTCGTAAAATATCTATTACATTTCTATTGTAAATAATTCAAATAGACCTTGTCATTGTAATAGATATTTTGATGAATTTACTTTTTCTAAAGAAGGACTTTCAACAAGGATATCTGTAAGAATAATTTTAATAGAAAATTATTAATAAAAAAAGATATTTATTTTTGCTTAACGGGATCTAATAATATTCAACCTTATAGGCCCTCGTCGTCATCTTACCAAACTCAAACTCTTTAACTGAGGTCCTCGGATTTCAAGACGGTAATCTTCATTATCTATACCAATAAATAAAATTGGTGTGTTACTGTTTGTAATGTCAAAATAATAGGCTTTCTTCATGCTCACATGGTTATTTGTACTATACATATGCCTAAAATACACTTTATTTTTTTTGTCTGTCTATTTGTTCCGGGTAATCTTCAAAATGGCTGGACCGAATTCAAAAATTCTTTCACCAATGGAAAGCTATAATATCAGGGTGTGTAATACTAGGCTACATTTTATCCCGGTATTCCCAAGGGAACAGGAATTACGCAGGAAAGACGACTGAAACCGAAGCGAAGCAAGGGTGGGTTGCTAGTTTAGTAATATTGGGATGATAGAGGCACATTGCCTTCGTTTCGCAAAAATACCTAAAGAATTGTCTGACATTAGCACTAGTATCATTGCTAGGTTTCCTTATTATTTACACGATCAGGTATCCGCAGTGAGGCTGACCGCCTGAAAATGTGGTCAGTGTGGGTTAACAGGGTCCGGTGGGTCACTGAAGTCAAGAAATTGGTCTTGATGACGCATTCATTAGGTGTAAATATAACAAGGCACGATAAAAAACCCGAGTCGCCTATCTTCAAACTACCCAGGGGGTTATAGCCAGGCTATAGCCGGCTCATAACAAAGGTTTGATATTATTCGTGGTCAACGACATTATTCATATCACTTGTGCTACGTTTTTTTTTTTGGGAAGCCTATGGTCACACACCTTCCACTCCATCCGGGGCGACGTCAGAGCGACGCTCGGCCCCATAACCGACCGTATCGATTCCCCTTCGCCATTGGGCCGGCCACTGGTATCGAAACCCTTGTTCTACACTTATATATAAATATCGACAAACCGCTTTGCAGTTTGACATAGGATGTATTTGTGAATAAAAAATGTATACATTAAGAATATAAATAAATAAAAAAAGTAAACATTTATTCGAATATAATGTTCGAAAAAATATAAGTATATATACATATTTACTTTTGTTACAGGATATTCGCGGTGTGTTCACGGGATTCGTTAATATATGCACAAACAACGAGTACAGAAGTTGGACGACCGGTGAGTACGTCGTTAATTATCTCAGATTTATCGCAACTTGTATTGATCAGTGTGTTTTCTTTGATAAAATCAGTGAAACCCTTACACTTGATAAAACAGTTTGATGTAATTTAGTAGCTTTATTTTTAAATTAGTGTAATATATTCTAAAAGAAGAAAACTTCGAAATAAATCCCTATACTTACCAATCTGTCTGCCCAGCATGGTATAGCAAAGCCCATTTCCCACCTATTGTAGTGGAAGCTCGGACCCAACAGTGGGACGTATATGAGCCAAGATGATGATGATGAATATAAACTAATGTTGTTCCAAATACTATTATAATCTTATATACTATTTACTTATCTCTCATCCCTCTTCATCTACTGCTAAATCTATAGGCCTACAGAACTTCTCCAAAAAACGCCACATAACGCAATATTATGCCGCTTACGATCTACAATATTCTACAATTATGACTATACTTTTGACTAACCATACATTAGACTTTCAAAATTAAATAAAAAAGAGATAGAATTAAACATAATTTTCAACAAATATTATGAAATACAATGTACATTACGAGTTGCACAGTTCATAGTTAACTTTATTCACGTCTATGTGCACAATACTCAATAGCAGATTTCGGCTACAACGTTACTAGCATCTACTAAAAAAAGGTCGGCAATTAATTAAAATCTTGTTTCTGTATGATACTGGAAGAAATCCAAAACTCGCAAATTCCCATTTATGAACTATCTTTGTCTAATACCTTCAAATGGAATGTGACAAAGCTTTACAACGGCTTTAAAATATATCAGTATTAATTAATCAGCTAACTTTGTTTTAAACATAACGCCCTGCAATTAGGCGTTATTTCTCGTATTGTTGGAGTTAACAAATATATGTATCATTTAACGGGTACTAATTACACCCAAAATCAGAACAACAATTTGTGAATTACATAAAGTATATCCTGCATAGGTATCGAACCCAAAGCACTGGCACGGAATGTCGGTATTTTAACCATTAGACCGTCTTCGCAGTCATTGCATGTGTAGTGACGGATTAAGAATACTTTGATCACACCTTACTTTCCTATGAGAGTAGAACTATCGAGTGAGGGATTACCAGAAGAATGAGCAGCTGCATACATCTGGATATTGAAAGTCATGAGTTGCGATCATCAACCCGCCTACCAAGCGTGATGATTTGCGCGTTATCTTCTCTTAAGGAAGCCTGTGTCCAAAAAGAAACTTCGACAGGCTCATGGTTAGCTGCGCTATAAATTTAGCAAAATATCACTAATATTATTAATTTTTCTAATAACAATAACTGAAGTAAATAATTTTTAATATTTACTAACCATAAAATCGTTAAACTCAAAAGAAAACCCTATGCCAACCAGTTAGGGCGGACGGAGCTCCCGCGTTTCCGCGGTGGGCCGTGGGTCGATTGGATCGGGACCTGTTGGCGGAGGCAGCCATCGTTCATTCGTGGCTGTCCTCACCGCCCCAGGCGGACGGGGTGGATGCCGAGGCTGGCCGCATCCGCTGTGCGTTAACGCAAATCTGCGATGCGGCCATGCCCCGTGTGCGGCGTCTGCCCCCGAAGAATGCGGTCCCCTGGTGGTCCCGAGAATTGGCGGACCTTCGGGCCGCGTGCATACGTGCCCGGAGGGCCTATACCCGCAGCCGAGCGCGCCACCGCGACGCTGAGCGGGAGGGCCAGCTGTACGAGGCTTACCGCAGTGCGCGGTCTGCCTTCAGGCTGGCCGTCCGTACCGCAAAGGACGTTAGTCGGCGGGAGATGCTGGACAGTCTCGAGCGTGACCCCTGGGGTCGCCCCTACCTCGCAGCGCTGAACAAGCTCCGCGGGAGGGGCCCCCTCCTCACCGAGACTCTCCAGCCCAGCCTCCTCACCAGAGTTGTCGAGGACCTCTTTCCACGGCGGGCGGAGCACACGCATCCGGTCATGGCTTCGCCGGATAGCGACCGGGAGGCCGAAGATGAAAGTGCTCCGCCCATCACGGAGCCGGAAATGGGGGCGGCGGTGGCGCGTATGCGAGTGAAATCCACCGCCCCCGGGCCCGATGGTATTACGAACCGTGTGTTGGCCCTGGTCCTCGAGCACCTGGGACCACGCCTCAGGGGACTATTCGACGCCTGTTTGACGTCCGGGCAGTTCCCTGGATGCTGGAAAGAGGGGAGGCTGGTTCTCCTGCCGAAGCCGGGACGGTCTTCCGAGTCGGCCTCGGCCTACAGGCCCATCGTGCTGCTCGATGATGCGGGCAAGCTGCTGGAGAGGGTGTTGGCTGCCCGCATCGAGCGGCACCTCGTCGGGGTCGGGCCCGATCTGTCGGACGCCCAGTTTGGTTTTCGGAGAGGGCGTTCGACGATCGCGGCCCTGCTGCGCCTGAAGGCCGTGGTAGCGGAGGCCGTCACCGGCGGAGGAGTCCTGTTGGCGGTGTCCCTGGACATCGCCAATGCCTTCAACAGTCTGCCATTCAGCTGCATCAGGGAGGGGCTGAGATATCACGGGGTGCCCGTGTACCTCAGGCGGCTGGTGGCAGACTACTTGGAGGGGCGCAGCGTCCTCTACGTTGACCGAGTAGGGGACATTGTGCGAACGCCCATGACGTGCGGTGTCCCACAGGGGTCGGTTTTGGGACCGACCCTGTGGAACATCGGCTACGACTGGGCGTTGAGAGGAAGCCTCCCACCCGGGCTGGGCGTAATTTGCTACGCCGACGATACACTCGTCACAGCCCGGGGTGGGACGCTAGAGGAGGCGGCACGCCTGGCAACTCTCGGCACCGAGGAGATTGTCAGGCGGATCGAAGCGCTGGGGCTGAGAGTAGCCCTGCAAAAGACGGAGGCCCTTTTGTTCCATGGCCTCCGTACCGCCGGGCCTCCCGCCGGCGCTTCGATCATCGTGAAGTCGGTCACCATCAGCATCCAGGCCCACATGAAGTACTTGGGCCTGGTGCTCGACGGGCATTTTTGGTTCCGGGAGCATCTCCATCGACTTGTTCCCCGGCTTGTCGGCGCGGCGTCCGCCCTTTCGCGGCTGATGCCGAATGTGGGCGGACCCAGTGCTACGTGCCGACAGCTGTACGTGGGGGTGATCCGGTCGATGGCCCTGTATGGAGCACCGGTGTGGGCGGGGTCCCTGACCGTCCGTCTTAGGGCCCTCCTGTGGTGACCACAGAGGGTCATGGCGATCAGGGCCATACGGGGTTACCGCACGGTGGCGACAGAGGCAGCGTGCCTCCTGGCCGGAACTCCCCCGTGGGATCTGGAGGCGGAGATGCTCGCCGACATTTATCGGCGGGTGTCGGAGACGCGCGCCCGCGGCGGCATGGTCTCCATCAAAGAGATCACCGCCTGGCGGGTCGACGCCCGCCGAGAAGTCATTGCCCGTTGGGCAGTCCGGCTGGAGAGTCCTCGGTACGGTGTCAGGACCGTGGAGGCTCTCCGGCCGGTGCTGATGGAGTGGTTGGAGCGGACGCACGGGGTGCTTTCCTTCCGACTGGTGCAGGTGCTGACGGGGCACGGTTGCTTCGGGAAGTACCTGCACAAGATTGTCAGGAGGGAAAGCACACCGTCCTGCCACCACTGCCGTTGCGACGAGGACACGGCGCAGCACACGCTCGAGGAGTGTGCTGCATGGGAGGGGGATCGCCGTGAACTCGTCGCAATTATCGGTGCCGACCTGGCGCTGCCGACCATCGCCAGGGAGATGCTCGTCAGCGTCAGGAACTGGGACGCGGTCGTCGCCTTCTGTGAGGGCGTTATCTCACGGAAGGAGGCGGCGGATCGTGTGCGAGTAGAGCTCCTATTCGGCGACACGTTCCGCCGCCGGCGACTCGGGCGGCGCAGGCGCGAATATCTGCGCCTAATGCCGCCCTAGCCGAGGCCGCGGGTGATCGGACCGGGGCATTGTCCGTCACCCGCAGAGAGGCTGACCGCGCGATGGCGACCGACGTCCCAGTACGTCGAGAGGTGAGAGGTTACCCGAAAGGGTATTCCGTCGGGCCGACCACTGATGACAAGTCACATCTGCTCCGGTGGTCGGCCCAACAACGAGGTGACGTGGGTACGGGTGGGTTATGGGCCCGCGCGCCGTCCTTTCATCGCCCCGGAAGGACAGGACCGCGCGTGCGCTTACCATAGCCCACCCATAAAAAAAAAAAAAAAAAAAAAAAAAAAATGCCAACCAGTTAGACCACTGTGATATTTTTTTTTTTATTTCTTATTACCAAAAAGCAAAAAACGTGCACAGAATTAAAATATAGTGCCACTTAAACCTCTTGGGTTTGTGTATGACACTTTACAATCCATTCACGGTATAAATGCCTACACACATATAAATCAACATACACACACACACACATATACACATACTAGCAACCCGCCCTCGCTTCGCTTCGGTTTCAGTCGCTTAAAACGGCGTAGTTCCTGTTCCCGTGGGAATACCGGGATAAAATATAGCCTATGTTACTCCCTGATATTATAGCTTTCTACTGGTGAAAGAATTTTTGAAATAGGTTCGGTAGTTTTAGCGTGAAAGCGTAACAAACAAACAAACATCCTTACTTTCGCATTTATAATATTAGTAAGGATATACACACATGTGTATACAGCTATACATATTAATTTACCATTACAAATATACGTAGTATTATTATAAGACAGAAAAAAAAAGAGAAAAAGTAAACAGTAAGAAGATATTTGCCGACTATAAGTTCGATAAGAAAAGTGTTCCTTTAGAACATATTTAACGTTTTTAAATTAATAATACTACGTATATACTTAATAATACTGCGTATATGTATATGCGGGGGTAGGTAAAGAATTTAGCAGTCGTGGTATTAGGTATGCGCTCGTCCGTTCGCCGTAATAATTACCTGCAGTAACAGTAACAAATTTGTTCTGTGCGACTCGACGCGTATATATAGAGTGATTTATTTTGTGTTGCACTTGCGTGTTAAAAAACTGTTCTTTTAGGAGGCTATATTTCCCCCGAGGAGGGCGGTCCACTGGTGGTCCCGGGAGCTGGCGGATCTCCGGGCCGCGTGCATTCGCGCCCGGAGGGCCTACACCCGCAGCCGGCGGCGCCAACGCGACGCGGAGCGGGAGGCCTTGCTGTATGAGGGCTACCGCAATGCGCGGTCGGCCTTCAGGCTGGCCGTCCGCTCCGCCAAGGACGTCAGTCGGCAGGAGATGCTGGACGGTCTCGATCGTGACCCCTGGGGACGCCCCTATCGCGCGGTGCTGAATAAGCTCCGCGCGCGGGGCCTTCCCCTCACCGAGACTCTCCAGCCCAGCCTTCTCACCCGGGTCGTCGAGGACCTGTTCCCGCGGCGGGCGGAACACACGCCCCCGGTCATGGCTCCGCCAGACACTGACCGGGAGGCCGACGACGACAGTGTTCCGCCCATCACGGAACCCGAGATGGAAGTGGCGGTGGCGCGCATGTGCGCAAAGTCCACCGCCCCCGGGCCCGACGGTGTTCCAAACCGCGTGTTGGGCCTGGTCCTCGACCACCTGGGTCCCCGCCTCAGGGAGCTGTTCGACGCGTGTTTAGCGTCAGGACGGTTCCCTGGGTGCTGGAAGGAGGGAAGGCTGGTGCTCCTGCCGAAGCCGGGACGGTCTCCGGGGTCGCCTTCGGCCTACAGGCCTATCGTGCTGCTCGATGACACGGGCAAGCTACTGGAGAGGGTGGTAGCTGCCCGCATCGAGCGGCACCTCGTCGGCACGGGGCCCGATCTGTCGGACGCCCAGTTTGGGTTTAGGAGGGGTCGTTCGACGATCGCGGCTCTGTTGCGCCTGAGGGCCGTGGCGACTGAGGCCGTCACCGGTGGGGGAGTGCTGTTGGCGGTGTCCCTAGACATCGCCAACGCATTCAATAGTCTGCCATTCAGCTGCATCAGGGAGGCGCTCCGGTATCACGGAGTGCCAGCTTACCTGAGGCGGCTAGTGGCAGACTATTTGGTGGGGCGCAGCGTCCTCTGTACCAACCGAGCAGGGGACGTTGTGCGAACGCCCATGACGTGCGGTGTCCCTCAGGGGTCGGTCCTCGGACCCACCCTGTGGAACATCGGCTACGACTGGGCGTTGCGGGGGAGCCTCCCGCCCGGGCTGGGCGTGATTTGTTACGCCGACGACACGCTCGTCACAGCCCGCGGTGGGACGCTAGAAGAGGCGGTAAGCCTGGCGACCTATGGCACCGAAGAGGTCGTCAGGCGGATCGAGGCGCTGGGGTTGAGGGTCGCCCTGGACAAGACGGAGGCCCTCTTGTTCCATGGGCGCCTTATGAGCCCTCTCATCGGCGTCTCGATCACCGTCCGATCGGTTGACATCAGCATCCGGGCCCATATGAGGTACTTGGGCCTGGTGCTCGACGGGCAATGGTGGTTCCGGGAGCATTTCCGCAGGCTCGCTCCGCGGCTCGTCGGCGCGGCGTCCGCCCTATCGTGGCTTATGCCGAACGTGGGCGGACCGAGCGCTACGTGCCGACGGCTGTACACGGGGGTCATCCGGTCGATGGCCCTGTACGGCGCACCGGTGTGGGTGGGGTCCTTGACCGTCCGACTTAGGGCCCTTCTGTGGCGACCACAGAGGGTCATGGCGGTCAGGGCCATCCGCGGATACCGTACGGTGGCGACGGAGGCAGCGTGCCTATTGGCCGGGACTCCCCCGTGGGACCTGGAGGCGGAAATGCTCGCCGAGTTGTATCGGCGGGTGTCGGGGGTGCGCGGGGAGGGCGGTGTGATCTCGTTAAGGGATCTCACCGCCTGGCGCGTCGACGCCCGCCGAGACGTCATTGCCCGTTGGGCAGTCCGGCTGGAGAGGCCTCGGTTCGGGGTGCGAACCGTGGAGGCCTTCCGGCCGGTGCTGATGCAGTGGTTGGAAAGGCGGCACGGGGTGCTCTCCTTCCGACTAGTGCAGGTATTGACGGGGCACGGGAGCTTCGCCAAATACCTGCACAGGGTCGTAAGGAGGGAGAGTACACCGTCCTGCCACCACTGCGATTGCGACGAGGACACGGCGCGCCACACGCTCGAGGCCTGCGCGGCTTGGGCAGTGCAGCGCCGTGAACTCGTCGCAATCATCGGTGCCGACCTGACGCTGCCGGCCATCGCTAGGGCGATGGTCGACAGCGTCAGGAACTGGGACGCGGTCGCAGCCTTCTGCGAGACAGTGATCTCGCAGAAGGAGGCGGCGGATCGTCTGCGCGTGGAGCGCAGCCTCGATGAGGAGATCCGCCGCCGGCGACTGGGGCGGCGCAGGCGCAACTATCTGCGCCTCATGCCGCCCTAGCCGAGGCCGCGGGTGACGTGACCGGGGATTAGTCCGTCACCCGCCGAGAGGCCGACCGCGTGAGGAAAGACCGACGTCCTCCCAGAGGAGGGGACGTCGGTCGATGGGAGGGTACCCCGCGTAGGGGTATTCCGTCGGGCCGACCACTGACGACAAGTTAACCTGCTCCGGTGGTCGGCCCAATGACGAAGGCGAGGTGGTTTTCGGGTGGGTTGCGGGAGTTGCGTGCTTAAGCCCCTCTGTCGCCCCGGACGGAGTGGTGCGGAGGCGCGCCGACCGCGACCCACCCAAAAAAAAAAAAGGGAAATGGAAAAGGGAATGAAAGGGAAAAGCTAAATTTCTCATCTATAAGTAATCCTAGGTATTTGTGGGTAGCAACTTGATCTACGGTTGGGCATTTAGAATCACAGGTCGAAATATTGTGAAGGTAGGTGTGCGTATGGCTTACTATTTTAGGTTGAGTGTCACATTTCAAGTAGGGTGATTTAATGTGTAGTAGCATAGTTTTCTTTTTATTTTTTTTTACATTTAATACTAAGCCAACATCGTGACACCATAAACAAAATTTATTAAAATCTTTTTGTAAGAGTTGAACGATTTCGTTTAAATCTTTTCCTGTTATGAGGATACATGTGTCATCTGCTAGAAAGTGCAGCGGCCCATATACAGATCCCTGCGCCGTACCATGTCTGACAGTAAATGTGTCACTTAAGCTGTCAGCAATCCGAACTTGGTATTTTCTATTCTTTAGGTAATCGGAACACTACTTATACACAGGGCCTCGAATGCCTGAATCATCTAATTTATTTAAGAGTTTGTTATGATCTAAAGTATCGAAAGCACGTGAGAAATCTATAAATAGCGCAATTACATGATTTCTTGTATTAAGAGCTACGTTTATGCTATCTGTAAAATTAGAGAGAAGTAAAGTAGTGCTTTTGTTGCGCTGAAAGCCATGTTGAGTAGAGCTAATAATTGAGTTTTTATTGTAAAAAATATGGATTTGATCGCATATAAATCTTTCTACTATTTTGTCTACCGATGACAGCAGTGAAATTGGACGATAATTGCTTTCATCGTCAGTTTTGCCTTTCTTGAAGATTGGCCTTATACATCCTAGTTTGAGTTCATTTGGATACTGCCCTGTGGTCAAGCTTGTATTTATTAAATGGCCTAAGCCGATGAAATATTTTTGCTAATGAGTTGTATGTCCTTAACGGCAATATTGTCCAAACCTGGGGCTTTGCAACTATTTAGGGACTGTATAAGTTTATGGATCTTATCAGGTGGTATATAGTAGGTTAACTTCCCTCTCATAGAGAAGGAGGTCAAAGCCCAACAGTGGGACATAATATATGGGCTGTGAAGTAGAAGAAGAATATCACTAAAAGTTGCGATTGTGTAGAATTTGACGCAATAAAGTTGAGATAACATTTATTAGAGAGATATTTATGTTGTGATAGAATGACGAAGATTAAAGTATAATCACTTTAAACATCTATAAATATTATTATGAAGCGACACATTGAACGACTATTAATTACATTAACAGAACAGGCGTATATACAAAATTTCACAAGTTCATAATTCTTCACTTGTACGAAAAAGTCTGTCTTTCAGCGATTTAATTTATTATTGTTTAAATAAATTATGTACAGAAATATCTCAGAAGAATTTTTAAGATATTTTATTGTTTTCAGGACCTTTAAAGCTAAGTAAAAGCAATTCAAGATGCATAGTTCTTACTGAACCAATTTTATTACAGCACTCGGTGTAATTTTGACAACTATTATTTTTCATGAGCGTTAAGAGGCGCATAGAGTGTTAAAAGTTATGTAGTATTAGTTAGTAGTATTATATTATAAAGAGTAATCAAAATATATACTGCGTGTATGTCATCATCATCTCGGCCTATATAAGTCCGACTATTGGGCTCGTGCCTCACTTACAATGGAAGGGAAATTGACCTACAATATTCTGGTCTGACGTACAACACGTCAGGGCTTATAGGGCTTATAGGGCGTATAGGGCTTTGTTGTCCAGTTTTCCTTCTCTTGCTTGGATATTATCTCCAAATCATATACCCTAGTCGTCTTTTTCGACAACCACGGGTAAGAGAGGTATTTTTATTCCAGAATTACACAGAATGTGGGTATGTAGTTCTGCTTTTCTTTCACATTGCTCAGATGTAAAATATCTTATACATATCTTTAACATATGTTCACACTATCTTTTTCTTCTTTCCTCAGGCAAATTTAAAACTAGAATACAATTATGAAATCTTTCCTTTATATCATCTGATTCTATATTTACAAAGCATTTCATTTTTATAATGATTGTCGGCTAACTAGTAAGAACTGATAAAAATTATAAGTGAAGATAGTTGAATACATACGTGACTGAAGGCACGCCGTATAAAGTAACCATATATTATATCTGTTTAAACATCGTTACACTGAAGACTAAAACATGTGCGCCAATTTAGGTGTAAGTTCATCGAGCTACGAGAAATAATAGGCTATTTCTTACTACGTCGATGCCTCGTCAATCAATCCGCCATCAATTTAATAGAAATAGCTACCAGCTGGATCAACATTTCCTAGGTTATTCATTTAATATGAAAATTAACTGCTGGTATTCTCGATACTGACTGTCGGTTATGGCGTTGATGGAGAGTCATCTATCCGAGATATTAATAAGGGATCATAGATGCAATTTCTGTTTCTTCACAATCATGGTTAAAATGGACGAATATCTAGATCAAGCGCTTGAGGGATATAGCTTTTAAATTATTTTTTATATTATAAAGACAGAAAATTAAATCTAGACAATTCTGAACTATGATCCCAGGCTTTTCTCAGATCCTAAAATAGAACTTAAAGAAATTTCTCTCATCTTTAAATCCTCCTTCATAGGAATTGATATTATAATTTAATCCTCAGATGGCAAGAACGACAGATGTATTACGAACGAACTCGACAGTATATGCTTGGAGCGCGTGGGGCTCTTGGTCAGCTTGCTCGAAGACCTGCGGCGGAGGTGTTGCTGTGCAGGAGCGGCACTGTTTACCAAGAGATCCGGCCAGGTAATTTTGTTGAATACTAAGAATCTCACATTCTTGTTCACGATTCAGCTTATACTTCTAGCAACCTTATTCAAGAATGTAAACAACTCTTATCAAAGCTCAAATATGATTTCCTTACATTTAGAATTAAAATCTGATTATCATCAGTGAGCCTGTAAGTATTCCTTACCGAATTTACTAAACAATTGTTTAGAGAAAAAGAGAGATAGAGTGAAAAAAAAGGGGAGAGGGACAGGAAAAGAAAGAAAATGAGATAAGAGAGAGAATAGGTATCACTTAATTTTGTCCCGAAAAAATTAAAATTCCAAAATGATTATTAATAAAAATTACGAAATGATTAAAAAAGAAAATTTCAAAATGATTTTCCAAATACAATTCGCTACATACAATCATATACTAATACATCTAGCATTAACGGCATCTACTGTAGTGCTAATACATACACACAAATATTTTGAAAACTATGAAATTTTTAGTACAAAGCAGCCTCATGAAAATATGGCATCATAATATTTGAAGTTTTTAGTCATAAAACTACTAGTATTGTCTGAAAAAGATTTCAAATGTTTTATTCAAATGCCTGTAGAAAGGTCAAAGACTTATCGTCTACTGTAATGAACAATGTGCATAGTAAAACGGTGTACGAGGTTTTGACACACAAAAATCTATTTTAGTTTGGAGGAATATTTTAGATACATGCTATATATATTTATGTATAAACACATTCAAAATAGAAGATATATTGCCATTCTTGATCTTATAAGAAATGAATGTTTTTATAATGTTTTAACGTTACAGTAGCCATTAAGGAATGTATGACGGCTGAGAGACGGAATTGATTGTTATTACATCATCACGTCACTTCATCATCATCATCGCTATCATTCATCTTTTCTATCCTGGACATAAGCGTCATCACCTCAGCCACTATGGAAGGGAAATTGACATACTGCGCCACGATAGTCAGGCGTGATGGCATAGAGGTTTCCTTCTCTTGCATAAATGTTATATGTACATCATATGATGTACATATGCCTTAGTCGACTTTTACGACATCCACGGGCAAGATAGGGATTAGGTTGTTAATAATCCTCGTCTCTTCCTAGAGATACGATGTCATATGGGTTAATAAAAAATCATTTTATAATAAACTCATTTGCAAAAAAAACGGGCGGTTTTGATTTTCATTCATATTTAAAAAGATACAATACCAAAAAGGTTTCAATCGTTTGTACACGTTACTGGCCGGTTTTAAAAATGCTGTGGTATTTAAAAAAGTACGTTCTAAATTCAATTTTTCATTTGATGTTCATTTTTACAGAAAACCCCTTTTTATCCTACATTTTTGGCGCGAAGTTCCAGAAGTTAACATCGACTTTCATAACTTTTATTCAATTTTTATCGATTAATTTCATATCCTTGACTGTCAAAGCTTTATTTAATGCTGTTTGGCTGTATCAAAAATGGTAGATAAAGTGGTAAAAGCTACCAAAATTATCGCGCTGCTTGAAGAGGGTTGCAGCCAATGTTTCGTGGCTAGGAGGCTAAATGTTAGTCGCTCGACAGTCCAAAGGACCTGGTAGCGATATCAGGAGACTGGTTCCGTCGAGAGAAGGCCTGGTTCTGGAAGAAAACCATGTACCCAACCACGGGATGATCGTTTTCTTATGAGTCGCGCATTGAGAAATCGCAAATCTTCGTATGTGGATCTTAAGAACAACCTCCAAGAAGTAAGAAATGTGCATATTAGTCTATGGACGGTCAGGAGGAGGCTTCTCGCTGCCAATATACGCAGTCACCGCCCGGCCCGCGGCCCCAAATTACTCCGTGAGCACATAGTTCACAGGCTTAGGTTCGCTAGAAATTGTGAATCATGGACTCAAGACGATTGGAATAGGGTTTTGTTCTCTGATGAAGCCAGGATATCTCTGTTCGGTGAAGATCGACGTCGGCGAGTGCTAAGAAGACAAGGAGAACGCTTTGCAGAGGCATGTTTCGAAGAAATCACACCTTATGGTGGGGGCTCTGTTATGTTTTGGGCAGGAATAAATTCAATGGATCGTACAGAGTTAGTCTTCATTGAAAACGGCTCACTGACTGGGCATCGATACATAACGGAAGTTCTAATTTCTCATGCACAACCCGCATTGGCCGCTCTAGGTGAAGACTCGATTTTTATGGACGACAATGCTCGCGCCCACCGATCCCGCGATGTTAATGCGTATGTGCAAGAGGTCGGCATTCGTCGTTTGGATTGGCCAGCTCGAAGTCCCGACCTCAATCCCATAGAGCATGTCTGGGACGTTCTGAAACGGCGTGTGAGATCAGTACACCCGGCTCCGCAGACCATCAGAGAGCTGAAGAATGTGATTACTGCGGAGTGGGAACGTATTCCGCAAGCAAGTATCCGGGATATACTCGCTAGCATGCCCAGACGAATTCAAGCTGTGATTTTAGCTAGAGGGGGTCACACTCGATACTAAACATTTATCTGCTTTTACTTTATTAAAGAAAAACAAACAAAAAAACTTTTTTATTTTTACTTCATGAGCATATGCACTACTAGCGAATATACACTACTAGCGAGGTTTAGCATTATTTCCCATAAATTGTATCTAAATTTTATGAAATACTGATAAAAACGATTATTTTCTTATTAATTTAGCAAATTGTGTGGATAAAACTACCTATAATTATCAAACAAAGAAATATTAACATTTGAAATGGTTCATTGCTTAGGTGCCCGTTTTTTTTGCAAATGAGTTTATAACCAGACAAAGAAACAAAAAAAAATTATATTAGTATTCATGATAATCATTATTATCATCATGATCATCAATCATCCTACTCTTATCCCAATTTCTTGGTTCGACCCAATACGTACTTTTCTTTAATAGTGTATTTTGCAAAAGGTTTGGCAATAGTTTTATTACCAGCCCGATGCCTAACGTCAACCTTCCTGAAGAAGATGAAGTTGGCCCAGGTGAAGGAAAGTATTTAGTCTTTTACGACATCCATAATCCATAAAAGGGTTGGTAGTATTTGTATTCGCCACCACACAGCATAGAATTTATATACATATACTAGCAGACCCGGCCACGCGTTGCTGTGGCTAATGTTTTTGTTATATTACATTTTATTAAACTATTTAAGTGGAACTGTAGGAGAACATCTGTTATGGAGGTCGTCATATTTTTTTATAAATATAAAGGTAATATAAAATATAAAATAAAGGTAATAGGTATAATGACAAACTTAAATTCATAATACTGCTATGCCCTATCAGGGTTCATGTTGACCTGTAATATATTTGTAATACCAAAATGCACACATGAATGCAATGAACTATTTGAATTTCAATTTTTTTTTATTGCCAACGGTGGCAAACGAGCAAGCAGCACACCTGATGCTGCGCCTGAAGGCCGTGGTAGCGGAGGCCGTCACCGGTGGAGGAGTCCTGTTGGCGGTGTCCCTGGACATCGCCAACGCCTTCAACAGTCTGCCATTCAGCTGCATCAGGGAGGGGCTGAGGTATCACGGGGTGCCCGTGTACCTCAGGCGGCTGGTGACAGACTACTTGGAGGGGCGCTGCGTCCTCTACGTTGACCGACTAGGGGAAGTTGTGCGAACGCCCATGACGTGCGGTGTCCCACAGGGGTCGGTTCTGGGTCCGACCCTGTGGAACATCGGCTACGACTGGGCGTTGAGAGGAAGTCTCCCACCCGGGCTGGGCGTAATTTGCTACGCCGACGATACACTCGTCACAGCCCGGGGTGGAACGCTAGAGGAGGCGGCACGCCTGGCAACTCTCGGCACCGAGGAGATTGTCAGGCGGATCGAAGAGCTGGGGTTGAGGGTAGCCCTGGAAAAGACGGAGACCCTCTTGTACCATGGCCTCCGTACCGCCGGGCCTCCCGCCGGCGCTTCGATCACGGTGAAGTCGGTCACCATCAGCATCCAGGCCCACATGAAGTACTTGGGCCTGGTGCTCGACGGGCACTTTTGGTTCCGGGAGTATCTCCATCGACTTGTTCCCCGGCTTGTCGGCGCGGCGTCCGCCCTTTCGCGGCTGATGCCGAATGTGGGTGGACCCAGTGCTACGTGCCGACAGCTGTACACGAGGGTGATCCGGTCGATGGCCCTGTATGGCGCACCGGTGTGGGCGGGGTCCCTGACCGTCCGTCTTAGGGCCCTCCTGTGGCGACCACAGAGGGTCATGGCGATCAGGGCCATACGGGGTTACCGCACGGTGGCGACGGAGGCAGCGTGCCTCCTGGCCAAAACTCCCCCGTGGGACCTGGAGGCGGAGATGCTCGCCGACATTTATCGGCGGGTGTCGGAGACGCGCGCCCGCGGCGATAAGGTCTCCCTGCAGGAGATCACCGCTTGTCGGGTCGACGCCCGCCGAGGAGTCATTGCCCGTTGGGCAGTCCGGCTGGAGAGTCCTCGGTACGGTGTCAGGACCGTCGAGGCCTTCCGGCCGGTGCTGATGGAGTGGTTGGAGCGGACGCACGGGGTGCTTTCCTTCCGACTGGTGCAGGTACTGACGGGGCACAGGTGTTTTGGGAAGTACCTGCACAAGATTGTCAGGAGGGAGAGCACACCGTCCTGCCACCACTGCAGTTCGAGGCTCGAGGAGTGTGCTGCGTGGGAGGGGGAGCGCCGTGAACTCGTCGCAATTATCGGTGTCGACCTGGCGCTGCCGACCATCGCCATGGAGATGCTCAATAGCGTCAGGAACTGGGACACGGTCACCGCCTTCTCTGAGGCCGTAATCTCGCGGAAGGAGGCGGCGGATCGTGTGCGAGTAGAGCTCCTATTCGGCGACACGTTCCGCCGCCGGCGATTGGGGCGGCGCAGGCGCGTGTATCTGCGCCTAATGCCGCCCTAGCCGAGGCCGCGGGTGATCGGACCGGAGAATTTTCCGTCACCCGCAGAGAGGCTGACCGCGCGATGGCGACCGACGTCCCATTACGTCGAGACGTGAGGTTACCCGAAAGGGTATTCCGTCGGGCCGACCACTGATGACAAGTCACATCTGCTCCGGTGGTCAGCCCAACAACGAGGTGACGTGGGTACGGGTGGGTTATGGGCCCGCGCGCCGTCCTTTCATCGCCCCGGACGGACAGGACCGCGCGTGCGCTTACCATAGCCCACCCATAAAAAAAAGCACCTGATGGTAAGTGATTCTGCGGCACATGGACCTTTGCAATACCAGGGGCACAGCCAGGCCGTTGCCTACCGCGAAGAAAATATTATACTACGCCTCGCTGACTTGTTGAATCCGCTTAGAGTTTTATTTAGACTTTTCCTTCTCGTTTAGTGATTTTATCTGTTTCTGTACTTTTTTGCCTACACTATTGTGTTTTTAACACATAATCACACGAATGATAGCTCGCATGTGCAAAATAACTTTGAATTAAAATGGGTTCCTGTAACCAAAATTCATTCGCAGAAACTAATTGAACGTAAATTGGAAGCGTTTTTTACCTTTATTGTAATGTTGCACGTTAAACCCGCTCTGTAACTAAATAAAGCTCATTGATTTATTTATTTACTGAATACAATAAACTTTTATTGTTAAATAATGTACCATAAACAACTGTTTGAGCATTCAATTAATAAAGCCGGACACTAAAACAAGTTACGAGAATGTGTTGATAAAATTCAAATAAAACACATCAATATATAACAATATCTCAAGTGTTTTAAAAACCGTATTCATGTTTGACAATATAAAAAAATAAACATATAGTCTTAAGTAAGATTAATGTTGCTTTTTTAGTGTTGACTTAATTATTTCATTTGTGGATCAGGCCGATCTTTGGATAAAGTTTGTCGTAAAGACATTGTTTCTTTTGTAATATAATAAAGTATTTTGTTGGTTTACATTAGGGTTGTCGTGACTTGTGATCTTATATCAATTAGAAACAATAATGTTTTCATAAAATTCTACTCAATATTTTCTATTATTATAGACTACTAGCTGACTCAACAGATGTTGTTCTGTTCAAATAAAATAAAAGGAATTCTCCTGGCAATCGACAGCAGCGCCACCTTACAAAAAAATTTATCCACATCGGTTCAGCCGTTTAGGAGGAGTTCAGTGACATATACACATACACAAGAAATTTATATATAAATATAAACAGACTATTGTCAATCCACTGTTGCATATCGGCCTCCCCTAAACCATTACGAATTAGCTGTTGATGTTATGTTTCTCATAAGAGTGCTGTTGTCCATTCTTCTTGTGATGTTAGCCGGTTTTTACGACTCCCAAACGAAAGTAAGTGGTGGGAAATATTGCATTCTTACTTAATTAGTCACCATGAATCTTCCTTCTTTACCTTTAACAGTTAAAGAGATTATTGCTTACTAAATTGTCTGTTATAATTAATTACATTTTACTATAGTGCTATTATTATGGCTAACAAGAGTTATCAAAACTAATTCTTACATTCTAAACAAAATTTTATTATTATAAAGGTTTACCTACTGAAATTGGCCAATGAATAAATATAAGTATGTGAATTAAAATATTTTTACGGATTTTATCGCGTTTGTATTTGATTTTTAATTTCTGGGCGTATCGAACACTTTCCAACGTTCATGGGAGCATGGGAGGTACTCGTATTAAAAACCAAATGGTATAAAACCCGTAAAAAATATTTTTATTACAATCGTGCAATAGTCGCGTAAATATCAGAAATAGTTCAGATTTAAATCTAGCAACATATTAAGTAGTATACATATTAATTGAGGTTAAGTTGCTGTTTTATATGTACATAAAGTAATTTTATATTTTTAACGAATGTATTATTTTTTTATAAAATTATAAATAATAATACTTATATTCTTAATATTAAAGATTTTGAAATTATTTTTTTTATTCATTAATCGACATAATTATATTAAATTTATTTCTACTATTAAGACTAAAGTAAAATAAAAATCACTAACTGTGCTAACAACCCTAACAAGCCGCGGGCGTATTGATCATAGATCACAATGATATCTAATGATAGGGCCCGTGATCGATAAAGGAGCGAGAGCTGCCCACCGCGGGAGTGCCTTGCGCCACGCCGCCGCGCGCTCTCCCATGCGACCACAGTTACGTATTTCGTTCAATGTTACTACTACGAATACTCGATTATAAATTTAGAATTTTATATCACCTTCACAACCTGTACCCGTTCCATAGTTGGATAAGAGCCTGCTCCAGATGCGGAAATTAATAGTGACATTATCTGCTTACATATCTTAATCTTTTTTTATGATATGATTAGAAAAGCAGGTGACCATTTTATTCTTGCTCCATCATTATAAGGAATTCTATACATTATTTATATAATATCAATATAACTACTCATATATATATATATCTATCTCATTAAACATATTCACTAAGATAGAAAGGTCAGGTCGCAGTTGTGAATTTATTTAAGTTTTATATCATTAATATTAAGAGGCGACTATGCCGGCTAGATCAAAACAACCTAATGTGGTTATTGGCTTAAAAATTTAAATTGCTTTTTTAATAACTGCTGGTGGCAAACTAGCAGAAAGCACATCTGATGGTAAGTTATACTATTGCTCATGGACCTTTGCTCGGCTGTCTACTGTGAAGAAAGTGAAGGGAGTATGAATGCGTGCAATAAGGTTCGGTGATACTAAAAGCAACACCAAAACCCACCACAAGAAAACACCCTCAGAAAGTTGGGATGTCGGCTTTCTCAGTCGCCGAATAAATGCAGTAACAAATTGCTACTAATCAGACGTCGGTTTTATATGAGAATGTGATGTCACTCCTGTTCCACCGGCCCGCGGCAGAAGACAGACCATTCTCAACAGGGTGGTCCTACCATATATAAACGCGGCATGACTATATATAGTATCTATGCTTATTTTATGATATTACAGTAATAAATAAAAAGTAGTTCTTTTATACTATCGCTAGTAAAGGTTAATCTGTCTGACCACCGTGTCGTATATAACCTGAGATTATGAGTAAAAGCTATGTGTAATCAAAATATTATTTGAAAAACAAATATGTACTTTGTACAAATATACAATCATAATAATAATAATCAATGTCCAACATACATAATAAACAATGTCCTGATTATTGAACCATATAATTAAAGTAGGTTAAATCTACCGTAATTTTGCAAGCCATTGTAGTTTAACCTTGGAATGAAATAATTTTTAACCAACTTCTGAAAAAGGAGGATGTTCTCAATTCGGATGTTTGTATTTTTTTTTATGTTTGTTCGCGCATAACTTCGTCGCTTACCAACCAATTTGTTTTTTTTTATTGGAAAGGATAATTATACTTTCCAAATGGTCCCATGTAAATTTTATCGGAATCGCACAAGCGGTTTTTGAAAAATCAACAAAAATTAAAAAAATATCTACATTGTATTGGTTTTTTTTTGCAAAAAATATTTTCTTATTATAAAAAGTATTTTAGATAAACGCGTATTTTTATTTCGTTAATATAATGAACCGTTATAAATTTTAATTCGATTTATTATTATATAGTAACAAAAATAACTGTTTTAAATTAAGAAATGGAATTGCATTCGAGAAACTTTAGTAGGAGTTTTAGAAACAACGTCGTCGCTTCACGAACAACCTTATACAATGGATATCGTAATTTAGTTACTTTATATCCTTATTATCTTACATCATTGATAAATACTTAGTATAACAGTTTAATAGTTTACCTTTTCTGATCAGATCATATTTAATGCTGTAGTGTATTTATAACATTTTTATCAACTGCAACTCGCATGCCATGCAAGTACGAACTTCTTTTATGCAGAGATTATTGTATTACTATGATACATCATACAAATATAATGATATTAAATTTTATTTTGGGTTTTTGCTGTTTCCTATATTGATTTTATCTATATTGTATTTTGTATTACCATTATAATATTGCAAAGTTTTTTTGTTTGAATGCATTAGTCTCAGATACTACTTTGGATAATATATAACACTGATAAATAGGAGCGAATTTGTGTTATTAAATGTTAGAAAATAGAGCTAAATTTGGCATTAATGAGATATACATATATCAAAGGTACTGCACAGTTGCCGTTGCATGGTATCGATGTATTGTGGATATTATTAATTTTGATATTATTAGTAACTAGCCATCGAACTCGCTTCGCTTCACTTTCAGTCGCTTTGCGATATTTCGGTATGCGATTGCAGTGCATGAGGCCTCGGGTTCGAGTTACAACCAGGCAAAAATGTATAGGATTTTTCGGAGAGGAAAATTAGCCTAAGCTACTTACATAGATAGCTATCTGATAGAAAAATATTATCAAAATCGGTGCGGCCGTTTTGAAGATTACCTGGAATAATCAGACAGACAGACAAAAATATTTTAAATTAGTTTTTAAGGATACGTAGGTATCGAGCAAATAACCCTGTGAGCATGTAAAACCTATTATTTTTGACATTACAAACAGACGCTTTATTTGTATGGATATCATGATATGACAAAGGCAATCAAACAAAATGATAACATTGAATGCCTAGGCATTATATATACCTAGATACTGGCAAGCAATTCTTCTGGCGCAACTAGTATGCTCAATAATTTCATAAACTGTCTTAAGCAACCCTAACGAAAAAGTAAAGGCAACACATAGTTTTTAATCCGTCACTACACGTACCTACTCAAGACGATGGATATGAGTTTTTAAATAACCAAGCGGACTGAGATTCTAAAATACCCATACAACAAAACATTCAAATATTATAATCTTAACATCCTTAAATCGTTCTTGTAAGTTCAAGAGAGATGTGACGGTTCTGATCATCGATTAGACACGTGAATTTCGTCCGCCCATCACAACGATGCCACATTAAACACACTTTCACATTTTTATCCCGATCACGTATGTAGATTTAGAGGTTCTGTGGTTTTTGAACCAAATAGTCTGTCCGTGTATTGATGGGTAAAGGCCAAAGGGTATGATATGTCATTATTCTAAGTTTCGCGGGAACAGAAATGATAGAGGGATCACTTAGGAGGATAGGATGGATAGCATTCACCTGGGAAATTAAAAACACCATCAGAGATCGTCGATACACCTGCCGCGTGGTGCAAAAACATGCAACCCTCAAAAAAAATTGATTGGCAAAGTAAATTTATACCTTGTATTTTATTTTTTCCGTGCAGTAACTTAGTAAGAATAAGTACCTATAATTGACCAACCCCCTTCTTACCCGTGGGTGTCTTAACGATTAAGTGTTACAATATGCAAATATAATCTATGCAAGAGAAGGAAAACCCGAACTAAAACACTATATAAAACTGTTTTACCAGCGTGGTGTAGGAAGTAAATTACCAACCCATTATGGATCAGGTTCGAGCTCAGCAGTGGGGCATGTATGAGATGTTGTGTGTGTGATGAGTATTTTATAACCCATATGCTTGCTTGCATTAGTACCAAAATATCTGAAACTCGTAAACAATAAATAATAAATACATGGTATAAATCCTATAATGTTTTATTCCTTCCGTGTGGTGACGGATTAAAAATACAATTCACTATCCCCTATCTTACCCGTGGGTGATCGTACGAGACGACTAAGGGATATAAACCGCATATAACATCTATGCGAGAGAAGGAAAACTCGAAATAAATCCCTATACCAACACGTCTGACCAGCGTGGTATAGTAGGTCAATTACCCTTCCGTTATAGAGGAGGCCCGAGCCCAACAGTGGGACGTATATGGGCTGAAATGATGATGATGATAAATCCTCTAACTATAATTTCTCTAATATTTATACATGATAGTTTGAAATCCTATACCCATCGAAAGTTTATCCCAATGAGACTTGCTCATGTATCTGTTGGAAGCTTCTTCTAATTGCATAATATGCAGTGAATGTCATATTTTACCAATTTCTGGTTCACTTTTCATATTTATGAGAAACATTTTCCCATGCCATCTATTAGTACCTATGTATATATTACATTTGCATTTATATTCATCTAGTAACTAGTTCCTAATTAGCCAACTAGAATCGTAGTAATGAAAAAATCGTAGTAATTAACTGCACAGATGGCGTAATTATTAAGATACATAGCTACCATGCCAGTGTCGTGAATTTTATTCCCACGCGGGTCAATATTTTGTGTAATCCACAAATTATAGTTCTGAGTCTGTTCTAATTTATGTCCATTAAATTATGTATTTGTAAAGTCCCCCGCAATTCAAAGATTATTTCCTTATGTACTAGCATTAACAGAAATGAAGCAAGCGAATATTCTTAATTATTTTTATAATAAGTGCGAGTCAGAGTCACGCACGAAGGGTTATCATCCATACTAATATTATAAATGCGAAAGTAAGGATGTTTGTTTGTTTGTTTGTAACGCTTTCACGCTTAAACCACCGAACCGATTTCAAAAATTCTTTCACCAATGGTCACCAGCTATAATATCAGGGAGTAACATAGGCTATATTTTATCCCGTTTTTCCCACAGGAACGGGAACTACGCCGCGGGTAAAGCGACTGAAACCGAAGCGAAGCGAGGGCGGGTTGCTAGTTATCTATAAACAAGGCAAAAAAAATCGCGTTTGTTGTATGGGAGCCCCTTAAATTTTTATTTTATTTTGTTTTTAGTATTTGTTATTATAGTGGCAACAGAAATACATAATTTGTAAAAATTTAAACTGTCTAGCTATCGCGTTTCTTTAGATATAGCCTAGTGACAGGCGGACGGACAGACAGCGAATTCTTAGTAATAGGGTCCCGTTTTTACCCTTTGGGTACGGAATCATAAAAAGTGTAACATATCAAGTACGTACTAAACATAACACAAAAGAAATAATGGTACATTATCTTTGAAACTAACACAAAGCACTTAACAAAAACATTGGTTGAGTCAATCGAATCATGTCTTTCAATAATGTTACACGTCGAATTCATGCGTTCAAATACTAATAGAAGAACTGTCATGACCGTCGCCCTTTACATATCATACATGCCAAATTAGGGCAATATTGACTGAACTGCAAACACTTAAAGGTCAATGGGCAAGTTCGCGGTCACAAATGTGCTCCAACAATGATTTTGATTGACATACATATAAAATTCTTTTGATTGTACAAGGCATATAATTGCAATTGTTTTGTTTATTTCTAAATAATACACTTCTTGTTATTCTCATTCATCTCAGATCTTTTATATAAACACTGTGCGATCCACAAATTATTGTTCCGAGTCCGGGTGTAATTTGTGTCCGTTAAATTATATTTTGGTAAAATCCCCCGCAATACAAGGATTTTTACCTTAGTGCAAGGTGTTGTCTTTAAAAAAAGAAAAAAATATATATATATATACTTGTACGAAATAAACTCAATGGTTCACATCTGTCAGACGTCTTGAGCGACGGCCCCCTTTTTATTAAGTAGATTTTACTACTAAAATTTCACAGTTACTTGAATTAACGAGAGAAGAGTAATCACTTATAATTATCCATTTTGTTATACAGCATCTTCACGAGCGTAACTAAACGTAGCTGAGGTTTACGATTATTTTATAATAGATGAATGCGCACATATTTGTTTTGTACAAACATTTGAATAGTTATGGGCTATTAATATTATATTATTATGAAAGAGACGTGGCCATTTAAGAATCAATAAAGCTAATATAAGTTTCCGTTTAAAACTGGGTCTAGCTTTTAATATTGTTATGTACAAGTAATATAATTTATGCTCATATTAACATAATGGTTTTTGATATTTACGCGAGTACTAGACGTACGAAAAAGTCGATCTATCTGAGGGTGTTTGCGTGTGATGAGTTTTGGTGATGCCTTTAGTATCACCGAATCTCATTGCATGCATTCACACTACCTTAACTTACTTCACGGTTGCCAGCGGCCTATTAAATGTCCATGAGTGTCAGTATCACATACCATGAAATTGCTTATTTGTCAGCAAAAACAATAAGTAAATTAAAAAGAAAACGTTCAAGGACATGGGAGAATGAATTTAAACAAAAACGTCAAAAGTATTTGAAGGTTGAGGTAAGCAAAACTAATAATAAAAAAACAACGCGATAAAATCGGTAAAGACAATCTTCTATTAATATTTGACATCAAAATAAAGAAAATAAAAATCAATTGCTAATTGTGACGGCATGAAAGAATTATTTTCAGTAATTATTATTATTTCATTTTAATTTCTAAAAATATCGCAGCTTCTGATAATATCAAAGACTTTCATTATAAAAGGCAAACAATAAGCGTTCTTAGATAGAAAATCTCTATCATAAAAAAATAATAAATAAGATAGACACGGCGCGAACTAATTAAAACATATCATCAAAGAACGAAGTATCAATATCGGAACCAATTATTTGTGGGCGTATTATAAGGCGAGGTTGTAGTGATTCATAATTTTAATTACAAGACAAAAGTCGTGTGTGGCGCCCCGTCGCGGCTACGCCTTGCACTAGTGATGAGTTGAAACAATGCAGTTTCATTACTTAAATGCGTTTGCGTATGCCGCATTGTATTATTGTAGTGTTAGACTTTAATATAGAATGTTGAAATTATATTTTATTGTAGACTATTTAAACCGACAGTGGATAATATCTTTAAATTTTAATTATAAAAACGGCATTCCATGTAGTTACGGAGTAAGAATATAACTAACTAACCATCTCTCTTGCCCGTGGGTATCGTAAAAGCCAAGGGATATAGGCTTCTAGCAAGAGAAAGAAAAATCGATACAAAACCCTATTTCGACACGTCTGATCAGCGTGGAATAGTAGGTCAATTTCCCTCTTATTGTAGAGGGGCTTGAGCCCAGTAGTGGGAAGTATTTGGGCTGAGATAATAACAAACATGTTATAATCCTCTTCTTCCTCTCAGCCTATATATATTGACGTTTATATGTAGGTATATATAATGTTGGCCGGACGGATTAGCATATTTATTTAGATCTTTTTATTTTCTTGCAATGATGTTATTCGATGTTTAGGATAACCATAAAAAAATGAGGAATGATGATCATTGTATTCTTATTCCGTCCAAGTGTGGCTTTCTTTCAGGTAAAAACCACCTCTTATCTGCTTCTACTTCATCTCTTTAGATGCTTTAAGTGTACGTAAATATTGAAAAGGAATGAGGATCCCATAAATCTCTTAATCGTCTAACACAACACCCATGGAAAAGATAGCAATGGTGTCAACTTATAATCTTACTTCGTCACCGCACGGAACGTTGAATTATTACTGTAATTATAAGGACGTAAAGATATCATTATTCCACTTATCAACTCAATATCGGTGTGTAAGATTCTTTAATTAATTGTAAGCAGTAATTAGATATTTTAATGGTCTATTTTGTTATACAACCAAGTCTGTGACTAACTAATATTAGGTATTAAATTTGTTTCGAGTCTTTGATTTTAAACCTATTATTATTTATTATTATAATTAAAGTAATTTTATTTAACTAAAGGGATTCTTCTACCTATTAGCATATTTTTCTAATGGTGACGGAGTAAAAATACAGTTCAGCACACATTCGCTTATCTATGGGTATTGTAAGCGACAACTTAGAAATACAATATGAATATAATAAGAGCCGGAGCACTCGAAATAAAACCCTTACCGACCTGTTTAACCATTGTAATATAGCTGGTCAATATCCTTCCTATTACGAAAAGACTCGAAACCCGCAGTGGAACGTACTTATATGACTTTAGATGACGATGATGATGATTCTCGTACCTATAATATTTTAATATATTTTTTTTTAATTTGCTTATTGTAGTACTTGACATGTATTAATATTTAGGACTCTATCTTAGACAGGGAGGAAGATAAATCCAAGCATAGTACATACTTGTCTAAAATAATGGTTAACATTGTAGATTGCAATAAATAGACGGATTACATCATCATCTTCCTTTTATCCCAATTACTTGGAGTCGACGCTTCTTCCATACGATCCTATCAGACGTCATCTCTACAGTCTCTCCCAGCCTATCCATGTCTTACCTCACGCAGTCCATCCATCTTTACCTCGGTCTTCCTTTACCTCTAAAGCTCAACATTCATACCCAAAACTTTTCTCACAACATTATTTTTATACCGCCTCATCACATGTCCATATCATGTCAGCCGTTCACTTCTTAACTTTGCCGTCATTGGCGCAACTTTCAAACTTCCTCTAGACTCCAATAGACGGATTACATATTACTTTCAAATAATATTTATACTCTCCCAAGGATTATAAGTACATACCTATTTATTAAAACTAGTGGTCGGCATGTAGATGAAATTCGGCCATAATTCATTTTAATACATTTTTCTGCTACACAATTTTCTTTAATTTTATTTATGTATAATTGTAAATTAAGTAAGCTGTATTTAACTAATCCATACTAATATTATAAATGCGAAAGTAAGGATGTTTGTTTGTTTGTTAGTAACGCTTTCACGCTTAAACCATCGAACCGATTTCAAAAATTCTTTCACCAATGGAAAGCTATAATATCAGGGAGTAACATAGGCTATATTTTATCCCGGTATTCCTACAGGAACGGGAACTACGCCGCGGGTAAAGCGACTGAAACCGAAGCGAAGCGAGGGCGGGTTGCTAGTAACTAATATATAAGCACAAATCTCTATTAGACATTGTGATCATAATTATGATTGTTTGACATTCAGTTCGACCAGAGATTTTAACCGTAAACAAGTCTAAAAGCGTTGCTACGCAACACACTCACACAAATGTGTGTGTGTGTAGCGATTGCATTGTAGTGTGCATAATGCCTTTTTTAATGAATTTAATGTATTTCTAATCCATTATTGTATGAAATTTCAGTTTTATGCACTTCTCCTCATTATATACATCAACTGTGCCAAATTTCATACTTGTACATACACGTAATTTTCGTAAAAAAGGGTACAAGTTTTCGCTTCACGTATTTACGAGTATATATAGATTTTGAGTAAATACTCGTTTCAAATACTACATGCATATATGATTTCTAAGTGTGTGCTACTAAAGATCCTCAGATCCGCAATCTGTGCGTAATTATATCCCTATCCATAAATCATTCGCATAATGAATGACACAGTTTCCATGTCGTTACACTCTACGTATTCACGACCTGGCATCTTAGGAGACAACGAGTCCCGTGCATTACCGTTTTCCCATGATCCAATAGCCACCGCTATCTCTGATTAAAACTCATCTCAAACACTGATCTCGTCAGTTACATGACTAAATAGTATTTAAATGCGTCTTCCAATAGAATATATGTATACATGAAAACAATTTTGTCAACAATTATATGATTAATTGATTAATTGGAAATGCTATGGCTATAGCTATGCTTTTGCTATCTCAAAAAGTTATGGTAGCTATGTCAACATTTTGTTAAAATGGAAAAGTTCATTTTTGTAAAACTCCACGTTATCAACTTGACCTTTGGTTTTGTTCAATTTATTTTTAATTACGATTTATGTAATTAAATGTCGTCAATATTTAATTAAGAGTGTTATATGTGGCAAAAAATTAATGTAAACAGATAAAATTACTTCAAGAGAAGGAAAGCTCGAAATACAACTAATATGCCAATATATTTGGCCAGTTCTTTCTCTTATTGCACAGGAGGCGGTGTCTGACTATGTGACGTAAATGCTCTAAACAAAGACATCCTTATTGTCATTAATGCATTGCCTATAATAACATAGGGCATAATAATACAAATGTTTGCGAAAATATAACAAATAGTAATTGAACTGATAATAGGGTACTGAAAATTCAAATATTTTACTTAATTCATTATTTAATAGCTCGTAGCTATTAGAACTACTAGCTATAGGACAGAGAACTAATCTAAAAACTTTAAATTATTATTACAGATGAAAATAAATACTAAAATTCTTGTAAGAACAAACAGTCCATAGAAGGCTGAATGACGTCGGATGAATGAAAGGAATTTAGGATATCTGCAGTTGGCTCCAGCTTTGTCTCAATGAGTTCATTTACATACTAATGCCAGACAGTACATATTAATATTTATAAATATTCAAGTATTAGCTGCCTACATATCTGTATATTGCTATATTTTATTTAACGAATATATTTTTCTGTACAATATTTTTTTCTTCTTTTTACGGTATTGATCTGATCCCATAGTAATTAATACAACCGATAAAATTGCCTTTTAACTAAAATTCACGTTGTCCAATATCGAGTAAATATACAATATGTCATCACCCATTGCTTTCCCGTGGGAGTCGTAAAACCGGTTAAAGGTTTCCTTAGTATTGGGCGTCAGCAGCTACTAGGTAAACATTTTTTTTTGAGTGAATTATGTTCTAGACGCATGCCGTGTAGAAAGACGAAAGGGTGGCACGCGACCCTATAACCCACGGGTACTGAGTTCTTGACATTCGTGATCAGTCGGATAGGTTACCCTTTCCCTCCCCGGCGCCTCCGGGGCATCGACCTCACGCGGTCAGCCTCTGTGCGGGTGAAGAACTAGTTCTCCAGTGCAGTCTTAGAGGGCTCAGCTAGGGTGCCATCATTTCTCGACTACGGCATCTTAGGCGCCGGTGGCAGAGCGTGTCAACTTGGCCTGGTTCGGCCCTGAACTACTGCAGAAGGAGGCGACCGCATTCCAGTTCTTGACGCTTGAATATCGTTGTGGCGATGCAACGTCAGCTCGACACCGACAATTGCAACGAGTTCCCGGCGCTGCTCTATCCACGCGGCGCACACCTTGATCGTGTGTCCGATTGTCACAACCTTGAGCAGATAATTGGCGAAGCGAAGCGCACTTGGCAGCGGCCTAGCAAAGGTTTATCAAAGTCAAAGCTCATGAGCTGCAGTATCACTTACCATCAGATGTGCTCGTTTGCCACCAACAGATATTTAAAAAAAGTTACATTGACTTTTTAAAGTTTTCTTTAACTTTCCCTAAATTCACATTTGTGATACGAATCAAAATCACTTGTGATAAGGATTAGAGTAAAATTTTACACTTAATACAGCTGGAATATAAAATATCTTTTAAGCCCTAACGAGCTATGAAATATTGCCATATGTATATAAGGATGATAATTTAAAGGTGTGTTTCATAGTATCCGGTTTTGTCTTTATAAACGTCTTTATATGAAACATTTAAGTCATGAGCGTATCAGCCATGCGGTTAAGTATATTTAAGTGAGACAACTACCAGGTTATCTAGTTAACATCTAAATAGTGATCTCCAATTCGTCTGCCGTAGCTAATGAGTATGGTAATATACTCTCCACGACATTCATAGTAACGGTCTACTGATAGATATTCTGTGCTGGTCAACATATTTTAATTGATTGATCGTCTGCAACTATCCTTATATGATGTTGTCATTTACAACTATTTTGCGAATTTACACTCAAAATCGAAAGGCTGAAACCGGTGAATCGAAACAATCTTTTTTCAGTCTCACTATTTTCTTAATTACATGGTAAGCAGTGATACAATTGTCTTATATTATAGGTTTTAGTGTCATAGTGAAAAAGCTGTATTTCTCCATAAAGCACAGCTTTGTATTTCAATCTTGTTATGAAAAAATGCTCTACCCAGGATTGTTGCCAAATCAAGCGCCCTACTGTTGTGCATTGAAAGTTTAGAAGTCTTCTTTTGACAGTCCCGCGAGAGCCGTTTGAAAAATAAAAGTTAGTTATTATACTAATTACTGTTATAATAGATACATATTTGCCAAATTTTGTACAGATCATAAGATATTTTTTTCATATAATATGACAATAAGTTCTATCGTAGTAAGTTCATTACTTATTATATGAAACTTTAAGTGTTATTTATGTGATTGCTAATCATTCACCCTTAATAAGTTTAAACTAAAAAATATTTTCATGCATCTGTTTATTACCGATCATAGGCCTTCTCATTAGATGGATAATGCCACAATCGTCAAGCTTGCAAGCCGGATTGACGATCCTAGTTGATTTTAGGCTTTTTTCCTTAGTATTGCTTCCTATTCCTCTGATGATCCCTCAGCGGTCTTTACCACTTCGAGTTTCGTTGCGTGCAGTGTGCGTTATAGGTGCCTACAACTCGGTCTCTTTAATCCTCTCCCTCTCTTTTTAGTCGACGAAGTTGCACGGGTTATCTAGTACACCAATCATCATCATCTCAGCCCATATTTGTCCCACAATTGGGTTCCGACCTCCTCCATAATGGGAGGGGAATTGACGTACTCTTCCACGCGGGTCAGACGTGTTGGAATAGGGTTTTGTTTCGAGTTTTCCTTCTACTGCATATATATTATATGCTTATTATATCACTTAGTCGTCTTTTACGACATCCAGTGGCAAGATGTGGGGAATTGAATCTTACTCCGTCACCACACGGAGAATTCGATATATCCATTAAAACATATTCTATTCTCTGCCCTCTCTTTTTACGAGACTGAAAATTGAGCGAGCTGTCTAATAAATTTAATACAAGCTGATAACCGTGAAAAGAGGGGAATAGACGGTGAGATAGTAAGATATAGAAAAGTTGATAAACATAAATGAAAGTGTATTCATAATAAAATTTCACGTTTCAGAATACGGCGCAGCAGAAAAAGAAGGAAGCTAGTGAGGAGTGCAGATCATCTGAGACGAGTGCGAAACATTATCCATGCACCAAATAGTACGGGACCTGACTGCCCTGGACTTGCACGGCGCTATCATGAGTGTAATACTATTGTAAGTTAATTCATGACTTAGCTTTTTTGACGTCAACGTCTAAATGTCATGTTGTGTTTTTAAGTTATGTTCAATATTTTTTTGTCTCACCCAACTATCCGGTGAATCTAAAGGGTATCATAGTGCCTTATAGCCGCCGCGGCATCCCTCTGGGTCATTTTAATGTCGCACCAGAATCATTGTCTTATATTTAAGTCACCTTTTACGTAATTAAATTTTGAATGATCTGGACGTCATATTGCCGCTACAGTTAGTGGACTAATCCCCGGTTTAAGCACCCGAGGACTCTACAAAAGCGGTATTAGACGTGGTTTCGGGTGAATTAAGCAGCATGGACTGTTTCCTCCGCCTGCGCGTGAAAGTCGTAAAAGAGGACTATGGGATATAATATGCACATAACATGCAGATGCAAGAGAAGGAAAACTCGAAATGAAACCTTATACATGTCTGACCAGCATGGTATAGTAGGTCAAATTCCCTACCATTGTGGAGGAGGCCTGAGCCCAACAATGGGACGTATGTGGGCTGCGATGATGATGATGAGTATACACTATAGGTACCTATATGTATAGGTTAATAATTTATTTTGAGTGCACTAGATGGCGTTGTACAAAATTCTAAAATAGGTTATGGTTTCGTTACACAAATGTACATATCCAAGCGTAGCGTTAACGTCACGCCAACGATCAGGTTCATCCTCGCCTAAAATGTAACTTAGGCTGTTTTTCCTCTCAAGAAACCCCTATAACATTTTTCCTGGTCCGGGAATCGAACCCGAGGCCTCATGGACTGCAGTCGCGTACCGTTTAGAAGTTATTGGGGATGCGAAATTCAGGGGCAAGGCGACTGAAACCGAAGCGAACAAAATTAAGATAAGAGAAAAATTTATAGAGATATTGGCGTCATCATCATCATCACAGCTTAGATGTCCCATTACTGAGCTCGAACCTGCTTCCACCATGGTTGGAAAATTGACATTTACATAAACGGTAATAATAATCCTTTCCCCACTAATCATCATCATCTTACTCTTATACTAACTGCTTGGGGTCGACAAAATATCTATTCTTCTTCTATTGTACATATTGAAAAAGTTTGGGCAACAGTTTTATGATCGGCTGCCTGACTCTCTTAACTTAATTTTTTACTAGAATTTATCAGATGTATTGACCCAAATTGATGCAAGGCATCTTAAGTCGTCTTTTACGATGCCCATAAGTAACCTAAGAGATGGCATTTTTCACAGCTGTCGCTATTCAGCCAAGATCTTGTCCACAAAATGCTCATCAACTAAATGTCATAAAAAATATAAATGCGCTATGAAAATAGATCTATCGTGAGATTCAATAACATTAGAAATATGACCATATCGTGTTTGTATTGTTCACATAATGACCGAAAGATGTATTACTATTCATAATAATAATAAATAAATACAACTCATTGTTGAAGCATTTATAATTATCTTTCTTTGAAGGTCGATGACCTGTTCAATATAAACATATCAGTTACACGCAGAATTTCTTACGAGATGTTTTGTAACATGTTCTAAGGAATGCTATAAAATATTATATAACAAGTAGCTAATAAAAATCAGCTGTTCTTTATTATGGACATTGAAAAACCTATGCAAGATTATATCGTAAACATAATTATGTCAGTATAGAGTCACATAATGATCACTGTTTAATTTTTGTGTATAGATTTAAAACAAAATTACTTTCATTGATAATTATTAATTTAAATAGCCCAATATTATTTGCAAGTTATTAAAAGTTAGTAAATAAAATTATTATAAAGGCTCGTTAACAAAAGAAAAAAAATCAATACGATCGAATTTTTACCACCAGGCTACCCGGCAATAATATTAGGTCTTTACCTATGAATTGAAAAATAGGAGTGGTAGGACCACACTGTCGACAGTTATCTGTCTACAGCCGCGGGCCGGTCCGTCCGGGGTAGTACCACGCTCTCGCAGAAAATCGACGTCTGAGTAGTAGCAATCTGCGCTTCGTTCGGTGAGCGAGAGAGCCGGAAGCCCAACTTTCTGAGGGTGTTTGCGTGTGGAGGATTTTGTAGGTGCCTTTGGTACCGAGCCTCAATGCACGCATTCATACTCCCTTCACTTTCTTCGCGGTAGGCAGCGGCCTTGTAAAGGTCCATGAGCGGCTGCAACACTTACCATCAGCCACCGTTTGCAATAAAAAAAAAATTAAACGATTTTTTTTCATGTATTTTTTATTTGTATTAATCGAAGTAATCACCCATGCAATCAATGCATCTTTGCCAACGCAGCGGCAGTTTATTGATGCCCTTCTTAAAGAAATCAGCTGGATGGGAGGCAATAAATTCTTCAAAGGCATTTTGTACTGCCTCTCGGGTATTGAATTTCTTTCCCGCCAAAAAGTTATCCAAATTCTGGAAAAAGAAGTAGTCTGTAGGCGCAAGGTCTGATGAGTATGGCGGATGACGGAGAGCTTCCAACCCCAGTTCTTGCAACTTGGAGAACGTCTGCTGTGCAGTATGAGGTAGCGCATTGTCGTGCAGGAGCAGCGGAGACGAGCGATTGACCAATGCTGGTTGGAGATGTGCCAGCTTCTCCATCATTGTGTTCAGCTCTTCACAGTACACATCTGCAGTAATGCTCACCCCGTTTGGTAAGAAGCTGTGATGAATCACACCGGCGCTAGACCACCAAACAGTGACCACCACTTTTCTAGGGGTAAGTTTTCGTTTAGGGCATTGTTTAGGTGCTGAACCAGGATCCAACCAACTTGCTGAGCGCTTGCGGTTATCAAACAGAATCCATTTTTCATCGCAAGTAATAATGCGTTTCAAAATTCCTTCATTTGTGTGTTTGTTGAGCAATGCAAGGCATGTCTCGACACGTACTTCGCGCTGGCGATCATTGAGTTCGTGGGGCACCCATTTGTCAAGCTTTCTTACCTTGCCAATTTGACGCAAATGGGCCAATATTGTTTTGACGCTAATGTCGAAAGCTGCTGCTAATTCAGCCGTAGATTGTGTATCATCGGCTTCCACAATCGCCTTTAATTCGTCATTGGCGACCAAAGTCGTCGAACGACCAGGATGTTCATTTTTCAGGTCGAAATTTCCAGAACGGAAGCGAGCAAACCAATAACAGGCGGTGCGTTGGTTTGTAGTGTTAGCTCCATAAACGTCGTTGATGTTGCGTGCCGCTTGTGCCGCGTTGCTGCCACGACGATACTCATATTCCATAATTACTCGAATTTTTAACGTATCCATGATGACGAAAAAGATTGAAATGCGATGAAAACGTAACACTAATCAATAAACAAATGACTACTTTTGGAAAATGAATTCCATGTTTTAAAATAAAATTAATTTGAAATTAGAATTCTTAGCCAAACAAAAATTATTTTTATTTGAAATGGCCAGTACTGCAGAATGGCAATTACATAGGTAAAGACCTATTATTAGTCATAAATAATAAATAAGTTTACCTACTTATTTACGATGTTGAAATAATTACTATATAAAAAAAAACATTTATATTCAGAATATCTGTGAGTGTTTTAAGAAAAATATTTAAAATTAAGCACTGGCTGATGACTGAATACTATTTTATAAAAAATAATAATTAATTTGGAATATATTATGTACTAGCAATCCGCCCTCGCTTCGCTTCGGTTATAGGTTATAGGTTATAGTCGTTTTACCCGCGTAGTGCCCGTTCCCGTGGGAATACCAGGATAAAATATAGCCTAGTTTACGCCCTGATATTATAGCTTTCCATTGGTGAAAGAATTTTTGAAATCGGTCCAGCCGTTTTGAAGATTACCCGGAACAAACAGACAGACAGACAGACAAAAATTTTTTAATTGCTATTTTAGGCATAGGTGTCGTGCAAATAACCGTGTGAGCATGAAAAAAGCCTATTATTTTGACATTACAAACAGACACTCCAATTTTATTTATTGGTATAGATTCCTAAAGCAGAAGCCATTTTGTATCTCGTGCTTTTCTGAAACTCCTTATTTTTATTTAGAAATAATAAAAACGTGTTTAAATAATAACCGTTATTAAATAAAAATTAAAATTATTTATATTTAAATCCTTTACGACTTTTCTTGTCAGGCATGCCCGGGTCCTGTTCGGGATCCTCGAGCTGAACAATGCGCGATATATGACCGACGGCCATTTCGCGGCAGATTTTACACATGGGTGCCTTACGTTGATGGTAAGTTTTATATTTACATTATTTTATTTATATAAGTCTGAATAACTTGTCGTGTTGTAGCAACTTTGAATGCTACCAACGCTATTATAACCGATGTCGTAAATGAAATAAGAATATAATTCACCGCGCTTCACTCACTCTTAGTTGTCGTAAAAGACCACAGAGATCAAACCTACGACGCTTGGTATATTTGACCTCTGTTTTGGGGAGGGTTATGGTCTGGATTTTCCGTCCGTTACGTTCAGGGCAAAGAAAGGGTGGCGGGGCCCCATAAACCGTGACCAGCGCTACATATTATCATCGTCATCTCAGCCTATATATGTCCCACTGTTGGGTTCAGACCTCCTCTATAATGGGAAGGGAATTGACCTACTATTCCACGCTGGTCAGACGTGTTGGAATAGGGTTGTGTTTCGAGTTTTCTTTCTCTTGTTTTTCTTTTGATATTTAGATATTTATTTTAACTAAATAATTACATATTTTTGTTTTTATTATAAGCTATGTGAGGTGAATAATAATTAGATAGCAAATTACATTCACAAAGTAATCAATTTTTTTTTATGAGAACTTGTTCAGAGAATGTCCTAAAATGTAATACAAAATCTTGTATTTCTTTTCTTGTAGGCGACTCACCATGCACGCTTAACTGTCGGCCACGCGGACAACAATTCTATGCCTCACTAGCGCTCGTAGTAGATGGAACTCCATGTACAAAGCCTGGTTTCCGAGCTATTTGTGTGCAAGGAGATTGTAAGGTAAGTCATAGTTTGTAGAATAAATTTTCAGGTATTACAGGTTTTCAGCTCTCATCGTATCTCATTATCTAAGCTCCCATATAAATTAATGTCATAAAGTACAAAGTGCTTATTATTGTAGGATCTGCGATGAATATTTGCCTTTGTATTACAGCGCCATCTAGTATGCATTAGCTGGAGGTTAATTTTGAACAGTTCTATGATTAGAAGGTTCAATGAATAAACTGCACATACAAATTTCTATTATTAGCGCCATCTCTTGTTGAATAGAAAAACAAAACATGTAACAGCAAAAGTGATTTGATATTTTTCATTATGTTCTGTTAATATTTTGTCCAATTCGTATATTAAGATTCGGTGAAAATTAAAGATTCAAATTATAATTTTGATTGTCTAAATTGACTAGGAGCTTAGGAATGCGATAGCCGAACGTAATACCTCAAATTGGAACCCTGGCTTGACAATGAATGTCATTAATTTGTTTTAAAATAAATAATGTAAATATAAAGTCATTAACTGAAAATAAAAAATAAAAATCTGGTAGCTTTGAGTAGGTAAATAAAAAAAATATATTGTCTACTTTATAGGACCAATTTCGCACACAATGACTTTGTCATTTTGCATCCCTACATTCATAACCTTTCATATCACAGAACTTTTATACTTTAACAGCATACGTAATGATTACAACAAAAATTCTTATGTTCGTTATAGTAATGAGTGCACGCATAATAAATGGCCAGTTCGTGCGAGTCTTGACTTCGTATCAACATCAAGTAATGATGCATTTATGTAGGACATCCTGCTTCATACATTCTGAACACTTATTATATGGCTTAGGTCTGTAGGGATTGACTATTAGCTATATTATTTAGCACTAGCAGCGCCTTGCGATTTTACTCGCATAGTTCCCCTTCCCGTGGGAATATCGGGATAAATTTCGGGCAAAATTATAGCCTATGTATTATTCTGATATGTTAGCTGTATTATTATAAAATTTCATCAAAATCCATTCAGTAGTTTTTGCGTGAAAGAGCAACAAACATCCTCACATACAAACTTTCGCGTTTATAATATTAGTAGGATATATGTTCGCGTATGTCGCGCTACTTTTAATAATTATTACCGAAGCTAACCGACCGCCGTGTTATAAGCAATCAATCGACATACATTATTAATTAGACTCTATGGTTTCTGTTATAATCAAATCTTGCTGCATGCAAATGCTTGACTGCAGAGGTGGCTGGATGATCTAAACACCGATCTCTCGTACCGAGTGCCGTGGAGTTACTCTACACGCAGAACAATTCTGTGCGCAATAGGGTTGCCAACGTTTATTGACAAAAAAAAAGTATAAAATGATTTGAATAGGAAAAAAAATATTTGGCTGAAAAAAAAAAAGTATTTTCAAATTTTATGTTTGTGGGTTTTTGGCACATAGAAAGTCTGATTCACACCACATCTGCTATCTAATACATATTTCGTTTAGTAATTATAAATCGTTTCTATCGTCCGTTTTCACTTACCTATGTGTACCATTAAATAGTTAAGTACCCATAATGAATGTTTTATTTTACGCATCACAGTAAAGGTTGGCAATAAAGTATTTTCACATACTTTTTGGTATGCAAAAGTATAAAGTATAATTATCAAAAATAAAGTAGGCAATCTATTATTTTAACTATTGGTGTAATTTGTGTCTGTTAATTGTATGTGCGGGAACACCGTTATAACTCACATTCATTCCTTAGTCTGGGTTGTAGTCTTATAAAAAAAAAATCAGCAGTCTTCATTAGATTTTATAATCGACCCTAATAATCCAGTAAAGAGTGGTCTGTGGTACAAATTAGTGTGAATAATAAATTTGATTCAACGGGAAATGCCAGTAACGCTCTTCGGGGCAAATTGTAACACCAATTGCGATTGCCAGTCTGTTTACCAAGCTTCGCAAATCACTATTCCATTTGCAAATGATGGTATAATCTAACACCGGATCGACACTTTCGCGTCTATATGCAATCACATTACGATATACTTGATGAAAATTTAAATTAGATGACTGTGAAAATCAGCCGTAAATTACATACATTTACAGTACAGTTACAGTAATAATGATTCCTTTGAATTTAATATTGAATTTCGATTATATCACTTCCATTATTAAATTTTATTTATTACTAGCAAACCGCCCTCGCTTCGCTTCGGTTTCAGCTAGCTTACCCGCGTAGTTCCCGTGGGAATACCGAGATAAAATATTGAGCCTAAGTTACTCTTTATATATACCAGCTACCTGGTACTAAAATGTTATCAAAATCGATCCAGTCGTTTTGAAGATTACCCGCAGTAAACAGACGACTGACAACAAATTGTAAACCGATACCTATGCCTAAGCATAGATATCGTGTAAATAACCGTGTGAGCATAAAAAAGCCCCGCATTTTGACATTACAAACAGACGCTTCAATTTTTATTAATTTGTGTAGACTAGCTGACCCAACAGATGCTGTTCTGTTTAAATCTAAAAAATAAAAGGAACTCCCTTGGAAATCGATCGAAGCGTCACCTACCGGGTTCACCTATTAATCTAAACCATTCTCGAATTCACTGAAACGCAAAACTCATTAAAGTCGGTCCAGACGTTTAAGAGATGTTCAGGCACATACACACGGAAGAAGAATTATGTAAATAAAGATTAGTAGAATTCATTCATCATTGAAAATATTCCATTTTACTATAACTATCAACTGCAGATGCATAACAGTGTAATAGATAGCAAATGAATGTTGTATAAAACATTGGTTTAAATTACCACCGTCGTTAATGTCTGTGAACACGTTGGGATGAATGTAGACGAATACGCGTATATTATCGCGTATAAAGGATCCTGACAGTAAAATAGTGGGTCTGTCATAATTTTAACAGGCACACATTATGTTTTGCGAGACGCACTTTATCTCACATTATCGCTTATGAATATTAATTTTCTTATGTAAGCTTCAATTATTTTAAATGAAATAACAGTAGTAAATGTTTTGTAAATCTTTCCTAAATATTTCCTTGCCTCAGTATAAATATTCGGTTATTATTTGTTCTGAATTACTTGGATTGTTGTTTGGCGTCTCATTGCTATTTTGCGTGATTTGCTGACATATACAGCTACAACGCCTATTCTAAATATCAAATCTATAGTTAACAACCCTTCTCAATAAATATGATATCTGCAATGAGGTTTTATAACATTCAAGATTTATTAAGTGTTCCTCAACAAAGCGATGACACATTCAAATTGAGTTTGACTGAGTTTTATAATAACAATAGGTATAGATCAATTAAATACTTGTTACGCAACGTTTTCTCTGAATCTCATCATCATCTCAGCCTGTATACGTCCCACTCGTAGGACTCGAGCCTCCTCCACTATATGAGAGAAATTTCTCTTGAAATTAAAGAAATATTGAAGAAAATTTTCAGCGTGGTATACTAGGTCAATTGACCTAGTATACCACGCTGGTCGGACGTGCTGGCATAAGGTTTTGTTTCGAATGTTTCTTTTCTTGTGTAGATGTTATATTCATATGCAAACGCTTTCTACGTAATGGTACGTAGAAAACGTCTATGGGTAATCATTTATTGCGTATACCCACGGGCAGAAGAGGGGGGGTTGTGAATTGTATTCTTACTTCCTCACCACATAGAAATCTCTAAAGCTTTCTCTAAAACTAATATATCCAGGATGTCCCTAAATTAAACGTCCAACGGTAAGTGAGTGGTAGATGACTTTATGACAGCTATGAAAAAAAAAATGCATGTCACTTTTTTTTTGATATGAGCATATTACTAAAAACGGTGAAAAATCAGACCTTGTACGATATTTTCAAGTACTATAACGACAAATAGGCTAGTTTCGGCATCGGATATTTCTTGTTGGAAGCACAGATAACTGCACTATTGACTACAAGTACAATTAAAACTAGACATGTTACTATAACATAAAAAAAATATATATTTGTTATGGCTATTGCTTAATTTTTTCGAAGACAACGTTTATCATTTGACTTTAACACACCACCCTGTAAAAAAAATGTACCGTTACCATAGTGGCAAGTAATTTCAAAAGATGGCCAAATTATTAATTATTCCAAAATGGTATAATACCTTCTAGACGTTATCGTAACTTTTAGAAAAGAAAATGTTTTTGTGACAGATAACTGAATTTATGAAAAATGATTGGGTATATTTTTATGTTCTATTTTATTAGACCTCATATAAAAAATATTATTGCGTGTGTGAAAGAGAGATAGAGAGTGACGCCTATTGTATTTTATTGGCCACTAGGTAAATGTCCCTCCGAATATGCTCGAGGCACATTTATGAACACGCGATGGTCTGAATAGCGTTCAGTATTCGGATATCGCTCACGATACAATTTACTTGCAGCAATGATCATTGCATCAGTACTCTCTATAGATCAAATGCATATTAGGGGATTCTAACATTGTTTAAGAAGACGGCATCGTAATCTCGCATGTCACTTTTTATTTTTAATTTCTTTCTTTTTTTTTTTAATTCTTTTTTAAATTTTTAAATTTAAAATTTAAATTTAAAAATTTTCAAATTCTTTCTATACTAGTACTATCTACTTTATGCAAATAAATGGCGTGGCTGCGGGTGACCAAATCGGGGATTTAATCCAGGTACCCGCGGAGAGGCTAGCCTCGCGACGGCGTTCGGCGTCCCATTAGGGAACGTCGACGGGAGAGGGTACTGTCTTGGGGTATTCCGTCGGGTCGACCACTGAAGTCAAGGAAATCTGCACCGGTGGTCGACCCAACGACGAAGGCTACGTAATATACGGGTGGGTTATGGGTGTGCATGCTTACGCGCCTCTGTCGCCCCGGACGGAGTGGAGCGAGGAGTGCGCCGACCGTAACCCACCCCCTAAAAAAAATGCAAATAAATGGCGTAGAACATAAATCCTTTTCTTAAAAACAATAATTTTATTGTAAATTGTTGTACGATAAGATGTTTTATATGAGGTCTAATAAAATAGAATATAAAGATATACTTAATCATTTTTCACAAACTTAGTTGTCTTTAACAAAAACATTTTTTTTTTCTAAAAGTTACGATAACACGTAGAAGGTATTATACCATTTTGGAATAATGAATAATTTGGCCATCTTTTGAAATTACTTGTCACTATGGTTACGGTACATTTTTTCTACAGCGTGGTGTGTTAAAGTCAAATGATTAACGTTATCTTCCAAAAAATTAAGGAATTAGCCATAATAAATGTATATTTTTTTATGTTATTGTAACATATCTGCTATATAATTAAAAATAGATTATCGCGGACGGAATTGGAAACCACATCATATATTTATTTTCAAGCAAGTCTAGCTAAGCTAGCATAAAAAATATTTTTTAAGCACCTATTTAAATGGATGTGTTTTTTTAAAAGGTGATAATTAAATAGATCTAATTAGAGACTTTTAGAGATACAGGGCGGATATTGTTAGCACCCCATAATGGGCGATTAATCAAAAGTCAATGAGCTACGAATACAAATATCATAATTATCACCACGTTAGAAGGATTCCAAATAAGACTATTTTTCAGAATTTATAGGCATCAAATTCATAGAAATAACAAAAAATGTGCCTAAACGTTAGAAGTCATTAGGAGAATTTAACAAAAAATTGTCTTCCAATAGCTCACCTAGAAATTATGAGTTGGAGATTGTCATGCATAGCTTATGATTTTGAACTTGCATCGAATCCTTTTTGCCTTTTTGAAGAGGTATACGCTCAACAGTTTGCTGTTGATTATTGCTTACTGCAATAGTTAAGGAGAGAACAGAAGCAAAAAATATTGTTGCATGCCTTATGCAACAATATTGTAGCAAGAGTGTTTACTCGAATATTGCACATTATAAATAAAATTATTTTTGTTGTTAATTGTTGTATGAATTCACAGGTCTTTTTTTTTCTTACTCTTGTGATTGTACAGCGTAGCGTGTTTTGCCTGTCGAATTTTCGTTTTAATCTTCTTTAGCATTCCTACTATAGTTCGTAGTTTATTTTATAGTGTTAGTCTTATAGTATAGTAGTAGTTGTAATTCGTGTTATATTTTTATTTATGGTTTGGTCATCCTCACCGAATAAGGTTCTGCTTGCGGTAACTACGTAAGGCGGGCCGCTCCCTTCCGTCTAATTTGCTCGAGGGGAGTGATGGCTGCTAGTAGTTAACTCGTGATCGGGTGCTGCTTATGGGATCTGGTCCAGCCATATTTTCTTTCTTTTCTTTAATTCTTTTTGTTTTGTTCTAAATTTTGAAAATTCATACATGTATACAATTTCGAAGGGCATCACACTGAAGCTAATACCATATATGCTGTACGAAGTGTAAAATTATGTATATTTAAAAGATAAAAAAAAGAATGACACCCCGCTGAGTTTTTTGCCGGATCTTCTCAGCTTGTGGCTGCGTTCCGATCCGGTGGTAGATTATTGTATTGTGTTCAAACAATGTGTAAATTTGACAATATGTAAGTGCCTTTAAGGGGCTTATGCAAAATAAATGATTTGGATTTGATTTACAGATTTTATCGCGTTTGCATTTAATTTCCCGAAGTTTCGAACACTTTGCAACGTTCATGGTCGTGGGGGAACTAAGACGTCCTACGTCTAACAAGTCATATTACAGAGATTAATATCCACCCGCCACAGAATTAGTTATTAAATTTTGATCCACATTTTGGTACAAATTTATTGCCAATACAAAAAGAAAGTGATTCTATATGAAGAAAATATATTGTTTTTGGTCAGCAATAAATAATTAAACATTAAATTTATAATACTAATTATATATCATAATAATTTATTAAATTAAACGTAAAAAATCTAATATACTATAATATACCTACTACGACAAACACGTCTGACCAGCGTAGTATAAGGTTTATTTCACTTCTACTGTGAAGTAGATATAAATGAACTGTGATGATGATGAATAAAAATTGTCATTGAAAATAATCTACAGTAAACTGTGACTAAAATATAAATAATTTAAAATGTTTTTTTTTTAATATTTTAAAATTATTCTTCTAGATTCTCTTTTCGAATGATTTGTTGCCCACCTGCTTTTTATTCGATATACTTTTAAGGAATGCAACAGTATTGAAACCATGCCTTCGTATAAAAACGAGCAAGCAGATTATTCGTCATGGTGTCTATTTTAGTCATGGCTTAAAATCTCACCATAGTAACCTCGTTTACTGACGCAATAAATCTATACATCTGTCATACAAATGTATTTTATATGAATTATATGTATTAGTGAGTCTGCTCAGCCTGTATACACATGGTAGTTTGAGATTTGACCGTGATTACGGATTAAATCTGACGCATTAACGTTTACTTTTGGCAACGTAATGTAAAATTCTGTCGATCACAAAACCGTTATGTGGACATTTAGTATTTGTGTTGAGGATTATTCTAAACTATTATGGTTTGATCAAACATAATCATTGTGGGTAATCTTCACAGATGAGAAAAACATACCTACGTTTTATTCAAATATCTTTTAATTATATCGAATCTTTAAGTTGAAGACCTATTCTATCTATATATTACACTTTTAAGCCGTCCAACCAATGTACCTTAAACTGATTTCCTTAGAAAGATGATAATGCGATGATGGTTTTAAACCATGTAATACGGGGGGTTGTGCTGTGATTGATTTTATGTAATTCTGCATGTTTTATTTGTGTAAAACGGCGTTTATTTTGTTGACCTAATAGGCTATACAACATCCCAATTTCATAAAAAGGATATATAATTAACTATTTTACGACATATATAATACTGTTGAGTCCAAAGTTATTTTTATTTGTTCATTTAAAAAAGAAATAATGTGCCAAATATACAAATATTTCTTTTAGAAGCTATTAAACTATATTTAAAAGATCTAATTGATAATAAATTGGCGCCCTTTTTGTTATGACTAACAAGTCGGTGTATGCTATCGCGTGACTGAAGTTAATATTATGTGATGTTACTTCGTGTTTTACTATAAAGGCTGTCTATGTTTTTTTATATGAAATTCCTTAAATATTTATGCCCAATAATATTTATACAAAAATGAAATATACTTAGTTGTAATAAAATTCCTGATTATCATGTCACAGAAACAGTAATTTTTATTCAGTGGAAAAAGTGAACAAAGTATTAACAATTTATTTAACTGCGTCTTACCTCCACTGTTTCCAAAAAAAAGGTAAACATAAATAACATACTTCTGCCGTCCATGTACGTCTCACTAATATGTTACTTGAAAAACTAACACGCTGTTTAGTCAGCTAGGGATTTATTTCTAGGTTCCTTCTATTACTTGCTATGTTGTTATCTGCCTATTGCTTATATTGCTGAGTCAGTTTTACGACACATTGCTTGGGTGGCTGTACCTACACATTATTCGCACACGTAATTTTTATTTTCTTCTTTTTTCTTCCTCACGTGATAACAACCACAAGTTCTCACGCATTGACAATACACACAAGTGCCAATTTTAGAATATTAGATTGATTTTATAGTTACTGATTAGAACCTGAAGTGTAAAGGGGTAATTAGGTATAACAAAGGAAATGTGCATGTACCGATACCATTACAGGTACTGAAGATATTATTGCAATAGCTGGCCACACTTGACTACAAGGCCTAAGGGCTCTAACGGTATGAAATATCGGTTGCTATTGTTCTGACAGTAATAGTTGTCGATTGCTCATAGGCTGTTTCTAGACCAGTTTCAGCTGACCTCCAACTTCCTTGTCACTGACGATTTACAATCACCTTCCTATATGTCGGTGTCTTTATGTTTGGTGCTGTAAATCATTTGTCATTGTATATATTACGGGCTTAGCGTATCTGTTGGGATTCCAGATCGTGAGAATTGTGGTCTTTTAGGCATATATAATATCTCCTTATATATGTAAGGCTCCCTACATATTAAACACTCAAATAGGAAATTTAAATCTATTTATTGGTCCATACATTATTCTAACTATTAAATTATTTACTGTAGGTACTTCAAAAATAGATAAATTGAACAACTTATTTTTAAAGTTATGTATTTCTAAATTTAATTATATATAAAAGTGTATAGAATATAGAAGAGAGAGATCACATGATGTTTTGGTTATATTTTGCGATTTATCCGAAGTGTTTGATTATGTACACCATGAAACCCCCATCAAGAAATTATATCACTATCGGATCAAGAATAAGGCGCTTGAACTTTCAACTTCATATTTATGTAGTAGAACTCAGAAGGTTAATAATAATGATCTTCAATCCTCAGATACTGTTATAAAAAAGGAGCATGCCGCAAGGACCCATTTTGGGACCATTTTTGTTCATTGTGTATATTAATGACTTACTCCATTATGTAGGGGACAATCAATACATTATATTGTTCGCAGAAGATCTCTTTTTATTTAAGATCAAAAGATAAATATTTAATTATGACGATGTGAATCAGAACAGAATCAGAACAATCTTATAGTTCTACAGCACTGTTAATTTTCGTCTGAACTCGCTTTTCTTTGCAGTTGATCTTGTAAAACAGCGTAGCGTGTTTTGCCTAACGAATTTATGCCTAACGAGTTTGGTCATGCTTACGAAAGGGTTCTGCTTACGGTAGCTACGTGGAACGGCTATCTTCCTTCCCTCTAATATTGTTGAGGGCAGGGACGGCTGTTCTGGTATTCGTGATCGGGTGCTGCTTCTGGGATCTAGTCCAGTCATATTTTGTTTTTCTTTTTTGTGTGTATAAATTTATTTAATTAAAAAAACCATAAATATCATATTTCGGAGGGTATCTAGCTGGAGCTAATACTGTATTATGTTATAGGTATAGTATACATACAATTTCATTTAAAAGAAATTATTTAGAAGATGACAACCTGCTGAGTTTCTTGCCGAATCTTCTCAGTTTGTGATCGCTTTTCGATCCGGTGACAGGTTATACAATTATTTCAAACGATGTGTAAATTTGATTTGACTCTCAATCTGAGACCAATTTCTCCTCAGATCTCATTGGTCTATAAGACAAGAGCCTTTTTAAGGGGAATATATTTGACCATTTGGTCAGTATTAGTAACACATATAGATTGGGCAGAATGTTTAACTTAAATTGTTCCTCCTCTCGTAATGATTATTTGCCTATAAGTTTTGTTTTTACACTATATATTTATTTCTACTTTTCTATACTACTTTTGCGTGTGGTGGCGGATTAATAATACAATTCACCATTTCCTATCTGGCCTGTGGATGTCGTAAAAGACGACTAAGGGATATAATATCTACATAACAACTGTGCAAGAGAAGGAAAACACGAAATGTAGCCCTATACCAATAATACTTAGGAGCTGCACAATAAACATTAATATAAAAAAATATATAAGACATTAATATTAAAATATTCAAAATGCATGTAAAATTATATATAAACGAAAAGTTTACGGTATGTAATACCGTGAGTCTATATAAAAGCATAGGCCTAAGGAAATATAAATACTTATGATCGAATTTATTACTTAATAATAAAATATCAAGCCTGTGACGCATGTAATCATCGTAAAAATTTTGCGGCCCATAATAAATGTCAGGCGTTACTCATTCTTTGACCTAGAGATATCGTAGTTTTGACGTATACACATTTAGATGTAAACAAAGAATACCTGTGTTAAATAATTGTTACAATTCATGAACGGGAACGCGTGAAACTCATTTGAAGTACAAGTATATTGTGTTACGTACAATTCGTTTAGACTTAATACACATAAATATACGCGCATGTACGAGTAGATACTAGGGTTTAGATTATTACATTTTTTTAAGATGACACTCATCTCTGTCCATATATATGTATGTACGTCCAATTGTTGGGCTCGTGTGTCCTCTACTATGAGAGGGAATTTGAACTAGGTACTATACTAAGCTGGTTAGACGTGTTGGCATTAGGTTTCACATCGAGTTTTCCTTCCCTTGCATCTGTATGTTATAGGAATATTATATCATTTAGTCGTCTTTTACGACACCCCCGGGTAAGAGAGCGAGTGGTGAATTATATTAATACTCTACCACCATACGGAGAAAAATGATACTACTAAGTAGAAAATTTTTATGTTGTTAGGACATTACAATTATATAATTAATAGTACAAATGACATCCAGAAGCATATAATTATGGAGTGAATAAAGAATTGTCCTGCGTCAGAATTGAACCTGATCTGCTACTATACTATCTCTGCAATCAATATAAACACTAAAAAACATGTTTTATGAAATAAATATAGAGGGGTAGATGAAAGCATTATTACTTTTTTACTTCCATACCTTTAATTTATAATCCTTATCCTTACTTCCTTATTAATACTACTAATTATAAATGCGATAGTAACTCTCTCTGTCTGTCTGTCTGCTACGCTTTCACGTCTAAACCACTGAACCGATTTTGATGAAATTTGGTACAGAGATGGACTAAAGCTAGAGAAAGGACATAGGCTACTTTTTATCGCGAAAAAATGGGTGTAAGAGGTTGAAATAGGGGATGACATTTTGTATGGAAATTCGTCATTTTCGATGATATAACCACGAATCTTTGTATTAAGGCACCTGATAATAAATAAATATTCGTTCTAGCGTTTTGGTAGTTTCACTTACATGGGGATGAAATTCAACCCCTAAAATACTAAAAAGCATACAGCCGAAACCACTGGGCCTAGAAACGTATTTTTTTTACACCATCATATTTCTTGGGGTGCACGAGCACTAGCACAGGATTTTTGGAAATTCATCCTCTTAAAGGGGTGAAAAGCCTTTCACGTCTAAACCACTTAACCGATTTTAATTAAATTTGGTACAGAGATGGACTAAAGCTTGAGAAAAGACATAGGCTGCTTTTTATCGAGAAAAATTAGTAAAAGGAGTTGAAATAAGGGATGATATTTTGTATGGAAATTTGTCATTTTCGATGATAGAACCGTGAATCTTTGTATTAAGGCACCTGATAATAAATAAATAAATATTCGTTCTAGCATTTTGGTAGTTTCACTTACATGGAGATGAAATTCAACGCCTAAAATACCAATAAGCATACAGCCGAAACCACTGGGCCTAGAAACGTATTTTTTTACACCATCGTATTTCTTGGGGTGCACGAGCACTAGCAAAGGATTTTTGGAAAATCACCCCCTTAAGGGGGTGAAAAGCATATAGCCTTTCACGTCTAAACCACTGAACCGATTTTGATGAAATTTGGTACAGAGATGGACTACAACTTGAAAAAGGACATAGGCTACTTTTTATCGCAAAAGAAAATGGGTATAAGGGGTTGAAATAGGGACACGTATTTTTTTTTACATCGTCTTATTTGTTAGGGTACAGGAGCACTAGCAAAGTATTTTTTGGAAAATTACCCTCTTAAGGAGGTGAAAAGCGTATAGACGAAACTATTGGGGCTAGGAACATAAAACTTTCTATGCAATTCTCTTTTTTTGTTGTAAGTGAGCTCTAAGAAATTATTTTATTAAAAACAACTCCTAAAGGGGTGCAAAATATATAGCCGAAATCATTAGGCCTGGAAACATGAAATTTTGTATAAAGTTGCCTTTCTTGGGGAAAGTGCTCACTAAAAAAGAGCTTTTTTTGCAATTTTAGCGCTAAGGGGGTGAAAAGCGTTTAACCGAAATCACTGAGCCTAGGAAGGATCATTTTAGTACACGGTCGGCTTTCTTGGATTACCCCAAGATTTTCTTAGTGCTCACTTACCAAGCACTATGAAAAAAATTTTGACAAGAATAAGCGAATTCTCACAAAGAATTTTTGGAAATGCAACCCACTTCTAAGAGGGTGAAAGTGTATAGCCAAAGATATCGGGCCTAAGAATGTAAAATTTTGTATAGGTACCGATCGGTTATTTGGGGTAAGCACGCACTAAGAAACAATTTTGGGCTGCCCCAAAAGGTTAAAACGCATATAGTCGAAGACACCCACCCAATGATATATCATCATTATCTTGCTCTTATCCTAATTACTTTGGATCGACGCTATATGTAGGTACTCTTCTGCCATCATAGATATATTGCAAAGGTTCTAGCAACATTTTATGACCGGCTGCCTGGCGGACGACATTGTTGGTCAGACGGCATCACCAATTGGTCCAGGTCGATGTAAATCTTTGTCTTATTTTGCGACACCCACGAACAATGAAAGCGTGGTAATATTTCTAGCAGCTACCAGACAGTAAGTTACAATCAAGATATCATTCCAATTTTCTATCTCTACAAATAAATAAATTTGAAGTGTCTGTTTGTCTGTCAAAATAATAGGTTTTATTTATACTCACACAATACGGGCCAAATTTTTTGTCTGTCTGTCTATTCGTTACAGGTAATCTTCAAAACAGCTAGACCGATATTGATTATATTTTACCATCAGGTCTACCAGGCGTACATAATCAATAACTTAGACTATATTTTATCCCAGGCTATATTTTATCCCGGTGTGGCTGGAGCAACCTTGAGAATTAAGTCGATTTTAAAATTATTTCACTAATGGAAAGCTATTTTTAAGCGAGTAACATATTTAAGCTATTTTTATCCCGATATTCCTACGGGACCGGGTACAATGCTGGTGAAATCACGGGAATTTAATAGTTTTAAAAATTAATTCACGAATGAAAAGCTATATTATCAGCGAATAACATATAAAGGCTATTTTCATCCCGGTATTTGCCCGTGAACGAGAACTAAATCGGGGGATGTCGACCAATTTTTAAAATTCTTTCACCAATGGAAACCACCTAGGTATGTTATCAGCGAGTAACATAGGCAATTTTTATCTCTGATATTTCTGGGATTTCATTTTTTTTTTTTTCACCCATGTAACTTTATAATATCAGCGAGTAACATAGGTCTTTTTTATCTCGGCATTGGCATGGGAATGAGGTCTACTACGTGAATGAAACTGCGGGTGTTTGATTGATATAATTTTTTTTCACCAATGGAAAAGTACGTTATCAGAGACTAAGGTAAGACATTTTTATCGTCGTATTTGCACGGGAATCTGAACCACAAGGTTGGAAGTAATATTCAAATGTGAAAGTTTTTGAAGATATTTGTATGTTTGTTACTCAATCAGGCGTAAACTGTTGAGCAGATTTGGATGAAAATTGAAACGTAGATAGAGTATTTCTTAAATTAAGAAATGTAATACTTTTTATGCCGATAATATTCTTTGCGATAATAGTTCAATATGCAATTAAAATTTTTACGCGGGCGAAACCGCGGGCAAAAGCTAGTTCTTTATATAGGTGGTAGAACCTTAGGATTCTGAAATTTTTATATTAAAGATAATAGGAATATCTTTAGATTGTTTAATCTCTCTTTTACTCCGTAGAAGAGATGTTGCTTATTTATATCTACACCAACAAACTAGCGAGGCTCGGCAAGGTCGCTAATTATGTATAAAAAGACAGACGACTTTTATTACTTTATATCCATTTTTATTACCCTTGTCACCAAATTTTAGATAAAACCAAAGACTGTCTTTGTAATAGGTAATATCTTAGATTAATTAATTCTATATGTCACTTATCATACCTATAGCACTGAAGTTTAAATTCCCTTTCATGTCTTTTAAAATTTAGATATCATTTTTAAAAAGGGATTTATACTTTTTTAAAGAAAAATTGTATAATAAATGGCCCAATATGGAGGAGAACTGCTATACCAATTTATTAACATATACCATACCAATTTAAATACACATTTCTCAGTGTGGCCGCGTTCTAATCCGGTGGTAGTATATTAGATTTGTTTGGTTAAAATTTATAAATTGTCATAATAATTACTACAAATTTAATGTTTAATAATTACTGACCGTAAACAATATAATTTTTTCATATAGAATCGTTTTCTTTTTGTACTGGCAATAAATTTGTATCAAAATATGGGTCAAAATTTAATAACTAAATTCTGTAGCGGGTACTAATTATAAATATCTATAATATATATAGTACACCTGTGACCTTCAACGCTGTAAAGTGTTCAAAACGTCGATCAATCAAAAGTCAAACACAAACGCGGTAAAATCCGTAAAGTAGTTTTATTTAAGAGTGGTAGGACCACACTGTCGACAGTAATGTGTCTACAGTCGCGGGCCGGTCCGTCCGGGGTAGTACCACACTCCCGCAGAAAATCGACGTATGAGTAGTAGCAATGTTTGTGTGTGGAGGGTTTTGGTGGTGCCCTTGGTATCACCAAGCCTTAATGCACGCATTCACACTCCCTTCACTTTCTTCGCGGTAGGCAGCGACCCTGTAAAGGTCCATGAGCGGCAGCAACACTTACCACCAGGTGTACTGTTTGCTCGTTTGCCACCGTTTGGAATAAAAAAAAAAAAAACAAAAAAATTACAATATGTAAAACTTGCGTAAATACCAATCATTATATTAACAATATGTTTGAATAACTAGATTGATAGGTTACCGTGCTCCTGCTGGCACGGATTTACATATCTTCATTAATGGTAAGTAGGTATTATAAATTCCAGCTGGAATAGACTATAAAATATTTGTTTGTTTTCTTCACATTAATACAAAGTTCGATCTCAATATTATTGTTTTATAATATAAATGAAATGTTGTAATTTGAGAACATTTTACAAAAATTCTAAAATAATATCCGTTAATTCAATAACATCGTATACGAATTTGTTAGGGCTAAGATATACTACACCTAATAATAGGGTTGACTATAAAATGTGTATATTATCACAAGTCATTCCCCATTTGTTACGCTTACCCTGATATATAAACTACATTACTGTAAAATTTCATTTAAATCTAGCAATTCTACCGTGAAATAGAATGAACATGAATAGAACATAAGTTTTCACATTTATAATATTAGTATCATAAGAACAATACTGTACTACAGTAATATCAAACGAAATGTACTGATACTATTGATATTCTAGACTGAAAAGTGAACACATAATATATGTATAAACTAACGAGTCGAACATTAAAAAAGTTCAATGATTGATTTTTTTTTACTTTTAGAAATAATGTGTATATTTAATCAGTACTAAAAAGGCGAAGGCAAATATCCTGCGGCTCTCACGATAAAGCGGAGTCGGCTCTCACCCTAAGAATTGGCACCTTGTGTAATTTTACCTAGGATACGGCACAACACACGTTCTTGGTCTTTACAGCCTGTACCGTAAACTCTGCAATCACTGCTATCAAACTGTCGCTGCTGGCCTCAATCAAGATGATAGTCAATAACGACACGTTCATGTTTAATCTCAGAAAATTATTTCTACGTGGGCACGAGCAAATCTAAAGCCGTCTGTTAGAAACAGTTTCAAACTCGGTGGCATATTAAGAATTGAATTGCTAGTTTATAATAAATATTTTTTAAATGATCTAGTATTCGAACCGGGAGCTCATAATCGGATAATTCATACGCAATTAGATCAAATTGTTATTAATATTATATTGTCGTAGAGTGCACTTGCAAGATTTGCCTCCAGTAATATTTGCTTCGCAGGCAACGACAAATTAATTGAACGATAATGACAAGCCGCCACTACTTGATGCCGGCATGATTTGTTACTTGACTTCTTTCACTCAGTTATTACCAATCCATTGGTAACAGTAACAACTAGTTGTTCAGAGTGAGCAATTTCCTTTTTAATGTGTGGTTTAGATCTCGCTTCACTTTATTTTATTTGCTTCATATTTTTACTAAGCATATTATTACGCAAAGAGACATTATCCAAAAGTCTGTTATGTTTGCAGCTATATTAACATATTGCAATATACAGGGTGGCGCAATAGAACGTGCATTTTTAAAATAATTATTAAAAAATAAATACAAAAGGTATAGTTAAAATAAAACTAAGCAATTATTAAGTGATAACTGAAGTTTATTTTTTAAAAATAACATCATCTAAATGATGACCCTCTCTACGTTGGCACTCCTCTAACCGCAAACGGAAATTACCGAAAACTTTCTTAAGTAGTGCTGGTGTGATTGCTGCCATTTCACCACGAATATTCTCCTTGAGCTGACTGATGTTTCTCGGATTATTGGTGTAGACTTTGTGTTTGAGGTATCCCCACAAAAAAAAGTCAGGAGGCGTCAAGTCTGGACTGCGCGGAGGCCATGGGATATCACCTCTTTTCGAAATCAGTTTGCCAGGGAACATCTGCTTCACAACCGCCATGGAGTCATTTGATGTGTGACTGGTAGCTCCGTCTTGTTGGAACCAAGTCCTAGAGTTCTTTATTCTTGAATTTTCAAGTTCTGGGGCCAAAAAACCTTCCAACATCGCAACATAGCGTTCGGTATTAACAGTGATGTTTTGCCCCCGTGCGTTTTCAAAAAAATAAGGACCAATTATTCCTTTGGCAGATATTGCGGCCCAAACTGTCACTTTAGGGCTATGTAACGGTTTTTGATGTTTGAGTCTGGGATTTTCACTATTCCAATAACGACAATTTTGGCGGTTTACGAACCCATTCATATGAAAATGTGCCTCATCAGAGAAAAGGATGTTTTCAAAATTTGAAAACCGATTGAGCATTTCATTAGCAAATGTGAGCCGTTCTATGAAGTCAGAGTCTTTCAATTCTTGAGTTAATTGCAGCTTGTATGGATGCAATTTAAGATCCAAGTTTAAAATTCGTTGCAAACTTCGTCGCGATATGTTTAGGACAGACGATCTCTTGCGAGTAGACATTTGTGGATCTTCTCGTACCGACTGCTTAACACTCTCAATATTGTCTTCGGTCCTAGATGTGCGTGGACGACCTTTTGCGTGTGGTTTAAACGTCGATCCAGTCTCTTCAAAACGCTTTATCCAGATTTTAATTAAATTAGCACTCGGAGCCTCCCTAATTTGCCGTACACCATACTCAGAACAAAATAGTCGCCTGACAACTACGTACGAACGAGAGTTTTCGTAAAATGCGCGCACGCAAAATGCGCGACGCTTCCCGTCGAAGTGACTCATAGTGACTAAAACTTTATGAACCGCGCTACCCAACGATATCGGTCTCCCCCCGCCCACGCCCCTTCTACCCCGCAAAAAAAGATGATGCAATATGCACGTTCTATTGCGCCACCCTGTATAATGATTTATTATGCTTACGCGAATATTACACATACACATTATAAACTAAACTATTGTTATGGATTTTATAGCGTATAAATGTCATTGATTTGTGATTTGATTGGCCGGCATTTCGAACACTTAGTGTTAATGGTCAGGGGCGGACTACAAGTTATTACAATGTACATCTCTAGAATATGCATTCATATCACAGCTATTCAATTGAGTAATATAAGATACCAATGAAAATCTGTCGAAAATAATAGACTATTGTGTCTGGGCATTGTCTTAATACTGTCGTAGACCACATATAATAATTTTAACTACACTCACAATTTAACCAGTATTTGCTATTATTTTGTTTTGTAATTTACCTATTATTATATAGTATTTCACTATTAATAATATAATCTATTATCTACATGAACTAATAAATATTTTCAAGAACGGTCTGTTTTACCTTCATACTTATATTATTTGTTTGGTTTTACTTATTTGCCGTTAAAGGATCTATTTTAAATATTAAAATCATTAATCTGCTTACACAATTGGTCATAATGTACTTAAAATACGTTTTATATACTTAAAATATGTGTATATAGCTACATATTACAATGAGTATTGTTGAATCTAACAATATTTACAAAAACTCGTTTCTAGTTGTGTACTTAAGTATAAGGTGTTTGACTATACGTATATACATATATTAAATGAATGACAACAGAACACGTTCATACGTACCGCTTAGAGTATAAACGATTATTATAAATTTTAAAATGATGATTCATTCTGTTTTAAAATTTGCCTATTTTACGATTAGCATCAATATATTAAAGCATTAATTATAGAAATAAGGGATATCTTAATTCTCAATAAATATCTAAAACGCTATTACATTATGAAAACAAAAAATTATTATATTACAGCGCAACCAACAAATCTGACGGGAACTCGTAAATATTTGTTATATCAAGTAATTCGTTAAACTGAGGTTTGTTATATTGAGGTAAGTTTGGTCTAAAATTTGTTATAAAGAAGAGGTAAAGAAATAGTTTTAATCACCTCAACATTTTTGCATTCAGCAACTAGAATTTTCAACAATAGTGACGAGCGGAACTGTTTACATTATTTTCTATCAAACGTCTTCAATTGTTTTACCCAAAAAACGTGTCGAAACCTGTCGCGACTGAATCACATACTATGGGATTAAGGGCTGCTTTTTTTTATTAAGGGTTGTTTTTTTTTTATGGGTGGGCTATGGTAAGCGCGCACGCAGTCCATTCCATCCGGGGCGATGAAAGGACGGCGCGCGGGCCCGTAACCCACCCGGTACCCACGTCATCTTTGTCGTTGGGCCGACCACCGGAGCAGGGTGACTTGTCGTCAGTGGTTGGCCCGATGGTATACCCTTTCGGGTACCCTCACCCCTCGACGTCCCTGTCCCGGGACGTGGGTCGCCGAAGCGAAAAAAAATGGGATTAAGGGTCATATAGAGGTATTTACACTTTATTGATAGTTGAAAAGTCGTTATAAAGAGTTTGTTCGTAAAAAAAATTCGTAATGTATAGATATTAATTACACTGACTCTTGTGGCAAATTCAAGGGGATTATGAAAAATTTGTCAAATCGAGGAAGTCCTTAAATTGAGGTTCGTTATATTAAGGTTGCACTGTAGTTTCCCTTTATTATCTTCATCACAACCTATATACGTTGTTTCTTTTCTTTCTTCCAAAAATTATGAAAAACTAACGTTAATGGAATATACATTTGTAGAAGCAACCCCCTATAGATCTTGTGAAAGACATTGATTGCATCAACGAAATACTTAGAAATTACGTTAACGAGTGGCATATAATTTGTCAGATCGTCAAGCCGTTAGATAAAAGTGGACTCCCGGCTCATGCATAATTGAAAGTGCCGATATAGCTGATATCTACCGGTGGTGTAAGCGAGCAAATGTCAGCGTTATAATTTTACCTGCTTTCATTCTTACTATATCTAATAAACGAATGCACTATGAGATCTGGTAAAAGACATGTTATTTCATCTTGTAATTTGAAATGAAACTATTTGGATTTGAATTTTTAACTATTTGAAGGATATTCTCCCATGATCATGAACACTAAGATATTCGGAATGTCAGAAATTTAAAAATAGAACAAATGCGATGCAATCCCTAAAAATAGTATTTCAAATATATAATACTCGCGTAACTATTATTTCGTTATTATTATCAACCTTTATCGTCCAGTAATGTTTTGTCTATCCTTTAAAATAATTGGACGCGGTCGCAGCCTTCTGCGAGACAGTGATTTCGCGGAAGGAGGCGGCGGATAGCCTGCGCAAGGAGCACAGCCTCGATGAGGCGATCCGCCGCCGGCGACTGGGGCGACGTCGGTCGATGGGAGGGTACCCCAAGTAGGGGCTAATCCATCGGGCCGACCACTGATGTCAAGTAACCCTGCTCCGGTGGTCAGCCCAACGACGAAGGCGACGTGGTTTTCGGGTGGGTTGCGGGTGTTGCGTGCTTACGCCCCTCTGTCGCCCCGGACGGAGTGGTGCGAGGAGCGCGCCGACCGCAGCCCACACCAAAAAAAAACTTTTAAATTAATTTAAAATTTCATTGATAATAATAAATTTTATTACTGATTAATGATTTGTAAAAAAAGAAGTTTGTGAACGAATAAGTAACTGAAAATATTCATTATAAAAGATATGTATTATTAAACTATATCTATAGTTATAATATTCACTCTAGAAAATAAATTAATTAATGATACTTTTTTTAGTGTCCCCATTATCACACAAGTATATATTATTATTCTTTTACGTAGGCATAGTGTCGAAAGTTCGTGCCCAACAAAATAAACTTTAAGGACTGAAAAAGAAATTATTAAGAATAGTTTTTCAGATTTAATTTTATATCACCAGGTAATAAAGTGTTAAAAATTAAACATGAAATATAAATAAATTTATTTAAGTTACTTTACCGCAACAAATTAGTTCTAAAAACTACTTTCTCTAAGTTTGTGTAAAAAGATACACTTGAGTGTAATTCAATCTAATAAATTAGTTACTGCCTATTTTAGACATGTATTTTAATTGATTCGTCGTAGTACAGTTGGTTGGGTGGTCAGTTAATTAATTACTTGTTTTATTTAAATTTGGTGTTCAAAAAATAATACTCCGAAAGGGAAAATCTTCGTATGTACATAAATAAATTTTGTATCTCAATGTTCATTAAAGTATTTTTTCCTTGTGATGACGGAGTAAGATTACAATTTGGCACTCCCTATCTTGCCTGACGTAAAAGACGACTAAGGGATATAATACGCATATAACATATAAGCAAGAGAAGGAACATTCGAAATAAAAACATAATAAAAATAAAACCTTATATCAACCTGTCTGACTAGCATGGCGTAGTAAGGTCCTCCATAATAGTGGGGAAATTAACCCAATGTACCTCGCTGGTCAGGCGGGTTGGCATATGGTTTTATATAGGGTTTTCCTTATCTTGCGTATATGTTATCTGCATATTGTAAACCGAATAAAATGGGGGTTATGAATTGTAATCTTATTCCGTAGCCACAAGGAAGGCATAATACACTTTTATCCGTATGGTGACGGATTAAGAACGCAATTCACCATTGCCTATCTTGCCCGTGGATGTCGTAAAAGATGTCTAAGGGATATATTATGCATATGACATCTATGAAAGAGAACAAAACCCCATGCCAACACGTCTGACCAGTAAATTTCCCTCCCATCACGGGGGAGATTCAAACCCAATAATGGTTTATATGTGGGCTGAGATGATGACACTTTTTATGAACACTACAGTACACTTTAAACACACTATATTATACTTTAATAAGTAAATGTTGTTAAAGGGCGCAAGCGTGAAACGTGAGTGTCCAATCACAGTGGCTAATTGGTAAATTACTATGAAGCGACGCCAGCGAGCTAGTACTCGAACCTTCACCCGAACACCTAAGGCATTATAACGGCAAATAACAGAATATTATTTAATACGTGTTATAGGATATGCATGAATTAAATTATTAAGTATTAATTATAAAACTACTTTTAGCTATAATTTTATTGACCACTGACGACAAGTCACCCTGCTCAGGTGGTCGGCCCAATGGCGAAGGCAACGTGTCACGGGTGGGTTACGGGTGTGCGTGCTTGCGCCCCTCTGTCGCCCCTGACGGAGTCGGGCGAGGAGTGCGCCGACCGTAACTCGACCGTAGCTCAAAAAAAAAGAGGAATTTTTTTTCGCCAGAATTGCTATGCTTACCTGCTATCATGACCACCTCTGTCACCACCTGTTAAGTTTCTTTTGGCAGTCGTGGAAACAGACTAAAAGATCATCAATAGATAGCAGGACCCTCCCAGGTAACTAAAGACACCAATAGCAATCACTAGATCGTATGCTAATCTCGGCAATTATGGCATTATTTAGGCTTACAGCGGACAATGGACATCCACAGGCAAGATAGGGAGTGGTAAATTGTATTCTTACTCTGTCACCACACGGAAAAATGTGATACTCCCTCTTAACCGGTTTTGACGATTCCCACGGGACAGGCAATTGGAGTGGCATGTTGTATTCTTAATCTAGTGCCACACATGCACAATAGATTTGTGTTAGCTTTCATTTAACGAACTCTCACATTATAATAGATAATATCCATAATATAATTTGAACTCAATTTAGAAAAAAATATTCAAGTGACCGAAAATAATACTATCTTTATATATGTATTTCTTGTGTACGTGTGTGTCACTGAACTCCTCCTAAACGTCTGGACCGATGTTGATGAAATTTTTTGTGTATGTTCAAGGGGATTCGAGAATAGCCTAGATTTAGGCACAATTGGACCCGGTGGCGTTATTTTATTTGAACAGAACGTCTGTTGGGTCAGCTAGTTGTTTTATATTATACTAGCTAACCCAACAGACGTTGTTCTGTTCAAATAGAATAAAATGAATTCTCCTTTAAATTGATAGCAGCGCTACCTACCGGTTTCAAATGTGTATCTAAAACATTCGCGAATCTCCTTAAACACACACAAGAAAACTCATCATCATTAGTCCAGCCGTTTAGAAGGAGTTCAGTGAGATACACACGTACACAAGAAATATATACATAAAGATAAAAGTATGTGAATAAACAATTGATACTGTGTAATAGTGTATTATACAGTATCAATTGTGTCCCTATGGTGGCGATGTAAGAATACAATTCACCACTACCTCTCTTGCCCGTGGATGTCGTAAAAGACGGCTAAGGGATATAATATGCACTTAATATCTGTGCAACAGAAGGAAAACTCGAAATTAAACTCTATACCAACATCTGTCTGACCAGCGTGATATAGTAGGTTAACAGTGCCTGAGCCCAACAGTGAGAAGTATGTGGGCTGTGATGATGATGATGTAAATAAACAATAGATACTGTGTAACAATATGTGCAAGTATCAAATAGTACGACGGTGGAAAACTTAATTACAACAACGATAAAAATACTTTTTTGAAAGACTTTTCGAATATTTACTAACCTTGAATACTAAAAATTATATGAAACGTTTCCGACGTTTCAAATAAATATAATTAAAAAATAAAATTAAATCGTCAAGAAATTCACAACAATAGTTTTATTCCTAAATTATGTATAACTCGCATAAGTATCACAATTTCTGGATGACCAGTTAGATCCCTTTTTCTTGTTAAATTATAAAAAAATATACATTTTTTTTTTAAATATGGAAAACTGCAAAAATAATAAAAAAGGGAGTACCATGAATCGGCCTGAAGCTTTCTCTATTAAAGACTGCTCGATTTTCCATCTGAGCAATTTTTATTCTTGTTAACTTAAATTTACCTTCTATTCTAAGTAATTATTTATATTTCATTGCCTGAAAATACTCATAAAATTAAGATTTGCCAGTAGGTGACAAATATATCTAAAAATATTATATATTAAGTATAGAAAACATCTCTAGAATATTTTCAAATAAAATAAATTAACTGCTAATACAGACGCTATCTTTGGTTTTCACCCAGCCGTTTTAATTATTTTGTTTAACCCCATTATGTTTCATTTGTTTTCATTCGTAAATTATTCATTTATATGTAAAAAGCTCCAGCTGAATTTTATACATTTATAGAGTACCTACATAATTTATATGTTCCTTCTACTTTTTCATTATCATCTACATATTTTATATAGTAACTTTCACAAAGCGGCTTTATAATGTATAATATTGGAGCCTATGAAGAATAATAACTGCCACGATGGATTTAATATCGTACATTAGCCCACGTATTATCGTGCGAATTGAACGTTATTATAACTGAAACGAGATAATTTTATAGTATTATAGAAATGAAAATGTATTTTATTTTGCCTAATATTCCGTAAGCTTTTTTTAATGTCTATTATTATATTCACATTTCAAATAGGTAAAGGAGAGGTTTCTTGAAAATATTTTAAGATATACTTAAGCTGATTTTTTTATGCATTTTTGCTACCTATTAATTGAATCTCCGTTCATTAGCAAGTCTTATAATCTTTTACTGTGAATTAATGAGCTAACATTAAAATTCAATAATTGCTAGTCCGAGTATAGTTTATGTTAATTAAAATAATAGCTATATTACTTATCTACAAACATAAGAATCATCATACTATAATAGGCGTTTTTGGACAATTGTGCTTTATTTCTGTCAAAGAACTCGATTTGGAATTGAATTACCGATGTTCTGTACACAATAACTAAGGATAATTTAGACTGACCAGCATACAAGAGTATCTGAACTGATGTAAAAAAAAAAGTAAATAGAAGGAATACCTTAACCATGGCCGTAACAGAAGTGATTATATCTACCTATCTAAAATTGATATAATATTAAACCTAAAAGTTAACACCCAAATCTAAATGAAAAGTATACAACATGCGATATATTTCGTTCATGATCTATTCTGGTGAAATAAAAAATAAACATTGCCACACCTTTCGATAATGACTATGAATTAAAGATCGACTTATAAATCTAAATAAAAATGTATCTTTTATATAAAACGACTAGATAATTTGCATTTTGGATTAGAATTCTAAATAATCGCTATAAATGACAATAGAGACAGTATATATTGAAACAGAACAGGGACTTTCACAAATAGTACCCAATATGAAATACTTATTTAGCACTACTGATTTTACTATGGCTGTTATTGAACCAATCAAGCATTAGAATAAATCTGTCTAATTCGGGAGGACCTATTTTTAAGTTATTATCAGTTGACATAGGTACTTACCTATCTATAAATATAAAGTGAACCCTTTCAACAAAAGCTATCATATCCTATTTCGTAGAATGCAGTAAGTATCCTAGTTATATAAAACTATCTCTTTACAAGGACTATGGTGAAGGCTCTTGTGCGCTATTTCTAAATTATAATTATATTTATAATATACTAGCTGACCCATCAGACGTTGTTCTATTCAAATAGAATGAAAGGAATTCTCTTAGAAATTGACAGCAGCGCCACCTACCAGGTCATATTGTGAACCTAAACCATTCTCGAATCCTCTTGAATCCACATAAATAATTTCATCAACATCGGTCCAGCCGTTTAGAAGTAGTTCAGTGACATACACCCGTACACAAGAAATTTATTTATAAGACTAGCTGACCCAACAGACGTTGTCCTGTTCAAATCTGTAAAAAAAAGGAAATAGAATTCTCCTTGAAATCGATCGCAGCGCCATCTACCGGTTCCAATTATTAATTTAAACAGCATGGTTTGGATGTTTTGAATGGCTATACCGATGTATATGAGAAGTCATATCGGAATGACCACAAAAAATCATCAAAATTGGTCCAGCCGTTTAGAAGGAGTTCAATTACAAACACAGGAACAGAAGATTTATATGTATATAAAGATAGAAAAGTTTATATAGTCGAAAAATAGGTTACGTTAGAAAAGTGTAACTATATAAACGTTAAGTTTTCTTAAATTTTTGAATTTTCTGTGCAACTTTCTTAATTTTTTTCCGTAAAAGTCATTTTCAAAGTATTAGAAAACTTAAAAAAAAAAGATGGACGAAATCGGTAAAGTCGTTCTCAAGTCATGTTATTGTCCTGCCCGAACAGCGCCACCTACCGGGTCCAATTGTGAATCTAAACCATCCTCGAATCTCCTTGAATACACACAAAAAATTTCGCCTACATCGGTCCAGCCGTTTAGGAGGACTTCAGTGACATACACACGTACGCTAGAAATTTATATATAAGACTAGCTGACCCAACAGACGTTGTTCTGTTCAAATAACACAGCAACGCCATCTACCGGGTCCAATTGTGAATCTAAACCATTCTCGAGTTCCCTTGAATACACACAAAAAACTTCATCAACATTCAGCCAGCTGTTTAGTAGGAGTTCAGTGACATACATACACAAGAAATTTATATATAAAGATAAGGGAAATTATCTTAAAATTTTGTTCCGAAAATAACATTGTGATTTTGCGCGTACCTAACTCTTTTCTATTTATTGAAGTGCCGCCCATGTATCTTTATTTTTAACCACGTACCAAAATGTCCTCATCTTTTATTTGTTTGGCTTGGAGATGATGATATATTACTTACTTGTTACTGTTTATATTTTGTGATGCCAAAATGACGTACGCACTATGCAAATTTTGTTGCTTATCCTGCGAACATTCTGTATAAGTAACTTTTAGAGTCCACATCTCGTTGTTATTACACATATTGCTAAATTTGTTAATGCATACTGCAACTACTTCACAACTACAAGTTACAACGTTATTAAGTTTTTTTTCTTGAATAAATGGACCATTTAAAATTAAAATATGTCTTATATCGGGATCGGAGATACATTGTCGTCTTTAAACAAAAAAGAAACTCTCTAGTATCTAATAACTATAGTCTAGTTTAAGACCATGACTTAATGTTAAATCTTAAATCTCAATAGCTTTCATGAATCATGACTTTAAAAATAATTACAAATTACTGCGTAAGTGGACATTGCTGTGTGCATATATGTAATGTACTGACTATGTGATCGTGGTTTAGAGTACTAACCAAAGCTTACATTATACGTGCATACCGTAAAAGACGACGAGTTTTACATCAAATCTGGACAAATTCCATTTGATGTCCTTTCGTCAACTATTATATTCCCATGAGGGTTAACATCAAACAGATAAACAGTCATTCAAATTATTTATTATGCATAAACCCCGTGGGGGCACTTACATATTGTCATGTATTTTAGGATGGTATATCTACCTTTCTTGAAGTACTACTTTTCGACGCAATGATACCTTGAGTATTATTTATTCGCAAGCAACTGTAAATAATCGGTATTAGGAGATCAACTCTGCGGCATTGGGTATGATCCCGATAACAGATGGAATTGCACGACCAATGTCAAAATAAATTATTAAAGAGAGATTTATCACCTATCTGATATTGTATTGTTATAAATAAACCTACTAAACAGTAATTGAATTTCTATTATAAAAAAATGTAAAATAAGGATATTATATAGGTTGTAGTGACTGAGTAGTGTGTAGTGCTTAAGATCATTAATTAAATTGCTAGTATCATATGTTCGATTCCCTGGCAGGACAATATTTTGTGCTATTCAAAAATTGATGTACTGTGTCGAAGAGTAATTTGTGTCCATTAATTGTATGTTTGTAAAGTTCCAAAACTAGCCTATTTGTCGTTATAGTACTTGAAAATATCGTACAAGGTCTGATTTTTTACCGTTTTTAGTAATATACTCATATCAAAAAAAGCGACTGGAATTTTTTTTTTTCCATAGCTGTCATAAAGTCATCTACCACCCACTTACCGTTGGACGTTTAATTTGAGGACATCCTGTATATACATATGTTTTATTTTTTATAAACTACCTATATTAAGAACAATGTCACTTGGTTAAGTTACTAACTGTACATTTTGAACCAAAAAGTGAAAATCATCCTGATCCGATCAATCCGGCCGGAACCGGCCGGTTCGATGGGAATCCGGTCAGATCCCGCCGGACTGAAAATGACGTTGGATTGCAATCCCTAGTAACACTGTTACTTCTGACTCTGAAATTCAAAGTTACATTTTTAGTAGCAACAACTAACAAGGTTTGTGCCCTACTAATGTTAATAACGCAATACAAAGAAGAACATCATTATGTACTTTATCTCAATAGGCTGTCTCCGTGTTACGTGAAAATTTAAAGTTAATTTACGATTATGCTTATTATGTATATCCCTATATCTTTCTAATTTTCGTTAACAACCAAGCTTTTCCTATAATTTCGGAACATTTCTATGTATTAACCTGGCGATAAACTCGCAATAATAAAAAATATTGTAGCGGGCCATCGTAAATTGTCAATTTAATATTGACAGCTATCGTTGAGTTTATAAACTCACGAAGAGTTATTATTATATCCCCAGATTTTCTGGTTGATATGTACGAAATAAATTTATATTTTTAATTAATATTATTAATATAACTACGTCTTCCATCCAATTGCAGCAGGCTGTCGCTAGATCCTTCATTAAATCCCTTTCAAGATGCAGATAAATCCATTAAACTTAAAAAAAAATATTTAACATACAAAAAATATTCACGTATATGGAATTTCTAATAGAACTTGTTTTTCTAAGATATAGAGAGCACTCCGAAATAATACTCATACAATAATATTGTATATAAAATAATAATATTGTATTTGTAAGTAAATCTAAGTATAATATCCATAAAATGTACAATAATTAATCATCCCGCTCGGCATCCACTAAAATAATATTCACCGACAAATTGCACACACACACGTTTGATTTTGATTAATGTGATTCGTAACAGCGTATAATTGTGTGTAATACAGACACAAAGTGAATGTTTAACATGATAGTTATCTGTAATTTGACAGCTGTCAATCTTAATACAATAGTATAGCAATTCAGTTGGTCACTTGTTATCTATGTATCGAAGTATATCGATATAAATGATGTTTTATTGCTTGTATTGGCTACTTAATGTAACCGAAGTCGTATTATTGTTACTTTTTGTTAATCAACATCATTGCCGCCGTGCGTCGTTTATCAATATATTCCTGTCTCTGTCAACTGGCAACATTAACTACGGATTTCAATCAATGACAATCTCCACTATGAAGATTTGATCAATAATTGAATATCCAAGAAGGGTTAAGTGTTAAGGATTTAGGGCACCTGGCATGAGACCAGTTATAAAGTACAGCCAAAACTATAAGTAGTATATTCTCTTACTCTTTCACCCAGATGACGAGAGCCTACCAATATAGCCCCATATAAATTTGAATAACTGTAGAAGAGATTTTATGTCATTTAAGTTTTATACTTTATAATGCCACGTCCGTTCGATAGAGAAAGATATGGCATATACATTTTTGTTGTATCTCATTAGTCCTACACGTTAGAGATCAGGCTTATTAATTTCTGTTTGCCACAGTTCCAGACATTATGCTATTTAACATATCTTGGCTACATAACTTAGGGTAAGTAAAAAGTAACTATGCTTTTTGTCTAAACCATAAATAGAACCCAGGACTTCACGCTCGGCTAAAAACCTTGCATTATTTTAAATTCTAATCATTTTTTGATAACTTTATTAGATTTTTTAAAAAGTGCTAAAGATTAAAACTAAGTTTATCTACAATATTAGTATTTAATTTAATAATATCTGGTTGACCGAGCTTCGCTCGGCATATTTTTGTCGAATTTATTTAGATATATATATTAATAAAAAATTAAAAATAAATAATGAAAATTATATAAAAAAATACAAAAAGAGAATAATAATAGCACCGAGATTCGATCCGACGCTATTTGACACACAAAAACTAAAATTAAAACCGGTCAATGTCTCACCTGAGCTACCGTAACTCTTGACGTTGAGAACGAAATTGGAATTCATATTCTTTTAAAATCTAATGTCATTGTAACGTTTTGCTAAAAACACCGACAAAAGAACATTTTCTATACATAAAATCTAGCTAGATCGATTTTTTGGACCCGAATCCTCTAGTATGCCAAGTTTCATCAAAATCGTTGGTGCCGTTGCCGAGATCCTGAAAATATATATATTTACAAGAATTGCTCATTTAAAGATATAAGACTGACATTAGAACAATTTCTACGAGAACCTTCAAATCAATAAACTTGGCATAATTAATGAATAAAATGAATAGCAGAACAATGAATTCCGTTTGATGAATACAAATCACCATTTTCCTTTTTCGCAGATGTCATAAAAACAACTGCGAGATGCCTAAAACCTTATGCCTCCGAGCCGTGTGGCAATCCTTCACATTGTGGAGTAAACCATCAATACTGATAAGGAAGTACTGTCTAAACTACCCAACTATCGCATAATACGCTTTGATCTTCTATACGTCCCAAGCCCTATGATTAAAAACCTGGTGTGAATGTGCTTGCTGTACTAAAATCGAATTATGCTGTACAAGCGCCCCTTGCAACATTCTCGACAAAATATAAGATGATGATACATTATAATCCTTATCTTTTAATTAAAAATAATTATCAGTATGTATAATTTTATTAAAATCCTACCATAATGTGTTAGACGAATGAAAAATTTTACAAAATTTGTGAATTCGAGACTACAACAAGCATAAACTGTAACATTTTATTATTTGCAATATACGAAATGCATAATTTGATTAGATAAGAAATGCCAGGAATGTAGATAAAACTGCGTAGTTCTATCGTTTACCTATGTCGGCTGATATCACAGGTATGCTACAATATTTACAGTCTAATTACCGCGAGATAGACGCGTCTGAGTAATGCTTATCGTATTTTTTTTAAACGATTGTTAGATTCGATTTAAATGGATTGATCTTTACTTAATACATATTTGATTACTTCAGTTTGTTCAATGGTAATTACATCATCGCCTATAAAATCTCTATTCGCTAAGGTATTAATTAACAGCCTCATATTGCAATTTAATATGTACCAATAAGTACTGGTAGAATGAAAAATATTAACACTTCGGAGAATCTTGTATAGCATTTAAATAATGCCACGTTATAATAAAGGATTTGTATGTATTGGTTTTGTCATAGAAAACATTCTATGCCATCTTATTGCTTTGTGTAGTTTAGATTTAAAACTATGTTGCTAATCTATGCTATTTATCGATAAACATTATCAGACTGTAAACGGCTGTATGGCGTATAAGTAGCATGTTCCATAAGTGTCTCCATAAAGCCCAGTATAGAGTGGTCAGTGGTTTTAAAATGTTCTGTGACCAAAGTAAATAATTCATAGTTCTATTGTTTATTTGGAGGCACTAACTTCGGCACTAACCATCCAATTTCAACTAACACTGATCTTGTACTCGTTGCACCCTTCATATGGAAAATCTTTACAAAACATAACACTACATATGCTCGGTGCAGTAACAATTAATATCTAATTGAGCAAACGATACAGGTTTGCCAAATTAAAGTATTGCAAATCTATTTTAATATGGGAGTACTTGATGCGCATCCGTCTTTGAGCGGACCCCGGCAATTGGATCTTTAACTTTAATATAATTCATTTTAGAAAAATTCAGCATAGCCTATCTTCTAGATTAATATACAGAAATAGGTTTATTTTGGACAGATGATACAAATACATTTGTAAGCTAACCGTTAATAAAGCAGACGTAGTCCACTGGTAGTAAATAGTAATTACCGCTTATAGACCTAAGAATATGAGGGCAACTAAGGCACCAGTCTCCGATGAGATCCTGAACTATGATTAGAACAGGATTATAGGCCGTCAGGATATAGACCGAAATTTATCGATAAAAGACAGTATGAGAAATAATAAGTAAAAATGAACAACGTAGTAGGTACCTACATTAATAGGGTCTATAAAGTCAGAGGCATTGTATATTAAATTTTCTTTCCATTATAAGCTTATGTTCTTAAGATGAAATTAATAAAATTGATGAATTTAATTTTTATTCCGTCACTAGATGGATATTCCTCAACAAACATAATAAATACTTGTAAAAAAAGGTACCACTAAATGAAGCAAATAATTGATTTCGTTTATTACTAACATAGTGCGTACAGTGAAGCACCTATACCCACATCTGATAATTAATTAAAACGCTAATTGGTTCAATTTGACGGATTATTGAGCTATACTTTATACAGTGACTACAGGCATGAAAATTCCGATGATGTTATATACATTGGCGCCAAGTGTTAGCGCATTGACCGAGTATAATCGTCTGAATCATACGCACATACGGTGTTACTTAACATTCCTATGGGATGCTATTCACATAATTACTCAAATAAATCATTTGATCTCTATGATCCGTTTTTTTTTTAATATGAACCCGTCATACTATTACCGTTTTCTATTTTTAAGATTGTGTTTATTGCCACAGGCACTTATTTTGCTAACTCAGATTTAAATGAAAGCTTAATACCTTCCCATACAAGTAGAGATACCTTTCTTATTAGATTATCTTATAGAATTTATCCCCTTGAAATAACCTTTTAGTAACTTACATTTTGAAGATTTATTTATATTATTTTTCCTATAGCCAATCATTAGATTTACCCAAATTCTAATAAGACATAGTGAAGGAACTTTAGTTTTAGTTTGCCTATTGTATGAAGATTAAAGAAGGAAAAGAGTCAAATTTATTTCTTAATCTTAATCAGAATGAACCGAAGGAGCTAAGTTACTTTAGCACTAATTCCATTATTGTGCATAATTAAGTTAACTTCTGGACTAGTCTATTTTTAATTGCATAGAGTTTTCAAATCTAATTTTATTTGGCACATTCGTTTTCAAATAAAACATGTTATATCTTGAAACTACATTGCAAAGGTATAATAATCTCACGATTGTGAGAGTTGAAAACTTACTGTGCTTTCCGAAGTAGGAATATTTCTCTTAACTTTAAAATATCGCAAGATTAGCCGCGTGTATTTGGATACACGCGGCTAATCTTGCGATATTTTCCTTCCCCAGATTAGAAATACAACTTTGAAAAGTAGTACGTTGAAACTTTAGTATTTATTGGCTTACTTGATAAACTAGCGATATTTTCGTGTACAATAACTGTATAGAAAGAAAAGAAAAAGTGATTTTCTGGTCATTAGATTGTACTTCGCTCCATGTATGTTAGCATGGGAAATTTTTATATTCACATACTAGTAAATATAGAGTAAAATGCGCCATTGTACCGCAGACGTTGAGATAAGCTCTATACATATTTGTATTGGTCGCGTGTAAATTTGGTTAAATTCGTTAAGCTATTTTCGACCAAGGTCTCGGAGTTCAGTGTTCGCCGTATAGGGCCAATAAGATTACAAATGACTATCTTCTACTGGTTGAGACATCGAATCATTCAACTACGCTTACATATACATACATGCATCTAAATAACCAGTCATTAATAGAATATAAACTTATAAATTAAATGTATTTTTAAACTTATATTCAGGATAGAACTTTAGATTCAAAATTTTTTGTCTATTTATATCTCGGACATGTATTACAACAGAAAACCATAGATGGGCTATAAAGGTAAAATTTTGAATTTTCTTCTTGGTAATAGCTATTTCTGAAACCTGGAAAAATATTGCCAAACACTATTTCATGACGAACACTCCCGTAATTTCAAGATGTCCCAACCTACTAGCGACAACCTTGAGCCAGATATACTCAAAGACGAAGTCAGAGCTGCAATAAAACATCTCAAAAATGGAAAATCAACGGGATGTGACTCTATTCCTATAGAAGTAATAAAAGCCTCTGGAGAATGTGGTGTCAAAATTCTTCACATCCTATGTAACCAAATATGGCTAACTGGGAAATGGCCAGATGATTGGACACACACTATATTTGTTCCTCTTCATAAAAAAGGCTCCACAAAAATCTGTAGCAACTACCGCCTGATTGCTCTAATTACACACGCAAGCAAAATCTTATTGCATGTGCTCAATGAACGTTTGAAAGCTTTTCTTTCTAAAGAGATTTCTCCTGAGCAGGCGGGATTTGTCAAAGGTAAGGGTACACGCGAGCAAATCCTAATCGTTCGCCAGATTATTGAAAAAGCTCGATAATTCAATAAACCGTGCTATATCTGTTTCGCTGGAAAACTTTGCTGGAAATGGGTGCATCTAGCCATCTTGTGCATCTATTAAGAAGTCTATATGAAGATGGAACAGCTTCAGTTAGAACAGATGAGGTGTTGTCTAGTCGCTTCCACCCGAGTGCTGGGGTCCGCCAAGGATGTATATATCGCCACTCTTTTTTAACATCTACACTGAGCTTGTTATGAGAATATCTTTGGAGGATTGGACGGATGGAATAGCTGTTGGAGGGATGAAAATCTCCAATCTACGTTACGCAGATGATACAATCTTGTTTGCTACTAGTATTCGCAATATGCAAGAACTACTCTCCAAAATGGAAAGCGTAAGCCTAGAGTTTGGGTTGAAAATTAATCGTTCGAAAACCAAAATGATGATTATAGACCGAGCTAATAATAATTCGCCAGAAGTCACACATATCGCAAACTGTGAAGTAGTCCAATCATATATTTATTTGGGAACATTAATTAACAATAACGGAGGCTGCGTGGATGAAATTAAGAGACGTATGGCGATAACTAGATCTGCAATGGACAAACTAAAAAGGATATGGAGAAACCGTAACGTAACTAAAAGCACTAAAATCAGGCTAGTTTATGCACTCATATTTCCCATATTCTTGTATGCAGCAGAGACTTGGACTCTTAGAGAAAATGAGAGGAAAAATGTGGACGCTCTGGAAATGTGGTGCTGGAGGAAAATGCTTGGCATTTCATGGACGGCGTTCAGGACAAATATTTCCATCCTAAGAGAAATCGGCATCAAGCGGCGTTTGTCCTCCATTGTCCGGCAACGTATGCTCGGTTTCTTTGGTCACGTGTCCCGGCGCGACGAAACGTGTATTGAGCATCTGGTGGTACAGGGAAGGGTCGAGGGAACTAGACCACGCGTGGCAGGTCGCCAATGCGGTGGACGGACCAAGTGAAGTCGGCCATTGGCAACCCTCTATATCATTGCTCCAAACTAGCATCAACTAGAGAGGAATGGAGACGCATAATGAAACGGGTCACTTCACAACCCCATTAATAACGACCACGACCGCTCTGCCAAGAGTGCCACGACTAAGAAGAAGAAGAATAGTTATTCTCTGCTTTTAAAAAATGGTAGCGATGCTTGGTAGTAAGATGTTTGTTTAATATATGTTTAGGATAAGTGTTTTTTACGGCCCATAGATTATCAAAAAGTTTTTTTAATACGCTACATATACTATAATATATAAATTACGTGTCACATTGTTTGTCCGCGATGGACTCCTAAACTACTTAGCCGATTTTAATCAAATTTGCACACCGTGTGCAGTTTTATCCAACTTGAAAGATAGGATAGCTTACATCTTAATTTATAGTCGCTGTATTATTTTATTGCAAATTGTTGTCTATTATTTGACATTCACAATTATCTGTTAACTCCAAACGATTATAACAGATGGCGATATCTGTTGCCTGGATTGAGTAATTAATTAATAGATGGCGCTGCTATATCAAACCTATAAACGGGTCATATACGATTTTAACTTGCTTTTTTACATAGATGCCATTTGTAAAAAAATATGACGACCTCCATGACAGATGTTCTCCTACAGTTCCACTTAAATAGTTTAATAAAATGTAAAATAACGAAAACATTAGCCACAGCAACGCTTGGCCGGGTCTGCTAGTATACTATAATTCTGTGATTTGTTTTTTAAATATAAAATTAGTGACCGTAGATATGAATAAAATCCAATGAAGTTTCATATTATTGTTATTATTTGATTCATATACTTGCTACCTACTGCTGGGCTCGAGCCTCTTTAGAAGTGGGAGGAAAGTTCACCTTCCGAAATTACATTGTTCAGGCTAGTTGGTATACGGATTTTATTTTAATTTTTTCTTTTGTTGTAGTAATACTATCTGCTTGCGTCCCTTTGCCGTCTTTTGACCATCCACGGCAAAGGAATGGGTGATACTGTACTGTTTTCTTATTCCGTCACCATATGGTGCTATATGGCAGCATAATTTTTGGTTATTTTTATTGTATGGTTAAGAGAAAATTTAATTGAAACTGCTGAATTATAATGTGTAAATATGCTTTATTAATATCCCCACAAAAATATTGATATTTTTTTTTACAAATATGTAAGGCTTGTCTAGACAAACTTGATAAAGAGGTAATGTTTGTACGTAGGGCTAAGCTCTGGAATGACTGATCCGTTTTTAAATATTCTACTGATAAGAAATTAGATTATCTTTAAAAATATAGGCCACCTTTTATAGTATGAAAATATATCATTGTCATGGGAGCACGTGCAGAGTAATTCTGAGGCAGCAATAAAATTAGTTGAAAATATTAGAACTGTCCAGAAAAACATATAAGACCAACTATGATCGCCAACCCGTCTACCTAGTGTGACGATTATAGCTTTATTCCTATTTGGGGGTACCTATGTACTGTGACAGTGCATGTCAGCAGTATAGGCTGACGATTTTTACGTTAAAATAAGCTCACACCAAATAATTCTTAATGCATTTCATCACATCATCGTTAACAGCTCGTATACGTCCCACTGCTGGGCTCGAGCCTCCTCCAAAATGGGAGGGGAACCACGCTGGTCAGAAGGGTTGGTATAGGATTTTATTTCAAATTTTTCGTCTCTTGCATAGATTTTAACTGTATATTGATACAGGTAAAAACCTATGGGTGTCGTAAAAGACGACTAAGGGGGTGATGAATTGTGTTCTTACTCCGCCATAATTTTTTATTTTCTTTTTTGGGTGGGCTATGGTGAGCGCACGCGCGGTCCTGTCCGTCCGGGGCGACGAAAGGACGGCGCGCGGGCCCATAACCCACCCGTACCCACGTCACCTCGTTGTTTGTTGGGCCGACCACCGGAGCAGATGTGACTTGTCATCAGTGGTCGGCCCGACGGAATACCCTTTCGGGTAACCTCACGTCTCGACGTACTGGGACGTCAGTCGCCATCGCGCGGTCAGCCTCTCTGCGGGTGACGGACAATCCCCCGGTCCGATCACCCGCGGCCTCGGCTAGGGTTACTCCGCCATCATACGGACAATTGTTAAATTAATGCATTTATGAAAGTACGTAACTTTTATAGTGTATTAACCATCTCCTTATTCTCTCAGTGACAGACAGAAGCTTCATTTACAATAAGAGGTAAATTTACTTCTATACATGCTTTTCAAATGAGTTAGCCACACGCTTTATTTCAGGTTTCTTATCTTGAGTCATGTTGTCTGCATTGTTGCTTGTATTATTAATCCATCACCACACCGTGAACTCACTATCAATCGCAATCACTGATGACTTAGCTCTTTAACGTTATCAATACGCATATCATGTATAATCAGCTGTAAAACCCTTATCAATTAAATATCATACGATTTTATAAAGCTGAGAAGTATTTTTGGTTATTTAAAGTCGTTAATCTGATATAGTTCTTTTCGCTTTAGATAGTCACTTCATTAAGAAAATTATCATTCATTAAATACAATATTACAATTAATATGAATGGTCTTGTAACCGTAGTTCTAAATATAAGAAATAATGAAAGTTTCTTATTAAAATGATTTTGAATATTAACGAAAAATATTCACAATTGCTAGCGTAAATGACATTGGCTAGATCTTTGAAAATGCTTAGTCTAACTTCTAAGAATTTTACTTATTGTGAGCATATTATAATTAACCATCTAACAAGCTAGTTATCTAAGTTATTATGTGAAAAGATTTGTTGACCAGTACTGTATTGTACAGCGCGTAATACACTGTAATATAATATGTCACCGCCCCCTTATTTTTCTGATATTCGATTTTCCACTGTCATCGTTGGACATAGGGCTCCCCCACTAATGAGGGTATACTACCGTAATGGCCTCGCTTTATCGACTTGTTGGCGATTCCAGTGAAATGTCAAACTTTTTACAAGAGACAGCTGCTGTTTACTGCCTTAGCCTTTTTTTACGACTGCCACGGCCAAGTAAGCTAAGATGACAATTGTGTTATAACAACTACGCCAACAGTATTCTCCTAAGAAACGTCATAAACTTTAATTGTCGCCGCCCATCCATCTGTCAAGCATAGTGGCATAACCCTTGGAAAATCCATGTCCAACATTAAATGTTGATACAAGGCCAAATAGATCTTAAAAAATCTTTCATAATAAAGTACGATGGTATTATATGCATGTACACTATTCACATTATTTTTGCTGATGTTACAAAAGATGATTAAAACATGTAAGTCCAATAATATTACAGAAGAAAAACAGAAACAAGAGAAGCTCTAAAATAAGCCCTCCAAATAAATGGAAAATAAGCCCGTTCGTTAGACGGGTCTTATTAGCATTAGATAGTGTGCCACTTTTCATTAAGAAGAAAGATGGCGCTCAATATTCCAATAATGGAAGGTATATGAGCAGAAGGGAATTTAATATAAGTCATAAGTTATTAAATTCGTCTACTACGCTAACGGATAAGCATTGGTTTTTAGTTCAAGTTTACATTGTCTTAGAACGAGTTTAGCTTAGTTCTCTCTTTCAACACCCGTCGATAAAAACAATTTGTGATAAATTATATTATTGCTCCATCAACATACGGACATATTTATATTTATTACACATCGCTGTTAAGCTTTTGTATAATATGACTATATTATATTTTTTGGGACCGTTTTATAAAAAAATTCACCTCATAATATTGTGTTTAACATAGAAGTTATTTTGCATACAACATCGGTGCAAGAGAAGGAAAATCTGTCACAGCAACGTGGTTATAGTAAGTCCATTTCCATTGATAGGGCTCGAACCCAACAGTGGGACGTATATGAGCTGACATAATGATAGTGATGACATTACTATCTTATCCTTACGTCATCCGCGCAATCAAATTAGCATTAATAGTAAAAACTAAATGACGGATGAGCACTATTTAAATAGGTAGGTTTTAATTCTTTTTAGAGAGATAAATATAAATTATATAAAAAAAATTCTGTTAGTTTTGAATTTATTGCTAGAATTTATAAAATCAAATTAATATTGTTGTTTCGCTGACTTTTATATTAATTGTGAAACTAATTTTATTTGAAGTTTCGAACTTTAGTAATTTCTATGTATAACACATACCTACTATATTTAAATCAAACTTTTATTTCTTGGTTAATATATACTATAGTTTGGAATGTAAAACATTCACAATATATATAAAGCCACTGATCTTATGAGTCATAGATTACAAAAAAAATGTGCGTAGTACCTTATACAGCCGAGAAAAAATTCCACTTCCAGATTAGTTTTTATATCAGTGGCATCAGTGAAAATATTCTTATTATTATCCTATGAGTACATGAGATGATTTATGAGCGATCAAGAAACTGTTTACTAAACCTATTATGGACAAACTTTACAATATTGTCAGAGCGACGGTCGCTGGCATATCAATAAACTTTGATGAAACAAGAAGAAACATACATTACCTAAATGGTTTTGGTCTATTGGAAAATGGTATTGTCATAATATAGCAAACTGTTACATATATTTTTTTCTGTGTGGTGACGAAATAAGAACAACAATTCACCACCTGTCTTACCCGTGGGTGTCGTAAAAGACGACTAAGGGACACAACAGAAGGTAAACTCGAAATAAAACGTTATGCCAACACGTCTGATCAGCGTATAGTGAGTATTGACTCACTCAGAGGGAAATTGTTCCCTCTCATTTGGAGGAGGCTTGAATATAGCAGTGGGAAGCAGTGATGTCTTGAGATGATGATAACATATGAAATAAGAGAAAAATCGCGATTTCAAAATGCATACCAAGCAATCGCGTTAAATGGTCATTGTGACTTATTATTTCCAATCATTAAATATATATTTAGAAAAATTTTATAAAGAACTCTTTGAATTAAAATGTTCAATCAAAAATTGCTTGCAACTTTGAACAAGCAATAGTTTCAAAAAATATTTTTTATTCATAAAAATCTCACATTTTGTCCCATAGATAGAACCTTCCTAAAACTTTTTATATTCCAACAAGCTATCATTGGACCTATTTAATGGTTACGTTATGTGTGTACGTATATCATAAGTATTATAGACTGAAAATATAATTACTCATCAGTGACAAGAGGAATGCACTATGCAAACTGATAATGCCATTAGCACTATCAGTTTAATAAACGATTAAATACTATGTTTTTCTATACCATCTTATCATCATCATCATCATTGCAGCTCATATATGTCCCACCACTGGGCTCCAGCCCTTATATTAGGAGGGAAATCGACCTACTATACCACGCTGGTCAGGCGGGTGGGTATGGCGTTTTATTTCCATCTTTTGCATAGTTTTTTTGCATATATCCAAGATATCCCTAAATCGTCTTTTACGACACCCACGGGTAAGAGAAGGGGTGGTGAATTGTATTCTTACTCCCTGACCACACGAAATAATACCATGTCATCATTCATCATCATCATTTCAGCCTACAGCCGTCCACTGCTGGACGTAGGCCTCCCTCATGTTGCGCCACAATGTGCGGTCCTGTGCTGCCTGCATCCAACGATGCCCAGCAACTTTCACTAGCTCATCGGTCCACCTAGTGGGAGGCGTCCTACACTGCGTCGTCCGATACGTGGTCGCCACTCAAGAACCTTTCTTCCCCAGCGGTTGTCGGTTCGTCGAGCGATGTGGCCCGCCCATTGCCACTTCAGCGTGCTAATTCTTCGTGCTATGTCGGTTACACCCATTCTTCTGCGGATTTCCGTATTCCGGATTCTATCTCGCAGAGAAATCCCGAGCATAGCCCGCTCCATAGCACGCTGAGCGACTTTGAGCCTTGATATAAGGCCTACATTTAGGGACCACGTTTCCGTGCCGTAAGTCATCACTGGTAACACACACTGGTCGTAGACCTGTGTTTTCAGACACTGAAGTATGTTGGAAGAGAAGATCCTCTTAAGTTGCCCGAACGCTGCCCAACCGAGTTGGATTCGTCAGCTGATCTCTTTCTCGAAATTGGATCTACCTAACTGGACTGTTTGTCCGAGGTAAACATAGTGATCGACAACTTCGAGAATCGCATTGCCAACTAGGACCGGTACAGGAATGACATGGGCATGTGACATGACTTTCGTCTTGTCCATGTTCATTCGTAAACCCACTAGTTGGGATACACTGCTGAGATCATTGAGCATTATGCCAAGGTCCTCCATGGATTCTGCCATAACGACTATATCGTCCGCAAATCGAAGGTGAGTGATGTATTCGCCATTAATATTGATGCCGAGTCTAGTCCAGTCTAAGAGCTTGAAGACATCTTCCAGTGCAGTGGTAAACAGTTTCGGAGAGATGACATCTCCCTGTCTCACGCCTTTCTGCAACTGGATCGGTTTCGTACTCCTATCCCGGATACGGACTGACATTGTGGCCTATACAAACACTTCAGCACTTCGATATAGCGATAGTCGATTTGGCACCGCTGAAGGGACTGCAGCACCGCCCAAGTTTCAACTGAATCAAAGGCTTTCTCATAGTCCACAAACGCTAAGCACAGGGGCCGATTATACTCCTCGGTCTTTTGTATAATCTGCCAAAGCGTGAGGATATGGTCTATGGTGCTATAGCCTTTTCGGAAGCCGGCTTGTTCGGGCGGCTGGAAGTCCTCGAGCTTGCGCGAGAGTCGATTGGTAATGACCCTCGAAAACAACTTATAAACATGGCTCAGGAGTGAGATGGGTCTGTAGTTCTTTAGAAGAGCTTTGTCACCCTTCTTGAAGAACAGCACCACCACACTCCTGGTCCACGACTCTGGAACGTCGCCTCCGAGGATAACGGAATTAAATAGCTTCTGAAGGGCTATTAAGACTGGCTTGCCGCCCGCCTTCAGAAGCTCTGCCGTAATTCCGTCATCTCCCGGTGCCTTACCGTTACGTAGTTGTTTGAGAGCCATTCTGATCTCGTACAAGCTGATGTCCGGGATTTCTTCGGTATAGTGCCAAATTAGCTTGGATCTGGGATCTTGGACCAAGCCGACAACAGGATTTCGGGATGATTTGTATAACTGTCCATAGAACCTTTCGACCTCTCCCAAGATCTCACTTTGGGATGAAATGACAGTGCCATCATTGGTCTTCAGCTAAGTCATTTGGCTTTGCCCAATAGACAGATCTTGTGCGAACACTTTTGAGCCACGATTCCGCTCTATCGCTTCTTTAATACGGAGCATATTAAATCGGCGAATATCGCGACGCACAGACCTGGAGATCTGCCTATTTAGCTGCCTATGTTTGGACCAATCGGCTGAAGACTGCACCGTCATCTCTTTTCTCCACTCCATGAGCTCGAGAGTCTGGTCAGAAAGTTTTTTAGGTCTATTGACGCGGTGAGCCTTGAAAAATTTCGACCCAACCGCGTGGACAGTTTCCACGAACCTGTTGTTCATATCGTTTGGAGATTCGCACTCGCACAGACATTGGAAGCGATTGTGAGTTGAAAGCTTTCGAGGTTCTGGTATTGGACAGATGTAGGTCGGTGTGTAGACTTCATCAAGCGTGACCGCTCGACTGTTGTATGGATATTCAATGTGCCTCGTACCATCCGGTGATCGCTCCCAGTTTTAATTCTGCTGATCACTGAGACATCATTGAATATCTGTCGTTTGTCTGACAAGATGAAGTCTATCTCGTTTTTTGTTGAACCATCGGGGCTAATCCAGGTTCATTTCCTTTGTGGCTGCTTCCTGAAGAAGGAATTCATCATACAGAAGCTTTCCTTCTCCAGAAAGTCAGCCAGTTTCTGGCCCCTCTGGTTTCTCTGTACATATCCATGTTTCCCCACTCTCAACTCATCATCACTCCCTTTGCCTAGTTTCGCGTTAAAGTCTCCCATAACCACCGTGAAGTGGGTTTTGGACACGTGTATGGCTTTCGAGATGTCCTCGTAAAATGCCTCCACCTCGTCGTCGGAGTATGTCGAGGTCGGTGCGTATACCTGTATAACCTTCAGCGAATACCTCTTGGTAATTCTGAGTATAAGGTACGCTACTCTTGTCGACACACTCTCGATCCTCTCCACGTTGTCTACGAGAGACTTACGAACTATAAACCCTATACCACCTTGGGACGGGTGATCGCCCTCCCGGTAGAAGAGCAAGTTTCCAGACTGGAGTATTATCGTGCCCTCGCCCTCTCTTCGCACTTCTGATAATCCTACAATGTCCCAGCGGATTTTGCTCAATTCCTCTTCCAGCTCGATGACCCTCTCGTCAGTCCTGAGTGTCCGAATGTTGTGTGTTACCAGGGCCAAGGGACCACTACTGGGCCCGCCACCAAAATGAGCCCGTAGAGTACCTGAGCCGCCGTGACTGGGGGCCATTTTTTGTTGTACGCCATTTTTTTTTAAAGGGGATTTTGCCGTAATCGCCACGCTTGGCAGGCGGGTTGGCGATCGCAGTATTGGTGTTTTACGTTTCCCAGGAGAGAGCTACTGCCCTGCTCTCCTGGTGAACCCTCAGCCGATTTTTACGACTCCCACGGGCAAGTAAGGGGTGGCGACACATGTATTCTCAACCCGTCGCCACACGAAATAATACCATGTACTGAAATTTAAACAAATGACAAGAGTTAGTAAACATTATTAAGCGGGTTTCGAATATTTGCGATTTAAGACCTTATCATAACAATGTAATAAAATTTCTTAAAAATTATTAGTACAAATATTATACCGCAGCAATTAGGCAGTTATCAATAGATATCAAATTGTAATGTCAACGTTTTATAAGTTTCACACTATACTGTGTAATAAAAGGTTGCAAAATGGAATTCATGTATATGTTAGCTGTCGAAATATGTTGTATGTAGATACAACAGCCAAGTGATACCACGTGTACAAATTTATAAAAAAAATATTTGTTGATGTCAGCTCATATACGTCCAATAGCTAGGTAGTAGGCCTCCTTTGTAATAGGAGGGAAATTGACTCACTATACGCTGGTCAGGCGGGTTTTTATAGGGTGTTATTTTGAATTTTCTTGTCTTACTTTCGTATCCACATATCATAACCCTTAAGTCGTTTTTTTATATACACGGGCAAGAAAGAGGGTGGTGAATTATATTTCAACTGTGTCACCATATGGAGAAAATAATAATCATCTATACCAATAAATAAAATTGGAGTGTCTGTTTGTGATGTCAAAATAATAGGCTTTTTTCATGCTCACGCGGTTATTTGCACGGCACCTATGCCTAAAATAGCGATTAAAAAATTTTTGTCTGTCTGTCTGTCTCTTTGTTCCTGGTAATCTTCAAAACGGCTGAACCGATTTCAAACATTCTTTCACCAATGGAAAGCTATAGTATCAGGGCGTAAACTAGGCTATATTTTATCCCGGTATTCCCACGGGAACGGGAACTACGCGGGTAAAACGACTGTAACCGAAGCGAAGCGAGGGCGGGTTGCTAGTTTATAATATTTACTAGCAACCCGCCTTCGCTTCGCTTCGGTTTCAGTCGTCTTGCCTGCGTAGTTCCCGTTCCCGTGGGAATACCGGGATAAAATATAGCCTAGGTTACTTCCTGATATTATAGCTTTTTATTGGTGAAAGAATTTTTGTAATCGGTCCAGCCGTTTTAAAGATTACCTGGAACAAACAGACAGACAGATAAAAAAAGAAATAAAGTGTTTTTTAGGCATATGTATCGTGCTAATAACCGTGTGAGCATGAAAAAAGGTTATTATTTTGATATTACAAACACACTCCAATTTTATTTATTGGTATAGATTAACTCGTGGTATATATTATTCAAGTCCGGAAGGAAAAGAAAATATTCCTGAGCGTCATAAAGTAGGCTTGTTTTATTAGTTGGATTTTGTTTTAAAGCAAAGGAACTCAAATTACATTCACTTACTTATTAGAAAAAATAATAGAAACCATACAGAAGCTATAATAATTAAAAAAGAAGCATTCACTATATCTATAGTTGTTTTTGGTAACAACATTTTCATATACTAATAACGAAACCTAGGTTTTTAAATTCTTACGACTATCTTTAACTAATAGTTCAGATTTAAAAATATTTCACGAATAGGAAGCTATATTACTTCTGTGTCCATTTTAATTCTATTGAAATAGCCTGACTTCTTTTTATTTCAATACACATAGAGGGGTTTTTGGCAAAAGTAATACTCTATAAATATACGCACAGCATACATTATGATAAATTATAACCTCCATATGGGGAGTATCAACCATGCTTTTAAACTTTAGTCTTATATACAGCAACGAAAGAGGCCTCCTTATTTCAGTAGGCATATTCAACTATGATGTCATCTACTGACAATGTGATAGTCTTCATAATTCTGATTGATGTCAAACTAACGGCGCTAATGATTATATCTAATACGGTCCCCTTCGCATCGATTGACGCCTTCTATACTACAGTAGCTTAATTAGCTCTGATTAACTCAAGCAATACTAGAAATAAACTAATCAAAGCTCGACAGATAACATAATAAATTCATTAATACCTGCCCACACAATTATAAATTATGTGCCATCTATACAAAGTTACATAATAAACGTAATATAATACATCGAATTTTACAAATCCTAACATATATTTTCGTTATTGAAACATTTCACAATGCCACTTAACCACTTAGGTAAGCATCAGATGTAATCACGAAGGGCATCGTTGTTTATTCTAACACGGTCCGTTATCATCACGCTTCCATTTGCCGGTAGCGGCTAGAGTGGCTAATTACACCTGTCTATCAAATGTTAGCTATCGGGAGAGCTTTATCGTGCATTTACCTACAAGCGAGTTAAGACCTACGACTCTATATTTATTCAAATTATCTGATATTGTCACAACAGACTTAGATTTATGTCTAGCTTAATAGATATCGGGTACTTAGTTAGAAATTGGCTTTGCTTTACTTTCTCTGTCTCGCTAATATTCTAAATAGAGTTAGTCATTATTCTCTTAATTAAGTTAGAACAAGTTATAAACTTCGGTACAAATGGGATGCCAGAATTTGCTTTATTATAAATTTAATTTTATCTTAATTTAAGAACCATTGGATTTTAAAATTAACTTTTATGAATCTGATCTTTTATGTATATTATAAAAACTAACAGACTAGTTAAAAATGCAACTGATGTTACCATGAACTCATAGTCTCGGCCATGCCTAGGGCGTAGTTAAGTCGATACTGACCATTATTTTACCCTTTTTAAAAACAATATCTTAAACTCAATTAAATCCTTGTATCGCACGGACCTTACAAACACATAATGACACATATTACACCCGGGCTCAGAACAAGCATTTGATCGCTTGAACGTTTGTTATGCATGGATGTCGAATATTTCATGATATAATTATTGCCTATAATTAGTAAAAATGGACAACAAAGTCGTATCTACCCATTTATATGTGGAAAAGTAAAAATTAGCACTCATCGTTTTATTAATACAACCACCGTTCTGACGAATATGCACCAAAATAGTACTGTGGTATACTGCTTGTAGTAAAATCTAGACTGCGTAATGGAACACAGGTGCAAAAAACAGGTGGTAAGCTATTAGGCAAAAAACAAAATACCCTGTAAAAACAATATTGTAACATAAATGTTAACATTATTTTATAAAGAAATCTAGGGCAGCCTTGAACAAACAATCAGCAATACATTTCTACTAAACTCGTAACATACACGTGGTTCCTTGGACGTGTGTTTGTAGTGGGCCGACGAGCAATTTGTTCACTAAGTGGATCAATCGTACAGTATCGTAATGTTTTAGTGGCTGATGGAATCGCGGCCAAGTTTAGAAGGATACTACTATGACCTTTCAAACTATTTTACAAGACAATAATAATTGCTAATATATATATTATTCAAAATAATTATCACCTAACTAAATGAATGACCTAACTGAACTGAACCAATTAAATATATCCAAATAGGGGAAGAGTTACACTATAGAGTATTAATATATTTTTAAATTGCTGCGTATATCTAGTATGAATAATAACGATTTTTCAAAAAAAGAATACTCTAAAATGTACATAAAGCAGTATCTAATGGATTGACTTTACGTTTTCAGCCTAGTTAAGTTAATCTCTTAAGCAGCAGCTTAACGCGGAGCAAGCTCAAGGCACACGTTTAGGGAGTACTCAAACGTGTGCCTTAGAGCGCGATGAGAATAGCAGGTAGGCCATATTATTACCGCGGGTGACGTGACCGGGGATTAGTCCGTCACCCGCCGAGAGGCCGACCGCGTGAGGAAAGACCGACGTCCTCCCCGAGGGGGGGACGTCGGTCGATGGGAGGGTACCCCAATAGGGGGTATTCCGTCGGGCCGACCACTGACGACAAGTTAACGCTGCTCCAGTGGTCGGCCCAACGACGAAGGCGACGTGGTTTTCGGGTGGGTCGCGGGAGTTGCGTGCTTAAGCCCCTCTCGCACCGGACGGAGTGGTGCGGAGGGCCGCCGACCGCGGCCCACCCACAAAAAAAAAAAAAAAAAAAAGGCCATATTATTATATATTCCGGTATTATGGTATTCCATAATATTATAAATAAAAGCCACTCTCTCGTGCTTAATCTAATGATAATAGTACCAAACCGAAAAAAATGGAAATACAAAATCAAGGTTCTCAAGATATATATCTACACCTACCCTACCTACCTACCTAAAAGTAATAAATATATTTTTCATAAAGTTAGAGAAACTCGATATGAAACCCCATTCCAACGCGTCTAATCAACGTGGAATTATAGGTTAATTTCCCTCTCATTGTGGAGCAGGCCTGAGCTTAACAGTGGGACTTTATAGGCTTATTATTAGATGATGGCATTGTTTTCCAAAATAATCATGATTGACATTTAAATGTATCCCGTTGCAATTTTTGCTATCATCTCAGCTCACATATATGTCCCACTCTAAGGCTTGGACCCCCTCCTTTATGAGTGAAAATTTGACCTAATATGCCACACTGGTCAGACGGCCTCTGCCACTGTTTTATAGTCTTTCTGCTCTTGCATTGGTGCCATCTGCATATTACATCCCTTAGCCGTTTGTGACACGCATGGGCAAGAGAGGGGTTGGTGAATTGTATTCTTACTCCGTCACCAAACGAAACTAGTAATGATATTTTTTTCCGTGTGGTGACTTGGTTTTTTCTGTGGATACCGTAAGAGACTAAGGGTAATTATGCAGATAACATCTATGAAGGTAAACTCGAAAAAGAACCCTATAGTAACCCGTCTGCGACCCGACCTGCATATAGAAGGTTACTTTCCTTCCCATTAAACAGAAGCCTTGAGCCCAGCAGTGGAACATATATAAGTTGAGAAGATTTGAAGTTACAAAGATATCAAATTTAAAAAAACAAGATATATTTGTTGGCAAAGTGTTAACAAATGAATATCCCGTGCTAAGAATTAGATTTGCCAGTTACGAGTAAAAAATATGGCACGTGGGGTATAGTTAAAACCGCGTGGCTACAAATTTTGGTCAATTTTGCGTCACGATCGTAAATCTTAAGGTAGTAGATGGAGCACAGAGCGGCGGCGACACAGTTCACGACGAGAGCGCGCGGCCGCGCCACCGACCGTGCACCCGCTTGCTTTCCGCGCGATTCGGAAAATTGGCGCGAAAATGCAAAACTATCGAAACATATAATTAGGGTTTCGATATTTTTTTAATATAAAGTAAATGTTACGATAATTTATAGCCAAAAAGCTTATATTCTGTGAAGTGTATTAAGTTTGCTATATTTGCAATTCGTGTTATCGTTTTTAAGGATAGATACATCTCTTAAGGCAGCAAGATATTGTTGCCCATTTATATTTTTTCTCTGTTTGTAAAATAGACCAGGACTACTAAAAGAATATTTTCTCCAAAATATATATAAATAGTTAAACAAGATTATTAGTTCGATTCCTACATTATTAGTTTGATAATGTGTTTAATAGTGCTGATAAATTTATTGTACAACACAGAATTTTGACATGGCAGTTTGTCTTTGTAAAATAAGCTAAAATATTTACGAAACCAATCAAGAGTTTGTTAAACAATTACATTGAATCTTCATTGTGAATTTTCACAGTACTAGTTATAGTTGCAATTAACACTAATATACCAGTTATAATTGAAATTAAGTTGTGTAAATAAACGCGTTTCAAAAAGTGGAACATAAAATTTTAGTAGTTCAATAATCAAGATAAGGGAAAAATTATATGTACTTATCTTAAGATAAGGGAAAAGAAATATATGTAATTATTAAAATACATATGTACTTATCATATAACAAATAAACGTGAAACTCACATTATGCCTACTTCAAATTAACTAGGTTCGTTGAATGTTTTCCCTCTTTATCATTATACTACACCATACATTTAGCAATTATTCTAAAAATTCTGTGAATGGCTACGATATAGTATTTTAATGGCATTTGTAAATAAATATACATAATGTTTTAAAATAAATACACGTATGGTAAAGACAGATTTAAAACTAAATGAACAAAATAGTCTTAATTTTTCATATTAGCTTTGTGATTCGACCAACACTTACTTATGTTAATTGAAGATTAAGTCAACGATAGTATAGTCTTACCTAAAAGATACATCGCTTTGACTTCGCTGTTCATAAATATGTAACAATATGACTGGACAGTTATAAAACGGATATAGATATGAGTAGATAATAATTAGAATAATATATAATAATATATAATAATATTGATACAAGTTATATATGAATGAGGTACATTTACGTTCAGCTAAATTTAGGAACTACATTACCCAAGGTTAACGGTTTCAATGTCATCATAGGTAAGGCTGTTATCTACATCTACCTAACTTGTGTTATCAGTCCAGAAGTAAAAAAGTGGGTCACTTGAGTTGAATGCGCATATTGCACTTGCAACTTGCTTATATTTTTAATATTTACTCACAAGGTTTTTGTATACACCTATTTGAGATTAGATATTTATTTTAAAAGATAATTAATGTTAAGTAAAGTTGGTACTCGTCTTTCCCGGTAAATCGGATTTCAGTATCAGGCCGGATTTAAACAATAATCTTATCATTTTACAACCGGTAAATTGGTTAGGATATTGTTAATAATAATATGTATTGTGAGTTTTGGATTTGCCTGTCATACTTACGCATATTTTTTTCGTTACTATTAACTTATCGTTTTTTAATCACATTCTATTCAAAGTATGTGCATTCTATGTAATTATTGGTGAAATAATGATTCCAAAGATAACAATATTTTTAAGTTTATTTATCCGTCAACTATCCAATACCGAGCCGTACGATCGTTAGATATAAAAAAGATGGATAATGTTTTCTAAACCGAGTTTCTTCCCTTAATTTTACCAATAATTATTGACATAAAAACTATACAGTCTTTCCATCTTTCCTCCTGGATCAAGCAAGACACAATTAAAAAATTTTCATATAACCAGTGTCAAATATGACAAATTAAAAATTTTGTACCTTAGTATATTAATGTACGGCAACGCTAGTAGCTAACCAAAGTACAGCATAGCCGTATATTCTAAAAATCATTTTCAACATGCAAATAATCTATTATTGAAATAAATATTGTACAACTAGTTCAGCCCGAGAAAGCTTGTAAGTTCACATTTTTCAGAGATACATAATTTATTTATTGTATCGGCACGCTTTAATTTCTTCGCAATCATTTTTGAGTAATGACCAATTAAGGGCGCAGTTACACATGACAGATTTCTAATAACAACCTGAGTAGAAACGTTACGTTAATTTGAATATCCGACCGCGTAGAACATAACAGATTGCCATCCGCAACTATGTCGCAACACAAAGTCGTTTATTATTTAATCTATGACAGTTGAGATAAAACAGCTCAAAAATAGGCCAATTACAAAATACAATAAATATTGTAAAAGTTTACCTACAACGTCCTCGAGACACCCTAACCATAATAGTTTACTTGTCCTAAATTGGTTGTAAAGGGACCGTATTATCTCGCTATGTCAATTTTGCACGAGATATGAGTAATATAATTTCCTTACTACCTAGTTACTATAAATATCTCGTAAAATTTTAGAATGCTTCTACTTATTCCCGTCCCGTATAATTACGAGCTAAAAATACAATATATCACAACCCATAACTTTACCGCGGGTTTTGTAAAAACCGGCTCAGAGATCACCAGGAGAATGAGCAGCAGTGCTTTTCTGGGAAGTTCAATATACCTTCTGCACTCGCCAACCTGTTTTTTTTTTTTAATTTACGCTGTGAACTAAACTCTCAAAATCACCAAACCGCTTCTAAATCGTTTATCGTAATATCCTTCATTGCATATATCCAGTAGAAAACATCGATTGGATCATGAATAAAAATACATTTAAAAATTGTATTATAATTGTCTGTGATATATTAAAAAGCTTAGTTCTAACAGTAAAAAACCTCATAAATATCTAATGAAGAACTTATCACCATATAAACTTAAATTTGTCTTTGACATTTGGCTTATTCCGCGTGGTGATAGTAAGAATACAATTCACCACCTCCTTGCTTATGGGTATCGTAAAAAACGACCAAGGTATATAATACGCATATAATATCTATGCAAAAGAAGGAAAATTTGAAATATGAAATCCTATACCAACCCGTCTGACCAGCATGGTATAGCAGGTTAATTTCCCTTCCTTTGCGGAAGAGACTCGAGCCCAGCAGTGGAATATATAAGTGTTGTGATGGATGACTGAAAATATAATACTTTTAAACCAAATACTCCTAAAATACCTCTTGTAAATTATGGCCCCAAATTCTCTATAACATCAAGAAATCAAGGATTAAGACATATTTTGTAATTCACTTAAGACAAAAAGCTTTGCGTCACAAAAAATTTGATTTATAACTATAAACATAAGAAACAACCATAAAACTGTGTCGAATAATTTTGTAATATAAGTATACTATGTAATATATTTAGTAATAAAAAAGCAAGATGTTATCCTATCTCATTTATTTGATTGCTGATGCTCAAATACGGGATTCGCGTACTCCATCGGATAAAAATGTGATAATACCATTAAGAAATGTTACATCATCATCATCATCTCGGCTCATATACAGTCCACTGTTTGCATCGGTCCTCCTCCACTATGGAAGGGAAATTGACTTACTATATTACGCTGGTCCGTCTAGGGTTAGCAAAACCCTATGTTTTGTTTCCAGTTTTCCTTCACTTGCATAGATGTTACATAGGTACAAATAATATCTCTCAGTCATCTTTTAAGACATGCGCGGGCAAGAGAGGGAGGTGAATTGTATTCTTATTCCGACACTACGCGGCAAATTCTCAATAGCAAAACAATGTCTAGACCCAGCGAGGACATACATTATTAAACGCAACCCTAATTCGTGACACTAATGCTTCTTTCATGAAAGAGGCCTAAATATTAGGTAACATTTATGGCAATTTATGCATAATTATTACATGCAAATGACACATGTAGAACATCACATATTGATATTGTGTTATTATAGATTGTCAATATCTAAAAATTTGGTATACCTGATGAAGGCAGATAAAATATGGTAATAGGTTAAATATGGCAATATGGTGATAAAATGATATAATATTTATTGTCACCCTTTCTTTAGATGAAAACTTGAAATAAAACAACAGTTTTATTGTCATGCGTCAATATGCTAAAGTTAATTTCCTTACTTCATGTGGATAATGGTGAATGCATATGCAGCATATGCTTATAATAACATGGTGATTATGAAATGATAGAATGTTATTTAGATTGTTAATAGACATTCTCTCTTTTCGCAAATAACGCAGTGAATATAAAATAAAATAATAAGGTTGCTTATTTAAATGAAATATTGAATATATTTTATGAAGCAGTATGTTATTTGTTTATGTTTTCGTTCTGTTTTATTAGTTTTATTGCCTTATTCATTCATTTTACATAAATAAATATTCATAGTTTGACTCCACTTGGTAATAAAAAGCTTTAAATAAAATGCCTTTATATACAACTATATGGGCCCTATTTAATTATTAATATAGTGCGAATTTATTACCATCAAAAAGCTATTGTGATGTTACTAGTACTAATATTATTTTGTTGAATGAATATCTCGATTATTTTCAGACGGATCAGATGAATTGAATGACAATACGCTTTTATTTCAGGTTTATCTTCTCTTGAAATATATTTCTTGTTTACGTCCTTTGGTCATCTTTCACTATACTAGAAGGGAAGCTAAATGCAATGTATCCCCGGGGTATAATATATTCCATTAAAAATATGTAGCTAGACAATAAGTTTTAAATAGACTATTCTAAAATCAAAATAATCAATATTGCGTGTTTATGAACCATTTACACCTTCACGCAAAGATGATCTAAAATCATTTGAATTGATACGTGATCGCTCAATATGAATAAAGTTTGCATAATTAAAACATTTGTGAATTGTTTATGGTCTTGTACAAAACTAGTTCACAGATACTTCTATATTAAACCGGTTCAAGTGTTTGTTTAAAATTCTATATCCCTAGGTAAAAAAAATCATTTCGAACTATTTTATGTTAAAACTTACACATTTAAATCGTTCTTTTTAAATATCGAAAATAACACGAGATCTTCCTTTATTGACGTCTTAAAAATAGGGCATCGCAACAGTACATTTTAAAAGAAATAAATCTGAAGATAATTGCGTATGTTGTAGACCACACCTATCAAAGGGGCTATTATCATCAACTGTGTATCAGCCCATCGACATAACTATTAACACGCCTCACTTTTAAGGCTAAGCCTATTCTTTTATGTTCAGAAAGATAAATTTATATCACTTTAGGTATAAGTTTTGCTTATTTTTTTCTAAAATACTCAAAGAAATTTGTTATAATTTTGCTTAAAGGCGACTTAATTTCCTTCAAAAAAGTAGTTCTTTAAACGGTTTTTAGGTCTCGCACGATAAAGTAAGGAATGAGGACACTTTTTACTCTTATATTATTACAATCAGAGAGAGCCAGTCTTGTACAGTATTGTAAGGGAAGTACACTTCCCATTGATTCAGCACGAGCTTTTTCATATATCAGATTAAATTTATTTTTGGAATAAACGATTTCAATAAAATTAAAACGACAGGTTTTAATATCGTATTCTAATCTACTAATATTATAAATGCGTATGTTTGTGAGGATATATGTACATTTGTTACAGTTTCTCAGTAACAGCACAACCAAATTTTAAGAATCGTTCCAGTAACATATCTTCCATATCAGTAATATCCAATGTTTTAAAATTTGGTCCAAAAATAGTAAGTAATAAGGATACGATCGTAAGATAATAGTAAGTTATTATCGTTATTTTTATAATTAAATCCTATGAATCTATCACAACTATTGTGTAATATTTTTTTTTATCAAAATATTTTCTAACCAATTTTTTACAATCTAATTACAAATAAATATATAAACTCTCACCTCCCTCTTTTTACCTATGCCGGGTTGAGTGCCCTCAGCGCTCACCTATAGTCCGGGCTAAGCTGTGAAAGCCATCTGCGGCTAACAGCTATACATACACACAAAAAAGTGGGTGAGTATTATTATTGACGTTTATGTAAATATCCCCTGTATGGGGCAGCTACACACACGCACACACACACACAAAAACCTTTTTTACTCGTGAGTGTCATAAAAGACGACTAAAGGATGTAATATGTAGATAATATCTATGCAAGAGAAGGAAAACTCGACATAAAACTCTGTACCAACACGTCTGGACAGCGCGGTATAATAGATCAGTTTCCCTTCCATTGTGGAGGAGGCCCGAGCCCAACAATGGAACTGCTATAAGCAGAGATGATATGATGATATAAATATCTAAATAACCGATTTTTAATTATTTTATCGAAGAGTATTAAAAGAGATTTTAGTCACGATATACTATAAAGATTAGAAAAAAATAACCGCAAAGAAAAAAATGATCAACTTCAACCATCTCTTTTTTTATTATTAGTGAACTGTGAAACAGGATCACTGGCTAGCTAGCTTGTACATATATACCTGAATGTAAATACAGTGCAACCTTAATATAACAAATCCGACGGGAACTCGTAAATATTCGTTATATCAAGAAATTCGTTAAACTGAGATTTGTTATATTGAGGTAAGGTTGGTCTAAAATTTTTTATAAAGAGGCCAAGAAATAGTTTTGATCACCTCAACATTTTTGCATTCAGCAACTAGAATCTTCAACAATAGTGATGAGCACTATTTACATTATTCCCATCAAACGACTTCAATTGTTTTACGAAAAAAACGTGTCGGAACCTGTCGCGACTGAATCACATACTATGGGACTAAGGGTCATATAGAGGTATTTACACTTTTTTTGATAGTTGAAAATTCGTTATAAAGAGGATGTTCGTAAAAAAAATTTGTAATGTAAAGGTATTATTTACACTGACTCTTATGGACAATTCAAGGGGATTAGAAAAACTTTGTTAAATCGAGGAAGTCGTTAAATTGAGGTTCGTAATATTAAGGTTGCACTGTATAATTTATTTACTTATGCATATTCCTGTCTTATTACTTGTAACCGGTCCTAATGTAAACATGAAAAAATTTAAAATATATTTCTAAATATTCTTTTTTATATAGGTATTTGTGACTACAAATAAGTTATAAAAGATTTATAATCATACAGTATTATTACATGACTATTAAATTATTTTCATATACGCTGTGCCTTAACTTTAAAAACAATCATGGTTTTTAACTCTTTTCTGCCGACGCAACCGTGATAATCACCACTTTACTAAACAGTCGACTCTTAACACTTTAAAAACGGTACAAGCGTAACAACGAAACGAAAATATTCAAATCAACAAATATTACTCGTTATAAAACTGTGACCGTTTAACAGGTAAAACAACATAATAAATTATTAAAATATGACAATAGAGGCACAAATCACTACAAAAACACGCATAAAATGCAAACCTATTAATTTGATAGATTTAATATTAAATTTATATAAATTGAGGTGTTTCTACAAATAATATCAAAATAATTTTTACGATGATGGACCCATTAACAACTGAAGAAAAGTTATAAACATTTTAATACCAGTGTCGATGTGATTTATAGATTGTCTTGAGAATTTACTGAGATACAAAGAGATTAGCGCCAGCAATGTAAAATATTACGAGAACAAAGTAATCGGTTACTTGGACATAAGCCAAAATAATATAGCCCGAGGTGCTCATTGAGATCCGTCATTCATGGTACATGTAAATTTCAGTAATGACACACCAACGAAACACGAGATAAAAGAATTAATAGAAATATTTCAGATACGACTAGACAATACATTGTGATATAAATTGATGGCATCTGCATATAACATGCTGTAATTTAGATAAAGATTCAACAAACAATAGAATCCATGTTTAATGGAGTTGAACATAATGTTAACCTAATTTTAGTTCAGTCTATAATCTAGAAGATTTATTTGTACCTAATACTGTTTAGTATAGATAATTATGCTATACGATCAGACTCTTCGTGATTTCTATATATAAAAGTGATGGACGATTTCTTAAATACATTTATCTTTTACTAGGCATTATTTAAACTCATTTTCAAAACATTAAAATCCTTTGCCATCCTTTCCCATTCCCATGTCCTTCAGTGGACACCGATAAACTGATGAACAAATTAATAGCTATCGACATATATGTTTGTACCAAAAATATAATTTAGTGACGTAAAATCACTGATAAGTTCATACAAACGGGATCGATATGAATAATCTATTTTAAGAAGTTGTAAAAGATGCTTGGCTATTACATCTCGCCCTTGAATAGGTTTAGCAAACAGCAATAGAAACATTTCAAGTCGTAAATGATTTACGGTTTTATTTATAACAATTTTAAAAATACTAGCATGTGATTTGTGGCTAATAAAAAATACAAGAACTGATTGATATTCATCTATCCTTTATTTAAAATGATAATTTCAACTGTTAAATATTAATTATATAATTTTTTATGACACATCTCATATGACCCACAGATGAACGTTTTTTCCACTATTGCATAATAGATACTTTACAGATTAATTACGTTATTTTAAGGGTTTGTTTTAGATTTGACCTTGTGAGAGTTTAAGAGATTGAATTCTATTGTTATAACCAGTATAAAAACCCAAAGATAATGAAATTCTTACGTATGGAATAAAATTAATTTTACGAATTTTCGCGTTCCTATTTTTACTAAGGTATTTCACGTCCAACAAATCATTGTTATTACAAAGGTTTTTTAATCTATCCACTATATATGCCATAAATAAACGCTACTGATTAGCTAATTAAAATTCTACTGCGATAAAATAGATTAACTTAATAATTCACTAAAGATAGATGAAGTGGTCACATATTATTAAATATCACATATCACTAAAGTATATCTAAAATATTATATGAATTATTTACTGTCATTATACTTTATAAATCAAGAAAATATGTGGAAATAAATGCAAATGAGGTTGATCAACTTACAGCTCTTGCAATTATGCTATTTATGAGTAACGATAAATGAGAGGAAAAAAATTAACAAACATGAAAATGTGCGTTGCGATTCTTGTCGGTATCTCAGTGTGGCTTGTTATCTCGCCTTCACTTGTTTGTTTTAACTCGACGTTTTATTAACACACAGCCTATCTGTATAAAAAAATTACGAAAGAATGTACTTTTACAATTCAGGGTAATCTTCAATGCTGTTTTTAAATCCTCGCTGATTTGAAACATGGTCAACTGTTATATCTTACGTGCGTGAATTTATATCTTACAGAGGTAACATACAAAAATTATATTTATTATTCTCGCAAGGTATAAGTTTTAGATAGAATATTATATATTAATCTTATTACAATGCAAAAGGCATCAAACTTGTCTATAATGTGACTTTGAAATAACAGTACTATTAAACTGTGATAATACCATATGCTCACTCTTTGATATAAGTATTATTCTATAATGTCAATGAAACTAAATTATCAATGACCTTTCAGTCCTACCTCAGCGTGATCTTATCCAAGAATTTCTAGACCGTCTTTTAACATCTTAGCTCGACAATTAAATTAGAGAGTTCACTAACTATGAACTATTACCGATAAGTCATTTTCCCGGGAACGTTATAATGTCTCTTTCACTATTTTTCTACAAAAGAATAATCAGAGATATCATAATTTCTAAAGGATGACCTTCTCTCGTTATTGACAATCCTCAATTGTCTAGTTGTGAGATTATTTTACGTATAACTAAGGCAAATCATTCTGAAACTGGTTAAAACAAAATCAATGCTTATTATGTATTCCTTCAAAATGATTACAGAACTAATTGACAACAATATAGAAGTAATACAAATCTGTCCATGACAAATTCATATTTGCGTCTACGGTTTTGTATATTAAAATGGGCAGGTGTTACAAATTTCCTTGTTGCTGAGCAAATAAAGCAAAGAAAAGAATGTAGGTCATTAACCAATATTTTAACAAATCATGAGCTGCCGATTATAATCTCAATGAGCTACCGATTAATAATATTCCAATGTAATTTCATCTTACTGTCTTAGAGATGTAATAATTCGTGTATTTACTTCAGTTTATTAATGTATCGGACACGATAAACGATAATTGAGTGTTGTTATGAACCAAACGACTCTTTACTGATCAAATAAGCATTTGTCCAGTTTAAGAAGTGAAGTTAATGATTTAAATATTTGACTAACTATAAAGAATTTTGAAGATGGAGAAAATATCGATGTTATTACTGACAATTGTTTTGGTGAGTATATTTATTTAATCATTATTTTAATGTGTTAACCGAGTCAAAATATAAAGACAACACAAGGTTAGTTTTTGTTGGTTTAGTTATTAATATTTCTTTGTACATCATTTTAATCAATTATCATATTTGATAATTCCAACGAATAACCATTTCCTCGTAGATATTGGGAGAGGAGACTGAGAAACGTATAGAGGAGAGAACTTTGAAACGAAAGCCTATGCGACCTGTCAGTTCTCCACTGTGGAACTCATACGGGCGGCAAATATAATTAATTTTATTTCAAAATTTCTTCTTATCATTTCTATTTCAAACAAGTTATGTGAGTAAATTAAATGTTAACACTATATACATGTTGGTCAGGCATCGTACAGTACGTAGCACATGCACTTTTTTTTTATTCTCTTTTCGTGGCAGTGAGTAACCTGATTGTAGGTAGTAAATACTGCTACAACAAAGGCCATGCCTCTTCTTATATCTCGTTTAAAGATGAACATGTCATAGCGCTCAGAAAACATCTAAGCAAATAGTTCACGTCAGAGCCTGCGCGTTAGTGGGAGAAATAACGCTGAAAACCAACAGTCGTGGACAATACCATTTCTAGGTAGTGTGAGTGAATCATATTACGGTGTAGAATAGTACGACGATAGAAGAAACGTCGGTATCTACTGAAAGAATTCTCAAGGTACTACCTATTAAAGAGTCGATAGCGTACAAGAAGAGACCTGAAGTCTTTCCTCCGCTACAATGATCTCCAATCCATCAGTAACGGCCCGTTCACGACCTTGCCGCTGTGAGCGGCAGCTAAGCGCGGGGCGGCGCACAGTGGGAAAATCGCGTGTTTCGTCTCAAAACTCCGTATCTCAGTTGTTTCAAAACTAAATAAGCTGTAATTTTGCACACATATACTTGAATGTTTAAAGTTTAAATGAAACAACTTTGATTTTATAAAATCTGTTTATAAATTAATTAAAAAAATAAAATTAAAAATACATGAATTATATAAGAAAAAATACAAAATATGCTTGTTTAATTTACATAAAATGATAGAACATAGTAATAATATATTATAAACGTATAATATATATAATAAATATAATATATATAATAAATATACTACACTATTACTACATACTATATATACTAAAACGGCAGACCAAACTAGAAAAAAAAATTGTAAATAAAACTACTTTTACGGATTATATCGCGTTTGTATTTAATTTATGATTGCCCGATGTTTCGAATACTTTGCAGCATTCATGGTCACGGGCGGACTAAGGTGTCTCACGTCCAACAAGTCATCGTTATTACAGACATTTATAACTACATTATGATTACCTAAAAAAAACTGAAAAATTGCGAATAGAATGCTCATTTATTAGACTATATTAGTTTATAAATTTTATTCTATTACAACGACTTTCACATGAAACGGTTTTGAGACTGCTTTGTATGGGGCTTTACTAGCGTGCGCCGCTCCGCACGCCGCGCTGCGCGCCGCTAAGACCAAAGTCGTGACCAGGCCGTAAGATTGGGATCATCGATAATTCGAACTGCATGTCTTTGCAAGGAGTCAAATGAATCGAGCTTGTTTAGGTGCACAGATATAAGCAGTATTCCATGCGCAGAATATTTGACAATATGCTTTAAAATTGCTATATTAACTTATTCGCTTCAAAATGCAAACCTTCTCGCTAGCGTGATGCATCAAACTGCCAGTATCCTACGTACCATCCCAGTATTAGTGTAATCCTTAAGATTATTGATGATGTAATACCCCAAGTATTTAAGCTATTTCAGTTGATTACTATTTAATTTGATTTCGGGTGTCTACTGTTTAACATTTAAAGATCAGGGACTCTCTTTTTGTGTGTGAGCATAGAGCTTATCATACCCAAGCCAAGAAGTAGAAGGTATATACGATAGATATATATATCATTACATAAGCTATTGACAACGAGTAAATTATTGCAAATTATAAAGCTGTCTAGACACTCTATTTTGGGTAATTATAGTCACCTACTTTTGATTAAAAAAATTGGACCAATGACTCTGCCACATTCGTCAATTTAGGTCACTTATAAAACAATATTTTATTTCATCGATCAATACTAATGTATTATGTGTTATTTTAAATAACCGGGTGCGTCTTGAAACTTAATTTAGGCACACTAAATGACATCAATGCAATAAAACCTCGTAAAATACTACTCAAAGATTAAAGATGAACTTGGAATTTCTTTGAAATGGTTTCACGGAGATTCTAATCCCCTCCTCGTAAAGTCTGACATTGAAATTGTTTGTTCAGTTTTAAAAGCAGGAAATATATATTTCTTTAAACCCCGCAATGTCAAAAATGTATTTAAAAACACAACCCTTGTGAGTGATTTTATAAATATTTATTAATCCATCCATGGAGGTCGTAAAAGAAGACTATAATATGCATATCTACGAACATCTAAGCAAAAGAAGGAAAACTCATAATAAAATACTATACTAAAAGACTACTAGACTACTCTACTAGAGATTTCTACTTAAACTATTATACTATGTCGTCTTTATATAATAACTAGCAACCTGCCCTCGCTTCGCTTCGGTTTCAGTCGCTTAAACCGGCGTAGTTCCTGTTCCCGTGGGAATACCGGGATAAAATATAGCCTATGTTACTCCCTGATAATATAGATTTCCATTGGTGAAAGAATTTTTTAAATCGGTTTGTTGGTTTAAGCGTGAAAGCGTAACAAACAAACAAACAAACATCCTTACTTTCGCATTTATAATATTAGTAAGGATACGTAATTGCAAATTTCGGTTTAATTACGATATGTACATTTTTAAATGATTGTAAGATTACCTTAAAACGTGCGAGTACGGAACGCATGCTTATGATATAGACGAAGAATGTTGGCGCCATTCATACCGCAACTCTATTTGAATATGACAGCGGATATCACGTAAACACCGTGTAAACCTTCAAACTGAATAGTCACGAGTATTTCATTTACTCATCTCTATTATATACACATGGGCAAATATTAAGTATTTGTGAAATAATATGTGGTGATAATCCGTGTGTTGAAAAAATAATACAATTTAACAACGTCCCTTACCTTGCAGCTTTGATGCCTACAAAGCAAGAAGAACAGATGTATAAGACAGTTAATCTATACAAATAAATAAAATTGAAGTGTCCGTTTGTAATGTCAAAATAATACGTTTTTTCGTGCTCTCACGGTTATTTACTCGATACTTAAAAAAAAACACTTGAATTTTTTTATGTCTGTTTGTTCCGGCTAATCTTTCAAGCCGATTTTAATAATATTTTACAACTTTGTAGCTGTCTATATAAGGGAGTAATTTAGGCTATTTTTCCTCTTAAGAGACCTCTATAAAATTTTGCTCGGTCCTGGAATTGAACTCGAAGCCTTATAAACCACAATCGCGTATCGTAATATTTTAGAAGATATTCGAGATTTAAATGCGAGGGCAAGGCGATTAAAATTGAAGCGAAGCGAGGCCAAATTTCTACTTCAAAATAAAACTCCTTTTTTTTTGGGGGAATGGGTTGTGGTCGGCGCACTCCTTGCACCACTCCGTCCGGGGCGACAGAGGGGCGTAAGCACGCACATCTGTAACCCACCCACGATGCACCTCGCCTTCTTTGTTGGGCCAACTACCGGAGCAGGGTTACTTGTCATCAGTGGTCGGCCCGACGGAATGCCCCCTATTTGGGGTACCCTCCCATCGTCTCCCCGAGGGGGGGACGTCGATCTTTCCTCACGCGGTCGGCCTCTCGGCGGGTGACGGCGTAATTCCACGGTCACGTCACCCGTGGCCTCGCCTAGGGCGGCATGAGGCGCAAGTACTCGCGCCTGCGGCGCCCCAGTCGCCGGCGGCGGATCACCTCATCGAGGCTGCGCTCCTCACGCAGGCGATCCGCCGCCTCCTTCCGCGAGTTCACTGCCTCGCAGAAGGCTGCGACCGCGTCCCAATTCCTGACGCTACCGACCCTCGCCCTGGCAATAGTCGGCAGCGTCAGGTCGGCACCGATGATTGCGACGAGTTCACGGCGCTGCTCTGCCCAAGCGTCACAGACCTCGAGCGTATGCTGCGCCATGTCCTCGTCGCTATCGCAGTGGTGGCAGGACGGTGTATTCTCCCTCCTAATGACCTTGTTATTTGGCGAAGCACCCATGCCCCGTCAACACCTGCACTAGTCGGAAGGAGAACACCCCGTGCCGCCTTTCCAACCACTGCATCAGCACCGGCCGGAAGGCCTCCACGATTCGCACCCTGAACCGAGGCCTCTCCAGCCGGACTGCCCAACGGGCAATGACGTCTCGGCGAGCATCGACGCGCCAGGCGGTGAGCTCCCTCAACGAGACCACACCGCCCTCCACTCGCACCCCCGTCACCCGCCGATACAATCCGGCGAGCATTTCCGCTTCCAGGGTCCACGGGGGAGTCCCGGCCAACAGGCACGCTGCCTCCGTCACCATCGTACGGTATCCGCGCCATGGCCCTCTGTGATCACCACAGAACAGCCCTGAGTCGGACGGTCAGGGACCCCGCCCACACCGGTGCGCCGTACGCAAAATAAAACTCTAACGATCGTAAACGATCTCAGGGGACTGGACGGAGGAATAGTCCGTCATCCGCAGAGACGGTGACCGACGTCCCGGGAGGGTGTTGGAAAGGGAGGGTACCCGAAATGATATCCCGCTGGGCTGGCCACGGATGACAAGGAACTACGGATGACAAGGTACCGGTGATCGGCCCAATGGCGAGAGAAAGGGAGTGCGGTGGGTTGTGGGGCCGCGCGTCGCCCTTTCGTCACCCTGGACGAAACGGACAGCACGTGCGCTGACCATAGCCCACCCAAAAAAAAGGTAAACTATCTGGAGAAGATGCAACTGCATCACACCTATTTCTCTCCCATTTTTGTTAAGATTCATATTAGTATTATAGAATATATGTACATGCTAGAAATAATGAATAAAATACAATTATTGCATATATTTAAAGTAAATTCTCAACACGAATCATATTTATTTTGTACACGTTGAAGAAAAGTGGCTACATATTGCATAGTTTCAGAGATGTTTGTGAACCCGACCTATATGATGGCATGCATCATAGATGATGCGTGTCTGCATAGAAGCTCCGACGCACTCCTTAGCCACCTTTGTCTAAGTTGCCGACTACGACTGAATAGCTAATTTAGAATACTACTTATCTGATACAGTTGTTCATTCGACCTGAATATCACGGTTTCATAAATTTCATGCTTACGTCATGCCAATGGTATGCTATTGTTCAATTTTATTAATAACATTTCCATTTACACACGCTTAAAAAAGTCAAATAAGATTTTCAGACCAAATTTAATTATGGAACAGAAATGGTCGCGCGCATAAACTTTTTCAAAATGAATATTAAACAGAATTGTTCCGCCTGTGTGCATTCGGAGGAAAACATGCCTTTTGAGACTGAAGGCCGCAGTCAGCCATTAAATTTGTGCGTGATAATAATTACTGTATATAACGGTGTGCTGAATATAGTCTATGAAATGAATCTGAATAGTAAAGAGACAAGCGAGTTAATAAATTTATAATTTCCAATGAGCTCCCATCACCGCATATGATAATGGAAAGTCAACGACTAGTCCAGTTATTATAATAAATGCAACCTCTGTAATTTAAGATAATTGCTTAATGTTATTGGCGTTAACTATCAATGTAAATTATTTAACTCATCCGAGACTTCCTCGTTAGTGTAGTAACATAAGTATACTACTATTATCATGCAGTATTGGGTTCCAATCCTGAGTCGAAAAAATAAAAGGGTTGTTAAGGGTTCTCTCGAGGCTTCCTCTATTGTAAAGGATTTGCTCGAAAAAGTGAAGCAATAACTGCCCATTTTGGTACAATGCGAGGATTAGCTGCAAAAATCTCGCTATTTATTATATATATATCGTAACTAACAACTATGTATGTAGTACGCATATACTATACGTATGTTTAGACAGGGTAGTGCTTAGCTATTCGAGTATAAAAGCGTAGGTACAAATAAAAAATGAAAGTTACCTTCCCCTAAAGCAGTAATGCAAACCAAACACATTTTATCGTGTAATTTTTACATGAATTGTAAGAAACATTCAGATCTGAACTAAGAGCTTACTATAGAAAATTCTCTAAGTAATCTCGTATGTTCGAGCAAATATGCAGAAAACTAATAATTGTAGTCTTCGACTTCGATCAGGAATTTTAACCGATACTGGTTTCAACTCAAAGACAAAGAGTGAAGTTTTATTTTTAGTTTCAAAACTAACATCATATTGTTCTATTTTTCTATATTTGCGATAAATTGCAAGCCCTAAACGTTATGGCCTTGTGTGTGCTTATAAGTCACGAACCATAAACGACGAACAATTGAAAGTAATAAAGTGACATACGTGTGGATTTGACAACTGATCGTACAGTAAAATTTTTACCTAATTTTGCTTTAACGTTGTGTTAATGTAAAACATAATACCATCAAAAACAAAACTTATAAAAAGAGCCAAGCCTCGCAACTGAGTTCTTCTACCATTAAAAGTTGTGAGATCCATGTTATACCAAGTCGATTAACTTATTCAGTCCCTGCATAAGGGACCTTTCTTCTTAAGTTATTACGTAAATAGTTAACCTAACAACTTCTTATAGTGACTATATCAATATTAAACATCTTTTATGTCTTAAATAAACAGAATGACTTGGCAATCGCACTATATTTAGGTCGTTGATTGACCATTATACATTACATTATATTATACTAAATATAACTTATCTTTGAACATAATTATATCTAAGTATCTCTCTACACCTATTATTGTCAATCATCATTCAGTCTATCGCCGTCCACTGCAGAACATAGACCTCCCTCATGTTTCACCATAAGAGGAGCGAGTCACTCCTTTCCCTTACGTATAGATTTGCATTGTACCAAGCATTTGTGTGAGTTCAACCTTTTTAGGGTTCCGTACTCAAACGGTAAAGCCCCTATAACTATGAGTCCGCTGTCCGTCTACCCGTCTGTCTGTCACCAGGTTTCTTATGAACCATAATAGTTAAGCGATTGAAATTTTCGCAGGTGATGTATTTCTATTGCCCTTATAACAACAAATACTAGAAACCAGTAAAATAATAATTAAGGGGAGCTCTCATACAACAAATATGATTTTTTGCTCCTTTTGCTCGATATTTATAACGGCAACAGGTAGGCGCTTGGAATATTCACAGAATATTTAGTTATATATTCACTTTAGAAATAAATAAATTAAATTAAATAAAAAAAAACAATATAGAGATAAAAGCGCTAAATTAAATTTAAAATGGAATGAAACGGTAAAAAAGTCATATCTGCTGAATGGGAATTCAGCAGATATGATTTTTTTGCCGTTTTTATAGATAACTAGCAACCCGCCCTCGCTACGCTTCGGTTTCAGTCGCTTTACCCGCGGCGTAGTTCCCGTTCCTGTGGGAATACCGGGATAAAATATAGCCTATGTTACTCCCTGATATTATAGCTTTCCAATGGTGAAAGTATTTTTGAAATCGGTTCGGTGGTTTAAGCGTGAAATCGTTAGAAATAAACAAACAAACATCCTTACTTTCGCATTTATAATATTAGTATGGATAGTATTGAACCTCCGTGCGCTACTCCGACTCGCGCTTAGCCAGTTTTTTAATCGTATAATATAATCGAATAATGAGTTTTAACCCTGTTAGAAAATGAATTTCAATAAAATACGAAACATCTTTAATTAATTCTGTTAAAGAATGTTTATATAAAATTTGAAATAGAATGGACTAAGGAATCACATTATCCCATATAAACTTTACCCCGCTTTTCCACCCCCTTAGAGGTATAATTTTTAAAAATCCTTTCTTATCGGTTGCCTACGTCCTACAAAGAACACACCCTCGAAATATCAGGTCTCTATGATCAGCGGTTTAGGCTGTGCGTTAATCCATCACTCAGGACAAAGCATTTTATATATAGAGATATATATTATAGTTATCAGTAAAAATAGGACTTGAAGTTAGGAACACGCTTCGGCAATTTGAACAAAGGCATCTATGACAATTTTGGAGAATCAACTCTCACGAGGTAAATGAGGAAAACTGTTTATGAAGTTTTTATGGAAGTGCGTTATAATTGAATCTATAAATATTATAATTCCATCAAATCTACTGTATTCGAAATGATTTTTTTCTTCATACAAATTCTATGCTGATTAGATCACAGTTCAGGATGGCCAGTACCAGTTTTTATTATAAACTCCATTGTATTCGACTATTTGTATATGCATAGTAATTATTTGTGTAGAATGCTAGCAAATTTTCGTGATTTCACGCGCGTAGTTCCTGCTCTTATGAGAATACCAGAACCAAATATAGCCAAGTTATTCCTTATATACACAATTGATGTGGTAGCGAAATAATATCAATATCGGTTCTAAATGAATTTTATTTATTTATTTCACCTAGTGGTAAATGGTAATCTTGCCTCGTAGACCTCGGCAACACCATGGGTACATAAAAGATAATGCTTACCGTAGACTGGCGTAGACGAATGATGGTTTTCCAAAACGGGCATTAGACTAGGAAGGGAGGTGGAAGCAAGTTTATGCCACCGGCTCTCTTTCTTACCAGTTGAAATGAAGTAACAAACATTCAGACATTAATTTTTTACGAGATTAGGATACTACCCCCGAAAAATCGGCCCATTTATGTCTACATGACAGAAGTCTATAAGCAGCATGACTTGCTACATAAAATGAGAATAAAATCAGTAGGTAAATATTAGAAAAGATTTCTAAATCCATAGAATGAAATTGCCCTCAGCGATAAATATTTTCTGTAATAGACATTACTTCATGTTCTTAAAACTATTAAACTAATAACGATATTTTAATCATTTAATAGCTATAAAGCTGAATTTGGAGAATTGTAACAATGAAAAGTGGGCTATTATAGAGATAAATGACTGTGCTGCTCGTTGCGTGTACTAGAATGTCACTAAAAATTCCACATAATTAGCAAGCTGCCAAGCTGACCAATAACGTAATAAACACTTTTCTGTATCCAATGTTCTAAATTAATAAATCTGTTACACGTAAAATTACCTTGTAACATTTTTCTGAAAACTTTTTTTTTTAAATTAATGAGCCGTTATAATATGACAGCTTGCTGTCGCAACACACTTGTAAATACTTTATTCTCGTTGTCTTTAAAAGCGATGGTTACTGATTATCATTCAAAAGGCTAGCCTACGTAAAATAAAAGGCTTGGTATAACAATGTCCACACTATTACCTTTATTGTCGGATCTAAATCACAATGTAACTCCATTCCAGGTTTCGAGGCTGATCTCATTAAGTAAAGTAAATTATTGCATCCAATAAAAGTGATTCAGTAACATTTAGTTATACTACATCAAAGTTAATAGGGTCGGCACCCTTACTCCTTAAACAAAATTCACTATAAGAAGATCCATTAATTTATAAATGAATCATGTCTTGACACGTAATTGAAGAGTTATTGTCTTTTCGCATTGAGGTCGCTTAGAGTACGATCAGCCCAATGTGAGATTTAGATGCCCTTATCTTATAGAGTAGGCCCATAAAAGTGCACATTAGTGGCGACTAATGTTCTAAATGCATTAGTGTCACATTAATAATTACGAAAGCTTTGTAAGTATGCGTATAAACCATATGTGGTCTAGTATATAACTCTTAATTATTGTACTTATTGATCTAGTTTTGTATAAATAAAGATAAACTGTTAAACCAATAATAAAACAATATAAGTTTTCTAAACTTACTAAAGATATGTATTTATACCACTCTTAAATGTATAACGTAACGAAGTTAAAAATCTATATTGAAGATAAAAAAATAATGTAGAATGAACTTCATCATCATCGTCACGGCTCCTCTGAACTCAAGCCTGGAAATTGACCTACTAGATATACCACGCTAATCAAATGGGTTGACATGGGGTTTTATTTCAAATTTGCCTTTGCTTGCATGGATATTATCTGCTTATTCTGATCTCTTAGTCGTCTTTTACGACACCCATGGGTAAGATAGGAGGTAGTAAATAGTATTCTTACTCCGTCATCACACAGAAAATTAATTTTCATTTATTTTGAATTTTTAATTTGATTTGAAATAATAAAAACCACGCCTTTTATTGTGGTGAATATTTATGGTTCAAAATGCAATATCAGCAAGGTTATATTCCAACAATTTTTATAATAATATTACCTAATACCTTTATTTACGTCTGATAAACGTGAAATGTTAATTAGCCATCTTCGTTACAACATTTATTGTTCGTTTGATATGCTGGTATCGTACAATTTGTCAATTAGCTGTGCTAGATGAAGAATGGTGCTTTTAGCCGTTTATTTATAGTGGTCCCTCTCTGCTCTGTTTACTTACTTTATTGGTTTACATTTAATCTATTTCAATATTTACCTATTAGTTTTTTAAATAACAGTATGTGTTCTGAGTGCTGGTATTTTAGGATAATATTTGTATAATCATAAAAACTGCAACGACCACTTCAGAGAAAATTCTTGCTATTCCATAAGTAACGCAAATTGAATAACGTTAACAGAAAACTAAACAGTTTAATAGCCTACGTAAGCGAGCAAAAAGGAAAATATAATTTATTTTATAACCAGAATATAAATAATTCTAACAATTCCAGAGACTAGCCCACATTAAATCTAGATTTATTATGCTGTAAATACATTATTAAAACTTTAATATAATATATAATACAATATATCTTAAGCAGGGATAATTAATAACATTATTATTTATATTACTGTCAGTGAACTTGTTCGGGTCTTTAAAATGTACTAATAAATAATTGCAAAAAAGAATTGAGTAAAACTATTTCGGACATGGCCTGATCTAATTGCATCTCTAGTATAATTCAGTTACATTTTAGATATGTTCTATATATAGAAAATTGGATTTATTTATGGACATGAATACATAGGTTCATAAACAATTAATAGAAAAATAAAGATATATAACTTTTTCTGGTATATATCTATACAGGTAATATTTAGTAAAAGAGTTCTTAACTGTGAGATTATTTATTTATGCCTTCTTCGTTATATTTCTAGGAGAAATTAAAAAGTTGGAATAAGTACGAAAATTCACTCTCAATTATCTCTACCAGCATGTAATACAATATACGCTCGAATCGCGCGACAATCTTGTGTAAAGGAATTAAATAATAATAAAAAATACGAGAATAGAGTAACAAAGCTTAAATGTAAGTCACTCTAATTTTACGTGTTAACTTAGCACATTTGCCTAAAGTCTGTTTCTACTGTTACGCACTGCCTATATATTCCTCTTTGTCGTCGCCTATTGTAGGCCCACAGAAAAAAGTAAGATATTAAAACTTTATGTTCATGGCCGACCATGACACTAAGATTTCATTTTAACGTGGCTACATTAATCTCAAATCAAGGTGTGACACATTAATATACAAATGACCCTACTCTGTCAATATAAGCATAGTGAAACTATGTAATCCCAGTTGGCAGACCGCTGTTCCGACATCCGTGTAATACGCTGACAACTTAATATTCAGCGTGTAAATCATATTACCGCTCTGCATTAAATTGTGTGACTAATACTGTATTTCCACAAGCATAAGTGTTCACTGTTTTTATTTGTGAAGTAAATATAACTGCAATTTCATGGACCTTAGGCCTCCCATAGTACATATGCATCTATGTTGTTGCTGCCATCTTATGTCTCAACAGTGTTGTGTTTTGTTGCCTATTTAATTTTTGTTGTGATTATTGTACAGCTATCATCATCATCATCGCAGCCCACATACGTCCCACTGTTGGGCTCGGGCCTCCTCCACAATGGGAGGGAATTTGACCTACTATAGCCTGCTGATCAGACCTGTTCGTATAGGGTTTCATTTCTAGTTTTCCTTCTCTTGCACAGATGTTATATGCATATTATATCTCATAATCGTCTTTTACGACATCCACGGGCAAGACAGGGAATGGTGAACTGTATTTTTACTCCGTCACCACACGGAAAATATATCACTTCAATGTGTCATACTTTCCTTCTTTTTTTTATACATCTAGGTATATAGTGATTAAGGAGATGGCTTCTTGAATTTCAGTATCTAGTAGCACTTGCAAAGTACCTAATTTCAGACTTCTTCTTTTCTTAATCATTACTACATATTCCGTGCCATTAAACAATAAAATCTTCATTATCATATCAGCTCATATACGTGGCATTGTTAGGCTCGAGTCTACTCCAAATAGAAGGAAAATTGACCTACTATACCATACTGGTCAGATATGTTGGTATAGGGTTTTATTTTGAGATTTCTTTCTCTTGCACAGATGTTATATGCTTGTTATATCCGTTAGTCATCCTTTACGATTCCCACGGCCAAGATACACCAGAGGGAGTGGTGAATTGTATTCTTACTCCGTCACAACACGGAATGCTAAATATAACTACAATTTGATATTAAATTTATCTTAATGTCGAACTTAGTATTATTCTACTTTGTATTACTACGTTTGCTACTGCATCACATGACATAACAACAAAAAAGCTTTTGCTATTTAATATTGGCATATTACCAAGTTTCAAATAAAGTATTATAAAAAATAAAGCTTACCGTAGCAATTTAAAAGCTTTATCAATATGTTCTAAAAAGTTATATTTAAGTTTTACGTTATATAGTATTTCTGATAAACGAAATACTGAATTCAATCTGTATATATTTATATAACTTGAGTTATTTCTTTTCTCTTGTAGGTGGTCGGACGTGAGAGTGTTCTTGCATCCTCCTCGTCCCGCGACTTGCGCTGTGGACGACGATTAGTATCAGGACTCTTCTCGCGGCCGAGGCTCCCTCTTGGCTACTCATACGTCACTACCGTGCCGCGTGGCGCTTGCAGGCTCAATGTCTCCGAGGTCACATCCAGTGATAACTATATAGGTTAGTTTGCTACAACCCGAAATCATTTGTTTCCGCAAAATGTCCTAGACAAAAGTGGGTAAAATCACTTACATCACTAAATATCTGATTGGTCTTGTTAAATAAATAACCTCCTCATAATTGCTTCAGTATTGATTTTTGATTGAAAATATCACGTGTATCATTATTAAACACGTAGTTGTATGTGGACATCTTAATCAAGAGATGAAGTGTTTGACAGTGCAAAGATCGATGTCGAATCGATTAATAGAAATTGCACATGCGCACCGCCTGCGATTCTTCAATAGAAGGCGCCTACGCCACAAATTGTGAGATAAATGGAGGTAGCCATCTACGCAATTGATGGTTAATTATTTGCATGACGCAGCCACAGTCAATTTAGTCGAGTTTAACAATTTGTTGAACGCTTGTTTATTCAATTACTTTCGTTGTATTCTAGTTATTCTAGGTAGTTGCATTAATATATTTGTTGCAGCGTTGAAATTATCCAATGGTTCTTACATAATGAATGGCGAATTTGCGGTGAGTGCGCCGGGCACGTATGAAGCGGCAGGAGCACGTTTTATCTACACTAGACAAGCCGGGCAAGACCATATTTTTGCTCATGGACCAACACAACACCCTATTGACATCATGGTATACACACATGTATTTCTGAAAATAAATAAGAATTTTCTTGTTCAAGAAATATTTAATAGATAGCTCTATATGATTGGTTTTTTTTTTCAGATCTTGTATACGCAACCAAATCCAAACATAAAATACGAATTTTTAACAGACTTGGAATCGGACGAAACTAATAATGACATACCGACATCCAATCCAGCACCGCCTCATCATGTCGCCCAGCGTCACCACAGGCATCACAACGCTGAAACCAACAACGATCTCGAAACACGATCAGACCCTTCGCTATCAAAGCCCGACCTTAATAATCAGGAGAGTCAATCTCAAATTGACAGCAATATTATTGGTAGCAGAAAATTTGTTTGGAAGATATTAGAATTTTCGCAGTGCTCGCGAAGTTGTGGTGGAGGACTTCAAATTGGCAAATTTAAATGTGCTGAAGTTACTGATAAGGGTGACTTGGAAGTTTCATCATTTCACTGTAGTGGAACTCCTCCACCAGCTCGCAGGCGTCGCTGTGGTGGCACTCCATGTCCTCCGCGCTGGAGAGCTGCCGCTTGGGGACCCTGTCCTGTTTGTGGCCCCGCACATAGAACGCGTATCGTAGGGTGTGTCCAAGATCATGCGCGAGGAATAACTAAAGTACTTACTAGACATCTTTTCAATATTTCTTTAAAGTATAGTATCTTTACAATATAAAACATGGAACTTTTCTTTTCAGATAAGCGACCAAAAATGTCCACTTCCAATGCCACCGAGCAATGAATTATGTGACGTTCCAAATTGCGACGGTAGCTCTGCCACAACTGTTATACCTCGTCTTGACGCTCGACGTCAGGTCCGGCCGAAAGACCGCACCGACACTTTCAGAGAAGGTCCAATAATCTCACTGACAACTAATTATACTGAAAACGACATCGGTACCACATCAGCACCACATTACAACTTTAATGCTGGTGGTGGATGGCTTTACACTGAATGGTCAGAGGTATGAGGCATATTTAACATGAGATTGTAAAGAATATTCATATAATTAATTTTCTTAACTATGAGTAAATATTAATTAGTGTCTGATTTCTATCCGCCTTTATAGGTTTCATTGCATTTTTTTAATGCAACAACATATAAAAGTTTATGTATTTTAGTGCGTTGGTTGGTGTGTGGGTGGAGGAGTACAATCTCGAGGAGTTCGGTGTGCTAATCCTAATGGATGTACAACACATCGGGCGCCTGAGTCTACACAAACTTGCCCTATAAGGAAACAGTGTGATGCACAATGGTTCACAGGTGAGCGGAATATGATTTTACATTTTATCTTGTCTGCTCATAAACGTCCCGCTGCTGGACTTGAGCCTTGAGCAGAAATACTGATTGGCTAACAAGAATAGTACGATGGCTGGCGATGGATATAGTCTTGTAATGGCTACAAAAAGTACTCGAATTATTACTCGTAACTATCATAGTGAGTGACTAAGACCTGTACATCAAGGCTAATTCCGCTAAGTGTTTCCTGGTCAATAATTAATTTTCAAGGAAAATTGACGTCAGGTTAGTGACCAGTCGTAAAATTTAGACACAAGTCTTGTTTTTGTTTACATGTAAATGGCGTGCAATGATATAATGTAAAGGATAAGTCTGCAAAAACCTTTTAAAATGTTTTAATTAAATTTATCTTACCTCTACATTGCATTTCAGGTGAATGGTCTCCATGTTCAGCAGTTTGCGGTGGGTATCAAGTCCGTGGCGTGATATGTATCGGTGGAAACGGTAGAAGGCTGCGAGACGCTTCTTGTAGAGGAAACAAACCTGAAACTAAGCGAGAATGTGGAGGCAGCTGTAGTCCGTCGTGGTATCTCAGTGATTGGAGCGAGGTATAAAGCAATAAAACTGTTATCATTAACCATGTATCGACCTACGAACTTTATATTACTACTAGAGAGGAAGCTATAATGCTTTGGTCTCGCTGCTATAATGACAAATAATCGATGAATCTAAGCAATTAAGATGATTAAAGGAAGACAAGAAGACACAGAATAAAACTCTATAACAATCCATCTGGTTAGCATATTACAGTGGACCAAATTCCATCCGAATATGAAACGGGTAGAGAGATATATAAGTCATATTTTCTGTCCAATACGTTACATACGTTCAAATGAGAAGAACATGAGAATCAAACTTTACGTCCCCACAGTTCGTTTACGTCCCTCTGTTGGACTCTAGATTCCTCCAAGCGAGGAACATTAACCTACTATACCATGCTAGTTAGGCGAGTTGGCATAGGGTTAAGTTGGAGCTTTCCTTCCCTTGTATAGATGTTATCTGCATATTCTAATCTATTAGTAGTCTTTTACGATATCCAGAGGCCAGAAAGAGGGGTGGTAAATTGTATTCTTACTCCGTCACTACACGGAAGGGAAAGATTTTACGTGAATAAAACGTAATTATCTTTATACAAATACGTATTTCATCATGTCTTTATTGCCTCTTGAGTGTCTAAATGGATTTTCCTTGTAGCATATATCTCACAATTCTATTAATAGGTTAAACGTATTTTGTCAAACGATTACAATATAGCATTATATTTGTATCATTTAAACTATTTCAAAAAATCGTACAACTGTCATATTTCGAGGCTCAATAATTATACCTAGATCTTCTTGAATACAAAGTCACGATATTAGATACTTTATAATAAAGGTCTGTCCATTATTTTGAAATAAGAGATGTAATTGCTAACCACAATAACTCAGTAACCGGAGTTGTTACAACCCGTTCTTGGATCGCATTAAGGCTCAATGTTATTTTTATTATATGTAAGACCTACGATGTACAATTGTACATATATGTGCACGCATTGCTTATAACACATATATTTTATACTTTTCTGTTTGATAATGTGTTTAATCAATTTAATATATAAACATTAAATATTTCTAACCTTTTTTCCTCTGGTGAGCAAGTGAGAAAGCAATTCACCAACTGCTATCTGCCTGCCAGGCTGCCGATACCATATTACTAGACATATAGAGTTATGATTAGAAGGCAACTAAAAGTCGAAATAAAACTCGCCGTCTAGCTCCGTCCGGGGCGACGAAGAGATGGTGCGCGGCCCCATAAACACCCGTAGCTCCTCTCCTTAGCCGTTGGACCAACCACCAATACCGAGTACCTTGTCCTCCGTGGCCGGCCCGACGGAATGTGGTGTACCCTGTCCTTTCGACGTCCCGGGGCGTCGATCGCCGTCGCGCGGTCAACCTCTCTGCGAGTGACAGACTCATCTACTAATCCCCAAATAAATCCGGTCAGCGGCGGCCTCGGCTAGGGCACATTAGATCCCTTATAGCCCTATTAAAATTAGTCTCGCTGTTTCGGGTATATATATTTTAAGGCATATGTTTTTACCCTTAGTGCCAAGGTCCGTGTGAAGCTGGGGTACAATCACGTACAGTTTGGTGCGCCAAAGGCGGTGTAAGCGGTGCAGGTGGCGCAGCTAGAGATGCCGACTGTGACGGTGTAAGACCTCCTGCAAAGAGGTCTTGTGTACCTCCCAGGTGTTCTACCAGACCTTCAGTTAATACTGAGGTGATCAACCAACTACCTTCAGGTAAGTAATACTGCTAATAATATATTTTTATAACCTTAAATACACACTCAATAGGAACTGTAATCGCAAAATTAATTTAGAGGCATATTATTATGCTTTGTGGCATAAAAAATGAAATTATATTTTATATATTTTTACGAGTCTGATTTACTTAATAAATACAAGATAAACTGCTATTTTGCGATGTACTGCATAATATAGATTTTAATAAAGTTTAAATGTTTTCAGTATCGTAATACACTGCTATTGATTGTTAATGAAATTAATTTGAATACTCTTGCTATTCAATCTAGCTTAACATTGATGTTTTTATTTAATTGGTAGCTTGTTAAACGTAATATGAATTTATAAACTTAGGTACTGTTGGTGTGTTCTTACTAGATGCTCATTTTTACTGAAATGAATACTTCTATAGACAGGTTTGGATGGAGAGTGAAGTCATATAAGTCCTCAACGTATTAACGTTAACACTATGTCTGTAGCCACGTCAATGTCACTATATATGTGTTGATATACAGGTGTATATGGTAATAGGGCAACTGGTCAAACGGAAGCTAGGCAATGCTGGAAGGAACCTATGAAAAAAAAATTGAAATAAAAATATCGATTCTTTAATGAATTAGCGACATGTAAAGTTTTCGATTTTGTCATCGCTTTTTCGTGTAAATCTGATTGAAATGTATAAGTATGTATAAAGTCAATGCAATACTTAATCTGCAACATATTTGTACTTTATTAAATGTTCATTAGAAATTGAATAAATCAATGATTACGTTCGCATAAGCAAGACAAGCTTCGCTTTAAATCAGCTGATCGGCCGATGACCGTTGACGAGTCGCCTTTGTACCTACGTTACTATTGAAGCGTTTGCCCAAATAAGCCTATTTATACTGTCGATGCTTTACATGCCTACATGTGTCCTGTCTGTACATACTTACATAATACGTAACATAAGAGCGCCCGCAGACATACAATTGTAAGTTGGCCGATTAAATCGCAAATAGGTATATTAGGTGTAGTTACTTATGCTAGCCCGCACATCTTCTCCAACTAAATCGTCCAACTAATTAATTGGACACTGATCGTATCAGATTCAAGATTGCCTTCCGATTACGCACAATTAAAAAGTTGTCCAACTATCGGCCAACTATCGGCCAACTGCTTGTTAGCACGGTTATCCTATGCAAGTTCGCACACTATCCAACTTTGTTGGACAGTTGCACGGCAAGATGCAAGATGACCACACGCATGCGTGTGATTTCCCCATGCTCGCATCTTCGTCGATGGGAAATACGTCTGCCACCCGATCACTTGTTGCAAACGAAAAAGTAGAAGAGCTCATAGAGGAAGTTCAAAAAAGGCCAGCGTTGTACAAAAAAGACTTGAAACAATTTATCAGGGTAATAGCTGAGTTTAGAATGCAATGTATGATGCTGCCCATATTGTAATCTGTTAATTAATATGGGATGCACCCAAAATGTTCTCTTTTGTTTTCGTCTTCTTTTCACTAATAGAGCAATTAAAGGGTTTTTTCCTCACTTTCACGCACATGCACCGCGTTGGCAATACTGGCACCGACTAAATCGATTAAGTCTGCGGCGTGTAACCAATTAAATAAAGTTGACCAACTAAATTGTAAAAGTACGCAATTTAGTCGTGCGATAGTCGTCCAACTTGCAATGGTATGTCTGCGGGCTCACTAAGGCATAAACTCTTAGACACACATTTTTGTAATTACTATAACTTTTATTGTTTTTTGTGTAATATACATTCTAACTACGATCTATGATCGTTAAATTACAACATACTCGAACAGTTGCCCCATAACCTGATACAGCCTGTATACCTAAGTAAAATAAATTTAAAAAGTTTTAATTTATTAATTTTAATTTAAGATCAAACAATTAATTTGAATATCCAAACCTAATCTGTACGTGCATAGATTTAAGATTTTACTTCAGTCGACAGTCCTCATTTCTGCTTCGTGTTCTTTTTCTGTAATATTATTTTATAGGTATTGTGGAATAAATCTCTATATTGCGGGATACTTCCTAGTATAAACAAATTATATATTTTCATACTTATTTATTATAACTAGTGGTCGCCGTGTGGTCAAAATTCGGCCATAATTCATTTTAATTAATATTTCTGCTACACAATTTTCTTTAATTTTTATTTATGTATAATTGTAAATTGAGCAAGCTGTATTTCACTAATAACTAATATATAAGCACAAATCTCTATTAGACATTGTCATTATAATTATGATTGTTTGACATTCAGTCGACCAAAGATTTTAACCGTAAACAAAAGCGTATAAGCGTTGCTACGCAACACACACATACACACGTGTGTGTGTGTGTGTAGCGATTGCGTTGTAGTGTGCGTAATGCATTTTTTTATGAATTTAATGCATTTCTAATCCATTATTATATGAAATTTCAGTTTTATGCACTTCTCCTCATTATATACATCAACTGTGCCAAATTTCATACTTCTCCATCCACGTAATTTTCGTAAAAAGGGGTACAAAGTTTTTGCTTCACGTATTTATATATAGATATTGGCCTAATACAATTTATTGTTTCTATATTTGGAGAAAATATTCTACAAATTGAAATGTATATTAAAAATAAATTTTGTTGCAGTTTCAGACCCACAACAACGCGTAACACGTCACCAAAGCAATAATGTACAAAATTCTAAAGACAGGTCGTACTCAGATGGTAAGAATCAATTTTATTTCCATAACGAAATTAATTTGTGATCTTGAGAAATATTTTAATTTGAATTATTAATTTATTTATGAGAACATTAAATAACAAATGACATATTAATGTCTATTTCCCCCATATATTATTTCCTGGTGATCATTACTACAATAGCGTTAGCGCCATTCATATAACTTAGCTTCCTCTATATTCAAGGACAAATTCGTTTACAGATTAATCAATACCGTCATCGTCAGTGACAATTTTATTATTACGCACCTAGTATGATCTTCTTGATAGGCCATTCTCAATGAAAGAGTTGGATTTTGTTGTAATATTTTTGTGATGTTTATGGCCAACAGCAATAAATATTCATATAATTTCCTATAAATATTTTCATTGCTTGTTTGATTAACTTTATATTTGTTATATTGACACTTAATTAGAAATAGATGAGTAACCAAAAAAAAAAAATAATTTAATATAAATAAAAAATGATAATTACATATTTAGCAATAAATGAAATATTTACACCTATATTGCACCTTAATATTACGAGTTTTAGATCGGGACTATCAATTGACCTCAGATAATTCTTTGACCGCACGCTCTACGCCCTCTATCTCGAAAACAATTCAAGGTATAAAAAATGTTAAATACAAGAATTGTAGATAATTTTATTCTCTACAATATTGTATAAAAACAAATAGTGTAAATCACATAGAAAACGAGATATTTGCAAAAAAATGTAATGAAAATAGACTTTTGTGATGTTTGACCCCTGAATTTAAAACTTGCGACTATCCAATTATATGTGAATTTTGAGAATAGTTTTAGGATGCCAAAATACAATTTTTTACGTGGTAATTACTGGGTATGTCGATTTGCCGAGATATTCACGTAATTAGGCCTAAGATGGCTAGACTATTAATATTTATATGAAAACAACTCATGTAGCTACTTCGATCGTTGACCTCATCAGGTAGTATTTATGATAGTTGACTAATAATTGCATAAATACTAATTTAATTGAACCAAATTATAACAATGGTACTAGATTTTCCATTGACATAAATCAGATCAAATACAAGAGACTAGAAAAGCTGAAGCTATTTTACATATTGATGTGCCGCCTGTATCCAACGACGCCTAACAACTTTCACCGGGTCGTCGGTCCACCTAGTGGGGCTGGCCGCCTCATTGCAACTTTAGCGTATTAATTCTTTGTGCTGTGGCTCAGTTACACCAGTTCTTTTACAGATTTCTACATTCGTTAGCCTAAGTCAAATAAATTGCATCAAAGTAGTAAGTCTAGTAGTGGGCCGGTCCGTCTGGGGTAGTATCACACTCTCGCAGAAAAACGACATCGGAGTAGTAGCAATTTGTTACTGCATTTCGTTCGGTGAGCGAGAGAGCTGCAAGCCCAACTTTCTGAGGGTGTTTGTGTGGGGTGAGTTTGGATGACACCTTTAGTTTCACCGAACTTCATCGCACGCATTCACACTACCTTCACTTTCTTCATGGTAGGCAGCGGCCTAGCAAAGGTCCATGAGCGGCAGCAACATTTACCATCAGGTGTACTGCTGCCTTATTTGCTTCCATTAGTAATTAAAAAAAAAGATAAACAGCTAACTTTAGCCGTACCGTAACCCAAAACTATTTGTAGCTTACTCGTCATAGGCAGTAGAGATTACTAATATAAATCAACATAATTTTAAATTTATCCGTTAGGTACCTATGTATATTCTATAGCCTCATCTCAGCAGTGCGTAGAATAAGACTTTTTTCATATTCAGATTTATACGCTACAAGTTGTGTTATTATGATCATAGGTGCATGCATAGATAAGCTGAACAATTGCGCTCTGGCGGTGCAAGCACGCCTATGCCACTATCCGTATTACGCCGACTACTGCTGCAAGTCCTGCCATGGACGATAAATTGTGGACGAAAATAATGGTAATATCATTGCATGTGCTGCTTTTTTACTTCTCAATATCATTCCCTTATATCGAGGTTAAGTCGTCACATTACTTCATTTGCATAGACTGAAGCCTCAAGTATTTCCTTATAGTAATTTAGACTGCTTCTCTCGCATATCTCTAAAGTATTTAACTGGACTAAACTGCCTAAATTTACTTGAAATAATCAACAATTTTACATAATATAGACAACTTCAAATATCTATCATGATTGTTGCAATTTGCAATCTACAGATTTCTCAGTCATTGTAGGTATATTTACTATTTCATTGTGAGGTATACCCTAGTATATTTTCAAAATAAATCAATATAAAACATCAAGTATCAATTGAGTTAGAAAAAAATCAATGGAATTGACAATATGCTCCTTTTTTTTAAGTTAATAAAAACAAACGTACATTGTAAACAAATGAAGATTTGCATTGTTGTAAATAAAAGAAAATCAGAGTTGCAAAACTAACCTTTTTTTATTATTCTGAATCGTAAATAATATTAGCAAATTATTATTTCTTTTATAACAGTATATGCAGAATCATCTTCTCACAATTATTTGGAATCACCATGCAGAGATGGTGTAGTGGTCGGTATCTTAAATACCGATCTACTGTGCCAGTGTCATGGATTCTATTCCCATGCAGAACAATACATTGTGCGATCCACAAATTGTTGTTCTGAATCCCCCGCAATACAAGAATTAATATCTTAATGCACAGGGTGTTCATAAAAAATGGCAAAATTTTGGATTGAAATTGAATTCCTTTCTACCATGTCATGTTTCACGCAACCCATGCACGTCTTCTTTGGTCTTTCCTGAAGCTACCTATATATTCCCTATTTCTACAATGTTAACCACTACTATTATATATATTAATGGATTTTTTTTATTATTTCATACAGGTACAGGCTGCATTATAATGAGCATATAAGCGCATACATATAAGTGATACAGAATGGACGCATAGTGAGATACGTAATGTTTTACTTATTGTTTTGCGACATGTACCTCCCGCGCACACATACATAATAACACAAATTAAAAATATATATTAGAGATAAAGTGCTTATTCCTAAACTTTTGTAGATATGTTTTTATATCCAATCCTAGCTGACCCAAAAGACGCTGTACTGTACAAATTAAAATATAATGCCTTTAAATCAATTATACCGCCACCTATCGGGTCCAATTATTACTCTAAACCATACTTGAATTTACCTGAACGTACACAAAAAAAAACATCAAAATTGACCCAGCCGTTTAGGAGCAGATCAGTCAGATGCACACGTCGTACACTAATTTAAACTGAGTACTTCGTTAACTTTAATAGAAATATGCTTATAAGGCACATATTTAACAATTTCACAATAATTTTCAGTTTGTAAGTCAGTTTGTAAGCTATTTGCTAATTTATAAAAAATATGTACTTATAAAATGATAAAAATAGAATCCAGTAAAATGTAACCAGTAAAAGTTACATAATAATTATCATTTATCGCGAAGCAACATGTGGCTTAAAATTAACGAGCTAGTCAGGCTGATTCAAGGCAATTATTGATCTGTAATGAGCATAGTTAGAATGAAATTGTTTATTTGAAAGATCCTAATTTTTTCAGTTCATCAAAAGTCATTTACTTACAATTAGTATTTCAATATCTGAATAAAACCAAAGTGACACATTGAAATTGTCATTATATGGTATAATGATTATTAGATTGTCTTCAGACACGATCCCTTTTTTTTATTGAAAGACAATATTTTAACGATTTAGTTTTAAATTTTATTATATTTGATGTGGGGTCAAATAATGCTATATAACAAATATTACTTCGAAATGAGTCGAGGAAATTCACAAAAAAACAATTTTTAATTCATTTTGTTAGCATTGGTAGTAGTTATAAAAATACAACATTAAAATTAGTTATTATTGTAAAAAACATTAAAGTGTGCGCGGCTCATTCTATTAATAAATAGTTATTAATATTTTTCGAGGTGTGTAAGTATTAGTAATAGTTTTGTGATCTCCAGATTGTTTAGTCGAGTTTTGGAGTCGATCTGTGAACTGTAGTAATATAACTAAAAAAAAAACATATTTTGTTTATTTATAATATTAATGTTGCACGACATGTTATAGATTTGAGCACTTAGAGTTAGTTATAACTTGCCTATAACCAAGTAATGAAAGCATTTTACCGAATTTCGTATACTTGTGTAATTTTTTTAAGAGATTAATTATTACAATTATGCATATGAATACTATACAAAATATATTAAATTTGTATGCAACTTAGGTTATATTTTAGGTTAAGTACAAAATAGTATTTTTATTTGTTTTAATAGTTTACGGTATGTACTTATAGAAAATAAGGTGCAATGACCACACGTCTTTAAATAAAGAATTTCTGTCCGATATAGTTCAAAATGAAAGACTCAGTATTTATCGTTCCTCATTGAATTAAACTTTTTGTCAGCATTAAATTTCAGTGTGATAGTAAAAAGAAAACAACATGAACTATGCTAAAATGTAAAACAACTTCTTAAGACTATAAACAAAAAAAAAAGACAAGATGTGTATGATCTTTTATAATCAGCAGACATAATGATTGTAAATAAATATACCAATACTTTTTTAGGAAATATTACCCAGTTAATATTATACTTTCAAAAATTAACTTTCCAATGATTAGATTTTTCTTCATACAATAAAATATTATAATTAATTAGCTGACCTAACAGAGGTTGTTCTGTTCAAATAAAATATAAGGAATTCTCCTTGAAATCGACAGCAGCGCCAATTGTCGGGTCTAATTGTAAATCTAAATCATTCTCGAATCCCCATAAGCACATAAAAAAATTCATCAACATCGGTCCAGCCGTTTGGGAGGAGTTCAGTGACATACACACGTACACAAGAAATTTATATATAAAGATAAAGATTATTGAACACGGACAGAATAATAATATTTTTAGATGTATGGTACAAGCGATAACATTCATTGATAACTTATTACACCGATTCTGATATCAAAGAGTCACTTCTGTATTAATAGAGTCGTTTTGTGTAAATAGATAATTATTTTTTATATGTATAGTGCATTTACTTACTGGCTGTTAAGTATTTATACGACTTTTATTAGTTAAAACATTATACCATCACAATAACATATGTATTAATTGATTTATGCTAAATTAATTTGAATTTTTGTCCTATCATTTTAATTAAATTGTCTTTACTAACTATGCATATATAACATTGTACAAAAATAATAAGCTTTAAACACTGGTTGTTGTTATTATTTAAATACAAATACCTTTTTTTACATAAAACCATGTCGATCACATGATTGTGAACTAATTGGAATATATATCATAATCTTATCCACTGTTGGGTTTGCGTCTCCTCCACAATAAAAGGAAAATTGGCCTACTATAATACGCTAGACAGACGTGTTGGTATCATTTCATTATCATCATTTCAGCCCATATATGTACGTTCCACTGTTGGGCCCGCGCCTCCTCCACAATAAAAGGAAAATTGGCTTTCTATAATACGTTGAACAGACGTGTTGGTATCATTTCATCATATATCATTTCAGACCATATGCGTTCCACTGTTGGGCCCGCGCCTCCTCCACAATAAAAGGAAAATTGGCCTACTATAATACGCTAGGCAGACGTGTTGGTATCATTTCATTATCATCATTTCAGCCCATATATGTACGTTCCACTGTTGGGCCCGCGCCTCCTCCACAATAAAAGGAAAATTGGCTTTCTATAATACGTTGAACAGACGTGTTGGTATCATTTCATCATATATCATTTCAGACCATATGCGTTCCACTGTTGGGCCCGCGCCTCCTCCACAATAAAAGGAAAATTGGCCTACTATAATACGCTAGGCAGACGTGTTGGTATCATTTCATTATCATCATTTCAGCCCATATATGTACGTTCCACTGTTGGGCCCGCGCCTCCTCCACAATAAAAGGAAAATTGGCTTTCTATAATACGTTGAACAGACGTGTTGGTATCATTTCATCATATATCATTTCAGACCATATGCGTTCCACTGTTGGGCCCGCGCCTCCTCCACAATAAAAGGAAAATTGGCCTACTATAATACGCTAGGCAGACGTGTTGGTATCATTTCATTATCATCATTTCAGCCCATATATGTACGTTCCACTGTTGGGCCCGCGCCTCCTCCACAATAAAAGGAAAATTGGCTTTCTATAATACGTTGAACAGACGTGTTGGTATCATTTCATCATATATCATTTCAGACCATATGCGTTTCACTGTTGGGCCCGCGCCTCCTCCACAATAAAAGGAAAATTAGCCTACTATAATACGCTAGGCAGACGTATTGGTGTGATTATGATGATTTACTTTAAAACAAAAACATGAATATTTCTGACTAATAAAATAAGCTACTGAATATCTAGTAAAAGCGTAATTATTTTTTTTAATCAGTGATCCATATCTTTAATCGAATTATCTTAATCAACTAAAGGTACGCTATTTTTACTTTAAATGTAAAGACAAAAATAAATATTGACGTAAACATATTATTTAAAAAAGCATACAGCCGTACCATATTTCAAATTTATATCAAGGGCGCTCAGTGCATGAAACCTTTTTAGGGGCTATCGAGCAGATAATAGGACAAAGGTTGGCTAAAATTAGGTTGCTCTTTACCGATTTACTCATAAATTTTCTAAAGTATCTAATATTAAAGAGAATGAATAATTACGATATTTTTTATTGCATTGACCCAAATGTTTAAATATCGAGCTTTATTGAGTTTAATATACAACTTGGCCAGATGGATTGACACTGGATATTCAGCATCATCATCATCTCAGCTTATATATGTCCCTCTGCTGGGCCCGTACCTTCACTACAATAGGAGAGAAATTAACCTACTATAACAACCGATACCAACCCATCTGGGTCGGTATACTTTAATTCGGGTGGGCTATGGTTAGGCCAGCCGTCCGTTGCGTCTGGGGTGACGAACGGGCGGAGCAGCCCCATAACCCAGCGTATGCACACCATTTTGCTATTGGGCTGACCACTGTTATCAAGTTTCTTGTGGTCCGTGGCCAGCAAGAAGAAGGTTGGTATAGAATTTTCCTTCTCTTGGATGGGTCTTATGTGTATATTATACTCCTTAGTCATCTTTTACGATAACCACGGGCAATAAGAAGTAAGAATTCACCACCCCTATGGGTGGTGAATTCTTACTCCGTCACCACACAAATGAAAGAAAAATTAAATACAAGTAACATAAAAGATAGAATTTTTAAAAATGATGCATCCAGCCCATCGACGAACATAGTTGAACATTGGCCTTCTGAATAGAGTATAATTTGGTTTGCGGTTTGAGTTGGTTTTATAAGTTAAGTTTTCTAGGAGACTACCTACTGCAAGCCATTCTCCTAGTTATCCCTCAATACTTCCACGGGAAAGGAATGGATAGTGTATTGTTAACCTACTAATATACTACCAAAAACATAAGTAGCCTACGGTACAAAAATAACATTTACATATAATCAATTCAGCATGTTTGTTATGTTAAAGGTCCGAAAAATGGTCACATTAAATACTGTACTGTGAACTGTATCATAAATTTCTAGCGTCAATGATTGTGCGTAGGCTTTCTATTGCTATTAGAAGTCAATAGTACTCAATAAAAGCTTTTAATGAAATCAAATTGTAAATGTGTCATGATAGTATCTTCAATCGCTCACACATAAGTCAAGGTCATGTCAATACTACTCCTTAATTATTAAAGTGATCATATTCTAATTGTAATTTATGTATTGTAATGTTATATAAGAGGAAAAATGTGGCAGTCCCTTTGATCCACCTAAAACTACCATTACAAGATATTTGTAGTTATAAAATTCTACTCCATGTACAATAACTACTATCTATGGAGAATATTCATATATAATTTTAATTATTAGCTTTAATTTATAGTGTAAAATACGCTATAAAGGTCATTGGACAAAATCAGACCCACTTAACAAAAGTTTTCCTACAAAAATCAAATTAAGTGAAATTGTTAAGTACTAACCAATTATTAATTTTATGTAGTTATTTTTTTTAAACCATGGGAATAAAAATTAAAAGATGAATAATGAATCGGTATTCAGTGAGCATTTTTATATGTAAAATGTTTAGATAAAACAATTTCAATGAAACATTCTGCTAAATAAACATAACAAAGGTTTGCATGGTAAGAATGCGTGGTCAGCATGCATATGCCTTCTACTTCTCTACCGGCACCATGAATTGGTTAACAACAAAATATTAATAAGAGGCAAAATGCAGTCCCAACATGTCAGGAGCAAGAATATATTGTATATAAAACGTATATATTGGTGAATCCAAGAAGACAGGGAAGAGGGAGTATCTAAGGTCACCGCACTATTAGATGCTGCGCGCATATAGCCGGCATAGTATATTTTTTGTCTTGGGCCAGACATCAAGAGCAAATAGACGCGCCTGCGGGGTTTTTAGACGATACAATTATTCCTGTAGACATTGATCATATTGAATAAAACATAAAAACCTTTCTGTTGTTATTTTATTTTTCTTTATTTTATTTTTAAATCCTTAGTACTAACAAGAAACCAATAAAAATATGCGAAACCTTATTATAATGAACCTTAATATTTTTTTTCTTTTTCATATTTAGGTCTAATCCCATTATCTGCATTAATGCGATATATATATTCGTAAACTAGAGATGTTTATCTCAAATTCCTACTATTTTTTTTTCTGTAGGCCGTAGGTATAGATTTCATACTAAGGTGCCCATTGTCCTTTATATTTATTTCTAATAACGATATTAATGTTACTATTTAAAATATTATTTGGTCTTATTTTATTTCTTAGACGAGTTTAATAAAACTTATAAATTAATACACATTGTTATCATAATTATGATTGTTCGACATTCAGCTCGACCAGAGATTTTAACTGTAAACAAAAGTGTATAAGAATTGGTGTGTGTGTGTGTGTAGCGATTGCACGGTAGTATGCGTAATGCCTTTTTTATGAATTTAATGTATTTCTAATCCATTATTATATCAAATTTCAGTTTTATGCACTTCTCCTCATTATATACTTCAACTGTGCTAAATTCCACACTTGTCCATCAACGTAGTTTTCGTAAAATGGGGTAAAAAGGTTTTTTTTTTGTGTGTGATCAGCTGTTGGCCGCAGATGGCCTTGAAAGCTTGACGCGGACTATGGGTGAGCGCTGAGGGCTCTCACCCCGGAGAAAAGTATGCTAAGCAACATCGCCCAAGGGCTCCCCCTGTGGGGAACGGACCTCGGCTTGGGGCGTCGCTGGAGGTAAAGTGGGCATGCCCACGTTTTTAGTCGTGACTTTTGCGCGGCGTGGTTTCGCACCTCGACGGCGAGGGCGGAACCGCGGATATTTATTTGTTAAGGCCTCGCGGGCCGTGTAGGCTCTTTGTTGAGCGAGTGTGATATTGTCGTCCTCTTCGTCGAGGACGTGACGAGGACGTCGGATGGATGAGATTTTGGAGGGTCTATAGGAAGCCGCCCCAACCACTAATTGGTTGGGGTGTGTCATGGCAGAGTCAAAGTAGCTCTGAGAACACCGTTTCATAAACTGCTTGATGGTCGGCAGTTCGAGGTCGATGTGGAGATCGACGTTTCGTATGAACCACGGTGCTCCCGTAGCTCGGCGCATGAAACGATTTTGTAGTGTCTGTAGCCTGTGGATCCTGTGTGGCTTAACATGCGCGAACACCATGCTGGCATAGGTCATGATAGGCCGTATGCAGGTGGTGTAAAGTCGGACTTTGCTACTCAGGGGCATACGCGACCTAGAGTTGAGTAGAGAGTGGAGACGGCCCATCACAAAGGCTGCCCGTGCGCGGACTTGCTCTATGTGAGGGGCGAAGCTGAGTCGATCGTCAAGGGTCACACCCAAGTATTTGGCCTGCCTGGTCCAAGTGACCGGCTTGTTGAAAATTTTAAGGGAATGCTATCGATAGAGTAGGAACGGGCAGTTCGTCTAGTGAACATGACCGCCTGACTCTTCTCGGGGTTGATTTCTAATCTCCATTTCCTAAACCAATTGTCTAGGGCGGTAACCGCTGTCTGGAGAGTCTTGGCTACTGTTGTCGGGGATCTACCAGCACAAAAGAGTGCGGTGTCATCAGCGTAAAGCGCTTTATGTACCCGGTTGAATTTGGGGGTAAAAAGGTTTTGCTTCACGTATTAATATATAGATAAGAAGTCGTAACATAGAGATTTATTCTTTTACGCGGGGTGTTGTCTACGCACACATGAACAGTATATACAGCGCTAGAGGAAAAATAATTTACCACCATTATTATGTTCAAAGTTTTACTAACTATACTTGCAGTTATTTTTTTGCTCATAAATTTCGTTATTTTCCTTGTCTAAATATTATTAGCCTTCACAAGAATAACTTTAATTCCATTAAAACTATGTGTAGTCCTTTTTAGTCCCAAAAAAAAAAAATAACTTCTTAAGTAGAATCAAAGTAGAATCTTAATAAATAAGATTCTACTTTGTGGGTTGACTGGTAATCGCATTTGATATTATGAGTTGTAAGGAGAGCGCTGCTACTCACTCTCTCTTAGCTCCCTTTTACGACTCCCGAGAGGAAAGTAACTAAGCGTAGTAAATCATCCCTGATCGTCCGATTCAGATTCATTAAAATGCAGGTTACCAAGTTAACAATATACACAACCGTATATAATATAAAATCATCAATTACTATCTAAAAATCTTAAATATTAAAGATACAATAATAAGGACATAAATTTTTTAAAATAGTATCTAAAATAAACCACCAGCCACCTCCGTAAACGGGCACCCCGTGATACCGGAGCACCTCCCTGATGCAGCTGAATGGCAGACTATTGAATGCCTTGGCGATGTCTAGGGACACCGCCAACAGTACTCCTCCGCCCGTGACGGCCTCCGTCACGACGGCCCGCAAGCGCAGCAGGGTCGCGATCGTCGAATGCAGGGAGCGCTGGGGGTACCTAAAACCAAACTGGGCCTCGATGCGGGCAGCCAAAACCCTCTCCAGCAGCTTGCCCGCGTCGTCGCCGCGAGCAGCACGATTAGCCTGTAGGCTGAGGCCGACTCGGGAGACCGTCTCAGCTTCAGCAGGAGCACCAGCCGCCCCTCCTTTCAGCACCCAAGGAACTACACGGACACCAAACAAGCGTCGAACAGTCCTCTGAGGCGTGAAGAAAAAAATAAAAAAAACAAAGAAATAATTACTAGGACAAATTCTGTATATTTCATGAACACGTAAGTAAGTTCTGTCTTCTATTAAACGTCAGCGATTATATTTCATTCCAATTAATACTGATTGTAGTAGTTTAAATAATAGATATAATCGACTCTTGAAGGCGATAATTTATTGATTTGCTCTTAATTAAATATTAGTTGGACAATAATATTTTATTACGCTTCGGTCTAAGCCTGACTAGTCACGAGCGACCTGTCAATCCTTTGTAATTATTTTATAGTAAATAGAAGTTAGGTACTCAGCTTTACTAGCAGCAAGTATTCATTAATTTACGACTTCGTCGCTATCTACGCGTGTGGTGACGGAGTAAGAATACAATTCACCACCCCTCTATTGCCCGTGGGTGTCGTAATAGACGATTAAGAGATATCTTGTGCATATAACAAATAGGCAAGAGAAGGAAAACTAGAAATAAGACCCAATTCCAAAGTTGTCTAACCAGCGTGGTATAGTAGGTTAATTGCCCTCCTATTGTGAAGGAGACTCAAGCCCAACAGTGGAACATGAGCTGAAGAGAGTGAATGAAAATGCCTTCGAGGGCATCGGTGGTGAAATCTCTCGCTTTATGGTTAAAGTTTTGGTTCAGAATCAGAACAGATAGAATGTCATCACTACTACTACTAATCAACAAAAAATATTGTTCATAATAGAGCTCTTGGTTTAAGATTTTACTTTATAGAGTAATGAATAAATGGTTTTCTCGCCAGTTTACATGCGCTGTAAGTATATTGCAATTCTTATCTTTCGAACTCTCTATAAAAGAACAAAGTAGTCACGAGGACTTCCGACAGAAGTGAAAACTTAAAACTATGAACAGTTGTTTCTGGATATTCAAATTATTTTGATTGCCAAAATTAAATTTTCTAAATAAATACTTTTTTACCTTTATCTAGTTTTAACATCTATAGGCACAGATGTAGTGACATTGACGTGGCTACAGATAGTGGTTGCGTTAAGACGTCACATGATCTTGTTGATGACGACTTACATACTTTTTTTCCCTATCTAAAGCCTGTAGAAATTTTCACTTCAACATTAAAATGACGATACCTCTATGATTAGCAGTTCGAATTAATAATGGATAAATTTGTAATACTTTATATTATACTTTCTTTTTTTTGTTTTTTTTTTTGGGTGGGCTGCGGTCGGCGCGCTCCTCGCACCATTCCGTCCGGGGCGACAGAGGGGCGTAAGCACGCAACACCCGCAACCCACCCGAAAACCACGTCGCCTTCGTCGTTGGGCCGACCATCGGAGCACACTTGACATCAGTGGTCGGCCCGACGGAATACCCCCTATTGGGGGGTACCCTCCCATCGACCGACGTCCCCCCATCGGGGAGGACGTCGGTCTTTCCTCACGCGGTCGGCCTCTCGGCGCTTGACGGACTAATCCCCGGTCACGTCACCCGCGGCCTCGGCTAGGGCGGCATGAGGCGCAGGTAGTTGCGCCTACGCCGCCCCAGTCGCCGGCGGCGGATCTCCTCATCGAGGCTGCGCTCCTCGCGCAGGCGATCCGCCGTAGGCGATCCGCCTACTTTATATTATACTAGCTGACCCAACAGACGTTGTTCTGTTCAAATAAAGTGCCACCTACCGGTTCCAATTGTGAATCTAAACCATTCTCGAATCCTCCTGAATACACATAAAAAATTTCATCAACATCAGTCCAACCGTTTAGGAGGAGTTCAGTGATATACACACGTACACAAGAAATTTATATATAAAGACTAAGTGACCCAACGGACATCTTCTTATACACTGTTAGAATCCCCTAATATGCATTTGATCTATGGAGAGTACAGATGCAATGATCATGTTGCAAGTAGATTGTATCGTGAGCGATATCCGAATACTGAAAGCTATCCAGACCATCGAGTAGCAGTCAGGGAGGAGGTCCTCCCCTCGCAGGTGCGGAAGCGCCCCCTGAACGAGGGTGGAAGTTCGGGATCCTCCGAGGGGAGTGGCACCATCATGCCTCCTCCCAAAGTTCCGGCCTCTCGCAGGGGACGAGGGGGCGCAGTAGTGGCGGCAAGGTCGGTGACGCCATCGCCGGCCGGCGCAGTACGGGGGACTGAGGCCCAGAAGCGGGCAAATGAGGCGGCTGCCGCGAGGATGATGAGGGCTTTGTCAGACATCCCTCCCACCGACATGGCGGCTGCTGAGTCCGCTGTAGGTGGCGACCCCCGAGCTGCCAATGTGGCCACCCTGCAGGCTGAAAACACCCGCCTTAGTGGTGAGGTCTCAGACCTGCAGGAGAAAAACAAGGCGCTACGAAAAGAGCTGTCGGTGGTGCAGAAGGCGAACCGCGAGTTGGCAAGACAAATGGCCGACTTGCGGAGCCAGGTCGCGCAGCTGGCGAAGACCTCGCCGCCGACAAGCGTCGGCCCTGCGGCCGCCCCCGCCGTCCCCGTTGCGCCAACTCGCGCTGCGGCGAGTCGCCAGAGGGCCCAGCCGGCCGAAGTGATCCCGCTGCCCGCAGTGGACGGCGTGCCGGACCAGGCCATGCGCGCCGTAGTGGAGGTTGTCGGCAAAATGCTCGACGCGCGCATGGCGGCTCTGGATGAGAGATTGTCTCTGCCTCCGGAGCCCCGCCTCCGGCCGCCCCTCGCTGCAGACAGGCCGAAGGTCGTGGCGTCAGCCCCTACCGCGCTACCCTGCCAGGGAGGGCGCGTAGGAAGCTACGTTGCGGCTGTTGCTGGGCCGAAGCCCAAAGGACCCGCCGCGAAGAAGAAGGTGGCACCGGCTCCTGCCAAGGCCAGACCTCAGCCGCTGCCGGCAAATGCACCGCCGGCGGCGGCCAATGCAGCCTCAGCCGTGACTGCTGTGCCCGGCACCCCTGCTGCGCCTGAAGAGGGTTGGCAGACGGCCGAGCGCAGCCGAAAGAGTCGCGGCCAGAAGAGAAGAGCAGAGGCCAAAAACGCCGCCAAAGCCTCCACTCCAAAGGCAGGAGCCGGAAACAAGAGGTCGCGCAGGAGGCTCCGGCCGCCAAAGTCAGCCGCGGTGGTGATCACCGTGCTGCCTGAGGCGGCCGAAAACGGCCTCAGCTATGAGGCCGTCTTACGTCGCGCCCGGCGGGAGCTTGACGTCTCCGATTTAGGAGGCGTTGAAGCCAGGACCCGCAAGGCCCGGACAGGGACTCGGATTTTAGAGTTCCCTGGGGCCGAGGGCGCCAAGACGGCCGATAGCATGGCGGCCAAGTTGAGGGGTTTGTTCGAAGAGGAGGGTGGCGTTGAAATCGCCAGACCCGTAAAGTGCGCAGAACTACGCGTCGCGGGTCTGGACGACTCCGTCACGGTGGATGACATCCGGGAGGCCATCGTCTCGAAAACCGGGTGTCCCGTGGACACCGTCCGAATTGGCGCCATCCGCCCTGGTCCGGGCGGCGTCGGTGTTGCCTGGGTGCAGTGCCCGGTGGAGTCGGCCAAGCAACTGGCCGACTCAGGCAGGCTCCTCGTGGGCTGGAGCTCGGCACGGGTGTCCGTGCTAGAGTCCCGGCCTGCGAGGTGCTACAAGTGCATGGCGGTCGGACACACTCGGCCGACATGCACTAACTGCTTTGACTGCAGCGACCTTTGTTTCCGCTGCGGTCAACCCGGGCATAAGGCGGCATCGTGCACCGCCACTGCCCACTGCCCCGCGTGTGCGGCGGGCAATAGGCCCGCAAAACACCGCATGGGGGGCAGGGAGTGCAGACCCCCGGCTTCGGCCCCAAAGGGGCGGAGCGGCCTGACGACCCCGGCCGCTCCCGCCCCTAGTGCGACCCGATCGCCTGCCAGCGTGGAGGAGGTGATGGATACGGCCCACTAATGGCGGCCGAATCTTACCACCTCCTGCAGGCCAACCTCAACCATGCCGCCGAGGCACAGGACGTTTTCCTGCAAGCCATGGCGGAGTGGTTGATCGGTGCAGCCGTAGCCGCGGAGCCGTACGTGGTGCCTGACCGGCCCAATTGGCTGGGCAGCAGTGACGGCTCTGTGGCAATCGTCGCCTCTACGTCATGGCATTCCCCGCCCTTGTTGCTCAAGGACAGGGGCGATGGGTATGTCGCGGCGGAATGGGGAGAGGTTACGCTATTTGGTGTTTACTTCTCCCCTAACAGGAGCGCGACGGATTTCGGGGCCTTCCTCACCACCCTGGGGGCCTCGATACGGCGACTGGCACCGCGCCAAGTCTTCGTTCTGGGGGACTACAACGCCAAGTCCACGGCGTGGGGGTCCCCCAGGACGAATGACCGCGGGCGGGCGGTCGAAGAGTGGGCGGCGGCACTGGGCCTCTGTTTGCTGAACAGGGGCTCGGTGCAAACGTGCGTGCGGCAGCAGGGCGGGTCGATAGTGGACTTGTCGTTCGCTAGCCCTAATTTCGCAGCACGTGTGAGGAGCTGGTGCGTCCAGGAGGAGGTTGAGACCCTATGCGACCACCGATACATCCGGATAGAGGTCTCCCGGACCCTCCTGCAGCCCAGCAGGGGTCACACGGCGGACGGAGCTCCCGCGTTTCCGCGGTGGGCTGTGGGTCGATTGGATCGGGACCTGTTGGCGGAGGCAACCATCGTTCAGTCGTGGCTGTCCTCACCGCCCCAGGCGGACGGGGTGGATGCCGAGGCTGGCCGCATCCGCTGTGCGTTAACGCAGATCTGCGATGCGGCCATGCCCCGTGTGCGGCGTCTGCCCCCGAAGAATGCGGTCCCCTGGTGGTCCCGAGAATTGGCGGACCTTCGGGTCGCGTGCATACGTGCCCGGAGGGCTTACACCCGCAGCCGAGCGCGTCACCGCGACGCTGAGCGGGAGGGCCAGCTGTACGAGGCTTACCGTAGTGCGCGGTCTGCCTTCAGGCTGGCCGTCCGTACCGCCAAGGACGTTAGTCGGCGGGAGATGCTGGACAGTCTCGAGCGTGACCCCTGGGGTCGCCCCTACCTCGCGGCGCTGAACAAGCTCCGCGGGCGGGGCCCCCCCCTCACCGAGACTCTCCAGCCCAGCCTCCTCACCAGAGTTGTCGAGGACCTCTTTCCACAGCGGGCGGAGCACACGCCCCCAGTCATGGCTTCGCCGGACAGTGAACGGGAGGCCGACGATGAAAGTGCTCCGCCCATCACGGAGCCGGAAATGGGGGTGGCGGTGGCGCGTATGCGAATCAAATCCACCGCCCCCGGGCCCGACGGTATTCCGAACCGTGTGCTGGCCCTGGTCCTCGAGCACCTGGGACCACGCCTCAGGGGACTGTTCGACGCTTGTTTGACGTCCGGGCAGTTCCCTGGGTGCTGGAAAGAGGGGAGGCTGGTTCTCCTGCCGAAGCCAGGACGGTCTCCCGAGTCGGCCTTGGCCTATAGGCCCATCGTGCTGCTCGATGATGCGGGCAAGCTGCTGGAGAGGGTGTTGGCTGCCCGCATCGAGCGGCACCTCGTCGGGGTCGGGCCCGATTTGTCGGACGCCCAGTTTGGTTTTCGGCGAGGGCGTTCGACGGTCGCTGCCCTGCTGCGCCTGAAGGCCGTGGTAGCGGAAGCCGTCACCGGCGGAGGAGTCCTGTTGGCGGTGTCCCTGGACATCGCCAACAGGACTCCAACAGTCTGCCATTCAGCTGCATCAGGGAGGGGCTGAGATATCACGGGGTGCCCGTGTACCTCAGGCGGCTGGTGGCAGACTACTTGGAGGGGCGCAGCGTCCTCTACGTTGACCGAGTAGGGGACGTTGTGCGAACGCCCATGGCGTGCGGTGTCCCACAGGGGTCGGTTCTGGGTCCGACCCTGTGGAACATCGGCTACGACTGGGCATTGAGAGGAAGCCTCCCAACTGGGCTGGGCGTAATTTGCTACGCCGACGATACACTCGTCACAGCCCGGGGTGGGACGCTAGAGGAGGTGGTACGTCTGGCAACTCTCGGCACCGAGGAGATTGTCAGGCGGATTGAAGCGCTGGGGTTGAGGGTAGCCCTGGAAAAGACGGAGGCCCTTTTATTCCATGGCCTCCGTACCGCCAGGCCTCCCGCCGGCGCTTCGATCACCGTGAAGTCGGTCACCATCAGCATCCAGGCCCACATGAAGTACTTGGGCCTGGTGCTCGACGGGCATTTTTGGTTCCGGGAGCATCTCCATCGACTTGTTCCCCGGCTTGTCGGCGCGGCGTCCGCCCTTTCGCGGCTGATGCCGAATGTGGGCGGACCCAGCTCTACGTGCCGACAGCTGTACACGGGGGTGATCCGGTCGATGGCTCTGTACGGCGCACCGGTGTGGGCGGGGTCCCTGACCGTCCGGCTGAGGGCCCTCTTGAGGCGACCACAGAGGGTCATGGCGGTCAGGGCCATACGCGGTTACCGCACGGTGTCGACGGAGGCAGCGTGCCTCCTGGCCAGAACTCCCCCTTGGGACCTGGATGCGGAGATGCTCGCCGAGATTTATCGGCGGTTGTCGGAGACGCGCACCCGCGGCGGCATGGTCTCCCTGCAGGAGATCACCGCCTGGCGGGTCGACGCCCGCCGAGGAGTCATTGCCCGTTGGGCAGTCCGGCTGGAGAGTCCTCGGTACGGTGTCAGGACCGTCGAGGCCTTCCGGCCGGTGCTGATGGAGTGGTTGGAGCGGACGCACGGGGTGCTTTCCTTCCGACTGGTGCAGGTGCTTACAGGGCACGGGTGTTTTGGGAAGTACCTGCACAAGATTGTCAGGAGGGAGAGCACACCGTCCTGCCACCACTGCAGTTGCGACGAGGACACGGCGCAGCACACGCTCGAGGAGTGTGCTGCATGGGAGGGAGAGCGCGGTGAACTCGTCGCGATTATCGGTGCCAACCTGGCGCTGCCGACCATCGCCAGGGAGATGCTCGACAGCGTCAGGAACTGGGACGCGGTCGCCGCCTTCTGTGAGGCCGTAATCTCACGGAAGGAGGCGGCGGATCGTGTGCGAGTAGATTCGGCGACACGTTCCGCCGCCGGCGACTCGGGCGGCGCAGGCGCGAGTATCTGCGCCTAATGCCGCCCTAGCCGAGGCCGCGGGTGATCGGACCGGGGAATTGTCCGTCACCCGCAGAGAGGCTGACCGCGCGATGGCGACCGACGTCCCAGTACGTCGAGAGGTGAGGTTACCCGAAAGGGTATTCCGTCGGGCCGACCACTGATGACAAGTCACATCTGCTCCGGTGGTCGGCCCAACAACGAGGTGACGTGGGTACGGGTGGGTTATGGGCCCGCGCGCCGTCCTTTCATCGCCCCGGAGGGACGGGACCGCGCGTGCGCTTACCATAGCCCAACCATTAAAAAAAAAAAAAAAAAAATCCAGACCATCGAGTGTTCGTTAATGTTCTTCGAGCATATTCGGAGGGACATTTACCTAGTGCCCAATAAAATATAATAGGTGTCACTCTGTCTCTCTTTCACACACGTAATAAGATTTTTTATATGAGGTCTAATAAAATAGAACAAAAAATATACCTAATCATTTTTCATAAACTTCGTTGACTGTCACAAAAACATTTTTTTTTTCTAATAGCCCGTACAGACGTTGGCCGAGCCTAGACCAACGCGAGCGTCGGCAAATAGGTACAAGGCGAGTGCTAGCGTCTACACGTTGGCCGAGTGCGGCGAACGTCAACGCGAGTGGCCAACGTAGACGAGCGTTTTTAGAAGTGTCTACACGTTGGCCTCGGTCAGTGTTCATTGTGCACTGAAACACTACGGACGTCGACATTAACGTTGCTGCAGCTTCGACTATTTATTTAATGAGCGTATATAACTATTATCTCAGTGTATACCGCAGTAAAGTGGGAAAAAAAGAAGGTGGTTGATACTGAGTATTCACAGAAATAGAACAGTGTAAGATATATCCGTGTGTACTCCGTCACGGAGTAAGAAAAAAATTCACCAGTCTTGTCTGTGAATGTCGTAAAAGATGATTAAGGGATATAATACATAATAAGCATATAACATATATGCAAGAGAAGGCAACCTCGAAATAAAACCCTATACCAACCTGTCTGACTAGCATGGAATACTAAGGTCAGTTTCCCGCTTATTGTGGAGGAGGCTCAAGCCCAACAGTAGGACGTATATTAGCTAAAATGATGATGAATGATGAAGATACATTTTGTTACTATAGGTAACATATAAGGTGACTTGGATCTAATTATTTACGTCGCGTATCTAGAAGTAGTGATGCAAATTTGAAAATATAATCATTTATATTGAGCGACAATATTACATTAAACACGTCTAACCGCGATGGATGTCAACCGTGTAATGACGACTCGGCCAACGTGTAGACGGCATTGGCCGAGCGTAGACGAGTGCCTTTGATTTGTGCACAAAAACCGACACCGAGGCGAAGTGAGGCAAGTGATCACGAGCGACGGCGAGTGACGGCGAGTGAAGACAAATCAGCTGTCCACACGTTGGCGCTTGTATTCACTCGGCCAACTAGGCGAGCGACGGCGAGCGTTGGCCAACTAAGGCAAATCGGATGTACACACGTTGGCGTTCGCCATCGCTCGCCTGCACTCGGCCAACATGTAGACGATCAAAGTTACGATAACATCTAGAAGGTATTATACCATTTTGGAATAATGAATAATGTGGCCAACTTTTGAAATTACTTGCCACTATGGTTATGGTACATTTTTTTACAGCGTGGTGTGTTAAAGTCAAATGATTAACGTTTTCTTTGAAAAAATTTAGGAATAGCCATAACAAATGTATATTTTTTTTATGTTATTGTAACATGTCTAGTTTTAATTGTACTTGTGGTCGGTAGTACAATTATCTGCGCTTCCAACAAGAAATATCCGATGCCAAAACTAGCCTATTTGTTGTTATAGTACTTGAAAATATCGTCCAAGGTCTGATTTTTCACCGTTTTTAGTAATATGCTCATATCAAAAAAAAAGTGACGGATTTTTTAATTTTTTTCATAGCTGTCATAAAGTCATCTACCACCCACTTACCGTTGTACGCTTAATTTAGGGACATCCTGTATGTATAAAGATAGAAAAGTTTAAATAGTCGAGAAAAGGTTTCATTAAAAAAGTGTATATAAACGTTAAGTTTTCTTAAATTTTCTACGCAACTTTCATATTTTTTTCCGTAAAGGCCTTTTTAAAATATTAGAAAACTCAAAAAAAAACGATGTACGAAATCGGTAAAGTCGTTCTCAAGTTATTTTATTGTTCTGCCCGAACAGCGCCACCTGCCGGGTCCAATTGTGAATCTAAATCATCCTCGAATCCCCTTAAACACATACAAAAAATTTCGTCAACATCGGTCCAGCCGTTTAGGAGGAATTCAGTGACATACACACGTACGCTAGAAATTTATATATAAGATATAGGTACATATTTTTTTAAATATTTCTGATTGCGATTCTGATTGATTATATAAGCGATACGTGCATGCTGAACAACAATTTATGCTCTGCTTTTACGTATATTTTTTTTTTTGGAAATTTTAATAGGTACGTTTTGATGTAGCAGGAATGCAAAGAACATTTCTCACCATATCTTATTTTCTAGAGAGTCGCAGTTTGTTATATTATTCAATTATAAGGTTACATATACTTTAAATGCACGTTCCGTGTGGTTAGGAACTAAGAATGCAATTAACCACCCCCTCTCTCGGCCGTAGATGTCTTAAAAGACGACTAAGGGATATATGCAGGTAAGATCGATGCAAGAGAAGGAAAAGTTGATACTAAACTCTATTCTAACACCTAAGACCAGCGTGGAATAGGAGTTTAATTCCCCTCCTATTGTGGAGGAGGCCTGAACCCAACAGTGGCACTTATATAGCCTGAGATGATGATGAAGATTTACTTTAAAACAAAAACTTGAATATTTATGACAAATAAACGGTTTTCAATTTCTAGTAAAAGAATAACTATATTTTTTAATCAGTGATCCATATCTTTAATCGAATCATCTTGTTCAACTAAAGGTAAGCTATTTTTACTTCAAATGTAAAGCCAAAAATAAATATTGACGTAAACATATTCTTTAAAAAAGCAAACAGCCGTACCATATTTCAAAATTAGATCAAGGGCGCCCAGTGCATAAAACCTTTTTACGGGCTATCAAGCAGATAATAGAACAAAGGTTAGCTAAAATTACGTTGTTCTTTACTGATTTACTCATAAAATTTCTAAAGTATCTAATATTAAGGAGAATGAATAATTACGATATTTTTTTATTGCCATGGCTCAAGTTATGTCAAAAAAGATAGTAAATTAAACAATAACTTTTACTGACTTTAATGTATAAGTTATCCAGATAAATTAGGTCGGTCTCCTATTAATCATCATCATCTCAGCAGCATGCATGTCCCATTACTGGGCTTAGACATACTTTACAATAAGTGGGAAATTGGCCTACTATAGCACACTTATGAGATGGGTTGGTATAGAGTTTTAAATCGAATTGGCCTTCTTTTATATAAATCTTATGTACATATTGTATTCCTTAGTCATCTTTTACGACACCCACTGGAAATATAGGAGAAAGTGAATTATATTCTTACTCCGTCAACACACAGAAAAAAAAGTACAAGTAACATTGAAGATAGAATTGTAAAAAATTATACACCCAGCCCATCGGCGTCCACAGTTAAACACTGGCCTCCTAAATGAAGCATAATTTGATTCGTGGTTTTGAGTGGATAAGTTAAGTTTTCTAGGAGAGTACTACAGGCCGTCGTCCTAGTGATCCCTTAAGACTTCTTGATAAATAAGTATTAGCGACGCTTTTTATTCTTAATCTACAAGTATACAACTAAACATATAAGTAACCTACGGTACAGAAGTAACTAATACATATGCCATTCAATTTATTTACTATCATGTTAAAGTTCGGGAAAAATGGTCACGTTGAGTAGAACTGTGTCATAAATTCTTAGCGTCAATGATCGTGCGTAGGTTTTCTATTACCATTAGAAATGAATAGCACTTAATAAAACCTTTTAATGAAATCAAACTCTAAATATGCTGGGATTGTATCTTCACTTGGTGACGTATAAGAACAAGGTCACGTCAATAGCACTTCTTAATTATTAAAATTCATCATCATCTCTGCCCATATTAGTCCCACTGTTAAGCTCACTCTACCTCTCTAATAGGAGGGATACTGAACTGCTATACCGCGCTGATCAAACGTGTTAGTATAAGGTTTCATTTCGAGTCTTCCATCTCTTGCATAGATGATATATGCCTTAGTCGCCTTTTACGACTCCCACGTGAAGAGAGAGATGATGAATTGTATTCTTACTCCGTCATTACACGAAAAGCTTTATAATATTAAAATTACCATATTGTAATTTAGTTATATTCTGTATAGGTTATATAAAAAGGAAGAAAAAAGTGACAATGACTTTCATCGCTTCTACCTAAACTATGATAAAATATTTGCAATTATGAAATTTCACTCCATATGCGTATTTCTGATGTTATGATATATCTACTATCTATGCAGAATATTCATACATAATTTTGGCAAAACTAAAAATTAATAGTCAAAAACACTTTATAATCTAGTTTTAAGGACGATATTAATGTTACTGATTAAAATTTTTATTTAGCTTTTCTTTATTTCTTAGGTGAGTTTAATTAAACTTATACATTACCAAACAAGAATAAGGAAAATAAATTATATTCTTTTTTACTTTATTAGAGCAATGTAAATAACTGTATAGCAAAAATTTTAATAATTTAATAAACATTTACTAGATTAGATAATCTAAGACGACAAGAAATTAAGAAACGTATATATAGCCATATGTTTCATAAGAGGCAAAGCGAAATGACGCCTTTCTTTCTTTCCTTGTCACCTTTCTTGTTTTTATTAGCAGGCTACGGTTTAGACGCTTCACTCCTCCAAAATGCCCGGAGCGACGAGATGTGTAGGGAACAGTTCACTGGTACCGATTTATTAATTTTAGTTGGGCTATGATATCTTTTTCTCTGATACATAGGCACTCCCTACCCAACAACGAAAAGTGGCGTGTGGCCCCATAACTTCCCGTATACCCTCCCCATCGCCATTGAGCTGACTACTCGTACCAATACCTTAACATTTATGGCCAGCCCAGTGGATTTGCCTTTCAGGTATCTTCAACTCTCCGGTGACAAAAACAGTATTGCCCCTGCCTTGCCATCATGCGCTCGGCCTCTCTGAGGACTCTCGGGACTTGCCCCGTTCTGTCGACTAGAGCAATTGCATTGGTAGCAGGACGATGTTATCGCCCTCATTGCGAACGTATGCAGATACTTGCCGAAGCAACAATGCCCGGTCAAGACTTACACTATTCGGAAGGAGAGAACTTCATGCTACCGACCCGACTACTCGTTCAGGACCGGCCGAAAGACCTTGACGTTCCGAACACCCAACCAAGGTCTCTCCAATCGGCCAATATCTCGATACCCACCAGTAAAACCGTCAAACATCTCTACCTCAGGGCTAGGATTCCCAACGCTGTCCTTCTGTGTGCCCGATTGTTCTAATGAACTATGACCAGAAAATGCCTACCCTAACCCAAAAAACAGATTACTAAGAAATAAAATAGAAATAAGTTGAAATTGTAAATTAGCTTAATTTCCTTCTCAATTATGGAAGCTATATATGCTAAGAAAGAGAAGAATAAGAGATAGGTGCAATCATTAATTAGCTTTAATAATTAACAAAATTATCAATATCATTAATCAATAATTAATAAAAATTTTATTCTTAATGATGATTTTATCCTCGACAAATAGGCAAAAATAATGCGTAATATTGTAGATTACATGAATAAAACGTAAAACTACAATTTAAAATCTGGTTCATATATTTTTAACTTACAAATGCCACTATCAGCAGATATAGAAAAAATGTTCGAATATAGTTATAGCTATCCTCTAATGGAATTCATATCAGTCACATAGTTATCACAATATTGTAGATAACAGATCTATCTGTATCGACGCAGATATTTTTTGACGTGTAAGTTATAACTGTGTTTAGTGTAGTTACGTGAAAGAAGAATTTAAAATATTAAAACGAAATATGCAGTCTGTTCCTCCTCCGCCGCCATTTCCTCCATCTTCTTCTCATCCAATGCCCCACCCATCGGGAATGGAAAATGGTGGTCATAATCCTGTACCACCATTGTCAACGACAATATTATTCTGTTTTAATGCTGTTAATAACATAACCCAGTTATGCCTTGGAGGCACTATAGTTAGTGCACTTATTGTCGCCAATATTTCAATGTACTCTGGAAGCCTAGCGCAACATATTATACTTTGTACTGTTGGGGTAAGTACATTTTTCTTTTTGGCAATAATTAAGTTCATTATATCCGTGTTGTGACGGAATAATAAAATGTGATGTTCTCAAGGATATCATAAAACTAGTTTTAGGATTGTAAATAGATCGTTACGAACTTGAAACATGGCCTATGTCAACCAGTCAGCCAGTGTACCAGACTAACTTCCCTCACCTAGAGAACGCTCATTAGAAACAAATTGAGAAGAAGAATAATTCAAGGTTTCACTTTCATCATGTAGTTTGATATTAAATATGAATATTAGAATAATAATTATTTATAATCCAAAAAAGAAATTACCGCAGGTGATGTTTAATTCCAAATTCAATTCCATTCTAAATACTTTATTTAGCTATAGAGGGGTTCTATAAATTAGATTAGAATGTAAATACATACATATACTAACTATACTACTTTAACAGTTAATATAGGTTTTAATAAGTTATTCAAATAGCTGTTTGGTCTAATTCACATAAAGACTACGACAACAGTCGTGAAAGCACTTATTTTTTTCGAAATCATCATCATCACAGCTCATATACGTCCCACTACTGGGCTCGAGCCTCCTCCATATTGGGATTGAAAAACATAATCTAACTACGCTGGTCAGGCGGGTTAGTATAGGGTTTTATTTCGAATTTTCCTTCTATGGCATAGTTGTTATTTATTTATTTATATTATTAAGCAAGCAATTGTTTACATTAAAATTTAACACAATATTAAATGTTTAATGCTTTTTTTTTGGGGGTGGGTCGCGGTATGCGCACTCCTCGCACCTCTCCATCCGAGGCGACAGAGGGGCATAAGCACGCACACCTGCAACCCACCCGAACACCACGTCGCCTTCGTCGTTGGGCCGACCACCGGAGCAGGGTTACTTGTCATCAGTGGTCGGCCTGACGGAATACCCCCTAGTGGGGTCCCCTTCCATCGACCAACATCCCCCCCTCGGGGAGGACGTCGGTCTTTCCTCACGCGGTCGGCCTCTCAGCGGGTGACGGACTAATTTTCTGGTCACGTCACCCGCGGCTTCGGCTAGGGCGGCATGACGCGCAGGTAGTCGCGCCTGCGCCGCCCCAGTCACCGGCGGCGGGTCGCTTCGTCGAGGCTGCGCTCCTCGCGCGCGTGACCCGCGGCCTCCTTCGGCGAGATCACTGCCTTGCAGAAATCTGCAACCGCGTCTCAAATGTTTAATGTTAATAGTGTGACAACTACTTAAAAATAAACACCACGTGTGAGAGACAAAATAACAATAAAAAGTACAGTGCGTTACAGGCAAACAACAATCAATCACGTGACCAATGAAGCTATGCCATTATAATTCTAATAAATAATTTAGTTGTACCTTTTATGCTAATACTGAAATAATAAATTAATAATTTAAATAAATATAAATCAACTATATAATGTCACTGCAGCTGTTCAGTACCCTATAAAATTTTGCATAAGTATAATTATAACCTAAAACTGTTCTTCGTAACGATGGACACAGAGGTGTAATAGGGTGACGCGAAAGCCGTGAGGGAACACGGAATTTAAAAAAAACTTAGCAACGGAGGAGATTCGATACGATGATTTAAAATTTTGCACACGTAAATTGCATCATGAATGTTCCTACAATCTTTTAAAGATTTAATATATAAGGCAATAATCTAAGGCAATGTTTATAAGAGTAAATTGATCTAGAGATTTTGTCGGAAAATCAAAGGTGCCTTAGGAATCGTGTGTGAACGTATCTCATACGTTCAAGACGCAACGAGTGGACTGCATAATATAGCCGCCAAATCACGCTACAATACTCTAGGACACTATGAATTAAACTGATGTAGACTACTAACGTAGTTTTGTAGTTTTGAAAGACCTTACAATTTCTTAAGACAAAGCCCAACATTTTAGATGTTTTCCTTATTATACTATCTATATGAGGCTTAAAAATCAGTTTCCTATCGAACACAACACCATGATCGCGGATAGTTTTTAATTCTCTCAATTTGAAACTAACTTTGTGTGTGCAGTGCAGTGGTTATATGCACAAGATATCCCTTAGTCGCCTTTTACGACACCCATGGGCAAAAATAGAATTCACTACCCCCTCGGTAGTAAATTCTATTCTTACTCCGTCACCACACAGAAATTTCGCAATACTCAAACTCAATACAATAATTTGGGAATCACACAAAGACCTCAAAGGCGTCAAAGTCGATCACTATACGATCAAATGAATGAAAATGAATTATTCAGTTCTTATCACTCACAATACTTTAAGTTTTAGTATCTTGGTATTAAGATACTAAAACTACAAAGTTATTAAACGAAGTTATAAATTATTTAATATTTTTTTCTTTCAGTATTTCATCTTAATGACTCAAGCAATACTGTCATTCAGCCCTGTAGGCTGGGCTAGTAATTTAAAATACGAGAACAAGAAAATAGTTCATTTTACAATGCAGATAATAGGTAGTATATTAGCCATAAGTGGCAGCGCTATTCGAATGGCTGATACAAATATTAACTTAGACTCTGCACATGCTATAGTTGGTAAGTTATTTATTTTATGTAAAACATGGTCATTTTTATAATTAGTATATCTAAACGTCAACGCATATGAACAACCTTGTATATATCAGAGCAATCTCGAACATAGCCTGCTCCAAAGTACGCTGAGCGATTTTAAGCTTAGTTATTATTTATCCAGAAGACCGAGGAGTACAATCGAACTCTATCTATAGCGTTTATGGACTACGAAAAAACCTTTGATTCAATCGAAACTTAGGTGGTGCTGCAGTTCCTTCAGTGGTCCAAACCGACCAACGTTTTATCGAAGTTCTGAAGTATTCTAATACAACATTAGTATGCCACAATGTCAGTCCGCACCCAGGATATGAGTACGAAACCGATTCAACTGTGGAAAGGTGTGAGACAGAGTAACGTCATCTCTCGGAAATTGTTCACCATTGAACTGGAAGATGTCATCAAGCAGTCTGGACCGGACTCAGCATCAACATCAGCGACGAATACATCATTTATCTTCGATTTGCAGACGACATCATCGTTATAGCAGAATCTATGAAGGACCTAGGCACAATGCTCAATGGTCTGAGCAGGGTATTCCAACTAGTGGGTCTAAGAATGAACATGAATAAGACTCAACCCATTTTAAACGCCCGTGTTATTCCTGTACCTATATCTGTGGCAATGCGACTTTCGAAGTTGTCTATCATTACGTTTAACTTGGACAAACAGTTCAGTTAGGTAGGGTACCAATTTTGAGAAAGAGGTCAGCTGACGAATGTAACTCGGCTGGACAGCGTTCGGAAAACTCATGCAAATTCGATAGTGTCAGTAAACACAGATTTACGACCAGTATCTATTATCAGTGATGACTTCAAGGCACGGAAGCATCGTTCCTAAATGTGGGCCTCATAACTAAGCTTAAAGTGGCTCAACGTGCTATGGAGCGGGCTATTGTCAGACTAATGGGCTGAAGACCGTAACGTCATCTCCTTACTCCGTTCCATAAGCTTGAGGGTTTAGTCAGAACGTTTGTTAGGTGTTTAGCGCGGCGAGCCTTAAAATTTAGAACCAACTGCGTGGACAGTTTCCACGAATCTGGTACTAGACAAATGTAGATTGGAGAGTAGATGTCACTAAGCGTGACCGCTTGACTTTTGTATGAATATTACAGGTGCCTCGTACTTTATGATGATCGCTCCCAGTTTTAATCCTGCTGATTACTAAGATATCATTAAATATCTGTTGTTTGTCCAGCAAGAATTATGTCGTGTTTGTTGAACCATCGCGGCTTATCCAGCTCCATTTCCTTTGTGGCTGCTTCCTAAAGAAGGAATTCATCATAAAGAAGCTTTCCTTCTTCAGAAAATCAGACAGTTTTGCCCCATATCCATGTTTCGTCATCCTCAACTCATTGCCACCGTTAACCACCGATGGAGAGGGTTTTGGAGGTTTTCTAGATACGAATTAGAAGGTATAATACCATTCATGCTACATCTTATAGACGGATTGATGATTGTAGTTGGTGTTACTCAGAATAGTGCTGCTACTCCTGAAAATTACTCAGCCAGTTTTACGCCTCCCACAGCAAAGTAACACTTACACATTTTATTCCTAACCTGTCATCAAACACAAATAAAAATATTATACCCTAACCCCTAATAATTTATTGACATTACGAAAAAAATAACCTCACACAATACTTCCCAGAAATATCATAACTCACTCCTCGTCGCCAATTTATCAACTTTATCCGACAGCCTAGCGTAGAAGTTAGAATCTGTATCTACTAAGTTAAATTAGGTTTAGGAGAAACGTTTATTATTAAGTTGAAATCACATTAATTTTAGACAAAAATATTTATTTCAGGTTTCATCGCAATGATATTAACAGTCATAAGCCTTATAGGTGGAATACTGAACTTGATATTCCCGCAGCAGTTAAGCAGTAAAATAATGAAGATATTACATTCATTTGTCGGTTCAATAACAATATCATTCGCTTTTATTGCATTAATTATTGCATTTCATCATTATTACAGATATGTAGCGTGGGATGGTAATGCAAATTTAGCTATAGTACTTTCAACTTTTGCTTTAGTTGGAACATTACTTATGGCGTCTATTAAAAACGCTAATCGTCTATTAGGTAAATAAGTTTTATATTAGTATAAGTTATAAGTTATATAATAGGTATATTAATGAATCTGAGAAATGGTTAGAGTGATGGACGTGTATACCGTAAGTTCTTTTTCTAGGATAACAATGTCAATAGTCTTCTGTCTACAGTCGCAGGCCGATCGGTTAGTAGCACACTCTCGCATAAAATCGACGTCTGAGTAGTAACGTTTCATTCGGTGCGCGTGTGGCGAGTTTTGGTGATGCTTTTAATATCACAGACGTAGTCACATTTCTTTAATTTTATTTATGGTAGACAGCGTCCTAACTTGCAATTTTCGGCAGAACGATAAATGTAAATTCGACACGTGCTTCGCTTCTGCACGGGATATCATCAGAAAGGGCCGCTTTTAAAAACTCTTGACTCCCTAGCGCCTGATTCACTATATATTATACCTCCTAAATCCTATCCGCTATTCCTTGAGATTTGTTGTATATTGATAAACGGTGTCTGCATTCATTTCCTCTATTTTGAAATAATATTAGGTTTTATATATATATATTTTCCGTGTCCAATAATATTCTCATTTCCGAGCTCCAGATAATATTCTCATTCCGGCTCATTTCCGAAACAGGACAATTTTATGCGCAATACAAACAATTGCATAAATTCTTTAATTTATTTGTGAATTTATTTACCTATATGTGCAGTCGTCCGCAACATAGGGATTTATTATTTTACGCATGATGTTGTCTAGGTTTATATATGAATTAGTATATACAGCGCTACAGAAAAAATAATTTACCACCATTATTATGTTCAAAGTTTTACTAACTATACTTACGTTTTTTTTTGTCCATTAGTGTCATTGTTTTCCTTTTATATATTTTATGATTTTCACAGAAATTACTTTAATTCCATTAGAATAAGTTGCTACAATTATTAGTCTGAAAAATGAAAATATTTAACAAGATTCTACTCAGCAGATTGAGTGGCAATAGCATTTGATATTTTGAGTTGTGAGGTGAGCGCTGCTGCTCACTCTCTCTCAGACTGTTTTTACAACTCCCGAGATGAAAGTAAATAACCCTTACTTACTTTCATCTCGGAACTACCCTAGCAAAAAAATAAACTAATAATCCATCAGTTGACGAAAACTATAAAAATGCAGGTTACTTAGTTGATAACACTTAACCGAATATAACGGACGATTAATCAATAAAAAAGAAAACAAAAAAACATATTATATAAAAAACCTTGGATAATAAAGACACAATAATAAATACTTAAAATTTAGGAAATTGTACCTAAAATCACACTAATATAATTCATAAAAATATATTGTTATGACTGCTTAAAAAATTATATAGCCTAGGACAAGTATTGTGTATTTCATTAATACGTATATTTTGTCTTCTATTATATGACAGCGATTAACATTTCATTACAATTACTACTGATTGTAGTAATTTGAATAATGACTATAATCGATTCTTGAAAGTGATAATTTATTGATTTGCCCTTAATTAAATATTGTTCCGACAACAATATTTTATTACGCTTCTGTTAAACCATATATTAATAGCTAAACCATATATTCTTGACAATAACTGCCTAAGCCTGATTAGTCACAAGCGACATGTCAATACTTTGTATTTTGAAATAATTTTACAGTAGGTACAAACTACAGACTCAGCTTTACTAGGGCTAATAAGACAGGTATGTATTTATTAATTGTGACTTAGTCGCAGCAATTGGCCTCGGTGGTGAAATTTCTCACTTCATAGTTAAAGTTTTGATTCAGAATCAGAGCAATACCATCGCTGATTTTTATGGGAAAAATATATTTCTCAGCTTAATACCATGTAAAAGACAATATTAAATTACCTCTTTAACCGCTGTACTGTGGATAACGTTTAGGGCAAAGCAAAAGTCAATTCAAAGTGATGGCGTATTTGAATAAAATAAGATAAACTAGTAACAAAATACAAAATCCTTCTAACCAAAGTCTGCGAGGTAGCAGAAGTACATACGACTCCATAGTCATACTTCGAGGAGAACTCGTCACTTAAGGCCCTATAGGTTGATATGAAAACATTACTTATTAGTCTTCCACATAAAAACTATACGTAGTTTTAGATATAATACAACTTATCATGTGTGTTGTAATTTAGAATTTGTTCGATTGCCATTGTGAATCAAAATTAAATTGATTATATAAAAATAGCTTTTAACGAATTTTCATATTAACAAATTACCTTTCTATTATGTCAATTTCATTCAATTATCATTATACTGAACAACATTCTATCCATTGAGTCAGATTCTTATTTATTTAATATTTTTAAGAATTATTTGTAAATTATATAATGTAACTAACCTGCTTTAAAAAGAAAAATAATGAACTAACCAACTTCAGAAATTATCAAGAGTTAATTTCTGAATTTTAAGCAAGTATCATGCCTACGCTATTTAGATTTTAGATAACCTAAAGCTATATATCGCCGAAACATAACATCGATGATTGTTTGATGTTACATATCATTCAACACGTAATATTGATGACTATATTATACCTTAGGTAATAACTAAAATGTAGGTCTCTGAGGCAAATAACCATGAGCATGTCAAACAAAACTTACAGATTTTTAACGCGATAATATCTCTAAGTTTTGTTCCCGGTTTCAAACAAAAGCACCGTCAATTTAAGGTAACGTCTAAATAAATATAAATAATACATAACAATGGTTTAATTTCATTTATGTTGTCTTAGGTGATACCTTAAATAGTAGGATTGATGGTGTAATTGAAATAGTGTATTTGCTAGCACTAAGGTAATTACAGTATTATTTTATTTTTTAATTAAGTGTCTTTACTGTGCTTAATATATTTTAAGAAATAAGAAGCCTTAAACAATTATTGTTGTGATTATTTAAATACATCATCATCGTAACAGCTTGTATAAATCCCATTGCTAGGTTTGAGCCGCCTCCGCATTGGGAGGGAAATTGATTTATAACACGCAGTCAGAAGGGTTGGTATTTTTTTTAATGCGTGGGCTATGGTAAGCGCACACGGACAGGAAAGGGGTGCTGAATTGTATGCTTTCTCTGTTACCATACTAAACAATAAATATGTCATCGTCTCAACTCTTAAACGTCCAGTTCCTGGGCTCCAAGTTCCTCCATCATAACACGATTTTTGACCTATTACCCACGCTGGCCAGATGGATTGGCATAGGCTTTGATAAGAAGTTTTCTTTCTCTTGCTCGATTTCTTTCAGTTTCGGTACCACTAGTTGGCGAGGCAAATGTCCATATCATATGCCCAAAAAAAGGGCAAAGATTTTACGCGGTGTAATTGTAATACTGTCAACAAAAAACTGCAATTTCAGACGACAATGGGGACCGCCATAAAACTGAATGAATAAATGATGAAAAATATATATTTGCTCAAATGCAATTACTCAATATGCAGTCCAAAACTCAGATAAAATGGTCATAATTGAATGCAAACGAAAGCAAATTTAATGCAAATTAATGTTGTAGTAGATATTATGTTGGGTTGTCAATCTCAGTTTGTCTTTATCACTTTGATTGAATGCTAACCATTTGTTCGAAATTGCAACGTCTGGAACCCGGTCATTGCCAAAACAATATTGCATAATGATACGATGGGCTGCTGACCTATTTAACGAAATTGAAAACCTATTATTGCATTAAATGTTATAGAAGTAGAGCGAACCCTTTAAACTTTAACAAATTTAAAGTCTTCATTCAGAGCCTAGGTAAGATTGTTTTATCTACATAAATAAATAAAATTGAAGTGTTTGTTTGTAATATAAAAATAGTAGGTATTTTTCACACAGTTAGGTATTTGCGCGATACATGTGCCTAAAAATCAACTCAATCCTCTCTGTTCCAGATGATCTTCAAAATTTGGATAATATTTTACTACCCAGTAGCTACATAAGGAGTAACTTAGGCAATTTTTCCTCTAAATTTTGCCCGGTCTGGGTCCTCGAACTCGAGGCCATATCTTAAAAGATATTCATCATCATCATTTCAGCCTATCGCCGTCCACTGCTGGACGTAGCCCTCCCTCATGTTGCGCCACAATGAGCGGCCCTGTGCCGCCTGCATACAACGACGCCCAGCTACTTTCACTACGTCATCGGTCCACCTAGTGGGGGGGCGTCCTACACTGCGTCGTCCGATACGTGGTCGCCACTCGAGAACCTTTCTTCCCCAGCGGTTGTCGGTTCGTCGAGCGATGTGGCCTGCCCATTGCCACTTCAGCGTGCTAATTTTTCGTGCTATGTCGATTACACCCGTTCTTCTGCGGATTTCCGTATTCCACGCTTTCGTGCCGTAAGTCATCACTGGTAACACACACTGGTCAAAGACCTGTGTTTTCAGACACTGAGGTATGTTGGACGAGAAGATCCTCTTAAGTTTCCCGAACGCTGCCCAACCGAGTTAGATTCGTCGGCTGATCTCTTTCTCGAAATTGGATCTACCTAACTGGACTGTTTGTCCTAGGTAAACATAGTGATCGACAACTTCAAGAATCACATTGCCAACTAGGACCGGTACAGGAATGACATGGGCATTTGACATGACTTTCATCTTGTCCATGTTCATTCGTAAACCCACTAGTTGGGATACCCTGCTGAGATCATTGAGCATTATGCCAAGGTCCTCCATGGATTCTGCCATAACGACTATATCGTCCGCAAATCGAAGGTGAGTGATGTATTCGCCGTTAATATTGATGCCGAGTCTAGTAAAAGATATTGCAAGATGAAAATACAAAGGCGAAGTGACTGGAACCGAAGCGAAGCGAGAGCAGGTTGCTTATTATAAAAAACTGAATTGAAACCAATGATAAAAGATAAATGTGTGTAATTAAAAAACAAATTGTATTCTTAGGCTTTTAGTTCCTGTAAGATTAAAAAGATAAAGCGATAAAATAAAAGACCAATACTTATCAATTTCTTCTATTCATCACTTGTTTTAACAACTATCTATATACATCAATTTATAGTTAATTACATAACTTAAAATGCACTGAATACTACTAAATACAATAATTTCAATATCATTATAAATCATCGATCTATATTATACGCTACATTGAGTCATGATTTCAATTGAATCTATTATAAATTATTTTAATACAAAATTACTTATTTTAAATATCACACCGAATAAACAAAATACATGTGTTAATACTATATTATCTATTTTTATTAATATTAGTACAGTTTAAAAACGTGAAAAATAAAATTAAAATTATCTTGCGTTGTGATGCAATTGGAATCTGCGAGCTATAATAATAGGCAGAATATGTTATAAATGCGAGAATAGGCGTTAAACCAAAGAAAAAGAGTATCATTATGATTTAAAACATTTTACATATATTTTAGTACTATATTTAAACAGCCCCAGATCTACGATTTCTTCGAACCGGTGCGTCACTATCAATATCCTGTGATATTGATAGTGACGCCCCCTCTCGCCAATGGAGATAAATTACTTTAAGAAACTCGTAAATATATAACGGCGTTAAGTTTGGTAAAAAGATACCAATTTTTGATTCAGTAAATCTCAAATTCACATGTAATGTGGATTTGAGTCCATAAGCTATCTAGGGCGCTTTGCACAAGTTCACTTGTGCACCTGCGTTGCGGTTTTTTCTAACAACTCGTTTGTGGACCCACTAGACTTCCATGTGTTAAGCATATTCTGGTATTTTTTTATTTTCAATTATATAATTGGGCAAAAGAATATCATATGATGCTGAGGATGAATGTGCCAGCTTACCCCCAAATGCGATCTAGGGCTGTATTTAAATAATGTAACTTAGAAATATATATTTCTAAAACGAATGATATAGAAATCTGTTTTAAGTAAAAAGTAAAATTGATGAATTACGTGATAGTCGTGACAGATTATATTTGGTTTATAGTCCGGCGCAAGAATAGCAGCAGTTTTGAATGTAATAATTGTAGTGGCAGAGTCGGGCTTGCACCGCTAGTAAGCAATTGTTCAACTTGTCCTTGCAACCTATTTAAATCACTCTTATTAGTCATTTATTTTTCAAATAAAATTACAAGAACTTCGAAATAATACGAACCTTTTGAATGATGGTCCCTTGTTGTTCTTTCAGTTGTGAGTTTCTCTTCCGCTAAACTTTTTTGGGAGTCTGTGAAAAATTTATTCTATTTTAATATGCTTGATCTATAATTAGATAATTGATAAATTATATTGATAATTATATCTTCTATATATTTTTTTAAATATATTACAGATAAACTTCACAGATCTTACACTTCACAAATATTACAGATCACTTTTTATTTTAATTTTTACAAGCTTTTTTGGAGAACACCCTGCATTAAGGAAAAAATCTATCTACCTCTGGAAATATTCCAAACATACAATTAACTGATACAAATAACACTCAGACTCGAGAACCATTTAAAAACTCTCATGTAGCATAACTTTTTGTACGAACCACGAATTAATGTCCTGACTTTTTTTGGATGATTATAATGTAGACGCACGCTGCCCATTCCACCCGGGGTAACAAAAAGGCAGCAAGCAACCCCATAACCTGCCGTATGCCCTTCCCATTGCCAATAGACCAACTACTGGTACTAAAACCTTGACTTGTGTTCGTTAATTATATGTTTGCATTCGGGACATATGGACTTACGTTGTGAAAAAAAAAACTAATAAAAGAGGGTTTACTCAATATACAAACCAATAGTAAAACCAGGCATCGAGGTAGTAACAATGACAGTATCACAGGTCGCGTCACATTTGCGTTGTGCAGACGGTGCAGATGAAGCAGAACATTTTTCATTTACTGTAGCGTTTCCAGCATGAGCACAAATCACTGAACGACGCTGAATACCGGCACTCCAATTTAAACTGCAGTTGCTAATACACTGGATAATGGAAAAGTGTGTTATATCAAAAGCGTTTTTCAATAGCTATTCTAAATATATATAATCATATGTCGGCGCAAAATAACAGAGTTGTTTGTTTGACCGCGCGCACGTGCAACACTACGACAACGCTCGATTATCGTCAGGCGAGGTGGGGATAAAAGCGTTATAAAAGCGCGCGCGCAGCGGCTAAAAGCCTTGCTAGAATTTGGAGGCACCGTCATTATTGGCGGTGACCTTAACGCCAAGAACACCTCCTGGAGCTGTCAAAGTTCCAATAAGAGGGGCAAAACTTTAGAGCTATTCGCTGTTAGGCTGGCATTTGACGACATAGCACCTTTAGAGCCGACGCACTTCCCCAATAACGTTTCGCACAGGCCGGACATACTAGATATTTTTCTTCTCAAAAACATAAACCTTCGTTTATGTTCAATAGAAGTCCAACACGAGTTAGACTCATATCACCTACATACAAAAAATATAATTATTTAATAATAGATCTTTTATTATTAGAATAGATTTATATAAAAATATTCCCTAAAAATAAATTTAAACAGAAAAATAATTTAATTAGAACATACCTAATTTAATTAAATTACAGCTTTGTGTTACAAATGTTTATTATATTTATATGTTTTAAATATTTTACTGTATCTGTAGAAACATTAAAAGACAAATATAAAAAACTTATTTAACGAAGCAAAAAAAAATTATAAAATCGGTTTCATTTGATTTAAAATATAAATTCAAACCCATTAACGCCAGTCTGTAAATAAAACTGTAATTGAAATGTAGCAAACAGAGTGCAGTCAAATTTATTTCATTACCTTAAGGTATGTTCAACAGGAATTGTAAGGGATTCTTTGCTTTGAAAATCTATTTCAACTTTCGACAGTTTATTAGTTGTAGTAATAAATCCCTAGAATTTATTTAGAATATTAACACTCATGAAATAAAAGAATGTACTATGTCAATTAATAACTGCATTACTCCAGAACAATTGTTCCTCATAAATATCAAATACCGCGAAGTTTGTAATTTAATAGGGTAATATATTAATGGTAACTAAGATACTCGCTTTATATGATCCCTGTATGAGAATTGAAAAGGTCGTTACAATAACTATTAAATATACCTAGAAGAGTCTAAACAAGTATTCTTAGAGTTCTTATTAATTAGAATATCAATCATACGTACCCTTCATGTTCAATTAATATAGTGTTATTTTATATGCTATAAATATTGTTTCATAATTTTCAAGGTCTAGTAAATACCACAGAGGGCCATGGCGGTCAGGGCCATCCGCGGGTACCGCACGGTGGCGACGGAGGCAGCGTGCCTGTTGGCCGGGCTCCCCCGTGGGACCTGGAGGCGGAAATGCTCGCCGGTTTGTATCGGCGGGTGTCGGGGGTGCGAGCGGAGGGCGGTGTGGTCTCTTTAAGAGAGCTCACCACCTGGCGCGTCGATGCCCGCCGAGACGTCATTGCCCCATCATTGTACTCACCCCTGTGGCATTGTCACCCACATCACTACACTGGACGTGGACAGGATGTGACGCGTCGACGTGAATTGATGGAGGATTTCATCGCCTCTATAGGACTAGTAATCCAGAATGTTCAGGGCGAACCGGCCACCTTCTCCACAGCCAACGGCGAGTCCAATATTGACTTAACCCTGTCAACGAGAGGAGCATCCATCCAGGGATGAAAGGTACACCCTGATGCCAGCAATAGCGACCACCGCCTGATCACTTTTAGCTACATTTACACACATCAGCCCGCTCCCCATGCGGAACCGTCGGGAGGGCCGAGGCGTTACCGGGAGCGTGGTGTTGGGTGGGGCCGGTTTGAGTCGTTACTACATGATAGGGTAGGAAGTATAAACTGGAGAAAGCCTGCAAGTGACGTCTGCAAGGAATTTATGAATGTTATAGAGCGTTGTGCAGAGGAAAGCTTGGGTCTCAGCTGTGACAGGCCGAATGCGAGGGGCTATGAATAGTGGTCTCTCGCCTTGGATTCCACGAGAAAGAAGACCAACAAGTTGCGAAAGGAATGGCAGAGTTCCAGAAAAAGAGGTCCGGGGCATCTAGAAGAAATTGCAAGATTAAGGTACCATGGACGGGCGCAAACCGACTTTTTCAGGAGCATCGCAAACACTGGCAACGAAGACCCGTGGGGTGTGGCATATAGGCTAGGCTTGGTGAAGATACGACCCCCCTCCAAATGTTGTAAGTGGTGCTCGGCTCGTAGAGGGACACGTAAGCACAACTCAAGAATCGATCTCTGCATTAATCGGCGCGCTTTGTCCCGATGACGATCCCCAAAGAGATGTCTCTTATCATCGCCAGGTACGGACCATGGCGGCATGCGCCCCATCTGGGCGGGATGCGCCCCCTCCATCTAGACAGGTTATTGAAGGTATTGTTAGTCGCCTACCGAACTCGGCTCCAGGAATCGACGGAGTAACCACCTGCATGCTCAAAGATGCGTGGCGCGTGGCTGGCTCCGAGCTGACGCGTTTATTCGGCAAGTGTATTGAGGAAGGTACTTTCCCGATGTGTGGAAGGACGGGCGGTTGATTGTTATCCCCAAAGGTAATAGTCGACCGCTGTCTGATCCCAAAGCATATCGTCCGATCACACTTCTCTCGGTTTTGGGTAAGGTCTTGGAGAGAATATTGCTACACTGTGCTCCCAACATCTCGCGCAGCATCTCCTCCTCAGCACGGGTTCAAACGCGGACACCGTGGCTCATAGCAACTGCAAATATGTGCAGGCAGTTCTTTTGGATATTTCGGGTGCCTTTGACAACGCGTGGTGGCCCATGATTCTGCTGAAGGCCAAGAATGGGGGTTGCCCGCCGAACATCTATAGGATGCTGGTGTCCTATTTTTGCGGCCGGCGTGCCGGTTTCTTTGCTGGAGGTGAAATCGTGTGGAAACAATTAACCATGGGATGCCCGTAAGGCTCTGTATTGAGGCCCTCTCTATGGAATCTCCTGATGGACGATCTATTTCAACTCCCTTTACCAGAGGGAGTCAAACTGATTGCGTACGCGGATGACGTAACGGTCACCATCGAGTCGAACTCTCGTGCGGGATTAAAGGCTTTGGCCTCCACGGCACTCGGATTTGTCACAGCCTGGGATTTTCGTAACAGACTGTCTTTTTCCCCTATGAAGTCATGTTCCATAACCCTAAAAGGAAAGCTGAGTGGAAGACCGCCCACTGTTAGGCTCGGTGGAGAGCCTGTAAGAAGCGTCCAATCAGCGACTGTCCTGGGTGTCGTAATTGATTCTAACTTGAGCTTCCGGCTCCACAAGCAGTCCATTGGAGAGCGTGCTGCAGCAGCGTTCGGGAAAATGTCGCGTGTCTCCGCCTCATCCTGGGGCATACGGTACGTGGGCCTTCGAATACTGTACCAGGCTATATTCGTTGCCATCATCACTTATGCGGCGGGATGTTGGTGGAGACGCACGTCCACTTACATGGTAAGGAGCGCGTTGTTAAGGACCCAGCGGCAGGCCCTTATACTAATCACAAAGGCTTACCGCTCAGTTAGTTCGGCAGCATTGCCAGTTTTGGCAGGGGTTTTTCCTGCGGACTTAGAGATAATCCGTGCTAGTAGAATAGACGATGTAAGGTTTTCTGGCCGGGACTGCCCTAGGACGGAGAGAAGCCAAATTTCGGAGGAGCTCGTTGCTGAGTGGCAGCAAAGATGGGACGGTGAGGAGAAGGGTAGGGAGCTCCATCGGTTCTTCCCCGATGTTTGTGTTCGACTCAGATCCCCCTGGGTTGAGCCCGACCACCAGTACTCTCAAATTTTGACAGGTCATGGTTGTTTTGGAAGGAGACTTTATGAGATGAAGCTATGTCAGAACAGCCTGTGTTACTGCGGAGAGGAGGATGAATGTCTGGATCATGTGCTATGGCGATGCCCACTGTACGATGAAATCCGCATGAAGATCTTGGACGGGATTCAACGGGTCAATCCTGGACCCATACACTATTGCGATCTTGTTAACTCCGAGGCCAACTTTCGACGGTTAAGAGACTTTTCGCACCATTGGCATAACATCAGGAGAGGGCTCGAGCTGGCGGAGAAAGGACAGGGTCCATGACGCAATCGCCATCGTCGTGTCGCCCGTCGCAATAGAGACACCCACGCGGAACAAGCCGCCTCAGAAAGGGGAGAGGGCTCGGGCAGACAATTTGTAGGGAGTCAAGTAAGTGCACGCCCGAAAGAGCACACGCAAGTAAGGCGTGCATCTCCCGTGATTCGGTCCATATAGTCAAGATGGCTGGAGGGACCATGGGCTGGTGGAGGGGTCTGCCCGTTGGGCAGTCCGGCTGGAGAGGCCTCGGTTCGGGGTGCGAATCGTGGAGGCCTTCCGGCCAGTGCTGATGCAGTGGTTGGAAAGGCGGCACGGGGTGCTCTCATTCCGACTAGTGCAGGTATTGACAGGGCATGGGTGCTTCGCCAAATACCTGCACAAGGTCGTTAGGAGAGAGAGTACACCGTCCTGCCACCACTGCGATTGCGACGAGGACATGGCGCAACATACGCTCGAGGCCTGCGCCGCTTGGGCCGAGCAGCGTCGTGAACTCGTCGCAATCATCGGTGCCGACATGACGCTGCCGACTATCGCCAGCCAGGGCGATGGTCGACAGCGTCAGGAACTGAGACGCGGTCGCAGCCTTCTGCGAGGCAGTGATCTCGTAGAAGGAGGCGTCCTTCGACCCTGCTCCGGTGGTCGGCCCAACGACGAAGGTGACGTGCACGTGGGTGGGTTGCGGGTGTACGTGCTTACGCCCCTCTGTCGCCCCGGACGGAGAGGCGCGAGGAGCGCGCCGGCCGCAACCCAGCCCAAAAAAAAAAGGTCTAGTAAATATTTACCGTCCTACCAGGATTTATTTCTACTTTAATTAGTGAATAGATGAACTATATTGCATAATTAGTCGTAAGACGGAGATACCAATTAATTGTAGTAACCTTAAGCTATTAAATTAGTGGAAAAGAAATTGTCTTGCTTATACACTGTTGATCAGACGCCTATTTTATTTAAAGTTTTTCTTCACTTCCAGTGATTTATTTATACTCCTTAGTCAGCCGATTTTGCACACTCTTACTTACCTATTAAGTGAAATAATCTGTTAGTGTACGTGAATAAAATAATACAGTATAATTATAAACAAACTCAAATCGCGTTTAAGAAAAACAGATTAGCTCGCGCCTCCTTTACGATAGAAGGAAAACTGACCTAATATACCACGCTGATCGGGATGTGTATAGAGTTTTGTTTCGAGTGCTCCTTCTCTTACATAGATTTTACCTGCGTATCATATTTCTTATTCATCTTTTATGACACCCAAAGGCAGAAAGTGGGGAGGTGAATTATATTCTTACTCGGTCACCACACGGGCAATGGCAAATTTCGTCAATATTTCTGCTGTAGGAGATATTTTAACTGTAGAGGAATAAATATAGCATGATATTTTAATATCAAATTACAAAGTGACTCACCTGTCCCCAATCACTGTAATACCAAGTTGGAGTACAATCGGCTTGACAGTCTCTAACGTGTGTAGGTTTAGGCGTTCGGCAAGCAGAATCCTTCAAATGTCTTCCAGAACCTCCAATACAAAGCACGCCACGCACTTGCTTACCGCCGCAACCGGAGCATTCAGACCATTCACCTGAATACAATTCTCATTAAATATTTTTTTAAGTATTTTTTAAGACTAATGAAAGATCGGGGGATATAAACTCTTTTTAATTCAATACCCTGCACATAATCCTTGTATTGCGGAGACTTTACAAACATATAATTAACGGATACAAATTAAATCTAAACTCAGAACAACAATTTGTGGATCGTACATAGTGTTGTCTTGCGTAAGTTTCGAACCCGTGACACCGGCATGATAGGTCGGTATATTAACTACTACGTCATCTGTGCAATCAAGACTTATATAGTTCTACTATGAACTGCGACACTGAGGTGCAAAGACAACTTATGCAGGTATATAGGTGTAATGTAAATAAATGTGATAAATCTCACCATCACCTTAGCTCTTATGTGTCCCACTGCTGGACCCGAGCCTCCTCCACAATAAGAGGGCAATTAATCTACTATACTAGACTGGTCAAATAGGTTCTCATTTCGAGGTTTTTTTCCTTTGCATAGATATAAATTGCATATTATATCCCTTAGGCGTCTTTTACAATACCTGATGAATTATATTCTTACTGAAAGTGTGATAAATACGCACCTTGTAATATAACGAGTCGACTTCTTTCTTTTAAGCTCATATCCGTCCCATTAGGATTTGTCCTCCAAAGTGTTGGCAAGGAAATTACCCTATTTCAGACGCTAGTGGTAATGTACAGATTTATTGCCAGTTTTCTTCTCGAGTCCCTATAGTACCGTAATCGCTACGGTTTTTAGATAGATTGACCATCGCATGGGGAAGTACATGTTTACCAAGAGAGAGCTACTGCTTACTCTCCTAGTGAGGTGCACTGCCGCGGACAAGTTAGGAATGGCGCCAATTGCATCCCGTAGCCACACGGAAAATTTAGATATCTATTCTTGAAAAATTCTAAACTAATTCTACTAAATCAAAATTGTATTCACGAGGCAGTGTATAACGCTAAATCATTTTGTTAACTCTCTAAAATTAATGGTCCTATATGTAATCCTATTTGATATATATCTACATAATATCTATGTTTATTATTTTTTCTGTAATTCAACTATTTTAAAACATTAATCTCAACAGAAACACGAATGTGCAACTATCTGCGAGCAAGTATATCTACTATGATTTTGAACACACACAAACGTAGTCAAAATAATATATTGCTTGACTAATATGAACGCGATATTATTAATACAGTTGCTGCGGCACTGTATTTTCGTAACTTTTACTGATTATTTTTATGTTTCTTCGTTATTTATTATAATTTATTTTATTATATGGTAAGAAAGATAAGGATGTTGAAAGGAGAACAAATACTGTTAATAGGGCACTCCATGCTATTATTAGCAGCAGGAATGTGTCTAAAAAGGCACGTCTAGCCATAGGAGTCTAGTCTAGCCATAGTACATAGGAGAGTGTTAGTATTCACCCTCATGTATGGCAGTGAAAGCTGGATCTCACAGGGGGAAGACATGAAAGTAGAATAAATGCTGTAGAGATGAAATCTCTACATAGTATAGGTGGTGTAAGGCTGAAAGATAAAGTTAGTAAAAGTGTGATAAGAGAGCGCTCTGGAGTGAACGAAGAAGTAGTGACAAAGATTAAAAAAGGTATGTTGAGATAGTTTGGACATGAAGAAAGAATGAGTAAAGAAAGGATGGCGAAGCTTGCAACCTTTGCTTACAAAGCAAGTGTGAGTAGGACAGTTGCAAGAGGAAGACTACACCGTATGTTTTTGGATGTGCTGGTAAAAGGTTAAGGTTAAGAGAATGCATAAAGACCTTCATGAGTGTGAGTGAAGCGGTGGAAGTATGTCAAGATCGTGGCTCGTGGCAATCCGTAATCTCTGCCTACCCCTGCGGGAAGCAGGCATGAAATTATGTATGTATGTATATCTTTTATTATGATTAATTACCGTGTGGTGACAGAGTAAAAACGCATTTCACCATCCGTCACTTACCCGTGGATGTCGTAAAATATGCCTAAGGGATATAATAAAATAACGCATATTATGCAAGTGCAAAGTCTAATGCTAACACATCTGTATAATAGGTCAATTTCCCTCCCACTATGGAGAAAGCTAACAGTAGGACTTATGTGGACCAAGATTATAATGAAGCATACTAATTACCAGTAAACCATCGCCCTTCAAGGGGTTCACATGACGCGCTGGGCGTGCAGGTGCGGAAGGAATCCGGCGCCTTCCGCGGCGTGCATCCAGAAGGGTCAGCGCATCGGACACTACGGGACTGGACCCCACCGCCAACGCACCAACCAACACACTGAGACATAATTTTTTCTATTAACTTTCCACAAACTCAAAATATTATGATAATTTATATTTTATTTTATAATAAAAAATGTAAGGTCTAAGGACAAAAAAGTATATTTTTCAGGGCAACTCTCGCAGGATCGTCATCAACCGCTGGACAGATTCCCTCCAGAAACCTCGAATTAGTGTTTGATCACGACCCAAGAACACTGAGTCCTTTCTTTCCGACTGCGCAAAAAATTAGACACCAGCGTGCTGCTAAACATAGTAACTGAAGCAAGGACATGGCGCAGTATTCCCACAAGGTGTATATGATCATGATTGCAATCATCAGTGTTGACTTATTGCTGCTGACTATCCTTTAAGCGATGATCAGAAGCGACAGAATCTGATACGGTCGCCATCATCTGTGAAGCAGTTGCCATACGGAGGAAAGTAACAGAGCTTTATCTGAGAGGAATTATCCACATTGAACTGAATTAAATAGACAAAAAAATGAAATAATAACCTTATTCTTCTGTAAATTCGAATATAATAATTCGTAATAAACTTATGATTATAATATTTATTATTTCAATTTTATTAATGTAAAATATGAAACATAATGAGACATGTAATAATAAAGTAATAGGAACTCAAGTGTCAAAATAATACCAACATATAACATTTCATTAATAAAAATGATTTACGAGTAAAATCAATATGTTAGTGGATTATAATAAGCAAATCTGACACGCTTTTATCTGGACAATAAATCAAAAGCCGCCTCCGAACTATCAAACAATTACATAATTCATTGTTGCAATATTTTCATAATAGTATGTTCTTCTTTGAGAATGACAGCATTTAGCTTGTAAAAATAACCCCCTTTCGCTCAAGACAACAACAGATGTTGCTATTTGCGTAGGATGCATCGTGAAGAATGCATTTGTGTAATAGGTTTTAAATTTATTATTTTTAAAATAGTTATAAATGTTCATCTGTTTCCAAGGCTGAAATGAATGTAATATATATTGTTTAGAGCTGAGCAAAGATTTAAAAAAAATCTATAAAAAATAAACGCTACAGACGAGACGTATTCGCGAATATTCAAAAAGCACCTATTATAAACGTACTAATTGGTACAACAATTGTTAGAAAAGCTAATAAAGGTGAAACACATGTCAGTAAGTCTAGTTCATTAATCCTTAATGGTGACTGTAGATACTAAAATGCAACTTTAACGTTTAGGGATATTGCCATAAAAACACAATGTGCTTTCCAAAAATTAAAACCACTGAATAAAATTACACTTTCTGTAACACAAAAAGAATGTAGACACGTCAGTAAATAGAACTGACGCATTAATAAAGATTTATTTATATACACAAATTTGGTGCAATAACAGAAATCAAATGATTTTGCAGCCTTTCATTAAATATCAAGTAACCTAAATGATGGCTTGAAATTATTTGAATCACAAGGCTTTATAATGACGTCTAAAATTAAATTGAATAGTATCTATAAATTTGAATATATGCAAAAATCTTGGCAATATGGCCAAATTTGGAGGCGGCGGATCGCGCGCGGGAGCTACGCCCCCACAAAGACACGGATCGCCGCCGGTGAGTCAGGCGGCGCAGGCGCGAGTACCTGCGCCCGATGTCTCTCTAGCCGAAGTGGCCGCGCGACGGCAATCGTCGTCCTGGGAAAGGGACGTCAAGAGGAAAGGGTACCCCCAGGGTATTCCGTCGGTACGACCACGAAAGAGCTACGGTGGGTTATGGGACAGCGCGCCACCCCTCCGTCGCCCCAGACGATATATAGATATGTCGCCAAAAAAAAAATAAGGCCTAAATTACAAAAAAAAAATATTAACATTACCACCTTTTAATAAATATGGTTGCGTTTATAACAACCTTTCTTCTTGTTCTCTTCTCTCTTCTTGTTCACAATAAAGTTATTATCTGGTAATATGGAATAGCGGGCTGGTATTATTAAGAATAATGTAGATATTTACCTTAGACCAGTCAGTGTAAAGCCATCCAGTAGTTGTGCTCAAAGAGTATTCAGGACCAATATCAAAGTCGGTACTGTTCACAGCCAATGTAAAGATTGGTCCAGCTCTAAAGTTATCGGTATGTTCTCTCGGTCGTGGGATTCGTTTCGATGATATCTGTCGCACTTCACCACCATCAAATTCATTACAATTTGGGACATTGCAATTTTCTGTAGTTGGTGGTTTTGGTGCAGGACATTTTTGATCACTAATCTAGAAAGAAAACATCGATTTTATCCTTAATCAAATATCACAGTTGGCTATATATTATTTGTTATTCTCCATACTTCTCTGTATCTAGCCATGCGTGTGTTTTTGAAGCTATAGTTCTTTTGTGCACTAGGGAAAAATTATGAGTGTAAATTTTTACGATGCGTGCCGCGTGGGCACGTAAAAATCGTAAAAATTTCAAAATACTATACCAACCCGTGTGACTGGCGTTATATAGTAGGTTAATTTCCGTTCTATGAAGAACAGGCTCGACCTCCTCCACAACAGTGGGATAGCCCAACAGTGGGATATATACGAGTCGAAATGGTGATGATCGATGATATCCTTAATAGGTTCAAATTGAGTTTAAAGTTCTATTATAAAACATTTTAATGAAGTTGTTCTTCTTTTGGCGCGTTAGAGAAAAAAGATGAAAGTTATTTTTAATACGCTTTTATTAGCTTCAGACGTATGTATGTTAGTATGTAACGGAATCTTTGAACATGATTTTGACCCCCTTCAAAACATCGGATTAACTCGAAATTTGGCATACTTATTAAGGACCGATGACAATTCAATATTTTAAACAGTTTGACCTGTTATCCTTACTAGGATAATCAGGATTAGCGATTTTTGTTTTCTTGAGACCGGAGTGTAAAACGTATTTTTTTAGTTTTTTTGAACTATTTTCTATTATTATGATGCACGCGCACACCGTCTCGAAAAACCGACACCTTGAAGTTAGTTAGTCAACATTATTTTATAATGCGCGCGCACATCGTCCCAAATTTGAACTAGATAATGCGTTATAATAAAACTTTTAATGTATTAAATACCTTTTTTTCTATTATTACTGACGTTTCTTTAAACGTAGGATAATGCGAAGGATAATATTTTAGAAAGATTTTTATCTTGTTCTAAGTAACAATACACATTTTATACATACATTTAAATAAAAAATGTAACATTGCCGGAGTAACCGATATATGATCAGGTTGATACCATACCTTGGTGATTCCTCTAGCATGATCTTGCACGCAACCAACAATTCTATGTCTAGTCGCGGGACCACATCGAGGACATGCGGACCAGTTAGCAGCACGCCATCTTGGTGGACATGGAACACCACCGCATCTTCTACGGCGGGCAGATGGAGGTGATCCATTGCAGTGCACAGCTGATACTTCTTTGTCACCGACATTTGTTTCCACACAACGATATTTGCCTAACTGAAATTTGAGCTTACTTTTAACATATTTATATTATTATAGCTCCAGATATATGGATGAATATATAATTTTAAAAAATATAGATTAATATTATAGTAATAGCAACTTTTATTTTATTATTTTCTTTTTACTGATGGCATACGAGCAAACAACACATCTGTTGATAAGTAATACTACCGCTAAGCGCTACCTTTGCTAGGCCGCTGCCTATCGTGAAAAAAGTGAAGGGAGATTCGATGATACTAAATGCCAAAAGCCACCACAGACAAACACCTTCAGAAAGCTGGGCTGTCGACTTTTCTGTATTTACTATGTGGACTCTTATATTTTGTAAATAATATACATGCAATGTATATAAGGTAATTACTAATGCCTTTTATGTCATATTTCTCATAATTAGTAGTTCCAGTGCGAATGGCTTAAATCAAATACGACGAACTAATTCAATAAACAAGTTTTCTCTACTTGTTGATTCAGTTAATGAATCAATAAATTAGATAAATTACAAACTAATACTTTGAAAACTGAATAACTTCGCGGTTTTTATTATTTATAAACTGTTAAGCTGTTTATATTATAAATTTTATTTTATTATCACTCAATCAAATAAAACATATGCATAACATATTTTGTATGTGTAACGGAGTAAGAATACAATTCACCCCCCCCCCTATCTTAGCTGTGAGTGTCATAAAAGCGACTAAGAGATATAATATGTATATACAATATATGCTAGAGAAGAAAGACTCGAAATAAAAAGCTATATTAACCCATTAGATCAGCATGGTGTAGATTGTAGTGGGTCAATTTCTCTCCTATTGTGGACGCGGTTCCAGCCCAGCAGCGGGACGTATATAAGCTAATGATGATGAATATAAACGACTTATTACTGCACTTCGCTCGGTGAACGGGAGAGCCGAAAGCACAACTTTCTGAGAGTTTTTGCGTGTGGTGGGTTTTAGTGATATCTCTAGTATAATTAAACCTCATTGCACGTATTCACAATCACTTCACTTTCTTCGCGGTACGCAGCGGCCTTACAAAGGTCCATGAGTGGCAGCAACACTTACCATCAGGTGTTTGCTCGCTTGCCAACGTCTCTAATAAAAAAAACTTACTTGTATACCACCACCACAGCTTCGCGTGCATTGAGTATATGATAGTATTTTCCACACAAACTTCCTATTCCCTACAATATTCTCTTCTAAATTATCTTCAGTACTGCTAGTCTCGACATTCGCACCAGCATTCCTAGAAACTCCACTGCTTCTTGAAAATATATCATAATTATGATGTCTTCGAAAATGTTTAGCACCTAATGCAGGGGTGGCATCTGGAGTATTAGATTTCGTAATAGAGTCTGACTCAATTTCACCAGGTAGAGATTCCGTGAAATACTCATATTTTATACTCGGATTTGGTTGCGTATATAGTATCTGAAAATAAAAAAAACATCATTAATTCTGTTTTATCGTAAGCTAAAAAACTATTAAAATCACTGTAGTACTACGTACCGTAAATCATTGCCAGTGCTGCTATTATAGTAAACAGTTTCGATTAAGATCAATATTTTATAGCGTCTTTACCAGAAATCAGGTCGGTATTAATAACAAAGTTGATATAAATTAGTATTTAGATAATAAGCTCTGATGTTTACGCAAGTAAACACATTATATTTACAACTATTTTTACGGTTTTTATCGCGTTTGTATTATATTTTTGATATCTCAACCTTTTGAACATGTTATAGCGTTTATGGTCACGGGTGGACTAAGATATCTCACGTCCAAAAAGTCATCGTTATTACAGAGAGATATATATGTACCCGTTACAGGATTATTTATTAAATGTTGACTTATATTCTGATAACAAATAATTGTCAGTACAAAAAAAATGATTCTATATTAAAAAAAATATAGTGTTTTTGGTCAGTAATTATTAAACTTTAAAATTTGTAGCAATTATTATATTATAAGAATTTATTCATTTAAACCTAACTAAAAATTAATCCTAAACAAAAATTAAATACAAATGCGATAAATCCGTAAACATAGTTTTATTTATAATATTAATAATTTACGGAACTTTTTGTTTTTTTAACAACAAGTATGTGCATACTATTTCAGTTTAATTAATACATACTATGTTAGTTTATTTAGGCTGGCTGAAAAGTATTAATTTTGGCACATCTCTAATTTGGTTTAGTGTGAACTATTTAAATATAAAAAAAAAATATTATATTACCATAATGTCGATAGGGTAATGTATCGGTCCAAGGGCAAAAATGTTATCCTGCCCAGCTGGTCTGGTGTACAGGAATCTTGCGCCAGCCGCTTCATACGTACCAGAAGTACTCACAGCAAATTCGCCGTTCATTATGTAAGAACCATTGGATATCTTCAATGCTGTTAAAAATTTATTATAAATACATATCTTTGTTATACAACAATATACAAAATAATATGTGAAGAGCTTAATAAAACTCGCACAGAATCACGAAGATTTTGAATACATCCTGGTATCTAATATGTAGGTATATGTGATTAATTTTGCCGAATATCGCCAGGGCGATGGTCGACAGCGTCAGGAACTGGGACGCGGTCGTAGCCTTCTGCGAGGCAGTAGTCTCGTGGAAATAGGCGGCGGATCGCTTGCGCGAGGAGCGCAGCCTCGATGAGGCGATCCACCGCCGGCGACTGGGGCGGCGTAGGCGCGAGTACTTGCGCCTCATGCCGCCCTAGCCGAGGCCGCGGTTGACATGACCGGGGAATTAGTCCGTCACCCGCCGAGTCCCTCCCCGAGGGAGGAACGTCGGTTCATGGGAGGGTACCCCAAATAGGGGGTATTCCGTCGGGCCAACCAATGACGTCAAGTCACCCTGCTCCGGTGGTTGGCCCAACGACGAAGGCGACGTGCATGGCGGGTGGGTTGCGGGAGTGCGTGCTTACGCCCCTCTGTTGCCCTAGACGGAGTGGTGCGAGGAGCGCGCAGACCGCAACCCACCCCAAAAAAAAAAATGTAATTAATTTGCCTTACATATAAAAACTTATTTAAGAGCGAAAAAGAGACCCACGTGTAGTAATTATTTTTCGCTCGGAAATGAGTTTTTATAAATAATTTAAAAGTCAAAGTAAAAAGTAAAGTAAGTAAAAGTAACAAACAAATTCACATGCATAACATAATTTAGAATGTAATACTGAAAAATAAGTTTGATTTTATATGAAAAACGCAAACCTTTCGTTGAAATATTATTACAATATTTATTGCGACTATTCGCAGACTATACGGATAATGAGACGACTTAATGATACCAAACAGTAACCATAAATGTCAATAAATTGAACAATCGAGTGGAGTACCTACGAGATGACGCACGATGAGAGTCAAAGATTAACATAAAAGCCTGAAATATATTGATGTGATTCGCTTAATAGATTCTTAATAGATACGTATGTCTATCATCTGTATGTACTAAGCTGTCAAATTTATTATACGTTCTAAAAAGCCTATACGTGACTGCAGAAACAGCTTTTAAGTACTATTAAAAAAATACCAAGCTTTAGAGTGTTACATTTTCTTTTCTTTAAAGCCCCTTATAAATTCGAATAGACACTAGACATGAACCTCCATAGTGGAAGAAAACTTAAACTACTACACCACACACACCAAAAAGGGTGAAACTTAATTTCGGATTCTCCTTTTGTTAACATTATTTGTATATTACTCAGGCCTGACTTATGCTTTTTTCTTCAACAACATCTAAATTTATATTAACACTATATGCTTCCGTGTGCTGACGGAGTAATAATACAATTCACCGCTCCCTATCTTGCCTATGGATGTCATAAAAGACGTCTAAGGGATATAATAGATAATATGACGTCTATGCAAGAGAAGAAACATCAAACTAAAATTATAGCAACACGTCTGACCAACGTGGTATAGTAGGTCAATTTCTCTCCTATTGTAAAGAAGGCTCGATCTTAACAGTTGGACGTATATGAGCCGACATGATGATGATCATAACATGCTACGTATCTAAGACTAATATCAAGGATATATCCTCTTTGATATTATATAGATAACCTTAGGTTCTAAATTGAGTATTATTCGTATTTTAAGATAATTTATTTAAGTGAAGGGTTAGTTCTCCTCATAATCTTTCACAACGTGAACAGCATTCTATATACTCTTCCATATTATTATCGAACATATTGACAACTAGTTTACGTTAGTTTGATTTATAACATCCATATTTAGATGATATTATACAACTGTTTAGCAACAAGCATTGGACACATTCATTATATTGATCGACATATTGTAAACTATCTGTCAACAATGTCTGAAATTGATTAACAATCACATTAAAAGTAATGCTAGATATGTTTAGTATTGATATCCGCAAACTATCCAGTGGGCGTAACATTATAGATGCTCTGAAATTATTTACGATTCCATCAATGTATCCACAATACTGATTGATTCGGCCAACCTCACATTTGCGGCTCATTTGCTTTCATCAAAAGATTGTCTATTGTTGAATAATAAATAACATGTCTAGCCAAATAAATAAAAATCTATATATCACTCGATTTTGTATTCCAATAGTATTGTATACTACTTTTAATCTAGATTTAATTATCTCTGACAAAGATTATTACAGCAGTCATAGAATCATCCATCAGCCACTACTACTTCCACTATTGTATAGAGGTTCTCCGCACAAAAATTCTTCATAGTTCTTTGCCGCCTACAACCAACGGTTCCCTGTGACTTTCACAATATAGTCCGTCCACCTGGATCTATCTAACTATACTGGTTAGTGTCTGATCGACACTACTTTTTACGAAACCGAAATTTCGGTTAGACGCCAGTACTGTTTATTCTAAGCACAGTGATCAACTCCATGAATTGCATATTTAGATACCATCGGTATTGAAAATGGACATCGCTACTGAAACATCTTTTCTCTGTTATTTTATAAACCCACTAATTGAAAAGCCCTAATGAGATCTTTGAAGGTTAACACAAGAGAGTACACGAAACTTATTTTTTAATTTCAATATTGGTCTCTCCGTGTGGTAATGAAGTAAGAAATGACGACTATGGGATTAAATATGCATATAACATCTATGTAAGTGAAGGAAAACTCAAAATTATACTATATATTAACACGTCTAACCTGCGTGGTACAGTAGGACAATTCCTCTCCTTGCAGAGGAGGCTCGAGGCCACTAGTAAAACGTATAACGGCTGAAGTGAATAATTAGTCAACGAAGTGCAAGTTATCATAATAATTCATGATTTTATTAGATTTTTACACCTAGTTAGGCAATATTGAAAAGCTGCAGTTCTACTAAGACATAGCAAAATCAACCTATTAGTAGCCTACGTCGTCCTCGGTTGGAAGTAGGCCTTCTAAAGAGCTGACAGTACCACAATCATTTCTAATGTTTACGCGAGTATTACACATTCTAAATAAAGCTATTTTACGGATTTTAACGCATTTGTATTTAATTTTTGATTGCCCGACGTTTCGAACACTTTACAGCGTTCATTGTCACGAGCAGACTAAGATATCACACGTCCAACAGACAAGCCATCGTTATTACAGAGATTATATCTACCTGTTAATGCGAGGAATATAGCAGCAAATTTATATTTACCCGCGCGATAAAATCCGTAAAATAGTTTCAGTACCATAATCCTTATGATTGACAGACATTTAATTGCTGTGGGTGTTATAACTTTAACACGAGCGTCCTATTGCCAATTCTTGATTATCCCTCATGGCTCCCAGAAGTAAGGGTTGATGAGACATTTCTACACTTGTCTCAAGGGATATCCCATGAAGGTGGCTCAAGGTTTTTTTTCTTAATATGAAATGATGTGCTTAAAATGGCATGCAATTGTATACGTACCAATGTAGTTCTCACTAGGCATGATTTCAGAAACATTAAGCCTGCAGGCACCGCGTGGTACTGTAGTGACGTACGAGTAGCCTAGCGGGAGTCGCGGCCTCGAGAATAGGCCCGACACCAATCGTCGTCCGCATCGAAGCTCGTGGGTAGACGCCACAGCCAGCACGCTTTCTTGTCCAACTGCCTACCGAAACAGTGAAATTACTATAATACGTAATGCATGACGAAGAAAACGACAAAGAAAAGTCGAAATGAGTAGTTTATGTTCATAGGAAATTACTATAAAAATTCAATCAATAGACAGTTATATTTTTCTTTCCAGTCCCAACATAAAAGAAGGGTGGTATAAATTTGACGTATCTGTATGTCTTTCTATCTGTGAGTTTATCTGTTGTGGTATTGAAGCTCTTAAACAAGTGGATCAATTATTATATGATTTTATAATTTGAAAACTGACGTGACGAGAAAGTACTAAGTTAGTATTTATGAGCTCGGGCTTTCAAGATCATCGGCTCTTTTTTGTTAGTTACAAACTTAAGCATCTTTTTTTTAGGGGGTGGGCCACGGCCGATTCACCCGCCGCCCGACTCCATCCGGGGCGAAGGAGGGGCGGCGCGCGGCCCAATGACCCACCCGTGGCACATCGCCTTTGTCGTTGGGCCGACCACCGGTGCAGAGTTCCTAGACTTCAGTGGTCGGTCCGACGGAATATCTCGGTCGCGGGGCACCTTCTCCTCTTGACGTTCCCCCTCGGGGTACATCAGTCGCGGTTGCACGGTCGGCTAAGGCGGTATCAGTTGCAGGTACTTAGGCATCTTACACGCATATTTTATATTAACTTCACTTTCAAAACTTTTTGTTAGCTGCTGTAGGTATCATAGATGCGCATTGGTTATTTACATCCTTTGCAAACATATTTGACCTTATACTTGAAAAATCCATATATGTATACCACTGCGCTATTCTAATGATGACACTTGAAGGAAGGAGACGAAATCCTGAAGCACTGTTCATTTATTTTAGTGACGAGGACGTAATCCTTATGTTATTGTTTTTTAATTCGTATAGAGGGTTGATACATAATATATGATATAATTATATATACATACAAATGGTTAGAAGATCACAAATCTCTAAACCGTATTTTAGACACCGTTGAGTTGCCCATAAAAGGAAAGCAAACATCTCTATAAGTGAGACGCGTAGAAACAAAGTACTAATATGTAAATTACTTGAGAAGAGGTTTTACGGCGACAGTAAGACGCCACTGATACGCGATGTCGATAATCTTAACACAATGGTTCATGATCGTAATGGGCCATTCTACGACGTATTGTTCACTAAGGTATCCACTACACTCAATCTCACTACAACATTGTATGTCAACAAAGTACAATTTACGATGTTGATTGGTAATTCTAACGAGCCGATTCGAAAGTCTAAGCCTGATGAAAATATTACGCTAATGTATACTATCTTATCGTTACAAAACAAGTTAGTTGATCAATTGAAATGGCTTTTGACTAAAATGGGTAAAATTAATTAATTTATTAATTTAGCTGATTTCTATAATTAATATACTGATTTCTATAATTAATATATAAATAATATACGCTTAAAATATTACACTTTACAACTTAAAATAAATACATTCAAATGATTGAAAGAATTTTAATATAATTATTATATATATATATATATATATATATACATATATATATATATATATATATATATATATATATATATATATATATATATATATATATTATTAATATCTAATTAGATAAAATTAATACTTGTTCCATTTAGATCTGTCAGTATGAAAAAATCTGAAAACAGACATTTGAAATAAAACTATTTTATGAATTTTATCGCGTCCGAAATGTCGGCAAATCAAAAATCATATACAACGGGCACTTTTCAGGGGGCAGGGGAGGATTAAGGTGTCTCACGTCCTTGTATTTACAGAAATTTATATCTACGCGCTACAGAATTACTTCTTAAATTTTGACACACATTTTGATACAAATTTATTTTTATTAGAAAAAGAAAATTATTCTACATCGTAAAATTATACTGCTGTAGTAAAGTAATTATTAAACATTAAATTTACAGTAATTATTATATTATGTCAATTATTTAAACCAAACAATTCTAATATATTACCATCGGATCAGAACGCGATCAAATTTAAAAAAATCCGACAACAAAACTCGAGTATTGGTTATATTCAAGAAAACTGGCTTCTTATTCAAGTATACAACAACATTACACTAGTTTAACTTCTCTTATTTAATTTAAATACCTTCGTGTAATCTCTTTAAACACATACAAAATACCTTCAATTCCCACAAGTATTACTTACTTACGGGATCATATTAGCACAAAATATTCATACAACTTGGTCATAATAATATTAGCTGTCAAATGTTTTATTTAATACTGGGAATGTGTTAAGCCACTTAAGAGCAACCTGTTTTTGATAACGTTTTATCTTGTAAAAATACCATTTATAAACTTACAATTATATCTTTTAAATATGTAGTCACACATCTGAGATTTTAATAGTCCCTACTTGAGAACAAGATACTTTGATAATATGTTTAATATGCCATAATGATCCTTAAGGACGAACAGTTCCCTCATTGATGACAATAGCAATAACAGAGTCGGTTTTATTAGTTTATAAACAAAATTGATGAGTAATAAAATATTTAGGTAACTGTATATTACTACTGCCTACAATATATTTTATATGTTGGCTTACATCCAAACATGTACAAACACAAGGTAATTGGATGTCGTATTAATTTATGTTATATAGAAACGAAGGAAGAAAGGTCCATTGGCAGATATGGTAAGCATTTCTAATAATACTTACTACCAATTCTTTGTCTGAGTCAACGATGCATCTAAATGCTGATTATTACTTGTTGTTATCAAGTTAGAATTAATTCCTTATTTGGACGCTAATATGTATGTATATAAAACTGCTGTTATTTATTTTATTATTTATATTATAAGACAATTAAATTAAAATAAACACATAAAATTTACTTATAACAATAGATAGCCTTATAAATATGCGTCAAATTACTTATAAGGAAAACCGAATATGCCCACCTAAAGTCAAAGCTACCTATTAACAACATAAGTTTATTGATAGCATAATAAAATGAAATTTAACATTTAAATAGCAATATATATTGTAATTATAAGGTGAAACATACCACAATGTTGAGACATCTCATAATTTAATTGGTATTCAATATTATGAATAATAGTTTAAAAAACATTAATATTATTAATCCGATCACAATAATATTGTCATGGACATTAATCAGTGAATACTTAGTATAGTGTATTTATAAATCCAACATAGTGGTAATTGAAAACGTCCACTAATAGTCTATTAATTAGGATTAACTGTGAGTTAACGAATTACCTGTCGGCGGCCGGATCCACGCGGCTTTGAACTGTAGTTTGTGGCCATCATTGATTACACTACGAGTTACTCAATTGATAATCACAATTAACCCATAAGCTCTCTTTTATTTATATCTTACATATAAATACACATTCCACGTTATTCAAAAGAAATGATGACATTCAACAGAATCATAGGAATGTAATTTAAATGGTAACAGACTGAATTTTTTGACTAATGAAGCGTGGGTGTAACGATCTTAAGTTTTCTCACAAAACAAATGCTTATTGTCACAAAATGCGACACATCAAATAGCATCGTTTTATAGATTTAACATAATATAAACGGTACGTCCATAAACTGTCTATGTAATTGGTCAGAAATCTTTAATTGGCTGTAATGTCTTCTTATAAATCAATTAATGTACCAACCTCCTTTCTTGGACTGCAGCACTGATTATATCTTGACTGCTTATTGAACTGCATCATTTATAATAGTAAAATGTAATAAACATACAACTTGTATCGGCTGCTTTACTGTCACTTTATTAATTTATACTGTTTGTTAATTATAATTAGGATGATCCATCATGATATATGGTTGTACTTAGGTTTAATCTATTAAATATTACTTAATATTTATTTTAATAATACTTACTAGGGCGAAGAGAACGAAAACTAGGCCGGAAGGCAGCATGTTGGCAGCGTTGTCAATGTGTGCAATAGATAAGTTATTAGATAGCACTATTATTCACACGGAGATGATCTTTCAAACGCTTGATAGATTATTATCATTTTCAATGACACATGTTGAAATCGATAGTTACATTTATTTGCTATAGTTTTTATACATAATGCATAATTTTCAAATGATAATTGGTTTCATTGGGTTAAAAGTATGTTTTGATAAATCTAGTAAATATTTATTTATTTCTTCCTGTCTATTCTTTGACCCTAAATAATTATTACCGACTAGCAATTGCGAGATACCGGGTTCAAACTCTGAGTATGTCGGATCCGACTTCGAAGTCTGAAAATATACCCAATACACTGACTGAGTCTCTCTCGAGATAACGATGGAGTAGGAATGTCTCAATTCCTATATACCACTCTCTACCTGAAGAGGATTGGCAATCGCAAATAAGCATCGATATAAAAAGCAATTTAATGATTCAGCCTACTCGTAGTCGTGACCCTAATTGGAAAAGAAAATTCGCCCCATTTATTTTATTAAACCCGACCAGGCTGCTAGTATACGAATACTGATACTCTCCTATATAACCCAGTAACCATATGGCACCACGCTTAAGATGGCACTATAGATAGACCCTTATAGTGTCGTCTATGCATCATCGACCTTCAACCCTACCACCCCACAATCGCAGAATTGTCGCTATACCTAGAATCTACTGAACATGCATGGTAGCGAAAGTGCTTCCAACATCAACGCCATAATTCAAAAAGCTGCTTGGTACCTAAGCATAGATATTAGATCATCTGGGCCTGTACGCTGATGAGAACTAAATTATTTATTATTGTAAGTGTATTACTGCGAAGTCCTTAGAACCACAAATTCTATAATTTTAGTGTTTCTCATATCATTTGTGTGTTCAACTCATATCATAGTGAAGTGACAGTAGAATAGCATAAAGCCCTATATTCCGTCGTACAATCGCTCTTTACCCTTCGATGTAACCACTGGCATTATGAAGGGTGAAGAACAATTAATATTTAATTTCAGAAGCCTCTGTAAAAGGAGTTTGTTCCATTTTTAAAAGAAAATGCCTTCCCTTAATTTAAAAAATCGATACTAAAATATTCACATGCAATAAAATACACCGCATAAAAATGTTTACACATTAATAAATGGGCCAATAAAATATGTCATAAATTGAATTTAATATCCACGGAGGTTATGAAGCGGGGAGACGAGCCAATTCGTCCAGATATTTAAATAATGATTACCACGCTCACAGTAATGATTACTTTATTGTTAGTTGGATACACTGCCAAGTGTAACGGCCGCTTTGATCTCACTATTTGAATTTAAACTAGTCTCAGGCAAATCCACAGTGATATCTTTATACGATGGTGCACTGCCACTGGCTTTAACACAATCCGTATGCATTCTGTCCGCGAATTAACGTTATGTGGTATTCATCATCATCGCGGCTCATATACGTCCCACTGATGGGCTCGAGCCTCCTCCTCAATAGGAGAGAAATTGACCTTATGCTGGTCGGACAGGTTGGTATAGGGTTTAGTTTCGAGTTTACCTTATTTTGAATAGATATTTTAAGCGTATTATATCCCTTAGTCGTAATTTTTTTTAGAATATAAATCACTACCTGTGGGTATCATAAAAGCCGATTTAAGGACTAAATATGCATACAACAAAAATGCAAGAGGTAAAACTCGAAATATAACAACAATACGTCTGAAAACCGTGGTATAGTAGGTCAAATTCTCTCTCCTAAAAAAGGAGGTCCCAGCCTAACAGTGGGCTAATATAATGATGATGATGAATTTATTTTAAATTTACAAAAGGTGAAGTGAAGGGTAAACCCTTATTTCAAATTGCCGGTTATTTCATTAATTTGAATACATCAATTTTATACACACTTAAATATATTCTAAAAACATTCTAGTATAGATCCTTGAATAGATAATATTAAAAGAGGATATTATTAAAGATATCATATAAATATGATTCCTAGGAAGCAATCAACAGGCGCCAGTGAAGTAGAAAATCTAGAAATTCTATCAATAGTTTGCTTTAATAGAATCTGAATCTTAATTATTATCACTGGCCATTTAAATCCCGTGCATCTTAATAACAGGTCTTGTACCAATCTTACTGTTGCCAGCAAAATGATAAAAATTAAGATTATGGAATATAAAATAGTATAAAATATTTTATATTATGAATAATATTTCTAGAACTGTTAAATAAGTTCATAATACATGTCAATAAATTCACCGTCACAAAAATACTTTATTTTAAAAATCTTAAAATACTAATGATTTATATTTTTCGCAGATTATCTACCAATCATACATCCATAGATGCTAAACATAACCCCTTCAAGAAAGGATGTTACTATAGAAACACTTTTTTTTTGGTGGGCTACGGTCAGCGCACCTGCCGCCTGGCTCCGTCCTGGGCGACAGAGGGGCGGCGCGCGGCCCCGTAACCCACCCGTGGCACGTCGCCTTCATCGTTGGGCCGACCACCGGTGCAGAGTGACTTGTCTTTAGTGGTCGGCCCCGACGGAATACCCCTACGGAGTATCCTCTCCTCTCGACTTCTCCCCCACGTGGACATCGGTCACCATCGCGCGGTCGGCGTCTCGGACTATAGAATACACTTGACAGACGGTTTGTCGATCAGTGTTATAAGGTGTTTTTCAGGAATGTTATTGGCCATTCTCCTAAAGATCCCTAATTTACATAACTGCCCTGCCACTGCAAAGGTCAAATCATGATTTCATTGGCAATTTTGGAAGAACACAAAAATGCACGCAATTTCCCATTATATTATATTCAATACGCTTCAGAACAATCTCTGCATAACATTATATGAAATATCAGCCAAATTATTCAATTTAATTTAATGTAAACCACTAAAATAAATAAAAATAATGTATAAAATATAAGAACGCCACTTGACATTTGATATTCTGCCAAAACTCTAAATAGAGTAAAAGTAATGAAATGTCGCCATGTTGAGGGATCAAACACAGTGATACTTATGTCCCATTGCCCCGATATAAAATCCGATCTCCTCATACAATTAAAGCGTTATAGTCAACCTTTATATGTCCTTGTAGTAACAGACAACAAAACAAAGAATACATCGCTATAGATGCCTCAAAAGAAAACACTAGTATCTTAAAGAAAATCATCTATCATAAACCATCATGGAGCGAAAATAATAAAGATAAATTACATAAGCTTACCATTCCTTTGTATCAACTATTATAAAAATTACTTATTTATTCCATATAGTTAAAATTCAATACAGTTGAAGCAATAAAATAACAACTATTTGTTTATAATAAATAGTTACTCTTATTGAATATTTAAATTAACTGTTTGATCTTAAATTAAAAATTGTACGAAACTTTGTACATTCATCTGGTTTTGACATCTATCGGGACAGTTATAGTGATATAGACATAGCTACAGATATAGTGTTACTGTTAACACGTCACGTTATCACGTCAATAACGACTTACATGAATTTATTTCCTATCCAAACCTGCCTACAGAATTTTTCACTTCAAAAACCATTCAAGAAATTTTCTCATCGATCCATAATTCCAAACCAGGAACCCGATAATTAAAAATATTGAATGAATTGCATGTTGATTTCTGATGTTTACGCGAGTATTATACATTTTAAATAAAACTACTTTACGGATTTTATCGCGTTTGTATTTGATTTTTGATTACCCGACGTTTCGAACACTTTACAGCGTTCATGATCACGGGTGGACTAAGATGTCTCACGTCCAACAAGTCATCGTTACTGCAGAAAATTTTATAATTATCTACCCGATACAGAAATTAGTTATTAAATATTGACCCACATTTTGATACAAAATTTATTGCCAGTGTAAGAAGAAAATGATTCTAAGAATCATTTATTGCCAGTGTAAGAAGAAAATGATTCTAAGAATCATTTTCTTCTTACACTGGCAATAAATTTTGTATCAAAATGTGGGTCAATATTTAATAACTAATTTCTGTATCGGGTAGATAATTATAAAATTTTCTGCAGTAACGATGACTTGTTGGACGTGAGACATCTTAGTCCACCCGTGATCATGAACGCTGTAAAGTGTTCGAAACGTCGGGTAATCAAAAATCAAATACAAACGCGATAAAATCCGTAAAGTAGTTTTATTTAAAATGAATTGCATGTATTTATTTTTCAATTCAAAAAATTCATCATCAACATCTCAGGCCATACACGTCCCACTGTTGGCCTCAGCCCTCCTCGAGTATAGGAGGGAAATTGACCTACTATACCACACTGGTCGGACGTGTTGTTTCTTCTCTTGCATAGATATTATATGCATATTTTATCCCCAAGTCGTCTTTTACGACACCCACGGGCAAGAGAGGGGGTGGTGAATTGTATTCTTATTCTGTCACCACAGGGATAAAAAATTGCAAGCATTAAAAATGCAAAGCACCATTACGGCAGCGACCAACTATAGTTTAATCGACAGATTATAGTTTATATTAGACAGCGCGAGTTTAATATCTCGCACATTATGTTCTAGTAAAGAGTACACGTTTTCTCTACAATTTAATGAAGGAAAGCTGATAACTTATATCATACCGACCATACGGGATATAACGATAAAATTACGCATAAAATGGGCATATATCTTCTCTTTATAATTAGCTATTACAAGTGGCGGTTGACCGAGTTTGAAAATACCTATACCGCGTAGCATACTGCACATAATGGTACTATATATTGAACCTGTATCATAAGGAGCATAAAATATCCGGTGGAACGCTAACCATTCACAACGTTATAGATTAAGAAAGATCTTATAAATGATAATAAGTATTGGCAAACAACCGAGTTTCTCATTTCCTTGCGATAGTATTTTTAATCAGACTAAAGAACAGAATCAACAGTATATCTTTAATAGCTACTCATGGACTTACAACACTTTTAAAATCTACCACTATCTATACTAATTACGGCATTAATCGTGATACTGCTTGAAATGCTTTTGTGATTAAGAATATGTCTATATTTCGTTCTGTGTGGTGATCTCTTACCCGTGGGTATCGTAAAAGGCGACTAAGTGATTAAATATGCATATAAAATCTATGCAAGAGAAGAAAACTTAGAGTGAAACCCAACACCAACACGTCTGACCAGCGTGATACAGTAGATCAATTTCTCTCCTATTATGGAGGAGGCTCGAACCCAACAGTGCAACGTCTATGAGCTGAAATAACTATGTTTTAAACACGGTCATATATTATATATTATACCTTGGTATTAACTTTATATTAAAATTTTTGATCGGATGAGAATAGAGAAATTAATAAACCCATACGCATATTCTTTCCTGAAAATACCTGGGAACAAATTGCAGCCCATTTGTCTATTTTTAAATAATAATTTATCTATGTAATTTTTTAATATTACGTTAAATTCTTGATAATTTTATTATATACAAATCGTTCTTGACTCTTTTCATGTTTTACGCTTGATTCGATTATTATCCTATATTGTCGATACTGCCTTATAGGCAGTATATTCATATGATTAAAAAAATTGCGAGTAAGAAACTTGATCAAAGCTAAAGTAGCTCTTTAGCAAACAAGTAACGCAGATATAAATGCTTCCTGAACTGAAAACGAACGATGCACTTGAACTATCTTGTAATGCGCGTTAATATCGATATCTTTATATTTTGCACATGATGCCAATTTTATCTATGAGCAAATACGTGAGTTCATCGTTACTGAAAATAAGCTTTATTAATCTGAATCATCCGTGGACGTAACACTAAATCCATTACCAAGTACCTAACACCATATAAGATCTTGCAATCTATTCATTAACTATGCTTAAAATATATATTGTGTATAAGAAGCGTTACAGTATATTCTTAATGTTTGTTACTACTTAGCCCGTTAGCTGATAGGTTTTGTCGTTATATTGTATATTACAACCCTTTATTTTCCCCTTATTTGGGACGACTATGTCCAAGTGGAAGTATTAATAACCTAATAAATTCACAAAAAATCATTAAAACTACGTATGTTGCATGGGAAGACTTTTTGCCTAGATAACTTTAAGTATTTTTTTTTATCAAATCTTGTAGTACTAGTTGTCTTGTATCACTATTAGTAATAGGATTACATTGCCTTATTTTCGGTACGGGACATATGTTTCATAATATTGTGATGTACTTACTGGACTCAAAAACTTATCTGTTTAACCTTAATATTTATTACAATAATCATAAGAATTGTCTTTTATTATACATTTACGTACACATTTATAACAAGTTTAGAAGTAATACAATTTAATTACGTATAACCATAAATCTATCTAAAGCGGCGTTTGAAGTCTATGTTGTATTTTTATTACAAAATCGTTTAAATTTTTATTATAGATGACATGTTTTAGGGGCATAAATCTTATAAGCAAGTGTCCCTATTTAACCCCGATTTGGTCGCGTGTCACTAGTAAATATTTCAATTATTGTTATAATGATATTTGTCAGTATGGTGCGGTCACCGTAAAATTTAAGCCTTTTATAATTAAGATGAATAGACATTTTATTATATTAAAATGGACATTGGTAATTTCTGTTTTGAACGCCCTTTCTTCTCTCCGTGTGGTGACGAAATAAGACTACAATACACCACTCCCTATCTTGCCCGTGGATGTCTTGAAAGACGACGAAGGGATATAATAAGCATATAACATCTATGCAAGAGAAGGAAAACTCGAAACAAAACCCTAAACCAACTTGTCAGACCAGCATGGATAAGGTCAAATTCTCTCCTATTGTGGAGGAGACTCGAGCCCAACAGTGGAACGTATATCAGCAGTGATGATGATGATGATGAAGTTACGTTTAAATAAAAAGTTTTCAATTTAGCGGTTTTAAATAAAGTAATCGGACATAATAGTCAATTTAACATATTTTTACGAGCAAATATCTATAAAACCTTTGACTGTATTCAAATATCTGGTAAATGTGTGTATAAAAATATATTTATATCATGCTAATAAATTATATTATACGATAGAATTATTAGTAATCAATTAAATATCATGTTACATAACGTAAAATAGAAGCTGTATAATAAAGGTCGCACCCACTGTCAGAATTACTGATCAGGAAATTATTTTCTGTCAAATGTTTATATCAATATTAGGTTTTAAACAATCTTACAAGAGGTACATTTTAAACACGCGACCAGTCAAAAATCTTTGTTGAATTCTTTGTAGGCTGGTTTATTTTTCTATGGTATTAGGTTCCTTACCATACTTCGTAGTAATAGGTGACGTCTAATAAATTAATATAAAATAGACTTAAATGAAATAAAAACCGTTACCGTCTTCCATAAATTCTGCTTTTGCATTTACTTTATTTTCTTAACCTATTATTTTTTTAAGATAACTTTGTTGTTCTTCAAAGAAAAAAACTATCACAAGCCTCCTCCATTGAATAAAAGGATTTGACCTACTATACCACGCTGACGAGATATGTTGGCAAAGGGTTTTATTTTGAACTTACCTTCTCTTGCATCAGTATTATGTACATATTATATCTCTTAGTAGACTTTTACGAGCAAGAGAGGTGTGGTGACTTGTACTCCTTCACGACAGACACTATAATATAATATACTCCGCCGAGAGGCCGACCGCGTGAGGAAAGACCGACGTCCTCCCCGAGGGGGGGGGACGTCGGTCGATGGGAGGGTACCCCAAGTAGGGGGTATTCCGTCGAGCCGACCACTGACGACAAGTTAACTCTGCTCCGGTGGTCGGCCCAACGACGATTGCGACGTGGTTTTCGGGTGGATTGCGGGAATTGCTTGCTTAAGCCCCTCTGTCGCCCCGGACGGAGTGGTTCGGAGGCGCGCCGACCGCAGCCCACCCAAAAAAAAAATATATATAAACTCATTTGCAAAAAAAACGGGCGGTTTTGATTTTCATTCATATTTAAAAAGATACAATACCAAAAAGGTTTCAATCGTTTGTACACGTTACTGGCCGGTTTTAAAAATGCTGTGGTATTTAAAAAAGTACGTTCTAAATTCAATTTTTCATTTGATGTTCATTTTTACAGAAAACCCCTTTTTATCCTACATTTTTGGCGCGAAGTTCCAGAAGTTAACATCGACTTTCATAACTTTTATTCAATTTTTATCGATTAATTTCATATCCTTGACTGTCAAAGCTTTATTTAATGCTGTTTGGCTGTATCAAAAATGGTAGATAAAGTGGTAAAAGCTACCAAAATTATCGCGCTGCTTGAAGAGGGTTGCAGCCAATGTTTCGTGGCTAGGAGGCTAAATGTTAGTCGCTCGACAGTCCAAAGGACCTGGCAGCGATATCAGGAGACTGGTTCCGTCGAGAGAAGGCCTGGTTCTGGAAGAAAACCATGTACCCACTACGGGATGATCGTTTTCTTGTGTGTCGCGCATTGAGAAATCGCAAATCTTCGTATGTGGATCTTAAGAACAACCTCCAAGAAGTAAGAAATGTGCATATTAGTCTATGGACGGTCAGGAGGAGGCTTCTCGCTGCCAATATACGCAGTCACCGCCCGGCCCGCGGCCCCAAATTACTCCGTGAGCACAGAGTTCACAGGCTTAGGTTCGCTAGAAATTGTGAATCATGGACTCAAGACGATTGGAATAGGGTTTTGTTCTCTGATGAAGCCAGGATATCTCTATTCGGTGAAGATCGACGGCGGCGAGTGCTAAGAAGACAAGGAGAACGCTTTGCAGAGGCATGTTTCGAAGAAATCACACCTTATGGTGGGGGCTCTGTTATGTTTTGGGCAGGAATAAATTCAATGGATCGTACAGAGTTAGTCTTCATTGAAAACGGCTCACTGACTGGGCATCGATACATAACGGAAGTTCTAATTTCTCATGCACAACCCGCATTGGCCGCTCTAGGTGAAGACTCGATTTTTATGGACGACAATGCTCGCGCCCACCGATCCCGCGATGTTAATGCGTATGTGCAAGAGGTCGGCATTCGTCGTTTGGATTGGCCAGCTCGAAGTCCCGACCTCAATCCCATAGAGCATGTCTGGGACGTTCTGAAACGGCGTGTGAGATCAGTACACCCGGCTCCGCAGACCATCAGAGAGCTGAAGAATGTGATTACTGCGGAGTGGGAACGTATTCCGCAAGCAAGTATCCGGGATATACTCGCTAGCATGCCCAGACGAATTCAAGCTGTGATTTTAGCTAGAGGGGGTCACACTCGATACTAAACATTTATCTGCTTTTACTTTATTAAAGAAAAACAAACAAAAAAACTTTTTTATTTTTACTTCATGAGCATATGCACTACTAGCGAATATACACTACTAGCGAGGTTTAGCATTATTTCCCATAAATTGTATCTAAATTTTATGAAATACTGATGAAAACGATTATTTTCTTATTAATTTAGCAAATTGTGTGGATAAAACTACCTATAATTATCAAACAAAGAAATATTAACATTTGAAATGGTTCATTGCTTAGGTGCCCGTTTTTTTTGCAAATGAGTGTATAATATACTACTATACTTTAGTATCAGTGTACCATTACATTTTAGTATTATACTCTATCTACAACAGAAAATCCAAACATAAAAATACTTGTATAGTGTTTTTTTGCCTGAAATGTAAATTCAACTCATTAGTCATTTTTTACTTCTAAATGATAAAAATCGATCGTCAAATGGCACGGAAATTGTTTGTACAAAAGGATTCGTCATCGATCACAGTATTTATACACATAAGGGAACAGGGTGACGATTACTTTGTCCGAATCAGAATATGAGTCATACATTAAAGAGTCAAACTAATTTCGGGATAAAAGAGCTTATATATAATATCATTATTTTATTTTAATACTTTGATTATTTTATTGTAAATTAAAAAATCTACAATTTACTTTTTTGATATATATCATTTATATACTTTAGTATATATCATGTATTCCATAAATAAAATATTTCTGTACCTAAGTCCAAATCTGATTGCCATTTATAAGAAAAGGAGGAGCTTCTTCTTTTATGATGTTTGTAGACAAGCCACAAGGTTTTAGACTCAATTTTTAAAGTCTACATGAGTGATCGTATAGAAATATTTTGCAAATATATTGCTAAACGATCTCACGTTTAATATCTTATTATCTTACTTTTAACAAATTGTGATGACTACGGACAGCAATACACATCAGGATATTGACTAACATTAGAAGTCATTTCAACTCTAAAAAGAAAATTGATCTACTAAACCACGCTAAACCGGGGACTTTAGTCCGGCACCCGCAGAGAGGCTGACCGCGCGACAGCGACCGACGTCTCGGGACATGGACCTTGAGAGGTGAGGGTACCCGAAAGGGTATTCCGTCGGGCCGACCACTGAGTACAAGGAACTCATCACATAACCATACATTATTGTTCTGATTTTGGTTTTGAAAATTATCGCGACGCTAGGAATTTATTCCTTAGTATGATGTTGTTATGTGATGTAACTAAATAAGAATTGCTACCGTCTTACCTCGTAAAAGATGACTAAGGGATATAATATGCATCTAGAGATGGATATCTCGAAATAAAACCAACACGTCTAACCAGCGAGGTTTGGTGGAGTATTTCTGCTTCCTCATTAGAAAAGGCCCGACCCCAATACTGGAACGTATGTGGGCTACACGATGACACGCTATTATCAAATAAAATTAAAACTTGAACGTTAATTTTTTGAAAACGTTACTTTACCAAATTCTAATGTTATATCGATTATTAGACTGTTTTTAACTCTATATGCCAAACATAGATCCTTAAATATACAACTATTTATAACTAAAATTGCAACCGAAAATAGATGGATAGTGGAAATGCGTTTCATCTTATTCATGTTCTAATTTAGACTCATTAGTTGCTAAATATAGGCATTTGAAGAGTAAATTAAAATCCTCAAATGATATATAGTCATGATTACGAAGGCTAGATATGTTAATTAACTAGAATTAAAAACATGTTAATTACTAAAACACCCCCTCTCTTACCCGTGGGTATCGTAAAGGACGACTAAGAGATATGATATGCAGATAACATCTATGTACTCGTAAGAGAAGAAAAATCAGACATAACACCCTATACACCATAAGCCCAACTTTCTGAGGGTGATTGCGTGTGGAGGGTTTTGGTGGTGCCCTTGGTATCACCGAGCCTCAATGTACGCATTCACACTCCCTTCGCTTTCTTCGCGGTAGGCAACGGCCTTGTAAAGGTCCATGAGCGGCAGCAACACTTACCATCAGATGTACTGTTTGCTCGTTTGCCACCATTTGCAATAAAAAAAAAAAAAAAAAACCAACACGTCAGACTAGCGCCGTATAGTAGGTCAATTTCCCTCCCATTATAGAGGTGACTCAAGCCCAACAGTGGGACTTATATGGGCTGAGATGATGATGATAATTACTAAAATAGAGACATCATTTTTTATTCAAGGCTTAAGCATTTCAAAATTGGTTAAGATCATTCTTCGTAATGAAAGAGAATTTGATCTATCGCTGTCAGTGGTTAAGCTAGGATTTTTTTTAAAGTTTTATTTTTCCTGCAATGCTGTCAATTGCTTACATCTTAATTGTTTCGTTTTACTTATAGCAAATAAGGAAGTGACGACATATTATGGTTATTTTATATTTACGGAAAATAATTTACTAAAGTAGCTAAAACAAATTAAATTAATAATATATTCCATATAAAGTAATAATAAAATTTAAATTCAATATAAATTACAAATGTTTATGTAAACAGTCATACGACCTGAAAGTTGTATTCCAAATAAATGCCGAGTTTAATTTTCGGGGCACTATAAGCAACAACAGTTTCGGCGTAATTTTAACTAAATAACTAAATTTACACAACATAACACATTATATTTAACTAAATTTATACAACATTCGTTAACTAAATATAAAATGTAAACATCGCTATCTTAACTTTTACTCCTAAGTAAATGTTAAAATTATAATTGTAGAAAAAAAACGAGAAGCCTTTAGATACAGGTGTTTCAATACATAGTTATATGTTATCCAAATATGCCAATTAGTTTTGGATTTGATACTAAATCTAAAATTGTAATGAAAACAGATCCCATATTTTTGCTATATAGGTAACCCACAAGGGAAGAAGGTGGAGGCATTCTTTTAACTTCTAACCATGTAACGGAATCTGTCAATGTAATTTTCATCAACTTTTAGAAGTCAAAGCTGTTGACATTATAATAAAATAAAAAATGGAATAAGCTAGACTTAAATATTTAAGCTAGACTTATTAGCTAGTGATTTACTTTTTAAAATATATAATTTGGACTAGTAAATTACCTTATTCTTTTGTATGCGGCAAAAACCAGTTAGGTAGTAATGTCGAACTAATTCATGTAGACGATATACAGCGAACGATATATGTATTTCGTTCTAATTTTATAAATTATACTATTTAGTAGGATTTTTTAACTATAAGTTAATATATTTTAACAAAACTCATTAAGTATAAGTAATAAAATATCTACTTAGTGATGCAAACAGTACAATCAGTACACCACATAATAAATTGTGGTCAGACGACATAAAGCAATATACTATTGGCATTTTAATAGCAGTGCCACTACAAATTTCAGAGAATAATAACGATGATGAATGGCAATATGACCGAAATAAAGTTGTACTATAAGAAGCCAAAGTGTTTAAACTAGGGCTGACAAAAAACATTGTCATGTTAAGGATCATTTAGATTTATGCGTAATATATAACGGCTGAATTAAAACCAAGAATGACATCAACGTATAAGAAAAAGGGCGCCGGCAGATAAGTAAAACATTATTTTAATAGTCAGACGCATAAATCTTAATTAAAGTCATGTATTTCTTTTTTAAATAAATTCACTAATTAGCACAATGTGACCGAGTTTTAGGACAATGCCAGCCCTAAAGCAGATGTTAATAGACCTTGTAGTAACCCCAATTTGTTGTTCACTAAATGTGAAGCTCTTACAGTGATCTTTTAATCATTTCTTAATGAAAAATTAACACAAGCAGTGTTGCGGATGACGCGGCTGAAATTGTCGATCAGGCGAAGAGATCAACGCGCTGACGAAATGATCACGCACCTTTTTTTTAGTGTTTTAGCCTTAAATGAATTTAACTCACTTATATTATGGGAGACATCTTTTGTAACTGTCTTTGCCTCATACCAGAGTTTTCTTTACCTGCAATATATGCAATAGGTAATACTTTTTTATTTTCATATAGTCATGTGAAAATAAAAAAGTATTACCTACAATATTTATTATGTATAAAAATGAAATGATTTTCATAATTCATTAGTTTTATTAAAGTTAAAGTACAATAAGCGACGTGGATTGAACAATAATTCTTAGATTCATCATCATCATCTTCTCAGCGCATATACGTCCCAATGCTGGGCTTGAACCTCCTCCATAATAACAAGGAAATTGATCTATTACACCACGTTGATCAGACGGGTTCCTTTAGTAGAGTTTTATTTTAAGTTTACCCTACTCTAACTTGGATATTATATGCATATAGTAGGATGTTATATGCACTTAGTTGTCTTTTATGATACCCATGGGCGGGTAATAAATTGTATTCTTACTACGTCCTCCGAAATCCTGATTATATTTCATATAACTTCAAGTAACAATTTAATATTCCAAATTTACTGTTCTTCTTTGCCGTGTAGTGACGGATTAAGAATACAATTCACCACTCCCTTACTTACCCGTGGATGTCGTAAAAGACGACTAAGGGATATAATATGTACATAAAATCTGTGCAAGAGAAGGAAAACTCGAAATGAAACGAACGTAACGTAGGTTAAATTCCCTCCCATCATGGAGGAGCGTCGAGCCCAACAGTGGGCCATATGTGGGCTGCGATGATGATGATGACTGTTCTTCTAAGTATAATACCTTAAGCTTACTACAACCATCAAACTAATCACGTTTAGATATAAAAATATTTAATAATGTTATATATACCTAACGCAAGTAGCGTACAAACAGTAGCACTACTAAAGAAATGTACGGGGCTAATTACCGGGATCCGCAAAAGTATCATTAAGTTTTCCTTTTCTCAGGCAATTCTCATTAGTATGTTAGAGAATTTTGCTCCCTAAATAGAAATAGGCTGCTCCTATTACATAAGATCTTAGTTAAACAGTATATGTGCATATATCTACATTAATTTTCAATGTGATAACGGAGTAAGAATACAATTTACCACCCCCGCTCTTGTCCGTGGGTGTCGTAAAAGATGACTAAGGGATTAAATATGCATATAACATCTATGCTAAAGAAAGAAAATTTGGAATGAATCCCTATACCAATACATCTGACTAGCATAATATAGTAGGTTACTTTCCCTCCTATTATGAAGGAGACTCGAACCCAACAGTGGAACATATATGGGCTGGAATTCAATATGATAATATCTATGCAAAAGAAGGAACTTTGAAATGAATACGTAATAAATAAAATACATCTATGAAAAAAAGGAAATTTTGAAATGGAACCCTATATCAATACATCTGACCTGCGCGGTATAATAGATCGATTGCCCTCCTATTGTGGAGGAGGCTCGACCCCAAACTTGGGACGTGTATGACCTGAAATTATGATGATGATATACTATTCCATTTAGAACCCCGATTAGTATCCCGATTTCAAACAGCTATATTAACACTTAATAAACTCTTTATCATTTTCTGTGAAGGCTTTCTTATAACATCCTTACCACCAAAACTATACCACAAAGATTAATATATAAATCTGATAAATGCAACGATTTCTCATACTTACGCTTACCCCAAAAATTACCTTATTTAATATATAAACCTTCTACATTTTTATTCTATTAAACGCGGTTCCAGATTACGAAAGAAAACATTTTACTGTTTGTTTAGCATAGATTCATATAGCATAGTCTTGCCGTTTTACGCTGCTCTTTCGTTACACGGAAGATAAGAATGTAGCATCCGGAATATACAGCAAGTTGGCCAGTTCACTCAACAACTTTGACAGCCTTCAAATTAACGTTGGATTGTCATTCACTAATGGTTATTTCACTTAATATGTTTCCATTGCAAATGACAAGATACTTTAACGGAAATTAAATTATTCGCTTGAATGCAACTGCTAATTTAGACATATAATTTAGTGAAAGCGCTTTATGTGTTTTATCGTACAAACTAATCACGGAAAAAAGGTTATTATAATAAAAATATAATTCAAAAAATTTTCTTTTTCGTTTACAGTATATAAACATCGCATTATTGGATATTAACCACGTCTATAAATGGGATCATTAGCCTAACTCACACTTGCTAGATGGATTGGCAAATATAAAATGTTTTACTACTAATAATTATTCTAAAAATTACCCAAATACCATTAAAAATTATGCATTCTGTAATATTAATATGAAATACGCACTTTTCTATTTCAGTTTTAATGTTTTTGCTATCACAATTATTTGATTTTAAATAATTCGTTTATAAATATAATATGCAAGTATTCCCGCGGTTTATGCACGTACGCGCAGCGGGTAAGCTCGCCGCGAGACGCGATGCTGTGCACTACTGGCGCGTAAAGCACGCGACTCCCGCGCATTCATATGTGGAAAACCGACAAACTGACAGAGTAGACGTTGTCCCGTAGCATACCGAGAACACTCACATAGAATTATGACTGACACTCGATAGAATTATGTGTCACAACAAACTGTCTGAACAAGATATATGTCGCTACACAACGGAACAACGGCTGAATGCAACATTAAATCGTGATGAATGTTTGTTCAAATATTACAAAAGAAATCTCGCAACTACTTCCTGTCCCACGTACACATTCTCACTTGAAATTTAATAAATATAATGCTATTAATACACATTATTCTTATTCTACTATATATCACTTTTTTATTGTATCCCAAAGCGGTAAACAAAGATGGAACATGTTTTGCGATATAAATTTTAATCCTGTCACGGGATAAACCTGTTGAACTGTGTACATTTTTCGAGAAAATTCTCAACAAAGTTTGGTCAAATATACAAGAAATATCTCGCCCTTTCGTAATATTTATACCACGTAATCCACGATCATTATTTAATTGTTAATTTTGTTTTTAGATTCATGCTGTTATCCTAGGTGTAATATAAGTTGTAATATATTTCTCGCTTTGTAACTTTTGATTTTCTCACAATATGAAGTTGAATCACCTGTCACCTGCTGAGCACAGGCCTATTCTTCATAGGACTACTAATAATTTCCCCATGTAATGCAAAAATTTATTATGTACTTTGAATTTCTTGAGATTAAATATTATTCAGATTCCCAAACAATGAAGTTCATATTATATAACTTCTTTCTTTATAATTTACGCATAGCCCACATAAAATTATGAGCTTTCTCTACAATGACAGATAAATTGACTTACAATGCAATATTAGCCAGGCAAGTTGAAATAGATATAGGATAAGACTTTTATGTATGTATCTTTTCTTCCAATTTCAGCCCTAAATTTATCGTTTTTGAGACATAAGTTCGTCTATTATAAGCTTTTTCTTTTTTTTTTTGTGGGTGGGCTGCGGTCGGCGCGTCTCCGCACCACTCCATCCGGGGCGACAGAGGGGCTTAAGCACGCAACTCCCGCAACCCACCCGAAAACCACCTCGCCTTCGTCATTGGGCCGACCACCGGAGCAGGTTTACTTGTCGTCAGTGGTCGGCCCGACGGAATACCCGCTACGTGGGGTACCCTCCCATCGACCGACGTCCCCCCCTCGGGGAGGACGTCAGTCTTTCCTCACGCGGTCGGCCTCTCGGCGGGTGACGTACTAATCCCCGGTCACGTCACCCGGTCTATTATAAGCTGATTAATTTCCTTTGCTTTTTTTTTTATTTTTCTTTAAGCAATCGTGTTTTTTATGTAAATTAGTTAATCATCTCATTGTCATATCAAGGAGGGTTTATATCTGGCGGGCGGCTGGTCATAAAAGTATTTTCCAAACATTTTTACAACACGTAGTATAAGAAAAACATAGGTACATATTGAATTGATCCCAAATATTTGATAGTGATGATGATGGTTCCGTGTGGTAACGGAATAAGAATACACTTCACCATCCCCTATCTTACCCGTGGGTGTTGAAAAAAAACGACTAAGGGATATTTTGTGCATATAACAAATATGCAAGAGAAGGAAAATCGGAAACAAAACAAAACCCTATACAAACCCGCCTTGCCAGCGTGGTATAATGCAGGCTCGAGCCCAGTAGTGGGACGTATATGAGCTGTGATGATGATGATGATTTATATGATGAACTGGGATAAAGGCAGGATGGTGATGATGATATATTTGTAATGCAGAGAAATCATTCGTAATAGTTTATGTCTCATTGTGTCACTATCTTGGCAGTAATGCATCGGACGTCATAGTTCGTTTCAAAGATCCAATTTCGTAAAGCTCGTATCGAATGTAACGATTTATTCAATTGATCGGCATTGGTCCCGTGAATACAAATATTCAGTAAAATAGCTTTCAACTGAATACATTACAAACATATTATGTTGGTTCATCTTATCTTTATAAATAAATTTCTTGTGTACGTGTGTATGTCACAGAACTAACCTAACCTAAACGGCTGGACCGATGTTGATGATTTTTTTGTTATGTTCAAGGGGATTCGAGAATGGTATAGATTCACAATTGGACCCGATAGCTGGCGCAGCTGTTGATTTCAAGGAGAATTACTCTTACTATTTTTTAGATTTTTACAGAACAACGTCTGTTGGGTCAGCTAGTATACATATAAAATAAACTAACACATGTATAGAAGATAAAAAAGTGAGCCGTCGCTCAGGACGCCTGGCAGATGTGAAACATAGAAATTATTTTGTACAAATATATATGTATAAAAGAACAGATTACAACAGAAACTAATATGGCATAAAGTATTAATAAAATATAACGATTCTTTTTCCAGAAAATGATGTTATTTAATAAACATTTATTTTCATTAGAATACACTATAGGTATGCGAGCTCAGTGTAGCGAGAGAGATAGCGCACAGGTGCTTGAGCATAATGCGTCGCTCCATCTCACTCACACACTACAGACTACGTATGTACACGTATATAGCGTGGTGTTTTGACGCCACGACAACAATCAAGTTAACCTTCGCATATGCCTTCATATAGCGTGACATTGTAACGCCATGAGCTGTTTACGCCACTCCAACGATCAGGTTCACCCTCGCCTATAGATGTTTCACATCAAAAATCTTTTATATCAATTCTCCGTGTGGTGACATAGTAAGAATACAATTCACAACCTATCTTGCCCGTGGGTTTCGTAAAAGATGACTAAGGGATATAATATGCATATAACATTTATGCTATAGAAGAAAAGCTCGAAATAAAACCCTATCCGTCTAACCAGTTTGGGGTCAGTTGTCTCGAAGGAGGCCAGTCTAACCCTAGCTGGTCTAAGTGGGCCCTCATTCAGATGTACCCGCCTTGTAGGCAGTGTAAATAACTATGCTTTGTGTCAACATTTACTGTCAAACTCTATGCGATTTCGCTAAAATTACTTCGAATTCAACGATGCCAGTTCGCCAATTGGCCTCTCGACCCCGCCTGGCGCTGCCGACCCTGGCGCTGCCGACCCTGGCGTTGCCGACCATCACCAGGAAGATGCTCGTCAGCGTCAGGAACTGGGACGCGGTCGCCGCCTTCTGTGAGGCCGTTATCTCACGGAAGAAGGCGGCGGATCGTGTGCGAGTAGAGAGGCTAACCGCGCGACGGCAACCGACGTCCCAGGACGTCGAGAGGTGAGGGTACCCGAAAGGGTATTCCGTCGGGCCGACCACTGACGACAAGTCACATCTGCTCCGGTGGTCGGCCCAACAACGAGGTGACGTGGGTACGGGTGGGCTATGGGCCCGCGCGCCGTCCTTTCATCGCCCCGGACGGACTGGACCGCGCGTGCGTTTACCATAGACCACCCATAAAAAAAATAAAAAAAAAAAATCCATCTAACCAGTGGAGCATTGCCGATCAAATTTCCCTTCCATTGTGAAAGAAGTTCGAACTCAACAATGAGACATAAGTTGAGATGATCTTATATACATAGGTACTAGCTGACCCAACAGACGTTGTTCTGTTCAGATCTAAAAAAATAGTAAAAGGAATTTTCCTTGAAATCGATCGCAGCGCCAGTTACTGAGTTCAATTGTGAATCTAAACCATTCTCGAATCCTCTTGAACACATACAAAAAATATCATCAACATCGGTCCAGCTGTTTAGAAGGAGTTCAGTGACAACACACGTACGCAAGAAATATATATAAAAAGACTAGCTGACCCAACAGACTGTTCTGTTCAAATAAAATATAAGTAAATCTCCTTGAAATCGACAGCAGCGTCATCTACTGGATCCAATTGTGAATCTAAACCATTCTCAAATCCCCTTGAACACACACAAAGAAAATCATCAACATCGGTCCAGCCGTTTAGGAGGAGTTCAGCGACATACACACGTACACAAGAAATATATATATATATGTATATAAAGATATGCGTTTTTATTTCATCAAACAATATTGACGTCAGACAAACAGTTTGTGACAAAATTAAATCAAAACCCCGTTTCACCAGTTTGCATATATGTATGCCTTATAAAATTGCTGCGCCAATCCAACTCACTAAGTAACTAAGCTAACACTCATTGAAAATGTACAAATCCCATTTCATTCACTTCGTCCATCATAGCTCATATAAGTACCACTGCCGGGCTATGGCCTCCTCCACAATAAAAGGGAAATTGACCTACTATACCACGCTGGTCACACGAGTTGCTACAGGGCTTTATTTTGAGTTTTTCTTCTCTTGCATGTTGTAATCCCGTTGTCGACTTTAACGACACCCACGGACTCTAGTCCGTGGGGAAACATGGGTGGTGAATTTTATTCTTACTCCTTCACCACACGGAAAACATATCATTTGCAACACCATAACTACTCGCATTCTACATTTTTTGATGTGAAACATCTATAGTCGAGGGTGAGTGAGTTCGTCACGTGGCGTTTAACGCCACGCCTCGCGGTCCCCTCTTAATTAACTACGAATTTTTTTTTTTTTTGTGTGACTTAGTTGTTAACCTCAGATGGCTGTGACAACTTTACCCGGAGTGGTGGGTGAGCGCTGAGGGCTCTCAACCCGTACTTGAATAAAATAATTTCGATGTTTCACATGTGCCAGGCGTCCTGAGCGACGGCTCACTTTTTTCTGTATTTCATCATCATCATCATCTCAGGCCATACACATCCCATAGACTCGGGCCGGGCGGTCAAATATGTTGGTAAAGGGTTTTTTCGAGTTTTACTTCTCTTGCATAGATGTTATATGCATATTATATCTCTTAGTCGTCTTTTATGACACGGGGACGTGAGGGGGTGGTGAATTGTATTCTTACACCGTCACCACATGGAAATTTCATCAGATTTACTAAATTTATAATCACTGCTCCTCGCTTGCCTGTGAATTTGTAAGCCATAGCACATTTTATAGACAACGCGATATATGTATATTTGAAAACGTCCTTTTGCATCAGAATGCAAAGGCAATCTTCTGAAAAATTTACCTTAGCCTTCTAAATAAGTTTTGCTTTAATAGCGGTTTATACACAGAACAACCAATCTTATAAAACGGATCACAAAGTGGTCCTACATCTCCAATTTCTTCGTGACTACATCGTTGCCGAGTTTACTCAGACGAAGAATTTTTCAAGGAATTTTAATTCTTAAAGATTTCTTTATTAACCAAAATACAATTTGGGCAAGAACGAGGCTCTTTGATAACAAAATATAGCCCAGTGTCTCAGTCATAATAAATATACCTACAAAGAAAATAACATATCGGCAATAATAAGTATTGAGAAATATACCAGTAACGGAATACTACATTATTATGCTATTTATACTCGGACCATAAAATGGCTAATTCAGTCATTGACATGGTTTCTGGGTTAGTGGAATCTTATAGCATATTTCGTAGTTGTTTATTTATATACTCATAGAATTATATACCTGTATACTATGCACAAATTATTTTCTTTAATGTGTTTGTATGGTTTCAAATGGAACGTATCCAAACATCAAGAAAAACATTCTGTATTTTTTTTTTAAGATGATGGAGCGATATTTGTCTAAATGATAAATAATATTTATAAAGTATCAATTCAATTCATTATCTTGGGTGTCGTAAAAGACGACTAAGGTATATTATGTTTAGATAACATATATGCAAGAGAAGGAAAACTCGAAAAAATCCTATGGCAACACGTCTGACCAACGCGTCAAGTTTATTTCCCTCTAGACAATAACATCAAATCACTAGAGTAATTAACAAATACAATAATTCACCACTCCGTCCTTGTTACTTATTGGAACGAAGTTCCTTATCGCGCGTTGTGAAAGGGGGCTAGACGGAAAAAATTCTTACGAAAAGTTGTCACGACACTTTTTGCTATAGTAAGCTATTGTAAGCCGTGCGGCGTCGCATGTTTCTCTGTCTGTCTCTCTCTCTCTTATAGAAAGCAAGCCAGATATTTTCATTTCTATTTCGCATTGAACAGTGTGGTGTCGCGACGATTATTTTTGTTGAGTGTATACAGGTTTTTTGTAAATAATAAATAATAAAAAATAATAATAAAAAATAAAATTTTATTACAATTCCTTCACTAATTAATCGAAAGGAACTTCGTTCCATCCGGGTGTCCCTTGACACCTCTCAAGTTTTTTTCAATAATATGAGATTTCTAAGGACAGAAAACATAACTATATACATGACAAACGATAAAGATGTAAAAGAAATCACTGCAAGGACTCTCAAAATACTGAGCAGCTTAGTATAAAAGTGATTCATCATTATTATGTCCAATACTGGAGTTTTCATGAACTATATGAAAAACAGATATAGCCAATAGGCAGTTCAATTTAAATATGAATTTTATGTCAACGTTTGAAATAAATGATATCATTTTAAATAGACCATATGAAACCACGGGATTTCATCATCATCATCTCGGCCCACATAAGTTTCACTGTTATGCTCCGTCTTCCTCTACAATGGAAGTGAAATTGACCTACTAGGAGCCAAAATGACTTACCATGCAGTTAAGACGTGTTGGTGTCGAGTTTTCCTATTCGTTCATAGATCTTATTTTTTTTATATTGCAAATAGTGGCAAACGAGCAAATAGTACTGATGGTAATTGTTGCTGCCACTCATGGACCTTTGCTAGGCCGCTGCCTACCGTGAAGAAAGTGAAAGGAGTGTGAACGCGTGGAGCTTCGGTGAAAATAAAGGCATTACCAAAATCCACCACACGCAAACACCCTCAGAAAGTTGGTCTTCCGGCTCTCTGTCTCACCGAACGAAGCGTAGTAACAAATTGCTACTACTCCGACGTCGATTTTCTGCGAGAGTGTAATACTACCCCGGACGGACCGGCCCGTGGCTGTAGACATACAACTGTCAACAGTGTGGTCCTACCACTAACAAATCTGTATATTAATCCCTTAGTCGTCTTTTACGACATTCACGGACCTGATATGGGGTGGTAAGTCGTATTCTTACTTCGTTACCACAAGGGAAGCGTGACAGTTACACCCTCAATTATGATGTCAAGTAACCCTGCTCCGGTGGTCGGCCCAACGACGAAGGCGCCGTGGTTTTCGGGTGGGTTGCGGGAGTTGTGTGCTTAAGCCCCTCTGTCGCCCCGGACGGAGTGGTGCGGAGGCGAGCCGACCGCAGCCCACCCACAAAAAAAAAAAATCTCTCTCAATTATATTGGAGGTAGGCCTACAATATAATGTGGGCAATAAAAGTCTATATGATGATGTGTTAAGTATAAAATGAACGTATAAATAATTTAGTACCAGTCCTGGTAGGCTGTCTAGCCTATCAACGAATAATTTAAACTGCTGGTATTGCCAGCAGTTTAAATTATTTATTATAAGAGTGTTTTTATATAATTAAAATAATTTATTGCAGTATTTATCTAGTGTTGAAAGGTTTAGATGCTGTTAATCGTGTGCTAGCAATACTAACCAGTATTTTCTCTAGTCACATGTCAAGCGTCACAGTATTAAAATTATTATACTTATGATCATCTATCATCAAATACCGTGATGTCGAGTTAATTACTAATAGATTTAATTGATTAAAAATGAGAGTTTCATTGATTTATCTATACAAATGAAGTGTCTATTTATAATGTCAAAATAGTAGGTATCTTTCATGCTCACACGGTTATTTGCGAGGCGGCGGATCGCCTGCGCGAGGAGCGCAGCCTCGATGAGGCGATCCGCCGCTGGCGACTGGGACGGCGTAGACGCGAGTACTTGCGCCTCATGCCACCCAAGCCGAGGCCGCGGGTGACGTGACCGGGGAATTAGTCCGTCACCCGCCGAGTCCCTCCCCGAGGGGAGGACGTCGGTCGATGGGAGGGTACCCCAAATAGGGGGTATTCCGTCGGTCCGACCACTGATGACAAGTAACCCTGCTCCGGTGGTCGATCCAACGACGAAGGCGACGTGCATCGTGGGTGGGTTGCGGATGTGCGTGCTTACGCCCCTCTGTCGCCCCGGACGGAGTGGTGCGAGGAGCGCGCCGACCGCAACCCACACCCATAAAAAAAAAACGGTTATTTGTACGATATATTTAACTAAAAACCAGTTGTTTTTTATGTATCTGTTTGTTCCGGGTAATCTCCAAAATTGCTGGACTGATTTTAATAATATTTTAATACCAAGTCGTCTTTATAAGGAGTAACTTAGACTATCTATTCTCTCAAAAAAGGCTTATAAATTTTTTCCTGGTCCTAGACTTGCAATATTAGGAGATATTGCAGATTTTAAATGCGAAGGCACAGCGGCTGGAACAGAAGCGCAGCGAGGAGGTCGCTAGTTATGAAATAAATACAGAGTGTATAATACAGTTAGCGAAGAATTAAGTATCTTATCCGTCCGTAAGTATATGAGTCAATATTTAAGAAATAAACGTTGCTTAAGAGAAGTAAAACTCGAAATAACACCCAATACTAACCTTTCTGACCAGCATGGTATAGTAAGGTCAATTTCCCTCTTATTGGGGAGGAGGCTCGAGCCCAACAGTGCGACGGGACGTATATGAGCTGAAATGGTGATGAACATTGTTTAATTTGTGAACTGAGCTCCTAATATAGCATGAAATTAAAATAATATTGTTATGTCTCTTAGTTGACGATTTCATTATTTGGATACTACACACACAACATTAATAGTCTAGTTAAATTATTCTTCACATAGTCACAGAGTAAGAATACAATCCGATGCCGTGGGTGACTGGACCGAGGAGTTAGTCCGCCACCCGTTGAGCGGCCGACCGCGTGAGGAAAGACCGACATCCTCCCCGAGGGAGGATGTCCGTCGAGGGGAGGGTACTTCTCAGGGGGTATTCCGTCGGGCCGAGCACTGACGTCAAGTCACCTGCCACGGTGGTCGGCCCAACGACGAAGGCGACGTGTCACGGGTGGGTTATGGCTGTGCGTGCTTACGTCCCTCTATCGCCCCGGACGGAGCTGGCCGAGAAGTGCGACGACCGTAACTCACCCCAAAAAAATCGTATCCGATTGTTGAAACACAAAAAATTTCATCAACATCGGTCCAGCTGTTTAGGTACTTAAGACATTATATATATATATATATATATATATATTATATATATATATATATATATATAAAGATAATAAATTAATAATTACTTTTAAATCAAACAACGTTACTTAAATATATGTAGGTGTATGAATGGTTCATTACGTTCATTTCGATAATCTAAATCTGGTATTTTTTTAATACTTTATCAGTATTAGTATAAGAATAACATTGTCTCCAGCAATATTAATTTCCAATAGTGAATCAAAAAACCTTTTGTCAAATCTTAATAACCTAATTATTATGTTTGGGATTTTTTTATAATGAATTACGTCAGAAGAGTGAGCTATCAAAAGGCGAATGAACGAATGAAACCACTTAAGATAAGTACACTCAGGAGAGAAGGAGTGATAGAATTACCTATCATCATCATCATCTCGGTTCATATACATCTCACTGTAGCGATCGGCCCAGTACGTATACCTTAATAATTTATACTCCAAAGTAATGTTTTTGTTGTGATTGCCGTTATATATTTATTTTAAATTCTATATCGCTCTTTTTTAAAAGTCTCTCCTCTTTCTGCATGAAAAGCTAAGTAGATATTTCATGACCCGCGGTCTAGGTGTTATGAATTTTCCAGGAGTACGCTGCTATCGATGCTTAGATGTTCGCGTGGCTAATTTTCACAGCTCGAACGGCAAAAAGGAGAGTATCGACACAATGTATTCTTACCCAGTCCTCACACGAGGAAGAAGTATTATTTAAATATTTAGTGTCACACTAAATATTTATATAAACTAAATAAACTAAACTGAATATTTAAATAAACTAAAGACCCGTAAAAATAATGTATTAAATATATCTTTTCTTTAGTAATAATCAATATTCTATAGATATATCAATTATATTACAGTTCGAAGTAAGCGCTAAAGGCAATTTAACCTAAAATATACTACTATACACTTAATAATCGTTAGCAGTACCTTTGTGGCTTCATGTGTCGGACAGTAACAGTGCCCGGGGCGGTGTATAGCGTTAATCACTGATCTCTCGCATACCAGCTGACTGGCGCCGCGAGCAGCCGTCACTCGCTAATATATACATATAATGTATGCACAGTAGTCCCGACAGAAACTATTCATAAAAATTTTGGTATGTGTTAATTAGTGCTGCCGTGAATATCAAACAAATGATTTGGTTTGACTAAGAGGGGGACGGTTTGTTAGCAATTTATTTAAATGTTACACAATATTATTTATTTTAATCATATTGCATTTTATTTTTATATTTTTTTAAGTTCTATTAGAACTTTCTACTAACGTTCTATTAGAACATTTACGTACCTACTCTAACTCTGAAATACGGCAATCCGCAGAAGAACGGGTGTAACCGACATAGCACGAAGAATTAGCACGCTGAAGTAGGTAGGCTACATCGCTCGACGAACCGACAACCGCTGGGGAAGAAAGGTTCTCGAGTGGCGACCACGTATCGGATGATATAGTCTAGGACGCCCTCCCACTAGGTGGACCGACGACCTGGTGAAAGTTGCTGGGCGTCGTTGGATACAGGCGGCATAGCACCGCACTTTGTGGCGAAACATGAGGGAGACCTACGTCCAGCAGTGGACGGCGATAGGCTGAAATGATGATGATGATGATGATGATGACCTACTCTAAAGGTGAAAAAAATAACGCCAACGAGCTCAAGAAACGTCACTGGTCAGTCCAATGGTGATGTGAAAAGAAATACGGTAGGTATTTGGGCCGTGCGTGATCTCGACAATCATATCCAGAACCATTGGATCAACAAACAAAGGTACTTTTAGCCAATAACTTTGATAACTAAAGCACGTATTACGAATATTGTTAATCCATAGTGTAATAGTAATTATTACTAATCAGATTCAGTTACAAACTATTAAGATAAACGATAAGCATTCAAAGACTTAATCACAATAAGTAATTCAGAAATAATAGTTAAAATTATTACAAGTATCTGTAATATCAATAAAGTACCAACAAACCCGATATTGTTCATTTCAATATTATTATTCACGTCACGAATATAGTGTCTAATATCTTATAATACATAATTACAGTAATAAAAGCAGTTTACTTAATCACAATATCCTATTACGAATTGAATATTTATAGTTTTGTTCAACCTTTGTTAAGTACGCTTACTCACCCACCCTCTGCTCATATACGTACTACTGAGCTCAAACCTCCTCGACAATGGAAAGGAAACTGATCAGCTACAACCACATTGGTCAAATGGTTTGACATAGGATGGAATTTGTAGTTTACCTCCTCTTTATCATATTAAAATGCCAAAGGCTACTATTATTACAATTCGGATTTAAACTGCGTGTCCAACTGTCGTAGACGCTATGACTACGAAAACTGCTAACCCTTATATTCCTTATAGCTGTCATAAAATACAACTCCAACTGATGCTTATGTTATCGAGAGAGCCGAATAGCCTGTCATAGGTAACACAAACGGTTGATCTATGGCATGTAGCAGATTATGAAAATGAAGAAATATTTAAGATATATTAGAGTTGAAATTTAATTAACAATTTTGTAAACTCTGGTTGAAGACGAAAAATTACCGATTGGATGCGGTTTTTTTCATTTGAAAGCAGAAGAAAGCTATGTGTGAGCAGCTCTTTTCCAAAATGATGTACTGTCGTAATCATGTTACTCGATTAAGTAGGTACTTCACGCGTGCCAACATAATCGTTAAATGACAATCAATCGATAATTCCTGTTGAAGAGAACGTACAAATACCTTTTTTTTTATTTTAGTATGAGTCGGGGATTATCCAAAATTTTAAATTTTACTAATACACTAATTAATACTTTTAATAATTACGAGGATTACAAGTGCTAAGTAGCCCTCCTACCTAAATATACGAGGCATAAATAAAATATATTCATAAGAATTAATTATATATTTTATTCTTACCTACATTATCTCTACTGATTAAATTTAAATATTCACAGTGCAATATGTCCCGCTAATTCTTCCAAGAAAATAACATCACAGCTTCACAGTTACTTTAACAGCTACTAACTTCTATCAGAGCCAAGCTTTATTTTACTGTGTATATACTTTCTATCGCTTGTACCCATCCACGTGTTTAAATATAAAATTTATAATGATTATATACTGCAGTTTTTTTTTCCGTGTGGTGATAGAGTAAGAATACAATTCACCACTCCCTATCTTGTCTGTGAATCTCGTTAAAGACAACTAAGGGAAATAATATGCACATAACATCTGTGCAAAAGGTGAAAAATTTAAATAAAACTGTACATCAACATATTTCACCAACGTGATATAGAAGGTCAATTTCACTCCTATTGGGGAGGAGGCTCGAGCCCAGTAGTAGAACTTTTATGAGCTGAAACGAGACGACGTCTCTAGTCCTCCCCAGTTACAGTAAGGAAACGATATTTTTGATCTGGTTATGGATACATATACTTTCAGGAACTTCTTAAAGCTATTGTGTACAGTTAGTAATTATAATCGTGCTTGGAACTTTATCTAAACCCCATAAAATAATGTTATTGGCTACATGACCAAAAGTTTACTAAAGGAACACCAACTGTAAAATCATCATTTCAACTCATATACATTCCACTACTGAGCTCAAGCCTCCACAATTGAAGAGAAATTGACCTACTGTACCCTGGTCAAACGGGGTGGTACAGGGTTTTATTTCTAGTTTTCCATCTCTTGCATAGATGTTATAAGCATATTACATCATTTATTCATCTTTTATGACACTTACGAGCGTTATAGGGAGTAATGAATTGTATATGTATATATATACCACTAGACCCTGATGATCACACTGATGACAGTTTTGTCTATAGCCAGCAGTTCGTAAAGCGTAGCAAGTATTACGTACATTCTTGTAAAAAATCGACATTTGAGTACTAACGATTGGCCACTATGCTTCGTTTGGTGTGCAAAAGAACACGACTAACTGTGATCCTAATGCGATGCCATCATAAGAGGCAATTAAATACAAATATTAGTCATAAAAACCGTTAAGTATTTACTTAAGTCGCTCAATATCAAATAAGTTGAAAGTCACTTTTCAAGAAATCGCTTTCAATACACAATTCATTCCTTCGTACCTATTAACAATCATGAAATGTGCAACATAAGGTCCAATGAAGATTTTCTTAGAACATTCCATGCATATTAAGTACGTGTTAGATTAAGTTAGAGCTAACTCAAGAAGGTGCTTTGATAATAATTTAGCGTTTCTTTACAAAATCTACGCCTTTTTAACGTTGATCATCATCACAGCTCACATACGTCCCACTGCTGGGCTCGAGCCTACTCCACAATGGGAGGGAAATTGACCTACTATACCGCGCTGTTCAGACAGGTTAGTATATGGTTTTATTTCGAGTTTTCCTTCTCTTGCATAGATGCCATTCGCAATAATCCTTTAGTCGTGCCTTGCGACACCCACGGGCAAAAAAGGGGGTGGTGATTTGTATTCTTACTCCGTCACCACACGAAATTTTAACATTAAGAAATTGTCAATATCACTTATTGTGAAAGGGACGTGTAGAAATTTTACCGAAATTTTTGTGTATAAACGTAAGTGCTTTTATTGCGAGTGTACTTTGTAGTCGTTTGTGTTCATGAGTTACTTATTCGTGTCATATTTTTTACTGCAAACGATGATAGCAGAGCCAAGAGTACACGTAATGATGACATATTATACTTACTGCTCCCAGACTAAGCACAGGCAAGGCTATCTACAAAACATATAATCTAATAGAGAATTGCTTAGAATAATAACGTATAGAAAGATAGTGTCAGTACTTCGAACTTTAAAAATATGAATCTAAAAATACTAATGGCGCACAGACGATTACACACGTACACACGGAAACCACTATACAAATTATGAAATCAAATTTTGTTTTTATTAACATAAATCGTCGAAATACTTTTAAAAGTAATGTTAAAAACCTTTTTATGTTTTTCAAATGTGTTGTGGCACCATTTGAATGCACAAGCCGTCATAATTACCTATTTATTTTTTAAGAGTTACGTACGTTCGTGCAGTGCAATGACTTGTACATTACGGGACTGTTCTGGCGTAGGCTCCATTAGGCTCCAATTGAAATGCCTCACTTTTTGTGCGTGGACTTACCTTCTATATGTTATTATTCTAAGAGAGAATTGTTTATCGTCTTCAGACCAAAATCTACCGAGATGCTTTACGTCACAATCTATGGTATGTATGATGTGTTTACCTACTAGTTGTAGTATGTAGATTTATGTATGGTGACGGAGTAAGAATACAATTCACCACTCCCTATCTTACCCGTGGATGTCGCAAAAGACAACTATGGGATATAATATGCACATAACATCTGTGCAAGAGAAGGAAAACTTAAAATCAAACCTTATTCCAACACGTTTGACCAGCATGGTATAGTAGGTCAAATTCCCTCCCATTGTGGAGGCCCGAGCCCAACAGTGGGACATGTGTGAGCTGAAATGATATAGATTAAAAGGGAGTATTTCTGCGTATGGTGATTTGTCAACGATAACATCTCTCTTACCTTATCTCTCTTCTCGTGTGACTAAAAGACTGGCTGAGGGGGAAAGGGTAACAGAATAAAATCCAATTAATAAACAGTCCGGCGAACGGGACGATTATAGCATTATCCTAAAGAAGCAAATGCACAACATGTATAAAGCGGAAGAGTTTGTTTGTTTGAACGCGCTAATCGCACGAACTACTGGTCCGATTTGAAAAATTTTCAGTGTTAAATAGCCCATTTAATGAGGAAGGCTATAGGCTATATATCACCATGCTAAAACCAATAAGAGCAGAGCGACAATGGAAAATGCTTCAGAATGGGTTATTATTTTCTTTTTACGAGCTTCCGCTGCGTGCACTACATAAACAGTTAGGTATCGTAAAAATCATATGTGACAGAATTGTATTATTTAAAATTATTTTAACCTTCTACGTAAAATCACTGGTTAAAGTTAGCATTAACCCAAAGTAACTGTTCCACGCGGACGAAGTCGCGGGTGTAAGCTATTGGATGGGTAATTATTTAAAGCTTTACCCAATTATTTAAAGGCCATCTTGATCATATCATTATTATCCTATTCTTAACCCAACTACTTAGGATCCACACAATATATAGATACTCCTCTTTTGTCGTAGTTTGAAGTTGAAGTTGATGAAGTTCGCTCAGCTAGATATGAGTATCTTAGACCTCTTTTACGTCACCCAAGATCAATGGAAGTGTTGATAGTATTCGTCATTGCTACCACACAACACTCCATCTTCAGTCTCGCCATTTTAATAATAAATCTAACAGAAAATATTAGTTTACATAATACATTCAAAGATTGTTAATAAAACTACGAATTGTATCGCGTTGAACGCTGCGAAGTGTTCGAAACGTCGGGTAATCAAAAATCAAATACATACGTGATAAAAGCTGTAGTTTTATTTACAATGTATATTATATACTCGCGTAAACATCAGAAGAAATCATTGCATTCAAGAATATTATATACAGCAATGCGAAGACAAACTATCACGGCCGCAAACTGTCACAATGAACAAGAGCCATCATTACCACGTAATAAACAATAAACTAAATAATTTATGATTACGGCGCCAGTGTCCTTCGCCTCACAATGTTGCAGCGATTGAAAAGTTTATAGAGCACTAGAGCAAACGGTGTGCTCCTTCAATACTCAATAGACAATTCATCTAGCTTTATTACACGAACAAATAAGTGTGTCAAACGTAAATGTTATTCAACAGATTACTTGGTCCGCGAATTACATTGTTCCATACTCGTAAAATAGCCACAGCTTCAAAATGAATTGTGTTCGTTCAGTTTAATGCCTTTACGTGGACTTTCAATATAAAATACCTAAATAATTCAATGCTACTAAGTAATAATACTAACTATACAGATGGCGTAGTGCTTAACATAGCGACCACAATGCCAGTGTCGTAGATTCGATTCCCATGCAAGACAACTCTTTGTGCGATCCACAAATTGTTGTTCTGAGTGTGGGTCCCCCGTAATACAAGAATTATTCCGTTAGTAAAGGTTGTCTTTTAAAAAATTAAAACCAAAAAACCTACTCAATCCCTATGTCTAGTAGAATTCATATAAGTATAAATATAATTTTCTCCGTGTAGTAACGGATTAAGAATACAATTCACCAGCATTAATGTGTGCCGTAAGAGACAACTAAGGTGTAATATATACAGATAACATCTATTCAAAAAAAGAAAACTCATAATAAAACCCTATACCAACCCGCATAAGCCCGAATCGAACCCAGTAGTGGGCGTGTATGAGCTGAGAGATGAGATATAACATTTTGTAAAAAAATCTAAAACGTACTTTTATTCCTAATGCGAATCAAAATACATTCCTGAGAGTAGCACTAAGATTATCGTAAACAAATGCATCTCTCGTACTTAGAACAAGATCTAATACAAAACGATAGCTGCATAAGGAATATGCTGATGGTCTCGAATTGACTACTTAAAATAGACATTTGACTGATACGCAGTGTGCTTCCTGATACCTACTATAAAATTGGATTTTCTACTGATACAAATCAAAGCTTTAATTATCATCACAGCTCATATCCTTACTAATATTATAAATGTGAAAGTAAGTTTATTTGTTTCTTTGTTTGTTTGTTTATTTGTATGTTTGTTTATTTGTTTGATTGTTTGTTACGCTTGCACGCTTAAACCACTGAACCTTGAAGAATTTTTGAAATCAGTCCAGTGGTTTAAGCGTGAAAACGCTTAAACCACTGAACCGATTCTTTCACCAATTGAAAGCTATAATATCAGGGAGTAGCATAGGCTATATTTTATCCCGGTATTCCCACGGGAACTATGCGGATATGACGACTAAAACCGAAGCCAAGCGAGGGCGGACACATATATATATATATATATATATATATATATATATATATATATATATATATATGTCCCACTACTGGGCTCATATCGTATAAAACTATATCGGTATAGTAGAAAACGTCTAAGGGATTATAATATGAGAGGTAACATATATGCAAGAGAAGGAAAACTCGAAATAAATTTCTGTACCAAGCAGTCTGACCAGCCTGGTCTCATCATCATCACAAATCACATACGTCCCACTGCTGAGCTTGAGCCTTTTCCATAATGAGAGGGAAAAGATGTCATCTGCAATTATCCCTCAATCGTCTTTGACGACAACCACGGGCAAGAAAGGGGGGTGGTGAATTGTATTTTTACTCCGTCACCACACGGTGAAAAAGGCTCGAACACAACTGTGAGATGTATATGAGCCGAGATGATCACAAAAGTAAAGTTTGACTGTAGTAAAGTAAGTCGTTGCTGACATTGTATTCTTAAAATAGTCTGTCCACTATAGTACCATCATTATCATCATCATCATCATCGCAACCCACATACGTCACACTGTTGGGCTCAGGCCTCCTCCACAATGGGAGAGAATTTGACCTACTATACCATGCTGGTCAGACATGTTGGTATTTTTTTATTTTTTTTTTATGGGTGGGCTATGGTAAACGCACGCGCGGTCCAGTTCGTCCAGGGCGATGAAAGGACGGCGCGCGGGCCCATAACCCACCCGTACCCACGTCACCTCGTTGTTGGGCCGACCACCGGAGCAGATGTGACTTGTCGTCAGTGGTCATCGACATGTTAGTATAGGGTTTCATTTCGAGTTCCTTCTCTTGCACAGATGTTGTGTGCATAATATAATACCATAAGTACTATAGTTATATTCATCATATTCATTTTCTCCAATCGACCCCAGAGACTCAATTAAGATATTTATCAAGGTATTGTATTATTGTAAATGGTTTATTAGTCAATAGTGGTGTCATATTTGATTTGCTTCCTCTACGACAAAGTTGGAATAACTATTTAATATTATTTTGACATAATACACATAAGTCCTTGAATTACAATTATTATAAATAGATTAGCCTAACTACGTGCATTATGATAGAATGATTCTCTAAGACAGCTTTCTTAAAATAACAAAGTTAATAAGTCTATTCTCTTTGTAGTATTAGCCTTTGCACATAATATTAGCATATTTGAATACTTTTCCTCTTCCACAGATAATATAGACATATTATATCCTTTAATTTTCTTTTCTTAGACAGCTACAGGCAAGATAGCCTGTGCTGATTTGTAATTTTACACCATCACCACACGGAATAATGTTATTTAATTTCACAGATGGTGCAGTAGTTAAGACCAGCCTACAGTGCCAGTGAAATGGATTCAATTCCAACGCAGAACAATACTTTGTGCGATTCACCAATTGTTGCTCTGACTCTATAATTTATGTCCATTAATATTATGTTTGTAAAATCCCTCACAATACAATGACTATTTTTTTAGTACAGAGTATTATCTAAAAAAATAATGTAAAGGTATATTTCCTATGGTGACAAAGTAAACATAAAATACACCATCACTCAGAGTGAAGGAGGAAGGAGTGTAGATGGTAGAACTTTTCCTTCTAAGAGCTAAAGAAGAAAGATAGTTAAGGCCTGTTAATAATCTTACTACAATATTCTTACCTTACAAGTTCCTTGCACACATATAGCGCGACTACCTTGACGTGAACACGGTGTGCCATCGGTAACCAACGCCAATGATGCGTAGAATTGCTGTCCAAGAGGTCGGCAATTCAGCATACACGGTGCATTACCTACATCAAAAGAGAATTCATAAGAACAAGGGTAATATCAACTGTTGTAAATAAACGAAATATATTACAATCAAGTTCCATCATCATCATTATTTCAGCTTATATACCTACGCCCTTAGAATAATAACGTATAGAAGGATAGTGGCAATACTTCGAAGGTTCGAAACATGAATCTAAAAATACTAATGGCGCGCAGACGATTACACACGTACACACGCATACCACTATACAAATTATGAAATCAAATTTTGTTTTTATTAACATAAATCGTCGAAATACTTTTAAAAGTAATGTTAAAAACCTTTTCAAGTTTTACAAATGTGTTATGACACCATTTGAATGCACAAACCGTCATAATTACCTATTTATTTTTTAAGGGTTGCGTACGTACGTGCAGTACAATGACTTGTACATTACGGAACGATTCAGGCGTAAGCTGCATTAGGCTCCAATTGAAATGCTTCACTTTTTGTGCATGAACTTACCTTCTATACGTTATTATTCTAAGCCTACGCCTCATAATAGGAGGGAAATTGACCTATTATACCACACTGGTCAGACGGGTTGATATAGAGTTTCATTTCGAGCTTTCTTTCCCTTGCATAAATGTTATATACATATTTAATCCTTTAGTCGTCTTTTACGACACCCACATGAGCAAGAGGGGGTGGTGTATTCTTATACCGTTATCACCGGAAAATAACTATGACAGTCATGTATACGAGAAAAACACAATAGAACAGAAACTAATTTCGCAGTCGTAGAATCTTTGCTCGTCAACCCATTTGGCAAGCATGGTGACTGTGGCATCTTTACCCATTAGGAAGGCTTATATCCAGCAAATAAAGTAATAAAACAAACAACCGAGCCGAGTCCGTTTCCGTGTAGTAACGGACTAAAGACTTAAAACCAACATGCCTGACCAGCACAGTACAATAAGTCAATTTCCCTCCCATGTTTTCTTCAGGTGCAAGCGACAGCGGCAGTTTTAAAATATCGGTCTACAATTGACGGACACATTAGTTGAACATAGAATCTCCTCTTTTTTTTTTTAATTTGATTAAAAAAATCACATTATACCTTATACTAAATTTATTATTATACTCTATTCTATGGATATTATAGATTTAATTAGGTATCGTTATTGATCTTACAGTTACATAGATATTAAAAAAAAAGTTTTATAAAATTGTTAAAAAGCAACCCTCTGCATGGTGACGGAGTAAGAACAGTTCACCAGTCCCTATCTTGTCCGTGGATGTCGTATAAGACGACTAAGGGATAGCATAGGTATGCATTTAACATCTATGCAAGAGAAGAAAACTTGAAATAAAACCCTATAGGTAAGGTTAATTTCCCTCCTATTGTGGAGGCGGCTCGAGCCTAACAGTGGGACATATATGAGCTGAAATAATGATGATTATGATATAAAATTTATTGTTATATTCTATTATATAGATATTATAGAATTTAAGTAGGTATCGTTAATGACGTTACAATTACATATACATTTATTATGTATACTAATATATAAGACTGAATAGTTTGTTTGTTTGAACGCGCTTATCTCAGGAACTACTGGTGTGATTTGAAAAATTCTTTCAGTATTAGATAGCCCATTTATCGAAAAAGACTATAGGCTATATATCATCACGCTAAGGTCAACAGGAGCGGAGCACCAATTAAGAATGTTTCAAAATCGGGATTTTACCCTTTTGAGAGCTTCTGCTGCGTAGACGGCTAAATTTTCGCAAAAATCATGTGTTAAAAAATATTTTCACCCTCTACGTAAACAAAGTCTTAGGTTAAAGTTAACGTTAGCTCAAAGTATCTATACCACGCGGCAGAAGTCGCGAGCAGAAACTAGTATTAAATAAAGTTTTATGGAATTGTTAAAAAGCAATAAATGTAACCCTTAAATCAAACATACAAAGTACTATTATTATAATTTATTGTCAGTCGTATACAATTTAATTTTATCGTTGATATATAAAATGAGACAATTTTGACGAGATTATTGGCGAGCAAATTGACAAAACAAGCGTGTCAAATGCGCAGACATGCGATGTAATAACTTAGATTAGGTGTCGACATATAAATTATATTGTCCTGTTTTAGTTCACAAATGACGGCGAACTGTTTAAGTGTTTTAGAAGTCGACGATTATTTTATATTCGTACACTAAAAATAAATATAAGAGAAGAAACTCTTATGATATTTTTTTGATATAAATAAATGAATATATTCCTATTGCTGCTGTTGGCAAACTAGCAAACAGCATACCCGATGGTAAGTGCCACTCATAGACTTATGCTAGGCCGCTATACGCGCGTCTACCGTGGATAAAGTGAAGGGAGCGCGAATGCATGCAATAAACTTCAGTGTTACTTAAGGCATCACCGTCATCATCACCAAAACCCATCACACGCAAACACCCTCAGAAAGTTGGGCTTGGTCTTGAGCTTCCGGCTCTATCGTTCACCGAACGAAGTGCAGTAACGAATTGCTACTACTCAGATGTCCATCTTCTGCAAGAGTATGGTACTACCCTGGACAGATCGGTCTGCAATTGTAGATAGACGGCTATCCATAATATGGATCTACCACATATCATAATGATGTGAATAATTATGATATGAATACGGTATATAGTTATCAAAAAGAAGAATAAATAATATGAAGCATTTTTTGCGTTTTCACTTTACCTAGTTAACACCACTTTAGTAATTCCCGCTAAATTAAAGCACAATAGACATTATCTTATATGTATGAATTGAACCATAATATAGTTTATGCTAATAATAGCATAAACCTATATGTAGTACTGATTAAAATTAACCGCCAATTAATTTCTTCATTTATACCTTTTCTATATCCTATCTCCTTCAATCCGCCTCATACTGTAAATTATATTTAAAAAAAAATCAAATAATATTAAGAGCAAACTATAATAAAATAACCGTTATAGTTCTGTTTAAAAATACTGATTTTATACGGTAGCATTATATTTAAAATGATATCAGAGCATTAAAATAAAGTTAAAATAAATATATGTTTATCGATTCATATTGCAAATGTAAATTTGGAGATAAAACATTAGCAAAAATGATATTGAGAGATTCCGTTACATTGATAAAAATATACAATTCAAGCTAATAATAAAAATCTTGTTAAAAATTAATACTTGCATCAGTGAAGGGACTAAGCTAACAAACAAGCTTCAAAACTAATAACTCGTGAGTAAATTAAGTTATACTCAATTAATCTTTATTAAAGCTCTAATAAACATTAAAATAGTCTATATCAATAAATAAAATTGGAGTGTCTGTTTGTAATGTCAAAATAAGAGGCTTTTTTCATGCTCGCACGGTTATTTGTACGACACCTATGCCTAAAATACAGATTAATTTTTTTTTTCTGTCTGTCTGTTTGTTCCGGGTAATCTTCAAAACGGCTGGACCGATTTCAAAAATTCTTTCACCAATGGAAAAGCTATAATATCAGGGCGTAAACTAGGCTATATTTTATCCCGGTATTCCCACGGGAACGGGAACTACGCGGGTAAAACGACTAAAACCGAAGCGAAGCGAGGACGGGTTGCTAGTTATTAATAAATGTACGCCTCTGTGCAGTGGTTAAGATAATAAACTACTGTGCCAGTGTCGTGAGTTCAAATCCCAAGAAGGACAACAAACAAATTTTGTACTTCTTGTACGTCTTATTTAGAATGTGTAAAATAAATTCCGATTCTAGTCTAGAAAATGTGGCGAAAATTTCGACTCCAAATTTGTTTTAATAAACAGTTGAGGCTGAAATTATTGCCAATACTATATTTGATGTAGCGTTATTGATGCTTCAGCCTATCTCAATATATTTCTTGGTTTATCATTGGCTACTAGGTTATTTTATTATTACTATATTAAAATGGTTGTAGTTTAATAGAGGTTTTTATTTAGATTCTCTTTTCTTTGACTAATATAAGTACTTATATCGGCAAGTCGTTTTTATTACAGCTACGGATATCACTAAACTAACGATGTTTTTGGAATGGTAAATTGTATTCTTATTCCGTCACCACACAGATAAAATAAGAGTGTATAATAATATGTTATTCATCATCATCTCGGCCCCCTAAATCCCATTGTTAGGCTCGGGCCTTCTTCTCAATGGGACTAAAATTAACCTACAATACTACGCTTGTCAAACGTGTTAGCTTAGGGTTTTATGTCGTGTTTTTCTTCTCATTCATAGACGTTGTTGACATGTCATATCTCTCCGTCGATATTTATGACACCTGCCGGCAAGAGAGGGGGTGGTAAATTGTATTCTCACTCCGTCACCACATGTCAAGTATTATGGAGTAATCAAAAACATTCTCGTAAGGAGGGGGAGTCCTGTTCTCAGCAATGGGACGTTTATTAGTTCAGAAGAACAGAAAACCGCATTTAAAAATAACACTGAAAACACCTAACTGTAACATATTTGAAGTACCAGTACTGTACGTAATACTTTAATGTAGTACTAACCATCTATGTAAGGAACCCACGTGTAGAACCGTCCACGAAACGGTCTCCTATCGTAAGCAGCACACTGCTCTGCTCTAGAACTCATCAAACTTCCAGGGCACAACTGTAACAAAAAGAAACTTTTTTTAAATACTTATTTCTGTAATGTTTTAACGGTTTTCTTAGAATGTTACGCAAAAAGTAATGAAATTAAAAAATATTACATACTAGCAACCCGCCATAGCTTCGCTTCGGTTTGCAGTCGCCTTATCCGCGTAGTTCCCGTTCCCGTGGGAATATCGAGATAAAATATAGCCTATATTACTCCCTGAAATTACAGCTTGCCATTGGGGAAAGAATTTTTGAAATCGGTTCAGTGGTTTAAGCGTGAAATCGTAACAAACAAACATACATACAAACTTACTTTCGCATTCATAATATTAGTAAGGATTTATTATATTGTACATTCAAATGCTGGATATGTTCGAAAGTGCGGGCATTTGCACGAAAACGGTAGTATATTCTATGGTATTAGATAATTTGAATATGTCAATATTTATCACACGGGGTGATGGAGTAAGAAGACAAAATAAGAAAATTATATTATTATTTTCAATAACAATTATTTTAGTTAACATCATCATTATCACATCATTGTCCCACTATTGAGCTGGAGCCTCCTCCATAATGAGAGGGAGATTGACCACTATACCACGCTGATCAGACGTGTTGGTACAGGCTTTTATTTCGAGTAGTAGAGATGTTGTATGCATATTACAATTCCTTAGTTGTCTTGACATGAAAGTGGGTGATAAATTGTATTTTTTTATGGTGATGGACCCCATATGGAATAAATTTAAATTTAATAAATAAAGTATAATAATTGCATTCATTTTAACAATGAGATTTACTAATTGAACTACTTGAATAAGTAACAGAAGCATATAATATCACTGGAACTTTAGGAAAACTCGAAATAATATTCTATGCCCATCCATTTAATCAGCTTACACAATATGATAAATATAATTACCAATTAATAAATAAATATTTCAATTATTTTATTTAAAAAAATTGTTTCAGAAAATAATACTCCATATTTTCTGTGTGGTGACGGAGTAAGAATACAATTCACCCCCTATCTTACCCGTGGGTGATCGTACGAGACGACTAAGGGTTACAAAACGCATATAACATCTATTCGAGAAAAGTAAAACTCGAAATAAAACCCTATACCAACACGTTTAACCAGCGTGGTACAGTAGATCAATGGCAGGGCTCCATTATAGAGCAGGCCCGAGCCCAACAGTGGAACGTATATGGGCTGAGATGATGGTGAAGAATATAGTTCACAACCGACGCCCTTACCCATGGGTGTCGTAAAAGACGACAGAAGGATATGATACGCAGTTAATATCTATGCAAGGAAAAGACAACTTGACATAAAACCCTATACCAACTTAAATGGGCTGAGATGATAAAGATAAACATGCCTGAAAAATTATTTCATATAAAAGCCTTTACAATAAATAAAATCAGTACATTCAAGCTGATTATTACGAACAATAGCAATCGGGGAAATATTTACGATGAACATCGTCGTAAATCAGTATTCAGTTTTAATGCGAACGATTAAATGGCTTAACTCGTACTAAAAGCCCTTTACACTGTGTAGCACTTGAACAAATGATTGCGAGTCATTATTGATTTATTGTATTTTAACACTACACTAAGGTATAAAACTACTTGAATTGCAGACAACTTTACAATTATAATTAATTATACGTAAATTACAGTCAGAATTAGACAAATTATTTGTGATTCGCAAAAAGAATTTATCTGCTTGAAAATCTCTCCCAGAATTCGGCTTAGGAATTCAATATAAAGAAACTTTATATATATGTATAGATTAATTGGTTTATTTCTCCCAACGACTTAGGAGGCATATTTTCAGTGGTGAATAAGCTGATAATAATAAGCTGATTGGTACTTGGCTGGTCACTATCTACAGCCAACGATTCTACATCTTATCTCTGTTTAGCCATATCATTGATAACCCACCTATAAAACTTGTTCTTATCTAAATAAGGGAGTATAACAACAATAATTATAATTATACTGTATCATAATACAAAACCTACAAAAGTATTACACTCATGGTATCTCTTGTCGACACCTTGGCATTCTTCATTAGGCTTCACTTTGGTCACCCGCAAAGGTTCTTTCAATACCGGTGACGCAATACTGCTGTTGTCAACTACTATTCTTAATCTGGAACAATACAATATTATTAATATTAAGTCAACATCACAAACACCTTTAACCTGCAGCCTATCATCGTCCTTTGTTCAACATGGTCTCACCGTTGGAGATATAATTATCACGAGGATATACTCATAATGGCCACTTAATGTTTTATGTCTCTCAGTAGAATATCTTCATGGTAATACCTCAGTCAGTTTTTACGACTTCTACTCAAAAATAAGGGGTCGTGATACATTGCATTCTTATTTTGTTACCATATCATGGGTATTATTTTAAATAATTAAATATGAATATCTTTTTCTGTGTGGAAACGCAGTAAGAATATAATTCACCACTACCTTTCTTGCCCGTGGCTGGCGTAAAAAACGATTAAGGGATTATTGCAGATAACATCTATGCAAGAAAAGGAATACTTGAAAAAATACTCTAAACCTACTAATTACACATACGCGATTAGTTCAACACACAACAGCGGGCTTAGCCTTGAAATAAATTCTAATTTCCAATCCGATTCAATTCTAATCTCACCAAACTTATATTTGGTACTCTTAAACAAAATTGAGAATGAATTCTTCGACATTTGCCCATGTTATTTTCACCAAATGTGCCGTATTTAATTACTTTAAATTAATAACGTTACCTAACTATACGTTATAAAACTCGATCACTACAAAGACGCCTTCTTGAAATTGTGCAACATTAACGATTTTAAACTACGTCAAAATCACGTCGGGAGTAGCAAATATTTGACTTAATCGACGAGAGTCGAATTCATTTAGATTAAAAAAATTCCACCGAATTTGATTCCAATCTTGCGCTAGTGTCGCTTTCAACAGTGCTAAATTGCTCAAATACAAGCTGCGATTGGATTTAGGATTGGTATCGAGACTCAAGAGTAAGCACATAGACTATACCAATTTCACTCTCTCGTGCATTCAAAGATTTTTAGATAAATAATATTCAGTCAATTGTCCACATACTGATAAAAATCTAATAAACTCGACTGCAATTGCTAACCTGTGCTTCTAGCAGATTACGCCAAATTCAAATCATTTATTATGCATAAACTCCAAGAGGGCAGTTACATATTGTCAAAATAAAATTAAATAAAATTATCCAAAAAATTAAACTATCACCTCATCGGAACGCGACTGCTACTGAGAAAATCCGACAAGAAACTCTGCGGGCTTGTCTATTATTATTTTTATTTCTTACTAGGTATAAAATTATGTACAACAGGTCTTGTAACTACTAGCTCCAGTGTGATGCCCTTCGAACTATTGGCATTATGGAAACGCCTATGTCCAATGGCGAACAACTTGATCTGATGTATGTATTGTTGTGGATTTTAGAAACTTCACCGAGTTATAGAATTTTTAAAGGTAATATTAGGCCTCGTCTAAAGGTGGACCTAAAAATGAAGTGTTTAATTACTCTACCCGCTGCAGAAAAACATTGTTTCCCCTTTATTAAAAAAAAACTGATCTCCCTCACTTGAAGATAACATTTAATGGTTAATCGCCACACAGAATTGATATAGATATATCTATTAAAAGTTAATAGAAACATATTCTACAGCTATCATTTTCAAATCGAATGCCATCAATAAAACTTCATATTAATACAATGAATTGACAAATATGTACATAACATTAAATACAAGCTGGAGCCGTAAGGATATATTTTATAAATGTCATTATAAGGATTTATGTCTCGATTTAGTTATCCGCAGTCTAAACATAAATAAAACTAAATACGTCAATATTAATTAAAAGTGATAAATCGTTCGTTATAATTGCTTTAATATGTTATAAGACTAATAAAACAAATTGTAAGCCGCTGTAACAAAAACTTCTTTAATGAAATCAAGCAAAGCCGCTAACATATAACTCGAAACACTTTAATCTAATTTTGTTGTATTAAAAAAAATGTAATATATTAACCTACGATCGTCCTATGTATTACAAGCATACCATACAAATGCCCTGTAACAGGACTCGAACATTAATTTAATGTAAATTCAACAACCAATTTGAATATTCATGTTCACGAAGTAAAAGATTAGTTCCGCTGGGTACTTACATTTATCTAAAGGTATTTAAAAAGATAAGTTTGACGTCACAGGTTACTTGGCGCCGTTAGAAAGATGACACCTTAAGATTACTTTATGGAAGGTATAATTGAGATGAGTATAGTTAAAATATATTTTACGCTAAACTTTAATAATGTATCAAGAGATAAATTTTAATTCCTAGTATTTATATTGATATCATAATGAAGGTGTTCATTTCAGCCCATACTCGTCCCGCCTTTGGGCTCGGGCCTTCTCCACAATGGGATACAAATTGATTTACTATATATAACACGCTGATCAAACTTTTTTATATCGCATCTAATCACTTATTCTGCATAAGTTCCTTAAGGGCACTTACATGTTGTAGAATTTACATAACTTTGGCAATAATCCAATAATCTACCATCAGATCGAAACGCGGCACACACTACAAGCTGAAAAGATACGTCAAGAAACTAAGCAAGCTGTAATTTTTTTACTAAGCTCTTGTAAATAAGATTACATGTAGATAGTATATAGTATTCGAAATAGGTTCTTTTAAATTCAAGATCTTATAAACATAAAATAAAGAAATATGGCTGAACTAGAGCCCACAAGCAGCACCCGATCATGACTTAATTATTAGAAGAGACATCACTACCCTCAACCATATTGAAAGGAAAGAAGAGATCCACTCCACGGTATAGGGTTTAAATGGATTTTTCTTTACTTTACAGTGATGTTATCTGCACATTATATCCCTTAGTCATTTTTTACGGTATCCACGAGTCACCACACGGATTTATTTTATTTATTTAAGGTTGGGTTAATTATTAAGTAAAATGTTTAATGTTTGTTCATTAATTTAGAAGTAAATCAAGTAGAGATGTCAACACTGAATTTGATAATTATTGATTATCATCACATTAACAGGTGCAAAATTTTGACTTTAGGTTTGATAAGAATTGATTTTAAGTGAGGAATTTTAAGTCTCATTTCCATTATTGCATAGAAATATTTAACGGGAGAAGCTATTACCGTTTACGGATTGTAGACATAGGTATCTTGATAACTATTAATAATATCTTGACAGTAAAACCAAAATTATGTTATAATCTTTTATTCGAAAGAGCATTCCAACTCGCGACTTCACGATCGCCTCTGAACTAATTAAGTACTAGAAGTATAATTTTTAAATAGTTATCAACATAGTAAAACAAACTTTTTTTGTAACATTCATTCAAGCTTATATAAACGATGAAAATTCGATAACACTTAAAATAACTCCCTATCTAATATAGAAAATATGTATTTAACCATAAACGAAACATGAACACTACCAACCTTAGCGGCCATCAATACAAAGAAGATAACAAACTTAAACTATCCTATAAAGATATAGACCGGGCCGAGTTGATGACCAGCGTAATACAGGTGGTCAATTTTATTGCCATCGTTGACATGGATTATAAAATCTTTACAGGGTCCCAAATCGAGCAAATATAACTACATTATTAGTGCATCAATTATAATTTCATCGTCATCATATCAATCCATAAACGTCCCACTGCTGGTCTCGGGCCTCCCTCCTCCATTTTTTGAGAGAATTTGACCTGCTATATCACACTAGTCAGACGTATTGGCATAGGGTGTTATGTTAAGTTTTCGTTCTTGTATAGATGTTATATGCATATTATATCCCTTAGTCGTATTTTACGATACCTATGGGCAAGAAAGGGGGTGTTGAATTGTATTCTTATTCCGTCACCATACGGAAGCAATTATAATTTAAAAATTAGACAAAAAAGGTACCAATCTTAAAAATAATAGATGATGCCAGTACTATTTGTGTCAACATTTTTTACCATTTATTTTAAATAAAAAATTTCGAAACACTGTCGACGAAAATCAAATTATTTATTAAAAAAAGATTTAATGTATCATTTGATTGAAGCGTATATATTTTCAAACTAAAATTTTTACTTCTAACATTATATAGAGAGCAATATTTCACGTGAACTTTATAGCCGTCCTAATGAAACTTGTACGCGGTGCGAGCTACATGACAAATGACGTCCATCCTAATTTGTCGAGCGTGTTATTCGAGACGCTATCAGCAGGATACTTTCCACCATCTCTATAACGATGGAATTTATAACTTATTCGAAGTGTATTCTCTTTAAGAAATATTCCCGTATTTGTTATTATGTTGTATACGAGTATAATTGGATTATTGTGTGCTGGATTACGTTTAACTTACATTTTTATAAATTGACGCGTATAACTGTGACAGATTGAAAAAATGTGTTACATAGCATACGTAAATCTTGAGCTTCATGCATTATGAGGTAAAGTCCTATTACAGTTACAAGCCATTCAGGTGATCATACCAGTAAAAAAATAAAAAAATATAGTTTAAAAAACTAAAAAACACAAACTGACAGACCGAATCATAGAAGTTTCGAATTTCGCGCATGCGTAGTTCGCACTTTAACTCTATCTCCCTTGCTCTTATACAAAGGATACGATTAGAAATTTATAAATCCTGGCGAATCTAATCAGGATTATCAGTTATTTTGATCGAATTATTGTATTGTCATAAGCCTTTGACGAGTATACAGAATTTAAATAAAATCTGTTCCTTAAAAGTGGGACAAGATTCCGTTGCATACATACATACAGGTGAAACTAATAAAAGCGTGTTAAAACATAAAATTATATATAAATAGTAAAGACGAGGAGAAATATGGAAATACGCTTACCTAAATTTATATACTTCTTAAGATATTCACAATTTTTTTTTTTTGTGTAAACGAGTTCAATATTTTTGATCAAATTTATGTAGTGTTGATCTATTTATATTTTTATCGACTGTAATTGATATTTATGGTACTAGAGCCTCAAATCTCGCTACGTTTCCCTTCTCCACTTATTCATCGGGTCATCACCACTGATTATTTGATTTCAAGGACCCGCCGAAAGGATTTTAGCCTATTGGATACCTTCCTTTGCTCGGGCAAAAAAATGTCGATATACGTCCACATAGTTCAGCAGTCTTACCTGTTTACTTTCCGTATTAGTAAAGTATACTAATTACATAAAATTTTATTTGTATACTTATTTTATTGCACTCTATGCCAATATTAATCCGTGTGGTTTATGTAAGTCACGGCACTAACAGGGATGAAAAGTGGCCAGCAACAAATTAACTTTAACCGGAGACTTATTAATAGTGTTTGCGTTGAAATAAGCCTTCTGCATTCTTTAACCCCATCTAAATAGCTAGAGACAAGATCAGACATGGATCAGATGCAGGAGCGACATATTTAAACACCAGATGCAGTAATGTTAGTCAAATCACTATCTTACATTTACCAGGCCTTTACCGCAGAAGCAAATGGACGTTTGAATAATCTATCAATGTACTGTAAAATTAATTTGTCAAATGATTCTATTAATTAAATGAATATCTGTATAATATACATGCATTTATATATTATTTACCCCTGGGTGTCGTAAAAGATGACTAAGGGATATAATATTCTATGACATCTATGCAAAAGAACAAAAACTCTAAACACAAGAATTTTTTGCGTGGGTAAGTGCAATCTCTACGTATGTTCACCTCTGTCAGTGGAGATGGGCTATACCGGGTTCATTGTCGATCAAATATCAGCGTTATTACCAACTAAAAACCACACGCTGTTCCTGTGTCGCGGTTACGGCAAAGTCACGGGACCGTTTCACCTGCATCACAAGTCCGCCAGGTCCAAAAAAAGCCCTAGGTCAACACGTCTGACCTGCGTCGTATGATAAGTCCTCTCTCTTATTACGGCTTAATCTTAGCTTTCAACAGTAAAACGTAGAGTTGAGATGTCTATATTTCTCCTATTCTCGAGCCACCTTCACTATAGGACGAAAACGGAGCTACTAACTATACTTACTTCACCACGTTGGTCAAATGGTTTGCTAAGGTTTCATGTCAAGTTTTTCTTCCTTTGCATAGATATATGCACATTTAATCTCTTAATCGTCTTTTACAACACATAAAGGTTGATGAATTGTATTCTTACTCCGTCACCACACGGAAAATTAATTTATTAGACAAAGAAAATTTCTTCCGTTTTCTTTTTACTTTTACCCATTTTCTGTGGCTTAATTTGTACTAGCGTATTCGTACCTGCGACATAGTGTGTATATTTAATGTAGTCTCAAGACCGTTAAAGCTCGGCGCCACCGGCGGCACCCACTCTAATTAAGAGTGACGGTATTTTGATTACCTACTTATCTAACTAACAGGACTCCGTATCTGGTCGTATTAATCCTGAATCCTCGACTCGTTATAATTATCTGGGGTCGCGCGCATTCATTAATGTTTAAATATTCTGACCTATTCTGGAACGGTTATGATCATTACTACGGTCGGGTTTTTAATTATTAGGTGATCACCGTTATGTTGTATGTACTCGTCCTCTTATATATAATATAAAACTTGGGATTATAGGTTGGATGTTAAAGCAACGGTCAGCTATTTTCAACAATGAATTCTTAATTAAAAATGTTTTTCGCTTTGTCAAATTTTTATAATCAATTTTACTATACATCGGGAACAACACTTTTGTCGTAAATTTGATCATCGGGAGGAATAGTTCATTGTGCAATACAAAAAAAAATTCTGAATATCAATATTATATCCGTTAGTATTTTTGCAGTCCCTCGCAATAAGTATAAGACATATGCTTCGTTAGCACAAAAGTTTAAAAAAGATAACTCAAAAATACTTTATCTAGCATTGACATGAAAAACGTGGTATAGTAAATGGAATCATATTTTGCAAAAAGATAATTTATTTTGGTTTTATTAATAATGATCTATTTAGCTCGTCTACGCATGATTGCTTTAATCCATTCGTCAGCCTATTGAAGTCTATTGTTGGACATAGGTCTTCCAAATGGATGCAATATCATAAATGCCACGTTCTGCAAACAAGTTGGCAATTGTATCGACAGTTGGCATTGTTTTGACTTGGTACCACCGTCACCATTCTACCAACGTACCACTCGACATTGGAGCAGGGTTCATCCATTTCACCTGGAAACGTTATGGTCTTCAACTGTATGTTTCCAGCAATCATTTCTCCCACGTACGTGCAAGCTCTGGAATGAACTACCTGCCGCTGTGTTTTCCGAGCGCTGTGACATGTCCTTCTTTAAACGAGGTTTAAGAAGAGTATTTTCTTCATGGTAGGTAACGGCCTGGCTGTGTCCCTGGTATTGCAAAGGTCCATGTGCGGCAGTCTCGCTTACCATCAGGTGTGCTGCTTGCTCGTTTGCTACCGTTGGCAATAAAAAAAAATTGTACTATAATTTTATTAGTTTTTTTTTTACACTTCCACGGCAATATAATGATTGTATTCTAAACCTGCCAAAATATAAATATTGATGTAATATAAAACTATTAAGAGCGTTTGGGTTCAACACTATACTAACTCTCAATGTAGAATCCGATATGTTCATATTTACAAATTAAAATCAGTTACATCATATATTACCATAATCGAACATCGCGAAACATAATTTTATATATAAAATGATGATGATTTATAACTAATGTTAAGTAAAATTAACATATAACACACGATTACAATAATTTATTTAAGCAATGTACAATTATTTAAATATTCATTAATCACACTACTAAGCAGTATGTATGTCAATGTTAATAACTCAATTTATAGGTGAACGACTCGAAATATACATACAACATTCATGCATTTCACCTGATTAGAAATATCCATACCTACTGAACCGGTTTAATATGAATTTAATTAATACATTAAATTCCTGTATTGGTGAAAGATTGGTTACTGTCCTGGGAAACTTAAAATTAAATACAATCTTCAACCGTCTACTAAGTGTACCGATTATGGAACTATCATCAATAAATATCTCTCGATATGTACTCTATATATAACTTGGCAAATTGTAAATTTAAGATATTGAAAACAGCTTGAATATAGCTAAAACGGTGGTTTGGTCGCAAGCTTGCCGTTTTTTTTAAGTAATTATAAATATTTTTTATACTAGTAGAAGTTTCATTGAGGTAAATGCTGTTTGAATAGAATCTCTAAGTTATAAGCTTAGATATTTTTTCTTTGCAAAATACATTAAATAACTTTACACATTTTAGTACAGAAGGTAAGATTTTTTTTTTGCAAAATACATATATAATTGACTTCAAAATTTAAAACTTTTCCAGCTACCGGGTTTGATTTAATTGGGTTAAAATTTTCAGGAATAATATCTCCTTTTCTTGTTTACTGTCGAAAAATCAACATCTACATCGATGATCCAAGGGCGCACACTTTTGTCGCAATATATAAATATGTCTATATCCGTGTGGTAATACAGTAAGAATACAAACATATATATAGGGTAGTATTCCTTATACTAGACATAAAACCTTACGCCAACATGTCTGACCAGCGCGGTATAGTAGGTCAATTTCCCTCCCATTGTGGACAAACTGCCTAACAATGGCACTTATACAAGCTGAGATGAGATGAGGTGTGCTTTTCTATTAACGACAGTTTATCGGATAACATTTTCTTTCTTTCTTTTTTTTTCAAAAGAAACACTCTGCACTAAGGAAATAATCCTTGTGTTGCGGGGGACTTTACAAACATATAATTAACGGACAGAAATTACATCCAGACTCAGAACAAAAATTTGTGGATCGCACAGTGTTGTCCTGCACGGGATTCGAACCCACAAGACGAGCACTCTAGGTCGGTATCTTAACCATTACGCCATCTGTGCAGTCAACCTCACAAAGACAAATCTTTGTAAAGACAACATCCTACATACATATATACATATAATCACGCCTCTTTCCCATAGGGGTAGGCAGAGACCACTTCCTTCCACTTAATACGATCTTGACATACCACTTTCGCCTCCTCCACATTCATTAATCTCTTCATACATGTTCTTCGGTTCAGAGTACTCCTAACCTGGCCTTTCTTAAGAACGTCCCCGATTTGATTGTGGAACATCCGCCTCGGTCTTCCCCTTCCAACACTTCCGTTCACATTCGCCTTATAAATTCTCCTTGTTAGTCTCCTTTCATTCATTTTCTCTACATACAAATCACCATTCACCATATTTCCCTTACACACTCTTCTTTCAATATCACTTTCACATTCATCATCTCTCGCAAATGTAGATCCCAGATATACTAACTCTTGCACTTGTTCTAATATTTCCTCTTCTATACGTGTCTTGCATTCCGTCATAACTTCTTCCCTTTCAAATACCATAACTTTCGTCATCTTTACATAAATTTTCATTCCTTTTCTTTCAAAAGCATCATGTACTGCTGTTACCATCTTTTACAACTTATTCACCGACAAAGCAAGTAGAACTTGATCGTCAGCGTAGAGAAGACATTTGATAGGTAACCCATTCATTCTCAATCCATATTCCCTGTCTTTTAAATCAGTCAAGCAGTTGTCCATGAATAGAATAGATTGAACAGCCATGGTGACGCTACACATTCTTGGCTAACACCCTTTTGGATGCTAAACCATTCAGTGTATGCTCCCTCGATTCTGACATAGGCACTGGAGTTCTCATAGAGAGACTGCAATGCCCGTATCAGGTTGCCGTTCACCCCATGCAAAGATAATGCTGACCACAATTCATTCCTAACCACTCTATCGTAGGCCTTTTCCAAATCCACGAAAGCGCAATAGATCTTCTGGTTCTTAGCCAGACAACATCTTTAACTAAGAAATAGGTGAGTTCGAGTATTTTAAGGCACTAAATATATAAATTATTTGTGGAAATGGAGCTTTAATTTAATATGCGAAGTTTTACCGATTAATATTATCTTAATAGTAATTCTAACTAATCATTAACATTCTTGTGTCTGTTGTGACGGAGTAAGAATAAAATCCCCTCACGTGGATATTATAACAGATAAATAAGGGATATAACATGTTTATAACAGCTATGCAAGAGAAGGAAAACTCGAAAAAAAAACCTATACCAACCTATTTGACCAGCATGGTAAGGTCAATTTCTCTTCTATTATGGAGGAAGCTCGAGCTCAACAGTGGGGTGTATATGAGCTGAAATGATGATGAAAAAATGATGATATACATTTTCCGTGTTGTTACGGAGTGAGAATACAATTCACCACCCTATCTTGCCCGTTGGTGTCGTAAAAGACGACTAAGGGATTATAATATACATAAAACATCTACTAGGAGAAGTAACCTTGAAATAAAAGCCTATACCAGATACGTCTGACCAGAATAGTATGGTAGGTCAATGTCCCTTCTATTGTGGAGGAGGCTCGAGCCCAGCAGTGAGACATATGCGAACTGTGATGATGATGATAACATACATGTAAAAATTTAAAATAAAAACCCGTTGCCAACCCATTTGAGCAATGTGGAAGATATCAGGTGAAGTTTCCTCCTATAAAGAAGGAGACCCAAGCCCAAAAGTGGAACGTGCATATACAGACTGAGATAATGATAATTATACATTTTAGACTAATATATTTAGGCATTATTAGGCATATTCCGTGTGGTTACGGAATAAGAATTCAATTCACCACTCCCTATCTTGCCCGTGGATGTCGTATAAGACGACTATGGGATATAATATGCACATAACATCTGTGTAAGAGAAGGAAAACTCGAAATGTAATCCTATAGCAACATGTCTGACCAGGATGGTATAGTAGGTCAAATTCCCTCCCATTGTGGAAGAGGCCCGAGCCCAACAGTGGGACGCATGTAGGCTGCGATGATCATCATCCACGATGAAAATTTTCTCGATCAAAACCTCATCTAACGGTAAACCCACATCAAATTCTATAGTACCTACTTTTCGTCACAGTGACCTATGACCACTACATAAATACCACAGTATTCACGCTTTTCCCATCTGCAGCTCACGTGAATCAATTTTACTAAATACTACTTAAACATTCAAGTACCGTGACGTCAATTACCATCATGTTAAAAAAGTAATCGCTCATTAGCGCATGTAACTACAAATATGTAGACAAAAATGAAGTTTGTCTTCTCTATGAAATGGACGGTAATCGCGAGCTCATTACCGGCTGTATCGAAGCTGATGCGTGTCAATCAAGACGCGTGAGTGCAAGCAATCAATGCTCCCACTACAATAACAGCTTGTTACAAGCGACGCTACGGGGTTTCCATTACCTTAATTTAGTCGATAAAAACCGTACGAGCCGGGTCGCAAGGGCATGTTTAGCCTTTGACCCGAACGCACGTTAGAACCTTTTACACATGGCGAATATTTAAAATTATCTTAAATATGTATTATCTAAACCATCCAAATTATTATACATCTAACGGCAATTGCTAAATAGTTTGCATTATTAAAAAATCGAAGATGATAAAACCACTTAAATTTATATTAAGAGATAGGTGTTCTCATAAAAAAGAGGCGATATCTAAATTTTAATTTTGGCCAATACTTTTTTCACTTATGCAATTTCTAACTGTAAACCATTTCCATTTCACAGAAGTTACTTAGGTATATTCTAGAAAATATACACTCATTTGCAAAAAAAACGGGCACCTAAGCAATGAACCATTTCAAATGTTAATATTTCTTTGTTTGATAATTATAGGTAGTTTTATCCACACAATTTGCTAAATTAATAAGAAAATAATCGTTTTCATCAGTATTTCATAAAATTTAGATACAATTTATGGGAAATAATGCTAAACCTCGCTAGTAGTGTATATTCGCTAGTAGTGCATATGCTCATGAAGTAAAAATAAAAAAGTTTTTTTGTTTGTTTTTCTTTAATAAAGTAAAAGCAGATAAATGTTTAGTATCGAGTGTGACCCCCTCTAGCTAAAATCACAGCTTGAATTCGTCTGGGCATGCTAGCGAGTATATCCCGGATACTTGCTTGCGGAATACGTTCCCACTCCGCAGTAATCACATTCTTCAGCTCTCTGATGGTCTGCGGAGCCGGGTGTACTGATCTCACACGCCGTTTCAGAACGTCCCAGACATGCTCTATGGGATTGAGGTCGGGACTTCGAGCTGGCCAATCCAAACGACGAATGCCGACCTCTTGCACATACGCATTAACATCGCGGGATCGGTGGGCGCGAGCATTGTCGTCCATAAAAATCGAGTCTTCACCTAGAGCGGCCAATGCGGGTTGTGCATGAGAAATTAGAACTTCCGTTATGTATCGATGCCCAGTCAGTGAGCCGTTTTCAATGAAGACTAACTCTGTACGATCCATTGAATTTATTCCTGCCCAAAACATAACAGAGCCCCCACCATAAGGTGTGATTTCTTCGAAACATGCCTCTGCAAAGCGTTCTCCTTGTCTTCTTAGCACTCGCCGACGTCGATCTTCACCGAACAGAGATATCCTGGCTTCATCAGAGAACAAAACCCTATTCCAATCGTCTTGAGTCCATGATTCACAATTTCTAGCGAACCTAAGCCTGTGAACTCTGTGCTCACGGAGTAATTTGGGGCCGCGGGCCGGGCGGTGACTGCGTATATTGGCAGCGAGAAGCCTCCTCCTGACCGTCCATAGACTAATATGCACATTTCTTACTTCTTGGAGGTTGTTCTTAAGATCCACATACGAAGATTTGCGATTTCTCAATGCGCGACTCACAAGAAAACGATCATCCCGTGGTTGGGTACATGGTTTTCTTCCAGAACCAGGCCTTCTCTCGACGGAACCAGTCTCCTGATATCGCTGCCAGGTCCTTTGGACTGTCGAGCGACTAACATTTAGCCTCCTAGCCACGAAACATTGGCTGCAACCCTCTTCAAGCAGCGCGATAATTTTGGTAGCTTTTACCACTTTATCTACCATTTTTGATACAGCCAAACAGCATTAAATAAAGCTTTGACAGTCAAGGATATGAAATTAATCGATAAAAATTGAATAAAAGTTATGAAAGTCGATGTTAACTTCTGGAACTTCGCGCCAAAAATGTAGGATAAAAAGGGGTTTTCTGTAAAAATGAACATCAAATGAAAAATTGAATTTAGAACGTACTTTTTTAAATACCACAGCATTTTTAAAACCGGCCAGTAACGTGTACAAACGATTGAAACCTTTTTGGTATTGTATCTTTTTAAATATGAATGAAAATCAAAACCGCCCGTTTTTTTTGCAAATGAGTTTATTTTGACTAAATGAACAATACAAGGTAATGGATGAAAAGTAACACAAAGGAGTCATGAGGACTGCCGACAGAAGAGAAAACTTAAAACAGTTGTTATTTTTCGATATTGAAATTAAAATTTGTAATATAAATTTACAGCTTTAAATATTTATGTCGCATAAAAAATAGAAGGTATTAATAAAAGCTATATTAATTGCAAAGCATGTTTTTAAAATAACTTATAAAAAACAACAGTCGATAATTATAAACAAATAATGTACAAATTGGTAACCTTATCTGCTTATTTAGACACTTGACTTCCTTGGGTATAAGACCACCAACATCCTAAAGCTAATGAAATCATTGCGACCAGTGAACTGGCAGGATCAAACGCCGTCAGATTAGTAAATTGCATATGTCAACAGTATGATAAACGCAAATGAACAAGATCTAATCAACGTTGACAGCCAAAATGCCACCGAACTCGTGGACGCAGACATTTTACTGATTGATTATGTAATTTGATATTTGTGCAAATAAAAATGTAATTTAACTGGCGACAGTTATATTACATTTTTCTTTGCATAACGACGCAAGCTTATAAATTAACTTAGATATATTTAGAAGATTATTGATGATGATCGTCATCATCATCATCGGCCTATCGCCGGCTACTGCTTTTTTTTATGGGTCGGCTTTATGGGCGCGCACGCGGTCCATTCCGTCCGGGGCGACGAAAGGATGGCGCGCGGACCCATAACCCACCCGTACCCATGTCACCTTCGTCGTTGCGCCGACCACCGGAGCAGGGTGACTTGTCGTCAGTGGTGTCGCCGTCTACTGCTGGACTTAGGCCTCCCTCATGTTTCGTCCTGTGTCGCCTGCATGCAACGACACCCAGCTACTTTCACCAGGTATTCGTGCCACCCAGCTCGTCCTACACTGTGTCGTCCGATATGTGGTCGCTACTCGAGAACCTTTCTTCCCTAGCGGTTATCGCAGCACACTTAAGCGTGCTAATGCTTCGTGCTATGTCGGTTACATCCATTCGTCCGTTTTACTACGAATTTCTATTTGCCGGGTTCTATCTCGTAGAAAAAGCCCGAGCGTAACCCGCTCCATAGCACGCTAGGCTACTTTAAACTTGTTTATGAAGGCTTAATTGAGGAACCATATTTCCATTCCATAAATCATGATGTTGATAATGATAAACTGAGCTTAGTTCCCTAAACAGAGACATAATAATTGGCTTAATTCACTAACAAAATCGTAACCTTTTTAGCTAACATCCATCTAACCGTGACAACAACATAATTAAAAAAATAATATACTTTATAAAACAAAACTTCAATATTAACATCGATACAAACAAATTAGTCAATAAACCAAAACTTATTGGTATTTGAACTCTAAAATATTTCATCTATTATGTATAAGGTTCTTAAACGAATTACTTTATAAGTTATAAAGGTAAGTGTTTACAATTTTTGATTTTATACGCAGCACATTATAAGATATTAAGTACGGCCTCAAGCACACTGGCGGCACCGCCTTGTTCATCAATTTGTAATCCACTCATCGCACAATTCTATAAGAGAAATTATGTGCACACATTAAAGAAATTGTTTACAAATAATAAACGTCTGTCTATAAGTATTCGGTAACAGCTATTTGATTATTTGTGTATATAATTAATGTAGGCGTAAGTGTGTTGGTACTTTTAAATTAAGTATCATAAAAACATGATGTTTAGATGCTTGACGAGGAATATATATACGTACTAGCAACCCGACCTCGCTTCGCTTCGGTTTCAGTCGCTTTACCCGCGGCGTAGTGCCCGTTCCTGTGGGAATACCGGGATAAAATATAGCCTATGTTACTCCCTGATATTATAGCTTTCCATTGGTGAAAGAATTTTTGAAATCGGTTCGGTGGTTTAAGCGTGAAAGCGTTACAAACAAACATCCATACTTTCGCATTTATAATATTATTATGGATGTAGATTTTAATATAATATAAATCTTCAACGTCTCATCGCCTCAGCTTATATATGACCCACTGCTGGGCTCGAGCCTCTTCTCCAATAGAAGGGAAATCGACCTACTATACCATGCTGGTCAGATATGTTTTTTATTTCGAGTTTTCGTTCTCTGGTATAAAAATTATATGCATATTATATCCCTTAGTCGTCTTTTACGACATCCACGGGTAGGTAGTGGTGAATTGTATTCTTACTCCGTCACCACATGGATAGATACAAAATAAATACATTGAATATTTTTATTATTTTTTCCTTATAGTGATGAAATAGAATACAATTTATCTCCCTTAAGTGACATAAAAATATGTTTTAAGGATGTAAGCTGATATCATCACTGTAAACGAAGGATAATCGCACTATATAACCTATAATACTTTGTCTAGTGTTAGATAATAGAACAATGTTTCACCTATCATCATCATCATCGCAGCCCATATACGTCCCACTGTTGAACTCGGGCCTCTTTCATTATAGGAGGGAATTTGACCTACTATATCATTCTGGTCAGAGGTGTTGGCATTTTTTCTTACGGTTGGGCTATGGTAAGCACGCACGCGGTCCATTCCGTCCGCGTCGACGAAAGGACGGCGCGCGGGCCCATAACACGTCACCTTCGTCGTTGGGCCGACCGCCGGAGCAAGGTAACTTGTTGTCAGTAGTCGGCTCGATGGAATACCCTTTCGAGTACCTTCACCTCTCGACGTCCCTGTCCCGGGACATCGGTCGCCGTCGCGCAGTCAGTCTCTCTGCGGGTGACGGACTAAATTCCCCGGTCCGATCACCCGCGGCCTCGGCTAGGGCGGCATCAGGCGCAAGTACTCGCGCCTATGTAGCCTGAGTCGCCGGCGGCGGAACGTGTAGTCGAAGAGGAGCTCCTCTTGCGCACAATCCGCCACCTCCTTCCGTGAGATACGGCCTCACAGAAGGCGACGACCACGTCCCAGTTCCTGACGCTGTCAAGCATCTCCCTGGTGATGGTTGGCAGCGTCAGGTCGGCACCGATAATCGCGACGAGTTCACGGCGCTCCCCCACTCACGCGGCACACATCTCCAGCGTGTGCTGCGCCGTGTCCTCGTCGCAATTGCAGTGGTGGCAGGACGGTGTGCTCTCCCTCCTGACAATCTTGTGCAGGTACTTGGCGAAGCAACCTTGCCCCATCAGCACTTGCACCAGTCGGAAGGAAAGCACCCCGTGCGTCCGCTCCAACCACTCCGTCAGCACCGGGCGGAAGACCTCGACGGTCCTGACACCGTACCGAGGCCTCTTCAGCAGGACTGCCCAACGGGCAATGACTTCTCGGTGGGCGTCGACCCACCAGGAGGCAATCTCCTTGATTGAGACCATGCCGCCGCGGGCGCTCGTCTCCTACACCCGCCGGTAAATTCCGGTGACCATCCCATGTCCAGGTCCCACGGCAGAGTTCCGTCCAGGAGGCACGCTGCCTCCGTCGCCACCGTGCGATAACCGCGTATGGCCCTGATCGCCATAACCTTCTGTGGTCGCCACAGGAGGGCCCTTAGATGGACGGTTAGGGACCCCGCCCACACCAGTACGCCGTACAGGGCCATCGACCGGATCACCCCCGCGTACAGCCGTCGGCACGTAGCGCTGGGTCCGCCCACATTCGGCATCAGCCACGAAGAGGTGTTGGAAATGAAAATCTCCTCCGATCATATCCACGCCGAATAGGTGGATTAATAGGTATAGGCTTAAGAAATCTATTATAAATAACAAGAACACTCGCAGCTAGAGTTTTATTATAATAATGCATTTTATTTTCCTTTTAATTTTATGTAAAATAATAAGCTTAATTGAAAAATTTTTCGCGTCCGTGGCGCGCTATGTAGGTAGTGAAGCCTATATAAGCGAGACTTAGATAAGAATTTAATAGCAAGCTACATCCAAATAAAGTTTATGAATTATATATAATTTAAATACCTCACAACACCAATAGTGAACTCACTTGCCGAGCGGGACTTACTGACATTATTCCCCTTTCGTGAGGAGGCTTATATCCAACAGCAAACTTGAATAATAAGTTGATTGATGAATGGATGATAAATATGGTTTTGAATACCTTGGTAAGCACTTTCGCTCTTGCATCGATACTCCTCCTCCACAAGTACTGGAGCAAGGACCCCAGCTACTCCATGCACTCCACGCATAACCGTCAACTTCTTGCTCCTCTGTTTCTAGACTCTGTAAACATTAATAAATATTTTGTTGGATAATAATTATGTAGATAGTAGGTACAAGCAATAAATTATTAAAATGGTAGAATCCACTGATGCCATAAAAGCAAAATATTTGATATTACCTACTCCCCAGGAAAGTTAGGAAGTTAGAATAACACTCTCAGAATTTCTAGCCTAATCCTAAAATTTCGTTATCTATTATCTGAGGGCCAAGGCTCTTTATAAAAGAAAAATATTGAGCCTAAAATGATTAAGAAGGCTAGGTAGCGAACCATAATATAAAAGAGTCTAAAATAAGGTAAATTAATGCTTTTAAAATAATGATTACCTAATCGTTACAATATGTAACGCTACCTTGTCGGTACCTAATATAAGTTAACAAATAACCGCTTGACTTATCTTAGGTGCCATCTGGGTTTAATTTCAGCCTATATAAGTTCCACTGTTGGGCTTAGGCCTCCTCCACAATAGGAGGCAAATAGATCTATTATATCGCGCTGGTCAAACGTGTTGATATAAGCTTTTATTTCGAATAACCCTTCTCTTACACATCTATGTAAGTTTTACTTTAGCTATACTTTTTTTTTGTGGGTAAACTACGGTTAGCCCACCCGTCACCCGGCTTCGTCCGGGGCGACAGAGGGGCGTAAGTACGCACACCCGTAACACATCGCCTTCATCGTTGGGCCGACTACCGGTGCAGGGTGGTTTGTCGTCAATGGTCGGCCTGACGGAATACCCCTTGAGGAGTATCCTCTCCTCGACGGACATCCCCCTCAGGGAGGACGTTGATCTTCCTCGCGAGAGCGGGCTCTCGGCGGGTGACGGACTAACTCCCCGGTCCAGTCACCCGCGGCCTCGGCTAGGGCGGCATCAGGCGCAGGTAATCGCGCCTGCATCGCCCCAGTTTCCGGCGGCGGTTCGCGTCGTCGAGGAGACATTCCTCGCGCACGCGCTCCGCCGCCTCCTTCCGCGAGACTACTACCTCGCTGAAGACTGCAACCGCGTCCCAGTTCGGCACCGATGATTTCGACGAGTTCGCGACGCTGCTCTGCCCAAGCGGCACAAACCTCAAGCGTGTGCTGCGCCATGTCCCTGTCGCAATCGCAGTGGTAGCACGACGATGTACTCTCCCTCCTATCGACCGTGTGCATGTATTTGGCGAAGCTACCATGCCCCGTCAACACCTGCACCAGTCGGAAGGAGAGCACCCCGTGCTGTCGCTCTAACCACTGCATCAGCACCGGCCAGAAGGCCTCGATGGTCCTCACACCGAACCGAGGCCTCTCCAGTCGGACTGCCCAACGGGCAATGACGTCTCGGCGGCCGTCGACGCGCCAGGCAGTAAGCTCCCTCAACGAGACCATACCGCCCTCCACTCGCACCCTCGACACCCACTTTAGCTTTACGATTGAGATACTTATAACAGCATTCCGTCTGCTGGTTCGTATTTGATTGTAAAAACCTGACCATATAAGCTCTATACATTCATGTAGAGTATATATGACGCACAACAAAAAGAATACTTTTAGTCAATAGTTAAAGTTTTGATTGAAATGATGAATGGGTGCACAAATGACGTAATGATTAAGATACCGATCTACTATAGCAAATATTGTTTGTTCAATTATCACCCAGAACAATACTTTGTGAAATCCACAAATTGTTTTTCAGAGCTTGGGTGTAATTTGTGTCCGTTAATGGTATGTTTGTGAAGTCCCCCGCAATACAACGATAATATACCTTGTACAATTGTAATATCCTTGTAAGGATAATAATCCTCGATTACATCCAACACTAAGACAGTAAGTATCCTTAGACTTTTAAAATATATCAACAATTTAGCTACGAATAAGTGAATATTAAATTTGTAGGACGCGTGTACCATATCTTGCGTCGAATACACAAGTATAGTATAATTATGATAAGTTAGTAAACTATAGATGACCAAATGTATAGGACATTTTTATTATCTATATTGAAGTGTATACGTAAAGTATGTACCTTTAACTGTGGTGATATTTCTGTAGTAGTTAAATTTGTAGCTGATGAGAACATCGTGAGTTGCACTATTAAAGATGCCCTGAAAAGAGAAAAAGTATTTTATCTATACTACAATAAGGTCTCAGTTATGAAATCAATGTGAAACGGTCAATATAAAAATATTTAATATTTTCCGTGTAGTGACAGAGTAAGAATTCATCACCCCCATCTCCTGTCCGTGTGTTTCGTAAAAGCTGACTAAGAGATTAAATATGCATACAACATCTATGCAAGAGAATTAAATACCCTTTGAATATGTAGCAAGCAATATAAATACTTGTTATATAGGTACGTATAAGAATACGTAATGTAAAACATTAATAGATATATTTTTAATTTGACTGCGTGGATGGCGTAGTGCTTAAGACACCGACTTCTCTGTGTCGTGGGTACGAACTCCACGCAGGACAAGGACTATTCCCTTAGTGCAGGAAGCTGTCTTAAAAAACGTTTTATTCATATTTAAATGATAGTTATATTTTATAACTACTAAAAACATCTAAAGAATAATTAAAGTGATTTAAAATTTTAAGCTCTTCGTCAAAACCTGTTTAGCGTTATAATAATAATAATGATAATGATAAAATAGGGATGGTGAAACCGGCGCTGCACCGCTCGACACCCCAAGCCACTTGCACCAATGTTTTCCCCCTGTTGCCGTATGGCCCACGTGTCTGTGGCGACCGTTTAGGGGGGCCCGTTCAGTGAGTTGACGAGTCACCGTCTGCCAAAGTTCAAGACGATAAAGGTATTGAAGGCAGACGACAGTTTTAAATCAATAGTTTATCATTAATTCAGTCCATCTAACCTCCAACCCCATAATCAGGTTTTAGATACCTTCATCACACAATAGTTTTACACCTACCGTTGGCATTCCACTTGTGTTATGTGCAGACGTGGAGTGTCCCATCCCATTTTTAGATTAAATTTCTCCAAAGGCCTCTGCGTGTTGGATCCATATCCCCATGTAAGCCTTTCAAAGGATCGGGCATCTTCCCTAGGAAGATCCCTTCAATCGGAGATAATGATAATAATTTTGTATGCTAGTATATAAAAAAGTAAAAGCTAATGGATGATAAATCTAAATATTCATAAAAAGTCCAGCAACACTTTTTACTCTATCCAAATACAAATACGAGACCATAAAATTAGAAGTCATATACCACTAGATAAACGATTTATTTCTGTTACAATGACATTTTCTTAAATAAATAAAGTTCTGCTATTAGGCGATAGATGGTGTTATTGCAATGATGTTATTCAGCGTTATTACTGAAATTTTGGGGTGCGAGGCCGGGGCACCTCCACGTGGTGCACCCTGGAAACGTCCATTTGGACGGCCAAGATTCCGGCGGGAGGGGGGGTCTCCGCGTGCCGACTCTGAAGGCAGAGCGCACGGCGGATTTGGCCCGGGGCCAATGGGGCGGATGTGTCTCATGGCACTCTGTCGCCAGGGACGGTTGCGTCACGGCAAAAAAAAGGAGGAAGAGGAGGAAGCTGCTATCCGAAACGACGCACTCGTTGAGGGTGCGCGCCAGGAAGGATGCAGCGAAGAAGGAGGCGGCGCGGCAGGCGCAAATATCTGTCGCCGCGGCCGTGAGCGACGAGGGCGGTGCGACTGCAGCCACCGCAGAGCCGTTGCAGGAAGAGGACGCCTGTTCTGCCAGGTCGTCCGACAATGTGGAGAGCGACGAGGGCGCATCAGGCGCAGGGCCGTCGCGGGACGAGGGCGGCGGGGCCGCAGGACCGTCCAATGGAGGGAGCGACAGCGCTAGCATAGTGCTGTCGAGCGACGAGGGCAGCACTGCCGCAGAGCCATCGCAGGAGAAGGGAGGCGGTGCTGCAGGGCCGTCGGAGGAGACCGACACGGGATCGGCGATGTCGGCGGACGAGGGTGGCAGGGCCACAGAGCCGTCCTGTGAGGAGGGACCGAAAACTGGCGAAGGAGTCGGCAAATTCTGGGCGTCGGGGATGAGGGTGGAGGTGTCGTCTTCGTCGTCCGGAAGCGATAGGGAGCTAGGAGGTAGGGGGGCTGCTGAGGAGTCCAAGCTGCGTTCTGCGGCGAAGACTCTGACGGCGGCCCTAAACGTTAGGGAGAGGGAGGGGGCCCGCTCCCCCCCGAGGGCTAGGAAGTGCCCCCTGGAAAGGGAAGGCAGCTCCGCGTCCGACTCGGAGGAGACCGATTCCATCGGGCCTCCCCCCAAGATTGCGACCGCGCGCAGGGGGCGCAGGGGTCGGGGCGGTACGGTGGCGGCGAGGCCGGCGACGCCGGGTTCAGCCGACCGGGGTGGCGGCCCTTCAGGCCGCGAACGCCCGCCTCAGCAAGGAGGTCTCCGGCTTGCGAGAACGCAACCGCAAGCTGGAGACGGAGTTGGAGGCGGTGCGGAGGGAGAACCGCGGGTTGGCCAAAGACATGGCTGACCTGCGGTCCCAATTTGAGCGCCTGGTGCCGGCTGCGCTGCCGGCGCCGGTCCCGCCGCCGAAACGGGCCGCGCCAGTGAGGGCGGGCCCATCGTCGTCTGCGCCCGTGGCGCCGGCTTCGCCCGTCGCGGCCGCTGCGCCGGCTGCACCCGTCGTGGCTTCTCCGCTGCCTCCCCTCGTCGTGGTCCCTCCGCCGGCTCGTGGCCGCGGGAGACCTCGGAAGGGGGAGGAGCCGCCGCCCGACGAGGTGCATGGCGTGTCGGAGTCGGCGATACGGGTCATCCTAGCCCAAGTAGGGGTAATGATGGATGCGCGTATCGAGGCCGTAGCGGCCAGGCTCCCGCCTGAGCCGCCCCTCCGACCGCCGCTCGTTGCGGATAGGATGAGGCGGCCGCAAGCGTCAGCTCCCACCCCGCTGCCCTGTCAGGGTGGCCGCGTGGTGAGCTACGCTGCGGCCGCGGCGGGACCCAAGGGGGCCAAGAAGGCCGGCAAGGCGCCGGCTCCCGCCAAGGCCGGGCCGCGGCCGGCGCCAGCGATTGCACCGCAGGCGCCGGCCGGCGAAACCGCGACTGCGCCTGCTGCGCTCAGCGCTGCTGCCAGGCTCGAACAGGGCTGGCAGGTGGCTGAGCGTAGCAGGAAGGCACGCGGCCAAAAGCGGAGAGCGGCGGCCAAGAGTGCCGCTGTGGCCGCCGCTCCCCAGGCGGGAGCCGGCGGAAAGGGGAAAAGGTCGCGTAGGGGCCTTAAGTCGCCGAAGACGGCTGCGGTGGTAATCACCGTACTGCCTGAGGCGGCTGAGAGGGGCCTAAACTATGAGGCCGTCCTAAGATGCGCCCGGCGGGAGCTGGACGTCTCCGACATCGGGGGCGTTGAGGCGAGGACCCGCAAGGCCCGGACAGGGGTTCGAATACTCGAGTTCCCTGGGGCCGAGGGCGCGAAGACGGCCGATAGTTTGGCCACGATGCTGAGGGGGCTGTTCGGGCCGGAGGATGGAGTCCGAATCGCCAGGCCCGTCAAGTGCGCAGATATGCGCCTCACGGGTCTGGACGACTCCGTGGCGGTGGAGGACATCCAGGAGGCCATTATGGCGCGTACCGTGTTCCGCCCATCACGGAACCCGAGATGGGGATGGCGGTGACGCGCATGCGCGCAAAGTCTACCGCCCCCGGGCCCGACGGTGTTCCTAACCGCGTGCTGGCCCTGGTCCTCGAACACCTGGGACCCCACCTCAGGGAGCTGTTCGACGCGTGTTTAGCGTCCGGACGGTTCCCTGGGTGCTGGAAGGAGGAAAGGCTGGTGCTCCTGCCGAAGCCGGGACGGTCTCCGGAGTCGCCTTCGGCCTACATGCCTATCGTGCTGCTCGATGACACGGGCAGCTACTGGAGAGGGTGGTAGCTGCCTGCATCGAGCGGCACCTCGTCGGCACGGGGCCCGATCTGTCGGACGCCCAGTTTGGGTTTAGGAGGGGTCGTTCGACGATCGCGGCTCTGTTGCGCCTGAGGGCCGTGGCGACTGAGGCCGTCACCGGCGGGGAAGTGCTGTTGGTGGTGTCCCTAGACATCGCCAACGCATTCAATAGTCTGCCATTCAGCTGCATCAGGGAGGCGCTCCGGTATCACGGGGTGCCAGTTTACCTGAGGCGGCTAGTGGCAGACTATTTGGAGGGGCGCAGCGTCCTCTGCACCGACCGAGCAGGGGACGTCGTGCGAACGCCCATGACGTGCGGTGTCCCACAGGGGTCGGTCCTCGGACCCACCCTGTGGAACATCGGCTACGACTGGGCGTTGAGGGGGAGCCTCCCGCCCGGGCAGGGCGTGATTTGTTACGCCGACGACACGCTCGTCACAGCCCGCGGTGGGACGCTAGAAGAGGCGGTAAGCCTGGCGACCTCGGGTACCGAGGAGGTCGTCAGACGGATCGAGGCGCTGGGGTTGAGGGTCGCCCTGGACAAGATGGAGGCCCTCTTGTTCCATGGGCGCACTATGAGCCCTCCCATCGGCGTCTCGATCACCGTCCACTCGGTCGACATCAGCATCCGGGCCCATATGAGGTACTTGGGCCTGGTGCTCGACGGGCGATGGTGGTTCCGGGAGCATTTCCGCAGGCTCGCTCCGCGGCTCGTCGGCGTGGCATCCGCCCTATCGTGGCTTATGCTGAACGTGGGCGGACCGAGCGCTGCGTGCCGACGGCTATACGCGGGGGTCATCCGGTCGATGGCCCTGTACGGCGCACCGGTGTGGGCGGGGTCCTTGACCGCCCGACTTAGGGCCCTTCTGTGGCGACCACAGAGGGTCACGGCGGTCAGGGCCATCCGCGGATACCGCACGGTGGCGACGGAGGCAGCGTGCCTATTGGCCGGGACTCCCCCGTGGGACCTGGAGGCGGAGATGCTCGCCGGACTATATCGGCGGGTGACGGGGGTGCGAGCGGAGGGCGGTGTGGTTTCGTTAAGGGATCTCACTGCCTGGCGCGTCGACGCCCGCCGAGACGTCATCGCCCGTTGGGCAGTCCGGCTGGAGAGGCCTCGGTTCGGGGTGCGAACCGTGGAGGCCTTCCGGCCGGTGCTGATGCAGTGGTTGGAGAGGCGGCACGGGGTGCTCTCCTTCCGACTGGTACAGGTTTTGACGGGGCATGGGTGCTTCGCCAAATACCTGCACAAGGTCGTTAGGAGGGAGAGTACACCGTCCTGCCACCACTGCGATTGCGACGAGGACACGGCGCGCCATACGCTCGAGGCCTGCGGGGCTTGGGCAGTGCAGCGCTGTGAACTCGTCGCAATCATCGGTACGGACCTGACGCTGCCGGCTATCGCTAGGGCGATGGTCGACAGCGTCGGGAATTGGGACGCGGTCGCAGCCTTCTGCGAGACAGTGATCTCGCGGAAGGAGGCGGCGGATCGCCTGCGTGAGGAGCGCAGCCTCGATGAGGAGATCCGCCGCCGGCGACTGGGGCGGCGCAGGCGAAACTATCTGCGCCTCATGCCGCCCTAGCCGAGGCCGCGGGTGACGTGACCGGGGATTAGTCCGTCACCCGCCGAGAGGCCGACCGCGTGAGGAAAGACCGACGTCCTCCCCGAGGGGGGGGACGTCGGTCGATGGGAGGGTACCCCAATAGGGGGTATTTCGTCGGGCCGACCACTGACGACAAGTTAACGCTGCTCCAGTGGTCGGCCCAACGACGAAGGCGACGTGGTTTTCGGGTGGGTCGCGGGAGTTGCGTGCTTAAGCCGCTCTGTCGCCCCGGACGGAGTGGTGCGGAGGCGCGACGACCGCGGCCCACCCACAAAAAAAAAATTACTGAAATTTTAATTGATTAAACTTGAAAATTTCAAAATTAGAATATGGGTTTCCAGGCATCCTTAAAGTTACCTTTAGTATTTTTATTACATATTTCGGATGATCGTCATCATCAACCTACTCTTATCCTCGGGTACGCCTCAATATCACTCTCTTATCGTAGCACATATTGTAAACAACTTGGGCAGTGGTTTTATAATCGGCCTTGGGAAGGTTGACCTGTCAACCCTCCTTAGGAAGGTAATGGTTGACCTGACGTCATCACAAGGAGGTGGTTCAGACCGATGAAAAACTCTATGTCGTCTTGTACGACACCCATGAGCAATGCAAAGGTCGAGAGTATTCGTAGCCGCCACCGCACGGCTTACTGCACTGTTTTCGAATGATATTATTTTTATATTATAACATTCATGAACATAAAAGAAATGATTAGGTCTATGGTCAATCCTAACCTACACAAAATTGCTATCAGAGTTACAATGGGAGTAAAACTCTCCAAAGAAGCTGAGGGGCTTTTTATTTGTAGATGTGCTTGGCAAAGTGCAAATTTCCGTAGAATTTAAAATATAAACTATAGTTTCCACACATGACGTTATTATGTTTCTTTCTAAAGGAAATCAAAACCCAACGACGCCCCGTGATAATAATTTAACTATTAGTATTTATGTTTCGTTCGGGCAAATTAAGAGGATCTTCTCATCCAACATACCTCAGTGTCTGCAGACACAGATATACTGTGTCTGTAGTCACTGAGGTATGAGTATGTTACGACCAGTGTATGTTACCAGTGATAACTTTCGCCACAGAATCGTGCTGCCTCAATATAGGCCGCATAACTAAATTCAAAGTCGCTCTGCGTACTATGGGGCGGGACGTACTCGAGATTTCTCTGTTAGACTAGAATCCGAAATAGAAGATTGAACTACGGAACAGATGTAACTAACGTACGAAGAATTAACACGCTGAAGTGGCAATGGGCAGACCACATCGCTAGACAAACCGTCAACCGCTAAGATAGAAAGGTTCTTTACTGGTGACCACGTGTCGGACGATGCAGCGTAGGACAACTTGGTAGATCGACGACCGGGTGAAAATTGCTGGGCGTCGTTAAATTCAGTCGGCATAGGACCACACTTTATGGCGAAACATGGTGGAGGCGTCCTTTCAGTTGAAAAATTCTCTCTGTCACAAAAAAAGAACTTGTTTCTATGCATAAACTCGTACAACACAATAGTTCAACGCTTCAGGTCACATAAGAGTTCGAACAAGTTTTAAATCAAGGAATCCATCTTGGACCTTTGAATTAAAATAATAAGTATAGTGTTGGAGATTCTACATGACAATTTAATGAACAGGGAAAGAGCTAAACAACGAACGTGCGTCAATTATCCTTGTTCACAAACAATTTCTCAGTCTAACCATACTTCACACAATTTTCTCTTCCACAGATAATCGTAGGGTAATACGTAATAACAACAACCACTTACACGATTGTTTAAGGTTAAACAATCATGCTTGTACACACAGATAAATTGGTGGGTGACCGTAGTGACATGGAATCACTTTGTATATTATCACCTACCCGATATGGATGAGTTAATAGGGCTGCCAGATAGTTCATGTATCAATGTTAACAATATTTTAAATAATAATATTTTTACAGATTTTATCGCGTTTGTGTTTAACTTTTCAGCGTCCATCCACCCATGACCATGAACGCTGAAAAGTGATACTCCCTTATCCAGTTTCAATAACTCTCAGGGGAAAGTAAGTGGTTGGGACGCGGTCGCAGCCTTGGGACGCGGTCGCAGCCTTGGGACGCGGTCGCAGCCTTCTGCGAGACAGTGATCTCGCAGAAGGAGGCGGCGGATCGCCTGCGCAAGGAGCGCAGCCTCGATGAGGAGATCCGCCGCCGGCGACTGGGGTGGCGTAGGCGCGACTACCGGCCGCGGGTGACGTGACCGGGGATTAGTCCGTCAACCGCTGAGAGGCCGACCGCGTGAGAGTCCTCCCCGAGGGGGTGACGTCGACCGATGGGAGGGTACCCCACGCAGGGGGTATTCCGTCGGGCCGACCACTGATGTCAAGTAACCCTGCTCCGTTGGTCGGCCCAACGACGAAGGCAACGTGCATCGTGGGTGGGTTGCGGGAGTTGCGTGCTTAAGCCCCTGTCGCCCCAGACGGAGTGGTGTAGAGGCGCGCCGACCGCAACCCACCCCTTAAAAAAAAAGGGGGAACGTAAATGGTGATTTTATATTGTATTCTTGTTTTTATTACCACACGGATGGACGTAAACACGATTTATACATTAATTAGGGACAGAAAAATATTAACACGTTCAAGAAAATCTTATTTGAAGGCTGTTGAACCCTTGTGTTTTGAATTTGCTTCATGCACAATTCAACCATACTGTGATTATTAATTTTGTATATAATAAGGAAATAAGGAATTATAATTCAATACCGAACACAGTGGAGGCTTTAAATATCAATTCAGATAAAATGACATAATATTAAGAGAATCATTTGTATGAGAGCGATTTATGTAAAAAAGTTGAATAGAGAGAGTAGTCCCACTACTGGACTTAAACCTGCTCCTTTTTAGGAAGATAATCGACCTACTATATCACGCTGGTCAGACAGGTTGATATAGGGTTTTATTTCTTCTCTTACATAGATGTCAACTGCATATCATATCACTTAGTTATCTTTTTCGATATCCACAGTTCGGTGAACTGTACTCTTACTCCAATATTAAACGGAAAGAAAACTTAAATAATCATAAATTCAATATTATTTCAATAATGACATCAACAAAGTAAGACATTGGGTCATCGCTCATTGTAACGGACAGCCCTGTTTGAACTGTGCCCACGCGGTTCTCACCGCGTTGCGCAATCTGACAACTCCATTAGATATTTGAAGCTGGAACGAGATGCACCGATCGTATGCACCCGCATCGCACTCCACATTAAAACGATCAAATGGCTCTGTAAAATACTCTAATGAACATCTTAAGTGGTTTATTAAGTGCCGATTGCCGTTATTTTTATGTTAAAATCACTTCGTCTATAATATTCATATGAGAAATCAGTTCATTTTTTGATTTGAATTTCAATGACGAAATTCTAATGGTATGCTAGTATTTGCAAGTTTATGATCACTAATAATAAACATTACAAATTACTCTGATATGTACAATAGATTTATGGCTGTACTTTTAATTGACTAATTAGTTTTATGCCTTGAAGCGAAACAGTTTGACGCCAGTTGTATAACATGAACTAATGAAGTAGTTTTAATTGTACGAAAGTAAATGTAACCAAGTTTATTGTGCGTGATTGATGTCCATTTGGGGCGTATTACAATTAAAATAAACGAACTAATTCTAATATGCAAATATATATAAATTTCGAATAATAAAAAATATTAATTAATAGCATTTCACTAAGATAAATATATACGAGTACATGTCAATAGTACTAATTGGATTTACGGACAACTGCCGACGGCTCGCGGCGATCGGCCACTTTCATTTGATCGTAGACCAACATGCAAGGAAAATATAGCTCTTTTAAAATGATAAACACATCTGTCATTAGATAATTATTCATAATATTACTTACAACATACTCTTAAATCTCAAAGATTTTTTTTTATATCTTTTTTATTGCTGTTGATGGCGAACGAGCAAACGGCACCCTAAGTAAGTGGCATTGCCGCTCATGAACCTCTCTAGGCCGCTGTTAAGAAAGTGATGAGTGTATGAATGCGTGGAATGAGTTTCGGTGATAAAGGTATCACTAAAATCCACCAAACCTAAATACCCTCAGAAAGTCGCGCTTAAGTTTTAGTAGTAGTAACAGCAATCTATACATACTAGATGACTCTCTTCAGTATGTCCATCAGCACATATTAGAGAGATTGTAAAAGACAGCCTTTGCTTCTTTTAATAGTCACATGAGGAATTTCCAAACAAGCAAACTCTTCAGGCTTTGTAATAATAATATAGATTTATTCCAATTCAAATATTATATACACAATTATTTCTGATGTTTACGCGAGTATTACACATTTTACGGTGGACAGTCCGCCCGTGACCATGAACGCTGCAAAGTGTTCGAAACGTCGTCGGGTAATCAAAAATCAAATACAAACGCGATAAAATCCCTAAAGTAGTTATATTTAAAATTATATACATACTTAAGCATTTTATCAAAATTAGTTAACCCGTTTCAGCGTGATCGAATAATAATCATTTAAATATACAAACATACCGCCATCTAAATTATCGTATTAATTATTTGTTAATATAAGTAATTACTTTAAGGTATTTCTTCCGACTTGTTCAGGGAGGTTATAATTAAACTTATTTTGTTATCTATGGACAGTAAAGAACCAAAAGATTGAATAATTTTATGGTTACATTTAAGGTAGAGACGTTAGATTTTAATATATTATTAATTTAAACTATGAATGACTGTACTATTAAACATCTGTACAGATTATAATGTATTTTTGAACTTTGGCTCGTTTAAAATATCAATTTGATGCGATAGTTATCGGTGAGACAGATTTCTAGAAATTTTATATATATTTCTTATAGTTTTCTATGGGGTTAATCAATAAAAAGTCCTCAATTGATTCTTAAAACTACTAGCTGAAAAATGTTAAAAAAAGCTTCCCGTCTTGATTTGGAGATTTTCTTTCTAACGAACACAGTTATGGAATCATATTTAAGTATCACCTTCCAAGATTTCCGGCACGTCATTGTCTTTTGGGTAGTCCGTGTTCGGACCGTCGATGCCTTCCGACCGATGCTGATGTAGTGATGCGGTGCGAGTGCTTACCTTCCGACTGCACGATTGCTTTGCTAAGTACCTGCACAAGGTCGTAAGGAAGGAGAGTACAACGTCCTGCCACCATTGCGATTACAACGAGGACACGGTGCAGCACACACTCGAGGTGTGTGTCGCGTAGACAAAGCAACGCCGTAAACTTGTCGCAATCATCGGTGCCAACCTGACGCTGCTGACCATCGCTAGGGCGATGCTTAACAGCGTTAAGAAGTGGGACACGATCGCCGCCTTCTATGAGGTAGCTATCTTATGGAAGGAGGTGACGGATCGTGCGTGGAAAGAGCGCCTTTACAGCGACACGATCCGCCGCCGGCGGCTTGAGCAGCGCAGGAGCGGATACTTGGGTCTGATGTAACCCCAACGAAAACCTGAGGCGCGTAAGGGAGCGACGGTATCCGAACGGTTATCCGGCCGGGCTGGCCAAAAACGTTAAGGATTCGGTACCATTAGTCCGCCCATTGGCGAAGGGGAGGGCATACGGTAGTTTATGGAGAGCATGCTGCCCTCTTGTCACTTTGGATGGGATGGACCTAAACATGCCATGCAGTAAAAAAAAAATAAGTAATAACCATGCATCAGACGACACAGCGTAAAACAACCACTTACTAGATGGACTGACGATATCGAAGATCGCAGGGTATCGATGGATGCGTATAGCATAGACATGTTCTGAGTGATATTCTCGTTAGATGGTCTATTTCCAACAGTGGAAATCTTCGGGCTGATGAGTGGACGGAAGGATGAATTATGTCAGCAGTTTTGTGAAAAGAAATACTATATAACCAAAGATTGAAGAAATACACTAATACTCATTCCATTGATGACTGTCAATTGTTGTCCATTGACAACGTCAAAATAGTTATTTTGCCCTAACCGAGGCCGCGGTGACGGGACCGGGGATTAGTCCGCCACCCGCAGAGACGCTGACCGCGCGACCTCCCGGCGAAGAGGGTATCAGGGAGAAGACGTCGAGAGAAGAGGGTACCCAGCGGGAGTATTCCGTCGGGGCGACCACTGACGACAAGAAACTCAGCACCGGTAGTAGGCCCAACGACGAAGGCGACGATGCTACGGGTGTGTCATGGGGCTACGCGCCGCTCCTCTGACGCAGTGGACGGAGCCGGGCGGCGGGTGCGCTGACCGTGGCCTACCCCCTAAAAAGTAGTTATTTTAGCTAAATGTCGCTCTAATAATTAATTTAATCTTTATATTCATTATTTCCTATAACCTCTTCTGTACTTAACAACTAACATAATGCATTCACGGTGTATGCAAAATTTCATTGTATACACTTCGATAGCTAAGTACTAAAACATTAAATATCTTATTTCGCATTTATAATATCAGCAAGATTGGTTAACCGAGCTTCTTCTGATGTTTAAAATTAAAATTCTAAAACGGCCATTATTAGTAATTTTAATTATACGACTTTAACATCACCTGCGCTTAATTATCATATTAGTTTTATAGCTGCAATACTGACTTATATTAATAAAAATACCTCCAGTCCATAATCATTATAGCTGCTAATTTCAGTATAAAACTGGATACTTAAAACGTAATAGTATGAAGAGTTAAATAGATACAATTCGAGAGTATATAATAAAAAGTTATTACTACTCCGCCCCACAACACTTTAAGTTATGATCAAATAGTACTGAAATAAATAACTGCGTTGCAATATTTGCCCTCCCTATATTAAAACTATATGTCGTGATGGATTAAATATAATTTATTTCCTGTTCTTTTACATTGAATGTCGTAAAAAAGGATAAAAAAGGCAATTGTAAGAGAAGGAAACCTCGAAGTAAAATCTAGATAGACAACGTAATATAGTAGAATAAATTACCCTTACATTATGAAAAAGATTAAGATATATGTGAAATGGGGAAAAAGAATAAAGTAATACAAATCTAGTTAAACATAATTCTGTTAGTTTGTCAATAGATCGCCTGAGTATCAAAATCGATGGAATTCGAATCAATGGGCCAAACTTTCACCAGGTTAACTAACGATCTGGGAGTCATTGGATGCAGACAGCAAAGGACCGTAGTTTGTGATGAAATATGAGGGAGGTCTACGTACAGCAGTGGGCGGCGTAAGGCTGAATGATGATGGTGATAACGAAATCTTACGCCCATTTTATTTTTGTTCCGTGATTTTTCGCCCTTGTTCGTCGTTGCCTTATAAATAGATAATTCTAGACATAAACAGGTTAATCGAAACTGGTGCTATAACGTTCACAACAATACAATGGTATTAGAAAGCATAAGTTATTATAAATTTGATTTTTTTATAAATAGATTTACAGGCAGTAAATCCATACTAATATTATAAATGCGAAAGTAAGGATGTTTGTTTGTTTGTTTGTTTGTTTGTAACGCTTTCACGCTTAAACCACCGAACCGATTTCAAAACTTCTTTCACCAATGTCAAACTATAATATCAGGGAGTAACATAGGCTACATTTTATCCCGGTATTCCCACGGGAACAGGAACTACGCGGGTTTAAGTGACTGAAACCGAAGCGAAGCGAGGGCGGGTTGCTAGTAGATTATAAAGCATAAGTTATTATAAATTTGATTTTTTTATAAATAGATTTACAGGCAGTAAATAGATTATAAAGGTGGCATATAATGCCTTCTTCATTCCAAGGTTTTTATTTACAGTTATTTTGAAGCTAGATTTTACTTTTTTGTATTATCTAGCTAAAGTACAGCCGGCATTAACCTAATTTGTGATTGCTGCAAAGTTCGATTAATAAAGCCATAACTCGCCATTCGTTCTTCATTTGAGTGGAGCACTAACTCTGATATGGATATGATAAATCACTAATATTTACATGAAATGACTGCATATTGTAAATAAAACTACTTTTACGGATTATATCGCGTTTGTATTTGATTTATGATTGCCCGACGTTTCGAACACTTTGCAGCATTCATGGTCACGGGCGGACTAAGGTGTCTCACGTCCAACAAGTAATCGTTATTACAGACATTTACAATTATCTACCCGATACAGAAAATAGTTATAAACTTATTAAATTGTTTATTAATTTATTTACAATGTGTAGTCCTCGCGTAAACATCAGATATCATTATGACTGCATATATTATATCTGATATCTATCACAAAATAACCAAAATTCTGTGAATTTAATCAAACAGATTTCAGCATATGTATATGTAGGTTTTTTTTGGGTGGGTCGCGGTCGGCGCACTCTTCACACCACTCCGTCCGGGGCGACAGAGGGGCATAAGCACGCACACCCGCAACCCACCCGAACACTACGTCGCCTTCGTCATTGGACCGACAGTATATGTAGGTATAGTCGGCACTCGCCATAATACAACAATTTGATATATTATGTTTATTACAATCGCTTCTATAATTTAAACTATTGTACCCCTGCAGATTTAGTTACATAAGCACATAGATAATATTATAGATATAAATACAGACAGTACATGCCACTATACAACAATTTGATATAGATGTTTATTACATTCGATTTTATGGCTTAAACTATTAATATCTGGTTGACTGAGCTTCGCTCGGAATATTTTTTGTTGTATTTTTGTCGAATTTATATATATTATAGATATATATTAATAAAAAATTAAAATTAAATAATGAAAAAATATAAAAAATTACAAAAATAGAATAATAATAACACCGAGACTCGATCCAACGTTGTTTGAATGCCAAAACAAAACAAAACAAAAAGAGAACTGGACAACTTCCCAACTGAGCTATCGTAACTTATAACGTTGACAACGAAATTTGAATTCATATTCTTTTAAAATTTAATGTCATTATATTGTTTTGCTAAAAACACCGACAAAACAATATTTTCTAAACCTAGCTCGATCGATTTTTTGGACCCGAAACCTCTAGTATGCCAAGTTTCATCAAAATCGTTGCAGCCGTTTCCGAGATCCTGAAAATATATATATATATATATATATATATATATATATATATATATATATATATATATATATATACGAGAATTGCTCATTTAAAGATATAAGATAAGAACCCTCAAATATTTATATTTTCTCGTTAAGCTTTTCTACATCGTTAAAGCATTCAATAATTTGGAATTTTCTCTATGGATTCGAACAAAGAACTCCAGCGTAACAATCTAATAGTATGTTTTGAAATAACGTTGCTAGATTTATTTATTATTTAAAAAATCAATCCTGTTTGTCAGGGACAATCATAGAACTCTAGTATTCTAAGAATATACCTTTAGCTGACCACTAACTTATACCATCGGTAAACATTACCAGATTAAAAATAATTCAAAATGTTCTGTTGTCTCTTTAGTGATGCGGTTCATACTAAGATGATAATAATGTAATAATAGCTTTTTGGGGCCTTAATTATTTTATATCTTTTTAATTTCACAGTTTATAAATCATTTATTGTGTGATGATGGAATAAGAATAAAATTTACCACCCTCACTCTTGGCCGTGGGTGTCGGAAAGATGACTAAGTGATTAAATATGCCTATAAAGTCCATGCATGAGAAGAAAATTCGAATTGAAACTCCATACCAACAGGTCTGACCAGCGTGGTCGTATAGTACGTCAGTTTCCCTCCTATTGTGGAGTAGGTCCGAGCCCAATAGTGGGACTTGTATGAGCCTAAATAATGATGATGATGAAATCATTTTTCTCAAATTAGAAAATCACCTTGTATAATAATGTAAGCAATAATAATATAATAATGTATGCATAAGCATAGAATCAGAATAATGAACATATAGCAAATATAAGTTATTTATGAGTGCTACAACGATGTTCCCGTAAAGAGAGCTACGAATCTTAAATCGACACAAAAGTATCTTTACGATCAATAAACGATTACCGCAATATTCGTTACATAAAGTGACCATATGTCCCGCTTTGAACGGGAGAATCCCGTTTTCAGTTTCCGTTGTCGCCAATCATACAAAAATATCCCGTTTTTCAAACAGATCATTTATTATATACTAGCAACCCGCCCTCGCTTCGCTTCGGTTTCAGTCGCTTTACCTGTGGCGTAGTTCCCGTTCCTGTGGGAATACCGGGATAAAATATAGCCTATGTTACTCCCTGATATTATAGCTTTCCATTGGTGAAAGAATTTTTGAAATCGGTTCGGTGGTTTAAGCGTGAAAGCGTTACAAACAAACAAACAAACAAACAAACATCCTTACTTTCGCATTTATAATATTAGTATGGATAAGAACATGTTCTTATTTTTTTTAGATTATAAGTATACCTATAATTTAAACTATTTCAGCACGTATCCCATTTTGACGTTAAAAAAATATGGTCACCTTATCGTTACTGCAACTATCCTGATATATTTTGTCAGTTATAAGATAGGCAGCATATAGGATAGTATAGTCAGTCAAAAATACAATAATGGGAACAATTGTTTACTTGATTTTAAATTATTGAAGTCACATCACTAGCTGCACTCTTGACCTTATTTTTTTTATCCTGACGCAGCGCGTGCTCCCGCACTATGAATGGACCGTATAATTTCTATTTACTTTTACTCTCGAAGGACCCTTAAGTAGTGATCATAAAAAGTTTACCGTTTGAACACGTAGAAAAATATTTATGATGGACAAATATTTCTACAGCCGTCATTGTGAATGTATTTAGTCGGTTGATTGTTGGCTTCAGTTCACACGCGCTTTATATGAACAAACAACAGAGACTATGATCAGATTAAAAGTATGTAATATAATATATAGTTATATGTATAATATAATATTGTAACATGAATAAGTAAATATGTCATCATCATCATCATCACAGCTCATATACGCCCCATTGTTGTGCTCGAGCCTCCTCCACAATAGAAGGAAAATTGACCTGGTCAGACGGATTGATATAGGGTTTTATTTCGAGTTTTTCTTCTCTTGCATAGATTCCCACAAGCAAGATAGGGGGTGGTGAATTATATTTTTACTCCATCACCACACGGAATAATATATAGGTATGTATATAAAATGTACTTATAATCAATGTCTCAAAATCAATCAGCTGCAACATGCCCTCGAAAAAAATTAATAAATTACAATTGTACAGAACATATGTTTAGTTAACTTTATTTTTTCTGTGCGGAGGTATATAGTGTATTATTGTGGATACGGGGGATACTATTCTGTATTATTTATTATTAGACATCGGATTATATGCACTATCAAAATGCCAAAATATGCATGCAAATATGCACGAAATAAGCGCGAAATATGCATAAAATATGCACAATCAATAAACATTTACAATTTTCTAATTGTTTTTTGCGTTTATTATTAACTCATAATTAAAAAGTATTCATATTTATTAGTCATTAGTTATTAGTATACTGTAATATTTAATAAACTATAAATTATTATAACGTAAATAATAAACTTTTGAGAGTAAACAATAATATATTTTCCAGGTCTTCTGCAACAAACTTGTGACGTTTGTCACTTAATAGTAATTCATAGGCTGAAAATGACCTTTCAACATCAACTGACGTTACCAGACTGAACCTAAATTTTCTCAATTGCATTGGGTAGGTATATTACTGAAATGTGTTGCAATAATAGCAATATTTGCTTTTATTAAAGCCTCCTCAAATGCCAGGCGGAAATGCCGACGGACGTGTCGACTACATAATACAATGTACCAAACATGTATATCTAACTATTGAAATAAGCACTATCGGTGAAAATGTACCAAAATATGCAATAACGCTATAAAAGTAAAATTATATGCATTTGCATATGCAAACATGCAAATGCATATAATCCGATGTCTATTCATTATCATCACAGCTCTTGTAACGTCCCACTGCTGGGCTCGAGCCTCCTCCACAAAAGGCAGAAAATTTATCTATTATACCACATAAAGATGGATTCGTATAGAGTTTTGTTTCGAGTTTTTCTTCTCTTGCATACATAGTAACTGCATTAATATCCCCATAGTCCTATTTTATGTCGTAAACAGGTAAGAGAGGGGGTGGGGAATTGTATTCTTACTCTGTCACCACACGAAAATAGAATATTATTAACTTAAGCAAATGGCAGAAAAGAAGATAACAAAGGAAGATTCAAAATAGATTTTTTTACCAAGACGTCCATTAATCGTTATCCTTACTAATATTATAAATGCGAAAGTAACTCTGTCTGTCTGTCTGTCTGTCTGTCTGTCTGTCTGTCTGCTACGCTTTCACGTCTAAACCACTGGATCGATTTTGATGAAATTTGGTACAGAGATGGACTAAAGCTTGAGAAAGGACATAGGCTACTTTTTATCGCAAAAAAATGGGTATAAGGGGTTGAAATAGGGGATGACATTTTGTATGGAAATTCGTCATTTTCGATGATAGAACCACGAATCTTTGTATTAAGATACCTAATAATAAATAAATAAATATTTGTTCAAGCGTTTTGGAAATTTCATTTACATGGGGATGAAATTCAACCCCTAAAATACCAAAAAGCATACAGCCGAAACCACTGGGCCTAGAAACGTATTTTTTTTTTACACCGTCGTATTTCTTGGGGTGCACGAGCACTAGCAAAGGATTTTTGGAAATTCACCCCCTTAAGGGGGTGAAAAACATATAGTCTTTCACGTCTAAACCAATTTTGATGAAATTTGGTACAGAGATGGACTAAAGCTTTAGAAAGGATATAGGCTACTTTTTATCGCAAGAAAATGTGTATAAGGGGTTGAAATAGGGGATGACATTTTGTATGGAAATTCGTCATTTTCGATGATCGAACCACGAATCTTTGTATTGAGGCACCTAATAATCCTTACTAATATTATAAATGCGAAAGTAACTCTGTCTGTCTGTCTGTCTGTTACGCTTTCACGTCTAAACCACTGAACCGATTTTCATGAAATTTGGTACAGAGATGCACTAAAGCTTGAGAAAGGACATAGGCTACTTTTTATCGCAAAAAAATGGGTATAAAGGGTTGAAATAGGGGATGACATTTTGTATGGAAATTCGTCATTTTCGATGATAGAACCATGAATCTTTGTATTAAGGTACTTGATAATAAAAAAATAAATATTCCTTCTAGCGTTTTGGAAATTTCATTTATATGGGCATGAAAATCAACCCCTAGAAGATAAAAAAAGCATACACTCGAAACTACTGAGCCTAGAAACGTATTTTTTTTACACTGTAGTATTTATTGGGGTATACGAGCACTTACAAAAGATTTTTGGAAAATCAACCCCTTAAGAGGGTGAAAAGCGTATAGCCTTTAACACCTAAACCACTGAACCGATATTGATGAAATCTGGTACAGAGATGGATTAAAACTTGAGAAAGGACATGGGCTAATTTTTATTGTGAAAAATGGGTATAAGGGGTTGAAATAGGGGATGACATTTTGTATGGAAATTCGTCATTTTCGATGATAGAACCATGAATCTCTGTATTAAGACACTTGATAATAAGCAAATATTCGTTCTAACGTTTTGGAAATTTCATTTATATGGGGATGAAATTCAACCCCTAAAAGATAAAAAAGCATACAGCCGAAACCACTGGGCCTAGAAACGTAATCTTTTTTTACACCGTAGTATTACTTGGGGTACACGTGCACTAGCAAAGGATTTTTGGAAAATCACCCGCTTAAGGGGGTGATAAGGGTAATAAGCCTTTAACGCCTAAACCACTGAACCGATTTTGATGAAATCGGGTACAGGGATGAACTAAAGCTTGAGAAAGTACATAGGCTACTTTTTATCGCGAAAAAAATTGTATAAAGGGTTGAAATACGGGATGACATTTTGTATGGAAATTCGTCATTTTCGATGATAGAACCATGAATCTTTGTATTAAGGCATTTGATAATAAATAAATATATATTTGTTCTAGCATTTTGAAAATTTCACTATCATGGGGATGAAATTCAATCCCTAAAAGACCAAAAAGCATACAGCGGAAACCACTGGGCCTAGAAACGTATTTTTTTTTTATTCCGTCGTATTTTTTGGGGTATACAAGCACAAAGGAATTTTGGAAAATGGGATGAAAAGCGTATAGCCGAAACTATTGGAGCTAGGAACGTGAAACTGTGTATGCGATTCACTTTCTTTTGTTGTAAATGAGCTCTAAGAAATTAGTTTTTGAAATTCAAAAATGTATAGCCGAAATCATTAGGCCTAGAAACGTGAAATTTTGTATAAAGTTGTCTTTCTTGGGGAAAGTGCTCACTAAAAAAGAGATTTTTGCAATATTACCGCTGAACGATAGGAACGATCATTTTAGTACACGGTCAGCTTTCTTGGGTTACCCCAATATTTTTTCTTAGTGCTCGCTTAACAAGATTACTTTGGATCGATGCGATATGTAGGAACTCCTCTGCCATTGTAGATATATTGCAAAGGTTCTTCTAGCAATATTTTATGACCAGCTGCCTGCCAGACGACATTGCTGACTAGACGGCATCACCAATAGGTCCAGGTCGATGTAAATCTTTGTCTTAATAGTATTTTCCAACACCCACGAACAATGAAAGCGTGATAATATTCCTAGCCGCTACCAGACAGTAAGTTAAAATCAAGATATTAATCCAATTTTCTATCTCTAGAAATAAACAAATTTGAAGCGTCTATTTGTCTGTTTAAATAATAGGTTTTATTTATGCTCACACAATTATTTGCACGATACCTATGTCTAAAAACCGGCCAAGTGCGAGTCGAGGTCGCGCACAAAGGGTTCCGTACCATTATCTATAAATAGGGGGAAAAATTTGTTGTTTAGGAGCCCCCCTTAAATATTTATTTTATTTGGTTTTTAATATTTATTGTTATAGCGGCAACAGATATACATAATTTGTAAAAAAAAACAACTGTCTAGCTATCGCGGTCGTTGAGATACAGCTTGGTGATAGACAGACGGACGGACAGACAGCGAAGTTTTGGTAATAGGGTTGTTTTTGGGTACGGAACCCTAAAAACGGTTCTTTTTATTGTCTGTCTATTCGTTACGGATAATCTTCAAAACGGCTGGACCGATACTGATAATACTTTACTACCAGGTCTACCAACCTTACATAAGGAATAACTTAGCCTATAATTATTTTATCCCGGTGTGGCTGGGAGCAACTGTGAGAATATAGTCGATTTTAAAAATTTCATAATGGAAAGCTATTTTTAAGCGAGTAAGATATTTAGGCTATTTTTTATCCCGATATTCCTACGGGACCGGCCACAATGTCGGTGAAATCGCAGGAATTTAATGGATATAAAAATTAATTTACGAATGAAAATCTATATTATCAGTGAATAACAAATAAAGGAAGGAAGGAAGGGGAAGGAGTGGTAGACCCACCCATCCTTCCATTTTAAAATAAAATAAAAATGGATTTCTACTATGTATCGCCTAATTCAATCAATTATTCAATCAATTATTCAATCAATTGACAAATAAAGGCTATTCTCATCCCAGTGTTTGCCCTTCCTGGGCAAGAACTCCGCAAGTGAAACCGGTAGATGTTGACCAATTTTTAAAATTCTTTCACCAATAGGAAGCTACGTTATCAGCGAGTAATATTGCCTATGTTTTTATCTCGGATATTTCTATGGGATTTGATTAGAATTTTTTTTTTTTCACCCATGTATGTAACTTATAATATCAGCGAGTAACATTGGTAATTTTTATCTCGGCATTCGCATGGGAATGGGGTCTACGTGGGTGAAACTACGGGAGTTTGAACGATATTTTTTTTTCACCAATGGGTAACTATCATGGATAATGTATTATCAGTGACTAAGGAAGGCCATATTTAACAAAATTTGTGAAGATATTCGGATGTTTGTTACTCAATCACGCGTAAACTGTTAGGCAGATTTGGATGAAAATAGATACATAGGTATTTATTAAATTAAGAAAAATAACTTTTACGTTACTTTAACTTTTAAAGACTATTTTTTAAATTAAGAAATATGCAAGTTAACTTTTACGCGGGCGAAGCCGCGGGCAAAAGCTAGTATATAATATTTCGAATTAGTGTCCACTAACTGTAAAGTATTTCACGATAGGACGGACAATGTAATCTATATTGCAAAAGTTCGAAGAATATTCCGAGAAATTGGACGCATCTCCGTCATGTGGCACTGAACCGCTCTACATAGCGGAGCAATCTAATCCAACAGTGTACGTTAATATTTTGATGGCAGATAGAGTCGATAGGAAAAACAAATACTTGAAATTTCATTGGCTCCGATGAATTAAGAAACCAAATAAAAATTGAAACATTAAGCTATTGACCCTCGAACTTGAAGCTTGACCTCAAAAGTTTATGGCTATTAGATCCACAACTAGTTCACTATTTATAGTATTTTTAATATTGTTTACAGTTGCAGGTATTTAGCAACGGATGTTTAGTTTTGCGCCAGTTTTCTCAGATCTATGCTATACCCAAGCATAATTCAATAAAATTTAAAAATTTCGCAGACAAAAACATCTGTTCGTAACAACTAAATCACTCATATTCTAATATAATCGTAAAATAATTTATTATGTTTGCAAAATCCTTTGATGAACATGCGAAAATTATTTGTAAATATAGATAATTGTAGGTGTCTATGTACATTACTTACCATAATATGTTTTTACACAGATAATATCTTTTCTTCTCCATTTTACGACTTCACTGTAGATTTTTATTAATTTTTAAAGTATTCTTTTGTATGTTCATTTTATAGAGTACAATAACTTATAAGTATTTTTTTGAAAATAATCATTTACAGTTTCGAAACGTTGAACATTAATTGCCACGACATGTTTATATCAAGTCACATCGTAGGTAACTGTAACACTATATGCTCTCATTTATTTTTTCTTATTCTGAAACAAAAAAAAGGATACTTATTAATTGGCGAGATATGGTCTAACAGTAAACCAGGATCATAGCGAGTAAAGAAATAGGACAGATCTATAACCCATAAGCATTAAGATAAAATATAACAGATATACGCATTACTACTACATTCCCAAATCATTCAAAAAGAGAAATATCTACATATGTTTAAAATCTTATTTTTATATATTAAGCTAAATCACCTCAACTTATACACGTTGGGCTTGAATATCTTCCATAATAAGAGGGAAACTGATCTACTATACTGCACTGGTCAGACATGTTGGCATAGGTTTCGAGATTGCTTTTTTATTTTATTTTTTTATTACAAACGGTGGCAAACGAGCAAACATTACACCTGATGGTAAATGTTGCTGCCGCTCATGGACCTTTACAAGGCCGCTGCCTACTGTGAAGAAAGTTAAGAGAGTGTGAATAAGTGCATTGAGGCTCGGTGATATCAAGGGCACCACCAAAACCCTCCACACACAAACACCCTCAGAAAGTTGGGCTGCTCTCTCGCTCACCGAACGAAGCGCAGTAACTAATTGCTACTACTCAGACGTCGATTTTCTGCGAGAGTGTGGTACTACCCCGGACGGACCGGCCCTTGGCTGTAGACAGATAACTGTCGACAGTGTGGTCCTACCACTCTTACTTGTCTTGCATTGATGTTACAAAGATATTACGACACCCACGGGTGAGAAAGGGGTTGATGAATTGTATTGTTATTCCGCCGCCTCACAGAAAATCGAAATAAATCATAATGAGCAAATAATTCAATTAAATAAATTAATTAAAATAAATCAATTCAACAATATGTAATAATATGTAAGTAATGAAACCAAACCTTCCCGTGTGGTGACAGAGTAAGAATATAATTCACCACTTCCTATCTGGCACGTGGATGTAGTAAAAGACGATTTAGGGTATAATATGCACATAACATCTGTGCAAGAGAAGGAAAATTCGAAATGAAACCCTATATCAACATGTCTGACCAGCATGATGTAATAGGTCAAATGCCATCCCATTGTGGAGGAGGCCCGAGCCGAACAGTGGGACATATGTGGACTGCGATAACGATGATGAATAAAATCAAAAAAGAAATTAAATTTGAAATACTATATGAAAGCCTTATTGCTTCATGTTTGACATCTGAATTATAATCAAACGAGCGCCATATAACTCTAACTTTTTCATATTATTATAGTTTATATATTATACAATCCACTGCTAAGTACGAGCCTTTTACAAAATATTAGGGAAGTTGACCTACTATACTACGCCGGCAACTCATCTGTTGACCTAAATATCATATAGTAAAGCGTTAGTTGTAAATGTCTGTTGTAGAATCTGTCCCAGCATCGTCAATGATAACAATCGCTGAATAATAATGAATGTAATTAACACTTGGCGAGTTCGTGTAATTGAGTGTTAACTTATGCAATAGCATGTTGTCGCTTATATTTCCTTTTTGTATAAAAGCTAACTACATTGATGGTGTAGTGGTTAAGTGGTTAAGTTACCGACCTACCATGTAATGGGTTTATTCTAATTCTTAATATTTTGAGCGATTTTTTATTCTACGTTCGGGTTTAATTTACATTCATTAATTTCCTATTTGTTAAGTTTGCAATACGGTACAAGAATTACAAATTACGGCAATACAAAGTTTATTTGGTTAGAGCAAAAAAGCGTAATATGTATCGTAAAAAAATGTAACGGCTTTACTATTAAGAAGGTTGTCATTTAATATCCGATAAAGTGTTATTGAGTCAATTATTGTATTTGTGATGCCGAAGTAAGAATAATTAATAAGGAGAAACAACACAACAGCTCCACTTTTCCTGTGGGTATTTAAAAAAACTGACAGATATATGCAGATAACTTCCATAAAAGAGAAGGAATACTCGAACTAAACTTCTTCATATGTCAATCCATTTAACCAGTTGAAGCAAATTTTTTTACTGTTATAAAAGAGCAAAGACACCGAAGACAAAGATTTGGAACTGGTGGTCCACACAAATGGCAATAGAGAGTATCAGTATATCAGGTTATGGCTATGTACGTTATCCCTTTCGCCACCTCGTATATTTTGGGATGCGTTAGACTGGACCGTGGGCTGAAAAAAATAGGTGAGCCGAGAAGACTGTTTCACTTCTACCAATATTAGTCTCACGTTCATCCGTGTGGTAACAAAATAAGAATACAATTCACCATTCCCTCTCTTGCCCGTGGGCACAAAATACGATTAAGGCATATGATATGTAGATTAGCCGAGGCCGCGGATGACGTGACCGGGGAATTAGTCTGTCACCCGAGAGGCCGACCGCGTGAGGAAAGACCGACGTCCTCCCCGAGGAGGGGACGTCGGTCGATGGGAGGGTACTCCTCAAGGAGTATTCCGTTGGGCCGACCACTGACGACAAGTCACTCTGCTCCGGTGGTCGGCCCAACGATGAAGGCGACGTGTCGCGCGGGTGTTACGGGTGTGCGTGCTTACGCCCCTCTGTCGTCCCGGACGGAGTGGTGGGAGGAGTGCGCCGACCGTAAACTACCCAAAAAAAAAAAAAAGAAAAAATTATATGTAGATAACATCTGTGCAAAAGAAGGAAAACTATACATAAAACCTTATACGAACACGTCTGAGCAATACCGTTTAGCAGATCAATTTGTCGCCCATTGGGGCGAAGGCCCGCGCCCAACAGTAGAACTTACATATGCTGAGTCATATAAATAACGCAGTATTTTTACATAATTTATGACGTAACATATATTATTTACATGCATATTAATCAAACAAATATTTATATTAAATATACGAGGTTATATCTTTGAAAAAAATAATAGGCTGAATTTTATAACGTAATAAACTATAACTATTTTCAACTAATCTTATACCGTCATCAGTAATATTGACGTTTGGGAAATTGCACGCCAAAGGCCCACGCATGTCTATAGTTATAACTTTATTTATTTTTTGTATTTCTCTACATTGTATGGAGTTAGAAACAATTGTGTTAGAAATAACCAGCTGGTTCTTTTACTCATAAATGTAGTAAGAATCAAGTAAATTACACCAAAGGTTTTAGAGAAATAAATTTTAAAATAAACCTCTACCAATAAAATAAAATATAGAGCTAACATTCTAAGTTCTCCGTGTGGGGACGAAGTAAGAATACAATTCACCACCCCTTCTCTTGCCCCTGGGCGTCGTAAAAGACGACTACGGGATATATTATGCATAAAACATCTGTACAAGAGAAGGAAAACTCGAAATGAAACCCTATACCAACACATCTGGTATAGTAAGTCAATTTTTCTCCCATTGTGGGTGAGCTTCGAGCCCAATACTGGCACATATTTGAGCTGTGATCTTGATGATAGTGTTTTAAGTAATTGTCTACTTAGTGCCTTGATTTTAAGACACCACACCAGTAGAATTTGTTTATCAGTATCAGAGTGTAATTAGAACTAGCTAATTATGTTTCATTATTTCGGCTCATACATGTCCCACTGTTCGGCTCAAGTCTCCTTCACAATGGGGGGGAAATTGACCCACTACACCACGCTCAGTTATATTAGCATAGGGTCCGACATGTTGGCATAGGGTTATATGCTTATCTATGTAAGAGAACAGACGTCTGAACAGCGTAGTATAGTGGTAGGTCAACTTCCCACCCATAATGGAGAAATACTCAAGCATGGGCTTGAGTATTGTCAGTGGTATGGTGTCAATATTGTACAGTGGAACTTCTATGAGCAGACATGATGATGACTGTAAGGAATGATTAACAGAAGAAAACAGATATCATCGTAGCAAGTAAAAATAATTTAAAATGTAACGTCACACCCAATGGCAGCTTTTATTTTAATATCTTTCAGTCTTATACCCAGTAGTGTACTACGTAAGGGTGACTCCCCGGGGGACGTCAAGGAGGAACGGTACTCGCCAGACTAGGTACAGACGTCAAGGCACTCGGTACCAATGGTCGACCCCAAGGCGAAGGGAGGGGAATACAGTGGGTTACGGGGCAGCGCGCCGCCCTGTGTCAACCCGGACGGAACGGACAGACTACCTCCAAATCATAGCTCACCCAAAAAAAGACAAAATTTCTAGTAATGTAGATTAAAAAGGAATAAGAAGAAGAAGAGAATGAGTCATCTCGGCTTACGTACGTCTCACTGCTGGGCTCGAGCCTCTTCCATGATAGGAGGAAGATTGACCTTACTATAACTACGCTAGTTAGATAGGTTGATATAGGGTTTTGTTTCAATTTTTCCTTCTCTGGCACAGATGTTATATGACCGTTATAACCCTTAGTCGTCTTTTACGACATCCACGGGCAAGAAAAGGGGGTGGTGAATTGAATTATTACTTCATCATCACACGAAAAAGAAAGCTTCATCATCATCATCCCAGCCCACATATGTCCCACTGCTGGGCTCGGGCCTCCTATACAATGGGAGGGAATTTGACCTACTATACCATGCTGGTCAGACATGTTGGTATAGGGTTTCATTTCGAGTTTTCCGTCTCGTGCACAGACGTTATGTGCATATTATATCCCATAGTCGTTTTATACGACATCCACGGGCAAGAAAGGGGGTGGTGAATTGTATTATTACTTCATCACCATACGAATAAAGCTTAATAAAGCTTAATTACTTACCGCAAGCCCTTTTCATTTAAATACAGGTGCATTTACATCTTATATTATCTCGACATAAGCAAAGTCAATAATAAATGCAAATATTTGTGATACGGTATGTTACAAAACTATTACGACATGCAACTGCACTATGTCAGTGTGTTAGTAGTCAACCTGTTATCAATTTAGTGTACTGAACAAACATGTATCACAACGTTAATGAGAAAATTAACTTGTTTTACGTACAGGTGACATACATAATAACGTGAAACATATTCTCTGTGGTAAAAATATAATTCACCAGCCCCTCTCTTAAATGTAATTGTCGTAAAAGATGACTAAGGGATCACATATGCAGATAACATCTATGCAAGAGAAGGTAAACTCGACATAAAACCCTATACCAACACGTCTGACCAGTGTGGAATATTAGATCAATTTCCCACCCATTGTTGAAGAGGCCCAAACCTCACAGTGGGACGTATATGAGCTGAAATGGTGATGATGAATGATGATTATTTCAATCACCATTCACTCGGTTTTTTGCAAATACTGTCAAGCCAAATTTGGGGCTAGGAGAGGGTACTCCTCAGGGATATTCCATCGGGCCGACTACTGACGACAAGTCCCCCTACACCGGTGGTCGGCCCAACGACGAAGGCGACGTGCCACGGGTGGGTTACGAGACCGCACGCCACCCCTCTGTCGCCCTAGACGGAGCCGGGCGGCGGGAGCGCTGACCGTAGCCCACCCCAAAAAAAGCCATATTTGAGGCTAACTTTTAACGTTACCTGAATAATGAAAAAAAAAATTAATAAAATCCACTAATCGGCTATCTATCTATAGACTGACTGTAACAAAGTTATTTGTACTCACTAAGACTTGGGATTAATGAGTGAAAATATGAACGTATAAAAGTAACATTCGTATTTTCATTACAATTGTTGGCAAAAGAAATAGTGTACTATCTTTTTTTTCCATTCAATCAAATTAACACCTTAATTTATTAGAAGTATATATACATCTTAAAAAGATAATAATCTTCTCAAAAATATTTGACAGAATTATAAATAATCTCATTTCACTACCAAACTCAATACCACCTTGTAAATAAGACTAATTCACGGATTTTATCGTGTTTTTATTTGATTTTTGATTGTCCGACGTTTCAAACACTTTACGGCGTTCATAGTCACGGACGGACTAACATCTTTCACCTCCAACAAGTCATCTTTATTACAGAGATTTATCTCAGAAATCAGAAACAACATCAGAAATCAACAATGCCACCTAATAAGAGTACTTTCCGTGTGGTGACGGGGTAAGATGCAATTCACCACTCCCTATCTATCCCGTGGATGTCATAAAAGACGACTAAAGGATATGCACATAAGATCGGTGCAAGAGAAGGAAGGAAATGAAACCCTATACCAACATGTCTGATCAGCATGGTATAGTAGGACAAATTCCCTCCCATTGCGGAGGAGGCCCGAGCCCATCAGTGAGACGTATATGGGCTGCGATGATGATGATGAAGAATACAGCATATTTTTTTTTATTTCTTAAATTTAAGGAGCTTGGTCAAGTTCATTTGTCTATGTTGCTTCATTAGATCTTCAACATAAAAAACCTTAAAATTAAGAATACAGCATATTACCAACAACATAGTCAACATTAATCATTATTTTATTATTTACTAGCAATCCGCCCTCGCTTCGCTTCGGATTCAGTCGCCTTACGCGCGTAGTTCCCGTTCCCGTGGGAATACCCAGATAAAATATAGCCTATGTTACTCCCTGATATTATAGCTTTCCAATGGTGAAAGAATTTTTAAAATCGGTCCAGTACTTTTTGAGTTTATTCGTTACATACAAAAATACAAATCTTTCTTCTTTATAATATTAGTGTAGATTCCTTCAGTTATTTTTTTTTTTGCAGTCCAAGTCCAGGGTCTTACTAATAGATGGCCACAAAGCTCGGTTCTGTGTCGTCTGCATTAAAACACTATGAGCAACTATCGGCAAGTCATCGGTCCTAAGCTTCCTAGTAGTTGTAGTTTCAAAATTCATGTGACTATCAAAGAATTTCCCAAATGTGACCAATAACATTTTTTTTATAGAAAACTTCTATAAAGTCTTTTTCTTCTTCTTCTTCTATAAAAAAACGCACTAAGGATCCTTGTATTATGGTGGCACTTTACAAACAAATAATTAACGGACGTAATTTAGATCCAGACTCAGAAAAACAATTTTTATCCTGCGTGGGATTCGAACTCACGACACTGGCGCGGTAATTCGATGTCATAACCACTACGTCATCTGTGCATTCATTGCCTTGTGGAGGTGGGTTAAAATTTTAATGTGTTACTATCTATTCATTCAATATGGCATTCGTAAAAACCGGCTAACAGAGAATCTGGATAATGGACAACACTTGCTTTAGAAATGTATATATAACACTAACTGCGATCAGCATCTCAACTGCCAATCTTAACGATTATAGCTTTTTCTCCATTCGTAGAGAGAACTAAGTCCAACACTTAACGTCTGATAGACTAAAATTGATGAACCAATATTTTTATTTCTAGAACTAAACGTGAATTATCCTAATCTCGCGATACTAAACTAGTAAAATTGTTTCTAAACTAGAAAGAAGCTAAATCATATTCTTCCACAGTTAAAAATAATTTGGTGTAGCTAATCATCCTTTATGAGTCACATGGTTTAATCTGCAAGAATGATAAAAGTTTATCTACATAAAATTATATATAATACAGCCATTAAGCCAACAGCCACAACTTAAATCAGAGCGAATAATGGATTAACAATGTCAATGTTTTTCAAATCTTTATTGATGACTACAAAGGCTGTATTTACGAAATGTTCATAACGACCTGAATAAAAGAACCGCATACTTCATGCAGCTTTATCGTTACGCCTGTGTTGCTAAGGTAAATAATAAACTAACAAGAAATTGTGTCATCAAACGTCCTCGTTACACAATACACAGTTGAAAATGAAAATAATTTATTTAGAAAACTGCAGTGAAAATATTAAAAATTTATGAATTTAAAAAATCTTACTTACTTTAAAGTAATAACGCCAATTTATGAATAACACCGCTTAAAATTTTAAACTGTTCACTAAGTATTCAAAACTATTCTATTTACAAATTAATAAAAAAATATATAAAGTTTTTAATTTGTTTATGATGTTAAAATAAGCGCGTGATTTTATGGAAGGTATCCCATAAGCATCCGTATAGCTCGATGTACGCGCGTGCGTGATGCTTTTAGCAGACTGGACATTAAACGCATCCGTAACTTCTAAAGTCGAATAGTTAGAGAGTACTTCATTACACAAGTAAATCATTCCAGGCCCTTGCTTCACAATTTATTACCAGCCTGAAATTAATTCACGTATTAATAAAGAGGAAACAATTTTTTTATTACATCGGAATGTTCACATATGTATAGCGTATAATTTGCTAATTTAAAACTCTGTTAATTTAAAAATATTAGTGTTATATTACTATTTTATGTATGACGCATATTTGTTCGCTATTAATGAATAAAAATTTGATAGGCAATAAAAACGAGTTCGTGAACCGAATCGAGAATCAATCTTTGGTTATTCGCATTGCAATAATATGTCGTTTATCATTCAATTGTTAAATGGGCATTAATGTCGGTATCAATCGAGTATTGTTGTTTTGTATATTATATGCCTAGGCTGGAGTACATTTTTACAATTACTAAGCGAACTAAAACCTTTAAATCGCCTAAATAATAAACGGACTCATAAATTTAGCGGAGGGCGGTGTGGTCTCGTTAAGGGATCTCACCGCCTGGCGCGTCGACGCCCGCCGAGACGTCATTGCCCGTTGGGCAGTCCGGCTGGAGAGGCCTCAGTTCGGGGTGCGAACCGTGGATGCCTTCCAGCCGGTGCTGATGCAGTGGTTGGAAAGACGGCACGGGGTGCTCTCCTTCCGACTGGTGCAGGTTTTGACGGGGCATGGGTGCTTCGCCAAATACCTGCACAAGGTCGTTAGGAGGGAGAGTACACCGTCCTGCCACCACTGCGATTGCGACGAGAACACGGCGCGCCATACGCTCGAGGCCTGCGAGGCTTGGGCAGTGCAGCGCTGTGCACTCGTCGCAATCATCGGTACGGACCTGACGCTGCCGGCCATCGCTAGGGCGATGGTCGACAGTGTCGGGAATTGGAACGCGGTCGCAGCCTTCTGCGAGACAGTGATCTCGCGGAAGGAGGCGGCGGATCGCCTGCGCGAGGAGCGCAGCCTCGCTGAGGAGATCCGCCGCCGGCGACTGGGGCGGCATAGGCGCAACTATCTGCGCCTCATGCCGCCCTAGCCGAGGCCGCGGGTGACGTGACCGGGGATTAGTCCGTCACCCGCCGAGAGGCCGACCGTGTGAGGAAAGACCGACGTCCTCCCCGAGGGGGGGGACGTCGGTCGATGGGAGGGTACCCCAATAGGGGGTATTCCGTCGGGCCGACCACTGACGAAAAGTTAACGCTGCTCCAGTGGTCGGCCCAACGACGAAGACGACGTGGTTTTCGGGTGGGTCGCGGGAGTTGCGTGCTTAAGCCCCTCTGTCGCCCCGGACGGAGTGGTGCGGAGGCGCGCCGACCGCGACCCACCCACAAAAAAAAAAATAAACATAAATTTAATCGTAATAATCACATCTTCGTTTGATTTTTACATGTTTGGAAAAATTTTAGAATTTTAACCGGCTTCAAAAAAGGAGGTGGTTCTGAATTCGACTATATTTTTTTTATGTTTGTTATCTCAGAACTTTCGATTGTGTGAACCGATTTTGATGATTATTTTTTATTTTAAAACTGATGCTTTCCATTTCAATTTGGTTCACTTGAAGTCGTTTTCTTTTCATTATAATTATAAATGTAGGTAGAAGTTATATAACCTTTAGCTAGTAAATGAGTATATACCTATACCTAATTCCTTTTCGGAAACAACAATACGTATGTAGGATAGGACATGCTTTATAAATAGAAATGTGCCTTTTAGATGGGACCATCTTTTCTTTGATAGACTTACAACCGTCTCTTGATGACATCATTTCTTAAAATTAAGAAGATTAACAGCTTAAAAAGCCATTCAATAATTTTTCCTAAAATCTTTTTCCTCAAAATGAATCACTTTAACATACATGACAAGCTACTTTAATAGTAATTGTATCAATAATGAAAGAATATGCGAACCATTCAATCGGCGGAATGGGCAATACAGGTCTGAAGAACCGACGGATAGAAATTCTTTATATTACACAGCCCATATACGATGGACAGTATGTAATGTAAGGGCATAAACTTTATCCACAATTAGACAGTAATTAACCTGTTGTAAAACATCGACAAGATAAATTGTCACATGAATTAATTTCAGATTTTCCTCCTGTAAAGCATAATCATCATCATTTATCATCATTTCAGCTCATATACGTCCCACTGCTGGGTGCGAACCTCTTCCATGGTGGAAGAAAAATTGACCTATTATACAACACTGGTCAGACGAGTTGGTATAGGATTTCATTTGAAGCTTTCCTCCTCTTGCATAGATGTTATAACCATATTTATACCCATATTTATACCCTTAGTCATCTTTTACGACACATACGGGCAGGAAAGGGGTGGTGAATCGTATTCTTACCTATCACCACACGAAAAGCATAATATTATAATATTATTAATATGAGGTAAAAGAAAACAAGAGAGGTCCCTTGGTGTCTTTGTCAACTTTTGGGATGCCTGCAAGCAAGGAATTACGCATTGTATTATTATCATATTATTAATCTGTCCCTATTTTTTGTGAGTGTATTACGGTCGGCGTCCTCCTCGCCCTGCTCCGTCTGGGGCGACCGAGGGGCGTAAGCATGCACACCCGCAAGCACGCACAAATCTGTCCCCATACGGATAATCGTACAAATACATTGTACTCGAAATACAACAGAGAAACGTTTTTAAATAAACTAAAATCTATTTATATAGCTAATGCGCTCGTGCTGTCTCTATATCACATTCATCTAAATTAATTTCCTTAACGACATTGCCTATTAAAACTCAACTGACGAAAATTGTTTACTTTTATTATCTAAATCATGCTATCGGGTAGCGGATATTAAACTCCCAACATTGCTTCTGGGTGTCGTAAAAGAAGTTGGTTGATGGATGAATTATAATCTCACTGCGTCACCACACGAAAATGAAAATTATTTACTTATTTCCAACATTAGAAGTCGATAGTCTAATGGGTGGATGCTTTAATAGCTCTGGTGTCACCTATGACAGTTGTTAAAGCATACAAACCATTTAACCAAATTAAAAGTTTGGCGTCATCTTTATTAATACGCGGAGCCTAGAAATGGAATAATTTATTAGTGTTCATTTGATAGCAATAAGAGTCCATGAAAAGAGCAAACAACTATATTAAATATACAAGATAACACACCAAGAAAACATTTATACTTCTAAGTAAACTTTCATTTTTTTGCGCGGTGGAAAATTCACTTACGCATACCCAATGCTAGCGTTGGCGAGGGGGTGTGTAGGACTCGCTGGCTTTACTACATCAGCATACATACGAAAAACACGGCGACCCCGCATCTTCTCCTTCTATGGGACGCCATAGATCTCCTCTTGAGCATACGACTCTAATGTCCCAACGTGATTAAGTGTTGTATGAAAATAATATCTTGCTAATCCATGCATGGTACAAATGAATAAAACATACTATGCCAATCCATTGTTCAAGAGAGATTTTTTTTTTATGGGTGGGCTATGGTAAGCCCACACGCGGTCCATTCCGTCCGGGGCGACGAAAGGATGGCGCGCGGGTCCATAACCCACCCGTACCCACATCGCCTTCGTCGTTGGGTCGACCACCGGAGCAGGGTGACTTGTCGTCAGTGGTCAGCCAAGAGAGATTATTTAAGAGGAATTTTGTTAGTGACATCATAATTTTAGGCTATCGCCGTCCACTTTTGGACGTGGGCCTCCCTTATATTACGCCACGCAATGCTGTCCTTTGTAATCACGATACTTAACATGATAAATCTTGACGTAGATTATTACGCCTTCTATTTCTTTTTATTTTTAACAACCCTCTAATCATTGCCTTACTAGGGACTTTACAAACATAATTTAACGGACACAAATTATACCTAGGCTCACAACAAAAATTTGTGGATCACACAAAGTATTGTCCTTTTTTTTGGGTGGGCTATGGTCAGCGCACCCACCATCCGGCTCCGTCCGGGGCAACGGAAGGGTGGCATGTGGACCCTAATCCACCGTAGCTCGTCACCTTCATCATTGGGCCGACCATCGGTACCAAGTTCCTTGCCCTCCGTGGTTAGCTCGACGGAATACCCTGCAGGGTACCCTCTCCTCTCGACGTCCCTCTCCTGGGACGTCGGTCGCCGCCACGCGGTCAGTCGCTCTGCGGGTGACGACACAAAGTATTATCCTGCATATCCTGCATCCACCCACGATACTGGCATCATAGTTGGCTTTGTATCTTAAATGCACAGATGGCGTAGTGCATCTGTGTAGTTTTCCTTCTTCGGTGCTGGAATCTTGCACCTTACCTTTTTCTCTTAAAAATCGGTTGACAAGTTTACGTGTCCTATATCACCCATTACATTGAATAGTCGGATCGTAGCACAAAACAACAACAATAAAAAAAGGATAATATAGTACCTATACCTACTTTTGTTCATTCGTAGATATCTACAGTAATGGTGCCCTAATGTTGAACTAACGCTAATCAATTTTTACTCACATAATGTTAAGAAAAAAGTAATTACATTACACTCCAAGAGTGAATCCATTTTTTGACGCCTATTTATTTGTTTGATAAGAAAACAAAGTGGTCAATATAGAATAAAAGGACAATAAACCTATCAGAGGCACATTAAAACCTTCCATTGTGTAGTAATGAAATGTATGGATGTTAGTAGACCACCTAGTAAGTATCACACAATTTTGTTAACGAATCGCAGCGTTACAGATATTTTATGGCGTTTAGAACGATTTTACGTAGCATCAATGGATTTTTTTAAAGCGAAACATTCAAATTAACACCCACACAACTTTATCTGTGTTGACATATTTGGTAAATTTCGAATTATTTGTGTTGGTATACCACAGATATTTTTTATTGTAATGGTAGAAATAATAAAGAGCAATTAAGTTATAATATAAATATTTAACTCCTTCCGTGTGGTGACGGAGTAAGAATACAATTCACCACTCCTTCTCTTTCCTGTGGATCTCGTAAAAGACGACTAAAGAATATAATACGCATATAACATCTATGCAAGAGAAGGAAAACCCTAAACAAAACCCTACACTAACACGTCTGACCAACATGATATAGTAGATCAACTTCCCTCCTACTGTTGAGGAGGCTCGAGCCCAACAGAGGGAGATATATGAGTCGAAATGATAATAATAATAAATCCGTATGGTGGCAGGTTCAGAATATTACACATTATATTATTATTATGCTACTTCTTACTTTGGCATGATAATTTTAAAAACTAGGTGAGGAATAGGAGATAGCACTAAAAGAATGAGGTAAATGGGTATACGCTGATGCCGGTATTCCCACGGGTACAGGAACAACGGAGGTGAAATCACTGGAATTTGTTTTATCTATTTATTTATTTTTATTTTTTTTTTTATTTATTTTAGACAACACCCTGCACTAAGGAAATAATCCTTGTATTGCGGAGTACTTTACAAACATATAATTAACGGACACAAATTACATCCAGACTCAGAACAACAATTTGTGGATCGCACAGTGTTGTCCCGCGTGGGATTCGAACCCCCGACACTGGCGCTGTAGGTCGCTATCTTAACCACTACGCCATCTGTGCAGTCATCTATGTATATAATATCTGAGAACTGATAAATATATTAAAGGTTATCTATTATGATAATAAAAATAATTATCGTTTTATTAAATACATTATTCAGATATACACTAACATTATTTAATATGAATGGGGCTTTTAGATATAATAAAGTTAAAGAGTAAAATGATGTTTCTTTCATAGCTACATAATATCTTATATCTTTAAACGAGCAATTCTTGTATATACGGGGTGCGGGTATATAACTAATAGTGTTATTATTACATAAAACATCTTCAAAAAGAGTAGTATTTCGGAGAAAATGTGGTAACAAAACTGATGTGTCAGGATTTTTAAAAACGCACTACGGGAATCAAATTCTATTTAATTTATTTATTTTACGTCTATTTAATATATATTTTTAATAAATTGACCCTACACTATCTACCAGAAAAATAAAATACGGCACTGAGCAAATTATTACAACTAATATGTAAATTCAGTGTTGAAATATCGTCTGGCTACAAAGAGACACGATAAAATGATAGCAATCTGTTGTTATATTACTTTTTAATCGAAAAATTATACTATAATTAGCTTAAATAATATTATAAAATATTACTTAAATGTACAATAAACCTAATGTAAAATTTTGTGCTAGTTTCAAATAGAATTAATTGTTTAAAAAAGGTAATGTTTTAGAGGGACAGGCCTGAAAACGCCCTTGTACATTTTTATGAAAATGCCCATATATCTAAATAAATTCAACAAAAATATAACAAAAATATACCGAGCAAAGCTCGGTCAACCAGATATTAAATTAATAATAAACCATGATTATTATCCGCGGATATTACTACAATTTCATTCGACGCTAAGTTTGGCTACAAATAATTTGAAGAGAAGAAATTGTACTTAATGATTTTTGGATTTAATTAGTAACTAATTTACCTAATTATTTTCCATGTGGTGATGAAATAAATTTACAATTCACTACCTCCTTTCTACTGGGTATCGTAAAAGACGACTAGTGGTGTGTTCTTACTCCGTCACCACACGGTTAATACCTTCGATTATCAATTAATAATAATTAGGTAATACCTTCACAGTAGTAGATGAAAGTTCTCGCGACGTAAACGATGATAGCTTATAACTGTTCATGCAAACAAATGGAATTAGAAACGCGAGTGGTGCAACTTAGGGCACAATTATCACCTGTTAGCAAGCTAGTAAGGACAAAAACCTTTGACCTCATACAGGGTCTCGAAACACTGACCCACTTACTAACGTGAGTTTTACTAGGTATATTGTTATATATATTGTTTATATGTCAGTTGCCTGCTTGCTTTTGCCAATTTAGAACACAACCTAGTTAAAGGGCTATTAAAGTTGTAGGTGCCGCGCTAACAAAATTGACAGCAAAATGCAAATCGAGTATCAAAGCTAGACACAGTCACTTTAAGCGTTTACACGGAAAATATTCGATTAAATTAAATTTCTTATTGGTGGATTTTTTTTATCAACTTATTTTTCTTAAGGAAGACTCAGAAATTGTGCTTATTTTAATTTCGGAGTGTAAACGTGAGTTATCGATAGTTATTATTCGTTTTATTTCTTGTTGGTTGGTAAACTAATGATTGGGCTTAAAAGGTTTTTAATACAGTTTGATTGCGATATTTTGACTGCTTTTCTATTAAGGCAATATCAATGCATATAACTTTCATAATGAAAATCTCATATAATGAAAATTATAAAATACAAACAAGTGGTAAATTTTAAGACTATTCCTTCATCACACGAATTTTCTTGAAATTTAAAAACACGTATCCTTTTATTCACTATATCTTATCTTATCTTATATCTTTAAACGAGCAATTCTTGTATATATATATATATATATATATATATATATATATATATATATATATATATATATATATATATATATATATATTCAGGATCTCGGAAACGGCTCCAACGATTTTGTTGAAACTTGGCATACTAGAGGTTTCGGGTCCAAAAAATCGATCTAGCTACGTCATGAGTTACGATAGCTCAGTTGGGGAGACGGCCAGTTTTAATTTTGGGTTTTGGGGCATTCAAACAGCGTCGGTTCGAATCTCGGTGTTATTATTATTCTCTTTTTGTAATATTTTATATAATTTTCATTATTTATTTTTTATTTTTATTAATATATATCTAAATAAATTCGACAAAAATATTCCGAGCGAAACTCGGTCAACCAGATATTACATATAACTAGCGAAAGAAACATGTCTCTGTTTCTTTAAATTTAATTTCCTAGAATGAAGTGTATTACTATTAATAGTATCAATTTGAAAATAACTTAAAAAAACATTTCGTGTAGTATTGTGCAATCAACAGCACTGCTAAACATCATCTGTCAGCGCACAGATCATAAGACAATCTGTTTATCTCAAAGCATTATTTTATCTATATATATAAAAATTAATTGCTGTTCGTTAGTCTCGCTAAAACTTGAGAACAGCTGAACCGATTTGACCAATTTTGGTCTTGAATTATTTGTGGGAGTCCAGGGAAGGTTTAAACGGTGAGAAAATATGGCAAAATTGCGAATAAAATACTAAAAACAACAATTTTATTTTCCCATACAAACCGTTCTTACCTGTCAAACATTTGATGTTCGTCCCGTCGGTTCGGCGTTATTGGCATAATTAAGTAAGTACATGTAGATCTAGATTAAAAAAGGTTTTGGAATCGATAAGAAAAGGCGGTATGTTAAATAGCTAGAATACAATTCACCACCCGTGGGTGTCGTAAAAGACGACTAAGGGATATAATATGCATATAATATCTATGCAAGAGAAGGCAAATTCGAAACAAAACCCTGTATTGACACGTTTGACCAGCATGGTATGGTAGGTCGATTTCCCTCCCATAGTGGAGCAGGTGCGAGTCCAACAGTTGGACGTGTATGGGCTGAGATGATGATGATTATTTATCAGCCTCCCACAATTAGTGTAAAGTTGCGGACTAAGAAAATATAACGCCGTAAATACAATTCAGTTGGATTATCAATAATTATATTAACGAACGCTTAAATAGCGTTTGGCCAGTTCCCTGGATGTTGGAAGGAAAAAAGGCTGGTGCTCCTGCCGAAGGTGGGACGGTCTCCGGCCTCGGCCACAAACATGTCAATATAACGGTATTATTGACAAATAATCTAACTGGATTGAATTTACGGCAAGTGTTATATTTCCTTAATCCGCAAATTTACGCCATTTGTAAGAGGCTGATAAATCACAATCATAGTCTCAACCCATACACGTCCCACTGTTGGGCTCGGGCCTCCTCCGCTATGGGGAACTCGACTTACTATACCACGCTGGTCAGACGTGTTGGTATAGGGTTTTGTTCGAGTTTTCCTTCTCTTGCATAGATATTATATGCATACTCAGTCGTCATCACTTAGTCGTCTTTTACGACACACACGGGTGGTGAATTGTATTCTTACTTCGTCACCACACAGATAATACTAAAACCAAACTGATAAATACTAAAACAAAATAATTACAAAGAAAAGGCGATACGAAGTTCGCCAGGTCAGCTAGTTTCTTGATAAAAAAGACAACACCTACATTTAACAGATAATCCTTATATTGCCGAGTAGTATTCAAACATATAAGTAATGGAAACAAATTACAACCAGACTTGGAACAACAATTGTTAAAAGCCAAAATGGTGTAGGTACTGCATTGAATTCGAACCGGCGATACTGGCCTCGATGCCATCTGTGCAATCAAGTGAACAGTGCAATAAAGTTCAACTAAAGAGATGGTGCTTTATGGAATCATAACTTTTATTATCATCATCAACATTTCAGCTCATATACGTCCGACTGTTGGGCTCGAGTCTCCTCCATAATAGGAGGGCAATTTACCTTACTATACATGCTGGTCAGACAGTTTGGTATAGGGTTTTATTGCGAGTTTGCCTTCCCTTGCATAGATCTTATATTCGTATTATATCCCTTGGTCGTGTTTTACGATACCCACGTCAAGATAGGGAGTGATTTGTTGAGTTGAGTTCTTACTCTGTCACCACACGGCAAACTGTTATTATATAAAAGTTTAATCAAAATCTCTCGTAGAATTCGCATTAAATCCGTTCACCGATACAAAGACTTACATTACTACTTACATAGATAGGTATATATTAGTATATATTGACCAATGAGCTATTTGAGTGATTAGCAAGCTTGCGCTAAACCAAAAACCGCATATCAAATATAAACAGCTGAAGCAAATGACAGGCACGCCCATTCCTAGTGGTTTTAGGTAAAAGTTAGACCGCAAGTAAACTTGTTTTACAATTTTAATATACTGGCTTTCTAAAACTGAACGACATATGTTTTTTATGATGTCATGTTTTTGACCTCCAATGTAATTTCTAATCTTCAGTAATATGGTTTGTATTCACATAGTGACGGATTAAGAACATAATGTATTTCAACGCTTTATTATTCCCCTGGTAGAAAAATTAAAGGATGTAAGCTGTTAACACTTGCAAGAGCAGAAATTTTCGAAATATAACCTTAACCCAACCCGTCTGACTATGGGCTTATAATAGGGCAATTTGACTTAATCGGGGGCGAAAATCTCGTATGATGCGCGTATCTAGAAATCATCATCAGAACTCATATACGTCCGACTACTAGGCTCAAGCCTCTTCCATATTGAGAGGAAAAATGATCTACTACAGCACGCTGGTCAAGCGGTTTGGCATTTTTTTTTTGTGGGTGGGCAACAATTCCAGAGAGCAGTCCAAGAAATTGTCGCTCGTGCCCAGGGTACACCACGCGGAGATTTCTGGCGTAGCACCCCAAGCGGTTTGGCATAGCGCTTTATTTCGAGTTTTTCTTCTTTTCCATAGTGGTGATTTTATTATTATTATTTTATTACATCACTAAGTCGCCTTTTTTAAGAGGGGGTGGTGAATTGCATTCTTACTCCGTCACCACACAGAAAATGGTACTAAATAATTCTTATATTTCTACATTCCATTTATGTATGGAAACCATTAATATAATTTCTATAACCATATTTAATTTGGTAAAATTAAAGAAAACAATAGTCCGTTCAAGTAATCGTCTGTAAATTCGTCGCACTATCTGCCATAAAGTAGTAAACTTTTATGCGATTAATTTGTTAATATCTTCTCTGACATATATGTACATCCAATTATTTGGCCTGGGTCTGCATTACAATGGAACCTTCTTGACTAAGAGATAAATTGAAATAATTAAAAAGGAGTCTTGGCAAATTTCAACAAACTGCAAAAAATATATTAAATATTCTATGAAAGGCAAAAAAGGCAAAAACATATACGTTAATTTAGAATTTCCAGTGGCCTCTATTGTGAATTTATCTTGAAAACTTTAAATGCAACACAGCCATTCAAAAGGCACCACTCTAGGCGCTGTACCCAATCTGCAGCCATTAATCGGGAATGTATTCCGTCGAGTTCTGTTCGCTTTAAAATAACGTACAAGAAATAATGAGAGTAACGTACCTTAAATAGTTCCAAAGTTTTTCTTAGTAATTATATACTGGTTGAATATATATATATAATGCCAAGAGCTTAGACCATGCTCTGAATATAATTATTTGAGAGTTTGTAACACTTAAACTACGATCCTAGAATTTACGAGTACATGTCCAAATTTATTTAAAACTAGCAACCCGCCCTCGCTTCGCTTCGGTAATAGGTTATAGTCGTTTTACCCGCGTAGTTCCCGTTCCCGTGGGAATACCGGGATAAAATATAGCCTAATTTACGCCCTGATATTATAGCTTTCCATTGGTGAAAGAATTTTTGAAATCGGTCCGGCCGTTTTGAAGATTACCCGGAACAAACAGACAGACAGACAGACAAAAAATTTTTAATTGCTATTTTAGGCATAGGTGTCGTGCAAATAACCGTGTGAGCATGAAAAAAGCCTATTATTTTGACATTACAAACAGACATTCCAATTTTATTTATTGGTATAGACTAGATAGAATAACTCTGAACGAAAGATTAACTTTTTAAAAGATGGCCGTACAATGTAGCCTCATAGATTTCTTTTTCTTTAAATTGATGCCAATATTGTTTATTGTTATTTAGAGGCACATGAGCAAAGCAAGCTGCCCAAATGAGTGTAACTGCCGCTTATGAATTCCAGCCAGGCCAGGAACATTACTTACAACACAACAAACGAACAAACAGCACACCTAAGAGTAAGTGATACTGCCGCTCATGAACCTTTGCAATACCGGGGCACAGCTAGTAGGCAGCGAGTCGCGAGCGCGAGGAGCGCAGCCTCGATGAAGCGACCCGCCACTGGCGATTGGGGCGGCGTAGGCGCGACTACCTGCGCGTTGTGCCGCCCTAGCCGAAGCCGCGGGTGACGTGACCGGGGAATTAGTCCGTCACCCGCCGAAAGGCCGACCGCATGAGGAAAGACCGACGTCCTCCCCAAGGGGGGGACGTCGGTCGATGGGAGGGTTCCCCACTAGAGGTATTCCGTCAGGCCGACCACTGATGATAAGTAACCCTGCTCCGGTGGTCGGCCCAACGACGAAGGCGACGTGGCGTTCGGGTGGGTTGCGGGTGTGCGTGCTTACGCCCCTCTGTCACCTCGGACGGAGTGGTGCGAGGAGTGCGCCGACCGCAGCCCACCCCAAAAAAAAAAAAGAAAGTAGGCAGCGACCTTCTATAAAGAAAGTTCTCTTCTTAAGCCTCGTTTAAAGAAACACTGCAAAAGGTTCCAAATCCTACATGTAGGTTGAACAAATGATCGCTGAAAACGTATAGTTGTAAACTATCGTCTCCAGGTGGATTGGATACAGGCAATCATTAATCATTATAAATGTATTTATAATCAGAAATTGACAGAACATACAGTGATACATAACTGATGTAATCAATTGAATTATGACTACATTGATAACGTCTAATAAATAGCAAATATCAAGGGGTTTGATCCTTGGGCATGACAGTTCTTTGCTCAATCCATTAAAAGATAGTTCCAAGTCTGTGTTTTATTTGTGGCTCCATTAACGGGCAGATGATTATGTTTCTAAAATCTCACAAGGATATTCCTTAAAACGCACTATATTATACAACTAGCAACCTGCCCTCGCTTCGCTTCGGTTATAGGTTATAGTCGTTTTCCCCGCGTAGTTATCGTTCCCGTGGGAATACCGGGATAAAATATAGCCTTGTTTACGCCCTGATATTATAGCTTTCCATTGGTAAAAGAATTTTTGAAATCGGTCCAGCCGTTTTGAAGATTACCCGAAACAAACAGACAGACAAAAAAATTTTAATTGCTATTTTAGGCATAGGTGTCGTGCAAATAACCGTGTGAGCATGAAAAAAGCCTATTATTTTGACATTACAAACAGACACTCCAATTTTATTTATTGGTATAGAAGAAAACTGGAATTAAAATACAATGTGTCATTACCTCGTCCTTTCCCTTTGATATACAATGAGACGTAAAAAGATACGTAGCAATAATGCAGAAGGAAAAAAAATTAGAATTAAACCTATATATCTACCAGTCTATATTTGCCATAGTGGTAGGACCACACTGCTGACAGTTGTCTGTCTACAGCCGCGGGCCGGTCCGTCCAGGGTAGTATCACACTCTCGAAGAAAATCCTCGTCTGAGTAGTAGCAATTTGTTACTGCGCTTCATTCGGTGAGTGAGAGAGCCGGAAACCCAACTTTCTGAAGGTATTTTCGTATGATGGGTTTTGGTGATGCCTTTTGTATCACTGAACCTCATTGCATGCATTCACAATCCCTTCACTTTCGTCACGGTAGGAAGCGGCCTAGCAAAGGTCAATGAGCGGCAACACCACTTAACATCATATTTGCTCGTTTGCCACCGTTTACAATAGAAAATTTAAAAAAAAACGATGAATAGGAAGCAAGTACCTAAAATTGAGACCTCCATGGATAACAAAAAAACGGGTCTATTTGTCTTAATAATTTCTGATATCTTCGGGAGAATTACACATCATAAATAAAAATATTTTTACGGGGTTCGCCCGTGACCATGAACGCTGAAAAGTGTTCGAGACCTCGGGCAATCAAAACTCAAATACAAACGCGATAAAATCCGTAAAAATAGTTTAATTTATAATCCGTATAGTTTTATTTATCACAATGTATCTTAACATATTCGTGTGGTGATGGAATAAGAATACAATTCACCAGCCCCTTTCTTACCCATGGGTATAATGACGACTAAGGGATGATTTGCAGATAAAACCTATGCAAGAGAAGGAAACTCGAAACGAAACTCTTCACCAACTCGTCTAACCAATAGTAGTATGTCAATTTGCCTCCCACTATGGGGAAGCTCGAGGCTGCTGATCTTAATAAAACATAAGCATCAGCATAATAAAAGCAACAATCATCTATCGATATTTATATTAACTTGCACAACATTCGTTTAGAATCAAATATTTTTCATTCAAAGGCATTTGATGTCAATCAATACAGTTCAGCTCTACAACACATGTTTCATATTTCAGGCTCAAGGACAATAACTAAAGGAAATAATTGAAGTGGCCGATAAACAGATAGACACTGGCTACTTGATAGAGTCGGAGGGGTCAATAGGCGGCAACGATCGGCAACTATTGGACATAATTATATAACTGCTGAACACCCGTGATTTCAGCGGGTCAATGACACCCCACACACATAGATATGCCATTTGAACAACTAAATGACTTACGTCTGTTAATAAACATATTGTTTACTTATATATGTATGGATATGTAGACAAATTTAGTATTTAGACTTCGCTAGAGTTCTGATTTAGTAAGTTCATTGCACTTATTAATTGAACATGACATTATAATGTTCTGTGTATTTGCATAGAATTTCATCACCTCAGCCTATATATGTCCTACTGTTGGGATCAGGTCTCCTCCATAATGGGAGGGGAATCGACCTACTATCCCACGCTGGTCACATGTATTGGAATAGGGTTTTGTTTCGAGGTTTCCTCCTCTTGTTTATATGTTACATGCTTATTATATTCCTTAGTCGTGTTTTACGACATCCACGTGCAAGATAGTGTATTGTATGCTTACTCCGTCCGTTCTTACTCCATTAACGGAGAAGGAAAATATATTTACATAGAGTTTATGAAGCATATATTTATCATTATTATTATTATTTATCATCATTCTAATCTTATGTCAATTACTTAGGGTTGACGCGATACGTCCTCTGTTGCCTCAATTTCATTATACTTCATCTCAGTGATCACTCCTATATAGACAGGGAGCCACATCATGCATCACGCATTTCATTCATCTTTTCTTTGGTCTTCTCCTAACCCTTACGCCTTCAACTTTCAAACTTCCTGATAACTTTGCTTGCATCCCGTCTCACCACGTGTTCATACCACGTCAAACGTTCACATACCGTCAAAAGTTCCTTAACTTCTCCGTCACTGGTACAACTTTCAACCTTTCTCTTAAATGATCTTCATTCCTCAATTTATACATTATTGTCACGCCGCACATCCATCTTAATATTTTCAACAGAACAACAATAACAATTTAATAAATAAAATATAAAAATTAAACAGGCAAAGGTGAGTTTTCCTTTGTTACAGTGAACACATTATAAATGGGATCCGAATGCCGTGGTTCCGTTGGGAATTTCAACTCCAATTTGGAAGCTCACAATCGAAAATTGCATGTTTAATCAATTAAGCCAACAAGGTTTTTTAAGTTTAATACCTGTTTTATAGTTCCATAGATAATAGTTACCGTCTAGACATTAATCCGTATTCCAAAATATACACTGCAGTTACTCTTATTTTCGTTCATTCATTCCTATCAGTACAGGATTATAATTAATATGTTTTAGCCGATAGTCATTAACGATAAACATTCCATACTACAAGTGCACCTTAAGTTTTTGAGATAAATACAAAAGAATAATAAATTTACAATATCTCATACTACAACATTAAGAGACAAAATACTTTCTGTGAGGTTTTTTCAAATACGAATTTCATAATAAAAGACGTAACCTCACATAGATTCGCCAGGAAACAGACCCATAATTTCCAACGTAATGAAATCATTTCAAGATGTGTTCAGTGATTGAAATTATACCTTACATGAATGGTAGTGAAAATAGAAATAATCAAACTCCTTACTGACATAAATTCTGATATAATGTTTTCGTCTTTATTTTCTTCTTTATCTTTATATATATATTTCTTGTGTACGTGTATATGTTACTAAACTCCTCCTAAACGGGTGGACCGATGTTGACGAAATTTTTGTATACGCTCAAGGGAATTCGAGAATGGTTTAGATTCACAATTGGACCCGGTAGGTAGCGCTTATTTTAACAGAACAACGTCTGTCAGGTCAGCTAGTTGATTATATAAATCCCACAGTATGACAAAAATCACAATAAAATGTTTAAATCTGTCAATGTTTATCCCATACAACCCGTCTTTATTTCAAATCATTCAAATTTAATTCTGAGTTCGTCATTGCATAGATTCAAACGTTAGGTAATACCTTCATTAGGCTACATAGTACAGCTACATAGTCTGTGTGGTGACGGAGTAGGAATACAATTCACCACTCCCTATCTTGCCTGTGGATGCCGTAAAAGACGACTATGGGATATAATATACACATAACATCTGTGCAAGAGAAGGAAAATTCGAAATTAAACCCTTTACCAACATATCTGACCAGCATGGTATAGTAGGTCAAATTCCCTCCCACGTGGAGGAGGCCCGAGCCCAACAGTGGGACGTATGTGGGCTGCGAGGATGATGATGACGATGATGAGGCTACATATATTTATAACATCTTATGCTGAACGCTTAAGTGACAAAGTAATTTTAAAATGAAAATTAATCAAATAACGTAGATAATGTTTAATTACGATTTTTCAATCTAGTCGCCCTTAAAGTAATTGGCGTTTCATTCATATTTTAATGGAGGTTGGATAAGACAAAAGTAAAAGCTATTATGCTCGAGTTGCTTTCAAGAGTTTGTTTTCTTGAATATTTCTATATTATATTCTGTATAGAATAAGAATACAATTCACCCCTCCCTCTCTGTGGAATGAGAATGTGGAGGAGGCTCGAGCCCAGTAGTGGAAAACCACTGATGACAAGTAAGCCTGCTCCGGTGGTCGGTCCAACGACGAAGGCGACGTGGTGTTCTGTTGGGTTGTGGGTGTGCGTGCTTACGACCCTCTGTCGCCCCGGACGGAGTGATGCGAGGAGTGCGCCGACCGCGACGCACCCCAAAAAAAAAATAAACCCATTAGTGGAACGTATATGAGCTGTGATGATAATTTCTTTATTTCTATAATTTTGTTTTTAATATTAAATATGATCATTGTTAATATTTTTAAACCCATCAAAAATATAATTACATGCAGAATATTTGAAAAATGTTTAATACGTATTGCTACAACAATTTATATTAATATTTTTTGTTGCAATATCATCTATTATTATTGCAATATTTATATAATCCTTAAATAATCCGTATGATCATAAATTAAGAATATAATTCACCACCCCCTCTCTTGTCTGGAATTACATTTCGTCTACCACCATGAACCATGAACGCTGCAAAGTGTTCGAAACGTCGGGCAATCAAATACAAACGCGATAACATCCGTAGTTTTATTTAAAACATAAAAATACACTTTCAATTTTTTATCATTATTATACCAGTAATTTTGCAAACGATTCAATGCTCTCAGAGATTAAACTTTGCATTCAAACTTATAAACATATTGAACATTATATTAATGTTAATACAATGTAGTAATTTTTACTGATATACTTAGAGCGGGAATAGTAGAACAGTTGGTACTTAATAAACGATGCCTACACATACATACAACATGCATTATGCGTATAGAATGTAAAAATAACTTCGAAAATTAACACCCATTGCCGACGTTTTATATGACAAGATTGGGTCATTTCGTGACCGCATTAACAATATTCTGTTAGTTCAACAAAACCTCAATTTTATATGGAAATTAAACTGTATTGACAATAAAAAAAGTTGTGTTCGCTCCCGTATAGGCCCATTAACTATACTATAACTATGTAACGGACTATTGTTATGATACTTATTAAAAATATCCATGTAAGCACCATTGAACAATCCAATTAAAGTTTCAATTACATTTAAATGTTAATGAGGCTATAAAAAGTTTTTGAATAAAAATCAACTTTTGTGTTGTTCGAATTATATGTGTGTTTTTTTAACGTGATATTAATGTGTACTACTGGTGACGTGAAACTTGACACAAAACCCTATACCAACACGATTGACTAACGTGGTATAGTAGGTCAATTTCCCTCCCATAGTGGAGGAGGCCCGAGCCCAACAGTGGGACGTGTATGGGATGATGATGAGGATGTATAGGTACTACAGAATCCATAATATGTTAACCGTTCCACCAACACCAACAAAAAAACGAGCGCAAAATGCCTTCTTTTCCTTGCCACAAGTAAGATTTTCCGTGTAGTGACAGACTAATAATTCAATACCATGTGGTAGGACTACACTGTCGGCAGTCTTTTGTTTACTGCCACGTCCAGGGTCGCGGCCGGTCCGTCCGGGGTTGTACGACACTCTTTTGAAGATTTTCTGTGAGAGTATGGTACTACCCGGGAAGGACCGGCCCACGGTTTTAGACAAACGACTGCCGACAGTATGGTCCTACCACATAACCCTGGTAATCAAGAGCAGTGTCACTGCACTTGAAAGGCGGATTGGTGATTGCATTAATAAGTATTTTTATTAACAGGGTACTGCAGTCTATTGTCTTGATGATCTTTCAGCCGATTTTTATAATCTTTACTGAAATTTTAGGCATTCATCCAGCATTGTACTCTCAGTGTGTCACTACACGGATAAATAAATAACTAATTACTTCATTTAGTATTCAAATGATGGCTGATTTCACTGCTGGGTTCGGACCCTTCGCCACGAGTGATATTGATCTGCTACACCATGCTGATCAGACAGTTTAGCATAGAGCTTTATTTGGAGTTTCCCTTCTCTATTCAGAGTCATATCAGTATTATGAATGATTTTCTTGACTGAAACTTCACATTATAGATATCCTAACTAATATTATAAATGTTAAATTATAAATATGAAAAGAAAAATTATATTTTAATTCAATGTCAGTTATTAGTATAAACTAACAATAAATTAGTATAAAATAATTAGTTAGTATAAACTAATACGTAAAAAATATAATTGTGTTATACACAACCAATACACAACCTCATATGCATATAAATTTATATTAAAAAAAAATTAAAGATGAGGTAAAAATATTTGGTTAAGTTTATTTTGTTTTCCTTAAAATGCTAAAGATCGTCTTGTCCCAATTACTTCAAATATTTTTTATGATCTTAACGATGAAGTTTATACACGAATCAAATAAAATTATATATTATTTTAATAATCATATATAGCACCATCATATATTAGCTGTGTGGCTTCGAATGGCTTCGAATACTACCAACCCTTGCTTTGCTCGTGGGTGTCGTAAAAGACGACTAAGAGCCCTAGATTGACCCGGACCAACTCCATCTGGTACCATTTGGGTCAACGATTACATTCCCAAGGAGGGTTGACGTCAGGCAGGCGGCCGGTCATAAAATTCATTGCCGAAACTTTTTGCAATATGTCAAAACAGATGACATATTGCGTCGACCCCAAGTAATTGGGATAAGAGCAAGATGATGATGAATCATATATAGCACCAATAGTCAATCAACACTAACAACCAAACGGCGTTATTAGTATAATCCTTACTAATATTATAAATGCGAAAGTTTGTTTGTTACGCTTTCACACTAAAACCACCAGCCCGATTTCAAAAATTCTTTCACCAATGGAAAGCTGTAATATCAGGGAGTAACAAAAGCTTTATTTTATCCCAGTATTCCTACTGGAACGGGAACTATGCGGGTAAAATGACTGAAACCGAAGCGAAGCGCAGGCGTGTAGCTAGTAAAAATTAAAATGTTTAACACGTTGAACGCCATGGGGGTCACCATGTGGGCCTCACTTATCTAGCATATAGAGCCAGCATAAAATCACTTATTTCTAATTTTTTAATCATAATTTTTTATTGCTTTTAGGGGTTTTAAAATGTATTGAATTATGTAGTAATCACTCAACTCTGGTTTGCGATCACATGGTGTCCTCTATGGCTCCAACGAAACAACTGTATGTCGGCCACATGGTGTCCCCCAAGGCCCAAATGGAAAACTGAAATATTAGGCCGGCGTTTAACGTGTAAAGCCGTTTATAATAAATATTACGAACATACACGTAAATACATATATGTAGGTATGTATAGCTGAGCTTTGTGAGTTAATTTAAGGCATTTCCTTCTTTTCCTTCAGACTATATACGTCGTGGTACTGCCCATAGGCCTAACCTAAACTGAGAGTAAAATGACTACTAGTCCAGCCACATAGGTTGGCATTAGGTGGAGATTCCCTATCGATACTCTCTACTTAGATCGAGATCTACTTATATCACAGAAATGAGTAAGAGATGTAAAACTGTATTTCTACTCTATCAATATATAGAAAACTAGCAACCCACCTTCGTTTCGCCGCGCCGTCGCCTTACCCGCGTAGTTCCCAATCTCGTGGAAGTACCGGTATAAAATATAGCCTATGTTACGCCCTGATATTATAGCTTTCCATTGGTGAAAGAAATTTTTAAATCAGTCTAGTAGTTTCGGAGCCTATTCAATACAAATAAAACAAACAAATCTTTCCTCTTTATAATATTTGTGTAGATTTAAAGCATTAGTAATTTTATTCATAAATTGACTACATTATCAGGATATAATACACCAATTTATTTTAATTGTGAAATAATTACGAGAGAAAATCACCATATAGTATGTTACGGCTTTAATTTGAAATATATTGAAAACATAGAAGTCGTAAAGTTAACGACATACGATTCGTATATCATCAAATATATTTAATTTACTACTTTAATCAAGGTCTCATGGAAATTTTATCATGAAAATAATTAAATTATTAGATATATGAAATGGAATGTAGCAAGTACTCTGTGGACTTATGTTCGGTGCCAGACCCCAGAATCACTCAACTATCGTATCAGTAGGTACGTAAATAAATTTAATTTTACATTGCGTCTCCAGTTAATCGACTGACAGGGTTAAAGCTAACTAGTTTGTGCCTATAAAGAGCAGTTAATCGTCCTCATTTTGGTACTGTATATTATCAGATTATCGTTTTAAATTTTGATTAAAAGCATTGAACAAATAACAAGGCTTTAAAATAATTTCTGATAAGTATATTTAATTCAAATGTGAGGTGAGCTTATTTATTACTCTTTAATGTATTAACTACTTAATATATCTTAAAATTTTGCATACCGGATACAGAAAAGCATTTTTCACTGTTATATTAAATAAATTGGTGAAATTTGCATTACCGCAACCACATCTGCTTCCATAACTATCTTATTATATCTTTAAACGAGCAATTCTTGTATATATATAATCAGAATCTCGGAAACGGCTCAAACGATTTTCATGACATTTAGCATACTAGAGGGTTCGGGGCCAAAAAATCGATCTGGCTAGGTTTTATTTATAGAAAATGTTGTTTTGTCGGTGTTTTAAGCTAATCAATACAATGACATAAAATGTCATTAGAATAGGAATGTAAATTTAGCCGTCGCCGTCAACAATGACAATAGCTCAGTTGGGTAGTTGCAGTTCCAGTCGCATTCAAATAACGTGAGATCGAATCTCGGTGTTATTATTATTCTGTTTTTTTAATTTTTGATATTTTTTGATATCTTTTTCATTATTTCATCATTTATAGTTTTTTATTAATATAAAAAATAAATATGTTCGTTAAAAATACCATTTCCTTACAAAAAAAAATATACCGAGCAAAGCTCGGTCAACCAAATATTTGCATTAATAAATTAATTTATCTTCCTTTGGAAGTAAGTGAGGTGATAAACGATCAGATAATTATTATAGTAATTATAATATGTTATCTGTTTTGTCCGTGTCGTGACGGAACAAGAACAGAATTTACCATCCTTCATCTTGCCCGTGGGTGCAAAACCAATCTGCAAGAGATGAAAAACTGGAAATGAAACCCTATATCAACACGTTTGACCCTATGGCTTAGTAAATCAATTTACCTTCTATTCTGGAAGAGATTCTAGCCCAACAGTGAGACATATATAAGCTGAGATTATGATGATGCTGATTATCTTTTATGAAATCATCATCATTCATCATCACCATGCAATACTTTATTAAAACTTAGATCACGATCTCAAAAGGATGAACAAGTTGCGTCATGTTTATACCAATCAAACTAACATACATATAAAGTAAACTAACATACATAAAATATGTCGCGGCAATAGAAGCCTACTACTTATTCGCACGCAACCGCCTCCTTAATGAACAATTTTAATAATATTTTAAAAAAATTACTGAGAGTTAGAAGTGCTCTTGATATTGTTGTGACAGGAATATTTTAGGGTTTATGTTAATTTTTAAATACTGAGTCACAATATTTATTTATTAAATTTAATATCCTACTATTGCTATTTTCCAGTATTTTTTTTTTTTTTTTTTTTTGGGTGGGCTGCGGTCGGCCCGCCTCCGCACCACTCCGTCCGGGGCGACAGAGGGGCTAAAGCACGCAACTCCCGCAACCCACCCGAACACCACGTCGCCTTCGTCGTTGGGCCGACCACTGGAGCAGGGTTACTTGTCATCAGTGGTCGGCCCGACGGAATACCCCCTGCCCGGGGTACCCTCCCATCGACCGACGTCCTCCCCTCGGGGAGGACGTCGGTCTTTCCTCACGCGGTCGGCCTCTCGGCGGGTGACGGACTAATCCCCGGTCACGTCACCCGCGGCCTCGGCTAGGGCGGCATTGCACGCAGGTACTCCCGCCTGCGCCGCCCCAGTCGCCGGCGGCGGGTCGCATCATCGAGGCTGTGCTCCTCGCGCTCGCGACCCGCCCCCTCCTTCTGCGAGATAACTGCCTCGCAGAAGGCTGCGACCGCGTCCCAATTCCTGATGCTGCCGAGCATCTCCCTAGCGATGGTCGGCAGCGTCAGGTCTGCACCGATGATTGCGACGAGTTCACGACGCGGCTCTGCCCAAGCGGCACAGACCTCGAGCGTGTGCTGCGCCGTGTCCTCGTCGCAATCGCAGTGGTGGCAGGACGGAGTTCTCTCCCTCCTAGCGACCCTGTACAGGTACTTGCCGAAGCATCCATGCCCCGTCAAGACCTGTACGAGTCGGAAGGAGAGCACCCCGTGCCGCCTTTCTAACCACTGCATCAGCACCGGCCGGAAGGCCTCCACGGTCCAAACACCATATCGAGGCCTCTCCAGCCGGTCTGCCCAACGGGCGATGACGTCCCGGCGGGCGTCGACGCGCAAGGCGGTGAGCTCCTTCAAGGAAACAACACCGCCCCCCCCGCGTACCCCCGACACCCGCCGATACAAGTCGGCGAGCATTTCCGCCTCAGCTATTTTCCAGTATAACATTTTGTTTTATTATTACGACACAAAATAATATTGATTTTGTGAAACAATATATAAAATGTTCCTGTTGTTTGTTGTTGTTGAATTTTTATTATTTAATCAGTAGCATAAAAAGATTTATGAGTTGTATATTTATTATTTTATTCATATAGTTTTAAAAACGTATTAACATAATTCTAAACTAAACAACTTATGTCCTTAAACGTGTCTCAATAATATTGTTATTAATACAAATAAATGAAATGACTAGTAGGTATTATCGTCTCTATAGGAATATGCACCGAGTCACAATGAACAGTATCAAAATATTGAGCGGCTGGTACAGTGCACCAAGCCGGTTCTCACTCAATACTCACACGGTCGCCAGTGCTGCTCGTTCGCGACTCATACACGCTCGATTAAGCCCTCACTATGCGGTAGCATTTGTACAGACTAACGAACTTACCATTGTCGTGAAGAAAGTAAAATTATACCGTACTTATTCGAACTGTATTTATAAATAAAATGAAAGGCTTTAAGTCTACACTCAAGAATACAAATACTATGATTTTCATTCCTCTACGAGCGAGACTCTTTCCCTTTACAAACACAGAAGAAAAGTAATGACACAATAATTAATTAAATTACACAATTGTACGATTGGTTTTAATACTAACTCATTTTCTTGGCAGTGTTTTTTTTTTATAATTAGAAATATAATTAAAAAATTTCAATTTCTATAATCTATTATTATTATTTAAGATACCAAAAATAACATATTTACGGACAACTAATTTATAAAATTTCCGTCCATTAGGTTACCGAACCATAAAATACATATCTATCTGGACCTTATATGAAACGCATAAAATAAAGTATTTAACGATTAAAAGTTTCTAAGTCACAATCTAGCAATATAAATCAATGCCAAACTTTAATAGGATTGGTATTTCAGGTCATGTCGTCTATCCCAACTCGTATACAGCCCACTGCAGGGCTCGATCCTTCTCCACAATAGGAGAAAAATTTATCTACTATACGACGCTAGTTACTAAGATTATTAGGGTTCTAATTCGATATTTCCTTTACTTACAGTGATACATAAGAAATATGACAAGCACATACGTGCAAGATGGTGAATTGTAAGGGGGTGAATAGTATTCCCAATCCGTCACCACACAGATAATTTGAGAATTCATTATTGTATAGCTATTAAATGTAATGTTGAATATCTCTCGACCAAAGCCTTGTTAGCCAAGTTATTTGCAAAGCATACAAATATATATATATATATATATATATATATATATATATATATATATATACTTTTATATTTGCAATAAAGATATTATTATTATTATTATACATATACTAGCTAACCCAACAGATGTTGTTCTGTTCAAATAAAAGAAATTCTTGAAATCACCAGCAGCGCCGCCTACCGGATCCAATTATAAATCTAAACCATTCTCGAATACCCTTGAACACACACACAAAATTTCATCAACATCGGTCCAGCCGTTTAGGAGTTATATATATAAAGATAATATTTGCCCTTAAAATGAAATAGATAAATCTTTTAAAATATGTGTAAAATGCCAAGTCATTGTCTTTTACCTAATGCATGTCCATAATAGTATATTCACTGTATCTACTGGTAACTTAATCCGATAGAATTATAGCGAGGTGGTTGGCGTCACAAGTTCGTAGCATGCCATTAGCAGTGCGGTATCAAATTCTCTTCCTGCCCGCGTAAATTACGCCAACGCAACTAAACCTAACGAATAATGTATTAAAAAGAGTATGAGAAAATGATCATAGCATTTTCTTTTATTGATTTTAATTCCTCGTTGATTTATTTATATCAATAAATATGCTACTATGATGAAGGCCTTATGTTCCAAACGTAAATTGGATAAAGAGAAAGTATTAGTAAGGTTTTCTGCAAACTTATTCGATGGTTTAAACAAAATTTTAATCAATATGTTCTAAGTTATGAGTTATGTTCGATTAGCGATAATAGGCTCATGGCCTTTTAAATAAACAAAATCGCAAGTAACTTTGTGCGATATAGCACGCAGAAAGGGCTGGTAATTGATTTTAGTGGACTGTATAATACGCTTATGAATGGTGGTAGTTGGACAGTAATAGATCCCGCAACCACTTACACTCCCCTCCACATGCTTTTGCCATCCCTAAGCAAAATTTTCACTTTTTCACTCCCAAAACCCAAATATCGCCTTGAATATGTATGTACATGTGAAAATACATCTTTTTTTCTTGAGGAATTTTTTTTACCATTTTTAGTTTTCGAGATATAAGCGATCAAAGAAAACACCATTTTTTTCACTAAAATGACCATAATTTCATTTAAAATACTTATAAAAAATCGTCCGACCACTCAATTTGAAGGTTTTGGCATTAGCTATCAAATGACGTTGGATATTTTAATGTAAGATAAGTGCTTCTAAAACTGTGGGAACTTTCATGCGCATTGAAAATTTAGAATTTTTTTAGTCTTTAATTATTGATTAAAAAAATAAATTCTTCATTTTTTTAAATCCACCATATCATTTTTTGAAGGTTTTGGTTCGTAGATTAAGATCCCGTTGGAATATTTTAGCTGCGATGAATCCTATAGAAGATATAAAACTTTTAGCTCTGCACTATTTTGCTTAGGGATGGCAAAAGCATGTGGAGAGGAGTGTACCTCTAACCCTTAATGCGCCAATTCCAAGGGGTCAGCAGCTATGTGCAGAATCTATATTAACGTCACAGCAGCACTAACACCAAACTGCACGGCAGCGTATATGAGATAAAGTCTTGAGCTAGCTCAGTTCACGGAACTCACAGGGTCTATATGTAGATCGAGGAACGTCCTGATTACGATATGTTCTACACAAGCATACAGCACGGCTGTTTGTGGCTAACTAACCGATGATATTTCTCAATGGTTTAATAATATTGCTTACCAATGGAGGGTAGGCAGCAAAAATATTTGAGGCTGTGGCCAATGAAATTCAGCCATCCTCTATTAACTAAATGCGGGATCCAACAAACTTAAAAAACAAGTAGTAATGGACACAAATTACACCCAGACGTAGGACATTCATTTGTGATTCGAGCAAACGATGTTGGAAAGAGGAACTCGCATCCACGACACCTGTCACTGGAGATCTATGCTACCGCTTCGCTATCTTCAGTCAGATTACGTTTTAAAATATGAGAGTGTTAGTGTGTACCTTTGTTTACTGTTTCGAAATAAAAAGGCTATGTCTATTATTTTACTAAAGAATCAATTTTATAACCTTTACAATAAGTTATGATAATCTTTCAAAACCAATTATTTTTCCACCCAATTCTTCAGTTTGAAACAATCTTGACAATATTGTAATATTGCTAAAAACGATTTAATCTTCGACCATATTAGGTGATTTTGAAAAGCGAGGCGCATCCTTTATTTCATAAAATCAAATCTAATGTAGTTGACGAGAGCACTTAATACAATGACGTCTTAGTTTAAAGAGAATTCAAAAATAATATTTCGTTATTGTAAGAGAAACCAATCTGCTGCATTTTTATTTCTGAGTGATACTTTTATAAAATTATAAATATGAAGTTTGAATTATATAAGAGCAAAGCATGAGTAAAGGGTTTCAATACCCATTGAATAGAAATCAAGTTATATTTTCCAATATGGTACATACAAGATATCGGTTAATGATAATAATTAATTTATTCAAAAGCATGCGATAATAACAGAAGTACTATAAGATTACAAAAACTATCTTCGGAAAGCATACGCTCTGGGCAATTTGTAACAAAAAATTAAAAGGCCACGGCAATATTTGAAAGACATGAAATAGTCAATACAACATTAGCATTTAGACTTTTGTTTTGGGGGTGGGCTACGGTCAGCGCATCCGCCGCCAGGCTCCATCGGGGGCAACAGAGGGTCGGCGCGCGGTCCTGTAACCCACCCAAAGCTCGTCGCCTTCGTCGTTGAGCAGACCACCAGAGCCGAGTTCCTTGTCTTCAGTGGTCGACCCGATGGAATACCCTAAGGGGATACCCTGTCATCTCGACGTCCCTGTCCCCTAACGTCGGTCGCCGTCGCGCGGTCAACGTCTCTACGGGTGACGGACTAAACTCCCCGGTTTGATCACCCGCGGCCTCGGCTAGAACATTTAGACTTAAGGTATTACCCATATTTAAGAAATTTCTTTTTAGGGGTGAAGAAAGTTATCCACTAACTGACTTGACTGCTAATCTTTGTTAATTGAGAATTCATTATTATAATATGTAAAATCTTCATCATCATCATCATCATCTTGCTCTTATCCCAATTACTTGGGGTCGACGCAATATGTCATCTGTTTTGACATATTGCAAAAAGTTTCGGCAATGACTTTTATGACCGGCCGCCTGCCTGACGTCAACCCTCTTTGGGAATGTAATCGTTGACCCAAATGGTACCAGATGGAGTTGGTCCGGGTCAATCTAGGGCTCTTAGTGGTCTTTTACGACACCCACGAGCAAAGCAAGGGTTGGTAGTATTCGAAGCCGCTACCACACAGCACCATATGTAAAATCTTATTGGTTACAAATTATTACACAAGTATTTTTGTAAATATTCCACGAAAAAGGAACAGAAATAGTTAAATATTTATTCACTGTTATCATATTTATAAACCGTGTCGTTAGGTAAAAGTCATAAACTGCACAGGCAAAGCTATTTTCTACACGGAACTGGTATAAATATTTGGATATTAAAACCTCTGTATAATTTATAACCTTGACTGATGAATATAAACATTATTTTTAAAGAAACTTGATAGAAGCAATGATTATGAGGAAAAAGAACAGCGAAATAAAAAAGCCAAAAGAAAGCAACATGTTTACCTTAGACAAAGACCTATAGAATCTGAGATGTTTACCTACTATCAGATATGACGTATGATCAATCCTTCAATTAAGTTAAAAGGTAGTGTCACTTTTACTTATTTTAATTTAACCGCTAGAATGGCGTGCCACCATGGCTATGCCAATTGAGCGGTTAACAAAACAAAACATTGTGATTAAGTGATGATAGTATTTAAGTGTAATTTTAAAACTTAAGCAATTATGTATATCGTTTTTATTTCAAATATAGCACTGTATGTATTTCAGAAAATGGTTGTAAAATATTTAGATTATACTGTTTTAACTTTTTAAAATTATTTCAAATTATTTACATATCGAAGTACTTAAATAAAACTTTTAAAATGCACCAATGACAATATTATTTTATATTAGTTTCTTAAATTTGGCTTTTAAGAAAGAGTACACTCTTTGTGCAATGCTTTTTATATATTACTGAAAAAGAAGTTTCTGTATTACTAAGAAACTAGTATAACGTTGATTAGTCATTTTTATAAAGAACGTCATCATCTAACCTTATAAACGTCTTCAGCTAGGCTCGAGCCTCCTACTGAATAGAAGGGCAATTGACACACTATACCACCCTGGTCAAACCTGTTTGTATAGAATTTTATCTGGAGTTTTACTTTTTTGGTCATAGATGCCATCTACAATTATGTCTTTTACTACACCCACGAGCATGAAAGGAGGTAAAAAATTGTATTTTTACTCCATCACGGCACGTTTTAATTCCTAATATCCATGATATAATAATGAATATTTAATTGCCATGAACAGATTATATTCTTACTGCGACTAAAGAATTTCAGACATTTCTATTACCAACTTTACAAAAATATATTACTAGAATTCTACATTTTATAATATTCTAGCAATCCGCCCTCGCTTCGCTTCGGTTACAGTCGCCTTACCCGCGCAGTTCCCGTTCCCGTGGGAATACCGGGATAAAATATAGCGTATATTACTCAGAAATAATGTAGCTTTCCAATGGTGAAAGAGTTTTTGAAATCGGCATGGTAGTTTTTGAGTTTATTCATTACAAACATACACACAAACACAAAGTTTTCCACTTTTATAATATTAGTGTAGATGTCTAGATAACAATTTAACCATTCATTAGGATACCTATTTCAAAACTACCACAGCCCACATAGACTAATAATTACCTTAATCACTAATTGCCCTTATTACATACTTTACTTCAATTAATTGTTATAAAGTAATGTCCCATGCCTCAGAGCAATCTGTAATTATGTAATGAAGTACCTTATACAACGATCTCGTCTATATGCACGCGCAGGATGTCGCATTAAGGTCTGATGCCATTTTAAGCCGGATGGGAGACAGATTAATTTTTTAATAATAGCTGTAAAAAATTCTCGAGTCTTTACATTTATTACAAACTGTGTACAACTAATTTCTATGCATAATAAGGCGCCAGGTGTTTTAAAGTTATCAAAAAAATTATTGCATATATTTTTAAAATGAAATAGATGATTTATTTAATAGCTGTTTTAAAAACATATAAATTTTTCATTCATATTCATACTGTACTGAAAGTTACTATTAATATTTCAACCACGTTAAACATTTGCGTATTCCACATATTGCATTTTAGTGAAATTCCAGATTAAAATTACCTACCAATAGCCATAGAGCATTGCCAAAGTCGCATGCCCAAAAGGCAATCCTTTGGCACCCAAAATAGACGAGGAAGTGGGCCGCTGCTGATTTTTAGTAGGTATTCCGACGATCCAACATATGTCGGCGAGTCCTACATCCATCCCACCCTCCTGCGACACATACGGGGGGGATGCAAAAATCATAATATAAATTACTAGCTTATGCCCGCGACTTCGTCCACGTGGAACAGTTACTTTGGGGCCCAAATGGAGCAAATGCTAAATTTAGCCCGCGACTTTGTTTACGTAGAAGGTGATTTATTTCTTAAATAATACAATTCTGTCACGCATGATTTATGCAAAACCTAACCGTTTATGTAGCGCACGCAGGGGAAGTTCTCAAAAGGAAAAACCCGATTCTGAAACATTGAAAAAGGAGAAAATAGCGCGTTTTCTATTAGAAATACCTTTAACAAAATTTTGAATGTGAAGACGATTTAAGTGTCGCGCCCGTATTAAATTTCAGGTACAATAAAATATTCATAATGATCCACTGATGATTAAATAGCAAATAATTGAATTATTTAATACCAGTTGCGTTATTATTACAGTAACGCAACCGTAATTCATATCATGATTATAATCTGGAATTGTTGCCGCGCGCGGTAACGAAAACCTTGTATAACCAATGATAGATAAAATCGGCGAACACGAAAGTAACGTGTCTACAGGATGTAACATTAATATACTAAGAGCTACATCATAGCCGCCGGCCAGATTATCTAACATCAATTACAGGTGGGGCAAACTGAATCGAATAGGCCGATGACATGATGATAACTAGATGACATGCATTCATGCACGATTTACGAATAATGTAAATTCAATAGAGTTCATTCGGCTCTTATTCAATAAAAACCTAATTATTTATGTGATTTTAATTATTTAACTTTTTTTTTGGGACGATCAATGATATAATCTTAACTAGGGCTTCCAATCCCACAGCCTGAATTCAATCTCGGTATTTGCAGGATTACAAATATTCAATCACGCGGGATCTCAGTACTTGCGGGATCCCGCATATCCAAAATATTCACATTTATATAAGGCCAATAAAGCAATGAATTAATCAACTCCACATTTAAATACGTACATTTTACTATTAATATAAGATTAATCAAATTACATCGTCTATTTGTAACAAAAAAAGAATGAGTTAATCAACTAACACCATATTTATTTAAGTTTACTAGCAACCCGCCCTCGCTTCGCTTCGGTTATAGGTTATAGTCGTTTTACCTGCGTGGTTCCCGTTCCCGTGGGAATACCGAGATAAAATATAGCCTAGTTTACGCCCTGATATTATAGCTTTCCATTGGTGAAAGAATTTTTGAAATCGGTCCAGCCGTTTTGAAGATTACCCGGAACAAACAGACAGAGAGACAAACAGACAGACAGACAAAAATTGTTTAATTGCTATTTTAGGCATAGATGTTGTGCAAATAACCGTGTGAGCATGAAAAAAGCCTATTATTTTGACATTACAAACAGACACTCCAATTTTATTTATTGGTATAGATTACTACTAGTATGAGATCAATAAACGGCGCAGCATACGCTCGAGGTTTGTTCCGCTTGGGCAGGGCAGCGTCGTGAACTCGTCGCAATCATCGGTGCCGACCTGACGCTGCCGACCATCGCCAGGGCGATGCTCGACGGCGTCAGGAACTGGGACGCGGTCGCAACCTTCTGCGAGGCAGTAGTCTCGCGGAAGGAGGTGGGTCGCGTGCGCGAGGAGCGCAGCCTCGACGAAGCGACCAGCCGCCGGTGACTGGGGCAGCGTAGGCGCGCCTACCTGCGCCTCATGCCGCCTTAGCCGTGGCCGCGGGTGACGTGACCGGGGAATTAGTCCGTCACCCACCGAGACGCCAACCACGTGAGGAAAGACCGACGTCCTCCCCGAGGGGAGGTGGTCGGTCCAACGACGAAGACGACGTGGTGTTTGGGTGGGTTGCGGGTGTGCGTGCTTACGCCCCTCTGTCGCCCCAGACGGAATGGTACGAGCAGCCCACCCCAAAAAAAAAATATGAGATCAATCAAATTACACCATTTTTTACTTCACAAACAACAGTAACAGATCCTGAATAAAAACAAAACAAAACAAATCTTCAAAAAATACACAAAGAAATTTAAAAAATCAACCATAAACATTAAAACTGTAAATTTATATAGGATATGTTACTGTTTGAGTTTAAGAGTTCATTAAGTTTGAGATTGCATGCACGCTTTTTTTCCCGCGCCCGTAATCACGCATCATGCGAGATTGGAAAATGGCGCGGGATCCCTCAAAACCGCTATCTCTCGGGTATTGCGGGATTGGAAGCCCTAATCTCAACACGTCCGATACATCCACAGCGTCAAAATAGACGGTACGCGACCCCATAACCTGTCGTATACAGTACCTATAAAACGCCGTGTGAGCGGGCCACCGGTACCCGTCCGGCGGGTAACTTCTCGAATTCGCCCCAGCAATTTCACCGTTGGGGCGTAATTATTCTACATGATTGAATTAAGCAATACATGATGGCACTTAATTATTATTATTAAATGACAAAAGAAAGCGAAACTCACCACTTTCCCACGAAAAATGTCTTCATTACTATTACTAATTATATGGTGAAGGAAGAGGATGGATAAAAACGTTTTAGCCAAACCTTTTTTTCCTCCGTAAGTGGTCTTAAAAACAACTAAGGAAAGCAAATACATATTATCTCTGCACAAAAAGGAAACACGAAATAAAAGCTTATACCAAACCGGCGTAGAGTAGTAGATAAATATACCTCCTATTGTGGAGGAGGCTCGAGCTCAATAGTGAGATGTATATGTGAGAAGATGTTTGGACTGTCTATGTAGTCGATTGTGCAGACTGTGTATGTCTGTCCAGATGTCTATGTACTATAACAGTCTAGTTCATAGCAACTAGACTGTTCTAATACATGACATCTTTTTATTTATTTTTTTGGGTTAGTTATGGTAAGCGCACACGTGGTCCATTCCATCCGGGGCGACGAGAAGACGATGCGCGGGCCCATAGCCCACCCGTACCCACGTCACCTTCGTCGTTAGGCCAACCACCGGAGCAGGGTGACTTGTCATCAGTGGTACATAACATCTAGACATACATATGCCCTGTTATATCTTATTGGCAGTATTAAAATATAGCACGGTATATACATTTGTCGTTCAACAACTAACACATTTAGCTATATTTTTTTTATAAATGAGTATATTATTCCTCGTTTAAAATAATAATGTATAGTCAGGAGATCTCAGAAGTTCACGGATGACATAGGGAATAATAAAATCTCTTGCATTTGCGTGAATATAATACATATGAAAAACAACATTTTTATGGAATGATTTAGATTTGCCGAGTTTACAGCGACTATAGAACAATTACGGAGGACTAAATAAAAAATGTTAAATATCGATACGATCAATATTATCATAAATGTTTTCTGTACCCGTTTCTTATGAATAAGTTATTAGGTTTTATAATTTCTTTACAATATTAATTAATTTCCAACTGATGAAAACTAATGTTTGCATATTTACGTAATTATTTTTGACTCCTTATTAGTAGTCTTCTCATGACCATGGATGTTAGAAAATAATCGAAACAAAAAATATGTAAAAACCTTATTGAAGTAGCAACTTCTATTGCCAGGTTTGGATGGGAAGTAAATTCATGTCATCATCGACCTGTTCACGTCATGTATTAACGTCAGCACTATATCTGTGCTGATAGATGTCAAAATCAGATAAATATTCATCATCATCACAGCTCATATACGTCCCACTGCTCGTCTCGAGCCTCCCCCACAACGGGAGGGAAACTGATCTTACTATACCATGCTGGTCAGACAGATTGCTATACGGTTTTATTTCAAGTTTTCCTTCTCTTGCATAAATATTACATGCGTATTATATCCCTTAGTCGTCTTATACAACATCCACGGGCAAGATGATTAGTGGTGAATTATATTCTTATTCCGTCACCACACGTCAAATTAAAAGTATTAAATTACAAATTTAAGTTCGTATAATTAATTCAAATATGCAAAAATAATAGCTGTTTATTCACAGTTTTAAGTTGCCACTTCTGTCAATAGTTATCATGACTGCTTTTTATTCCATATATATATAACCGACTACTTTTACTAGTTATCTTCAGATTAATCTTAGCAAGTAGTTCACAAGTAAGCGTAATCTGTAGACAATACAAATAGAACTACGACCATATTAGTCAATTCCTGTAATGATCGTAATCTTTATTACTGTGTTACATTTAGCACTTCTTTGTTAATTTTTAATATCTTATTCCCCTAATAAAATAAAGTAATTTTACTTAACAGCTATAGAAATTTTAAAACTGTAATTATTAACAATTATATTCTTATTATGGTACCAATATTTCTATGCTGTATGGTAGCGGCATCGAATACTACCAACCCTTGCTTTGCTCGTGGGTGTCGTAAAAGACGACTAAGAGCCCTAGATTGACCCGGACCAACTCCATCTGGTACCATTTGGGTCAACGATTACATTCCCAAGGAGGGTTGACGTCAGGCAGGCGGCCGGTCATAAAAGTCATTGCCGAAACTTTTTGCAATATGTCAAAACAGATGACATATTGCGTCGACCCCAAGGAATTGGGATAAGAGCAAGATGATGATGATGATGATGATATCAATATTTCTATTCTGCAAAATATGTATTACCTATCCAGGTTGAAAGCGCTAGTTAAGACATATTTCAATGAGCATTAAAGCAATTAGGCCTATCTCGCAGTTAAGATAATCTGCATAATTTGTCTGACTAACGGGATTTATTTGTGAAATATAATTCTACCCAAATCTTAAATCTTAGATAAATAAATTAAACAATTTAAACATTTTATAATTAAACAGTAATACTAATTTAAAACACTCCATCGTTATATAAAGTCATTTGTAGTCTAGAGTCTTTATTTAATGGAAATATCTACGCAGTCCAAGCGCTAAGTTAATATGGCAGAGTGCCAGCTGGTTTAGAAGAAATGGCTGCGGTAGAACTTAATGTTATATTGTAATAAGCACTTAATTCAAGCAATCTGTACTGTTGTATCGCAGTTTAGATAACGATATGATCTGCGGTAGTACTTTAGGATATTAATAATCTATTTCGTTTTTATCTTTAATTTTTTATGAAAGGAATTTTGAATGATCTACAACTATTTCGTGTGAAGAGAAGTAGTGGACGTTAACTTTGTGTCGCATAGAATAACAGTGTCTCGCTTGCCTTCGGGTACCAAAGAGTAGCTTTAGATAAACTTTTCTAGCTTTCATACTTTTATGTAAATAAATAAATGATAAACAATATATTATGTTATTCGAAATTATTGATGTATAATTTAAATGTTTCTTTGTAAGACCTGTGTGCTTCCTAACAAGTGTTTCCTTACGTCATCTGCTTACATCTATTAATGGTTTCTACGACTTCGGCTGGAAGGACTCACATAAATTTTAATCTATTTACAATTTCCTTTCTTTCCGTTTCTATGTTGTGTGGTAGTGGCTACGAATACCACCAACCCTTACTTTGCTCGTGAGTATTATTAAAGCCGACTAAAAGGTTTAAATTGGCCTGGGTCAAGTCCACATGATACGATTTGATCAATTTTAAGAGTCTCCATTAAATGTGCAATGAAATTTCCCAGGATGGTTGACATTGAAATTTGGAGGCGCAGATGCTCACTGGTCTTTAACGGCTGGTGTTGTCGACGCTAGCGCAGTGGTGCGAGGAGCGCGCCGACCGCAGCCCAACCCAACAAAAAAAAAAGGGGCGACAACGTGTGGCCCCGCGAGATGGGCACCTGATGGTACTACGCTCGCTGGGATATCATTGCCCGAATGTCGAGGCTTTCCGACCGGTACTGATGGAGTAGTTATATTGGGAGCACGGGGTCCTCTCTTTTTGACTGGTGCAGATCTTCACAGGGCTTGGTTGCTTCAGCAAGTACCTGCACATAGCTGCGAGGAGAGCGAGAACACAGTCCTATCACCACTGAGATTGTGATGAAGACACAGCGCAGCACAAACTTCAAGTCTACATGGACTGCACAAACCAACATCTTAGATAGGCCGACCGCGTGAGAGCGACACCTCGGCAATACTGTTTTTGTTGCCAAGGCGTTGAAAAGGGACGGTTCGAAAAGAGCCACGCACCACTTGGCCATCGCCTCTGATAAATTAGACAGAGTATATCCAAACCATAACCTACATAAAAAAGAAAGTCTGATATCAGAGAGGCGGCCTTAAAACTATTGCGAAAGCCCTTATGTACGATAAAAGCATGATTATTATTTAGAATGTCCTTTATTTATCCCTTCGGTGACAATGTAAGAATACAACTGTCACCACTCTTTCATATCCGTATGATCGTAAAAGATGATTAAGAAACGCAAGTAAATATTATAGAATCACTGCAACAAAAAGAAAACTCGTAACTCGGTTTTACCTTATACCAATCTGTATGATCATCAATATAGTAGATCAATTCTGCTTCATATTTGAGCCGAGATGACAACGGTAATAAGCATCTCAACCAAAAAAGACTCCCCGATCAATTCTACCTAATTATTATCTTCATCATCATCTCAACCTATATATGTCCCACTGTTGGGCTAAGCCCAACAGTGGGACATATATAGGCTTCCTTCATAATGGAGGGGGAATTGACCTACTACTCCACGCTGGTCAGACGTGTTAGAATAGGGTTTTGTTTCGAGTTTTCCTTCTTTTGCACAGATGTTTTATGCTTATTATATCCCTTAGTCTTCTTTTACGACATCCACATGCAAGACAAACATTTGGCAAATCCATCTAATTGACAAGTAAATGTTACTCAGTGGGACAGAAGGCGAAATTTAAAAAATGCGCTTTTAAATAACAACTATTACATCTGTAGCGGGTAGATAATAATAAATTTCTGTAATAACGATGATTTGTTGGACGTGAGACATCTTAGTCCGCCCGTGACCATGAACACTGCAAACTGTTCGAAACGTCGGGCAATCAAAAACCAACTACAAACGCAATAAAATCCGTAAAATAGTTTTATTTACAACTACTACAATTATTTAAAGTAATATTTAAACAGTAGAGTATATAAAATGCTAGTATCTGAATTATTCGCTTCTCGTAATCGCTCAATCAGTCACTATATGATAGGTCTAAAGCTGAATAACCTGTTATCGTGCACGTGGCGAGCATCATAGTGAAATGCAAACAGAATGCCGCGTGTCGGTGTCGGCATGCAGGTCCGACCGACACGAAACGAACATATAACTATCCGGTAATACACATTTACAACGAACAACGAACCAATGGGACGCGTGCCAATGATATTAAAAGAAGAATTTAGTTAATATATGCTTGTATGATGGTACCTTCTTTTGGTGTCGGAGTAAGAATACAATTCATCAACCTATTGCCCGTGGGTATCGTAAAAGACGACTAAAGGATATATGCATATAATATCTATGCAAGAGGAGGAAAACTCGAAACAAAATCCTATACAAGAACATCTGATGCGAACCGCCGCCGGCGACGGGGCGGAGCAGGCGCGATTACCTGCGCCTGATGCCGCCCTAGCCGAGGCCGCAGGTGATTGGATCGGGGAATTAGTCCGTCACCTGCCGAGAGGTCGACCGCGTAAGGAAAGACCGATGTCCTCCCCGAGGGGGGGGACGTCGGTCGAGGAGAGGGTACTCCTCAAGGGGTATTCCGTTGATCACAGACGTCAAGTCACCCTGCTCCGGTGGTCAGTCCAACGACGAAGGCCACGTGTCACGGGTGGGTTACGGGTGTGCATGCTTACGCCCCTCTGTCGCCCCGGATGGAGTGGTGCGAGGAGTGCGCCGAAAAAAAAATACAAATACGTCTGACCACTATAATAAATCAATTTTCCTCCCATAGTGGAGGGGCCCGAGCCCATCAGTGGAACATGTATGGGCTGATATGATGATGAAACCTGTGCAATGATCCTGTAAAAATATAATACTTATCACTCCTTACTTTCGCGTATTCCTTAAAACTGGCTAAGGGTATATCAGAAGAGTGTAATACTCTTTTGGTAAACTTTGACTACACAGATGGCGGATAAGGTACTTACCGTGTTTAATGTCGCGGGTTAAATTCTCATGCAAGATAATATTATGTACGATCATATTATTGTGCCAAGTCTGAATGTAATTTATGTCTGTTAAGTATATGTTTAAAAAGCTAATGGGTGAATATATTTTTTTTATTCTCTTTTCCTTAGCCCACTCGATTCTGCTATTGGACGAGCCTTCTGCAGATTTGGAGGGAATGGTTTATTATATCACGCTGTATGAAAGGATTGCTATTGTTTTGAATTATCTATCCCTCGCAGTTACGCTAAATGCCTACATTTTTAGTGATCTATTACGTCTTTGTAGAAAATGAAATAATGATGAATTGTAGTCTCATTCCGTCCCCACACGGTTAAAAGATTCTTAAGTCTTATAAGATTAAAATTGTGCCAAATCATGTGTAAATTTAGTCTACTAATTACAGATTGCCTGTGAAGTCTTTACTATTTCCTTACAAGACATTCATCCCTTTAGAAATAAAAATAGGTTATAAAATTTAATTAATACTTCAGGTATAACAAGCAAGTTAAAATTTGTGAAAATCTACAACCTCAATTAACAAATTAGACGCTATGATATACGAAAAAGCCAGCTCTGTATTTAAAGTGATTTATAACAATAAAAAAGATAGCTTAACATATTGTAAGAAAGAACAAAATATGGCATGCATTGCCCAACAATGCTCATACATTTAATATCTCGATAAACTAACACTTGTGCAAATTCACGCTTCCGACTAGAAAAGATACCGACATACGAACTCTTTTGTACTTCAACTAGACAATAAAGTTAATTATGAACGGTTACGGTAAGCAATTGAGCCGAGAATGCTGTTTAACATCTATACACGCGATTAATATTGACATCTTTATGTAAGTTAAAGAACAATTAATTATTTGGACTTTTGATGGGAATGTCAAGATGTCATGTGGCGCTTTTAAATTTTATTTATTACTAGCAACCCGCCCTCGCTTCGCTTCGGTTTCAGTCGCTTTACCCGCGGCGTAGTTCCCGTTCCTGTAGGCATACCGAGATAAAATATGGCCTATGTTACTCCCCGATATTATAGCTTTCCATTGGTGAAAGAATTTTTGAAATCGGTTCGGTGGTTTAAGCGTGAAAGCGTTACAAACAAACATCCTTACTTTCGCATTAACAATATTAGTATGGATTTTAGTGGGTATATATTTTGGTGGTATTTTATATACCTAATATAATGCAGAAAGTGTAGTAAATAGGTTATAACAGTGAATTGTACTAAAAATCCTAGAGGAAACACGATTTGGTTGTCAGTAGCCAATCAATGGTAACGTATATGACTGATATAAAAAGACTAAAGACGTGAAAGAACCATCAATTTATGAAGAAAACTATAACTAGATACTGCCATCAATAGCTCATAATTGTAGCCAATACAAAAGTAGAAGAAGAAAATTACTGTATATGATAAAAGACACACCTATTTTACATTACTGAATTATGAAAAAAATACCTGTCTTTATAAGTTCGATTATTAAGTCAATATTTATATTTTGAAATAAATTGAATCAGTTTGATGTTATATTTGGCGACTAAATAAATTTGGTGTTTAAAAATTATCATGATTCTTATAAATATTAATAGAATCTTTTTATGTAAGTGCACCTTATCGTAAAACGCATTGGCATAAATCACTTCACAGTATCCCAAATGCCAACATTGAATGTTTCTGATTATTTTTATTGCCTCTAATTCTATTACGTACTATGTAAAAATAAAATCCTATGTAGTAATGATAAATAGTTACTTAAAAACATACTTAAGCATCTTTAAGTAATTTAAGGAGAAATATAATTTTATGGGACATGTATTATATCTTCTGTTAATTACATTAGTAAAGTGATTGTAGCTAATAGGCTGTTTATTTCAACTATTTACATGTAAATTATTTGCAAAGAATTTTATAAGTTCAGTTAAATACACGTATTGAAATTATTGATAACTTAAAGTTTCATACACTATTAACTTGGAGACGATACCTGAAAATACAAATAATGGCTATACTTACTTACCAAATATCACTTATCAAATTAGATAATCAAATTCTTCTATAAATATATGTAACACTACACAAAAATTGTACAAAAAAAAGTAAAAGAAAGTTCAACTCTGACTCTCTATGAATTGTTACAAAATTTTCTTAATTGCAGAATTTTCTTGACACAGCGTGCGCGCGCGTCCCTTTCAACGCGGGCACCAGCTTTCAACTGCTTAAAAAAGGGTTCAAGAACTTGACTATTACTCGAGTGGAAAGTAAAAACAGTAAAAGTTCTAGTAATTATGACAGCGTGATAAGGGCGTAGTGTCGTATAGATATGACATAGAACACGACTTTATGTTCACAATAAATGATTGAATTATTCGTTAATTAAACAAATTCTGAAAATAATCTGACAGTTATTCTAAAATGTAAACGAAATGACTTAAGGAATCTTCATCATCATTTCAACTCATATACGTCCCACTGTTGGGCTCGAGCCTCCTCCATAATATGAGATAATTAAACCACGCTGGTCAGACGGATAGATATAGGGTTCTCTTTCTTTCTCTTGCATAGATTTAATTTGCATATTATATTCAAGGTCGTCTTTTATGATACCCGCGGGCAGAATTGAGGGTAGAGAATTTTATTCCTACTCTGTCACGTCTTTTTTTTTTTTTTGGGTGGGTCGCGGTCAGCGCACTCCTCGCACCACTCCGTCCGGGGCGACAGAGGGGCGTAAGCACGCACAACCGCAACCCCCCCGAACACCACGTCGCCTTCGTCGTTGGACCGACCACTGGAGCAGGGTTACTTGTCACCAGTGGTCGGCCCGACGAAATACCCCCTAGTGGACTGACGTCCCCCCCTCGGGGAGGACGTCGGTCTTTCCTCCAAGCGGTCGGCCTCTCGGCGGGTGACGAACTAATTCCCCGGTCACGTCACCCGCGGCCTCGGCTAGGGACTCTGTCACCTCTTGCACCTTCAATTTGAGTATCATTCATGTAAGCTATTCCGAATCGGATTTTTAACACAGTAATTTTTGTGATTAATTCAATTACATTTTCCACCATTACAACTATTGGAATTAGAGTGTCCTCAACCTCAGAGCTCATATACGACCCAAATCAAAAAAGACCACCACAAGACTGCATGATACCGAGAGCACCTATTGTATAGATTTAACCCACAATAATAATAGTTAAAGATAATTTTATAAATCAATAACAGTAAGATAAAGTAAGTCGCCTTAAAATTTTATATTAATTTAGCATCATGTCCTCTGAGTTTTCTTGCCGAATCTTTCTCAGTGTCGCCGTGTGCCGATCCGGTGGTAGTATACTAGATTGTTAGGTTTTAAATATAATTACTATTAACTTTAATGTTAAATAATTACTAACCATAAACAATATATTTTTTTCATATAGAATCATTTTCTTCTTACACTGGCAATAAATTTGTCTCTAAATGTGGGTCAATATTTAATAACTATTTTCTGTATCGAGTAGATAATTATAAATTTTCTGTAATAACGATGACTTGTTGGACGTGAGACGTTTTAGTCCGCCCGTGACCATGAACGCCGCAAAGTGTTCGAAACGTCGGGCAATCAAAAATCAAATACAAACGCGATAAAATCCGTAAAGTAGTTTTATTTAAAAGGATTTAATCAAATTAAATAATATGCCAACGATATCGACAGATTGCAATAAAAGAACCAAACCAATAACTATAATAGCAAAAGGGTAATTCTAAGTAATCTTAGGTGATTTATAACAGTAATTTATGTAGAGGGAGGTTTTTCTCGTCAAATATCGCTTGATGTTCCCGCGGGCTTGGACATAGCATTTACTCATTCGCCACGCAACAACGTTGATGTGGACTCATCTTCCATTATTTACTCTATTAAAACTGTATATAGAAAATTGCATTATTAGCAATAATTGGAAATCTTTATTGTAGATATTGCCTTTGAAGTAATTTAATTTTATAAAATAAAATAACAATATATCTTTAGATATGATATATGAATACAATTTGCCACCTGCTCTCTTAGCAGTAGATGTCGTAAAAGACGACTAAAGGATAAATTAATATGCGCATAAAATACATTATAAAACGCTATACGAAGAATATTTTGAAGGTGGCTCGAGCCCAGCAGTGGGATGTAAATGAGCCGAGATGCTATCTTAAAAAAAGCAACAATGAAGCAATGTAATGCAAAGTATTTGATTACTGGAACATTAGTTACTAAACCCACTTTGTAAAGCTTTTATTTATGTATTATTCTGCACTAACTGCAAGTGTAACTACAAAGCACAGTGGGATTTATCGATAAATCCGAAGTACAGAGACGGGACCACACATAGTGTGGGCTATTACAGTATTATTTAGTACTCCAGCCCACCCCCATACAACCATAGCTCTATAATCTCCATTGCTTTCTGATTAAGATATTAACTACCGCTTGCAAACGTTATATTAATTGTAGAGTAACGACCAATCGTCTCTCTGTTACTTGCTTTGTAATTGTGATTTAAATTCATTAATCCTGTATTTATTTTACAGGAATGATAGTGGAATATTAATATGCCATGTTCACGATTAATTCTCGTGGGTATTATGAAATTGAGTCTAATCGCCGCGGTATAATGACTTAACTTGCCCAAGGAGCAACCCTAGGATTTATCTGAGCTGACAAAAAGTGTATTCATCATGATGATAATCCTCCTGCTTTTATCTTAATTACTTGGGCTCGATTCAGTATTCTTCTTTCAGAGCACATATTGTAAAAGTTATATGGCAATAGTTTCATGACCGCCCATCATCAAGAAAGTTCCTTGAGATTGTAATTGAGGAGACAGCATTAGATGGAGTTGTCCCAGGTCTATATAAAGCTCTTAATCATCTTTTAGGATAACCTCGAGCAATGTAAGGGTTGGTTCTATACGTACCCGCTACCACATAAAAATTGTTATGAATCTTTTTTTTAAGAATATTTAAAGCACTAGATATTTTTATTAAAATCAATGTACCGTATAATACATCTTATGAAATGAAATTATGAAGTTAGTCGATAAATATAAAGCAGAGTACAAGAAAGATAATATATATAATACTACCAAATATTGAAATAATTAACAATTAAGTCAATTACCGTCATCATACCCTAATCACAGAACAAAAGTAAACTAATAGATAGCAATTCCTGTATAAATCACAGCAAACTAGAAATAAAACTCTAATCAAATCTAATCATTTAAACTGTATAAGCCCTCTTAAGGGCACTTACGTATTGTCATATTTACACATCGTTTAAAACAGTCTAATAATCTACCACCGCATCAGAATACGGCTACAAATTGAGAGAATGCGCTAAAAAGCTCATCGGTCTATCACGAGTTAAGTACTAGAGCAGCCATAACTCCTCTCAACCATATTGGAGGACAGGGAGCGACCCACCCTCTCTTCCCATTATAGAGAAGATGAGTCATGTCCAATAGCGCAACGTATAAATAGTATATACACAAAGTATAAACAATTAATTGTTAATAGAACACAGTGGCCCGCCCAAAATAATGTTATGCTTTAATAAGCATAACATTATTTAATAATTAAGTGCGTATAGAAGACGTACAAATTACTGATGATACTAAAATAAATCAAATGTTTAAATTTTTTTCAGAAACCCGCAATACAACCATCCAATTATAAAACGATAAAGTACTTTCATTAATTCAATTTAGTTGCAGCTGTTTTCTTAATAGTTATAAATTTGTAAGTTACGACGAAGCGACAATAAATTAAAAAAGTACATACAAATGGATTCCCGATATGATGCACTTCCAATCCACTTTGGTTACTTTTAATAATTCGAGTGCATTCTGTAATTTCTTATTATCTATGTATGACGAAACGTGTTACTTACATAATTTAAAATTGTCGAGAAAATGCTGTTTAAAGTTACAAAATGCATGCATGTCAATGTACATTGGTAATCGAACGACTTCGTGATAAATAAAAATCACTGTAACTAAATAAACTAATCGTGAAGTTATTATGTTTCATCAATAAAATTAATGATCGGATTATATGCATTTACGTTACTATATGAGCATTTTGTGATGCTATTTTCACCTTTGATTATATAATGTGTAATTTTACAATAAAATAATGTATTTACATCATATTTAATAAAAGAAGTAATTTCAATAACATTGATATTTCACTGATATATTTTTATATTTTTTACTGATTATAAAATGTTTAATTAATTTATAAATTATTTCCGGGTATTGATGGAGTAATAAGGAATTATAATATGCATACAACATCTGTAGTAGGAAAAATCGAAATTAAACCCTATACAAATCCGTCTGACCAGTGTGATAAATTTTCCTCCCATAATGGAAACGGCCTGAGCCTACAGTGGGACGTATATGGGCTGAGATGATGATGATGATGATAAAACGTTTTAGGTATGTTATCTGCATCGTAACAGTTTAAGAATAATAGTGCAAACAAAGGTGTCACCGATATTAATCAAAAGAGTAAAATTAAACAAAATCAGTCATTTTAGAAGATATAGTTACATATTTCGAAACAAAACGAGTCGAATAATTACAAGATAATTAACAGTGCTTTTACAAGCATTATTTTTTTATTATATTATCATCACAATGCTAGGTAGTTATTTAATATTAAAACAATGTCCCTTTGATTGAGATCATTTAACAACAAATATTAATTCCAAGCATTTACATGCATAAAATTAGCAGAAATTGCAACGCAAACGAAGTAATTTTATTTGAAAAAAAAGAAATTAAATTAATCAAATTTTACTTTAGCTAATTACTTCTTCTGGTTCTAGTAGTCACTTACTAATACCTATGATACATCGTTGGCGGTGGCGTCTGAGCTTATGTTCCCTGATGATTTGATGCTCCTAGATTTAAAGTAATTGTATGTCAAGTATGAATAAATCACCTTCGTACTGATTTTTCCGGTTGATTTTGACGAAACACCAACATTAGCACAGTTATTTCATATTCACTGCACTTGTACTTTTCCACATTATATAAAATAAGCTGAATATAAATATTAATAAATACTTTTAAAAAGCCAATACTCAGCAGAGGAAATAATCCTTATATTGCGAGAAATCATAAGGAACTAAGAGACACAAATTACAACCCGACTTGGTATAATAATTTGTGGATCGCACAAAGTATTGTCCGGCCTGGAAATCATATCCACGACACTGGCGCGGTAGGAACTCATAACGAACTCGTAACCATTATGCCATCTTTGTACTTAAATGAATACGTTAATATTTATAATAAGTTAAAACACTAAACTATTAAATACAATAGTGACATAATCAATAGTAAACGTGAGAAAATTGTTATACATATACTTCAATTAAATGTCAATATTAAATAATCATGAAATAGGATACTAAATTTTTAGGTTCCATTACGCGTACATTACATTACATTCCTTTTCTCTTCATCTAATTTTCATGTACCTTTTAACCATCGGTTGCGATTATAATGCTGTCATGAAGTTTCCCATCGTACTTTCTTGCACAAACGTCATAGTTGTCCAGCGATAAATCTTATGATAATAATCGAATGTTCTAGACGAGTCCGCTACACAGCCTCCAACGATTTATAATAATTAATAATCATGGGAATGACGTGCGGCGTGCAATAGACGCAGTTGCCGTAGAATTATTTTTTCCTCACGACTTTATCAAGAAAAGGGTAAGCAGCGATATAATATATCAATATCTTCTCAGCATATATTTATGTGTATATATATGTCCCATAGTTGAACTTGAGTTAAAAAAATGGGAAAAAAATATAGAATATTGCTTAAGACCATTGGATTAAAGTAAAAACTTCATGAAGGCGAGGTTAATAATACGATTTTTTTTGTGTGACTTTAGTTGTCAGGCGCAGATGGCTGTGGCAACTTTACCCGGACTGTTGAGTGAGCGCTGAAGACTCTTAACCCGAATAATAATGCAAAATACAATAATTATATTTAAAGAAAATTAAACTATTTATATAAATGAAAAATAATTAAATGATTTTTTTTTATCTTTCATACACATAAAGCTATACATTAATATTTAATAATAATTGTGTATAAATTACTCTGGTAAATTTTGCACCTTCCGTATGTTGCCGGTCCACCAATCTCTTATCTTGTACGAGGATGTCGGCAAAGACGAGTAAGGATACAATATGCATGTAACATTTATGCAAAAGAAGCAAAATTTGAAATAAAACTCTTTGCCAACACGTCTGACAAGCGTGATATAATAGGTCAATTTCCCTCTCATTGTACAGAAGACTCGATCCCAGCAATAGAGTATATGAGCGGAGATAATGAAATCAGATGGATTGGTTGTAAGGAAAAGATGGTGAATTGCTTTCTTACTCTGGACACCATATATAAAAAGACAATAAGTAAACCCCTTTTTTTACTTGCCCGTGGGAGTCATAATAAAATATTAATAAAAAATTAAAAAAAACCGTTTATTTAAATGCTGCTTGTCAAGACCAGTCCAAACTCGACAGTTTTATTTCGTTTAATTTAGGAGTTCCTATGGCCACCTTCCGACGCCATCTTGAGACCAGCTTCTTGGTACAATATTATTGCATTGACACCGAAGTTACGTGAGTAAACCAAATTTCAACCTAATCTAACCACAGGAAGTGGTTTTAATTTAACTCACAAGATTTGTCCTATACTAACAAGACAAGTTAAATAAAAGCTTTTAAAAACCATACAATAATCAGAAAATGAGTTCTTAGGCGGCTTTTCAAAAATGTATAACACTAGCTATCATCATCAATCCAATCAGTTACGGCATTATAGCCTCTTTAGCAATAGTTGCCTGAAAGTAGATGTCGTTAGATTATCTAATGTGAGATCAGGATTCGAGTATAGTTAATTACAATCCATGGTTACATCATCATCATTCATTATCAGCTCATATACGTCCCACTGTTGGGCTCAAGCCTCCTTCACAATAGGAGGGAAATTGACCTTACTATAGAATGCTGGTCAGACAGGTTGGTATTTTTTTATGGGTGGGCTATGGTCAGCGCACATGGCGTCCATTCCGTCCGTGGCGACGAAAGGACGGCGCGCAGGCCCATAACCCACCCACGTCGCCTTCGTCGTTGGGTCGACCACCAGTGCCGAGTTTCTTGTCCTCAGTAGTCGGCCCGAAGACAGACAGGTTGGTATAGGGTTTACTTCAAGTTTTCCTTCTCTTGCTTAGATGGTATAATTATGCGTATTATATCCCTTAGGTCATCTTGTACGACATCTACGGGCAAGATAGGTAGTGGTAAATTGTATTCTTACTCCGTCACCACACGGCAAGGCATAGGTTATACATACTTTGGCATAATACCAACGAGGCAAACTGAAATAAAATATACAAAGATTTATAGACGATTAAAAATATTGGAGGAAACCGGTGTCAGGGTTATTTGTTATCGCATAAAGATGATGCGTGTAATAGGTATATTTTATTGCAGAAGATCATAAAAAATATGTGTACACTAGCTTCGGTACATAGCTATGCATAAAATTTAATATACGGCTTTTATAGAACATTATATAAATTTTCTTTCGTCAAATCGCAGTCCTTCATCATTTACTACTGAATACAAAGGTCCTCAAAATATATAAAGTGGTACTCTGCCGCCTATATTCAACGAACAGTGTCCCTAACCATCCTGTTCCTATCCCAATTATTTAAGATCGACCCAATATATACGCATCTTCCATCGTACATATCGATAAAGCCTGCCTGACATCAACCCTCTCTGAGAATATAATTGTTGACCAAGCATCAGCTGGAGTTCGCCCAGGTCTATGTCAATCTATTAGTCGTTTTTTACAGCAGCCACGGCCCACGAGCAATGTAAAGGTTGGTAGTATTTATGGGCGCATATCGCCCTCTATCGGCAATATTTGTAAATTGTTGATGTATGTGTTATCAATTATAGTTGTTTCAAACGTGTTTGAAATATTTGCAACTAATATTTTAATAATTATTTGTAGTAACAACACTGCTATTTATCATGCTATGATATTTAAAAGACACTTTTTGAATGTATTTCTATATATATTTGATTTAGTTGTTTAAATATTTATATAGTTGATTAAATTAAAATCGATTAGAATTAATGTAATTATTTGTAACCATATTTAGTTGTTTTTACACAATAAATATTGCAATTTATTTCTAGTTACAGCGCCGTCTGTTGAACAATATATGAGAACAATATTTCCTTTAATTACATTAATGTAAGTTGTGTAAAATTGACTATTTGGAATTATGTTAAATGCATTAGAATATTTATCATTATTATTTAGCTATATGCCGATAGTTATTTAATAGTTGTTTTATTTGTTTGTTATAAAAAGTAATTGTAGTTGCTAAGACTAGACCGTTTCATTGTAAAGCGGAGGTTATAAAAACATTGTAAGATTAGAATAGAGGACAGTTTTACTTCACTCACTTCTCCAGCAATAACTCTTAATAAATACAGTGATTAAATACTCGATATTTTAATATGGACAACCTAATTCCTGGCGCAACGCCGACAGCAGCGGTGGGATCACAGCCCCAAAACTCTTCAAGATCTACGGATGACCTTCACTATGGAGCAAATGATGGATCTCCGACCTCCATTACAAAATACTGCTGCAACAACAGCTGCGAGAGCCGTATTTTCTACGGAGGCTACAATGTAACAGCGGCACCAAAATTTTTATCTACCGCCGTTCAACCCCGACGAGAGATCGCATCGATAATCATCGACATCGCGGACTGGTGGGCGAATGTTAACGAGACGATCATAGCTTTCAACATATAAGCCGCAAGAAGCAAGAATGGAAGCTATTCTTGAACTCGACGGTATGGCAGACACATGGGCGCTTCAATCAATTACATGGCAACAAGTGGAAGATGGACATTGTTACAACCTTCGGCAAGGAGTTCCGGTATGCTGGCTACGTCCAGTGGTGGCGCAGCTGCACCTCTGAACAAGCTTGACAGTTACGCAGACTACGCTACAACGGGCCGGGCTCCGCTCAAACGTTTGAGACGTGAGGCTACGGACTCTGAAGTGATCGACGCCGTAATAACAGGTATTTATCTTGAATTAATAAGATCTGAGCTATTGCGAAACACGCCTAGATTTTGTCTAGGCTCGTGTTTGTTTTGTTAACTTTTCGTTAGCGAAAACTAACGTCTAACAGTAATTGTAACTGTCTGAAGGTGACGCCGGGGGTTTCACCGGTGTGCAGGCGGTGAAGAGTTATGTAATGACTATTGACGCCAAAAAGTACTGATGTGTTGAATAACTAGCAACCCACCCTCGCTTCGCCTGTTTTAGTCGTTTTACTCGCGTAGTTCCCGTTCCCGTGGGAATACCGGGATAAATTATAGCCTAGTTTACGCCCTGATATTATAGCTTTCCATTGGTGAAAGAATTTATGAAATCGGTCCAGCCGTTTTGAAGATTACCCGGAACAAACTGACAAAAAAATTTTAATCTGTATTTTGGGCATAGGTGTTGTGCACGTGACCGCGTGAGCATGAAAAAAGCCATTTTGACATTACAGACACTCCATTTTTATTTATTGGTATAGATATTGACTAATTATAATAGTAAACAGCACGGGACATTTAAAAATGATAAGGCCCGTATTTGGCACCTTTCGTGATGTAAAAGGCGCTCAAGTCCCGGTGACGTGAGCGCGGCAGCGCGCGAGAACCTCTCTCTGCGCGACCAATTACCCCGCGCACCAGTTACCCTGTGCACACCTGCATAGCAACAATAGACTGCCTACTACATATTTACAATTATTAAATAGTTCTTATTTGAATAATTCGCGTCGCTTACACTGTCTAGTAATTGTGTTAACTATAATAACCTAGGACCTTTATGTGATGTAAATGAAAGCGTCTACTTACGTCCTTGATTTATAACTTTCGTAACCCCTTTAATACGACGAAGTTTATAGTACCGTTTTCGTTATAGGAAATACCATAGTGAAAATAATTATTTCCGTAAGCAAATCGATAACATTAATGGTTAACTAACAATCAAGACTATTATTTTTACTTCTAGAGATCGCATTATCACAAGGTAAAGTTTTCAATAGCTTATTCCATACTGGTGTTGATTGCTCTCCGATCCGAAATAAGTTTACTGGTTCGATTCCGGGCAAACGCCAGATCGTTGATGTTGCTTGTATTACAACCAAAGTTAGTTTCCATGACGTGTCGAGGTAGAATTGGTTATGACATTATTAGTGCTGTTTGGTATTACCGTAAGTCTTAAAGAGGGTATATATAGAAAACTGTAACTGCCGATAAATGAACCCTCCATGCTATCTATAACTTTGATTTTAACTTCAATCTAAACGACTCAATATTATTTTAAGTTACATGAGCTAAAGCTCAAGCTTTAAATCTAGTTTCATACTCTGCAACTGTGTATCGCAAATAAAGGCCAGTGCGTTAACAATAAAACTAAAAGCCTGATTAAATAGTTCAACGCAGACTCTATAGATTATCACGTCTATAACGCTATGAAAATGAGATAAGCTGCCTTCACTTTAAATAATATCACTAAATGCTCAAAAGTCCTCGCGTAGTTCAGTATGCGAACCATGTGCGTTGAAATAAATACCGCTCGTGAGCTGAAGACTCTAGACTTCGTATAAAGCTATTAAGCATTTCCGTCACTTCTTAGGTGGTCAATTATTTCAAGTGGTAACTGATTATGTTGTAACTGAAATTCACTTAAGGTTTCAAGGCAAGGCAGAAAGAGCACACTCCAGGAGTGCATAACTGGTAGCATTTCTTTAAAATTTTTAGTTTAAAGTAGAATATCGAAAGGGTGACTGCTTAGTTAATACAGATTATAGTCTTAATCTGTGTTAAGTAAACCATATGCTCTAAAACAAAGTAATTGTTTATCTCGTCGTAAATTCATCCACTCTTGACCATACTTGGCTTCATGTAGGGCAGAAGAGTGATCCTTCAATAAAGGAGATTGAATTTGACAGTAGTCTATACTTTGTCATTTAACAAGATATTGCTGCGCCATAATGTTCAAATAGTATCGTTTCACGTAATTACCGTTAGAAACTCGTGTTACGATCACACTGCACTGCACAGATGACGTAGTGGTTAAGATATCGTGCCAGTATCGCGGGTTCGAATCCCGCGCAGGACAGCTCTGTGCGATCCATAAATTTTTGTTCTGAATTTGGATCTAATTTGTTTCCATTAATGTGTTTATTACCTCCACCGCAATATAAGGACTATTGCGAGACTACCACAACTTTTGTTGCGAAAAGGTACTGGCTAAAATCGGCGAACAATATAGGTACCCGAATATGTTCGAAAATTTGTAAAGAATTGTGTTAGCTAACATTCGTAAAGCCGAAATCGGGCGTAAAACAATCTACTTCCAATCTATAAAATTGCAATATAGTTTTCATACTGTGTTCGCTGACATTACAGGCTACATTCATGGCAGACGTCATCAGCCAGAATACGCATTTGTCTTTATAGTAGTTTACACTAAAGATGTCACAATCGGCTATGAGGTCTTTTGTGAAGTTATAACTATATTTGAACTTGTCTCTTCTTATAATAATGAATAAATACGGTATAGAATATACCTTGTGGCTAAGGGAACTAGTAGAGCAAATGGTTAAGTGAGACTAGTTGTGAAAATTATCAAAGATATTAATGTTCGTAGTTGAGCTTGAAAACCATGCCACAGTGCTATTCACGATTTCCAGTGGGCTATAAACTATGCAATATTAGTGGGAGTATTGTTCAGCAAAAATATTAACCGCTGTTTTATCGAGATGTTGCAGGTAGAGGATGGACGAGCGGTCTTTTCCGAGTTAATTGATTTGACAAAGATAGAGCCAAAATAAATGTATTTTTTGGCAATTTTGTTCTCGTGCATCGTCACGATCGACGCCCTCTCTTCGAGGGTCTCATGGCACTTTAGGAGGTATTGCCTAATGACCGATACATGTTGAAGCATATTTATCGCCGCGGATGTGGTGTGAGTATCGCTAGCCATGACTTTTTATGACCAGCGCCTGTTGCAAAGACTGATTTTTTTTTATCACAGCAATGCCGTATGGGCGGGTGAATATTAATTTTGAAACAAATGCTTTTTATTTTTCCTATCCAAACCATCCTTCCTAAAGCGCTGGCTGGCCACCATGCGTATCCTTAAACCTGGTCTTGTGGTTGGCTAGATCCCAGGATGGGTGATGCCTTATGGTTGGCTAGATCCCGTATGGGTGATGCCTTATGGTTGGCTAGATCCCGTATGGGTGATGCCTTATGGTTGGCTAGATCCCGTATGGGTGATGCCTTATGGTTGGCTAGATCCCGTGGTGGTGATGCCTTATGGTTGGCTAGATCCCAGGATGGGTGATGCCTTATGGTTGGCTAAATCCCGTGGTGGTGATGCCTTGTGGTTGGCTAGATCCCTTGGTGGGTGACGCCTTAACAGCGCAAGGGACGCGCTGGAGTCAGTATGGCCGTATGGGCGCATATCGCCCTCTATCGGCAATATTTGTAAATTGTTGATGTATGTGTTATCAATTATAGTTCTAAACGTGTTTGAAATATTTGCAACTAATATTTTAATAATTATTTGTAGTAACAACACTGCTATTTATCATGCTATGTAAATATTTATATAATCGATTAAATTAAAATCGATTAGAATTAATGTAATTATTTGTAACCATATTTAGTTGTTTTTACACAATAAATATTGCAATTTATTTCTAGTTACAGCGCCGTCTGTTGAACAATATATGAGAACAATATTTCCTTTAATTATATTAATGTAAGTTGTGTAAAATTGACTATTTGGAATTATGTTAAATGCATTAGAATATTTATCATTATTATTTAGCTATATGCCGATAGTTATTTAATAGTTGTTTTATTTGTTTGTTATAAAAAGTAATTGTAGTTGCTAAGACTAGACCGTTTCATTGTAAAGCGGAGGTTATAAAAACATTGTAAGATTAGAATAGAGGACAGTTTTACTTCACTCACTTCTCCAGCAATAACTCTTAATAAATACAGTGATTACATACTCGATATTTTAATATGGACAACCTAATTCCTGGCGCAACGCCGACATATTCGTAGCCGCTGCCACACAGCGATCCAACAAACAGTACTAAACTGAACATCCTTACCCTTCCTAGTGTGGTAATATACCAGGTGGCTATATATGTCAGAAAAAAATTACTAAAATTTGCCAAGCCAAGGGATAAACATTCATATCTCATGAGACATAATAACGACGTAATAAGCTATCAGCTGTAGCACGAACACTCGCTAAGTCAGAGAGGACGACTCATAGGCCCAGCAGCGTATAATAAACTGCCTGCACTGGTAACTGCCGCTCCTAGCCTCCAAAGCTTCAAGGTTCGCCTAAAGCGGTAGCTCATCGGGCAAGCATTCTATACGTATGACGAATTTTTCAAAATGTAGACAACATTCAACGTGGATATTGCTTAAGTATTTAATTATTATTCCTTGACATCGTTTTTGTATTTATTTTTCTTTTCAATTGACAATCTAATCTGTATTGTTAAAATGTAATTATCTACATCAAAGAATGACATGTAAGAAACCCTTATGAATAAATGAGTTATGAGTTACTATAATACCATTATTACTCAATACTAGCAACCCGCCCTCGCTTCGCTTCGGTTATAGGTTATAGTCGTTTTACCCGCGTAGTTCCCGTTCCCGTGGGAATACCGGGATAAAATATAGCCTAGTTTACGCCCTGATATTATAGCTTTCCATTGGTGAAAGAATTTTTTAAATTGGTCCAGCCGTTTTGAAGATTACCCGGAACAAACAGACAGACAGACAGACAGACAAAAAATTTTTAATTGCTATTTTAGGCATAGGTGTCGTGCAAATAACCGTGTGAGCATGAAAAAAGCCTATTATTTTGACATTACAAACAGACACTCCAATTTTATTTATTGGTATAGATTTACAGGTAATGCTGCTCATGGACCTCTGCGATACTACAGGGCAAAACCAGATTGCTGCTTACTGTAAAAGGTGAGATTTCCAGCTCTCTCGCTCATCTAACAAAAGGCAGTAACGAACTGTTGTTATTCAAACGTTAATTTTCTGTGAGAAGATGGTACTCCAACAAGCTGTTCATTTATATCTGCAGACAGAAAACTATCAGAATTGGCTCTACCACTTGTTAGGCACAATGTCTATACGAAGTGACTTATTAAGAGTCGGCAAGTGTTTTTAACAACACAATCCTTGGTTAAATTTGGGTCTTGTAGTCCCCATATAACAAATGATTACAGACTCCCTACGGGTGAACATATGTTATGAATACGATCCCTAAAAAAAAGAAAAAAAATGTTGTGTAACTCTCTATCTTACCCGTGGATGTCGTAAAAGACGACTAAGAAATATGTAAGTATATATATGTATAATATCTATGCAAGAGAAGAAAAACTCGAAGCAAAACCCTATAGCAACCTGCCTAACCAGCATAATATATTGAGGTCAGTGTCTTTCTTAGTGCAGGAGGCTCAAGCCCGGCAGTAGGACGTATATGAGCCGAGATGATGATAATGAAAACAAAATACAACGAAAAATCGTAATTTCAAATTCTGCACAAAAATTAACCCAAATAAAACGATTTCATCATCATCATCAGTTCAGCTCATATATATCCCACTGTTGGGCTCGAGTCTCCTCCAAAATAGGAGGGAAAGTAACCTTACCTACTATACCATGCTGGTTAGACGGGTAAAGGGTTTTATTTCAAGTGTTGCTTCTTTTGCATAGATGTTATATGCGTATTATATCCCTTAGTCGGCTTTTACGACATCCACAGGCAAGATAGGGAGTGGTGATTTGTATTCTTACTCCGTCACCACACGGAAAAATAGCTACATGCAGTATTCAAAATAATTATTTATCGGATGCTTATTAATAAAGCAAATCGTCAATAAATCGAGACGAGCCATCATCATTTTATAATCGTAGCGAACAGGATAGTAATGTACATGCACACTCCCACATGTCGAGTTAATGACCGCGTTTGCTTTTACTAGTCGGTCTTTACTCCGCAGCCTTGCTCGCGATTTATTTAATGACGTAACACCATACAAAATATTGTTTAGAGAGAATACATAGTAATTTATTAATACAGTTAAACTGTTTTTCATTTTGGGTGATTCGTATTTAGTATTTTTTTTTAAAAGGTTCACCCAACACTAATATGCTTGTATTGCAGAGGCCTTCACAAACACGCAATCCATGGACTCAGAACAATAATCTGTTGATCGCACACAATACTGTCCTGCGTGAGAATGGAACCTACAACATTTGGCACGTTAGGTCGGTAACTTAACCACTACGCTGTCTGTGTAATGGCTAATGGATTCACTATATAAATATTAGGTAGATACTCCATAACATACATTATTTTTTTAAGTACGCTGGACGGACGGTCTAGATGTACATCATTCGTTCGGAGTTTTCCTTTTCTTGAATAAAATAAGTGCTATCTTTTTTTTTTGGGGTGGGTTGCGGTCGGTGCACTCCTCGCACCACTCCATCCGGGGCGACAGAGGGGCGTCAGCACGCACACCAGCAACCCACCCGAACACCACGTCGCCTTCGTCGTTGGAGCGACCAAATAAATGCTATCTGCATAATTATTATATTTCTTAGTTGTCTTTTACGACATCCACGAGAAAGAAAGAGGGTAATAAACCCACTATCCTTCTTACTCAGTCACTGTACATTCATGATTTTATATATAATCTTCAATACACCCATATCAGATATTTGGACGCGTATTACAAAGAAATCCCTTGTGTACCATGTTATAGACAAGAAAAAGTATAGAGACATTCTAAGGATAATTATAATGATAAATTTCATCATAAGCTTACCGTCCTTATCCTAATTAGGGTCAACGGATAGCACTATTTCACAATTATATTCGGATACCTGAAAGTTTATCTTCTATCATCCTGTTACTAACTAGCATGTGGAGATCACTAATGGCTTTTAATAGCTATTTGAGCGTAGCAGTTCATAAACTAATTCCTCCAACAAAAAAGAACAACACTACTAAGTTCTGCAATTCCAAAAGCATATTTTTTCGTGAACCACAAGTTATACCCAGGTCACTGCACTCAGCGGTTTTGTCTAAAAGGCTCCGATGACCCCTCGTTATCACGTGTTGCGTTGACAAATGGGTTACGCCTCGCACGGCAATAAGGCCTCAGGTAGGAATTCATTAGTCCTTAATTAATTGATAGGCGGTCCTTGGACCTTCCATAATAACACTCGGTTTCTTTGAATAGTTATTTCTTTCTAGGCTTGTATTTCTTTTTATTTATTTTTCTCTTAATATTTATGGAAGTATTATGACCTCTTTGGAATTTGACCCTTTTTTAAATTGGATAATACAATACTGTTACAACTTCATGGAGCTATTAAATTAAGAAAGTTAACTCGTAAAGCAACCCCGACGATCATTCCAAATTAATTTTGGAATTGATTTGGCATACAATATGATTAATATGCGTATGAGGCCCGTGTGGTAACATAATAAAAATGCAATCTGTCACCACCTTTAAACTTTACTGTCGTAATCAATTAATTATTTAAGGATTTTAAGCAGATAACATCATTGCAACTGAAGAAGTATTCGAAATAAACTTTTTGACAATTCACTTAGCCAGAGGCCATTTTTATATCTGTGATATACCTCCGATGAATACTTTTGATTTTCTTTCATCAATGTTAGTCCATCGATTCTTTCTATATGTCCAAATCTTTGGTACCATTGTTGTACTTTTGAAAGAAAGTATTCATTCGGATTAGTATGAAAGTATGTCCGAATTACCCGTTTAGTGATGTGGTTAATTAGACAGTTTGTCAACACATTTGTCTGACAGATCACAAGAAAGAAGGCAGCAGCACTCACCTGAGAAACTTATAACACAGACTATGATCATTAACCCACCCGCTAAACGTGGTTATTGTGGCATTATTCCCCTCGAGAAGGTAGAAATTTCACAATGGACGCTTTTAATAATAGTGATTATACCGAATAAATTTGCGAAGTAACTTATCATCATCCCTCCTTCTCTTGTCCTAATTAATTGGAGTCAACAAAAGATGTATTCTTCTTCTATCCTACATATTACAGAAGTATCAGCAACAGTTTAATGACCGACCGCTTGCCTTACATCAACCCTCCTTGAGAATGTCAGAGGTTACCATACACTTTCGCATGAGGTAGCCTCTGCTCTCACCAGAACTCTGGCATGGGACTTCGAGTTCAGCCAACTTTGCAAGAAGGCGGCGGAACGACGCCGAGTCTGTAGTTAATAATACATGACGAGAGCGGTTTCTTGCGGAAAATACGCGGAAGGTTTCAGGAACCCGCCGGCTTCTTGAGACAAGATGTCTATATTAACAAAGTGAGTTGAACATAAATATGGATCACATACTTTCTGACTTCATAAGATCTCTTGGGACATATTTGTTTCGGGAGGTATTATAGTTATATTATATAACATTGCTTGTAAGAACGCAACTTTGGTATGTCACTAGTGTGGCTTTGAGGAGGATACCGCGCAACAAGCACTGAAGACATGCCCCGAAGAGGTGGGACTGCGATACTCATTACTTTTGACAGTGGGTTCAGACTAGAGATTGCAACCCGGTATGTTTCTCAACCTGGCCGGGCCCGGTAGCAATTGTCGCCGGACCCGGCCGGGTTGGTCTGAACTAGAGATTGCAAACCCGGGGCCCGGTTTGCAATCTCTAGTTCAGACCTACCCTTGCCGATTGTAAGAGTCGGTAAGGACAAGCCATAATAAGAAGTTGAAGTTTGAAGAGTCGGTAAGGACAGGTCTATTCTGGATAATACGATGAAAGGTCGTGGCAAGCAATGACCATCTTCTGCAAAACCATAACAGGGAGAAGGGCGACTTAGGAGTGCAGGGTTGAGACAGATCCCCGTTCTTCACCGCTCCGTGAGCGGAGACGAGATCGAGCTGAACTGGCAGGTACCTCAACTCTGCGAATGGGGTCTGAAGCATTGGCTGTGATAACAGCCGGTATCTTAGACTAGGTATAAAGCCCCAAAGAGGAGTGATTGCCTATGTTCCTAGGCATTACTGGAGGTGGTAAGGAGAGGGCGTAATACCTTCTGGATGTGAGAACCGTTGGATGAAAGTGGCACAGCACCGTTCTAAGTGTCATTCTCGTAAAGAGACTAATTTCCAAGAGTGGATATCTACGGGCTAATGAATAGGTGGAAAAAAATATATAGGTACTGACATGTTAAGTATCAAATGAGAGGGCTTAAATAACACAATATCTAGTAACATTACTTCATATGCTTTGCTCGCTTTACTGCTCGCTAGTTATGTATTATATGAGCCATTAAAATGCCAAAAACGACGATAAACTCAATTAAAATAAACTATTATCTTATCCATCCATAAATTTTTTGTTATATTTCAAAACAAATCGATAAAAAATACATCCGTGTTCAAAATCACAAATTTGACCCCAAAAACCTAGGATTTACATGCATTAGATATTGTACCTACATAAATTATTATTCTGCCTAAAACTATTTACCTTTATCATTCAAACTAAGATGGAGAATAATTTTAAAATGTCTATATGAAAATGAATTAATTAAAGTATATATCTAATGAGAGATCAAGTCAATAAAAAAAAAAACAATTCTCTCACTACGTCAATTTTTCTTTTCGTGAAAATATTTAACATTAGTACATAAAAAGAATTGACTTCATAATAAACTGGAATATACTCGTAGTGACATCTCTTAGTACACATAATAAGTTTGTTTTAATGCCATCTAGTGTTCAGTAGCAACATTAAGCCACAGTATCATCATGTATGTACATTTGTATATTGTACTTATATGTGAATTGGTTTAAAGGTCTACATCATAGTAACGGTTTAAAAATCTATTAAAAATCAGTAACTGTTAAAATCAGCGAAATAAAATGCAATAAAACTTATTTCTGTGTGGTGACGGAGTAAGAATACAATTCATACAATACCCCGTCTTACCTGTGGGTGTCGTAAAAAACAAGCAAGGGATTAAATATGCATATAACATCTATGTAAGAGAAGGAAAACTCGGAACAAAACCCTATACCAACCCGTCTGACCAGCATGGTACAGTAAGGTAAATTTTTCTCCCATTTTAGAGGAGGCTCCTCCACAATGGTGGGGCGTATATGAGCCGAAATGATGATGAAACTTATTTCAAAATGATACACTCTAAATGTACCAAGAAAAGCTCTGTAGACTGTGTTTACAGTTTTGTTGGTGATAAATCAAGCGCGATTGCAAACAAGGAGATTTTGGCATTTCCCCCTTCATGGGAAGGCTTATGTTTAATAATGGACTATTGCTGGTAGGCTGATCAATTATTGAGATATAAATCTTATTTCATGTATATTAGATGGAATTTATAGGCACATTAAGCACAAAGGTAACCATTTCCCTAAGCGGTAGCTTGGCGGTAGTTACCACACCCATGTACCTATTTAATACGACATTGCAAATAATAATATGTACATAAACAAACCTATAACTGCTTTAAATATGCACTCTCAAGAAAGTAAATGCCAAGACAGGCAGTTTTGGACCATGTGCAGGAGGTACGCCTCCACGTGGACACGGTCCTCCGCCAGCGACTGGGGCGACGCAGGCACGAGCACCTGATGCCGCCGCTGAAGTCAAGGAACTCTGCACCGGTGGTCGGCCCAACAATGAAGGCGACCTGCTATACCCTATAGGTTAGGTTAGGTTAGGTTACGGGTTACGGGACCGCGCCGCCCCTCTGTCGCCCCGGACGGAGTCAGATGGCGGATGCGCTGACCGTAGCCCACCCAAAAAAAAGAAAGGTAGTTTCACGGAGTTGCCGCCGTTTGCGAGACAGTTGTCTCACCGAAGGAGACGGAGGGGGGCTGGAAGGAAGTCCTCTACCAAGACACGTTATAGCCTAAAAAAAAACCAATATTTAGGAGCAATGAGCCGTTGAATCCTTATATGAATACTTATTTTTTTCATTAATTTGAATCCAATTCTACAATGGATATCTTTACAGTGATATATTTTCAGTAATTTTAGTGTGGTGACGGAGTAAGAATACAATTCACCATTCCCTATCTTGCCCGTGGCGGCCGTAAAAGACGACTAAAGGACTAAGATCTGTGCAAGAGAAGGAAAACTCGAAATGAAACCCTATAACAACATGTCTAACCAACATGTTAGTAGGTCAAATTCCCTCCCATTGTGGAGGAGGCCCGAGCCCAACAGCGAGACCTATGTGGCTGCGATGATGATAAATTGGCTACGTTGAAAAGTATAAATATTTATATTTCATACATTAAGTAGCTCTGGAAGCCATAAAACTCGCGGCATCTGCAAAAAAAATTGACATTTTTTTAGTATTATTCGAATATTTCTTTTCATTTCGGGTATATAATTTTGAAAAATAATCCAAAAACGGAACTCTCAATAAAACTTTTGAACCTTTGGTAAATATATCTTACAAAATTTCACGGCAATCGGTTGAGCGATACGACCCGTAGATAAAAAAATAAAACATACGAAAGCATTTTTACTCATACTAAAACAAAAAATCTTCAGAGGCGCTTCAAGCTCTCTCAGTCAAAAACAATAAACAACGGAGCTCCAAAGGAGACAAATTTCCAAATAATAGTTATCAAATGTATAAGAATTCAGTATTTATACAAAAAATAAACTGGGTCACCGTATTATATTCTATAGGTTGATATACCACACCCAAAGAAACTACAAAATTTCGACATTTTTAAAAGAATGAAGAAGATAAAAGTACTCATAATCTAGCGAATAACTTTAATATCATCTCGCATTATCAGTTTGTTACGCAAGATCGTAATCTTAAAACTGTCAATTCGCCTATGATAACTCAAATATCAATCGAATTTTCTCTTGTTATCTTAATCAAGAGTCTCTTATCTTAAAGAAATCGACTTAGTTCTAAAGTCGACTTGACTCCATGTGATCGCGTGTTAGAAATTCCTGAATTTGAGTAACCTGTAGGTGCGTGGTGATTAGATAAGATGGATAGACCAAGCACAAGCCAGCAGTCTATGGAGAAGGTGGAAATCTTCGAAGTTCGGGAACACGTACCATATCAGGCGGAACTGACAAGAGCTCCAACAGCTTACGATGAGGAAAGTGGACGCATGTATAATTCTTCATGGGAGTCGGCTTGGCGTGCAATTTGTCAGCTGTTTAATCTGTTGCAACATATGCAGATTGCGATAGTGGTTTTTAGCATTTGGCACTTCGCATTAACTTCAGCTGCTAACGGGGCTATCAGTAATATGCATTTGCATATTATTTTTGCTGGAACTGGTGTAAGTACTTTTAATAAAGCAATAAATATCAGCTTTTAATATGAATAAAGGTTTAATTAGGTAGCTATTAGACTCAAAACGATAGTGCAAAGATGTCCCAGAGGCGCACCAATACCGATAGCACTTTAAATGGAGAGCGAAATTCAGAATGAAAAAGAACTTGAGTCGGAGAACAGCTCAAGCTCCTGCTATGCTCCGGCCTTGTGGTCATATTACCAACAAAGATTTCTATAAAACACATACACATATAAATAAAGTATAAAACATTTTATGTGCTGTATAGAAACCCTTTCAAGATTTGTACCGCGTTTTAATTTTCTTAATTTTTTTGATTTTTGCACTACGTTTTGCATTAAAAATATGTATTTTAGGGCATTTTACTAGAATTTGCCACTGCCGAGAATCATTCTAGACACATGAATCTCGCTCAGATTTATTCGGCGGCTCCGCCATACTGTGTGGAAATGTGCGCCACCCAGTTGAACGAGCAAATTTTACAAAATAATAGAAATTTCAATGTAATAATAATATATTATGTTGAAATTTCTAATAATAAGAATATCTATAATTTGCAAAACACAAATCACTTAATTTTATATTGTTATTGAACAATTTAGAGGATTCAAACTAAGAATGTAAAATTTTACATAGCAATTACCTATATATTTTCCAATCAAAAAATGTTTAAATGTTAATTTTATTTCAAATAACTTAATTCTTTTGATCCCCTGCGCGTGATCACAAGTGTAGTCTATCATGTTAGGCATCATAACAACTGGCATCAATATAGGTAAAAATTCTTGTAACAAATGACATACGTAGATAACATTTAATTTATAAATTGTCATAATAACGGGATTGTTTTAACTGAAAAGTTCTTAAAAACCGGCCAACTGCGAGTCAGAGTCACGCACGTAGGGTTCCGTGCCCTTTTGTATAAAAATCGCGTTTGTTGTATGGTAACCCCCCTAAAAATTTATTTTAGTTTGTTTTTTTTTTAGTATTTGTTGTTATAGCGGCAACAGAAATACAAAATTTGTAAAAATATCAACTGTCTAGCTATCGCAGTTTTTGAGGTACAGCCTGGTGAAAGACACACGGATGGACAGACAGACAGCGAAGTCTTAGTAATAGGGTCCCGTTTTTACCCTTTGGTTATGTCACCCTAAAAATGGAGTTAATATTAGATTTCTTTGATATTTAATACGTAAATAACAAGGATTTGCGAAATTTATTTACGCTGATGACCGCTGGCACAACTCATTAGACTGAATTAAAAAATAGAATAAAAATGAACACAGACAGATTAAGCCTATGATCTGCTGATATTGATTTCAAATGATGTCAATAAATTAAGCTAGTAAATTTAAATAAAACTACTTTTACGGATTATATCGCGTTTGTATTTGATTTATGATTACCCGACGTTTCAAACACTTTGCAGCATTCATGGTCACGGGCGGACTAAGGTGTCTCACGTCGAACAAGTAATCGTTATTACAGACATTCGGGTAGATAATTATAAATGTCTCACGTCCAACAAGTAATCGTTATTACAGACATTCGGGTAGATAATTATAAAATTATTTAACTTATCCATCCATATGATGGCAGAATCGTCAAAGACAAAGTAAAATCGTTGATGCCCCTGCTAAGTATTGCCAACTAAGCAACTTCCTCTCTGTGGAGGATTCTGTCTAAAAACGGACATTGCGGTCGATTTATGAAAGCTTAATATACCTACCATAGACAATCATCATCATCGTCGCAGCCCACATAGGTCCCACTGTGGGTCTCGGGCCTCCTCCATAATGAGAGGGAATTTGACCTACTATACTATGCTGGTCAGACATGTTCGTATAGGGTACATTTCGAGTTTTCCTTCTCTTGCACAGATGTTATGTGTATGTTATATCCCTTAGTCGTCTTTTACGACATCCACGGGCAAGGTAGGGAAGCAATGACCATAATAGGCAATGACTTGTAGGAATCTTAATACTTTTTTATAGATTCACTAGTTGACCTAGCAGACGTTGTTTTGTTCAAATAAAATAAAAGGAGAGATCGATAAGAGCGCCTACACAGCGCGCGACAACATTAATTTAAACCATTCTCGAATCCACTGGAGCACATATGAAAAATTTCGTCAAAATCGGTCCAGCCGTTCAGGAGGATTTCAATTACAAACACACGAACAGACGATTTATTTATAAAAAGATTTGTTGTTTTTTAACCTTATTTATTAAATAACTTCGTAAAGAAAATCGTCAAAGAAGATCTGATTCATTTAATCTCAGTATACCTTTAAGGCTATTTTCTGACGATCGAATACCTACTATAGATCGAGTACGTACAATTTATTATAATGATAATCAAAATCGTAGTCGCGTGTTAGAAACTTCGATCATTATCAAGTCAACATGACTTATTAAGTGACGCAATTGGCCTAGGGCTCTGTTTAAAAGTATTTGAGACTATTTTCTTCAATTACCTATATTTAGTTCATGACGAAATGGAACATGTTGTTGAGTGTACGTTTATCGTATTAGAAAACTATGTACTATTATAGTTAACTAGCATCTATGATAAATTATTGAGACATATCTAAGTAGGGATGCAAACAATACATCGAGTCGAAAAAAAATGTCGATACTTGCCATTGATGTTCACTATTGTAAAACATTGATGTTATTTTATACGATGGTTTGCCTGCATGTTTTAAAATGTATGGTACTTTTAGCAGAGCCTTCATAACAGTTTAGGTACTCTGTTTCTAAATACCTAAAAAAGCTCAATTCATGTTGGTGTTTCATGTAAAAAATATGTGTGATTTAACTAAAAAAAAAGAGCTCATCACAAAAAACATCGATTCATCGATGTTTTTAGGGCGATGTTGTTTTGTACGTCGATGTTTGTTTTCAAACATCGATGTATCCATGCATCAATGTTATTGGTTTCGATATTTGCATCCCTAGACATAAAGCTTAAAGCCATGGCCAGCATTAAGTAGAGATAGTTTTCTTCATCTACTTATCAGCAAAACTATTAAAGTTATTATTTAAAGAGATTCTAGGCAAATCATCATCACAAATGCTCCTCGTACCCCAATTACTTGGGGTCAAGCCAATATGTACTAGTCTTCCATTCTACAAATGTTCGGTACTTCGCATTTGGACACAAAGCTCAGTGACCCCACAGTTAAGTTCTATTTGTCTGGTCAGACCGAACGCTGAGTTAGGTTACGTTGTAGTTCTCCCCGCTGTACCTATTTGTAAGTTTTAGAATTATCGTTTCTTGTTTAGTACATTTAACAGAACTTTAAATTGCCTTGCGTAATCGCTATACACGGTTACTGCCCATTTTGTTTCCCTCACTGGCCTGATGTTCGCTTCCACTGCGCATACTAGGTCAGGGGACGGTAGAGAATAATAAAAGCTATTGGCGATAGTTTTGTAACTAGCCATCTGCCTAACCTTTTCCTTGGCAATGTAATTGTTGACCAGACGACATCAGATGGAGTTGGCCCAGGTTGATGGGTCACTTTCAGCCGTCTTGTACGACACCCACGAGCATTGTAAGGGTTGGTAGTATTCGTAGCCGCTACCACACAGCAACTAAATATATTAATATCATAAATAACAAACTATAAGTAATTTCGAATTTTAAACGTCTTGTAGATCATGATACTACACATATGTATAGAATTTATCAAATACACGATAATGATAGATATCACATTGTAATCTACAAAAAAAAACAACATTTACATGTAGCTAACTTACATACAACATTTACTTCACTCGACAAACCGATAACCGCCTGGGGAAGAAAAGTTCTCGAGTGGCGATCAAATATCGAATAACGCACTGTAAGACGCCACACCATTAGGTGGACCGACGACCTGGTGAAAATTGCTGGGCGTCGTTGGATGCAGGCGGCACGGAACTGCACTCTGTGGTGTAATATGAGGGAGGCATACGTCCAGCAGTGGACGCGGCGACAGGCTGATGAATACTATTCACCAGCCCCTTTCTTACAAAGGTGTCATAAAAGACGACTAACATAATATAATATGCAAATAACATTTACGCAAGAGAAGCAAATCTTGAAATAAAGCCTATACCAATTCACCTGACCAGCGTGGTATAGTAGATTCTCATCAATTCCTCTCATTGTTGAGGAGGCTCGAACCCAGCAGTGGAACATATAAGAACTATGATGATGATTATGATATAAACTTTACGTAATCTTTTGCACGTCATCATCATCATCATTTCAGCCTATTGCCGTCCACTGCTGGACGTAGGCCTCCCTCATGTTGCGCCACAATGAGCGGTCCTGTGCCGCCTGCATCCAACGACGCCCAGCGACTTTCACTAGGTCATCGGTCCACCTAGTGGGGGGGGCGTCCTACACTGCGTCGTCCGATACGTGATCGCCACTCGAGAACCTTTCTTCCCCAGCGGTCGTCGGTTCGTCGAGCGATGTGGCCTGCCCATTGCCACTTCAGCGTGCTAATTTTTCGTGCGATGTCGGTTACACCCGTTCTTCTGCGGATTTCCGTATTCCGGATTCTATCTCGCTCTTTTGCACGTATCTTTGGTTATACTCATTTAAGTATCTTAAAGGAGTTTAACTTCAATGCGTATAACCGTGTGGTGACGGGATAAGAATACAATTCACCACTTCCTATCTCGCCCGTGGATGTAAAAAAAAAATAATAAGGGATGTAATACGCATGTTCAAGAGAAGGTAAATTCTAAACAAAACCCTATAGCAACCCGTCTGACCAGCATGGTATAGTAAGATCAATATCCCTCCTATTGTGGAGGAGACTCGAGCCCAGCATTGTGACGTATATGAGCTATGAGGATGATGATATAAACTTTACATAATCGTTTACACCTATCTTTGATTAAACGCATTTATGTATACCAATTTGCAATTACTACTCGATATCAAAAACTATATCTACCAAGGAATGCATGGGGAATATGGCCATTAAACTAAAGTTAGATTACATTATAATAACCCAAGATACATTATAATAAGACCAATATAATAAGTCAACAATATCTTTCTTCGTTAGGAATCCCAGAATGTTTTTGGGTAGTAACATTCCTCTAGTAAACTAAATACCAACAGCGGTCGGCAATCTACCTAACAAGTGGATGGGTGATTATAGCATCAGAGATGATGGCTATCTTCTGTCTGTGTTCAACAATAGATAAGAAAAGCCCGATGAAGAGATAAATCATCACTTAATTGCAATATGAGGTTCCTAATAAGTTTTTTAATTGTTACACACATAAAAACAAGCATATTAAAAAATATATAAATTTAGTGAGTCATTTGTTCAACTACTACGTGTATGCGAGCTATATATAACTCAAAGAACTTAGATATGATTATCATACGAGTTATGTGTAGTCTTTTAGACTATGTTACGAAATTTCAAAATACTTGTCGCAGAAAGTGCAGGTTTAGTTATTGCCTGATAAAATTATTACACGGACTTTTATACACGGAATGACAATACATTTTTTAATGTATCTACTGTTTATTCTTTTTTGTAATTTCTCATGTTTAATCACGAAGTGGACAGAAAAGCATCAGATTAATATATATATAAAACTTTTCTATAAAACAAAGTCTATAAAACTTTTCAAATTTATTTCTTTTCACGTAAGAAACTATATTGTTATTTATCAAGTATAATTAAAGTATAGTTATAATTATGTGACATTAAACCCAATAACGCCTAAACTAGGGAATCTCAATTCTACAATGAAAAATATTTTATTTCTGTCACTAAGTCAAGGTGGCAGTGACAGTGGTAGTGTATTCAGTATTTAACCAAGAACTTCAACTTATCATTTTCTCTCTTGTGTTTCGGCTCTGAACGAGGTATCCTCAAGAAACGGTGCTATTGGAAAGGACTTGTTTCATTATTCCTATAAATGTAGGTTCCAATCCACGTCTGGTAATAATTTTTCGCTCGTAGAAAATGTGCAGAGGATAGCGAGTTTCGTCTACAAGGGTAGCATATCCTTATACTCGGAAATACCGAGCGGTATTCGTTAAAGGTCAAACAAATTTACGCGCCGACCTCGGTGTACTCCAATAACGAGGTGGAGGTCTATTACAAGGACATCTCGAAAGCCATATACGCTTTCAACACTCACTTCACGGTAGTTATAGGAGACTAATTGGGCAAAGGGCGTGATGATGAGTTGAAGAGAGGCCAACGTGAATAAGGACAGAACCAGAGGTGCCAGAACCTGGCTTATTTCCTAGTAAAGGAAAGCCTCTCTATAATAAATTCCTTCTTTATGAAGCAGCCACAAAGGAAATTGGCCTGGATTACCCCCACTGGTACAAACATTAGAAAAATAAAAAATAAGAGGGAGTTCTTTTTGTCGGATAGATTAAATGATGTCTCAGTGATCCGCAAGATTAAAACTGGGAGCGATCATCGTATGATCTTGTATCATATTGCATATCCACTCAAAAATCGAGTGGTCATGCTTGAAGTCTACCCTCTAACCTATACCTGTACAATACCAGAACCCCGAATGCTTGAAAGCTTAATACTCGAGCTACACAATCGCTTGCAGTGTCTATACGAGTGAAAATCTCCGAATGATTGATGATGAAATGAAAATTTTCTGACTAATCTCATGGAGTGAAAAAAGAAAATGATGGTACAATCTTCAGCCGATTGGTCTGAACATAGGCGGAAACCTGCTTATGTTCTGTGCAACGCGATATTTGACGATTTAATAAGCTCCCTATTAAAGAAGCGATAGAACGCAACTGTACCTCTAAAGTATTCGCACAAGGTCTGTCTATTGGGCAAATTCAAAGGACTAAAGCTAAAAACCGATGACGGCACTGTCATTTCATCCCAGAATAAGATCTTGGGACATGTCAAAATGTTTTATGGGCAGTTATACAAATCCTCACGAAACCCTGCTGTCGGCTCGGTCCAAAACCCCAGATTCAAGCTAACTTACTAATACTATTCAGAAGAAATTCCGCACATCAGCTTACACAATTTCAGAATGGCTATCAAATCTACGACTAGCATGTGTTATCAGTAATAAATTATTGCACGGAAACATGATCTCTAAATATAAGACTCATAATTATGTAAACTGAAAGTCAGTAAACGTGCTATATAGCGCGATATGCTCAAGTTTTTTCTATCTTAATGAGTAGTTTTTCAGAAAGTTGTTTAATTGTGGCAACGGCAAATTCTTTCTTTGGTTAGTTCACTAGAAGCGTTTTTGACCTATAACAATGGTATAGGTCTCTCGTTTGGAGGCAGCGGAAATCGGCAATCAATTTCAGTAGGTGGTCAGTCCGGCTTCTATTGCCGGGTACACTTCCTTCAGCGAATACCTGTACACTGTCGTCTAACAAGCAATATTACATGTACATAACATCGATGTAAAAGAATAAAATTCGAAATGAAAACCTATAACAACCCGTCTGTTCAGAGGAGACTGAACCCTAACATTGGAACGTATATGAGATGAGATAATGATGACATTAGAATATAAATTAGACGCTAAAAAACTCATGTGAATGCTTCGTAACGTTAATAGATAATTTATTTTGTATTTAATGTAACGTAACAACAATATGTTTGACAAACATTTTCCTTTTTTTAACACGCTTTTATTAATTTCACCCGTATATATGCTTGTAATCAAACTCTTTGAGCTAAATTTTCTCCTACTTTGAGCGATTCGATTTTATATAAACTTCGCACATCTGTCAGAAACCGATGACAATGCAATAATCCACTTTTCTTTGTGGGTTGGTTTTTTAGAGGTGGGTTACGGTCGGCGCACTCCTCGCCCGTTCCGTCCGGGGCGACAGAGGGATGTAAGCGCGCACACCCGTGACCCACCCGCAGGTGACTTGACTTCAGTGGTCGGATGCAATAATCCGCTTTAAAAAAATCGATTGTCCTAATTAGATTCGCCAGGATTCATCAACTTCTTTCCGCATCCTTTGCATAAGAGTCTTACTCTCTTAAGAGATAGAGCTTGTCGGGCACTCGCGCATAATACAAACGCGTAGAGACTTTCCTATGGTAATAATTGCGTCCTGAGCCGTATACATTCATCGATGTACCAACAAATCTAATATGCATACTAATTACATTCCGGTGGCTGCTCACTAAAAAGTGAAAAATAAATATAATTAAAAAAAAACTAAAAAATACGCTTACAACTAAAAAGTGTAAAATAATTTTCAATAAAGGCAGAAAATAATAATGAACGAAATATATTAATTATATTGTGAAAAAAGCGTTAGGTGCTCGATTTACGAAAATGTGGCACAAAGATCAGGAAGATCATGTCTGATCAGGCCTGATTAGGTCTATTCATCAGCAGTCATTCATGGAACCAAGATTTTTTTAGAAATTATTTTCACCCGTCTTTGGATGAGTCCACTCAATACCATCAGTGAAACATTTTTGAAATTTGGTTACTAATGGTTTCCATTAGTAACCAAATTTCGAAAATATACGTGTTCATTACTGGTTTACAATCTTTATCGTATCAAAGACCTATTGTCGTCAAATATAACTCTCGAAGATATTCGAGAAGTTCAGCTATAAAAAACATTATTGGCCAGCAATGACTTCCACTACTTTTAACTAATGAAAGACCATCTGTATTTAATACTAATATTAAATCGTATTTTTGGCGATTCATCCAAGAATTCACTCTTATATATTCAGATCCATCTGTAATATTTAACTTTAGTTTTTAATAAACATGTACTAAAATTTGTATATTTACATAAAAAAAATCTTCATCGTAGGACAATATGACTGTTAATTTATATAAATATTAAATAAGTAAGAAAAGAAAAATGGGTGGGTTGCAGGAGTTGCGTGCTTACGCCCCTCTGTCGCCCCGGACGGAGTGGTGCGAGGAGCGCGCCGACCGCAACCCACCCCAAAAAAAAAAAATATACATTTTTGTAATCTTTTAATATAGTAGTTAGAGAATAGTCTTAAAGACAACGTATCAAATAATATTAATGGGGTGTTGTGGCAGATATTTCAATTATTTCATAATGAAAAAAATATATACCTACGAGAAATATGGATGAAAGAGGCTCTTATCCAGCAATGGCAATATGTAGGGTGAATAGAAGAAGGAGAATAACCTACCATTAGAGTAGACACAGTCCTCTAAAATGTATCACACTACTAATATGAATGTTTGATTATTGCAGTACCAACTATTCCTGGTGGAGGCAATCTTAACACTGCACAAACACAACTCTTGGTCATTCCAACTATCAAGTGACAGCAAACGCATTGTGCACGGATGCCTGCAACTTATTGGTGCCATATTTGTCATCGCTGGCACATTTCTTGGTCTGGCTGAAGCCAATATGGAAATTACAACTGCTCATGGCATCTGTGGTAAGTACACACTGTAGGATTCCTCTACTCCCAGCAGGTATGGACACCATTTCTGGCCGGCTTTTTGATTCTGGAATGGCCTTGTTATCGCTCTAGAGACTAAACGCGAGCGCAAAATGGCGTAGTTTAAGCGTAAAAGCGTAACAAACTTACTTTCGCATTTATAATAGTAGTAAGGATTATTATTTCTAGAGGTATAATTTGGTTAGTTAATGGCCTTTTGCCAAAATAAACGCATTGTATCCTATTCTATTGAGTTGCAAGGAATGATAAATTATCCAATTTTAATTTTCCCCTATCCTTATTTCTACTTATCCAAATGTCCATCAGCCTATCAATATCTACTGCAAGGAATTAAGCTTCTCCAAAGAGGTATAATAAAAATGGTGAAAAACCGACACGCCTGGCAGGCCAGTGGATCGCAAATGTTTTAAGTTGCCCGTATGAGTGCTACTAGTCCTAATGATGCGTCCCTACGATTCCCATGAAAAGTAAAAGATGGTGACACATCGCATTCTTATCCTTTAACCATACGCGAAGTACTTTTGTTACTGAATCTATAAGGTAGACATTGACGCATCATCTTCCAGCAGACATCTTCCTCTATATACCTAGTAACAGGTTTATGTCCAGGCTAAGTGCCACAGTCGATCTTCTGTAATTAACTAGACCGAATGGAACTGGACGGACTGCAAGCATATCTAGATCCCAAAGCCTTCTTTTGTATATAAGAGTCGTCTCTCAGAGGACAGTAGGTAACCAATATGCTATACAAAAATATTGTTTCTGAAACTGATTACATTCGAGAGATCTGACGTAAAATCAAATATTTTAAACGTAAACCGTATAGTAAAAATACTCATCTAGTTATCTCACGATGTGTCATCAAGTCGAATTGATAAATAACGATAACATCTTGAATTCTTGATAGATCACTTCAGATTCTAAACAACCATCTAACTGAAAATGAGCTATTTTAGATGATTTTCCGTAAAAGTATAGGAACTGTACCAATCCGCTGGTGTGAGCTTGTATGTATACTTTTATGACCTATTCACTAGATATTTACGTAATCGAGAAAATTGCTCGGCCTACAGACTTTGCCAATGAGTAAGAAATATAATATACAAATAACATCTTGGCAAGAGATAGCAAACCCGAAATAAACCACATCAACTCGTCTATCTTTCAACCTAGATATCGCAAAGGCGTTCGATAAGGTCTGGCACAGGGCACTTCTGTTGAAGCTACCATCACTTGGAATCCCCGAGGGACTCTGTGATTGGATCGCTAGCGTTCTGGATGGTCGCAGCATAAAAGTCGTCGTGGATAGCTCTTGTTCCGATACTATGACAATCTCGGCACTCTCTCCGACGTTTTTTATCCTACGTATCGATGACATTCTCTTCCCTTTTGCTATGACAGCATGGGTAACGAGCGGTGTACCGAGCATCAGAATATCCCTCGGAGTATGTTACAGGGCGTTCAATTTCCGACACAAGTTGAACCCTTCTGGTTCAACATGTGTCTGAATCCTAGCACTTTTTGGGGTGATGCTTGGAATGTGACGAACTGAACTTAGTCTAATTCAATCGCACAAAGAAACAAGTTTGCGCATTTACTCCAAAGTATGACACGTTTGTCATTGCGCCTTAATTCCAAGGAGTAACTCACTAAATTGCCGAGAGTATTGGGATCCTTGGCGTTGAAATATCGAGCAATGTCAAGTTTGGGAGTCATTTGGAGGACAAATCCAAATCGGCAATCAGAAAGCTGGGCGTCCGAAACAAGAGCCAATCGTTACTTCACACCAAGACAGCGTCTTGTACTAAACAAAGCACAAGTTCGTCCTCATGTGGAGTACTGTTCACAAACGCGCCGAAATATCAACTAGACCCACTCGACTTGCAGGGGCAAATGCACGCTCTTCAAACCGTCGGTAATCTCACGGACAGCTTGGAGTTTCTAAAGTGGCGAAGACTTTGGGTCACACTTGTGTACTCTACCGACTCTTTCACGGGATGACCTTCAGGTGTATTGTTTGCTCGCTTGTCAGCAAGAGATAAAGATAAAAAAATAACTGCACGCTTCAAACAATTTTTGTAAATATTTTTAACCAACTGCCTTCACAGTAGTAAAATCTTAATCACACGCCATTAGGTGATAATTACTAGCGATGCGAGTGTATTTTACGATACCCACGGCAAACACTAATGATAAACAAATATGTGCCTGGTTTAAATATATACTCTTTATATTTCAGGTGTAATCGCATTAGCTTTCGCTTTGGTCAGTTTCATCACCGGTATCATCGCGTTGTTCTCTTCAAAAGTACGGTTAATGGTAAGGAGTGGACCAGTGAAAATCCTTCATATAGGAGTTGGTCTCTTCGCCCTTTCCATGGGTCTTATTACTATGGCAATAGGATTTAATATGGATTACTTCGCCGCTTCACAAGGGGGCTTGTCGACTGCTCTTATGGTATTTGTGATGATGATTTTAGTATACGTACTGATTCAACCTATTTACGACTTGGTTGCAACTACGAAAAATTCAATGTGACTAACTATTGAAGTACCAGGGTCTAACGACGGCGACAGTACGGCTTGAATTTATTTATAGTTTTTAATTATTTGATTAATTATAATTTTGTAAATACGTATCCGTCGTACCATACAACATAATTTAATGTATGAAATTCAAAGAATACTGCACTATGGAATACTTTTATTTTTTCAAAGTACATGTCTAAGACTATTTAAAAAAAAAAATGTGTGAGAATGCGTGATTCCCATTAGTTTTTATGCGTAATAAACTGTTACGCGTTAAAAATTCCTAGTTAATTAAATAACTTGCATTTTGCATGATTATCATTATCATGAACTTCATTCACAATTTAGATTATATATAAATATTTATTATTTTTTGTAATATTTAAGGTTATTTTAAGTATTTCTAAGTAATGATTTTAGTTACTTATATTGTTATTTTATATAATAATATTAAGTATAACCTAATACATGCATGTATGAGTGTTATTAAATAAATATTTCTAATAATAAATAATATATTTTTACCTAGTTAAACTATAATTCTCAAATCATTCTAAAATTTAGATTTTTAAAATGGGCTATAACGCTCTCTTAATGTCTGTTTACTCCCAGACATTCGGATGGGCAAACTCTAAGCGGTTCCGCATTACGTCCGATCTGAACCCGTGAAAATATGGTCCGTGGTAGCCGTAGAACTATTTCTATGGTAATTTACGCACTAGATCCGATCTCCGTCATTCTAGAATCTCCGTTCCGGAGAAGATTTTTGACGGCCCGAAGTAGCCATAGAATTATTTGTATGAACGCTCGCGCACTGCGTGCGAGTTAAAGCCGAGCTGAGTACAAGCAGAGAGGCAGCGGGCCGGGCGCGGTATGCGACTGGGTGACGAAGCGGCAGGCATCCATCCAGTACCGACGTCCCCGAGGGGGAACGTCGAGAGGAAAGGGTACCCCACGACGGAGGTATTTCGTCGGGCTGACCACTGAAGACAAGTTACTCTGCACCGGTAGTCGACCCAACGACGAAGGCGACGTGTCACGGGTGGTTCATAGGGCCGCGCGCCGCCCCTCTGTCGCCCCAGACGGATCCGGGCGGTGGGTGCGCTGACCATGGACCCCTTAAAAAAAGGGATCCATCCAGTGTATTAGTTCAGTGTGGCAGCGAGCGCATGCGCACGTTGTTATTTGCATTATGTTTCTCTACGATGTTTTTACTTTAATTGAAAATGTTGAAAGTAAGCCCTGTATATGGGACAAATCTATACCCTAGAGACTCATATTTTCACGGGTTCGGATCGGGCTAGTGCGTAAGCAATATCCGAATTCAGTCCGAGATTTCTAGATTCATATTTTCACTAGTTCGGATCGGATTCGGATCGGAGGTAGTGCGGAACCGCCCTAATCCTAAGATATTAAGATTTCATAACTTTCTTAGAAATATTCTCCTTTAGAGGGGCTTTAGTAAGAATATTCTTTAAGTGAAAGCTGAACAAAATAAGGCTAGTATATATATAGAAATTTAAACTGTGATCATACTGGCAAATAAACTTACTTAATCATACTGAACTTGGCATTTTGGATGATGGGTCTAATCCAAGACCTCTTATATCATTTAACAGTTAAACGTTGAGCCCATAGATATATGTGTCCGCTATAAATTCTTGAGTCTTTTCAAGCCCAGTGCAAGTTTCCATTGCGCGCCCTTTTTCTGGGTCGATTATAATTTAGCCTTACAATTTAATCATATCAACACCCCTCTATAATCTGCGCCCTATAATGCACAACAGGTGTCGACGTCTAGAGAGGATCTCAAGATGTCGGAATTAAAAAACCATTAAGAATCAAACCTGTAAACTTATTCCTCACACAAACAAAATTCATTTAAATGGCTACTCAGAAGTAGTTTGGAGTTTTAAGGCTCTATATTTTGCGACGGTATATTGCATGATAATGATTCCTGTAAACTTCCTATCATCTAATCTCAGCCCATTTAAGTCCCACTATTGAGCTCGGGCCTCCTCCACAATGGAAGGAACATTTACATACTAAACTGCGCTGGTCAGACGTTTTGCCATAGTTAATGTTGAGTTTTCCTTCTCTTGCATAGATATTGCAATAGCGAATTGTATTCATACTCCATCACTACTCGGAAAAAAAACTAAACTTAATTCTAATGATAATATGAAAACCATATCGTCATTGTTATTCAGAACCACTTCGCCTACACTTTATAACTATGACCGGACAGCACTAAGTCATTTAACATTGCCACTCCGGGCTACCATAAAACTCGACAATAGTCAACAGTTACACTTAATAATTTACTTTCCCGTGAATCATAAAAGACGGTCGAGGCATCAGCAGGACACTGGGTAGCCAAGCATGACTATATATTTATTCACTTGAACTGGCCTAAGATCGTCTAACAGTCAACTTTGACTTCCATAAGCTGATAGATGGACATAGAACTAAATAAAAGAACATATACTGTAAAATATTTAATGTACCAATGTGAGAACACTTATTGCAAACAATGTAAATAATTACGATTTCGGGGCTTGCTTCTTAGCGGCTTCTGCGTCTGCTTCACTTTTCTCAAAGTCTGCAATTAATTTCTCTACCTCGCTGCTTGATAAAACTCTGATGATTGTTTTGTTGTCTTTACGTGTTAATGTAGCCATTTCCACTGCAAATAAATATAGATTTTTAAGGTCACGGATAGCGCAATGGTAATTTCTACTTGCCCGAATCTGAGTGTGATTCCTACTAATTACAGGTGCACAGTTTTTATTGTTAAGAATGTGTGTGAGTGTATTTATGTACGCACGTTAGAAGTTACACTTCTTAGGCGTAACAAATTAATTTTTTTCAAAATTTTTTGCCTTTGCGTTATCCTACATTTGTATAAAAGACGACACTGATAAATAGAATAAAAGTTATTTAATACATTGAAGGATTTATTATAATGCATTATCTAGTTGATATTTGTGACGGTGTGCGCGCGCAATTTTACAAGTGTTGACTAGCTAACTTCAAGGTGTCGGTTTTCTGAAACGGTATGCGTGCGCATCGTAAAAATTTGCTCTCATCATTTATCCCTAAAGCCCCAATATAACTTCAAAAAGGATTACTTTTACTATTGCAATAATAAGCTGTAAAATTCATATCCACAACATATTCCATTGTCTTTTTATGGCACTAGCCTAACTAATTAAATTGCTATAGAGTAAAACTTTACTTTTTAATACTATCATAATTCAGTCTTTCGATATCTAACTTTGGAATTAGCCAAACCCTCACACCCTCGTCTTGCAATCTTGGCAATTACTAATCTCCGCTTGCCGGGTGGCAACGAAGTAAAATGTCGTGGGGGGATATAAAGAAGATATGAAAAAAGATATAAAATACGACAAAGGGATATCATCACCATCCTACTCTTATCCGGATTACTTGGATAAGATGCAATGTGTACTCCTCTTCCATCATACAAATTGCAAAAATATTTCACAAAAGTTTTATGACTGACCGGTCGGTCATAAAAGGTCGGCCATAAAACTTTTGACAACCTGAGGTAATTAAGAGATATAATGTACATCTTGTATACTGTATACAAGAGAAGGAAAACTCGAAGTAAAACCCTATACCAACCCGACTAACGAGCGTGGTATAGCAGGTCAATTTGTCTCCTATTGTAGGGGAGACTCGCGCCCGACAGCGGGGACGTATTTGAGCGGAGATGAATTAGAGCAGTGGTTCTCAAACTTTTTAAATGACGGAACCCTTTTGGGAAGCAAAATACTTGATGGAACCCTACAATAAAACAATTATTTTTATAAGTGTATTCTATATTAATCAGCATAATAAAAGTACAATGTATCAGTTACTAATTATTATTTACTTCACCACTTGGTAAGGACAATAATAGAAAACATTAAAAAAGAAAAAATCTAACTAGTGGGAGGTATGAAACTGTTTTTTATTTTTCATCAATTGCTTGATATCAGGTTTGATGGAAGAAAGTTGGAGTCTCATATCAGCTTCGGCGTCCAGTCTATTGCGATATTTTGTTTTCGTGGCTGCGTAGGTAGAGAATCCTGTTTCGCACAAATATGTAGTTGGGAACGGGAGAAGAATATCCAGAGCCATTTGGCCAAGCATTGCATATTCATCTTGGATTCTGCACCAAAAATCATTAAGAGGCGTCGTTTTGAACAATGACTCCATACTTGTGTCTGATGACATTTCTAAAAGAGATTCATATATCTCATTTGACATGTTTTCAGGCTTTTCCAAGTTGGGTAAAAAAGGATTATGAATCCAGGAGTTCACTTTAATTTTTGTATTGTGTTCTTCGGGAAAATACTTTTCAAAAGATGCGCGCATCGAACTGAGATATTGGACCAATTCTTCAAACACATTATCTTCAAACATTTCTGAGTCGTTTTCGCTAACAAACTCACTGAGTAACGTAAAACTTTCTATTTCTTTCTTACCAATGCAAATGATCCAAAAATCTAATTTTCTTTTAAAAGCAGTTATTTTATTATAGGCCTGAAACACTGTTGTCTGTTTACCTTGCAACGATAAATGTAATTCGTTAAGTTTTTGAAAGATATCCGCCATAAAAGACAATCGGAACAACCAAGTTTTATCATACAAACGGTCCTTCAAATTAAAAGAAGTATCTGCTGAAAGAAACATTTGTAACTCGGCTCTAAGTTCAAATAGCCTTGTTAAAGTTTTTCCCCGAGACAGCCATCGCACTTCTGTATGGAGCAGCAGTGTTTTATGTTTGCTGCCATAATCTTCACACAATAATGAGAACAATCGGGATTGTAGTGGTCGTGATTTGATAAAATTAATTATTTTTACCGCTTCATCCATAACTAATTTTAGATTAGACGGCATTTGCTTCATCGCAAGTGCTTGTCTATGCAGAATACAATGACTGGAACTACAATTAGGCGCTTTATTTTTCATTCGTGACACTGCTCCTGCTGTTTTACCTGTCATCGCCTTGGCCCCATCTGTACAAATGTCAATGCAATTGTTCCAACTGAGATTATGTTCTTCAAAAAATATATTTATTTTATTAAAAATTTCTTCCCCGGTAGTGTTTGTAAGCAGCGATGAACACATAAGCATGTCTTCTTCAAAAGAACTTTTATATGGATATCTCACAATAACCAGCAGGATAGCCAAACCAGCGACATCAGTCGACTCGTCCATTTGCAAAGCGAATCGTGTATTTTGTAGACGTGTAACTAGTTCTTGTTTGACGTAGCTTGCCAGATCATGGATTCGTCGTGAAACAGTATCGTTTGATAGCGGAACAGTAGAAAGATGCTTTGCAGATTTTTCATCAAGCATACATTTTGTTATGTCTAATACACATGGTTTTATTAATTTCTCAGCGATAGTGTGCGCTTCACCTGCTTGTGCAATGCGATAGCTAACTAAGTATGATGCCTCCGTGGCCTTTTCGTTGGTAGTTTGTGTTACATGCATCATATTTTTTTGACTTTCTAATAACTGATCTTTTTTGCGAACAAAAAATTCTTTATTCTTGTCTTTAGTCTCGGGGTGTACGGTTTCTAAATGTCGACGCAATTTGGCAGGTGCCATGGAACTATTAGGAAGCAGTTTACTACAGAGCATGCAGAGAGGTGAGCCGTTGGAATCAACAAATCCGAAACTGATATAAGATTCATCATACTTCCTTTTTTTCGTCTTTGAAACCGTCGAGCTTGACGTCGTGGCACTCGTGGCATCATCTTCTGGATCAGTGATTGCTAAATTCTCCGCGCGCATTGCTTTTGAACATTCAGCGTCATTAGAAGATGTTGTTGGAACACGTTTAACACCTTTAAGCCAACGTTCCATTCTTCTTTATTTATAATGTTACAAGTCAGGATAGTGGGGTTTAAATAATGCACAATCGTTACTGCATATAAGAGACTAAATTTAGAACCTACAGGGAAGAAATGTATAAAACTGAGACAACAGAATACAGCAGGCAGTAAAACAATGAACACTAGTTTCTCGCTAGCGAGCTTGTAAGTAGGTAGTAACTTATCGCTCCGAACGCTAATCATCAACTGACGACGCCAACTTTTTTTTTTTTTTTTTTTGTGTGACTTAGTTGTTAGCCTCAGATGGCTGTGACAACTTTACCCGGACTGGTGGGTGAGCGCTGAGGGCTCTCAACCCGCGACGACGCCAACGCGCGATCGCCGCTTTTATACTTAGTCCTAGACTCGATCTCAAATATTCTCGAAAATACTCGAGTCGGCACCTTTGATAAACAAAAAGCAAAAATAAAAACAGAAATTTAAAAATAGCGTTGTAAACAATATCGACTTTATCCTTTGAAGTTAGAGACGAAAGTCGCTAGTTGACAACTATAGCGTCTAATTCAGAGGCGGCTTTTATCAAAGAGACTGAGCGCTTACAAGTATACTACCCGCTCGTTTTAAGTTTGCCGCTGGGGATAGGTATGAGTGTATGACGTTCGAAATTTTTTATTTAATTGTAACAATAAAAATTGTGTACGTTAGATATTTGGGTAAAACTATGACACATTATAAGTTTTGTTGTCACGTGGGGGAGGGTACGCGCATTCCACAGACCGGCAAACTTAGAGCGAACGCGTTGTACAAGTATAAAATTGTTGAGACCAAACTTATGAGATATTGTACCAGCTAATGTAACACAAGCTTATACAAATACAAATAAATAAATAAATAACATTCATAGCGTTTTGTCTCCGCGCGGCCGCGGAGTCCGCACAGCCGCGGAGCGACCAGAGAGAGGTGTTTTGATTTTTTTTATTTCTAAATTCTTGCGGAACCCCGACAGAGGTATCACGGAACCCTAGGGTTCCGCGGAACACACTTAGAGTATAGCTGAATTAGAGAATGTCGCAGTAAGGTATTACATATTTACAAGGGAGACTACTGCCCACTCTTCTAGTGAAACTTATAGACGATTTTTATAACTCACGGGCAATAAGCAATCACAACAAATAGCTTATTATGTTGGCCTAAAGAGGTATGTTAGTATTGTTTAACAATATGTGATAAGCCAGGAAACTATCGGATGCAAGTGGCCAAAGACTACATGATATGGATTTTTCATAGACAGAAAAATGCAGCAATCCAGCAATAGACCATAAAGAGCTGATCAATTCTATTTCTTCTTTTTAACTCATGTCTGCACTTTTGGCATGTGTATATGCATAGTCATTTCTTCTAAGAAATAATAAAGAATAGCACTCAGCATAAACATCAAGCATATATTTTATTGCAATAGTGGCATGCAAACCAGTAGTCTGCCTAAAAGTCCAAATCAATAGTATCCTACTGATATTAAACTACTGAATGGATTTTGATAAAATTTCATAATAATATAGCTTTCATATCAGAATAACACATAGGCATATATAATTTATCCCGATATTTCCACAGGAATGGGAACTATGCAGGTAAAACCACAGCGCGCTGCTAGTGTAAAAAAAAAGTACCTTTCTCAGGTGTCAGCTTGGTCATATCAAGTGTCTTGCTCAATACTTTAACAGCCAAAGCTTGTGCTTCAGACAAGGTAGTCTCATTTTCTTTGTATTCTTGTTTCAAACTTGAAACAGCAGCCTGGAAAATATGAGAAATACACACTAAGCATTTCATGTAGAGTATAACTTAGACTTATGGAAGATTTTATATTTCTCTAAGTATATTTTGTTTTGTCATTCTGTATGGTGACGGAATAAGAATACAATTCACCACCCTATTGCTAGCATGTGGGGGTCGTAAAAGACAACTAAGGCCTTATTGTAGATGACATCTATGCAAGAAAAGGGAAACTCGCAATAAAACCCTATATCAACCCGCATTGTGGAGGAGGCTCAAGCCTGCAGTGGGATGTATGTGAACTACATCTGACCAGCGTGTTATAGTAGGTCAATTGCCCCCTCATTGTGGAGGGGGCTCAGCCCCGCAGTGGAACATATGTGAGCTGCGATGATAATGTATTTTGTTATGAACACTCATCATCATCTTGCTCTTATCCCAATTACTTGGGGTCGACGCAATATGTCATCTGTTTTGACATATTGCAAAAAGTTTCGGCAATGACTTTTATGACCGGCCGCCTGCCTGACGTCAACCCTCCTTGGGAATGTAATCGTTGACCCAAATGGTACCAGATGGGACCAATGGTACCAATGGTACCAGATTTTGTTATGAACACTACTGTTACTAAAGTACAGTGACGGCAATGGAGTATGACAAAAGTTGAACACAGAATTAAGGAATACAGATCATAATGTAGAATTATAAACTGTCATGGTCCAGCTATATTATACTCATATATGAAAACTAACTAGCTAATACCTACTTTTATTTCATTGGTGCACAAAGAAATATCATCTTTATGATACAGTGTTTCTGCAACTGAATATAAAAATACCTCCTTAATAACAAATGTATTGTCAACATGCCGTTCATAAAGACTATATGGTTTTTATACAACTCAACCATTACAATCCGTCAAATACTGTTCCTGATAGCACCCACTGCTGCTTATGATGAATCAGCAATATTGGCAAACAGCATTCTATTTTACACACATTTCAACTTAGTTATATGCAACTCATATAATTCTCACTATTGTGCACCAAAGCCCACTCCAATATGGGGAAACAACAAACTCAAATCATTTATTATCCATAAATTCGTCCCAGGAAGGCAGTTACATATTGTCATTTTTCATGTTTTACCATAAATAACATGACTACTCTGAGAAGATCCATCAAGAAACTCAGCAGGCCTGCCTATTTTTTATTTATTTACTAATTTCTTTTATATAAAATTATTTACAACAACACGGCTGTAAGAGCTCCAGTGTGATGCCCTACAAAACAATTCTCAAATATAATGCAAAGGACTATGGCTGGACCAGATCCAACAAGCAGCACCTAATCATAAGTTAACCACTAGAGCAGCCATCACCACTAGCAGCTCTAGAACAGCAATACCATCTAAGTCCAAGAAGGGTTAGGTTAGGTAGGTAAATAGGGTTCCATCAAGTTCACTTTCTATGGCATTGATATTACCTGCCAATACACCATTGTAATTTCTTATGGCATGCAGGCAAAGGATTGCTGATATATTGTAGTTAAGATCATAGTTAATCTTCAACGTGTTATAAATTCTGAATACTCACAGCACTATTATTTCCAATACAGGTTGCTTTCCAACCACCATAATTGCCACTAGGATCAGATTGATACAGCTGGTAACCATAATGTTTATCCCAGCCCATATATAAAATGGACACACCAAATGGTCGCTTACCTATTACAAAACAATTTTTTTAATATAACTCATTCTATGAACATCATGCACATACATTTAACTGTTTTGCATAGCCTATGCTGGTGCTATATCTACCAGAATGGTAATATGTAATAAATGAGGTACACAAAACATAAATGGACTGTGGTCCAAGTGGTAGTGCAAACATTAAAATTTTGTTATGATTACTTAGTATCGTAAAGGCTTACTTCTATATCATAAAGCCCTATGGAATTGACATACATATTTTAACCTTCATTATTTATTGAGTGATATTATTTCTACACGAGTTATTTCATACAAAAACAGAAAGCAGGCGAGAAGAAGGCAACCACCTGCTTTCAATATCCACAGGCAAGAAAGCAGGTGGAGAAATATGTGATCAGTCTCACACCACAGAGATAATTTATGAACTAATGATAAAGTCTTATTTTAAGATGTTCACAGGGTATAAATTAAATCAAATATTGATATTCTCTGCAGAGATATTCATATAGCAAAGAATTAGATAAATAGGTATGTGGTTTTTTCTAACTAGGTATCTAAATTGAAATCAGATTCCAAAAACCTATGATAAACCAAAGATATGATATGTAATTCACAACAAGTATTCCCCTTAAGTTTTAAAATATGTTAATCAAAATCAACACTTATGATCAATACGGACTAGGAATTAACAGCTAATATTACATGTAGGTATTCTTGTATTTTACAAAACTAAACAGTAATTTCCGTGTGGTGAGGGAGTATGAATAAAATTCACCTTGCCAGTGGGTGTCATAAAAAACGACTAAGGGATTATTTGCGGATAACGTCTATGCAAGAGTAAGAAAACTCGAAATGAAATCCTATGCCAACCTGTCTGACCAAGGTAGTATGGTTGGTCAATTTCCCTCCCATTGTAGAGAAGGCTTGACAATGGGACATATATGAGCAGTGATGATGATGATGATAAAACAGTAATGATTTAAATATTATTACCTCCATATTGAGTGTAAGCTTGCTTGACATCACACAGCCATGATACAAGCTGTTCACACGGGATGGATTCACCATACTGTAGCAGGTATCTTTGCGCAATCAGTCTAAGTTCATTCGTGAGGACATTCGCATCAGATGTAATTCCAGCCACAGAGCATACCATATCATCATTTAGTTTGTAGATCTTCTCAGAAAAGAATACTTCATCAAGAAGTTTGTTTGTATTACGGCGCTCAGCAGCCAGTAAAATGCCGTCTGTGGCTAAAATACCAAGGCACGTTCCGGCATGACTGATAGCTTCCATCGCGTATTCAACTTGGTATAGTCGCCCTAGAACACATGACGATAATACATTATTAGAGATATAATTAAATATAAGTATCGCAGAATTGATTATTTACATACCTTCTGGCGAAAAAATAGTTGTACGTGTATCATAGCGACGAGCCTGTGAAATTGTTAAAAATTATAATATAAATGACCAAGCAATACATACGAGAACTTTGCATTTAGTTACCTATATACAAAAATTTATGACATATAGACTTACCATGTTTATATAAAGTAAATTCTATAGCTTTTAGAAAACACTTATTTTATTTAAGAAACTATAAATAACCGAATTAATTCGATTAATTCAATGAAAAGCAAAACTCGCCGGATCTCTTGAGCATGACATTGACAAAACAATTATGTTTCAGTTGCCTTATAGTACTACGAAATTCAAATACAAAGCATGATATTTGCAATATGAAAGTGAAGGCTAAATAACAATCTCATAAGTGCAACAAAGACAGCACTATTTTTAAAGTGTGCTGTGAGAACGATGACAATAAACTTTTCACTTTGTAGCGTTCGTTTTCTATGGTAGCATTCGTAATATTACGATCATTCAATGATCGTAATATTACGCATGCTACCATAGAAAACGAACGCTATCATTGTACAAATTGGAAAGAAAGAATGAAGATAATGAAGCCTCCTTTTTATGCGTTGTTGTTGGTTATTATGTCCACTTTATATATAATGACTAATTTTGCAGGTACTTCATTTCTAAAATATTACTAAGTTATTAAAGCAAGAAAAATCGATGTTTTTGCCTCTTATATCGCTGTCAACGTTATATTATAAGTGAATATACGTCAAAATTAGAGCTATTTAATATATACAATTCATAATTTTAAGTTGTAACGAAGGGATGAATCGATAATAACGAGTACTCAAATGGTAGCGATACTTTCCATTCGATACTACTATTTGTAGTAAGTATGTATTTACATAACCCTAATATTCAGTACTGACTGAGTACTGGTATCGAATGAAAACAATGGTATCGAATTGGCAGGCATCGTAATGGTATTGGGGTGACGAGCTCGCCCCACTACCGCGCTACTGCTCTAACGGTGCGAGTAAATACAAATAAATAATCGATACTTTTCTCCGATAACGAACTCCATCCGAAGTCCTCGTCATGTCCTCGACGAAAAGGACGACAATATCACACTCGCTCAACGTAGAGCCTACACGGCCCGCGAGGCCTTAACACATAAATATGCGAGGTTCCGCCCTCGTCGTCGAGGTGCGAAACGGTGCTGTGCAAAAGTCACGAATCAAAACGTGGGCACGCCCACTTTGCCTCCAGCGACGCCCTAAGCCGAGGTCCGTTCCCCACAGGGGGTGCCCTTGGGCGTTGTCGCTTAGCATACTTTTCTCCGGGTTGAGAGCCCTCAGCGCTCACCCATAGTCCGCGTCAAGTTGTCAAGGCCATCTGCGGCCAACAGCTGTAAACACACACAAAAAAAAATCCGATAACGAATATTTTAGTATCGATATTTTGAAAATAAATATAGAGGAGATATCGGTGTAAAGTACTTGTCAGTACTCAATGTGCCAATGTTATTATTAGCCCACTTGGCAATAACCAATTTTGTAATAAAAAAGTACCTCCGTTACCACCCTTTAAAATGTTGCTCTGAAACAAATAGGTTTGTGAAGGTGAAGTATACTTCAAGAATATCTAATGCAACTGAGCTATATGCGACTCTTAATTTTTGGACGGAACCCATGAATGAAAAATTTTTTGGAAATTCAGTACATTTTAGATAAACTGCGTTTACTAGTTCAAATACGGGTTGAGAGCCCTCAGCGCTCACCCACCAGTCCAGGTAAAGTTGTCACAGCCATCTGGGGCTAACAACTAAGTCACACACAAAAAAAAAAACTAGATCAAATATATCGGGGAACTGCAACCAAACTACATATCTGAAGCAGCAGAGTTGATATCTGAAGTTTGTAGCGAAATTCTTAAAGGATAGGCTGTTTTCGAAGCTGACGCACTAGTCACTGCTTCCAGAACTAGCCTAATAGGCAAAAATTCGAAAAAATTAATATTTTTAGGAAGCGCCCCAAAAAATTGCCTTTATTCCTAAATTCTCATAGTATTTTACTTATCAATAAAGAGTTTCAATACTTTTTTACTGTATCGGTCGTCAAGTATCGGACTTGACGACCGATACAGTATCGACACCACAATGGTATCGTTCATCTCTATTATAACATCATAAGAAAACATTAATGAAAAGAAGTGAGCCGTCACTCAGGACGCCTGGCAGATGTGAAACATCAAAATTATTTTGTACTACTATATGCATAAAAGAACAGATTACGACAGGAACTAATATGGCATAAAGTATTAATAAAATATTATGTTTTCTTCGAGGAAATGATGATTTTTATTCAATAAACATTTATTTTCATTAGTATACACTACAGGTATGCGAGCTCAGTGCGTCGAGAGAGATAGCGCACAGGCGTTTGCGCACAAGATTGCGTCACTCCGTCTTACTCGCACGAGCTGATTACGCCACGCCAACGATCAAGTTCACCCTCACTTCAGTGGTGGACTAACAGGAGGGCGGAAGGGGCGGACCAACCCGGGCCTCCAGTCTTGGGGAGCCCCCTAATGCCTCCGGCTTCCCCTGATAAAATCATAAACAATACTTTGAAAATGTGCTATAGCCATCAAGGCTTTTTACACTACAGCCATCAAGACTTTACGCGGTGCTAATATTTTTTTAACTTTGCTGAACGCGTCCAATACGCTGGGGGAATTCCTATCTTTGTAGCGGGTAGTTCCACAGGAATCCCTGAATGAATGAAGTGCAAATAATTCACTGCTGTACGCCTTTTTTTTCTGGAGTGGGTTACGGTCAGCGCACTCTTCGCTCCGCTTCGTCCGGGGCGACAGGGGCGTAAGCACGCACACCCGTAACCCACCTGCCTTCGTCGTTGGTCCGATCACCGGAGCAGGGTGACTTGTCGTCAGCGGTCGGCCCGACGGAATACCCCCTGAGGAGTACCCTCTCCTCGACAGACGTCCCCCCCTCGAGGAAGACGTCGGTCTTTCCTCATGCGGTCAGCCTCTCAGCGGGAGACGGACTAACTCCCCGGTCCAATCACACGCGGCCTCGGCTAGAGCGGCATCAGGCGCAGGTATTTGCACCTGCGCCGCCCCAGTCGCTGGCGGCGGGTCGCGTCGTCGAGGAGACGCTGCTCGCATACGCGCTCCACCGCCTCCTTCCATAAGACTACTGCCTTGGAGAAGGCTGCAACCACGTCTTAGTTCCTGACGCTGTCGAGCATCACTCTGGCGATGGTCGGCAGCGTCAGGTCGGCACCGCTTATTGAGAGGAGTTCACGACGCTGCTCTGCCCAAGCGGTACAAACCTCGAGCGTATGCTGCGCCTTATCCTCGTTGCAATCGCAGTGGTGGCAGGACGGTGTACTCTCCCTCCTACCAATCGTGTACAGGTATTTGACGAAGCTACCGTGCCCCTTAAAAACCTGCACCAGTCGCAAGGAGAGCACCCCGTGCCGCCGCTCTAACCACTGCATCATCACCGGCCGGAAGGCCTCGACCGTCCGCACACCGAACCAAGGCCACTCCAGCCGGACTGCCCAATGGGCAATTACGTCTCGACGGACGTCGACGCGCCAGGTGGTAAGCTCCCTCAAAGAGACCTTGCCGCCCTCCGCTCAACTCCTGTACGCCTACATTTACATTCACTACATCGCTTATACTTTAATACTTTTTGACCATTTGTATCTCAGTTGCATCATGCGAGAGGAATTTTTCGAAACTTAAAATAATTAAAAAAAAATATTATCTTCGATTTAAAATGGGTCAAGAGTGACTGGTTAATCTAGCCCTACTTTCAATAGAATGAAAAATTTCAAAAAAAATCGATTTCACAGAAGTTATTGAGGAGTTCAGTAACTTGAAGGCACGAAAACACATACGCTACAAAAATAAAATAAAACTGTCCTTTTATTATATCAATTTTTTTTTGTCGGTCGATTCGTATTTTATTTTCCTCACCCATATCCATTCCATATTGTAGGTATATTGTATGTAATGTTTATTTAGCCTAAATAATTTAAGTCTCATTTAAATGTCACTTATTTATACATACAAATATGAACTGAATAAAAAACTAAATAAGTTTGTAAAACTATTCTTTTTTAAAGTTGGGGGGCCTCATTCAGCTTTGCCGCCACGGGCCTCTGACAGGCTTAATCCGCCACTGCCTCACCTTTAGATATTTCACATCAAAATTGGGAACTTTTATGAATTGAATTGTCACTGAATTATTATTATTTTATTGTATACAAAGAAGGATTTAATTGAAAATTACAATATTTTCTATAAATTAACATTAATTGCAGTCGTTAATTCAAATAATTTTTGAAGAGAGATAGCAGGGTCACAAGCCAAACGCTTAGGCCGATCGTGCCTCTCTATCGTTTGTTCTGCTCTCGCTTGACTCTCGGTTCAGGCGGAACGTAACAATAAATCATGCATTTTTGTACGTGCTGCCGGCGTTCATCACGTCAATAATATGTATTATTTATTAGTTAATATAATATTATATTAAATTTAAAAAAAAAATTCTTATAGCTAATATATACATTTATAAATACTACTGTACATTACATTTGTACTTACCTACTTTGTATAGCTACTCAATATGAACAAATTTTAAATAATATATCTATTATGAAGACAATAGGCGTGACGAAAGATTTTGAAATCCTTTTCCGTAATGTGGGCACACACTTACTATTTACGAAACAACCTATATTTCGGTAATAAATTTATGTTTAAAGAAGTTTAAAACATTTTTTCCAATATTTTTTAAATATAGCGCGAAAACAGCTCGCCGGTGTCATGGCGTCGGCTGTTACGTCACGTTAAGGTAACCACGTCCTTGTGTCTATGTGTGGCGAAGAAAGTAAGCAAAACATTAAATTAATTCTTGTGCTAAAAATGAGTTCCAAAGTGTATAAGTGGTGTGCAGTACCTCAGTGCAAAAATACATCAATAAAAACCCCCAACAAAGTATTTGTACATGTTCCTAACAAGAAAATAATAAGAGTTAAGTGGTTAAAGCTCGCAAAGCTGTGAGGGAGCTAACCTTAAGAATAAACAATGACAAGTTTAATGTAAAAATAAGCTATGAAAATAAAATAAACTCACATCAGTTCAAAACGAGTTAGATTATATATAAGTTGGTACTAGAGATTAGGTTACTAGAAACATGGTAGTAAAGATAAACAAAAATTTACTTAGAAAGAAGTTTTTACGTTTCTAAACTCAGGCGGGCAAAATTCTTTATTTGTAGCGAGGAAATCACCCAACATCAATACATCAATCCTTTTTTTCTTTTTAGGGGGTGGGCTGCGGTCGTCGCGCCTCCGCACCACTCCGTCCGGGGCGACAGCTGGGCTTAAGCACGCAACACCCGCAACCCACCCGAACACCACGTCGCCTTCGTCGTTGAGCCGACCACTGGAGCAGGGTTACTTGTCATCAGTGGTCGGCCCGACGGAATACCCCCTACCCGGGGCACCCTCCCATCGACCGACGTCCCCCCCTCGGGGAGGACGTCGGTCTTTCCTCACGCGGTCGGCCTCACGGCGGGTGACGGACTAATCCTCGGTCACGTCACCCGCGGCTCTCCCCAAGCGGCACAGACCTCGAGCGTATGCTGCGCCGTGTCCTCGTCGCAATCGCAGTGGTGGCAGGACGGAGTTCTCTCCCTCCTAGCGACCCTGTACAGGTACTTGCCGAAGCATCCATGCCCCGCCAAGACCTGTACGAGTCGGAAGGAGAGCACCCCGTGCCGCCTTTCCAACCACTGCATCAGCACCGGCCGGAAGGCCTCCACGGAACAAACACCGTATCGAGGCCTCTGCAGCCGGTCTGCCCAACGGGCGATGACGTCTCGGCGGGCGTCGACGCGCCAGGCGGTGAGCTCCCTCAGGGAAACAAATGCTCCCGAAACCACCATCGCCCGTCGAGCACCAGGCCCAAGTACTTCATATGGGCCTAGATGCTGATCCCAACCGAATTGACGGTGATCGAGACGCCGATGGGAGGGTCCATACGGGGCCCATGGAACAAGAGGGCCTCCGTCTTGTCCAGGGCCACCCTCAACCCCAGCGCCTCGATCCGCCTGACGACCTCTTCGGTGCCCGAGGTCGCCAGGCTTACCACCTCTTGTAGCGTCCCACCGCGGGCTGTGACGCGTGTCGTCGGCGTAACAGATCACGCCCAGCCCGGGGGCCCGGGTGGGAGCCTCCCCCGCAACGCCCAGTCATAGCCGATGTTTCACAGGGTGGGTCCGAGGACCGACCCCTGTGGAACACCGCACGTCATGGGCGTTCGCACAACGTCCCCTACTCGGTTGGCGTAGAGGACGCTGCGCCCCTCCAAATAGTCTGCCACCAGCCGACAATACATCAATCCTGGGCAAATTTGAGCTGTTTGCTTTAACAAAGCTTGGTTTGATTGTAATAATCGAGTGGAGTCGGTAAATCCAAATGCGTAATCAGTAGTACTGAGAACAACAAACAGAGTAGTGTACCTTAACGTGACGTAATACATTGTGATTGGTGTTTCAGCCAAAATGGCCGAATGCAGTATTTTAATGATTTAATTTATTGAAAATCTTAATAATCTCAATTATTTAGTTAATCTAAAGTAGCGTATTAAATTTTTTTGATATGTATTTTCCCTTAAAATCAATAATACATCGATTCTTTTATACTGTCGTCACGCCTATTATTGTATAATACATGGTTGTATGGGCTTTATTTCCTTTGCTGATCTGAATGAACAAATAAAACAAAAAAAAAATGAAGTTGCCAAGGGATTGGCGATCTTTCTGAAAAAGATCGATTCTTGAATCGATTTTAATCGTCGTCCAAAGATTAATCGATCTTCTTTTCGAATTTTTTTCCAATTCAATACGAGATATGAAGTTTCGGCGCGAATATGGAAATGTCATGTTGAAGCTCTTGTATTACATTCACTTTTTTAGTGTTTTATAGTGTTATATTGAATAATTTTGGTGAAGTTTTATGTAATATAATACAATTAAGGTGCTGAAGTGTGGTGAATGTGATATAAGAGTGGTTTACATGTATTGGCATATTCTACCGGAATTCCCAGAGAAATCATTAAATTAGGTTTTCAGTGTCTAATTAATGACAACGACTTGACTCACTGACGGACAATGACTAATAATAAGTTATACAATATGAAGAAGTTAATAATACATATGTAAAGAAAATTACTTGTAAGCTACGTAAGACAAGGCAGTATGGTCGAAAAGACTTTAGCCTTCCCGTAAGGGCGATCCAAACAAAAAAAAAATCAGTACGAGATATGTTTCTGGCGGGATTGTGATGACCATTTTTTTTAGGAAATTAAAGTCTTAAAATAATATAGACATGAATCGATTGGAAACGGAACACTATTCTTTTGGCAGAATTGTGATGAGCTTCTTTTTTGGGAAATCCGAAAGTGTTTTTGTAGAAAAAAAATCGAATGACGATTTTTTTGGGTAAAGTATCGATTTAGTGCTTCGTATCGATTTATAAAATCGATTTTCTGGGCCTGAAAAATCGATTCCTTGATTAATCGATCTCGGATCGCCATCCCTAACGCTGCTCAAAACGTTTGTAATTTGTATTCTTATTTAAAATTTTAGTGTGTTTCTCTAATTAAATCAAATAATTTCCAAAAATAAAGAACATGGAATTTTCTCTAAGCTCTGCCAAAATGGCTATCGATAGAGCTAAATTAATATCTGTTAGTATTTCAAAGAAATCTCGGTTGGAGATGAACGTGAGACAGCTGCTAAATAAATGTGAGCTAATTGCAAAACAGGAGTCCATAGACAGTAATTGGAGACTGAAGCAGTATGTGGAGTCTTTGAGTGAAATGATTACCGAACTTAAGACAGGACCCGAGTAAGTAATTTTAAACATAATAACAGCAGTTTGTTTACTTACAACTACATGGGATGGCTGAGGGTGGATGGTGAAACAACAATTGAATGACATGGGACTATTAAATGTAATGATGTGCAGGGGAACTAGAATATGGTGGGCAAATTAAAAAAAAAAAGTAAGCCGTCGCTCAGGATGTAGTTAGTAGTAGTAGTAGTAGTATCGATACTGAACTCATGAGTAGTATCAAAAGATAAGTAACGTACTGATTAAAGTATCTATTACTTTTACTTACTTTATCTTTAGGTATCGAGTACTTTTCTTTCAATACCGATACATTGCATTCGATACTTTTAGTCAATAAGTACTTTTTAACAGGTATCGTATCGAATAAATTATCCATTTTAAAATTGACTTTACGGCTTATATTTATGGTAATGTTATTTAGTACAAAAGTAATTAACCTTCCAAAATGTAGCTTGAAATACTTTCATCCGTTCACAGACGTTCTTTTGCACGATAGGTCCAATTTATAAACCAGAAATCGCGGTATCTATCGAGCTATGCAGCATCAAGCACGAAGTGCGCGATTTAGGTAACATAAATAGTGGCATCTATCGAGCTAACGACCAACTCTCAGACCAATATATTGAATATTTAATAAAGAAACCTTTAATCCTGTAATGATAATAAGACAAGCTATTTAAATTATTTTAGCGTTATTGGTTCTTGCAATTTTACAAATTGCAAAGTTTACAAATTTTAAATGAAATCTGACTGTTTTAAGTGAGTCGAAATCCAATTCCTAAGAAATCGGTGACATACAAGGTAATAAATATATAAAAATACAGCTGAAACTAATAAAAGCCTATAAAAGCGGTTACCCATTTTTCGTAGCTGAAAGTAAACTAAATCCCATACCTACTGGTATATTTATATTATGAAGTTATTATACATTAATTTATAAAACAAGTAAATATGCATAAAAGAACAGATTACGTCAGGAACTAGTATGGCATAAAGTATTAATAAAACATGGGGATTTTTTCCAGTAAAAGATAATTTTTATTCAATAAACATTTATTTTCATTATAGGTAACAATTTATTTTGAGTTCACTAGGTGGCGTTGTACAAAATTTTAAATCGCACCATGGTTTCGTTACAAATTTAGATATGGTATATACAGATATTTATTTTACAGTAAATTAAGAGGGGACTGCAAGGCGTGGCGTCAAATCGCCACGCGACGATCGCGGTCACCCTCGCCTATAGATGTTTCACATCAAAAAATACCTCAGGAAATACCTGCACTAAGGAAATGATCGTTGTGTTGCAGGGGACTAAAACATATAATTAACGGACACAAATTACATCCAGAGTCAGAACAACAATTTGTGTGGCATATAAAATGTTGTCCTTTTTTTTTTTTTATTGCAAACGAGCAAACAGTACACCAGATGGTAAGTGTTGCTGCCGCTCATGGACCTCTACAAGGCCGCTGCCTAAAGTGAAGGGAGTGTGAATGCGTGCATTGAGGCTCAGTGATACCAAAGGCACCACCAAAACCCTCCACACGCAAACACCCTCAGAAAGTTGGGCTTCTGGCTCTCTCGCTCACCGTACGAAGCGCAGTAACAAATTGCTATTACTCAGACGTTGATTTTCTGCGAGAGCGTGGTACTACCCCGGACGGACCGGCCCGCGGCTGTAGACAGATAACTGTCGACAGTGTGGTCCTACCACTAGTCCTGCATGGGATTCAAACCCATAACACTGACACAGTAGGTCAGTACCTTAATCATTATGCCATCTGTGCAGTCCCATTCATGTCCCTTTGAGTCAAATTATACATCATTTCTTCTTAGTTCCTATATGTCCCAGGGTTGGACTTGACTTTCCTCCATAGTGAGACAGGAATTTATCTAGTATACCATACTGATCAAACTTGTTGGCATAGGATTTTATTTAGAGTTTTCTTTGTCATCTTTAATGATACCCAAGGGCTAGAGAGACGGTGGTGAATTGTATTCTTACTCAGTAACCAGACATATTATTACTAGCGACCCTCCCTCGATTTGCTTTGGTTTCAGTCGCCTTACCTGCGTGGTTCCCGTACCCGTGGGAATACTGGGATGAAATATAGTCTATATTACCCACTGCCATTGGTGAAACAATTTTTGCAATCGGTTCGGTGGTTCAGGCATGAAAGTGTAACAAACAAACTTACTTTTGCATTTATAATACAGTGGACCCGCAGTAATCTGACGCCCCTTGTAATTTGACATATCTAATATGATTGAAAAATTTTTAGTCAATCTTTGCTAATGTAAGTAATGTATGATTAAACAGGTAACAACTTGTAAGCGACATCATTATTATTTGACTACATGTAATAGCAGTACGGCCTATTGTATGTTCATAGCTTAGTTTATTCATAGCATATTACATATATACACCTGTCAGATTACATTGTACACTTTTGTAAAAATGCCAGACTACAAGGGGTCTCTACTCTATAAACTGCCAAATTCGATAGTCCCACACTGCCGTGCAAAATGTTCGTCGGAATACCAAGGGTCCACTGTATTAGTAAGGATTATTATAAATATATTTTATTCAAAATGTAATCTACAGGTTATGACTATAATTTTTCATGTTATAATTTTCTTTTAAAAAGACCAACAGCTTATGCTAAGAAAATAATCCTTGTATTGCAGGCACTTTATAAGCATATCATCAACAGATAAAAATTATACTCAGTCTCAGAGCAACTATTTATGTATTGCATAAATTATTGTCCTGTGTGGGAATCAAATCATGGCATGGTAGACTGATATCTTAAGAATCCAGATGCGCAGTTCTTAAAAATATTAACCATTTTATTTTTTAATAAGAGGTAAACTATTTTTTCAGTAAACCAACAAAAGAGGTTTTGGCCGAGTATACAAAGAGAGCTGCTTTTTTAAAGGGTGTTGTCCAGACAGCTACCCTCAATAGTCCCATAGAAAAAGTATGTATTTCTATCTATTTCTCATCAATTTATATTTGGTGATAGACAATGAATGCCATATGTTACCTTCATTCATTTTTTTTCTGTTGTAAGAAAGGAATGGAGAATATATGCAGATAACATCACTGTAAGAGAAGGAAAAATTACAATTAAATCTCAGCTAAGCCAATGCTCCATGTGGTGACCAAATAAGAATGCAATTAACTACCTATGTTACCCATGTATGCTGTAATAAATATCTACGGGATTTAATATGCTTATACAGGTTGTCCCGTTAGTAGTGGACCAACGGTCTGTGAGGGGTAGCGAGACTTATTATCTAACAAAAATACTCTTTATTGTCCTAGGTCTTGTAGTTATAAAGTTAAGATTTTTTTATTAAATGTGTGGAAAGTATCATCCATGTATGCTAAATATTAAGTTTTACAAAACCTTTTTATAATTTATTGTTTAAGGTAGTTAAGAATACATAGGTCTCTTCCTAATTCAAACGATATTCAGGCGTAATTATTAATTACATGACCATTAAAACATATGTTGAGTTAGATTTTAACCAAGCTGGTGTAAAAAAAATGTATTACGGCCTTCTACAAGTAATACCAATTACATAAAGGTATACAGTAGTTAAAGTATGTAAAAATGGTTAAATTAGCACAGGACACCAAATTCTAGCAGTTTTCAGGTATTCAACCCATTATGTAATTCTGAGAATTATTGCACATAATGGCGGTAGAATTCTTTTTCGGACCAATCATAGGCGATACTCGAACCCCCTCTCCCTATCCTCTACTCACGCTTCCTTCAGTAAGTTACTCATAGCACAGAACTAAACGCATGTTTACTCGATCCCGTTACTATTGTTTGTTGAAGTATGCTTGAATTGGACTTCGATTTTGCTTGTGATTTAGATATTGTTCAAATTGACAAATACCTGATACTCACGCTCCGTGAATATGATACTACTCATGGGTACAGTATCGATACTTTCTATTCGATTCTGTGTCCCTGTGCATATAACAAATGTGTAAGGGAAGGAAAACTCGAAATAGAACCCTACCTACATGTACGACCAGCACGGAATAGGAGGTCATTTACCTTAAGGTGGAGGATGTGCGAGCCCAGCAATGGGTTGTATGTGAACTGAGACGACGCTTGTGATAGTGAAGTCATAAATGAAATGCAATCCCATAATCTTTCCATTGTAGAAGAATGTCTATCAGAGAGCTTATATGAGCTAAGAAACTTGTAATAATATTAATAAATGGGCTCATACCATTAATGTATTGTTACATCAATGGCTCATACTGATTATTTTTAACAAAGACATTTAGAAACAGTTTAAGTGTGTATAATGCATTTGTTTATTTATTTTTTATTATATAGGTAGCCTAAAGATATGTACATACATGATTCCTCTCGAGAATTTATTGCCTCCCATCCCACTGATTTTTTTGAGTAGGACATTGATGAACTACTAATTAATTGGCAAAGATTAGTCAATTCCTATGGTGTCTTCTGTGTGGTGATGAAGTGAGAATACAGTTCACCACTCCCTATCTTGCCTGTGGGTGTCGTAAAAGACGAGTGAGGGATTAAATATGCATATAAGAAATGCAAGAGAAGGAAAACTTGAAATGAAACCCTATACGAACACGTCTGACCCATGTGGTATAGTAGGTATATGAGCTGTAAAGATGATGATGATTAGTCAATTAACAAGTGTGACTACTTGGTTAATGGAAAGAAAATTAATACTAGTAATTTCCAGTGCCGGATTAAGGAAGCGCAGGGCCTATAGCAAATTCTGTCATGGGGCCCTTGGTTTGTTTCAGGTTCTCAAGTTTAGGGTATTAAGGCATGCAAGATATTTTATGCTCCTATCTAAATTGATAATTTTTTAATTACAGTCAGTCAGGTGTTGGGAGCGCGAGGCCCCCTAATTCGCGGGGCCCTTAGCATTTGCTACTCTTGCTATATGGCTAATCCCGCACTGGTAGTTTCCCATATTTAATCAAAATTATTAACAATTCCATAGGTTTTATTTTTCTATGGCATATTAAGTCTCAGTTATTCCATAGGTTTTATTTTTCTATGGCATATTAAGTCTCAGTTATTCCATAAATATTTTGGCCAAAAAAGAAAAATGCCAATTTCACACATAATTTGTATAATTATTAAAAATTATTAAATATTATACATACATATGTATAACGTAATTATTTTCATACAATTATGTATTGTCAACAATATTGATTGGTAACTTGGACATCATTAAAAATATTTACAGTTGGAAGCTGTACAATTATTATCCCACGGAGCAGCAACTGTGTCAGCCGATGCAGCGGCTCAGGAAATACATCAGAAGACTGTTGTCAAATATGGAGTGGAGCTGAGATCTGAATTGTTTGGATTAGGTTAGTGTTATATTCCTAACTAGCAATCCGCCCTCGCTTCGGTTATAGGTTATAGTCGTTTTACCCGCGTAGTTCCCGTTCCCGTGGGACTACCGGGATAAAATATAGCCTAGTTTACGCCATGATATTATAGCTTTCCATTGGTGAAAGAATTTTTGAAATCGGTCCAGGCGTTTTGAAGATTACCCGGAACAAACAGACAGACAGACAGACAAAAATTTTTTAATTGCTATTTTAGGCATAGGTGTCGTGCAAATAACCGTGTGAGCATGAAAAAAGCCTATTATTTTGACATTACAAACAGACACTCCAATTTTATTTATTGGTATAGATGTAGTATCCTATCTTGATACAATATATGTAAATGTGAGATCTATAGGACTAATATCATTACTAGGAATACAAGCTAGAATGGATTCATTATACTGGCTACTATCATCAATCCTATATCTAAATGTCTTTATCATAATATTGCATACCATGTCATATAAATCTATATTATTTCCATTTCTTTATTTTCTCGATGACAGCTCCTGTGGAAACTTGAACGAGCGTCTTTTTTATATTATGTATACATATTTTAATAAAAATATGACGCTTACGCGCATACAAGGTCATAGCAGAGTCAGAGAAACTGATAGGGATGGAGCTATCGATAAACGTAACACGATAAGAGACCCGATATTTTTTTACAAAGTGTAAGAAACTAAACTATTGCCGGATAATTTTATACAAATTTATTAACTAATATTACATTTCATTACAAGATGTAATTATATTATGTTGATTGTTCATTTATTTATTTTAATCAAAATCTGATGAATCGCCACTATCACTCGATGAGCTCTCCTCAACATTTATTATAAGTTCCTGTATTTCTATATTATCTAATGCCACATGAATTTTCCAATCCGACGCTATAATGTTTTGGGTTCTTCTCACAATTTTTTCACAGTGTTCGGCGGTTACTTCCGCACATGCATTTTTTAATAAATCTAACATCTTGTTTGCCGTAAAAGGGGGATGGGTATTGTTTCGAGCGGCGTGTCCTTTGATTTGTGCCCATATTAGTTCTATAGCATTGTACTGGCAATGATACGGCGGAAGTCGAAGAACCCAATGACCACATTCGGCAGCTATTTCGTCGGTAATATATCTTTTAGGGAGGCCTTTTTTAGATTTTAAAATATTCACTAATTGTACTTTTAATAAAGTATCATCCACATTTTCGCCATGACGTTTGAGCCAGTCAATTATCTCTTGTTTTTTATTGGGCTGCGTCGGCGTTTTATCAATTTGTCTAGAGTGATATGTAGCGTTGTCCATAATAATTATCGACGGTTCTTCCAGAGATTGCACCATTTCTTTGAACCATCCTTCGTAAATCTCCGCGTTCATTTCTTCGTGGTAGTCCACTGTTTTCTTGGATTTAAAGGCCAGTAAAGCATCTGACACGAATCCTTTCGTAGACCCTGCATGGCATATGATAAGGCGTTCACCTTTGCCCATTGGCACTGAACTAGTGGAAGTGGCGGTGTCGTCAGTCCAGTTCTTCGATACTGTGTGGTTTGCATTTAGCCAAGTCTCGTCAGTGAAAATAACATTTGACCAATCTGATATCTTTTTGGCTTCGCTCAAAAATTCGCAGCGAGCCATAGCAACGTCGTGACGCTCCATCAATATTTTACATTTGTCCGATTTTTTATAAGAAAATCCAATTTCTTTCAAAACTAAGCTTAATGACGATTTTTGGCCATGAAACAAACCACGTTCACGTAAAGTAACAAGTTTTTTAAGTGTTGGAATTTCTTTGCGCAAGTAATAGTCATATATATGACGACGAATAGCGTCAGCGTTGAAGTTGTCAACCGATGTCACACGACGTGGTTGGCGTTTCTTCTTTGGCGTACGAAGCTTATTTGCTTGCATGCCGCTTGTACCGTAAGTTTCGGTAGTAATTTTTGAAACAGTAGGTCCACTAATTCCTAATGCGGCCGCAACACGCTCTCGCACTTGCGACAGTGGTAATAGCGGGCCACCATTTTGATATTCTGCTTCAAAGTAATTACGAACCTTGATCACCAGTTCTCTCGCCTGACTTTTCAGAACAGATCCTTTAGGCATTTTGATATTTGACAGCTGGGCAGCAATCAACACGGAGGAACACAATATACACAACGTAACGTATGGATAATGTGAAAAAACTCAGCGAACAGAAATGTAGTGACCATATAGCACGACCATCTTGTTGCGAGTGACAGATTAAAACAAATACAAAATGGCGGTGGGTCATTGAGTGTTCCCAGCTTGAAAAAATATATTTGAATGTTTTTGTTGAATTTGTCTTTGTTCAAAACATATATGCGATCGATATCATTACTTATTTGGTCACAACACTACAACTATCAAATTAGTACTGTCATCGAGAAAATAAAGAAATGGAAATAGTATAACATAGGGAAAAATAACTAACCAGACTGTATAGCGTTCTGCCTTTGGTATACAATTGCCTCCTTGCCTCATGTGAACCCTCCGTGGGAATGTAATTGTTGTGCATAGTACAACTGGTGGGAAAAAATCAAAAAAAGAAGAAAATAAGAGATATTAATTTTCAAATATAATAAGTAGTTTTCGCATATTCCAATTTTTCTTTAATATCAATAGTAATACTCCAAGCTGTTGACAGGTATTTTTTTTTGTCTATAAGTCGTAAATAGTCTGCCTCGTCCATATACTGTCCAGATATTTGAAGTCGTAAATAGTAGGAATATAGCTTTCAATTCAGCTTCAGCAACTAAAATTCCTTGATATATGTAAATCAAGTGGATCACATACATATAGTGATAGGACCATACTGTCGACAGTTGTCTGTCTATAGTCGCGGGCTGATCCTTCCGGGGTAGTACCACTCACGCAGAAAATCGACGTCCGAGTAGTAGCAATATGTTACTGTGCTACATTCGATGAGCAAGAGGGCCGGCAGCTCAATTTTCTTAGGGTGTTTGGGTTTTAGTGATGCCTTTAGTATCACCGAACCACATTGCACACATTAACACTCCAGTCACTTTGCGGTAGGCAGCGGCCTTGCAAAGGTCCATGAGCGGCAGTAACACTTACCATCAAGTACATATCATTTTTTATATTATTTAGGAATAGAAGTTTCACAATCACAGGAATATGCTCTTTATTAATTGTATCGTTTATATTCTAGAGGATAAAGATGATGCTTTAAGAAAACGCAACATAATAAAAGCACCGAACTTTACAAGCACTAGTAGCAGTCAGGAAGATATTGATTCTTTATTGAAATATCATCAAAACATGCAGGAGAAAGTTGCTGAGAACATGGTGATGCTTACGAAAAGTCTCAAAGAACAGTCTCAGATAGCTAGTACTATAATTAAAGGGGATACTGAGGTAAGAACAATCAAATATTGTAACCACTAAGCCTAGTTTAAATATACACCCCTTTTTTTTGGGTTTGGGTTACGGTCGGCGCACTCCTCGCACCACTCCGTCCGGAGCGATAGAGGGGCGTAAGCACGCACACCCGTAACCCACCCGTGACACGTCGCCTTCGTCGTTGGGCCGACCACTGGAGCAGGGTGACTTGACGTCAGTGGTCTTAAATATACACCCTAAAGCATTGTACTTAATTATCTGGTTGGGTTATACTAAGATTCTTCACCCCTTGCTGAGGGATTACCAGGAGAATGGGAACAGCTCCCAGCTAGGAACCTTAACAACAACTGATCATTGAGTCGTATGCCGAGCAAAGCGAATAGCAATTATATCCAAATTAAGGCAATTGCTGAGGTAATTTGCAGTAAGCTCCAGCAATGATTTTTATTTGGTTCAGGATTAAAACCCAGGACCTTCTGTTGATAAGTTTTCCCCAACAATCAGTTTTTTTTACGACAGGCTATGTGGTCTATATCTATATGGTCTAAATACAAAGCGCTCAATCCGTCCGGAGCGACGGAAGGACGTGTGCCCCCATAATCCCTCATCCACCCTTTGGCAAACCACCGGTGCCGATTCTTAGACCTTGGTGGCCAACTATCTATACTTTTATTTATTTTTCTTTATTGGCATCGTATATAACCAAATTGACATCATTTATTATGCATAAAAACCGCGAAGGTTACATACATATTGTCAACTTTAAGACAAATATAGAATTGAATAAATGTCTTGTAAGCAACAGCTCCCGTGTGATGTCTTTCATATCACAAGATACATAATAGAATCCACATACACAGCGTGTATTAGGTTATGGGGTAACTGGTCAAACGGGAAATAGGCAATGGTGGTAGGAACCCGTGAAAAAAATTTGAAGGAAAAATATCGATTCGTTAATGAATTAGAGACATGTAAAGTTTTCAATTTAGTCATCGCTTTTTCGTGTAAATCTGATTGAAATGTATAATGTTAATAATACTTAATCTGCAACATATTCGTACTTTGTTAAATGTTCATTAGAAATTGAATAAATCAATGATGATTATGCGAACGTATCGCATAAGCATGACAAACTTCGCTTTAAATCAGCTGATCGGCCGATGACCGTTGACGAGGCGCCTTTGTACCTACTATTGAAGCGTTTGCGCAATTCATACCTATTTATACTGTCGACGCGTAACATGCCTACATGTGCCCTGTCTGTACATGCCTACATAATACATTTCATTTAAGGCAGAGACTGTTAGACACACATTTTTGAAATCACTAAACTTTTATACTTTATTGTTTTTTGTGTAATATACATTCTAATTATGATCTATGACCGTTAAATTACAACATACTCGAATAGTTGCCCCATAACCTGATACATCCTGTATAATTCAATCGATTATGGCTGGACCAGATCTCATAAGCAGCACCCGATCACGAGTTAACTACTAGAGCCGCCAACACTCCCCTCAACCACTATGGAGATACCCACTTCACTCAGATCAATGATCGTACATCATTCTGGTTAGATGTGTATTACAATTTACTGAGCGTTTCATATGTGACCACTGCTTTAGGTTTCAATGTTATTTCACAATTAATTCACAATTAACCTTTTTCTTTAAAATATGATTAACGTAAAAACCTTTTCGGCAACACGCAGATAGCGTAGTGGTTAAGATACCTACCGTGCCAATGTCCGGAGTTCGAATCCCATGCAGGGCAACACATTGTGCTATCCAGATTGTTGTACTGAGTCTGGATGTAATTTGTTTCTGTTAGTTATATGTTTGTAAAGTCCCCTGCAACAAAAGGGTTATTTCCTTAGTGCAGGATGTTAACTATAAAAAAAAAAAAAAAAAACTTAAATCAAATTTACCTTAAAAGACATTCGTAACTTTAAGAAAACTCTAACAAATATGTTATATACTTAATAGGCATTGAAGAAATCTTCAGATCTTACAGATAGGAATATGTCATCGCTGAAAGTAGAGTCTGAGAGATTGCAGGAGCACAGCCGGAGCGCTTGGAAGTGCTGGCTATGGATTATGCTAGCTATTGTGATGGTCATATTTATCAGTAAGTTTATTTGCGTTACTACATGAGCCGCAGTTTGTTTTTAATTTCATAAAATATACAAGCATACATAAAATATAACAGCGGTTGAATCAAAGAACTTATTGACCCGTATTGAGTGCCATAAAGGCCGATTGACGCCAATCAATATGTTTGTATCATCATAATTATTGCAGTAAGATACAGAACAATTATTTATGGTTTTTTTTTTTATTGCAAACGTCAAACGAGCAAACAGTACACCTCATGGTAAGTATTGTTGCCGTTCATGGACCTTTACTAGGCCTAAGAAAGTGTGAATGCGTGCAATGGGTTCGGTGAAACGGAATGGAAAAGGCAACACTAAAACCCACCACACGCAAACACCCTCAGAAAGTTGGGCTTCCGGCTCTCTCGCTCACTGAACGAAGCGCAATAACAAATTGCTACTACACAGACGTTGATTTTTTGCGAGAGTGTGGTACTACCCCGAACGGACGAGTCCGCGGTTGTAGACGGACGACTCAACAATGTGGTCCTACCACAGGAAAGATTATACAAACTTTACCTATGGTGACGCAAAAATACAATTCACCACTCCCTATCTTGCCATGGATGTTTTAAAAGACTATTAAAGAATACAATAGATAAAACAACTGTGCAAGAAAAGGAAAACACGAAATAAATCCCTATACTAACATATATAGTACCAGCATGGTATAGTAGGTCAATTGCCTTCCTATTAGGGAGGAGACTCGAGCCCAGTATTGGGATGTACATGAGGTCAGACGACCAGACGATATTGTATAAATTGTACTTCCTTTCGGAGAGCAAAATAATAAAATATTTTATTATTTTTTGTCACAGATATGGTTCTCTTCATGAAAGTTATGAAGAAAAGAAAATACGAACTATAAGGTATGTATATAATGTATTAAACGCGTGATTATAAAGGATATAAGCAGAAGGTGGATGAAAGTGCATCTATAAACGTTTAGATCATTCCTACTTAAGTAATTTATTTATATTATACTATATTATTATTGATTTATATATACAGTAGAAATTCGATTATCCGGCCCTCAGTTATACAAATTCGCGATTATCCGGACTACCAATCAATGAATAAATTTATGCAAGCATGAACGTTACTGAAATGTAATGTCTCGCCCGCGCCCCACGGGATCTCCGCCCCACGCGTTTGATTATCGTTTTAGTTAATTGTTAATCCGCTCAGACTGCGTGCCCTGTGGGATATGTATTCATCTTTTAATAAACGCATAAAATGATGTACATACTATATATGCACCAAAACCAAAGGTTTTTCATACATTCGATTATCCGGATTTTCAATTATCGGAATGCCTAACGACAACAATTATTCCGGTTAATCGAGTTTCTACTGTAACTTGTAATTCATGTTGTAGAATATTTATTTGTATATTTAGAAGTAAAATAAGTGATTTGCGTGTCTGTCATATGTTAATGATGTGTACTTATTTTATTTTAAGCTGAAAATAAAACTTCAACAAATTCCATTTTGATAATTTTACTTTTATTTCTACCAATTCTAATATTTCTTTAGTCAATTTTGGATAAATTTGTTATGAACATGCAATTTTGGTCCATTTAATACTAGGATTTTACCTATATAGGTATCTAAGATAATTCATAGTGCATACATTTTTTTAGTCGCCTTTGAAGGCATTAGGATTTAATAACTCTCGGGATTGTAAGTGGACGCTACGCTTAGAATACATAGACAGTTATAGGTATATGAAAAGACAAGTCTCTATTCTACATTTTGAGTGATATTCTACACTTTTGGGGGTAGATTCAGGATACATAGGAGTATTACGAAGTAATGCCGGGCAAATAAAAAAAAAAAATAAAACTATTTTTATTCTACACTCCGAGGTGAAAAGCAAATCACTATGAATTTGAAACCATCCCTTAACTGACCGGTGCTACGGATTTCGAATTTAAAGCAAATTAAATTTAATATATTTCTGAAAAGAGAGAAAAACTAAATTTCATAAAGAAAAATGGCTCGTAAACTAAAAGAAGAACTAAAATACCATTTATGAGAATAGAATACAATATTTAAAAGTCGTTGTCATTCAATTTTCCTAAAGTATTTTTGTGCTGATATATAAAAGAAAATATACACTAAATGTTTTAACAGAGTAGAAATGCCCGTCAAATTTGGTTATAGGAAATAGTCGATGTGCAAACTAGTTTGCGAGGAAGAAAAAGTAGATAGAGTAGATATATAGACTTCGATTCACTAAGTAGGTACAATATTTTAGCATTTAAAATGAGCCTAAAAGCGTTTAGAATACATATTATTAGTAAAATAGACATGCCGATATTAACTATTCACTACATGAAAGATTAAATTGATATTTTTATATCTGTGCGTGTTTTATTGGACCTGTGGTTCCAATATAAATTAGTGACGGCATTTTAATACGTTGAGTAGTAAAAAATCAAATTTGTTAATTTATAATGTATAATTTGATCTAATATTACTAAATACCGGCATTCGATAAAATGTGGTTCTATTATGAAAACAGTGTTATATCAAATTTTTACAGAAGACACATTTGTGACACGCTAACTTAAACAGAATTTGCGTGATTTCTTGAAATACAATTATTAGAAAATTTTATTTATTTCCACCTCTTAAAAATAGCCGTTCTCTGCCTTAGTCCCACATCTTTTTATAATTCTTATTACTCACTCGTGAAATCTGTTGATGCTTTGATGCTGCATTATTTTTAATTTTTCGTCCCCTTATCTGCGATAAAATTTGATTGAATCTTGTAATGAATGTGTTACTTACGGTTATAAAATATTACATTCTTTATTTTTTACACAATTTTTGGCTTGTGAAAATATAGGCAATTGTTGCAATTAAAGATATGTACACACAATCTATTAGGGTTTATACTTGAGAGATTGATCACTAGCTGAATAGACGCCTGCTTATCCAATTATACACACAATTTCACATCATTTTAAGTATGGAGCGTATGTATATCTAGATGTAACTTGAACACAATCAAGGGCGTTGTACGCCCGTAAATCGCTACTATTTTATTACTACAAACATTTTAATCCAAATGATCATATTGTAAAATGTTTTTTCGTTTCTCTTCCTTACTCCATTCCCCCTTATGCAACGAAAACCTAAACTTTCTTATCAAGATGCGAAACATCTGTCGACATTTTAGATTTCATGTAGCAGTGTCCTCTATGCGGAAAGTTCTGGGTTTTATATTGTAGTTCAAATTTTCCGTGCAGGAACATCCATTTAGGCATCGCATTCAAGTAGTAGATCAAAGATATGCAGTCTGTTATTTATAATACATATAGGTTTCGAAGTTCTTCAAGTATTCGTTTTATTTGTTTTGACTTGATCATTTCAAGTTATCGGTACTTGCATATTTATTAGGTTAGAAAATCTGTGTCTGAAATCTAATTCAACGGATTCTTTTAATGGATGAGGTTACAACTTTGTTGGGCTTGAGAAACTTTGCGAAGGACAAACTTGCTCTTTCACTAATTATAAAACACAGTTATTAGATACATTAGTTATAATAAGCTTTAGAACACATGCTAAAACTATTATTAGATTTCGTTGGTAATATTTTCTTATATACAAATTTATATATGTTCATAAATATTTTGAGCTTACATTGTAAAATATGAATTACAGATATATTTCTCGCCTATCCCTGCCTTTTATAAGTGCGAATTATATTCGCTCGCAAGCATTTTACTATACGTAGCTATATTAGTAATAGTATGATATATTTATGCTAATATATCGATCTACTTTCTATCATATACATCTGTTAATTCGAACTTCCAGATCTTGTTGGGTCCGATTTCGGTGACGTAAAGATGTGATCCGTTTCTTGTTACAGCCAACGAATGAGGATTTGTGAATCCCTGTAATAAAAAATATATTTTAGATATTGATTATGTAAAGATATCCTGTTAGCTAGTTTTGAAGATTTTTATTATATTAGATGGTCGCGTTACGATGATGATAATTTCCTGTAAACGTCGGTGCGATAATGGAGTAAGAATACAATTTCCCACATCCTCTTTTACCCGTGGATAGCGTAACACTCGCCGTACATGCCCACACTCGCATTGGCCGTCACGAGCCGTGTGCGAGTAGTAGTATTTAAAACCTATGCCGCAGTACCAAACTCCGCTCAATCCTTCCTCCATCCGACGTCCTCGTCGGAGAGGACGACACTCACACTCGCTCAACGTAGAGCCTACATGGCGCGCGAGGCCATAACACGTACATACCCGCGGTTCCGCCCTCGCCGTCGAGGTGCGAAACCGCGCCCCGCAAAAGTCACGAATCAAAACGTGGGCACGTCCACTTTGCCTCCAGCGACGCCCCAAGCCTATGTCCATTCCCCACAGGGGGAGCTTTTGGGCGATGTCGCTTAGTATACTTTCGCCGGGTTGAGAGCCCTCAGCGCTCACCCATAGTCCGCGTCAAGCTGTCAAGGCCATCTGCGGCCAACAGCTGTGCACACAAAAAAAGTACCAAACTGCGCATTTACTCTCACATGTCGACGCAAGCACGTATATGAGCGTGTACGCCATACGCCATAGGTTTTAAATACTGCCACTCGCATTGGCAAAAGACGTATAAGGGATATGATATGCAGATAACATCAATGTAGGAAAAGAGAAAAACCGAGATAAAATCCTATGGCAACACGTCTGTTCAGCGCGGTATATTATATCAATTTCCCTCCCATTGTGAAGAAGGCCTGGCCCAACAGTGGAAATTCTAGGCTGAGATGTCGATTTAGATATTTAAGCAACTTAGGTTTCAATATCAAATCCAAACACTTCTGGGGTTTTGATTTTATTTGGTAGGATGACATGGGAGTAATTATTTTATTTAATTAAAATTAACACTTTTTAAAAGCTGTGTGGTAGCGGCTTCGAACACTACCAACCCTTGCTTTGCTCGTGGGTGTCGTAAAAGACGACTAAGAGCCCTAGATTGACCCGGACCAACTCCATCTGGTACCATTTGGGTCAACGATTACATTCCCAAGGAGGGTTGACGTCAGGCAGGCGGCCGGTCATAAAAGTCATTGCCGAAACTTTTTGCAATATGTCAAAACAGATGACATATTGCGTCGACCACAAGTAATTGGGATAAGAGCAAGATGATGATGATGACTTTTTAAAAATTAGAAAATTACTGGCTTCCATGGAAGATGCTTTCGGTATCGTTTAAAGTTTGTCTGAATTATGTTCGTGTAGTACTACGACTTAACCACCTAACTTAACAAATCTAGTTGAAAAGTTATCAATACGTCTAGAGCTCTCAATGTCGAATCTTGAGTTGGGAACCCTCAACGCCCAACAGTGATCCAGATAGAGTTGAATATATGTCAAGAGTCTAACCACTTTCTCATGTGTTATAATGACTTGAAAATCAAACCTTGAATGAAAATGAACCTTGAATGCGGATATGACGATGATGATCATGATAGCTAGTTTTATGTGTTACTTACGGACATATTACATGCATAAGTAACAAGTCTAGTTGAAAAGTTACCAGTACGTCTAGAGCTCTCAATGTCGAATCTTGAGTTGGGAACCCTCAACGCCCAATAGTGATCCAGATAAAGTTGAATATATGTCAAGAGTCTAACCACTTTCTCATGTGTTATAATGACTTGAAAAACAAACCTTGAATGAAAATGAACCTTGAATGCGGATATGACGATGATGATCATGATAGCTAGTTTTATGTGTTACTTACGGACATATTACATGCATAAGTATCCCCGTGTATGGAATTGCACCTTAGCACAGTTAGTGTACACCATTACAGTTACTTGCATTAATCATAGCAGAACTAATTAGGATGTTGCGTGCAGATACAATACTTGCAGACGTGCCGTCAAATATAAAAAAGCTTTCCAAGAACTTCGGTTACGATGAGCATTGAAACCGTTTAATACAATAAAGAAATATTTCGTAATGAACCTCTACTTATTATATATATGCTTGGATTACTTATTCATATGATACGATACCAACCCTAGACGTGCCTCCACATACGACGAATATTACTACTTACTATTCTACGCTAATCAAGCGAAATGATATACGGTTTTATCTCGAGTTTTTCTTGTTTTATAGTTTCTTATTATAGGCTTTCATTCTTAAGCTTTTTGTACAACACCATCGAGCAATGAAGGGGTGATAAATCTTATATGTATTCCATAACCAGATGAATCATTAATTTTATATTAAGCTACATTTTATTATAAATGACTCATATAGCCTTACGTGAATCATAGTATCATGGGGAACCTTACAAACCTTTTTTTTTTATTGCTGGTGATGGCAAACGAGCAAACGGCACACCCGATGGTAAGTGATACTGCCGCTCATCTCATACCATCTCACATTTGCTAAGCCTTGCTTACTATTAAGAAAGTGAAGGGAGTGTGAATGCGTGCAATGAGGTTCGGTAATAATAAAAGCATTACCAAAGTCCACCACAAGCAAATACCATCAGAAAGTTGAGCCTCCAACTTTCTCGCTCACCGAATGAATTGCAATTATAAATTGCTGCTACACAGACGTCGATTTTCTGCAAGAATGTGGTACTACCCCGGACGGATCGGCCCGCGTCTTTAGACCGACGACTGTCTACAATGTGGTCCTACCACATAAGATATACAACTATCGGACACAAGACATCTAGACGCACAATTAATTACCCTATATAGAGGAATCCAACTCCGAAAACTTGAACCGTGAGGTAACTACTTAAATCGCAACATTATTACAGCGAACAAATAAATATATCTGTTTTAAAGAATATAAAATAAATAATTGTTATTTATACATACGGTACTCGGTTCCCAAGTATCAAGAATGTTTCCATATACAGCATTTACAGTGAAGCCACGAACGGCAATATTTTGAGACGTTGGTCCATTTACAGCGTAGATAGTATCACCATGTGATGCCACAGCAAACACTCTGCCTAAAGTTGGATCCTCGATAATAGTAGCCGGTTCTAACATTTTAACGTAGCTCTTAAGACCAGCTTTCGGGCATACAATCCTCATGTTTTCTCTATCAGCTACGCATACAATATCCAAATGTTCCAATAAGGTTACACTGTGCGGTACATTCAGGGTCAAAGTGTCGGAATATGTCGGTATGGCTAGTAGCAATTTGCCCGCAGCGTTGAATTTCAATATCTGGTTGTTGCAGTATCCGTCTGCTACAAATATTTCTCCAGTAGTAGCAACTGCTACTGATGTAGGCATACATAGTAATACGCGCCGCCTATAAGGATAACCTGCTGTAAAAGGCTCCCCAATAGTTAAGCTTGGATATTTGCGGTTATTTGGTGTATACTGTAATCAAAAATACACGAAAAGTGAGTAGAGTATAGCACAAGGGCTTCAGTGACTAACGCTTTAATTAAGACTTTTCTTACTCCAATCTACTTTAACTCTAAACCCTTGAGGATTTACAGTATAATAAAGGAACAAATATAAGGATAAACTATTGCATTATATAATTACTAGCAACCCGACCTCGCTTCGCTTCGGTTTCAGTCGCTTTACCCGCGTAGTTTCTGTGGGAATACCGGAATAAAATATAGCCTATGTTACTTCCTGATATTATAGCATTGGTGAAAGAAATTTTGAAATCGGTTCAGTGATTTAAGCGTGAAAGCGTAACAAATAAACAAACAAACTTACTTTCGCATTTATAATATTAGTAAGGATGTTACGTATGTTATTATAATTATTTATCAACTTCATTCATCATCTCAGCTCATATACGTCCCATTGGGACTGCTGGCCTGGAGTTTCCTCCACAATAAAAGGGATATTGGCCTACTATGCCACGCTGATCAAACGGATTGGTATAGGGCTGTATTTGGAGATTTTTCTTGCATATGTATTTATTAATCTGTTACCAATAATTTAGTAACACAACTAAAAATGCACGAAATATTTTCAAAATTGGTACTCACTTTAAAAACTTGATGTTTAGCAACATCAGTCACCCAAACATTGTCATGATGGTCAATGGTAAGTCCATGTGGCATGTAAAAAGCATAAGCTCCCCAGCTATGTAGAACGGATCCCGTGTGCGGATCAAGAACCAGAATAGTGTCTTCAATGATAGGTCCTTTGTCTAAATTCTGGTATACGTTGGATTCATTGAAAGTACTGTAAATAGAAAGTATAATATTAATTACCTGAAATTGTGGACGCTAATTGGGTATTAGAGCAAATATTTGAAGGTTACCCACCTTTCGTCCCATACTCTTTCAGCTCTGTGGAAAATTACAGGTTGTCCAAGTGAATTGATAGATACAGCAGTTATCTGTCCAACATTCAGAGACTGTTGAGGCCAGTCTTTCACTTCCTGTGGTCTCAGCACCACTTCGTCTTTTGGCTAAAAACAAAGTTAATTAACATCAAAATGTTCATTATGAGCCAAATCACGAATTTATTCCAAGCAATACACTTCAAGATATAATAATATATTACATTATGAATTTAATTGTGCCACTTACCAAATGGAGATCTAAATTCTTGAGAAGGTCTTCATTACCACCATAACTGAAGTAATCGAAGTTATCTCGCACTGTTTCTGGGTCACAATTGATACCGTTGAAAGCAAAAATTAATAACAGGAACGAGAGCATTTTGAGTGCCGCTGCGATATTTGTTGTATTCTGCTATTGTTAGTCTTCTCTGTATTGCCATTATTGATTACTCGCTAACGTTCAAAAGTACGCATGCGCGTCTCGGAAATGGTTTCCCAAATATTCTCAAGGTCAAGACATGGAAGTAATAAAACTCATAAACATCGAATGAACCTGCCTTTATTCACATAAGTTGTAACTAGTGTATTTAACAAAAGTGATCAAGATCAAATGCGCTTGATGATGTGATTTTGTAAAATGTGATTGAAGAACAAATGGGTGCACAATCTTAAGCTAAATATGAAAATAGAAGATGAAATTTAATTTCTTTTTATACTGAATCAGTCTCAAATTAGAATCGTTGTGTGAATTGGCACATTTGCAGATAGAGCCTTATCAACTACAAGCTAAAATATTCAGGTGCATTTACAATTATATACTAACGTATATAAGTATTCATTACTTCTATTAACATTGGATTAAATATTATTGGCCACGCCATTCAGAGTTCGGCTGGTCCCATATATAACCAGTCTCAGTCATGGAACAGACGGCGTTGTAATATCGTCCAGGGCTACGGCAGTATGACCATGATGGACATTTACACCGGAACAATATTTGGAATTCTTCTTTGCATACTTCGTTCCACCAACATGTCCTCTATAACAGGTTTTATCGATTTCAGTTACGATGCTACAAAATGATGTAATTTTAGATAAGATTTTTAAACGTATGCCTACCTCTGTGATGTATCCCCTGACGGACTGATCCGAATAGCTTCGTTTGGTTATCGAAGCTGTCTCGAGCATTGCACTCAACATAAGTAACAATACAAACATAACATATTGCGTCTGAAACGTATAATATACTTACATTATACACACAAACACAGTTTATAAACACAAATGCTCTTTATTTTCTTTTGATTTTACCTTAATCATAGCAAAGCTTTAGAGCTGAAATAGAAAATTATAGGGCGACGTAACGTTTTTCTATCCACGCCCCCTGACGGAGCTTTCAGGTGTTGGTTTAGTAGGGTTGTGACTATTTTTAGGTGGCTTATCGGTAAGTATTCATAATATATATATAGTTTTGGTAGGTATTGTTGTTTGCCTGGCTGTGTTGATACTAACGTTGTTTAACCATTTCAAATTTGTTCATAATGATAAACATAGCATCTAACGATGTTTTTTTTGTTAAGAAATTAATATAATCCAAGATTTTTTATGAAAGACGAGTAATTAACTTACTGAATATTTTAGGATTAGAATCTTTGAATGTTAGGATAAAGCGATACACACACAATTGGTTAATAACATTATATTACATTAATTAACAATATAAACACATTTACAAAATCACTAGCTACTTATAACTCACATGTTCATAACTTGAATAAACGGAACAGTGACAAAAAACATAAATGAAAAAAAAAATAAATAAAAGAAAATTAAATAATCTATCTCAAGGGAAAATCGAAATAAGTAATTGAACTAAATTATTAATAGAATGGCACTTAGGTATAAAAAATAAATAAATTTAGTAAGTCTAATTACAACAGCTTTGGTTGGAACTATCTACCACTAGATTTGGGATATCTTGGCCATCACGAGCCTATAATTTCGTCATATTTTTTTTTCTACATTGCTTGTATATCTTCAATTTTATTCTCTTCTATATCATGTTCTTGCCGCCTATGTATATCTTCGGCATCTTTCCTGTAAATTAACATAAATTAATCTATTATTAAATACTACTTAAAATTAATTTCTATTTGATTACTATTTTGCCCCGTGTGGCGACGGAATAAGAATCCAATTGTCGCCACCCCTTACTTGCCTATGGTAGTCGTAAAAATCGGCTAAGGGTTCACTAGGAGATTAGGCAGCAGCTCTCTCCTGGGAAATGTATAACATCTCACTGCGATCGCCAACCCGCTTGCCAAGCGTGGCGATTACGTCATTGTCCCCTCATGACAAAGGACTGCACTCTGTAGCGTAACATGAGGGAGGCCCTTGTCCAGCAGTGGACGGCCATAGGTTGAGATAATGAAAAAAATATTTTTCCGTGTGGTGATAGAGTAAGAATACCGCTGCCTAATTTGCCCGTGGGTATCGTAAAAGACTACTAGGGGATATAAAGCATATAATATCTATGCAGGAGAAGGAACACTCGAAATATAATTCTATAACAACACGACTGGCCAGCGTGGTATAGTAGGCCAATTTCGCTACTATCGAGAAGAAGTTTTGTGCCCAGCAGTGGGACGTATATGAGCTTCGATGATGACCTATTTAAAAATGATTTACATCAGCAAAATCGCTTTAACTACTCGAAAGTAATATGACAAATAGTTATGAAAACATCTCCGTTTTTAATCCCGAGGACCAACTTTGGATATCATATCGCAATACACATAGATTCCCCATGCAGACTTACAGTGGCCAGACCAATGAAAGGAATCAAGTGGAATTAATAAAATACAATTCTCAATAGAATATTTTTCTGTCCTAAAATGCGATAAAGAATTGAGCAATTGTTCTGAGTAACCCATTTGCTAAATTTAACCTCCGCAATGATGAATTGACCTGATGATCAATTAACTGATGTTCTTCGGAACTCACTGTTTACTAGATTATGGGCAGCTATCCGTGTGGTAACGGAGTCAAAATGGTCACTAATCCTTCCTTTCCTGTGTATGATCGTAAAAGACTTAAGGTATTGACTACCTTATATCACTGCAAGAGAAGGAAATCTCGAGATAAAACTCTACAGCAACACGTCTGACCAACGTGGTAAAGTAGATCAATTTCTCTCCTACAATGAAGTAGGCTCAAGCCTAGCAATATGACTTATATGAGTTGAGATTATGATAATATTGGAAGTTCCTGATCTAGGTTAGATAAGATAAGAAATGAGTATATTAGGGGAAGCCTAAAATGGCACCAGTGATAGAGAAGATTAGGAGCGCGAGATTGTCTTGGTATTGACATGTGATGAGGAGGGATAAAAGGCATGTGACAAGGCGGGTTATCAATATAACGGATTGAGAGCCCTTAGCGCTCACCCACCAGTTCGGGTAAAGTTGTCACAGCCATCTGACGCTAACAACTAAGTCACACAAAAAAAAAAACGGTTTATCAATATGATTGTGGATGGACGTAAGAAGTGTGGGAGACCTAAAAAGAGATGGATGGACTGTGTAAATGAGAATATGCGTATAAAAAGAGTGAGTGCAGATATGACGACTGATGGGAGGTTATGGAAGGTAAGAACATGTTGTGCCGACCCCACTTAGTGTAGGATGAGGGCAGGCAAATGATGAATGGAAGTTCCTGATCTATGATGTCAAACTGACTGCTTAAATAGTTAATTAAATCACGACCAGTACACTAAGTTTTACTATCACTAAAAATAATAAATTTTTCTATGTGTTGAGGGTGTAAGAATACAATTCACCACCCCCTTTCTTGCCCGTGGCTATCGTAAAAGACAGTTATAATATGCAGATAACATCTGTGCAAAAAGAGGGAGAACTCGAATTGAAAACCTGTGCCAACACATCTAATCATATGCATCTGGCATAATAGATCAAGTTTGTTCCTATTGTGGAGGAGATCCAACAGTGGGACGTATATGAGCTTCGATCTTCAAAAATTGTTCTCAAATAAACTTATTATTTCAAAACAGTGAATAAGTTTTATATGTATGATCCAATTAAATCAAATGTAAATATAAAAAAAAGAAAAAATATTTAAATTTAAAAATTTTACTCAAATTACCCCTTTTGTTCAGAATATTCACGCGGGCACACTTAAAAACAATTTCTTTAATTGAGGTGGTATACAATTTAATTCTTTAATGTTTATTAGCAGATGGCTATCGCACGAATGGCGTAAATATAAATATTTTTTTATATTATAACGTATTTTTAATTTGCTATATTTCGTATATTATTTTGAACTAATAACCACAATAGTATTAAATTAATGCATATTAGATCTTATAAAGAATTAACTCACGTATATTTATTCGAAGATTGGAAAATACTCTTGGGGCAAAGTCTGTAATAAGGCCAACACTCGCCTCCCGCCTCGCCGGCCTTTTGCGCTTCTACGTATTCTTCCATGAGATCCGCGTACGGTGATTTACTAGGCCTGAAAAATGCAAATAAAAGCCTGAAATTACTGTTCATTTATTATGTTACCTAATAAAGATTCCCATCTGCGTAAGTTATTCTTCCTTGAGATTTGTTATTTACAAAGCAAAGTTACAAATTATATTAATTTCTTCCGTAATTCGTAGACGTGAAGGAGAACATCCTTCAGCGAATTTTGCTTCAACAACCATGCCACGGAGTATATAACTTCCATCCAGTTAAAACCAAATTTATCACAGGGAAGTTTATTATGTCTATTATCACGGCAAAGTTTGTTATGTCTATATTCGTAAAATTATGTATATTATTATTTACATTTCTATTTTGCTGTATGATTAAAGACATTTTAAAATATCCAAAAAAAATCCTTTTATGTTATTCATAACTTTTGTGCACGCGCCTAGTCAATGTCTATTCCATAAACAGTTGCCTATGCTGGTTTATGTTTACGACCTGTTTCAACCCTGCGTTCATTCAGATGAGGAAAATTATCAGAATGAGCGTAGGGTCGAAAGAATTTAAATAGTTAAAGAAAAGATAATATTTAGCTCTCGTACAAATACAAAATTTATCTAATTCGCAGCTATAACCATTAATACATAATTAAACGACATGTATTTGAACTAACTTCCAATATATGCATTGTTTTCCATTTATTTTTAATTAAATTAGAGACAAAAGAAAAAGTGTGATTAACGCTAATAATCTGCCCACACCTCACCTAATCATCTCAGCTTTCACTTGGAGGTTGTCGCAATATGTACTCCTCTTCCATAGTACACATGCAAAAGTTTCATGAGCAGCTGCCTACCTGACATCAACCCTCCTTCGGAATGTAATTGTTAACCAGACGGCATCAAAAGGGTTAAGTGCAGCTATGTAAAGCTCTCAGTCGTCTTTTACGACACCCACGATCAAGATCCCTACATGCGTTAATAATATTCATAACCGCTATCACACAGCGCCACATCTTCATGAAAAGTATTTAAAGAATTTGTAAACTTACGTAAAGAACAGCTTCATAATCTCTCCAATAAAACCGAAATTTGTTAATGGATGCGACTGTATCTCGCAAATAGCACGTAGAAGGCACTCCTTGCCTGAAAGCCCAAAATTGGCTAACATGTCCTCAACTAATCCATACAGTATGGCTCTGAAAATAAAGTTTCAAGAAAAATATTTTACTCTTTATTCTTCACAGTATATTAGTATTTAATCTATTAGTTGTTTTGGCTCGCCTGATGATCTAGATAGATTTCTATTCTTATTAATATTGTTATTGTAAGAACAATTATCTTTCTATAGCATGAATTGCAAAAAATAATAACATTTTTAAAGAACTAAATACTTTTATCAATACGATGATATCAAACAAAAAATAAATTGAAATCTATACTTGTAATAAAGCTGCACCTGTATAGACAAAGGCTTGTGCATTGAAAATCATCATTATCTCAGCTCAGACACGTTCCACCGTTGGGCTCGAGCCTTTGCCATAATAGGAAGGATCTTGACCTACTATACCACGCTGGTCAAACGAGTTTGTATAGAGTTTTATTACGAGTTTTCCTTCTACGTTATATGCATATTACATCTCTTAGTCGTCTTTTACAAAACCTACGGGTAAGATAGGGTGTGGTGAATCGTATTCTTACTCAGTCATCACACAGATATTTGTGTTAATATTTTTGCAAACCTTGCAAAAACGTCTGGTTATTATTTTTTTTTTAATTTGGTACGATCATTATTTTGTATTTGCCAGTAATACCATTTGAATAATATTCAAAGAAGGAGTTGGTCAGGACTGGTACGTAATCGGGCCATAATCTTTTAATATTTTGTTGCATATTTTGATTTACATACTACAAGCTACTTTTATATCTAATTGATTATTGCATTTAGATAATTTAAGTGGCGCCGAATTTCGAATTGCAAATTGAATTCCAAGCACCTTATGTAACTAAACTTCCTGTGTCCGTCGCCTTGCCCTTCGTGAGTGGAATTAGCGATGTCTTTAACAAGCTGAAGGTGAAAGTAAATGTAAATTACACTACTATCTACTACTAAAATCCACACACGGTGACTTCATGATATACGTTCTAATAGTTTTTTTGTGTGTGGTCTCCTTTTCAGCATTTAAGTAGTACTAAATTTTGAAGTACTATCATCGTCATTCAAATTGTTGTTAATGTATTTTTTATTATTTACATCACAAAAACCTCCCTATCGCGCTTTATTAACTTAGAGACTATAGTTTTCTGGATACATTTCATCATCTTCTCAGCCCACATAATGCCCACTCTTGGGGTCGGGCTTTCTCCAATAATAGGAGGACAGTTGTCTTTTACGACATCCACAAGCAAGATTTTATTGTATTCTTACTCCATCACCACATGCAAACGTTTCTTGATTATTATTTACCTTTCTCCTCCATACAATTTATCAAGTGCTGCCTTCTCAATTTCTGGAGTCACATTTATCGTTGAACGTTTCCCTCGCCTTCTATTTAAATATTGTCCTACATAATCAGCAATAACAGAAACAGCGGCTCTTCCCATAGATCTTGACAAAACAGGTGGAAAATCTCCGAATGGATTTTCATTATCAGTCAAACCAAGTTTGTCAAAATCAACTGTAAATTAAAATAAAGCACTATTAATACTGACGCACAAACTGTTTATAAAATAATTTTATATTTAGTATAGATTACTTTATTGTGAAGCTATGCCAACATCTTCGCTAATTAAGTAACTGTTTCAGTAAGTCTATAATTGTATTTCATATGTAGTACAGTTATTTTTCGTATCTAACCGCTCTCTCAGTCTATTCGCAAACCTATTTAATTTATCGCATTTTACAAAAATACTTCTCTTCGGCTTTGTAATAAGAGAGAGTTTTAATCATAAATTTAGAGCTGCTTGCTTATATACGTTAAGCACCGCAAGCATGTACTCATCTGTATAAGAATGAAAACGAGCATGTGTAATATTTATATTTTATGTAGACTTAATATAACCATGATACTTCCAGTGCGTTTTATGTTGTTCAATCTTGCTATAAAGATAAATTTATATGTTTAATGACATAGATACATCATCAGCCTATATAAGTCCCAGTTTGAATCGGACCTTTTCTACAATAGGGGGCAAATTGACCTATTATTTCACGCTGGTCAGGCATATCTCTTGCATAGATATAACTGGCGTCTTTTACGAAACCCAAGGCTAGAGAGGTGTGATTAATTGTATTTTTACTCCATAACCACAGAGATAATAAATAGATACATATCTTCGATATATTATAAAATATGATAGCATGTCTAATTAAATTTACTGTATACCAATGGAACTGTGTTATATTTTAAGAATTTTGCTTATCAGACTCAATTATACAGTTGTTAATAGTAGATCCGTTTTTCGTTAGATACATTGAATATAAACCAATATCATTGTCGACCTGCCTTTAATCATATTGCGGCAAATGAGCAGTCCTATAGTTTTTTAACAACTGCTTGAAGACTGTTCGGGCTGCTAATATTTATTATAATTATTCATCATCATCAACTGATACACATCCCACTGCTGGGCTCGAACCTCCTCCTAAATAGGATGGAAATTGACCTACTATACCACGCTGGTCAGACGGGTTGGTATAGGGTTCGAATTTTCCTTCTTTTGCATAGACGTAATATGCATATTATATCCCTTAGCCGTCTCGTACGACATCCATGGGTAGGAAAGGGAGTGGTGAATTGTATTCTTACTCCGTCACCACACGGATTATAATTATTAATAAGAAATATTTTGTGAGAATCTTATATCTTTAAACGAGCAATTTTTGTAAATATATATATTTTCAGGATCTCGGAAACGGCTCCAACGATTTTGTTGAAACTTGGCATACTAGAGGATTCGGGCACAAAAATCGATTTAGCTAGGTTTTATGTATAGAAAATGTTGTTTTGTCAGTGTTTTTGGCAGACAATATAATGACATTAAATTTTAAAATATGAATTCAAATTTTGCCATCAATGTCATGAGTTACGATAGCTCAGTGGCGAAGTAGTCAGGTTTCGTTTTATTTTTGACATCGGCGACAAACTGCGTCGGATCGAATTTCGGTGTTATTATTATTCTCTTTTTGTAATTTTTTATATAATTTTCATTATTTATTTTTTTATTTTTTATTAATATATATCTAAATAAATGCTACAAAAATACTCCGAGCGAAGCTCGGTCAACCTGATATTATTATTTATTCATCCATCCCTATCGATGTTCATCGCTGGATATTGGTCTACCCGTGAGGTGGGATTGACTTATTTGACGGCTGGGTTCACGATCGCATTTGGTATGAATTTACGAGGAAAGAGACACTTTTTATTCTTATTTCGTTAACACATATTATTCACATAATATTTTATTACATTTGTTTAATATTTTATTTACTAGATTCTTCAAGTTTTACGTAGTTAAGAGATCAGCAAAGGATACTGAATGGTATTTTTATCTCCTCACCGCAAGATAAAAATGTATAGTATATTAAAAAACGTAACTTACTGCTAAACGGAAATGCCATAGTCATATTGGATAGAAATCCAACAGGTGGATGCCTCACAAATGGCAGGGACAATGAAGGTGTAATGGTCATCGTAGTCCCTGGCGGTAACGCTAAGCGGCCGTCGTTAGTAATCCATAATAACCTCTTTTGTCGTGAATGTGGCACGTTTTCTTTCGCTATACCATCTTGACCGTTTAGGGACGCCATTGGTAGCATAGCTGCTAATGCTATGCTCAGTAACACTCGAGGAACTCTTGCATCCATCGCCTACCTGCGTACACAATCTCATATTAAATTATTTATATAGATACAAATGGTTAATTTTTACACTAGGAACACTACGTTATAAAGAGACATATTGACGTGTGTCAATGTATTTTATAAACATTAAATTCACCAGTCCATTTTTATTATTAAAGAAAATAATAATGCAAAAGTGTGAGGATGATCAAAACAAAATCCTAATAAAGCAGAAACCGTTCTGCACTCACATTCGTATACGGGATGATAATGATTACAATATAAACATTGAAGTTTTAATAGAATCGCTAGAGAAGGAATTTGATATTGATTTTAGATCCTTACCACAATGGCGAGAATTAATAAAGCGATTACATGTTTCAAGAACCGATTGCAAACGACAAATCCAATATGCTGAGCTTCAAAAAGCTATAATTATTAACAAATTATATATTCAGTCAAACAGAAAATCACCATTCCAGCTCAACGCAGAACTAGCAAGAACGGCTAACAAATGGCAACGTATAGAGAAGCAAATAAAAGACAGAAGGCGTTTAGTGTCACCTGTACTTACTCGTGATGAAACACTTGAAGAGGAGATTGAAATAGCATATACACCTCATCCTAATACAGAAGATACTTTAACAGAGGCCCTTGTAGAAGATGAGACATCAAAATTAAACTCAAACATACAACACGATCTCGTAGATGATAAATGTTTTTCTGTGGTTGATTCACCACCAGTGATATATACAAATCCGCATAAATTAATCTCTCCGCTTGGTTCTCAGACAAGTCAGCTATGTTATGTTGCCGCACCTAATCATAAGAAAACCGAGGAAACAAAGACTCCTTTAGTAAAAGAAGGGTTTTCATCGTCATTAGTGGTTGTATGCAAACCTAATCCGATAGACATTAAAAATAATACTTTGGAAGGACAGTGTCTTCTTTTTTCACTCACTAATTGTACATGTGAATATCTTTATGTTAGATATACGTGTATAACAGATAATACTTCATTCCAGACAATAAAGATTTTGCCAGGTATTCAGGTACGATTATATCCTGGTATACCTGTTTTATATAAATTCATATTTAAACTGAAAGATCAACAAATGTTTCAGACAGAGTTACATTTTAGAATTGGAAAACATGTTTCTACAAATTCAATTATTGAACCATTTATTGTTCCAGTCGTTAGTTCATTTGAAGTGAAGCGATCTGTTAAAGTGTCAACTACTATATCAATACCATCGGTCTATCCTTGGCATATAAGAATAGGAAATGAATCTAAGTATCCATCTGGCACTTTAAAAATAAGCGTTAATGATCCATATTCATATCATTTGCACATACGTAAAAACGTAGTTGATTTTTTAAAAGACTCCGAAGTTTTTATGGCACTTCCAACGGACGCGAATATAACAGAAGATAGTCAACTCGGTCAGAGCCTAAATTCTATTCAAAATAAGAATTTAGATCAGAATCAAGACACTGATGATGGGAAGAACGATATTCCAAAAAAAACCTTTAATCAGAATTCTATAGCAAGTTTTGTATCGCCTGAAACTAAAACTTCTTCAAAAAACCACATTGGAGTCCTCAATAAAACAACAGTTGATATTTCAACAGAATGTGATAATGGAAACTCTGACTGCACTGTTATTGTGTCCATGATTCTCAATAAAATAGTACAACTAGCATTAGAAGCTTTCGTATTCGATTGTAATTACAAATACTTGAAACCTAATTCGAAACTGACAATACCGGTATATTTCACTAAAGCTGAACATATTGGTTACCATCAGAGTTATTATAACTTGGCATTTATTGATCCTGCAACTGATGATATGGTTTTAGAAAAAACAATAAAAGTTTTCGCTGAAGTTCTAGCTCACCCAATTCAAATAATACCTCACATACTAGACTTATCTCAATCCCCAGTTTCACATGGTTACATAGAAGGTCATTTCGTGATCATTAATACTCATAAAGTATTGCCTGTAACTGTATATGTTAAATTAACAACAAAAATGAAGAAACTATTTAGTATTGTACCAATGACATCTATGGTGCCAACAAGTTCCAGTGTTACATTTAAGGTAAAATTTTGCTCCAGAGACACCTTATTACCAAATTATTCAGAAAATTTAGTTCATTTTACAATCAAGATTATTATTGTTGGCTATAAAACGGTGTACCAAAATGTGCCACCAATATTTTATGAAATGATTGTGCCATGCGCTGTAGAATTCAAAAAACTCTGCAATAGAGAAAATTTAAATGGTATTGATTTTTAAAATTACGTGGACCTAAAATGTCGTTTTAAAACAATACAATGACAAATATGTAAATGTACAGTAATTAATAGTATGCTATTTTTAGTTACGTTGTATTTTTTGTATTATTATTTAAAATAAAGTTTTTATAGCACACTTAAGGTTTTTTATGACATTAACCATCGTGAGTTTAAGCATTTTCGATATGTAACAAGTAAACAAAACTTACAAGAAATTTCAACAAACTTATTAATAAACCAATCTTAATTTAATAGCGGAATTCTGTGAAATGTTCTTTATGAGTGCGTGCATATTGAGTTTATAGTTTTAACTATAAACATAGATACACTAATGTGACTGCTTAAAACACCAGTCCATAATTATTTATGTTAAACATAAAACTTGTTTGAGAATATGTTAAACCTTGAGCTTTAGAACTTTAGTGAAGTTTCAAAGCATTTCAAAGAATTGAAGTTGTTTTATATCAGTGTTTCAGAGATTTTTATTTATGTCAGAAACTCCTACGCCACAACAGTATCGCGAACGCCTCTGCTGGTACGATCCCATCATTGAAGGCAAACATACCTACGTTATTTTAACAAAGATCACTTTGTCATTTATCACCAGTGAACATTGTAAACACATAAAAAATAGAAACAGCTTGGAGCTTTGCTATTTTTCATCCGTTATCTGCCTAGCGCAACCATGTTTTTTAGTACCCTACACTCTGCTTAATCTGTCCAAGGCGACAGAAGGGCGTTGTGCGCCGCTATAAAATGCCATATTCCCTCCCCATTGCCATTGGACTGCCCATTGGTACCGATTCCTTGACCTCGGTGGCCGGCGTAGCCATGCCTAGGCTAATATTGAATTAACACATAAATTGGGTACTACTTCATTTACCGAGATAAAAATACCATATTTACTACTCGGCATAAGAATTCAAATTTTTCAAATTCAAATTATTTTATTATGCATAAACCCTGAGAGGGCACTTACATATTGTCAGGTTTACAATTTCCAAAAAAAATATACTACCACCGGATCGGAACGCGACCGCTACTGAGAAGATCCGGCAAGAAACTCAGCGGGCTTGTCATTATTTTTAATTTTTTTTTTCTTCTTACTAGTTATACAATTGTGTACATGTTTTGTAAGAACTAGCTCCAGTGTGATGCCCTTCGAACCGCAAGACACTTAATATAATTTAAACGATTATGGCTGGACCAGATTCCACAAGCGGCACCCGATCACGAGTTAACTACTAGAGCAGCCATCACTCCCCTCAACCACTATGGAGGGAAGGGAGAGACCCGCTCCACGCAGTTACCGCAAGTAGATCCTTATGTGAGCATGACCAACACCACAATATGTTACAAACGCTGAAAATACAAAAATTCGTTAGGCAAAACACGCTACACTTTACAATAAAAGTTAAAAGTACATTTACAAACAGTATATTTAAAATATAGATATAGCATACATATGAGTCTTGAGTGATGAAATGGTATTTAAGAATGCAATGTGTCGCTACCCCTTATATTAATGTGAAAGTCGTAAATAATGGATAAAGGAATATCGGACGAGTGGAAAATAGTACTCTCCTTTTATTTGGTAGAGTACGGTGTAAACGCACGCCGTCCGTTCAATCCGGGGCGACAAAAGGTCGGCGCGCGGCCCCATAACCCACCGTATCCCTCCCCATCGCCATTGGGCTGATCACAGAAACAAAATCCTTAATGTCTGTGGCCAGCCCGACAATAGAGGTCTCCTGACAAACTTATAACACCAACTATTATTATATTATCCCACTATCGTGGTGAAGCCTAAGCCCAACAGTGAATGTCGATAGACTGATGAATGGGTATCATGTACTAGATCATAGATACTGTATTTATTCTCAGTAATATATACCTACATATAATACACAGTAATATAATCATTATCATCATTGTATCAGCCCATATATGTGCCACTGTTGGGCTCGAGTTTTTCCACTATGAGAGTGAAATTGATCTACTGTACCGCGCTGGTCAAAAGCGTTGGCATATTGTTTTCTTTCAAGTTTTCCTCCTCTTCCATAGATGTTATATGCATATTATATCTCTAAGTCGTCTTTTATGATACTCGATGACAACACGCTCGTCCGCGGTGGGATGCTAGAGGAGGCGACAAGCCTGCCGACTCTCGGCACCGAGGAGATCGTCAGGCGGATCGAGGCACTGGGGTTGAGGGTGGTCCTGGACAAGACGAAGGCCCTCTTGTTCCACGGGCCCCGCACGTCCCCTTCCGACGGCGTCTCGATCACCGTCAACTCTGTCGAAATCAGCATCCGGGCCCATATGAGGTACTTAAACCTGGTGCTCGACGGACGATAGTGGTTCCGGGAGCATTTCCGCCGACTTGCTCCGCAGCTCGTCGGCGCTGCGTCCGCCCTCTCTTGGCTCATGCCAAACGTGGGCGGACCCGGCGCTGCATATCGACGGCTGTACGCGGTGGTCATCCGGTCGATGGTCATGTACGGCGTACCGGTGTGGGCGGGGTCCCTGACCGTCCGCCTTAGGGCTCTTCTGCGGCATCCGCAGAGGGCTATGGTGGCAGCCGACGCAGCATGCCTGTTGGCCGGAACTCCCCCGTGGGACCTGGAGGCGGAAATGTTCGCCGAAATGTATCGGCGAGTGACGGGGGTGCGAGCGTAGGGCGGTCTGGTCTCATTGAGGGAGTGCACCGCCTGGCGCGTCGACGCCCGCCGAAACGTCATTGCCCGTTGGGCAGTCCGGCTGGAGAGGCCTCAGTTCGGTGTGAGGACCGTCGAGGCCTTCCAGGCTGGTGCTGATGCGGTGGCTGAAGCGGTAGCACGGGGTGCTTTCCTTCCGACTGGTGCAGGTGTTGACGGGGCATGGATGCTTCGCCAAATACCTGCACACGGTCGTGAGGAGGGAGAGCACACCATCCTGCCACCACTGCGATTACGACGAGGACACGGCGTAGCACACACTCGAGGTATGTGCCACGTGGGCAAGGGAGCGCCGTGAACTCGTCGCGATCATCGGTGCAGACCTGACGCTGCCGGCCATCGCTAGGGAGATGGTCGCCAGCGTCAGGAACTGAGACGCCGTTGCCGCCTTCTGCGAGGCTGTCATCTCGCGGAGGCGGCGGACCATGTGCGGGAGGAAAAACTCCAAGCGGACACGGTCCTCCGCCGGCGACTGGGGCGGCGCAGGCGCGAGTACCTGCGCATGATGCCGCCCTAGCAGAGGCTGCGGGTGACCGGACCGGACACCCGCGGAGAGGTTAGCCTCGCGACGGCATTCGCCGTCCCAGTAGGGGACGTCGACGGGAGAGGGTACTCTCGGGGTATTCCATCGGGTCGACCATTGAAGTCAAGGAACTCTGCGCTAGTGATCGACCCAACGACGAAGGCGACGTGCTATACGGGTGGGTTACGGATGTGCGTGCTTACGCCCCTCTGTCGCCCCGGACGGAGTGGTGGAAGGAGTGCAGCGACAGTAACACTCACCAAATAAAAATAAATTTTAGGAATTCGTATTCTTACTCCGTCGCCACACGATATATTATGAAATAATAGATAATAGATTTTTATATTCTTATCTTTCTTTTTCCAAATGAGAAAGCGAAGGTGATAACTTCAGTCCAGTCAGTCCACTTCCCTATGCAGTCTTTACAAATGTTCGGACTTAATTTCCAGAAAAAGCCTCAAAAATCGATACAAATTGAAAAATTCCTAGCTACCGTTTTATCCCCTGATCTTAATCTAAGCCATCCATGATCGCAGTAATATATTATATAATATACGCTATTTGAACATTGATGAAATACTGTATTAACAAATAAATATTACTTCATCATCATCATCTTGCTCTTATCCCAATTACTTGGGGTCGACGCAATATGTCATCTGTTTTGACATATTGAAAAAAGTTTCGGCAATGACTTTTATGACCGGCCGCCTGCCTGACGTCAACCCTCCTTGGGAATGTAATCGTTGACCCAAATGGTACCAGATGGAGTTGGTCCGGATCAATCTAGGGCTCTTAGTCGTCTTTTACGACACCCACGAGCAAAGCAAGGGTTGGTAGTATTCGAAGCCGCTACCACACAGCTAACAAATAAATATTACTTATCAAAAGTATTTGTTACTTTTTTTTAAATGATACTAAGCACTAATAAATAAATATGTATTTAGATCCCTATAAAGGTTCAATAGTCAGAATCAGAACAATTATTTGTAAATCGTATAAAAAATTATGTTGCGTAGGGTTCGAAACATTTATAAATCAACCATAAATACGTTAAGAGTAATTATTTAATAGACATATTCATCGTCAGCATCATATACGCCCAACTGCTGGGCTTGAACTTCCTTCCTCCACAACTGGAGACAAATTGACCTACAATATCATACTGGTTAATCGGATTGGTATTAGACTTATTTCGAACTAGCAACCCAGGGCGGGTTCGGTTTCAGTGGCCTTACCCGCGTTAGTACCCAATCCCGTGGGACTACCGGGATAAAATATAGCCTAAGTTACTCCCTCATATGTTTTCTGTTAGGTGAAAGAATTTTTGAAATCGGTCCAGCCGTTTTGAAGATTACCCGGAACAAACAGAAAGACAAAAAAAAATATAAAATGATTTTTAGGCATATGTATAGTGCAAATGACCTTGTGAGTAAGAAAAAAGTCTATTATTTTGACATTACAAACAGACACTCCAATTTTATTTATTGGTATAGATTATCCTTTTCTTTCGTAAATGCTTCTATACCATTCTATCCTTTATTTGTCTTACGGCATCCACGGGCGAGATAGAAGATGGTGAACTGTATTCTTATTCAGTCACCATACGGACATAAAAAATGTAAATGTACAATTTAAAATATAATATGATATTTAATATGGCGCTGCTATTCCGAGCAAGGTGATGTCAAAAAAGAAAATATTTTGTCAGCTTATTGTAGTAGACCATTGAAGAAGAAGGGAAGAAAAGTTTTAGTAAAAATTACTCTTAAAGTGAACCATATTTATACTAACTCGAATAGATTTATTGTAACAAATTATTAATTATTGAATTGAAAAGTAAACAGGTAACGTATTTTCCACGAAGATTAAACCTGTCGAGTTGCCCGACTTTATATGTAATACAGGTCATGTGAGATCGTTTGAACTCGCATAATATCCCAGACTAGATCTGCAGGTCTCAGCAGCCGGTTCAATACTACAATCGCATATAAATCAGCAAAGCATCAGCAACACATTCGAACTACCTAAGAACTAGAACTATTACATTTATATGACTACAAAATGTATGTTTATGATGAATAAAAAAATGTTACCGTCTCAACGTCTTCGTTTTAATTAATATAAGTAACACTACTGGGCTCGAGCCTTCTCCAGAATTTGAGGGAAAATGGAACTACTGTAGTATGTTTCTCCAATGTGTTGGTGTAGGGTTTCATTTTGGGTGACCGACCGAGGGTAAAGGTTAGTGATATAGGGTTAGGACAAGGAACTCTGTACCGGTGGTCGGCCTAACGCCGAAGGAGAGGGGACGGTGGGTTATGGGGCCACGCGCCGCCCATTCGTCACCCCAGATGGAACTGGACGTCGAGTGCGCTGACCATATACCAACCCCCCCCCCCCCCAAAAAAATTAGGTCTCATTTTGAGTTTTCTTTCTTTTGCATAGTCATCACGCACCTTTAATCCAATACCGTCAATAAACGAAATTTTTCGAAAAACTGTTTTTAACGCCATCTATTTGCTGAGCACTGAATTTACACATTGCTTTAATTTATATATTTTAATTTCACTTAATTTTTTAAATTTTTTCGAAAATGTGTACGTCACTAATATTTTGAATTATTTATATCCACTAATTAATAATAATTAAAATGAAAAAAGAATGTGTTTTAATAGGAATAATAGTTGTTAATAAAATAAAAATAAAAGACAATTACTTATTCCTGAAACGCTAATATACTCTTATTTATATTATTTAATATTTGTCATAAATCTTTAAATAGCTCTCCTGTATAATTTGCTTATTTAGGATAGTGACGCTATTGGAATAAAGGTGCGATATGCATATCATACCACGTAGTAATTTTTTTACGAAATCTACGGGCGAGAAAGGTGTGGTGAATTGTATTCTTACTCCGTCACCATACGGAAAATAATAATTTCTGTAGTTGTTGTACACTTGAGTCAAGAAAATGATTACTTGACTTCTAGCAAAGGTATTTGTACTGTTGGGGCGGCGCAGGCGCGACTACCTGCGCGTCATGCCGCCCTAGCCGAGGCCGCGGGTGACGTGACCGGGGAGTTAGTCCGTCACCCGCCGAGAGGCCGACCGCGTGAGGAAAGACCGACGTCCACCCCGAGGGGGGGTGGACGTCGGTCGATGGGAGGGTACTCCACTAGGGGGTATTCCGTCGGGCCGGCCACTGATGACAAGTAACCCTGTTGCAGTGGTCGGCCCTACGACGAAGGCGACGTGGAGTTCGGGTGGGTTGCGGGTGTGCGTGCTTACGCCCCTCTGTCGCCCCGGACGGAGCGGTGCGAGGAGTGCGCCCACCCCAAAAAATAAGGTATGTGTACTGTACTTATAGGAAGGTTTTGCTCAGAAATTAAACGTAATCCAAGGCTAAACTCATGATTCCGTTTGAGCATCATTAATATTTCGGCTTATATACGTTTTTCGAGCCTCCTTCACAATAAGAAGGTAATGGTTCTATACCACGTCGGTAAGACGGGTTGATTTTCCTTCACTTGCATAGATGTTATAGGTATGCGTATTATATTGCTTAGTCATCTTTGGTCTTGGTTGTGAATTGTATTTTTACTCCGTCACCACACGGAAGGTTTTAGTTTGATGAAACTGAAACACGATGCTGCTACACTCGATATACCCTAAGCCCAAATTTTCATTTATCATAAAATGCCCGTGTAAACAAAAAAATATTTTCTATATGGTGCCGGGGTGATAATACAATTCACGACCCCCTTTTCTTGCGGGCGGGTGTCGTAACAGACGACTAAGGGATTTTAATAAGATAAGATCTTTGCAAGACAGGAAAATTTCAAAACTACTACTATATGAACCCGTTTGATCAGCGTGGTATAGGTAAGTCAATTTAACTCCAATTTTGGAGGAAACTTTAGTGGGACGTATATGAGCTAAATGATGCATGGGCGATGTATATGAATGACGAATGGCGAAACAAAAAATATATAGCATATTTTTATATTAAAAATTATTTAGTATTTTTTTTAATATCAAAAATTCAACGGTCGTTTTACTATGTTATCTGCGATAACAGATATAACGATATTTTATTGCTTAACCGCGATCACAAAATACAGTTCAATAGAGGAAATGCAGGTTCTTCTCTCATCTATTGCAATTTATTAATCTTCAACTATCTATGTATATAAAAGAAAGTCGTGTTAGTTACTACATTTATAACTCAAGAAGGGCTGTACGGATTTGACTGAAAATTGGTGGGGAAGTACCTTAGAACCAGGAGACGGACATAGGATATTTTTTATCCCGTTCTTCATCTTCTTCTTAATGGCAATTTATCCCGTTCCATCGCGTTCCCGTGTGACGTGACAAAAAAGTCAAATAGATTTAAATTTTTTTGTTTCTGTTTGTCCATTCGGACAGGCAAAGGAATCAAAGGCCATACAGCCAAGTCTGATACAATTTTCTTCATATGATTTAAAATTTATTTATATAGAATATCTTATTCTTCTTCTAGCTATCACTCTTGAGTTTGACCACGTTCCCGTATGATGTGACATTAAACGTCAAAAAGGATACAGGTCAATATAAATGTGGTATAACAAAAACGTGTCTGTCATTTAATAACAAAACGCAAATAACAACTAAACGTAATTTTGTCTATGATTAAGTATGGTTGAAAATTTGATAATTATAATTTTGTCAGTCTTTATTCGAAATTTTACGGCATTACAAAATGTCATGTAGAGCTTTTATATTTTATTTATTACTTTGGTATTTTACAGTGTTATATTGAATAATTTTGCTGTTACGTATGTAATTTAACGCAGAGAATATTCGGAAGTGCAGTGAATATGATTTAATTGTGAATTCCGTGCATTTTCATGTTCTAAAAAATGGCCAGAAAAACATTGATTTGGCTATCAGCTCCCGATCAATGGCAACGACTAAGACTATTATGACTCTTACTTATATAAAGACGTATAAATGTGTTTTTAACTTGACACTGGCACCGATAGCTCATAATATTGTAGCTTATTGCCAATAAAAAAGAAGAAGAAGAATTTTGTCAGAAATCAATAATCAGTAATTTGTATTCTCTTTGAATCATCAGTAACATTGCCGCGACCAAGACGATTGAATCTTTCCTGACAGTGCCGTAATGGTGGTCTTTCGAAATTTAGAAAATATCTTTACGAAAAAAAATACCGCGATACGAAGTTGGCCGGGTCACCTAGTATACATATGTAAATAAAATTTAAATATTTGTAATGTCTAAATGATAGATTTTTTTGTAAAAGGGAATTATAGTAGACACGGTACTAATAATAATATTTAAAATTTTAATTATTGTTGCGGGTAAAATTCGAGGAACACGTGCTCACAATGTCTTACAAATTCCGATCCCAGACGTTTTTCAAAACGCCAGTATTAAAATTTAGTTTCTTCAATTATATAAAGTACTATATTACACTAATTTAGTGAACCTGAATACTGTAAATTATTTTCACATCACTCACATCACTCTTTCCATCTCATTATAGCTTCTGGATTTATGAAAAGAGTTTCCTAAATCGATCTAATTTATTAATTTTGAATGTATCTCACAATATTTCTTAGAACATTAGGGGGTAGTCATATGATTTATAGAAATTTTCAATATGTACTTACAAAAACTAGCTATGGACATTTTAGTGGCTAAAAAAAAGGGTAGTTCTTATCTAATTTACTATCTAATGCGCAAAGATAACAACGCACCTGCGTTCCTTATATAAGTTTTTAATAACTGAATAGTCGTTTGATATCTATCTTCTCAATCCTCCTCAAGACTTCTTAATTCCTACTAGCTAATAAGATTTTATCGACATTGATCACACAGGCTGCTATATAACAATAAATATCTCCTTTATTTTTTTTAAGGTAGACTAGGACACACTGTCCAATCTATAATATTTTGTTAACTAGTATATCCTTAATTACTGCATTACCGAGCTAAGTTAGGTATATAACTACTAGTGCTTATAATACCAAATTATTTAACTGAATTAATTATTCACGTGAGCGCACAACACATTTTTTACGAGTTAAACAAGAAAATGAACGAACTACGCGTTTCGGTAACGCGTGGTCAAAATATTGTAAAATGCGTCAGGTGGCTGATCACACTACTTTCGTTGATTGTTTAAAATGTATTATTAATTTAGGCCACATTCTAAGAGCCTATTACGCTGTTTAACAAAATTTATTTGTAACAGTATGTGTGTACAGTGTGTATGACTATTTAGAAAATAAAATAAAACCATTTTACGGGGTTTATTGCTTTCATCATAAGATAATGATTTACAATATTTACGCAAGTATTACAAATTTGAAATAAAACTATTTTTACGGATTTTATCGCGTATATATTTGATTTTTAATTCACCGATGTTTCGAACAGTGTACAGCGAACATGTCCGCCCGTGATTATAAATGTTGTAAAGTACTTATTATACTGTCACGGGAGGACTGAGGAAGCTTTGGTCAATATTACATTACAGACATAAATTAAAGAATATGTTGAACTTTTGGTCCATATCACATAACAGTATGGTCGAAAATTTGATCCATATCATATAATAGTCACAAATTAAGTAATATGTTTAAAGCTTTATTTCATATCATATAATAGACACAAATAATATGTTTCAGACATACAGCTTTCGTCCCTATCACATAATAGTCACAAAGTAAGTAATATGTTTGAAGCTTTATTCCATATCATATAATAGACACAAATAATATGTCTGAAGCTTTCGTCCCTATCACATAATAGTCACAAATTAAGTAATATGTTTGAAGCTTTATTCCATATCGTATAATAGACACAAATAATATGTCTGAAGCTTTCGTCCCTATCACATAATAGTCACAAATTAAGTAATATGTTTGAAGCTTTATTCCATATCGTATAATAGACACAAATAATATGTCTGAAGCTTTCGTCCCTATCACATAATAGTCACAAATTAAGTAATATGTTTGAAGCTTTATTCCATATCGTATAATAGACACAAATAATATGTCTGAAGCTTTCGTCCCTATCACATAATAGTCACAAATTAAGTAATATGTTTGAAGCTTTATTCCATATCGTATAATAGACACAAATAATATGTCTGAAGCTTTCGTCCCTATCACATAATAGTCACAAATTAAGTAATATGTTTGAAGCTTTATTTCATATCATATAATAGACACAAATAATGTCTGAAACTTTTGCCCCTATCACATAATAGTCACAAATTAAGTAACATGTTTTAAATAAAACTACTTTACGGATTTTAATGCATTTGTATTTGATTTTTGATTACCCAACGTTTCGAAGTCTTTACAGCGTTCATGGTCACGGACGGACTAAGATGTCTCACGTCCAACAAAACATCGTTATTACAGAAAATTTATAATTATCTACCTGATACAGAAAATTGGTTATTAAATATTGACCCATATTTTGATACAAATTTATTGCCAGTGTAAAAAGATAATGATTCTATATGAAAAAATTATATTGTATATGGTTAGTAATTATTTAACATTAAAATTATTATCAATTATATTTAAAACCTAACAAATCTAGTATACTACTATCGGATCGGAACACGGCCACACTGAGAAAGATCCGGCAAGAAAACTCAGGGGTCATGGTGCTAAATTAATATTATTTTTTATTATATAAATTATTAACTTTCGTCGGCCTCTCGGTCACTATCCGGAAAAACCAAGAGCGGGGCCGTGTACTCCGTCTACGGCAAAGATTACCTCTTTGTCATACATATTATAAATGATGACGACCTTTAGTTAGCTTCAAAAAGTGTATACATTTGGAATGAAATTATTTTTATGGATTTTGAAATACACACGCTATAAAATCCGTATAAACAATTTTATTTCAAACATTTAATACACGCATAGACCTCAAGAATCATGCGTATTATACAATTATACCAATAGAATACAACTTTAGAGTCTCAGTGCAATATACAGTAATGATTTGCAGTCTTCGAAGAAAATAAGATAACCCGTTACGACTTTAAAGCTAAACTCTCATATACAACAATTAGCGAATTGATACTTAAATGGCTGTATTAACATGCCATAAAGTATTACTGCAATATTAACTATTTAAGTTTATAGGTACATAAAATGTGTTGAGTTGATGTAATTTAGCAGGCATCAGATGGAATTGGCCAATGTAAAGTGTCAGTCATCTTTTACGACATTCACGAATAATGTAAGTGTTGGTAGTACTCGTAGCCGGCAGTACAAAGCAAGTTTGTGTAATACATACAAAAAACATTATTTGACATTATTGTGATTCGAACCTCGATCAAACAAAAAGGGGATAAACACATTCTTACATACATTATACCGCGAGAAGGTCAGATAAAAACAGACATAAAATGTTTTCTGTTATCCACGCTCCCACCTTAAAATTATTCCACTCCCGTCACTAAATTCGTCGTATTCTCTCTCTTTCTCTGTTCTGTTTCATTAAAATATTACTTATGCAATGGACGTCTGGAGTAAAAACATTAGATAAAATAAGTATATTTTTCGCGTGTGGTTAGGTTCACCACTGGTGACGGAGTAACAGCACAATTCACCATACCCTCTTATGCCCGTTAGTGTCGCAAAAGACGACTAAGGGATTAAATATGCATATAACATCTATGCAACGGAAGTAAAACTCGAAATAAAACCTAATACGTACACGTCTGACCAGCGTGATTATAGTAGGTCAATTTCCTAATGTAGAGGAGGCTCAAGCCCAAAAGTCGGACGGATATGAGCTGAAATGAATATTTGGGGAAGCTTGAAAGCCACTGATAGAAAATATTAGGAGCGCGAGATTGTCTTGGTATAGACATGTGATGAGGGGGGATATGAAGACTGAAGAGGAGGGTTATCAATATGATTGAATGGGCTAAATAATAGAGATAGATATATTGTGTGAATGAGGATATGCATATAAAAGGAGTAATCCGATCACATGCAACCAGCCAAGCTGTTGGTAGTTTTCTGACTCCAACATAAATGATCCTACATTCTCGCAAATAATTGACGTCTGATTTAATAGTAATATGTTATATAGCCTTTCGTTCGATGAGCGAGAGATTCAGAAAACCAAACCGCGATACAGTACACAGCGATATGACTGTGCAAGATATCGCTGGTATTGCATGCATGTACATGCCTATGTAACCAGTTAACATACGAGTATACTATAAAAGATATTGGCCTACTATGCCACGTTTCGTGCGATGACGCAGTAAGAATACAATTGACTACCCTCTTTCTTGCCCGTGGGTGCCCCTTTCGACAAAAGACGACTAAGGGATTATCTGCAGATAATATCTGTACCAGAGAAGGAAAACTCGAAATGAAATCTTATATCAAACCGTCTGACCGGCGTGGTATAGTAAGGCCGATTTCTCTCCCATTGTGGAGGAGGCTCGAGCAAACCGTGGGATTAGGAGAGATCTCAACTTTCTTTATGCTAATGTTTCCTCTTTTCTATTGTTATTTTGTGATCACGTGCTTAGTCGTCACTTATATCACGCGCAGAAATGGGGTGGTAATACATTGTTTTCTAAATCAGTCACCACATGGACACTTATCTGCTATTGATCAGATTTTCTAATCGATTGCCTTTCATGTTATAAATTTTTTATATTCATGACACGTACATGAATGCTAAGTTGAAAGCGCTACAGTACCTACTTAACAGTACCTAAAAGAATCAATAAATATCGATTTGTCATCAAGAATTCACCGGTCATACATATCCAATGTTTTTCGATCAATACTTTCTCGCTAAAAATTTTTACGTTTGTTTAAAAAATAAAAATTAAAACAACAACTTAATGTTGGAAACTGCCGCTGTTATTTATACAAATAAATAAAATTTAAGTGTTTGTTTGTAATGTCAAAATTATAAATTCATGCTCACACGGTTTTACCCGATACCTATGCTTAAAAGCCAGTTTCAACATTTTTTATCTGTCAAACAGTCCGTTAGCTCGGGCTAATCTTACAAACGGCAAACGGCCGATTTTAATAATATTTTACTATCCGTTGCCTGTCTATAGAAGGAGTAACTTGGCTATTTTTCCTCTTAAGAAGTCCTTTTTTTGCGTAACTCAGTTGTTAGCCGCAGATGGCTGTGACAACTTTACCCGGACTGTTGGGTGAGCGCTGAGGGCTCTCAACCCGATTAAAACCCCTTGCCTAACCCCCAAAACAGGTACTAGGCATGCCTTTTAAGTTTTGTGGTTTCCATATTGACCGGCAATTTTGAATTTGGAACTGTTCTATTCGAATGTGTTTAATTTTTGAATCTCAAAACAGTTGAAAGTATTAGGATTAATGCTATTGTTTAGTCACAGCGTCGATTGGAATCTGTCAGGCTTAGAATAATAACGTATAGAAGGTAAGTTCACGCACAAAAAGTGAAGCATTTCAATTGGAACTTACGCCGGAACCGTTCCGTAATGTACAAGTCATTGTACTGCACGTACGTATGCAACTCTTAAAAAATAAATAAGTAACTATGACGGTTTGTGCATTCAAATGGTGTCATAACACATTTGAAAATTCTTAAAAAGGTTTTTAACATTACTTTTAAAAGTATTTCGACGATTTATATTAATAAAGACAAAATTTGATTTCATAATTTGTATAGTTTTGCGTGTGTACGTGTGTAATCGTCTGCGCGTCATTAGTATTTTTAGATTCAAATTTCAAACGTTCGAAGTATTGACACTATCCTTCTATACGTTATTATTCTAAGCTGTCAGGTTACGTACGAAAATTAATCTTTCTAAGGAAAATGTTTGTGCAATAACTTTCAACAACTTTAGAAGAGGCCTGACACGGCTTCAGTGTTTTGAAGAGCTAACATCTGTGTTCAGTGATGAAGCCCCAT